>OY759208.1:23615895-26527087 GCA_963662105.1 Meiosimyza platycephala
ATGAAAAGTTTTGCGTTTTTAAAACCACTAAAAGTGTCATAATTCGATATCCTCTGAGACGACTGTGACTGTGTCGCTGCTGTTGCTGCTGTCAAGTTAGTTTAGTGTTGCCACTTTGCGACAATGGAGTTTGGGCGAGTGCAGTGTGGCGGCGTCTGCTTAAGTACATAAGTTAGAAAAACTTCCTGAGGCAACATAACAATGAAGGAAATAGCAATGTAAACTACCAATTGAATGCAAACCAAATTCGAACTCTGGCGCCAACCAAACCAAACTTAAATTGTGCGGTTGGAAAAAAAAATCTTGTCCATATGAATGCCAAGTTCAGTTTGATACCATGCTGTTGCTGCTTCAAAAATATAGAGAGCATAATTCTTTGAAACTTCAAAAAAAAAAAAAAAAAAAAAAACAAATAACAAAAACTTGTTGTGGAAAATCCAAAAGTTTGATTTCTTCGCTTGTTTGAAACGCTTATGCTTTGTATTTGAGAACTGTAAGCTCAGGAATAAGTTTGAGTACTTGAAACTGTAGGACTTATGCTAGCGAATACAATTTCAAGAACAGAAAAAGTTTTTAATGCCACCAATAAGAGATTGAGAGAAGACTGTGGTGAATGCTGAAATGCACTATTTTTTTTTTTTTTTTTTTTTTTTAAATTAAAACTTTATTAAATGCTTGTCACATAAAACAATAGATATTGTAAATTTTAAAGATATCATCTTTTTTATTCAATCAATAATAAAGTTTTTTGATATAGCAACTAATTTATTTTGGACACTTTATGCAGCGTTTCTGATGATCCACACAACGACAGCGTGTTCTGTGCACATTTGAAATACTCTCTGACTCCTGTAGTCTCCTGTTGGTATAGACGTCTTGTTCTGCTTCCACTATTGTCTGCATTGTTAGAATTAACATTAAAATGCTGATAATAAGCGCAGCATTTAGTAGCAAAAAATTCATGTCCGTAAATATATAAACGGATTGCTCAACCAAAACGCAATATATGCACTGAACGTTATATCAATATGATCCAAGAAAGTCATTATTTTTTTTCCAAATATTGACATATGATTGCATACAGCAAAAAATAAACAAAAAGTTCATTCACTCCATTATTGGTGATAGCAAAAAAGAAAGGAATCTGAACTGTGATGATTGAGTACAACTGTATTACTTTAAAATTAAACTCTCAGCTGCTATTTAAAATATTATGGTTGCCATCGAACGAGCTTCATATTCACGACAATAAATCAAGTTGCTCACTTGAAATTGGGATAGCAATAGAGTGTAACAAAAACGAAAATTTTCGTTTCTTAGTGTCAACTATGCCCATGCCACGAACAACGTGTTATTTCAAAGCATTCTATTTCTCGCAATACTTTGACAACTTTGGATATACGCAGGCCCTCAAAATATATTTTCAATATTGGCGAGGTGATCTACTCTTGAAAATATTTTGGTACCCTACGCTCTTGCCCTGAAACCATGCAAAAAAAAAAAATTATTAAAATATCATACAACTTGAAAAATTTATAATCTGGTATCGTATTTGAAAAACACATTAGCAATAAGAGTGGCCCTTAATTCTCTAAAAGCCATTTTTTTTTTTCACAAAAAAATCTTATTACCCAATCGATGAGGAAAGGTCGGAGAAAATTTTTATATATTTACTTAAAAATTCAAAAGTCCGTTTAGGGCACACTTTTCAACGAAAATTTTACTATATCGATCGTGGGGCAAAGACATTACTAGTAGTGGCCTGACCACGTCTAGCGCATCTTCTACTCTTTTACTACACAAATCGACGAAGATCAGTCAAAAATGTGTATGCCCATAAATGACTGTTTTGTGTCCTTTTTTTAAAGGCGAAATTTTGAAAACTTTAATGGACTTGACAAGGAGAAACTCCGGGTATCTATTTTAAAAAATTTTGTCAAAGAAATTTCTTGCACTAATCGATCATGTCATGTAGAAAAGACCATGAGCATCACTGGTACTTCAAAAGCCCGCTTTGATCAGGTTTTTTTTTGGAAAATATGGCACTATAGCACTAATTGATAGGAAAAAGAGTCTTTGAAGATTAACAGAGACGCTTTCGGAACTTTTTAAATCAAAATATTCGACTTTTCGCTATATGTAGTTTGCAACAATTCATGAAATAGTTTATAGTCATGCTAAAAACTTATTTTTTTGATCTTGCGCTATCGATTGGTAGAAAGATGTTTTTCTTCAGAAAAAAATTGGTCCTTATTGGACTTTGGTCATACACCAATAATCCTTCCCAATTTGCATTTTGTATATTTAAGTATTTAAGACCGGTTTATTAAGAAATATTAAAAATTGTAAATTTTGTACCACCATAATGGAATCGAAAATTTTCAAAATTATGTTTTGGTATCGTATTCTTCATTGACGTCTCCGAAAACCTTCGCGTAAAAAAATTTTGAGAAATTCCTGAATATGTGTGATTTTTGAGCATTCAAAATTTTGAAAATTAATTTGCTATCTTGTATTATGGCTAAAAGTGAAGTGATTTGTGACCTGAAAACAGATAAGAGTTACAAAAAAAAATCATTTATCCGATATGAATGGGAAATTGCGACAAAGTGCTGATGCGTGTCAGCGATCAATTTAATTAATCGGGCATTTGAATTTTTTTTTTTTTTATTTTTATTTTTATTAAACAAAACTTTGGTTGACGTTTATAGTAATAATTCTGAGCAAATACTAATGGAGCATATTGCTTTGGTGAGATATTATATATAATATCTATAGCTTGCTCTCCTAAATCTCTATGCTGACAACATTTTCGCAAATGCATCAAATTATTTTACTTTTTTAAACTGGAAACCACAAAACTAAAACTCTACGTTGGCATAAACAACTGAATTGATAGGAAGTATCATTTTTGGAAAAGTCAGAAAAATTACTTTAAGCAGCTTATCCTTTCATACCTAGAAAATTGTGTCTTAAAAAACTCCATACACTACAATTTCTAAGAAGCATCGTATAAATTCAGTATGGCTTAAAGTTAAATAAAACTTTATATTCTTTATTTACTTGGCAATTTTAAAATTCAGTTCTTTACATGCATATGCAAACTGCTTTATAACGCCCTGCCCTATCAAGGCAAAAGCATGACAAAAATAAACTCCCATACGATCAACAACAGCGGCGGTTCAATGTCAATGAGGCGTGGCACATTTACATCACAAGTCAAATTGACTACGGCTAAATTTAATCGTAAGCAATGAAGTTTGCCAATCCAAGTTAGCAATATTGAATTCATGTGGATAGAAAGTTGGAAAAAGGAATTCTTACTCCTTTTTTTTTATGGTAAACACAAAATGGAAAAATTGCATTTTTCGTATATTTCTTTATTTGTTGTTGCGCATGTAGAGCATGTGCTTGTTATTCTGAAAGTTAAACTATTTTTTCAGTTACATGGCGAGAAAAAATCTCTAGGATTTCTAGAATTTCACAAATTTTAAGTTTCAGTGGGCTTTAATATAACAAATTGGTAAAAAAACGAAAAAAAGAAAATTGAATTTTTATACGAAACCAAAAAATTTTTGTTGACTTTCATTTTTTTTTTTCAAGTGTAACAACAAATACATTGTATGTTTGTTTGCAATTTTTCGCCTGAGTGTGTGTCAAAATGTCACAACGTAAACTGTTATTATTCGCTTATTTTTATTTATTTGCTGCGCGCTGTCTACTATTTTGCTATGTACATATATGTGTGTGTGCGAGTGTGTAAAACAAATAGCTGTTGTTGTATTACAAACTGCTGAACGGGTTAATCCAAAGCATTACATGCTACAACAATTTTTTTACTACAGCGAAAATAAAGCTATTTTCCACACAATCGACTCCCACAAGGCATGAGAATCTATTGTTTTAGAAGCTGTATCGTTAGCCAAGAGCGTATGAATTTTAAGTTCAAAATAAAATAAAAGAAACTGTGGAATAAGCAGATTTGTACAAAATAAAGTAACATTAAGTGAAAAAGCAGCACAGTCTATAAATAGTGTCTACTTTGAACTCTGCTTTATTCTAAAATGAGATTGTTTAAATTATGCAAACTTTTTTTTTCTCTGCATGATTACTTTTCATATAATTTGGTGCCTAAAAATATGCAATATTTTTACTTTAAATTCAATATGCTTGGAATATTTAAGTCTTGCAATCGTTGCCAGATCAAGGTTTTTTTTAGAATCTTTAAGTATACAGTATTAAGTATATTTGGCATCATTCCCCAGAAACTTCGAAAACTGAAGCTGCATACATTAGTGGAACAACGATTATTTTCAGTTCCAACGGGCAAGTTGCAACGTAGCATAGGTTTTTGTGTTGAAATAATTGCTCTTGAGCAGTTACTATACGTGAGTCATACTTAATACCTTTGTGATTTTGAGTTTGATTGTAGATGCCTCGCAACAAATTCTGTATAAATTTTCGAACTGAAGAAGAAACAAAATCAGTAAGAAATCAGAGATTTCAAGCAGCGCTGGATTAAGGTAGGGCTAGAGGGAGTTATATCCCCAGGCCCCGAGCTCAAGAGCGGCCGTTTCGTTTTTGTTTTCGTATTTTTATTACAATTTTTGAAAGACTAATTCTGGATTTGCTCACATACAGGAAAGCTTGTTTCTCAGATCAATGAGTGTAAAATTGTAATGGAGAGGCAGTCTATCTTGAATACCTACCCTATGACTTTGTTCAACAAAACTCAAAATCTTTTAACTTGCACTATATATAAAACGTCTTTTCTGTTGTATCTGGAGACACTCCGAAATATTTTGACCAACTAAGTGAGGTTGAATGCGTTTTTGCTCATCAATTTCGATGAATTTGAGAAAGATTGCAGATTCCAAAAAAATGGTAAACATACTTACCTATATGTATTTAAGAACTGCTCTTAAGTATGCTATTATTTCTGTATGTATTTTTTTTTTTTTTTTAATAACTTTGTAAATTTTCTTTATCATTTATTGATTCTCATTTATTGCGAAACAAAATCGAACCCAATCACTATAAAATGCTGTTTATTTATTAAGAACAACTTAAATAAAATCGAAACAAATTTAATGCGATAACCTTTTTTTCATGTCATTTGACTAAAAAAATATAAAACAAAATAATAATTTTAGTGATAATTTTGTGCAATCTTTTTTTTTTTTGAAGTTTAACGAAGCGATTTGATTTGTTGATTAACTTGGTTTTTTTCCAGTTTTATTTTAGCACTATGCAAAATTTTAAAATTTTGTGAATAGATTCAAATGAAATTGTTATAATTTATATAATAGCTTTGAAACTTCATTATAATTGTTTATTATATGTTTATTGTAATTTTTTTGAATAGACCAAAACTAGTATTTTAATGTCTAACAATATCAATGTGTGAATTTTTTAATATTACTTAGCTAAAACAAACAATCAAAGTTATTTAGATGATGGGAAAGTAAAATCCAGCATAGTGACTAACCCATTATTTTGTCTTTTACGCAAATAATTAAAAAAGGAAATTTTGATATGATGTGTCAGTAATTTTAATTTTTAAACGCACAAAAAAAATCGTATTTTGAATTGTGTAAGTGTTTTCAACGGGGGCTACTCGTTTAAAGTTAAAATTCGTAAATTTTAAATAGAACTGTCCTATGTGGCTCTTGTGAAACTTTACATTTTTTAAAGCTTTCCATATAGGGGAGTATGATTAACGCAGAGTAAGCAATATAGCTTCATTGCGATCTAATGTTGAACGACTCTTTTTGGATATATTTAATAAAGTAGTGTCATGACTTCTATTTGGTCTATATCCTGACTGAAATTCTATCAATACTTTCTTGTGAATCAAAAAATTTTTTTATATGTTTTTGTAACACTATTTCAAAGATCTTCAAAGATTATGAAAGATCGCTATTGGTCTGAAATCGATGGTAATTTTGGAATTGGTATTATTTATGCCGATTTTCTGCAAATTAGGAAATAGAAGTAGCCAAAATGGTGGGAAAATTATAAGAAATTATAAGTTGTTGAATTTTCCATCAAATGAATCGGTGTCAATTGCTTTTTACGGCATATGCATTATGTTTACATTTTCTAGTATCGCGTATATGTACCTACATATGCTGCCATTTCTGTTTGCTACCTGCGGCTGTACTAAAATTCTCCACCAAAAATAATATATTTTTGCTATCTTGATTTATTTTATTACAGGGTTTTTCAGATCATTGTAATCATTTTGTAAATCCGATGCTTTGTATCGCTTCCACAGATTATATGCTGCATTTTTTTGTTGTATACATGCATTAATTCAAGGTCGCTTATAATGTTTCATTGTTTTCTTCCGAAAAGGAAGAAATTGGTAAAAAAAATGTCATATCTTATGTCAAATATCTGATATCTTATGAAGGATTTTTACCAATTTCTATTGATAAAAAAATATTTATTATGATATGAAAGATCAAACTCTTTTAAAACTGCAGTTAGCTCATTTTAGAGAAATACAAATAAATAAAAAAAAAAAAAAAATTTGTCAATACTTTTTTATTTACTTAGCAAGTGTTTGAAGAACCAATTTAATTTATTTGCTTGACTGATTATTAAACTTTTACAGCAAATATTTCATATTCAAGAATACATTTGGAAGGTTCAAAGATCAAACAAATTTCAATATGTCTAGGCGAATGAGATTAAAAATCAGTATTTGTATTGGTACACATACGTAAGCATTTTACAGCACAGTAATCTAAGGAAATGAGATTACAATGCCAATTATGTAAGCAATATTGAATTCCTTTGAAGTCACAAAATAAATATTATTTTATTTCAGCACATTTTTTTTGACCAGTCTGAGACTTATGACTTTAGTTTCTAAGAAAATGCTGCAGTCGTAGAAAAATAACTTATACTAAGGAATTACTCGTACATAGTACACGTGGAAAAATTTGTCAGTAAAGTTTTGTGCATTTTTTAATCAGCTTGTATCGTAAAATAAGAATATGTGGTAGAATATATTACGACTTAAAACTATAATACATATTATTATTCAATAAAGTAAAGAATATTTTAATATTAATATTATTAAGGAGCTTTGCACATTTTTGTCTTTTGAACAGAAATAAAGCGTCCTTTTGCAATGAGGCCACTGCCTTAATGGATAGGTTTCGATTGTCGCAATATATCATGTCGCGAACTCAAACATTAAAGAATCAATAAAACATTTTTTGTAATATATTTTAAATCAGAAGATTGTAGAAAACAAGCTAATTATCACCTTCAGAAAGTTAAATGGATATGTCGATGATGTTAATAAATTTGAAAATAAAATATTGCATACATAGACTTACCCATATAAAAATATTTCGCCAGCCAATCTGTCAAAACATACAGTAGGGGTTTTCACGCATTGATGTCAACATCCCTAACAATGTTGCAAGAGAGCAAAAGTAGAAAATACTGCAAAGCTTCAAAAGCAAATGAATTGTGAGCAAATTTTCCCTGGATGTATTGCAACTCTGCAGGAGAAAATTTTCCACTATCAGCTGTTTTTGACCTTAGTGCTTACTGCTGCTAACAATACTCACCGACAGTTGTTTGTAATTATTTTGAGCAAAATGCAAAGCATAAGTTGTCACAAGACGTTCACGACTTAAAGGAAAGCAATTTGCTTATATGCATAGTCGCGCGAATACCCTTCATATTTTGAAATATTTGAACCAAAAATTTGTTGAAAATTATATATGAAGCGTTAAGCTTTAAAAATGCATTTAATAATTTCATATTAAAATCAAATACATTGATATTTGGGGCTAGGTCATTACTTTATTTGAAATTAGCTAAAATCATTTCAGTGGGTATCAGGTCATTGCTATGGTATCAGGTAACAGAATGAACGCAAAATATAGATTTTTTTTAATAATGTGGCTTATCATATTCTTACAGTAAGCCCTTCAAATAGAAATCCTTGCGAAAGTAAATTATATAAATTAATAAACTTTACTTGTGATAATTATTGAAAAGAATAGAGGAATTTCATATTGTTCAAGTAGAATTTCTTACCTGTGAGGTTTTAATGAAAGTTTTTACATGTCTAGTAAAATGAGCAACCCTAACTGTAGTAAATTTATTGAAAAGATATTAAATTGATTAAATAAAAGTATTGAAATAATAACAGTTTGTATAATACTAAGTACTAATGGCCATTTATTTAAGAAATAACGATAATTTTTTGATCGAACTGAACTCAATGTTTTTTCTCAGTGTATATAAGTATAAGAAATTAAGCCGCTCATACAAAGTTTCAAAATTAATATGGGTGACACAATATTTACTAAACACACATTGTCAAATTAACTATTTTTGCGTCTCAATTTTCAGTTTCCTTTCATACAAATTTCTTGGATTAATCTGTCACATTATAGGTAGGTAATCGTATATATACCATAAATAGTATAAACAATTCCAAGAACGTCACGTTTTTGCGTAAACATAAAAATTAACTTACTTAAATATCAACTAAATAATAAGTAATAAAATCACTGATCGCAGCTGTTGACTGAGTTTATTTTATTAAGCAAGGTCGGTCGGTGGCAAACTCAAAGGGATGTATGTATGTACGTACGTACATGTGACAAAAACAAATAACGCTCGCAGTGACAGTGAAAAAATTTCATCATTATGATTCATTTGTGATAAATAAAAAAGTGGTATAGCTGCTGATTTACTTAGTCTCAATTAATACTTAAGTAAATACTTATCTGAGAAGTTTTATTGTTTTTAAAAAACAAAATCAAGGTTTCTTTTCAGATTATCAATTAAAAAAAAAACTAAATTTTTCATCATTTATAATAAGCATAGTAGCATAGCCTTATAGGGCGAATATAGAGCGACTTACTACTTAAAAAAAGTTCTCATTATGAGTCAAAATTTGATTTTTTGATAATTTTTTTTAATTTTTTGGAATATATTCGCTCCCAAAAAAGTAGAATGCCATACCAATATATCATTGTGATAAACATTTGTTTTTATTAAATTTATGCAAATTGACTTAAGTTCCCAATATATGAATAATTTCGTATAAGTAATTGCATTATTTTGTATTAAGGTTGATAAAAGTTTGTTGTGCTTATTTTTGGAAAAGGTCATCACTAATTAAAATGCAATGAATGTAACCATAAAATTGCGTTGTTATAATGTTTTTATTGAAATAAAAAGTACAATTCTTGAACTTTGTTTCTTTTAGTAGTTAACTTTTATGATAGCTACATACCTACTTTTTCGATTTCCAGGAAGTCATAATAAACAGAAAGATCTGTAATAAAGAAATATCAGTATGTTCTACCTAGTGATATATTACAGCAGCATATAGCAATATGCCAGCCGCACATGTAAAGTATATTACGCTCTAATACTGAGTATGAGAATTTTAAATAAAAACTTAAATGAAATTGTAAGATAAAAACATACGTATTATAATGGTGTAATTTAGCAAAGTTTTGTAATTGTATTTTTTAGATCATAATGGCTTAGTTCAACAAGCTAGCTTTTTAAATGATCTTTATGTTGATTTATAAAATAATACATCAAAAGCCACTTAGTCGTATGAGCAGTGTCGGGTAAAATTATTAAGAAAACTTATTATATTTTTCATCATGTATTTTCAGGGAAAATCGTATTCTTCCAAAAATCTTGTATTTGAAAATAAACAAAATAAGTAGGTAACTAAAGAAGCTTGATTTCTAATACCTACCTGCATAAGTTCACAATAATTGAAATATATAAAAATAGCTTCCATTTACCAAAGGCGCGGCGTGTTCGTTTTGGGACTCAGTTTCCGTAATGACAAGCCAAAGATGTTTCATTAAGGCTATCATCTTTTATACTCAACAAGACTTCATTTAAGTAGAGTTCCACTTATTGTTAAAAATTTTAATTAACAGCCAATAAATAGATATAATTTTAAATTAAAAATTACTCTGAGTTTGATTCTCTACCCCATTATCAACTAGCTAATGCATAAATCTCTAGAATGGACTCTTTTTTTTATTTAAAAATATACTACATCACAAGTACAACGAACTCATACTTAGTACACTCAGGGCCTTAGTTCCATCATAGAAAAAGTACGAAAGTACAACGGAGCAATTTTTAGTATATTCGTACAATAAATAATAATTTTAAAATTCCAAACATTGAGAAATACCTCTTTTTTTAGTAAGTTTTGATTAAATAAAAATAAAAGCCCAATTTTTAATAAATTTTCTGGATATATCACAAGAAATACATTCAACAACCAAAAAATACAGTCCAAGTGTAAATTCTGCACATTCCAAAATAAATACTCATTACTGCTACATATGTCCAGTTTGTTGAATAAAGTTTTTCAAACAATAATAGCATTCATGACTTAACTCCTTTTTTTTCTACCACAGTAGTCAAAATCAGATCGAAAATTTGTTTTGTTTGTCTTGTTGCATTTATTGAGTTTGACATCTTAACACTGCCTTTATAGAGACTTTGTTTGAAATCATCTTTTGATAAGCAACGAAAAGATTTACTTATTAGCAGTTTTTACAGATATCAGCACTTTATATTCTTTTTTAATCGAGATTAAAATCTAATAAATTATCAGAATGCAGAATTGCTAAATTAAATGTAATTCAGAATCAGTTAGTCATGAAAATCGTATAAAAATTCATACTTTGTCTCTTAATATAGCGTGCTGAATCGTTTGCAGCGTCACCTTGGAAACTGTATTCTTCGTAAAGAGTTATAGCATGAATCGTACAGAAGTTTCCGTAATACATTCTTTAAAATTTGTTGCTTGTATGGGGGTACACCATAGTCGATCATGTCCAGATTTGATTTATTGAAAGTAAAAAGGATCACCTTAGGTTTTACAAAAAATGGTTTCCGAAACTCAGAAATAAGAGGAACACGACAGCATAATAAACTGTTTATTATTTCCCTAGTCTTTTTAATCGAAAATATTGGTCTATTAATGCATTTTATTAACAAAAAATTACAAATTTTGTATTAAAAAATTTTTATTTAACCACAGTATTGAATGTCCCCGAACACTCAACGTATTTGGTTTAGTTTATTTTATGATCTTTATAGAAAAAATTAAAATGCACAGAAAATGAATGCACCTTTATGATCTTGTTTATTTCCAATCGAATTACAAGCATGTTTTTTTTACGTATATATTTCAATTATAAATCCTTATATTAGGTACTAATGCACTGAACAGAAAGCTCTTAGCTCACTATAAAAAATAATTTAAAAAAAAAAATACAAAGACAAATAAGTTAAAATCCTTACAAAGAAAACCCATTGCGTTTACTGAAAGAGAATCAACGTCAAGAGCAAACAGTCCCCATTTTTTTCTGACTGATTACATGACAATTATAATCTAGAGCAAAATTATTATATCATTAAAATTTCCCAAAATAGTGTTTTGAAATCCAGTACAAGGACAGTAAGCACAGCCAGAAGATAAGTGGGTGCGATATGATAAATTGAAATAAATATACTTGTAAACACTGAAAAAATGCACGTAGCACATTTTTGCAAAAAAAATTTTTCCAGGGTATATTTCTTATTTTTTTCAAAAGACCTTTTTCATGTAAATAGACACGTTTTCGCACTGTGAACTATAAGAGTTAAGTGATCTCTCAAACACAAAAATTCTAGCACGCCACTGCTAAAATCAATTGCAACGGTGGTTGTGCCATGCGAGAGTGGGCTGTACCTTTTCATACTTAATTAAACACAACAACTACGCAAAAAAAAAAAAATAAAAATTTTAAATTAACAGGTTACATTAAATGCTATAAAAAAATAAACAGAACAATAAAAACTTCAAGGCAAAACTGGAACTGAATGTCAATTGAAGTTAAATGAAGAAAAGGAAAAATAGTTGAGAGAAACTAGCACTAATTGGATGACAATGATGAACAAGGAAGATAATATGATTAGGTGATATTGTGATTTAGAATACAGACTTTTAGATCCCATATTTGACATAGCAATAGAAAATTTTGCTGGAATATTATTTTTGGTTGACTTTTTTTATTATACATTTGGTATTTTCTGTTCACAGTGTATAAAATGGTTATCTTAATATAATTTTTTTTTTTTTTAAATTGGCATTTGAAATTCTCACAATTTTTCTTATTAATTAAAAAAATTACTTTACTCATTTTTACATTGTGAAGTTTTGCAATTCCTATAAATCGTTGCGTGTTTTTTGATAATTTATAAAAAAATAAAATAGTTTTTTTTTTTCATCATTCTTACAACTAATAGATATTTAATATACATGCAATAAGCAAAAGCGAAAAAAAAAGAAATAAAATCACAAGTTAAAGCAAGAAACAGAAATAGAAAAGATGGAAAATTTTGAAAAAAAAAAAACAGAAATTTTTTGAATTTTGCAAATTTTTGCTTATCATTCAGTTGACCTTGTAATGCCAATTTCGTTCCTAAGCAATACCATCAGTTTGCTGGACGACAGTGGTTCTTGAAATCCAGTACCTCCCCTTTTTTACATTCATTAAGCTGAAAAAGGAAACGTGTGTCAACGCTTTGGGGAGTTACGGAATTACCTTCCGTTTGCTCACCTGTGGCTGCGGGAGCTTCACCAGCTAAAGGTGCCAGCGGAATCTTCTCGGTTGGTGCATTCTCTACTATATAGGAAGCATCGCTTTGTGGCTTACTGTTGTCATCGGTTAACTTGTGCTTCAGTTGATCGTATTTTTCGGCAACGGTACTGCCCAAATCCTTTGCTGAGTTACTAACTTTCTCAGCCCATGGCTTGGCGGCATCAGCGAGATCTCCGGATTTTTCTTTGATTTGACAACCAACGGTCTTGAACCAGGACTTTACATCACCATCGTCGGGATTAGCTGCATCATCACAATCAGCATAAACGTAGGCTACACAAAGTGCGATAGCGAGTAGTGCGAAAAAGGTTCTCATCTTGAAATTTTATTTTATATTTTCGAGTATTGTTGGTGTTGAAAACAAGTTTTTTTTTTCGTTATTTATTTACTTATTTTTTCTTAATCTCTTAAGCACTGCTTGTGTCAAGTTTCTAGTAACAACTGACTGACTGATTTGTTTTGGGAAGCAACTAAAGCGCTACCTCGCCGCATTGCAATCTCTTGATTGCGTTTTCAGCGTGAGAGACAAATCAAACCGGTTTCAATTGAAGATGTCTTCAGTGTTGTCTCTTTGATGATAGTGAACTTCGAAGGGAATTTTAAAAGCTTGTGCACATATATGAACTTATGTCTATTTTTTAGATTGTAGTAGATAGCTCTTTGAGGATTTGATTTTGTATGCTATTGCAATCCATCAGATCAGATTTTCTAAATTCTAAAACGTTTCGTTGATATGACTTAAGTCAATTTCTTGAAAACAAGATAAATGGACTTAATTCTGTAGTTCGGGCAGCCACAAATATACAGACCTGTAGAATACATAAAAAACTTCATGTTTTTGAACTCTTTGGGTATTCGATAATGTACACTTTTAAAAAAGGTGATGTACTTTTTGTATATTGGGGTAAACTTTTGAAAATTTTGATCAATTTTCAAAGAATTTGTAATTTTCCGACATTTAAAATAAGGAATTTATAATTTATTTTCTACCCATAATTGCAGATCATTTTATTAGCGCATGCGAAAGTTTTACTATATAATTTTTACATAAAAAAGTGTCATAAAAAAATAATTCATAAAAATTTCCGCTTGCTTAAACAAACCTATGCACGGTAAGTTACCTAAAAAGTGAATAATGTGGCACACTGTGAAAAACGGATAAAAGTGAGCTTATTAAGTAAGTAGTTACTTTAAACGCAGGTTAATAGATTTGTAGTAAACGATTTATTTAGTTTGGTCAAAATTTTCAAAAATTAGCTTTAACTTAAAAACTTCGAGAGTGGTTGTAAGTGACGCTGAACGTTCAGGTCATCAAAAGAGATCGTCACGCCAGAAATCGTTCATAAAATTCATGGAATGATATTGGTCGATTAGAGATTGAAACGGCATGCGGTGGTTGAGGATAAAGGTAGCTCAATCGAAAGGGTACATCATCATATTTTACATTAATATTTGGACATGAAAAAGCTATCCGCGCGATGAGTGCCGCGGTTGCTCACACTCGACCATAAACTCAACCGTGTGAATACTTCAAAAGAGTGTTTGGTGATATGAATAAAGTTTTGCAACGTTTCGTCTTCGTGAACGAAACATGATTCCTTCAAAGCACACCAGAGACGAAGGAACAATAAAATATAACAAAAAAAAAATTTATGACGAATTTTATATTGAAAAAACATGGTGCGGGTCATCAGTAAAAAATTCGTAGTCTCTAAAGTTATGGAGGGAATTTCAATATGAAGCATATGCATTCTTAGGATTGATTGAGGAATAACATATAAAAATATCAAAAAAAACAAAAGGTGTTATATTGAAAATATTTTGAGAAAAATTTTTTAATTAAAAAAATTGTAAGTCTTAAAATAGGTTTTCTATTGTTTTGATTTTTACAAATACTTCCATTGAAACTTTTATATTGTTTTAAAGTATTAAAATGTTTTTTTATCATTTAGTTAATAGGATGCATTCGCTTATGAATTGAGAATCAACAGTCGGAATTTTACCTAATTAACTTAGCACAAATTATATAATTTTTCCACCACTATGCCTTTTTTCCAGACTTTTCAATGGAATTTCTGAATCAAAGCGCATTCCTAAAAGAGATAAAATCATGGCATTTTTCTTTTGAGTATCAAGAAGTCAGTCGCTTTCTCAGTGTCTTGGAACAGATTATCTTGCATTTCATTAAGTTAGTATAGAAACAATTTTGATTTGAACTATGTATCTGCTCTAAATTGAAATCTTAGAGTGAAGTTTTTACAGCTTTCTATTCCATTTTTTACAGATACATGGTATATATTCCGTTCAGTGTAGTGCAAAAATTTACGCAAAAGCAAAATTTTGTGCCGCAATTGCCAATCGCATTATTTTGCGTTGCGCTGCTAATTGGGAATTAACACAATTTTTCATTTATATGAATGTCAATTGGGAGCGAATCAAAATTATCTCTCTTTTGATACCAAATTTGTGTAATTGCCACAATTTTGGATAACTTCCACTAAATTGTACAGATTATAATGAACTTAAATTTTTAGAAATTCACTTCCAACAATATATACGAAATTTTTCCAAATTGCTGTGTGACACTAAGCTATGTTTTTTCGTTGGATCAATTTCGTTATCACAATTAAGGATTCTATAGAATTAAAGCAACTACTTAAAAGAATTTTTTTCTATTTTGTTTATCCATTAGGTTTTTTTTTATTAATTTATTGTATTCTGACGCATAAATTTTATTATTTGCATAAGAACAAGCGTGTTTTTTTTTTGCTTAAAAATTTAAATAACTAGTTTTGGTGTACAATTAAACAATATATCACTTTTAATTAATTTAATTTGAACTCTTACTGCCGCGTCTATTTGTAATACATCTTCCTCTGAAATCACGCCTTCTGCAACTGCTCACAGTGATTGCACCATTAGTTAAGGCAGCAAACAGTATATAACAAATTATATAGGCTAAGAACTTCATATTGTGTATATTGTTGGATTCTGTTGATTTTATCACAGGTGAAATATTTGGTTGATGAGAGAGCTAAAAATCAACTTCAGCTTTTGGCATGTGGTCGAAAGTAACTGGCAATCTAAAAGTATTTCATGATTCATTCGCACTCAATCGATATTCATTAAATGTCATAATATAAACTGGAAATTCGCTTTCAAAACAGCTGAGAGACACAAATTTTGTTTGTTATTGAAATTTATAATTTTATTAATTCATGCGTACATATTTAGTTGGAAACATTAACATATATCAACTATTAATAAATATCATAACACTCTGTTTTTGCATATTGATCTCGTTCCATTGTTGTTGTTAGTTTTAGCTGAACTTCTATATTCCAAACATTGCCCCTTGAAATTCTTCTTAATGCAACGTGATGGTGGTCGAGTTAAAACACCGCTGGTCAACCAAACGAGTAGCGTGAGCATTAGCCAAAAGCTTAAATATGGCACGCGTTTCATTGTTGAGATTTCACAATGACTCACTGACTATAATTTCCAAAGAATGCGACTGCACTTGACGGTAGTTCAAACGGTTATAGAAAATGATCCTGATGTGGTAGCGAAAACATCTGCATTTTAAAAGTATTAAAGATATTTTAATTATTATCACATACAGGTTTTTTTTTGCAATGGGATATATAGGGAATTTCTCATTTTATTAGTCATATAAAACTTTAAAAAGAAAACAAAGAATTACATTTTCTTACCAAAAACTTTAATACCACGCCTATGTACAAAACATCTCCCTCTGACGTCGCGTTTTCTGCAATGTGTCACAGTTATTGCAGCATTTGCAAATGTTAGTGAGATGATTAACAATAAATACAGTATAAAAAAGATTCTCATTATTTAATTTTATCAGATCAGCATTAGATATTTATTACAAATATCTAATGCTACACAAAAAAAAAAAAATCCAAATATTAGAGCGGTTCAACTTCAAGATAAATACGTTCCGCACTGCTCAAAGTTTAGTCTAACTTTGTTTAAGATATTTTCAATTAATCCAAGAAATTTTACAATAGCTTAATATCGGGACTTTCCCGCTTCAATTGGGAGAAAACCCAGCTGTTTTACAATATAAGTTAGTTAGTTAGTTTTCTGTTGAACATTAACTTAGTTATACAAACGATACTAAGTTGATAGTCTTTTCGACGCAATAGTAACCTGATCTAGTGGCTTCTCGTTAGCTAGTAAATAGTATACTGCTGATTCCAATCGTTTAATTATTAACTTTAATTAAGATTTAAGCTAAGATAACATATTAATAATAATAATATTAGGACTTAGCGCCAATGCTGAATCATATGGAATCCAAATTAAAATGATTTCAATTTAATTATTCACTTAAAGAGTTAGCTGATTTGATTCAAAATGTTGCACTTATTAAATACCCACTCGGTATGTAACGTTTCAGAAATAGTACCAGAATTGTTACATTCAAAATATTGCAAACTAAATGTTGCATAAATTTTCTCATATGATTCAAAAGTAATCTTTCACATGTAATCATTCTGAAATGTTTCTGAAATCTTCGAGATTAAGTGTTTACTGAATTTTTCTAATGAAATTTTTGTAATGTTTAATGATTCGATATTATCTTTTTTGTATTGTATATACAATATACGTTCTAATATGTAGGTACATGGTTAGTAAAGAACTGTGTAAATGTTTCCAGGCCGGATCTCTGTTTGATGCTATGTTTACCTTAGTTTTGTGTAATCATTTTTAATTCTTAATTAATAAGCTTCCCAAAAAATATCTACATTTTAAGTCTACACTTAAGGAAAGAACTGTAATGAAAAAAACTAAAACATTTTAGAGTACAAAGACGTAATTAAAAATGTTTGTGGTCTTTTTCCTTAATCTTACAAGTTATCTGTAACGTTTCAAAAACGTTTGAAATGAAGTCAAAACGTGGACATCGATACAATCTGTGTCAAAATTTTATGAAATGGAAATGAAAGATTTCTGAAACGTAGCTGAAACTTTGTAAGGCTTACGAAACATAACATGACGAGTGGGTACATAAATAAAAATAAAAAATTTACTGTTGTGCTGTGGATTGAACTCTGTAGCTCATAATCACAAGTGCAATATATTATCATAGCGCCACACTCTCGCAGATCAGTTCATATTATTTTTACAAATTACAATTTCAAGACGCAAATCCAATATTATGTTTGTTATTTTCAACTTTAAGACATTTGATTAAAATTGAAGTAATGATGCTTTCACACTGGCGTCAAAAACATCTCAATTTTCTAGTTTTTGAAGTAAAATCGGCATTATTTCCATGCAAATCAAAAGCTAAATTTTGAAGTTCGTTTTCTACAAAAATCCATTCATTATTGCACAAAACCCAGTTCTATTGTGAATGAGCTCTCAGACCTGTTGAATCATTTCCAATTTTATCAAATAGCAGACATGGGGGTAATTTGTGGCATGGTGGATTTTTCATTTATCACAAAGTTCAGTAAAAGCGAATGGAGGAGGATGTAAGACTGCAAAAGCACAAAACTTTGACCCAAAATGAAAGAGACACACGAAACTCTTTAGAAAAAAAAGAAATTATTTGCAAGTTAGCCAACCAAAAAAATATAATGAATAAATTTTAATTTCGTAAAAAATACATTGATTTATTTGATCCAATTAAAAAATTAACTTAGAGATAAGTACATAAATAAAAATTTCTAATAATTAAAATGCTAAACAACAAACACTTTTCAAAATGATACATTTCGAGTGAAGCACCTAGCAATGGCCACAAACTCTAGCAACTTATGGTTTGATTGAACTACTTCTCATCTGTGTCTATTTGATTTTCCGATTCATCAACATCAATCAGCGCAACGATAGCCGGTGTAGTTGAACTTGTTGTAGTTGATGAAGAACTTACAATAATTTCCGTGACTGGTAGCTCTTGTTTCTGGTCCAGCACCTGCTCATGCTCCTGCTCCTGTACCTGCTCCTGCTCCTGTTCTTTCTCAATAACAACTGCCGGTATAGGTTGTTTAACTTTTTTGTTGACGTTGCCTATGACACCAATACCAGTGATAAATCTATTGAATAACCTCAACGTTGGATTTGTATTTTCATCACTGGAAGTAAGTCGTCCAACAAAATCGCCTAATTTACTTATGACGCCCTCACTAATACGTTTTGCCGTTTCTTCCAAACGTTTGGCTTCTTTCTCAATTTCCTCTACCCATGGACGAGCTTTTTCCAATGAACACTGCACTGTTTTGAAGATTTTTTTCACTTCGCTGGATTCTGTTGACGTCGTCGTTGTCGTCGTCGTCGTTTCTGTTGTTGTAGTTGGTAATTCTGCTGCTAGTGCATCTGATATTTCCTGATTTGGCAATGACTTTTCATTTGTTGCTTCCAAAATTGCTGTTGCTCCTGATGTTGCCGCTACCGCTGGTTCTGTTTTTGTTTGCGTTGAGTCATCACCACAAATTATAGCAGCCGCTTCGATGTTGCTTAACATGAAACCAAACATTGCCAACATTATGATCAAGAATACTCTGGAAGCCATCATTTTGCTTAAATGTTGTTGTAGTAACTTGCAGAGGAGTGTTGTACGTCGGATGAATAAACAAATAAACAAACGAAAAAGCCGTGAACTGTGTAGTACGCGAAGTTTGAATTCAGACTAAAACTTGTTTTAACTCTATGCTGAAGTTTTGGTCAACTATCAGCTACCAACATTGGCTCAGTTCAGTAAAAGATAAACTTCATTTTGCTGTGCACTCTCTCTTTATATGGTTTGTTAACTCTTGGTGCGGCATGTAAATTTTAAAGCGATGGGCAAACATTTTCAGCGAAAACGCAAGAGTTGATTTTTTTATAAAATAAAATGAAAAGCATTTAATATAAATGAAATTTTTCCACCATACCAGCTGCTTTCATCAAACATCCCCATAGTGAATTTGCAAAGATTTAAGTAGATAATAGTATAGCTCATAGAATCGAATCATTAGCATTTGTCTGGTACTAGTTCAAACTATTTCTTTTATATGTGAGTAAATTGGGAGCAACAATTCTGACAATACTCTCAATGTAAAAAGGTTAATTCATATGGGTGGTATGCGTGTTCTAAAACAAATATCAACGACTTGCGATCCCACGATCAATGATCAAATTGTTTCGGGCTTAGTCACAGTCTAAATCTTCCTCCTTTATTTTTTAAATTTATATTTACAAGCGTGCCAATATTTGCCCATGTCTTTTGTCTCACAGTCAGCTGTATTTCTATGGAATTTCTTATGCTGCTTGACATAATTTTTACCTTTTTTTTTTTTTTGACTTGAACTTCTTTGTTTTGTTATGGTTTTTATTGATTCCAACTCTGCGTTTTATAACTTTTGTTAGTTTTATCTTTAACAACAACAAAAAAAAAACATTTCTTGGTAACATGTAAATTTTGGTTTTTTTTTTTGTTAAAACAGATATTTTAAATAATTTCCGACTAGTTCGAAGAGGTGAAATCTTCTTATTTGAGCTATCAATATATTGTTAGAAAGCTGCTCTTCGCCAAAATTGAAATTTTAGAATTAAGGTAAGCTTTACTGCAGGCTAGTAATATATGTATATATTATAATATATTATGTAAAATATATAGAAAAATAATGAATTAGTGTCGCCCAGCTAATACTTTGTATAAACTTGATAGGTGCTTAACGGCCGCAACAGGAACGTCGTTGAGTACGAATCCGTTGCCCGTTTTTGAGGCTTTGTTTTTGTCGTCCTTTTTTTTGTTTGTTTTTGTGTTGTGGGCGGAGTTTTAAAGTGGGCGTGTCATCTCCCAGACAAGTAATAGCTTTGAAATGCTGTGATTGCAAAACTACCCACGCAAAATGTTCAAGCTTATGAATTAAGCTAAGTGTTGACGTGACACCTTTCACCTGATAAAATCCAATAGGTAGTGCCTTAAGATTTTTTTTACAATTATCACCTCCGCTACGTTTCTTTCTTTATACTGTAAGCTAAAAATGAGTTTCATTATGTATATGCATGAGTTTTTTCACTACATCAAAGTCCAAGTCATTAAAGTAGTTTTTTTGGTTTTTTTCTTTGAATTTCTTTTCGCAAATTTGCTGTTTTTATTCATTTAAAAAACTTCTATTTTAACAAAAACTTTGCAAAATCAAATACTCAATAAGATGTATGTAGAGCGGTTCAAAAAAAAAAAACTGTTTGAATTACAATAGCCCTATATGTCTGGACAAAACAACCCATAAGGATTTTCATCAATTTTGAAAACTGGGTTGCCGACACCTGTTTTAAGTTGCCTACCCATTTTTCGAAAATATTGATTTTAAAAACGGTGCAAGCTTAAGAGGTTATCAAATTTTGCAACAAATTGGGTATGCTTTACGAATTAATATCGATCGGGAAATTCGAATCCATGATCAGTTTTTCTTCTTCTTCTTCTTTTCTTATAAAAAAATTGAAAATTGCTCGGACAAAAATTAAAAAATGCCGATTTTTTACTTTCAAGTTGCAATAGTATTGACATAGTATTTTACCGCCCATCTAGTGGCACATTATTTTTAATGAACCTTTATTTGCTTGAGAAAAAACCGTAAACTGCATATCAATGTCTACTTTCAAAACCAAGATATCTGCATTTTTCTAAATTAATATTTCTGAAATTCTTCGATTCGGCGTTGACATATATACATATTAAGCTGATTCAAAACTTTTTTTTGTTCTAAACAGCTATTATCGATCGAGAAACTTGAATCCGTGATTAGTTCCTCTTCTTCTTCTTTTTTTCTTATTAAAAAATTTAAAATTAACCGAAAAAAAAAAACCCAAAAATACCGATTTCTGCTTTCAAGTTGCATAATCGACCCATAATTTTTTACCACCGATACAATTTTTGATGTTTAAGACAGATTTCAAACTAAAACCTTATACCTTAAAATTTCTATTAAAAAAAAAGCGCGCAAAAATGTGTGGCAACCCATGTTTCGGACAGAATTCAATAAACCCTATTATTTGAAACACATTTCAAGCTGGAATCTTACACCATACACATTTTGCTAAAAAAATTGCACCAAAAAAATAGGTGGTAACTCTTGTTTGGGACGGGGTACAACAAGGCGGCCCTTTATATTTTTTTTAGGCTCTTCAAGCTCTAACGTTCGGTAGGGGTTTTGGCAACGCAACACTGGTTGGTTAGTTTCACAAACATGCTTTGCTATTTTTCCCATATATCTTGTCCTGTAATCTCGCTTTTGCTATAGCGCGCTCTTGGGCAATATGAATGTACATATCTGCATATAAATCGAAACTCCCGACATACCTTTTACATGCAATTTATATAATTAGACTGGTGCACATCTTCAATAAAAATTTTATATTTTCCATAGCCAAGTTGCACAGTGAATGGATTTGTATGGAACGGTGGCCATAAATAGTAGTTATTGCGCTAGACTCTTTTAATTTGGTGCAGCTATTTTTTTGGTTAAAACAACAAAAATATGTGAAAACACAGACAGATCTACCTTCCATACAAATTAGGGATGTGGATGATAATTTTTCTAGAAATTAGGTATCAATTTCCATAAACTTAGCAAAGCTGATCTCCAAAAATTGTTACAACTTGTGAAATATCTTTTATAGTTTTCAAGTTATCAAATAAAAATAAGTTAACTCTTCTGTTTATAGCTATGACCCAATACGAGGTCCCTTTACCAACTGGGTTGTTTTGACAGCTGTCATGTGTCAAATGGCTTGTCCATATAACGCTTGTGTTCTGTATTCAATACGACTCAATCATGAAAAGATTTACTGTTGAACAACGTTTATTAATTGTAGAAACTTACTACCAAAACCAGTCATCAGTTAGGGAATGTAATAATTGGGTGATCCATTAAGAGTTTCCTACTTTGTTTTCTAAATAAAATACATAGAAATAAATGTATTGATGCAAATCTTTATTTGGAATGATAGTTCGGTTTCTACAACTCAATGTTTAAAAATTGTTTTGTTCAAATGTTACCCACCACTAGTTCTTAAATGGTCCATTCTGTGGATCCAATATTCGACAACTCTTTCGAGCATATCGGCCGGTATTAACACGAGTTATATTGGTTTCCAAAGCGTCAATAGTTTCGGGTTTGTAGACATAAACAAGTGATTTAACATTATCCCCAAAGGAAGTAATCCATTGGTGTCGAATCACATGATCTTGGTGGTAGGAAGCTCTTATTGGATCCCTAAGTATTATCTGGCGATAGTTGAAAAAATGTCTTAATCACTAGCTCTTTAATTTTTTACATATTTATATACATCTACGATCTGCCACTGTGTTGGGAATTTCGCTTTATTCTATACAACATCATCTAAATTCATGCATACCGCCGTAAGGCACAAGCTGATCTTTTCTCGTAAGCATTTTTAATTTTTTGTACTGTCCAAAAATAATTTATCTTGTATTGAATTTTATGGAAAATCAGTGCAACTTAATTTAAATTAAAATCTGGGAAGCTATTGGAATATATCTGCTGTAACTTTTTTTTTATGAAAATAGTCGAAAATAGTTTTGAATGAATTTTGTATTTTAATTTGACTTTATTAATAATTCCATGCGAAGTAACACATAGCATCTGATAACTTTCTTGATATAAACAGTGATGACTCATATTATTTCTTATTAATTTTCGTATGAATAAATTTAAACTTCCTCTTACATTTCTATTTTAATTTTAATACGTTATACAAGTGTTTTTTGCTCATTTGAAATATGTATTGTATTACTTTAAGTGTACAATAAAATTTAATTGCACTAAAACAATTGATTTTTACACTTCTGCTTACAAACTCGTAAATAGTCTTATTGCATATTTAAATAAAATACTAGAAGCTTTTTTTTATTTATTATAAATTCGTTTTTTTACATTCAGTACTTAATTCGTAGAAAAGTCATTTCTTCACTTTACTTCCTTAATTTACTGCAATTTCCTAAGGCATCTAATATATGACCATGTCCACACTGCTGTTCTGCCTTCAATATATCTGGATTTATAATTTCAACATTCTCAATCAGTCTATGTGGCACTTCATGTTCATTGTTATCTGTATGAATGCTATCCTTGAAATCATTATATTTGGTTTTTAAACCCACACCAAAATCCTTTGTTTTTTCAGCGAATCTCATGAAACCTTCCTTAAGCTCTTTGCCGATTTTTTTCGCTTGTATCTTAACTTTGGTGGCACCTTTTTTAATTTGACAACCGATACTTTTGAAGAATTCACGTATCTCATGTTCTTCATTACTTTCATCAGCAACTTTGGGACCAGTACCGGGTATATCAGGTAAAGCGATGAATTTATCTTCACTACAATCTAGAAGATCCGCCTTAGTTGCAGCGGCCACCAGCGAGAGTACCACTATGCTTATTATGAGAAGATGCTTCATTTTATTAGATTTATTATATTTTATATTAACTTCAAACGATTTTATTTATTTATTTATTTTTTCCCCTCAATTATACGTTCGACTAAATATAAAGTTGTGAGGTTGTGACCGGTCAGCGTATTTGCGAAAACTGTTACGTTCGTCAGACCAAACGTCGCCTTTATTGTATCGAATCATTTTAAGCGAAGTCGCATTTATTCAATCAAGAATTGTATTTATTGTTCTCGTCTTTTGATTCGCTTATCGCATTTACTTTGAGTAGCAGCATCAATCCCATCCATGTTTGCTGATTTTTATTAAATTTATTTATTTACAGCTGTGCGTTTGCCGTTACAAATGTAATTGGATTGAGTTGTTTTTGTTTTGTTTTTTTTTTTTATAAAACTTTAGCAGGGCGCATATTTTTATGATGTTTAAGGAGAGCATCTTACATTTGATGTTTCCATATCAAGTTTTTCTCCAACAGCGTTTAAAACCCGTAAAACCACAACAAGTACGTAAAAGGCAGTGTTTCTCAAATGGTGAGGAGAGTAATCAATCATTTGGTCATTCTTTAAATAATTGCTCACTTTTTTTTGACTTTTATAAAATTTTTTGGAAACAAAATATCTACTGAACTATGGGGAGTAGGATAAAAAAACATATAATCATTTTATATGTTAAAGTTTTATAAAAAAATAAAAAAAACTTAAATATGTACATTAGTTTAAACTTTAAACATTATTTTTTTATTAAAAAAAATGTATTTCAAAATATCTTCGACTTATCAGTTTTTTTTTGAGAAAAAGTGAGAGGTCCTTTCCTTAAGGTTGGACTTCGGAATCAAACCCCTCAGAAATTTAGACTTATTTTTCGTCTCTGAATTTATCTGACATTTGGCGTTATCTAAATTTTCAACGAGTTTTTCAATTCACTGAGAAGAATAGTATATTTTTTTAACGATTTCATTCCATTCCATTGTGAATCAGTGAAAATAACACCCCGGTAGCCCTGAAATAATATCAAAAAATTATCGAAATGAAGCATCGAATTTTGGTGCCCATTTCAAGATGTTATTTTTCTTTTAAAAATTTCAAGCTTACACTATTTGATCGCAAAATATAGCATTTAATTTAGAGGCGTGAACTTTCTTTTGTAGATACTAGATAGCAATGAATAAGAACAATTAAGCTAACTTTGGATATTAAGGCTTCGAGAACTAAGAGTTTAAAGGTTGGCTGAAAGTGTTTTTTCAGAATATTTGAAGAGATCGGCGTCAGAGCTCCAAACGCACCAAGAGAGCTGTGAGCATATTTTTCAAGGTATGTACTTTAAAAAAATTTTAATAATCTAATAAATTTTTCCACATGGGCAGTTAGTTGAATATATACAATAGATTTAAGCATCGCTGTGAATATTTTCTCAAGCAAAGTTTCTAGTAAATTCAATATTCTTATGGGGTCTGTGATTTAGTTTGAGCAGCGCTGTTTGAAATTCTATACAGCCAATGACTAATATGCGATTGCTTGCGTTCTTGGGAAGTTTCGTATTGTTGTTACTTGTTATTTTTTTTTATAAATCAAATCATAATTGTTACAGTCATTCGTGTAGTTTAAGGTGAAGAGAAAATTGCCAAGAATAATCAGTTACACATATTGTAATACTATTGAGAGTGTAAGTTAAATTTCATTGGAAAAATGTATCTATGCAAATTTTTAATTTCTTGGACAAATAAAAACAAATCAATTTTACCTTCGATCAAATTTTATTTTAGAGCGAGCGAAATCATAAAAAATTACTTATATTTCACACTCTTCTTCGATTAATAAGCGTTTTTTCTGTATTCAGCCTCAGAAAACAAAAAATTTTAATACCGTCCAATTTTGACACAACATCTCAAACTTTCTTCTGAAGAAATTCCTTTTTAGCAGGTTGAGGCAGGTATGACTTAAAATTTTGGGCTTTACGATTAAAAAATTTTAAGAAAACTTATTATAAGGTCAGAAAAGTGTAATTACGTCACAATGCATTTAAAATGTGTAAATGATGTATGATATATCGCCTCTATACTTGTGACTGAGTGCGTCAGCAGTACGTTGCTGCTGGTGAACGACCCTGTTTTATGTGAGATAACGTTTTAAGAAATTATCAAAAAGTCATATTTTGGAAAAAAAGAATTAAAAAATTCATATTCAAGTGAAGTATTCATTCTCAAGAAAAATCTAGATTAATTTTTTGTAATTTATATCACTTTGCATTTGATAAAGTTAAATTAAAGCGCAAATTGATGTACATAATTCCAAAGATGACTAATGCATTTAAGTAAGTTCAGTTTATTCAAGTAGCTTTAAGTAGATAAAGTGCCACTTTTTTATTACCGCCCCGTTTGGCTTTATTGCTTTCTTGACAAAACAAAACCTGTCTACTCAATGTATTTAATTGTTTTACTACGCTTCTAAAATGAGCTTCCGTTTCAATTAAAAAGAAAAAAAATAAGTACGCTAAAGTTTACTTCCGCTGTTCAAAAAGGGCAAACAGCATTACTGCTCAGCAAATATGAGAATTTTACATATATTACATATATTTCAAAAAAAAAAAATTATATAAAAAATTAGTTCAAAACAAAAAACAAAAATGTTATAATCCAAGGATGCACAATTCAAGGCTCGTTTCGCTCTTCCAGCTCCTAGAACAATAACAAAAATATCGAACTCTCTCCATTATATGAGTTAAATTATTTTGGTTCGCAATCATTGCATGCTTT
The DNA here is from genome assembly GCA_963662105.1 of Meiosimyza platycephala. Lineage (NCBI taxonomy): Eukaryota > Metazoa > Arthropoda > Insecta > Diptera > Lauxaniidae > Meiosimyza > Meiosimyza platycephala. The sequence goes on from OY759208.1 coordinate 23,642,747, forward strand.
TTGTTTGTGTAATTTTTCCTTCAACTCATCGGATCGTTTAGCTCTTGCCATTACTCAAGTTAAATAATTTCGGTTCGCTATGGCCGCATGCGCTTTGTTTGTGTACCTAACCTTCAACGCACTTTTTGTTTGTGGGATTTTGTTTTCAAGTCACTTGCTCCTTCAGCTTTTGTTTTTGCTTTTTTTTTTTGTTTTTGTACGTTATTAGCTTACCACCACGTCTAATTAAAAAATTTTCGTCAAATCAATTATTTTTCGCAAAATATTTTTTTTGTTTTTTACCCAAACTGATGTTATTGTAAACAGCTCCCGAAGCAGATTTTTGTGTGTAACGCTGCTATAAACTGTACCGATGAACAATATCACACTTTTTAAAGTGTGTCACTGTATTGTATATATGAATAGCTAGAGAACTACGTACAATTTCTTGACAGCTCAAATTTTGACAAAATGGTACTTTAAAAAAAAAATCAAAATTTTCAAAAAAAAAAAAACAAAATAACCAGAAAATTGTTTATAAAAAGTTTCAGTATAAAAGAAAAGATTCTACACAATTCCATAGAGAATTTAATTTTGAAAATACAATCAGTCAAAATTTTAAGCCAATTGGTCAAAGATTGTTCAAAGAATGTTGTCTCGAGAAAACACGTTTAAAGTTTTCAGTACGAAAGTTATTGGAAGTGAACCGACAAAACTCAAAGCTCGAGTTCATAGATATTTTTTTCGCCATAACTCTTTCCGAGATAATTTTTAACGGACAAAAGCATCTATTAAGTCAAAAAAAAAAAAAAATGATTTCGGAAAAACTTGATGACCTACTAGTCTTGCTAGTAGGTCATAGTTTTCCACATTCAGTTTATGTCTTTCACATTTTGTTTTGAAAAGTTGTAAAATGTTCAATACCCAATGGCTCTGACTGATTTTACTCATCACTAGAAACGAACTGCTCGAAAACTTAGAATTATTTGGACAAGCACTAAATAAAAAGGCAGCGAATTAACGGCCTTCCAAAAAGCCAAAAATTTTTTAAAATATATGACCTTTATTTTTTGGTAGTATGAAAATAGTTTTACGTCCAATTAATAGCTTTTACCTCCAATTAATGGCTTAACGGCCTTCTAAGCGTCCTACGGCTTTGGCATGCAATTAATGGTCTGGCCGCGTCAAAACTTTGTAACCTCTGATCTTTTTTGAAAAAAAACACCTCGAGGAACTGGCTTGGTAACATGTACAAAACGAACTTGTCAAACAAATATCGAAAAAGTACATTCCAATAAGAATTGTGATGTAAAATTTCTCAAAAGAAAGATTGAGAATCAACTGCGGTAAGAGATAGCGAAAAGTAGATCTCAATATTCTCGGAAGGATCGAAATTGAATAAAAACACTTGAACGGCTAATGCTCTGCATGAATTGCTTGCGATTTCAGATCCAAATATTCCAGAACGATTGCATTCAATACGATTTAAGTTTAATGAAAGTTATTTTGAAATTGTCATTGACAAGCGATTGACCACTTAGATGCAAATTTTTTTTTCCCTTTGCTGTAAAGTGGAAAAATTTGCAATGTTTTCGAGTGTTTGGCTGTTAAATGAAAAACCTCATTCTCTGGTTATTAGAGTGCCGTTCAAAAAAATTTTATGTATTTTCGTTTAATTTTATTTTTGTAAAATATATGCAGTATTTTTTTATGGAAAACAGAAAGTTAAAAAGAATTATTCCTTAGATATTGAAATGATTTCCTTATTTGACACTTCTAACCCGTTATAAACCGTTGTCAATTTGGTCCTCAACTGATTCTGTCTCATCATAATCTTCTTCATTATAAGTTAACTCATCAGGAATTTCGTTTAAATTTCTATTGTTTTCCGTTACTGCTTCAAATTCAAGGTTTGGATAATTTTCATTTGTTTCTTCAACTTCTTCTTCCGATATATCAGGTAAGAACGGTAGCTCTTCAGTTGTTGTTGTAATTGCTGCATCTGTTGTTGTTGTTGTTGGTGTTTTTCTTGTTGTTGTATCCTCAATATATCTTTTAGTTGTTCCTGTTGTATCTGATGTTGTTATTTTGGGTGTTGTAGTCTCATTGAAATTAATGTCCTCCGTAGTTGTGCGCACTGTTGGTGGTGTCACGGTTGTTGTTACTTTTGGCTCTGGTATTTGCTTACCTGTAAAAACGACAAATATCTTAATTAAATCTATAGAACTTCAAGTACTTTAGCTTTACTTACATTCATCCAAGTTAGGATTAAAATCACAGCGTATTATCCGATCAACTTCTGCATCACTCAACCAATATGTTGGTGGCCTTAGTCGTGTATAAAAAACTTCTACATATTCGTCCATGTATAAATCATCTGGATATGATGAAGGCCTACGACGCACATAACGTCGATAGGCGATAACATTTTTCTTATTCTTTTGAGAATTTTGATATCTTGAATTCCAAAGTGACTCTACTGGCGCACCCTGTACTGCTGTCAACAGTACATCAAGTATAAGCACAACGAGCGCAAAAAGTGAAAGTTTCGCTGTGTACATCTTGAGTTGCCAAAATACACTGAATTTCAATTAAGATTTGCGTTCTTATTTTCCACTTTAGATTATACTACTCGTAATTTTGTTTCAGTTTTCGTTTTTTTGAAACATCATCTTTTCAGTTTTCATTGATGCTGAAAATGATAAACTTTGCTGACCTCTAAAATATAAGAACTTTCACAGAACTCTTGCATTTTTTTACTTATTTTTAAAACTTTTAAATGTAAGCATATTTATAGGCTCATCCCAGTCGTGATAATAAAAGAGTGTTCATACATATATAGCGTAACTTCAGTTTGGACTCATTTGGACCGCTTTTCAGGATTAACGCTTAATAAATTATTCTTATCTATTTGAGCTTAGGCCGTGCGAAATAAAAACAAAAAGTTTGTTTTTGGTTTATTAATTTATCTAATATTTCGACCTGCATTGCCGGTCATCATCAGGGATTTTGTCTAAAAAAAAAAAATACAAAAATTGAAAATTAATAACAAGTTATTAGGCCGATTTAGCAACAAAAATTCTTATCTATTGATAAAGTAGGTTTACTTACGCTAAAACTATTGGATATACTACATACATATGTGAACAACTGCAAGTTGATGTGTTTTTATGAACCCTCTTGGAAATTGTATCTATATTTTCTAATAAAGACGTGCAGGTTGTTACTGCTTGTGAACGTCAAACTTTATGAAAAAGTACTTGAAACCCTACCCATCTACGTAGCTCAATATAGTTGTTTGCTGTACCACTCCTAAGCATTGTACGTGATTTATGGACTGCTCCAAAATATCATCTTTAAATAAGTGATCTTAAATATGTACATAAAAAGCAGTCGTTATTGCATACTTTTAGGCTTAATTGAATAAACGTACCGCATTGGTATACAAAAAAAGCTAACTGAAGTCTTTTTAGCGTTAGATCGTAATTTCATTCTACTTTTCATTAAAAAAAATTATAACTTTTATTTTATATTAAAAATTGTAATAGAATAACATATCTGTTAAACAAAATATTGCGCAGGAAAAATCTAAATAACGTGAGCCACCTTTTCTGTGAAGTCTTTTATAGAACAGAAATGGAAGAAATCTGTTTGGCGCCAATTTAATAAAGTTTCTTTGGAGCTTCTACCTATTCTTTTCTGAAGTTTTCTAGTAACGTGTTGAATAAAGTGGGGTGTGACCAGGCCCGGATTAACCTTAGAGGCACACTACGCCAGTGCCTAGGGCGGCACGATTTTAGGGGCGGCAAATATTGGGGACTTTGATATTTTTTTTTTTAATTTACTTACACAGTGGGAAAAAAGTACAAATACTGGGATTGTGTGCACTAAATTACCCGAAAATGTTAACAAGCCAAAAAAAAAAAAGTTCCTCACTTTTGATATTACAAAATTTTTTTTCTATATTTACTAGTAAAGAGGGGCGGCAATTTTTCTGACTGGCCTAAGGGCGGCAGATTTCTTAAATTTCTTAATCCGGGCCTGGGTGTGACAATACCCCAGCAGTTTTTACCGGTATGTTTTTCCTTCAAACGCACTCATAGTTTCAAATAAGATAAGTTTATTGGTTATTTCCAAATGATTGACTAAAATTCAATTCATTCCCTTCGATATTCCAAAGTGTTATTTAAATCAGTGGGGGGGGGGGGGGGGGTAACATGATATTTTCAACTTTGACCAATTTTATCTCGGAAGCCATAAGAGACTGACTTTTCTTCATATTTGGTTTTAGTTGGTAAAACTCCATGTTTCTAAAAAAAAAAAAATTTTGGAGCATCGGCCCTAAAGTAAAATTATGCCTAAAAAAGGAGAGGAGCTCCTAATGTTTTCAATTCATATCAAGTGGTGAGGCATGTCTTTTCGATTTCGAATATCAATACACATAACATCATACAATCGTGATATTTCGTTGATCAGACAAACTCCTCCAAATACCTCATCTATACATCTTTCCTCCATTCTCCCTCTTTTTCATCAAATTAATACGATGCATTTCATTTACGGTGAACATTCCATTATGATTAAAAAAAAAAAAAATTATGAAAATTATTTGGTCATTTGTTGATCAGCAACAAAGTGATACTACAGAATCTATTACAAAATTAATTTCTTTAATTACTTTGCGGTGTAATTAATTGGAAAATTAATTTTCAGTCACAGAAAAACAAGTCTACAAATATCTGGCAAGCTAAGCGGAAACATGAAAATATCACTTGCATTTTAACAACCAATATCTCGTATATAATTAATGATCACTTAAGTGATCTGCTGCTTATAATAAAAATTTAAGCACATAACCGAATGAAAAATTTTTATAGAAATTTAGTTTCTTAAATATACAATTCACCATTTTAAAGCAGTAACTTGTTGCAAAAATAATAAAATGAGAGAGAAAGAGAGAGAAACACTGATCATACAATTTACTCTAAAACTAAACGTTAGCAATACATCTACATACATGTGATGTGATCTTGTTAAAATGAATTATGAGCAAATAAAAATAAACATTTGATTGGATTTGAAAAAAACATATGTTTCATTTGTGAAAATTTAAATGCTGCAGAGCAACAGAAGAGCGAAAAATGCGAGTTGTGGGAGATGCAGTCGCTCAGCATTGTTGTTGACTGACTGATCACGCAAGAAGTGATCTGCAAAACAAAAAAAAAAAAACACACCAAAGATCTATTGTATGAAAATGCCAGGCGATCAATGAGGTTCAGTTGGTAGAAGAGCGCGTTGGCAGGCGGTACACAAAAGTGTGGTAGCAGTAGCAGAATCGCGCTATATGATAATTAAATAAAACGTCGATTGACGATAGCGACAAGATCATTTCGACCTGTTCGCGTGTGTGTAGAAAAACAAAAATTCAAAAATAGCGCTTTATATGTGTGCAGTTTCGGAATGTTTATTTATTAACATAAAATTGAAAATGAAAAAAATTCATGTATATCGATAAAATTATTTAATTTAGTGCTACTGAATGTCATTGATCAAAAAAAATAAAAGTTTTCAATAACATTGTATACGCAAGTAACGCACTGTACTGATCGTTCACGATCTATAAAAATGCGCTTGCTATACTTTTGCTCTCATTATTTTTTGTGGTTCACATTCAAAAGTAACGCGTTGAATGCACTGAACTCTAGAAATTCGACAATTAATTAATTAAAAATAGCAAAGTAAATGAAAGTTTGTACTCACAACCCAATTGTGAATGTCTGCCACCACGGCGATTAAGCGCATGATCGTTGCCAAGTTTCGTAGATCGAAAGGATTTTAAAAATTTGTCTTTATATTTTAAAAAAAAATACCGCATAAAACTCATAAATTTTCAATGTTATGCCCTTCCCACAACCAAACAAAAATTATTCGCAAATCTTCTACAGTTTAATAAGAAGCAACAGCAGCAGCAGCAGCAGCAGTAGCAGCAACAGCGTTCTAAAAATACGATCGGTAAAACAAAAAGGCAACAACATTTTATGTTAAAATTGTATTTTTGTGTAGGAAAACAGAGAAAATACTTACGCCCCATTGAAATAAGCAATTTTTTTTTTCGTTTTAGCTGGCATATTGCCAGCGGATAAACGGTGATCTTCAACACGATCCCCTATATTCCTAGTAGTTTGCTTATTTTACATATGTGGAATTTGGGAACAGCAAACGGCAACAGAAGTAGTGACATCAACAACTGACGACGACAGCGTCAAAATTTCTGACTACATGACACATAACAACAGGTGGATTGGTCAGAGCACGATCAGTAAATGATTTGAAATTTTGTTACAATTTCTACAAAAAAAAACAGTGTACAATTAACAGCTGATAAAGAGCTCTTGTTGAAACCATCATTCACATTTATTAAAATTTTAATAACACGATCAGTGATTCTTGATGTAAATATCGTTGTTAAAAAAAGTGGCCGATTTTCAATACTCTCCTTTACGATCACGTCAATTCCATTATTGATATCCATCTTAGGAACGATGAAGGATCATTTAATTTTAACAAGATCAACAATTTTGAAAATCTTCACCAATCTTCAACATGATCGTTAATTTTCAAGCCAGTAGTTGATCTTCAATTAAATCATCATCCTTTGGAGTAATCAATAAATTATCAATCTATCAATTGGCTGTCATCAATACGATCACCGATTTAAACTACAGTTGCGGACCTTCGACCAGATCACAAATTTTCAACATTATCAGAGAGCTTCAATCTGATCACCGTTCTTTAAGAAATAAAAATCTATTGAAATACGATCAGCGATCTTCAGTTGGTGAGCTTCACAGCAATTGCCAACTTCATCATCGATTCTTGATCTTAGTACGATCACCAATCATTTTTTTATCAACATCTTTCAATTTACTCACCGATCTTCGAGGTAATTACTGATTTTCAACACTACCACCGAATTTTAATAAAGTAAATGATAGCTGATCTTCAATACGACTACTGATCAGCAATTAAGGTAAAAATATTGTTTTGAAACCAGGCAACTAGTGATTTTGTAAGTACACGATCAGCTCATCACAAGGAAATATCTAAGGCAACCGGTACACACAAAATATTTACTAGAAAACTTATTAAAAATCAAAACCTGTCACTTATACTCTAAACAATTTTAGAAAAACTATCAGTCAGTGAACCAAAATATCACGATCACTTATAAATTACCAAGTCATCTATACAATTCAAGTGCTAGACGGCAACCGATATAAAAAGGTTTTAACTGAAAGCCGTGATAAATCTTAAATAAGATCACTGGTATAGTTGTACGATCATCTACCTATACCAAGTATTCATAAAAGGGGACAGCACTTCAATTGACAACAGCTGCAACATTCTCTTGACACAATAAAATAATGCGAAAATTGTATTAATAAGCACATGATCAACTAGATCAGTTGAGTGTAAAAATACAAAAAATTCTAGTACTAACAAGTGTAGACAATAGGCACGATCAGTTTATTGTAACAAATCAAAAAAGTGCTACATAGCAACCAACACTGTGGACAACTAAATGCTGTTGATCGCTGACGATCGTTGATGATTCATCCACGTCATTCACAGTGATATAAATTAAACTAATAAACTTGAAACGAACAAGTTCAACCAAACAAAAGCGTACACAATGTCAGAGTTGTTTATGGAAATGCAACAACGGCGACGTGCTGCAAGAAATAGAACAACAGCTGACACAATGCGGATTAGCGAAGATGAGATGCCGCAGGCAACATTGGATGATGATGATCCACTAGCGAATATTTTGAGCTTAAAATTAAGGAAACCAAAAGGTTGGAATTGGGAACTGACTACATCACGTTCTTGTACGAACATTGCACTGCCACGTATTATGCTCTATGATCATAAAGGTCAGCTGTTGGTAGATGCAAATAGTCAGCAGGAAAAACTTTATAAGCCAACAGATTTTGAAGTTCCCACCACAGCGAAAATATCACGTAAGCAAAAACGTATAAGTCGTGCCGCTAGCGCAAATTTAGTGGGCAGCATTACACGTCCTGCGACGCTTAATCGTGAATTTAGTGGTTTACAAATTGAAGAGGTGACACCATCACCAGAGCCACCAACGCTCAATGACAGACAGAGGCAGCACAGCCGAAATGAATCACCAGCATCAATTGAATTTCAGACAACAGATCTGCCAGACTATAAATTTGAAAGACGCTCCAGTTCATTTAAGGAAGTACGCTTCAAAGAAGATAAGCAGAAACAAGAAGCCAAGAACGATGAAACATATTTTCATGTCATCAATATGCCAACACCACCCTCGACAACAACAACTACCTCTTCGTCCGGACCACGCGAAAAGCGACGCTATCGTCGTTCGCAAAGTTCATCATTGGGTCGCTCACCGGCAACCTCTGAATCGATATTGGAACGCTTTAGCTACACACGCGGACGCTTTTCCTCACCAGAATATATTGAGGAACATGATGTACAACATGCACCACGTTACTTTCTACGCACCAGTAAGGCTGGTACTTTGGTCGTTAAGGAAGATAGCTTTAGTCGCTATCGTCGACGTCGTAAGCTACGCAATTCGTCGGCAGAAAATTTGCAAAATGATGGCTCATCGAAAAGTCGTTCGTCCAGTAGTATGAAATTGCCAATGTCGCAATGCATCAATGAATTGCAGTTACCGCTAGGTTCACCACAAAGTGGCAGCCTGCAAAATGTCGCTTCTGATGTTCAAACGCGAATGCGAAGGAAATCATTTCCCCTGCGTCGCAACAGAAGTGCTGGAAATATTTTACATTCGTCATCGTCTGATACGGAGGCGGATTATAGCATAAATTGTGGCGATGGAAATTATAATAGAGGTAAAAGATCAGCACGTAGATATAGTGATTATCGCAAACAAAGTAAAAAAGGTGAGTTAGTGAGTGGATCATATTTTAAATTATTTTTAAACGATTTTTCTTTTATCCCGGCATAGGTTTATTGTCAATTGATCCTGACAATGGTGTTTTCCCCGCTGTTGAGCGACCAACGGCAAGATAACTTTCAAACAACCAAATATTGTGATGTGCATCTAAGCTGTCCTAAAAGTCCTATATGTTGTGATTATTATTTAAATATTTAGTTCACATTAAAATTCATCAATATCGGAAATACTTTAAAATGTTTTTACCATTTTAATTAAAGATAATCGTATTTGCTTTTAAAAATGAATTAACTGAGAGATTAAAACAAATAAAAAAAGTATGCAATATCATTGTTTAGCATAAATGTGTTGTTTTAAAAAAGAAATTACTAAAATCGGTTCAGTATATTTTGCGCCAAAGCGTTACAACCCAGTTCCATATAAGCAATTTTATATAAATAGTATAGACATCGATAATTCTAAACATCTAATGATTTATTCAGAAGGTATCGACATCTTAGCTCTTAACGAGCTTTCGCTCGATATATAGTTTTATTGATAAAGGTTACTTCTCAATATATCCTGACAATGTTTTATACTTATCGATTTTTATGAACGGTTTCACCATAAATCTTGAAAAATTCAAAAATTAGCTGCGCTGCCCAAAAATATGCTGTAATAATTTACGCATTTCAAAACATATACACTGTAAAAATATTTTGATTTATTTTAATAAAAAAAAATCACGTACTGAATGACTAACTAATTAAGAGTAACAAAAACAACTCAAACAAATAATTATAATGAGAATATTGATTAAAAATCAGAAATGTTTACAAATTCAAATAATGATAGCGATAAAACCGAACGCTCTGACCACTGCTGTTGTGCTGATAAGCAGCTCAGTATCAAATAAAACATCCAGCAATAAACAACGGCCCCCACACAAGTTAACTGGGAAAAAGCTGACAAAAACAAAATGGTTCTCACGCAACTACGCAGTCTAGTTGTCTTTTGCCTGTTTGTGATAACCGTTAGCATACAAATGGTAATAATGACATCTGCCAAAGTCATTTTTTATACCAACAGAACTTCAGTGGATGAAAGCAGTATCTTTAACGTCGCAAGATCGCGTTGCCGATTAACAGATCATCGTGGACGTTGCCGAAAGGTTGGTGCTACAAATGAAGTGCAATTTAACTTTTTTCATTAACTCCGAAACGTTTTCATTTATTTCAGCCTATATGATAACAGGAAAAGCAAACAAAAGTGGCTGGGATTCACAGCGTAAAGTTTTAAAAATGTATTTCCAAAATTCATAGAACAATTAATTTTGATTTCTTGATAAAAAATGAATTAAAAATAAAACAAATTACGCAATTTTTATTGTTAGCATGTTGTGCCATGAACATAAAATTTTTACTATCAATATAACGATTATTTGATTTGATTTATTAGTGTTATATTATTTTGGTGTGCTTTTTGGTAATGAGACTCCAAAGTCTCAACAAAGCGAGTCATTTTTGTTTACTTTCGCTTTCTATGAATTCGTTTTTTAACGCATTGCCAAACTTTTGACTCGATAAATTATATCAATAATTTTTAGTTTTATCATAAAGCAATAATATTTTTTTTTATTTACTTTGGATTATTGCCTACCAAAGTGTACTCATGCAACAAGGTTTTGAAGTCCAAATTAAAACCTCTTATCAATTGGTGCTTCATCTGTTGACTCCATGGTGCCATACAAAGTTCAACGCCAAAAATGTCGTCATTAGAACGATAAATTGTGAAATATTTAATGTTTATTTATTAATTTTTTGTTCTTTTTATTTCGAATTTTGCGCCTTATTTGGAGAAAATGATTTTTTTTTTTTAAGAAAACGCTTTATCATGTCAGCTGCTACTTACGTATTTAAGTACGTGCTTTTTTCTTCGGCTTACGTTTGCCGCGATTAGTCAGTCACAGTTTGTTTATTATATTTGCATGTGATTTGAAATAAGTTATAGCGTGAAGGAACCAAAAGGATTCTGATATTAAAAAAAATATTTCGTCTGGCTTTGGAAGATTAACCAGCGCATTATGTATATCGACGCAAGTGAGCCACTGATAACGATGCATTCACAATAGTCATGCGATACTTTTAATAAAGGATTTATTCTGTCCTTTATGTGTTTTTGGACTTCAGTAACTTAATGTGAAAAAAAGGTTTCAAGGTTTCAAGTTTACACTTTAAAGTTTCATAAATCATTCTAAAGGATGTCGGAAAATCCAATTTTGATAGAAACGTAGTTTTTAAAATTTTTCATGATCGTTTTGCATAAATGTGGCTAACTTTCTTTGTGATGTGTCGGAACAGAAAACAGTTTGTAATGACTTTATTGAGCTTACCGTACAGTACAGTGAGTGTCAATATTAAGAAAATTGCACAAAACAAAAGAAGCTAAAGCTAGTTTCATCCATTGCTAAATGGAATCATCAGTTACCTTTAAGTCGGCTAGTAAGAGTTGATTGATATTCGTTGATACAGCGCTTAATTTTCTCTTTCAAGTTGTGAGTTACCGTTGACTTGTTGGCATAAGCCTTCAGTTTCAATGAACGCCAATGAAAAAAGTCATACGCGTAGTTAAATCGCAGGATCTGGGCGACAAATTCTGATCACCAAAACTGGAAATTGCAACACCAGAAAATGATTATTGCACTAATTGGAGTGTTTCTTGGGTTGCATGCATGTGGCTCCGTTTTATTGAAACCACGTGTCGTACAAATCCATATCTGGGAAGAAACTGAAACTGGAAGAAAGCCTGACCAAGAAGAATGGTCCGATGATGATGATAAAACATTGACACTTTGCAAATGAATATGTTTCTCAAGAATCATTCATGGATTTTCTAAGCCCCAATTGTAACAATTTTATCGAGTAAAGTTGCTGAAAATGATTTCGTTCGAAAAATCTGCATTCTCTTCATAATCCGTTCAACGAGCTGTCGTCACAGTCCGTGATTAATAGGCTTCAGTTCTTTAGTCATTTGAGCTTGACGATTATGAAGATGTAAGTCTTTCACGAAAATCCGCTGTAGAAAACTTCTTGAAATGTCCAATTCTTAACCAAGGTGTCGAATTCATGTTTCTGAACTCTCAGCAACACTCTCACGAGATGCTTTGATATTTTTAATCTTTTCACAATTGATAAAGTTAAATCACTTTTGCAACCATATTTTGTAGGAAAATTGCCAAATTTTAATTATTTTCGAAATATTGCTCAGCAATGGAAACGTGTTGTTCTTTCGTGTAGCGCTCCATTTTTAATATCTCTGAACTGTCAGCTGTCACGCGGTCTTTTTTTTTTAACAACAAAACTTTACAGCACAATTTGCAGGATATTCAAATCTTGTGTGAGTTTTGGGATACCGTTTAAGTTTCAAATTCCTTTTGCAGAAGATTTTTTCGAACGTTATTTTGTTAATGGAATAATATCTTCAAAATTCCAATTCTAAATTAGTAAACACGGAAAAAATCGTTCTGAAAAAAACTTTCCATAATGTGATTATCCATACTTCTGCGACAGTGTGTGTCTGCGGAATATTATACATTATTTAATGAACTTAAGGACCTTATTTACTTTATTTTCTCGAAACTAAAGTATTAGTGTATACGTAGGGTGTTAAGCACGATGTTTTTTCCAGCATATTTACTGACTTAAGCAAAGTTATGACGTTTTAAGTGCGATCACATAAACTGTTTAACTCTTACAGTTGTGATATTTTATCACATTTTCTTTGGCTCTGTAGAGAAATATTGCCTCCTCATGTTCAGAAACAAGTAGTAGTATGAAAATATGGACGGCTATATTAGGTAAAACATTTCATTGGAAATAAAAACTACTTAGAATTGTGCAGTACGTGAAAGCTTTTTATGCAGAAGTAAAAGAGCTCATCAAATGTGTTTCTGAAGCTATACGACAAGAAATTATTGGGTGTTATATCCAATATACATTGTATATACGAGAAAAATACATATTTAAAGCTGTTTACGTGTAAGCTTGTATAAAATTAATTTTAGAAAAATATTCCGAAGTATAAAATAAAATTTGGTTGTGGGCTGTCTCAAAATAAAATTCGGCATGTTATGTGTGTTGGCTTACCCTATTTTTAAATAAACTTTGGTTTACTACAATCAGATTGTGAGCAATCTTCGTGTGAAGAATATTTGCGATAAGACGATACATTCAAATTGAATTATTTTTGTACCACCGACTAAGGTGATTTGGCTTGTGGCGTCAATTGAAGGTACTTTTATTGCAACAAAGATAATCTTTATGACAACTCATTAAGTAACTATTTTCTGATTTTTTTTCGAGTGTTATATTTGTTATGATTGGCGTAATATTATTTATTTTTAATAAAAGAAATAACCAATAAAAGAAGGCATGTCTATAATTTTATAATTTTCGCTAATTGTAAGTGCCTTTTCCATGTTAGTTGTAATATGAAACAAACTGTTTGCACCATCCACAGATTTGATCTAATAATATGATATTTTGGGAGAACGTTCTTCAAACTCAATTATATAATATACGCCTATGGAACTGCTAAAAAATCTTTTCGGATATATTTATGGTTATTGTTCTCACTTTCAGCCTTACGAAAAATATGGGTGTGGTTTGACAACAGGGGATTTCACCTCCCAGCTAGGAAGCTCAAATCTTGTGACAATTATTTTTAAGTCCCATGCTAAAATATAGGCAAAATAAATATAAACAATTTTTCAAAATAAACACCCTAATGTTCATGCAATCATACAATCATTATTTGCTCAAATATTTACAGAGATTTTTTGTTTGGAAGAAAATATTTTCTTAGAAAGTGCTAAATATAATGCGGCTTTTTCGATTGTTATGCTCACAATTATTCTGAATTCTAAAAATAAATTGTTGAAATCTTTTATTACATTTGCCTAATAAAATGCTTTTAATCGGAAATTATGAAATCGTTTAATATTAATGTTATGGTAAAAATTTAATCTTTTCGAAGATATTATGTTTAAGTCGCATAACTTTTTCTTCTTGAAAGGTTTTTTTTTCCAGTATGTTGGCTCTTAACTTTTATCCATATAAGAACATAACTTTATCATTATTGCTGAAAAGTTCAGCATTATTTGATTTAAGATAACATTAAATGCTTTAAACAACAATAACAGGCCTATTTTGGTTTTATTTTTAGTAAAGGTTAAAGTACTGCAGTAATACTATACTTATACAGGGATTTTCAAAAATAAAATTTTATGAAAACAGGGTGAAAGGATGAAGATTTATTCAAATCACCTCATGCATGTATGTTCAGCGGTATACAATAGTTTCTGAGCAACTCGAAAATAGTTTTTCAAAATCGCCATTAGTTGGCGAAACCTCCACTGATTTTATCAATATAGGCTTTGCTTAAAAGAAAAAGCAATATTTTTAAAGTGTTGAATCAACTTTATAGCCTTCGAATCTCTCAGAAATTTCTGAAAATCGCAAACAAAAATGTTTAAAAAGCCGTGTACTGTTCAATCTGTACTGTGATATCTCATTTTGACTTTTGGTAATGTCCAATAGTGACGACCTATTTCTTTTTGCTAGAAAAAATTTTTTGATAATGAAAAAAAAATATTTTTTTGGTACATAACGGGCGGCATTGCAACTGTTCGTCCCGGGCGCCAAATATGCACGGTATGCCTTTGACTACCAATAGCGTACTTATGATATTCGTCGCCCTGGGCTAAGTTCCAATTTTTATTTACTAAAAAAAAAAAAATTCCACCATTTCTCACTCCCAAAGCCTTGTAAATTAAGATCTTTTAGACATTACGAAACGTACCATTTTGCCGATCTCTCGTCCTTCTAGGTACGCTACTACACACTTCCCAAAGAAAAATATTTTTGAAATCAAATAGAAAAGCAATTTACATCTACCTATCGTCGGAATCCGGGATACATATCAGGTGATTGATAAATCGAATCAAATAAATTTGTTCGAGAAAAAAAGACCAAAGCGTTTAAAACGGTCCGTTTATATGAAATTACTAAGCTGTTGCGAGAAGCTTGCTAGAACTTAGATATACATATACTTAAGCCGACAATTGTAAAAATATTCATTTGAGTAATATTTCAATGCAAACAAATGACACTCAAAATTTTAATTATATCCAAAATACACAATATCCCTAAGCAAAGGAAATTCTTAACTAATTTTAACTGAGTGACACGACTTCAATTTCAGAAAACGTGAAAGAACTACAACAATACATGTGATTGATAGTCACTAAAAAGTTCCCCCATTAGAGCGTGCCAAACACAACGTCATTCTTATTTTACACGTATGATATGATAAGCAGGATAACTGACCTCAGCTTTTAGAGTCAACAGTCAACATAAAACTTTGCCATCTCCCAGCAGTTTAGATTATTAAGCGTTCAAAAGCAATAACCCTGTATCCATGCTGTTTTGAAATTGTTATCGTATTGTTTTTTTTTTTTCTTTCTATCATTTATCAAACTGAAACCCTTATCTATTGAGTGTCAATTTTGTTATCTATTGTAAAGCTTTTCCCTTGCAATTCCCCACCACCAGAATTGCAAAAGTTTTCAGTCAAACTTTATTTCATTTTGGCTCCTATTTATATCCGACCAGAGTCTTAAGTAGCTGTACAAGAAATCATTTGCAATCAGTTATAAACCGGCATTAGTAGCGACATATTAAGAAGGCAGTGAAGCCACAAACATTTCGATAACATTCAATAATATTCGCGTGTTTTGTGTATATTCCGCATAAGAAAATTTAATTGTCCTAAAGAAAATCATATAAGAAATCAAATTACATTATGACTTCCAAATTACAAAAACTTATCTTCTTTTTTGCCATAATGTGCGCGTTAATTGTATTCTGTGCTCCCACTGATGCTGGAGCGACGCGTGTTATATTCCATGGCAGACAGCGCATCTTAACCGGACAGATTCTATCGGCACGACGCCAAGATAAACCGTGTGAAAAATGTCACATGCGTGATCATCGTGGAAATTGTCGGCGTATTATATCTTTTAATGCAGGTGTGTACCATAGATAATGCAATTCACATAATACGCGTCTGTTTTCTTATCATGATGAGACGTCATGATTTGACCAACTTATTATCTTATCGCTAGTAGAGACTTTACGAATGACATTTTTTTGTTTTTGTTTATTTGCAGATGGCGTGAAATGTTAAATTCATTTAATTTTTATGTAATCGTAATATCTGGATGTATGGCTGGTCATGGGTGCATTCTGTTGAAGCGTTTTGTAGAAGCGAGAATCTCCTAATGAGTGAATTTATGCGTGGAATTTGGAAAAATTCTTCTATTTATTTTATTTTATTAATTACAAACAGTATTTGAATATGAAATTCTCTATTAATTTATATAATTTATTTATTTAAGTTAACCACTTTGTGTATTATTTATTTAAGAAGAAAACACCTTTGTAAATTTTCCATACAAAAATTTTTGTATTGAAATAAATGTTTTGCAAAAAACATAAAAACTATTTATATATATTTTTCGTGATATCATTTAAACATTGGATTTATTCGCAAGCGAATTTAAGGCTTCCCTGATCTTTTACATTACGTTTTGTTAGGTGCAGCTAAATATGCAGATTAGTAAAACGAAAAAATTAACCAAAAATTTTCAGATATTCTATAATTACTTTAAAGGCTTTTACAGGCTATTCATAAAGGATATCTAAATTATGGCACATCAAACATCAAATAATCGTTATCGTCTATAGCTCGTTAAAAAAAAATATTACTGTGGTTCAAATTTTTATTATATGCAATGATTATACACCACTTCAATGAAAACACCATCCACCATTTCAAAGTCAGCGGAAAAGTAAGAAGCTGATACTTTAAAGTCGCCTCTGAGTTGAAAAATTATGAACTTTTACAAAGTGAACTGACAATTATGTCACTAGCAACCAAGCAGCTGACGGTGATTTTCGTTAATGAAAGCAATTCGTGAGAAAAATAGCTTGCTTAGGGACATCAACAGCTGACGTTCATTCCACTACGAACGAATCAGCTGAACAAAATTTTAATTTCATATTCTAAACTACATAGCTCTCACAATTTTTCAGCCAGCGGAAGGTATTCAGAGTTATATTGTCGAACCTTTTTGTGATAATTTAGGGCACAATGAAATATTCAATCCTTTGTACCAACTGCACCCGGACGCACCATAACTGGCTACAGTTGTTACCGTCATCTAGATTCTTTATTCTTATTTACAAACACGTTTACCACTCTGTTTGGTACGATCACTTTAATTTGGACAACTCCATTGAAAGGTTTTTTTTTTAAATGTTTCCTTTTTGTGAAATTTGTTACGCCCACTTGTTGCAAATATTTGCAGCATGCATATCTTTTCCATGAAGTTTCATTAAGTTTTGTAAAAAGATATCCCTCATAGTTTGTCTTGGCACTCCAATACGAATCGTCGTCAAAACGATGAGCCATAAGAGTATTTTTGCTGAAAATTGGCTCAGAAACAGTCGTTCCAAATTACATACTTAGCTTGCAGATGCAGGAATTGCATAGCCTAATTACACAAGAAAACTACGCGTTATCATTATTGAGCCTCAGTGTGAAAATTTATTAGTTAGTTGATAGAACAACGGCTAATGATAGGTAATATTGTTAAGAAAAATAATCTCTAACGAAAAGGCAGCACAACCACCACAAACTACAATATTGGTGCAACATTTTTGGTGCGATTTTTTTGCTGGTCAACTTTATTGGACGTAATTCTTTGAAAGTGGACTGGAAATGCGGTTAAGTAAATTTTTTGCGTTATAAAAGAGTGTTGAGAGTGTTTTTGGGTAGAATTGATGGATTTGGACTTTATAGGTATGAGCTTTCATCAGGATGGCGCTACCTGCTACGCAACTGCGTTGCTGCAAAAAACATTTTCAGGTCGCCCTCTCAAGAAATGCATAATTTTTAAACTTTGCATAGCGATGTAACGTATTATCGACTACAATTGTGCAATAAATGAGGATTGGGTTTTTTTTTATGAAATTGTGTTCATTATACTAAGCTTCAAGTAATTTTAATCTCAGACGCTTCAAAGCAGGTACTGCATGTCATACTTTTTTGATAGCATAGTGAAAATTTTTCTCTGAACAGTTCAGAGAAACAGTTTCTTGCGATTTCTGAAAATGTGCAACGATGTCATTGAAAATTTCATCATTTGCATATGTTATTTTAAGACTAATCTTAATTCAATGCATTTTAACATTTCCGATTTTTCGAAGAGTTTATTTTTAATGAAAGCAATATTTAATTTTCAGGTGAGTTTTTTTTCGCGAGAAATGTTGCAAAATATTGTGAAATCTTTCGCGGTTCAGATACAATATACCAACAAAGTATTCTCATGACATACAATCTATAAACTGAAGCATTTATTAGATATTAAATAACATTATCTAAACATGTTTCTTACGATCTAGTAATTATCAACACAAACTTTCTTCTGCAAATATAAGTTATCGATGTTGTTCAGGTCTTACACAAACAATATATTGTATTAACCCTAGAACGATTTAGAGAGACAGCATAGCTTGGTTGAGTTTTAAAATAAAAATATATTTTTTTTTTGTATCCGCTTTGTTTTAATCAGAGTCCTTGAATTATAAATTATTTGAAAATTATTTGAACTTTTATTAAATAATTTATATGAATAAAAAAAGTTAAAGTATAGGGGCTGGAGCTATTTACCCTCAAAGTGGCTTACGTGTTAATACCAACACATTAAAAATTACGAGGGCTTAAGTTGAAGGTTTTTTGGTTTGATTTTAGTAGAATATAGTAGATTATAGTAGAAAATTATGGATTATTAAACCTACGGTTTCAGTGTTAAATTCACCTTAGGTAAAAAACAAAATAAAAAAATCTTCAAATTTTTCAAAATAAACGACTAAATATACCTATCATATCTGTAAGTACATTAGGGTGCTGGTGCTTAGAAAGTAAGTTTATTGTATGAAGAAAAATTTTACGAGCTACCGCTCTGATTAGTTATGAATAATTGGATTTGGTGAATTAAAAACGTCAAAAAGAGAGTTCATTGTGGCACACTTTGGTATTGGTGTTATTCATATATTTTGACGCAGTTAGCGTCTTTGAACCAAAAGGTATTTACAAAATGTCGATTGTCACTCAATTCTTTGTCGTTCAACTTTTTGTCGTCCAACTTTTTTGATGCTCAATTTTTTATCGACCAACTTTTTTGCTGTTCAATTTTATGCCTTCAAACTATGTGGTCCAACTTTTAGCCGTTCGACTTTAATGTCGTCCAATTTTGTTATCGTCCAACTTTTTTGATGTCCGACTTTTTGTTGTATAAATAAAATTTTTGTTGCTGTTCCACTTTATTGGCATCAACACTTTTTTTATTCAACTTTTTTGTCGTTCAACTTCAGTCGTCTTTTGTCGACAACGTCTTTATGCTAATTTTTTTTAATGTTCAACTTTTTTGTTGCAAAATTTTTGATCTCCCAATTTTTTGCAACCCGGCGTTTTTGCCGTCCAAATATCTTATCTATATTTCTGGTTACGGCTTCGCACAAAGAAGGGCATCAAAAACAAGGCATAAACATTTAGCTGTTTCGAAATGTATGGACTTATTTTAAAACCCAATTCAAGGCCCAAATAATGACATAGGAAAATAAAGAAATGCAAGACAGGAAAAATAATTTTTTTAACTTTATTTCCTAAGCGGTTAAGCATCGATAACCATACATTTTATAATTTTTTACATTACTTTACATTATCGGTGTTTGTTACTGCAATTTCATGTAACTCATGACTCGCATCGGATACTATTGTTTAACTGTGGGCTCTTCTGTGGCACAAGTAGAATAATCTTTTATTTCGTTTGCTAATTTCTGCGCTCCGATTGGCCTTAACAATGTGTGCATACTTTTAGGCACAATAGTTCCAAAGGTTAGTTTTTTCAAGAGGGGACTTACACATCATTTGGCATGGTGACAGCAGCAACAAAAGTGTGCCTCACATCTACGTAATTTCCATAACATAACAACCGGAACTTCATCAAAGTACATAGTAATAAATCGTTGTTAGTTTAATTTGATTAACTTCTAAGAAACTTTCGTCACTGGCATGAATTGCAGATACCAAACGACGACGTTGCATGGGTGCAAACAAAATTAGCTCAAAATAGAAATTGCGAAAGAATGTGAGGGAACTTGCGACTGCTTATCTTATCGATGAAAATTCTTTAATACAAAAATGAACAGTGTTGTGTTGTTTTGGGGCCAAAGAAAAAAGACACAAGTAAATTTCAAAATTATATAAAAAATATTGTAAAAGTCCTACGATAATGACACTCAAAAGGAATGACAAAATGTTATTTAAGAGCAGACAACATTGAGACTCTACTGACATATTTCTAGAATAATCTCGTTGCTTCAAAAGTGTTTTCTTTAAATTTTGTTTTTAAATGAAAAAATGAGTATTATAACACTCAACACTGTTCCCGGTATTTTTAATTTATCTTATCAGCGGATATCGATAAGACACAGTAAAATATTCTCTAAACGGCCGCCCAACAGAAATTTTTATTTATTAATATTGAAAGTTTTGCTGTAACATACGCACTCGCATTTAAATATTTACGGTAGCCGAACAACGCAATTTGCTCACATTTAAATAAAAAACAAATTGTGAACATTTTAATTAAAAAAAGAAAAATTGTGAATTATTATAAACGAACAAATTTACAAAAATTAAAAAAAAATGAATACAAAATTATGGCTGCAAACAATTTTCGCCACATTATATTTACTCTGCTGCTTTTGTGCGGATACCAGCTCAACACGTGTGATATTCTACAATCGAAGAGCCTCAGTTAACCGTGGCCAATTGCTGGTCGGAATGGAACGAAAGCAACCGTGTCCGCAAGGTAAAATGCGTGATCATCGAAATCGTTGTCGAAAAGCGATAATGTTCGGAAGAAGTAAGTTAAAGCCACAAAAAAAAAAAAAAAAAATTGGTAGTGCATAAAACCTTTAATTTTACAGAAAGTAATCAAAATCAGTTACTTGGTACTTTTCTATATTAGACATATAATAATGGCACAAGTTCTAAGAAGAGACTCACAGACTCTCTTGTGTCCTTTATCATCACACGGAACATAGGGCTTTCACAAAGTTCAACAAACGTGCACGATCAGTCGCGAATGATTTAGGAAGCGTTACGTCTCTAGTTAAACTTTTCTACAAGTGGAACTCTTCAAACGTTATATTTCCATATATGTAGGTAAATCACAAACACAATTCTCATCAAAATTGTTTCAGCCATTTTTTATGTACATTATTTTCTTCAGCATATATGGTACATTTGTTAGGTCTGATAATCACGTTTCAGGGGCGAAAATAAATAGACTAATCAATAGCGGCAAAGTAAAAATTGGTTATGTATGCACGTCGTAAGAATTCCGAAGACGTCTTCAAGCTCGACGCTCGATAGACAAAATCTAAATCAAAGTGTACGGAGAAAAGTAGCCGGAGATAAACTTGAGGACTTGACATCTTCATACAAAGCAAAAAGTTTAAAAATTTCAACCGAGCGTGCAACTGAACTGAATAAAATTTTCCACAAATACTACTAGTGCTTTGCACAAGCATTCAATAAAAAGTAAAAGGGGTGTGACAAACACGCGTGGCACCTACCATAGCAGCAAAAACTTTGAAATGCTACGCTAGGAAAACTATTCTTCCTAATTTTGCCATGCTCTGTATGCGTACATTTTGTGAACACGAGCTATCGCTAAGCTAAAAATTAACGAGATAAGAAAAGTGGGTGAGGCATTTGCCATAGAAACAATAACTTAGAAACGTATTTTTCAGAAAACTTTTCAAGCAAATTTTCCAAACTTTATAATGGAATATCTGATAACACAAAGCAGCACAATGCAAGTAATGGCAGAGTTTGAATAACTGGGCGCAGGAATTTATTTGAATTTATTGATCTACATAAAATTGGGTATCAATAAAAAAATAAAATAAATAGATAGATAACAAAAAAAGCATCAAAAACAAATTGCAATAGAAGTGAGAGGAATTGCAAAAGTGATCGTGGCAACACTAAAACTCGTACAAGTAGAACTTTTCTAAGCTATTTAAACGAATTCTAACAAACTTGGTGGGGAAGATTTGACGTCGAGGCTTGGCAGGTGGGTTGAATACTACAGAAAATACGATTTCCAGCACACTGATTATGGTAGTGTTTGGTGTCTTTCATAAGCGAGATTAGTATTTTAATACCATGAGAAAGTGTGAATGATTGATTAAAACAATGAGTTTTATATTTTGATAAATTAAATTAGGCGTGCCACCTCATCTACAATCAAAAACTATAAAACGCTTTACCAGCTGGTTTTTACGAAAGAAATAATTTAGGAAAATATCGAAGGAAAATGTGGAAAATTTGAAAAATTAAAATCTACATAAGCAGCACCATTGAAATGCTATACTTTGCGTGCTTTTAAAGGAAATGAATCAAATATTCCAAACGCTAAGAATGATTGAATAAGATTGGACAAAAAATTCGAGAAATTTAAAAAAAAAACGTTGTCACTTGAAATCTAAAATTTAAAACGCTATACTAAGGGAGCTATCTACAAGAAATTTCACATAAATAGTAAGAAATATTTGAGAAAAGGTCTGAAAGAAAAGTCGGCAGATTTTAATAATAGGTAGTGCCACCTCACGTACAAATAAAAACTCATGCAAATGTAATCAAATTCAATATGAGAACGTTTGGCAAATACAAAGGGCACACAATAATAATGAGCCAGTTAGGACAAATAGGCGTGGCATCTTGCATAAAAACATAATAATTCAAATGCTATTGAAGTAAATGCTATAAAATTCGGTAGGACATTAATAGTTGGTGACACAAAAAGCCATAAGAAAAATGTGACCAGGTTTTGACTTGTGGGTGTGTCTTCTTTGATCAACAAAGTTTTAATCATTGAAATTAAGTTTTCTAAGGCTTTTAGCAGGAAAATTTTAAAAAAGTTTGATATCTTAAATAATTTACTGGAAACGGTATGAAAATTTACTTAATAAATAATATCTTGGTAAAGCAAAATCTTATTAAGAAACCAAAAAAAGTATACAGTGAAACCTGTATAGCTGCGATCTCCAAGGGACCAAAATTTTTGTCTCAATTAAAAAGGTTTCCCATTTACACAGTTTCCCAAATAACCATACTCAGAACGATAAAACATGCATATTCAAATTCAAAATAACAAATTATACACACATTTCCCAATTATAGAGGTTATTTCCAAACGGTTCTAGTTATAGAGGGTAGGGCCCATTTTATAGAGGCGAAAACGCACAAACACTTCAACAATCAAATCCCAGATATGGAGGTTTAATAATCCCAGTAATAGAGGTATTTTGATGGGACCTTGAAGTGAGTCTCACTTGCCACTTATCCAGGTACTGCTTAACCAGGTATCACTGTATTTAAAGTTTCACGTAAGTGTGAGACAACTTTCTTACAACTAAAGGATATAGGCAGACGATCGATTATCGCAGAAGCAAAGCTAACACGTTGATAACTTTTTTGACTTAGATATATTAAATTGCAGCTATTTAAGGACTTCAACTCAACTATAGAAATAGTTTTTCCACAAAAGGATTTAAGAAAATACATAAGTACATAAGTAATAAATATTTTTTGAAGAAAATCATAAACAAATTATGTCTCAAAAATTTGAATCTTATATGGCATACAAATATGTACATATGTAAAAAAGTCAATAAGTCCCAATAAAACTATCAATATACAAGTAATATTATTATACTACAAAATAAAGCACCCTTAAGTAAGTTCAATTTGAACTTTTTCAAGTACATATAGTACTTACGAACTTACAAGCATTATGTATTTTTCACTTAGATTAAAATATTTTATGTTTTATAAAATTGTGTTAAATTCTCGTTATTTATCAGTAAGTTACAAAGAAATTTTTTATGATTCACCAAATTTACAAAATAATAATTGTTCATGCTGATGACATTTTAATACAGTGTAATCGCAGTGTATTCGTATACAATGATTTAATGTTTTTGAATTTGAGGTGTTAGAAATGACGTCTTGAGTACTTGTTGTACATTATTTTTAGATTTATATGAGTCAAAAGTTATAATCGATCACATTGGCATTGAAACCGATCTAAGTTTCATTTATCTTGGTTCTGTATTTTCCTGCGCAATGTGTCGATGACATCGCCAGTAAAGTATTAAAAAAAAAAACTGGAATCACATTCTTCAGATAACTCTAACTACCCTATTTAATTATAAAACGCTTATAAACCTGACACTTAATGTTAAGAATTTCTTTTAATCTACCCCAATACATGACAACTTATCGATTCAAATTAAAAAAAAGCACAACTAATCAAAATTTGTTATCATTATCTTTTACAGAATCGCGTAAATGAAGTCGTTAGAGGTGCAATACGGTGGACTAATCTTCGATTATTTATTATGCTATTTAGATAAGATAGTTCATAATTAGTTGTTATTGTCTAGTGTTAAGTATTTATTATATTATAATTTTTATTACGAATGTTTTTTATAAATTTATAAAAATTTGTTCGCATTAGAGATATTTAGATAGAAAGTCTATTAAGGACAAAAGTTTTACCAACAAAAAACGTTGTACAGCAACGAAGGAATATTAAAATTAATATATTGATATAAAAATATTGAGATCAGAAGAATTCTTATATGGTATATATTAAGAACGAAAATATATTATAAATGATTTGTGACATGATGCATACTCAAAAAAAGTTTTAAACTTAGAAAGAAAAAACATTCACTTCACATCTATAAAACTAAATAACATTATTTATAAGAAAACATTTTTTTGTATGCCAATTATTAATAAATTAAAAATATCGAAATGAACAAATAATGCCACTAAAAATGTGTAAGTCAAATGAACTACAGAGCATTTCTATATTGTACTTATTAAGGTACATTATTATGAGAATTTTCTGCAGAATTTCTTGAAAAACCATTTGAAAACTATAAACGATTCAATTAGAAATATTGTGATAAATTAAATGACAAATTGTAAGACAATTCGAACATAAACTAGAGGTTTTATAAAAAAAATAAATGAATAAAAACATTATGTAGTAATTTTACTATAATCAATATCTTATGAAATTAAATATTTTTATAAGTATTTAAAGAATCTTTGAAAAATCTTTCAATAAAAAGATTAATAAATTTATAATCATACTGTTTTAATTATTTGGATATAAATTTAAGAAAAATTTCACCTTCACGTTTTTTAAGTAAATGTATTTAAATGTTAAGCTGCATTTTACATCAATATCAATATCCAAATCGAAAACAAAATATTAATGAAACAAATGCAATGATCATTAGAAGGTCAAAACAACTAAGGCCTGTGGGCGTATCGTCTCTCCTACCCAAGCTAAAATTTTTTCTTGTAATATTAGGAATGTAACGTTAGCAATTGTTATATTTATGGTATGCCCAAGATTAAAATATGAAGTCGCTGGAATGCTCTGTCTTGAACATTGTCGTATTACCTACAACGGCATGCCATTGGGTCGAGAGTATCATTAGAGAATGTTGCATTTTTTATTTTTAACTATTTATAAGTGTCATGCACTGCAGCACAATAAAAATTTTGTAGTGATTAGTTAATATTTTAATATTGATAATATTAATGATTAATTATTTTAATATTGATGTACAAAAAAAAATGGTCAGTCCAAACATACTACTTACTAAATTTTCCCGGTACACCGCAGTGACCCCGGTCTTTGTCCGTACACACATTTAAGAGAAAAACTTTGGTATTCGCTTTCAAAAAAAAAACACCAATGAATGACCAAAATGAATAAGGATACCAAACAAGAAAAAAAGCTTTGACTGGCCTTCCCAGAAAATCTTGAATTTTTTTTGCTCTCAATGGAGCTAAATGCGTTCTTTACGAACACTTAGGTGTATAGATTTTGATGTATTTTAAAAAATTTTTTATCGAAGTTTCAGTTATCGGCCACGATATTTCTGAAATTTTGCTTGTAGATCAAAACGATAATGTATTTTTCTAACGTTTGCCTTCACTGAAAAAACAATTTTTGAGTATAAAAAATGTAAATTAAATTTTGATAAAGAACAATTAAAAAATTTACTTGAGTTAAGCATATAATGTTTGAAACAAGGTTGGCAGTTTTTGTTCCAAATAATATGTGTTTGACTCAAATAAATATTTGATTGCTCTAACGCAAATATTTATTTAATAAATATATTTAAACGAATTGCTTTTTGATGTACACGAAGTTTGAACTCAATCGGTGGAGCTCAAGTTCTCGCTTTTGTTGAAAATTTTGGGAATATCACATAAAAAAGTCCAACATAATTCAATGTAAATTTATTCGCAAAAGAAACCAAATTTCTTATGGTATTTCGTCTTGGAATAGCAGACGGGGTTCACTATTTAAGCTGTTACTTTTTATGTAAAACTCACTCAACTTATTTTTTAAAGCAATTTTTTGACTATATAATGAAAAATATATATATGATATATGAATGTAATTAAAATAGATTTGCATAGTTTATTTAATAGATTATTAGCAGGTAATTACAAATACAACCTAAAGCGAAAGGAAAAGTCAAAAACTTTTAATGCTGCAAAGTACAAACGAAATGTGAACTTATTTCCATCTGTTTTTAACTTTTAAGGATATAACAATATCATCATTTCTGCATGATTTTGACAGTATATGAGGTGTAAAACTAATGAAAACTTTTATTAAACAAACTGAGATAAAAGTTTCTGCATACAATACAAATGGGTGCATACGAGTATGTCATCATATTTCGTATTGTTTTGTGTGTTTTATATATTGCTAGCGCCACCATACAACTACATACTATAGGTTCAAAGTGAAATTAAATGAGTTTTTTTCTATGATGACATTATAACGAACATTAAAGTTTGATGCTTCAATAGTATGATTATAGCCATATTTTAAAAATTTCGGATACAAAGCATCTACTTTCTATTATAAGTACGACTGCATAGTCCTCATCCTTTCATCTTTAACTACGTATCAAACACTTGAGAACTTCTATATTCATATCATCTTTTAGACTCCATTTCCTTCTTCCAACATTTCTGCACTTAAACACTTTTGTGACAGTCTTATCTGTCACAACAGAACTATCAGCAAAAAAAAAAAAAAAGTTTAATAGTTAAGAATATAATGGAAGTAAGTAGACTTTTGACTTGCATTGTTGGACAATTGCAAAATAAACTTACACACGCTTGCAAAAACCCTCATCGTGGGTCTAACAAAAACTTCATCACTATCAGCACCATCATCAGCAGTTGCATCGTAGAATAAAGTGGCAACATTATCAACATCAACATTAATTTTATCATAATTCAAAGCATTGGCAACGCTGTCAGCACCAGTAGCAACGTGAATTCATTGCACCAACACTTTTATTGTTACTTGACATTGCAAGTGATGCTTTGTTGGTGTAAAAGTTGTTGGTGATGATGATGATGATGCTGCTGCTTTGGTTGCGGCTACTGTTAAAAGTTTTAGACCTGCTGTTATGTGTTGTTAGAGCAAGGAAGCTGCTTTTACATTTTCATAACTTTGGTATAAGGATAACAACTGCTTCCTTATTTTTATTATTTAACAAACATGGAAAGTTTTCTTTTGAAATGAAACTTTCTTAAGTCTCACAATTATTTAAACTATAAATTTGATGAGTCGAAGGTTTTGTGTGATACTGAAATGAGTAAAAAAAACATTTTTTCTCATGAAAGAAAATCTCAATGATTTTCCACATTTCCAACAACTGCATGGGCTCTAACTTTTGTAAAAAATTTGTACAATGTTATCAATTGTTATTGTTTAAAAGCTGCTCAGAATAGATATTATAAATTTAAAAAAAAAATCTGCAGATAATCTCATGATAACAAATTGTTGTAATGTTAAAACTTCATCAAAAATATTAAATAGAACAAAGTTTAGACAAACATCAAGCGATTATGTGTGATAAATTTTCATTTAAGATTTAAAAATGTTTGAAATAAAGCATTAATATCTCATGAGAATTTTATTAAATGAAATTCTGCGATATATCTTTGAGTCGTGCAATGTTCGAACATTCGATAACTACAAAATCCTGTGATAGCCAAATGAGAGAAAATTTTATGGGTTGCAAAATTAAATATTGCAAAACTTTCATGCGAGAAAAATCACTTTAAACAATATGAAACTTTTACTCATGAAATAATTCAAACGTGCAACTAAAAAGCTATTTGTTTTCTGACAAGCCAATTCCAGCAACATTTGTTTTCATTTAGCGAATTGTAGTGTAGAAAATTTCACCCATTAACTAAATTACATAAGGCAATATTCATATATACATATTTAATGCCGCCAACACTGGCAACGTACCCGCCCATGTGAGATATCACAGGAGTTTTGCATGCGTGTGCAGTTTTGCGTGCATTCGTGTAGGTTTGTTAGGCAGCATCATAAACCGCTAATTTCTATAGCCTGTTAATGTTGCTGTTGTTTTGGCACGTTGCTAGTTGTTACGTGTGATGAACGCACGCTGACATTTTGCATGATGTAAAATGAAATTTTCATTTAAAATTCAATTTTTGCTAATTTTAATATACATTCGCGTAGTACTTTTTTTTAATTTTATTCAATTTTCAGTCATGCAACTATGCATTAATATGTTTTTTGTGTTGATATGTGCGCTGCAATAATTTCAAATGACATTGCATAACCGCCGATGCTGCTGCTGCCGCATCCGTTGTTGTCCTCCCGAGTAGTACGCTTGCGGTCAATTGCTGCCACATTTTTGCTGCCACAACAGCGTGTGACACGTGCAAAATTTCATTGATTAACAAAATATTACTAAGTCCTGCAATTGCCCAGCCAATATTTAAAAGATTATTAAATCTTTCATCTTCCTATTGATGAATGTTTTATTTTTCTAGATTGATAAAATTAGCACTGTTGCCTACAACAATAATCTTTTGAAACTGGTCTTTAAAACTCGCATGCGAATCGATTTGTAAGTCACTACTTCTGAACAAATTCTGTCGAAAAAACTATAGCTTCATCGGTTTATCAGCTGGCATGCCATCTTATCGTGGATTGATATATGCATCATCCACGCTCAAAAATGTTTGCTGGGTAATGATCAGCACAATGTGTTATGTGTGTGAATGAGTTAGTTTTCGGTGTACGGATGTCTGCATGACATTTACTACTAACAAAATGGGCATGAAAATCAACTGACAATTAAAGTCATTGCAGTAAACACCTGCTTATTAGTTGAATACATAGGATTATGAAAATAATTTCACTAAAAACTTCGTATTCAATGTATTGCATGAAAAGCTGAAGGTTTAATTGCACAATTTATTTTCAAAAAATGCTAAGTACAACCTTGATACCTATTTTAATAGGTACTTAACTGAGGTATTTCCTACTTAAATAATTATTATATTATAAAAATGGAAAGCGTTTCGTAACCTTTGAGCCACATTAAATGAGCTTAATTAATTATCTTAAGTTATTTAATTTTTTTTTTTTCATATAATGCTGCTGTTATTCATTCTTTTCAGTTATGCCCTGTATGTCGTTTTAGCAATGCACTATTCAAATTATAAACATTTTATTATCTTAATTAGTGCAAAAAAATTATTTTTCAATTAAAGTTTCCATTAAAAAATATTTGACTATAATGGAAATTGAAAACGTCTCCACTAAGATTTGAACTGCGCTACCAATTAATGCTTGTTGATAGAAGGACTTATTAACCACTAAATGTATGTATAGTGGTAAGGGCATCTGGAGTTTGGCGTAGTGGAGTTAGAACGTTAAATGGTAGTGAATGCGACAGAAATTCAATGAACTAATTCCCATTCTGCTTATAACAAAAGAAATGACAAAATCAATACACACACATACATATTTACATAAGTACACTGTGAGTATGGTATAGTTGTCATTGTATTTTAAATAAAATTGAGCAATTTGTGCAAATTTCAAATGCGTTTATTTCGAAAGAAGTTAGGACCAAGTAGTATAACTTTCTCTATTATGACTTCAGTTTTGCTTATATTATGAAAACCATTACATGATTTTTGAAACTATATTACTCAAATCATTGTTCTTTTTTTTTGACACAGCTTAAAAAACATCGGAAGTCAGCAAAAAAAAAAAGCTATTAAATTAATTTGAAATTATTGCATACGTATTCCTGCTGTCTGTGAATGTTCTATTCTTCTTTATATTAACAACGTATTCCAACAGACTTTGCATAATTATAACAAACAATTTCCATGTTCAGGCGACGAACAAGCAACAGGCTCATAATCCACTAGAGAGGAAATTACTTGCTACCACAGGACATTGAATTATTTGTTGTAACCGCAAGCTTTTTGTTCTTCAATAGACATTATACAAGAGGAGACAGTGGCGGTACATTATGCTTAACTGTAGCATGTCGAAAAAGAGAGAAATTTGGATTAGAGAATTTTGTTTATTAAATCATCATTCTATTGCTTCAATATCTTTTTAATATGCAAATGTTCCATGGACGGAAGGCTTTAATTTTTGGGTAAATTGAACTTCATAAGGATAAAGACGAAAATCTGAATGCTGAACGCAGCCTGGGGTCAGTGAATTTGGGTCTTCAGCCACACTTTCACTGAAAGTATCGACGATAAAGGTTTCATCCAATCTTCGAACTGTGTGAGCAGGATATCCATAAACTCTTTCGTTTGAAGTCCGAAAGGATTGTTTCACCATTTTTTGCAAAACATTTTAATAATTTAAACGTCTTGTTAGATAGCTAAGTGATTCATAATGTTAAATAGCTAACCTTGAAAAACATGGTGACTGCAAAATAACTTTGCGGAATTTTCCGAACCGATAACCAATTGTAAGCGATTTTACAAATTTTCTAGCTTTGTTTTCATACGCTACTGTCTTTCATTACTTCGACAGCAACTTCTTATCTTTGACACATCTTGCACTGTCCACTGCTATTACCACTGGGTATTAAGTGAAAAATATGCACATCTATGGCTTTACCACGTGCTAGACTCCTCTTCATACAAAAGATCAACAATTTCTTTCACCGGTAAAAAGTGCTTTTTAAGAGGAGATTGTAAGACCAAAAAAAAAAAAAATAACAAAACAAAAAAGAAGTTAAAAGCACGTCGATAAAATAAACAAACAAGGTGCGAAAATACAAGAGAAATATAATAAGATGATAAAATGGATTTTCATGTTTTCTGCTTTATGTCGCATGATAAAATCTTTCCATTTCCCCCACTCATTTATATCAGTGGACGTTGCTGGCTAAGTAAGGTGATGGTGGTGATGGCAAGCACTTCCTGCTACCTTCATGACAATGATACAAATCCCCAAATGTCCTTTCCTGTGCAAAATCTTATCACTTATCTGCACTGTCGTATATTAAAAGAAAAAGTGGAGCTAAAAAAACAAAAAAAAACAAAATGATACAAATTGTCTGCTTCAAAAATATTTAACTTTTAGGAAAATGCACAGTAGTTAAATGCTGGATTATTAGAAGATAAATTTTTTAAATTTGTTTATTTTTTAAACAGTCGTTAGTATATTTCTACAACAAAGAATAAGTTTGGAAAAGTTCGGAGCATCGCTTGCGTTGAAACTACACAAACAATGAAAACATTTTTTATCTACTGCGACCATTGAGAGCCTCTTAGATCTGATTCAACTTCAAAATAAGTCAATGTGTATGCTAAACGGGCCATTATCGGAACAAATTAAGTTATGAAACTTTACAATGAAATACGTATGTACAGAAACAGAATTTTCAAATTTGTGCCACAATGCTTTAGAGAAAAAACTGCCCAAAATAGAATCTTAATTTTAAAGATTAGAATACACTCATACACTGAAAATTTATGTCCTGCGCTCGTGTAAACAATGAGCGGTTTTTGACAAAGTAATTTTCAATATAATATCTTTCTTTCTTCAAGTAACATCTATCGATACTTTTTATGTAAAATTTGCTTATATGGCAATGGTTTGTAACGCTTTGGCACCAAATTTACTGAACCGATTTGTGCTAAGGAGCGTTATTGCATACTTATATTTTATATTTTTTAAAGTATAAGATTTTTTTTAGGATTAATATATTTGCAAAGCCTCACACAAAAATTGCCGTTCGATTTTTCATTGCAAATGCTCATGCTGCTTTATGAATTCTATGTTGTTATTGTTGTTGTTTTTCTCAATTGTACCGTTTGTATTTGCCTTCGAAATTCAAAGAAAAAACGCTCGTTCAATTGTTTTTTTTTTCTCTGAAGCCGCGGGTATCACTTGTACCAAATAAGACGCCAAGGTGTAATATTCAAAAAAAAAAAAATTTGGTTACTTCAAATTTCACTTTGTAATACATATTAATAAGATTTTGTATTCTAAATAACTGTTTTATTTAAATTCTCTACCCACTGTACAACACGCCTCAATGTTTATTGTGAAAGAAGAAAAAGAAAAAATTCGGTCACTGTGACAATGCGGTATGATATGCAAGATGTTTGTGAAATTGGCCGCACTGAAGACTTTAATAGATTTGGGTTTATGCTTAAATTTGTTAATGGTTTTTCAAAGGACACCCACTTAAGGAAAATGCGAAACTTTTTGTGTGTCTGCGGCAGCATGCAACAGCTGTTTTCTGTTGTTTTCTTTTATTTTTCTACATTCTTTATGATACTGAGATAGGCCGATTATTTGCAGGTGTGGCTAATTGAAATTAATGTGATTTTCTTAAGAATTATTATCTACTTAATCTGAAAATAGTAGTCTGATTGAAAAAATTAAATTTGAAAGAAATTTAAATTTATATATTTCTTTAAATTATCAATGACTACTTATGACAGCAACAGATTTCATGGTGTTAAAAAATTTGTCGATCAATTTTTGATTGAAATAGGTAAATCTTAATTCATCAGGTTTTATTTATTTTATTTGAGAATACTACAAACTACAACTCTATTATATCTAATAAGCTTATGAAATAGCTTCAAGTCTTTTAATTGGCATAAATATTTTAAATACCATGTGGATGCTACTGAAGAGCAGCGCTTAATTGAAAATCTACAATATTCTTGAGTTTTTCTGAAAGCTTCCGCTGCTTGTTGTGCGACGACCGCTTCCATTTAACTTACCAGTATTTGTAATACTTATTTCAAAATTCATAAACTCTGCACTTCAAGCTAAAACAAATACAAAACTTGAAAGGACAAAAATATTAGCACAAACAAAACAACAAAAAAATATAGCATAAGCACACTTCGCTTTTGCATAGCATCCTTTCTAACGAATCGGATTACAATGAGCGCAACCAACGTGAATCCGCTAAAAACGTTGGTCATCTAAACCAAATTGAAAATTTAAAATGCCGTGGATATTCAATTTCAGCGAAATCAGCTGCATTTGCGCTGCTCCTACTATTAGTTAGTAGCAATGGATTAAAATATCGATATATATTGTACTAAATTATAATAGGTATAATATTAGTAATGCAGTATCAAAAGATTGTATTCTACTTGTAGCTGTAAGAGATTTATTTCTGTGATTAATAGAGGTCTTGGTACCGGCAGAGCAAAATGTTTTTCTTTAACAATTCTACTGAACCCACTAAGCATCTTGAACTCTTAGTTGTTAAGGTTGGTTTGGACTTTGGACTATAGTCTAACACGTCAGGTTCTATTTATATTTGTGAGAGTATTACACAATGAATCAATTTTTGCTCATCAAAACTCGCTAAGGCGTATGAAATTCTTCTTCATCGAAAGGTATTATAAATTATATCGATATCAATTTTATTCTCCGAAATATCTTAAATTGGAATTTATGATAAATTATTAGAAGAAAGCTTTGTGCAAAATGTGCTGAAAATGTTGCAAATGTACTAAAACGTGCTCTGCTGTACTTGCGTATGTTTCAAAGCGCCTAAAGACTGAAAAAAGTACAAATGTACTGAAAATACCATCACTGATAGTAAGTAATATCAAAGCAACAAAAAAACACAAACATTAAGCTTATTTTTAAATCAAAGCATGCAGTTTCTAGGTGCAATAACAGGATACAAAAATGAAATTAGAAACAGGATGAAATGCAAAATGTTTTTTGGTGCTAAAACGCAGTAACTATAAAAACAGGAGAACACGATAGTAGCAGCAGCGGTAGCGGTACTGCCATTCGAATTTGGAACTTTGCTACTTTTCCATTGTTGTTTTTTTTTTTTTTGCTGTAACCTTTCGTAGCCGTTGCGTTGTTAAACTGTCGAACGAAAGGAAATTAAAATATTCCCGCGCATCCGTGCATTTTGTTTCGGTTTGTTTGTACGGTAGCTAACGAATTTTTGCTTTGTTTTTTTTTTTTTTGGAGTTACCATTTTTTGAGCTCATGCAAATACGTTAGCTGGTTATTTAGTTGTTGTACGAGTTGTAGTTTGTATGTTGAAAACGTTGAATACATTTGGTTGATTTAGCTTATATGTATGTATATGGTCATACATATACGTAGAAGAAGAAAAATATTGAACTTTGAACGTAAATACACTCAAAGAAATTTGATGTATAAAGTAGTGAAATGATCTAAGACTTTATTATCAACATAAATAAGGATACCTACTTAATTATTAGTATTGAAGGTAGCCAAATTCACTTGACCCTTAGTCTGGGAAAGAAAAAAACTGAACGATGTTAATTGCAAACTGGAAGTACAAAAATTTTTTGGCTTTATACACAAGTAAGTGGGACATTGTCGTATTGGAGACGATGTATTTTGTTTTCTGTATTTGGATAGTCATGACTTTCTGAAAGTTAAGTTTAGTTTGTGGTAAAAACTTTTAAAAATATTTCAATTTTCCAAAGCTCAAAATTCTAAATCGGAGATTCTAATGAACTTCCGAAGCGTTTATAATAAACGTACTCGTATTTTATGTATTAAAGTGTAAGAAAACTTTAATATAAAAAATCAAGCTCTTCAAATCTCATTTGGGAAGAATTTTTTGAGAAAAAAAAATGTTTGAAATTGAATTTTCATGCTTGAAAGTTCTAATGGGATAAAAAGCTCTTGAGTTTAATCAATGAAAAGTCTTTTTTGAAAGAATTATCTGCAAATGAAATTTATTTCACGAGTACGTTTTTATGTGAAGAATGTCCCATCTATTTCAGTTAACAACACTTAAATATAAATGAAGGCATAAAGCTTTAACTTAAATAAAAGAAAATATTTTCAAGACATATAAGATATTATTACATGAGATTTTTCCCAAAAACTATCCATTATATTTCTCTTAACATTTTTGTTTTAAGAGATTTTATCAGCCTAAGTATCTAAGTATAACATGAGATTTTAATAGAGTTAGACTTTTCACATGCGATTTATTACGTAGAGTTGACGATATTATCTGATGGAATATGTTGCGTGCAATAACGCAAAGAAAGGGAGAGGTAGATCTAAATGAGTATATGCAACATCTTGATCAGTGTCAGCTTCTGAGTCAACTTAGTTACATCTGTCGACCACGGACAGGAAAGATATTATAATTAAATGTCATACGTAGGCTTCTATGACAGCAGGGCGGACTCGCCTACCGCCCATTCAAATAAAACGTTTATAATGCTTTACTGAGACAGCTATTTAAGGTAATGTAGTCAAATTTCACACAAATACTAGAAATCGTTCTGACTGCCATTAAACAAAGAAGGGGTGCATTTAAAAATAGGGCGTAGCAACTCCTATACAAAAAAAAAACATTTCACACATATTCAAGGAATTCTTTGCATGAGATTTTATTTACATCATATTTTTGTCCTATAAACTCTTATTACATGCGATTTTTATATACAATTTTGATTCTCATGATTTTTCAAATAGATGAAAAAATTGTTCGAAATTTCTTTAACTCTGCTTTTATCTCATGAGATTTTCATTTGATGAAAATTATATGATCATAACTTTTCAAATAGTATATGGTTGTAAAAATGGTTGGAAATAGAGTTACGCATGAAAGCCTCAACTCGCTGAGTTTTGTTATTGCTGACAACAATTAGTAAAAGTTATTGTAGTTGAACTACATATATGCACTTACTTCGCACAGATCAGTAGCAGCTTTCTTATTTTATGTACTAATTTTTTTGTTATTGGTGTTTAACCTACGCCATTAGGACGATTAGAAGTGCTCAGTGCTCTTGTGTGTGTGTGTGAATTTTCAATCCTTTTATGAGTTAGTACTTTTGTATGCATAAACATATCATCAGTGTGTGTGTGTGCTTGGTTGTTTGTGTATTTGTATAGAGCGTATCTAAATTTATATTTGTATTTTGCTTGCGGTTCATGTGGCAAGCGATTTATGCGATACCAGATAAAAATCGATTGAACTGTGTGTTTTTATTTTTCATCTTCATTCGTTTGCGTTTTTTATTTCAACTTTTTATTCTCTTCAGTTCAGCATCCTGTATAAACTAACAGGTTGGTCACATCAACCTTAGCGCTTTCCTGCGTATCATAGCATACAATAGAGGCAGCGTATAACGCCGATTGTAGTGCGCTCTCTCTCTCGTTCGGCCCGGATGCGCAGATGTTTAGTGCCAACGGTGTTTTTATGATTTATAGCGTTGATATATTAGTTTTGCTTGTTTCAATGCATACGACATGCAACAGCAGCAGTACCAACATTATTCTGATCTAAGGTGAGCGCTAGCTTCTAACGTTTGGTGACTAGAAACTACGGGTGGGTTTTGTTTTCGCTCAGCACGAGGTGATGAAGATAAAAAATAAAATTGAAGTACAAATCGTGCTGTTAATAAATTGCCACTCGAAGCTATTTGGAGAATATTGGCTTTTTGCAATTGCAAAAAAAAACCGAAGGAGAAAAAAACATTTAAAAAAATGTAATATGATTTATGACCGGTTGTAGAGTAGGTGTTCAGTTGACTTCTAGTGTATGTGTGTGTGTGTCCTTACTGCAAAGTAAATTGCTCTGCTTATTAAACACTTAACACAATTTATACGATCAGATGGTATTTTGTTATCAAAATGATTTGTTTCTTTTATTTTGAAATATTAAATTAGTCAAATCATTGTAAACAATTTTAGAGATGGCTGTCTCTTCGTGATGACCAGTGTGAGCTTTGCTCTAGGCACTGTCTCAAGACCAACAACACAGCGAAAAGTATCTTCTGTTAGATTATAAAGTGTGTTCAAATTCGAGGTATCTTTTAAAATGTACCGCCCTTTTTTTACAGATACTATATTGCACCGATGTTTCTTCAGATATAAAGTAAATATACTTCGGTTAGTTAAAATGGATCGTAATGCGAGTTATTCGATTTTTATACTTCTCCTTCAAAAGATCGATTGATTTCGTTGCGCTGTGGCATGTTGAAACCACATATTCTGCACACTAAAATCTTTTAATTAACTCCACAAAAGGACTCTAATTATCTTTCGATATCGAACTCAATTCACGGTAATTGCATTGCCATTGTTAGGTAAGTACTTAGGAGCTAATCTGCGGAACTATTAATCTAATTCTTAAAGCTTTTCTACCTATAGTAAGCTACACTATTTCCGATTTACATAAGCTACACTTTATTTTGATAAAAATGAGTGGCGTGACACATTCCATTCTACGAAAAGACTGAAAAATATCTATCTATTATTTGTACTTATACCAAATTGTGGCAGTTGGTACATGGACTTAAATGTCTGCAGTAAGGGCTGCGGCGGAGTTGCACAAGGGCAAGTACGCGGGCAGAGCCGCGATTACTGCTAGTAATTAAATAATTGAATCGGTCTCAAAACTACTAACAAATATTTCAAAATAAAATCGAAGGTTTTGAAGTATTTATTAAATTATAATTTAATTTAATGAACTATTTTTGCCTAATACCTCTTCTATTTATATTTGGCCCTATTTTCATTTTTAAAATTTTAAAATGCTTGGTATTTTTCACTTAATAAATAACAATTGACAGCCATAAGCCAGCGTATTGATGACCCCCACCGTAAATAAGTTGTCAGCGTTTCCATAATTAATTACATGTTCGTATGCAGTAAATAAGTATTTACACACGTTTGCTCTCACCACAGGCCACTGTTAACCTGGTTATTATGGCATGACGATTATCATTTTTCATAAAAGGATACAATACGAAAAAAAAACCCCAACCAAAAAAAACAAACCTCATATTTAAAAATGCGACTATAACGGATAATGACAACACGTAAGCGACGCATTTGAATGTTTTACATATTAATTTGCAACACGACGACAAAGCCCAGAGTGCCACATAAGTGAATGTGTGTGTGTGAATGATTGTGTGCGTTAACTGTCACACCTCAATAAAACCACATGAGACCAATAGTAATCAATGGGTGAAAAAAGTCAACTTGGTGTTTTTTATTATTATGTGTTAAATACAAAAGCACAGCGCTGACAATAAATATGTATGGCAAAAACTAATTTGATATTACATACATATGTATGTGTATTATCCTGCACCCAATTTATTTGATTACAGTTGTGGTTTTCAGTGTCAAAGGAAAGGTACACTTGAAGAGTGAAATATTTAATATGAGTTTTTGAGAAACTAAAAAAGTTCTGTCACAATCATAAAAATCGTTAACCTTTTGCATAACATTAACAGTTCCGTAGTTTTTCTGTTTTTCTCTCTCACAAATTTTGAAGGTTTTCTTTAATTTTAATAAAAAATCATACAGTAAATACTGCGACAGCAAGCAACACTTTAATGACTTGACACAAGTTAGTACGTGATTTGACTGCAGACGACCGCAGATTAAGTCAACAGCCAGGTAACACTTAAATGAGAATCATTTAACATTTTGGCTATTAACTAAGGGAGTGACTTATGTAGTTGTGAACGACAATACGCAGCGCAAGATGCCGTTTCAAATACAGCATGGGGTGGCATTGACAGTTCCTGTTTGCCGTCAAGGTGACTTTAATTTTATGACTCATTATGCGTGCACGCACACTGATAACTTAAATGTACACATACTGTTACCCAGCTGACATTTACAAGATTGTTAAATTTTTAATTTCTTATAAGCATTTGAATTTGATAATAATTTTTCGTTAAGCTCGATGTACTCGCTCATATTTCGTTATTTTGCTTGAACAAGCGAGTAGCTCGAAATTCATAAGTTGAAATAGTATTATACGGACAACGAACGAACTGAACATGAGTTGAGTCGAACGTATTGAGTTGTTCAAATTTGACTTCACATAATGATGCTTCAATAAGTGATATTTGCTCGATGATATTGTCTTTGAGGTATTGAACAGTTTGAGGACTATCCGCATAGACTTTACTCTTCAAGAAACTCCATAAGAAGTTATACAATGGTGTTAAATCGCATGATCATGGTGGCCAATTCACATGTGTCTTTCGAGAAATTATTGGATTATAATTATGAAACGATTAAATGACAAAGTAAATTAAAATTCGATTACGTATTAAACATTTTTATTTCGCCTTTAACATCAAATGTGTGAAACTCTTCCTTGTGAACCATACGCGATTCACTTTGGCGAGTCAGTACATCTGGATATTTATCCCTAAAGAAATTATTGCTTGACATCAGAATATGAGCTCGCGTGCAATCGAAACTATCACATATGTAGGTGTTTGTGATGTTACGCTTGATTATTTGCTGGGAAGATACTTATGCTTACATAGGGTGTATATACTTTTTTCAGTTATAGCATGCTAAAAAAAATAAATCTTAGCGTTTCGCAAAGAATATATTATAAATTTTTCTATCCCTGGTTCTATCGACCATTTACCTTGAATATATTATATCTCATATTTATTTAATTGCTATCTCATGGTACTTCTAAAGCTATATTTATCTATGCTTAAATTTGCATTCAGAGTCCTTAACTATCTTCTTGTAAGATTTTGTAGTCAGAGTCAGTCAAAGCTGTTACTAACTTTAGTCTAAATAGACGTAAAAATTCTTTACCATACAAGCTCATCAGCAAGTACCTCCAACACTTCCCCGATTTATACAATTCTTGATCTGAATGAAGTCATTTGGTGCTGAACGTTTGTACTCTTTATAGTAAAGCGCGAAGACTTGACTGCACATTCCATTCAAAAACTTTGAGTTTTGTTGTCTTTGAAGCTGTGGTCTTTTGCTTTGTTGATTCTGTCATCGATAAGATTATTGATACCGTCATTAGGAGTTATAACGCTGGCCAAGTAAGTGAAGTAATATTTTATTTTATGCTGAGTTCATCTATTGTAAAAAATATTTTTGTTACAAATTGGGCAAATGGACATGCCTTCTGTTTTATTTATTTTTAAATCTACTTCTTCCGAAAAGGAACTGACTGCAGTCAGCCTTCAGACTGTAGTTATTGAATGCCACGATTTGTACTACTAAGGATTATGTCCTTTACTATTAAATTGGTGACTGCACACACGACACGGATTCAAAAAGATCAGACAGTATCCTGTTATATAATACTCTACACTTGAATCCTTCGTATTATGCTTTTATAAAGTTAATTATCTTGGAATGGAAGAGGTATTTAATAGTTGAAAACACGATCTGTTCGAGAGAAAATCAACTTGGTTTTTTTCTTCGTAAAAGAGGTACCGTCAGAACCTTGGTTGAGATCGAAAGTCTTACGTTGCTTCTGTATTGCAGACATAGTGTTTAGTTCCCTGTTTGTAGTTTTACCAATGATTTAATGATCCAGTGTTTAGCTGTACCATACACTCTTCTCGAAGGCAAACTCTGGAGAAATATTTTTAGATTTCGACAACAATGCGATCTGCGCCTGGTGTTTTGTTGTTTTCAAGAGATAGCCAGTACAAGGCCACTCGATTAAGTCTACTTTATGTTAAAAGCTTATGGTAAATACCAAACAGTGGAAA
Organism: Meiosimyza platycephala; assembly: GCA_963662105.1. Lineage (NCBI taxonomy): Eukaryota > Metazoa > Arthropoda > Insecta > Diptera > Lauxaniidae > Meiosimyza > Meiosimyza platycephala. Next base: position 23,683,791 of record OY759208.1, read on the forward strand.
TAGAAGAAAATATTTTTCCGGACGGATAAGCGAGTGATCGGTGATTGCAGTACGTTTTGGTTTTTGCTGTTGAATTGTCAATTTTGACTAAGTCTGCTGCTTAACATTTTGCGTATTATTTCGTAGCTCGCGTGAATGTTTATGATTTCTGGGGCTTGTAAAGCAGGTGCCTTTTTGGACTTATATTCCATGTGTAATTTTTAAAATTAGATATTAACAAAAACAGTTATTATTTAGTTAACCGACTAGTTGAAGAAGTTCGTTTGATGAAGTAATGCAAATTATCGTAGCTATAGCTCACTTCTCTTTGTGACATTTTTATTTTGATTTTTGCCAGCAACTACCGATATCAATTGACGGAATAAAAGAGAGCTACCTTATGCTGCTGTTAAATATGCCGCAGTACATACATGCATATATGCCTGTCTGTGACGCTCTATATTTTTTTAATGCGCTTCACGTCACTTTTTCTTCTTTCTTATGTTATTTTAAGTATCCATTTTTTCTTACACTCGCATCCATGTTTGTATTGTAACATTTTTCATCTTCTTTAATTGACACATCATTCGTTTTGTGTGTCAAATTCACTCATGTGTACCGGCAACAATGAAGGCAAACACCCATAAACCTTTATTCCCTCTCACCTGAAGACATTTATTTATTTGAAAAAAAAAAGAAAAGAGATGCAGATGAAAGTGCTGATAATTCGCCAATATCAAAGTAAAGATTTATTTCATACAAAAACGCAACGCAGCCGTTAATCGAATTTATCAAACGATTGCGTAAACGGAATAATCGCATTTCCGTTTCCGCTGTGATTAACATTGAATAGAAAATGTGTGAGTCTGTTTGCTTGTATGTATGATTTTATGTTGCTTTTTATTGTTTTTCTTTGTTTGTTTATCTTCAACTGCTTTTTGAATGTGTAATAAATTTATTTATCTTCAAAAGTTTTAAATTTTTTTTTTGTTCATGAAGATTTGTAAGACCGCAGGGAAACTTTAAGTAAATGATGAAAATTTTGAAAATACTAAGATAAAGGAAATATTTAGTAAATGGCAAAAAAATTTAATTTTCTAGAAGTGTTTTAATTAAGGTATGAACTTACTTTCAGCGGAGCAGCTTTTATCTTCTTTGATAACAGTTGAAATCTTTTTAAGGAATCCTTTTCATAAAAAAACAACATTTCTCAAAAGTTAATGATCTTTATTCATCAAATCATTGCAATCATAATTCTGTTTTTATATATCATATATATACTAAATATAATAATGTACGCACTCAATTAACCTTTCATAATGTAGCATAAGTAACTCTATATTTTTTATAGTCATATATTTATACAATATGATATAGATTAGTTTTTAATATCAAATATTTTTACACAACATTGCAATACAACTCAATTTATTAATTTGCTAAACTTTTCACACAGTTTATTAATTTTAATACATACTTTTTGTCTATACAAACATATATTTCCATTGCTACGTTTTCATATTTACTACACTTTTTACAAAGTCATTGTTTAATTAGGTGTCATATAATAATACACATTTTTTTATACAGTTTTGGTTTTAATTTATTTTTATTATTAAAGAGTTTTTATTTAAGTGTCGCTTAAAATAATTATAAAAAAATTTTAAATTAAATTGCTTGAAAATAACTTAATTTATAATTAATTAATATACTTTTTTTAATGGCTACTTTTTTTCTGGAATTTTTTTTTATTTGAACTCAATCAGTTTTCGCACTCACTGATGATTGAAATATTATCATTTTCTTATTTTTGAATTTTCCTTTTACCCTAAAGGTACACCACAATTTGTTTGAAAACTTTGAAGAAATATGTAGTACACAATTATTGTATTGAAAAAAATATTATATATAGAAAATTTGCCAAATAGTATGGATTGCGTGAATTTTGTACGAAAGAATTTTATATTAACATAATCAGTCATGCTTAAAAAACATAAGAAGGTGTTAGAAATGATTCAAGTCATTTAAAACACGACACTAGAATTATTACAATAGTTTATAAGTGACTCAGCTGAAATATTTGTTAGAAGCGATGAAGAAAGCAATAACTTAAAAAAATATCTCACAAAACATAATTAGCAGTTAATTTATTTTTATTTATTTAATATAATTAGTATTTTAATAAATTACAAATACTAAAGGGAAGAGTACTAGCTGCCAGGGCTTTCGACACTAATTAGCAGTTAAATTCGATAGAAAGCTATAAAAAGAACAGAAATCAAAACAAAAAGCGAATGATTTCATAAATTTAGAAAGCTGCTTATTACAATCATCATATATATCGAGTTGTATCGAAAAAGTTTATAAAAGTTGACAAAGTTAACACAAAATAACGAAAAACATCGAAAAGTAGCAAATAACATGGAATTAATCGAGAATATTCGAAAATTGTCGAAAATATCGCTTAAAGCTTTAAAGTATTAGAAAAATATCGGAAGGCAACGAATTCGTCAGAGAACAAAAATATACAAAGGGTCTAAAAAGTAACGAGAAATAAAAAAAAAATCCAAAAAGTGTCCAAAACATCTAAAAGTCGATATTAGTCGAACGTTATCGAAAATTATTGAAGAATTCAAAAAGTATAGAAGTAACGGTAAATAGTCGATAGAAGGCATCAAAAATTGCTTCGAAAAATATTAAGTACATCCAAGCCAATAAATTTAAAAAAGTACCGAATAGTAGCGAAAAGTTTCAAAACGTCAAAAAGTGTCAAATACTAACGAGAAACATCGATGCAATTTTAAGGTATCGAATAGTTTCGAAAACCATGGAATAAGACAAAGAGTATCGAATAATATAAAAAAATCGATTATATCGAAAATTATCGAAGAGGTTGCAAAAACAGAAAAGTCAAAGAAAATCCTAAAACATCGAATAGTTTCGGAAAGTATCAAAAAATAATAAGTTTCATCGAAAACTATCAGCTGTGTGTGTTCGATATTTTATCAGTATATGTATGTTATGGTTGAAAATATGTAGTTTTAGCGTTTGTCGATAGTTGTCCATTACTTTATTTCGATTTTGAGACTCTTTCCGTCATTCGCATCGTTTCCGACCTGTACGGATTGTGCTATGCATAGTTTTTTTATCGACATTTTGCATACGATATTTACTTGCTAGCGTAGATAATCCTCTAATACGTCACCGATTTATTACTTTATTAGTAAAAAAATTCCGATAAAAAGACACAGCTGCACAGTAGCTCATAAATCACTTCGGGCACTTTAACTACCGGGACCTTCTAACTCATTTTATTGAAAGTATTTTAACATATTATAATTGTATGTATGCTTCTTATTGTTCTGCTAATCCCTGTCCGTTCTGTCTTTGCGAGTGTAAACAAGCGCGCCAGGCACTCTATTTCAAAAACAAGAATCTTCTACTCAATACTCACTCAAAGCCCAAATGGATTGCATACGTGAAGGAAAATAACGTTTTATTTTGATAAAATATCGGCGCGAAGAACTTTGTTGGTCAAAGAAATTACAAATTTTTTGGATGAAAAGAGTAAAGATTTCTCAGCTTACAACATTGGCGAATATGTTCCCGAGGAAAGTGAAAGTGAATCCTTTGTTGCCGACTATGATGGTGGTTCGAGTGATAGTGGCGATTTGAATGTAGATTAATTTTTTTGTTTCAAAAGACAACACCGTTTGGAGTTCAATGACAGTATTTCCTTCAGGTATGAATAGTATGATGGATTCAAACATTATTGTTAAAGTATCCATCTTAAGAATGCTGAAAGTGTTATGGTTAGCACTTCATTGATTTTCACGATAGTAAATCGTTTAAAAAAAATATACGACCGGCACCGTACTAAGATTTTTTTGAACTTATCCTTTTTTCCTCTTTAATTCTGCGTACACTCTCATGGGCGTAAAAAATTCAAAGTGCTACCAAACTGCTCCTTTAAATTATTTTTTCGTTATACCGCAACCGATGTGAACACTTCACTAAAAGTGCGAGATTAATGCGCCCAAAGCGTTGCAAATGTTAATTTATTGCTTTTTAGGGTATATGTACTTACTTATGAGGGCAAAGGGAAGGCGTTAACCGCAGCGTAACGTAAATGTAAGGCAACGCAACGAAACGCAATACAAAACATTACGCAATGTGTACCCACATAAAGTAGATGTACGTGGACAATACACATGTTTGGATGTGTGTGTGTGTGTGTGTGTTTGTAGTGGTGTTGCGTTACACTGACTGCCACCGCCATTGATGATGATAAGTAGCAAAACATGAGGTCATGTGTAATTATGCGAATGTTGCAAGTTAATTACAACTGTGTGCAACTGACGGCGACCAGATTAATTAAATTCAACCACCATATTCCTTTTACAGTGACTACAATTTGAAACTGTTGCTGTGAGTGGGGTGGGTGTGCCTCTTGATAAATTATTTGCTGCGCTATATTTAGTTTTTGATCAATTGATTATATCCATTTGGCTTACTGATAACTAACTTTGGTAGTAAATTAAATGCATAGTGTTAATTTAGCACTCAAATTCATAACGTAGTTAAATTACTCTCGAATGTTTTAACACCTGTCTACTTAAATTCTTATTTTAAATAAATTATTTAAAAATTTCATTTAATACTCATTCAGAGTAAATCTACATTTTCAAACTCTGTAAAAAAATTGCTTAAAAATTTAATAATATTGAATTAAAACAGAGGTATGAAATTAATTAAAGTTCTGTTTGGCATTATATAAATCTGCTGCATATTTCATAATAAAGCGTGCCACAAAAACCAACAGTGACAGACAGCTAGATGATAGAGGGACACACCCGCGTACATACATACGTTTCATAGCAGTCACACGCAGATCTATTATTTATGAACAAATTAGTGAAAGCCGGCGTGCTGTTGCGAATAAAAAAGTACAACAGCACGAGCCGGGATGCGCAGGATATGCAGCATAAAACAGCAATAATAAAATGATTTAAATAAACATAAATTTTGTTTGAATTATTTTTTTACAACATATTTTTATTTTTGCTTGCACTAAGGGACACATGAATGAATTTTTTTTTTTCAAAACTTTGATAAAGTTTCGTAGAAAAAAAAACCTTTTAGGGTTTTATATTTGGTTTGTACAAGAAATAAATACCCTGCACTATATCAATAGTAAGAATTCAAGTGATAGTCGCATATTTTTATTAGTAACGTATTTTTCTGAGGGAGACACGCTAAAGTTATGCTGTTTTTAGTGTAGGGTGTTCCAAGAAGAGCGCCGTGTGTTTTAATTGAAAAATTTTTTTTTGAATATTCATTGTAACGCACAGGTATTACGGCTGAAGATGGAACAAAATGTGCAAAAAATACAACCCATCATTCATTCCCAAGCATAACGAAAATCCCTCATTTTTATATAGAGTTTTGACATTGACTATGCATTTTTCTCTCATGTAAAGTTCCTCAGGATGTCCTTCATTTCTCGAGTTCTTTAATCGAGGATATCGTTTTATTTTTGTTTTTCCATATTGACAGGTATCCTATAGGAAACTTTTAGAGCTGCCAACGTTATATAAAAAAGAGAAACTGGCACAAAACTCAAGGCCCTTGCTTTGAGTCAGAGAACAATATTGAGCCACTCTGCGTGCAAGCCATTCATGAGCTCATGAAACTTTCAGCAAATTCACACAGTTTCACGCTTTAAGAAAACTTTGTGAAACGAGTCACCATTCGTCTCTGTTTCATTTTGTTTCCATTCCTTTGTTGATCAGTGTTGTGTGAGCTACTTATGAATTCCTGCCTTACACAGGCTTGCCATAGGCAATGATTTTGACAAAAAGAATTTGGATACTCACGTGAAGTTTTTTAAAAATGGAATTTGTTTTCACCAATCGATGGAGGTAGGTGGAAAATCATTTTGACATTTGACCTCACTTAGGGTACCCCTTAATGGTGCCGTTTCGGGTCCATATTCGGAAAATTTTTTTGCTCTCATCGGTAGAGAACGGTTGAAAAAGGTCGAAATAAAGTTTTGGATAAACTTAGGTTGACTCTGGACCCTCGAGTGGTACCGTTTTCGATCCATTTTTGGAAATTTTTTTTTTTTTGTTCCAATGGAATATTTCAAATTTCCTTTGGAATTTTTAAAAAATGTGCCAAAATTTAAGGATTCTTCAATAAAATATCAGCGATTTATAAAATTATACTTTAAAAAGAAATTTAAAAATAAAAAAAAAAATAAAAATAAAAGAAATATTTCAATATTGGGGGCTAAGCACCTCCCAGTGCAATTGCTGGAGATAAAATTTTCTGGAAAAAGGCTTAAAAAAAGAAGAAATCCCAAATGAACTTTGAAAATTTCCTACTTCGTATAAAAAATTTTTGTCGAAAAAATAACATTTAAATGATGCAACAAGGTTAAAACATGTTTTTTTATATAGGTATGATTTATTTTAATTCCATAGGTAAACAAATTACATATGTACATACTCATAAAAAGAAAACAACAAATAAATTTAAAAAAAAAAACACAACCATTATGAAACGCATGAATTTGTCATTTTGTCAACCAATAATTAAGCAAAATGTATCTACATATGTAGGCATGTTGTTTGTTGTTGTAGTAGCCATTGTTGATTTTGTTAATTTTATATTTTTTTAAATCACACAAGCGAAAACATTTGAATACACTCTCAACTTTATTTTATATTTTGTTGCAATTTTTTGAGGTTTTCGTTGAAAATCACTGACCGCAAAATCAACGTTAGGGAATGTATGTACATACAGATTTTGTTGTTCTTTCCAGCACCCTATTTTATTTGTTTTTATTTAAAGTCCCCTCCACGTTGTTGTGGTTTTTTTTTTTTTGTTTTTAATTTTTACCACAAACATGAACGCGTTTTGTTTTCATATGTAAAAATTGGTAGCAGGTTACAACAAAAGTGTGACACTTGAAGTCCTTGAGCTATTTTTATGTAACAACATTTTTTTCTTCTATGAATTTAAGAGTCATTAAAATTATTTTAATTTAATTATTGAAATGAGGTGGTATGTAACTTAAATTTTATAAGTTCTGCTGGAATAAACTCAATTTATTTGGAAAATTCTCAAAGTATTCCTTTTTATAGTGACAAAAGTTTAAAAGTTTCATAAATTATTATTGAGGTTCTAAATTTTTTGAAATGCGAATTTTTATATGAAGTGTTCAAATAATAAAATAAGTGTTTTAGTAACTTATATATAAAATATTTTTTTTTTTTTTGTATAGAGTTTAAGACTATGGTGGGTATTTAGTAACTTATTTATCTTTGCTATCATTGTTATTAATATTTTTATATTTTGATTTTATATTATTTACTAACACAATGTATTTTTACTGTACAAAATTGTGTTTTATTTTATTTAATCTATTCTTAATCGTTTAAATTTATTATTTTTTTATTTGCTAATTTATACAATCTAATTTTTTATGAATGTTTTAATTAGCTATTTAATTGTCCTCTTGTCATTTTCAATGCTATTTTATTTCACTTAAACACTGGTGATGGTTTTTCGTGGATTTGTTGCAAAAACAAAATATACTGATTTTTATAAATTGCACTAACAACTTTAATACATTTAAATAATATTAATAGCTATTTATATATTAAAGATGTAGTGTGATATGTAAAATACTGATTATGGCCTTGTAAATTTATAACTCTTTTAATTTTGAAATTATAACATACATACTATTTCAGGTTGCAACTAAAAATTTAATAAAAATAATTTCTTCGGTTTTTCATATAAACACTAGGACTGATTACCTTGCACAGAAATAAAAACGCAAAGATTCCAAGTAATTCGTAGATAATCTATAAGTTAATAAAAAAAACCTGCTCTTTGTATGTGTTATTTAAAAAAATTAGGCTTTTTCTAAATTAACATAATAATAATTAATGACAATTTTTTGTCAAAAAATATATGAAAAGTGCGAACAGTGAGACAGTGCAATGTTTTTTATCACAGATGTTGGCTTTGTCAGTTACGTTTATTTTTAATTCTCAACGTTTTTTTTTCTTTTGCACTAGATTTTCTGTCACATATTGGGCAGCTGACATGGAAAATATAGATATATATACTACTTTCTCTATTTATCATTTAGGCGTCATGAAACTCTTGTGCGAGATTTTCTTCCGAAAGTGATCAGATTTTTGGAAGAAAACTCATAAATTTTGTAACACGAATATGCAACGTCGCATAAAGCCATCATAGTGCAAAAGTCTTTAGCCAGAAATTTAGCAAATGTCAACAAACGAGCAGCGTATTCATCAAATATAATTTCGTCTAACATTTTTTTGTTCTCGAAGCCAATATGCCACTTCGAAGAAGAAGTTTTGAGCAAGTTGAAGCTACTAAAGCTAAAAAAATATATTTTTATGTAGGCCAGTATAAAGTGCTGGCATAGTTGTGTTGCAAGCGCTGAGGTCTACTTTGAAGGCAACAAAACAAATTTTGATCAATAGCTTATATCATATTACTTTTAAGGAACTATATGCCCACATAGTAATCAAAGTTTGATAACAAACAATAGAAGGAAAGAAACCAAAATTAAACGTTATGCAAGTACAAAAAAGTGTCTCACTGTTGGCACCTATTTATTTTATTTATACTCATAAAAAGCAATATACTTTCTCTAAAGTAACAATAAGCATAGACTTTATCATAACACTATATTCTTCAAACTTCCAAAAAAATGTTTAAAAATTTTTAAAAGTACTGGAATTTTCAACTAAAAATATAGTAAATAATTAAAATAAATCATCTTATATCATTTGAAATTTGCTACATTGAACTCATTTTATATCTGCAGAGTACATACGGTTGAAACTTCATTCAGATTGCCCTATATGTATGCTATATCCAGTTTGAAGGGAATAATAAAAAGGCTAAAGAAATGTGCAAACTTTGAGGTGGTAGTGTTTTTTTTTTAAATCTGCTAGAATAGTCATAATTTTCGGAATGACTTTCAACAGAAATCCGATTCGGAGAAGGTATACATGTAAGAATACTTATTAGAAAGAAATTTTTAAAATAATACCTGGAAAAAACACGGCAACCGAATTTTTGCTTTTAGAGTTATAATATATCTTCTGAATTGAGTTAAGCTAAAACAAAAAATAAAATCATAATTAATTAAAAAAAATATATATGTATATTGCTCGAAATAAAATTACATCAAATTTTGCTCTTGCAACAGTCTCCATCATTATTGTTTTGCGCTACAATTTATTTTCCATATATATATATATAATACGATAGTTTTTGCGCATTTTTTATGTTAAGTTAAGTTAAGTTCACTTTAGCTAATGATATTTAATTACTTTAACACCAGTACAATTTCGTTTAAACTTCATTTGCTAACGTTTTCTATTTTTACGATTAGTGGAAGCTCCTGTTGCACGTTGCCGCGTTCTCAATGCCCTTCAAATTCAGTGCTGTTTCCAACTGGTGGCTGCAAGTAGGTAGCAGATTTTTACGAAAAATAAAATCAATTTAAGTTTCTACAAGATTTTATTTGCAGCTAACAAAAAGAAATATGTAATTTAGTCGCAATGTTTAGATTTGCAGCTGACTGCATTTATGATAACTCACCTTTGTAATAAACCTCACGATACATCGTTGGACATGCTGATTTACCATTTGTTTTCGTCGTCTTAAAATCGATATTTGTGCGTATAGGTCGATGCAGCAGTGGTTGTGGTGGTCGATAGTTATTACCCAGTGGCGCTTTGGGATGATCGGGACTACCTTGCATTAGACGGCGGAGCGCATGAAGCTGTGAATTGAAAAGCAAAATAAAAGAAAATGAATTTAAATTCAAAATTTTTATTTAATTCGAAGTTATTAATAAAAATGTAGGTATTATGTGGTTATTTGAAAGTTGTCGATATCAGAAAGAATATAGAGAGCGATAAAAATGGCTTTTATACTGAAGGTGCACTATCTTAAAAGCAGATTCTTTGAGATGTCTTTCTACAATCAGAAAATAAAATTTCATCGAGATTGAAACCGAACACTAGTGTAATAGATGACTCACATTTATGAAAATAAGTAAAAATTTAAAGATATAGACCATTATCTATTGTTCAGATCCGTGGCGGATTTCTATGATAAACTCAGAGTCAATTACTGAATGAGTCAATATCGTTCAGTCATATATAGAGAGTTCAACTTTTAGCGTGAATACTCCTATAGTCCAATTCCGAATACGCCACTATTCAGTTAAACTTTTTCCTCTAGCTTAACCCAGCTATTGAAAAATGTTTGTATCTTAGATTTTTAACAATTTCACATTCAATTTCAATGTTATTTGTTTTTGTATTTTTCAGCAATATCAATATGAATTCACTATGTCAACTCGAAATGCTTGTTAATATATTTGAAGTATCATTTCGTACAGTGTTTGCGCATCAGAAGTGTCGTTGACTTTCACTTCCGTTTTTTACATTTTTACGCTCCAACATAGTAGCACAAAATATATATGTAGTTAAGGTATGCGATTGATTGAACGACCGAGTTTGTGACAGAATTTCAGACAGCAGCTACATAGTGGAAGTCAATGGCTTTAGCAGTAAATCTATTCATTCATTGATTTTCATCATTAGATTTTATTTTTAGATTAACAACTTTTTCGAGGGTGCTTCAACGACAGCAACAACAACAACTCAATTTAAAATTTATTTTTTGTCCTTCGATAGTACTCTAGCTCAAGTGGCTGCCGCTGTTGTTGTTATTTAAGTTGCAAGCGAGCTGCATGTAGCTTATCGACATAAGTTCGTTAACTTTGTTTACATTTTAGATTAAATTTGTAAGCTCATCGATTAGTGCAAACGCTTAAGCACTTGATATTATGCTCCACTAAAAGCTAAATAGTAACTTCAAATTATTAAACTATGCAAGCTGTGGAAGACTAGAGGTCGTTGAACGCTACTTAACTATGGAACATTTTTAATTAAAGTTAAAAAATAAAACAGCAACACTAAAAATATGGTGTCTTTAGCATTAATTTAAAGAAAAGAAAAAACCAACAAAAAAGTAATATAAAAGCGAGTAAAATACATGAAAAAAAAGGACAACATTTCCGCCATAATTCCCACTCGACGTAGATTTGGAAACAAATTAAACTTTAGCTGGCTGCTGCTGCTGCTGCCATGCTTTAACATAAACAAAGACACATGTAGACATGGTCCCAAACAGACAGGCGAACTGTAGCAATACAGGCACACAAACGCCAACATTAGAGTGTACCTGGTTTAGTAATTGTTTGTAACAAACTACAGAAATCGAGTGTAAACACTTAATTGAAAAAAAATGTATTACAACCAAAATCTCTAGTCATAAAAATGTTACGATTCGAAAATCTCATATGAATTTTTTTACGTGGTCTCTTGACATAAAAATGTTCAGTTTCGAAAATCTTACGTTAAATTTTTAGCTGTTGCAAAAATATCATGCGAGAAAATTTCCACAAAGTTTAAGTATCATGAGACATAAATTATATTTAATAAAAGTTCAACGAACAGACTTAAATTATACATACATTTTGCAACAAAAATAACTTGATATAAAATTGGCATTTCATGAAAACCCAGTGATTCAAAATAGCATGTGATAAGAAACTTGTGACAAAATTTTAATAAATTTGATAAAATATTTTTACGTTTTACATCCAAGAAAAATTCGATCATATTAAAATTTCATGGCATAAAACTTTAAAACCCTCCGCAAACTCTTAACAATCTTATGTAGCAAGTGACGTAAGAGAAATTCAATGAAGCCAAACTCTAATGAAAACATATTACATGAAACCATAACCTAATAAAGGCAATTCAAATGAAAATATATATTGTGTCTTGCCAAAAATATATCTCATTTGCAAACCTAATGACATAAGCTTGTTTCCGAAGAATTTAGAATTAATTTAGAATTAAATTGCATGCAATAAAAATTCCATAAAACTAAAATTTCATGACAAATACCTTTGAAAATCTGAACAAACCGTTAACGATCTTTGTTAAAACAGACATAGGAGAAATTCCATAGAATAAAATTCTCATGAGAAAATATTACATGTAAACAAAATCTCAATAGTAACACTTCACTAAGAAAAATATAATATGTCCTATGATACAAATTTATTTTCAAAGATTTTTAATTAAAATCTCATGCGAAAAATAAAATTTCAAGAGAATAAAATTTCAATCATTTTTTAACACGAAATATTTGTAAAAAATCGACTTTTCGTAGAAGTCTCATGCCATACAAGTTTTATGAGATGAAAAACATGAGACAAACATTTTTAAAATAAAAAGTATTTTAAAATTTTTTTGAGAAAAAATCCACCTAAATAAGATTTCTTAAGAATCAAACTTCAATGAAAATAAATTTTTTTTTTTTAAAAATGGTTGTATTAAACCGAATTGATATAAAAATCTTATGAGATGAAATCAAATGTGAGAAAGTGTCGTAAATTTAAATAGCTTTTTTTGATGATTTGTGGAAAAAGAAGTTGAAATGGTAAAAGTCACATGAGAGAAAAAATTCGACCTGATAAAATTCTCATGAAAGAAAAATTTTAAGAAATAAAAATTTATTTGCTGTGTTTGGTGAGTAGAACTGTCGTTCGGTATGTTGTTTTTTGGCGTTATGGTTTTTGAGAATAGGTGCTATGAGCGCTTTTGACTATATCGTTATTTTACAAATTCATAAATGCTATTTCATAATAAAATGTTTCAAAATTTCAAAGCATATGTTAAGCTACCTAAAGTTTCAATTTATAAAAATCAGTCAACCTAATGCCAATATTCTCTTGCGGCCACCCTAACAAATGCATGTCATTATCGTGCATAAAAACCCGCAGCGTGCTGTACATTTTTAGCACGGTGAGTGACATTATCTCGACCAAAAATACGCTTTGCTGCGCTGGTTGTCTAAACCATTGCATACAGACATATGGCATTCATACATACACACATATGTACACACCGAAATAAACTTGCTCTCATATCAGTGCTTGCATTTAAACTTTTAAGCCAGCGCATATGCATTTGCACATATACAAATGTACAAATGTTGTGCATTTTTTTTTTTTTTTTTAACCGAAATCATTTCACATTCATTTTCAACAAAAAACCAAAATTGCAGTAAATTTGAAAAGTAAAAAAAAGGGAACTTTAATGTGGCAACTCATTAGATAAAAAGCTAAGAGGTGATGCGCAATTATCTCTTGCACCACTTTATGGTGTTATTTCTTTTTGTTGAATAAAATGTGTATGGTTGAGTTTAGAAAAATTCTATAAAATACGGCGAATGCGGTGTGTGCGTATAAAAATGTTCAAGCATAAAAAATATACATGTTTAGTTCAAAATTTAAAATCGCAAACGGCGTAAACACATTACAAATATATCTCCATACCAAAAAATTTTAGATTTTCGGCGTTTCATTATCAATTTTGAGAAACTCTTTTTTTTTCGAAAAAACATCTTAGCAGCCAAATTAAAATGTCACTCTCGAAGCCTTTGACACAAAATTTGTGAGACCTTCTTTATTGGCATAAGATTTTCGTAACATTTTACATTCTCAACTATTTGCTTTACACTTTGCGTAATTGTAAATTCGAAATTATCAATATTCATATTCTTTTAATAAATCAATTCTTAATATGCGCGAACACACACAAATGATCATAATCTATAACAAAGGATACTAAAAATTACAAAAACGCAATGAACGGATATAAAGCCATGAACCTCAATAAGCCTTTAGGTCGTAGTACGTGTACTTAACAAAATGAAGACAACAGAGCTAACTCATACGCACAGACAGCTGACATTGTAAGGACATCTCAATTTGCAGACACATGCGTTTATGCCACCATATGAGTGCATACCTCTGCGCATAATTCAGTAAATTAAAGTTCGCTGCACTGAATGACTGACACCCACTTACTGCACATCACCTGATGCAAAATCTATCTGTACCTTTACATCGGCATAAGTTCACGTTACATACCAAGTGCTATAAGTGAGGTAAAAAGTTGCAATTAAATGAAACAGCTGAAAGAGATGAGAGAGAGAGAGAGCAGATGGAAGGATAAAATGACGACGAGGAAAAAACGGAAATGCAGTAACTTCATTTAATGAAAGCAAAGCAAGCGAAGCGGAAGTGGCGCCACGATCGCAAATTGTTTCCTGTCTGCAAGTTGTAAGGGATTTCTGTGTCAGCGGCATACAAACTGATGCTGTTAGTGCTGATGCTGAACCAACGACGCGTAGAGTCATTAAGGGGTGTTGGTTACTTTGCAATGACACCAAAATCTGAACAAAAGTACACGAAACTGAAAATTTTTTTTCACCGAATGCTGTGGAATTATTAAAATCGGTCATATCAATCGGTCATATATTTAGGGAAGAAAATTTTTTGTTAGGCTTACTAAAATCTGCTTAAGTATCAGATAACATTAAAGTGATACGCTTTGTTTACGTGCAGTAACATTTAAATAAACACGTTACTTATCTGCACTTGCAGTCGCTTGCTGGCTTGTGGATGGGCTGAAAAGGGAAATTTTCATATCACTCAGTAGAAAGACTGTTCTACTCAGACCTGATAAAGCAAACGGAAGTGAATGCATATGGAAAAGGCGATAGAAATAAAACTAGAAGAAATAGAGTTAAGGTTACTCTTCCTCTTCGTTTCTTTAAGAAATATCGGAAAAAATCGATCATAGTCTTTATAAAAAAAACTATTTTCTTTTTGTAAAAATTTTTTTTTTTTTGAAAACAGCTCTCGAAAAAAATATTTTGTAATACAAAAGTGTAAGGTTACCCCTTGTAGCAGCAAGGCTTCATTCGCTTCATTTAATGATGTCAACAATTCCATAAACATAGGTAGACAGTTCATTCAACATTCGAGTGGGAATATTGCTGTAACCCCAATGATGTGATATTCAATATAATATAATATAGCAACAACAACAACAACAGCAGCAATAAAATTTTAATGTAATTATCGATTTCCATTTTCGTGTGGTTGGAGTAAATGTTGGATTAAAAATATATTTCCAACAAGGGGAAAGCGGCACAGAATTGCCATTTATAATGACGGCACTTAAAAGCGTTCACTGAACTTCAGTGCAGCTGATGCACTTTAAATTTTAAGCAAATTAAAACCAAAGCGGATGTTAATTTTTGCAACAACGTGAATATTTTTTAAATAACTTATGAATTTAAAATATTGCAGATATATTAAAGAGGTCAGCGGTTTATTGACTATTAAAGGCAAAGTTGAATATTAAATAGGATGTGTCTGCTTGATGGCAGGCACCACAACTTTAAAAGATCGCTTGTACGGTGATGTTGTGAAAATTGAAGCGATTGACACACGCTATTATCTCTAAGAAGTGTAGAAAGAATATTTCTTTAAGATTTCATATTGCTGAAATTTTTTAAAAGAAAATTAAAAAAAAACTTAACAGTCTCTTACAAGCTACATAAATTTAACAGCTGTTCATGGCACACAACCTCATTAAAGTTGATCACTATTATCTTATGTCTTCCGCAAATAAATTATGAATGACATGATGTTTAGCTTCACATTAAAGCTAAAATGCCAACAATGAATTTTAACGTAATACCCATATTTAGTTAGGCACACAAAACGCAACGTAACTGCCACTTAAAAAGGTTTTACCCACCTACCAGGAATATAATGCGTAATCACAATCCAAATAAAAACACGCTCAAATATCAGTAGCAACCTGACAGTAGGCCAACACAAAAGCAAACAAATAAATAAACAAAACAAACAAAGGAAATACACACACAGACGAACACGCAACCGCACATAACCTCCATGATTGCCTACATGCTGTGATTGTCTCTAATCTCTAAGGATATCAAGATAGTAACGCTATTTAAAAGCATTTTAAGGACTCAACTCGTTCATTTGTTGACATTTAATAACACTCTTTTTATGTCAACGTTGTTGTAACAAGAACAACAATTAATTATCATAAATTGCGTGCAGTCAACAAAGTTAACAATGTTAATGATGATGATGATGATGACAACACCTTGTGGGGGACTTAAAGTACAAGAAATTAAAGTGAACTACAGTTTCTTACTCACCTGTTGCTTTGTAATATAAATCGGTTTGTTAAGCACCACCCACGTCACTGTTTCATGACAGGCTGGCGCTGTTGTAGAACCATCATAGGTCATATAGTGATCGGTATCAGGTAGTAGTCCACGTATAGAGAGACGTTTAATGAAAGCTTCATCGCCGCCAAAGCGTATACGTTCCAATTGATCGGTGAGCATACGCAGTTCGGGATTTGAAAGATCACCAAGCTTAAAAGAGAAAATTAAATAAGTTTTGTAATATATTTTACTTGTTACAGGGAATTACCTGTAATAAAATCGACACACCCACTACGCCTTGCGCACGATTTAGTGCATCTGAGAAGTTTGCGTATAGCTGAGAATTGTAGCCAAATATTTGTATCTGCAAAAATGAGAACAATTTATTATTTATTATAAGAAATCACATGTAATAAAAATTTTCTGATATAAAAATCACACGAGATATAAATATTTTTAAATAACAAATCGACACATAGCATAAAATCAAAATTTATTTATTATTTATTATAAAAAGTCGCATGTGATATAAATGTTCTGGTACAAAAATATCACGTGGTATAAATATTTTTAAATAACAAATCGATACATGGCATAAAATCAAAATTTATTTATTAATTATTAAAAAAATCTCCCATGTGATAAAAATTTTCTGATATAAAAATCACACGAGATATAAATATTTTTAAATAACAAATTGACACATAGCATAAAATCAAAGTACTTTTGATATTGAAACCCATCGAAAAATGTATTATAATATTAAAATCGCATGTGATTTAAAGGAATCAGATATTTAATCACGTAAAACTAATAAAGACTTTTATATAATCTAATAGAGCACTATCCTGGAACCATGATATTTCAATCGACATGATTTTCGTGCTATAGGTAAACGTCCTAGAAATAAAAAATCCTAACTTTTCGAGTACGTTTTCTGACTACATATTTGATTAAAAATATACGTGTAAAGCCTAAGATATTTTTTATGTATTATGTATTAAAAAAATTGCTATACCTATTTTTCCGAGCGATAAGGAAATATAACCTCTTAAAGACACTAAACACATATACTTTTTTTTTGTATAGTTTCTTCTTTTGTAGTTTACTAGGAGCTTTAAATAGAGCTTTCGCAGTTAAATATGGAAAAAAACCATTGCTACCGGTATGCTTAACATGGAATAAGGTCAATTTTTTGCATAACTATATCTTTTGTATACTATTGTTCAATAAAATTCAGTTTTTTTTCCAAAAAGAAAAGAAAATTGGAATATCGGAAAGTAATAAAAATTCATACCAGACGTATGAACAACAATTAATTCGATTGTTTGCAATGCATGTTACGCATACGACATGTGAAACAAAAGCTTGCATACAAAAAATAAGGCAAACTTTTATGCCCATGCAACGCACACATGCACAGATACTCTTGATAACGATATTTATTATTCGAAGTATACCAAAACAATAGTTATTATTATTTGTTCGTTATTGCACGTTTCCTTTCTTCCACACTCTTGAGCTGGTCATGCAAAGTAACAAATATAAAAAATTCATTCTCCAATGAAGTTGTTGCTGTTTGTTCCTTAATATTTTATAACCTATATGTGTTGCTTATTTTGTACTCTATTTTATACGTAGTATTTTTATGCATTTTGTTGATAGTTGAGATTATTTTGTGAACATTTATTGTAACAACCAGAACAATGAAGTGCTCTACATTTAGTTGCCGTTGTCTGTAAATGAATGCGAAAAGTTAAATTCACACGTTTCAATGTGTTGTGCTGAATTGGAGCTGAATAAGATTATGTGTATAAATTGAAGATTTGTTTTTTGAAGAAAAATAGTTATGAAAATTTCAAGATTCTCATATGAGACAGACAATTATTAGTAAATACTAATGGATTGCACTATTTCACAAAGATAAAATTAATTTATAATTGATACGCCCCTGCATGAATCAATCACCTTATTTCCATAAAATCTATTTAAAGTTCCTTCTTACTTAAAATCTAATGGAAGCTTCATTTGAATTTTAATTGAAAATCCTTGCATTCAATATAAATTCATTAGAATTATGTTTATGGTTTAAATGTTCTGATATGTACATTACACAGCTATTTTAATTAAAGGACTTTAAATATAAACAAATCACAATATACATACATACATTAGTAAACACACGTACAAGTGTACAAAGTAAAAAAAAAGATTTCCAATTAATTGGTATGTTAAATTGCATAATTGACATCATTCAATAAATCAAAGCATTGCTTATGCCAACATTAAATAGCCAAAATTGTATCAGGCAATTAGTTGGCATACGTACAGAATTACCTTAGAAACAGTTTATTCGATAGCAATAAGCCACCATGCCTATGGTATTTGTCTGTCTCTTTCCGTTGTACACCTTCTTATTCTTTGAGTCCTTTGCTTGTGGCACTTCTATATTTTATCCACATTTGTAAAAAGGAATTTAATCAGATCAATTACATGTGTATTCATGGCATGCAGGAGCAGTGGTCTCTTGTGCAAAAGCAAATCCAACCCATGTAGAAATCAGACACTAGCACACACACACACGTTGAGTAACGCACTCACACAGAGATTTTGAAGGCTAAGCATTTTAACAACAACTGTAAACAGTAAAAACCTCTTTACTACTTTTGTATTAATTGTTGTTGTTGTTGTTGTTGTTGTTGTTGTTGTTGTTGTTGTTGTTGTTGTTGTTGTTGTTGTTGTTGTTGTCTTATATCATATGCATACAAATGCGAAATATCGGCTGGCACTGCCAGACAAACGAAGTAAATTAGTAAATTTAGTAGCAACAGTAACAGCAACAACAAGAACAAAGACATTAACGCGAAAAGGATTGTCCAACACGATGATGATGATGATGAAGCAACCAAGTGGCTGAGTGTTGATATACAGCTGCATATACATACATATGTATGTTATGTAGATGTGTTCATGTCATTTCATTCGTTTAGGTAAACCCAATAGGAAAATTTCTAAATAAGTAATATGCAATCTACGAATGACAAGGAATATTTTTGGAAAACTTTTTTAAGCTACAAAGTTTTGAGAAAACCTTTTTTTTGCTTCTGAAAATGACTAACTTTCCCAGAACCCAAATTCTTAGGGAAATTTCACAAACATTCAAATACTTGAAGAAAATAGTTGATAAAGTTTCCGGTTAAAAAAACGTCGAAATCGGAAAGGCATTATCTAGTTACGTACATGCTCTCAAAAACAAGAAACACTTTAGGTTTCAGAACGGTATCGTAATAGGCCAAAAATCCTCTTTGTTTTTCTCATTGGGTAAGTATGTATATATATATAACCTCTTAGAGTGAATCAAAAAATTAATTTTGCTTGAATTGGATGGATGTATGCAAGGATATTCGAGTTAGTTATATAATTTTATGTGAGAAAGGGGCGAACACCTGAACTTATTTCGGTGGTAATCTGAAATCAACACCGAATATTACTACAACTGTTAATTTTAGTGTTTTTCTTATTTCATGAGTACTATACGTCATAGGAAAATAAGTAGATCATTTTAGAAAAATATTCGAATGAGAAAGCCCTACTAAAATCAAACAAATTATGCAGTTTAAAACACAGTAAAGTTCTGATAGAAAATAATTATATTAACTACCAGAAACTTATTTTCAGATATATTAGAAATATTTATATTTTTCATGGAAAAAATATTTCTTTGATCCACTCTAACATACGTAGGTCTATATGATTTAACGTATGTGTAAATTTGTATGCGTCTGTGGTTTTTGTCTTTGTGGTTTTCTTGTAGCAATTTCTACTAATTGTTAGGCATCAACCTACAGACTACCAAATACATGCATTTTAGTATAACAGCACCCCAGCGAGAAAATACAGGAGTTAACCAAATAAGAGCTACAATGAAATACGCGAATATATTTACATGACATAATTTTTATTTTTTTCATTTAATAATCTTACTGTTACTTTTATTAGAAAAAGTGTTGGTTTGTTGCAGCCAGATTCTTGATAGAACTTTTTGCTTTGGCAATCGCAGTCACATGTACCGATTCATTGATTTTTGGCAATAGTAAAAACATAATCTTTGATTCTTTTCAATGACAAATAATACAAAAAATGATATGTAGAAATGTAGATTACAATTCATCATGACGCGATTCATTTCTCCATAGGGTAGCACACACACAAACAGACATAGACATACTAAGCCGATTGCACACAATTGCACACCCTTTTTTCCAATAGGCGTCGACAGCATAAAAGCTTTTGCTTTGGCATGCCAAGCCTTTGCTCTTTACTATCGTTATGTGTTTTAGCTTGGCTTGGACTAATTATGATGTATAGTTGATGGTGCATTAAAAGCAGACAAATTGCTTACATTTCCCACATACGGAAGAAGCAACGTCATATGCGAAAACAAACTGTTGAGATTCACAATCACAATGTAATTAATTAAGTTTCTCTTTGTTTGTTTGTTTTTACTAAATCAATTGCAAATGGCGAACAGAGTTTTGTTTTTTTTCCATAATCATAGTTGTCTTTTTTATAGAAAACTACAGAAGATTTTTTTACAGAATGATATTTATGAATATAGATTGCTTTAAAACTATCTCTTTAACTAAAAAAGTATTGTAGAACATTACTAAAATTAGAGTTTATTTGTTTTTCAATATTCGAAATATTTCTTATATTATTTTATGCAAAAACTTGAGATTTACAAACAAGAATAACTTATAAAATTTATTTTAATTAATTTTAAAGACTTTTTTCGGTGTATTATTATGATATAACCGGCAATTAAGTTGTGAATTACTCACAGAAGTGAATGAAAAATAAGTTATTTGTAACGATAACGTTTGGGAACATAACCCCAAATCAATTGGCGTTTACCCCCATGAAAATATTGTTACAAACTGTTACATAGATTCTACCACACTTTTTCAATCCTTCAATAACAAGCTGATACTGCATTTTATACCAAAACTCACACACCATCATACCGAAAGTCCCACTTATATGAGCACACACACAGAAAACTTAAGCCAGATGAGCTCTACCTCTCATTTTGGCAGTTCGCTCAATTCAACCGAATTAAGTTCAGTTCAACACTTCCTCTTTTGATCCTTGAACACAGGCGTTGTGCTTAATGACCTTTGACAGGACACCATTGATTTTATTGCCACTTGTGTTTGTATAACATTTACTATGCAATGTGGCAGTTCTCTGTGTGTGTGACAGAGAGAAAAAACAAAATATTTAACAAATGTTTGATGTCTGTATCTAAAGAACGTATCTATGTGGCTAATTGAAGTTCATTATGATGATCATCAACATGCGACATGTCAATTAATGACAGCTCATTTCTCACATACACACAGAGGAGCAATATTTACTCAAACAAATTTATACACAAATGTAAACATCTATTTGAACACAGCATTTTGAAAGGCGAATATGTTATTTTCAGTTTTTTTTTTTTTTTTTTTTTTTTGGAAATTACTAACAGCTGCTGCCGATTTTGTTCGCTATCGGAAGTCTTAATGTATTGAGTTATTTCTGCAGTTAATGCGCCTAATTAGTTGATGTCAATGTTAATTGCGCCCAGTATGAGATGAAATATTAAGTGTTCGGACGTTTGTTATTTTTTGTTTTCGGAGAAAAAAAAAATTGCTTTAGTGTTGTCTTAGTTGCAAAATAAGTAAAGTGTAGTAGTGTCAATTTGACTACAATTTCAAAAAAATTCATCAGTCACGTCCCCAT
This sequence comes from Meiosimyza platycephala, assembly GCA_963662105.1. Lineage (NCBI taxonomy): Eukaryota > Metazoa > Arthropoda > Insecta > Diptera > Lauxaniidae > Meiosimyza > Meiosimyza platycephala. Next base: position 23,705,754 of record OY759208.1, read on the forward strand.
TATTGGAAATACAATTAATTGACGAATGAAAAAGTCGGTATTGAAAATTGATTATTGGAGAATTTCGTTGAGTGAAATCTGAATTCTTTTTATGTATAGAAAATTACCATAAAGTCAAATGATACCGAATATTATCGAGAAAAACGATTAACGTCGAATTGTATCGAAATAACTTATTAAGTATAGAAAAATTATATTCAAATCAATGTATAATAAGGGTGGACGGGATTAATATTTTGTGCTCTTTAAGGACTGTTTTAAAGTTTCGAGTGAAATTATAAAATTAATTTTTGATTAAAAAATATTTAAAGAAAGATGTTTAGTTTCATATAGAAAAATTGTTTCTAATGGAGAAGATGTGTATCTCAATTGAAACGTATTTTACTATAAACTCCTACTGTCCAATACAGAGCGTACTTCTTGCGGACCGCTTCATGAGTTACATTGTCTTTTCTTTTCAGGAATATTATATTCTCATATTTATAGTTACACTGTAAATAATTGAAATTCAGAAAACTGCATCCAATTTAGTTTCAATTAACCAATACATAAGACATTTTCATTTCATAACAAATTGAAAGCACAAAATAGCAACATTTGTCAAATTGCTTGCAAATTGCCTTGAAAGTATCTTCCTTTAGAATGCAACAGCATTAGCTACAAAAACAACAATAATAGCAGAAAAATATAGCCAACAACAACAACAGCAATGGCAACAATCGTTTATTAAACTTTACCACCGCAAACATGTCGCGTGCATATAACGCTGCACAATACATTGACAACCGCAACCACAAAAGAAAAAAGAAGAAAAACTACTCTGTGAAAATATGAGAACATGAGCCGTATGCAATTCAGTACTACTATATACCATATATGTATGTGTGTAAATATTTTAACGTCACCAACACAGACAAAAAGTTGCTATACCACAGCGAAGCGCTGCAACAAATTTGTCATTCGTAAGCCATCATACTTTATCATGCAATTGTAGAGATACAATTCAGTTAGTAGAGAAAGCAACAGCATTTTTTGGCCATGCGTGGCTTGAAGTGATACCCTACAAAATTTGTTTCATGAAGTTATTTTAAAAATGCTATATAATTAAGTTTTTTTTTTTGGCGTACACCAACGAATTTTTAGATCCTTTTAGGTTACGAATGAGCTTTTTTCTTATTTTGCCAAAATGAATAGGTTTGTTGCCATCGACTACTTAGTCTATAAAGCCAAAGGTTTTGTTAAGTTTTTGATAATGATCCTTTTCTGTTTGCCCAACCTCAAAGGGTCAGACCTGGTCTGTAAGACGCCTCAACAATGCTTGGAAAGTGCCGAATTATTTTTTATTTATATATTGCAGCTTTTGTTGATGTAGCGTTTTTTTTTTTAAACTCATCACCTTTTCTGAAAAATCATTACATTGGTTGCTAGCGTAACCATCCATGTATGTCCACGAAAATGTTGCTTATGTAGAGTTTTTATATATCCAAGGTAGCTTTACTCCTTTACTAACACAGTTTTGTGTCGCTTATGGTAACATATAGACCAAGATAAATGTGATCTTATTAAATTGCTCTGTGCCATTATTACCCACTGTAGCGCTTAAATTTTACTCTGGCTTGCTGTCGCCATTTACGAAACGGAAACTATAAAAAGCCATTCTGACTATTGTCAGTCCTAAGCTGTTGACGACGAATACATGCACATCTACATACGTGCAAGCGTAAGCAGGAAGACATCATCATATCCTGGCAGCAACTACATGTGGTCGTCAAAATAACAAAATGTAACACCGCAGGATACGAAATTATCTCGACAGACACACGTACATACACTAAAAGAAATTCACGAGTATTTAGAGTAAAAATCCATACTTTGTTACAACAATTCATTTGTTGTCAAGCAGAAAAATCACTGTTTTGATTTGGTTTTTTTTTTCACTACTACACGAAATAGGGTGACCGCTTTATTAAAAGAGCATTTCCTTAAAGAACGAGTTACCAAAAATACATAGGTTAAAAACAAACTAAATCTAGTCCTTTGAGTCTTCAAGTTCTTAGCAAAATATTAACATTAATAAATTATTTTTCAATAAGGTCCCCCCTAATGCATTAGCTTATGCATAAATGTTAGCGTGCAATTAATTGAAATTCTTCGTTGATATTTTCTTCATTTCATTTTGATATTTTTATTCTTCCTTTCTTTGTTTTTACTTTTGACAATTTGACTTAAACTATTTCATGGCCAAATCCACACAGACGCATTTTCCATTGCAACGTTTCACTCTTTTTGTTTCAACTTCTTTCTTATCATTACTGCTGAGATCGCATCTTCTTCGTAGTAATGAATTCTTAATTAGCAATTTTAATTAATCCTTCTGGAATCCTTTGCATGTTTCAACAGCATTTGCTACGTTGTGGCGCTGTAATAACAAGGATAATATAATGATGCTTATGCTGGTGGAGTTTCTGGGTTGTTATGTGGTTAAATTTTATAAATCGCAGACATACACCATCACCAGGTGCTATCGATTGTAATCCAAACGATTTGTTGGTGTATAATAGGGAGTATTCCCAACATTGGTGGTCTTCAGCGAAATTCTTCGTGCATAATTTAATTATTTTATATATGTAGGTAGACGCTTTAATTGGTTATGGTATTTGTATTATAGATTTTTTTTTGCTATTCATGTCTGCAACTATGTACAAATACTAAAGTTATAAATTTCAATCAGTTTATAAGTTGAACTTTTAATATTGAATGAATGTAACCTTTTGAAAGTTAAAAATCAATACGCGTTTTATATTTCATTTTAAAGGATATTTTAAAGCGAATTTGGTGAGCTAGGATTTTGTTATTTAGAATTTTTGTTATAAATAAGTTACGATTTCGCAACGCACGTTTCACACGTTGATTCTAGTGCCCAAATAAGGATAGTCCGGATGAGCAAAATTCACTTGGATTTTATTCACACCACAGCTGTTTTTCGCCTAATTTTTCCAGACTATTACATGTAACGTTTTAATATTTTTACACATTGTGTAACATATCCGCCAACTCTCGAATAAAGATTTTCTTTCAATTTCGTTTTATCATTCTCGCGAGTAAAGTTATTCACACACCAACAAATTATATGAAATATCTCATCTCTGTGCTTTGACACATACATATATACATACGAGTACTAGTATGAGTATATAAGAGATTACATCTCAGATCTAAAATAATTTTTATTTGACGCATCAGATTTGCCACTCCTTTTTCTTAAATCATCAGAAGAACTTTTATTTATTTAAATTAACTGCCTTTAAAAGAACAAATAAATAATAGAAAATCAAGCATTGCGAAAGCTCTGCAAGTGCAAACACTCTCTATTTGCTATTTACTTTACTCCCACTGCCATTTGTTTTATTTCTTAATCAAAGTTCAATCTAACAGAGAAAATAAAGACAAATGTAAACATTTTAAAATTTCTTCACTTGCTCCTTGTGTAACATCTTCATCATCATCATCATCAACATTATCAACTGACTGCGTTGGTAACACGTAGCACCAGTCGAGCCACAGCAATAGCAACTTACATTGGTAGCATCAATTGACACACAAAAAGCTGCCGACATTAATGCAGACATTTCAACACTTGAGACACAATTCCATAGAAACACATATATTGAACATTCGCACACATACATTTAAAAACATTGACATTCACAGACGACAGCACATGTAACAAAAATCCTATTTTCTTTCTTTTAACCAACAGTAATATGTAGAGTTTTTTTAAACAATTTAAATTTAAGTTAAGATTCGGAAAGTGTAACTTGAGGGAGCTGCCAATATTGCACAGTGACAGTTTTATTTTGTAGATCAAATATTCAAATCTTTCAAAGGACACTGTCTGATCGAATGTACCCGGTGACAAAAAAGACTAAACATCAGTTTAAAATAACCCTAAAGGGTGTAACTAGTTTTCAACATTGTGTCCAAATATTGTCACTTAAAATCTTAGCATACCAAGGAAAATTTCTCAATTGCTTGTCTCCAGTTTGAAAGTCAGTCATTTAGTTCCTTTTGTCAATCATTACAACCAAGATTTTCTGATCATCGAACTTTTTCCATAAAGATCACTTCTACTACAAGGCACTTAAACAAATTTGCTGTAAAGAAAGCAGAGTGAAGGCTAATGAGCAATAATAATAGAACAGAAATGTTCTCCGATGGCCAGGCCACTATAAAGGCTCTAAGTTCGGAAACGAAAATTCTAAACTATAGGCAATGCAGGAAGAAAAAGCTTGACTGGAGGAGTGGGGTCAGCTTGATATAATTCTTATATGGGTACCAGACCACAGCAACATTGAGAAAAGGTTTATGAACATGTAAAGCACAGTCCTCTATTGAAAAACCCAGAGCAGAGCGTGTAAACAATCTACTCGTTATAATTAAGAGAAAAATTTTCTCGCTTTTCCGATTCGAAGCAGCAAAGGATTGGAAAACTCTGAATACCTTTAAACTTTTCAGATCTTATAGTAACTTAAAAAACCACTGACCTACCGTCCAAGAGACGCAGTGAATTATTGGCAAAGCATTTTGAAAAAAAAATATATTATATTCAACTCTTTTTGGCATAGTTGTCTGAATACAAACGAAAAAGAATCAGTTGAGCACTTTTTTGCAAATTTCTGGGCCTTGCCAGAACCAAGTACAGATAGCTAGGATATTTATTAGGCTGCATTTTATAGGTATTCTATGTTACCATTTTTGAAGCCCTTAGATCAAATGTAGGTTATCATTAATATAAAACTGATTATAATGAAATGTTTTGTAACGCTTTGGCGCCAAATATAATGAACCGATTTTATTGATTTCTTTTTTAAAATCACTTAATTGTGATAAGGAAGGTTATAACATACTTAATTTTTTTATTTTTTTAAGTTAATTATCTCATTTTTTCGGATTAAATATTTTACCAAAACTTACAAAAAATGGTCGTTTGAGTTTTCGTTACTTGAGCACTGTGTTGCACTGTGGCTATTTAGAAATTTCAGAAAACATATAAAAAAATTACATCAACAATGATTTTATTCTATAGATGTGTTGCTTCTTTAAGTAATTCCTACCAACACAAGCAACAAACATACTCCCACATATAACGCAGCGTTAGCGTTAGAAGTAAACGAGCACAAATAATATGACATTAAGTCAATGAAAATACTCTTTCTCGTGTAGTTCACTGGTTTACTGACATTTGACTTAGATTTTTTATTTATTTATTTTTTTTTTTGAAAAATCAGAATTTTTAACTTTGTCATTTGCACTTGTGCAGCTGGGTAACAACTTTTTGTATCAGCCATTAACTCTTTTTTGCCATCTTTTTCCCTTTAGTTGATTTTATTTTTATTTTTTGTTAAGAAATTCACTTACATACAACGCATATGACAAGCTGTCGCTACTGTAAACACTTTTATGTACATAAATGTAAGTAAACGAACCGTTGAAATCATTCTTATTTGATCAGCATTGCTCACACAAACATAGGAGTCAATGTCGTTTGTCATGTCGCGCTGTAGTGTCATTACGACAAAAGGAGTGTTTGTCAAAGCAAAAGAAAAAAAAAATTGATACCCTTTTTATTGTGAGTCATTTGTGATTGTAATTTTTTATCTATTGTTATTTTGTGATTTTGTGTTCACAGTGACACTGTGTTGTGTATTTGTCATTTGGCGACAAACTACAACTTTTTTGCTGTTAGATTCAATTGCAAAAAAAAGTTGAAGATTGTAATTTTGTTAAATTGTCCTTGTTAGAGAATATAGTCAGCAAAAACAAAACGATCATTATAAAATCATGTCGATTGTTATGATATCCGGAAAGAGAGAATTCAAAGCGGTACTAAATGTTCTAGAAAACAGTAACCACATTGCCAAACTGATATTAAGTAATAAAGAACAAAATGTTTTTAACAACCTTTCGGTTTTTACAGAAGGCAAATAATAGCACAAAAGTTGTCCATTCAAGAATATCAAGGGTTTTAGATCTCACTCAATCGGATGTTTGGGGTTAGTATAGGACAAATTATTATTCGGTAACTTGAATTTTGTAACTCAAATAGAGTAAAGTTCTTAATTAGAATGAAAGCTGATGAGCCTTAAAACAAAAATCTACAAAAATTAACTACCGGCCTAAAGAATATTTTTCATTATACCCAACAAACATTTGTGTGAATATGTGGCAAAATATGTAAACATCCTTCTCTCTTCAACAAGGCTCTCGGAACATGTATTTGGGCATTTATTTACACGTTGAAGACGAATCTGGGCTCAAAAATTGCTCATCACGTACAGTTTTTGAGTAAATGGGGGTTGAAGCCCCCAAAAAAGGCATTCTTTGCCATTTTTGAATAATCGTGTTTTTCCCGATGATCAATTTTGGGCCATCAACTCGTTGAATCCTTTCATATCCTTTAATGGTTTCGGTGTTCTCGGTTCATAAAATAAAGTTTTTAGTTTGAATTTATTGATTTATCCTGATTTTCATATCGATTTTTAAAATATAGTATCAATGCAGTTATAGTTTTTTGCCTGATATTAAATTTTCTGCCCAAAAAATAGCTTACTTGAAAATATTGTATTTGCATTTTACACGAGCTTAGATATTTAATTTCATGCTTTTTTGTCATAATCACTTACCTCAGCTGGAAATGTATATCCATCGACACTGTGCTCCGAACCAAACTGATCATGCAGTCCATAGTGTATGTGGATCTCATGAAATCTATAACGATATGATAGTGGACCGCCTGTTACATTTACAGGCGTTTGCATGCCATCATAATTTGCCACTGTCTCATTGCCAGCAGTAAAAATAACGCTGTGACCGGTATTGCTTATTAGACCGCTTATCTGGAAAATTATATTTTTCATTTATAATAAAAGGGCATAGTTTAAAAACAATAAACTTACCCGATGCTTATCAATGTGTAAAGGTCTTAAATTTGGATCGAAAAGTAAACGTTGTGGTTCTAAGTTCACTGGCGATTGTCTACGACCTTTATTGCATAGTGACCATTCTGGATTAATAAGACCCCAAAATGCAGGACCTGAAATGTGTATTTAAAAAAATGTGCTAAAATCAATTCACATATCAAAATGTTTTTTTTTAAATTTACAATAAAAGAAAATCTCCAGACAAGATTTATTAAACTTACTGAAAAAATCATATAGTGAAAAGTTTTGCTGCAACTTTATTGAAATTTAATAATGGCCCAAAAAGTTATTGCGCTACATATAGTGGAGTGGGTGTGAAAAAACGTTACAGAGGTGAAAGCTGAAGAAAATTTCTTAGCAGCTTCATTGAAATGTTCCACAAAATACATACTGACAAAAATACCCTTTATACGTTTCTATGTGGAAAATATCGATGTTTTATATAAACAAAATAAACAAAAAAAAAAAAAACAACTAAAAAGACAACAAGAAACACAAAACTTAAAATAAACAAATCAAACGTTGGGATCGTTCTGCACAAAAACTACTGTTTAAAAACAACAATAAAAAGGGTGAAGAAGAAAAAACTTGAAAAACAAAATCAAATTGCAGTCTAAGCAAGAAAAAAAAAACAAGCAGAGAAATCCTATCGACCGGAAGTATAAGCATTGATAGAGACCATTGGTGAAAACAATACAAGAAAGTGTACAGCAAAAGAACATATGATCTAAAGGTGCAGCAAAATGGAACTCAATCTTAGAGTGCAAGTGTTGGCACTTTCAGCGTGATTTTTTTGAGATATTTTCATTTGGAAAATATTTCTAAGTCTTAAAGCAATGCCTTGAAATTAATGACAATTTAAGGCAAAGTAGTATTTTAAATAAGTCAAAATTTGGCTCCAGAACAAAAGCAACGAAAAATTAAATGACAATTTTTGTGTGAGGCTCAGCAAGAGCTTAATCCTGAAGAAAAAGATACTAAACTTTAAAAAAATAAGTCTGCAATAACCTTATCTAACACAAATATGTTACATTAAAAAAGAAATTATTAAAATCGGCTCAGTATATTTTGCGCCAAAGCGTTACAAACCATTTTCATATATGAAATTTTATATATGAAAATAGAAAAATTTTTTAACTGCACGAATTTTCAATTTTTCCCTTTTTTTTAAACTCAAAGTGCGTGCAAACTTTGAGCAGTTTTAGCAGAAAAACAAACTATTTGCCAGATCAACATGAAACTTGACATATGCTCTTCAATATAAAAGCCATGAAGAATAAGTAATACGTAACTTCTAGATCTTGTTTTCAAGCTTCATCGACATAAAATTTTAATGTTATGCATGAATCAGGATGTAATAAGAACACATGAAAATTAAGTGAGCTTACCCAAAAAAAATAAACTTCTTACAAAACTCAAAACAAATGCCTTAATACTTAAAGAGTTTCTAAAAAATAATGCTTAGAAGTATAGCGCTTCCGAAACATTTAAATTCCTCTAAACTTTCAAAACTATTTCATTAACTAAGAACCACAATTATATTCATCAACTCCCAATTTCCATAAACACCAAACTGTCTCATAAATTTACAAAACTTTTACACCTTCTATCTGCGATAACGCAGATCCAGGCGAGACCAATCTCATACAACAACAATTCGAAGCAATAATAGTTATTGTTTATCACGTCATTATTTTATGAACTCAACGCACCAAAGATTTATGTACCGCCAACGCCCGCAATTCGGTATAACTTCAGACCAAAGTCAAAAGAGATGCTAAGCGCATGCTGCTGCTGCTGCAGGGCAAGAGGTAGAAAATAGATTGCATTAATGAAGTTGCAAAGTTGAATGCGGTTGAATGCAGACAGAAATAGAAACAGTTGAAGAACAAATAGAGAATTGGGAATTGGATTGGCTACCGGCTGCTGGGTGTTGCGGTTTAATTTATGGCCAGCGAGGGTACAAAGGCATCATAAATGCAACAAAAAAAAAAAAGAAAATCGACTGAGTCCGATGGCTTTGGCCACACAACATAGACACATCATTTTTTTTTTTTTTTGGTCATAGGCAAACAACATCATTTCCGCCACTTCAATAACGACGAGTTGAGTACTCTGCTCGTGGCAGTAGAAACCAAAACTTGGTATTTCGTTGAATTTTTGCTTATGACAACAACAACAACAACAACAGGGCTAACACAAACTATTATATCCACAAATGCAACAAACTTGGCCGAAAGTAGTATTATGTTAGGTTGTTGATAATAAACCTCTACGGCCATGGGAGCGAATTGTATACATACGATTTGCAAATTCCATAGTAAGTAGTAGGGGACAATATCATTCTCAAATACCTGAAATCATACAAATATTTCGTCGTACTGTGGTTTCAGTGCGAATAAAAATTTAAATATTTATGTAGATACTAATTGTGGTTGAAAATGTTTATTTATTTCGACCAAGACGTTATATTACTAACGACTTCATTCTCTTTTTCATTCTATAAGGTGAGACTTTCAAAGTTCCGAACCGCTTCGTAGGAATTTTTGGCCTTCATTTTTTTGCCACAAATAAAATTTCGCGTGCCAAATTACTTAAAATGATTCAGAAGATCTACGAGTCGCGGTTTGTCAAAAACACGAGCATATGAATGGTATATAGCATTAAACTATGGGCGATACCTATAAGTTGATTTGCCTCATTCCGGTCTATCTTTGACGAGCGATAAAATCATCGAAAAAATAAAAAGTTGGTGCACCGAAATCGCCACATGATAGTTAAGAAGTTAAGCCAAGAGATTTTTGTCAGCTTCAAACATTCTTAATAATATTTTAGGCATGAAACGCTTCGCCGGCCAACTTTGCCAACGGGGCTCAATTTTGTCCCAAAAATTATTGAAATTAGGTCACTAAAGACATAAAGCTACTACAGGTCCCACCTTCATGGTGGGACATACCATCTTGCAAAAAAGATAGGTCTACGAGAGTCATAATGCAAGCCAGCCAACAATCTTTGGTAGGGCACCACTAAAGCGGAAGTAAAAATCGTTAAAAAAAGAAGGTTTCTGCAATCATTGTGCAGAAGCCATTAGCCAAAAATTTAAAGAATATCATCGACCAAGCACCGTATTCGCCTGATTTGCCACCGTAAGATCTTTTATACCCTACACACAGGGTATATTGACTTTATCATTACGTTTGTAACGCATAGCAGAAGGCGTGGCAGGTATAAAAAAATAAAATATATTGTCTTTATCTCTGATTTGAAGAATTAAAATAAGAGGGCGTGGTACCTCCCATACAAGCAAAAGCTTTAATACGCTATAACGAGCGAGCTATTTAAGCTAATGGGCCCAAATTTTACACAAAAAGTAAGAATGATTCGGAAAAGCTCTGGACAAGAAATTTGTGGGCGTGGCACTATCTAAAGAAATAAAAACTTAAAAACGCTATGTTGACGGAATTATTTAAAGTAATGAAACCAAATGGAAAAAGGGTTGAAAAAAATGGTGCTGTTCTAAACGTTAAAGCTAGCGTTTTTTGTTCCTGAATGTGAGTGTTGCTTTTCCTTCAATTCCCTCCTTAAAGACCAACTTACATACATACACGTCAGAAATATGCATTTTACAGTAGCCTCCTTCTTTCTATATTCGTAGCAGAAATTAAAGCGTCAAGATAATATTTTACCAATTTCTATGTAGAAAATGGACTGCACTTTATTGTCAATGTCTTTTGAGTGGTGGTATCGGTTTGTGTCGCTACTGTTCATCGAACATCGTTGTAGTACAACAGAGGAATTTTGCAGAAAACTGTCCAAACACATTTATTTATCATTTTGCAAACAATAAGCGAATGACCGAACGACTCTCTATCGACCCCCAACTAAGGGTAATAAGCAATGAACAAACGGACGGACAGACAGACGTAGCAAATGAATAGGACAGCACAGTATGGCACAGCACGGCACAATACAGGACAGTATCGGACAACACAGGAACAATGATTGCCAGCAGGGAAATGACTAAAGTTTTTTTTTTTTTGTTTTTATATTTTCCAGAGTTGGCGTCATTGGCAAAGTTCAAAATGAAAATTTGCACAAAGTTGTTGCATGTGAATGTGAAGAATATAAATCATACGTTGAAATATTTATGAGTTATGCATGCTGGTATGTTTGATTGTGTACAAGTATGAATGTATGTGTAGCTGAGGCTGAGAATGTGTGCATTGCTCTGTTTCGTCTGTGGTCATTTAATATTTTTAGCACATTGTTGACTTTGAAATGAGACAAAGGATGCAATTGACTCAAATGCTTGAATTGCTAAATTTGTTGCAACAATGGATGATTCACATAGAGTTGGTTTTTGGTAACTGTATGTTTTTCATTTTGAAATAACAATCAGATGTGAAGATAACAAACACAAAAAACAAGAAGAAATTAAAATTTTAGTTGGCCACTTCATTTAATTTGCTGTGATGCAAATGCTCCTCAAGATTGTTGGGATATCAATGTTGCAAACAAACTGAAAGTCTTTTGCTCTACCAAACTGAAAGATTTTATTAAGGATATAGTGCAAATAAGTGCTAAATAACTTTATTGTTTCTTGAAGGGTGATTTAGACAAAGATTTTGAAGAAACCTAACTACGAGATACTGAAACCTATAGTGAGTATCAAAAATGTGGATATTCTAAAAATGGCTTAAAAAGTTTTTAAACATAGCATGATACTCGTAGTAGCTATACGAAGCTTGTGACGCGCCTTCGATACCTAAGAGAACAGTAGTAGATTCGACAAGTAGAGACTCAACAGCGAAGGCACAACTTATAGCTGAAGAGAAATTAAAATAAATCGTTCAGTAGTTTTATGAACTTCAATTCTCTTATCTAAATACATATTTCATATATTTATATTGCTGTAATTCGAACCTTAACATTGATCTATATCTAATAGGTAACAGATTTCCATACCTTTTTAACTGACATAACACAACATAAATGCTTGAGCGTTTATAACAAACTTAACCAATTTTAACTTCAAAACGATATTTTTCTCAAGCTCAAATTGTGCATGCTTTATAGTACCTATAACAATATTTAAGTTTGGTCAGCAAACCAATTGCAAAAGCATCAATTTTCCAAGCGATATCCTGGCAAAATCAATATTGTCAGCAAATGCAACGAATGCAAATTTGTAGCAATACACAGTCAATCAAAAAACAACAGCAACTACAACGTGATGGCAAACTTTAATTCAAAGATATGCCACGTTGTCAATCACCATCAAAATGCAATCAGAATCGTAGTCAGCTATCCGTAGTCAAAAATGCCAATTGGGTATTGCCCACCACAATGGCAGATAGGTAAATCCGAACAAGTGGTATATTTACATTGATGTTTAATTTGGTTTTAGTGAAACAAATAGCCACACAATTTCAAGTCAATTAGTAGGTGGTTTCACTGGAAGAGTTTTTGAGCACAAGCATCGCATTTTTTTTTTTTTTTTTGAATTAGCAAATAAATAATTTTAATAAAATTAAAAAACAGTCAGCTGTGCTGAAATGCATTAACGCAGAGCTTCAAAAGATGATTGCGTACACTTAAGAGTCCATAAGAAGAGTGATGAGCACATCAGAAGATGTTCTGTTTAATTATATTTTTAAAAAAAATCTTATTGCAACAAAAGTAATAGGATGAAGTCATACTATTGCACTATATACACAGTTTTTAGTATTTAGTATCCTTTTTTATTTACTTAATAAGGAACTTTTTCACTGTACAAGTGTCTAGAAAAAAATTAAATAATGGATACAGATAGCACTGAAACGTATTTTCCTGAACTTAAATTTTTTTTAAACATCAAATTTCACAATGTCGTCATAAAATATTTTTTTGCTTGTACCTTGTATTATCAGTAGATATTGAAAAAGTAAATTTTAAAGAACCAAAATTTTAAGCTTGACCGGAACTTGTCTTTGTAAGAATCGATATTTACTATAAGAGTGCCCAATAAAATCATTTACCATATTATCATCTCACTATTGCGTGCTTATTACTGTTTCATTTAAACAATTTTGATTCGTGGCATGAAATTGTCTCTCACTACAGTGGGATGGCATCGTCAAAATTAAAATAACTTTTAGATATTGATTTCTTTTTCGCAATAGAGTTACTTAAGTTTAACGTTGCTTAAATCTGACATTAATGACTTAGTTAAGCATCTTCGATACTTTAAAAAACTATGTGGAAAATGTCAAAGTCAATTACTAAGAACTCGATAATTAAGATAAAATTTATTTATACTTAGTCAAACCTTAATAATATTAAGAAAAATAAGAATTCTATGTAGTTTTTAAGTTATGTGGGTTTTTTCCATTTCATTGTCTTTTTATAAATCATAAGAATTAAATCACTTGCGGTAATTATCTCATGCTATTTTATTTTATCTCATTTCATTTTTTTCACTAAGATTTTTGTATATGTGTCTTAGGCGGAGAGCCGGCTGTAGAAAATTTGAGTGTATAGATTCCAGCTTAAAATGTATGTCAAATGATAGAGCTTGAAGAGCCTAAATATAATATATAGGGTTGTTTTGCCAAATTCACTCCCAAACATGGGTTGCCACCGTTTTTTTGGGCTAAGATTTTTCAGAAAAAAGTTTATGGTTTAAGATTCCAGCTTAAAATATATTTTTTCGTCAAGTCACACACACTTCTTTAGTGGACTCATCTTTTTGCTGAATGAACATGTCAAGTCTTTACAGGTTGATGGATTGCCACATTGACAAAAAGCGTCATGCAAGTTTCTAATAAATTCTAAAAGTGTAGCTGCAACGCATAGCTATATAATCTCGTAAAGATTTTTAAAGATTCTGTGTGGCATATTCCGGAACTGATAATTGTTTGGTCCCAACACGTCAGTATCTGTACTCACAAAGGCGAATTACTTATCGTTTTATAATGAATGTTTAGTAAAAAATAAAATTTAAATTCATAAAACTTTGATTGAAGCAAAAATATGGCATATTTTTCAAAAAATACAAATTTTTGAATAATTTTTATCACATGATATATTTGTCGTACATTATTTTTTAATCATTTCGTTTTAGTCTGCATAACAATATGCTTTCTTTAGATTTTGATTTTATTAGATAATTGAAGTTTATATCTACTAAGATGGTATATAATTTATGCATGTTTGAATACACCTCTTGAATCATTTTTATCTCAGGTTACTTTTAGTCGGTAAAAAATCTGTTGACCCAAATTTCTCTGTAGAACTGCAATTTTAACTAACACCAAAATATAACTGCCCTAACGCTAAAGTGGTACCTTTTGTCCAAATATTATCTATAGATATGTCAAAATAGTTCATAAGAAAGTTTTTAAAATTTTTTTTCAATTTATCTGAAACAGTCAATACTATATGCGCCACCGTGCATTGTTCTACCAACAAAATTGCTTCAATATTGTCATCGAAAAGTATTTCCTTTTAACCGCTTAGTAAGTGCGTGCGTGTTTTCAATCCCCTCGCTGCTTTATTGAATCAAAGCACGTTTCATGCTGTTGACTTTCAGTTGCTGATCTATTTTTTATCCCTTGTAAGTATGAAGTTAGCTGCTTGAGAGTACAAAAAGTGAGCATGTTGCAATATACTGATATGTACATTTAGAACAGTGTATATGGATGTGTGTGTGTTTGTGTGTGAAAATGTTTTTCTGCCAAAAGTCAATAGCATTTTTTGATTCCTCCCTCTATCACAAAAAAATTTTTATTTGTATTGACAAACTTATCACACCATCAGTTCATTGGATCACTTCAAGTTGTTATAATGTCGCGACGTGACAGCACGACATTGAATTGGAAACTCTAAGGCCAGAAAACGTTTTAATGGAATGGTAATCGATTATTCTCACATATGGGTTATTTGGTAAAGAATGTAAGCACATGAGACTAATACCATGAAATTACTTTAACTTATACATTTTTTTAGGTGAATGATATATGTATGGTTGTGTGTATGTATGTATATAAACATAATAACTAGATTTTTGTAATAAATAAGGATTAAGGAAAAAAAATAAGGTGTATCAAAGACGATATTTGGAATTAACTGAGAAATTATGGTAGGTAGGTTGTTCTTTTTTTGGTTTTTTTATTAAATTTTGTGTAGCAAACTGAACCACTTTTAAACACAAAAAGTCATATTTTATTGTTAGCTATTTCAAAATTATTAATTAAACAATTAAGTCAGAAATTAATAGTAAAAAAAAAAACAATTTTTTCCGAAAGAGCATTGAAAAATTCGGAGAGTATCAGATAGTATCCGAAAATATTAAGAAACTGTTGAAGACTATCGA
Organism: Meiosimyza platycephala; assembly: GCA_963662105.1. Taxonomy (NCBI): domain Eukaryota; kingdom Metazoa; phylum Arthropoda; class Insecta; order Diptera; family Lauxaniidae; genus Meiosimyza; species Meiosimyza platycephala. Next base: position 23,721,087 of record OY759208.1, read on the forward strand.
ACATTATCGAAACATATTTCCAAAGTTCAACAAAATCAAAAAAAAAGATCAAAAAGCTTTGATACAGCATCGAAAAACTGAGAAAAAACGTTTAATGTCCGAAAAAAAATTGAATCGGCAAATTGGGAAAAATTTAAATGTATCGATTACTATCGAAAAATAACCAAGAAATTTGAAAGTATCGTTACATATTGAAAAAGTTTTAAAAATATTGAAACAGTCAATACAACTCAAAAAGTTTTGAATATAATCTCTATAAAAATCAAACAGTAATGTCACTAAATTTTGAAAATTTCCAAAAAAAATCCAATCGAAAAATACCGAAAAAATTTAAAAATATCGAAGAAATTGAGAAGTTTCTAAAAACTTTGAGGAAATGGCAAATGGTGTTAAAAACATTGAAAAGCGGAACATAATCTAAAAGTATCGAAAAAGTTCAACACAGTCCATACGAAAAAAACAGCAAGTGTCGAATAGTATTAAGAAACACGACAATATTCGGAAATTATTGAATTCAAAACGTCGATAACGGTCGAAAAGTATCAAAAAAATATCAACATTTTATAAGATTTTGATAGTATCAATCAATATCAATATAGTCGGAAAGTATCGAATGATAATGAGAAACATCAAAAAAGTTGATAGAAGTCGTCAAGGATGAAATAGGAAGGAAAAATATCGAAAAAAGCGCTACCTTCATACAGAGCTCCAGAGATATGGGCAAAAGCTATATTCTAATCGTGATTATCTCTTAGGTAACACCAAAATAATGACACTTTTTTTTGGGTATTATAAAAGCCTGAATAAGTGCAATCAAATTATTCTAATAAGAACAGCACATCATCTGTTAAAATCAATTATTAATAACAAATTATCGAATTCAAGTATCGTCAAAAAAATGTTTACCAAGTACGCCAAAAGAAGTTATATTTGAAGAATTTCCACCATTGCAAAAGTGACATCATAATAAATTCATAACGCAGTCTATATTTACGTACTACATACATTTTCACAAAAAACTTGCACCGGAAATGAAAAATATGCTGTTTGCACCTTAACAAACAACAAAACTAAAACCGTAAAAACTATGAAGCAAAGATTCTAACCGCAACCATAGTAGAAAACATTTAAAATTGCCGGTAAAACAAAACCATAGGATAACGAAAGAAAGAAAAAGTCTAATAAAAACTGTAGGAAAAACATTTAAAATGCAATGCAATATTCAAAACACTTCAACTTATTTATGCATTTGAAAGTAGTAGCGTCAAATAAAGTGGGCGAGCGGCATGAAAACTTCATTCCTTTGCCATAACAAACATAACTTCTGCTGCTGTAGTCAGTCTCACATATACCTAATGCTTAACAACAAAACATAAACACAACAAGAACAAAAAGAAACAACAAAATCTAACAGAGTGAAGGAATTTGTAGTACATACATACACTGAATATCCTAATGAGATTAAGCAGCATGCAGCACTTGCTGTAGAAGTAATATAGCTGCAGCAAACCAGACAAAAACTTAAGTTTAACAGCAGCACGATGGCGCGCGCGGACGGTAAGCTCTGTGGAATGGAACGCGAAGAAAATCTGCTATCTGACGAAAAAGTGCAAAAACTTTTGTAAAAATACGAAATGCATTGGGAATCGTACAGCAGAGCAATCACCTGACTGACTGTGTGGATGAATGGTGCATCGGCTGGTATGATTCAGTAATGTGAAAGATGACTAGCTGACTAGAAGGCTTTAATGCAAAAGTTGAAAGAAATAAAACAAACTATGGAGATGTTGCCAGATGCTTTTGCTAACACATTTCGGTTACTAAAATTTGCCAATGAAGTCAACTAAATTAATAGTGAATAATATATTCTTTGATATAATGGCAATATAAATTAAACGTTATCTAAATGGCCACATACGATATGGAATAAATACTTCCCATGAACCAAGAGCCTTATGTTTATGTTACTCATGAAATACTCAGTTTCTTCTAAAAATTACTTTTTTATATTTTGTAAAAAATTTGAAACTCTACGTTTTAGGCTTGTGTTCAAAAACCACTCACTATCTGGCAACGTTGTCAAGTAGAATTAAAAACTACAACTCCAGCAATGGCAAGTGAAATTGCGTCACTTGCGTTACTGCTGGGACCAAGACAAAAGCAAAAAAACAACAGACCGACAGATAGCAGTGACAAGAAAAAGAATACCTACTGCATGGGAAGCGACGCAGCACAAATGTGTCGTTATCACGTTTCCAAATAAAATGGCGAGACTTCACAGTAGTGAAAAGTCGTCCGCCGTTTCATGACAGTCCCGAAGGCAATTGCTATTTCTGTTGACGTTGTTATTTTTCTTAGATTTGGCAATGTAGATGCAACTTAAGTTGTGCCTCAACGATGATGATGATGATGACGATGACGACGAAAACAATAGCGATGTAGACAACGCACAGCCATGAAATGGATAAAAGATGAACGAATGAAGGCGCCGGTAAGAAAGACTGATATGACGATAAGATAGCCAAAGTAAAAAGAGAGGCGTAAAAGTTGGGTTGTAAAGAAAATGGAAGGCGTTCACCTCTCTCTCAGGTAACACTGTAGATTAAGCGACGACATCCAAACCCAACGCGAATGATGCGTTGATTTTAGAAAATGAAAAAAAATTGTTTAAGCCAACAACAAAAACTGTAGCAGAAAAAAAGCAATGAATAAAAGAATCGCTTTAAAAAGAGGCTTAAAAGGATTTGTTTTACACTTAAGTGACTGTTTAACGCATTTGACTTAAAGGATTATGAAGTAAGGGCGTAAGCTCTGATATGTTAAGAAATTACAAGTTGTGTGCTATTCCATTTGATGCTAATTATGAGAGCACTTTGGAGAAGAAACTTGAAAATATCTCCTTAACCATTCATTTAAAAGTGGCTCAAATGAGCAGCAAAGCATATATTTACATAAACTGTATCAAATCAAGATCTATTGTAGAGCATAGCATAGAGTAGATTGGCCCATTATAACTTCCAACTCAAAGCTCAGACAGAAGACCACCTCAATGGAAAACGTTCAAATTTGAAGAAGATCATGTGACTGGGGCAGTTGCAGAGACAGTGCTACGTCTTAAGGGGTTAGAATTTTCCTCATTTGAGATTTTTATGAAGAAAGCATTTGAACCGAGTTATATGATTGGAATGACAGTTTCTACGTTTATCGTACTAAGAACAAATATATATTTTTACAGTACTAGGAAAATCCCAATTTTTGAACAAAACTTATTTTTTATTTTACATACAAACAAGAAGGAACTATAAATATTTACATTATTTTACTGAGCTTTCTATTCAGTATCTACAGTGTGTGATAACACAAAAAAAAATATCAAAACACAAAACAACAAAAAACGTCTAAAGCAAGTCGTGCTAGTTTCATTCATTACTGAATGGAATCATCAGCGACCTTTGAGCCGATGAGTGAGAATTTCTAAGTCTGATATCTTATCGTTTTCAAAAGTCGCTGATGATTCTGACGAGTCTTACATTAAACTCGTATTTGGTGATATATTACACGTCAGGCTGTTGAAGTGCTTTTTCTAATCGTCTGAATTGATGTTTCACCTCACTCAATGAGTCGAGCACGCAAAGAGTTCAGTGGTAGCGCGTTAAGTTGCTTTTCAAACTCTAATAGGCGAACTGATATCTGCCGTTTCCAAAGCTAAGATATTTACTCCATTAAACTTCGAAGTTTAAATGGCTTTATCGTATGGAGAGCATTGCTCACATTTGTTGAAGTTACAACTTAACTTTGAAATCAAACCTTCTAGCGCTTATATACCGATCGGAAACTTTGGTGATCGGAAACTTTGGTGCATTTACAAAACGTTTACAAATATGGGAAAATGTAAGCGTTATTTGATTGTCAAGACATAGATTTGCTTGAAATTTTGTACACTTAACATTGTGTTGAGAAAAAGGTATTTTAGCAAAAGGTCAACTGACGCAGTCGAGTATTGATCGTTCTGCATCAAATTTCATTATTGTCGTCGTAGAATTTACACTTTAACTGAAAATCCATAGCAGAGCACAATTTTTTCTCAATTTCGTATGCCAAAGTATTTTGCAGACAACCATTTCGAAATAAAATTTATGAGCAAAATGTATTTTTTCCTCAAAGTGCTGTCAACCATTTTTCATAGCTTGAAAAGAAATGAAAAATATGCTGCACTTTTTTATAGGTAGCAAACATTACGCTCAATGACGCCCTATGGAAACCCACAATCAGCGCAATACTGATATTTATTAGGGTGTAACATAATTTATATGGAATTTCATTTCAAATACTTTGTAATTTCAAAATTGGATTTGAAGTCAAGTAAAAAAATGCTATTTTCAATACTTTTCAAATACTTTAATACTTTTCAATATTTTAATTTTGTTTAAAAATAAATGGCAAAATGTTATGTTAACTATTTTCAACTTCAAAATTTGAGGCTTCAAATCAGAAATGCTGTAATTCGATAGAAGTAAAAAATTAATGCATTAAATTTGAGCTGTCAAAGGGATATCCCTTTCCAAAATCCTGCTTAATCTTATTAGAAAAGTAAAACCCAGCTGACTGTTGATTTTGTAACATTAAATGCATACCTCAATACTCATCAAATTCCAGCTGTAACTTCAATATCTTTTGATAGCTTTTGCCTTAGCAAACAAATAAATTTTCCGCGCATTATACAGATTTGCAACACTTCACAGAATTTTCTTACATTTTGATATCCTTGATCTTTACGTCGTCGTCGTCATGCAACGTCTACTTTTTCAATGCAGCGCGTGCAACATTTTCCTTCACTATGATTTTCACTTTTAATTCGTTACAAATTGCTTGTTGTGCAGACAGTTAGACAGACAAATAGTGGGACAGACAAACAGATGCAAGTACAGATAGTTGCTGCTTCCTTCAATTTTTCTTGTTGCTTGCACAATTCACTTTCTTGGAATAGATGTTTTTTTTCCACCTCTAAGTGGAACACTTTTGTGTTGCATTAATATGGGGAAAAAAATGTAATTTAACTCACCTGAAATGCCATCATATGTCCACCATTCTTCCCAACTAACTGCACGCAACACTGAAAGAAAATTAGAAGAAATTTTATATTTAGTAATGGATGTCTGAATATTTAAAAGTATAAAAATAGGTTTGAGTAGGGATTGAAAGTTAATCGACGTTGCCAAGATATAACACTATTACTATCATATCAATGTTATTTTTCGCCGACACTTACCTTCGAATAACAATTGCCAAACTTTCAGCTAGCTGCGTCATTCAGTGTAGGTTTCTCTGGGAACGGAACTTAACCACTTTTGCATTTTTGCGTAAGTGAATAAAATCGAATAATGTGGATTTAAAAGTGGTCGTTAGAGCATTTCAAATTTCATTAGCAAATCTCACCAAGGGGGAGGAGGGAGTCAAGGAAAACCTCACATTAACTTCTTAATGCATAGAATTTACATTAAAAATTATAATTTAATTCTCACGAGAGGGAGGGGAGAGGTCCCACCAGATCTCACCAAATCTCACCAAGTAGAGTGGGGGTCCGAATTTTCAAAAAACCACCTCACGCAATTAATGGACGTCCGCTTAGATGGTGGGCGAATGCAATACAAAGCTCGCTGCCATATGTGTGCAGTATTGGCTAACCACCAATAACAAATACAAACATATCATCATTTCAAACAGAGTTGCCAAATTGAAAAGCTGGATTTCCCGGCCATACCATAATAAAAAAATTTTACCTTCAAATGGTAAAAAGTAAAATTTTTTTAGGAGTAAAATTGAGGACCTTTTTTTTGTGGTCCTCAATTTTAAAAAATAATTAATAAAATCGACTCAAATTAATTTCTGTGGGGGAAAAACGTGACAACCCTTTAATTCCCGGCTTTTTCAGAAATAACTCACTTCCCCCGGCTGTGACCTGCCTTCGGCCTTGGCCGGATCAAAACCGATTTTTAGCAACCCTGATTTCAAAGGAGTGTTGGGCGATGTTCAAACGAGATAGTAAGAACTTTATACATTACTTTGTTAGCGTGAATGAAACACAAATCTATCACAATACACAAGAAATAAGGAAAGAATCGAAGGAAAGTAAACATCTTCAGGACAATTGAAGTTGACGAAAGCAGAGGTTATTTTGACTGTTTTTTGGGATGCACAAAATTATTACTGGCAAATATTATATGGAGCTATTGGACCAATTTGATGCTGATTCTTCAGATTTAATACATCTATTACCTCTTTCCATGCCAGAAGAAATGGCTAGTGGATAGAGATTTAAGTCAAATGAACAGGTTATTTCGTTAACATTGGCTTCTTTTGAGAACCTCAACTTATTGTACTATGCGTGTATCCAACTAATAAAAGACAATATTGAGAAATAATATGAATTTTTGCTAATAAAGTTATGTTTTCTTTGCCTTAGCTGATTATTTTGCAGCGCGCCTTTAAATAGAACTCCAAGATGTTAACACGTCTTACACGATTACTATTTATCGGTCCAAATAAATTTCTATGAAAGCAGTCACAGTAATGTTTTTTCTGCTATTACTCGATACAATAAAAATTGCACGTACAAAAACTACAAATATCAGCAGCATTAACAATTATTTTTATAACTGTGTGTCCATATACCTGTAGACATAACGACAACAATACAAATAAAAATAAACTTTCAAACAGAAGAAGAGAAAAACAAAAAACTTTTGCAAAACACAAATGAATATACTTATAAGCTAAGCGCACAAATGAAAATATTAGTACATTAGATATAATATTGAAAAAATGTTAAGTGTTTATGACAGAGCTTGAAATCAAACCAAATTTAAAAACAGTCTTTGTTACATCAATTTTTGTTACAATATTGGAAAGTTGTCCGACAGCTACAGAAGTTGAAAACAAATTTTCCAACATTCATTTTCCGATCAAAAATATCAACGATTCAAATAAGGGTCTGTATTGGAAAAGTAGAAGCATTTAACTAACATTTTTCTTTAGACTATTTTATAAACTACCGCAGCAACTATCGTATAACCTGCAAAAAATATATAAGATAAAATCGAAAAAGAATACAAAAATAAGTGAAGGAATAAAAAGTAAGCAAAAGGTAGTTGAAACATTTAGAAATCCATTAATTTCAATCATTGCCCATGACTTTGCAATATTTGTGTGCCGATTTTCACTCGTTTTCATGCAATAAAATGTGTTGGCTCGCAGCCTTTTACCAACCATTGGCTTCTACCAAAACATTTGGCTGAGAAGGCCCATACTCTCTCTCTCTGTCTGTGTACCAATACCAATATCCAACTTCATGAAATAGCAGTGTTGCGTTCTCGTTGTCGTCGTCATCGCACAAAACTCGTACGTTAGTTAGTTAGACAACAAAAAAAACTAAAACTTTTTCAAGGATTCCTTTTTTTCTTTTCATTGTTGTTATTTTTAGATGGTGTGCAGAGAATTTGAAGTGAAGAGCAAAATAAGAGAAACTTTTGAAATCAATATGGCGTACATTAACTAAATTTTGCTGTTGCTATTGTTGTTGTCAAGTGAAATAAAATTCGTAGTTTGTTATGGGGCAATATAAAAATAAACGATATAATTTGCAGTTTTATGCGATGAAAACTTGAGCCACATGTAACTTACACTACACTACATATTCATATAACGGTTGCGCTATTTTAACTTCCAAGGCCAATATCTCGAGAGCTAAGTAAGATAGTGGTAAATGTGTTAGGCAAAAGTTTTAAGGCTCTTAGCGGGTTCACCCTGCCTTTATGCTTGAAATCAATTTTCAAGCTCACTTCGAGATCTAGGTTAGTTTAGGTTAAAATGGCGGCCTAGCAACCACGCTAGAAGCCTTAAGTAGTACTAGATGTGTTATTTTAATACCGCAAAGACGGGTAAAGATGGTTGTCAAAAGAATCTATATAGCCTTAGCAGCGATTAAAGCTATAGCTTAGCTTAGTTCTGTTCAGATAGTTAAGCAGCGATCTGATGTCATTTTCGGGCAAGTCGCTGAGGTTGTTGAAGAAGGCTTGTGCTAGACTAGTCCTAGATATTTTAGCCTGTTACCAGCAAGGGCCGGACAGTTACATAGAAAATGTACGACAGTCTACTGGGTAATTTAAAATGGAACACACGAAAATTTTACTAAGCTGTGAGTTTTTGTTATTTGTGCACACTTTTAATATTTTAAAGGACTCAATCGATTCTGCCGTGTAAAAATAGGCACTTCCGGAAACTAGTAACTAATAAAAAAAATTTTTTTTAATAACTTAGGGCCCTATCCATGGCCGAACTAACTATAGCCGAATTTGTTAATTTTGCGCTTTTGTACAAAGTCTACTGATGCAAATCGTCCTTTTAATAAATAACATAATATAAACACAGTATATACCAAAATATAAAAAATTAACACAGATACTGACTATAAGTTAAGCCATAATTCTAAGCACAGTAATATTCTCACGAGAAAAATATAGATTACATTTTAAACAAAAAGTCTACTACATAATCTGTTGTACTCAGAAGTACTCCAAAATTATTGGTATCCTTAATGCTACTGCACTCAAGTATTTATCACATAAAAAAACCGATCGAAATAATTAATGTCATACTCGGACTCAATAAAATAATAAGCAATAAAAAAGCGAACTAAGATAGAACTACTCTAGAAAAATCAAATTTGGAAAAAGAAACCAAAATATCTCATGACAGCCACGAGAGAACTACAAATTTTCCCATCAAAGCCATCATTTTTCAAATACTTTAATAAGAAATAAACGATTTATTTTAAAAAACAAAATTTGCTTCAGTTTTTCACACCGCCTCATCTTATGTGGCCCAAACAAGCTAAGACTTGCAGCACGCTCCTGCTCTAGATCCTTGAGAAAACTAGCACGTTTTTAAATGAGTCAGCATTTCAAAATTTGATTTTTCACAGTTATTATGAAAAAAAAAAAGCTTTTTAACTGTCAAAATAAGCAAAGTGCAGGGTAGGGTCATCCATTCTCATTTCTCCTTTTTTTTTTTTTGCTTTTCTTTGCATGTGCACATTGCTAGAATTGTTGATGATAGCAATGATGACAAACTGAAATAGAACTACTCAAGGAAAAGCAAAATGGGAGAAAAAAAACACACAAAAAAAACTACTCGTCTTTCTTTTTTAAAGCCTCATTTAACAACCAAAGGCACAAAGAGAAAACCATAGCTAGCAGCTAGCACTTTTAATGCGCTTTTAACCTCAATTTAATGGTCAATCACTTGATCCTTGTAAACACCAAATACAACACAACACAACTTACAACAACTTTGTAAATAATCCTTGTAAATAATCGTATACGCTTAAGTAGAACTTGGGAATTAATTCATTACCATTGGTTTTCTTTTTCTTTTTTTTTTTTTCTTTCATTTGTGTTGTGCTAAGTGTTCGCCTTCCTTGAGTGCTGAGTGCTGAATACGTAATGTCAGCACTTTTGTCTGACGTAGCTTGTTGCTGTTGCTGTTGTTTTTGTAAACACCTTTCAGCCACATTAGTTTGGTGGTATAATAAAGGTATGCAGACATAATTAATTGTTTAGCAACATGCTGTGAACCAAACAAAATGTCTTTTTCTACTTAGCAAGGAAGAAGTTTTCTCAAGACAAAAGTGTACACAAAGTAAGTTACTGAAATGACAAATTAAGCAAACGATAGACAGAGGGGTTGTTTACCAAAGGAAAGTTAAGCTTTGGTTTTTATTTAACTACAGTAAACTAATTTGAGAACAGAATATTTTTGGAATTGGTAATTTTCTCTGATCGCTACTATGCTACAGTGGGAATAGTTAGTTTAATGTGTTAATTTGTTTTAAATGTATAAAACAAAGTTTGGATAATATGCTTATATGTTATACATATGAATTTTCCCATGCCTATATTTCGAGAACGAAGAAAGTTATAGAAAAATGTTTTGAACAAAAATTATAAGGTTTCTGGGTGTCGAATAATAGTGACCTTGCTTTTGACCTTTGACCTTTTGACCGATTTATATAAAAACCTTTCTTTTCATCTATTTTTCATATTACCAAGTTTGTCGATGCAACGCTTACATTGTAACTTAAATTGCATTTCCCTCAATTTGTCAAGCTATGCTACACTTACTACATTTACTCTCAGTTACTGCTTATTACCTTTTTCTTTTCAATTTATTTGCTGCGCTTTTTTTCTTCAGTTCTGTGTCACCTGCAGCAATTTCATTTACTTTATTACAAAGGCACAGAAATTCATCATCAGTTTTTAAGCTTAAAATTAAACTGACACTGATTTGTTTGTTTGTTTTCTTGGCTTATTATGCAACAATTGCAACAGTTGTTGCTGTTACTTTTATATTTATTAATGTTGTTTTTGTTGTTGTTGTTACTTGTTGCCAATTTGTAAACAAAAGCAAGAACTATTGTTACCATCACCATTTAGGTCAACACCGCCAATGTGAGTTGTTAAAGAAATAGTGAAACAATGAAGCTCAAAGTAGACTGGAACATCAGCACAAAGCACCAATTCGACCCAAGTTTTATTCAAGTTTAAACAAAAGAGCGCTCAAGGGAAATGGAGTAACGACAAGAGCAAAAGCAACTACAGTGACATAACATGGACATGAACGTAAAAATGATGACGAAACGCACAGTGCTATGATTTGAAACAAATTATAGATGCATTATAAGATGTACTTAACAGTCATAATAAATACTTTTTCGAGCACTATTACCAACGCTTACGTACTGAAATTTCGAAAAAGTTACAACTTTTAGAAAATGCTGGAAAATTTTTAAACAAACATTTAATATATCAAAAATTGCTCGGTGTGATTTGTTATGATTTTGAAGTATCCTTTCTCCTCGGAATCCAAATATATAAAGTGTACAGACTTTAGCTATAGACTGACTAAAATGTTTGACACATTTAAATTCACAGGGTCCTCGAATAATTTTCTTACCATTCACAGGGTTGCCAAATCAGCGGGATTGACCCGGCCAAGCATGGAATTCATTCAAAGCCAGAGGCCTGATAGGAATTCAAAAATTTCGGGAATTGGGTTATTTTAACGAGGAATCAAAAATAAAATTATCAACTTTTTCCAATAAAAAAACAAAGTTTTTTATAACCATTTAATAAAATAAAAAAATGTCAAAAAACAATTTTTTAGATAGCTGCTTTTTGACTTGGCAACCATAACTATCGCACAAATTTTGATTTTTATTGACTTCTCGATGCTTTTTCCATAACATTCAATATTTTTTGTGGAAATTGATACACTTTACTTTTCGCCTTATTTCAACCAAACAAAATTTTTAAATTTCAAAATATTGCCTCCAACTCCGTATGACATCAAAGCACAGTACCAGCCAACGACAACGATGACCGCAGCGGGAGTAACAATTCACCAAGTTCCATTGTATTAGGGAACAGCATTATTTTACATTGGAGAAAAGTCGGAAAGTAAGTAAGCGCTACATTTCGCTTCTCTTCACAATTATGTTAAGTGAAAACAGTTAATTAGGAACAAAAGGATACAAAAACGTAAACAAACTTGCATTCGTAAATTAAAGCTACTTAAAATGAATTAAAGTTGAATAAAACAACTTTTTAACAATTTACCAATTACAATAAAAATAACGAAAATCGAATAAAGGAAACTAAGAACAAAAAAAAAAAAGAAAAAAAGGGAAGAAAACATCGATGTTGACAAAAAATCAATTGGCATCAATATTTGACAGCCTACCAAAACGCAAACACCAACTTCTGCTCCAAATTGAAAGCAGCAGTTGAAGGCATTGGGTTGGAGGGTGCGGTTGTGTAGCCAAAGTTGTCGTATAGAATGAAGCTTTGTCTGACATGCACGGCGGCATATTCGACAGACGATCCATGCCGCTTGCTACCTTTTATACTACGGTTTAACTATGAATGACAGACATTTTGAAGGAAACCTTGCAACACATGCGAGTGCTCGTATCTTGTATAGAACGAGGAGCGAGGAGCAAGACGTTATAGTCTTACCATTTGACAGGTGTTTGCGTGACATTAGTATTTTCTATTGGTACGGATGATAAGGTAAACACAGGGTAGTGTTGAAATTAAAGTAAACTAACTATAAATAAAAATTTAATTTTCGATGAAACTATTGCAAATCGGAATTTGAAGAAGAAGAAAAACTATTTATTATGCAACAATATAAAAATGAGAAGATGAAAAATTTCTAAGTATTTGAAATGACAGCTGAGGAAAAAATAATGTATTTCTAAAAGAAAATAGACCTTTTCAGATTAAATCATTAACATTCGCACAGCTTTCAAAATATATGTATGTACTTGTACACAGTGTTTAGAAAACTCATAATTTGTAAAAACGACATTGGCAAATGCAAGAAGCCTTGATGAAGGTATTGGTCAACCTGTTTCATACACAGAAGTAGAGGAAGCTTCAAGATTTTGTGCTAAGCAAAAAAAATCAAATAGAAATTTCGGAACCCAATGTAATTGCAATGTTCAACAATGGAATGTTATGAGTTGAGAAAACTACAATATAATCAGAAATATATGGGAAAAATTAAAGTCGCTCCGATTTTCACTCCCCGGGCTCCAAAAGTTTCGTATTGGTGCCACGTAAAATTAAGTCCATTTCAGAAAACATTTGATGGACTCGCGACAGTTTTGAAAACTGGAAAATGGTCCTTAATCTATCGAAAATGATAAATAGCTCCCCGAAGCTACCTCGTAGAGGGATCAAATGTATGACAAGGTCTCATTATTATTTCTCCTCCAATATTTTTCCCAGCTATACTTACCCCCTATCACCACCACTTAGGCAAAAATGATATTCTTGTGAACTTATGAAATTGGCTCCCACCTCTTCTCAGACGCCTCTGGAGGCGTAAATTGTTAAACCATTTTCTATTATTTTTACTCTCGCAAACTTTTCTCTTGACACACCTACCCCCTATCCGCCACCCTTTAGTGGGTCTCGCTATAAAAACACAAAAAATGTTGAATAATAGTTCATAACTCCCCCGGAGTGACCCGAAGAGGTTTTATATGTATCACCAGGTCCTACATAGCTTTCCCGGAGTGACCCGTAGAGGAGTAAAATGTATTACCAGGTCTTTCTTACATTTTTTCCGAAAATATTTACCCCCTATCTCAACTCGTTCGGGGGGATCCCTTTGAAAAAATGAAGAAATTTTCGAAAAATAATTATTAGCACTACTAGGTTGTATTAACTTGCCCTTTTCACAAAAGGATACTTTTTACGATATGCTTGAGTTCTCCATCATTTGATAAAAATTTGGTTGTAGTCTTTTATAAATGCAACACCTCTTTCAGCAGTGTCATTTACGACAGCTAAACCTTTGCAAAAAGAGAGCACATCTTTGAAATCATCATCATCCATGTGGATGGATGATTATAGAGGAATTCCAGTTTTTACACTCAGCTGTGGCAGAAACACAATATACCTCCATACATAGATACATTAACACTCAAGGCAATGAAGTTTCTGATGTATGTAAATAAAAGTCAATGTGTGCTTGTCTATGTCATTTATGGACACCTCATCCGTTCAACCAATCGCCTAAAGCTATAGTAAAAAAATAGGCGATTGACAAAATGAGCGATGGAAAAAATTGGTGATGAAAAAAATAGGCGATACCACAGCCCCCATTTTAACTCCTGAAAACTTCACGGGAAATTAAACATACGAGATAAGTAGTTAAAGGATATGCTTGTGAAGGGTGAAAAAATCGCATGGAATAAAATTTTACTACTTAAAATCTTAAATTTTACTCTTTAAAAACTTAATTCTAATGCTTAAAGTTTTTGTTTACTTTCAGCAAGACTCTTGTGGAGAAAATTTTAAAAAACAAAATCCCTTAAAAAACTAGAAAAAGTTAACAATTTAAATTTGTAAAAAGAATCAAGAATTGAACAAACAACTTTCAATAACGCAATCTACGTGAATTAGACGGAACTCCCACAAGAAAAGTACTTGAACATCATTAAGGCGTGTCACACCCTAATTCAAGCAAATGCAATGAAATGCTCATGGCAAATGCGTCAAGGTTTCTGAGTAAAACAACCAACAACCAGCAGCAACTACACTCAGAAGTAATCAAAATACATATAGTAAATTCAAGGAGTGTCCTGCGAATGTCGATCTAAAGGTAACAACAGGAAATAAGAACTACAACTGCAAACGTTGATTGAAGGTTTTCATTTGTTTGTGCAATGAAAACCATGTATTTGTAAATTGCAAAAAAAAACAACAACAATAAAATTTTATTAGCTTTGCTTGCACTTATAATAAAAACAAAAAAGGAAACATTTCTTTGTTCCAAAGAAAAATGAGTTTTTAATGGTAACGTCGTCGCCAAGCCCTGTTAAAAGTCAAATTGTTAGATATCCTTCGAAAGAAGAGAAAATTCAAAATTGAAATTTAAACATAACCTTAGCTTAAAACAACAACAACAACAGCTAGAAGGCGCAGAGCAGCAGCAGCTGTCATGTTGCTGTCAAATAAATTTGCCACCATTTTTTTCATTTTGTCATTCATTAATTTCGCAAATTCATTTCTTATCATTTGTTTCAAGTCAACGCGCGCGCAAAAATAAAATCCTTGCTATTTTACCCATCCTCAGTTCAATGTGAATTGCTATTGTAATTACACTAGTCAACATGATAAGTGACCATTGCATAATAGTATGCATTTTATACATTATTAGCATAAATATTTTGTTGACTAGTGTTGTTTCTATTGCAATCCTTGTCATCAACGCTTCCGCAACCGCCAAAAGTTTTCGCAAAAGTTTGCTATCGACAAGGACGACAACAACAACAACAACAACAGCAACAACCACTCCTTAATTGCTAGTAATATAATAATCAAATTATTAGTGTAGACCACCCGTTTGCCAAATGCTTAACCGTAGCTATAAGTGGGTGTGTCAGCGTGAGCAATTGTTGTTGTAGGCCAAAGGTGACGGCGGTAAACTCTGTTATTAAAACACTTTCTTGTTGCTTTTGTCGTTAAATTAAATATTTCCCCGCTTCTCCTACAAGGCCTTAAACATAATCGACATTTGTCGCACGACCATTGCAGGAAATTAAAATGACACTCTCGGCATATGCAAAGGGTTGCGTGGCGTTATGTTAAAGGAGCCATGTGTTGGGATGAAGCAGCGGAAGTTTTTTTTTAGGGTGTGTACGTCGTTGTGATATAGAAATATCATTTGGATGAAGAAATGGTTTGTTTTTTTTTTTGTATCTTTGTTTATTTAGTTAATGGCAAACGCCCTCAGCAGTTGTTATTTGATAGCGATTTAAATTAAAATCACTTGGTGGTATACACGAAAATCCGTTGAAGACAGATTTGTGGTTTATTTTATTTTTAATATTTTTTTAATGGTTTTTGTTGTTATTATTAAAATATTTTATGGCAAATATGTTATTTTAATTAAAACACTAAGCACAAAGAAATCAAATTTAATTGCGGTAATAATGTGACATACCAAAGAGTTTAAGTGGATAGTAATTTTCCTTAAATTTTAAAGAGAAAATTATTTTATTATATATTTCGAGATTTGGTAATAGGTATGTAGGTAATTAATGAAACATTTCAAGTAGTGAGCATTTAATGTAATAGCAAAAGTATGACATTTTTTGTTAAATTTTGTCATAGACTTGTCTCGTTTTTATTTTCTACAATATTTTCAAAATTTAATTTCAATTTATAGCTGAATTTCACAATGTTGAATGATGTCCTTATTGGTACCGCCAATATCATATCATATATTTGATAACAATTACCAAGATAATGCATTTCTCAGCTCTTGAAATGTTCATTGTTCTCTTAAGTCACCATCTTATATCAACAGTTACATACTTTGCGGTCAACCCATTTTTATAACATTTTTTCCTTTCTTTCAACACATTATCTAAGTAAATTTCTACATTTGAATTTCTATCCCTTAAGATATCAAAAAATAAATTTAACTTCAATGAAACTAAATTTTTTTCCACATCCAAGATATTTCCATTATTCACATATGAATATGTCCTAAAACAGAGCTACATATCTGCAACCATCTGTGAATTCACCAACTTACAAGTAGCACGTGCTTGCAGTTGCGCTGCATGCAAATGCCAGACATACTATGTACCACAAAGTATCTACAGCATATGCATTATTACACAGCTACAAAGCACGAACTTCTTGCTTGGAATGCAACACAAGCAAAGAAGAAGAAAATTCGGAATGAAATTCATATAGAATGCATTCAACATAATTTCTTAAGAAACTCCCTGTATGCTTCTATTAGAGTTACCATTAGGCCAAATAAAGCAGTCAACTGCAATTGAGTTGGAAAATGTTGGAAAATTTTGTTATGTTCGAAAAATGTTAAAAGAGTCGAAATATTTTGATAAAATCGAATGAATTTTGAAAGGTCGAATAACATTGAAGAAGTTAAAATTTTATGAAAAGCTTGAAACCTAATGAAAATTGTTGAAAAATGTGGAAAGTTTTAGTATTGTTGAAAAGTCGATAGAAGTAGTACGAGCGTCGCATGAGCGTTATCGTAACTTTTCTGCCGATTCAATTCATTTTAGACCATCTTGCATACTACAAAGATATAATCACATCCGAAATCTTGAAACACTGTGCATTACTTTCGACTTTTCCATTGTTTTTTTTGATAGTTTTCGATGTTTCAATATTTTTGGACTTTCTTACTTCGACTTTCTTCGGTTTTTCGATAAGTTTCGGATAAATTGATAATATTTCTCATAGTTTTGGCCGTTATCGATTTGTTGGATGATTTTCAACTTTATCGATGTATTCAATAGTTTTCGTTCCGTGTTCTTCATAGTTTTCGAACTTATCGTTGTTTTCCGTGTTGCTCGATAGTTATCGATTTTTTTTTTTAGTTTATCGATAAAGATCGAAAAAACTATGATGTTCACAATTTATCAAAAATCAAAGAAAGGAAAAATCTTTCAAAATACATTGATCAAAATCAAAAGTTATCGAAAAAAGTAGTTAAACTATGGCTTGTGATGGAGGAAATTGAAATCCAAAATGTCGGTTGTTTTGGATCTAAAGGGAAAAGTTACGATTCATTTTGATCTAAACACCTAAAAAATTTTAATTATAGTAATACTTAATTGATCGAAAAAAAAGTTCAAAACATCAATAATTTTGGATTGAACACAATACATAACAATTCAATTATAACGATTTTTTCTATGATTCTATCATAAAATTCATGATCGTTACGGTTCCTGCCGAAGACCTTTACAAAAAGTTTAAGCCTATTCCTACAATTGGAATCGATATAATTCGGTAATTAGTTAAACCTAATTTTAAATTTCTACAAATATCTGCCGTTCATCTGGCTACCTTGATTTTTGGCAAACACTTGCGAATGTTCCACGAAAAAAAAAATGTTCAAGTGGTACTTGAGCAAAATATTTAAGAATAAAAAAAAATTTAAATTTAAAAAAATAAAGTAAAAACAAACAAAACTTACAAAAAAAAAATAAAAAACTATTGAGAAATTCTTTCAAATGTTCACGTTTCCATTGAATGGAATTAAAAAATAGTTCATTTATTTACCTTAGAGAGGATAACAAACGGCATTACAAATAAACACAAAAAATACAAAAGTTTTGAAAAGTTTTTTTTTTTTAATTTTACAAAAATCAATACCTGTGATGTTTTGTTTTTTTATTTATATTTTCACTTGTGAATATTTGAATTTTTCTCCTCTTTTTTTTTGCTAAAGGTCAAGGCACACTTGGTAATTTGATTAAAAATGGAAAAAAGCAACGAGTACAGAAAAGTAGCCAGCTTTTTGGCACAAGTGGCGATGTGCTCCTGTCGGTTTCTTTTATTTTTTAAACACCGCGCACGTTAGTCGAGTAATCAACTGCGTCGCAATGCATCAGGGCATTGAATTTCGACTTTTTTTCGTAACGCCAAACAATAGCTTGATAAATTGAGCGTAAATTTATTTTCAGCCAATGTGGTACTCCATATGATGTTTCATGCGTAAACAAGCAAAAAACAACAACAAAAAAAGTTAGTGTGAATTTATTCGTTAAATTGGTTGTTGAATTTAATAGGATAATTTTGGTTTTGGCTTGTGAATACTATTCAAATTTTTACAATTTGCGCTCAAAGTGGAAGCTTACATAAGGAAAAAAATTATGATACCAAATTCTTCACAATTTGACTATTGAAATTTTAAAGATTTCAATAGTCCGAAAACAGTTTTGAAGAAAAAATTTTTCAAGGTTCAAAACTTTGCTTTTTCAAGTAAATGTCCAATTTTAGTTCGAATATTGAATTTTATTGATTTCGGTATGCTTAATAAAAGAGACTGAGTGAAATTATTTAATATCAGTCTTATTCTAAGATATTTTCTACTTTGACTATGATTTCCAAGAAAAATAATGTTTACTTAACTAAATTCTGCATGAGACACTTTGACAGCTACTTGTAGACGTTCTCCACAACTTTAAGTTGCAATACTCATCTAATATGTTAATGTGAATAGTGAAGTTTTTAACAAATATAGACATGCGGCTCATGTTTTTCTAGTGTCTTTTGTGTCTACAGTATAAATACACACACGAGACATGTCACATCATGTCTTTATAAGCCTTTTATTATGCACAGTATAAAAACACATACAAGACGTGTCACTTAATGTCTTCAAATACACCTAATGTATAAATACACATATGAGCCATGAGGTGGCATGTCTCGAGTGTCTCTTTGTTGTGTACATAATAAAGTGCTTATGCCATTAAATGTCTTTATAATCAGTCTATTATCAGCTTTAAAATGCATATTAAAGACATTTTTATGTCTGTCTTTATTATGGTTTTCAGGTCTTGCTCTAGAAAGATATTATAAAAAATATATACTAAAATTTTTCTACAAAGACAAAGTTTCTTTTTAACAACTATATTAAGGTATTTTAAAGACTTCACTGTTTTGTATGCTGGATTTTTGTCTTGATAAGTTCTCCGTTTGCTACTAATGTTTTTTTTTAAAACTTGGAGTTTCGGAAAATGTCATACTTTGGCATTTCAATGCTTTTATGTTTGGAACCACTCTTATTAATAGATATAAAAATGTTATTTCTCAAGTACCAAATTCAAGTCAGCCAAATTTCATATATATAATTCCCTAGAAAAAATTTTTCACTTACCGCAGTTTGAAAGTTTCAAAGTTCGCGTGCCTTCAAACATTTCAAATTACACGAATTAACAAAACATTTTTTTGTTAAGCACGAATTTTTATTTCTTTGAAGTACATATTGATTTAACTGGAATGAAGCTAGCAAGTGCTGCCGAAATTAATTTAAAGTAACCAAAATCAGATTTTTGTTGTTATATGATGATATCGGAATGTCAAAAAACTGGAGTTTTACTAACATAGCAGATAGCGAAAGTTTTTAATTTTTAATTGACAAAAGGGGACAGTATTTAGAATCAACTACCTCATTTATCCTTTTCATTTTAATGAACAAAACTTTTGCAAGGATTTCTGATTTATTTTTAATCTAATTAACTGAGAATATTCTTCCATTATGAGATTCACCGCTTAATTATGATTACATTTTCACTAAAGTTTTATGTTCCTAATTGTCAAGATTGTTTCCAAAAACTATGTCATTAAAAGGAATTTATGTTTAAAATTTTTACTATTAATATTTTCTTTGAAATTTCAAACAGAGAACTACAATTTTCGATAACCATAAAACGAGAGCAGCACATATTGACCGTATCATATACAGGCAAAAGAGTCTGTCGTAAAATTAAAATTTGATTCAATAACAATTGAAAAAGCAAAAGTTAACAATAGAAATATGTACATGAAATTACAAAACTCAACTAAAGAGTTCAATAACACTCAATTTATCAGTTCATTTATTACATTTGGCAGCACTGACAGAATGTACAAAACTTTACACTGCATTCTAACCCATTTGAGGTCAAATAGCCAACGCATTGCCACACAGATATTTCAGAGATAGAGAGTAGAAAGGCATAGAATTCGTACAAATTGAATTGACACAGACAATAGAGACGAAAACGAAAGGATTCAGCTCACGCTGTCTCTTATACATATGGTAGCAATGTAACTGTGCGTATATGTATGTGTATCTGTCTATCAAATGAATATCACCTGCTGGGATTAATGAAACACCCCAATTGCGC
Source organism: Meiosimyza platycephala (assembly GCA_963662105.1). Classification (NCBI taxonomy): domain Eukaryota; kingdom Metazoa; phylum Arthropoda; class Insecta; order Diptera; family Lauxaniidae; genus Meiosimyza; species Meiosimyza platycephala. The sequence continues at coordinate 23,741,380 of OY759208.1, forward strand.
ACATAGTCCTGGCAATCATATTAGGAGTCGTTGTGTCATTTAATAGTCAGTATTGTAAAATAGCAGTAATTGTTACCAAACTGTCGTATTGACTTGTTGACTGACTGACGAACTATTGGTTGGAGCAACATTGACTTTGGCAACAGTAGCTGGGTGTTACTATTTTGCTTTTGTTCTACAGAGACAATCATCTATTTAGTGTATGGTGATAATCATAAAACGACAATGCCATTCAAATTATAAGCATACTTGCACACAGCCAGCTAAAAATTTCTTGGTGTCCCAGTAGGAAATTGTAATAAAGCTTCAAATCACTGAGTAAATTTAAAAAAAATTGAGATATTCTGCTTGATATTTATAAAATTTATGTTGAAAAGAAATGTTAATCAAATAACTTAAAATCAAATCTCAAGTCTGACGCAAATGATTTAAATTCCAATTTAGACAAAAAAAAAATTTTTTTATTCTACACAATAATCCCCACTGTCTCAAGAGCAAAATGTAAAAATTAGCCTCTGTCATTTGTGCCCTTCTAAGTACGTAATTGCAGACAAAACGAGCGATTAAACTGACAATAAACTTTGCACTCAACTTTTTGTAATGGAGACCACCCAAACTCCCTTTATTACATACAGACATACATGCATACTCGTACATATGACCCAAACATCACCATCACAACACCACAACATTGACCAATGCTGTCAATTGTTGCTGCTCTCCTTATTGTTGATGTTGCAATAAAAAAAAAAAAAAATCTGCTCACACACACACAGAAATTCTTCCCTGCTGTCATTTTGGATAACGACATCTACTGTGAAATTGAGTAATTTTTGTGACAGTTCAAGTGGTAAGCGACTTTTGATTGCTTTTGGCCAAGTTAACTGCGGTTCAGTTCAATTTAGTTGAGTTTGCCTAGTCAGTCAGCTAAGGCTAAATTGGGTTAGGTCGAGGGTTAAGCTAATAAAATTTTACGATATGTATAAATGTAATTCTTTTCTTTTTTTTTTTTTTGTTCATTGCTAAGCCATGTGTGCACACAATCATGTGTGTGTGTGTGTGTGTAGTGGTAAAAGTAGGTCGGAAGGTGGGAATGTTGGTAATTGCATGAGTTTCATTGCAGATATTTTGTAACCATTAGCAATGGGCAATAAATTCGATGTCAGCGTCGTTGTATTTCGACAAAAAGCTGTCGGGGAAATAAGCTTTTGAGGTTATAGAGGGGATTGTAATAAAAAAGAAAAACATTTAAAATTTAAATAAAATTTTTGTTGGAAACAACCAAATATATTGTCAATGGAGTGAATAATTAAGTAAATCTTTGTCGATCCGTTCGTTAAGCAAAAATTTGACGTTCATTTTGCAAAAATCGTCGAATTCTCGGCTATTTTAGAAATCTTTGAAATCTCATTAGGCCACTGGCTTTAAAATTAAATTACGGACCAAGCCGGGTCAATTCTGGTCACTTAGTAACCTTGATGCTACCCCAAGCGCATAGGTAACTACTCTGAAACAATACCTTCTCAATGGCATAGATATCTTGTTTCCCAATATAGTTGCACCAAGTTCTATATATTTTTCTTACATCACATCTTCAATTTCTGTCACTATTCAGTGAATATATATTCTATTTATATATGAATAGTTTCAAAAATCGCAACTTAAGCATCAGGTGGCATAGTCTCACGACAATAGACAATTAACCCCGTAATTACTGTTGTTGTTGCTGCCACTTAATTTGACAAATAAAATCGAATAATGTGGTTATTTCACTAAATAAATAAATACTTACGATAAATAACATGCCTTTACTGCGGTAGCTTAAGCAAATTTGTTTAAATCAAATGACACCGCTTTGATTTAACTTGATTAAACACAAACATCACACACACACACACACACACATAAAATGTACACTGACAATTTGAACAAACGAAACCAATACAATCGTAAATACAAATAAATACAAACAAGCGCACGCAGCACATGTTGATGTAAAAAAGAGATATACACAAACCAACGTTACTTAAATAGCTGCAGGACTATGCGGTCACTCTGATTATCCTTTATCAAAATATACAACTTAACACATTGCTGTATAAACAAACACCAACAGGCGCATAGGCACACAAACAAACACAAAAGTTTACACTACCATATTGACAATTTTGTATCAAAAGCAATTTAAAATAGAAAACCCTCTAGAGTAAATACAACTCATTCCGTTTTGGAAATAGTTTAAGTGATCTTTATATGGATTAATAGAAAACCAGATATATCGCGGGCAGGAAAATTGTAGAAATGATAAAATGTCTGAGTTCTTTATTGTGGCAATATGTACAGACAGTCAGGCATCTACTGTTTTATAGCGATATATAACAATCATCAATAGTAGCCTGTTCGGCAGACATCTTCTCGTCGGGAATATTTGACTCAAATTTGATGCTTTTGAAAATTCAAGCGAATGATCAGTTATTTTAAGTTTCAAAACTGAAGAGCGACGAGCAATATAAGTCTTTAAAAGAACAGTTCAAAGCGGTCCTCATTGAGTGCCATGGTGCGCTGCATAGTCAGCTTTTAATACCAGTAGCGAAAATATACCATAAATTGTTACCATCATTTGAACAGAAAACACTGAACGAGAAAAAAACCATGGTTTATTGTTGAAAGAAGAAAATGCACAAAATGACAAAGAGATGAAGACAAAGCAAGAAAGCCGAAAATTTCTTTAAGTTAGACGATATTGAAGAAAACACTAATAAAAATGCTAATGCGAAGCAATAGGTGCCACAGAAACTTATGATCATTATATCACAAACCAATTTTTGCGCAAATGATCCCAACAAAACCACCCAGCAAAAGATAAAATAGAGAATCTTATAACATCAGCTGAAGACCAACCAAAATTATTGGTATGTGAAATCCTTAATGACTTCTTTACCTCTACTGTGTGCTTTATAATCATGTCACTTTCATCAAAAGTGCTTCTTAACAGACTAAGCAAAAAAAATAATTTGGAGGTACGAAACGAACAAGCAGAATTTCAGAAAATTAAAATCGTTTCAAACATTTTAGCACCCTAAAAAATTGCCGAATAATCTGAGGAAAGGCTGCTTTGCTAATGCCATTAGCCTACTACGAAATACCAGAGTTATAAGTACACAGTTGTTCACACTGACATTTTTCGCTAGATCAGCCGTTCGACGAAGTGTCCTTGAAATCATATTAGATAAGGCTATGGATAAGACGGAAAGATGCATTCAACTTTACTTAATTGAGCATCTGGAAGGCACCAATTACGCTAACGATATCTGTCAGTTATCCTTCAGACATTCAGTTAGACAAACTAATGTGTCATATCATGTTGTACGAAGGCGAGATGGAGTTTGTTTCCGACCATTTACTCGTTAAAAAGTCTAGTGGCCAAACACCATTCAAAATGCCGACTAAAACGACAAATACCAGCAAACCAGATAAAATTGCGTAGATAGGGATAAGTTGGACACTCTCTCTGGAAACTACCTAATAAACGTGAGAACCTTGCCAATGAATGGTAGTGCAAAAATCAAAAAATCTACAATTCGAAAAAGTGTGGGAGGGAACTTAAAATCATCGCCTAAGGTCGCAATTGATGAGGAAAATAAACTTTGGAACAAAGATTGGCCAAAATTTTTGAAGCACGTGCCACTCACAACAGAAGTAACAAAAACAACAATTACAACAACAGAAAAAACCTCACCATAAAAATTCGATCTAGTTAGTAAAAAAATCCAAATTCCAAGGATCAAACAGGAACAAAATGAGTATAGAAATAAAAGTACACTGATCCAACGAAACGAGAAAAGCAGTCCTCGCTTGCTCTTTTTTTCTGAATGCTGCAACAACAATGCAAATCCCAATATAAATTAAATGTGAATGTAGCGGTATTAAAAAATAAGTCACAACCGTGCTTGTGATTGTTTTTTCGGTTACGAAAAATTACGTGTTTGTTGTAAAGAGCCACAATCGGCTCATTTTTCGTATTCTGCCCAGCGCTGCTTTGGACCTATGATCCTCTAAGAGCTCCAGGACAAAAAAATAATAGAATTTATCTTGTGAACGACAAGATGAGTGGAAATACTTCAGAAGAATTATAAACTGGACAACACAGACGAATGAAATCGACAATAAACTAGATGTTAACTTTATATTAACGAACGAATGTTCAATCGTAGAAATTGCGAAAGCGAACGGGGAGAGTAGGAAAGAAGTGATTGTAAAGATAATCGTTTAATATATTTTTAATCGTAGCCTCTTGTGTTTCATAATTTTTCCTCTGTAGTCCCAAATCTATTTTTTACAATTCAAATAAACTTCAAAGAGTAAAAAACGGTTAATGGCTTCATCTTCCTGCATGCAAGTTGCTATGAGATAAATGCAAGCAAGCAAACAACACAAAAATAACAAGCAGCAAGTAGTATTAAGCGTTCTTTGCGTTTTCATTTTTAAGCTTTGCTGTATCCGCTTAAGAAGAGTTTTACGCAAAAAGCGACTTATTACGAAATAAAATATATTTACCCTAAACAGTTTATTGTCAAAATAAAGGAGTACTCTTGTGAACATCTACGTGCGTTTATAGTGTATGTGTGATTCTGACCGGTCGAACATTTATTTGGGTCAGTTTTAATTTGTTTTTATAACCTAATTTAAAGAAATGCGTCATATGAGCTACCAAACTTCAGTTCACCAAAGTTTTAAAAGATGCTACTTCAATATCCTGTATCCGTTCTAATGGAAAGCATCACATCGACTGTCCTGATGGTAGGAAAAGTTTTACCACACTTCTCAAATGATAATTTGAAAAGCAACTAACTTTTTGGGTTTTAGTTTTTTACAGGTAAAAGGATAACGAATGCAGAGTTTTTATTAACGTAAATTTTTTCGTACGTAAAAGTTTTCTTATTGAGCGTTAGTCTTTGGTGAATTGACGAGAATTGTGTAACAATTTGTTGAGGTTTTTCAAAGAGCTTAATGGAAAAAAACTTAGCAAATTAAATTTTTTTTTGCAATATTAAGGATAGCAAGTGAGTAAGTGGAGATTTGAAATCAAAGCAAATTGAAAAAATTTTGACAGAAATTAAAGTCGCATGCAACTATTTAATAGAAAGAAATGACAACTTTTGAAAAAACTTAAGAAGACGCTACTTGCGCTAAGTTAATAAAACTTTTTGTCTGGAGAAGTTGGTTGAATTTTAAATAAATTAAATTTTTTTTAGTAGCAAAATAAGTAGATTAAAAAATATTTTATTAAATTTCTTAGTTTATGCACTGACATTTTTAGTGCCCAAGAAATAGCAGCAATTTAAATTATCAACAAAAATAGTGCAAAGTTTAATGAGGTCCAACTATTTGCTGGCAATAAAGTGGATGCTTCGTAGCTCCCTTAGCAACCCCATTGAGTATTGCGCTCATTCACGTTAAGCTGCTATTAAAATGCATTTTACGCTTCACTACACTCGAGACCGGTCCTTTTTTATTATTTTTTTTTTTTTTCAATAGAACTAAGTTTTTCTACTGCATAAATTTTTCCACAACTTTTTGCGTCTACTTTTTTTGCTTTAAATACGAGCATGTTGTCTCAATAGAAAAAAATGAAAAGGAAAGGTCAACAAAATGTGCTGTAGAAAAAAATAGTGGCCAGATTAATATCCTTTAGTTGGTTCATTTGAAGTCATTTTAAACGTGGCCAGGATATATCAATAGAATTTTGAGCACAAAAACACTAGAAGCGTTCACAAAAAGTTGCAGTCACAAAATGGAGCAAAACGAAGGGAAATAAATGGTTTACGTAATGAATGAGTCGATTAATTATTATTGAGCCAAAGTTGAAGTTCACAATCGGAAGAGTCAAAAGCGAATTAGCAAACAATGTGGTAGTTGAAATAGAAAAATAGGGACTTTGGAAAAGGAAAATGCAATGAAGCCTTTATACTACTTTGTTTTAAAACTTTTGTTCGAAAAAAAGTTTTCTCTTTTTTTTTTTTTGAAACAAAACTTTTAAATTTGACAGTTCTATAGAAAAAAAAATCACTTGCTAGCTCCAACGGTTGTGAAAATCAGTTAAGGCATGACTGAATGTTTTAACAAAAAATATTGGATTTCTTATTTTTAATATATAAAAGCTATTTGTAAAAATTCATTTAGTTTACAAGAAACACGTTAATATAAAGCTGTAAAAAGAAAATCTACGAGTAATTTGCATAACTGTTGTAAAATATGTGCACAGTTTATTTGTATTTTTGGGCTTCTTTGTGTGAGATTTGTTTTTCTTCATTTTTACAACAGTCACATATGTTGCCCAAAAGAATTATTTTTGCTTCATTTAATGCACAACTTTTGCTTATGGAAGATATGAATGTTTATTTTTTTTACTTAGAGACATTGAAAAAGTTGTTTTTATGCAGTTGCTACTGAAAATATATAAACTTAAAAATATAACATGACATAAAAATTTTCTGAATTAAAGATGACGTTGAATATAATATAAATTTCCTTCAAAGGATAAAAATATCATGAGATAAAAATATAATGTAGTGATATGAGATAAAAATTTCAGCGAATATAAATCATCTGACATTTGTAAATCAAATGCTCGTTGGTTAAAAATTGTATCAATTTATTTAACAAAAAAACTTTCGTTTTCCTTATGCTGTATCGCGTTAGCTAACAGTCGGAATATCCATTACGTTTCATAAAAAAAGCAATACTATCAAAATCTTTTGAGTATACTATGATAAAAATATAAGGGACTATATTTAAGAAAGTGAGTTGAATTGCATGGTAGAAATTCGATGGACGCTAAAAAAAACTTGTGATAAAAAGTAGAAAATTACACTTTTTTTTTGTTCTAACTTCTTGTTTTAAATGATTTCATATTCCTGTTGAAATTCTTTTGCGATAAAAGTTTTATCTATTGCTAGAAAGTAATAAAACCAAAAACCTACAATTTTATTTATATAAAAATTTCAAAATCACAACAATCACATTAAATAAAAATTTCATGATATTAAAATATCATATGGTAAAAGCCTACAGTGAGACAAAAATTTTAATGCAATATCGCATCGTATGGCATAATGTATGGTACATAAAAATAATCTTATGAGATCAAAACTTCATAGCACAAAAATCTCGCGTTAAATTTTTAACATAAATAAAACACATGATAGATAAAATGTTGTGAAATTTAATTCTCTGAAAAAAATTTTATTATATTAAAAAAATTGTTGAAATACAACTCAAGTTAAATTTATCTCCCATACTAAAATAAAACGAAAAAAGAATATGAATGATTGTTTGCTTTGAACCATATTCTACAGGTAAAGCTGGCTTTCAGGAAAATCTAGAATTGAGAAAGTGTAAACTATATTACCCAGACTTTAATAATCGAATTTTTTGCTTTAGCATTTAGTAATTGAACAATTGGATGTGTTCCTTCGTGATATAATAACGATTCTAGCAAATAAAAATTTCTTGACATGTGACTCAAATGCAAACATCAGAGAAAAATTTGAGCGAACATAAAATAAAAATATCAAAGAAGTCTTTTATAAAATTTTTCCCAATATTTTCTTACACTTTTTTCCAATATTTTGCCACTTTAAGTGAACAACTTTTCCTGAATACTTAACACTAACAGGATGTTCGTACAAATGCATAACTTATGTTTGTATTGTCACAGGATTCAGTCAATTTGTTCCGGAAGATGTATTATCGTATGAATGAATGTTCATGATTGCGTGCAACATGCATAGCAAACAGCTTGAATGTGAAGGGTGCAAGTGAAATTGGAATAGTGCGGTGCGGATATGTGCAGTTGACATAGAAATTTCTATTGTTTTTCATAATTTTTTCCTTAACAAATTTCAAAAATCAGCAATGCTGTCGTTAAGGGAGCTAAGATGTTTTTTTTCGAAAACTATAACGACGTCGATTGCAGGCGTAGAATATTTAAGCCCAGATCTTAAATGGCTTGATCTTTCAGGTAATTTTCTGGATTGGTAACTTTTTTTTTATCAAGTGCAATTATCCTTAATTACGACATTCTTTAAAACATTTTGTGAAAAACTTTTCTTTACTTAACTTCTTACACATTACCTGAATGCAACAAAATTTATTTGTTCGAATTAGAGCAGAAAAAGCATTTAGAGCTTATAAATAATTTAAAATTCTTATATTTAGGTATGCTATTGTTGTAAGTGAAAATTCTTTTGCATACATTCTTATTGGCAAATATATCAAAAATTAAAACTATACTTCAACTACAGAGATAACTTATAAATGAAAGAAAATAAATTTTTGAATTTTCAATACAATAAAATGCTTGGGCAGAAGACATAAGCTTTATGTAAAGCATTGCCCATTCTTTAGAAAGTATTTTAATTATTTTTGATTTTACTAACAAAACCGATCAGCTTCTGTGGTTACTATTTGAATCACAATTCAATTTCTAACTTAATCAAAACAATATTTTCTTCTACTTTTGTGCGCTGCCAAATCTCAGCACTCTTTCAACTATGTCAGTTCAGCTCACTCTTCATTGAAACAAGGCAGCCAAGCCAAACGAATAAACTGAAATTGCATTTTCAATATCATTTTAGTTGTATTTTTGTGACCAAACAGTTTGTGCTATTTCTCAGTAACGACATGCTGTTTATACCCAGCTGGAAATTTATGTTTTCATTAATTCAATTATTGATGTGTGAACATCTTAACAGGTGGCTACGAAATCGAAGGAATAAAGTTCATGATTTTATGTTTGATACAAACATAAATACTCATGAATCAACGCCAAAGCCGAAAATGCTTAAATTGCAGAGAAAAAATAATTTTGATTTTGATTCAAAAAGAATCCACATTGATTTAAAGTGATTTAATATAAAATTCAAATCGTGCAAATGTTTAATGTCAAATTAAAAATATTTTAGAATTTTAAGTTTTTCATGATTGAAATAAAGTCAAAAAATGTTATTTTTAATGCTTTTCATATTGAAATTTAATTTTTTGTTTTAAAAATAAAAAGATTAAATGTTATTATTACTATTTTCAATTTCAAAGCTTGCGGCTTTAAATCAAATATAAAGTTTTCAAATGTGCAATGCCAATTTCACCTGAATAAACTGATTCAACTAAATCAAAAGTATCCCTACTTGGGCACCATTGCCAGTAACTAGAAATACATTTAAATGCAAAAACACTTTTTTAGTATATTTCGGGGAAAAACCACAAACACACAAACTCATAAGTAACTCTATACAACTCAACTAAAGTATCAAAGAAATGCAAAATCGGTGCATAGCAAAATATGAAATGGAAACTTTTTCAGAAATTTTTGGACAGCATGCAATTTTGCATGAAACTGCCAATTTCTAAGTAAGTTTTCAGTACGACAAGCAACACTGCTGAGTGTTGCCATAGTTGCTTGACTTACAGGTTAATGGACTCTTCGATGGCATGTCAAACGAAAGTACGAATAGACAGACCAATGCAAACGCTCAAATGTATGCTACTACTACTGTTTGCATACTAATTGTTTTCGAATTATGATTGATTGAAAGTGAAGGGTGAAAAAGGAAATTAAAATGCATTTAAGTAATGCTGCTACACAAATATTTTGATATTTTTAGTGCTATATATAAAATAGACTTTCTATTAGTTTATTGAACTTAAGGGATTGGCATTAACAAAATATAACATTTATGACAAAATTTAGCTCAGTATAGCGTAGGAGACATGAATTTTCAGGTGTTATTTATCGTTTTTTTTTTTTTTGATTATTTTTTTTCCCATGATAGACTTAGCGAAAAAAAGTTTTCAACATTTTTGCTTTAAAAATTCGAACTCTTCAGCAAATTTTCTTCAACGTTTTTCGATCTATTTTACCCTTTCCAATATTTTAGAAACTTTTTCAAAATTATTCAAGCTTTTTCGAGTTTTTTTTTTTTATTTTTTCATGCATAATTACTTTTCGAGTTGAAAACCACCTAAGAAAAAGTAATGTACGGGAATCTTCAAGCGTCCGGCAGCATGCTACATTGAGTAAAAACATTTTTTTTGCAAATTTTAATTGCAAAAGAAAATAACTATACGAATATTTTACTTCAAAGAAACTTGGGAAATAATGGACAGTCTAATGTACATGTAAAAACAATTCAATACACAAACACAACAAAAATTTTTTTCTTAGAATTACAGAAGAAGTATTTCTATTTAAAATGAATTTAAATGCTGAAGAAAAAAAATAAACCAAATAGCGTACTTGACTGGTTTGTAAGCAAATAAAAGTAATGGTATTTAAATCTTAAAATCAATGAAGCAAATAAATTTTCTTTTAATAAAGTTGGTAATGGAACTCACAGTTGAACAAGAGCTTAAAATCTGAATGAAAATACATTTCGTTGGTTTAGTCTATTTGACACTGCATTCAACTCGGATGCAGAGTAGCTTTAGTAAGCCAAGAATATCTTATTTGAACACATAATATTTCCGAAAGGTCAATTGTTTCCGAAATCACAAAAACATTAGGTTAGTTAACGGTTTGCGAAGTCTTAAAGCAGCGATGCTAAGAATTACACTGATCAAAATTAAGACTTTACTATGCAACTATTCTCACTGAAATAGTTCACTCTCCTGAAAACCTTGATTTGACAAGATAAGTTCCCTTTACGAAAATTGCATAACATAAATTTACTGATTTCAAATAATCTGCTATGATATACAAAAATCACATGGAATATTGTGCTTGTATTTTGACTACTTTCTTGATTTATTTTTTTAACAAATGCTGAAATTATCGGTTGATCATGTAGCTCAAACGCTAGGAAGCCTAAAAAATTGAGTTAGAAATTGCTCTTAACATAAGGCAATCAAACCAAAGTAATATTCTTAGCTTCTAAAGTAAACTCTTTAACAATCACATAAATTAATTACTCCAAAAAAGAAAAAAAAAATAGCAGAAAAGTTTGGCAATAAATAAAGCTGCTTGCTTTCATTTTACTTACTTTATTGAGAAATTTTCAACTTCTTTGCCACCAGAAAAATGAAAACGAAAACATTTTTTCTTAAAAACATGATAAATACGAACTTAGAGAGAGAGAGAGAGAGAGAGAGAGACAACAAAATCGTACTGTAGATACTGCAAAAGATGCTGCTGGTAGCCGAACAAAACCCATTCCGCAATAGTTGCAATAAATCGTCACAGAAATTTTTTCGTAGCAACAACAACAACAATAGAGGAAATTTCTTTATTTATTTGTTTCTCTTTTTTTAATTTAAAGATTTTTTATTTATTTTAACCTTTGCCCGATGCGCCGTCTTTAATTTTCCTTTCTAGAGCATTTCAGCAACAGCAACAATAGAAACAAACTCACACAGCATCCTGTGTGAAGCATCCTAAGGTAGGAATGCACGCCAAGTGCCAAGACAACGCCAAACAGTTGGAGGAGCATAAAGAAGAAGACATTGGATTTGAAAAGAAAGCGAATTGCATAAAATGCCGCTGGTGCCGAAATAATGTATGTTGTTTGATAGTGCAGTTATATCGTTAGAGATATAAAAATTACCCGGAACTGAATTATTTATTCATTAAAGCTAATTGTGTTCCCTTTAAAGTAGGCCCCACCACTTCCAATACAACTATGCCAGCGCTTGATCCGGTTCTTGCAGTTGCCTTCTCATATTCTACGAATACTATGTACACGTTAGATCACAAACGCTTGCTACCGCTTTTTAGCAGTAAAACCAGATAGAGGAATGGGATGTTAAAAGCTATGACTAGCCCAAAAATTGAGCCATATATCATAACAAAAAGAGAACTCTCATGAAATGAAATCTCTTGTGTGAAAAAGTTTCATGAGTTTATAATTTTTGGACTGTATAGAACTTAAAACAGCCAAATTAAAGTTAAAAATAGCTTTAGCAACCTTCTTTTGCTCTCAGAAATATGATCCCTGTATTAAAGTAGAGCATTGCAATAAAAAATGTCATGCACTGATTTCTAACTATTTTCGCAAGTGTTAAAATTTTTCAACTAAAACACATAAATTTTATGTTGAAAAAAAATTTTTTAAAAAATCTTTCGTTGTTTCATGTAATAAAAAATATCTCATGAAACAAAAATCACATGTAACAAAAATCTCATGTAACGAAAATCTCATGAGGTAGAAAAATTTCTCATAAAATAAAACAAAAAAATCTGCCGCTTATAAGCCAAAATATGTTATCGATGCTACAGTCACAGAAAATAAAAAATTGCGATGGTTTGCACTGAAAAGTATCAATTCCGTTTAGTTGATATAAAGTTTTCAACTGGAAGAAAAAGAAAAAAGATAAAAAATATGCAGCGTGCAGAAAATTGTCGGCAAATAGATAGAAAATTTCCAAATTCCATGCTTCAGTAGCTCCTGTGTTTACACTTCCTTGGTATGTGAAGTTTCGAGGGAGTCTGTGTCTGATGCACTCCCAGTAGGAAACTCAGCAAAACTTCTTCCGGATTAGACCTGTTGGCACTGCTATAAGTGACTTTAATATAGATGCCAAAAATGCAGTATGAATAGACGCTTCAGCATCAGTATTCTAACAATAGATATTTGACATTGCCAAATATCTATTTGAAATTTACAGATTTTCCACAATAAATACCCTTTTCTACATTTTCCTTCCGGCAGAAAAACTTAATGTACCCATGTTCATGGATTCCATGAAGTTAAATTTTTGTTCCTTACACGAAAGGCCTGTTTTTATAGCATCAACGAAGACATATTTGTATGCCTTTCACACAAAATATAAATGAAGGTAAAAAAAAATGCATCTGTAAAGGTCTTCATCTTTACAAGGACGATCTTCTTACTCCCGCTTTTGCCTACTGGGCTGCAAGGGAAATGCATTCTTGGCATATTGTGAAAATGGAAAGTGGATGAAAAGGAAGTGCAACGATAAAAATAAGACAAGGATATGCAGGTGATTTTGCAGCATTTAAAGTGAAACGCCGTTGTTGCCACTGCTAAGGACTAAGGACTTGTTCCTTAAGACAAGCAGCAAAATGCTTAGATTAAAATTCACATAAATTTCATGGGGCATAAATCAGCCGCAAGCATGCTGACGAGCTAAAGGTAGAGGCGAATGGCTTCATGTGGTGGAGCATTGGAAAAGTAGCAAAAAAATAAAATGAGATAAGCAAATTCGTAAAAAGTGTCGACGAGTCGAAAAGACGTAAAACAAATAAATACGATGTAGTAAAAAGATATGAACCTTAAATATCAGCTCTTGTGGGTTGTAAAACAAAAAAAGAAACGAGTGGATATAAAATTGGTTAAAACATTTGACAATAGAGTTTTATAGCGCATATGGTATAGAGATATCATTAAAATAGTTCAAGTCGGAATGACGTCGTCAGAAGAAAACAGTCTTGCAATCAGCTTCTTAAGTTCATTGCAGAAATTCAAGATATATGTAAATAAGTATATACAATATAAATACATATACCCCTAAATTTAATTTTATAAAAAAAAACAAAGCGCTCTTCAAAAATAAAATAGAAGTAATCTTAGAAAAATAAGTACATACGAATAAACCAACAAGTTTCTACTAATACATGCATTGCTGCCGCATCCTTAAGTATATAGTTGCTGCCACAATGAGCAGCGAGTTGAAGCAAGTCGGTCCACGAGTTGTGGTGCTTATAATGACTGTACTTTTAACAACCATAATATTATGGGTTACTCTCAGAGGGATTTAATAATGAGATAACATGAATTCTCCCAGCTTAGACGCCATATTTTAACAACGGATTTCCCAAAAGTATTAAGAATATTGTCATTTTGTGGAAGAGACGCATAACTTCTACAGAGTGGTGTAAAAATCCTCATTCCTTTACAAGAAAAACTTTCTTTTTCATACGCAACGTAATCGATGTATGCGCAAAACTAAAACCGCAAACCGAAATTTAATGTACTTAGAAGTCTTAAATTATATCGAGGATTCAAACAACTATTTAAGGACTTCAACTCAGCCAAGTTTATCAACATGGAGAGATGTGCCTAAAAATATTATATTATCCTGATTTATCAGGATGACAATTTTCAAATATTGTCTTTAAAAATTTTATTCCTTAAAGATCTTCGACAAAATTCTTAAAAGAAAATATACGCGGAAAGTTTATCTTGGATTTTGTTTATCCAAGTTGCTCCGTAGTTTCAAGAAACTCTTGAAAAATAGATGCGGAAAGTTGAAATCTTGTCAATCGCCAAGACAAGAGACTAAGCAGCCTCAAACCGCTTGCTTCAAAATGCCAACTGTCTCTTATACTTAATATGCGATTAGGCCGCGCTATTGCAGCCACTTATCAGCAGCTACTCATGGTTATACTCAAAAAATGTGTTTCAGCGATTATTAATTCGTAAGCGCTACACCAAACAGTGACTTTAGAAGATGTAATATCATTTTTGTTTCCATTAGCAGAAGAAGATAAAAATTTTGTAATGTTAGCCAATTTCTCATCAGTAAGCCTTGTAATATATATGACCTTTATGAGTATGCCACTTAAGATCCTTAAATAATGATCTACAAAAGAAATTAATTTTATCGACTCGACGCCTTATTGCTGGTGCCATTTGCTGTCCTAATAACATTTTCTTTAAAAGTTTAATATCTTGTCAATGCTACAAAAATCAACCAGCCGATTAATCTGCTTTTAGTTACATAGAAATTTCCCTTGAAATTTCGGTCATATACCATACATACGTACACATCTGTATATACACAACCATATGAACTTTGTAAGTAAAATTCCAATGGAAAATATTTTCAAACAACGCGCACGGTATTTTCAGCAACACGTATTAACATGTTTAGTTTTTCACGAATATATAGTACATACGAGTATGTTATGCAAAAATGAAGAAGAATCATAAAAAAAATACAACAACTCCGAATACACTTACCATGAGTCCTTGCAAGTAGCAAAAGAAAGGAACAACAGAGCATTTGCTGCAGCTCCATTTTGCATCAGTAAAAAGATTTCAGCGGCAGGAAGCGGCTTGCGTTGCGTCCCGCCTGTGATGCTGTTCGGATTGTGTGTTGACTTATTAATACAGCAGCTGTGTATGTAGTCGCGTCAAGAGGTAGAATGGTGCTGATTCCAGTTGTTGTTTACACAGGTGGGGAGTTTTTCGTACACTTGAGAATGAGTATCGATGACAGCACTGTGCGCTGTTGTTGCAAGTTTTGTAATTTTGTTGTCGTTGTTGTTAAGCTCACTTTTCTACACACACACACACACATGTAAAGATATTCAGCTGCTTTTTTCACGTTTTTCTTTTATTTTGCTTTTTGCTTTCAAAATTTAAATACTGAATGTGTTGCATTAAGGAGTAATTTCTTTTCACACTCCATACTTCTTTGAGTTTCGACTTTTTAGCGAAATTTGATTTTACTTTTTCCGAAGTTGTGTTAAGAGCACAAATAAATTGTCACTTTATAAGTTGTCAATGTATTTTTGGGTAAAGTTTGCTTTGAAACTTTGAACTTTCACTTATTGTGATTTAAGAAAAATGTTTTGTTTTTTGTATAAAGAAATGCATTCAGAAGGCACATGCTGCATTTTGGTTCACTTGCTGTAGATAATATTCTTTGAGAAAATTCTTTGTTATAGATGTGCGTTGAAAGTTAACTGAAATTGAAAGAAATTAAACATAATAAAATCATGGTTATTTACTTTATAAATATTATGTATTAAAGTTTTAATGCATCTATAGTATACTAGTATTTATATAAAATTCTATGAAAATGGTTTGTAACGCTTTGGCGCAAAATATACTGAAATGATTTTAATAATTTTTTTTTCAAACAACATATTTGTGCTTAAGAAGGTTATTGCATAATTACTTTTTTTAATTTTTAAAGTTAAATATCCTTTTTATAGAATTGATTTTTAGCAAAACCTCACACAAAAATTGTCGTTTGATTTTTCGTTGCCGATGCCTTATACTGCTTCTCGAGTAGAGTCTAAGACAACACGCTAGAACTAACAACTTCAAAAGCAGCTAATGTACCGTGATTTGAGCTTAGGTTATAGCACTTCAGAAAAGCAAATATTTTCCATTCCATTAGTAGAGATGAACCGACAAAATGTTTGAAATAAAATTTCTAACAAATCAATGAAATTAAAGAGAGATTTTTCCATGGTATTAAATTGTCTCTTACATTCTCTAATGGGTTTAATATAAAAATTCTTTAAATTTTACTAATATAATATATGATATGAATGCAAATAGCCTAATTTTTGTTAAATGCAAGAATAATTCGAAGCAAATAAAATTTGATTTAGCAAAAAAAAAAATGGTTTTTCAACTGATGCAACTAAATTTTCTAAATGATTTTTAAAATACCTAAAAGAGTTGTAAATGCAATGCATAAATTTACATATGCAAAGTTCAATTCACACTGCATACACAATTTCTTGCACTCTCTACAAAATATAGAGAACTTGTTATCCTTTTATTATCCTTTGCAGTGCCTTGTTGTACTATAGTTCTGATTTTGACCATGAATGCACAATTATTTTAATTTTAAATTCTATGCAAGTAAATTTTATTGTTTATTCAAAATCAAATTGCATAGCAATAGCTGAATGCTTGTAGTACAGGGCATTTCACATATCTACACAAAAACTTAATGCCCAATGGGAAATTACGATATTGCTATTATTGAATCGTTGTTTAATGGTATAAATTTCTTTTAAAATTTTAGTTTTATTTTTAGCAAATCTTAAAAAACGCTATGTTACTTTGTCATATTATTCTAATATAATATGTAATTAAAAAATTAAATTTCAATTTCTTAATGCATCTTGATAGTCTTGCTCATCAATTTTTTTAGAGTCTAATTCGCGAATCGATTATATTAGAGTTTGCCTATTTGTCAGTCTGTCTATATAAAAAAAAGAACTATGACAAAAATTTAAAAAAAAGGATCAGTGAAATTTGTAACACAAGTCATTCCTTCAGTCCGGAGATACTCCAAGTGATGTTCAAAATCCATTTTCGACAGAAAAAAGGTTTTCCGAAAATGGGTCAAAAACAGATACCATCGTCCGGAGACCCATTTTCGGATCAAAAACGGTTCTTTCCAGGGTCCCGAGCCTCACAAAGTGATGTCCAAAGGCCATTTTCAAACTTTCTCTGTCGATTGGAGCAAAAAAAAAATGTTTTTCTTGACACAGTTCAACTTAAGTGGCTCCAGCCATTCACTGCTTCATGAATGCTGACTGCATGTGACTGAGCTCCACAGGCATTCACATTTATGAGACTAGAGCTATTAAGCAGCTCACATTCATGAGCAGCATGCTATCTACGCATTCACTATTAGTGAGCGCAACTCAGATTCAAACTCATTATTGCATGCAATATGCACACTCACGTCTCATATTTTTGGAAGTGGCTCATAACCCTCAGTGAGCTACTCAATAAGTTTTTTTGGTCATGAAAATTACTGTGAATTACATATATGTTTCTTGATGGGTTGCATGACATATGTATATATGTACATATGTATATGTGTAGTTAAGTACAACAAACTAGAAAATATTTACAAGTTTACAGTTGTACTTGCAACACTAAACAGTTAAAGGTTTTCTATGCTATGTACACTGAGAAAAAACAATATTAATTTAAATAAATTTAATAACTAAGGACTATCTTAAAGCTTCAATTGATGGGTTTCTTTTTGAAATTATTAACAGAATTTATCCAAGTCAAATTGAAATTATTTTTTTATGCAGTTATGCTAAGTGTTATATTTTGTCTAAGACAACAAACTTATTTTTTCAAGTGTGTGCTCGGACATAGTTTTATGTAATCGACAACATTTAAGACTAATATTGCAATAAGAGGAATTTATGTATATTGATACCTGATATATTAAAGAGCTTAGTTTTTTTGTTGTTTTTGAATCAAAACCATTTTCTTTGCAACTAAATTTACAACATTATTATACACGTTTCTAAAGAAAACATTTTGAAAGAAACAAATCATGCACGTACTTCTGAGTTTTTCCCCCTATAAAATAAAGTAGCCCACACATATCTAACATATACTTATTTCAAACTGAAAGCAAAAATATAATTGCATATATGTATGTATACAATACCTACGAAAACCTTCATTATTTTAGCTACATAATTTTAAAATAACAACCTACATAATGCCACATTTTTTTAACTAAACTTCGTTTCAAACAGAAAACCAAAAATACCAAAGGCGGTAAAATATTTTTGTTATGCGTTGAGAAAAAAACCGTGAACTTGAACTAAGAGGCAGCACAAAAAATTGAATTAATTAGCGTGCACTTCATTTACAATTTAATTTCGTCTCCCCATGTCAGCCATTTCCAATTCATTAACATTCATGACGTATGTAAGTTACAGTGCTGCCGTATGTGATTTATATTCGGTTATTTATGAAAATGCAATTAATCAATAAAAACAAACGAAAAAATAAAAAACAAAAAACAATAAAAAACAAAGCAAAAAACAAAAGAAAACCAAAAAAATCCGCTTAATAGAAAACGTGGAAAATATATTTGTTTTTAATATACGGATTACGCCAACAACACATTGCACGACAATAGCAAGAAAAAACGAAAAAAAAAAAGAACAGCAAATAGCAAATAGAGCAACAGCAACAACAACAACAGCAATCACAATAATAAATTCATCATTTCATGCCGGAATCTGCGAGAAAATGGAAATGAATAGAACGAAAATAAAACAACAGCAGTAGGAGCAGCTTGCTGAATGAAGAGGTTGCACGTGGGAATTAAACATTCAGACATGCACATACACACACACACAGACACTCGTCGTGTATTTATAGAGCGAAAGCGATATTTCAGCGAAATATTCACACATTTCATGCAAATAAAATTCCATTAATTTAAAGTCAACCACGAATATAACTGCATTTTTTGCATTCCTTCTTCATGTGAACTTGTGCTTAATGAATAAGTACGTCTGTATGTATGTATGTGTATGTAATATTTAATAGTGTTAATAAAGTGTGCATGAATATGAATACTTTTAACTGGATATTTGTGTGTGTGTTTGTTTTAAGCTATACATACGTATATTGAACGTATTGATAGCTGCCAGTGTATTTATTTATTGTGCTCATCAGGGCGTATGAGTAACATTTAATTCATTGTATTTAATTAATATCACGTATACGTCGTGCATTCCTCACTTGAATTTCAACGCTCCCTGTTAACAACAGAATTAATGTATTTTCATAAAGTATTTTCGTAGTTATTTCAGAAACCGATTTATTTATTTTTGTTATAATTGATCTGAGTGCCCCCATGGGTTGCAGAAATGAATGAATAACGTCGAAGCTTTTATTACATAAAGAATATCGTTAATTTATGTAAATGAAGTGTTAGTTTAACAAATTATAAAATGTTGGTTTAATTGATTGCAGTAAAAAAGATGTCTCATAATTTGATTGAGTTAAATATAAGCAAAAAATTAAAATTATTCAATGAACATTAGCTATTGCAATAAAAGGAAAGGGCGAGTCAATTTGTTGTATAGAAAGATACTCTGCCGGTTTGGCTTTGTGAGAATGGTTAAGTTTGTATGATTTTAATTGTAAATTTATAATAAAAGAAAAGCATATATTTTTAGTGCAGTTTACGTCTCAAAAACATTCTGATAAAAAAAAAATAGTTTCCATAGAAAAATTAATTGAAAATTCAGTCTCTGTTGACTGGATATCAATACTATTATCTATTTTTCAATTTTAACATTACATACCTAAACTAAAATTCATATAAATATCAGATATGAACACTAATCCTAAGATGTCAAATCAAAATAAAAATTAAAAAATTTCTGAATATGTTGACCACTTTTAAGAACATTTTACTGCTTAGGAGAAAAAATTATTAAAGGCGATAGGTTATAGCCAAAACTGATTTTATCACTTACGCAAAAACTAAAAATCTTTGAGAAAAATTTTTCACACAAAACATTTCTATATTTTTTCTTTCATAGACTATAAATCTGCATTAAAAAATAATGGTCCTTAAAAATTGATTTCTAGGTCAAGGCAAACACGCTTTTACTTGAATCCCTAGAGACCTTATAACTTTTGCCTTAAGCATTTATCACTATAATACTTAGTTCTCGATATATTTTCTTGGCGAACGGTGTAAGGGCTCTCAATAAGTATACCATATAATACATGTTCACACTTTGTATACCTAATTATGTAGAAGTGATGAGCAAAACAAGGAGTAATGGACGAACAAGTAATGAAATGATATTCCACCCAAAAAAATATTAATGCAAATAACTAAATTGTTTTTATGCAAAGCTTGTTCCCCGAAAAATCTACTGCTGTATACGCGCATCTCTTATGTAGTACTCCACATATAGCCCTGCAAACGTAATTAATTTTGTATCCATCATAAATTAGAAATGATTGGCAGTCGTATGACTTTAAAAGTATGCTAATGTATTCTTAAAATTAATTTTTAGTTAAACTAAAGATATCTCATATTTTGAGGTTATTTGTTGCTTTACACCAGATGTATGTCTATTTTAATTGTTAACATAAATATACTATGATACTAAGCACACAATTTGAAATTTGGCTATTTTGCAAAGTACTAATAAATGCTCAGTTTTGTGACTTTTATAATGGTTTCGGCACTTCCATGATGCAAATGGGTCAAAATTTGTTTTAAAAACATTTTTCTTTGGGCTCTTAAGCACTTAAGATTTATTGTTGATTTCCTTAAAGGTATAAAGTTTTATTCATTGTTATAATAATGAAATGCCTTCAGTTTACGTGATATATTTTAGAAAGTGAACGCTTTCTTAAATGTTCTCTAAATACTAAAATTTTGAGATAACCATTTTTAAAATGATCGATTAAAATAAAGTATTTTCTAAGAGACACAATATGAAAATATCTTCTTTGAACCTTTGCTTTCCATTTGCTTGCAAAATAAATAAAACTTTTAGCTCTCATTTCTTCTCTAATACGTATGGAACATTGTGATGTACTTGAAATTTGCAACAGCTGATTAGCTAAAATATGACTCAAATCACCACATTCAATGATGGCAGAGTACTTTCAAAGCATTTAATTTTAAGCCTGTTCCTCATTTAATGCCGATCTAATTTGAACAACGTTAATTCAAAACTTTTGTTTTTCATTTTAATTGTAAAAACTTTAGACTAAATTTAAATCGAGTTGAAAAAAAATTCTATCAAAATTGTTGAGAAAAGTTTTATCATTTATTTAAAAATTCTATCTTTTTTTTAGTTGACACTGTTGTTACAATATGCGTTAAAAAAAATCAGATGAACATTTTCTTTTTAGTAAGTTTTTTGAAAAATATAAGCCTTGGTAACCATGAAAATAGAAAGTACATTACAAGTTTCGATTCAGTATATTTTCTCAAAACTCAAATACCATTAATGGTTTGCATATAAAAACTATTTAATATTTAGTATACTCAAAATATTTTGAAGCCGCAGATTTCCATTTAAGCGCATTAAATAAAATTTGTTTTTTTTTTTAAGCACACAAAAAATTCAAAAATACACCACATGATTTGAAATCATTCTCTAAACCTTTTTTGTCTCTCTTTTATTTGTTGTCATATTAACGAAAGCCACACGCCAACATTAAAAACCATTTTGTACAACAAAATTGCCAACGATTTACAATAATTTAATGTTAACATCAAAACACACACATACGCATGAAACGCACCACGTGCGCAATAACGAGCATGTGAAATACTCGTAACAGTTAACGAAATACGTTAATTGCAGTGAACATAACCATTCTCATTTTTAGGCGATTATATCCAAAATAATCGTAATACGTAAGAGTAGTGGTGGTAAAGCACTAGATAAAGAACACAAAATTACACAAATTAGTGGCCAACAAGAGGGAATGTAACGAATTTATAAAAACAGAGTGTATGATAAAAATAGAAAAAAAAATGTGTCAGATTCATATTTTAACAGTTTTTTTTACAATAAAGGGGTATATTTTAGGAAACTCCCATGGTTTTAGTAAACTTCTGTCTGAAAAGAAAGCAACATTCGTTTTAACTGCTTATATCCTTTGCTGGAGCATATCTGCATTCCAGCAATGTCTTCAAAGTAGTAAATTCATCTTTTTAGTTTTAGTTTATTATTATTGGAATGATGAAAATTCTCTAACTAATTTTTTTATTATATTCTTAATGATGAAACGTTGAGTTTTTCTTTATTACAATCATATGAATGACCTCTTTTTGTAACAAACGTAACATGAGAAGTAGACGCAATATGTGAGTTGGGAAATGAAACCAATGGAATCAGATCTTTTATTGCTAAAATTGGCATACAAGATACTCTGAGTGTGAAGAAGGATCTGATAGTCAGAATTCCAACGTAGTTTCAAACTGTCTTTGTTAAACTACACACAAGTTGCCAACTTGCAGTCAAACATGCAAGAAAAACTTACTACCGTCAGATCTTAAATCAATCGCCAAACCGGTGTCAGCAATAGCTTAATAAAAGTCGTATCAAATAATATTTGCAGTGTAATAATATTTGATGACGGTACCAATAAGGATATATATACTAGAATAAAGAAAGCGAAATGTACTTTCGCTCAGCTTCGAAATGATCAATCCAGTCATTTCTTCAAGGTATTATTTCATGTAAATTTTTTTTTTTTAATTTAATTTGCAAGAGCCGCCCAACCGATATTTAGTACTCACCAAGAACGAAAGAAGTTAGGCAATTATTCAAAAATAACTTTTTTCCTATATTGCTAAGATCTTACAGAAGAGATTCCCATAAGCTTTTATTTTAGTTTTTTTTTTTTTTTTTGACTAAGGTAAATGTGAATGCTTCTTCTCATTATCCATTATATACATCTATAGAAGATACAATACTCACTTGCAAAAATAACAAAAAAAGTATACTGCTTTCCATATAAGCGATGAAGAGTCAAGCGCAAAATTTTGTGAAAATTGATGAAGAAACTTAGTGAGTTACAAATATATATCCCTTTCGCTAGAATTTCAGTAAAATTATTGATTTATTTAAAAAAATCAAACTAAGGTAACGTCTGAAAAATATTTTTGTGCAGCGCAATATGGCATTTGAGGGTCGCCATTTACACCGTAATGCAATTTTCGGAGTAGTTTTTGACAAAACGTCAACATCCGCTTTAGTAACAGTTAATTGCCTTATAGCAAAAGTTTATGAAATAAATCTATGATTTATTGCTAATTAAATATTAGATTAACTGAACTGAACTCCACGAAAACTGAAATTATATTTCAACGTTTAAATTTGAAGACATATCGTCTAAGCGTGCAAACATAAAATTTCTTCAGAAATATGTGGGGCGCAATATGAGACATTAATTTATTTTTTTTAAATAAATTAAAAATTGGAAAAAGCTTTTTGCACTATTGACGTCTTAAGCAATTAGCCTCCAGTAGAAGCAATTGAAATTAAGTCCAAACTCTTTGCTAAATATGTATGTATATAATTGCTGACTTTAAGTTTTACAATCAAACTTTCTGTGATTTTTCACAGTCCAAAGAAAAGCACTTAAAATTAGAAATTTCATGTCAATACCTTGAAGAATAATAAAAAAATTTTAATGGTAAGTAATGGGTTAAAAACAGTTTTTAATTGCCAATTACAGTCTGCTGTGATAGCAAATACACCGCCAAAAAACTACAATAGAAAAAATATATAAAATCAGACATTAATAGGTGTGTGTGTGTGTGTATACATACATATGTATATAAAAATTTCTGAATGTTAGTGTAGTGACATAAAAAAAATCCTATAAAGTTGCAGTGTAATAAAGCGCAACAAAGAAAAAACAAAAGAAATCAAAATAAAAACCAAAACACTACAACAACAAGTACCAAGACCACATACACTAACACTTTCTGGCTGTCGGTGCTTTTTGTAGTTATACTCACTGCTGTTGTTGTTGTTGTAATAACCGTACCAACACATTGGCAACACACAGTTGGCTCGTAAAGTTCCAACGTTACGCTTAATAAAATTTTGTTGCTCCCCCTACTAACTTTTTTTTTTTTTGTTGTGTAGTTGCTTCAGTTTTATTTTTTTTTTTTTTTTTTTGTTCACTGATTTTATTTGTAGTTGTTTTTTTTCTATTTTATTTCTTCCAACCTCATGTTGTATTTAAATGCACTTCCGTTTCCGGTTTGTTAAACACACTAACGCGTTGTGTTTTTTTGTTTACGCGCGAACACGCTTTCAAAGATGTTGTCGAGCGTTGTCGCGTTTACCCACACTTTATGTTTTGTGAAAATTTGTTAGCGACTTTCTTCACATTATATTGTTGCGGAGAGAATTGGCTTTATTTTATTTACCGTTGCATATTTTGCGGCGCGGCGCGACAACACCACAAAATTACTTGTTATTAATTTGAATGGCTTGCAATTAATTTTGCTCATTATGTGCGCCACCATTTTTAATGTTTTGCCGCTGTATTTGCCATAAGTGTTGTTTTTGTAATTCTAATTCACATCTATTTTTGTTTTTTTTAATTAATTTAAATGGTCGCGGATATTTCGCAAATTTTTATAAAAGTGTGATGTGTAGCTGATGATTGATAAAATGATTAATATATCAATTGGGAGCGAAAATAAGAAATGTTTCAAAGTTGCTATATGTCAGTTCTGAAATTAGTTGTGAGTTTATTTAGCGTTATGTTCTCATTTGAAAATGTTATTATTTTGCTCCAAAAAAATTTTAAAATATTTTTTTATCAAAACTTTACTCTCAAAAACAATGATAACTTTATTTCCCGACAGCAACACGTCCGCACGCATTCGTTTCACAAACAAAACTGAAATTGTCGTTTGTTGTTCTTTCGTCAAACATCGTCGTCACCGGCGAGCAAACAAACTTTGATTTACATTGGTATTGGTTGTAGAAATGTTGCCTTTTACGTTGCGCCATTTGCGCAACTGTTTTTCGTGAGTCATTTGTTGGTTTTTCAACATGAGTTGAGAATTTCACCACACTTACCGTTACTCAACGTCCGATGTCTTAATGGCGCTCTTTTGTCGTTTTTTTTTCTCACAATTTGCATTCCAATATTCTCTGTTATTGTTTTGCCTCAACTTGGTATGTTAACACATGTTGGTTTAGCACGTGCTTTCTATGGATGCTTGGAATGTTAATTTTTCCAGAACAGAAGTGTAAGATAAAATTGAAAATCTTCTATCCTGTACCTGGAGACGTATCTAGGAAATTTAAATTAGAGAGAGAGAGCAATTCCTATGAATTTTGAAATTCTGAAGTTATTTGATTTAAATATGGTTTGTTATTGTATCGTACCACTCCAAAAATTTTCTAAGATAACTAATTTCAAATGAATTGGAATAAAATTAAGGCAAAATTTTGGACCAATGCTAAATTTTACTTAGTTGTTACATTGTACTATGGATGTCCTTTATTTGTTGGGTATAGCTCTAACTAGGCACATTCTCCTTTGAAAAATCATTGATGAGTTAAAGTTCATGACCTACAACATTTTATATATAAACTCGACTTGATGGAGTCGAGACGGCTTCAACGCCATATAGAAATGCTCTCTTAAAATAAAACTTTTATTTTGACGGTACAAAGCTATTGAATTTATCTTTTAAAAGAAAACTTAAGGAACACGATAGTATTTCTACAATGTTTTATTAAAAAGCGGAAAAAAATATTTTTGAATATCATTTAAGTAACGAAACAAATCAGCAGTAACCAAAAAGATCAATTTTAATTTCTTGTTCCGCCTTATTGGCCAACTCTCCATTACAATAAAAAGATTCTGCCTTTCATCTTCTATAAAAAAAAAAGACCGACAGCTGGCAACATTTTAATGACCCTACATATTCACCAAGAATGTGCAGTTTGGATTGAACTGACAACTGCCAACGAGGTTGCACCGACAGCAAAGTTTTCACTGATCAAATCAGAATTCTAAGGGGCAACTCTCAATACGAAAACAAGTTGTCAGTAGCTTTTTTTCTTTTTAGGTCCTCAATCAGAGCATCATAATGGAATAAGTGCTGTGGTTACTTCTTTCTGCATTGTCTGACATACTAATATTTCAGCTTCTAGAGTTTCCAATCATACGCAAGTTTGGTTATTGATCCAACTCATCTTTATGGTACCCCACACTTTTAAATTTTGGAACCACTTTTGTGTTCGCAAGGGCTTACATAAAAATTTTTCCCTAAAAGATATTACACCACGTACTTTGTCAGCCCAAACAACTGCTGAAGGAGGCTCAGCTTCGGGTGCTTTTCAACCGATAACTGGCATCTTTCATTTGACACTACCTAGGACTTGAAGTAAAAGAGGGCTGATATGGCTTTATTATCTTACCAGCTCCCATCAAGGAAGTAGAATAACGCTTACGATTTTGTTTGAGTCACGCATGTATTTGGAGATCTCTTCTAATGACGGGAATCGCGCGAAAAATAGTTGCTACGATAAAAGTCCTACAACAACGCATAATGTTTCTTCTGCACAACGAAACTCTATCGGAGACCGAGTTAATCAGTCTAAGAATCAACCGAAAAATGATGCCCACAGGCCGTTGCAGCGCATTATTCTGAAACATACTCTAATTAAAGAGATTGAACAATTTAATTAGTTTGGAAGTTCATATCTGATGGCGAAACGGACTTAAACGTTAAAAGCAAAATAAGAAAGGCTCACGCTACTGCAGATAGGATCCCATCTCCAGTTTGGAAGTCGAGTCAAATTTTCTTAGGCACCAAGTTGAGACTCTTCGAATCCAAAGTGAAATCTGTGCTTTTATGTGCCTGCGAAACCTGGAAAGTCTTGGCAAACATAACAAGAAATAACAGGCTATCACTGCCTGTGATACATCCTAAAAACTCATTAGACGCAAATCATATCAAATCATAAACTATGGCGTTAAACGAGTCAAAATCTGTTGAGCAGCCTAAATGGTGTACCTCGAGGAAGTGAAGCTGCAACATCACGGAGTAGTCCTTCGAATGGAGTCCTCAGGGTGTACGGTGAGTTGGAAGATGAAGAACAACGTAGAGATCAACAGTCATAGTAGAAGCAGTGACACAAAAGAAAATGTAACTACAGCTGATTTTCCTAGCAGCATACCGGGATAGATGGAAGAGATCTTTTGCTACGTTATGGCATGCTCGGGGTTGAGTGAAACAATGATGATAACTCTTCTTTGACTCATCCAGCTCTTTTTCACAACTTTTTCTCAAGCTCGGCGATATTTACTGCATTCAGAGGATCATCGATAATGTGCTGTTTTCACCTGACTTGAATTTTGCCACTGAAGCTACAGCGATGAATTAGGTACTACTGGCACGCTATTGTTGCCTTTGCTTTGCTTTCAGTATAGCAGGAATAATAGAAGAAGCTTTGACGTCTGAAGCAAACTTTTCACAGAATGAGTTAGCGTACAAATAGACAATTTCGCAATATACAGTTTGTCATCCGAAACAGCAGCTGACTTCCTTGAAGTTAATGAGCTCTATGACTGTACCAACATGGGATTCATAAGTAACTTTTTCACTGTGGGGCAAACAGTGTGAAAGTTTGCAAAGAGCACCTACAATGAATAAACCTAAGCTATAAACTTGCTAGAGCCAAGTTATGGATCAGAAGTCGATAGACACAGACTGAGGAAAAATCATATAAAGATCAAAAAGTTTATAAAAAAGCACCAAAAAAAAATGACCCAGAAGCCAAAGGAAAAACTTTGCCGAAATTTTAAAAAAAAATAATTCAGAAATGCAAGCATATATTTCAAAGCTTACTACGAGACTTCAGCATGCTCTTCATCCTTCTGAACTATATCCTCCAATCGAAGTTTAAAAAAAAAAATTATTTATTTCGTACAAACAAAAGTATATTGTCTCTATTTTAATTAATTAATATTAGATCGAATTGCTATAAAGTTAATATCAAAGTTTTTCATTAAACAGCAAAAAATTCCTCATTAAAATCCATCAGAGATGCCAAAAACTGAAAACACAATTAGTTGATTGCAACACTCATCTGTGGCAGTAATATGCCAATGGGAGTAAAATTTTTGTTTTAATTAATTACATTTTTACATAAGAACTCAAAAATTGTAAGTTTCGTTAATGTTGTTGTGTCTGTCATTTTTGCAAAGAACGAGAGCAAACATTGCAAATATTTGAAATGCACAAAGCAAATACCTACATACAAACACACACACACACACGAACCAACAAAAATAAACACACACCACACAAAGAATGGCGAGTGGCATAAAAAGCTGCCACATGCATTTCGCTCATTGGAAATTTTTTAAGCTAACATAAAACACACACTAACATACCATAAGTACAAATACACACACGTACACATTTTTCGAGTTTTAGACAAACACTCGTTTGTATGCAATTTTCTAAATTTTTATTTCGTTGCCAATTCGCAATCCAATGCGAATGTATGTTTGTTTGTGTGTGTGTGTAAAAACTGTAACTGAAACAAGCTCAAGCTTATATGTCAATGTACGAGCATGTCCATGTGTAAGTGTGAGTATTTGTAGTTGTGCCTTTCTAAGTGTTTGCGTTGAATTTCAGAAATGTTCATTTTACGTTTTCGTTTTGATTTTGATTTGTATTCTCACACACACATGCACACACAGTCAGAGTCGAACTTTTGCGGTTTTTTGAACAGTTTAATGTGGTCAGCTGTTAGTGGGTTTCATTGCGAGGGGGTGGAGTATGACAGGCAGAGCACACAATTCAATTTACTTGCACAGTTGTAATATAAAAAAAAAAGTTGCAAAAAAAAAGTCTGAAAAAGAAACACAAACACAAAATTGCCATCGTCGATTGTAATGCTACTGTCGTTTGTGCCCCTTCTCCTTATTTGCCTTTTTACTACTTCATCACTGCATTCTGACCATTTGACGTTTGTTACTGCCATTCGGCGATCGTTTTGAACGCGTCCATTTGCCGTACGATGCCATCAACGGCGTTTGAAGCCGCTACCGTATGAAGTGTGTTTGATTTGTTGATTTTGAACGCCAACACATACAAACGTACATATGTATGTAATGAAATTCACTTACACAGCTAAAAATTTAGTTACCTTTAAAGTGTTTGTAAGATCAGAAACTTTAAAACTATTGCACAACTACTCACAGTTTCAACTCTTTCACAATGGTAAGTGACTTTGAGTTTTGTCAATTATGCGATATGCAGCCGTAAAAAAATTTTAAAATATAAAAAATACTTGGTATCAAAATAACATAAATTTCATGAAATAAAAGTTAAATGTTAAAGTAAAGGTCCATTGAAATAAAAATCTCATGTGACAGAACATTTTGAGGGTTATAAAATCTTATGAGAAAGAAATTTTGTGGGATAAAAATTACATGAGAAAAAGTTTTGTGTGGTAAAAATCTCATGAGACAAAACTTGTTTGAGATAAAATCACATGGGACAAAAATTGTGTGTCCAAATCACAAGAGATAAACTTTTTTTTTGTGACAAAAATAACATGAGACAAAAATGTTGATAAAATATAATACGATAAAATATAAATATATTACTATAACTTTATTTGCAAAACTGGTTTATAGTTTAAAAAGAAGAGATAAGAACTTTATGTCAAAAAAAATAGCATGAGATAAATATCTTATAAGATAAATGCCACAAGACATTGCGCTTATTATAAACTCGTTTCTTAAGTTAAATTCATTACTTTATATACAAAAATTTAAAAAAAAATTCAACTCTATAAGAAAATATATTTCAGTGTATTACCCACTATTGCAAACGCTGCTGCAACTTTATGTACCCTTTCCCTAAAAAAGTATTTTTTTTTTGCTCTTTCTACCTCAATCTGCTTTGACGCTACATTGATGCAATCGTAATTTAGTGGCTCATTCGTTTAAATTAAATTTCCGTTCCTGCAAACAATTGAAAATCGTAATTGAGAAATTGTTCGTAATGGTGACCATTTTTCAAGTTGCACTTTTTATGCAGCCATGACTCATATACATACATACATACATATATTTATGCGCTAGCTATTTCAAAAATTTCAATGAAGGTAAAAAACATATTTTCAATTTAAGATTGGTAAATATTTTTTTGGTCTCATTGCTTGGTGCCATGTCATTTGAACAAATTTAATTTTTCAATTACTTAGAAAATGAAGTTGTGAGCAGAGCACTTGAACTGTGCAATAGCCGCAAGTTTTATTAATTAAATATAACTTTTGATAATAGCTAACAACATTCCTCATTTTAGTTTTGTTCCGTCTGTATTGTACTTTTTTAATAAAACTCTATTGCTTTTTATTGGCTATCAATCAAAATCAATTTGTAACTTCTATTGAAATTTTTGTGTTTAACCAAAAACAAAAGGGACTCAACTAACGGTTAAATCGTGACATTTCCATGCAATTTTTGTGCAGCCACAAAAGTTTTAACTAATGAAGCTAACATATTGTTAGTAGCATGTATCTATGTATAGTCATCATAGTCATGCATACGCGTATATAATAAAATGTGTGTGTGTGTATTTGTGACGAAAACTTTTTGCAATCAAAAGCTAAGTTTTCATTTGATTGTCTTTGAGGAAAACAAACAAACAAACAAATAACCAAACCAACCAACAAAGCAATAAAAAACTTTTGTTCTCTTATGCACTGCTGGCCGGAAATAATCACCAGCGCCACCAACATCTTGAGTACGCTCAACACAAACATGAAGTTGTCAAGTACGTGTACGCATTATTGACACTTTACATGCACACGTACACACACATGCTCACACTTGAATATGCGTGGTTTTTTGGAGCTGTCTGAAGAGCGCTTCAGATTGCGAGATATCGAAATTAAGTTTATATAAAAAAATTTATAAAGCACAGAGCATGAAGTCTATCTCAGTACTTTAGGTAATAATACTAGAAAGAGGAAAATGTGGCTATATAATGCTTGGTGGCTTAGTAGTTAAAATGCAAAGGTAAAGTTCTGTTGGCTGTGAATTCGTAGACACACCTGTCAGCTACAATTGCTATAATGTGTTGTGTGCATTCCGAATTGTTATAATTCCATATTGAAATCGAGAAGTTCCTGAGGTCCAACTGTGTTAGAAAAGCATTTTAACTTTCGAGACTCCGCACTTCTTGAATTATTTATCTACATGATATAGGGAACACAAAGACGACAGTGAAGAGATGTGAAAACACGTACGAAAAAAGAAATGGATTCTTTAAAGTTAAAAAGAAATCATTTAAAATATTCAAAAGCCTAAAATTCTGCAAACAAACTGTTTTAATTAAGTGGTTTACAGGGCGTATGAGTAACCAAATTATCTAACAAAATTGAAAAAACAGTTAATTTCTAAATGAATAACAACAAAATTTATTTTGAAAATTGCTCAAAATTAAGTAGAGAAACTTCACACTTATACACACATACACACACACGCGCGCATGCTAACCGCAGACACACATATACTTCAACAATTCTGCTTAAATATTATTGCCATACCAGGCATGTAGTAACCACAGGACAAGAACTCATTTTGGGTTTTGTAATTTGTTATTATTTTGTTTTTCTTACCACACTTTTAGCTTCGGTTTCACTTTTTTCTTGAGTTTTGTTTTTACTTTATTTAGTTCGGCACTTTTTTCTCTTTAACTTTGCCATGCCATGCAAAGTTCGATTGCTGTTAAAAGCTGCTGGCGCTGGGCTTTGTAGCGTGTGTTGAAAATGAACGGTTACTTTAATGAATTTTCGCTCGTCGTTTTTAGCACACAAAAACTAACTAAGCCAAAAAGATGCCACAAAATTTTGCCACTTGCCTACATGAGATGAACAAAAAAAAAAAAACTGTGAAAAAGCATAACAAAATCTAAGCACTAAAATAAGGAATAAAAAGATATGTTTATGCAACAAAAACAAGACAGAGTTAAGTAAATTTTTTGCTAACATCCAATCAAGCGTGTAGCTGAACAAGCTTAAAACTTGTGCTCATAAGGCTTGCGCTTACTGCAAGTTGAGCAGAAGAAGAAGTAAAAGCAGCAGCAACTTTAATGAAATTCATGATGAAAAATTAATTTCAGCAACGTACATACTATGGATGCAACAGCTAAGAGAATCAGTCGAAAAAATTCTTTGCTACGTCATTGACTTTTTTATAAGGAAAATGAACTTAGTCCGAATATAATTATTCTTCTCAATAAACCAAATAATGCTAAAAAAATAGAGTAATCAAGCCGAATAGGGCGTATATTATGTTTGAAAATCGTAATCTAATTCGAGGCCTCTAGTGATTTCTCCAGTTGATAAAAGTATTTTAATATCAATTTGTTTTAATAAAAATGAAAACGATGATTTTTCATTGCAAATTTTATACAGCTTAATTCCATATCATATTCCATACGATCAGAAAAAGTATTAGACTCTCAGATGTGATAGATATCGAGAGACCCAGAACATCTTGTTGACGTATGATATGACAAATTTTTTCAAATCCTACGCTCCTGATCGAACTATAGGATGTATGTAGCGCTAATACTAAAGTGAACTCTAAACTAGTCTGTGTTCCTGATATATGGATCGACCCAAAGCTCCTTTCATACTAAGTTATAGGGCCATAACATTGCTATAAGCTCTGTTTTTAAAGTTTTTTTATAAAGTTTTTTAAAAAATTTACTTATCCCTAAATGATTTCTTTCCACAGTACAAAAAAAAAGAATTCAAAAAATTAACAAAATAAGGCACAAAACTGTTGCTATGCAAAAACTGAAATTTTTGGGGTCATTTCAGATTTAATTTCACCATTTCTGAGTATCTCACAAAATAAATACATTTTTGGTTATATTTAGGAAAAGAAAAAATTATGGGCAAAAAATGAAATGAAAAAATATTGTTAGACGCAATAAAAAACAGTCGCTGTCAAACTTTTATAGTTTCCGTAGAGCTTGCGTTTAATTACAGTTATTTTTTTCGTGTGGGCTCTCTCCTTGCCTCTTTTGCTCGCTCTCTGTGTTACTTTTGTTTACCGCATGCACAACATTGACAGTATTTTTCTATATTTTTTTTTTTTTTTTTTTTCATTGTAACAAAACGTTTTAGACAAAGGATATGTTATGTGCTATAGATGATGACGTGGGCGAGGCGCTGCTGCTGACCAGCAACAGTGAGACATAGCAGAGCACACAGCTGCAGTTAACGCAGAGCAATCAACAAAGTTTTTCTATTTTGCGGCCAAAGTCGTCATAATCGTCATTTGCTGCGTTGTTGTCGAGAGGCGGGCGGTAGGGTAAGTCGTTGTCGTTGTTGTCGCCATCAACACACAATGTTGACATTGGTGGCGACAAATGAAAAAACCATAAAAATAACAAAGGCAACAGACAAAAGATGGTGCGCTTAACGCAGTCAGTCACATCGTTTGTAAACCTCTGAGAAAAAAAAATTCAAAAAAAAAAATAGAAAAAGTGTGTGACAAAAGTCACATTAATGCGGTCAAGAAAGTAATGGCCAGAAAAAGTTATTAGTACTCGCTTGCGCGTTGATGGAATGGGTGGAAATTGAGAAGTTCGGGAGAGAGTCAACAAATTGTATGAATATCTAAGTAGCATTTGGTTTTCTTTCGCTTTTATTATTTTTTAATGTTTGTGTGCACATGACGTATACTTAATATTAATTTGATTAAAAAATTTAAATCGATCATATGCCACTTGACGATAAATATTAATATGTATGTCTTTTGAGATCTTCAGTTAGCCATAAAATAATTCTAATAAATATTCTTTGCTATACAGTGAAGCGTGTAGAGCAGGCACACTTTTGTATTGAAATGACGAGATTAATGGGGCATTCCATTACCATTCATTTACAGGTTCTTTCAATAAAACCACTTTATCCAAACAGTATATAATGCGAAAAAATGTTCCGAAGAACATAAAAAGTCGGTCGATATCTCGCAAATCTAACCAAAGATTATTTTTAAAAGTGGATTTTTGAAAAGAAGAGAACCATAGCACATAGTATTTTTATAAATAAGTACGGGTCACCTTTTATTTTTTGTAAGCTAGTGTAACCCTCAAACACAATTCACAAAACTCTATTGCACAGTAAAAAAGTGATTTTTTGGGCGGTGTTTGCTCTAAAACGATAATTGGACCATTCTCTTCATAGCTGGTAAAACAGTCAATGGCGATCGATATCGGTGGGACACTCAAATGCGTAAAAGACTTCTGCTCCCAACACGATGGCAACAGTATCCATACCAACCATTGCCAAGCGGAATCATCAGTGTCTTTTAAGCCGATTAGTAACAATTTCTAAGCCTTATTCATAGAACGCAAAAAGGAAGACATATCAGACCTTAAAATTCGTATAAATCAGGTCAAGAGTTACTGATGATTTCACTAAGGGGACGTCCATTAATTACGTGAGGTATTTTCGGAGCTCCCCCCCCCTCTCCTTGGTACGATTTGTTGTGATCTGGCGGCGGGACCCCTCCCCTTAAATTATAATTTTTAATGTAAATTCTATGAATTAAAAAGTTGATATGTGGATTTCCTTGATCCCCTCCCCCCATCGGTGAGATTTGGTGAGATTTTTCCGGACCCCCCTCCCCTCATTTTAACTCACGTAATTAATGGATGTCCCCTATGCTACAGATGAAAGTAGTACGACTCGCTATAGACTTTTTTTTGTTGTTAATTTATCTATGTACGTTTTTGGTGTTGACATACACTGAATAGTAAGAACTGTAAAATATTTAAAAAAAAACTGTAGTTTTGTTAAGGACACAAAAGAATTTTCGATTTGCCTGGCTTTACTTGTAGGTGGTTTGGTGACTGAGCACAACTGCAGCGAAGTTGCTAAAAGTAGGCTTTGCGAAAGTTTTCCATTACTATTTAAAATTCTTACAATGTACAAACATTATTTTATTCAATTAAAAAGAATAAAAATAAATTAATACAAAAAGTTACTTTTTTCTCTACAGTTAGTACTGATCACCTCACTTTCTTATAACGAATCAACAAACAAATTGTGCCCCGTGTCCATTGTTTCATTTTAAATTTGGCGTAAAAGTTCTCACGCTGCTTAAAAATGAACTTAAAAATCTATTGAACACGAGCGACTTACACACACCAACACACAACAAACAACAACAACACACAAAAGTAGAAAAGCTGAAGAAAAGTAGAAGGAAAGCTCTTAAAGTTAAAACAGCACCAAATAAGCGCATAAAAAATGGAACACAACAAAAGCAACAATGACATTTATTTCAAAACCATCAACTTGAGATACTTAGTTGTGTTTATGTTGTTGTTGTTGTTGCTGTTGTTGTTGTTGTTGTTTATTATTGCCATGCTTGTTTACAAATACACTTAAAATTTCACACAACAGTGCTGTGACGGGAGTTAAAGTTACAACGAATACACCGAAAACAAAATAAAAATTTTAAAGAGGAACTGACATGAACTACAACAAAAAAAAAAAGATGGTGTTTGGCTTAAAGCAGCTTTTCTGTTGTTGTTGCTTTTTAAGCGTGTATAAGTGCTGCCATTGTTTTATAACACCCTCTGCTTTTTTGATGTAGAAAATATTTAATGCGGCATAAAATTTTTCGCACTTATTCTGAAATCCAAATTGAAATCATCACTTTAAGTGAATTTGAAACTTTAAATTTTTCAGGTTCTAAAATCCAAGGAATTTTCTTTTCATCAACTGTGATTTGTTTAATTTACATTATCATTTTGGTATTTAAACATTCAACATTACGCTGTTTGTAATTTTGATTAGTTCATATTTTGTGTACAATTGCTCACTTAAGCCTGGATAAATGCCAAGGAAATTGAATTATTAATCATTTAAATGAAGTCGTTAAATGTAGTT
Source organism: Meiosimyza platycephala (assembly GCA_963662105.1). Lineage (NCBI taxonomy): Eukaryota > Metazoa > Arthropoda > Insecta > Diptera > Lauxaniidae > Meiosimyza > Meiosimyza platycephala. The sequence goes on from OY759208.1 coordinate 23,777,378, forward strand.
TCTTATGTACAATAAAGATTGCAATTTGCAATTATTTTGATTTGGTACAGCAAATACCATAAACCAGTTAAGCATAACCAATATCATGTGCAAATAAAATCCATAGTGTTATACGTAGCACAAAAAACATCTTACATACATCTTCATATGTGCATTGTTTGCTATTATTAATAATGTCGTACACTTATTGAATATTGCTATTGTGTAATTTAATATTTATAAAATTTCGAGAAAGGAAACTGCAAAAGTTTTGCCCTTAATTGACATCAGTCGGCGTTCCTCTAAACTTTGGGTCTCTTTTTTCACATATTTAAATACAGTCGAAAATATTGAAAAAAAATATATATGTATGTAAATGTCGAAAATTTTAAATGTTAATAGCGTGAAACAACAATTTTTCTAGATGGTTATTATACAATTAAGTAAGATTTTCTTTTAACTATATCGACTTCTTCAAACCCACCAGTAAAAATGTTCTTAAATCAAAAAATATCACATTTTAAATCACGTAAGGTAAACAACTGAGGCGTCCAGTTACAAAACCAGCTAAGTCCAAAAAAATCAAATTTTGAGACATTCTCATACATATATCAAAATCTAGACGATGCTTTATCTTTTTACTACAGTGGTCGGCATATATATTTTGACAAATATGTGCGTTTTAGTTTTCTTTCTGCAATGGCTAACTGTCAATGCTAACGGTACTATAAACTTATGTAAAAGAAATAACACATGCTAGGTGTCAAAAATAACAAAAAAGCTGCGTATTTTCTCTGCTGATTTAAGTGCTGCAGTATATTTAAAAGGTAAAAAACCATTTTGTGGGTGGCATAAGTATTTTGACAATTTTTATGGCATAAGTTTACTTTGGGAGTGCCACTCATATTTTAATAAAATCTTTCTTCCTTACGACGCTTTCAATACTGAACACAAATATGGAATCAAAAGTTGGGTGACGCATCTATTTTCGGATATATAGAAGTCGGGGATATAGCTTTTGATGAAATCAATATCATAATTTGGGAACCCCTGGATCAATTTTCAAAATATGGATGTCATATGAAAGAAAATTTAATGAACTATAATATAAACTTATAAAAGTTTGAAATTTCAGCTATAGTTTTTGAAAATATTCGAGATATTACAATTTATTTAAGTTTCTGGTCAATTTATTTTGTTAAAAAGCGTTATTTTTTTGGAAAAGTTTTTATTTAGTAAACATTTGAATTAATACAAAAGAAAGCATATTTCATGTCCTTTCAAATGGTGTGCTATTCTAATGTGGTTATTTTGGATTTCCGAATTTTTTAAGGAAGGAAAGTGAGTAAGAAATTTTATAAGTATGAAAAAGGCACTTGGCCTTCGTCTATTCGTCTATCCGAATCGGCAAAAAAGTGGAAAATGATTCTTTGGCTCCTAAGCCTTCTTTTCATAGACCAGTTCACATACATATATTCTAAGTAAAAATTTTAGTTTTAAAAAATAAATTTTGAGTGTAGTATGTGGAAAGTTCAAGTATAAGTATCTGCATTGATATTTGATTGATTTTAATAAATATTTTGGAAAATCGATATTTATAGAAACCAAAATAGTTTTTTATTTATTGATTTATATTATGTAATTTTTAAAGCTTAAGTAAGTGCAACATTGGTTCGACTTATGCTGAAATGATTTATGGTAGCTCATCTGCGAGTCTAATTCACAGACGTAATGATTCAAATTCCTTTGTATTGTCTATGGATTGGTTATACATACGTACTTTCATTAAGAATTAGCTTTTATTTGAAATTTGTAAAAAATTTTCAAGTAAAGTCAATTAAATTCATTGGCAACTCTAAGCAATATATACTTCTATTGTCACTTTTACAAGTAATAGTTTTGTTTACAATTAATAGTTTTGTTTTGAAAATACTTTTTATAGGGTGCAGTGAAATTGAAAAAAATATATTTAAAAAACCAAAAACTTTGGTTGGCGTAAGCTGAAAAGATGTCTTTTGCAAACAACTAAGTAATAAGGGGACGTCCATTAATTACGTGAGCTAAAATTGGGAGGAGGGGGTCCGGCAAAATCTCACCAAATTTCACCAAGGGGGGGAGGGGGCAAGGAAAACCTCACGTCAACTTTTTATTGCATAGAATTTACATTAAAAATTAAAATTTAAATCTCAAATTTCCCGCCAGATCTCACCAAATCTCACCAAATCTCACCAAGCGGAGGGGGGGTCCGAATTTTCAAAAAAAACACAATTAATAGACGTCCCCTAAGTACTTGAATAATTTATACCGCAAAACATACAGTATATTGAACACATTGAAGGATGTAAGTCTTGAGCAGCGGTCGAGGACCGCCCACTTACCCTTACTTTAGTTGTCAATAACAAAATAATTGTCATGGAGATTATGTGCGAAACTGATGCGAACATAATCCGTATAGCTTAAGGGAATATGTCCGCTATTTTACGGGGACTATGTCCGAAAATTTTGTGAACCTCCCCATCATATCAAAATGGAAGTTATGTCACAGCATCATTTGGAGTCACTTTATACAGATTTCTAAATTCAACTTAATTTTTATATGTGTGCCAATGACCAAAATTTTATTATGAATCCAAAAGCAGTTTTCCATAATACGCGCATTTAAGAATATTGAGAAGAAAATTTTCGTTCCGCCCTAATACGAGTATAAATATCTCATTTTGTTACTGTTTGTAGTTAGTTTGTCTCAAATTAGCTCTGAATGAATGCTTAACTACATATTTTCTATGCAAAAGGAAACAAACTGAAATTTAATTGATATTCACTTCAGGAGAAAATTAATTTTACTCATTTTCAAAACAGTAGCAACGACACCTTCCACTAGCACTTACATTCTTCAATTCATTCATTTATCTTTTTCTATAGTATAGTATATTGCTGTCTCTTTCAGCTTGCAGTTTTTAACTGCACTCAACTCAACGTGTTTGTTTGAGCTCATAATAAGTTTTGTAGTATTCTTAAATTGTGATTGTGTCTTTGTTGTCAAATTACAAAAGTAATTGTGCAATAGTGTTAACAGCTTGTACACTGCAAAAAAAAAATGTTTACTAAGCAAATGTTAACATGTAAATTAAGCAATATTCCATCTGTAAAATATTTTTTAAATTAATTGCAAATAAAAATTCATGCGAATGCTATTGTCATGCACTTGAAATCTCGTCTTGCTCTTAAGATTCTATTCAACAGCAAAATTTTGGCTACCTTTAAATATTTGGCAAAACATTTTTTAAGTGTACACATGATTGAGTGCATTCTTTTGTTAGGTTATTCATGTCACATTCCAAGAGATTTATTCTGCAATTTTGCATTTCGTAGATAAAGTTTTAGCTACTTCGTATTTCTAATTGATTTTAAATTGTTATTTGCATGTCAATTGTAATTTTTGTTGTTATTCTACGTAGTTGCTGTTTTTTGCTCTAAGGAATTTTCATTTTGTCAACATTTTAGTTGGAAAAAATAATAGTAAATACTAGTATAGAGTTGTTGGCAAGTGTTGCATGTTGGAAATATTTCAATTGTCACAGAAAATAGTTAACGTTTGAGTTGATTTCTATAGAGTTGCACTTTTGTTCAAATGTATATGTATGTATATTAGCCAGGAATTAAAATTGAAAATGCACATCAAGAAATGTAATCACTCCGTTCGAAGGTCAAGCCCGGCTAAAAATGTTTATAAGCAAACGCCACGCCACATCACCACTTAAGTACAACACAGAGGCTCCGGTTTCAGTGCCCGATTCAGATATGGTAATAAACTTTTAATAGAAATCATTGCATAATCATTATAAAAAACTTTAATTTTTTGATACAAAATAATTATTATTTTCGATTTAAATTTTATAAACTATTTTATGTTATGTTATAAACTTCATCTGGAGCTCCAGCATTGAATTTCTGTATCACTTCGCTGCACTATTTGCGTATTAAGAATACAAAAAAATATGGGAAAACTTTAAGAATACAAACACACCAACAACAGTCGCTGGTATTGAAGTTAATTTAAGCTTATCCGAGTGATAAAAATTTATCACAACACAGATGGATCCATTGTTACGGCAATAGCTGTAGCTACAGCATTGAATACTTCAAGCAAACAGTGGCACCTGTAAATACAACTTAAAGCTTAAAATCAACTTAACTGCCATAGGAAGTTACTGCTGTGTACTGTACTGTCTGTGTGTTTGTATGTGTTGTGTTACTTACACACGAATTATTTGCTAGTAGTCGCACGTCTCATCATCAGAGTCGAATTCACAGTGCAGTGCTGTAAAGTGTTGTATAATTTTACAAATTCATAGCACACTTTGCGAAAGTTATTGTTAATGCGATGGATACATAGTGAGAGATTCTAGAATATATATATTTTTTTAATTTAAGAGCAAGCGCTCTTAAGAAAACTTTAAAACAATATCAAAAATATTTCCTACAAAATTTGAGCTTCATATCTTAACGTTAAAACGTGTCAACGAGTGGTCGAATTTTTTGTATAAGCTAATAAGGAAGATATTTTTGGCCCGTTTTACATGATATTGGATGAATATTTGATAATAATGTAGTTATAACTCGTAATTACTGTGCACTAAAAGCCGATATCATCGAAGCGTAGTCATAACTTTAGTTTCTAAATAAAAATTTATAAATTTTTACAAAAATTGCATTCTCTTACAGCTCTGTTTGTCAGTTGCCATTTTCCAATGTTTGGCTCTACAGCAATGAAGCTGCTGGTGCTGAGTTTTGATAGCCTCCGGTACGTGTGTATGTTTGTGTTTGTGTGTGTGTGTATCATATGTGTGTGTGTGTGTGTATTTCTTGCTGCTTCTTTTTTGCTTTGCTTAAATTCAAAATTGATTTGTTCATCGTTTTTGCGCTGATTTAACGCGTCGCGACTTTTGCGTTTCACGCGATTAGGCATCAAAGACGCATTTGATGCGTGCATTGAAGCGCACACACATACACAAACATACAGATACGCGTGATGTGCATTTGCGTGCGTGTGCGTTAGTTGCTGATTATTTTGACAATTTAATTTCATTGAAATGTTTACTTACGTATTTGTGTACATAAATTTTTTTGGGTTTTGTTTTTTTCTTTTATTGTTTTTGTTTTCTGTTAAATTGAATTGTTTACTTTTGCTGCGAGTGTTTATTTGTTTGTGTGACGTGTTGTTTATTTTAAGGATCAAGCACCACTCTTCAAATATCACGCATGTTGTCTTTTTGTTGTTTTTGCACCATTTTATGGAAATCACGTAATTTATGTCACTTAAAACGCGGTACTAAATTTTATGTAAATATTTATAAGGAATATAAGGGCCAGGTATTTTCTTTTGCTTATGTGAATATGTGTGTATGTATTTCATATATCTTTTTGATTTTAATGAAATTAGTTAAAAATTCTGTAATTTAATAAGCTCTGTAAGATAAGCAGTTGAAATGTTTGCTAAGTTCCCATAATACACCTCATAAATTTATCTTGACATCAATGTGAATGCGAATTTGATGTCGTTGCTTATGAAAATTATAATATTTGAAAATGTTTTTATGAGCTATAAGTATTTAAATAAAATAATGTTATAAAAAAATTTTTAGAACGATACAAGAGCTTATAAAAATTTAATGTGGATGTATTAATTTATTTTTTGGAAAAGTAAACCTAACTTAGGGTCAACAAGCTCGATGTGAGGGACAATTAAAAGTTATTTCAGAAGAAGAAAAAAATTTTTCAAAATTCAACGCGACAATTATATAAGAACTGTAATAATTGATTCTGCATATAAATAGTGTCCCAAAACTCGAGCGAAAAGTAAATTTGATAGAGAACAAAGGTATTTAAAAATAGTAAATTTTTCATTGATTCACTAGTGGTACCAGCGGCTTCATAATGAAAATACTCTCTTAACATTTCATTATATCTTCACTCTTCAAAAGATATAGTATACAGTATAAGGTTGTGTATGGAATTGCATATCAGGTACATAAGTCAATTTATTGGCACAGACCTTAGAATTCAAAAAACCTCAAAGAAAAAGTTTCAACGAAGTTTAACCACATGATCTGGGAGACTGCTTGTGATCACCAAAACGGAAAAATAACACGATCAGGAAATGACACTAGTTTGATCCATATGTTATCCATATCCCTATCCTGCAATTTTTTCGTAAACAATGTCGCGACTGTGAGCACCACTAACTGTTATAGCCTGACCAGACGCATTTTCGAAAAAGAGTAGATTAATGAAATCCTTAGTCCAAAGTCTACACCAAACAGTGGAGGTTTTAGATCCCCCAAATGCGAAAATTTTGATAACTAACGAAACCATCAAAATGGAAATAAGCCTCATCAGAAGATGATTTAGTAGTAGTAGGATTCAGTTCTTGAGTCAATGAAGCAAGCATGAAAATGCAGGTTTTGCCTAAGAATACGCTGTAGAAAGGTTCTCGAGATGTCTTGTTCTTGTGAACGGTGCTAAATCGATATTCTCTTCACAATTGATAAAGTTAAATCACAATTTCGACAGTAATTTGTACGAAAATTGCGAACTGTAGCAGCCAAATCTTCATTGTTCTAAAAATATTGCTCACCAATAAATACGCGTTGTTCTTTCATGAAGTGCTTCATTTTTATTAATACTTAGCTATCAGCTGTCATATTGTTTATTTCTTATCCAACAATACTTTACCGCACAAATGGCGGGAAATTTAAATCTTGCGTACATTTTGGAACATTTTTATTATGAAAATTTCATTCAACAGCACTTAATCAAAATATTGTTATCTTGAGTTTGTTTGAGTTTTTAATTTGTCTCCGAACACGTATATATATATAATATTCATATATATGTTATACATAATATATGTTTATATATTTAATAATAAACATCATTTCAATATATAATTTCATAAAAGTTTACAAGTTTACTGTTTTTATCATCACTATGAGCCACTGTTTTGTATTTGTGTATACTCATAAAATGACAATTAACAGTAAAATTCACTTTAAGTGACAGGCAATTTCGAGCTGGCATTTTTATTTTGTACTCCCTGTTCTACTGCAGTTTTTGTAACTATTTTTATTTTTCAGAGGAGTTGTTGCGTTTCTTATTTATTTTTCTTTTTTTCTTACTCAATATAACTTCTTTAATTTATCCGCTTTGTGGTTGCTTTCGTGCTTTCTGGACTCACTGGCTTCTTATTTTCAATGTTTAATTTGAGTTGTTACTAAACTACCAGCTTCTTCTTAATACTTCCCTTGACTAAACTTGGTGCTTGATTTAGTTTTATGATGCTTTACAACAATCTTATCCACATCCTTTTAAAATTTCTTTCATTTCTCTTACTTATATTTATTTGAAAGTCAGCTCTTTTTATAAAATGTGTTCTTGTTGTTGTTGAAGTACATAATAATTTCAGCGGCCAAAGAACACAACACAAAAAACAGCATTTCAAAGCAACAAAAAAAATATTTATAAATCAAGGTCAAACACGCGATTATTTTCCGCCTCAGTAGTGACAACAAATTCATAATTTTTGAGACTAAGAGATTTTAATTTAAGTTTTTTTAGCTTATACTAAAATTATTAGATTCATTTACATATGTACTATATATATAAAATATAAAAATAACACTGGTCTCTCTAAACTTTTGCGAACCAGACAAGATTCTTTGACGGAGAAAATCAAAAGGTTGCTAGTGAGGTAGAATTTAAAAAAAAATTTAATTTACCTTGCACTTTCAAGGACATTTATTAATTTAATTTACGTAATACAAAGAAACTCCGAATACAATTTTGTTATGCAAAACCAAATCTTTAAGAAAAATAAGATCTATTCGCATCCACTGGAAATATTTCCATTGAAGCTTGCCTTCAATAATTTGTGCAATTCCTACTTGCTATGCTTATTACTGCATTTATTGGTCTCAACAGTACTTTTTTGATCCGTTTTTACTCTTCTGCAGCGTTATTCGCTTTTAAATAAGTGGCATTGCTTTACAATTTACAACAATTGCAAAAAAACTAATGTTTTCAGAAAATTATAATGTTTACCATAAGACGCTGGCTGGCTGAATGATTTGTCGGATAGATAGCTGGATGCTGCTTTTCTTTGCAATGGCAATGGTTTTGGCTTACGTCTGTATGATGTCTACCTTGCCAGCGCTTGTATATACAAATACACTGACAAAAGTTCATGTAAAATAAAAAAAAATTACTAAAACATACATATGTAAAACTTTATGGCATTGATGATTAATAACCCACGCCCAGATCAAATTGTTTGCTATAGAAACATAAGGTTTGTTGAAGATATAGACATTTAAAAACCGTTCTGTAGTACGATAAATTCTATACAAAATATACATGAATCTTTTTTCTAAAATACAAAATAGGCAAGTTCGCGTTGTGATGCAGTGTGCACTGAGCTGACAACATAAAGGTCCTTGGGTTCAGATGATACAATTTCCACAATTCGTAATTTTTTTTTTATGCTGCATAAATTTTTACAGTGTAATCAAGAAGTTGAATGTTAACTTGGTATCGTTTTTAAACAAGAATTGCAGCCACCAACAATAACGTTAACTTAAATTATTATTTACGTTTGAGTTTTGTTATTTTCTTTTTTATTCTGGCAACAATGGTAACATAAACAACAACAACAACAACAACAACATAGAATAATAACAAAAAATTTAAAGAAAAAATAACAATTATTTAAAGAAAATGTAGCACCAAGTGCCAAGTGATGCCTACAGGAAGCAGTGGCAACAGTAAAAGTACCGGCAACTTTTGCTTTGCATATGAAATCCTCTTCCGTTTGGAATTTGTGCTCACTTCCGTTATTTATTTAAAAGTTTTGAATGGGAAGCACGCCCGCTCGAGAGCTTATGGCAGCAACGGCTTCTCAGCCAACAGACAACGACGACGACGAAACTTATTTAATAATTCATTATTGTCCTCCAGTATGATGATGATATTTTTTGCCGCTTAATAATTTTTACACTATTTTTCTGTCATTCTTCTCAATTTGTTTTATTTTCTGCTGTTGGGGTCTATCCACGTGCGACTAACTTATTTCATATATTGAAAATGAGTGATGATGATATATTGAAATAGAATGATTTTTATACTTAAGTTCTTCAAAGATGACACAGACACGTTGATCATTGTAACGTTTCCAAGAAAAAAAACCTAACCCATAGGCGGAACAGCAAAGGCTATGCTAAGAAGATCCTTAGGTTCTTTCAGCTACTCAGCAATCTAATGAAGGAATCAATATGGGTCAATTGCCTCTTGGTGTATCTAAAAATTTTTGTATCCTAAGCTGCACCAAGTACTTAACTTAAATTTCTCTTAGTTTATTCATGGCAATGCCCCAAAATATTTTGCCATCTTTACGAAGTGCATGAAAAAAATTGTCACTAAACCTACTTTTGCTGCCTCGACACCGACCAACAACAGCCGTTGCTGGAAAAAGAAAAAACCAACTATGCGAATAAACTGAGTCCCAACGGAAGCTGCACTGATGCAACATATAAAGGTGAGCATGTAAATCAAACAGCCGGCAAAAGTTTCTAGACATAAAAAGTGGGCGTAACTATAAGTGGACGTGGATTTTTCTGTTGTTTAATGTTTTGTTAGAATGCTCGGCGCGTTGTACAATCTAATTTAAAGTTTCCTAGTTAAGCGACAACAACTACAACTATGACAGCAACAACAATAAAGTTAGTAGCAACAGCAGTTAAGGCGTGCAACATGCAATTTGTTAGCAGTAATAGTAAAAACAACAATAACAACAGAATTGCTACAACTTAAAAAGTTTTTAATTTGATGTTCATGAGTTGTGAGAAAATATCACTGTTTTTATAAATAAAAACAGATTAGTCAATAAACAAAAAAAAAAAACTTTTTATAACCCATGAGCACAACTGTCCCTTAGGATGAAGTACGATTTAATGATTTTTAATTTTTGAGCATTATATGATCAAGTTTTTCGATGGTTGGACTTTACTAATTCTGCCTACTTTTAGTCTAGTTAATGATATTTAAGTTTTTTAATATTTATATATCATTTTATTATTTGATCTCAATGGATAACGAGGATTATTTTGCCCTTCCCCCATTCCCCGCCCCCCACCCTCAACCTTTGCGCTTTGGCGACGGACCACTTCCTCCCCAGTTACGCCACTGTTTACGAAATATTATAAAACGCAAAGAATTGTTTGTTTTTTTAACTGTTTTAGTATACAGGGTGTCCCATTTGAACTTACACATCTGAATAAGTCAAAAGTCAAGTTAGAGGTCAAAGCGACCCCTGAAGGTCATTTCAAAGTCGAATTTCCGCTTGGTGCAGACAAGCTAGTAATCATTGGCTGGACCGCTGCACAATCTTGCCTTAACTGGCTGACCTTGAAATGACCTTCAGGGGTCGCTTTGACCTCTAACATGAATGCCTAGCTGAGCGTAGAATTTTGTGCTCTTCCGGAATCCGAGGGGTTTCCTTGTGAAAAACTAAAGTTGACCTTCAAATAACCTTGAAAATGTAGGTCAAGGTCATGGTTAAGGTCATGGCTGGATCAGCCCTTTGATACCCACCAACTTTTATTTGAAACATTTTTTGAATGACTTGCAATTTTTTAACTTATTCAGCTGTGTAAATTAAAATGGGACACCCCGTATATAAAGTATTTCAAAATCAAATCCTCCTAGAGAGATTTTGCAACAAAATTCGGATTAGCGTTAAAAAACCTATAAAATTAATTTCGTTGCATAGGTACAGTGGCAGTTTCCTCAATGCACACTTAGTAATAAGAGGGTAAATGACCATCCATTATGCTCCAGCTATCACTGTCAACAAGAGCAAAACTCTAGGGACTTAAAACCTTAAGCGTTTTGCAGCCGCCAGACTTTTTTATGTGTGAGAATGTTGAGGAAATAAAAATATTATGAGTACAATACTTCTATGAATTTTTAGAGTTCAAATCAAGATAATGATTTTTCTTTAAGTTTTAGTCAGCTTAACTCTATGTCTGCCCCATTGTGCAACGTTATCAATCATATTTGTTTTTAATTCAATATTCATAATATGTATGTACAAACTGATAAGAAATTGAAATGTAAACAGAATTTTTTTCAAATTTGCTACAGAAATCATCATTAGCTTTGTTGGCATTAGTAGAGAACTCGTTTTAAGATGAACTGCTGCTAAAATATTAAAACAATTGAAATAAGTGAAAAACTAATAAATCAAACTAAAATTAAAATAATAATAACTCAAAAATAAAATGAAGCTTAAAGCAACAATATTTTTATTGCTAACAACATATGTTTTCAACGGAGTCGTTGGCCGTAGTGATATAATTTATCCAGGTGATAGTGCTCGAAAAGCGCAGCATAATCCACAACAAAATTATCAACAGCAACATCAAGAGCAATGTACTCATGCACCGCATTATCATCAGCGGCAACAAGACTCAACAGCTTATTATCCAAATACACAACAGTATCAACATCAGCATCATCAACCATTCCAACGCAATGGTGGTGGTCGTGTTATTTATCCTGGAGAAAGTGCTCGAGGCTCACAGCAAAACTATCAACAGCACTCACACAATCAACAGCATCATCAAGAGCAATCTACGCATATACCACAACATAATCAACAACAGCATGCAACAGCTTATCATCAAAATCCACAGCAATTCGGAGTTCATGGTGGTGGTCGTATTATTTATCCTGATGAAAGTGCTCGACATCAACAACATCAACAATTTCAACATAATCCACAGTATCATGCACAACAACAGCAGCATCAACCAAATCACCAGTTGACACCATCAACATTTAGTTATCAAACACATGCTGCAACGCCTACAGTTAATCCTCGCAATCATAATTTTGATAAAAGCGATGCAGCCGCAACGCCGGCAAGTAATGTGGAAACTCCAATTGTTAAAGATGTAGAGTTTGAATCGCGTATGGCGTTGTGGGCTCCACCAAGGTGTCGCAGTTTTGATCATAAAGGACGTTGTCGTTCAAACGGTTAGGGCTTTTGAAAATGTTTTATTTTAAGGTGGTATATTATTAAGAAAATATAAAAATACTGCAGTGCATACAAAAAACGTAATGCCATAGTAAATAATAAACTGTATACAGTTTGAAATTGTATTCTCACAGAAAAAAGGATAGACAAAGCGTCCTGTAATTAAAAATAAATTTCATTACTTAAAGCCAAATTTTCTTTAAACAAAATATTCTCTTCTGCAAATTATAATTTTTCTATATTAAATGATTATTTTTTTATGTCTGAATAAGAGCTACTGCTCATTTGGAGCATGAACTCATTTTAGATTTGACGCGCGCTTTTATAGCTTGTAGCATCTAATTTGTGCATCGAATATAGCGAATCCTCCTTAAAAATTGATGCCTCGTGCTAAGTTACAAATAATCGCAGCAATTATTGCGAATTTTTTGCACTTCGTTCTTATTATATTTAGTTTGCTGTAAGTAATTTGCTTGCTGCAAATCGTGGTCTCTTACTCCGAATAAGCCAGCAGTTACATGAGTGCACTGCGTAGAATTGATCAGTGATGTCGTTGTTTTGGGAAAAATGTATCATCTTGAAATGGCAAAATGTTCTCGCTTAATTCACATGTTAATTTTTATCTTAGGAAAATATTATCATTAAAATTTTTTTTTTCAAATTTATTATGTATGTATTTATTGTGCCAACTCGCTTGAAGACATTTTTTAGGCAATTCGTCAGTCTGCCGAATCTTTAGCATTCTCTTAAAATAACTGCTTACTTGTTTGTCCATTTCTGAAAAGTTCTATCTAATAAAAATGCGTAATTAAATCAAATTCAAGAAACACGCTCACTGCAACACTATCACTGATCTCTTTTTGTTATTTGAAAAAGCTAATCAGTTCTCTTCAAATCATGGCCTCGCGCTCTGAATAAAAACACAAATGTAATACATTTCTTCATTTCATCACGATATGAGAACTAGATTTTTACATACAAATATGACTGACGTATACTAAGGCTTATCGTTGCACCATAAAATGATGTCACAGCAGTTTAACATTTCTTAGTCAGATACAGATACTTGTAAGTGTATAAGAGTGTTATCTGTTTTTTGTAATTTCGAGATGGCCCAAGGCCGATGAAGACTTTGGTATAGAAACATATGGCTACCATTTGAAATAATTAATTTATTATTCAGAGAATTTATTGTATATCAAAGAGATGCACGCTATGGCATATATTTCTAAAAATATTGTGTCAGATAACATTTGCCAATAATTAAAAAAGGTTTAAAATCCTTGATAATGGTAGTTATGTGCCATATTGCATAATATGCTTGAATGCTATTTTATACATATTACACAAGCAAACACATGGCAAAATCTGATAATCTCCTTGATGATATGCGAACACGTAACGTTGCTACGTATGCTAGTACTTGTTAACTTGTTGAATACTGTTGATACATATTTTCACTGATGAGATATTTCCACTGATAATGTTACGTATTCATTGTATGTTAATGCTACCTACCATTGTTGCTGCTGCTGTCTAATTAAACAGAATTCAACTTATAATAATCGGATTTAGCACATATTTTGCCACATAAGCACATTGACATTTAAGGCCACGAATATGTTTGCCCGAACATCACCATTAATAACCAATTAAAATTGTCACCAACTAAGCCATGTTACAAAAAAAAATGGAGCAAAAGAAGAATTCACATGAAATCTAACATGAGCATGAGCATTAGCATTAACAAATTATATAAAAACTGAGGGCCACGACTTCAAGCTAGTGGCTTATGGTAGTGGCGAAAACGCAAAGCCATGCTGCATGTAAAAGGGAAATATGTCCACAGGATATTGCGCCATTTCTTCACTGGCCAAATGGCATGCTCCTCAGCGAAAAGTAAACTCTTGCTGACGTCCTGTTTGGACAGGAAAGGTACTTTTCTGGATCTTTTTGCTCCTATATTATTATTAATTAGCCTTTTCCGAATAGTCGAAGTGCTGACATTGATGGAAAACTCTTTTTTCACTTTATTGGTAGATGCAAAGGGGTTCTCTCTCACAAATCTCAACATAGTTCTCTCAAGAATTGGCGATATTTTTGACTTTCGTCCACGCGTTTCCTTCTGTGGCGTATATTTTATTGCCTTTTCTACCATTCTCTTTAGGCAATTTAACGTTCTGGCTATTTTTCGTTATGAAAATCCGTTATCGTGAAGCTCTTTTATGTCTCTACGAAGCTGGACGGTGCAATTTCGACTTCTCCCCATTCTGAATCACTAAATTTCATTATTTGGCTATTTTTTCAAATTATAATTTTAGATCATCTCATATACAATACCGTTATAGCTTATAAATGTTTAAAAACCACAAAGTTTCAAAAATATAACTTACTTTATATTCGTGTCCCTATTATTTCGCACAGGCTAAATTGAGCCCACTTCATAATACGATCAACAACTTCGAAACGATGAAAAATTTTTTTACTCTGATAACGGCTCTTTACTGCATTGATATCCCAGCAAGTAATGTAATGTAACATTTTACCTCAATTTATTCAAACAGAAGCAGAGGTGTGTTTGAACTATTTCAATGTAAGTGTCCCTATTATTTTTCACATGACTGTATGTACGTCAAATTTTCAACATAAAAAAAATGTAAAACGTTATTGAATAAATTCCCCTATTTTGGATAAGTTCCCGTGGTTTTCTTTTCATAAAATACCACTACTGTCGTTGTTACGACTGAGCAGGTGGCAACGTAGTCAACTGTCATCAGTTGGTTTTAATTTTAAGTGCAAAATACAAATTCAATTTTTCGTGTTCTTTAATAATGTTATTAAAATAAATAGAAGCATTAAAAATGTGAAATTTATTTTTTCGTAAGTTTTGTATAATAAATTTAGCAAAATATTTAAGTTAAATTGCACGAAAGTGCAAATACAAATGAAAGCAGTGCCGTCGGCAGAGCTGGCATTACCGCTGTAAGTGTAGTGTTTTATTTTCCATCGCAAAATGAAATGTGATTTCATGAAATGCAAGAAGTAACAATTGTTAAAAATTTAATAGAAATTTTCCAAAATTTTATGAGTGTTTGCTTTATTTCTTAAAAATTAAGTAAGAAGCCTTTTCAGCAAGGCTGTGAAAAGTTAAAGAGGTAGTGTAAGTGTATTGCAGTTGCTACAAGACTGCACGATCCGCTGCTGTTATTTAAAAATTATTTTGCTGTGCGGTAAGTGTTTTAGTTTATGTGTTAATATATTGAATGCAAAATATATATATGTAGGTCGGTCATTCTTAAAATAACTCCACATTTTTTTCTGATTTTTTTGAAAATTTTTGAAATGATATATCTCAAAAACTATGGGTAATAGGACAAAAAAACTTAGGATCAATTTTATTTTGAAATGCTTAAGTTCAAGTTAGTTTTTACTTACGACTACGACAAACCAAGTTTTCCTAAAAATATTTTCTGTACTTTATTTGCCAGCAAAAACTAAATATTAAGACTTACATACATATAAACGGTTTTGCACTTATGAAATCAAGAATTTGACCTTTTTAAAAAATTTGTTCAATTAATAACACAAAAACAATAATAAATTTATTTAACAAGAAGGCAACAAAACCAACCATCAGAATTTTCTTAACCCAATTAATTTCTTCTACAAGCAACAAATAAAACACTGATGTATTTTTCTCAGTATGCGATATCTGCTTAAGAGCATATAATGTTTAAAAAAATGTAAAAATTCATCTTACATGTCTGAGTACTCGCGTGCCAGATCCTTTTTACTTCGATGCTATGCTATTAGAGCGATTAAATCATTAAAAAGGATTTTATCCAGAGATTGCAACAGTTAATAAACCGAGAATGAAACAGTGCTTGGGTGGGTGGGGAGTATATGTAAAAGGATAGTATTTCAATCTCTTGTAATGGCTGCTTTTGCGGTTGAATAACGACGCTATCATTGATAGCATAATGAAGGCATAATGTACAGACGAGCTTTTGCCAGCTTAGTAATGAAGACGATTCTGAAACATTTTTATATTTTAATTTTTTTGCTTGCTTGTGTGATGGGCATCAAAATAGAAGCATAAGGATTAAAATATTTTTACTGCTGCTAATGAGTTACCAATTAGATTGGGTAACCACTTGGAATGTGTTAGTTATTTTCTTGTTGTGCAAAGAAGTATTTAAATTTCTGTTTTATCCTTTTATGTTTTACATCTCTTAAATAAGGTTTTTCTATTATTAAATTGTTTATGCTACCGTAAAAATTTTGGAGAATAATGTCTGTTAAGAATTTTGGAATACTTTTTTTAGCAATAGTTGTAGAATATTTCGCTTATTTGGACGCTTAACAACTAAGATAGGGTAAATTTTGAAGAAATAACTCTTTAGGGTATCCAAACAACCAACCAGATTTCGTGATAAAATTAATATTACCTCCTCCTTCACTTCCCTACAACTTCTACAGAAGTCAGAAGACCGAACACGTTATCACTCCGGATGCCTACACTATTTCTTGTACGGGATATCAGTTCTGACGAGCGCTTAGCATCGCATTTCGTTCAGATATCCATCCTGTGTTAGCCTTATTAGACCTTATTCGATCTCTTACTCTATTAAAATACCAATTAATTTTCCAATAATTTTATTAATTTTGCTACCGAAATTTTCTCAAAAAAGAAACAATTTTAACTACAATCTACACCAATAATAATTTACACCTAATTATATGACATACATGAACAACCGAAAAAAATTTAGATAATTTTAATATATGTACCTTCTAGACCGAGAGTTTAAGCTATTATGACAAGATATTTTTATCACTTTTCTTTTTAATAAAATAAATATTTTTGGATTAATTTGAATAAATAATTTTATATAATATATATAAATTGTTGAAATTTCACCACGGCAAAATCCTTGAATTGTTTTAAATATCATTTGGACGTTTGGTAGTAGCTTTTGTTGTTGGAGGTGGGGCATTGTAACCCTTCACAGTCAGAGCATCTCCAAATACAGGCTTGAAGAAGAGTACAAAACGTGCGTAGCGGCGTGCCGAGTTCTGTTCATAAAAAATAAAAATATTTTTAAAGCTCATCATACAAGCAAAATTTTGTAGTAACTGATATTTCATAAATGTAACATTAAATCCGATTGAATTTTAAATTAACTCTTTAAAACACTTAATAAAATGTTGAAGGCTTATATGGGATAGATTTATTCTGAAAGGTTATTTTATGTTGATAATCTTATATGGATATATACATTTCGATCAAAAGAACTTTATGGAGTACAAGAAAAATTGTTCTTAATAAATTCACAAGTCGCTCCAAAAATGTAAAAAATCATGTAGAAAGTCACAAAATGTCCTTTCAGAAATGCTATATCTCTAATTCTTTAAAATGCACGGACCAAATTGTTCACTCTAAAAATTGACATTTGAATTATAGCAGTCAGCAACCGAGTAGCGATTTTTGGAAACTCGAATCTCTAAAGATTTGCATAATATCAGTTATCTTTCATAAAAATTTTTTTTCTTCCTGACTATGTAAGTAGAAACTGATGTTACGACTAAACTTGTTTTAAAC
The DNA here is from genome assembly GCA_963662105.1 of Meiosimyza platycephala. NCBI lineage: Eukaryota > Metazoa > Arthropoda > Insecta > Diptera > Lauxaniidae > Meiosimyza > Meiosimyza platycephala. The sequence goes on from OY759208.1 coordinate 23,795,050, forward strand.
TGTTTATATTATTTAAAAATGCTTAACGCTTTTTAAATATTTAGTATAATGTAAATATTTTAGAGACTTAAATGATCCAAAAGTTCAATGTATCAGAAAATATTTGCATGTTTTTTATTTAAGTTTTGGAAAAGCTTATGTCATAAACCTACCATCATTAAATTGGATATAGTCTTCGAAACCGCCGTCAGGGTGGCAAAACCTCTATTGAAGAGATCACCAGGCACATCTACCGAAACATTATTACGATCAAATTCGGGAATATCATCATCGTTGCTTCTACCTTTCACAGCACGCATGATGCGAGAATGCGCTGATCTAGGTTGTGGCTAAAAGATATAAAAATATTTGAAATTAATTTCGAAAAATTTGAGAAAGTTTTACAAATGAATATATTTTACATTTAATTTCGCTGTAAAGTTTCAAGTTTTTCTATATTTACAAATGTAATTAAAGTAGTAAAAAAAATGTATATTTTTTATAAATTTATTCAAAAACAATGAACTAATTACTAAGTAAAATTTCGCAATATGTTTTATAATATATAAAATATAGGTTACCGCTGAATTTTTTTTTTCCTTTGACCTTATCAGATCACATATTAAAATCTGAGATAGGCGATGTAATTTTGAAGTAAAAACCTTAAAAATTTAGAGCAGCTCACAATATTCAGCTTTAGTTAAAATATTTACAAATTTTAGAGAAAATTTATAAAATTTTAAGTAATCAATACGATAAAAAAAATAAATTTTTTGAATTCGAACTTTTGTTAACAAAACTACGGGAATTCTTACTTCCTTGGCCAACTGTATTTATAAAATATACTTACTATTTTTGATTAGTGAGATTTTATAGCCTAAATATCATGACAATGTTTTATTAATTGCTAGATGAACTCATCACATCATGTCTTAAAGTAAAATGGTCTTTAAGATTAACAAGCCTTTATAAAACGAACTTCATAATTTGTTAGCTAATATTAATAATTTCACGATGCACCAGTAATATGTTCAGCACACTGATGCCGTATAATTTTCATAAGTTAACGATTTTTTTTCAAAAAGCTCTAGCATATTTTTGGAATTAACTTTTAGAATGTTACTTCTTTAGGTTCCACAACATCTCGAAAACACGACAATCTGAAATTTTTTGACTTTGGAATATTTAGCATTAAAGCTTTTAACAGCCGTATGTATATGAGGGTGTTTTTACTGAAATTGACATGACAGTATCTTAGAACAAAATATGTACATACATATATATATATATATATACAGCCTATAACTTTCATAAAAATTGAATTATCATATTAAATTCCAAAAAAAGACTTACAAATAAAACACCCGATTTAAGTAACTTAAATAATAATAAATTTTGAAAAAAAAAAAGAAATAAATTTTATTCAATTTCATTCGTTGTTGGTGGACTCTGTGTTGTTGTAGTTGTAGTAGTTGTTGTTGTTGTTGGAGTTTGATTTCCTTTTACAGTCAAAGAATCACCAAATACAGGCCTTAACAGAAGCGCAAAACGAGAATAACGACGCGCAGAATTCTGTTTAGAAAGAAATCATCATATGAAAAGTTGTAAGATTTTTGAAAAATGATATGTTATCAACTGCATTAATGTAGTGTGGGCAGAAACAACGATCTTATTTCCAAACGAATATGACGATAACAAGAAGAATGCATGTAGTTGGGAAAGAACATTAAAGCTGACACTGAAGTTGAAAAAAGTTTTTAGCCAAGCAATGACAAATCAGGGAGCAGTTTTGCTAAAGACAGCTATAACCAACATGTAATTGTAAAAGCTCTTAACAGCATCATGTTAACTTGAAAACTGTTAAGTTGGAAAAATCTTAAAAACAACAAAAGCATTTTGTAAGCTACAGCAGCAATGTTATGTTAAAATCCCGTATTGCCCTGCAAAAGCTCTTGTTATAAAACTTAAAGCTTGCTCTTATGTTAATGCATTAATATTGGCTGTTAATTAAAGTTTTTTATATATACACCGTATGTTATATTATATTAGTTACTAATGTATTAAAATTAAAGCTTTTAGTATTATTTTAATGCCAACAAAATAAATGTAAACTTTCTGTAACTTACCGTTATTAAACCCGAAAACACTTTCGAAATATCTATAACTGATAATGAAGTTTTCGCAAATAGTTCTGGTGGGAAATCAATTTCAACATTTTTACGATCAAATATCGATACATCGTCGCCATAATCTTTGGTTGCGGTGGCACGTACTAAGCGAGTAGATGCTACTTTTGAACGCTAAAAGTAAGAAAAAATTATATTATATATTAGAGGTATGAAATTCAGAGCTAATGCATGAAAGAGAATGGGAAATTTTATCAAATACTGTGTGGAAAATAATATTGAAAGAACTGAACAATAAAGAAATTCAGTTCATAACTAGAAAGCGCATAATTTGAAAAGATTTTTTTGAAATGTTTATGGATATTTTATGTCTCAATTTGTAAAAGATCGTAGCAATTAAAAAGGAATATAAATATAAATTTTAATGTCAAGCAGCGCCATAATTAATTTCTTTATCTCACTTTATCACTCTTGAAGTCTCTCTGTCTCTTCATTTCTTTGCAATAAAAGAAAACAGAAACGTTCTAAGATTTCTTCTGCTTGTTTTATTTTAACAAAGCGTATTGAAACAAACTAGGATCACAAAATTTTTTTATAAAACTCGGTCTTGTCGGTCAGATTTTTTGCTGTTAGCAAACATATTTTTGATAGTACTGGCTGATACACCAGCACAGCTCAAAGGTTTACTAATCATGAACTCTCAGCGAGAATTTGAATGACTTATGCAGATAGCATACCACTTTACCACCAAGCAGTTCGACATGCCAGCAAGACTATCCAACGTCACATCTACTTAAGAAGAAGTAGGTTTGCCAATCAACCCTGATAAAACAAAAAACATCTTCATTCGCCCAAACAGTACCAGCATTTAAAAGTGAATAGTTTTACTTATTTTAGTAGCGTTATAACACCTGTTCATGCTAGAATCACCAAAGTGAAAAACACCTTCCCATAGGTTTGCAATGTTGGGTAATTTTGGCTCCTGCCAACGGCAACATAGCTCAAAGTCTGTGGGTCGAATTTAAAATCAGCACTGCTACAAAATATGCGAGTATTCACCAACAATTATCTCCACCGATTTCTGAACATTTGATGACGCAGAATTACCTGCAATATCAAATTGCTCATCAAGTAACAAAAACATACGTTTTATATCCAAATCAAGTGAAGAAATTGAAAACGAATCGGGTATACGTTGCGCCAGTCACAGAAACCTTGAAAACGAAATTGTAATAGTGGAAATATAGTGTTATTCTGATAAAATCTTGGATGTTCTCTATCTTCTTATTCGGATAATTGATCTATTCAACTGAAATTTACTGCATCCATTAAATGCACTTTGTATTATTATTTATAATATTTCCTAAAGTTCTTTGAGTCATCACAAGTAAAGCATCCTAAAATATCGTTTAAATAAAAATAGTACTTTTCGTTAATTGGTTTTAAATTTTAATTTTATTTTCAGTGTAATTTTTAAATGTAAATATTTACAATAGTGATATGTTTGTCAAATTTTTAGCTAATAAAAATAAATGTTTTTGTTTTCGTCTAACATACGATTATGTAATTTTCTTTTTCAGCTGTTATATGAAAACATTTCGAGCGAAATTATTCATGAATGATCGAACCATAATTCTAACTTAAAAACTAAAAGTAAAAACATAAACAAAATTGATATTGTAATTTAAATACCTTATACAGTGATAAAACTAAAGACAAAAAGTAATAAGAAACAATGAAAAAATCATATACAAAAAAAAGTATTTGAGTACCTAAGTAATAGAATTTGGGAAACCTTATGAAAATGTTTGCTTATTATATTACGCGTCCTCTTTAATAACCAGCTTCATCAGTGTCCGGTGCTGGTGTCGAACTGCCCGCAGCACCAGATGAACCTTGCAAAATGGGACCAGAGAAGCTCAGGAATTTCGAGACGACATTGCCAAGGCCAGCATTAGCATTGCCATTGCCAGCTGAAGAGCCGCTGAAGGCAGTGATGGTTGTCAGCACACCGGTTGTCAAATCATTCGCAATGTTGCCTAGCGAACGTATTTTGGGTGATACTACAGCTGTGACCAATGTCTGGAAATCATTAATAGGCACTGGCTTAGGAATGTTCCATTGTTTGTTCTTTTCGATATTGGCGCGATCCAATTGCTCAATAACGCGTGTTTTCGTATCAAGGAAATTATCGATTTTCTAAATGTGGAAGAAATCAAGTGGTTAAAGAGTAGTCAGGCTTAAGTGGCGTTAAAAGAGAAGATAAATAAAAATAAGTTGCATCTACTTACGCCAAAGAAAAATCCGAGTAATGCATTTTTGGCCTCAAATGTGGCATCAGGTAGTTTTCTTTTGTTACGTTCTAAGTCATCTTGTGACACATCCTAGAATTGTATAGTTTTTTATTAAATTATCATTTTTGTTTTTAAACTTTTTTTTTTTTTTGTGTAAATCACTGTTGAAACTTTAAAAAAAAATTAATTAACTAATATAGCAAAATCTTTTTTTAATGGTCTGGTTTTACTAACAGAATCCATTGACCTTCTTTGAAATACATTTGATATTTTGTTTGTATTTAAAAAAAAAAAAAAAATAAACAGAAAAACCGAAAGTTGTTTAATTTATGCCAATATTTAGTGGTACAACTAGTTTTCATTTATTTTAAAACGTGTTTTTAATTGTGTCTGCATTAAAAATTGGTTATTGCAAATCATGCAATACTTAGAACTAAAGCGCTAAGTTTGTGATATTAAGCAATCGCTAATAGAAGTTAATTTTAAAGTCCAATTTTTTCCGCAGCAGTTTATTAAGAAAAATCCATTAAATACGCAAAATCTAGATAGATCTTATACATACAGTCTAACAAATGACACTCTTTTCCTACGGACAGAGGCGTATTTGTTTAGAAATTGTTGAACCTAGCAAATCCTTCATTGCGGAACGTATTACACAGTATGGTGCGTTTCTGCATTTTCCGCGGCAAAATATGTTGTTTGCTCCTACATAGGCGTAACATAAATAAGATGTCTTTTGAAAACAAAAATTACATACATAGTTTCCATATGAAAAATATGCTATTTTCAAGGTAAACTTGATTTTTTGTTATTATTAATGATATTCTATGAAAATATTTTATCATAGGATTGTTATCAGTAACTAGAATTAAGTTTAACAGATTAAAGCAGTTGACAATGAAAAGATCAAAGGCCTTTCAAGGATTTTTTTTTTTTCAAACAACTATTGTTTTTTGTCGAAGACACGTCAGTAGAAAAATTTATTTAAAGCCTCTCTTCGAATAAAAACTACATACTTAAGTTCACTGCTACATTTTTTTTAACAGTCAAATTTGGGGTCAAACTAAAGACTTTTAAGGCATAGATTGTAGCAAAACCTTTGGAATCAGCATCATGGATCGCGATACATGGTATGTGGTACAAAGCCGAGATATGCCCACTTGAAAGCACCAAAAGTTAGATTTTGCTAAACAAATGAAAAAGTGAGCCTCTTATATTCTAGGAAATTATGATTTAATCAAAATTATAGAGAGGGTGAAAATATATCGAAAAGATCTTGCCTTCTTTTTTTCATTTTAAAATTTAAAATAATCATTTTGACTAAATATAATGTTTAATTTTTTATACATTAATTTTTCGCCCAACTGCGGCTTATATTCGAAATTTTAATAAGAGAAAGTGGGTAGTCTTTTGAGCAGAACATCGTTATACATTCATCTCCTCTACAACAAGACTACAAGAGTAAGTAATATTTTTCTAATTGACAGATAGAGAGACAATATCAGAACTGGAACAGAAAATAATTATTAATTATTTTACTCAAATTACTGTTCAAGTTCAGTACAGCGTGTGGTAACACCAAAAAATTACATAAAACAAAAAAAGAAACAACACAAGGAACGGCTCATGCTAGTCATGCAGTTTCATCCGTTGCTAAGCGGAATCATCAGCGACTTTTAAGCCGATAAGGAAGAATTTCTTTTTGCAAAGATTTATTGAGGACCTAAGCAAAAAGTGAGACAAAGCAAATCCAAAACTCTTTTATCTATTGTGTGTCTTTGCTTTTATAATTTATTTGTAAAATGAATTCTTAAAATTGAGCTAAAAAGGAAAATTTTTGAAATTTTGTAAACCCTCATAATATGCTGTACAAAACAGGCTCTCATCCTTTGTTATTTCCCTAATCTGCTCATGGAGCATAGGCTCTTAATATAACGTTTCCATTATGCAACGTGTTTAGCGAATGCCTGCAATTCTCTACAATATTTCACCGATGCATATTTATCTATATTTCTTGTACTAGCAATCGTTTCCACGATGGTTTAGGATAGTCACTAACCTTAGTGCTAGCCTTAGGGTTCAAATTCAATACTCTTATTGTTAGATTTTCTTTTGGTAATTTGCACAAAATGTGTCCAATTCATTTCCGTTTGATTTTAAAGGATATCGAGTTTTGTAGCCATTTGGTTAGAAATTCAACAAAAGAATTTATCATGGCCCAAACAATTTTCAGAATTCGCCAAAAGTAATTGTTGTTAAACACTTGTAAACTTTATTGCATTTACTTTTTCCTGGCACAAATACGTCAACGAGCTACATACTTATTTATGAAAAATAATGACCGAAAACTTATACAATAGATAAAAGTGTGAAGCAGTAGCTATTTGTGAAAAATGCTTCACCTGTTCACAGGTAGAACCATAGTCCTTTCAAAATCTTTTGTGCTAATGTAGAGAAGGTTTTAGATTAAAATACAGCCAGAAATCGCTGACGATGATAACATTGTTGATATACAAAAAGTTTTTCATATGCAATTAATTTTTATGGCATTGATATTTTGATTATTTTCGAGAATTCTGTTGCGCTATTTTTAAAAATTGTATTGAAAAAAACTGCTTTTATGTAACTAAATGCTATTTTTAATAATTATGTCGCCACCACATATACTTACAGTATATGTGCTTCATTTATAACTATTTTTTTTTTTTTTTTTTTGAATTGATGATTGATATTATTTTTATAGCAGAAACGACAATTACACATAAACTTTGCTTTAATATGAATGACAATAAAATGTTTAATGCATACAAGCCAATGAGAAAAATTTGACCTAGAGACAATTAATTGCCAATATGTATTAATCAGTTTAAAGAAACGAAAACAAAAAAAAAACTGCAATAGGTACACAACAATCGACCAATTGGCAGGTGCGTCATGTGAATTAATATTAACGAGCTGCTGCGTTTGAAAAATTAAAAAAAAAACACGCAACAATTACCATTAAAAAAAGTAGACCATAAAATGACCTTTAAACTTAAAGTTAACAGCGACAACAACAAAAGAAAAATATCCAGTCAACATGTTGAGAAATAAAAAAAAAAAAATCCCATCTGTGGTGTCACCAATACTGATGTTGACAGCTTTTTTTCATAATTTCCAGCTGACCATTTCATTTTGTCACCAACAGTGATTAATTTTTGTTTCAATAAATTTGCTTGTCGTAGCCTTAGTGTAGCTGGCACTCTACGCATGCGCTTTGCATATAAACGGCAAATAAAGCCAAAGCTGTCAGCAACAAAAACAAAAAAACAAAATCAATAAACAGTGTGGCCAAAATATAAATATGTATTTTTATTTTTGTTTTTTTTGTTTTTTTTTTATTCAAAATGCTTTTGTTACCAACTAACAATAAGAAATTTAACACTTGTTAACAACAACAAAAATAATTGCTCACTTGTCTTTTGGCAAGTACTAAGTGGGAAAAACGCTTAACGGGGGCTTTTTTATTGACCAATTGTTAGGCACAAGCAACCAACAAACCACTATTGAAACTGGCTTTTTAATGTGCGCGCACACTTGATTACATAATAATGTATGTGCATATATATATCGCGCGATCATCGCTTATTCCATGCTTCTGCAGCTTTATCAGTTTCTTCTTCTTTTACTTGTCGAAATAGCGTGCAAGCTGATAGCGTCAAGTTAAAGAAGAAAAAAAAAAAGCGAAAAATTTGTTATGGTAGGTCGTTTTCGTCGTCGATAAAGGAAAAAAAAACAGTGTCTTTGTGAAGAGATTGTTGACTTGTTCAAGAAAAAAAAAAAAACAGCTGAATTTGAAATGGAAATAAATTTTTATAAGGGCGTTTGCCAAGGTCGTTTTGTTGATTTAATTAGGCCGTGATTTTTCGTTTATTTACTTAAGAGGGAAATACTGCCGCTTTCTGATTTTAGTTCCTTAATTTAAATAAATTGTCATCTGATATAAATGCTTTCGGTTGTTATTTTAAATCAATTTTGGAAAACCCTATATTTAATTATTACATGCTGGTAAATACGCCTCAATAGATAAGGTCATTTGATAACAAAAACTGAAAAAACTTCTTTCATTCTTTATGAAATAAAAAGTTCAGCAAAGTCATAAAATATATAAATATACCGAAAAAAATCGAAAAAGTGATAAAGCTCATCAAAAAAAAAAAAAGACATCGAGCATTATTCTTGAAATTTTAATATCCCTGTATTAATATTCAAAGTACTACAAAAAAAAAATGACATTTCACTTGTTAAAATCGGCTGGGTAAGATAGGAGCTAAGCGACTTCGCATACTCCACCGCACTCCACTGGATACTGTGAACAATTGATTTCTGCGCAACATGTGACCTACAATATTCATCCTTAAGAACCAGATATTGATCAGAACGGATGATAACATAATATTAAAAATAGTTAAGAAATTTCTGAATCTTGGATGCAACTTTCTATATCTTCCGGTACATTAATGTTACAATAACGAACAATAGCTTAAGTCGAGATAAGGCAAATGGAGTTTATTTCCGTTACAATGTGTGCTCTATCTCAATCTTTTCAATGAAAATATTCAATATTTTAATCTTTAGAGGCAAGATCTTTACATGATCCCATACAGTTGACTCATATATAATTGAAAAAAATCAAGCAGCGTCGTTTGCCTTACGCGAATATTGTTATTTGAATGGTTGAAGTTGAGCCGGATGCTTGGGAGCAAATTCTAATAACCTGGGAGGCTCACTTTACACTCACTGGCGCTGTCACAGCCAAATTGATCTTCATATAGTTCACGAAACACTGTTGCCTGATGAGATAAGTACTGTTTAGGTCAGCTCCTAATCATCATAGGGCCATTCTTCTTCGAAGCTAGTGAGACTGTCAATCTCACCCGATATCGATGGATTTTGACACACTTTGTGTTACCGCAAAGCATGAAAAAGCTCTGAAAGACTTCTGGTTCTAACAAGACAGCGCGACATGGCACATTTCGTCCTCAATAATAGACTATTTGCGTGTGAAGTTTCCATTGAATAGATTAAGTTGGCGCATCTGTTACTTGGTAGAATTTAGTTTCTGTTACTTGGGTATTATTAAGATCAGAATAATTACCATCATATTGTTCACAAGCGATAAATAAATTTCAACCAAAACAAATGCAAAATTGGTCCATCTGACCATCTGACTTTGTAATGTTAACTTAAGCGATGTTTTCTTTTTTCCAAAGATATTCTACGTGACTTTCCAGCACTTTAAGCGTCCTATTTCGTATGCATGGCTGTAATAAGACTTTGGTAGCCCATATACAAATCTTTCTAATGGGTAAGTCTTATGGGCTTGTGAGACGGATTTCTGAGGAGATGAATTTGTTGCTACTATTTTTGTCTTTAGAGACAGAATCCCGAAATATATCACTCCAATTGAATGAGAACAAAATTAGGCCATGTCTTACTCTTTTTTACAATCGATGTTTTTCATACAATTTTTTTAAAAATAAGCCTAACAATACGCAAAGTGAATTAATCTATCTTCCTACAAAAATATCATGAACGTTAAAAAGCCCGAACACTACATATAATTGAGCACAAACTTCCTTTTGATAGAACAATCAGATTCAATTACGTTTTCTTTTTCAGTTTTAAACATTTGAAAATATATGAACAAAACCTTTCTTTCGAAACCTGCTGCCTTTTATCCTAACAGATTTAAAATCACAGATGCTAAGTCCGCATACGTAACAAACATATGCATGCATGTTCTATATATCACTTCCGAGTGAAATTCATGTGAATTTCATACAGATCGACATGATTTCATTTCACTTTCACTCGGAAGTGAAATGTAGAGCATAATAATTCATCCGACTTTGAGAACCTTTTTTGAGAACTGAACTTGCTTTGAAATTGTTATATAAACTTCAACGAATAGATGAATTTTTAGCCGATGAATTAGGTTCAAAAATTACAATAACTTTGAAAAAATTTCTCTGAAAATGTGGCGCTTAACCTCCATTTCAACCGAAAATTATAATCGATTACATTCAAATAAAAAAAAGTTTAATTTACTTTTAGTAAACTCTAAACATTCGAATGGAAAAGTTTTCTTAAAGGTTAATTGTTTGTTGATTATAAATTTGAGAAAAAGAAATTCTTGGCCTGTCTATAAAGTTTAGAAATTCAACATAACAAGATAATATTTACAGTTCATGCTTAATGTTGTTGGAATTTTTTCAATATAAAAGTGCTATTTACCTCGCCATTGATTGGATTTAAGTCATTATCCTTGTCATCTTCCAAATTTAATAAATCATCTTGTCTCTTTACACGCACCCCTGGCATGGCCAGGCACAAATGACAGAGGGCCAAAAGCAACGTTACCGCTAAACTGCACTTGAGTAGCTGCATTTTTGTCGGTTTATTATGATTTTCTTTATTTAAATGTTGTAGATAGTTGTTCTTAAAGATGTTAATGCGATATTTATGAAATATCCAAGAAATTAAAACTGTAAAGAAGAGGGAAAAATAAAGTTTAATATACATATGTTAATATTCATTAGTAAAGTAAGCCATGAATGAGAAAATCAGTCAGAATTCATTAGTGTTGAAATAATTCATTAATTTTTGAGACTATGTTAAGCAGATCACATTGAATTAAAAGAAGCAAACTTGATATTATTGACATAGATTTTGGTTGTATAAATCTTTAAAAAAATTATTCATTCTAAATTGTCAGTTACATTACAATAGAAACAAATAACATTACCAGCTCGAATACTTGCCAAATAAAGAGTTTATTTTAAAAACTTGATAGTCTATTGAATACTACTCCGGTGGAAATGTTATGTACTTCTGCGCGCACATTAGTTTGGCACAAAGGGTTTATAGTGAAAATGTGAGATCTATTCAGGGTTTCAACTCTATACTCTAGAAAATGCTCAGAGCTTATATTGTTGTCACTTTCTGACTGAATTGTTAATGCTGGGAACGAATATATCGAGCATACTAAAATCTATTGATATGCCAAAAAACATTTGAACCTAAGCGTATTAACAATTTTGAAGAAAGAATTTTCTGTAACGTTTTAAAATGCAGTCGCTTATTCAAGTCATAACACTAGTACACGAAGTGTTATAAAAAGTTTTCAGACTGTTTTAACTGATTAGATTGCTTAACGACTTTTAGAGATGATAAAACTTTTAGTTATCAAATTAAGTGAGTACGTTGAATAGTTCAAGCCATAAACCCCATGTCAAAAGCTGACGAACAATCAATGCATTTTTACAAACATTAACTCTCCGTATTTCAATATTTTACTAATTTTACAAAGCTGAAATAAAAAAATTTATGATCTCTTAAAATCAGTAATCAAAATTATATGCCATAATTTGAACACCTGTAACAACGGAAATCGTATTTTACCCACTAATTTTAGCAAATCTAATTACTACACTTTGCAACAAATTACGAAACACTTTGTGCAAAATTAAAAATATCAGTGAAAATGCAAAAATTTTTCATTAAAATCTGCAGTGAATGTCAAAACCTCAAGCAGATTTTCCACTTCAAAGAAACACACACACTTAACAATACAACACAATGAAAGCATTTCCTTGTACGCAAGTTAAAAAAAATAAGTGGCGTAAGTAACAGGCTAGGCCTGGTACAAAATATTGCAGTTATTTTAAACACAAACTTTGACTATAATAATTCGATTACAAGAGTGAAGCTTTTTGGCGTTAACAAAAAAAAATATAACAAACTTTTTTTGTTTCTTTCCTCAAAACTTTTTTTTCTTTTTTTAATAAATTGTTTTTTTATAATCTTTTCATTTACAATAATATCTGTAAATTTCCAAGAAAAAATAATTGAAAAATAAAAAAAATTACCACAAAATAAAACACGACACTATGTGGGCGCTTTGGAAACTCTACAGGAACACCGGACCAGCAACACAGGGACACACGATATTCGCCCGTTCACAAACTTTAAGCAAATGACTGTAGACGAAAGTTTTTTCACTGATTTAGCGGACAAGTTGGCTGGTTAGTTAGTTGGTTACAGCAACCCACAGCTAAAGGAGATTCAATTGAGGAGATACAAAAGCCAAAAATACAGAAAAAAAAACTTAAAAATATTTGTATTTTAACCAAAAGTTAGTTGTCTGCACACGCTTTGCAAAAGAGCGCACATAAAAATTGGCCAAAAAATTCTCAAATTTACACTCTCTTAACGTAAACAGCAGTAGCAGTAGTAGCAGTCGCAGCAGCAGCAGCAGTAATATGTGCAATACATTTATAAGGTACGACAGCAACAACAACAACAACAGCAGCAACAACAAGTTATAAACGTCCAACAATAAAATTGTGTAAAACAATCGATACAATCGGTGTTAACGATAGTACACACAAGTTGTTGTTGTTTGTGCTCATACCATGGCAAATTTAAAGCGTAGCCAGTAAGCCACCATCATGTGTAGTGGCAAAAGCTTACGCTCAGGAAGAAGAAGGTCATTTAGTTGTTGGCACATGAGCTGCGCATCTGCGTAAATAGCTCAAGAGCGCATAAGAGCGTTGTTACTCGGTTGCGCATGCGCTTAGGATTTGCACTCGAAAATTTTACTCAATGTTTTTTGTCTGCAGAGAGCTGTGTAATTAAATCAAATCTCAATCGAATGCATAATTTCGTAAAAGAGAATTTAGCTTTTTGTAAATTTTTATTGTTTTTTTTTTTTCAAAGTGCATTGGAATATATCCATGTGTACGTTACTCTACAATTGAATTTTTTAGCGCATAACTTGAAAAGAAATGTTTGCAGCAAAGCATATAAATAATAATATTGGTCTAAATGGGCTACATAAATCATTTTTAATCCTGATAACATTAAGTTTTAAATTTTTTTTTTAATATTTTCACCACTTTTTTATATTCATTTCTGGTAAAAATTGAGTTGTTAAAGAATGCTGGGATACAATTGCTTATGAAATTAGAGAAAAATAGTTTTACTTTGCTAATACGTTAGTAAAATTACGGATAAGTAATAAATTTATTATAAAAAATTTCGCTTAAAGTGAAACTAGTAAAAATTAAAGAAATTTTTTCGTGTCTCGTAAGCTATGGAACTGATTTTCAAATTCTACAGATAAGTGGAATTATAAAAAAAAGTATTTCCTTGTTCTCAAATAAAGCCATAAGATCCGGGAACTGTTTTAAGCCACCAAATTGAATTTTATCCGTTAAATAAAGAAATCGACTTATTTACATAAAGTAGCTTAAGTTAACTTCGGTAAAGTTTTATTCTTTCTTACCTTCGACTTGAGATTTCAATCTATGCTTGGAGTTTTTTTCGCAGAGCTCTTAATAATATTTTAGAGTGGTTTGTTTCATTATTGGAACAAAAAATTAAAACCTATTGAAATTTTGCAGAACACATTGTTTCTGAACTGTACCCGTCGATTGGTTGTCAGCCATACGTTACTCACTTACTGCTGAATTTCGCTCAGATTCAAAGCTATATATTTCATAACATTTGTATGAGTTTCTACCGCATGGAAGAACTCTTTCATTTTCAATCCCAAAAATTTTGCTGCTACTGTCAGCATTTATGTTGTAAGAATATTTTTATATATTTTATAAAACTTTGCGTCTCTAATTGAATTGACCTTTGTGAGCCTTGTTCAGTGTATGCAATTTAACTGTCAACTTTGTTGCAACAAGTTAACATTTATTTTTTGAAGGATTATTGCTGTAATTTAATTATTTGTCAAAATGCAAACGTCTCACATAAACATATGCTGTCCATCATAAATAAATCAATTTATATGCATAAACTTAAAATTAGCTACATTGTATGTATGTATTGGAAATTGTTTTTGCTTTTTTGCGAATTAAAAAAAAATGCATAAGTTTGGATGAATTTATGCAAACCAGTATAAGGTCAATTAAATAAAAATTATGCATATAATTTTGCATGCAACATGCAATTAATAGTTTTTAGTGCGCTTTATAGACGCAATAATCATTCGGCAAAATGCTAGTAGCAATTGTTTGCGTTTTAAAATAGAGACATGATAAAATAAATTATTAGAACTAGATTAAGATATGTTTATGAGATTGCTTACAAATTTAAATATAAACTTTTTGCAATCAATTTGACTGGAGGTAATATTTTAAAGTAGCATTATCATGAAACACATTTGAGACTATAATATGTTTGGTGCTATAATATAAAAGACTCAAGGTAGTAAGTGCCCTTCAATTCAACAAAAAAAATATTTGAGAGTATCAGTATTTGCGAGGAAGTGTAAGTTATATTTTCTTCATCTATACATCTTTGCAAATAGTCCCAATTCAAAAATTTATTCAGTAGATCTTAAGTTATGAGCGAACAGACAGAAAGCATTTTAAACTAACTATTTGACCTTCTGTTCCAAAATATATGCAATTCGGTCAAATTGTCATTTAATTTATTTTAATATGCATCTGGATTAACAACCTTCTCCTTTTTATGTGAGTAACTCGAAGGTACTCCTTGCTGCACATGTCAACTTTAATTAGTGCTGTTGTATGTATGTATGTGCACGAAGGACACCATCTGTTACTTTAATGGATTTTATGTTATGCTTTGACAATGTAATCGTTCATTTATTTGATTTTATTGCATAACACTTGAGCTGATGTGTATGCTAAAACAAAAGACTTAAGGCACGAACTTGATTTTTAACTTTCAAATTTATGAACAAATTTACAAGAAGTTTTTTTTTGAAATTTTCCTTTTCAGAACAAAAAAAAATCGTCAGATATAAAGTTAGTACACCTAAATCGTATACATAGAAACTCGCACAACTTTATTTTTATTAAATTTCAATAATTTTTTCAACCAAAGTTTAAGTTGGCTAATGCGATTCAAGTTCAATTAAAATGATAATGAAGCATTGATCAATTTGTAATTACAAAAATATTGGTCTTTGCTAAATGACTGAAAAAGTTCAATGTAACAATTTTAAATTATAATAGATAATAAGATAATGGTTTTATAGAAAAAATATTGCAAAAATATTATTTGTACAATTAAATCTGAAACTTTATGCTCGCAACGACGAAACAAATTTTTAATAAATTTTCACATGTAATTTTTCTTCAACATCACTAGTTAAAGTTACTAAAAAAAAAACCATTTCAGCTGATTGAACTATAGAACTTATAGTTTAAATCCTTGGCATAAGTGTGTCACTAACAAATGTCCGAACGCAGGTTAAAAGTTTAAAATTTTCAGAAATTTTTATTGCTACTTTATTACGTTTAATGACCAACTAAAGAAAATCTGACCAATGCTGAAATATGCAAATCTAATGCCAAAATCAACATAAATCAATAACGCCAATAATTACCAACGATAAAAATAAGAAATATCTCTACAAACAAATCGTTAAAACAAAACCATTTAGTTAATCTACGTCTAAGTTGATCTTGTGCCTAATGCAAAAAGATTAACCCATTGTTGTAAGCGTTGGATTACTCTGACTGACAATTTAAGCATGCAAGGCATTCGCTTGTATGATATGGTGTATGTACTCGCTTCAAAATTAAATGCAATTTCAAAATAGTTACATTTAATTAAAACTCTTTTAATTGCGCTTTAAGTGCAGCAAATTAGCCGGACAGCAACAACAAAAAGGTTAACACCAAGAGCAGTAGCATTGCTCCACTTTTTTTATTAAACATTGTAGCCCATTTTTAATATATTTCATACTAAAGTCTGCAGTTAATTATGTTTTTGTGAATTTTTTTCTAAAATATGGCGTCACAAAAATTCGTAATGTTTTTTTTTTTATTTTTTTTGCAAAAATGTTATTGCCGGTTTTATAATTTTAGTTCGTTGTATTTTAAGTAAATATAATTAAACTACATAAATAATACTGGTTTGCTTAAGTAGGCCAAAGTTCTTGCAACAACCTTAGGCGAGTGCAATTTTTCAATTCGCTCGTTTTTTGTTTCTTAAATTTAAATGCTTGCAAATGTCGTTGGAATAATGTGAAAATTGCTAGCCATCATAATATATTTATTATTTTAATTAAAACTAACTTCAAATAGTAGTTGTGCTGATATGACTGACGCCTTACATGCGAGAGGCGTGAGTTTTTAATTACAACGAAGCTGTTTTTACAAATATGAGAGCAAAAGTGGCCTAAGCAACTATCATGTTTATTGGAGATGAAAGCAAGTTTGTTTTTCACAATATTTTCTCTGTAATATAATTTGATACTCAAAAAGTTTGTTTTTCTATGATAAATGCTTTGAAAGCCGACAAAACAAAAAAAAAATATTAATTATTAGTTTTTAGATTGGATTCACTAACACCATTTGTACCATTTTCAAGATGAAACTTTGCGTAGCGTAAGGAAATCAAGCTTTGAGCAGTGATCAAAGTGTCCTCAGATTTTGGCCAATAAGTCAGGGTATTAGTCAAATTTTTTCAAAAAATTCGCACACAGGACAAACGACTGAAAATTTTTTCACAGGGCCTTAGGGAAAATGTTTTATAGGGGGCTAAGGAGTGATGCTGGAGGGATAGTGTTAATTTAAAAATAAAATTTTTTTTATGAGAAACAACCATAACCGTGTCAAAGTCAGGTCAGTTTGCTATTATCTCGAAACGCTGACGTGTAAGCGAAAATCTGGCGGCAAATTCAAACTCAGCGATCAGAAATTACTCAAGTTGATATCATTCGATGTTCGGCCAATTGTAACTTCACACAGTGTTATTAATTTATTTAGTTTAGCGAGAAATGCAGATTATTTCAAAAATCCAAATTGTTATTTTGGACTTTAATTTATATCGATGTTTGGATGTTTCTTTTTCCGAACAAAAATAATCGATATATTTGAGTTTTATTTTTTTAGTTGAGAAATAATCGTTATTTTGAGTTTTTTTATTTTTTGTCGATCAAAAGAAATCGATTTTTTTTATCAAAATTATGGATTTCTAAATATTTTTAGATCAAATATATGCGTCATTTTTTATTCCTACCAGCGGGGGCTTCTTGGGCCTATAATTTTTTTTTCCATAGTTTTATGAAACTTGCAAATATATTTGGCTCTCACGCTGTACTGCTCTTCGGCTTAAGCGTAGTCCTAAGGTACTGCGATACTCCTTCTTTTCGAATTTTCATTGTTTTTGGAAATTTTTCAATGTTTTTCAATACAATTCAATATTTTTTGAGTAATTCGATTTGATCAAAAAAATAGAAATTTCAAAATAATGTTTATTTTTAATTGAAAAAATAAAAATCTAAAATTTCGATTAAATCGATTTAAAAAAAATAAAAATCCAAAATTTCGATTATTTTGGATTGAAAAAAATACAAATCCATATGACGATTATTCATGATCAAAAAAAAAAGTTCGTTTATGCGGTAATTTCTATCATAAAATTCATAATCGTTACGGTCTCTGGTTGGCTCTGCACCAAGGCAGTATATATTTTCTTAAAGAAATTACAAAATCATTGCAATTAATGACCAACATTATGTAGTAGATTATAAATTTATTGCCCCCCAGGTACAAAACTTTCACACTGAGATGCTACCTTTCCCTTGACAGAAGATGCAATTTAATTAGTTTCATAATTAGTCAAGCAGTTAAACTAAAAGCATTTTGATCGGAAACAAAAAAAATAAGCATGTGGCTTTTTTCCAAACTTTAAGCAGAGCAAAGTACAATGAACTAAAACTTGATTAACTCTTATAAAACAGTGACCTTGTAGTCATTTTTAATAAAATACATTAATACGATATTATGCACTTTCAGTCCAGTTTTGATATGGCAAAACTAAACCAAACGCTTCGTAATATCTAAAATTTTGTCAACACTAAACCCCAGATGGTAACTTGATCTAATCATCTTCAGTTATGTTGCATTTGATTAAGATCACATCAGCCAAATTATATTATCTAATAGCCCATTGAAAATGCCAACATAAAGAAAATAACGAAAGAAAACAAATACAAGATGGGTGTCAACTTGAATACAAAACGATGCCATCAATCGGCGCTGTATAAATTAACAGCAACCCACAACGCCAGCGTGATTTCATCTCATAAATTTAATTAAAAATCAAAAGATGTTACACAAAAACGGTCAATAAACTTGTTGACACACTTAAGAGCGCCGTTTTTTTTTTCTTTTCTTTGCTTTTTTCAGTATGCCATGCTCCTATATTTACATACAAATGGAAATATATCTCTTATTTTTATTTTGTTACTTTGCGCATTTTCCAAGTAACTTTTGTTTTACTTTCATTTTTGTATAAATCTTCTTTTTTTATTTTGGAGCAACATTGGTAGCAACATCATTAGCCAAGTTGATGATAGACAGACAGTAACATCATCATCATCATCATCATCATCATCAGCATAATCAACATGAACAGCGCATCGACACATGCAACCTTTCTAAATTAAATTATTTCTACAATCGGCGACCTTGAGACCATTACCGGTTTCTTGGCTCTTTTCTTCATGTGATTTCTTTTTTTTTTTTGTTCATTTTTATTTTTACCTCATTTTTATTTGTATCTGCATTTGTTATTAATAAACGTGTGTTAATCAATTTTTAAGCCATAACCCAAAAATGTCGGACTGCGTTTTTTTCCTTTTTGTTTTTTTTTTGTTTTTTTCTTCTTTGTTTCCAATTTTGTAAGCTTCCAAAATCAAATGTTGAAAGCTTAGAGACTTTTTTTTAATCATTTTTGATTTTATCGCTAAAACAAAAAAAAAATAAACTTTTAGCATCATAAAATAATATTTTTTATTTGCTTTTAGGGGCAAATATGTAGTTCACTTTCGCTTATTTGCACCATTTTTTTGTATTTTCAGAAAAGTCTTGCAAACTTTGTGGATTTTTAATTCATTTCATTTTGCTTTTAATGAAATCATTAATGATTTTTGTTATTACAACAGCCGTAAAGGTCATTAAATATCGGTCAATATAAATCTTTATGGTTTCGTGGTTTTTAAACTTTATTTGTTTTTTTTTTTTAATTTGAACTTTAAGATCCTTTTTATGTTTCTCATAAATATGAATTGCTTTATTAGATTGCACGAAAAGATGTACATAATATTACTAAATATATTGCTAAATTCGTTGATAGGAAACATTATATATGAAATTCGGAGTGACATAATAAGATATTGGGTAAAAAACTAACCTGTTGAGCTGAGTATTATCTAAAATTCTTTGCTCCAATGAATTTGACAACTAAGTGGAAGTCGCAAAATTTTCGATAAAGGTCAAATTAATTTTTTTTTACTAAAAGAAAAATATTCGCTAAGTTTTTCTAGTGTTAGCGGACTAAATTATTGACAAGCAAAATCAACGCGATCGAAACTTGACGCCGAAAAAAATTATTTCAACGAAAAAAACTATTTTTGCTTTTTTTATTTATGTGATAGAAATCAAAATTTACATCAAGAAACCAGACTTAAAATTCGTGTGAGATTTGTGACCGCTGCTATTGATGCTTTGCCAACATAGTGTACTTTCTTACCACAGCTGGTAAGCTTAATGTGGTGCTAATTTGGTAAGAGCTCGAAATAATCTCCAAAAAATTAAGGAGAAAAGAAGGAAATAATCAGGAAGAAATGAAAATTAGGAAATATGAAAAGTGTTTAACCATGCCTGAACCGGGAATTGAACCAGAGGACTTCTAAGTCGTAAGCGCAGTGCAATGCCATTGCGACACAAGGCTGACAGAATTTGGATTTTTGTGGAAATATCTACCAATATGCAAAAATTAATGCCAAAATGTTCAATGGATTTTTCTCAAAAACTAAAAAACCGCCTTCGGGTATTCAACGTATTTGAAGTGCAAAAACGCCAGTTTTTTTTTCTAGAATATCAAAAAAAAATCAAAAGTATCCATTTTTAAGATTGAATTTTAGAATTTTTGGAAAATAGTTTCGACTATTCGAAACCTAGGAAACAGATTATGGACACGAAACAGAGAGTGCCAACCAAAAAAAAAAAAAACTCAAATAATCACTCAGAACAGAAAAATAGTTAGGACTTTGACCAAGTTTGAGCTCAATCGGCCACGTTTGACTTTTTGCTTAGGACATCTGGCGTGAAATGCGTCCTATAGAAGATTAAACATTAATATTTTGCGTGCCTATAACGCTTTTTAAATAGTACAAAGAAATAATTTATGATAAATCATTAACTCGATTAATACTTCCCACAAAAAAAAATTAATAAAATAAAATAGGAGACATGAAGGTTCAACTTCTTCTGTTTGGACAAACATACGAATAGATTTTACAACTAAGTAAGTAGTTTTAGGGTAAAGTCTGGCCATCAACGATCATGTCTACAAATATACAACAACAAAAAATTGTTATCATTATTTATGTAATGAGAGATGTGAGATAAGAGGGAAATACAATCTGACCATATGTTGGGTTCCTGAACAAAGCGACTTCATTAGCAAAAAAACCGCGAATGAACTTGCTAGGAAAGGCTCTACAATTCACACAATTTCTGAACTTAACATTAAGAAACCATTACCCTTAATTAGGGTCAAAATTGATTAAAAATTTTTAAATTAGGCTAACATAATATGGTCAAACATGACAACATTCTGTATGTCGAGGGCAATATGAATACATTATGATGCTAAAAGATCGAGAAATGTGATCTCATTAGAAAAGCAAACAGTGGGGAATCATTATCGGTGTCATAACCAAATACTCTTTTTTATAGGTAAGGATGCTCCAAAGCTAAATCTCACTGACGTAGAAGATCTAGAAGTTGTAAAGATCCTGACGTCAAAGAGTCTGTCTTTCATTATCTTTATGAGTGACCAGCGCTGGCAAATTGACGTTTTAAAGTATTTATGTTAGTGCCTTTCCTTCGACTCTCTTGAAAACATTGCTCAAATGTCTCCAAAATCCATTATGAAGTTTATAAAAAATTCGAAATGGATTTGCTTAGGTTGACAACGAAATTATAAGCCGGGCATGCAATAGACCCAACTGTGGCCTAAGTTTCGATGACTATTGTCAACTCCTGCGTTAACGGAATCTAAGAGAGAGAGAGAGAGAGCAGACGCTGACTTTAAACTGCAAACATTAGTGCAGTATTAGAATAACATAACTCAAAAACTTGAACTAACTGAGCAAAATAAAGGCTGAAAGCTCCCAAGACAGGTTCTTACATAGAATCCTACTTATTATTTATTTATTTTTTTTTTTTTTTGTAAATATATTTAACTTAAAACAACATGCTATAACGGTCTTTTAATATAAAAATACTCACCACTTTAAACACAAAATTAATTAAGCTGAAAAATCATATGATCTTATGCCAAGAAAAGTCAATAACATGTAAGCGCAAATGAAACAAAACACAACGCGTTAATAAAAGAGAGAGACAGCTGTATAAATTGCAAAACAAGCAAAAAAATATTATTAAAAAGATTTTATGAAAAACACTTAAAAATTCAATAGAAAAAAAAATTAGTTTTTTCTCTATACGTAACACGCAAAAAATGCAGCTTTATGAATTTATGACTGTATAGGTCTATTGCACTAACACAAAAACACAAATTGGATTTTTTTTTTTCATAAACTTGCTAATATTTTCATTAAATAATTAAAAGTACGAAAAAAAAGTGTAAGCAGAAGATGCACACGAGTTGAGTTTGGACAAAAACAACAACAACAGCAGAAAAAATTTAAGCAAAAACCGGACTTCAGTTGGGAAAAACCGCGCTTCACGCACCACTACAAAAACAACAACAGACACTGAGGTTATAACAAAAATTATTTTATTTTAAAAGTTTTTTTTTTATTTTATTAATTTGATGGTTGCAACAAACATACAACAACAAACGCAGCAACGTTAAGAAAAAAGTTTCAAGAAATTGTTAACGTAGTCGTTGTAACTTGTGAAAGATCCACGCGTAACTGAAGCTTAAAAACGCAACTCATGAGCGAAAGCATTTTGTTTTTGGTTTTTTTTTTTGGATTCAACTACTTAATATAAAAAATATAATAAAATTTTTTTCGGTTTTTTTTATTATTATTATGATCATATTTGTACGTACAAAACAAACGCACACCTAAAGAGCGTCACATTTTTATCAAGTGAAATTGATGAAAGAATGTAGGAAAAGTATGAAAAAACGCGTTTAAAAGTAATGCATCCGCGCATGCGCATATCGTATGTTGTGTATGAGCGCTTCTGTTTGCATACTTCTTTCTTTCTTTGTGTTAAGTTAACTTTCTTTTTTTAACTGAAGAGTGTGCAATACTTTGCTTTTAAGAGAAATTATGAGAGAGTTTATAACCATTTTTCTTTAGAGCTCTCCCCTTTGGGTGTCAAATTTTACTTTTTCATATTATTGGTCTTATTTTCATTCTCATTTGTTTATTTCTTTCATTTGTTGGTTGTGCACAAAGAAAAAAACTTTGTGCTCCGTTACAGTCAAAAAAAACATCAACATTTGAAAATCCGAAAAAAAAATTATGAAGCCAAAATAAAATTTAATGCAGCAGTGCCGTATTAAGATTATAGCCGATGAGGCCCGGAATTAGACAGACTTTGAGATTTTCTTATGAACATTTTTTAGCGTGTAAAGCAGAGCTTTGCATTTTCTGCTTCCTTTCATTTTAGTTTGCACTTCCGTATTTTGAATTTACCACAACTTCATTTATGGTTCAAAGCAACTTGGCTTTATTTCGTTGACTTCCTTTTATTGTGCATTTTCTTTGCATTACTCATGATATTTTTCTATTGGCTTATGCTTTGTGTTTTTACATTCGTATTTATTGCGCTGACTTTCGCTTTCTTTCCATGCGGTAAACCGTATCTTCAAGTAGCAGCAAGTGCCCTCAAGTGCTTTCTTTCATTTAAGTTACATCGGCTGAGTGCGCGCACCCTATCTGACTTTAGTTGAGTGAAGAGATTACGTCGTTTACCTTGTTCACCTTAATTGAAGCCAAAGTTTTAAATGTCGGCCTGTATACTCTTATTTTTCATTTTTAAATAAGACACTTGCTATAGAAATTTTAAGATATACCGCTATTTAATATTAATAAAATTTACTACTTTAGGTATTATTCAATCTAAAGCACTGCAGCAAAAAAAAATGTGGGCATGGTCGGAATATCTTAACAGCCCTATGCTTAAAATTTAATTAAAATTAATATCAAAGCGGACGTACCTCAGATTTTTCCCAGTTATTTCAAAATTAATACTTAAATGGAAGAAATCGCGAACAGAAGTCGAATAGCGTAGAGATAAAGACTGATGAGCATTTTTTGCCAAAGCTCAATACAAACCATTTGAACATTTAGGTGCTTTTATAAAAAAAATTTATTTTTTTTAATTCACTTGCTTGCTTAATACCCAACAAGTGTTAGACCCAACGACAAATTGTCAGAAATTGATTTTGATTAGATGGATCGGATGAACTGTAGAGTATCTCATAAGTGTCCATTTCGCACGAATTATTAAAAAAAAATTTTATAACAATCATTGAAGACAGGTCGAAAATTAATTTTGGATACCACCTGGTGTCATACTCACTATTTAAAACAAATAAAAGGAAAAATTTTTCAAACATCGAAAACGAATTTTGGATATCACAATAGTTAGAAAAATTTGTTGTTTGTAATCGTAGAAAAATGGTTAAAAATAAAATTCAGACATCACTAGATTTTGGAAAATAATATCATAGATAGTTAGTGAAAAAAGCCTTTCAAATAAAGTACATCATAAGTTTCTTCAAAATCACAGTTTTTCTCTTTTAATGCTTTTGGTAATTTTTCAACCTTCGACCTCTTTAGAATAAAAATAAAATGATGTGGTCATTGATGGCAGAATGTGATAGATAGATGGAAGTAAATTGAACGGGGATAGTGAAATACTAAGCCCTGAAGCGGTATATCATTCATTTGATATGAAACCGTATGTAATGTAAACCATATAGTGGACACTGCAGAAAATCGTTATGCAACGAGTGAAAGAATTAGCCACAGCATATGCAATTAGTTTTCATATGAGGTCTTGATTTTTCACTCAATTAAATAAATACCTTCAAAATGTCTATACTCATACCAAGCCTTTACTTTAAAATTTTATTGAAATGTCAATTCTGAAGCGCTTTCTCCATGGACCTAACTGCAAGTCTCGTTAAACTAAGAAAGAAAAAAACTGTGGCCACAAATAATAATAATAGCGCCGGACTCTTCAAATTCGGTACCCATTTTTTTTTTTTTTTTTTTGTTAGCAACAAATATTTGTGAAATCCGCTAAAGTACACTCTTAGCTCCCATACAAAAATGGGATGTGGTTTAGGCTTGTTCTTCAAAATCGGTATCAAATTTCATTAATTTGACAATGCTGATTTCAAAAATTCTAAACATTGTGCAATATCTTTAAGAGTTTTCAAGTTATTAGATAAAAATAAATTTTTTTTTTTTGGTAAAGTTCTCGATAGAACGACCCTCACAGATAGTACAGCCGGAACGGAGGAGCCAATTGAAGTTATGAATAATCAAAACTCCAGTTACAAAAATTTCAGTTTCTAATTACTACTTTTAGTTTGGCTCATTGAAAATTGATATCAAAATTATTTAAACCAATTAAAAGCCTTTTAAATTGCATTTCAAACAACAGCATCTCTAGGTTCAGGAGCTTATATTGTGAATAATATCTCTTTTGGACTTTTTGGGTCAAATCATTAAGTGCGGACATTGCAAATTTTATGCATTATAGCTCCACTAAATTGTTTCACTAGCAGTATATCTGCTGGAAAGCAACTTCTTATTTTAATTTTTTTAGTACTTTATTAACTTGAGTATTTTGTTGCTAAAAACTATCGACCTTCAAAATTTTTGGCTATGAAATCCAACAAATAAATTGTATTTGCTTAAAGCTTGACTTACAGAATCAGTATTGTTTTCATCAATAATATCGTCAAACACAACTTCAAAGCTTAATAAAATAAATGAACTTATAAATGTTTTAGCAACAAAGTGGTGAAAATAATTAACATATCAATGTATAAAGTACTTAATCATCATATGCAACTGAGTATCTACAAATAATGTTACTATCTATTAAAATCAATTAATCTGTAGATAAATCTAACTTGCATTGCTTAAGATGACGCAGCATATTATTGTCTTCATATGAAATCAACTAAATATGAAAGCAAATCGGACAAATCATTTTAGTATTTTTTTATCCATATTTTTTTTTTTTTTTATTACATTGCTATTTTTGCGATTATGCAATTTTTTTAAGGAAAAAAAAAACGTACAGTTATCTTGACGTTGAGTACAAAATGTTGCTTTACTGACGTTGTTGTTTTTTTAATGTTATTGTCTGCCATGATTTGTAAAGAGTGCAAAATTTTAACCAAAATCATTAACTGCAATATGCAGGTATGAAATGGTAGATATATGAATGCATTAACATGTAAAATAATGTTAAAATCCTTTCACCTGAAAAAAAAAAACCAGCTCTTCAATGCATTCTTGAGCATATTTTATTTCAACCATTTTTTTTTTTTTTTACGTAAACGTAAACGCATCAACGTTTCTCATTATTTCTTCAGGTGCTTGAAATACCTGCCGGTATTTATTACAAAACTCCAAAAAATCATAAATTAGCTACTGCACAAAACTAACAATTAAATAAAATTTAATATCTTCAAAATGTACGAAACCTTGGCTATTTGCACTGCCATTTTGACCAAATTCGTAATTTTGTTATTTTCGTGTGTTACCACTAATGGACAGTTACAAACCAACTAACAGCATCAGCACAATTATGTCATATAATTTATAACAAAAGTCTTGTTAACTATGACTTGATTAATCCACAACAGTTTTAGGGATTTTGCCTTTCTTATTTATTGCAATCAATCATGGGCGTGGTTACTCTTATCCATTAAATCGTTCAAATTTTGGCAAACAATTAAAAGTTTCATTGCATGTCAGATTAATGGTTACTTTTTTAACTGAAAACAGGGTGTTGATTGCTAAATTGATTATTAGTGTTGTTAGTATTGTAGGTATTAATTGGATTACATATAATTCGATTAAAAATTTTATGTACTTATATTGAGAGTCAATCATTTTCTTAGCAAGTATTTAGAATGATAACACTGTTCAACACAAAATGAAATTATAAGCTTGATTCTGGTAGAATAATAATATACTTTAGTACAAAATTTATTAAAATTATATGTAATATTTCAAAATTTATGTAATTTATTTAAAAATGCATTTAAAAATGCTTCAATATTTGCCCAGTATTTAAATTCCTAGATTTTTTTAAAGTCCAAACAATTTTCAAAAAAATTTGAAAATTTCAACACGTTGTAAAAAATGTTTCAAGTAAAGAATCTAGTATGAGCTATTTATAATTAATTTAACAAGTTTTTTTTTTAAATTTTAACTTTTTATCTTCAACTGTTCAATGACTTAAATCAAAGCGAAATTAACAAATTGCATTTGCATTTTATATATTCAGTGTAACTTGCCATAACCAATAGGCCATTGAGTGCACGAAACATTTTGACTGCCAATAAAGACATTTAATTCGGTATTTGCTACGCTCTAATTCCGAACTTAATATAAAAAGTTTAAAAGTATTGCCACACGATAAAAACCTAAGAGCAACTTAAGTAGTTAAGATAAACTTTACTTAAAATAAAAACTGTAACAAAAGCATTACATTCCGTTTAATCATATGAATACAATTGAACAAGCTGATATCTTCATATATACATACTTACATAGATACATACATACATGCATATGCATACGATGTTAACTATTATGACGTTTATTGAAAACTGAAGCTTAGCAATTTTTATTTAACCACAATGTTAAGCTATAAAACGTTGTTTTTGATTGCTAATATGATAAACACAATCACATTTTTAATTTGATAACATTTTAAATTTAATTAATTTATAAATTTTTTGTTTTTTATAATAAAATATATGCTATAGATCTGCAGCTGAAAAAAAAATGAGTACAAAATACGAGGGTCGAAATATATTGAATGGTGTGGATATATAACAGTAAGGGGACGTCCATTAATTACGTGAGCTAAAATTGGGCAATATCTCGCCAAATCTCACCAAGGGGGGAGAGGAAGTCAAGGAAAACCTCTCGTCAACTTTTTAATGCATAGAATTAACATTAAAAATTAAAATTTAAATCTCACGAGAGGGAGGGAAGGGATCCCGCCAGATCTCACCAAATCTCATCAAGGGAGGGGGGGTCAGAATTTTCAAAAAAACACCTCACGTAATTAATGGACGTCCCCTAACCTTACGGTAGGATAGTGCTCATCAAAAAGTGCTTTTTTGCTCGAAAATTGTGCCTCAAATTAAAAAATATTGAAACACAAAGTTGACAGAACTATGTCGTTTTAATATATGTATCTCATAAAACGCTACTTTCAATGCAAAAATCATAATTTATCAATTTGTACAATGTTTTTTCAAAAAATTTGCAAAAAATCAAAAAAACATGAGACTGCGTGATTTGTGAACTTAATGATGTTTCATTATGTAAATATCTTCAAAAAGTTGTTAAATCTAAATAAACCAGTGTGAAATATGTCTTATAAATATGTAAGTAGTTTTACTAATGCTACTAATAATAAAAATTCACGCCTAACTTTTTCCATAAAATTTTATTCAAAGTTAATAACATTTTATGCCTCTCGACATTTAATGAAATTTAATGCTTAAACTGGCTGCTCAACAAATTTCAGATTGGCGATGGTGCAAACACCGCCGCCATAACACAGTTGAATATCCCGATGTTTTCATATATTGTCGTTCATATACTATCACCTGAGTTTTTGAAAAGTTTATACTTTTATATATCAAATTCTAAGCTTAACTTCAAGCTTGTTGAAAAAAATGTAGAATATTGGTTATGATTTAAACAACAATGTATAAAAATTTCACTTATGTTACTAACAAAACTCTGCACAGTACTGCTCCATTTTAACAAGGAAATTATATAAAATTTTTGGTCTGTTTGTGTAATATTTCCCACAGCTTGCTTAGAGTGTAGAATGTCGGGAAATTTTAAAAAAATCTAAAAATTTCGTAAAATGTTGGAAAGGAAGCCTTTTTTATAAAAA
Source organism: Meiosimyza platycephala (assembly GCA_963662105.1). Lineage (NCBI taxonomy): Eukaryota > Metazoa > Arthropoda > Insecta > Diptera > Lauxaniidae > Meiosimyza > Meiosimyza platycephala. The sequence goes on from OY759208.1 coordinate 23,823,646, forward strand.
TTCTAATCCTTGGCAGTAGCATAGCTAAGAAGGAGGCGAAATAGGGCCATCGCCTCGAGAGCAAAAGCTTGAAGGGAGGCAAATTTTTTCTTAAGCTTTTAAAAAATGCATATATATTTTGAATGTTTTTTTTTTTGATATTTTGTGAATTGAAAAAATTATACCAGGCGGCAAAATATAAAGAATTCTTTATTTAATATGCGAAATATTTTGAAAATTTTGTGCCCTTATGAGTAGCATACAGGTTCTTACAGAAACTTAAGTTTCAAAAATTGGTATAGCTAACAAATCTGAGCAGATTTCGAAGACAAATCAAATAAATGGCAAAGTTGCCACTGAATGGCTGAAGGAATTTTATGCAGAACGTCGCAAAATGGGAAAAAAGGAACTTTGTTTTGTTAAAATTAACTTTCTAACTATAATAATGAACCAATCGAAACAACATTTTTTTCTAAATTTAGGTCTGTGATTTCGCCATAGATTTGTGTGAATGCATTTTTTTTTTTCGGCCCTTCAGTCAAAGTAACGGAGAAAAAAATTTAATTTGAGAAATTTAAATTTTTGAGTTGCCATAATGTATCCGCCATAAAACCTCTGTGGGATAGATTCTCTTCTCTTCCAGATATTTTCAAGAATAGTCTTATACAAGGCTGCATTGATTTTTTCTGTCTGAGTTTCTTCATTTTCAAAGGAATAGTTGCCGATTGCTTTAACACTTATATTTTCCTGCCAAACAGTGAATTTTCGGAAAGCAATTGTTGCATCAAAGTCTGCAGTTTTATCATCGTCGCTAGGATACAATCTAACATTAAAATGCTCTTCGCAAAATCAATGAAATTTACACTGTGCTAGACATTGATTATAATCATTTAAGTATTCAAGGAATGCTCATATAGGAAAATGAAAAAGATTGAAAATGACCCGTCTGTAATGATGTTCGTACATCAAAAAATCAAAAGCATACTAAGTGTTATCACTTCCTAAATTACTTTTGCCAATTTAAGAACACGCAATAAAATAGTCAAATTTAATATTGTCATAATTACGCAGAAAAACTCTCAAAGTTTTTAAATGTTTCATTAAAATATTTTTTAGAAAAAATTAGATGACTTGTGCTTCGGCACACCTCATTTGCTACACATAAATGAGATTTCATCAAATTAATTTTTTTTCCTACTCCATCACTAGATTCATCATTTAAGGTGACCTTTTGTCACCGGAAGAAAATGCCACCGTTTATTTTATAATTTGTAAAAAAAAATTGTTTTTTTTTTTTGTTTATTTTAATGCAGCATTATATTGATGTACTTACGCGCAGCTCAAAGCGTTCATAATCCGTTTAAGTATCTCCATTTTATGTATATGAGTAATTAAGGTTTATTTGACTTTTGTATTTTGGCAATAGCATTTACATATTGCTTGATAGTGTCTGTACACAATTCATAACTCATACTATGTAGGTTGTAAAAAGTATTTAATTTTATATTTTGCCTTTTCATACACAAAACGTCTTACATTATGAACACGTTACAACCGATGTCGTTAAGTGTAGTTAAAAGGTTAAATGACCGTAACAAAGTCTGAATATTTTTTAAGCAAAATCATTCATACCTTACAGGCTTTTAATTGTTAAATATTTTACGACTACTCAATGCTGCATACAGCATATAGAGGATACTGAGTATCATGTAATGATATGAGTAATTTCAATGCTGTCATGTTTGTTGCCTTAAATTTTAAATTATGGTGGAGTTGGATCCATATACTAGTGGAGTTTTGCTAGATAGCTAAGAAGACTAATAGCTGTAGTAGCTAAACTCTTTTACTTTTCTTTTACAGAATTGATAAAATAATATTTAGAGTAAAGTAACGAAAAGAAAAGGTGGTCCCAGATTTCATCAAATAAATCGAATATCCGAAACGTGTTTTGAGACATTGTTTGTATACCACTTGCTAGTTTTAGAGAGTTTTATATACTTGCGACCTCTTATGAACACTTTTGCTTCCAAATGCTGATGAAAAAACTGGACTATAACTTTGTTTGGCAAAACTCAGGCAAACGTTCTCTTTCAGCAATGTACCGTGGTCACTTTATTGCAATAAATAACTTCAAATTTGTTGGACGGTGTTATTAGTTCAATAAGATTTTAGCTACATTAAAACATTGAAATTGAATACTTCTCATTAACGGAAATGAACGCTTAATAACGATGACGTCGTTTTGATTCATACGGAACTAAACATTTTCGATTACATGTGCAAAACATAAAAAAAAAAAAAATCTTACAACTAAAACAATAAGAGTTCAATAACCAAAACGCTGTCGGAATAAAATGATTAGGTGCACAATCAACCAAAACAATGGACAATTACATTGCAATGGGCAATAGACCGAAAACAAAATGCTACAGAGGGTCTGGAGCAACAAACATGCGGTGGCTAATGCATGTCATCAATTTTGAAATTGACATCAAATTTAATGTCAGAGTGGAAGAAACAATTCAAAATGTAACAAAATATTGACTTAAAATAATCAGCAATCAACTGTTGAATCGGCACCACCCACTGAAATGTGATGTCAAATGGAACCCCCAGTGGACAGATATAAAACCATTGGAAAAACTTCATGTGACATTAGTGCAAACTTTTCTTTCCGATCGTTAACTAAATCATTAAAAATTCTACGTAAAAAACGTGTCCGTTCAAAATTGGCACAAAAGTTGCTCAAAATGCGTAAACCCTTTATAGTGTTACCCATTGTGATACTCGTGATAATGGCACAATTTATAGCCACACTACCGGTGCGTAAGTCCTTGCGGGCTCAACTGAATCCTAATTATGTACGTGCAATGGCGGCCTTTAAAAGGCTGGAGCCAAAATTGCCGCGTGAAGAACTACGTGCATTGACCACAATTGGTATTTTGAATGGTGCAGTACAAGCAGAAAAACAAATGGAACAGCATTTAATTGAAGTTATCAAGGATTTGCTACTGAATACGGATAAAAATGATGTGGATAATTTGAAACCGAAAATTGAAAAGATTGAAAAACAGCTAGTGCGTGATGAACGTGCTATTGAAATTCTTACAAGTGCCATGGATTTAGCGATGAAAAATAAAAATATTGATGATTTCAAATTGGAAATGCAACGGTCGATGCAGCAGTTGCAACGGGAGGCAACAACGAAGAGTCCTTTGAGCGCTGGAGGAGAGACTGTGGCTGATACGCATAGTGACGATATAGAACAGCGTGTAACTAATTTGCGCAAGCATATTCTTGAGCATGTTACTGTCATGAAAGATTTGGTTAATAAAAAAATTGAAAATACATTGGATTATCTAATTGAAGAAGCTGATGAAAATGGTATTTTGGGCAAGGCTAGCAAAAAAATTGTGCGAAAACGAAATGCTGACGAATCTCAAAGGGAAGAACCCGCAGAAGTACGTATGATCAAGACAATCCTTACGGAGGTAAGTAAATGGAATTACATTTCATTTCTCTATTTACTTTCCAGTTCAGAGTGTTGAGCTAATTTTTGACAAATATTAGCATTTCCTTACATTTGATACTTAAAAGAGTTCTACTACAAGCTTTGCGCTATGCTTATTCCCTCAAGTCCAGTACGCTTCTATTTTATCTGTCTAGCTACTCTACTACAAGGTGTTTGGTAGACCTCATCCGCTTTCCCCTGCTCGTTAGATAACATACATAAACTATGTGGCATAATATTTGCCTAATAGGACATTCTCTTCTAGGTAATAGTAAGTATGTAGCACTCGCTACGTCTGTAATTTTCCGATATTGTACTGCAGATACATGCGACATTATCAAACATAGTTGATCTATTTTGAAGTGGTGGCTGGTTCAATATCAACGCTTTGTTCTATTACATAGATTTCAAGGACCTTCAAAGTAACTTTTGAGCTCCAGAGGTTTCTTCAATTTAGTGGTCAAATCGATTCCAATTTATTGCTAAAACTAATATTAAAACTTGTCTGTCGTATTGCAAAATAAAACTGGACTACTGGCGCACAGAATAGCTGCTCTCACGTTTATTTCAGAGATTTGAGCATCGCTGTCATTGACAGCAATGAACCCAGTCAGATATTGCAAAGCTGATAGAAGATACCTTTCACTTTGTTGATTCTAGCATGGATGTTCTTTCTGGTACCGTCGTCTGGCGTTATTACGCTGCCCAAATAAATTAAAATATCTACTTATTCTTCGCTTGAATCACCTATCATGAAACTACTGGTTGGACCGATGAACATGCCTTTTGTTTTATTAATGTAATCTGACTGCAGTCTTCCAGATGATTCGCTGAAAGTTCATTGAATGCCATGATTTTTAGAGTCTAGAGCTCTGCTGAGGACATTGTCCAGTATTATTAGTAAGAAGGATTTTACTCAAGATTTGATAGTGTCGTGATATCCTTGTAGTTTCGGCATCCCCTTTGTAGAATTTTTACTTATGTTTTTTATGTGCCAGTCTTGAATTCTTTTTCCCGAACTTGTATTAAGACAGGGATGAGCTCTTGTGAAGCTTTCAACATTTAGGATGCTATTCGATTTAGCTAATTACCTCTATTAATTAAATTTTTCCAAAAAATTTTCCTTACAATAAAACTAACATCCGAAAAAAGTGTGCGGTTTAAGACTGAGGACATGGTATTTTTTATTCAAAATACTTTTAAATTTAGTATTCGCGGAGCAATTAAAATACAATTCATAATAAAGTTAAATTTGACGTTTGGTGAACAAACAAGTAATGTAAGTTTTTACATAAATATACTCGCAAGAATCACAGGATAACATGTTATATTCAGGCCTGGCTTTACCATACAGGCAGAGTAGGCACGTGCCTAGGGCGGCAAGAATTAAAGGACGGCAAATGTTGGCGGAAACTTTGAAAATTTTTTTTATTTGGTATAGATTGGCGTCTTATTAAAATGATCATAAATTTATAATAAAAAATATATATTGCATTGAAATATAAATCTAGCTTTACGGAGAAATCATTGAAAAAATCTTAAAAATACCAAAAATATTGTTTTGTGTTCTAGAAACATAAGTAGGAAATCAATAAAAGATGCATTTTATTGATTGAAAAACTTTTCATACAAAATTATTTCTCCATTGAAGAAGTTTTGAGGGGGGGCGGAAATTTTTTAACTGCCTAGGGGCGGTAAATTTCTAAATCCGGGCCTGGTTATATTCTTACTTGAATAACATTCTCGCAAATTAATTTTGTGCAACTCAGTGCGTAAATTACAAATTAAATTAATTCCCAATTAGGCTCATTAAAATATAATAATCTTTGTGACACCACAGAGCTACATATCTCCATTGTCTTTCATATTCAACTTATATTTTCATCAACAAAACTCAAAATAAAAAATAAAATAATTTACAGGATGACTTTCGGCAAAACCTTATAGACGATGAAGTTGAAAAGCGTAAGGACGAATTCGAATCTCTAGAAGATGACTTGGACTTGGATGATCTCGTGAGTTTTAAATGCATTTGAAGTAGCAAAAAAAAAAAATTTGGTATGGAATTGTATTGGGCTTGTAACTTCTTAGTTCAACTTTTTATGCGTACTAACAATTTAAGCTTTCTCATTAACATTTTTGCTGTGTTTTTTATTAATAAAAATATTACAATAACAATAATAAACTTCTTGAATTAATTTAACCCAAAAAAAAAGTCTAAAAAAATTATGGCGAATCGCAGTAAACCAACAACTCTAAGTTTACCAACGACAACATCACTCGTAGACAGCAGTACAACAACCACAAGTCCATTCTCGAGACCCGAAAAGCAAGAGGAAGGTTCACCTGAAATAGCTGATAATGATATGGGTGCCGCACCAGCTGGTGGCGGTGGTCTAGTGGGACTAATAGCAGGCTTAAGTGGAGTGAGTATAACTATATTATTTGTACTGTTGAAAAAGTGATAACGCTGCGATAAAACTTTGCAGGGTGAAGGCGGCTCGGATGTGGGAGCACTGATCGGTGCGTTAACTGGTTTGGTTTCAACGCTTTTTGGCGTAGGTATTTTAAAAGTGTTACCAATATGCTCACGCAGTTTATATCTGACGGTATATCTATTTCTTTCAAATATAGCCCGGTGGTCTTGATATTGAAGCATTGATCAGCACAGCGACCTCACTAATATCAGGTTTGCTAGCGGTAAGTTCATTGTTTGGTTTGAAGGAAAAGTTTATCATCTTATCTCATTTTTTCGTAGGGTAATAAAAATTTCGGCACAGTGCTTGGTCAATACGTTGGCACTGCATTCGATGGACTGTCAGGTGGTGGTGGTGCGGTAAGTAACTTTGCATTTATGTCGTTTTGCTTAAATTCATCATTTAATTTTTTAGATTAAAAATGGAGAATTCCTTGGCAACTTTTTGGGTACCATCGTGGCATCATTGAGCGCAGTATTTATGAATCCATATTTCTAAATATTTTAGTTTTTACTTTATACTAACATTTTAGTGACTAACTCTTATAATAATAGCTTATCAAATTTCCATACCTGGCCAAGTAGCTTAGTGATTTTGTGACTAAAACTGACTTTTTCCTTTTCACACATTTTCTATTAAAGGATCCTGAAGAAGATGACGTACCACCTAAGCCCATATTATTCGCACAAAATCTAATTAGCAGTTTTATTGAAGCTAAAAATCGCAAAAGTTCTGCTGAAGCATCTGAGGAACGTAAAGGTGATAATGGTGGCAAACCACCAGCTGATGCTGGTGGCGGTGGCTCAAACTCTGCTGGCTTCATTAAACATATCGTCTCGCACTTAGTTAGCAGTGCGGTGAGTTTAATATTGAACGCTTCACTGGGTGCTTCCGGTGGTGCATCGCATGCCTCTGGTTCTTTGTTTGCGGGCAGCTCTGGTGGCCATAAACCAACTGGTGGCAAGACTTGGTAGCATATTACGAAATTTAATTTTTATTATTTAATTGTGCTGCTTAAGGCTTAAGTTTGTTTATACTTTTTTTAAATAAGTTTTTGTTAAGCGCGATGTTTGTTTGCATATTTTTATAGTTCATTTTAAATTGTAAAAAGGCATCCCATACTTTGTTTGTTGTAGCATGTAAATATCGAATGACTGTACAAAAAATTTATATATTTCAATATTATGTAATCTAAGTTATATGGCAAATTTTAATAAGATAACATTTTAAAAATTAAAAGAAAATTATGGTTTTGCTTGAGAAGAGTTATGGTAAAAAAATTAAATAATTTACAAAAACTTTATTAAGTGATATTGAAATTACATAAGGAAGCTATCTGAGATTTTAACATCTCATTGTCAGTAATAGTTGTGGATATTCAAACCGAGTACAGTATTTAAACAACAAAAAATTATGATACTCTTAGCATTTACTGGAAGAAAACACTCCTCATCGTATCTATCTTTCTTTTGAAAAGACACCAAGCTACATAGCTTCATAGCTAATTTTTCTTCTTAAGACAAACCCGACTTTTTTCCAAAACATATTGTTTTTGTTTTATATCTTAGAGCCTTTCGACACCGGGATCTTTGTTTTTGGTCAGTTCTTTTTTCATTAATTATGTGTTAACATCTTCACTGGTCGGTATGAAAAAAAAGGGCAAACTTCAGGGACTCGCGGAATGTGGTGCATACGCTTGCATGTAAGGATTTTTTTACTTTTGCAGCATCTTTTAATATTTATTATTTTACTAAGCTTACTGTTCATTACAGTGTGCGAACATAACAAAAAATAAAACAAAAATAATACAACAATAAGAAACGCTAAGATTAGTCATACTATTTTCATATATTGCCAAATGAATTCATCAGTGACCTTTGAATCGTTGATTGAACATTCCTATGAGTTTCATGCTGAATTTTAGTAATTGAAGTAACTTTTTCATTTTAATGTCGAAAAAATAGTTTTGTCATTTAAAAAGGACATTTCAAGTCTCCATTCCGTGCAGTTCCACAAAATCCAAATGCCATCAGTGACCTCCATACAAATAAGTACATAAGTTTCAGTAAGACATAATAACTGAAAAATGTTTAATAAATTTCAATAAACGATATTTAGGAAAAAAAAAATATCGATATAATTTTAAATGGGCTTTAAAGAAAAAGAGCAGTTCTTTCGGACCCCTTTAATGGTCAATGAAATATAACTTCATATAATATATCTCGAAAAAGCCTTGATTTCGTTCTTGGAAGTTAGAATTTCTGAAAAACCGGAAACATCAGAGAAATTCCGACCTCAGATTCAAATTCAGCGCGTCAAAACCTTGTGAAAGTATATTCGAATTCAACACTCGAGGTTTGGCCAAATTTTTATCAATCTGTGTTAAAGCATTAGGGTCGCTATTATGAAAAGTTTTTCATTTCCAATATTCAAGCTACATTAAATATTTTTTGAGTTCAAAATGATTTTGACACCTGAATGCCACTTAAATAATCCTTCATCGGTTAATGTGATGAGCAAAAACGCTCTGTGATTCCTGCATATTTAATATGTTAAACAAAGTAAAAGATGGTCTGGTTTTACTTCACCAAAAGCTACTTGGCGCTCCAATGAGCTCGTATCATTAGGTTCTAAGTATATCACAAAATCTTTTCTAATATTTCATCGATTTTGTGAAAGGGGTGAGGTAGAACTGTTTGGCTGTGCTATATATATGTGAATGCATCCACCACCTGCTTTATGTATATAATGTATTTTCATAGTTTTCATAGTCTTAAAACATTTTTGTTACAATTCTTCCAAGGTTCTTGGTTCAAGGCTAACAACCGAAATATTTTGACATTTAACTTTAATGGCAGATGATCTTTTTAGCATCAATTTTGAAGGCGACTTCGAAATAGAATTTTTTGAAAAAGAAATTGAGGTTCTTTTTTGTTTTTCGTGATCATCTTGAAAGCTGCGGTTAGAAAACAGATTTTGAGTTAATTATAAAATAGCCACCTACAAGTAGTTAGCCTCTAACTCTGCTAGGCTTTGGACTAAAATATTTAGCTATTCACTGTCCCGGTTACAATTAATTAGTTTTATCTGGCATAGTTATGTTTCAAGTCTTAAAATACTCTTAAAATCATCGTAGATAATAAAAACTTTATAAATGAAAATTGCACTTAAGAGCAACATATAAACTTAATAAAATTTAGAGTCATTTATTGGATGTAAGTAACCTTCCAAAAGCATAATATGCAATGCAAACTGGCGACCTTTAAAAAGCCGCATAAAAATTTGCGGTCATAGCATAAAAATATTAGCAAGTGCCATAATAAAGTCATTAAAATCAATTCTTTATCTCAACAACTAATAAGTGCGAGAAAAAAAGTGTCTAAATATTTAGCAAACACAGCAATAGCAAATAGCGACATTTGTTTTTTAAGCCTTAATTGAAGTTAACTTGAATTTATTTAAAGTATCGTATAATTAAAAGAAATAATGAGTAACATTTGCATGAAATCAAATGTGAGCATTATCAGCTAAAATCGCAACAGTAACAACGATAGCAGCAACAACTTAATTAAAGCAGATGCACAGATGCGATAAAAAAATAGTCAACACAACCTTGTGACTGACATTTTAAGAGACAAAAATACAGCTAAATAATTTAAAAAAAAAAACATAAATTTTATGAAATAAAAATCTATATTTGAGATTAAAGCTTTTAATTTTTGTTTTGCGATGCGCTATGGTTTCGTTGGATGTTGAGATCTCAAAGAAATCATTAAGCGAAAACCGAAACCAAAAAAAAAAAAACCCCTCCAATATGTTGCTGAGGTGAAGGTTGTTGCCAATATGCGCATAGATGTCGTAAAACGCAGATGTCGCACGCAAACAGACAGTCGCCTGCTTAAGTTGTCAAACAATACAAAAACTTAACTCTTTAGTTACATTTCATAATATTCGTTAGATACCTGGTAAATATTGTTTTTCGGTTTTACTATTTCATCTCAAATTTGAATAATCAACGTTTGCAAAATTGTAATTCACCTTAATCCGATTTCGAGCGCATGCGCAAAGCTTGTGCAAATTTTGAAATAGGCGAATGCAAAAAAAAAAAAAGAAAAACATAAACTTCGCAACTTTGCAAATTGTATCTTAGTGTACCAGAAAGTATCTGTAGCAAGTGGTTTGAAGTCGTTTTGTTTCGTTCTACGTGGCGCATGCTCAATTTGTAATTTTCCATCACAACCTGGTTGATTTTTATCACTGCACAGTAATTTGCTGTTGAACCTGAATTGCAAATTTCAGAAACGGCAAAAGATATGAAAAAACGGAATAAGTTTTTTGAAAGAATGGTTCTGGAACCTAACTTAAAAGATCTATAAAATCGCGTTTACGTAGAAATAGCACTCAGGCAACGTTTTACTTAATTTTTCTCTATAGCTGAAGCATACATTTGCTTGAATTATTCCGTAAGCTTATAATTCAAGTACAGCTTAATTTTTTAATGTTTGTCCACTACTAAATCACTGTTGCCATAGTAACGCTGGCAAGCGCATTGCAACAACAACGGCAATGCTTTTGCTAAAGTGTCGATAACCGAAAAATTGCACGCCGCTGCAAGCGAATGTAAAACAAAGAAGTTATCCTTCAGATACGAAATTTTAATGTTGATTTTTTGTTGTTGCTGTTGCTCAGTTTGTAACAACAAAGTTGAATTTGATCTGCACGTATGCATTGTTATTGTAATAACAACTTGACAACTTGTAGACTCTGGCGAAGGTAAATAAACAGACATGATTTTTGATTACTCTGAGTATCTATCTGTTACCTACAGAATTGGTAACAAAACAAAATGTAATCTGAGCAAATGAAGTGAAGTATATCAAATCAGAAGCACTAAAATTGCAAATCATTTAATTTTAATCATCTATGCAGCTTCCGGTACAGAGTACGCTAGCTCACCCTATAAACTTTGTGCCACTTATTGATCGTTATTTTGAAGTACTCTATTGATACAAGTTTTTTTTTTCAACGTTAATTGAATAAAAATAAATAAATTATTGTAGTTAACATAAAATACTAAAAGGTTACCCATTTTGATTATGTTGTTTTTATTTTTTCAAACAAAGTTATTGTGGCCTGCAGCAAGGCTTCTTTTTGAACGTTTTCAACTTTGGCAACTTTTAGCTAAAATCATAGGAAACCCAAAAACTGTCAAGTCATTGACAAGTCGCTAGTAATTAACTAGCAACTTGAATGTCCACAGATTTACTTCCATCAATATTTACGCCATGGCCGCGTTGAGCCGCCGCCTATGCATCTGTTTTGACCACCACTAACAACAAGAACTGATATTTTAACTCTTAAACAGTTGAGGCATTAAATAATTTTGATATAAAACACTTGTTTCGAATTGTAGAAACACCTAATGTTTTTAAGGAACCTCCAGTATTAGCCTAAGAGTCCACTGTAGAAAAGTCGAGTGTATAAGATTACAAGATGGGAAGGTTAGTAATGCATTTTGGTGAAACTAAACAACCAGAAATGCCTTACATTGCCCGAATTTCGGCCAATATTATATTTCTAATTAAAAGTGTATAAGATTATAGCCTGAAATGTATGTCAAATGATATAGCTCAAGGAGCCTAAGCAGAATATGTAAGGATGCATTGTCGAATCCAGTTCCAACCAAGCGTTACTACCCCATTTTAAATCAATTTTTGTTAAATGTATGGCAACCCATGTTTGTAAAAGGATTCGTCATGGCTACTCTATATACAACAATTTTGACGAATTTCGAAAAGAGCATAAGCTTCAAAACACTACACAGAGAGGTATTTAATTTTCGGCGAGGCCAAAGATAACATCCCAAATAGCTTTATTTTATTATGCTCAGAATGGATAGCAAAAGCGATAGTTCCTGAACACCAAGACTTGAGGGTTGAACATATTTCTGAGGCGTTGTAATGTGACAGACAAATTTTCCCCTCACTATTGGTTACCATAAATTTTTTTTTTTTATTAGTTTAATTATTATAACTTTTTTTTTATATCAATGACTTCATAGAAATTTCATTACTACACAAATTTTTGCTGACCTAAGCTCTGTTTCATGTAACTAATTAAACATTTCATTTAAGTACTTGTCCATTAAAAAGTTGAAATATCTTAAAATCGTTGATGATTTCCTCTTTGCTAAGTATTTTACTGGAGCTTAGAGGCTATAAAATCCCTTCACTTAGTGACATAAAAGCATTAACTATCACTTACCTCAACAAAAAAAAAAATTACAAACAATCTAAAGAGTTGCATGAAAGTGTTAAATATCATTATCCACTTAACAACTCAATAAGTTGTCTTAAGTCTGCGACTCAAAGTTTTTTTGGTTTCACGCACTCCACTGACCTTATTAATATGCAAGACCGGAATGAAATTAAAGTTTTTTTTTTACTGCAAATTACTATTTTTTATTGATAAACGAAAATATTTGACAGAAAAACCAGTCAAATTTTGTCAATTCGTTTTTGCTGATTTTATGTATGAATATTTTGTAGCATGTTCTTTTAGATAGTTTGCAGTTAATCAAATAAAAAAAAAAAATTTTAATTTTGGTTTTTTTATCTATAATTTTGCAACATTTAATTGTTAGCGGAAATAACCACCAGTAAAACATGTTTCATTTATGAATTAAATTAAGTCTTTTATACTAAAAAAGTTTTTCTTCATTTAAGTTTTGAAGTATTAAAAAATTAAGGTTTGTGTATTTTGAAACTTGCAATTATTTTATTAAAATTGATGCTTTACTTCAGTTGACTATTTTTTGTACTGTACATTTAAAAAAATATGTGCACCTTATAATTTTTAGTCAAAGGAAAAATTAATGTATGTAGCACTCTACTAGGTTAATGTTATCAACCTTATAGAACGAAAATATCTAAGCGCTTTGAACTAAACACTTTAAAATTTAAGTTAAATAAAAACATTAAGAATTAATTATATTATCTTTCAGCTTCAGAATTTATTTAAACATTAAAACAAAGAGACACATATTGCAGTTGCTAAGTGAACTGTGTATCTAACCTTTTACCTATAGTCTTTCCTAGAATTATTATTTCATACGCATAATGCTATAAATGCGGCATTTGTTGCCAAAATAAATGAAAGATTTTGGAACTTGTGGTGTCCAATTGTGCTGATATGTTGTTGTATGTATTTCTAATTGCACAAAAAAACCAACAGAAAATATATCATTTCCAAAATGGGAGATTGAAAAAAACTTTGAACAAAAATAACATTTCTCAATAATTCAGAAAAAAATAATTTAATGAGAACCAACTTTGGTCTCCATACATTTTTAACTATATTTTTTATTGATTTTGAAAAAAGCTTAACATTTTTTAGTTTTAGTAAATTTTTAAAGTTTAGCTTACAACATTCAAACTGTAAGAGATAAAAGTTTTAAAGAGTTTTTATTTAAAAAAAAATGATAACTAATTTTTAAGATTTTATATCCTGACGAGTCTTGCGTAGAGTTGATATTTTAATTTTCATAAATTTTGCAGAGTTTGGAAAAATTAATGTTATTTATTTTTTATCTTTGTAAATCTAAATTTTTGAAAAGAAATTATTGTAAAATAAAATGCTTCAAGTTTTTTAATATATATATATTTTTTTTTTTATTGATACTATGTCACTTTTCGATACTTTCCATTAGCAAACTTCTTACACCAAAATTCAGTATCATTGCTCACATATTTCGATAGATATTCCACTTAAGGTATTTTACTTGTGTGGGAGATGTCACGCCCACTGGTGCTATTTCGCAGGCTTTTGATGCAAATATACTTTAAAGCAAGTAAACCACCTACATACATCAAATTTCGTACCAATTGCTGCAATAGTTCAATTTTAAGCGCTTACAGCTTTATGTTAATATGGGAGGGGCCAAGCCCACTGCACAATCTCGTCGAAATCCATTTAATTTTAATTGCACACTTTGCTTATAATAACTGCTTTCAGCGGTATCATCTCTAAAGTTTTTATGAAAATCGTATGGGCAAACTTCGAGAATCAAAATTTTCAATTGTTGAAAAGTGCCTCATCCACTCTTTCAATCCCGCCCGCACAATTCAAGATATATCTGATCTGTAACCGTCAAACAAAATTCATCGCAATATCTTACACGGCTTACGATATATGGCGTTATAAAGGTTAAAATATAGGGCTGTGCTACGCCCCTGTAGAAGCCTTTGTAAACCTAAAACGTTGCCCAGTCCTAATTGTGCTTGCATGTGCACCAAATTACCAAGTTTCATCAAAATCGCTGCAACTTTTTTTCAAAATGGACTTGGCCTTATATACATAGGGTGTGGCCCGTAGGCGTGTTCGTGAACTGATTTCACTCATTTTCAGTAGCATATATACTTTTCTATACCTGCCACGCTTCCTTCTATACATTACAAACGGCATGAAAAAGTGAATATACCTTCTATATAGAGTATAAGGATTTAACAATTGCCCACAATTTAGTTATGCATCATTAAGCTAATTTTCAAGTGACATTGTTTTTCATTTTATTTTTTTTTTTTTTCATTTGTATATATATTTCTCTTAAGTCACGATGTCTCTGGAACTAATGTTCTCAAAATAAAATTGTAATATACCTTTCTGAGGCTTGCGCTAAGCTACTTCCGCAAAAAACAGAATTGGTAAAGTTCATGTGCCAGACAACTTCCGGGTTTGTTATTAAATGTCATAAATCATCACCAAAAATCTTTGCAATATTTATTGATATTAAGTTATTAATCTTTGAAAAATATATCACTTGATTAATGCTGATTTTTCTTTGAGTGCAGCACGGTAAAACATAAGCTGACAAAAAGGTGTTAAAAACATAAATTTCAATCAAAGAAAATTTCTTTAAAGTGCTAAGCCAACAGTCAGGACTCAAAAATCGCAAAAACCTGTCATATTTTCATAACAATAACGAGGAAACACAAAAAGTGAGAGATCGTGACACAGTGCGAGGATTTCTGGTTATGTGATTGCAGATTATAATGAAGATGAAGATGGAAAAGTAAAACACGCCTGCCAATAAAACGGTGTCAGGAGTGTCAAGCGTTATTTACAAAAAAAAAAAGAGGTTTTCATAAAATCAACAACAAAAAGAAGTTGTAAAATATTCAACTTGATATCTCGTTCACTTGTGCACTTTCGATTTCATGCAACCGAGAAGAGCGCATCGCTGAGAGCGCAGCCAAAAGCTTAGTAATTTTATAAGCTTACAAGTAAAATTTAGCTCAAGCTACAAGCGGTCTCTACAACACGCTCTTTTTAACGCTTTGGTAACACAAACAACAAAAAATAAAAATTTTACAACTGTAGTTTGGCTAAATCTCTTAAAAATCAACGCAGCTCAAAAACTGCATTCGACAAGAGACTCGATCATTTTTATGCTCTTTTCAACTCAAAACTATGATCTCTCTCCCGCTCTAAAGTTACAAATCACACCTGTATGTGTAACAGTTGTTGCCTTTAAGGCGTCTGTCTCAATGTGACGCGTCTAAGCTACGCTTAACTAAGCAGCGCACGCAGGCGCTCACTGAACTGAGGGATGTATCTCTTACCTCTTTTTTCTCGTCTTGAGCTTTAGTCAGTTGTTGTGTGATAAAAATTCGTTAGTAATCAATAGTTTGTTCAACAGCCCAGACACGGAATAAAGCGCGTCGTTAGTCGTTTCTTAGCGCCTTCTTCACTGAGGATACTTCAAAAAAGTTTAAGCTGCGTTTTTACTAAAATTGTACGTGAATTTTGTTTTGAATACTTAAAAAAAAAAAAACTTTTTTTTCTGTTTGAAATTTCTCACTTTTTCAGTTGTTTATTTTTTTTTTGCCTACTCTGGCTTTTTCCTTGCATTTTGTTGTTGTTTTCTTTAGTGTTTGGCAGCGTGTTTTAATTGTGTAATCACTGAAGAGTTACGTTTTTAACAATATATGTAAGAAGCAAAATAAAACCAGCTTACAAATTGAATTACTTACAATTGAAAGCTTTTTTTTTTTCAAAATAAAAAAAAACTAAAAACTTCGAGAAATGATAAATGCGCCCTGCTAAGCGACCAAAGTGATTAACCCCATTGAGTTTAAAGTGAATAAAAGATTTCATATGAAACTTTGCATTTTGTGTTAAAAAAAAATTCGTTACTAGTGAAATTTTCAAATGAAAACAAACAAAAATAAATACTCATGGATAATTGGTACATATATCTTTTGGACTCAAAATTTGAAAAATACATTTAATTGGCGTAGATCACTTTGGCTACTAAAGGGCAGAAATATAAATCATTAAAAAAAAGCAATTGCTCTGAGTATTTTAGTTTTTTGAATGACGTTTCGATCAAAGTGCTTTAAGTGCAATTAAGGGATACGTGTTAAAAAAATAATAATTTAATTACTTAATGAATGAAAAAATAATGATATCTTAGTTTTGCTATTTATTCTTACGGTGTTGCTTATAAATTACATTAAAATTTGCAAGCGAAAAGGGAGTAATTCTTATTATGCAAGAATTGGCTTTAGCACTTATATGGGATAGTGAACAATAGAGCGGTGCAAATATTTTATTTTTGAATTTCAAAATGCGCGTATTTTGAAAAGTTCTTAGATCATAATGAAATTGTGTGAAACTAATCTTTAGCGGCTTCATCTTCAGCTGCAAATTCTACTAATTTCATAGCCTATTTTTCAGAGTTCTGACTTGGTGCATTCGAGTGACTTTCGTGTGCTGAATACAAGATTGTTGTCTAGTTTTTTCATCCCTTAAGAATGCTGAGATATTCTGACTTTAATCGTGAAATATTTTGTTAGTATATAAATTTGCAATTCTTTCACACCTACCCGACGCGTACAATTTTTTTTGTGTTAGAATTTATATCTATGTTCTATCAGAATTAAAAGCAGCAAAATATCACATGGTCAAATTCCCAGTGCTCTGGTGCTCATCACTTCTATTCTTTGCTGATGAGGCAATCGTCTACACACAAAGAAATGCATTTAATTGTATATAACAAGATTAAGTATTAGTTAACAAATTAAATATTTGACATAATTATTTAATATAAGTTAACTTAGAATACATACAAAGCTTAGAATGTTCGAAATTCAAGCTATTGTACATAAAGTCAGAGTTTTCTTGAGAATAGAATTAACCATTTTTGTTGCATTCAATGAATTAAAATTTGAAATTTAAAAGTCTTCATTCCATTTCAGAGAATTGCATTTTTAAGTTCCATAGATATTTTCAATTCCAAAAAAAAATTTAGTCCATTTCTGAGAGTTGGAAAAAATTTTTTAAGTTCCTTGGCAAACTTTTCGGTAGAATCAAAACTAAAATTGAAATATTTTTGATGGTGTTTTAAGAATTTGTTATACAGAATTGATAAAAGAGCCATTTTTTGAAAGACAATTTAGGGGCAAGGGCGGCTGTAAATGGATTTTTGCTACAAAAAGAGAGTGTGCGATGGACGCGAAAAGGTTTAAAATGATTTTCAAACATTTACTGGTACAAGCAAATTTGAAACTCAAAAAATTGTCATCTGAAGAGTTTCGAAATTCATTTTCAGTCTTTGCGCATCGATTTGTGCAAAATAACTTCTGATGATATCAAAAATTTGTTTTCGAACTCTTACCATCAGATGGAGCAAACATTTATCTTAGCAAAATACTTAGGTAATTGAATTAATTTTTTCAATTTCGCAAAAAATCAAATTTTGTTATTATGATTCGAAACAGAAACAGCTGAATGGTATTTGCTCTCTTGAGTGGAATTCACAAATTATTTAATACCTTTTGCTATGGATTAGAAAAATCATTTCCAAAATACGATTTCCAGAAATTGAGGAACTTTAGATATGAACAAGCTATTCTGCTTTAGAATTAAGTTAAATATTTTAACATTTGAAACTCTAAAAAGCTAAGAAATGCGGACCAGCGTGAGAAAAGCAAATACTTCGGCTTCGAGTGAATCGAAATTGGAGTGCTATGCAGCCTTTGGTACATAAGCTAATGATTTTCCCCAGCGAATTTACTTCATGACCAGAAAGTCAAAAAACCTGAAATATTTGATGAATCTATACATTAGTAACCTTAGAGTTCTGGTAGTAGTTATAAGCATGAATAGAATACATCCCTCTAGTAATAATGCCTTTAATTTGTTAAAACTTCCATATAATGCACTCCGCTCTATCGCAATAAAAATAATACTTTTGAATAAGTTGAGTTTAGTACTATAGAGCACAGTGCTTATTGCTTTGCCAACATAGATCTTATCTTATCGAGCTACCCCAATACCTAATGAAAATTGCTAAAAAACGAACTGACCAATATTTATTCATACATTTAAGAACACTTCTGAATTTAAAATAAGACCGTTTTTATCTCATAACACGACAATTTGAAGTATTGAGAAAAAAATGGGATTATTGCATTCATTTAAATAAATAAAAAACTTAACTTTTGATTCTGATATAGAAAAGTAAAAGCTTTAGGATCTACCTCTATCCAACGCCGACTATTTTATGCGAAAATGCAGCAATTTAAAAATCACTAAAATCTCATTATATTTTTGGTAATTTCTTTAATTAAGTTGACCAGTGTAGTATGTCTAAAATTGCTCACAAATACTTATCTCTAATTTCAAATCAATTATATTACTCACCATTATATTGACAAGATAAATCTACTAAACTTTAACCCAAATAATTGAAATAAACTATTGGCAATAACTTTTTACTTTTACTATCATCATATGGACGGCTACAGCTGTTTGTCGTCAAGCAAATGCAAATATGTGGCAACACATACACTGAGAAAATAATTTGTGTGAATGTAACAAATGTATATTTATGTGATATAGAGCAATCAAATGTTTATATGAGTCATACATATGATAGTATTTGAATCAAATCTTAATTGAAGCATTTCATGTTTAACTCATTCAAATATATAATTGTTCGACATATATTAAATATAATTTGCTATATTCAATCAAATCGTTTTTTCTGTGTAAAACTGCTGTAACTATCGCCATACAGCAAAGATCATGCGACAACAACATGCGAGCAATTGCCGGCTTAAAATGCGCACAAAACCACTTTTGTTATGTCATCTACGATTTGGTTGCATAGCTTTTTTTTTTACTGCTCATGCTTTTGATGCTTCTTCTTTTTTATTTAACGTCTCTAGCTTTTAATGTTATTTACGTACAATTTCTTTTGAATTTTTTATTTCTCCAAATTGTCGTAAATTTTATTTTATTATTATTATTTTTAACCAAAAAAAAAAAACATAATTTAAGCGCCGCAAATGTTTGCACACAAAGATTTTTGGGGTAAAGATGGCTAACAAAAAGTTGTTGTTGCTGTTGTTATTGCTATTGCTATTGCACTGGCCTACGTTTTCAATGTTTTTTGTACAATTTGTGAATGTTTCTCAATAGCAATTTATGATTTTAATATTTTATTACCTACTGATTTTTATTTTTATGATTTTCTCGCTATCATTGGTGCATCATCTTCGGTGCTGTTGCATTTTGGTTTCTTTATAGCTGTTGCTGCAACTTTTGCATCATATTCAAATCAAGGCACTTTAACGTTGCCATTGCTAGTGCTGCACATGTGCATTGAGTGCAAAAAATTGCACCACTTTTCCATATATCTATTTAACTTTTCATTAATTTTTCTGGTTGTTTTGCGCTTAAATTTTTGTGCAACTCGCGTGCTGAATTGAAGTGCATTTCCGTTTGTAGAGTTTCTTTTGTTGTTTCGTTGCGGATTTATTTCGCTGTTTATTGTTGTAACTTAATAATTTTTTTTATTTCCATCAAAATTGAGCTTTAAACGGTTTGTAAAAGTATAAGGCAACTAGTGTTGCAATGAAATATATGGCATTTAAGAAACTTTTTGATATCATTATAAAATTCAGCAAATTATTCAAATTTAAACGATGAGTCATTTTCGATATGCCATTGAGTTGAAGTTATATAATTTCGACATATTTGGTATATAAGCAAAATTTTCTAGAAAATAAAATCTGGATACAAAAGTGGGTTCACAGTGCGCGGTTTCGGCCTGCGCGCTGTTTTTTCAGTGCGTAAATACCGCGCAGTGCGAGGGATTACTGTACATAAATAACACAGGTTGAAAAAATTTGGTTTTTGATGCACCGAATTCAAATCTGAGGTCAGAATTTCTCAGATGATTCCGATTTTTGAGATATTCTAACCAAAAAGTTTGGAAATCACAGTTTTTCGAGATATTTGAGGTTATGTATCATACAAAGATAATTTTATTATAAGAAACTAGTTTGAAGGTCCAAAAGGCCTACCTTTTCGAAACCTTCTCTAAATTTTTTCGATATCTTTTTTTTTTATCTCCAAAATTTCGTAAATCGACAGAGACAATAAATGGAACAATTTAACCTGGTAATTGGTGACATATGTTTTGGCTAATACCACATATATGTATGTCATGTTTGTTAAAAATGCATAGACCGATTTATGAAATTTTACATGAATATCGGTTTCTGCTCAAAGCCTTTAAATCTCATTTTCAAAAAAAATCAGAGTGGCAAAAGTCAAATGGTATCCAATTTGGCGTGGAATATCCCATATATCATATCTTTTTGGTATTGATGGTCGTGTGTCACCAATGGATTTTCAGCTTCTTCAGGGGTTGAAGTTAATAACTCAATTCAGGGGTTGAAATATTTGGCTTAGACTTAAGTAATTACATTACGATACTCAATAAGAACGAGCCTAGCTACTACCGCATCCATATTAGAATACCTACTTTTTAAGTTTTAGATTAATATTCATTATTGGGATCATGAACTCAAAAGTCAATCCAATTAATTATTAATGACCTTGTTAAGCAAAATAACTAACTAGATAATCATACAAAAATTCCAATTCCAACATTTCAATGAATTATAAGTATTTTCAGTTTAAAAGACAACAACAATAATGAAGTTAATGGCACTTGCACCACCGCTATTTTTCTTCTTTTTTTTTTAAATATATACGATATATGTACATAAACATGTATTTAAGCCGATAGTCATATCTATGGTATGTTTTAAACACTTTGACACTAAACTCCAAATTCCAGCTTTAAACAGCATTTAGTAGTAGTTAATATTAATAATAACAACAACAACAGCAACAACATCAATAACAACAACAATAATAATAATAAAAGCAACACCGGACTTTGAGATAATTTTATCTCATGGTCCAAGGTCATCAAACACAATCAAGTATAACTAAAGAAACAACAACAACAACAACTACGACAAAACTTTTTTAAAAAAAATTTATCTGTCCAACTATTTAGCATAAAACATCAAACCGCAGCGATTATTAAACTTTTAATTTTTAATGAAACGAAAAAAAAAAGGAAAAACTGAAAACCAAATTCATCATTATCGTTTTATTTAGAGGTCGAATTTGAAATTTTTTAAATAATTTAATTTATATTTTCTATTCTACTTTGCAGAAACCGTTAAAAAAGTTTATACATTTAGTCAACTGCAACGCCTCGAAGTGCGAGTATACCTTAAGAAAAGAAAAAAGTGATACGTTTAGTTCAATATAAAAAGAACCTTTTAGCCCTCCGCCACATATCCACACACCCAAATACACAAAATGAAACATCATATACTCGTCTTTACCTGTTTATGCAGTGCAGCTGTTGTGTTCGTCTCCGCCATTCCTCTGCCAGCTAATGATCGGGAGTTGGATGTGTTACAAATTCCTTTGGATAATGGAAAGGTAAGTCAAGATAAAACAAAACTTTATGCAAATACCCAAAAGATATCCTTTTGAACGATTCAATTTATATATGTAAGAGGTATAACCCTAGCCCACAGTAATTGAGTGTCATCTCTTTTTGCGGAAAAAACAAAAATAAGGAACGTGTACTTAAGTAATTCCAAATCATTTAAAATTAAGATCCTATAAAATTACAAAATGACTAATAAACCATGTGATTGAATGTACAACGAGAAATTTAGTGCAAGGATGCACAGCTCGAATAATGAAAAAACACTAAGTGTGTCTAATCAAATGAACCACAAAACAAAGCTGCATATTGAAGCTTCAAAAGTTATACTTGTACGAAGTACCGTTAGCTTTGAGAAAATTTCAATATTTTTATTTTTGTATATTAGATATATCTTGCTCTTAAATTTTCTGAAAACAATTATTTCCTAACTCAATTACAGTGGGTGCTATCTCAATTTTATTTAAACAAAATTACTGTGTCTAATCAAATGAACCGGACTTATATTAAGAAATTCGAAAAATTTGCAAAAAGTTTTAAATTTTTGGCAAAGTGAAGAGTTACTCAAAAAGTCAAGAAATGTTGAAAGTCTGAAAAAAAATTTGAAGAAGTCGAATAATGTTAAAAATGAAAAATGTTCGATTAATTCGAAAAACATTGCAAAATTGATAAAGTCGGAATGTGTTGTTAAAGTTGAAAAAAGTTGACAATTTCGAAAGATATTGAAAAATTCTAACAATGTTCAAAACTCTAAGTATACAAAAATGGCAATGGTTATGTCAATACAATTGAATAAATGGAGACCTGGTCGACCAGATCGATTTTCTTCACAGAATGCATATCTATCTATCTATATCATATCTATCTTATTATTATTGTCTCAACATTAAAGCTGAGCGCGAAAAATATCAGTGAAATATCGATTTCATTATAGTTCGTACTAGGTTATATATACGGTAAACTTTTCTTAGAAAAGTGCTCGCCAGACGAAGCTCCAGTTCAAATTTAAAGATTTTTGCAAACTTTTATACTTAACGTCCAATGGCTCACAAACACACCACACGATACATATGTAGCTAGAAAAAAAAAATATTTGGTCGCTTATTATGTATAAGAAATAAAGTTAATTTTTGGACGTTTTAATTACAATTTTTATCCATACAGAAGAGGGTCTTTCGAACTATATAAGTTTTTTTTTTCAATCAAACCATAATCAGCGATCAGCATATAAAGCAAGCCAACTTTATGCCACAATATTTCAGCATCATGAAACACAAGAAAAAAATTAGATTGGCCTCATAACTTAACGCCTTAATTTTTCTGTATTTTTCGAGTTTTTTTAAACTAAATAGATATTTAAAAAAAGAACACACTTTCTTAGATGTAAATCAAAATTAATGTCACAATTTTTTAAACGCAATTTTAAGCTTTATCAAACTGTTTCTGCAGGTATAAATCATAATTTTTTATATGACAACTCAAAAAAAGAAACAATGCCTCATATTACAACTACAGAATCTTCCAGTAGTAGACGAAAAAAAAACCAACGACAGTAAAAAACTTCCTAGTGAAATTACAGGATTTTAAACAAACATGAAATATTAATTATATGCAAATCCAGTTCGAGCCGCATGGTATCAAACCCGCAGTCGCAATCAAATTAAAAACCTGTAGGAAATGACATATTAAAATACATTTGAAATGTTCAACCCAGATAGGTATGTTAGGCTGAAATCGAAAGTATTACAGCAACAGCAGCAGCAAAAGCACTCGACAGCATTGAGTTACGATATCAGACATTACTCATTGGTGCAGCGAGTCAAACAACTTTTGCTTGAAAATTTGACTCGTTTGCCAACTGCGAATATCAACGAGTCTGAAAGAAATTAAATTAAATGTGGCAAAAAAAATAAAAAATAAAAAATTGGCACACTCAATAAAACCGGCTACTTAATCGCGATAGTTAGTAGCAGCGTTGCAATGTTGGGGACGCTGAAAACGGAGTTGTGGTCTAACACCACTGCCTACCAACAGCTGTGAGTAGTCAATTGAACGAAGGCAGTCTGCCAGCAATTTGTGACTTGGTAACAACGCAATGGATGGATGGTGTTTACTTAGCGAGTGGCATGGTCTGCACTACTTACGAGTACTATGTATATGCTGCGATTATTTAATTTCCAGTAAATAACAATTTTGCTTTAACTTGTTAGATTTTGCATTGGTCTTATGCCATTGTTGTTATATTATTATAAATCATTTAATTCATAATAGTTTTCAAAAAATGAACTATATTATATGAATAGGATAGAAAATGCGTTTGACCATAGGAAATTTAATCTCGGTGTGTTATTGGCGAAAATTGCACAATTTCAATTACTAATTTGCAGCAGAGCTCGAACTGGCTTCGTATAAGCACGCCCCGTAGCTTTTTTCATAATGAAAATACTTTCTTAACATCACATTATACAGTGGGTGATCTAATAATTATTAGAGCCACTACAAAAAAAATAATCGAAGGAGAGTTTGTCCTTTGAACTTCGAAGCTAAATACAAACGGTACAAGTAAGAAGAAAAAACAGCATTAACAACACAGAATTCAAGAAGCAGCATATGCAACGAAAATGCAAAACGACAATTTTTGTGTGAGGTTTTCAAAAACTTAATTCTAAAATAAAGGATATTTAACTTTAAAAAAATAAAAAAATATATGTATGCAGTAACCTTTTTTAGGACAAATATAAAAAAATAAATTAATAAAACCAGTTCAATATATTTTGCGCCAAAGCGTTACAAACCATTTTCATGTAAGCAATTTTATATAGGTATGAAACCGATGTTGAGAAGCCCTTTTCGACATTCAATTTTGACTTGATGACCGATAGTATTATAGTTTTGTACGCATTAAAATCATCACAAATTACTCGGAAACTCCACCTGTACTTTGCTTAAAGCCAAATTTAACTCTTCTTGAAGTATTAGATTTTATTCGTAAGGGCTTTCAGAATACAGCTCAAAAACTTACTCGGTGTTATCGACGTCAGAATCTACGGAGTTAACCTTCGTCGTAAGAGGCTCTCAGTAAATTTCTGTTTCTGCTTAATGCTTCCACAGCCAATTTGATCGGCTATACTGAAATGTTGGTTAGGTCTCATATTTGTTTGACTTTTTCTTAGACAAAGCTGGATTTTTATCAAAGAAATATAGATAAATTTTAAAAATTTCGCTGGGATCAAGATCTTGATTAAATCTGCTTCGAACGATTTTGCTATAGGCTGACTTTCCAAATTCACCCTATTTGTATCATCGTCATCAATGATCCTCTTAGCGGTGGCTGTGTCCTTCTTTTATAGAATAAATTAGTGACGCCCAGATTTTTATTTGGCATCTGCTCTAAATTGATATTTGCCCATTGCATCTAGTGAGTAGTTAGGACTTTCGAGTGTGATTATGTTATGAATACAGAATCAAGGAAAGCAATATTACAATATTATCATCGAAGTATTCAACTGAGCAGGGAAACTCTTTTTTTAATTGTGGATCCAGTTAACAATTTCCTAACTTGACTATATCCAATATTTACGTTTAAAAGTCCGACAACTTGTGCCTAATTCTGATTCTGATCTTTATATTGATACAAAGTATTGATCATTTTTAATATCAAAACCTATGAGTAATTTGAAGTGAAGTCATAAGTTGTCACTGGTGCCATTTTACATTTCAAAGAATCATAAAAGATTAGACTTTCACTTGAACTAAACTTGCTACTTCAAATCTCTTCAGACTTAAAAACTAATAAATTAGTTAGTAAATATTTGAACAACACTTTAAAACACAAATACAAAACAATTCAAAGTTCGTTAAAATCAATAAAAGGCAAATCTGTTGATTACTTAACAAGTGAGAATCATTGAGCAAATATTCATAATTGAGTTTGTCAATAAAAAACAAAATTCCCATAGTTTTCTTTTTTCTTTGTTTTAGTAACAATTTGATAATACTTAATATACTTTTATCCTACGACTTAAGTGAAAGAATATAATTAGCTATTTTCCACGACTTTGTACGCGAACTGAACCACTTTCAGGGAGTCCTCTCTTGGATATATCTTGCTTACTTTTAAAAACTTATCCGCCACATATAGTACATACATATATCCTTTTTAAATTTTAATCGACTTGAAAATTGGATGTTCTTGATAACCAAAGCTGTTTGCTGCTATAGTAGGTCTCTAAGATATTCGTGGTCCTTCTCTTCTACTTGAATCCCGATACCAAATTTCATTGAATTCTTTTGTACAACTTTTTTGAAACAATAATTTGATTTCTAACATACAAATTCGATCCGTCAATCACTAGCAAAATTATTAATTTCCATAGTTAGAGATTTCTTGCATTAACCGATTGTCTCTCGGAAATTTAATTAAATTTTGCATAAAATTCTACTACCGCACAGCAGCTGCCGTATAATGAATTACAGCAATTTGCAGTCATTTTTTGTTTGTTACCCGACTTGACATGCCACAATAATAGCAGCAACAACAGCAACAACCACTTGAAAAATAACAACAAATAATCATTGTATGATTAACACATTGCGACTGCTTCTGTAGAATCGAGATGTTGCCTAACAACAACGAAAAAAGATTGTGCAGCGTGACAAGCAACAATTTGCACACACAAAAATTAAATGCAAAGATTTTATTGCTTTGTAGTATGATTGCCAGATAGATTCAAAGCAAAATGTTTTTGCTGCGTACGCATTCGCCTCAGAAGCGATATACAGGCGTGTTCGAAGACCTTACCGGAATATCTGAGACAGGTTAAATTTCTGAGAGTCCCTAGCCGAGCATTGATTTTAATAAACTGACTAAGCAATCCAGCATCGACTATCCAAGTTGCATTCACATCATTCTATCTTTCGGAATTTGCTCAGCTGCATCTTCACTATTGAATATTTTTTCGTTTTTATTATTCAACAGTCAAAAATTTATCTTGAAAAGAAAGCAGAGAGAGCACTTGACAATTTACTTTTCCTTAATATTCCTACAGCTTCTACAGTTGTCAAAAGACAAATTCCTTAGACCAGTAATTTTGGCCAACAGTGAATGGACTTTGGGTTTAAAAAGATTATGAGGAACGTTTGCTGTATATAGGAAGTCACCGAAGTGGTAATCAGCGACGAGTTGTTTGCATCTCAACTGAAAGCAAACTAAGGCGCCCTATTAAGGTTGGACTATTGCTAGTCGTTCCTGACACAGCCTTAGATTGAATTTCTCAAAAACTAAGCTTATAAGACGGAGACAGTGCTCAAAGTCTTAGCTACATCCACTTTCGCATTCAAAACGGAAGCTTTAAACCCTCCCAATTTTTAACGAGGTGCGAACTCAAAGAGCTCACCTTTTAATTATCAACATCTTAGTGTTGGAAGTTAAGAGGTACACTGGCAGATTATTGGCTTGAATTGCATATCACCTTAATCCAGTCTTCTCTTTGTTCGAGCTTGTGACCGGCAAGTTTTACCCTAGCATGAGAATATGTCACGATGATGCGTTAGCATGTCTAGATAGCACCGAAAGGGCAGAGCTTAACGACGATATTATTCTAATAGTGATAAAATAAATCTTTATCGTCGCAGCTACTGCCATGTACGAAACATAATTCCAATAGCACAGTGTTCTCGACCATTCCCTATGGTATGCACATAAAGTGTCTTTTAAGTTTCAAAAGACTCTGTGTCTTAATATCGTTTGACTCTTACCATATTATACAGGATGTAATGCAGGCTTTTTCAGGAATAATTGGTCACTGCCACAATTATTAATGTGATATCAATAACATTGAACAAACGTTCATTCGGTGTTAGTATCATTGTGTCTGCTTCGCATGTGGGCTTTTTTGGGTCTTATCATTCCAAATCATTTGCAATGACGTTAGCTTCAATATCGCCATGTTCAATAACTCATGACCCAGTGGTTTCGAAGTACATAATGACAGTGGATTGATATTGTGAACCCCTTGCTACCCAAAAAGTTTGTTACAATTCTTCTGAATAGAGTCCAATCCACATTCCAATTGATATTGTAACTACGCTACACAGCACTTAATTTTACGGTCTTCAAGACTCTCTTTGGGAGGAAACAAGATAAGCTTGGTTATTAAACCTAATATACCTATTTAACATTTCAAACCCCATCGGGCTGAACCAAATTTTGGACCCAGTTTATTGTACAAAAAAAAAAAAACCTAATATGCTCGTCCTTTGTTCTTTGAGCTGCCTTAAGTTCCCGTAGAAATACCAATATTTAATAATTTCAAGTCATGTGACCGCTTTTATCTGGTAACCCTAAATTGTTAATGCAATTCAGGCACTTAAATTAAATAGCAAAAAAACGCCGAAACCAAATACACATCTACATAAATTCAGTCTAACACTTGCACGTTCACTCATCAGATATAAAATGCAATGCACACACACTTAAGTGCGCGCTCAAATTGTCGACCATGCGTTACATCATTCAAATGCGTTGTCGTCATTCGCATTAGCAGCATGCAGCATGTGCGCCTTCAATTAGTTTTGTGTGTGTCTCTTGTGTCTTCTATTTTACATAGTATTTTTAGCTAAACATTTTTTCCCCATTTTTTTTTTTTTTTTTTTTTCTTCTGACACTTTGCTCGATCATCATTTGTTGGTTTTGTTTGTTTTTCTTATTAGATGATCTTTCATTAATGTTGTTGTTGTCGTTAGTTAAACAATTGTGTTAAGTTGTTGCTATTGTATTTTTATTTTTGTTGTGATGTTGC
The DNA here is from genome assembly GCA_963662105.1 of Meiosimyza platycephala. NCBI lineage: Eukaryota > Metazoa > Arthropoda > Insecta > Diptera > Lauxaniidae > Meiosimyza > Meiosimyza platycephala. The sequence goes on from OY759208.1 coordinate 23,852,239, forward strand.
GCATTGTGTGTGGCTTGGCTTGCGAATGTGCAGCACGTGTTTTTAAGATTTGTTTTCTTTTGTTTTGTTGGTTTTGGTTACATCAAGATGAGAGATCACTTAAAAATTGAAAATTTAATTTTGACTTTGGGAAATTTAGTGTTATCGGATGTTGTGCTGCTGCTATTGTTGTTGTTTGCTTGATCTTGTACTTGTATGTAATTTATTTGTTTGTGACATTTTAACGCACGGCATTTAGTATTGAAACAATTGTGGACTATTGCGTTGTCGATGATTATGGGACGTTTTTCTAATTATGTTTTTTTTCTTCTCTTTTTTACACTTCAAAACTTACTAAATGGATTTGCACACCCACTGAATGCTGCATCGGTTGATATTTTATGTCACACTAGACATGGACACATTTTGGGATTCATTTTAGCAATGAAGCAAACTGTCAGAATACATTCGAACATATATGTATTATAAATTCTGATCTACATGCATATATCGATTGATTTCTCAAAAGTTTGCCACAGTAGCAACAAAACTTGCAAAACGTGGTATACACGAACTTGTTGTGTTAAAAGGAAAGGTCCTCAAAGTCTAGTGAATAGTTTCGTACAGCTTACACCACCTTATACAAAGGGGTACAAGCAGGTCACAGATATACACTATATCTCAGCGTCAGCTAGTCTAGGTTTAGGACACTTCCATATAAAACCCAAATCAAATCTATTTTTACTTATACGTCTAAGCAAATCATAGAAAGAGCAATTCTTAAAAGCAAACCACTACCGACAACCAAGCTGTGACCGGAAATGCTTTAGGTCACCCTATACACATGGTATGTGGAATAGAAATTTGTGTTTGGATCGCATACGGTTGGCCCTATTAGAGAATCGGTACGGATTTGGGCATTCTGAGGAGAACCAGATAGGTTTGATAACACATTGAGCCAAACTAACCGGATCAGGCAAACCTAGCAGGTTAAGTTAGACAAAAACTCAAAACTCCTAATATTTTTTGACTCAAATTTTATCAAAACATCTGATCTGGCTAAGATGATCAAGGCCTTTTAGGTTTTTTAAGTGTCTATATCTTAAATGTGAAAATAAATTCAATCCACCTGATCTTGCCGCCATATTTTTAAACTTATTCTACGTTCTCGATTTTTTAATTCTATTAGATGTTTTTGAATACTGCATGAAACCTTTTTTAAAAAAAACGTAACTTAACATCATTAAGTTCACACATCACGCTCCAAATACTTGCACTCAACGGCTGTTTTTATTTTATGTAATGGATTATATTCTGGTTTTCAAAAGTACATATGTGTGCATAAACTACTAAATAATTTATGTACGATGTTATGTGGCTGACTGTCTTGTAAAAAAATTTGATTTGAGATTAAAGATATGTGCAAACTTATGAATTTGTATGAGTTTGCCGTAAAGGAATGTCTCGTCAGCTAATCTACGCAACTTGTTTTAGATAATTTATAAATCCTTTTTTTTTATTATCACATAACAAACATAAATTTTTCATATTGTTTGGGAAAAAAAACAACACAATTGTATAACATTATAATTCTTTGCATAAATTTACAATTGATAATGGAGCAACTTGTTTGGGTTTTACTAAAGACATAAGGAAGGACTGGGCACTCGTGTTGTTTCGAATTTTGCTTTTTTACAACTTTTTTCTTCTAAGTCAATAAGAAGCATAATTAATTAAATTCATTTTGAAAAAATATTTGTTTTTATAAAAATATTGTTGATTAACAAAAGAGATATGACACAATGAAGAAATCTGATTACCAAGTTGATGCTTCAAAGTTTATACGCAAGAGTAATGACCGAATATGATATGGGTTTTATATCATTTTATTTTCGTTTATCCTCCAAGTATTTTTAACAGAATCTTCTAAATTTTAGAAAATTAGCTATTGAAATCAATATCATTAAAATTATAGCCTGATATCGATAAGCTTTCAGCAAGACGAGAACAGTTTTCGTTCACTATTAAAGCATTTGATTTCACATATCACAATAATGCCTAAATCTGATTCTGCAAGGAATGATAAGATATCATACGGTGATTTATCACCATTGAACAAATCTGGATATACCGCTGTACATCAAGATTATTACCTCACTAAAGACAGTGCTCGAAAATCAGCTTTATCTGAAAATATAACCTTTTACTATTTATATTTTCTCATCTGCATAAAATGCTAAAAACAAACACATATAATTTTGAAGAACAAACAGTCTTATGGATAATTTTGTTGCAAGAAACAATTGACTAATCAGCTTAACCTTCAAGTTAAATTATGAAAGTTTGAACAGTAAACTAACGCTAATTAAAATCTTAAAAGATCAATAATAAGTTTGTTAATTATCTCAGCGTAGCTTACTTTGAAGAAATGTATGTCAAGATACCTAAGTCAAAGTGCAGAGGCCAACTGTTCAACTAATTTAGTTGTAAATACCAGTTATCGGCACATTGTTAAGCATAACAAAGAGCTGTTGCAGTCCATAGTCGCCTAATGCTGTCTACTGCGTAAAATACAAAATACTTTATCCATAATCTAACCAATTTATACAACTCTAGGATATATTATATTCCCTTTTATATTCAAGATCTGAAATTGTTGTGTGTGTAGCGGAGCCGAATGTACCTTTTTAAGGTTATGATGTCCTCTGGTTTATGTGTGTTCGTTATTTCTTTTACAAGACAAAAAGAGTTTTCAAGCGCGTATGGCTGCACGAAAACAAAACGTTTTTTTGATTTTATAAACTTTCTGAAATTCATAAGATCCAACATTTCAGCAAAAATGTGCGCAATAAAAAAATAATAACCTTTGTTTTACCATACGATTTTGGACCACTCTATTATATACATATGTTTATATTGTATGTATAAATATTTAACATAAAGAAATAAACAATAAAAACTCCCTAAAGACATGCAACAAATAAATAATCAGTATGTAAAAATTGCGTACCTCCGGCAGTGGTCACACCATGCAAACTACCATATGCCATGTTCAAAATAGACAATGCCAATATAATGGCCATTAAATATCTGCTCCAAGCAAGGCTTCAATGAACACAAAATCATAATTCCAATAAAACTAAAGTCTTTAAAAAATTTTTAAATTATGACATCTAAACTACAAACAAATTTGAACACATTATGTCATGCAGTTTTGACTGCAGGTGGCAGTTGTTCCGCCATCCCAATTTAATTTTTAGTTAATGGCCAGTTTCGCCTTTGTTCTGCATAATTTGCACATTTGCATGCGTTTGGCCAAATATATTTTTGTGATTTATTTATGAACATTTCTTTGGCTACAATCTAATTAATTTGGGACACGCTGAAATCAAGTCAAATGCTGTTGATGGCTTTAACTCATTTAACCGTCGATTGTCAGTTTAATTGCTTTGTCGCCATTTAAACGTTCACATAGTTCATAAAGTTTTTTTTTCTTTTTGTTTTAGCTTGTGATCAGTTTGGCATAACTCTTTTTTTTTTAGTTTTCTTGAAAATTATTCGTGAGAAATACAAATAATAGTTATTAAAATATTTTTTAATTGAAAAGTATTAAAGTTTCCTTGAGTTAATCGTTTAATTATCGTTGCTGCAATTATTGCAAATTACCACAGTTGTGTGACCAAGTTGTCAGTAGCAGTTCTTATTGGATTCAAATCACTATTATTTGATTTTATTAGCTTTAATTGTTTGAATTATTGGCAATAAGAGTAATTTAGTTTGTAACCTCAATTGCATTTTTTATTAAAATAGAAAATTATGATATTAAAAGACAAGTCATTGCAGGAGCAAGGAAATTAATTTTGTAGCTTAAGTCAATTATCTGTTATATAATTGAGACTTTTAAAAAAACCTGATTTACATACATAGCTATGTCAAGTGTTCACCTAATTGCACAATTTTCCTCAAAAGAAATTATATTTTATTTTTACATGCAACCGTATCAAATATTTGAAGTTGTCTTTTTATGATTGCTAGTATCGTATTGTGGTCGAAAGTCGACCGTACCCACCAAGTTTTTGCTTTTGAAGAATTTTGCCGATGAACATAGACAATGATCTTATTTAGTTTCACTTTTCACCTTATCTAATTTCACCTCACCTCACCTTGCCTATACCTCATGCACTCGTGAACACGATCAAAATGTGTTGGTTAAAGCGTTTTGTTTTATTTTACCTGCCTTTATTTTTTTTACACATCTGCGAAACAGTACCTTTCAAATGATATAACTCTCTTACCAAGAAAGTGTACCATAAGTTTCGAAGTTCTCGTATATAGATTTAAAATAAGATAACATATTACATGCCGAGACCATGACTATCTTGACCTTTAAATATTGAGAAAGTAAAAAATCGATGATACATCGAATGGTAATTCCGGTATTGTCTTTCAAAAATTAAAAACAAAAATCGCAGTAATGCGCGAAAACAAACACCGAACTCATGATAGCTCCAAGTATGGAACAAAAAATGCCTTTCATCGTGAGATGTCATCACCACTTACATACAAATAAAAAAGCAAATGACTGCAAGCAATTGCGGCATGATGAGTAAAGTCATTGATGTTTCGGTATGTAACTCATAGCATCGTATGTCGAATAAGTCAATAAATTTTGGAAAATTCTGAATATTTCCGAAAAATATTGAAAACGTCGAAATATTTTCAATTAATGAAAACTCTGGAAAGAGTTGAGAACTTTTAAAAGAATCGATTGAAACCTTCGGTAAATGTTAAAAAAATATTGAGAAATACAAACAATTTCTTGAAATTCATTGAATGTTAAGAACAAGTGGAATAATGTTAAAACCATTCGTCAAATGTGTCATTGAAAAATTCGATAAATGTCAAACAATCAAAAAAGGTTGAGAAAATCAAAAAAATTTTAAATAAGAAAATGATAAAAATAAGGGGCTATCACTATACATTGGATACCTTTGAAAGCAGAAGTTTTGTAATTTGGTGATAGGATGCATATTGTCTATGCTAAGCACCTCTCAAAGTATACAACAGGCGTGGCACCTCTCATGCAAAAATTCACTTAGAACCTTTGGTAACAGGATTTTTGAAATTTAGTTCTAGGAAGTATGTAAATTTCTTATGCTAAGCACCTCACACAATATAGACAGAATTAGACAACGGGCTGTGGCACATGTCATACAACAAATATAATTAAAATGCTTCATCTGAACACCTATCATAGCAGGTATTTAGAAATGGGGTACAAGAGTGTATATTGTCTATTCCAAGAACCTCATAGTTTTAATCGTTGTTAGATCTTATAAATAGCCATTTTAGTTTCCGAAGTTATACTCTGTAGCCTACAAATTTAAAATAAAAATAAAAAGACTGGAAATAACAAGACATGACTTTTTCAGACACTTTAGTTTTTCAGTTGTAGGTATCCCTGTAGTACTATATGGTTACATTTAATACTCTAAACATCAGACTTCTAGTACTATATAACAAGTTTTAGAGAAGCTGTGTGTTTGTTTAACAATTTTTTAAAATAGAAAAAATTTCAATGAGTCATATATTCAACAAAAGTAAAGTGATTTTAAAGTTTATAGATGACATTTCTTAATATTTTTAATTAAAAATAAATTTTCGGAGGAAAACAAATATGCATTTATAAAAAAAATGCTTCAAACATGGTACACTTCAATTTTTTTTTTTTTTTACTTTAGTTCATTAAAACAAAAAAAAAATTCTTCTCTATTGCTGTCTCTGAAAAATGTTTTCATGATATATCGATTGTTTAGAGCTTTATTAGAGACTGCATGGCCAAGACTAATTCTTGGAGTAATAATTAACTACGGTTTAGGTAAATTTCACAAAACTCCAAGAAAAAAGCCTTCAGTTCACTCATTCAGTAGAGATTTTATTTTTACATCCAAAACAAAACGCTTGGCAATATCAAAACACTGGCCATTGCCATTGGCGCATAATCATAGATGGTCATTAAGTCGTCACTAAGCTGAACTCAGTTTTTTTTCTCATGTTTTTTCTGTATTAATTCGACTTTTTTTTTTGTATTTTGCTATTTTAACTAAAAATTGCATTTTTAATACTCGCAACTTGTTTTTTTTTTTTCATTAGACTACATAAAAATGCAATTCTTGGTATAAAACTTAACTGAGCCGTCCGTACTGCAATTCAACTTAAGACTCGTGCAATCAATTATTTCAGGTGCAAATCACACATGAAATTATTCAAAAATTCGAAAGGTGTAGTTGATTTTATTCGGTTGAATTGAGTGTTTTTTTTTTTTGTGAAACTTTTAATCGGGTCGATTATCTAGCATAAATTTATACTAACGCCTTAGTATTTATTTGGGAAAGAATTATTAAACTCCGTAGAGCAGCAGAATATTTTTTAAGTTTTTAATCGAAATTAAAACTGCATGCAGTCATTGCAATTTATTTAAAATATAAATCAAAAAATTAATTTAATATTTCAATCATAGCAGCTTTAATGTCAAATTCAAAGGCTTTGAAAGTCACTGATGAAATCAGCTTAATGTTGCAACTGATTAATTGATGTTGTGAAGGACTTAGAGGTTGAGCTAAACGTAAAACGATTTTAAAGAAACATAATTTTCTAAGGAAATTTTTCATATACAATTGTATACAATCCCCTAAAAAAAATTTTAATACAGTACATTTATTGTTTCTTTGAATCATGCCATTTTCCTTAGCAATTTTGTACTAAAAAATAAAATAAAATAAAATATATGCGAATACGTGAAAATATATTAAATAGTTTGGCCTTAACCGACATACTTATAAAATGTTTACCTTTGGTATTCAATTCGTAAAATACAGAAAGAAAAAAACAACGATACCAATAAGTAGCAACAATAACAAAAATAATAGTAATAAAAAATATATATTAGTACTGACTAAAGCCAAGCAAATCAATAAATATTCATAATCACAAACGTTGTATTGTATGTATGACGAATTCCAAGTGGCCGATGAAAAATTTCAATGAAATTATAATTTTAAATCTATCAGCAATAAACATATAAGAATTAATCCCTCATTAAAATGTACAATAAAAATCCGTGGCCAGAACAAGATAACATAGCAATATTGAAGATAATATCTTGTATTAATTACTTAGCTTAAGGCAACAACAGCGGCTTAACAACTTGAGATCACCTGCTGCTGATCATGTTAACAGAGAGTAGCAACATCATTTCATCACAACAACGTTCATCTTAAGGAAAATCGAATTATGTATTTGACAGTTTCTGTCAAAATGTCAATTTATTGATGAACTACCAAAATGTGAAATAAATATTACTATAGTCATCACGTTGCGTTGGCATTCACTTTGGTCACTAATTGATATTTTTATTTATGCATTTTCATTTTTTATCAAGGCAATTTTGCACAGTGCAACATTTAAATGCAATCAGTGGCCAAAAATAAAAAATGCCAAAATACGGGCTGTATTACATATGTGAGAGTAACAAATCAAATCTACGCACATACTAAGTACGTGCTCTTGCCAATATATTTTCCATGACCTTTTTGCAAAATGTCAGTTGATATGCAACGAATTTTATTGCGAATATTGATTTTCAGTTGCGGTATATTGGCCTCGTTGTTAATTGTATGGGAAACAAACTCTATTTGCACCATTCACAGGTCTGATCTAGGAAGCTGAAGTTTTGAGAGAATTTTCTTTAGGTCCAATACTAAAACGTAGACTCATGGGCCCGCAAAAAAAACCGCCTTCAGATGTGTATTGTTTGCATTTTCAGCCACACGAAAAATGTTTTTTAAAACGCTACATCTTGGCGTTTTCTACGTTAAGTCCGAATTTTTTGCCAAATGTCAATGAAATGGAACACAAACTCTGTTGGTTTGAGCTAGGAAGTTAAAATTTTATGAAAGTTATTTTTAATCCTGATGACAATACCAATGTTTTAACATAAGGAAACAAATTTATTAAAAAATCTACAAAATTTTCAAAATGAACGCTTTAATATCAATATTGGGGTGGACCAAATTGTATAGAAGAAATTTGATGAATCTCGACTACACCAAAAAAAAAAAATTTCACATGGTTCAACAAAAATTTACCAATAAACCATAGCTGAAGGTGGAATTCTCAATTCCTCAACTACGCCCCCTCCCCCATTTTTTTAAGTTTCAGCGAATTTCAATTTTCAAAAGAAATTGGGAATCCGATTTTTCGCTATAGCTATGTTTTCTTGGTGGCTGTTCCTTAGAAATAAATTAATTTTTTTTCGGTAGCCGAGTTCGATTAAGAAATTTGCCTATCTATGTAAATGTCCTTCCAAACACGTTACCTTAAACGTGATTTAGTCAATTAATGTAATGAACGATATTATTGGATTACATATGACCCTTAAATAATATCTTTTGATGACAGTCTATTTCATATTTTTGCTTACAAAGAATGGTAAGTACATTTCAAAAAAACCATGCCCTTTATTTAAGGAACTACAGTTTTTTATTAAAGTTACTGATTTATCAAACATCCCCTCTTAAGAGTCAGTGCTATGCGCATGAAATCTTTTTAAGTAAATGTTTAAAAGCTTAGAATTAAAAAAATTGTAAGAATTTCTGGTTATTTTGCACATAAATTTTTATTTTCTCAATTGAAAACTTCAAAAAATAAATTACAAATAATTTGCGTAAACCCTAAATATAGAAGTCGAATAAATAAATATTAGCGAAAGAGTTTATGAAAACATATTATTATAAAGCAGTGCTATTGCTTTTTAACACTTTTTTCGCCACTGTATGGTTTTGTTTTATAAATAAAAAATATAAACTCTTAACTTTGAATGGTGTTAAAATTCCTAAAAACTTAAAATTCATACTCACGTTAAATTAAAAAAAAAAACGTGATAACTGACTTCCTTATATGGGCTTTGTTTGTCAGACAATGACGTTTTTTAACAACTTGCGAATTTTCTTATGACGTATAACTACAGCTGATTGCTACAAATCTATATATGTAGTTAATCAAAACAAAAGCATTAAAACTTTTATTATACTAAACCAGTTGATTCTTTTTAAAATTTCAAATAAAACACCATCTGTTGACATAGCCAACAAACAGTGGTTTGCCTATCAATTTACAATAGTTAAATATTTCCGTTTTAAAATTAGTACTTTAGAGTAAAAAAAAATATATAAACTACTAATTTTTAATTTAGTTGAGACTGATCGTTGAGCACCTTTTAGCCGAACACACACACACACACAGTATTTGGTGGAGAAACGTGAGCTTTTCATTAGTATGTCGTCTTGCTCGCTTCCGGTAAATATGTACAATGAATTGGTGCGAATGCACTTTAAAAGCGAAAAGCTGCAATTATTGCACAACAGGCAGGCAGACAGACAGACAGACAGACAGCCAACTCTATTGTCATTGTTAAGTTGCTGCAATGACTTTGGTTTTCGAAGATCACGCTTGATCTTCACTGTGTGAAACTCCGTGAGCATGACCCACGATTTGAACATTTGTTTGACTTTGTGTTGTCAACATTGAGCTTATACTTAATTATTTACATTAACAATATATTTTGTTTGTGGTATAGAGCTTAAAATCTCTTAAAAGGTCAACGAAAAATTGGGAATCATTTAAAAATTAAGTACGCTAATGAAGTGGGTAAATCGTGAAGGTGTTGTTTTTGGATTTGGATGCTACTTAAGTTTTTAATGATGAGTGTTATTAAAAATTTAAGCTGATTGTTAAATAAATGTTTTTAATTAAAAGTGCTATAAATGGTAAGAGTGTTGTTTTTAGTCTATCCAAAAATTAAATACTTAACACTACATTAACCGTATTTTAATTACTCGCCGAATAGAGAGTCTCAGAACTTTGTTTGTACATACAATGAAGTGCTACTCTCATAAGTTCAAGCCCATCCACTTCTTTCTTATATTAGTTTTGTGTTAAAAAAAAATAATCTTATGGATTGGTAAGATTTACTTTAATAGCTTTCTAAAATCATTTTAAGTTTTTTATTTGGAAGATGCCACTCCCATTTGTCCAAACTAAGCCACATTTTTTTCTGTGATGGCTAAGTTTACTAAACGTTACATTATTGAATTTGACAATATTTATTAAAATAATACAGCAATTTTATGCTTTTGCATAAATGGCAGTTGTCACGCCCTCTTGTTTAAATCTACTAGCTTTTTGTTCAGTGTTTATTCGAACTTTTCGTGGAGTTTGTGTGGAACTTAGTTGAACTTTCATTGAATTATTCCGCTACTTTTTCTCGTAGAATTCTTAGAAAAAGCCATGAAGTGTAAGTCACAACAAAATTATCCTCTCATCGGATATTCTATCTATTTTGTTAAGTTTCGTCTGGAAATTCAACTAACTCTCACGCTCTCAAAATGGCTTCAGTTTCAATATGTACGGCTTTCTCTGACTCGGCACTTACACAAGGAAATTCTGTGAAATAAATTCTTGTCTATTCTTTTTTGTGCTTTTTGTTTGACATTTGCAACAAACGACAAATTTTGTACCTTTGGTTTTTCCTCTTATGCCAACAAACAAGGAAACTTTTTGTCAAGAGTTTCCCTATGTAAACGCCGAGTAACGAATTCACCTTGTAAGATTACTCCATAGAAAAGACAAAAACAAAACGCACACACACAAACACATTAACTTGCCATTAAACGGTTTATGTTTGCAAGCTTGTTGCTATTTGCGCAATTAATTTTTTTTAGCGATTTTCAAACTTTATTGACTTGATAATAAATTGAAATATCGTGTTAGTTTTTATTGGAGATTAAGACCACGTGACTAAGGAATAAAACTAAATAAGTTCGATCAAAATCAGTTTTGTAGTTTTTGCGTAATGCGTGGACATTGATTAACACAGCTATCATTTTATTTATACCGATCATTAGTTGGATGATTGTACATTGATTTTTTAACTAAATGTTCGCTATGAAAAAGACCCAATTTATTTTTGTGCAAATATCCATAAAGGTTTTTAGTTGATTTCGTATTTTTTGTTTTTGCCATTTTTCGTTATTTATAATCGCCCAAAATATTAAGATTTTTTTTTTGGTTCCTATGCCTATTTAATGTGGGCGAATCTTTTCCAAGTTTTCTATACTAAATTTTGGAACTACATACATCATTTCAGATCATGCTCCAGTATGACTATAACTTTAATAAATTTTTAAATATACACGTACTTACGTTTGGAGCATGTTAATATTCTTTATAAAATTTGCTCGAATTCTAAAAGCAATTCAAATAATTTTAAGTTTTATTGTCAAGCTAACAGCCACTCAATGATTTATAGTTTAAGCATCGTGTGAGTCTACATATTTTTTTTTTTTTTTTATAAGATCTCGCTAACTAGCGTTCAAAGTGTTCATTCTTCAATTATATAACCATAAAAGAGCTAATGCCCATTTGAACATAGTTAATCATTTTTTTAAGTTTTTTTTTTAGCGATTGTGGGAGTTCCGTGACTAATGACTCGTGCTATAAGTCATTATAAAGACCTCATATTTTTCCCATCAACTTGTCTTGTTTGTGTCATTAGTTTTTTCATTGTTTTTTTTTTTTGTGGAGATATCAAACTGAAATTCGTGTTTTTTGTAGTTTTACAAATTGTCGACTCGTTTAAGTAATTTATTTATTTCAACACTATTATTAGTTGTGATAGGTTATTAATAAAATTGCTTTTTTTTATTAATAAAATCTTTTCAAAATATATTGGAAGAGAAAATATAAATTTCTTAATATAATAATACGGAGTTCGCTAGTAGTAGAAATTAAATTTAAAAAAAAATTCTAGCGCACTTAACTACTTAGACAAAATTATTAACTTTGTTGTTTTAATTACACTAAGTCACAACTCTAAATATACTCGAGAAATACCCGAATGCTGCCTATACTTTCTTTTATATACTTAGCTCTTAAAAAAAGTTTCCTTTCGAAAAATTCTTCCAAATTTACTATATTAAACAAATTAAAACAAAAATTCTATGAGACAATGATGTATATATACAACGAAGCACTTTTCAAAAAGACTGAAGCAACAAACTTACTATTTTTCAATTGCTACACATCGACCCAGTTTTAATTGGTGCATATCAATTAAAATACAAAAAACGCAATTTTTTATTTCAACCAAACTAAAAGATAATCGAATATTTTATCTTCAGCTTTTTGCATAACAACAAACGCAGCCTCCGTATAAACACAAAGTTGTTCATTAAATATTACATCATTTCATTAAGTTACGTTTATTGTTGGCTAAACGCAACAACACCAATGAAAACAATAACAAATTTCGCCATTAAATGTTGCCAAATGAAATACTTTCACTTGAAATTCAACAACGAAAAATAAATGTTGTGGTAAATTAAATTTTAATATCAAAACAAAACTTACGGGGAGAAAGAGGTTAGATTAAAGGAAACACCTTATTACCTTTATTATACTTAACCCTCACGTTCCTGACTGAACTTTAAGATGCAGCAAAGTTGCTGGATTAAGACTGATTAATTTACTTTACAAAAGGAAAATTTTACTTATTTTTGAGGAAGAACCTGAACTTTTTGTAATGAAGCTTGAATTCATTTTAAAGAATTTCTTTACTTAGTACAAGGTTAAAATTCTTTAATATAGAGAAAAACTGTCAGCATTAAAAAAAAAATGTTTATATCAAATCGAAGGAATCATTTGCGTATGCATATGTACATATATCTTGTATTCAAAATCAAAAATCCTATTTCGTAATGAGGAGTTATTTGTTGTACGTAGAACTTGAGGGTTAAAAATTTTTATTTTGTTTTTTTCCATACCTAAGATCATTTTATTTCTCCATTATAATTTTGTTTCTATATTTTTAATTGCAGGAAATTGATGTCTTGACACTCGGCACCAAAGAACAGGAACAGTTGATAGCGGAGCGTAATAAGCGCACTGTTGGACTATTGCGTGAACTATTTCCAGATATAACAAAGGTATGTGTTGGCAGCATAAACAGTCAGGAAAATAAATCAAATTTTTATAGTTCCTGATAAATGCATAATATAACTGAACGTATACTAAATGTGAGTGAGCTTGAAAGCCTCACCCTTAGTCTAAAGTTTTTATGCAATAACAATAAGAAATAAAATGACAGATGCGTAATGAATAGTAAGTACACACGAAGTCTGGGAATCTGTCAGTTTCATAGCTTTGACATACTTGATGCATCCAGTGTCAAAACTTTATAGTAACTACAACAATTACTTTGTGTTGTCATGTCATTTGTTTGATGTATGCGCGCATGCGCAACCTAAAATCACGTGCGTTTTATTGTTTATCATGCTAGAATTGTTATCTTTCAGAATGCTGCATAGGTTGGATTTCATTTATCTTTAGAAATAGCAGGAAATGAGTTTTTGCATTTATTGACAGCTGGGTGTGTTTGATTTACTGTCAATTCTTACATGCCGTTGTTGAATTGTCTGTTGTGAAAAGAATGGAAAACACTAGGAAACAAAACGTAATGTGACATCTCTGTAAAGGCATGGCATTTGCACATAGTTTTAAATTAATGATGTCATCACTACTGGTGAAATTTTTGCTTCGCTGTTACCAAAAGAACTTATTGTAGTATTCAGGGTTTTTCTATTTGTTTTTTAATACTAATACATTTTGTCAAGTATTTTCCAGACTTATTATATGATTTTGAAATTAAACTTTTTCAATTATCTTCAGATCTTCAAGGTTTTATCTTTGTAAGCCTGATTGTATAATTTGTTGTTACGAGTTGTTTTTCTGTAATCGCCACTTCCTTTCATCGTTCTGTATATACAGATGCAAAAGTGTTGGAGCTAGAAAAATCATCGAGGCTGTCAGTTGACATGTTGGCATAGCACCTGTAATATATATTCTAGCCAGCCCATGGAGTTTCTTCATATTCGTTGGTTAGTTGTCTGTATCTAGCCAGTTTATCCTCACATATCTACTATTATTAAACGAGCTAAAATTGTATGTATATATATATATATATTTTCAGACTTTATTTCCAAAACGGGTGCAGCGATTTTGATGAAACTTGGGGGTTAGGTACATATGTGAACAAAATTAGGATTGGGCTGGGTTTTAACTTATCAAAGGCTCCTGGAGGGGCGTGGCACAGCCCTAAACTTTTATTTTCATAACGTCATATCTTGAAAACTATTCAAGATATTGTGATGAAATTTGGTACACAGATGCAGATCATAAATGTCTTAAATTTTGCCAAAAGTGGGCGGAATCGGAAAACTGGGCGTGGCACTGTTCAATAATTGAAAATTTTGATTCAATATTACTCAAAAACGGCACTGAGGATTTTCATAAAAATTTTATAGATAATACCACTAAGAGCAGTCATCATAACATGCTATGTCACTATACTGGCAAAATTCGTTTAAGGGCGTGGCACAGCCCACAATATTTATAAACATTATAATAAGAGAATTAACAACATAATCGTTCTGAAATTTCATATGGTGGATATACTTGCTATAAGGTACCTCAAGACGAAAAATGGGTGTAATAGTACCAGTGGGCGTGGCACCTGCCATACAAGCAAAACAGGTTAAATGTTATATTTATTGTACTATGAGAGTAATCTTCTTAAAATTTGGTGAGGAGTTGTCGGTTGCTATAAGCTTTGAAATTAAATGCATTTCGACGGGATTGCTTCAGTGGGCGTGGCACCTCCCATACAAACAAAAACCGTTAAATGTTATATTAAGTGCACTATGGGAGTAATCTCATTAAAATTTGGTACAGAGATGTCGGTTACCAAAAATTTTTAAGTTAAATGGATTTCGACGAGATTTCGTTAGTGGGCGTGGCACGTCCCATATATACGAAAATCGTTGAATGTTGTATTTAGTGCACTATGGGAGGTATTTTCTTTAAATTTGGTGTAGAGGTGTCGATTACTATAAGCTTTGAAATTATATGGATTTCAACGGGATTGCGTAAGTGGGCGTGGCACCTCCCATACGTACGAAAAACGTTAAATGTTATTTAGTGTACTATGGGAGTAATTTTTTTAAATTTTTTGTTCCAATCGATAGAGAAAGCACGAAAAATAAAAAAAAATTTTTTGTTCCAATAGACTTTTAATTACAGTGGTGTAGTGTTAATATTGTAGTGGTCATTTTTAATATTTGACCACTTAGTGCGTCCTTAGCGATTTGCGGAATTTGTTGCTGTAAGGATATTTTCCTTGTCCTTTGGAGTATCCCGGAAATAGTCACTCCATAAGTGACTACTTATCGAATCGGTTCACTCCGAGTCACTTTGGGTCACTTGGAGTCACCGAGGTGAGTGAAAATCGCAATTTTGTAGTTTGCGTGCAATTTTGGTAGAATTGGTCTATAACACCTATAGGCCACGTTGGTGCAAACTCTTATCGCACCTAATTATGTTTTGCGATGCGTGCGATTTTTTGGATATTATTGCTGTAAAGACATTTTCCTTGACCTTTGGAGTATCCAGGAAGTAGTCACTCCATAAGTGACTACTTATCGAGGCGGTTCACTCCGAGTCACTTTGGGTCACTTGGAGTCACCGAGGTGCGTGGAAATCGCAATTTTGTGGTTTGCGTGCGATTTTTGTAGAATTGGTCTATAACACCTATGGGCCACGTTGGTACAAACTCTTAGCGCATCTAATTATGTTTTGCGGTGCGTGCGATTTTTTGATTTTATTACTGTAAGGATATTTTCCTTGTACTTCGGATTATCCCGGAGGTAATCACTCCATAAGTGACTACTCATCGAGGTGGTTCAGCCCGAGTCACTTTGGGTCACTTGGAGTCACCGAGATGAGTGAAAATCGCGATATTGCGGTTTGCGTGCGATTTTTGTAGAATTGCTCTATAACACCTATTGGCCACGTTGGTGTAAAAACTTTGCGCACCTAATAACGTTTTGTGGTGTGTGCGATTTTTTGGATTTTATTGCTGAAGGATATTTTCCTTATTCTTCGGACTATCCCGGAGGTAATTACTCCATAACTAACTACTCACCGAGGCGGTTCACCCTGAGTCACTTTGGGTGACTTGGAGTCACCGACGTGAGTGAAAATCGCGATCTGTGGTTTGCGTGCGATTTTTGTAGAATTGCTCTGAATTGCTATAGGCCACGTTGGTGTAAAAACTTTGCGCACCTAATAACGTTTTGCGGTGCGTGCGATTTTTTGGATTTTATTGCTGTAAGGATATTTTCCTTGTTCTTCGGATTATCCCTGAGGTAATTATTCCATAACAAACTACTCATCGAGGCGGTTCACCCCGAGTCACTTTGGGTCACTTGGAGTCACCGAGGTGAGTGTAAATCGCGATTTTGTGGTTTGCGTGCGATTTTTGTAGAATTGCACTATAACACCTTTAGGCCACCTTGTTGCAAAAACGTTGCGCACCTTATTTCGTTTTGCGGTGCGTGGATTTTTTTTTTTTTTGGATTTTTACGAATTTCGTGAACCAAAGTGAATTTTAGGGACCCAATGTTACTCGGGGTGAACCGCCTCGATGAGTTGTCACTTATGGAGTGATTACCTCCGGGATAAGCCGAAGAACAAGGAAATATCCTTACAGCAATAAAATTTAAAAAATAGCACCAACCGCAAAACGTAATAAGGTGCGATAAGTTTTTGTACCAAAGTGGCTAATAGGTTTTACCCCTCGTACTAACTGTACTATCGGTTGCGTTCTTCTATATAAATGCTGCGATATCTCAGTCGATTTAGTGTCCAATTTAAATGAAATCGAGCCATTTTGCATTATCCTTTTCATTTCTATTCACTCTTGGTCCCAATCCACTCTTTTTATAAACACTTTTGCATCAGACAACAATTTGACGAAACTAAAAACGAAGCAAAATTGTTGAAAAAAATGGAACAGAAAAAAGTAAAGAGAAGTTGAAGCGTGAAAGTGAAAAGTCAACAAATTCCATATTTTTTCGATTTTTTCAACCTCAAAACGAAAAACCGAACAGTGGTCGGTCTCCAGGTACTGCATCATATACAGCGGATGCGTTTCATATTCCACCTCGATTTTGTTAGACATGTCGTTTATTAAATCATTTTACTTAAATTATTGTTCAATTGTAAATAATTATTAATAATGTGTCAAGCAAATAGGCCATTCAGCATGTGATGAATAATTTTGAAAATCTCCATATATACACTGAGGAATTAAGTAAAGACTGGGTGACAATTAATCCAGAAAAGATTGATGCAGTGAAGCTGAGTATCTGACTACCTTTCATCAACACCGTCCACTAGAATTGGGAATGTACCCATCATATTTATTAAAAACTCTCCAAAAACAGATTTGTTTTTTAGCCGTACAAAGTTTATCTGACTGCAAGAATATTACCACCATGAACGGCAGCGAGAATGCAGTGCTGAAGTTTTGCAGCTCTGTATAGACGTCCACAATTTTTGTCACAAATTTATGATGTGCGACGAAGGACATTTCGACTTGGCTTTTTTAATAAACAAAATATATAGCGTGAAAACATGCAATTGATACATCAAAGATCACTACACCCTAGTAGAGTAACTTTATGGTGCGCCATTTTGGCCGGCGACATCATTGAGCCATATTTCTTTGACGATACTAGAAGCAATGCTGAAACAATTGCTGATGACCGCTATCGGGACATGTTGGAAAACTTCCTTGTGACCGACTTTTGTCCTACAGAACATTTGCTTTCAACAAAACAGTGCCACATCACACACAGTTCGTGCTACAACTCAAATTTTGCGAGAAATTTTACCCGGTCAAATAATGTCAATAATGTCGACAGGCTCCTACGATCCCATGAGTTTACCACTCCCGAGTTTTTCCTATAGAGGTATTTGGAAGAAAAGTGATTTAAGTATTTAACCTGAAATATTTCAAAGTCCTGAAGTCATTTCTTTTGGAAATGGCCAACAGTATTCATGACCCTTTTATTTGCAGACCGAAGGTATGCATGAGTGCACTCGAAATGACCATCAAGCCATTCGCCACGTTGCGAGTGCATCGAGCCCTTGTACATAAAAACCATAAATTACGAAGTTTATTGCATTCATGCAGATCTCTATTGCAGACCTATTATTTTTACTTCGTTTCTGGGAAAATGCTAAAATGTTGCCGTCTCATACACTTACCTACATACATATTTTTATGTTACTAATTATCACCTTTAACAGAGTATGCTGGTAGCAGCATGATCCTTTTTAAGAGTTTTTTCTCTAGAATTTTAAGTAGTTCTACTTTATTTCAGAATTTACCTTGAACTCAATGCAATATTATTTTTCCCCAAACGCATAGGAAATAGATGTTATCATTAATCGTTTAGTGCAAACAGTTTTGCAACAATTAGGCCCAAGCATATTTGGAACAGCATTGAATCCGACATTAACTGGTGGACCAACTAGAAATTATGCTGATTCTGACAATGATGATGACGACGATGATATTAGTGGTGGTTTTAATGACGCTAATAGCGGTAGTGTAGCATTAAATGCCACTATCGATGCAGCATTTACACCCGATGAAGAATTTCAAAAGGACGAAACGAGAAACAAATAAATCTTATAAAATTTACACATAGATTTACAAAAAAAACATTTAGTACAAAAATATGCACAACAAATATTTAATTTAAATACCAAAAGAAAATATTTTAATCACAAAAATAAACACAACATATTCATTATGGGCATTAAAAAAGAAAAGAAAAAAAAACATAAAATGTTTTAAATTTGCGACCTATGTACATACGTGGACAAAACTCATTTGAATTGGCAACAAATTGGCTATAAGAACATTTTAACATAGAACAAAAATAAAAACAAATTAGTTTTGTATATCAACTTAGTTAAGTTGATTATTTCATTTAAAAAACCTGCGAATTCCTCACTAGTTGCTAACTTTGTTACAGCACAATAACTTAATACAGCCTAATTCTTTTTAGTTTGCACCTGTGTTAAAATTTGTTTAAGCTCTAACTCCATAGCATAATGCATGTTTACAACTAAGCGATAATTTTCTTTATGAGGTCGAAAATGTATGAAAATACATAATAAAATTATTAATTTATTTAATTTACCCAAGAAATTTTAGTGTGTCGTAGGTCAAATGAACAAATGATTCTTCATCTCCGTATAAGCTCAAAAAAAAGGTTTTAACATACTCCATCGAAACTCATATGAGTAATCTCAATATCCTTTGCTGATATCCTTTGTTGAAGACAATCAGTATGTCTTCTTTTTATTTTTATTTTATTTTTCGGAAATCGAGAAAATGTAAATATTGTATCAAAAATTTTATACAACGAAACATATAACTACAATTCACTATACAATGGATAACGTAATTTGAATAATTTTTATGTTTGACTTTTGTTATGATGAACAGATCAATCGAAAATTGTCCAACTACATTGTCCAAATTTTTTTATCCTGGTGTTAGAAAAAGACCATTCCCTCAATTGTTGCTGTAACCAATATTTTTGAGATCTACTTATACATACTTATATCAATCTGAAAATTCAAAGTCATTAGACAATTTTTTTTTTATCGATTTGTAAAAACTAATAAGAAGGACTTGCTTATAGTCTACACCTATCGGCTGGTCTACAAATAATAGAAAACTTTCTTTAAAAAAAAAAAAGATGTTGGAGACAATCCTTTCAATTCTATTACACAAAATTTAAGCTCTTTGACTTTTGTTTGTAGCAAATCGATGGTATTGTCAATCGTATCATTGCGCAAGTAATACGCGTCGCTGGTCCCAGTCTTTTGCCGGCATTATTGGGCAACAACAATAATCGTGGAACTACCGAAAAATCAAGTTTCGATGCTGATTTCGATGATGATGATGATGATGATACTGTTACTGATGTTAAATCAAACAGTGTGTCAACAAATAATGATGACGCGACAAGTGTTAAAATTGATTTGCCAACTTTTATACCAGACGATGACGATGATACGAATGGGAATGAAATTACAACAACGGCGAAAATTTCAACAAGCAAAGTGAGTGTGCGTTTTAATATCGCGCCCACGTTCTCTTCCAGTACACCAACAACTACAACAACAACAACTACAGCAACAACTACTACTACCGCAGTACCTCCCACTACAATTAGTAATATCTTGAGTTTATTACCCAAGAAGACAAGTACAACAACGACGACAGTACCAACAACAACATCTACAGAACCAACAATGACTACAACAACGACAGAACCAACAACGACAGAACCAACGACTACAACAAAAACAACGGCAGTACCAACAATGACCACAACAACGACAGAACCAACTACTACAACAACAACGGAAATACCCACGATAACAACAACGGAACCAACAACGACAACAACTACGACTGTACCTACAACGACAGAATCAACAACGACAACAACAACGACAGAACCAACAACAACGACAGTACCAACAACAACAACAACAAGCACAACTACCTCTCCTTCCATTCCAACAACAATGATGACGCCTTTTATTACTAATAGCATCCCAACCACAGCAGCAACAGCAACAATTGCTAGTGATTTAAATGCTGTTGATCAAACGCAAATTGTTGATATTATTGATAATTTAAATCGTTTATTAAATTCTACCAATTATTTTATTACTACCAGAGATAATTTGTTAACAACTAACAACAACAACAACAGAATCAACGATAACTCACCAGTTACAACAACAATAAAGACAACTAAATTACTACCAGTCAATAATTGAAATTTCATTATCAAATGATGTTATCAGTTCCTCTTCTTCTTCGGCTACTTTCTCCTCGACAACTTTGAGTATCAACATGAGATTAAAAAAGGATCAGTTATACCAGCATATATACATAGTATAATATACCATAATAGTGCGTTTAATTCATATAAAAGGCAACAAAAATTTAATAAAATCAACAATCAGCCGTCAACTGAGACAAAACGGTGTAAAATTTTTAGTTGAATCCTTGTAACTCATCTCTTTTGTAGTTAATAATTTTTTAGAATTGTTCGTGTATGTGTATGCACGTCATTAAAACTAATTGGAGATATTCTTCATCATATATGTCCATATAGAAAATTTTATATTTGTATTCATCAAAATTACAATATTTTCGACAAATTATCCTTAACAAGCACGCTGAATCTTATCAACAAAAATATTTCCAACAAGAAAAAATCAAACTTTTTGAAGAGACAAATTTTTAAATTCGTGTAAATCTGTTTGTCAGAACAAGATATAACACTAAAAAGTTTAGAAAAAATCGACATCCTTACTTAGAAATCAGAAAGCGCTATTTTGAGGCATGTTTTCAGCTATCCTATATTTATAGCAAAGCAGCAATTTTTCAATATTTGCAACTAAAAATTAATCTGTTTCTAAGTTCTAAATAACTATTTTGAAGAAAATGGTTTTGGGAAAACAATTCCGCACCAGTACCTACTTGGCAAATATATTGATTGATAAGATTCAAAAACGCACGAAAAATTGTTCATATATTAAGGTATGCATTTGATATCAGAGTGTTTTCTGTTTCCATCAGAGCAAATTTTGAATTGTGTTTGGACTTTGTGTCCAATCAAAAATACTAAACTTCATATTTTCTGTTTCATATAAATTTTTAAACCAAACATAACAACGAAAAACGTAGCGATCACACTTACACACCAATTCCCACTATGCACCCGTTTTTATATCCAACTCGTTGATTCGAACTTTACTTTACGGAATTAATCTACCAGTCAGAAACTATGTTTTTCTCAAGCAAACATTTTCTTTTATTGAAGAAAAAAAACTTTACTTAATATTAGTAATTTTTCTTTATGTTAAAGCTCAAAAAATTTATTGGAACCATAAATAACATGCTTCAATATAGAAAATGAAAAATGCCATTTCTTTATTGTAATCGATATTGATTTTTATTCTTTTGAAGAATGTTCATTTCAAATTTTTAGGAATTCTATTTTAAAATGGAATATAGATTTTTTTTAATTCCTTTGGGGAATATTCATTCCAAACTCTTTGAAATGTGCAAGGAATATTCATGTTACACGTAATTTGAGTACTAACCATTCCCACATCGCAATGCACAATCACCTTTCGAATATTAATGGATGAAAACCATTCCAGAAAAGAGAATGTTGTATGACAGTACAGCTCATTTATACTCTTTCAAAAATTTATCTGTCAAAGGCTTTTATGCCAAAATATTTATATATTCATATGTGAGGCATAATTTCCCAAGTGGCCTACCCGACTTCTTACACCAAAAATTAATTCATTTAGATAATTATAGACTGAAGTGGAGGAGGTAAAAGCTTTTGACTTAACAATTATGAACTTACAAACTTTTGAAAATAAGGATTTGCAGGAAAAGTTCACAAAATTTACCCCCTCCACCTCAGTCTATATTTGATCAAATGAATTAATTTAGAAGTACCGTTTCAATTTTTTTTTTTTTTTTTTTGCTGGGTCACTTGGAAAACTATACTCCATATACAGATAAACTATATCGAATTTTGCGAATATTGAAAATTTCTTAACACTCGCTGAAATCAATACACTTGAATTGGGACCCTGGCTTCGTTATCGTGTGTTTTCTGCAAGTGCATACATTTCTCGGAGTCTGGTTAGTTGAATAAAAACCTTTGGTCGAGAGAATTTATAACTAAACTTAAACTGTTCTCTGTTGCTCGCGAAAAATCAGAAATTACGTTTGTTACAGCAATTAGAGAAGCAATATATGTAATCCGAGAAAAATATCACTACATACTATATTATTCTTCTAACATGCACTCAAATAAATAATGTAGAAGTGTAGTTAGAGTCACCTTAAACGTATGTTATTCATGCAAAGAATAACTTTAATGCACCATATTTAATACCAAATTCTGAAAAATTTTAACAGTGACAAGTCATATATTTCAAAAGCTATGCATAAGATGCTATTTATTGCAAAAAAACAAAAACAAAAACAAATATTCGAGAATGTATCTAAATTTAGTTGTATTGCATACTTTTAGGTATTTTTTTTCCATGAGTTAAATTTTGTCACTGTCACAGTTTAACAGACTAAAAGTTTATAAAACAGTTAATATATACATACATTTATGTATTTTATATGAAAAATTGAAATTATTATATTAATATCAATATCATTTTTCCTCCTTCTTGCTCCAAATTAAAAAAAAATATCCTACACCTTTATACACAAACAAACATGAAAACTCACACATACTTATAAATATCAATAAACAACTCTATCATGTTGTTGTAGCAAATTGATGAACAAGTCAATATGATTGTGGCAAAAGTGCTTCGTGCGTTTGGACCAACACTCCTACGCACTGCTATACAGGGCAATACAGCAAATCAAGCTCGTTCCAGTTTTGATGCCGATTTTGATGATGACGATGATAATAGCAGCAGTAGTAGTAGTAGTGATGTTAGCAGCGGTGGTAGCAGCAGCGGTGGTAGCAGCGGTGGTAGCAGCAGCGGTGGTAGTACTCGAGTATCAGTTGAGTTGCCCACCTTTAGTCCTGATGATGAGGATGATAATGAAATTGATTCATCGACAACTGAATCGTCACGCAAACGCAAATGTGAGTGTTGTGAGCGAGTGAGAGAACTCGCCAAGTATTTGCTACAACAACATTAGAAAAAAATAAACAACAACAACTACAAAATCAAATGCTCATATTTTTGCAATAGTACATGAGAAATTTTAGTACGGCAGGTAGTGTTGTATTTAGAGTTTAGACCAGTTGAATTGATGGGACTTTGCAGAGAGATAAGCACAACGCCGACTCAAGTTGTGCTTCAAGCATTATTTATGTCAATTATTGGTCACGGATTCGTAGGATATTTTATTTCTAAATCTCAAGTAATTTCATTCTGGATTGATTGACAATTTTTCTTTCCCAATTACTTTACTTAATCGAAAATGATTTGATTGAGGCCAATCAAGGCGAATTTCGAGGCGTTTTCTAAAGCTTTGTCAAACGCATAGTCCAACTAAATTGCTTACAGTACCTCTCTTGTGACAATTAATGTTGCTTTATGGAACTCAAATATATCATCGATGTATTTTTACAATAAAAATAGAAAACTTGAAAGGACCATAACGATTATTTATGACTTTTAAAATAAAAAAATGATTTTTATTCGATCAAAAATACCTTAATTTTCTATATATTTATATTATATATTATATATATATTTTTCCATTACGATAAAGAATACCAATCCATGGTGGCTGTTTTCAGACAATAAAAACAGATATCCAATCAATGAGTAAAGGACAAAAATTAACATTTGACATCCCCACAGGCTTCCTCAGCCACATTAAGGGTGCATTTTTTGTTCATATATTGCAAAATTTGTTTGATAAAGATCGAAAATGAAATGAAGAATGACACATTCTATGCCAGTTTTTATCACATTTATAGGCAAAAAACAGTTTTACTGACCGGAAGAAATAGCTAGAAAATTATTTTTACATAAAAAGTATTGTGGAAAAAACCATTTTTAAAGATATGTTCCAAATTTTTGACTTTAAGAAAATTCAAAACTACAGCTATTTTGACTGAAAAATATAAAAATCAATACAGATAAAATTCAAAATTTTCGGCTATTTTTTATTCGAAATAAATTAAAATAATATAAAATAATAATAACATAAACGTTATATATCTCAAATGCAAAGCTACTCGCCGAACTATAAAAAATTAAATTTTAAAAGCTACGCGTATAAGAACTTTTTTTTTATTAAATTTGCAAATCTACATATGAGCAATTGAGTCGGAAAAAAATTTATTTAATTGGCATCATCTAAATTATTGTTCAATAATTTTATTTTCTATCAAACAGAAAAATTAAACAATTGGCAAACCCAACAACAGCAAAAACAACAGCTCAGCAACAACAACAACAACAATAAAATAAACAGCAACACAAACAAAAACAACAATTCTTATTAAATAACTAAGCAGACTAAAATAAAAATATTATTGTTAGTTAAAAGTTTACTCAATTCTACTACAGTTATACATACACACAAAGAAACATTTTTTTCCCCCTCTCTCATATTTTACTCTATTTTTTGTATATCTGCCATGCGCTTGCATATTCTACGCTCATATTTCCCTATGCAAAATAACTGGCATTTGGAAGTCATCTTTTCCATTTTATTGCTAATGTTTTTGTTCTTGGGTAAAAAGCGCAAACAAATACATTGCATACTTTTTGGCAAATAATATTATATTGAAGTATGTGTGTATGTAAATCATGCTGGCACCATTGGGGTGGTATGCGACAGCACCGTTAAGCGTGTTTACTACTTCTTTTCTTTGTATTTAACTTGTTACTGTTCTTTTGGTAGTGTATGATCTTGCCGTATATTTTGTAGTGTTGTAGGTCGACATTTATTAGAATGAATATCAAATTTCTTTTAATATTTACATACTATATTTTTAATTTAATACTAATTGTAGTTATTTTTGATATTTTCAAATGTGAGAAGAATTAAATGTAATATTGCGACATGCAGATTATTTGCTAATTAAGTTTGCTTATTTCAGCCCATATATATAAATTCAACAACGATTTAAGCAAACGCAAATACACTTCTTAAATGAATTGCAAAGTTTTTTGCTTAAGCCTTTGTGGTAAATTCACTTGTACGTAATTCTACCACCAAGCGCTTTATTAAAAGACTTTAAATTAAAATATTTCGAAAAAGTTTCTAAATAAAACTTTTTAAATTTTTCAAATGAAACTTTATATACTCATTTGGAAAATGCCTATCTTTTTCTCGAAATCAATTTAATTTCTCACATTTGAAAACATCAAATTTATTTATCGCAAATTTTTATTAACTTAAATCAATACAAAAGCAATTGGCAAACAAAATTTTTCATAATTCTCATGCTTATTATTTTCTCTTTTCTCCCCTTTTTCTTTATTTTCATGCGCATACATATTGATTGATTGATTGACTTGTGAAATAACCCACAAAATAAATTTTAAAAAATAAATATGGAAAAAAAACCTAAAAAAATGAAATCATCAACTACAAAAATGATTAAAATGTAAACAAAATTACATCATTTTGCACGTGCATCTTTTAAAATTTTATTATAAAAAAATGTAACTTAACCTAACCTCAAATATCCTTTAACTTGAAACTAACACAAACACTAACTCTTTCTATCTCTTTTCTCCTTTACAATTTTCCTACTGCACTCCATTATTTTACTATGCTTCCTATCCTTTCTGCTCCTATATACACAAACCAATTTTGCTTTCAATACCAAAACTATATTTGATCACCATTACCCATAACTGTTTAAATGTTTGCACACCCTGTACTTAACCTTCTCCTCTAACTGTTCAATTAAAAATGCACCAAAAAAAAAATGTTCGCGTCAAATGATCTAAATTCAAAATTATACAACTACGCAATACGGACTCAACTGAACGAAAATATATTGAAAAAACAAAAAAAAACTTGGTCCAACTCAGAACGGTGGCGTGTCAGATACACAAATCGATTTATCAGCCATCAATAAGCAATTGGAAGAAACAATACGTGTAGCGCGTCAAGTTAAGGAAGCTGAAGCGGCCGCTCAGGCTGTAGCTTCAATACAACAGCAAGTGCAACAGACACAACAGCAACCAAAGGTTGAAGAGTCCATACAGCTGAGTTTTAACAATGAAATATCACCATCACTAGCGAATAGCAATGAGAACAACAACAAAGGACCATTTAATAACGAGCTGTCAGAATCCAAGTCGCCAGCGATCGATGAGTTGTCACTAGACTCTAATGAAGATACGGTCGATTTGGATGACAGAAATAAAAGGTATTTTTTTTTAATATTTGTAACTCATAATTACGTAATGTAAAATACCATACACACACAAGTCGGATAAGTGAAGAGATTATTTACGTATACGATTATATATATTATGTTAACTTTTCTAGTGCTACACAGATAACGATAAATCGTTTGGTCTTAACTGTGTTTACCAAACTGTACAGTCTTAGAAATAAAATTTGTTTTGAAAATACTGGTAATTTCAAAAGTCCTATTTGATGCCCATATTCTTCTGATTCTCTTGATCCCAAGCAAGATATATGGCAACAACTATCCCAGCGCGCTTACTGTTTTAAACTTCTTCCAGATAAAAGCGTAGTCTCTAGCTTTGTCGCTTAGTCAACTCGACCGTTTATCTCCAAATCTTTCTACTCCTTTTATGGGTGGCCCGTTATCAATAGATTTTTTATAGTTAACCTTGAGTACTGCTTATCTTACTTCCGTATTGAGAGCAACACCAATTTTCGGTATACATATAGGTAAGCCTATGTTCCAAGAGACATAACTCGTTAACATGGTTCTCATGTTAGTTATCGTCCATTTAAGACCATAGCCAGAAAAACTTATGCTATGCCGCATCAAGAACATCCACAATTACTAACACAAAAAATACAGTCCTGTCTGACACCATTGTGAACTTCAAATAGATCAAAAAAATGTCCCTTCTTCAACTACGGATCACCACTATGTCGTAAAGCGACGAATATGCAATTCTTTAAACTGTCAACTCTAGCTCAACCAAAATCTGCTGCATGTAAGCTTTATACCCAGTACAATGCCCAATGTTGATTTTCATTGCGTTGATATGGTCTGTACGAGATAATCCTGCGCATAAATCCTCTTGGGCAACAACAACCGTTGAGTAGAAATGATCACTCAAGTGATCCAGCACTTCATGTTCGACAGAGAGTTGTTTTTTTATTTTGCTTACGGCCCTGCTGTTTTCGCAATGTGCAGAATCTTCTGCTTCTGCCTTTTCGTTTATTGAGTTTTGCGCTGCGAGCCAAACTCACGATGTTTTTCACAAAATTTCAGCACCGAACCAAGTTTGTTTACCTCGACTGAACTCAGTTCGTTAAGTTCGATGTGTTCGCTCAACTCGTTATTTTGCATCGGTTTTCCGCCTGCGTACAAGTCGTTGAAGAAAAAATATGAAAATTGCGGTTCGCAGTAAAGTGAGAAAAAATTCGAAACTCGAACATCCGAGTAACTCGAATCTCATGAGTAAAATACGGACAACGAACGAAGTGAACCTGAGTTAAGTCGAACGAATCGGGTTTTTCGAGTTGGACTCGTTGCATATGGCAAAAGTTCGAACGTACTCGGTCAGCTCATTTCACAGTCTTAATATTTATCCATTCGCACGATTCATTGATCGTCTAGATATCAGATCTTGCATAAAATCTCGGTAGCTTTCTTGTGACACCAGCATTTTGCGGTATCATGCATACATGCTGAGATGCCAAAGTCTCAAGTCTTTATTTGTAGATGCCAAGTTATTGCTGAAACGATGGAGAGACTTTTGCTAGGTTAGCCTTGATAAATTTATTAAGATTTTGCTGAATCTTTAATTGCAATAGCTTTCATTCTCATATCCGGAACTGAAGTTGGCTTCGAATTTCTTGCCCAAATACATTTAAATTACATCGCCGCTACTTTCATAATAATTATTGCTGTCACACAGCCGAAGTATTCACAAGTTCATTATTTTTATCACAAGCCAAACGTTAATGTTCAGTAAATTTATTCTCACGCATTTGCTGTAATTAGTGTTAGATAACTGTAAAAAGCTGATAAGAAAAAAATCACCTAAAAATTAATGTTTTCATTTATCCGGCATTTTTATCTTGGAAAATATCATATACATAAATAGAACACAAATTTGAATAAGAAATGAAATATTAAAAGTAAATACTTTGCGTTTCAAAATACATCTTGAAGCTAGGTACACAAACAAACACAATACAATTGGAATATTTAATTAACATTTCTCACTCTTATCAAAATTATGTTAACACATTTTTTGCTCATTACTGCAAATTGTATTTCAATTAAGCAATATTTTCAAAAGGTTTTTGAGTTTTGGCGGTGCTGGTCTTACTGGTGGTGCGAGCGGTGGTGCAGGCGGTGGAGCAGCTGGTGGCGCTGGTGGCGCTGGTTCCGGCAACTTCTTATTCGATATTGTGCGCGTAAGTATATAAACATGAAAATGAGTGAAAATAATCGCTGTGTATTTTTGAAAAATCACTGTGAAAATCCGTAGCAAAAATTAAAAATATTTCTTTGGTTTTTGTTTTTTCCCTTACATATTTTCTTTTTCAAACAGCTATTCACTGGTAGCGTGCAAACTCAAGCCGGTGATGAAGCATCAAATAGCGCCAACAGCGTAAGTGGCAGCACTAGTGATTCCGATCCAGATAGCGAAGCGAATCGAACCGCTGATGGCTATACAGAAGGAATTCCCGGACCTGTGACAAGATTGGTAGTACTGGCCAATCGTGGCTTAGCCAATTTGGTCCAAGACTTAATATTGGTAAGAAAAAATTTTAATTAATCGAAATAAAAAGATTATGAAACCTAAACAAAAAAAAAATTCTCTACATACAGCGTATTGCCGCCACAAGCGAGAAATTCGTGAACTTTAAGGCAAAACTGATAACAGCGCTGATCTAAGCATCAAACGAAAACTTCACGCTGCCAATAGTCGAAATTCCATCATTAAGCCGCATTTTAGTCGAAACCAAAAAATTTGAATTTTCTCAAAACATTAAAAAATTTGAAGAAAAGTAGATATTCAGAATCGAAAACATCTCATTGCATTCTCGCTCAAAAAAAAAAAAAAAAAAACAAATAATATGAAAAAATGTGTGCTCAAAACTCTAAAGTAGTCATTTAACCCTTGAGTGACGGTAGTTTTGCACAACAACACATTAATAAAACGTGCTCGATATATACATTAACTTGCACTATTTTGAAATACTCAGCAAAGACTTGAAATTTTTCACTTGTCTCTCACTGAAGGGTTAAGTTTAAGAAGAAACAAACAAATAAGACGCGCGCACACTTCATTCAAGCTGACTTCCAAGTAATGGCTTAAATTTTAACAACACCTACAACAACAGCAACAACAACAGAAAAATATTAAAAATTAGTAAAATTTTCACATTATTTTTTTTTTTTCATTTTAACTTTTTCTATTTACAAGTATATTACGTATTTATTCTTTTTTTTTAACAAAATTTTATTTAAAAAAAAATTTTTGAAACATTGTGCTTAGCGGTGATAAATACTCTAATTTGTAAACTTTAAAGCTTATTAAATTTTTTTATGTTTTTTTGCTTTTGGTTAAAGCTTAATATCAAGTTTGCAGCATAATAAGACTTAGCTTTTCATTTTAGCCAACTTAATATTAACCTTTAACATACTTAGACATGTTGTTTTTTTTCTACTAATAGAAAATTCTCTATGCTCATTGTATATTATTGCTATGTTTTCATGATTTCCTCACAAAAAAAAAATTACCTGCAAAACATGTAAGAGGTTGAAACGCGTTTAACACGTTAATAGCTTGAAACATAATTAAATATATTTTCATGAAACTGAACATTTTCATAATATGCGCGAGAGTGCTAAAATAGTGTGAATTACTTGATTTTTTGCGAAAAATATATTCAAGTCATTTAGTTTCCAATCAGTTCTAAAATTTACACCCTATGTTTGCACTATTTAATTGGTATCACTGAATTTAAAAGCAGTGCCTTTTTTAATGTGGCCTAAACTCGTAACGAGTTGAATCATCGCTTAAAAGGTCAAAATATTAGAACATATATTTTCGTTACCAAAATAAAATTATAATAATAAAGTTTAGCTACTACAGCTATTAGTCTTCTCAGCTATTTAGCTTAAAGCTTTACATCAAGTAAAAAACTTTTTAAAGCTAAATTTTGGAAATGAAAAAAACTATTGTTGTCTCACAAAGCACTTTTTTTCAAATAAATTCAATAATTTAACAACTTCTGCACTAGTTGGGCAAATTTTAATAGTAGTTAATTAAGTAACATTATTTTATGGTTCTAAATACGAAAGAAAAAAATTGTATACCGAATTACGTTAACTTTCGAGGTAATTTTGTACAGGCGCACACGTCTCAACTGTACTGTCGATTTCACTGCTTAATTGCTGTTAACAACAAGGCAAATTTAATTTTGTTGTTTGTGAATAAAAATGAAACGTGACGACACACGGTATTTCCCATTTATCAAAGCTTGCGCTTTACTGAAGTTAAGCCAAATTGAATTGTTTTTTTCTATTGAATTTAAAATCATAAAATAACGATGCTAAGTTTTGTATCATTGAAATTTGTCAAACAAATGCAGAAATGTGTTTTTTTTAAGTTTTTTCTAAAAAAAAATCTATTTCAAATCATATTTTGATAACGCACTGAACTTTCAATGACTAACATGGCAAAAAATCATGAGTCTACTATAAAATTTAAAGATAATCCATTCGTTGTGTAAATAAAATAAGTCCAGGCATTTCTTCAATTATGATCCTTCACTCACTTCGGTAAAGGTGTTTTGTATGGTTCAAAATATGTCACAAAAATAAGTGCATCATTGGCTATTGAGAAATCCAATGTGTTCAAACCTCTTACCCTCTAAGTTTGCTTAGGTAGTTTTCATTTAAATAACAATATACAATTCCAAAATTACAATTGTGTTTCATGAATTTATATTTTGTTAATTTTTATAAATACATTTATATACTTTTAACAATAAAAAAAATCCTACTTGCTTAAAATTTCCACACCTGCTTTTAGAACCTTCACTGTATTGTATAGCTGATTCTTGCTTGAAAGTTGTTGTTAATTTTGAAAAAATTAAAAAAAAACTTTTTACTATGGAATGATTTTTCAATGCTTTTAATAAAATTGGAATTGACAAATTTACAAAAATTTGTATAAACTACACACACTTTTCCCCCAACTGAATATTATTAATACTCCGATAATATTTAACTGAGCATTTTAAAATTAACCCTAGAATTTAAAGTCTCAAAATTGTTTGTACATTAAATAAAAAATAAAACTCGTTGTCATTAAGTTAAATGAAATTATTATGGAGTTGATTAGTTTAAGTATTTTGTTTTGTTTTTTTATTTTTTATTGTTTTTAGTTTTTAAGTAAAATTTTTATTTTGTTTTAATTAGTTGTTGCTTTTTTAAATAGCATTCCTATGTAAAATATTTCATTCGTTTTATTTTTCTTTTTTTTTTTCTTTTTATTTTGTATTGACTTTTATTATTAATTTGCCTGCAAATTGATTTGATCTTTTTATGGTATGGATTTAATTTTGAATGTTAGGGTTTTTTTAATATAAACCATAATTTTATTTTAATCTTTTCTACAGCAACACTACTTTTATAATCGAATCATTGAATGTTAAAAATTTTTAATCGATATTATTGTAAAATTTATGTTTCCTTATTTGTTAAGCTGTAAGTTTTGTAAATACAAATAAAAACTATTAAAAAATATACAAATGGTTGTGCTTTTAATTCGGCTGAAAGATGTAGTTGTGAATACTCCACAAAATACAAAATGTATGCGTACAATTATACAGTAAAGTCGATTTTGGTTAGTTATTGAGTTGTGAAAACTTCTTTAGTTTGAAAAAAAAAGTTCTCAAAATTTATTTAAGAGTTTAGGGCATGGGAATAGTTTTATAACAATTTGAAATTCGTAATTCGGAATCGTGCAAGTCTACCAAATCCTCAACAATTTTACCTCCTGCAGAAATTTACAAAAGTTTGTATGCGTCGTGAAAGTGCGCTCGTGAGGTATGTACCATAATTCACAAATATGGTAACACTAAATAATTAAATATTTATAGTTTAGTGTATGCTAAAAGGTGAGTGATTTCCATAATGCTATTAATTGGCTCATTGTTTATGATATCGAAAGCAATTGTAATGTCTACGGTGCGTACATGTAGGCTATACCATTTATCGCATATGGGGAAAAAACTGAAAGTTGCTTTGATCTTTGATTTCCGGGCCGAAAAGTTTCGATATAGCCTACAAAACTCCAATATATTACGTGGCGTCAATCAGATAAAGCTAAAGGTCTGTCCATAAATCGTTGTAAAATGAAAACACATTTTATAAGGACAGACCTTAGCATTATCTGATCAGCATCAAATTTTATATTGGAGGTTTGAAGACTAAATGACCAGACCAAATTTTTCGGCCTGGAAATCAAAGGTCGATGCCACTTTCAGCTTCTGTCCCATATGCTATAAATGGACTAATGCAGGCTAAATTTTATTTCTTCTTTTTTTTTACAACCTACAACATACATACATACATACATATGAATATAATTTTTGTCTTAAGATATATTTTCGAAAAAAATATTAGAATGAAAAAACCTGTTATCATAATATAACGGCGTATCTCTGTCAAATCTTAATATATTAATCTTATTTCAAAGGAGAGTTTTTTATTTGAACTATTTTTTGATTTGAAACATCATTATCGAGTAAATATCCAAAAAAAAACATTTTTTAAAACTTTCACTAGCCACCTTTGAGAGCTAACCACGATACACTTCCGGCAAACCAGCGTTTCTCTATATTATAAGGTCTCAGGTGTTAAAATCTTTCACAAAGCCTCGGCACTCATATTTTGCATACTCAGTTTTTCCCAGCTTCCGGTCTGGTCTATCTTGTTTTTTTTTCTACTCAGATATTGTTCGCATTGAGTATTATTGCAGTATTGCTACAGTCTTAATTATGTTGCAACAAAACCTATTTTTCATCACTGACCAGTGACCACTCAATAGGAGTACTCAGCAATCATATGTACATATGTGCACATTTATATATTATTACTAACTTTAGTTCCCATAATATTACTTCCGCACTGAGTCATATGACAGTATTTATTTTTATGACGAAAAACATCACTACCAATTAAAAACAAAAATAAATTTAAATCGACAAAATCGGATGTGGTACATGAGACATTTTTATGAAGTAACTGAAACATACATACATATGTATGTATGTCTATATGGTACAACGTTTAAATTAACTTATCAAGAGATGATTGTCTTTCCTAATTGAATTGTAGACATACAAATAACGCTCACTATAGCTCCTTGCACTTGACCAACCACAATCAAGTGGCTTAAGACCACAACCCAACCACAGATGTTATTCCATACTCACAGCTAAGTAGCAGAGATTAAAACAAATTCTTTATTTTTAACGAGTAAAAATGTGTAAAAGGAATATTTTTTAGAGATGGGCAGAAAACCTACTTTAGAATCTCTCAATAAAATAAATGCAAGTTCACCACGTATATCTTTTTAATACATATAGTAAGCATGATCTAACATTGTCGTATGAGACATTATTTATTCGATTAATAAATTTTCAACTGTTCCATTTTAAGTTTTTTATTATGTTAGAGGTGAAACGCCGTCTTGTCAAAAACTGTCCACTCTTTGTCTATTGCTTGTCTAAACTATTTCTATTATTTGTCTGAAATTTTGGCGCATTATCTTAAGAACTCCTTCAGTATAACGTTTTAAAAGTTTTCATTCTATGGAAGGTGCTAGGTCTCTTGCCAAAACACACCAAATTTTTGCTTAGTGCTTATTCCAAACATGCCTAGTACTTATGGGAAATTTGGTCGCATTACTTTAAGTAAAACTCTCTTATTGTTTCAAAGTTCAATTCTTGTCGAGAGCTTGTTGGAACGATTTCTGCATTACCTCAAATAACTCTCTTTTTGAGTGTATGGGAGGTGCCGCGTTCTTTAATCAAAAACCATCAACTTTTTATGTTTGTTGTCAGGCTGAAATATTTCTTGTACTCGCATTTGCGCAAAATTTTACCTTAAATTTGGCGTTACCTTAAGTAATTCTCTTATTGTAGCATTGTGAAATGTATGCTTCTATGGGTTGCCACGCCCTCTTGTTGTTGATATATGTCCACATTTTGCTTAGAACTCGTCCAAATTTGGTTACATAAGTTACCTTAAATAGTTCTTTCGGAATAGCGTTCTTGACGTTTTTCAAGTATAGGAATTGCCACTGTCTCTTGTTGACATTCACGCTTTTCTAGGCCATTCCAAGACGTTAGGCGTCTGGAATCTTATTTGATATTATATAGGATATAGGATGTTAAGCTAATAGTTCGAAATTTGTGATAATGACCTTTCAATTTTTTAACTTTTCGAATACTATTTTTGAAAAATCGATTTGTTACAAATTCTAAGAACACGTCTACAATACTGATAACTCAGACTTAACTCTGTGCTCGTTGAGGAGACTGGTGTATATGTAATAGAATAAGAGCCTTTGAAATTTTCTAAACCACTAAGTTTATTGTCTTAGTTTTCTTCAAGATTTTTCTTCAAAATCCACATATGGTTTGTTGTTTAAGTCTTTGTGAAAAATTAACCCATCACTACATACATGCATGTATTTACGTATATATGGAATATTGTTCAACCATTGAATGCTCTTCTTTTTTACATGAATTAAAGTATTTTGCGCGCATTGTTTTGGTTCCCGCTGTACACTCATCAACTAAATTGCCGCTTCTGAAGGGTGTTTATGGACAATTTGTCGTCACTAATGACTTAATGCATTTTACAGTTACAGTCTAACTGGATCAACGTTCAAAGTTGCCAGTAACGAGAGAATATCGAAATAAGATCAGAAATCTGATAGTTGGATTAATTTAAACGGCATACAGTCGTATAAGTAAAAGTAACCACAATGAAATTAATTTAGTTTTTGAAAAAAGATCAAAGTGTACAGAGCATTTACTTAAAGTTGCAAAAGAATTGAAGATGACGTAAATTAAATACTGGAATTTTGAGGAATTAAATTTCACATTAATTTTTTACACGTAAGGCTATAAGAAATTAAAAAATACAGAATAAACAATTCTTAAAAGAAATTGAAAAAGTGCAACATCAAAAGTTTTTGAAAAAATCGTAAGCAAGCTTTAAAACTTAACCATTTTACTAGAAGCTAAACGAAAACATTGACGTAACGTGAAAACTTTCCGCCTGTGGCGAAGAACTTAAGTGCCGCCACTATCAATATTTAAAATTTACTAAAATAAAAAAACAAAAGTGATTCAACCAACACTTACCACTATTTCATTCAAATACAATATGTTTGAATCAAATAAATATTCAATTGCTCTATATATAAAAAATATACATTCAAACAAATCGTTTTCTCAGTGTAGAGCTAACTACTAATTATATCTATATATATACCTAGTCAAATCATGTCCTCAACATGGGTTTTCACCCGTTTTTGGGTCCAACTTTTCTTAAATAAGTGGCAATCCATGTTTGAGGCAGGATTCGAGTAGGCAACCGTATATATTCTATTTAGGCTCTTCGATCTCTACCATTTGGCATAAATTTCAAGCTGTTATCTTTATTAATGAAAATTGACCCAAAAAAACGGTGAAAACCCATGTTTGAGACAGTATTCAACAATGCAACCACAGGTATTATATCTAGGCCTCTTCGAGTTCTATCATTTAGCATACATTTCGAGCTATAACATCATACAGTTTAAATTAAAACAACAAAATTGGCTAAAGTTCGGGCATCGGGACAGGCTTTAACAAGGCAACTCTGGTGGGCTAGTTTCACCAAAACGCATTACTATCATTCCCGTAAATCTTATCCAGTGATCTTATACACTCGACTCTTCTACAGCGGGCTCTTGGACTACAAGTGGCCGTCTAACCTCCAGCCCTAAGTGCGGCTTTGGATGGTATTCAAAAAAGCTAGGCCGAATATGACTGTTGAGTCAAAATTTTGGGATTTACCATTCTTACATATACATATAAAATAAACTTGAACAAAACGTTGATAGCATGAAGAATAGCAAACCAACCTATTGACTCAATCTCACATTATTAGCATTTCAATTATATGTTGAGCTATCTCCGCCTCTTGTGAGCATTAGCGTAGGTATACTCATATACGAATAAATATACTAGAACAATTTCTAAATGAAGAGCATATTTTTAAATTAATATTAATTGTTAATTATTTTGACCCCTTATAATGTACAGCGCGCAAGAAGAGAACGCGCAAAAATTAGCAATTTACTGTATGAATATTTCTATTAGTTAAATAGTATTGTTATTGTTGGAATAACGAGCACAAACTTAAAACTATCCAGGCAACTACAACATACTGCGATCATCGTCTCCTACATTTTTCATTTGTATGATGGATTTTTATAGCAACTTCAACAACAATTCACTAAACGTCACAAATAATCGCATCAGTCCATGTGAATCAGATTCGTCTAATGGTCCTGCAAAGCCCAGACATGAGGTTAACGCCAGAGAACGTTGTCGAACACAAAGGTACTTACATATAGCAAAGAAGGAAAAAATTTCTATTAAAAAAAAAATTACATCAATTGAAGTTTTTACAGCGTAAATACAGCTTTCAATACGTTGAGAACTCTAATACCAACCGAACCTTATGATCGTAAATTATCTAAAATAGAAATATTACGTTTGGCCAAAAGTTATATTGCACATTTGGATGCTATTGTGGTAACAGGTGAGTGGTTTATTATATTATAAGTTATTAGACTTATCTGGCTGTAGTGAAGTAAAAATAGAAAATTTACTCACACAAAGTCTTAAGAGCTAAACATAACTGGGACGTGCAATATCGTCCAGATTTATCCTATATGTTAATATCAGAGAGTGAAAATTTCATCTATATTACATCTCATTTAATAATTTTTTTTCAATGTTGATGTTCTAGGAAGTGACAATTGTCTCCGTATACACTACCTTTATGCCACCCAGACTATTGGATACGGGAACATATTGCCTACGGGGCCAATTGTTTTTTTTAAGACATTAATATTGAAAAATCACCAGTTCGTAACATGTAAAGGAGGTTTGCGGTGGAACTACAATTTAGAATTCGCTCCCACTGGTCCGAGGCATATTGTTTGAAGTGCTTTTTTTTTTGTATGCCAGGTACCACGCCCTGTTTTTCAATCCTGCCCATATTTAACAAGGTGCTTGATACAAACAATATATGTCTCTGTATAAAATTCCACACCTATAGTTACTATGGATGCTAAGTGGCTTTAATGTCCTTCCTTCTTGTCCATTTTCTTCCTCAATTTTCAAGGCTCTTTGTATTCTTGTAAGCTTTGTCTCCTGATGGAGCATAAGACCTTCGCTAAACTATTCCAACAAGCACGATTATTAGTGAATGTCTTCAAGTCTCTTTTAAATCTCTAGCATTAACACATTTTTTGTTCCAGCGATCGTTTCCACGATGATAAACTGCATTTTCTGTTACCCTAAGGAAACAACACCAATGGTTGCCAGTACATTTCACTTATTGATATCAGCAACGTGTCTTCAATCAATTTTCTATTTTTGTCATCCAATGAAGAACACCTCGTAAAAAGTTTACCGTTAATCAGACTAGCAATCATTTATCAAGTCGAGCGATCGAAGTCGAAGTCGAAGCGATTCCTGACCTTCTCAAAAGAATGTAATTTTACCTTAAATGGTAAAACTAACTTTTTGTGAGAAAAATATGATAACCTTTTTTGCTTGTTAGATTAATTTCACAAAAATCGTCAAATTTCCGGGCTATTTCAGAAGTTTTTGAATTTATACCAGGCCCCCGGCTTTGACATGAAACTCCCGGCCAGACCATGTCAATTGTCAATCCCCGTCACTCTATATAAACCTGGCTCTAAATAGACTTCTTAATAACGTGTATCCATCAGTGATAGCATTTTCGGCACATTTGTACTTTTTTCGGTATCTACA
This sequence comes from Meiosimyza platycephala, assembly GCA_963662105.1. Lineage (NCBI taxonomy): Eukaryota > Metazoa > Arthropoda > Insecta > Diptera > Lauxaniidae > Meiosimyza > Meiosimyza platycephala. The sequence continues at coordinate 23,891,051 of OY759208.1, forward strand.
TTTGCGTCCTGAAAAATCGTCGTCAGTACATTCAGTACACTTGCCGCTTTTTTAGTACATTTGGCGAATTTTCAGCACATTTTCAGTACATTTTCGGTTCATTTGGACAATTTATATATTTAATAGACGTAAATGAAAATACATAAATCGCAATGTATAGAACTTATGAAATACATATATGTATCTCCTTTTGCTAGGGTTTTTGAGATAGCAAAAGTGAGAACCTTTTTTTTTGTTGTTAGTAATCTGTAGAAAAATTTCGTACATTTTATTAAAATTGGGTGTTGCGACAAGTACATTCGGCCTCTAGAAAGTACATTTCAAGTCTTGATTAAGTACATTTTCACAAAACCTAAATGGTATCAATATGTATATCAATATCGATACGGTTTATCATTATTTTTTTTAAAATTTTGAATTTTTTCATCAATTCATTTTTTAATGCAATGCATTCAATTTTTCTTTTTTTGCCATTACACGTTACTCATACAAAATGTTGCCGTCATCTGGAGTGGGGAGCTTAACTTCTTAGAAAAAATTACTGGCGCCATCTACAAAAATTGCACCGTCATGTAAAATGTGGCATAAGGATTGTGCAGTTTAATTTTTCAGTTGTCTGTAGCCGCCTTAATGTAGTTTTGACTAATTTTCATAATTTTGCAAATAAAACGACATGATTTTTAACATAATTTCCACAAAAATAATTTGAAAATAAAACTCCATTTATTTTTAAAATATTATATATTATGTTTTCAGGAAGCTCGGAAAAACCTTGTTCTCTATACGCATGCAGCCAACGTCAACAAGCTCTACCACATTATCAGTCCACATCAAATGAAACCCAATCGAGATCGAATATTTGTACATTTTGTGCCACTGCAATGAATTCAAAAAGTTAAGTTTAAGATTTTGGTATTGTGTAAATTCGGCTATTCGTTATTGCCCAAATTTTTTGATCAAATTATAATTATAATTATCGATATATCGATATTTTTGTAAAAAAAAAAAATATTTTTCATTCATTTACTAGTTAAGTTGCAGACCTACATAAAAAATCTGTGAAATTATTTTGTTTATTATTTTATAAGTTTTAAAGAAAAAATTAAATACACTGGAAAAGATTCCTTCCACGAATATTTTTCTTCAAATCTTATTTTGTTGCAAGTCACTTACAGTATTTTACTTTTCGAGAAAAAATATAAAATATTACTCCTGGATTTGAGAATTTTTGAAAATATCGTTGTCTAGTGTTAGATTAATAATAATGTTTTTTTTATGAATAGTTAATAAAAGTCCTTGCATGATTTATTAGCGAAAAAAAAAGTACAAAAGTGCTTAGGAATAAGCTACATTTTGCTAAAATAAATGCTTTTCTATCAAAAAGATTTTTTTTTAATTATCATCATATATTACTTATTTATTATTTATTGGATAAAATTAATTCTTTATTTATATATCATGATACCTTAATGAATAATTTTATAATAAAATAAAATATAGTAGAATTCATTTATTCTTATGAAGCAAAATCCAGTGAAGGCGAATCCGGTATTTACGTCGTACGCCGGAATTCTGTTCAGTTTCATTCAATCAAGTGTCTTGTATTTTTGAGAGCGTATTACTGCTGGCGGTATTTACGTAAACCACCGGAATTGTGTTTAACGCATTAAACGGAAGCGATTTTATTAAATTGAAACTCTGAAAATGTTTCACAATTTGCAAAATTTTTGTCGCACACACTGCATTCCTACCCCGGTGTGGGTAATGTGTTGAACAGAATCGGGACAGGGCCGGAAGAGCGGCAAACGGAAATCTGCTGTCAAAAAAAATTAGAATTAAATCTAAATCGACGGGTATCCGTCGGTAGGTTATCAGTCGTACGCTGCAATTCTGTCCAATTTCATAGCATCAAGTGTGTTATATTTTTTGACAGCGGAATTCCGTTGCCGCTTTTCCGATTCCGTCACAATTCTGTTCAACGCATAACGTCGGTAAAAACATTAACAGTGGAGAGCGAACCAACGCGAACGGTGAGAGGAATAATTTATAATCTCAATATAACAATGAAGTCGTATATATAAAACGCACTAAGCACGTGCATTCGCAAAAAAGTAGAATTCTTGTCTACTTTCTACGCGCTTATGTAGATGCTATGCCATTCCAGTGTTGTATTTTAAAATTTTCAACAACCTATATTATTGAATCATGTCAACTACGAATATGAAGTCCAATTATTTTGTCGCGTTCCACACCAACGCGTTGCGCACTTAGCGACACATTCCACAACGATTCTCACTGTCATTCGCCATTTTCAATTTTCTTGTTCGGGTGTTTTCCTTCTGCTGTGATCTGGTATTTTAAAAAAAATTGCGTGAAAATGGTAAAATTTAAATATTTGTTAATAAAATTAATTAAAAATTAACATTTGTATGATTCCACGTACTCATACACTAAAAGGGATTAAATTATTTAACTGTTTTATGTGATAAACGTACTTAAAGAAGCCGGGTGTTTTTCTGCCTCGGTAAAGCAGTGACCGCATTGATGTTTTTTTTTATTGGGTTGACTTCAGTTGTGAATAAGACTTTAAATGCACGTGAGATATTTCTTTAAATTGTGTTCCTTTTCCCAAGGAAATCAAATAGAAATTTAAACTATTTTCAAATAACATATAAAAGAAGTTTCTAGATGTGTGGAACAGCGTGCTGACGATGAATCATTAATAATTATTTTTTTAGTTAGTACTTTGTGTGTGTAACATGGAGCACGCACAATTGCAGCTGCATTCTGTTACTTAAATATAAAATTAATCCTTGGCATGGCATCGGAAGCAGACGTTAATTAATAAAATGTGAGGTTATGGCGACATGTTGGTTTTCGAGAGGCTTGCATTTCAGGGTTGCATTATCTTCTTTCTTCGCTAGCAAGCGTTGCCATCTGTTGTACAGTTGCGATTATTTTAAAAAGGCAAAAATCTCAAGCTTAAAAATTTCAATGGTTGGAAAATAGGCATTCTTAGTAATAACACTTTATCTGAGAAAGTGTGACATTTTTATTTATGTAATATGAACTGTAATTTAAAACTGAATATATGAAACATGTACATACGCAATTGGACAAAAAAAATTCGCTCGGATCTAGATTCGAAGACGCCTTTGAAAATTGTAGATATACATGTGTATGTAGTAAAGTATCAGTTTTTTCTTAAATTTTGTTGACAGCCCAACACACATTAAACTTGGTGAAAAGTTGGAGCTCAAGTGGTCCTCCAGTCCTTTTCTCCATCCTCCAACGTTGAAGCTCCACTTCACATCCATTTGGGATCTATGCCGTTCTCCAAGAAAATTGACGTTAGTTCTCCAATGGAGATTTTGCAAGATCTCCACTTGACTTCTGAGGCGATTCTCCAAGCGAACTCCAACCCAGTATTTTATTTAGATGTTGGATCTTCATTGGAGATAACTCCCACTTGACCTCTGATGCAATTTTCCAACCAAACTCCAACACAGTATATCAATGTTTTAAAAAAAATAAAATTTTTTTTTTGTCTTAAAACATCCCTTAACTATTATGTATGGCGAAACAAGTGAGTGACATTTCACCGACTTATGTTCATTTGAACTTAAATAACATAATTAGGAGAACAAAACGTTTCAATACAGGTTACACTTTAAAGATATAGTCCGGTTAATTTTAAAAATAGACAACACTTACATTTCAAATCCGTTTATATTAAATGCGTGCAATAAACTTTTACAGGAAATGTCATTAAATCCCGTGCGAATCCTTAAAAATGAGGCTATGGAGGAAAAAGCCGAAATGGCACGTCTCTCCTCATTCATTGGCGCCATCGCTATTGGCGATCTTGTAAAGAGCACACTAGGTCCTAAGGGTATGGACAAAATACTTGTTTCCCACGGTCGCAATGCTGGGCAAGTAGAAGTGACTAACGATGGTGCAACTATTCTGCGAGCAGTTGGAGTAGATAATCCGGCGGCAAAAATTCTAGTCGACATGTCCCGTGTACAAGATGAAGAAGTCGGTGATGGAACCACCTCTGTGACAGTATTAGCTTCTGAACTTTTACGTGAAGCAGAGAAATTGGTTGAACAAAAATTGCACCCACAGATTATTATTGCTGGCTGGCGTTTGGCAACAAACGTGGCACGTGAAGCCCTTATTCACGCGGCACAAGATAATTCAGCAGATGATGCAAAGTTTAAAGAGGATCTCTTGAATATTGCACGCACCACACTTTCTTCAAAAATTTTGTATCAGCATAAGGAGTTTTTTGCTCAATTAGCTGTAGACGCAGTATTACGTCTAAAGGGATCTGGTGAATTACACGCCATTCAAATTATTAAGAAAACTGGAGGTACATTAGATGACTCTTTCTTAGATGAGGGTTTTTTGCTGGACAAGAAACCTGGTGTACACCAACCACAAAGGGTAAGCCATATGATCAATGAAATAAGAAAACTTATATAAAACTTAAGACTCATCAATATTTTTCATTATCAGTGCGTCGAAACGGCTGTGAATTATGTTGTATTTGTAAAGCATATCACAGCCATTTTGACGAGTTTGATTGTGAAAATGATTCAACATTTGAAGACTTATCTATCCAATCTATCCCTATTGTGTCAAAAACTTTTTTTTTTTGTCAAATATGTATTACATAAATTTTTCAACATTAGAAACTAAAATACATTTTAAAACTATCGAATGTTTTCTGTGTTTATTTTGCGATTTGAAATAATATTAATTCATAGTTGTAATCAATAATTTGAATTTAACAATACACACACAACTCTGAAACACATAGATTCTTGAAATCTACTTATCAATTACATACCAAACAATAATACGTAAGGGGTTTTTTCCCAAAAAATTTCTTCAGTAGTAAGCAAAAAGATTATTCGAAAAAAAAACAACAAATCATTTTACAATCAAATCAGCTATGTCTTTATTTTACACACAGGTTGAAAATGCTAAAATTCTCATCGCAAACACACCCATGGACACAGATAAGATCAAAGTATTTGGTAGTGCGATCAAAGTCGATTCGCTCGCTAAAATCGCTGACTTAGAATTGGCAGAAAAAGAGAAGATGAAAGATAAAGTGCAAAAAATCCTGGGACACAATTGCAATGTTTTCATTAATCGCCAACTTATTTACAATTATCCAGAGCAATTGTTTGCCGATGCTGGTGTTATGGCCATTGAACATGCTGATTTTGATGGCATTGAACGTTTGGCACTTGTAACTGGTGGCGAAATCGTGTCTACCTTTGACAATCCAGCTCTTGTAAAATTGGGTGAATGTGACGTCATTGAACAGGTAATGATTGGTGAAGATATCTTACTGCGGTTCAGTGGGGTCAAATGGGGTGAAGCGTGTACAATTGTAATACGCGGTGCCACAAAACAGATTATAGATGAAGCAGATCGCTCGCTACATGATGCACTGTGTGTCTTAGCTGCTACTGTCAAAGAATCACGCATTGTTTATGGCGGTGGTTGTTCTGAAGCACTCATGGCTAACGCTGTATTAAAAAGTGCCGCTGAAACAGCTGGCAAAGAAGCTATTGCGATGGAAGCTTTTGCAAGTGAGTTGATTGATCTTTAATTTCGAATGTGTTCCTATGATAAATTGATTTTATTTCTTTTAGGAGCCCTTCTATCATTACCTACTGCTATTGCAGACAATGCTGGCTATGATTCCGCGCAACTTGTTTCTGAACTGCGTGCTGCTCATGCACAAGGTAAATCCACAACTGGTTTGGATATGGAAAAGGGAAAAACTGGTGACATGAAAGATCTTGGCATTACAGAGTCATTTGCTGTAAAACGTCAAGTTCTGATGTCAGCATCTGAAGCTGCTGAAATGATCCTGCGTGTTGACAATATTATTAAATGTGCACCCAGAAGGCGTGTACCCGATCGTGGTTATTGTTAAATATGCCTTTAACTATCTGTTTCTAAAACACACTTACACTTAATTGTTTTCTAGTTAACAAAATAAAAATATTAAAGTTAAATTAAGTTTTTCTTCTAACTTAATTATGCTATAGACATGTAATTAATTCTATGAAAATTTTCTCTCGGCTTTTTAACTGATAAAGTAAGCACAGTAGTTCACTATTACACTAACTTGTCAAACAGCTACAGCTCTTCAAATTTCCTATCATTAAAATCATGCATTACGAATATAATTTATTATTTAATTAGTAAAGATACTGCTAATAAATGCTGTCAAATAATTTTTTTATAACCAAAATTGTATCATGAATGAAAAAATTAGCAATAATATAAATTATTTAATACAAAACATCACAATTTAAATTTGATTTAACATTTGAATAAAAAATAAAATATTTTCGGTCATTTTATGATTGGAATTCTTGAACTAGAACGTCGAAGAAGTATCAGGTTTCAAAAATTGTATTTTTTTCAGCACACATCCCGTCACTGTTTTTTCGCCGAATATAATTTTTATTGTTAAAAGCTAGGGAAATAATTAACTTGTTTAGAATTTATTAAAAAAATTAATGTATTTTTGAATTAAACCAAAAACCTTAATTTCAAGGTGCGACAAAACGATAGCACATAATTTTTGTAACTTAAATTCGTTCGTTAATAATTGGTGATCCTCTTTTCTTCTCTACCACTTCAGTCATTCGCTTTTGCGAGAATTTAAATAGCTTTTTAACGTTTTTTCGAAGAAGAGCATCCCAGCGATCTAATATGTTGTTTTTGAGCTCGTGGATGGACTCATACTGCCGGTTTTCTGCATACACCTGTCAGCCATACAACCCCAGCAGTTTCCAATAATATTTAGGTCAGGAAAACGCGCTGGCCATCCTAGAAGATTCAAGTTGTTGTCCCGGAAAAACTTACTATTTTTGCTGAATGAATCCTGCATTATCCTGCGGAAATATCATGGTATCACTGGTTAATTGCTGCCTACGTAGAACTACTTCATTTCCGATTAAGTTTAATTAGTCCACGCTTTACATTTTTGGGGGCACAAACTTTATTTCGGATTTTCCCTGGGATCCGTTTGCAGCGCATGTTAAAAAGATAAACGGATAAAAGTGCCATTATAGATAAAAATAAAAGTCTATTCTTTCAATGTAAAAGTGTAAAATTGTAATTTATTTTTATTTTGCTTTAAATCAAAAATAACCGGGACCCACCACTTTAGCTAAGGGTTAAGTTAGCTTTAAGCAGGTAAACATACACAACCAATTTCTTTAGTTAACTTTTGTGAAAGTATCAAAAACGTAAACAGTATCAATCAATTTGCTAAAGAAATTAGCAAATTAATTGTTTTGGAAATCAAAACTTGGCGCTCGTAATAGAATGTATTTTTCGTTCTTAACACTTGGCTAATATAACCAAATTTTCAACTAATTCTTTTGGAGTAAACAGACAAGATTAGGCGAAAAAGGCGACTAAAGTTAATCTCGAAATTCGATTTGAGCTTATATGCCCGAAAAAACCTCGATTTAGGTAATGCAACGCGAATATCCTGCTCATTAATTTGAAAACCTAATCAATCGCTTCAATGTATTTTAAAAACTTTTTCTTGTCTTTAATTGAATGGTTGGTTCTGTTGAGGTTTTTTGGCCAAAACTTTGCGTCTGATATCGTACAGGTGCCTGAGATCTTCAAGCTATGTGGCAGAAATTATCATTTAGTATTCATATCATACACATTCAAATTATATCCATTCCAAAAAGTAAAGGTGGATGTGCAAATAAAATTTTAAATTAATAAAGTTTCTTTGCTAAAAAGGCGATAAAATACTTTATTAATTTGCAGTATTTGAAAGAAATATAAATATAATAATTGTCGTTACATAATATGAGTGTTGCAAACACAATTGTCATTTCAAAACAATAAATATCAAGACTTTTCGAGTACAATTAAGTTAATTTGATAAATTAACAAATACAGATAAATTAACAAATAGAGATAAAATGAACAAAGAAACATTCTTACTAAGAAAAATCAAATTGTTTGTAATATATGTATTGTAAAAATATCTTTGATGCCCTTCCATCAAATAATAGAGCTTTAAGTAGTAAAATTTAGTTGCTATAATTTAAATTAGCATCCGAATATTTTGTTTCTGCTTATGAAATTGAACACTCCATTTCCCCATGTTTTGGCACACACTCAAGTACAACGGCAACGGCACGTGCCATGTATGTCATAGTACCATAGCTACCACTTGGAGCACTACATAGATAAAAGTATATATTAGTATTTTTATAAATAACATATTTTTTAGCTGAATTTTTCAATTTACACACGGAAATATTTGTTTGAATTTTTCTTGTTTCGCTCTTTTTCGTTTACACTAAAGCCCTGCATGAATATATTCTCTTTGTTGATTGTACCGCTGAGTATGTGCACAGTTTAATATAAATCGAGGTTCTATTTTCATTAGAAGCAGCATTACTGAGAATGCAACATCCTTTTCAGTTATAGATTTCTTGAATAGAGATGCAAAACCCAGCATTAAGTATGATTAAAGGCATGAGCTTTCAGGAAACAACTGTTGCGCGATTTTTCGATAATCTTAATGATAATTTTTTTTTTTTTTTAAATAAATTCATCCTTTTTTATGACAAAGCATGCCGAATAAATCGCATTTAGCGCATTGTGTTAAAAATCTATTAAAATTTTGGAATTTTTCTTTTTTTGTTTTTTCCTATTTTTACCTTGTTAATAAACATAAAGTTCAACAATAAATTTTGAAAAAGCATGAAAAGTTTAAAATCTGCTTTCCACATCCATGATTGAACGTGCTAAATGCTCAATTTCTTCTCATTTTCGAAGGCAACTTTAAAGAACGAAATATTTCCGTGTGTAAATTGGCAATAAACCTACCTGTCATACAAATGTTGGCATATATACGCTGCACCCCCACACAATAACATGCCAGAAGCAGCCTGATGCTCCTTACCATCCTTCGATTTGGCACAACACAAAGTGGCATCACCATGCACCTTGCGTTGATCATCTAAAAATAGTTGATTCGCCTTATGTACCAATTGTTCCACACATATTATTCCACCAAGTGATGGCACCATATTATGTTCTGTTACCAGCGTTAGTACCATCAGAGCTTCGACAACCAATTGTCGATACTCGGGTTGTGGTATCTGATTTAAAGCTGTTTCAACTTCTAGGGCGAATTTTAATTCACCCGGTGTCATTTCTTGTGTTAAACTTTGTTGTAGTATACGTTCTTCTATGGCCAAACCTTGACACTTTTCTAAAACACTCCATACACGTGAATAAAAATCACGCGGCACACGATTTAATGCACCATCAAGACGACGGCGACGCAACCACTGACCCTGACGATCGTCGATTGATGGTATTAGGGCATCTTCCCCTTCCGGATCGCCAAGACCGATTTGACTTTTCTTGCTGACACGACTGGATTTACAGCTTACAATTGATAGGTTACCACGCGCAACTGTAAAAAATAAATTTACTATACAGATTAATAACTGAAAAAATTAAAGTAGAGTTGTTTCCCAGAACCTGCATTACGAAATTTGGTTTGTCAGTCACGACGCAATGAAAATTATCGCATATTATAAGTACATAACTAGTGATTTTTGAATCACATGGGATGTGTCTTAGAGGTTTGGTTTTTAAATTGGCAACACTATTTTTAGTTTCTTGTTTTGGGTTTTTCAAACAATTTTTGAAACGAAATATCTCAAAAACTATGGACAATTTAATTAAAAAAAGAGTTTTTGACTTAATACAAAGAACATAACTGTATTTGTTCAAATAAAAGTCACCTTAACTTTAATGTGAGACATCTTAGAAAGAAATGATGTTATTGAAAAGGTAAAATTTAAAGAGGAAGGTTATTGCCGTCTAATTTCATAAAAAAACAATTCACTTAAAGTGTGTACTACTAAAGTATCATTACTAGTGATATACTACTCAGGCGTGTCTCGCACTTTTAAGAACAATATCTCAAAATCCTGACGTACATGCATATGAGATAAAACTAAAAATCAGGATTTGCTCAACGATCAAAAATCTTACGGACCTGTATAATCAGTAGCTTACATACATATAAATAAAATGATATACTCACCACTGCTAACAGCAAATTCTTTACCACTTAGGATGTGATATAAAAGATTTTTCATTTCAAATGGTGATAAATTCAGCAAGTGTTCAGAAGCTGCTTCACCATCACAATTTAATGTGCGCGACAATTCTTTAGCCATGACTTGTATAATTAAGCCGACACGTAGGCGCAACATCTCATGAAACAGTTGTGGCTCAGTGCGTATGAACATTGCTAAGTAGACCATCAATTCTTGAGTTAACATAGCTGTGCTCTCGTCATCACCATAAGCCTAAAAACAATGAATTATGGTAAACTAATTTATGATGGTATAAGATAACGCACTACTTACATCATGTATCAATTGACGTAAATCAGCTTCAGGCAGAGGTGCTGTTATAGTGAATTCATTATTTGGTGGCATACCAATTGTTACCTTTTGAATAAGAGAAATCATCAATATTCAAAATGAAAAATATAATTTTCATATTTAAGTTTATTATTAGTTAGACACTACTCGCGAAGTCATAATTAATCTTCTGCAATTTAAAAATTTTTTATAAAATTTAAATCTTTAACCGCCTTAATTGACGGCGCTTTTTTATAAAAAATAAAACAAATTATGTACATACAGTAGACGTCCAATATAACGAACTAATTAATGCACGGGTCAGTCGTAATATCGTTATATGGAAGTGGTTTTTATTAAAGAAACTGGCTTTTGTTAGCACATATATTTACTTGTATAAAAGTTAAGTTAGATTTCGGATCACCTATCCTGTTAAAAAAAAGTAATTTCAGTTCAACATTTATTGTTGAATTTGGAATAGTGAAAATTTTTAGCGTTTCTAATTTAGAGACATCAATGGAAAAATTCCAATTTCAAAAACTGTTCGTTAAAACGAAAATTCGTTATATCGTTATAAGTTATATTGGATGTCTACTGTATTTAAGTTTTAAATTAGGATGCATTTCGACTCTATTTAAAGACAATTTAAAGGAATCTTTAAATTTATTTATGCTGAGGATTACTCAAATAGAGTCGAAATTCATCTTAATATAAATTTAAAACTTAAATGATTTGTTTTAATTTTTATAAAAAGCGCAGTCAATTAAGCCGGTTAAAGGTTTAAATTTAGAAAAAATTTTTAAATTGCAGAAGAATAATTTTCATAATAAATTTTATTAAAAAATTAAAATATTTTTCGACTTCTTCAACAATTTCTTTACTAAAATATCAAAAACGTAGCGCCACGAGTGCTTGAGAGGAAGTGTTGAACTATTTAGAATTAAAAATACATAGTTTCCTTAAATCTTAATGATACGATGATGTACATTAGAGTGGTTGTTTACAAATGTTTTGGTTTTTTATTTAGATGCCTCCTAGAAACCATGTGAAAATATAAAAAAATTCCCTGCAAAATTTTAACTTGATATTTCAATATTATTGACATGATCCAAAAAAATTAAATTTGAATAACCATTATGGTATGTATGTACACATGTATGTATGTATGTACATTCATAATATTTTTTATCTATTTAAAAAAAAAGAAGAAATTCGTAAGTCTAATAATTCCGCAGAAAAATTATCACTTACTTGTTTCTGTCGCACTAGTAAATCCGTAACAGCTTTAGCTAGATCTTCAACACGCTTTCCCAGCATACCAGCGGTATGGCGTACCAAGCCCCACAGTTTCTGTTGACAAGCCTTCTCGTAGAGACCCTTCAAAAGATCACGTACTGTCACAACATGACCTTCTTCCAGCATGCCTTCAGATTGAGAAGTATTAGTATTTGTTGTTGCTTCAATAACAACTGATGGTGGTAACGGTGGTAAAGGAGTACGAACAGTAGAAGAAGCATGAATGTGTTCATCAAGAGAACTTGAGCCATGAGCATCACAAGCATCGTCCACAATTTCTTTTTTTTTTGTGGATTTAGTATGGTAAATGTTTTTTTATTTTTATTTAATGTGATATCCAAATGGAAAGATGCAAATATGTGTTATGTTTATAGAATATTTTGTTAGAATAGCCACAATTTAACATTAACATGTATTTTGGATTTTTTTGTTTTTTTTTTAAATCGCGTAACATGTAAATTTTGAATTTTTAATTCAATAGCCGAGGTGTCCATATAAGTATAAGTAAGCAAACAACATTTATAGCAACAAACACAACACATAAAAAGAGAAAAAAGAAATTAAAAATAAATAATTAGCGCTAAAATTTTAGTAATCCGTTAATAAAGCTTAAAATCACTATAGAGAGCTTTTTAAAGGCTAGTTGCCAATACAGAAAACGGTTTTAGCAATCGTTTAAGCCAAAAATTCCAATCGCAGTATCCGTCGAGCGTTAACCGTTTCAGGAAAGTGCTTTTTGAGAAAATATATATGTACATATATATATTTTTATGTATATATGTATGTACATCAGAAATAAAAACGAGCTGGCAGAACATAAAACAAGGATCAAAATAGTTATATAAACTTTATTCGGTCCATACACATTGAATAAATTATAGGATAGTATGATCACTCATATGTATGTATATGAGCAAACAAATTAAAATAACACTTTCAACAAAAATACACAGTCTACAGCCATTAAAACGTACACCAGTATGCTGTCATAAAGCAACGTATCGTTACCTTAATATAGAAGACCCTAACTAACATTTTTTTTCATAATCGAGTTTTTTTTTTGTAGATGTCGGTAGGCCACCCACTAATACACGATTGATAAATATGTATGTGCTACGATTGAAAATAAAGTATTTACAACCAAATAAAAAAAAAAAAACTCATTTCAACACTACAAAACATAAATTTTAATTAAGTTTTTTCGTTCTCCTGTAAGGAAACAAAAATGTTAGTTAGGGCCTTTCAATCAAATCAAATAAAAGTAATCTAAGCAAAATATAAAGCAGACAGTTTTGTGGGCAGTTTGATTAACCTCATTCTTCTTTCCTGAACACGTACAAATTGGCAACTACCCTGTATGTAGGGTAAGAATTAATAATGGAAATAAATACCAAATAAATATAAAAGGCATTAAAATAATTTCAATTGTATAATAGAATACTTTAAAAGAAATGGATATGAATCGTATATGTAATATGTAAGTGATGGGTGATTTAAGGAGTAAATATTTTGTAATTTAACTTGCTGCACGTATGTATTTCATAGTTTTGTTATTTGTTACCTTTGACATGCATATCATGAGTTGAAAGTCTAGATACCATTTGGATCAATTAACATGAACCATACAATTGCATATTAGAAATGGTTAATCTTCAAAGTTCACAACAAGTAGGCTTTTCATACCGCTTCTTATAATGAACTTTACTTAACTATATGCCCATCATTTCATATAAAAACTAAAACTTTCCAAATAACCTTATAATCAGTTGAAGAATTGAATTGAAAATTATTGTGATTGACTTTTTGAAGCCGAAATTAAAATATTTTGATTTGTAATTTGCTTTTGAATCAAAAGCTCTATAGCGTTCTTCTTTCATAATGGCATATGGGCTCCACAAAACCCTTTACGAATCCATCGAAACTATGCAGTTTTCAATTTGTCATCAAATCTTTCATTTTATTTTCAATGGATCAGAGATACGAAACACAATTCTGTACTTATTTTTAATGTAAATACCTTTCTTATATCATTAGCCAAGTGCTCCTGAAACTCATCTTCAAACTGAATTTTTAAATAATTCTGACAGGATAACCGTACACCAGATATTTTTCAGAAATTTTTTCTAATTATGTTAATTTTGCCTGTCTCGAATCCGTATTGCATAAAAAAATCGAGTCCGAAATGAATTCGTATATGAAGTCTGTTCCGACTTCGAGACGAACCCGAAAAAGCGATTCGCGTTTTTGAGAGGAATTTCATACGAAAACGGATCGGTTTCGGAACGAGTTTCCGCTTCGGGTAAAATATACAAAGAAGCGAGTCCATCTTGAATTCGAAATAAGACACTGGAATAAGATGGAAAAATCTCAATGTGAAAAATATATTTGGGCGTTTCAAAAAAACCGAGCATCTTTCTGTTTTGCATACCCCCTTAAAAAAGTTTATGGTAAAAAATTGAGATTTCAAATAATTATACCTCATTGATTTAACATGCAATTTCTTAAATTTTGGTACTTAAATGTATGTTAATGTAGGAAAATGTAGTAGTTATGTGTATGTATGATCATAAAATATCAAGAGGAAATAACAAGAAACATTACAAAAAAATTGGGGGAATGAATAAAGAAACACCGATTTCACACCAATATTTAAAATTAAATTTTAGCAAAAATGTACGCTAAACAAAAGATACATATATCAGACTTCTGATTTAATTTTAGTTTATGAATTTAAAATGAAAGAAGTACTTATTAAAGTGAGTTTTAAACTAGTAATTCTTGAACAAGAATCTAAGCAGAAATATTTCAACTAATTTGCAAGTAAATACGGAAGTGCTGAACTAAAACCCTTTTTCATTTAAATTAAATTGAATTTGCTGAACTCACCTGTTTTTTTAATTCCTAAGCCAGCTAATTAAAGTTTAAAATATGTAAGTTAAATTATATCTTTTGAACATTGAACAAATTTTTCAGAGGCCAATCTGGTTATTTTTTTCGAATTTAAAATAAATAAAAAAACGTAAGCTAAAACAAAAGCCACCCGTTTTTTGGGCCAGTTTTTTTTTTAATAAAAAGAGTGTAAGATTAGCACATTTGTCACGGTATGAACTTTAGTGCGTTTTTAAAAATAGTCCATTAAGTGTATACCCATGAAAAGTTTGGATTAAAACGAAGAATGTTGTAGCCTTATTTATACAAACTCGATCGGTAGCATTTAGTCGAGAAATATGTTTATATGTTCTGAATAGAATAAAATACTACAATTTTCGTATACTTTTCTACCTCTTTCAAATGATTTTAAAGGAAAGAAAAAAATAAGCCTAGCATTTTGGCCTCTGAACTATTTATATTTAACAACTTGTAATTTGGACAAATAAAAGGGGTGAACAGAGAAACAAAAAAAAAATTTTATGACCGTATTATTAATTGAAACACTTAACACAAAAAATTTTTCAAAATAGTGTACATACCTATAGGCCAATTTGATACAAGAAAAAATTTTACGATTCTATAATTTTAATGATTTTGCCACATTTATAATTTATAAATAAAAAAACGTAAGCTCTGATATAAATTTTATTTATGTGTAAAAAATGAATTTTAAAAAAAAGAATTAACTTTACTGCCAATTATAGCATGCGCATCAAAGAAATATTTTAGCCTCAATATATTTTTTTACTCCTATACATCTTTTTGCATATTCCTGAAGTTTCTACTTACCAGTGTTGAAATCCAAGCCCTGCGTATCTACTAGGTATTGTAAAATATCACCCTGCTCTTCGAGATTCTCTGTTTCACGCAACATTGCAATGAGTTCCTCCACTTCTGTTTCAGCAAAATTGTTATCGTTACGATGACGTTGAATGAGAATTTTTGGTATACTTTTAACTGAGTCGTTTCAAAATAAATTTTTAGCGAAAAACCAAAAATTAACCAAGGATATCGAAACCAAATGATAAAGTTATATGTAAAATAATCAAATAAATTAAATTGTAAAATTAAAATTTCAATAAAAAAAACTTAAACGACATCTACTACTAACTTTCTTGTTGTCTAGAAAATTCACTACGGCGATCCAGAGCTGAACGACTATGATCTACTGGATAAATATTTTCACGCATTTGAAGTGCAGCAGCTGATGGTCCCTCTTCCGGTGTGGTTGCGAATGAACTCATATGAGCCTTATTTGCTTGTAACCATGATGGGGGAATAATTGATGAGAGACGACGTTCAATTAAAGGTGTAGGTCCCTCCATGCCCAAAGTGTCAGCTTGAAAAATTAAAAAAAAAACATTAATTTTTTTTAAACATTTGATTTTTCAACCTACAGTCAACGTTAATAGAACGTGTTTTTTTAATTGCACCTTTGCAGGACATACGTCTTCTCAAATTTCTTGGACGCAATTGACCACCACGTAAATTCATTGTATTGCGCTGACTAAACGAACGTAGCAAATGTTCATCCAAATATGCTTGAACATCAGGATGTAAACGATCAGGATAGCCATCTTCCATGCCACCCAAAAAACTTAAATCGGTTATAGCAGAAGTATTAAGGAAGTCCTTAAGGTTGCCCAACATTACACGTGTACCATTAATGTAACCTGATTTAAGTTTACGCATGGTCTGTATCATGGCAAGCGGTATTTTATCTTGATCTATTGTAATATATTATATATTATGTAGTAAACAGATAAATATACACACATATTTCAAAACAAGCAGAAAGTAAGAAAAGCATACAAGTGTTAGTATACAATACACAAACTGTTAGCGGAATATAATGAATAGGTTGTAAATTTTCAAGTATGCAATTTTTTCTTTATTAAAAATTTTTACGATTTATAGAAAATCATAAGTTAGTAAGATTTAAAATGTAAGATCAAAGTTTACAGTAAGACATATACAAAGTTATAATTTTAATGAGCTTTTTTATGTATGACGAGTCATCTAAATGTGACGCTTGGTTGTCAACATAACATAACAATTACACCGAAGAACAAACCTTTTGTGACACAGATGAGATATGAATTTTGTAAAAAGTAATTTAGTGTTGGCAAACTTTTGAGAATATCGTGCATACATGAAATGTACATGAAAAATGTATGTAATAGATACCTATTACGAACATTTTCCCTTTTTTTAATGCACATTTCTTTTCTTTAATTTCTTTACAAAAACATTACGCACTTTACGGAAATTTCATTATAAGAGAATTAACAAAGTTTTTATACTATATTTATGTGTAGGTAGGAAAAATATTTAAATCAAAACTTTTACTTTAAAGGTTTAAATTCTTTTATAAAAACCAAAGTTTTGTTCATAGAATTAATAATTTAACACAAGTGCTATCTTTTGAGTATCGAAAATTTTTTGATCCGACCCTAAGATTTCAAGATACGAAAGCTTGAAAATACTTAACATAAGCAAAAAGCAGCCAAAATTTTGATCGGACAGTAACTTAAGACAAAACTTAAAGACTAAACAATTTCCGACAAACATTTGTTGCTTATTCGTTATTATATTCAAGGCCAAAGGTTAAAAAATTGTTTTTTTGTTTATGTATGTAAAGTTTATTATCTGTAACATAAATTAGTGCCCATCTGACATATTTATAAAAACGGTTGGAACTACGTGAGGAATGAATGAAACTTTCTTTGTGAGAAACGATTAAGTCTGTAACTTTTACCTGAATTTAGTTCCTGTCTGAAAGCTTGGAAGGTATGTATTTAAAAAAAAAAAAAAACCTAATTGAACCTTGATTATCTTGCAGATGCCACATATTTTCGCAAGGCAATAACATGTGCAATGTATGACACTACATGTTACATTTTATTAAAGCCGTGTTTCATCCGATTAGCATATGGGTGTAGCTTAAGTCTAAATGTGCGATCTTCCACCTTTGAGAAATATAAAGAACACTAATTGAATTTTATTTGATATGATAGTCAAATAAAAGCTCAGAAAACTACCACAAAATCAAATTAACTACATACTTCAAGGGGACTGACTGGATATAGCTTTCATGGTTACCAAGGTTTTTAAAAGTCTTCTAACAACAGTCCTTATATGTAAGGTCACGGGCATTAAAATTGCAAAATTAGTGCTACTTAGGCTTCTAACATGCCTGCTAAGCCGACACTCTAACTTAACCTAACCTAAAGGTTTGGTAAAAAAGAATAAAAATTATAATATTTAGGTACAACAGTCTATATAGACCCATGGCCTAGTCTTTTTTTCACCGCTATTCTGGTGTGTCCTTTCTTTTTTACAGAATGGAGTGGTTGAGAAAGCTTTCCAATACACCCTCGAAGAAGTCCTAGAGGCTTGCAAGAAAGGAAGTCGTAAAAAAAACATTTGCTTAACAGCCTTGAAGTTTGAACCGTAAGCAATTAGCCAAATTAATAGCTAAACCGCTATCTATCAGCTAATGCGTATCTCATAATATATGTACACATGTAATATATTTGCTTACAATGTTATTATTCAATACGACATCGGGACATTTGCCACAACCAGTAATTTAAAAATGTTGTTGCCCTTCATAATCTTGTTACATATGCTTCAAAATAAACCTTATAGTTCAACTGATTTACAGAAGTAGACTAACGGTAAAGTCGCAAAGTTCTATTGAACATGCATTTTAACGGGACCATTTCACCCACAAGCTATTCGAAAGGACTTAAGAATAATAAATGAAAATAGTATAATTTATTATATAGTGATATATGTACTTAGTTTAAGTGTGTCATCCCAATAAGCACTGCGGCTCGTCGTGCTTCGACGTCAAAAGTCGCCGCACATTTTTAAATCTGTCGGCCAAATTTTGCAAAATTTCATATAGTGCTCATTGGGACATTATAAAAATTAAAAGCAGCACTTAAATGCACTCTAATTACCTAGCATATAGTGTGTTGCCATTAATGTTATTGTTGGTCTTCCTAACATATGCCGCCAATTGTTTGTTAGAAATGCCAAATTTGTTGTAAAATTGCTTGCTAATAAATCGGGATCGCGTGTGGTATAGTATTCTTCATAGTCGATATGCTGTTTAGTTTTAAACAATGATACAATTTAAGTGATATAGGTTTAAAAATAGGGTATTTAATTAGTTAAATTTACATAAAATTGACCAATTTTTAAATAAAATGTTTTACGGGTATTATTTAATTAAATAAAATGTAAATTAACATAGTAGCAGAGTTAATTCTATCATTTTTTTCATTCTTTAACGAATAAGTATGTGCAAAATAAATGTGGAGATCTACACCAAAAAGTAACATTTACATGCGCGGTCCTTATATGGAATAATTTACGTCAACCAAAATAGTTAACATAAGCAATACTGTCAAGTTAGCGCAGATGTAAATGTAATTTATTGGTGTAGATCTCCTCAAATGAAGAGGAGGTTACATTTACATTTGCGACATACAAGCGCAGAAGCAATTGTTACTTTTTGCTAAGGCCATCCACAAATGGTACGAAGTGTGCATTGAAATGAATTCACAAGTTCTCATACTTTAAAATTATCAAATTAAAAACAACTACTAAAATTACTAAGGTAATAACATTACATGTAAAAGCAAGTATTGATATTTTCGCTGAAATTACTAATTTTTGAAAATACATATTAAAAACTGTTTGAATATTTAATACCAAAAATAACGAATAAGCACGATAATATGCTTGCTTTTACATAACACAAAATAAAGAACCAAAAGTTTCCACGGAAAATTCGCATTTAAATTAAATAAATACAACTAATACAAACGGACCTAAATGTATTTTTTTCAAAACTAATGTCACAAGTGGACGTCCAAGTAGATCCCAAGCGGATTTCAAAAAATTGATTTCCCCTTTTAAGATGTCAATCATTAATTCGTTGTCAGAGGCGATATAAAAACGTGTCAAGTCAACAAACTAACAAGATTATAAATTAAAACAAAAATTATTTTAAACTTTAATACGACAAATAGTTCAGTCATAAATAAGCAAGTAAGAGGGAGTTCATTAATTCGGAACGCTGTTTTCGAAAAATTCGTTACACAATTCTTCCACAAGGTATTTTTTTTATGTATATTTTTAGCGTATTATGAAAGAGCCAAACTATTTTTTTTTTTTAATTAGTTACTAGTTTTCGAGAAAAAAAAAGTAAAATAAAAGTTATCAAACGGTGGCACTGAGCTAAAATAAAAAAATGATTTTGACCTAAAATTATGATCGATGATCGATATGTCAGCCAACGTTGCGTATCAAGAATTAAAAATTTGATTTGTTAAAAAAGGAACTGGCGGGCCAAAATTTTGGTTGTGGCTTCAACTTTAATATCTACTTGAGGTTCATTATTCCCTGCATTCATTTTTTGTAACTATATTAAGCTTGCAATTTTCTCACGATCTATAAGAAATTTTTACTTGCAAACTTGGGGAAAGCATATCATACGGCACTTGGCTTCTTTCATGTGAAGATGCGATGATATGGCAAAGCAGAAGTTAAGGATTTGGACTGCCAAACCACTGGGATTTTAGGTAAATGGATATGGAGCAGGTAAAAAGCGTTTAGTTAAAATCGACAAAATTGATCAACGCAAATTTCTACAGAAAGTTGTGTCATTGCATTTTGCAATTTGAACCAGGTACAGGCTTTCACATATGTATGTACATATATACTTGCAAACTATAGGTACTATTTAGTAGATGGTTTATCACGAACGAAACTATGTATTTTTGTATTGAATTACTCGTATTACTAAAAATATAGGTGATTTGGGTTGATACTACCCACGTCCCACTTACGACGTCATCGTTTTAATGGGCACCCTCCAGTGGAAAATATCATAACTGTTTAAAATTTCGCAATTATGATTTTTTGTTCTAAGAACTCAAATTTGACTGAACTATTATAAAATGTCGATACAATATAACATAAAAATAATTATTTGATTTTAAAAAATTTGTCAAAACATACTTGCGGTGTAAAAGCGAAAATTCTATCTTTTAATGAATATAATTTACTGGTGCTTAGTATGCCAACGTCGCGCGACTTACGACCAGTTAAGCCCAATTTTCGATTACGCCCTAAATACGTGTATAAATGACTTAGCACACGTGCTGGTTGGACTTCAATAGGTGCAACTTCAGCTGTTGTTTGAACATGTAAATCGTGCTCAGCTAATTTATCACGTATTTCATTATCTTCAGCAATAATAACGACTTGTACAACGACGTCAGGTTTTTTCTGCGCACCAAGACGGCGATTTAGTGGATCCAATTCCCCAACAGCAAGGAAACCCTACAAAAGTAACCAAGTCATCAAAATGTATAAATATAACGTGAGTTTACTAGAAACCTCTTGTAACAATCTGCCTAAAATAAACAATGACTGTCCCCATAAAAACGGGCACCGTCCTACAACTTCACGTGGTTGTGACCCAGGCTTTTGATACTCATTAGCAACCAAGTCTTGTGGCACTGCGTACGACTCTGGAACTAATAATATACCATCTTCGGAACGAACCATAACTTTCTAAATTGCAAGAAGAAAAGAATAAGATTTAAAATTTATTTTTGGATCTTTTTCTTTACCTCTAAACGATCCGCGTATTCTTTTACCGATAATTTGTCATTTTGAAATGCATAGAACAAAACTAAATAACAATAAAATAAAGGCCATTCGCATTCTATATTTTCAAACATGCGCAATTCCCAACGCTCGTAGTAGAGACGGCTTGGGTCTTCTTTTGGCGTGCGATATCCATCACGCAAAAAACGTTTGCAACCATATTTTCCTTGTAACCGTGTTAATATTGCGTCTTTGGTGCTATGTATCAACTGTGGATCGTCAACTGCAAATGCTGGAAATCCAATCACACAAAGTATACCAGAGTCTAATTCTTTGCTGTTTGATTCACGTGGCAACATTGATTGCAAAACCGCCTGACATTTGTGTGCCTCATCCGCAAGAACATGTATCACACTAGCGGGACCTCCACGTGCACCAAATAAATCTAATTCATTCATTGCTTCTAGTGCTGCTTTGGCCATACCAATAGAACTTGCATTAAGTTCTGGTTCACCTGTAATTTAATGAATGTAAATTTGAAATTTATTTCGAAGTCAAATTTTCATTTCGTGTATTGATCAAGCAGTTTTATTGTTGTTAAACACATTTGAATATTTTAAACTGCATTGATAATTTTGATAAAAAAAAATCATATTACTAAAGTGGTAGTTATTGATAAAATAAATCAATCAATGAAGATTATGTTTAAATTAATGGAGCTTTAGGACATTCGATTATTGATGTCTGTTATTTTCTTTTAAATGTTAGTTTTTTTATAGTTTTAATACACAATAAAAAATTGCAACCGAATCAACTTTTATGTTTTTCGGGCAGTCCAGTTATTTATTGTTTTAATTTAAGTTTTCAATCTAAAACACATTTCGTGTCAATTGAATTTCTATACTTAGATAATCCATTGCAACAAATTACAATGTATAAATTTTTTGACAATAAAAAATTACAACCGAATCAACATTTATGTTTTTCAAGTAGCCCAGTAGCAACAAATTACATTATTTGACTAACTATACTATTATGGAAAGAATTATAGTGAGCGACTATTAAAATCAATATTTAGAGTTTTAAATTTGTCATTACAATTCTTAATTAATTAGTATCTCGGAAAAAATGTAAGCTTAAATCGAATGAACTTGTAGATATTATTACTGATACGGTCGAATCGAATTGATTTGTCACATTTAAAAAAATGCGCGCAAATGTCAGGAAAAAACTAATATTTAAAATTAACCATATTTACCGTGATTCGTTTTATCACCGCGTTCCCAAATACCATAGTCGGGAATGCAGTACGCAGATTCAATGTAGAACACCAAATTCTGTATGAATGAAACCTCGTCTAATGAAAACACAATTTGTAATCCAGATGCAGTCATTTGAGCTAATATAAGCAGATATAAAGAAACAGCATCAATTTGCAAATGTCCCCATTCGCCATCGCCAACCACGGGTTGTCCATTGCGACTTGAATACTTTGCATGCAACGAGTCAAGCGGATTTTGTGTGATCTTAAACTTTTCTACTTTATCTTTTTGATTCATCATAGCCATTAAAAGACCACGCATTAGCTTTACACAACTTTGCTCCAGTTCGTAACATTTGGCGCGATCCTCATCCTGGTCAGCGATTTTTTTGTATGCCATTGAAAGACCCCAAACCGCCAGAATGCAATAAACATTGTCACGTATCCAGGCATGTGAATTAACATTTGAAGCAGGAAATAGACCGGTGACTGGTTCTTGGTGCGCCATTATAAGTCTATGTACAATGCGCTGGTAGTAATCCAGACGGACACCAGAGTTACTGCGAGAACGCATGATGTTGTTTTGTACGTGGCGGGACTAAACCAAAATTTTAAATACTATTTATAGAAAAAAAGGGGAACAATTTTACTTTAGGGCCAATACTCCAATTTTTTTTTTTTAGAAACATGGAGTTTTACCCTCTAAAACCGAATCTAGAAAAAAAAATGTCGGTCCCTTATGGCTTCCGAGATAAAATTGGTCAAAGTTTGAAAATTCCATGTACCCCTCCCTTGTGTAAATAAGTTGTATAAAAATTTTTTTATAAATTTTTTATTTTTTTTCGATAAAACACGTCAAAATAAATCGAAAATGTTAAATAAAAAAAATCGATACCACGTTTGGTTTTCGAAATATCGATACTAAAAAATCCTATGGTATGTCCAACACCGTATTCGGTAGCCACAGTAAATATAAATCAAAAGTAGGGCCAAGTGGGCGGCCTGCGGCCGCTTTTAGGGATTTTAAACTCCCAAAAATCCAACACCGGCTTCGCCGCGAATCAGTCTATAAAATATCCAACACCTTTTAGCAATTCCACAATACCTAATTTAGTATTTTTTCACTGTTTGCAGGAAATAAAATTGGTTGGTTGGAATAAAAAGTGTTGGATACTTTATAGACTGATCTGCGGCAAAGCCGCCGCGAAGCCGGTGTTGGATTTTTGGGAGTTTAAAATCCCTAAAAGCGGCCGCAGGCCGCCCACTTACCCCACTTTTGAGTTATAATTACTGTGGCTACCGAATACGGTGTTGGACATACTATAGGGTTTTTTAGTACCGATATTTTGAAAACCAAACATGGTAACGATTTTTTTTAATTAACATTTTCGATTTACTTTGACGTGTTTTATCGAAAAAAAAATAAAAAATTTATAAAAAAATTTTTACACAACTTAATTACACAAGGGGGGGTGGTACATGGAATTTTCAAACTTTGACCAATTTTATCACGGAAGCCATAAGAGACCGACATTTTTTTTCAGATTCGGTTTTAGGGGGTAAAACTCCATGTCTTTAAAAAAAAAAAAAAAGAGCATTGGCCCTAAAGTAAAATTATGCCAAAAAAGGAATAAAATAACAAAATGCAGCACAATGTAATGCAGAACTTACATAAGTTGCAACTTTTTGATTTTTTCTTAATTCACTTTAGTTGCACATTTTTTATTTTTTAACAAGTTTCAGATAATCTTTCAATTATAATTTAATATCAAATCTTCACAATATTTGCAAATTTTTAAATATTTATCAAAAGAATAAAATGTTGTTATCGCACTTTGGCTTGTAAAATGTCACGTCAATGTCAAACTAATCAGTTTCGCAGCAGCTGATTGTCAGTTTGAAGCTTAATTTTTTCGCATATAATTTACACCATTCCTATAACACATCAGCAGTGTTCCCAGACTTTTTAAATATGGGCATTTCCAAGGGTCCCTTTCGAACGTCGAATACAATTAAAGTAAAAAAAAGTCAAAATAAAATTTATTTTTCGAAATCGAAATCAGCTCTATATTTAAAGCACACTGCTTATATGCTCCAACTCTAAATTCATAATCACTGCTTCTTCTTCTTCTTACAATAACGTTATCATTGCGTTAACCATAGGTACATATATAGCGGTAAGAAGGACTACCATAAAAACTAAGTTTTTCTTCTAATGCTTAGCGTTGATATTAACATGAAATGCCCTTTGTATGGCTAACTTGATGTCCTTAACAGAAATGTTTTATTAAGTCCTCTTCTTTCCTTATTGTTTTTTAATTATTTGAGTAGAATTAAATTTTTATTTAAATAACGACGATTATTTTAACTAAATAATTTTTTTTTATTTTGTAAATTATATTTTTTTGGAAATTTCATTGTATTTGAAAACAATATTTTATTTTTAGTCTTCTAAAACGTTTCTTATTATTTGAGGCTATGAACCCTTGACGACAAACAAGTTCATAAAGAACCTGGTCTTTAATTTTATCAAAATTAAGTTTGGTTTTTTTATGTTAAATATAATGCATCATTTTATGTTATTTTCTTTTTTAAAAAAATTAACTTTCACAAAAAGAAAAAGAGAAAAAATGGAAAAAACGAATACTTAACCACTTCAAAGCTCTAGATTATATTTCATGAATGAAAAACTATTTTTTCTTTGATGTCTCTAAATTACGAAAATTTTCACTATTCTAAATTACGAACGCTATTTAATTCATGCCAATTCAACGCAAGGCTGTTGCACGTTATATGACGTAAATAAAACGTTAACACTTCGATATAAAGAATTTTACGATATTACGACCGACCCGATCAAATGGTTTTGTACCGAGCCTATCCATAGAACTTTACAATTCAGTGCACAAAATAATAAAAAACTGTAAACTAAATGTTTGCCGTCGTGGTGCGACGAGAATCGTAATTGTAATGGTATAATCAAAATCACATTTTTCAGTATCGATATTTCGAAAACCAAACGAGATCGAGAAACGAAGTCAATGGATTTTATTTCACTTTGAAAAACGATTGACGTTATTTCCGCTGACCTTATTAACTGGCACCTGTACCTCGGTTATTAATTAACGGATGATATGAACGTTCTAGTGTCCACACAACTTAAGAAATAAGTTATAAGTACCTATAAAAGTAAGTACCTTTAAAAATTCGGGAATCTTCGCGTTCTACAAGCACACGTTTAGACACCGCCAATATATCTGGATGTATAGTTTTACATTGATGATGTTTTTTCATAAAATCAATTAGGCGCGGCAACTGCTTGTTATTCTCTTCATCCAACAAAACCAAAGAATACGCCGTTGGTTCTGAAGTATTGCGGGAACAATTTTTTGCAACAAAATTTTCATAACTTTCTGCAAGTGTTCCGAAGCGTAAAGTAAATTTTGTCCATGAAGTTGGCTTGTTAGATGATTTATTGGATTTTTTTTTTTTTTGAATAAAGTGAACAACAAAGTTGTATTTTGTTTTGATATACATATGTATTCAGATGATATTTGGTAGGGATGTTACGATTACCGTTGCTGTTTTTATTATGTTTGTCATAATTTTAAAAAGTCATCACAATAAATAATTTTAAAGTAAAATAAATACTTTTTCAAGAAAAAATCACATCACGATACATTAATATTCCAAAATTTAAAAGTATTCGTACAAAAAAATTTCGCAATTTCAAAATATGAGCATTATGAAGGGAAAGACAATACGTAACAACACTAGCTTAAAAATTAATATCAACTTAAAGGAATTTTAATTAAGTTAGACTTAAAAATGAATCAATTGTTTTGACTATTTGAAATCACAAGAGGTTAAATGTGTGAGGTCTTTTTGAAAATATTTTAAAGAAATAATGAATACTGATTTTTGGTACTCGAAACAGCTCTTTTTACACGCAATCCATACAGAAACAATTTTTCAACATCCAGTTTATTTCAGCAGTCCTTTTTATCCTTTTATCCAAATCCAAACTCGATAAATCACAAAAGTCGAAACCACAGCACCCACAAGAAACTTGAAAGCCAAAAGAAATCACGAGCTACGCAAATCAGTCAATGGAACATACATGACGCCCATAAGGCGAGTGGCCTTAACAACACCGTCTTGGTCTTTATCATACTAAAATCGAAAAATCAAAGTTAAAAAACAAGTAAGTTAATACTTAGTTCATGCCTGTTGCATATATTGCTCGCCACCCTCTGGACCCACAGGAACAATCAAACGTCCCCCTGGTGCCAGTTGTTCAATCAATGCAGTTGGAGTTTCTGATGCAGCAGCGCCTACATGTATAGCATTATAGGGGGCATGTTCTAGATAGCCTTTTCGTCCATCACCCACTAACAAAGTATAAATGTATATTATATACTTAACGTTGAGATATGAAAATAACCTATCATAAGCAATTTCCCCGATTTCAAGAGATTCTCATCATCTAAGTTCAAGTTGGCTTTGCTCTGTGATACTAATTCAGCCTGGTGTTCAATGCCTATAACTCGTGTGTTTTGATCGTCACCTTGACTCTCTATATAGCGATAGAAGCATGCAGTCAGATACCCTGAACCTGAGCCGACATCAAGCACATGAGCGCCCGGTTTAAGTTGTTCTCGCATATATTCCATTGCAAAAGCATGCTGACAAGAGAAAAATTCTTACGATCAGACTTTTTAAAATTTCGACCAAGCTTACCATATGCGGTGCGCTAATTGTAACACCATGTCCAATGCTTTGCGGAGCATCCATGTATGGATTTCGAGGAGAATAAAATTTTCTATCTGTATCTATCATAGCTTGTGCTACAGCATCGGATGAAATTACCCTATATTCTGTGATAAAAATTATTTTATTCATATATGTACATAATTTATTTTGAATTTACTTCCGATCTCACCCCTTAGCTGACGGATGAGATCTGCGTTGCTGGCTCCAACAGAACGCCAAGCCATATTGCGTATCCGTCTCCGATGTTTTAAAATTAATTCGCGAAGGGTAATCAGTTTGATTTATAAACCAACTTAAGTTTACAAAAATAATTTAATCAGCTGTCTTTTGCAAATTCAGGATTGCACTTCAAATCGTAATTTTACGATAAAAAAGTAGCAAGGCAAGAATGAGTATCTGCGCTTAAAGAATATAGAAGAAATGCATACTATAACTATAGTTAGTTTTTTCTACAGATAAAGGCAGTGTCATTGAAAACTTGTTGGTAGTCATCAACTTTTTCTGCTGCACCGCAACACAATTAAAGTTTTGTAATAATTAGTATATTGATGAGCAAAAGAAGGTCATTTCAAACATAATAAGTATTTCCAATGCATCGCATACCTGGGGCGACAATAATGTGGTTGCAAAAAACGAAAAACTTGCTTATGGTAGTATGTATATGGGCATTTCCATGGGTCACGTTCGACCGTCGAGTAAAGTAAAAAAAAAAAATTCAAAATAAAACGGATTTCTATTTTGGCAATAGGCTTAACTTATAGGTCCTAATGAGCTCTATAATTGGTGTTTAGGTTGATTTTGGGCAATGATTCGTTTTCAAGTTAATTGCAAAAAACCAAGGCGTTCGCACGGGATAAAAACATAATTTTTCGTGGAAATGTCCATAATAAACCAACGATGTAAAGTTTTTGCGCTAACATCTCACCTAGTCCCTGCTTTGCTAGTAGGTCTATCTTTTCATTTCCTAATATTTTGCAATGCCCTAAAATTTGTTTTTTCATCAGCAGGATTAGAAAATAACTCAAAAATCCTGATGTGGTAGAGAGACCCTCTCGCCAAAATAGAGATGTTAGTTTAAATATGTACCTACTATTTTTTGCAGAATTTTTCATTTTGTATTCGTATTTACCTTTTTATTTTTAAAACCGATATGCGCATTCCGCCGGCATATTAAGTTTGTATATAATACACTGAAAAATTCAATAGTATTTGCCATAAAATATTTTCATTGAAAATTAATTTTTATTTTATATGCTGCTGTAAACAAACAGTTTATATATAATTTACGGCTATGTTCGAACACCCTTATCGTGTTAACATACTGTTTTTTTTATTTGCCAGAAAATTAGTTAACCAGTCTTTTTTTGTTTTTTTAATTCGCACATTATTTGTCACTAAATAAATTATTTATTATAATTGAATAGTGTGCTATCAGCAGAACAAACAAATTTAATAAGAATTAAAAAACAATGAAATAAATACACAGGGTCGAAGTAGTAATATTATGTTCAGAGTATGGAAATGCACAGGGCGCTTACTCATATTAGTATGCACATTAGCACATGACACTTCATCCAACATGCGCATACACATTTTAATTTATTTTTATAAAACATGTACCTGTACATTTGCTTTTGTTAATATTAAAATATCAACTTGTGGAAAGTGAGACCTAACGTGCAAATTTTCAAACTGCACAGATTTACATAGAAAATCATGCAACATATTCGGAATTCTCTGCTAGGTTTGTAAGTGTTTTTGAGAAAACTCTTAAGATGCCTAAGTAAGTATATTTCGTATACAATTCTTACCTACTGTTGAAAATCTTTTTTTTTTATTAGATGTGGAAAACTCTTATTGATAAAGTTTATTGTGGATTTATTTAATTTTGTATGATGTTCGGTGAGAAAAAAATTATTTATAGCATTTAAAAGTCAAAATTTCTACAAAAAGTTTTCTTATTAACCCTTTGTTACAGAAAAATTAAAATTATATTGATGAGTTTTGCGCAAATTTTTTTATATTTCATTAATAATGAATAAAATTTAATATTCCTTTATTTTTAAATCAAAACAAAAAGAAATTCACACTATTTTCCATTATGTGTGAAACTTACCTTGGGTGCAAATTTATGGATATTTTTTTTTTTAACTGCCACAATCCCGATTCAGATTTTTCACCTTAGTATATCCAACAACGGCTACGCTAGGCACAGTAATTCTACGTGAAAGTTAAGATATGTGGGCGTTTGCTAACGAGCGTTGAAAAAACGCTCATGTGAACCGAGCCTTAGTATGTCCAACGTTAATATAGGGTGTTTTTTTTAGAGGTAATAGAACTTTAAAATGGAATAAAACAAAGATGAATTTTTTAAATAGACATGAAAATTACTTTATTCGAAAGATAATCTTCTGGCATTATAATTTAAATATGACTTCTGGCATATGAACGCCACGGCTAGCTCGGACGTAGTCTAAAATGGAGGTCCAATTTTCAAGGTATATCGCGAATTACGCGAGTAATGTTGGCTTCGAAGTATTGAATCGTAGCTGGCTTATCGACGCATACTTTTGGCTTCACATAACCCCAAAAAAAAAAATTAAGGTGTGATATCACAAGATCTAGGCGGCCTTCTTGACTTCATAATTGCAAAAATCATGTGAATTTTGAGTGAAAATAAAGTTGAAATTTTAGTGACTATAATAAATTTGCACAATTTGGACGCGTTGTTCTTTTGTCAACCTGTTCATGATGAAATGGCAAACCAAACTGAATATAAATGACATTAGAGTTGCCAGATTTGACCACAAAATCCCAGTTTTATCTCTATTCGAAAAACAAACCTCTAAAAAAAACACCCTTTATTAATAAACTTACAGCGGCAGTTTCGAGCGTTCACATGATCAAGCAATGAGGTTTGTGAAGCATGATGGACAGCGTGAAGGATGGTGTGACCGGCGCTAATGACATTGGTGACATTAGTTTTTAATTGTAATGATTGGTTGTATTTTTTTAACCGGTGTATTGCAGTTGCAAAATTCTTTCAATTAAAAATTATATTTTCTGAAAACCACTAAAATATATCGTAAAAAAATGGAAAAGAAAGTAACAGTACTCACACCCAATGGGCGTCGACAAAATGTAAAAGTCACTCCCAATACGACATTGCTGCAGGTGATTTGGAGTGAAATCGCCATAGTTTATAATAATTTCTACCTTTTTTTGTTCAGATTTTGGAAGAAGTTTGCCTAAAACACGGATTTGATAGTGACGAATACTGTCTAAAGCATCACAACAAGGAAGTGGGCTTAACTCAAATATTTCGGTTCAGCGGATTGCCGAACAATTGTATGCTCGAAATGAGCCTTGCCGAGAAAAAACGTGTGGAGTCAATTGTAGATATTTGTGTGCAACTTGAAGACGGCTCTAGACAGCAAGGTCAATTTTTGCCTACTGATAATTTATGGGACGTCGTAGAAAATCTTAGTGCTAGTGCTCTAGCCACGTACGATAGTCCAGTAGCTATATACATGCGACAGGAAATAATTGGAAAGGATAGCATGTCCAGAACATCACTTAAATCACTTGGCATAACTGCAGGACGTGCAATGATACGTGTAATAAATAAAAATCCAGAAGACTTGAAAACGTAAATACAATTCTTAAAAATTATTGTTATATGAAAACTCATGCACTGCATTACACAGCTATTTTCCTTTTCTTTATAAAAAATAATAACTTTTACAAATTCACCTTTTTGGAATAAGGAAACATTTTTCTTCTCTCTTTTAAGACAAGCTAATGTTTACATTGCACCAGCAGCAAGAGAAATAACAAAAGAAGATAACGTATTGCCACGATCCTCCACATCTTTAAAAAACAGTCAAGGTATTGGTGGTGGAGGTTTTGCGATTACTAAAGATTTAGTGCAATCTTTGAGAAAAACAAATGAAACTGAAAGTGCACAAGCGACAGGCGAACATACTGATTTAGTTAAAGAAGATGATGAGAGTACAATTAGGGAACCCGAAAAACCTAAATATGATTGGGGAACTGGTAGTGGTAGAACTATTCGTAGTAGTCTTGATGTAAGAGAGCTGGAAGCAGTAGAACAGGATGCTGAAATGGAAAGCGAGCCAGAAGTACATGTGGTAAGTGTATATATGTATGTTGTATATTGGTCTCCATTGGGCTTAAAAAGTAATAACCATTTCATATGTATACAATGTATACTACACATATTTCCTTAATTGGAAAATATTTTATTATATGGAACCTAAATAAGCCCATTTCAAAGTTTCACAATGAAGTGCTTAGAAAGCTTTCCATGACATTTTTAAATGTTTCCATGAGCTGTAAATTTTCAACATTTCAACAATATTTTAATTTTGCAATGATTTTCTCCAATGTAATGCAACACCATACATCGACGGTTCGCAAGTGACACTCGGATATTCAGTATCCCAAATCCATCTAAATAAAGTTATTAAAAAGTTTTAAGCCCAATGGTGATTTATACCCCCTCCTCCTCTATTCAGAATTTATTTATATTTTAGATTGGTGAACGAAGTGCTATTTTATACTCGCTTGATGCTACGCAAAAACAAATTGAGAATCTCCCAGATTCATTCTTTGACTTAACCGTTAGTGATTTAAAGTTGGTATTGCGTGATCTAAAAAATGTTGCAGCTGGAAATGAAAATGCACCACTATTAACACAGAAACTGAGAGAATTAGAGGAAAGTAAAACAATGTTGAATAAGATTGCTCAATATAAGAATTGTGTTATACGTGTACAATTTCCGGATCGTCATGTTTTGCAAGGCATTTTCAAACCAATTGATAAAATAGCAAACGTTCTGGACTTTGTTCGAAAATTCATTATTAATCCAGATGCTAACTTTTACTTGTGTAAGTTTTTTTCACTACATATTTTTTCATAGTTTTAAGCTGTACTTATACATATGTACCTCGGTAACAGGTAATAAGGTCAGCGAAAATAACGTCAATTGACGTCATTTTGGTTTCAAATGCGGAATAAAGTCAACTGACATTATTTCGTTTTTCAAAGCGAAATAAGTGTCAACCAAAAAATTTAATATCAATTGACCTTAGTCGATAGTTTCTTGTTTGGTATCTTCCAAATACCTAAAAATTTGATTTTGATGTTACAATTAGAATTACTATTTCCGAGAAGCTGCAATTTGAGAATGGTTTTCAATAATAAATCGATACTGTGTTTGGTTTTCAAAATATCGATACTTAAAGATTTGAACACATCAAAATTAATCGCGTTGGCCGAAGGCTGCCGCGAAGCCGCTGTTGAATTTCTGGGAGCTTTAAGTTTTGAGCTGCCGCCGGAGACCGCTCACTTACCCTTATTTTTATGTATAATTACTGTGGCTAGCGAAGCCGGTGTTGGACAAACTATAGGATGTAAACTAAATGTTTACCGTCGTAGTGCGACGAGAATCGTAATTGTAATGGTATAATCAAAATCACATTTTTCAGTATCGATACTTCGAAAACCAAACGAGATCGAGAACCGAAGAGAAACGAAGTCAATGGATTTTATTTCACTTTGAAAAACGATATGACGTCAATTGACTTTATTTCGCATTTGAAAGCGAAATAAGGTCGATTGACGTTATTTCCGCTAAACTTATTAACTGGCACCTGTACCTCGGTTAATAATTAACGGGTGTAGGTCATTAATAAACCTAAATGACAAATCACATACGATACAGATTTCATTCTTCAAATTTAATTTTCTGCATACCAAATTAAATTGTTTGTCAATCAATTTAACTTTTTTCCAAATTAAATAGACCTTTTTTACAAATTAAATCAAATTATATCTTTGTCAATCAATTTAACTTTTTTCCAAATTAAATAGACCTTTTTTACAAATTAAATCAAATTATATCTAAGATGTTGCGCGTAGCAAACCTAAATTAAGGAAAGAATGTATTCTTTGTTTCCCTTTGTCTTTCGGAAAAGTATTCGAATAGAAAACAAGTAAAATGTGTCCTTGACTTGAATTTTTGCAAATCTTATTTAATTTTGATCAATTTGGAAATGTTTACAGTATTATTGGTCTTTGCTTAAATGACTGAAAAAGTTCAATGTAACATTGTTTAATTATTATAATTACTTTTAATATAGCTTTTAGATTCGAAAGACAAAGGGGAACAAAAAACCCATTCTTTCCTTAATTTAGGTTTGCTACGCGCAAATCTTTATTTTTACACGTACATACTAACACCTAATACTTACAAGTCTGTTCTGCTGATTACGCTCAACACCTTTTACTTATTAAAAACAATTTTTATTTTAAGTTACAATTCCTCCTAAAACTGTACTTCCTTTGGATAAAACATTGTTGGAGTTAGATTTCGTACCTACAGCTGTTGTGCATTTTGCTTTGTTTGGTGACGATCAGTCCACCACTGACAGTAATGATGGTGAACGAAAATTCTTAAAACCAGAGTATTTGGAACAATTAACAAGCGTTGAAGGAGCATTCTTTGCTGCAAGTAAAATGCGGTAATAAATAATGTTAAACATACCCAAACAATTTAAAAATTAATTTTTTTTTCATTTCTATATCATAGTATTTCAAACCGTAAGCCTGTTGTTCCTGAGAGTAACAATAATGACAATGCCACCACTTCACAATATGAGTCGAAATCTCCGGGTCCTTCAACTGGTGCAATTCCAAAAAGACCACGCAATGAAAATTTTGAACAGCCAACGTAAATTTAGAAACCAAATATTTTCAAAACAACTTTTGTTTTCCAAAATTGGTCTTGAAGACTGCATACTTATCGATTATTTTAATGAAAAGAAAGAAAATAAACATACGTGGTTGAATAATGCAATTTATTTTACTTATTGGTATACAAACAAATTATATGAACATAATATACAATTTAAAATATTTATTTTTATACAATTAATAAAGTTTTAATATCTTAATGTACAATTGTAATTTATGTATACAAAAATATTGTTTTGTTTTTACATTTTATTTTTACAAAATGTAAAACTGGAAACAGGCACTTTATGGGTAGGATTGTTATCCTCGAAAAAAATGTCTCACAACAAGAGTGCAGCAAAATTAAAAAAAATATTTGTTTTAAAACAAGATTAATAAAATAAATAGGTGCAGCAAAATACATTAATTAAAAATGTGTTTTTGTACAATTTTTTAATTTCTCCATCAAAACAATTTGAACTTAATTAACTTTGATCTTAGTTTATAGGAATAAGGAAATTTTATTGATTTTATTAGCACTTGATAGTGTCCCAAATATTTTACGCTACATTATTTTTCGTTAAAAGGTATAAATTTTTGAGTGTAAGTTTATTTAGTTTGTAAACTATTTTCGCTTAAAATCGTTTAACGACACACATAGATCTATTAATATAGTATAAAACGATGTAATTCATAACTGATTTAAAACATAATAACATCAAATTCGCTAAGATTGCGTTTACTTTTTTCCCTTCAGAAGAGTGTTTATTTTGAGTGTATGTGAGTTTTCACTCATTAGATTTTTAACCCTAAAACAAGTCCGAGAAATAATAGTTTTGGATAAAAAGTTGCACCACTTTTCTTTTCTACTGAATTGATTAAATTTACTTATTTCCAATTAAGACATAGTATTCCATAATCTAAAATTATATACAACTTTGAACATCCTTTTTGCCTTATTTATAGTTCCTTACACTTTCGAAATTTTTTAACTCAAAAAGAAAATTTACATATATAATAATTTACTTTGAAACATTTTTATCATTTTTGCTTTTGTTTTCAGTTTATTTGCGGAGAATTAAATGAATGAATGAATTTATTTTGCCTTTTGAATTCCTACACAATAACTAAAATTAATTAAAAAAATACACCTACGTGCGTCGTAAATCATAATTAGGAAACACTTTATCAATACTTCCTAAGGCAAAAGCAACCAAGTGGTCATAATCAGAGTTGGGACTTATGGTGCTTTCTGTGTCAGATGTGATCATTTATTAAAACTAATGATTGCTCCTGTGCAATTGCCGCCAACTCTTTTAACCATTCATCGAGTAACACAGCACAAAGGGATAAATCTCTTGTGCGTTCAGTGCCGCTCGTGTTCGCAATGGCACCCATAGACGATACTGAATCTAGGGATACTGGCTCTGAATTGCCACTTA
This sequence comes from Meiosimyza platycephala, assembly GCA_963662105.1. NCBI lineage: Eukaryota > Metazoa > Arthropoda > Insecta > Diptera > Lauxaniidae > Meiosimyza > Meiosimyza platycephala. The sequence continues at coordinate 23,926,601 of OY759208.1, forward strand.
TACTGCCAAGCAGTGTACCTGTTGTGATAGTGGACAACGTTGATGTTGAACCGCCTACTGAAGATGAATTTGTCGCAGCTGATAATGAAAAGCTATTAGCTGCAGATGATGTTGCTGAATATGGAATTGTAGATCGTGATGTCATATGTTCAGGTGCATCGGGAATTGTTGAAAGACTGGTTTCACGTGTTATTGAGTTATCTTGCGATGCAGAAATTGTAGAATTTAATGAAGTTGTTGAGGTCGTTGATGACGGCATTCCACTTGTAAAATTAGAACCTGTAAAGTACAATGTTTTTTTTTAAATATATTTTGTTTTTTTTTTAATAAGCAAACTCACAAACAACAGAAAAAAAGTATTAACATTCTATCTAAAATTTAAAAGTAACTAAATATTGTAGGTATACAACAATTGCAATCAGCTAAGATATTGGAAAATGTAGAAAAGCGTTATAATATATTGCACTACAAATTAGTAGATAAAGGAAATTGAAAAGTAAGTTAGTAGTTTCTGTGTGCATGTTCTAACATTCAAAGCTGTGCATCGTTAATCAAATAGTTAACTTTGTTATTCGCTTATCCGTTACTAAAAAATTTAACTTCACACACAAATATTTTCAAAGTAAAATTCAACAATAAATTGCTCCTGTGAGGATTTATTAATTTATTTGTAATGTGAATGCAAAACATCTGATTTTTTTCACTTCGTTGGTTAACGTAACTTTGGGGTAAATGTCAAAACAGACGTAACGAGTGCAAACGTTAGTGCAGCTGCTATCGTCTCGTCACGTCTATTTTGGTTAAGGCTTTAATCGTTCATCCGTTAACACGTGATAAAGACTGGATTTTTTATATCGCTGCGTTAGTGATCATATAAAAACTGTTGGTTTGGGTTCTGGAAGTTAACAGGTTAGGAACAAAAAATAACGTGTATAATTTGGAGTGTTTAATTTAGTTATCTGGCATAATGTGGATATTCCCCTTTGTGAGCATTAATATGTTGAAGTTCTTGTCTGAAAGCGAAACTCGTTTCGGCCTTAAAATATCTTTGCCGGTGGTAAAAAGACGTTTAACTGCAGCGCTTGGAGTATAGTAGTACTTTATTTAATCAACAGATTTATGAATATCTGTTCCCAAAGGAATGCCACATCGTTCAACAAGTCTATTGATTTCGTGCCTAGCCACATTCTAACGATATTATGAGCTTTACTCTTTAAAGACTTATGGTTTTTCTTAAGATTGAGTGACAGAATTGAAAAAGTCTTCCTCATCATCGTTGTTGATACTCGCGTTGCTCCCTCCGCCACTTAAACTATCTCTGTCCTTCGAACTTTCGGCAGCTTCTTGGCGTAACGCCTCTTTCACCTTTTTTTCATGCATTTTTTTACTGCATCCACTCGACCGCTGTCTTACGTTTTCAGGCATATCAACTGGAACTTCGGGTGAAAAGCCGCGACAAGTTGGCACTGTCTGTCGTCCAAAAGTGATCTAAACCTTTTCTCTATGCCATTTAATAAGGCATTGGCTAAAGCTGAGCAGCTTACTAGACCCTTAGACTTTATATTTTTTTAATTTAAAGACAGTTGCAATTGTCGGTAGCAGTGGCCCGAGATATGCTTGAGCATCTCCTTGAATACGATCGAGGGCACCGAACGTACTTGTTGTCAGAACGGTATCTTTTTGGTAAATAGAATTAACGATTAACGGACTTGGACAAATTTAACGGAAGTTAACGAGTCCATTTTTTTAAAGTTAACTTAAAAGTTAATCCGTTAGTCGAAATGCTAACTTCGTTAATTAACGATGCTATGCTAACATTTAATTAACTGTTTTCACGAAACTTCATTTTCACTTGATTCATTCTTACATACAAATCTTTACTTTAGTTAGTTAAGAGAAATGTTTAGTCGGTTAAGTAAAATAAAAATAAAATGAGTGTCTGCTGAGCTACATAAAATTCATAACGAGGGTCAAAATGGTCTAGTAAAAGTAATATGAGGTGAGAAATATTATAGTATACATATCTTAAGATATCTATTTGTAAGTTCATTGTTATTTCTTAATTGTAAAGAAATAAACAACTTAAATTTATAAAATTATGGTAAGCTCGCCGAAGCTTAAAAATTTGTGATCAACTAGCATCTTAGAATTTTTGCCAATTTACAGTTCTCCCAACTAATCAATAAATACAATTATTGAATTCTGCCACGAGAATTTAGTAACGTACACGCCAGAAGTATAGCGGACTCTTAAATAAGATTACGATAAAATTCCGATGATTTTAAGTGGGGATTTTAATGAGAATTTTGCAGCGCTTTCTTTGAATGAATTCCTCAACACCAAATTAAATTTAAAAATGTGCAGCAGTCGAACTGAATCGACAACAAAATCAAAAACAGCAATTGACGCTGTATTTTAAAGATATATTGATCAAATCCAAAACAAAGCATTTATTTCATACTAGTTGACTCTAATTTTACCAAAACATCGAGGTTTTCACAGCTAATCAGGGTTCTATAGGTTTTTATATGGCTTTCATTTTTGTGTTTGATTACACATATCTGCAAATAGCTTTTTTGGATATGTTTGAAGTTATGTAGGTGAATAAAAATTGTTCAAGTTTTTTTTTCTAGTTGCATCATTTAGTACTATCTTTTCTGTTCAAAATGAGTTCTCGAATGCTTATGAATGATTTTTCTTTGCAAAGTTATGGTCATTTAAATAAAACATGAATTTGAACATTTGTAACAGTGAATTAAATATGGATAAACAAAGTATTTAACATATTTCTAAACTCATGTCATCTTTAAATACTTAGCCCCAACATTTGAGAAAAGAGCGCCAAGCTTTCCAAAGCTCTACAGATAACCTAAAAGTTAGCCATACCATCCATTTTTCGGTAATTTTTCCTGAAATAACTCAAATCCTAATGTGATGGGCAAATTCTAAAACAAAATTCAAATTTTCCACAAAAAGTTATTTCGATAATGACCTCCCGTTTGAGCTTTATTTTTAAGTCCCACAGTTTTTGAATTTATTGCAGTTAACGCTGGTGAAATTTTTGACTAATACCTATATACGTTTTTTTTAGTTCAACACTATGTTATCTAAGATCCATTTGCATATACATACATCCTGATATAATTCAATCATTTTTACAAAGCTTCGCTAAAATAAAATTATAAGTTAGTACCAACGAGTAAATAATGAAAACTAGAAGCTACAGGTTTGGGTTTTATGGTATATGCAATACATAATATACGTGTGAACAGGATATGTTTTTGGTGATTCATATATATATTTACCAGTGAAGAATGCATAAATTTGTGATAAGCCAGATGAAGCTAGGATTTTAAAAAATAAGAAATAAATTTTTTTAAATAAACATGACAAATGTAAACGTGAACATTTTTAATTTACATAATTGACTTTAGTTAAGTTTTTTATTCTTTTATCTATGTGTAGATGTTTAGTGTTGACAGTAAACTGTATAAGCCTATAAAATAAGCTGCAAACCAATAATTTTGTTTATGCTGATAATACCAAAACCAACCAAAATGTACGTTTATGTAGTTTACTCTGCACTCCTTAAATTTTGATATTTATTTACTGTATTGTTTATTTACCAAATTAAATATAAATAAATGTGTTTCATTTTGTGTCAAAATTTAATAACTTTTTAAGTTGAAAAACTGTGAACTTACCAGACGGTTTACGACTAAACATGCTCGTTATAGATTTGCTTATACTTTTGCGTTTCGTGTCGTTGCGTTTGAAAGGATCATACGATGATGACGGGGTCACCTGCACAGGAGATGTAGAAGAAATGTTGGCATACGTTGTTTGCTGACTTAGACGATGTTGCTGCTGTGTCGGTTTTAGAACATGTATTGGCGATGACGAATCGCTAGATGCTTTTCGTGCATTAATTAAACGAAATTCGCGATCAATTAGATGTGAACGCGCAACATCAATAATTTCGAGTGAATCCTCAGTAACAGGTAGCTCAGCGTCAATTTGTTGCTTGAGTATGCGTAAGACTTGATGAAACGATGGTGTGTCTGATGTTATAACGATATCAGGGCGTAAGAGTATTGAGTGAACAAGTGGCAATGGATACCATGCAAGACGTGTTATTAAACCAGTGAGATGAAAATTTACGAAAAGCGTATTGCTAGTGAACGTTTGCAATTTTCCCCAGATTGCATTGAGGAAAGGACCTGTTGAAATAAAAATTTTTATGTGAGTATTTATGCATTTATTTAAGATATATTGCAGCCAAACTAGACGTTAATTTAGTAGACTTTATAAATTGTCGTTATAGACAATGTACTATGGGTTCTAATCTATTAATGTTGAAGAATGGTGAACTGCATTTGAGAAGGTTAGCTATGACGATAAATTGCACAAAGCACAAAGGGCTGCTTCCATGTGCATTAGTGGTGCCCTCAAGACTACACTGACTGACGCTTTGGATATCATCTTTCATCTCGTTCTTTTTGACCTATTATGTTCGCAGATGTCAGCTTATTTCGCCATTAGACTTAAGGAAACTTTTCACTCGTCGGATAGACGAGAGGACACTTGACTATCTTTCATAGTCTTAGTTCTGTTCCCTCCAACTTGGACTATAATGTTCTAGTTACATAACTAACATCTCATCTAGGACTCCCGGATGGAAGGGGTTATATTAATTTTTACACGGACGGCTCCAAGCTAACTAGTCAAGTGGGATATGGTATTTACTCAAAGGAACTGAAGTTAAGAATTGCTGCCAGGTTACCAGACTATTGCACCGTTTTTCAAGCGGAAAATGTCGTATGTCCAAAAGGCTGCTTTAAAATTTCTAGAATCAATCTTCCTCACTAGTGGATCAGAAATGCCGTCATATGATGCCTGAGCATAGGGCATTTTGTTTGAATACATTATATCAATCTCAGAATTTATACTTTTACGAAACTTAGACCACATTTACTGCATCTTTTTTACCTGACACCTGCATAAGACACCCTTAGTCAAGATATGTAACTTCCAAACGTTCTTAGCTCCAGTAGACACACAAAACTTGATTCTTTACTTTGACGTATGTATGCATGTATGTCTAACAGGCGCTGTCGACTTAAACATTTTTTAAATTTGCTCTCAATGAGCTTATGTGAGTTTTAAAGAATTTTTAGAAAAATTTTGTATGTTGAAGTTTCAATCTTTGCGTAACGATATCTCACAACAGTGCACTTATGAAAAAACTTTTCAACCAAGTCTTGTCCCGAGGTATAGCCACAACGACCATGTTCGGATACTTGTTAAAAAATAATTGGAATCAAACCCACATTATCTGAATTTATACTATACTTACCTAAGCTTACTGTCCCTTGTGCAAATAAATCTTCGGAAAAATCCAAATCGGTCAATACCAAGTCATTCCGATTACTGGAAACGCGCCATTTATCTTTGCGTTCAACGCTTACGCTTTCATTTTCTGCATCAGCTGCTGCTATGTCATAAGCACCACTTTCTTCATCAGCAGGTCGCCATTTAAACGACTCATACCCACTCGATTCCCCAATTGATTGTAGACTATCAAATTTGTTCTTTTCAACGTTATTTTCGTAATTGTGTGCTTCATTTGAAGTTACGGCTGTTGTGGCAGCATGATTTGATTTCAGCGCAGTTACATGCGTTACCGGACTTGCGCTAAATTCCATAAAAAATTGTTTTACCAAATCCAAATTGTAAGCATTTGTGCGTGATTGCCTTGGTGGCCATTTTTCATATTTATAACTATTTGCCCATTTTGAACATGCGCTGCGGCAATGCGATATTTTAAAATGCGCTTCAAAAAGATAAGCATGAAAATTCGAATATAGACTGTCACCTGTGTGTACGCCATAGTAATTCCAATTTGCTCCTATTGTTTTGCTCATTGAACTCGTTGGTGAGGGAAGAGGTGGTGGTGCATGTGATGTTTGTGCGCTGTTGATGATGCTATTTATTGTGTCACCTATATGCTTGTGCTTTGTTAATTCACGTGCGCGTTTCATTACATCTGGGGTTAGCTCAAGAAAAAAATCAGCTGTATTTGTATACGGGTCCATTTTATTTATTTTATGACGATAAGATATTGGGACATGTTTACCCGGCAACAAGTATTTAAGTAACAGTTCTATCATTAAATCTTCACAATGTAGTCCAAGCAGCGTATCGAATAGTGCCATTGTGACCATACAAAGATTGGCATCTGTTGAACGGAGACGCTCTATAAGAGTATCAATTATGCGTTGTCCATCAAATTTTTCCGTGTCCAAAAGGAATTTCACAAATGCTCGCAACAAGTCAGGTTCAGTCACTGAACGTAAGATGAGGTCCAAGTAGGACATTGCCGATATTTGTGAATCTACATTTGTCTGGAAATGTTTGCCTTTCAATGTCTGTAAATGTTTTTAAATGATTTCGATTTTTCTTGGTGTTTGGGTAAAAACACAAATAAAAAAAGTTGTTATACAAAAATTAATAAGACTAGACAGTGGTTTTTACATATATAAATTTGAGTTTAAAGACAATGGACGACTGCAGTCTCATCTTTTTCTTGACTATAAAGAACCTTATTTTATGATATACAATATATAAAGAAATTTTAAACAAAGGAAAAAGCAAATAAGTTTAAACACCTAATTATGGTTGTTTGGTTTTGAAATAAACACAAAACTTTTCTAATCAAATCAGTAATAAGATCCTAGCCCAACAGCTAGATTCCTAGTTTTTCCGTCGCCATACCATTTTGTCCATACTTAACTTTTGCAGGGATCTACAGTTCAATGCAATAGCAAAATCTCTTTGAAGCATTACCAGTGATGGCGCGCCGTACAGCTAAAACTTCGAATTATAAGTTTATAAAATGCTTAACATGAATCCACAACTACAAGTTTAAGTTTAAAACTTGCTTTAACTTTAAGTTTCTACTTGATTTAACTGTAACACATAATATTGGAGTAATGCTTTTTTTTTACTTGGTTTAAAGCTTCAAGCTAAATTGCTAAGAAGGCTAATAGCTGTAGTAGCTAAACTCTATTATTATTAAAATTTTACTAAAAACTGTTTAAATTGTAAATTGAAAATGTCACCAACAAGTTATTAATGACACAAGACCAATTGAATGTACATACATACATAGATTGTAGGCTATTGACTATGTACCTTAATAAGGAACTAATTCGTTTAAGGTATATTATTGTCTTATATGTTCAATTGAACCCTAAAAATTGTGTAGCCAAAAGTGCTACTAAATTTTGGGTTGGACTTTTCAGAACGGTTCGAATTTGTCCATTTTTTATATTTTTAATTATAACTCATACATTTTTGATAGAAACACATAATAAGATTTATTGTAGGGAATTAAATTTCCTATCGAAATGACTTTTTTTTATATTGGGAAAAAAATTATTTTTTCAACAAAATAAGTTAAAAAAACTATTGAAAAAAAAACGGAAAATTTCACCTTTTTTAATTTTTTCAAACTTTTGAGTACAACTTTTTTTAAAATTAAAAATATAAAAAATGGACAAATTCGACCCGTTCTGAAAATTCTAAGCCAAAATTTAGTAGCACTTTTGGCTATATAATTTTTAGGGTTCAATTGAACATATAAGACAATAAAATACCTTTAACGAATTAGTTCCATAGTCAATAGCCTATTGCTTTTATATCTGTTAAACTAACTAGTACTACTACTACTTAAACAAATCCTTTAACCTTATTTTACTGAGAGAAGTACTGGTAATGCACTTGTACTTGTTCTAGATATGTCAATTATTATAACCTCAGAGACTTTTCAATTTAAAGGTCCTAGATCACTTCGTAGTTCCCCGACCTCTATGTCTCAATCATGAAAAAAACGAAATCATTATTACAGTTGACGGACCTAGAACCAGAGAGAATTATAAATTTTACTAAAAACTGGTTAAATTGTAAATTGAAAATGTCACCAACAAGTTATCAATGACACAAGACCAATTGAATGTACATACATAGATTGCTGCTATATCTGTAATACTAACTGAAACTAACTGAAAAAAAAAAACCTTTAACCTTATTTTATTGAGAGAAGTACTGGAAATGCACTTGCACTGCACTCCTCTGGTTCTAGATATGTCAATTATTATGACCTCAAAAGACTTTTCAATTTAAAGGTCCCAGATCACTTCGAAGTTCCTCGATGTTCAATCATGGATATTTTCAAATATTTTGGATTTGTGAACAATTTTATTCAATAGGCCCAAATAGGATTTAATTTCGTACTAGAAAATAAAAACTACCTTTACGTTGGTCGCATAGCTCAGACATGAATAGTGTATGCTAGGTGTATTTAACATAAGGTTTCGAAATGGGCTATTTAAATTAAAAATTTAAATGTTAGAAAAGTAACACTGCACAACAACCCGGTATGGAACGGTCGGGGTAATATGTTTGTTTAATAAAGATCATTGACCACTTTGTAAATTTGCAGTAATATTGGTATTTGCTAATGACTGTAACTTCGATGAAATCATGTTTAAATTGCAACAAATAATAATCAGTCGACAACAAACAAATACAAAATTTTTTTTTTATATTCTGCAAGAAAAATGTTAATGCAATATATTTTTTTGTACTCGAGCCAAATTTTCTTTTTGCAAATTCGAGAAGTTCGCATACTTTTAACGTAACATATTTTCTAGTCACATTACATCAGAAAATATGACAAAAAATTATTTATATTTTTATATAAAAATGTAACTAAAAAAAAGAATGTGATTGTAAGCAAACGAATACAATATAGTCAATGCACATAAAACTTTAAACTTGTACCAACACCACAGATAAATCGAAAACAAATAACGCAAGAAAACGTTAACTTACCTGCAATATTGCTGGACCCAAAACAGGTACTATAAATCCTTGATACATAAAGTCTAACAATTGATTTTTTATCAAATCATGTGCCACCTGTACGACTGCATTACAAAATTCCAATGCATTCATGAATAATGTTAGTTCCGAAATATCTGTAACATCATCTGGCGTAATGCGATGCCAGTCATTTGATGTAATTGCAATAGAGTTTGGCAAACGTGAGTAGAGACCACCAAGTCCCGTGACAAGTAATGGACACATAGATGAATATTGAGCGATATATGTACCAATATTTGAGTTTTTCTGAGAAAGCGCCATACAAAGTAGCAGTGCATCACGCGCTTGGTGGCCCAAACTTCCTTCCCGATGCACATAAGGTATCAGAAGTGAAAATATAATAAAGCTGTGGATATTAAAAAACGTACATATGTATATAAAAGATTTGGTAGATTTCTGGTACGGATTACAAAAATGGAAAATAGTGGCAACTTCTGTATATCAAGAATTATACTACTTAACCGCAGGATTACTATTTTTATAGCGAATGCACATAAGAACGGAGTATCTTGCTTTCATCTTATTTATTTTTGTTAATTTATTTTGATGTCCATGTCCGTAAATTAGCATATTTGAATTATCAACATCGTTTAGTTACGCGGTAATGAAATAAATAAAATATGAATAAATAAAAATATTGAAAATACAGTTTTAAATCTTTTGTTTCTGTGGTCTCAAGGAATAACAGGACATATGCTCTTTTTTTATCGACTTTATCTGTTATTACTTATGGCCACAAAGTTACCACCAGTTTCCTAAAAAAGTTGTTTTAACTCTTACTTTGTAGAGTTTGATACACCCTTTGGTTGATCTTTGGTTGCACCAGTGCTTCCATTTTGTTTGCACTGCTCTTGTGATGAGAAAAAGAACAGATCTAACAGATGAACATTCTGCATTAAAACCACACATAATTGATTCAGCAAAATCACCAATCGTTTTTCTAAATCAGGTGGAAATATCTCTCCTTGACTGGAGCCAAGTATTTTAAGAAGCGGACGCAAAAAAGGCTCGTGACACAACAACTGATGACGCGAATGACTTACGAGTAGCTCATATAATTTCAACTGTTCAAGCCGTACAGCATTAGCATAGCGACCTGTCGTTATACCCCATTCGTAAAGTTTATCCAACAGATTTTCACTCAGCAAAAATTCGAGACATGGTGCAGGTGGTACGCTTGCTTCTATGCCATTCACAGCAGGAAGTGAAATTTTATTGCAATGGTGCAACTCAACCAACAGTAATGTAACCATAAAATCCAAATGTGAAACCACACCTAGAACATCATCGTGTGTTGGTGGTTTATGTGGTGGATCGGATCGTTGTATTATATCATAAGCTTGCTGCCAGTGTTTGCAAAAACTATCGTAGCAAGCACGTGGATCACAATCTGTAGCAGTATCAATTGGGCGTTGACGTAGTCCTGAACTCGAGCTAGAGGATGGTTGAGTACCAGTTATAACACCAAATGGTGAACTACTGCTGCCATTTCGTGTTAAGCTCTGCCGTAATGGACTCGGTCGCAACCAGCTCATGTTGTTTTAATGTGGATTTATTTTTTGAGAGATAACACGATTATTTGCATTTATACTGAACTATTGCAGAGGGGCGTAGTGATTTGTTTTGTTCACATCCAAACGCTTTTTGTTCGACTTTAAAATAAAAAAAAAATATTTTATGTTTTCCAGTATACATAAAGTATAGATATATAAATAACATATTTTAAGACTTGTTATCTTAAGAGTATAAGTAGTGAAACTATTGCAATTGCAGCCCTAACTCGCCCCTTAGTAAGCTATTAAGTATATGAAACCTATATTTGACGCCAAATATAAAGGACAATAGGACAGTATGATGTGCCGAAAAAAAAATTTTTGATTTCGATTTGTAATATGTAGCTTTTATAAGTTATAGAAATAAGATGACCAAAAAAATGTTTTAAATAAACATGGTTTGGATATCGTACATTGCTTTAAATTTATTTGAAAATGTTAGTTTTTAGTGAAGTTCAGGTGTTTTTTTTGTGAAGTTCAGGTCTTAAAAAGTTAACGAAGGGGTTGTTGGATATAAAAAATATATTTGCTACCTTTGAAACGTATATTGAGCTTAATTACTTTTGTGAATATTATTGCATTTATATTTGAACTATAGTTTTTACTAATCGAAATATATTTAGAAAAACAACCACTTTAACGCATTGTAAACTTTACAACGGTTAAATTATATTTTAAGAACAATGACCTCAATATTCAATTGTTTGTTTTTTGTATGCACAGCAAATTGTAAAGATTTGCAATCCTAGTAATTGCAATATTTGTTTATAGAAAAATGGAAAATTTGTAAGATGAGAAATCGTGAGCAAACCAACTTCAAAATTGCACAAATGAAGTTTCTCTTTTTTGTAATTTTGAATAATATTTTGTCTTAAATATTTAAATATATAAGAGAGATGATATATGATGAAAGTTATTCCGAAAAATCTCTCTCCCAACAACAATTAGCTAAAAAAAAATGCAAAGACATCAAACCAATCTCTAATTGTAAATTTTTAATTTGCTTTAAATCATGTTCTAATGTCCCGTCCGCCATCAAAAAACATCATTTGATCCCATTTCGTGGTTAAGAACATTAGTAAATGTGCCAAAATTTTTGTTTAAACAGAGTTTTATGAATACAATTAAAAAAAGAAACAACGAGTGCAAAAAAGTAAAATTTATAATTTTTGAGCTGTTTAAAGTTTGTCTTATCCGCAATTGTCAGTGTAAAACTTTTGTAATCGAGGCAGTTGCAAAACGGTTAGACCCCTTTTTAACTACCAGAACACAACATAATCGCTTAAATACTTTTTTTTTTCCAAAGTTGTAGAGAGGTAAGGCCCAATAAAATTTTCTTCAATAGTAGGTGGTGCCACGCCCCTTACAGTAAAACACGTTTTCACAGCTAATCTAGTAAACATATTTTAATTAAATTTGGTTTGTATATATATTGAACCATAAAAAAGGTTATGAGACCCCAAGTCCTTTAAGTAGGCGTGGCACCGCCCAAAATAGGTTAAACGCAGCCACAGAGTCGCTCCACCAATTATAATCCAATTTGGTATGGGGACAAGCTGATTCCTGATAAGAGACATTTTTTTTAGTGGGGCGATGTCACGCCCCTTATAAAAAAAAACGTTTAAACAGCAAAAATAAAAGTTTCATATTCTTTTAAGAAAAATGTTTTAAATTTTAATTAAATTAATTAAAATTGATCTCACTAATTTAATTCGACAGTGATTAATATTAAATTTGTTTTTTAATTACCATATAAGTCTCAAATATAAAAAATATATGAAAATTTACCAAGTAAACCGTAATGGAAAAATATGTCCCATTCGAATGTCCCGTCACGAATCATATTATACTTTGTAAGAAAAAAAATAAAAAAGATTTTTCAATTAAATGAAAGTTGATAAAAAGTGCTATTATTCCATAACATTTTAAAATTAGTTGCGTTAAAAAATGTTGGTAGGTTTCGCTGACTTATGCTTTTCTATAACTGGCCATGAAAAACGCTTCCATTTTTTGTCCCATTCGAATCGCTCTTTTATTGTCTTTATCTTGGAACCGGTAGTACGTCTGCCATCAAATTTACCTCTATATATAGTGCTACTAAAGGGCTATTCCTTTAAGTAACAGAAGAAAAAAAAGTGTTTTGCTTTGAATTTTATTCCACTTTAAAAGTGTACGACTGTCCCATTCGACACCATGGAAATGCCCATATGTTTATTAACTTACATAGAAAAAAGAAAAAATGCAATAAAAATATTAATTAATCAAAAAAAAAAATTCATGCAACATTGTACATACATACTGCTCACTTTGAACATAAAATTGAAATTTCGCACTATTTTTCTACACATTTTGAATAATAGGGGAATTCCCATATTTATGCGCATATGAATGTTTTTTCTTACAAAAATTATTTGAGTTGAAAATTTGAATCGCGTTAAATCAAATCAATTCGCGCAAAAACAGAACGTAACACTTTTTTTGGATCGCATTAAATCAGAATTAGGTGTATAGCGCTTTTTGTTCCTATGAAGAGGACACGCCTAACTGTTTAAGTTCACCTAGATCTTCTTCGAATCATTTCTACGGCTTACGTGAAATTTTAATTCATTACTTTAAATAATTCCTTCAGTATAGCGGTATGAAGTTTTTGTTTAAATGGAAAGTGCCATGATCTCTTGTCGAAATTCGCCAACTTTTTCCCAGAGCTTGTACGAGTTATGCCTAGTATTTGTGAGAAATTTGGTTTCACATCACATAACTCTCTCGACATAGTTTTATTTGTATGCGCGGTGGGCGTGCTTGCGAACGGATTTCGCTCATTTTCAACCCCAGACATGGTTAAAGCAAACTCCGGTGGTGTCAAGAACATAGTACGTACTTTTTTATACCTTCCACGCCCCCTTCTATAATTTGCAAATGGAATGACAAAGTGAATATACCCTGAGTGGCCCACATTTTTCTATGATTTCATTTTTCAGTTGAAAAGAATGTTTCAAAAAAATTTTAAAAATTTAGCTAGAACGATTTTGTTGGATATTATAACTTATTAAGTTGCCACTCAAATGACACAAATTTCATCCAAATCGACCCAGAAAAGATATATCAAAATCATCCGATGGCTATATCTCCGAAACCTGATCCGTCTGATACTATTTGATTAGATTTCCGATTTTAACTTAAAAATCCACTCCTAGTTTTTCTGAAGAAAACAAAAATCTCACTGGCATTTAGATACAGATACCATAAACTTCACAATGAAAAAAAAATTATTTTCTGGATGTAAAGCTTTAACGGTCCAATGCGCACTTGTTATAAAGTTGATTTTGTACCTGTACGTTCTCTATTTCCTGTTTTCCTCCACTGGCAATAGTGTTATTGTTTCCTTGGCTCAATTTAGTTTTTCACTATTGGTTCTTACATCTAATTTTACCTCAATTTAAATTTATTTATCGTTTTCTTGCTATTTCTGTTGTAGAAAAATGTGTCAGCAGCCCGTAGTCTTATGGTAAGACGCTCCCCTCCCACAACACATACAAACAAATCTCATCAATTATTTAATTCCAATTTTCACTTCTTAACTAATGTTCACATCTTCATTTTAACAACAGTGAGAACTTAAATTCACATATTGTTTTGAAATATAAATAAAACTTAATGCATTTACAAAAATATTAAAAATTTACAACTAAATTTTTATTTCCGTTTATTTATGCGAACGACAGCAAAAAAGAAAGTCGTCAGAATTCAACGGATTCACAATTGATAATGACATTTCTTAATCACATTCGAAAATGCCATCTGTCACTTTTTCATGTAAGCATTTGTGAATTCACCTGGCGAAAATTCTAAAAATAAATAGATTTTGAATTATTAAATTACCAAAGTTTGGACAAATCTTACTCCCACTTTGATCAGTTTTGAACGATCTAAAAACCGCTTTGGTAAAGCAATTGGGACTGTGCACACTTTTTCTTTGGAAGACCATTGATGAACTCAACTTGGTCAAAGTGCTTTTGGTAAATACGGAGCGTCGTCGTCGACGCGTTCCTTTTTCTTGTGGAACACAAAACTACGAAATGTCGGATAAAAACTGGCAAATTCTACAAAAATTAGGGACAGTTATTATAAAATTTCGGGTATTTTAAGCTTCGCTTTCGATAGCAATAAAAAACATTTGATTACATATTTGTGGCCAAAACATAACACAATGAAATTCACAATGGGCAACTCATTTTTTAAGGGATGTGGAATATCAGATATTCGGAAAACCATCTTAAATTTGTGTAGTTATTTCTGACGTAAAAATTCCTTAAAATCTAATCTGATTCGAGTCCAGTAACTAAACGAATTCCTGCCGCTTCTATCAGTTCGCCTTGAAAATTTGCTCATTAATTACACGTACACTAATTGCTATTATTTTTTTAATATGTAGTTAAAATGCGAAAATCAATAAAATTGTTTGATTTGACAATTTTAAATTATTGCCGATCAAATCAGTTTTTCATTTATGCACCAATGAAAAAACCAAAAAAATTTTTATAATAATAATTTCAATAAAATAACTTCTTATTTAGTCCAACTTAAAAAAAAAACTACATTTTATTTGTTGAGGCGTAGCAACGCGCGCTGGGTTTTACTAGTTCTACATAAAAGTGAAAAACATAAATTATTACATAACGAATTTTTTCTGTTGTAGTCACTTGTAAAACATTCTGCTCTTATTTATATTATGCAAACACTAACACATTTGCATGATATAGCATGCCATCAAACATCAATTGCAGAAAAATGTATGAGCGTCCACCTCGAAATTAAGTCGACGGAAAAAGCAGTCTTTTTCGCTCAACGCAACTTATGGACAGACACGAATTAAAGACGAGGAATTGTTGATGAAGCTCCTACTTAATAGAGTAACATCTCTGTAAATGAAGCATTCCCCAAATTCAATTGGCAACTCAGCCGGCTGACTCAATTTTTGATACAACAAAAATTTGATAGGTTGGGCAAATTTTTGCAAAATATAATTTTTGTGTGAAATTTATTTAACTTAATTAAATTAAATTAGACAATATTTAAAAAGTGTACCAATAAGTTAAAAGATTAGGTGTTGATTGATATTCTGTGTTTTACTTTTATATATACTTTACAACAATTTTGTAGACCGAAAACTACGTTATTCTGGAGGAGAAACAGCCTCTTTAAAGATGTCTAAAAACAAACTAAATCTAACGCTACCACCAGGAGCGGTTGATGCCACTGTAGCAGCATCGCAGGTGGTACCGACGCCACCCTTCAAAACACCATCTGGCACAGAGTAAATATCCAACCAAATTTTCTTTATATTGATTTTTTCCCCATTTTCTACGCTTTTCTGTTCGCATTTTTGCTTTTCGTTTTGTTGCATAAAAATTCATTAAAAAGTTAAATTAAAGAAACAATAGTTTGCTGGGAAAGCCAAAGACGAGCATAGAAGCGCTGACGGAAACTCTGGAGGAACTCGAAATGGATGACACTGCCCGCAAACGCATTAAAGTGTTTTTAAGTCAAAAGGAAAAAATCGGCGAACTCTCCGATGAAGATTTGGAAAAATTAGGTGAGCTGGGATCGGGCAACGGTGGAGTGGTCATGAAGGTGCGTCATATTCCCACACAACTGATAATGGCCCGAAAATTAATCCACCTGGAAGTTAAGACAGCGATTAAAAAGCAAATAATACGCGAACTAAAAATACTGCATGAATGCAACTTCCCACATATTGTTGGATTTTATGGAGCTTTTTATAGTGATGGTGAAATTAGCATCTGCATGGAATATATGGATGGTGGTTCTCTAGATTTGATACTCAAACGTGCTGGTCCTATACCTGAATCAATATTGGGCAAGATTACGCTGGCCGTTCTTAAAGGTCTTAGCTATTTACGTGATAAACATGCCATTATGCACCGTGATGTCAAACCAAGTAATATTCTGGTCAACAGTAGTGGTGAAATAAAGATCTGCGATTTTGGAGTTTCAGGGCAACTGATCGACTCTATGGCGAACTCTTTTGTCGGTACAAGAAGTTACATGTCGGTAAGTTAAAAAGAAATGCCATTTTGAATGAAACACACTGAAATTAACTATGATTCCGTAATTAGACAAATTAAATTTCTAATTGGGGAGTGTTAAAAATCTTCAGGCGGCAAAAAAATAATCTGTATAAGTTGAATAGTTAATAGGTTTTAACTCTTAGTTAATATTTTGAAGAAACACTTGTTGGCACAATTGGTTCCGAATGCACTAAACTTTTTCCCAACATGTGAAAAATAAACACTACTTCCGAGAATTTTCTTAACAATTTCCATAACTAAAATGATTTATGTATGCGTGTATGGTCCGGTTGAGGCCAGCTACAGTAGCATTATTGTGTGTGCAGAAGCTTTCACCCAGGAGCGTCACTTCACCAAAACCTTTGGGGGGGGAGGGGGAATTATAATTCCACCACTATTAGATGGTTTTATTGAATTGTTGTATTAAATAATACCTAGTATCGGATCCTTGGGGATCCCTCCCCAGCCCTACCGAATTGACGCCACTGCTTTCAGCATATATAATTGGAACAATCAGACTTTAAACATATACCAAAAAAAACATTTCTAAAGAAAATCAAAAACTTATTTAATTTTATGTTCTAAACCTAAGGATAAGACCAAATAATAGAACCAATTGGCGCAATAAGTATTCGGCGTTATAAATGAACAAATATAAAGTAACAAACTTCAAGTACAAACGTGTAAAGCATTTTTAGAGTTTTTAGCAAGCAAAATTCGATGCATTGGGTTCTCGCACTTAATTTGATTGTCTCCACTAGCTGGCGTTTGCTGCAAAATATAAAGTAACGCATACAACAATCAAGAAAAATATTATTTACGTTTTCGCACAGAATAAAGGGATAATCTTTTTGAATTTCTTACTGAAGTTCCACTCTTTTCAATAATGAATTTCGAGGAAATGTCAGCAATGCTATTATAAAGATATTTAAACCTTAAGTTTCTGGACTATTAAATTTAAAAATGATGTAGAGCTTATCGTCTTACATTCTATATCGTAAATTATGACAAAATTCTAAAAATCATTTATTTTTTTTTTTTTAGCCTGAACGCCTGCAAGGTACACATTATTCTGTTCAGTCAGATATCTGGTCACTGGGGCTTTCACTAGTTGAAATGGCTATTGGAATGTACCCCATACCACCACCTGATGCTAAAACTCTTGAATCTATTTTTGATGAGAATTCTGATGACGGCAATCAAACTATTGTCGAACCCAAAGTAATGGCCATATTTGAGCTTTTAGATTACATTGTCAACGAACCTCCACCGAAATTGGAACACAAAGTTTTCACTGATGATTTTAAAGACTTTGTCGATATATGCTTAAAAAAGAATCCAGATGAACGTGCAGATTTAAAAACACTTCTAGTATGTACATATGTAGTATATAGTCCTTACGATTTCACAATCTTGTTCTGTTACTTTTAATGTCATATGAAAAAAGCTCATATGCACATATTCTTTGTCATTTTTAGACCTGGGTCTAAAACCTGTAATAGCCAGTAGAGCTGTTAGGACCAAGGTCTAAAAATTACATTTCATGTTATTTATCCATTACAATAGTTGAAATTCACTATATAAAAAATTTTCTCTAGAATCATGCTTGGATACGTAAGGCTGAAGTTGAGGAAGTCGAAATTGCAGGTTGGGTGTGTAAAACGATGGATCTGCCACCTTCTACACCTAAACGCAATACCTCACCAAATTAGTTTAGTAAATTTATTAAGTTTATTTTTTCTTCCTGTGAAATATTACGTTAAAAAATTACTAATAAATATTTTAAAATATCGCATGTCTGTAATCAATTAATATTTTGAAAAATATTAACATAATACTCTAGGCGTTTTTTCACTTAATCAATATATTTTCTTAATTTTTGTCATAAAAACCTCTATGTTAAACATAATAATAAGCGATCAAACTAAATCATATTTAATTGTATTTAAGACTTTTGTTTTATTTTTGATAATATTGCATCATAAGGCCTTCCAATATTCACAACCGAAAAAATGCTCTAAAAGTACCATTGATATTTCATTTCAAAAAATTTTAATATGGATCGCCTTCGATTGAAGTGCTCAGGCACGAGTTACTTGACAAAGTGCATGCAGTATGTACTTTAGGGTGGCTTAACTTTTTTTTTTTTTAAACAGGTTTAACAGTGACATGTACTTGAAAGAAAAATTCTGGTGCAAGCAGAGCTGAACTTTTTTATATATTCTACTCCACAGGTATTACAAGGGAAAGAATTCCTAGCTAGACAAGAAAGAAAACTCTTACACGAATGGAATTTAGCCCATTGGAAAGAGCGTACAATTTTTCATAAGAAAGTATCTAATATTTTTTTTCGAGAAGATAAAATTTTGTCAGTTTTTTATCTTTCAGATTTTAGGAATATTTCAATGGTTAAAAAAAATGATTTTTTAGTTTTTGTCTATTTTTTATTTCGTTTTTTTGTAAAAAACTGTAAGCTCTTACTAATAGACTTGATCTCATTCTTCCAATCAAACGAAAGAAAACAAACGCGGCGGCGTGCGGCAAAGTTTCAATATGGCAGCAAAATCTTTAAATACATAGTACATACTCGTTATATACATAGTTAGTAGAATTCAAATCTACTTTCTACGCGATTATATGCGGCTACTTCACTCTCACTGGCCTGCCATATGAATTCAGTTTGTTTTAAAATCTTAATAGGAAAATTATGGTAAACTTCGGCTGCTTAAAGTGACGTCACCAATCATATGTATTTCATTGCATTTTTTTTTGTTGAAGTTCTTGTAAATTTAGTGAATTTTCAGTATTTCAATGCGTTTGTGACTCAATGCTTTCCTTAGATCTTAAAAATTCTGCAAGTGATTGATTTTACCTTACTGTTGTGTTGTTTGACATGATAAAATAAGGGCATATCTCAAAAAAATGCGTTTGTCAATTTGTAGAAATCATGTAAAATTGATATGGAGGAAATTCTCTCAGGAAATTTTTTACAGGTTTGAGCCGAGATACTGTTATTTGGTAATGCTCATTGGACGCGTGA
Organism: Meiosimyza platycephala; assembly: GCA_963662105.1. Classification (NCBI taxonomy): domain Eukaryota; kingdom Metazoa; phylum Arthropoda; class Insecta; order Diptera; family Lauxaniidae; genus Meiosimyza; species Meiosimyza platycephala. The sequence continues at coordinate 23,946,229 of OY759208.1, forward strand.
TTGCTTAAGCTATCCATTGCCAGAAGAATCACTTTTTTATAATTTTTTGAGATACGCCTTTCTGCTTCTGAAGGCAGAACAGCACTAAATCTCTTTGAAAAATGTGTTTTTTTTTTGCTCAATTCCTTTATGAAAGTTGGTCAACTACTTTAAGCATATGTACGTGAGACCTTACGAATACTATATATCGTTGATATTTACTACACGACTTACGATACAATACGTTCCAATAGCGTAACACATTCTTTAATATTTATTTCTTGCTTGTACTTCTTTTGACAACTGAGGTTTGTTTACCTTGATGGTGTGGAACACAAATAATTTGGTAGAAAGCGATTTGTGTTCTGTGAAAAAAATTGTGTTCATAAAATTGTAAACAAAACTTTTCTCTAGTACGCATTAAATAAACTATTAAAAAATTGTCGCAAATATGAATAAAACGTAATTTTAAAATTCTAAAAAGAAAATAAGAAAAATTTTCCACAAATAGGAAATACATAAAAGAAAAGGAAAAAAATTATAAAAATACTAAAAAGCAGGAAATAGTAAATGCGAAATGTAGGCGTACATACATGTACCTACATAAGCAAATAATTATACAATTTTTTATTAAAACATTGGAGTGCTTTTAACTGCAATTGCAATTTTATTTGTGCATCTTTTTAGCCGAGGAAGAGTTAGAGTGAAGCTCTAACATAGCATGATGGTGATCGTGGATCACATAGAAAAAGAGTAACTACACGAATAAACAAGATTAACGACATATAGTAAATATCAACGATATATAGTTTTCGTAAGGTCTCACGCACATATGCTTAAAGTAGTTGACCAACTTTCAAAAAGGAATTTAACAAAAAAAAAAACATTTTTCAAACAAATTTAGTGCTGTTCTGCCTTCAGAAGCAGAAAGGCGTATCTCAAAAAATTATGAAAAAGTGATTCTTCTGGCAATGGATAGCTTAAGCAATCACGCGTCCAATGAGCATTACCAAATACCAGTATCTCGGCTCAAACCTGTAAAAAATCTCTTGAGAGAATTTCCTCCATATCAATTTTACAAGATTTCTACAAATTGTGTAATAATTCATTTTCATTGGGATTGTTCTACAGTTTTTATTATTTGATTGGGATGGATACATATGTATATATATTAGAGTGGTTCAAAATCGTATAAAAACATTGCATCATTTTCTGAAACCACAGGCTTAAAACTAAGAAAAAGGGCGGCACAACCGCCTTTTTGTAAACAAAACTTGTCGGGCGGATCTGCGACTAACTTTTTCAAAAATCTGAGCTTTGGCCGTGCGAAATTAAAACAAAAAAGTTGTTTTTTATTTATTTAACCAATATTTCGACCTGCATTGCCGGTCATCATCAGGGAAGTTTTGTCAAAAAGTTATTTTGACTTATTATGAGTTGTCGTAAGACTTAAGTTGCTGCCGTACTTTTGTCAGTTGTCAGTTGATGATGACCGGCAATGCAGGTCGAAATATTGGATAAATAAATAAATAAAAAACTTTTTTTTTTGTTTTTATGTCGCACGGCCAAAGCCCAAATATTTTGAAAATAAACAACAAGTTTAGCAACAAAAAATTTTCAAAAATCGATATAGGTAAATTGAAAATTTCAAAACATGGCTATCGTATAAAGGAATATAATATGCTACAATATTTGTCGATAAAAATTTGAAATTTGTCATTTATTATTATGTATATTGTAATGTATTTTATGTAAGCACATGTACAACCACTCAAGCAGTACCAGTTTCATGACTGGCGAACACTCCAGCATAAACGGAATGGATAAAATCTCTTTTGGGCAGCAACAAAACACCAGATATTGGTACCAATAATGAGATCCATGCTAGAATCAACTAAACTAAAGGCTCCTTCTCAATGTCTGGCAATCTTCGTTCCCGTGAACGACAATAAAGCTCAAAATCTTTGTTCAAACATGAAGCCAGTTCTGTAAGGATGTGAACTTGGTTAACCAACCAACAGCTATGTCGAAATGCTGTCCAGATCCGATTTCCTTTCAAATCAAGTGATGGAAGTGGTAATGACTTGGACACACGTTTCGGAAATCACTAACTGGAGTCTGCAAGCATTGAAATGGCACCCTCAGGGTAGCGGAAAATGCGGCTATCTTAAATTATCGTGGAAGCGATCACTAGAGCAAAAATACGTTAAAAAGAATTGAAAGCAATCGCCACCTATCGTGCACGTTAAAAGAATTTTGTGGTAACACTATGCTCCGTAAGGAGATGAGGGAGACAATTGTGTCAGGTGCCGCAGGTCTAAAGTACAATTGCATACAAAATCACAAATCTTAAAATTTATACATACATACATAGGTATATGTGTTGGCTTTAGGTACATATTACAATTGTTAATATATGAGATGGTCTGAAGCATAGATATCCTCTTAAAGACGATACAGCTAAATCAGTTATTAGTTAAAGTTTTTTTTTAAACTTACTACGTTTTGAAGTTCCTTTATCGGTTGATCAAGGTAGATAATTCATTTCTTATCTCATTACTAAACTTGTAAAGTTCTTGGATTCGTATAAAGTCTACACATCTTCACAGCGTCCACAAGCTAATGGCATGGTGGTAAGGTTTCTCGGATAAGAGGATTTTAGCAAAAGTGCAAACGTTAAAAAGTTCCAGAGAAAATTTTTGCTACAAACTCTAAAAGTTACGATTTGTATAAAACTCTCGAACATCATAGTGTGACCGGTTCAAAATCTAGTAAACCTAATTCCGTCTTTTACGCGATAGATACGTTCCTGAAAAATCCGCTTAAAAAAAAATCGCATAAAAAAAGATACAGTATTCATATAAAAGTAGAGGATTGGTTCCACATTTGAAAAATCAACAAAAATAATAACATAAAAGTATAAAAAATTATCGGTTTTACAGGCGCTGTGACCTATTTTATTTAAGTATAAAATACATATGTTTATTAATAAATTACATAGGAAAAAGAAAAAATGCAATACAAATTTTAATTAATCAAAACGAAAATTCATACAACATATAAGAAATCAACAAAAAAAAAGCAAGTAATTTTAATAAAATAAAAACAGGTAAAAAATATTGTAAATCATTATTTAATCGGTATTATTTTCTGATACAACGCACATTATGTTTTGGGAAACTTGATTGTCATTGTCATCACTCAGAATTTCAACTTAATTTTCAAGATCATGTATTGTTAAATCGCGTTAAATCAAATCAATTCGCGCAAAAACAGAACGCAACACTTTTTTTGAATCGCGATATATGCGATAGTTTCTCTGCGTCAGACCGAAGATAGAAACTGAGGAGGGTTCTTTCCTGGATTAAAATTTTTATGTAAATGGGAGTAATTGAGTCAGATATGTCAATTAGTTTCAGATTTATTTTTAATTTATTTTATTTTTCTTCGAGCTTTATTTTTAATTGCAGATAGATGTCGAATGCAGTGGAGCTATAGTAGCATATTTGACTATTTAGCCGCCAACTTTCGATATTTTGACATTGTAATACTTTTGAGCTATGAACCACTCTAATGCACATAACATGCATATATATTTTGTATTTACTGTTTACTTTGTTATTAATTTTTACAGCAATTCATTGTGTTGTAGAATGCAATTGGGTTTTCGCTTAACTATCTGCTGCGCGTACATATGTATTCGATTCGGTCGCCTGAGTAGCTAGCAAGACAACGCGGCGAAAGGAGCAGCAAAGAACGAGGAACAGCACTTGGTTGCCTGAACTGACTGCAGCCAATTTATAAGTTTCCTCTGCGATCGAACTGTAGACGTAGATTCAGAACGATTTGCTATTTGGATAGGAGTGCACGTTTGGATATAAGATAAAAAGTCTAACAAGTCTTTTCTTTTTTTTAACTAGTACTAAACTAAAGTAAAGCTTTGCACAATAAAGAAAAGTAAAAAGTGTTTAAAAATCTACGAATACAATACTACTTCTAAACATATATATGTACACTTCAATGTATGTGCGTACTCAGTATTCTTATTGCAAAAAGTAAAGTGTAAACAAAAACAAAAGCAAAAAAATAGCAACTAAATAGTTAAATTGTTTGTGTTAAATGACGTTTCGTTTGATATATTTTTAACTTTATATATTTAACGGTTCCTGCCCTGCGTGTGTTGAATTTCAATTGTTTACTACACTCTCATCAGAAATAACTATAATGTTGAGCAGTAAAGAGAGTCCAAGTCGAGATTCGACTGCATCGTCTTCCGCTCGCATTTCTTTGGTTGCTGATGCGGATTCATTGACCCGCGATTACAGCTTGGGAAGTTTAACATCAGCTGTCAGTCAGGATGAGTATTTCCGCTGTCGAGATCATGCTGAGAGCGTTTTAAAACGGATGCAAATATATTTTGATAATCAACAATTGTGCGATGTCGTTCTTATCGCTGGTATCGATGGAAGAAGGTATGAAATGAAAAACTATTTTATTTAAATTTTATTAAATGTTCTCTTCGTATCATTTTATAAACCAAATTATTGTTGATAAACGTTACTAATTGTACGTTAAAATTAACAACAGTTAAGATATTAGGCTGACGTAAATATCACACCCTTTACATGTTTGTAGGAGATTAATGCATTGTAAATGGCTGGCAGCCACTTTTTTTAATTTTTTTCCTAAATGCTTTTAACAATCTTCATATGTTTATGAAAAATAGTTGTGTTATCAAAACTTTTTGTGTTCATGTAACGGTTGTGATACTACAAATGGAATCACCTATTAATAATTGTGTCCATAAATCTCTAAATCTGTACAATATCCGGTTTGAAGGAACAATGCAGTTACATATATCACAGTACTGGAAGCCAATACGCACTTAAATTAATAATTTCGATAAAAATATCCCCACCAAAATAGCAAAGCTTTGCTCGCATGGCCTGTAGATTATCATTTAGTAAAAAAATGAACGTGTTGTTAAAAAAATCGTATACGAGTTTAGTTTTGGCACAAGCTCTATGAAAGGTGAAACCTTTGCGAAAAATAAAGCTCAACAGTAAAACAGCTAAACAAAATTTTTAACCAATTATTTCTGCTCCCCTCACTTTTTGTAGTAACTTCTCCCTTTTAAAGCGGTTTCACTCTTGCTATCTCAAATTTATTTACTGCGAACTTGACCAAATAAGTAATTCTTTCATTAATAGATGTGGTCCGGAGCTTTTTTTTTTCTTAATTAAAATATTTGACGAACCTAGAACCAGAGGAGTACAAGTGCAAAGTTCAAATTTTTTCTAAAAACTTTTTTGTTGTCAGAAGATGTTTGGAATCGGAACACTTTTTTCTAAATATTCGAATATGCGAAAATTAATTTTGTTTTTATCATACTTTATGATATCGACACTGATTCTAAATCTTGTATCCATATTTTTCTATCATGTCTAATTTTTAAATGAATGGGTTGACATGTGTCAAAAACACAGATTTTGGGCATTATCGTGTAAAAGTGTGAAACTGAAAAAATAATGTCAGATTAAGGATGCTTTTCAGTTTCAAATATCTGTTCTCTCAGAACAATGTCTATTAGATTATTTATTATAAGATCTCTAGAAATACATATGTACGTATACCAAAGTTATTTATATCAATAAGGAACAACGGAAAAACTGTCAAAGTATTAACAAATTCAATGTTATTCTTTTTTGCTTTTGTCATGCTTGTCCATGAATGTAGCATGAAACAAACTGATCCAAAGGACAAGGCCCAGCGGTTGCCTTTGCAACAAAAAATTAACATCAACAAATTGTCACTAAAGCCATTCATCAATTGAATGTTAAAATAAAAATAAACAAAGAAAATAAAAATTCTGCAAAATACGAAAAAGACAGATTGCCAGTAGTTCACTTTACCTTGCCCCTCTTTCACAGTTCTTTGTTTTGCGTTTCCACATTCTGTTCGCACAATTGTATCTACCAAATACATAGTGCTGCGCATTCACATAAGCAGTCAGTTGATCATCAACATCCATATGTGGATATATTATTCAACTCTTCGTCATCATCACTTGTAGTACTTGGAAATTGGTTACCTTATAGAACGGTATTCACATATAAAAGAAATCAGACTATAAGTATATAAACAAAGAACAAAGCCAAATAAGAAATTACGCACCTTCTTATTCTTCCATATAGGAGGTATGTAAGTATGCACCTATGTATATTGCGGTTAAAGACCTTTTACTAAATATCATAACTAAATTTTAAAAATTTACTACTACCCTACAATTAATTCTAGTTTTATTTAAATTTAAATTTTTATCAATAAAAAAACGAACTCGACGCTTGGTAAGATGTCCAAGCCTTTCGACAGGAGTTCTGGCGTTCGACAACTTTTCCTGGTAGTAATGCATGTTGTGTTCATAAGAGCAACAGGAAATAAAACGATAGATATTATCTAAATCCCACTTCTAACATCAAAATGCTTTGAATACATATTTAATACTAGTAAAATAAGAAAATATACATCTGGCAGTATTGGCGCGGTCGCGAGGTACACCCCAAAATTTTCAAAATTTTGTGAACAAATATTATAGCTTATTAAATCATCTTTCATAATATGATTTCCAAAATATAGATGTCATATCGATCATTTACTTCTAGAGTGGCATAACTCAAAAAACACAAAGTGGGAGAAAAACGCATTTAAAGTTTTCAATAAGTTACTTTTTATATGAGAATTCAAATAAGTATGTTTACATAAATTCTTCTTACAAAGCGAGTTTATAAGATATCTTTCTGAGTTTTTGACACAAAATAAAACATGAAATGGCATCATTAACTCAAAAATCACGTTTTTTGAGTTATGCCACTCTTGAAGTAAATGAGCGATATGACATCTATATTTTGGAAATCCCTTCAGCCGTTCTCCAGTTATAATGATTTTTTCAAAAATATTTTGCATTTCAAAACGTTTAGGGTGTATCTTCGCGATCGCGCCAATTCTGCCAGATATTGATTTTCTTATCTTATTAGTACTAAATTACATATACACAAAATTTTATTTGTGCGTGTATGTTTTTTTATGAATAGTTTGCATTTTGAAAATTTTAGGGTGTACCTTCGTGACCGCGCCAATGCTGCCAGATTTTGATTTTCTTATTTAAATAGTACAAAATCAATCATAGACAAAATGTTAGCTTTGTACCTAGTATTTTATTAAAGTGGCTGCCAGCTCTCCTACTAGATGCAATGATATCTAACAAAAACTAGGCAAATTGATGCGCGAATCCGCTAATGTTTGATCGCATGTGGTCATTTGAACGACACTATTTTTCAGTATTTACCGGACTTTTCTTAAAAGTTTAAAAAGATACCTCAAATTTGAATGCCCTTTAAGTACATAATTCTGATCAGTTTAATTTGTAAGAAGTTGCTGATTTTTGGTAAATGGGATTAATTATAAAACATATTGAGAAAAAATTCAATGGTTCGTATCTGTGGACAGCTGAGTCTTAAATTTTCGCAATTAACTGATAGCACAATTCAATTCAGGAGCCAATTTTACAAAAGAATTAGCTATCGCTTATTAATATTATAATATTTTTAAAAAAGTTTTTTTTCGAAACGGTTTTCAGGTGGGCCGTTTTCAGATATCGGTGCGTGTCGAAGGATCAAAACAAATTTTTCAAACTATGTAAGCTATCTAATATACATATCGCTCGTTTGCTGTAAGACCGTCATAACTCAAAAAATCTAAAGTGAGGGAAAATCGCTTTTAAGGTTTTCAATAAGTGGCTTTTTATATGAAAATTAAAAAAAGTATGTCAACATAAACTCTTCTCACAAGACAAGATCATTATATACCTTTCTGATTTTTTTACACAAAATAAAACACGAAATGGCGGATATTTCTGCATCATTTACTCAAAAATCACGTTTTTTGAGTTATGCCAGTCTTGCTGCAAACGAGCGATATTTGCGTACTCACTATCATTATTAATATGAATATTTTTGTTTTCTTTTTAACTTTAAAATAAAGAAATTGTACTTGCTCACGCATTTAAATCGCAGCAAAATTGAAAGCAATTAAGTCTACATCTTCATCTTATTGAAGAAACATTTAGAATTGAAATCTGTCTACTTTCTAGAAGTGTTTGAGAACGACTTCGTTCCTTAGCTAGCTCGGCTACAATAAGTTTCCAGTTGGACTTTCTTTGATAAATCATGGCTGAATTTTAAAAGAAATTTTTTTTTCATGTATTAAGCGAACAAACGTTCTAATATAAAATTTCAATATCATTCCATTATATAAATAGTTTACGTTTTGTTAGCAAGTACAAATGGTTTTTTTCTTTTTTTGTGTATGGAATATTGAACATACTTTAAGGATTATGCAAAAACTTAGCTGAGGCCTCCTAGTAAAAATTACATATAATTAATTTAAAACATTTTGCGAAGGACGGGTTGCACGTAAAGTTGCCAACGTAGCATCCTTTACAGCAGTATACACATATAGTGAAGTTTCAACTAATTTTTTTTGTTCTTCTGTTCCCAACACGAGTGATGCCTATAAAAAGCCCTTGTCTTGGACTCAAATCTGGAAAATGACAGTTCCTTATAAAGTTAAATTCAAAGTAATCACAAAGAAATTTTCCTCCTAACAAAAATATAGACAAACGGTCCGGAAATCAACGCATCGTCTTAAACAATATTTTGCACTTCAATATATGTAAGTGTGAATTGTTTATTTAGTTTAAAATTAATGTTGAATCAAGAATCAAGGTTCATGGGAAATAAGATGTAAACTAACAACTGCGAGCATTCTATAAATATACATTAACAAAGAAATATTTTTTTCACATGTGCTGGAGAGTTGGTTGACTTACTTGAAAAGTGAAATCATTTCCATCATGAATAAACTCTCTTCCTTTTCTCAGCCTATGTTGATCATTTTGAAATGTAAATAAAAACAATAAACTATAAAATCGATTATAATGTAAATATGTGAATGTAAAGTGTTTCAAGTTCTTATGTTTGATAGACACAGTGCGCATCAGATATCTGCAATGATTAGTACTAACAGAGTATACTTGAATTATTATTTATTATTAAAAAGTATTCCACTGATTCATTTCTACGCATTGCCGTACTCCTACTCATATCTATATACATATGTATATAAAACAAAGTCAAAAAAAAGTGTTAGTTAAGACGCTTATAACTCAAGAACGGATGAACCGATTTGAATAATTTTTGATCTTTTGGATTCCTCTCCGCCCGGAAAATGTTATACGCTATAACATTTCAATTAAGGGTGCATATTTAGGGTGGCCCACATACAAAATTTACTCTAAAATAGCATTGTCACAAAGGCTACTTAATCGATTCACATGGAACTTACACCAAATGTCTTTCTATCCTTTGTTCTAAGTTAGACCAAATTACAGACATGAGCATACTATTATTTTTCATCATTTAATGAAAATGTTATCGAAGAAGCACTAGCGGCAGACTCATCAAAACATAAAATTCATTCATGAACAGATATTCATTGATAAATTCATTTATAAACATAAAACTTGCATTAAGAATTGTTACTAAAAAATAATATAAATTGTTTCGTTGAAATATATACAATTGTATTAATTTATATGCTACTATAAAAAATGTAACGTGCGTTACGTAGCGTGCGCCACAAAAGGTCGAGGCTTTTGATGAAAAACGCCAAAATTTTTTGGCTACAAATAAGTTATTTTAGAGTTCTCTTATATTCATCCTTTTTTAGGCATAAGATTTTGTGTGTTTTATTACGCAGGATTCGCTAAAAATTACGAAAACACACTTCAACTTTCAAAGTTACTTCCACTTTTTGTAGCGTGCGTTACAAAACTTTGTGATCAATTATTTCGCAACAAATGCCTGTTTGAAAATTATGTTTTATGCCATTCGAAAGTACATTTAAATCCCACTAAACACTATGTATAAGTTGAAGGTATCTCTTTTGAAAGACCGAAAAATTTTTATTTTTTAATCAGAAAACGCGCACGAATGTAGCGTTCGTCACGCAGGATTTGCCCATATATGTACTCAAAATCTAGAAGTACCTGTATACTACTACTCTAAATATCTATCATTTCGTTATCAACGGCTTGAAAATATTTAGGTTACGCTCACAAGAGTAAATAAATCAGATATTACACGGTTAGAGCTGGGTAGTAATGCTTATTTTTTAATTCCACCAATTTTAAAATAGTCTCCATTTTTTTCAAATCAATCGATCTTTTGAAAGAGAAGTTTTATAACCGAATAATTTCTCGAAGGACAGACCTAAATAGCAACCAAGACCATGCGATTTAACACCATTAAATTGCTTCTTATGAGGTTTCTTGAAAAGTTAAGTTTATGCGAATAATCCTCAAACTATTCAACACCTCAAAGACAACATCATCGAGCAAACTTCATTATGCGAAAAAGTTATTAAAAATTTTGTAAAAGATTGATAACATGCCGTGCTACTTAGCACAGTAGGGCACTTGAACGACAATTTTTTTCATTAATATCCAGAACCAATGTACTCTAATTTTCGCCCTTTATGTATGCGAAAGTTTCATGCAACTAAGTTTCATCGTGTAATAGCTGCGTGGAAACTTTAAAAAAAATATCAAAAAATCTAATCCAATTGGGTCATAGTGCAAGAGCTGACTTATTTTTATTTACATATTTGCAGACTTCGAATGAATCGGCTTACCGCCACTTGAAAGTCAAATATTGAAATTAAATCCATGAGCTAGCAAACTCTAGTTGGGTGAACAATACTGATACTGGATAATAAGCGATCAAAGAATCTCAAAGCACTATGGAAGCCGTAGATAAAATCGGTTGTAGGTATTCTCGCTGGCCACTATATTTTTGACGAGTTTGGGTGTTCCCTATATTGGTTTCTGTAAAAGCTGTTTCTGTGAAAAGGGAATGGAAAGTGTCGAGCACCTCCTCTATAATGTCCTGCTTGTCTTCTAGGTTAGAAGACACTGTAACGCATCTTCCTTCCTCATCTTTAAAGACGATATCGCCACCACCATCATGCATTTACTTCTCAACAATTACGTGTGGATTTTTTTGTGTCCCAGATGCGACAATTTTGCTTACTTCGTCGAAAAAGAGTATTTATCGGTAAAATGCTCATCTTCTTCCAAGCGTTCAACATCTCAATTAGCGAACCGAAAACGAAGAAAATCAACCTATTCCTTAACCGGAGATATAAAACAAACTTTCGGTCATAATACGAATGACATTAGAGCTGCCACTCTAAAAAAAAAACAGTAATTCAAATTCTAAACGCTAGATGAACCACCCTGTATACTAAGAAATATGCAAATTACCTTAGTATTCTAAAGAATCGGTTTGAAAGGTAACTTACCAGTTTCGATACGTTATAACCAGAGTTGAGCAACATGAATTTTTGATAATCATTGAATTTATTTAACAACGAATTAATATCATCTCAACTTTAAAGTGCGATATCTCAAAGAGGAAAAGTGCATGGGTCAGAAAGTAACAGCTTAAGAGATTATTTTATTGTATGAGTATAAGACCATACAAATATCAACCCGTTAGAATAAGATATCTTCAAATTGTGTTTTTCGCAATTTAAGATTTTGATTTGCACTCACAAATCTTCTGGACCTTGCTTGTTTTAATCTCTGTGTAAAAAATTTGTTGACCTTAGTTGGAAAAAATTACGCGCTATTTGGCCGTTAGGGTTCGATATATTTATTAAAATAAAATAGTAAAATGTGATACGTTTAATTATTAAATATTTTATTTTTCAATTTTTAGAGTACCTGCACATCGTCTCGTCCTGTCTGCTTCAAGTGCATATTTTTCAGCAATGTTCACAGGATCCTTACGTGAGACTAAAGAGGAAGAAGTTACACTTGGAGAAGTTCATGGTGATGCCTTGCATATATTGGTGCAATATTGTTATACTGGATTTATAGAGTTGCGGGAAGACTCCGTAGAAACACTGCTGGCCACTGCATGCTTACTACAACTGAACGCTGTGGTTACAGCTTGTTGTAATTTTCTTGCACGACAGCTACATCCTTCGAATTGCTTGGGCTTTGCATTTTTTGCAGAGCAGCAAAGTTGCAATACACTGCTAAAGCTGGCAAAGGCCTATACCTGCCAAAATTTTATGCAAGTAAGTGACGAGAAACAAATTAGATCAAGGTTGTGTAAATATGTATTTGTATAAAAATTATATTTGTATATATATAGCATACCTAAATGAGATAGCATACCTAAATATCACTGGAACTAACAGGAACGAAAGTCAGCGCTACTCCCATGATCTTGTTCAAGCTTAGCACTTAAGTTCTTAGTTAGAAAATTTTAAAGTTAAAGTAAATCTGTGACACAAACCTTATGATTGGAGGGGCATTTTATTGGCACAAACTTCTTGATGTGAGAGTTAAATGAAGCTTCGATCAATGCGTCCCTTTGATTCTCTTCGGCTCAAGATAGTATACACAGTACAGTACAGACAGTACAGCGCAACAACCAAAAAGTCAAAGATGACAATTTATGGATACGCTTCATCGACAAAGTAAAAAGACTCAGAGACACAAACCTTCAGAACTCAATCGAATCGAAATATGAAATAACACGCAAGACGACAGGTAACTTCAGACAAAATCGGCAAATCGTTAGTATTCGGCATATGACTCGCCATGAAGGAAAGATACATCGACCTTCCCACCTTCATTAAAGTACATAACAAAGCCTATAAAATCTATTGAAAACAACAAAACAGCGGAGGCTATTTAACTTGAAACTTTAAATCAAGTAATAAACTTTTTAAAAAATAAGTAAATAGTGAAAATTAAAAGTTATGGTTATTTTATAAAAATCTTATCTTAGCTTTTTCGCACTTTCTCAACTTCGTATAGTTTCTGAAACGTTGAAAGCTTTCCCAAAGTTCACTGCTCAACTTATGTACCCTTTTGTTATCCAAATTTGAAAAGAAAAACGAATACCTGATGAGTGGCTTATAGGAACATCCCCAAAAATGGATGATATTTTCGAGTCCGCCCAAGTTCTTGATGAAAATCATCCTCGCCAGTGGAGCCGGTTTTCGCCTGAAGAGATCGTGTATTGACCAAATTAATACCCTTCGAACAATCGTGGAGAAGATAAATAAGTGGCAAGCGTCATTACATTTAACTTTAATCGACGACAGTAACGCTTTCGATAGCATCGAACGCAATTGCATCTGGAATACATTAAACAGACGAGGTGCGAGGTTCAAATGTAGAAATAGGTCTGAAAATCAACATAAATAAAATCAAATGCATATCCATTCGCCCAACCAGTGGCAGCAATACTGGCGTATCTCAAAAAAACTCGTTTCGAGATAACTGATGTTTTGTAAATGCCGTTTTCTTCTTACTTTCTCTACGGATTTTTTAATTTATTTATGGCAATTTAAATATCATTTTAATGTTATTTATTTAAGATTCAGGGAACATATCAAAATTTTTTGTGCTTGTACCCTTTTTATGAAATACGGCCATTTCCCTTAGTATTTATAGCTTTAAAAATGAAGATACCCATTTTACTTAAGACTTTTCATACAAACTTTCATACAAAAGATATAATATTTGGTATTGTATAAAATACAGATTAAATTAAATAAAAACCTGGAATCAAATTATATTTTTAAACATAGAAACATATAAAAAATTAAGCATACATTATTGTTACTTAAGAATTCTCAAGCCTTAAAAGTAGGTAGTCCTCTCCAAAATGACGTTCTATTTTCTGGTATTAGATGGTGAAGTGAACAAACGAGTAATGACAAGAAATTACAACGACAATGACAACATGATCGAGTCAACGAAGCTTTGCAATTAATGCCCGTTATTTTTTTTTAATTATTAGTCGTATTCAAATATACGACCATTTACCTTCGTATTCTTGACATACATACGTCTAAACCTCTTAGTAATTTGGGGTAAAATTGAGATAGAGAAAATTCTCTTAAGGGATTTTTTATATGTTTGAACTAAAATATCGTTATTTGGCTTAGTTCATTAGACGCGTAATTTCTTAAGCTATCCGATGCCATAAGAATCTTGAATATCAATTTTTTTGAGATACACCTATTTCCTTTCTGACGGCAGAATAGCTTCATGAAAGACTAATCCAGCATTAAAGAACTGCATAAAATCGCTTATTTAGACATCATCATAACTCTTGATGGCGGTACTAATAAAGACATTCATGATAGAATCAATGAAGCGAGAGGCACTATCGCAAAGTTTCATAATGTCTGGTAATTTTCGTTCTCGTCAACAACAACAAAACCCCAAACCTTCGAGTCAAATATGAAGCCAGTTCTTTTCTACAGCTGTGAAGCTTGGCATATTGACAGTGTTCTGATATGCAATTTAAAAGTGTTCACCATTGCGGAAATTACCAACTGAAGTCTGCTGACAAGCATTGGAGTGTAATGTAAATGCTGGCCGAAGGAAGACCATTCGCTTGCTTCTGCATAAAAGTTGAGGCCTTCGGCCGTTGCTCAGAGCTTACATTCTATAGTATGTCCAACACCGGCTCTGCTAGTCACATTGTTTTTGCACATTTTAAGGGCTAAAAGGTAACTAGTTTGATCTAAGAAAACTTTTAATATATAAGGATATATTATTAAAAACAATAATATAGATCGCAAACTAAAGATTTCCTAATGGATAGCATTTTTAATGTTATTTGGTGCAGACTTTATGCACTGGAATGGAAATTATCAGAGATTGGAATTAAAGTACGAAAAATTAAGTTATCCGTTGTTTCTGGTTCCAAATTCATTCGCATATTTTGAACAACATTTCAGAAAAAATTTAAATTTTCAGCTTTTTCACGTTTACCTTTATTTAATTCGTTTCTTTTTTTAACATATAGATCATTAAAATGAGTGTGACGCTTCAGTCCATAAAAAATAAATGGTCCAAAATAGCATTTTTGCCGACTTTTCTCAAACCATTCTTCTCTCAGGAAACTTTAGAAAATAATACTTAATTGGCTTTAAAACTAGATTTGATTAATTTAGTTTACATCAATTAACTTTTTGAATTTTCTTAGATACCTGACCTCGTTTAGTAAAATATTTAAATGGCTTAGTACGATACAAAACCAAAAAAAAAAAATCATTTGAATAACTTCATCTGAAAACTATTTTCATACAAAAATCTCACATCTTTTCTTATTTTCGGAATATTTAGTATTGCAGTTTAAGCTTGCTAAACTTGTTAATTATCTCCGCTAAGGAAAAGCGACGTATACTACTTGCTAAAACAATACAGAATACAAAATTTTTCGCCTTGCTGTAGACAGAATATAGTTATTTACTACATTTTATTTCCAGGTCTGCAAAAATCAAGAATTTTTCCAACTAAATGCTGAACAACTGGGTAAGCTATTAGCCAGCGATGATCTCAATGTTCCTTCGGAACAGGATGTCTTTCATAGTTTAATGTCATGGATACAACACGATACTTCAACGCGTGAAAAACACATTCCGGATTTATTGGCATTAGTTCGATTGCCCTTGTTGCTTCCATCTTTTATTGCTGATCATGTTGAGGTTGTTTGTGGCTCAACAGAATGTCAGCAATTAGTAATGGAGGCGCTTAAGTGGCATTTGCTGCCAGAGCGTAGATCACTTATCGCCACAGAACGTACAAAACCAAGAAAATCAACTGTCGGCCGATTGTTAGCTGTTGGCGGAATGGATGCCCACAAAGTTAGTAAACTCATAATGCAATTACTATTGTGTAAGTTAAAAAAATTAAAAATAAATTTTATTTTAAATGAAGGGTGCCATCAGTATCGAAAGCTATTGTCCACGCTTAGATAAGTGGACTGTATGGAAGAATATGTCTGCAAGGCGGTTACAATTTGGTGTTGCTGTGATGGATGACAAACTAATTATTGTAGGTGGCCGTGATGGTTTGAAGACTTTAAATACTGTGGAGAGTTTAGACTTAAATACAATGGCTTGGATACCATTGAATCCCATGTTAACACATCGTCATGGACTCGGTGTCGCAGTTCTGGAGGGCCCACTTTATGCTGTTGGCGGTCATGATGGTTGGAGTTATTTAAATACAGTAGAAAGGTAAAAAAAGCGTTACTGTTTTACAAGTCAAAATATCTTTAAGCTCCAATTAACAAATTTACTTTGAAGGTGGGATCCATTAGCGCGTAGTTGGAACTATGTAGCACCAATGTCTGCTATGCGGTCCACAGCCGGTGTCGCTGTCCTTGGCTGTCGTTTATATGTAGTTGGTGGACGAGATGGTTCTGTATGCCATCGTTCTGTTGAATGTTATGATCCCCATACAAATAAGTGGACTCTAAGAGCTCCAATGAATAAACGTCGTGGAGGCGTTGGGGTAAGTAAGAGCACAACAATAATTGAAGACATGAGCGGAAGAAAATACTATTCAATTTTGGCATTTTGCAAAAATTACTTTTATTTAGTGTGGAAATTTAAGCTTTTCCATTTTTTTAGTTTCATGATGTACCTACTTTCGTGTCATTAAACTTCAAATATTCAAGTCATCTACACCCAATCATACCTTCAATTTTAAAAAGTTTGTCATTAAGGTCTGTGAGCTTAGAGTTAGTTATTATTGTATGCCCAAATGAAAAATAAATTTTTTGGATAAGAACTTTTTGATAGAGTATGAAACGTACCAACTGCGTGTTGTTCTGGAGTGTTATTTGTGCCATATCGACGAATTTTCGATCTTAAAATCTGTCAAAATAATATCGACGTACCAAACAAACAGTGGCGTCAATTCGGTAGAGCTGGGGAGGGCATTGGCCCCCCCAAGGATCTGATACTAAGTAATATTCAATACAACAATTCAATAAAACCATCTAATAGTGGTGGAATTATAATTCGTGCGCTCCCCCTCCCAAGTTTTTGGTGAAGTGACGCTCCCGCACTAGATGAAAACTAGCATATGTATACTAGAGCGGTTCAAAAAAAAAACTTTTGGATTTTTTCATGATGTGTCAGTGGATTACAATAGCCCTGTGTGTCTAGACAAAACAACCCATAAAGATTTTCATCAATTTTGAAAACTGGATTGCCGCCGCCTGTTTTAAGTTACCTACCCATTTTCGAAAGAAAATAATTTTAAAGAATGGAGTTCTTCCAACACCTTTTTAAATCTGCATAACCCAAATCTGACATGGACCCAACTACAACTCTAATCTTTCTAAAGAAGAGTGCATATCTTTAGCTAGAGCGAGACTTGGTAAAATGTTGTTCACCACTAGCCAAATTTTCAACAAAACCACACCCATGGAGTGTGGAAATTGTCTTGTCCCGCTTACGATCCAACATACCTTAAGAGAATGCCCCCTGTCGAAGAAAAATCAGCCTCTGGAAAATCTATTGGACTGCAGATTTAAGGAAAATATAATTATAATTAAAGAAGCCCTGTTCAAACATAATTTATCTACAATTAACATTTAACTCACATAACTTATAAATTTGTCTATAAAGTATGATATCTAAATAAATAAATATATATCTGGCATAATTTGAAATTTTTGAAAATCCTAGAAAAATCTATAGAATAGTTGAATTGTGCCAGATCTGTTAATTTAGAAAAATGTAGATATCTTGGTTTTGGAATAAGATAATGATATGCGGCTTACGGCATTCTTTTAAGCAAATAAAAATACATTAAAAATATTGTACAACGGGATCTGTGGTAAAATAATATGGGCCGATTTTGCAACTTGAAAGCAGAAAATCGGTATTTTTTGTTTTTTATAGGTCAATTTTAAATTTTTTTATAAGAAAAAAAGAAGAAGAAGAAAAACTAATCACTGTTTCATTAATAGCTGTTTAGAACAAAAAAATCATCATGAATGAATCAGCTTAATATGTATATATGTATGTCAACGCCGAATCGAAAAATTTTAGGTCTATTAATTTAGAAAAATGCAGATATCTTGGTTTTGAAAGAAGATATTGATATGCGGTTTACGGTTTTCTCTTAAGCAAATAAAGGTACATTAAAAATAATGTACCACTTGATCGGCGGTAAAACATTATATCAAGATTTCGCTACTTGAAAGTGAAAAATCGGCATTTTTTAATTTTTGTCCGAGCAATTTTAAATTTTTTTATAAGAAAAAAAGAAGAAGAAAAACTGTATAAACTATATATTTTATTATAGGTAGCAGTTTCGAGCGGTTATTTATACGCACTAGGAGGTCACGACTGTCCAGCAAGCAATCCTTCAGTATGTCGCACAGATACTGTTGAACGTTACGATCCAGGCACGGATACATGGACCTTAGTAAGCTAATAAACTTAAACCGGTTCCTAATTAAAGAAACATTTTTAATCTCATATTTCTGTAGATATGTGCCCTTAGCATAGGACGTGATGCGATTGGTTGCTCTTTGCTCGGTGATCGACTCATTGCAGTTGGTGGATATGATGGAAATCATTACCTGAAGACTGTTGAAGAATATGACCCTGAAACGAACGAATGGAACCAAATATCTCCCTTGACCTATAATCGGGCTGGAGCTTGTGTAGTTACAATTCCAAACATTATTCCACCAACACCACCACTACCTAGTTCAACGGTTTAGTTAATTTTTATATTTTTTCATTAAATTTATTTATTTAACTCATTAACTAACAATCTCATTTAGAAAGTATTATGTGCTTCAATGAAATATTTTTAGTTTAGTGCTAATTTAACATTCCCTAAATTTTTCTCAATAGCTCTTGCATGAAAAGTTTTAAAAAGCTATTTAAAATTTTAAGCAAATATAGTATTTTTATAGGGTAATAAGCATTTATCTTATTTTTTAATTTTGCGGTAGGGTTAGTATGCGAACTTTCACAAAAAACTATACGCAGTTAATAGGTGAACTCATTTAATATCATTGTCCTACACTAGTTAGGTTGTAGCTCTGCGCAACTATTCGTTGCGTCTGAAGATTTTGCTGAAACGAATTCTAAAAAATTCGATTTTATTTACAATTCATTTAAAGTCTTTAAGCTTAAATGGCAATTTATTGCTTATATTTTTTCTATTGCAAAATTTTATAAAGTTTTGGAATCTGAAATATTAAAGAATATTTTGCAAAATTTCCCAAAGGAGTAAGTAGTATATATAAGACTTTTGCAATTGTTTAAATGTTTTCTTTCTAACTTTGATATCGTAGATTAAAATTGCTCATTACTAAAAACGCAACTTTTTACAGCATTTATCTAAACTGCTTCGTGTTGTCTTTATCATAATAATGTTTTTATTTTGCATATTTAAATTTTTTTTTTAATAATGACTTATTTCTTTTTTTCCTCTCTTTTACCATTGTTAATTGATTAAAAAATTGTAGAAAAAATGGAAACCAGTTAGATTGAATCCTATTTGCTACAGGCGTACTGTAGAATTTGTTGATTATTATAATCTCTAAATACATTATTTTGATTTATTATATACATACATATATAACGATATACTATGTCTATATTTTTATAACTAATAAAAGTTTAATAAACCTAGCCTAGCCGGTTGTGAGATAAGTATATTTAGTGACATAAGTTAACTTATTAAATTATATGTTTCAATAAATATTGATTGTGATTTATAGTAACTTTATTATATAATTTGTTTTTTGTTTTTTTTTTGCTTAGAGCAATTTCAAAAGGTTCATTTAAATTCAACTTAAACTGACACTTTATTGTCCAGTAAATAAAGAAATAAAAGCTTATTAATGAAAAATGTTCGTTAATATTTGATCATATTATGTACATTTAAATCTTTCTTTTACGTACTAAAACGCAGAGGTTGGCTGAACGGACCCAATGTTTTGTTTTTGTTTTTGCAATTTAGAAAATATCATCATGGTCTCTCTTCTGCAAGACTCAGTTTTTTATAAAAATCACAATAATTTTGTCGATGAAAAATTCTCGGATGCATCTGAAGACAAGTCAGCCGCGTTTCACTTCAATCCTTTTCATTCACTTACAATTGAAGACCAGCGGGAAAAGTTGCCAATACGTCAATATCGGGATAAAATTCTCTACTGTCTAGAAAACAATCAAGTAGTGATTATAGTTGGTGAAACGGGTAGCGGTAAGAGTACGCAAATTCCACTATATCTTCATGAATATGGATGGCATCTAAAAGGATCGGTTGGCATAACAGAACCACGTCAAGCGGCAGCGACTAATCTGGCAAACAGAATCGCTATAGAAATAGGAACAGTAGTAAATAACGTAGAAGTTACCACTAAACTTAAAGCCGTAACAAATGAAGACAACATAAAAGTTATGACTGAGAATATACTGCTACGTGAGATATTCCACGATCCA
The DNA here is from genome assembly GCA_963662105.1 of Meiosimyza platycephala. NCBI lineage: Eukaryota > Metazoa > Arthropoda > Insecta > Diptera > Lauxaniidae > Meiosimyza > Meiosimyza platycephala. The sequence continues at coordinate 23,966,623 of OY759208.1, forward strand.
TTGCTCACAGAATATGGTGTTATAATTGTAAATGGAACGCATGAACGTAACGCGTCGACAGATATTGTGTTGGGCCTTCTTAAAAAAATCATGCACAAACGTCTGACGCTTAAGGTTATAATTTGTTCCACAACAATTTATGCAGAGTTTTTACAAAACTATTTTAGTGCTAGAGTGAAAGTAATACCAAAAATAGCTCTCATTTCGGTTAATAATCGCGCGCATCCTATAAGTATCTTCTACATAAAAGAGCCAGTTGCCAATTTTATTCAGGTGGCTGTGGAAACCGTTTGGAAAATTCATAAGAATGAAGCACCAACTGGTGATGTTCTCGTGTTCCTCTCTGGCCAGCGGGAAATTCTCGAGGCTCAAGATATGTTGCGTGATTATAAGCAACGCTACGATTGTGGTAATCTTGAAATCTTTCCAATGTTCGGCACACAAACAAATTCTGAACAGTTGAAGGTTTTCTTAAGCGCCCCCAAAGGTGTACGTAAGGTGGTACTTGCGACCAGTATTGCGGAGTCTTCGATAGCTATACCAGGCATTGCATACGTTGTGGACTGTGGTTTCGTTAAGTTAAATTGGTTTAATGCAAAAAATTTCTCTGACAATATTGTGATGGCGCCCATAAGTAAAGCAACTGCTAAACAACGTGCGCTTCGAGCCAGTCTTGGACGCAGTGGTGGCAAAGTATATCGCCTTTATAGTGAAGAGTTTTTAAAACAGCTTACTGAACAAACACCACCAGAGATGCGTCGTATTGATCTCTATTCCACAGTAATACAACTTAAAGCCTTGGGTATAGATAATGTTTTACGTTTCGATTTTCCATCACCGCCGCCTGCTAAAAATCTGCTTACTGCTATTGAAGCTTTATTTGCATTGGGAGCTATTGACGATAAAGGCAATTTAACACAACCTTTGGGGTACTTTCTTGCTGAAGTGCCATTGGGACCCATGCTTGGAAAAATGTTATATATGTCAGGAGAAATAGGTTGTTCTGAAGAGATAATCTCCATTGCCGCTATGTTACAAGTACAGCCGGTATTTGCTAAGCCATCATCTGGAGCTGGACAAATGAAAGCTCGTGTTGCAAAGCGTAATTTTGAAGTTGCTGAAGGAGACCTCATTACATTATTAAATGTGTATACAGCTTTCGATAATGACGGTCGTACAAAGGAATTTTGCAGACGATATTTTCTAAATTACTCCAACCTTAAACGTGCTTCTCACATACGTGAGAAATTATTAAACTTATCTACAAAAAAATTTGGAATACGTTTAGCGTCTTGTAAGGGGGATCTTGAACTATTAGGCAAATGCATAACTGCAGGTTACTTTCCAAATGCCGCATACCTGCATCATTCAGGTGTATATAAAACCATTCACGGAAATGTCGAGTTAAATGTACATACATTGTCATCATTGAATACGTTGCAGAAACCTGACTTTGTCTTATATTGTCAGCTCATAAGAACTACAAAGCTGTTTATGAAAGATTTGACTGTCATAAAAGAAGAATGGTTAACTGAATATGCTGGACATTATTATCATAAGAGCTCTCGACAATAAATATTAAAATTTTAAAAAAATGTATTTATTTTTTCCCTTTTTTTGTTTGCTTAACTCGATTGTCGCTGTCACTTTCACTGTCCCCACTAGCTGACGTATGCTGCAAAATATAAAGTTGTCCATAAAGCAACAGCGAAAAAGATAGTCTACTTTTTGGCACATGATAGTGTTCCTGAATGCTTCTAGCCCATTAATTTGTTGATAACTGACAAATTATGCAACTACATGTTAATATGTTTTATTAAAATAAGTTATATTTGTATGAGGTATTGCTATTCCCAATAGATTTATAAAATTGGCTCAGAATAGGTGTAATTTGCAAAGATTAATGACCATCCTGTTTTTATCGAAATGCTTCCCACATTTCGGTAAACGGTTCTGGCACAGGTTTAATTTAGCAGAAAAAGTTTCCTTTAATATCAATAATATATTTTTACTATGTACCGAATCGTATTTCGCAGCTTACACAAAGTGAATACATATACGCAGTCTCTGCTTAGAGTTCTGCCGCAGTTACCCGCGGGTGACACTGGTTTACCCCTACGCTCTTTCTAATATTAACTATTCAATAGATACATTTAAATAAATATTCAAGTGAATTTACAAATTATAACAAACATTCATTAATTATTTTTTTTGCATTAGTATTAAAAACATTAGTTTAGTTTAAATACATGTTTATTTTCGTTATATTAAATTATATGCCTATTAATAACACAGGTATAGGAAATAACTAAACCAAAAAATTAAAAAAAAAACTACAATATGTATAATTTTGAAGAGGCTTTTTAGTATTTCTGAATAAGTTAATCTTTTTAAAATAATGAAGTGTTGGGTAACAATTGGCAATAGATTTGTATATGTCTGTGACCCCTAAGCTCTTTGTTACTGTTTAAATTCCCCTACGCACAGGCTTAGGTGCAAAAAGTATTCTTGCAGGTTTGCATAGTTCTAATTCAGTGCCTGGACGCACTACCAGGCACAGCGTTATTTCTACTGATGAAGCTTCTGTCCATACACTGTGAGATAAAAGTATTGTAGTGCGCAAACGCACATTTGTATCATGCTCCCCTTGTTCCGTCATTATTTTTTTAAAGTCTGTGAACTTTGGCACCACTGTATGCACATATTGATCAGGATATTTAATTTTAATACGCATATCTTGCTTCATTGTCTCATGTAAGTTGTCAATTTCAGCTACAAAAGGCAAGGCAGCTATTAAGCCCGCCGTAACTTTAATAACATTATCCTGAGACATTTGTGGAGTTGGTTCAATTATATTTGCAATGCACATCCGTATATTGACATTTGCTGGTGGAGTGCAAACAGGTAAAGCGTTTTCAACTAGCGGTAAAATCTCCCGAAATACGCGTCCAGGTTTTGGGTCATTTATATTGGATAACTGTGTTAGCAGGCCCGTTGTAAATGTATCAGGTTGCATTTCGGCTTTCTCATCTAAAAAGTTACTTATATCGGATGCAGTTTGGAGCAGCATTTGACAAGGTCCAAGTGCACTTTGCGAGCGATCACGCACAATAAGCACCAAATGTAAAGCGCTGGCTCGCAAGCAAATCTGCTTTACGAGCAACATATCGCCATATGTAAGACCTGAAAATATGTGCTGTAACTTAAGACAGTTGCGTATGAGCTGCGCTAATGACTCTTTAAGGGGAGCACGACTATGTTGTGATGTAGCAAAACTTTTAAGTTGTTCAATTTGAATTTGTGCTGCCAAAAACGTTTCGAGGAAATTTGCTGTTCCAAATAACTCTGAATCGATTTCTCCAAGACGTTGTAAGTTTGCCTGAGCAGTAGTAAGCAGTGGTATACGATTTACAGCTACTATTGAAAATATTTCTTGTATATTTTGCAAAATTGTTTCGAGATACTGTCGTGATGTAGTAGCGCCACTTAAATGATCGATTGTTTGCTTATTCGAAACACCTTGAATGGGCAGATATGGCACCAAATGTGGCATAGCATCGTGCAAGTATGCATAATGCTTCAAGGTGACATCAGGAAATAAGCTTATGATTGGCACAAGATTTTCCGCCGCATTAAATAACATAATCAGTATACATAAATATGCTGGATCTTCGACATCTCTCTCCGCACTATCGAAAAGCGGATGATCTTGCAAGAGATGTGACGTAACTCCCATACAGAGATCTGGATGTTTTTGTCCTACTTTCCGCATACACCCGAAAGCAGATAATTTATCTTGCGGATACTTTGAGAGTACATCCAGCAACTTTTGTACAACCATGAGTAGACAGGCTTGCGTAGAAACACGACAAGCACCCAACATTATATGCAAACCTTCGCGTACTTCAACGGAATAATCTTCAAGCGCACCTAACATAATCTCTAACTGATCTTCACGTAAAACGATGTGTTTCGAAATAGCTGTTAGGCTGTAGATCGACTTTAGACGCACATCTTCAATTTCATCATTAAACATATCTACCAAAAAATCTAAGCAAGTTACTGCAAATTCGGAATTTGATAACGCCAACTTGCACATGGAGTCAACAGCAGCAGTGCGAACTTCAAGGAATTCATCTTCTAGTCCATGAACAAGTGCACCACAAGCACCACTAGCAATCAAAGAAACACCAGCTGCATCCAATTCTTCTTGTGGCGCATCATCCGCCCAACGTTTACCCGAGGACCACTGTCCGCTAGTGATAAGCTGAGCTCCACGCTCATGTGCAGTTTGCTTTCGACGCAAATTACTCATTAGTTTTTTGTCCAAAGTTTGATTTAAAAACTCTGAACTGACTTGTGTCATATAACCCAGGTGCTCAGCTGCCTAAAAAGTAATTTATAAAAAAAATGTATATTTAGTGTACGTATGTATATTAAAACTTAATTCTTCACATAAAACGGGGTGTTTTATGGAAGGCAATGTACTCGCTCAAAGAACAGAGGCCAATGAAAGCGAAGCTGTCGCATGTAATCGCGTAGAAAGAAGACTTGAGTTCTACTTTTTTGCAAATGAGCATGACTTTGCTACTATATGAAATTAAAAATGTTTTTGCACGCAGCAGCGTTTGCGTACATTGGCTCTCCATTATTAACCGAAATATTTTAAAATTGCAGATAAGTTTTAAGAATGTCTAAAGTTTTGAGATTTATTTCACTTACTTGAATACGTATTTGTATAGACAAATCACAAAGTGCTCCACAAACTTCACTAAACGCAGCATCAATGAGACGTATTTCCTCGTCTTCATCATTGAATATCATATAATCTGGATGACTTATGCCTAATTGAAACACCAACTGTAGCGCCTCTTTTCGTACACATTCATAGTCATCTCGCATTGCGTCAACTGCACGTTTATACAAAGTGTTAGGCGCCAAAGTTGCACCACGCTCTCCAAAACACAAAAGTGAGCGCAGTGCCTGTGCTCTAACGCCAGAATCCTGCGAATCGGCATAATGCCCTATAGTGTCGATTACACCTTTTTTCGCATCTATTAGTGAAGTAAACGCCGACAACACCATCAGAGCATTTTTTTGAGCTTGATGCGACTCTGAGGTCAAATTTTGCTGCGCAAAAAATGCAATTTTCGTCACATGAGTGGAAGGCAGCAGTCGTAGGTTTCTTGCTCCAATTTTATGCAGGCTATATAGTCCTTGCGCTATAACTTTCTGAGATTTCTCCTGTTTTAGCACAACAATTATTTCATCTATAAGCAAATTTACTATTTCTGCCAAACGTATTTCAGCCAAGTCGGCCAGTAAGCCAAGTATTTTAACCCGTATCGTGGTATCAGACTGTGCCGCATCTTGTCGGAAGAGTTCTACAAGTTTATGAATTGCTTCGTGTAGTTGTGGAATATCCGCATCAATTAAATTTAACTCATCTGCAATTTTAACCAATATTTCGAGCAGCTCCTTGCTGTTTTGTGAAGCACCTTCAAGCAGAGCAATTATTGGCATAGCTTTGTTGCCTCCACTTTTCGATGTAGCTTGAATCCGAATTTTCTTTGCTTTGTTTGACTGTTCAACGGTTTCGGAAACCGAAAGTGGTCTTTTCATGACCACTGCCATTGCTGAATTAATTTAAATAAGTTTTCAATAGAATACGAAAATTATGTTACGATAAATATATGGAGACGCACTCAAGGCAAGTGTGCAGCCCTATCCCTAGAAGTGTTTCAAAATGTCAAAATTGTCGCATTTTGTTTTGGCTTATCAACTTTGACATATATCAATTTTGACATTAGACGAACAACAAATTTTTACACTTATCAAAAGAGCGGAGCGTTCGCAAGAAATGCGTAATATCAAAAGAGTGACAAAAACCGAGGCTAAGTGCAAAATCTCTTCCCCTAATCCCACAGGAAGATTAGTAATAAGGAAAAAAGAGGAAGGGGCGAATCCATGGGAAATTTCTCGCCATTAACGTTCACGTCATAACCTTTCCTAACTGACCCACTAAAAATTTTGGGAATCCCATTTAAAAAGTTTCCTTATTTGAGATTTTCATGTTTTTCTCTTGTGATTAAGAGCCTTTCTACCCGAGAGCGTCGATGTACAACATACATACGACATAGTACATACGTCAATATTCAAATGCTTATCATAGTTATCAAAACAAACAAAAAAAAGTAGTTTGCTACGATGTCGCCTAAAACTAAAAAGAGAAATTGATAATAATAGAAGTTTGCTCTATGTCTCTTACTTATGCGTGGTTTCACCTTAATCAATTACAATTACTTTTAACTAACAGGCTTTTAGAAATTATAAAGCTGTTAAAAGTAATTCTGTTTCACCAACATTAGAAGATGTACTTTTAGCTAACAGCCGAATGAATGAAACAGAAATGCCTAATCCAAGTCTCTAATTGTATGCGAAAGAGTGAAACTAAAATAGTTTTTGTTTAAAGTGTAAGACGAATAAAAATTGTCAGGTTGTTTAACAAGCTGTTAGCGTTAAAATTGTTCGGTGAAACAAAATTAGGTTATTTTAAGTTTTAACAACCTGGTAAATTTTAAAATTGATTGGTGAAACCCGGCATTAAATTGTAATTTAAGCATTTATGACTTTTGAACGCCGACGTACAAATCTCTGTTCACACCGATTTTGAAATACTGAGCTAAAATTTTCATTTGGGAGCCCTGAATTGAAGATATTTTAGTTTTCTTTTACGTACCAAAATTGCGTATGGATTTTTTACAAAATTAATAAATAAATTTCAACAAAAAACGTCAGACATATAATATAACCAACCATTATGTCGCTATCAAGTATTTTGCCAACTCCTTTAAATCGCATTTGGGACAGAGAAGATGAGCGACGTGTAGCAGCGAAAGGAGCACCACAAATGGGAGCACTTGTCTCGGCGAAAATCGCTGCACCTCCTTACGGACAAAGAAGAGATTGGATACCACGTACAGAGGCAGATTTTGGAGATGGTGGTGCATTTCCAGAAATACATGTGGCACAGTATCCCTTAGGTGAGATTTGTGCGGAGTGTTGTGAAAGAAAATTTTCAATTTTATTACATGTTTTCCATTTAAGGATTGGGTTGCCCTTCAAATTTGGGCAAGAAATCAAATGCCCTGGCAGTACGTTTAGACGAGAAGGGTAAAATAAAGTATGATGCTATAGCACGTCAAGGGCACGGCAAAGACAAAATAGTGTACTCTTCTATATCGCAACTACTGCCAGCAGAAGTTCTTGCTGGAGATGCTGAAGAACTTCAACGTCCTGATGCTGAAACTGTAGCTGAAACAACTGATGAAACACGTAAGGCATTAGAGAAATTAACAAATCAGAAAATAGCTTCGGCTATGCCTGTTCGTCACGCGGAAAAATCACAACCTGCACAGTACATACGCTACACGCCATCACAACAAGGTGATGCCTTTAACTCAGGTGCTAAGCAACGTGTCATACGAATGGTGGAGGCCCAGCAAGATCCTATGGAGCCGCCGAAATTCCGAATCAACAAGAAAATACCACGAGGTCCTCCATCACCGCCTGCACCAGTTTTGCATTCGCCATCACGTAAAGTAACGGTGAAGGAACAAAAAGAATGGAAAATTCCACCCTGTATTTCCAACTGGAAGAATGCTAAAGGTTATTAAATGCTTATGCTTTAATATTATTTAATTGTTATCTAATGCATAATTTTTAGGCTATACAATACCGTTGGACAAGCGTTTAGCGGCTGATGGACGAGGGTTACAGCAGGTACACATTAATGAGAAATTCGCAAAAATGTCGGAAGCCCTTTATATAGCTGATCGTAAAGCACGTGAAGCGGTTGAAGCCAGGGCACAACTTGAAAAGAAATTAGCGCAAAAAGAAAAGGAGAAAAAGGAGGACATGTTACGTGTTATGGCACAAAGAGCACGTGAAGAACGTGCGGGGCTACGGAACCCTGAAGATGCTGCTGGACCCAGTGCGGAAACACGTGAGCGTAATGAACTGCGGGCTGAACGTCATCGTGAGCGTCAACGTGATCGTAATTTGGCGCGTGCTGCTCCCGATAAAAGATCTAAACTTCAACGCGAACGTGAGCGTGATATCTCCGAACAAATTGCTCTGGGTATGCCTGCGAAAACAGCTTCCAATGGAGAGACTCTCTTCGATCAACGTCTGTTTAATACTACAAAAGGCATGGACTCTGGTTATGGTGATGATGAAGTCTATAATGTTTACGATAAGCCTTGGCGTGAATCTTCTTCGCTAGGATCACATTTGTACAGACCAAGCAAGCAGGTAGACAATGACGCATATGGGGCCGACTTGGATCGAATTGTGAATACACAGCGCTTTGTACCGGATAAAGAGTTTTCAGGTACTTCACGTGCAACTGGTGGAGCACCGCAGCGTAGTGGTCCAGTACAATTTGAAAAGGAAGAAGATCCATTTGGTTTGGATCAGTTCTTGAATATGGCAAAGAAAGCTCCGAAGCGTGGAGAAGATAAAACTGATCGTTTTAATGTTGACAAGAAACGTAGAAAAGATTAGACATACATATATACATCTACAGGCGTTAATGATTCAAATTGTAATTTTTACAGTCTGAGAATTATAGTAAAACAACTAATTTTTTTCTATATCCGATATCGGCTCTGGGCTATCGCCTGATTAACTACTGATTTTATAACAGTGATAAATATTAATGGACTCGCTAATATCTGCGTAGTAAAAATAATAACATGAAAACAGTTAAATGCAAATTTAAATGAATACAAATAGAAATCAGATGTAAAATGCGCTGTAAAAAGTAAAATCCGTTAATTTTTTCGCCTGTTAAAAAAAATAAAAAATCGGATACATTTTTAATGGAAAACAAATTATACTTTATAGGCACATTTCTCGGCTTACATAAAAAACTTCCAGGAAAATAGTTTGTAACTATCTACTAGGTAGCGAACACAAAACTCAACTCAGTTCGTATGTCAATATAAAAGCATATACCAATGTATTTTTAGCTTCGAGTTTAAAGTGTGAGGCCCATTTTCGGTCCTTGAAATAGTCAATAAACTTTATTGTTTTGCATCAATTCTGGCATCATTTTATTAAATTCTGAATACGTTATATACAGTCTTTTCCCAGTTGGAAAGGTAATGAAGCGGGCAAAGAGGATCATTTCATTACTCCATAATACTCCGAGCTCCATGTATTTTGTACTCATTATTAATATTTATCTCTTATTGCTTCAATAGGAGTTTTCATTAAAAAAAAACATTGGAACAGACGAAGTTAAAAATTCAAAACTGAATTCGCCTCTACGCTATGAGGCAAATGAACTAAATGTAAAAAAAAAAATTTAAGCAGAATAAACGGATAAATATATTTGGTATTCGAATTTTATTATTTATGATTTTCGTTTAGGTATTTAGACTTTCGTTATTACTATTTCAAGTACATACATATATTTTTTAAGTTATGAGTTCAGCGAATTTTCTAACTTTTACGTATTTTAGTAAATTTTTGTCCTACTTCCCCTTAATATTTCTGCTGTTAAGACTGACTGTAAAAGAAGTATTGCACAAAAGGTCTCAAAAATTTAACATACAAACATACAACCATAAAGAAGGAATTCTATATTTAATAAAATACATGATACCAAATTTGTTGCAAAATACAGATATTTTCTAGATCGAAAATTGATTTTTATTTTTCGTTTTACTCTAATAGTAAGTGTTAGTGTAAGAAGTTAAAGGAATTGATTTTTAATATAAATCAAATATCTTAATTAACAAATAGAAAAAAAACTGCGTATTTTTTTTTTTGTTGATTTACGTGCTGTAGTATATTTAAAAGATAAAAATCCATTTTGAGGATTGCATAAGTATTTTGACAATTTTTATGGCATAAGTTTACTTTGGAAGTGTCTCTCATTTTTTTATAAAATACTTCTTTTCTTACGAGGCTTTTAATACTGATTGTGAATACGAATATGGAATCAAAAGTTGGGTGACGCATCTAGTTTCGGAGTTATAGCAATCGTAAGTCGGGGATATAGCTTTTAATGAAATCGTCAATTTGGGAACCCCTGGTTGACTTTCAAAATATGTATGTCATATGAAAGATAATTTAATAAACTATAATAATATAAGCTCCAAAAAGTTTGGTATTTTAGCTATAGTTTTTGATAGTTTTCGAGATATGACAGTTTATCTAAATTTCTAGTAAACTTAATTTTTAAAAAACCGTTATTTTTTTCAAAAACTTTTATTTTTATTCATACATAAGAAAGCGCATTTTATGTCCTTTCAATTGATGTGCTATTCTAAGTTGGTTTTTCTTGGTCAACCTGATTTTTTAATGAACGACAACCACAACAACAACAAAAAGATCAACTACAGTAACAGTATCAACAATAAAAACAATAACATATTTGTTTCCGGTGGTATTTTTTACAAAAAAAATAAAAATTTTAATAAAATATTAAACGATCCAATATTTCTAGTAAATTTCTACAGCTCTGCAGGGTTTTTTCAGGAAGACCGATGATGGGGACTGCTTTAATCTTATCATAAATTTATTTAGAGTTTTTGTAGTTTCTGTAAACGAAATTTGAAAAAAAAACAATTTATCATACTAATTTTATTGAATTGAAGAAGGAAACATTATATTACATTGATGCAAATACAAAAACAAATTAAAAAAATTTATAAAACTTAAAGACTATAAATACGGCTTTTTTTTAGCAACAACATAGCAAATATCTATGAATACATTAAAAAAAACATACTTATTAATAACATGTTTAACTATTTAAACGCATACGGTCAATAGGCTTTCTTGCTTGGATTCTAAAACGTTTACTTGATGCTGTAGAATCACAACCGAATGTTGATGACGATTCAGCGTACTTGGCGTAAGATGCACTCTGGTTATCAATTGTATGGGTGCGTTTTCGTTTTAAAGACTTTAAAGGTTCCTCAGCAGCTAGGGGCTTCGAACGCACTATTGAACCTATTTTGTGTGTAGAAAAATATTAGAGTATACTTAAAATGTTTATGGGGGTTATTATTGATTCCCTTCCGTGACGATTGCATATTTTTTTCTGTTCGGAAAAATTTTAGCGTCGATAAAGATTTTAAATTAATTTACGTGAGTTTTTCGTTGTGGAATCAGTGATTAATATAAATTTTTTGATAGACTCTTTTTTACGCATTTATTTCCATTTCGTGGCATAAAATCAATAGTTTACGAGATATTAGCGAAAAATCTATTTTCGTGATCTATGACCTTGAATTACTTTTTTAGCGAACGGAATACCAATAAGGTATTTGTTACACGTTCATTATGAAGCCAAATTAAAGGTCATGCGAAATTCTTCAAAATTATTTGTTAAATGCCCTATAACTCACAGGGTGTTCAATCGAGTTTTTTGCAACTTTTAAAAACCCGGCGCGCCGCGGCGTGCGAAATCGACCAATGTATGTATTCAAATGAAGGCGTATACTGCTTATATTTTGAAAATTTTATAACACAAAATACTTTTGAGAAAAATGGGATTGAAACCGTTAAATCAAATTCATTTTGTGTTCATTGTGATTTCAAACCAATTTTTCTTAAACATCTTAAATACGGTTAAATTTTCAATATCTAGGAAGTAACGGGCAAATTTCTACCTCTGTTTATAAAGTTTCGAAGGCTATGCACGTACTTTTGATTAAAATATATTTTTAAAATCTGAAAGATTATCTTTTGCGCCAAAGCCACTCTTCTATTTCAAGCTTTCTAACCCCGTTTTTAAAAAAAACACTATATTTTTCGATTGTAAATTCATATTCAACGCTATCTACTGAAAACCGTATTTATTTTTCATGTAAGTCTAACGTATGTATTGGATAATCAATTTCCTGCAATTGTAATAGCTCCAAACACAGAAAACTTAATGATTGAGAATTGGAATTTATTTTTTTTTTTTAATTCAAATAATTTAAAGCATGTACATAAATATTACCTGCAATCGAAGCACAGCGTTTAAGAATAAATTTAGAGCAAGCTTCCAGTCCTAAGGATTCACTTCTTTCTAAAGTCTTAGTAGTTTTTCCTCCTTTAAAGGTGGGTAAACACATAATGGCAGAACTCATTAAAGACCATAAGCTTCTGCTGGTGGCTACAGGTCGTTTCTCAATTCTTTCCTCAGGTTTTTTGTGATAATCCGTTTCGGGTGTAAAAACTTCATCACTAGTATTTTCATCGTCAGTTATATCTTGGATACGATTAAAAGACGAGATTTGTGCACAATCGTGTACACATGGTCGGTGACCACATACATTTTCTTGGCATTTACATACATCTGATTCCTTATGACCTTTTGGTGATAACTGTCGCAAACGTGGCTTACGTAAAGGTGTTGTTGCATCAGGTGTAAAGAACACATCATTCGAAACGTTTTCTCTTTGAATAACTTTGACGGAGTCTTTAGGTGTATCAAATTTAATAAGTTTTTCTTTAATGACTGATCCTTTAATGCGAGTCGTTGGTGTATTATCTGCATAGTCGTTGGACAATAAATCAAAGGTCTCTGTAGGCACAGTGAGACACGCAGACAAAAACTGCTGCTCTTTAGTACTCTGCTCATCAGGGTGTGTACTGTTCTCTTGAATATTAAGTGCACTTAATTCTGTGGAAGTGTGTATTATTTTAACGCTGCTACAAGTTTGGTACAGAGAAGCGTTTCTATTGTTGTGAACCGAGTGTGTTTCAGCGGATTCTGATGATATGGATATGGTATTAGGTGTTGCCATGCTGATGCCATTTGCGTTGCTATTATCTCTTGCCATTTCTACACTGGCTAAATGTTGTCTACTGCTTGTTATAACAATGGATTCTGTTGTTGTTTTTTTTGAGGACAAAAGTATCTTATGTCTCATTTGTGCTTTAGATATACCATGCAAATCTGTCATATCTATCTTTGAATTCGGATTTGGTTCACTATGTGACCGTCGCAGAGCTGGAGACAGACGTAAATCTAAAGGTGAAGTGATTGCACTTTCGGCATGGCTAATTGGAGGTTCAACTGATTTGTTAAAACATATATTATAAAAAAAAAACAATATTAAGCAATTAAAGTTTGATTAGCACTTTATTTCTAAGACAAAATCTTCAAAATTCTTCAAAAATTCAGCGGCTTAAAAAAATATATAGATTAAATTCAACTTCTCATTTATCATATTATATAATAAAAAACTATATAGCAATTAAAAGTTATTTTTCAAACACCGCAAACGATATGTATATTATATTGACATCATCGTTATCTCTGATGGTGGAATGGGGTTTACAAACCAACGTCTGTCTACCGTAAGGTACAAAATTTTGCCATCGAGTGCCATAAACTAGGAGAATTGAAGGAGTTTTCCTAGCTCGGACACGAGCTGAGTATTTATATTGTTTTTGTTTGGTATTCTCTGTGGATCCGAATGTTTGACAATGAACAGAGTTGTGGAACATGTCTAAGATTTATTCGAGAGAAAAATTCTGCGCTGAATATACACTACACACACAATATTGTTAATTTATTTCAAAAGGTCAAAGCAGGGTTGCCAAGTTTACATCATTAAATCTAAATTTCGCTTGATTTTATAAATTAAACTCTGCAAATATTGTAAGTCTTAATAGCATTGGCTGAAATTTTATTGAGGTAAGGTGTTCGGCCGAAGCCGAAGGTTTTGCATTTTATAAAGAAAAATTCAATGTAACAAAGTAACAAAAAATAAATTATATGATTATAATCTATTAGCAAGCATAAACAATATTAGTTTATAATGATAATAAAAGTTGAAGGTACTAATTCAAAGTCAAATTATTTTTATTGTAATCTAAAAATAAAAGTTTATCAACGTTTTCGCCAAAATTAATGTTTAAGACTTATTTACTATGATGGAAAATTTTGGACACCCAAACATTGATCTCTAAACAAATTAGTTTTAAGCCGCTGTGTCAAGATATAAATTAAATTTTCAACGTATGTAGTAAAAAAATAGCTTACACAAGCTGTTATCAGTATATTCGAAGATTTTTTTGCGAAAATAACCACCGTGAGCACCATGTATAGCTTTTGATAGACCATGCTCCGCAAATGCTTTTTGTATACTTTTAGACATTACTTGTCGAAGTGGTGTTACAGCAGACATTTTAGCTCGACTTCCAACTTTGCGATAATTCATATCCTGTGTTTGCTTTGAAAAAGGAGTTCTAAGAAAGTTTTTTGTTTGAAAATAAAAATAAAAACTTATTAATAGCTACATCTACATACACTAGGGGCATAATTTGCCAACTGTCCCAAAAATAATAGCTATAGCGCTAAAAATTGGGTTATCATTTTGATTGTTGTCATTTTAGATGGTAGGGAGTGGAAGGGGATTCAATTTTTTAACCCTTCTTGCAAAGCCTTATTTTTAAACGTTTGTAACTTCATTCCGTATGTGTAAAAAAAAAATTTCACCTCAGACGTTTTCAATAGGGTTTTCTACTAAGTTCAGTGAGTTATAATTATTTAAAAAAAATTTTACTTTTAAAAATTCCTAGTTTTTGAATTTTTAAAATTAAAATTTTTTTAGCGTTTAAATTTCTATTTTATAAATAATTTCGAAATAAATGTGAGCTTTTTTCCTATAAGATCACCAATTTTCAGAGTAACAACGTGGAACTTACCCTGCTTGATTAGGAAATGGCGGATTGCTACCATCAGATTCGCAGCCACTATTGTAAATACTTGATACTTGTCCAGACGTAGATGCATTAAATGCCTGTTCATTAGGCTTTGAAATAAATAATAATTCTGTAGGCAGAGGTGTTGACGTGGAACGCACTAGTTTGCCCTTACAGACACCAATACTTTTTGTTATTAAAGACGAGTTATTAATTGACGAAATATTTTTGATAGATGATACACTGTCAGAAACGAACCCTTCCTGGCTGATTTTACTCATAGTTTTCAACCGTAAATTAATCATTGAAGTTGGTGTTATGTAACGAGAATCGCTATTCCCTTCCAAAATCAGCGGTGAAGTTTGTGTAGCGGTTGTAGTTTGAACAATATTATCATTAGAATTTGCTTCGGAAATAGTTTTCAGTTTATCTTCACATTCATATTTTTTAAAATGATAAGAACTCTGAGGTTGAAAACATTTCGAAATTTCTCTGAGATCTTCAATTTTTGTATAAAGCTAATAGTTTGCAAAAAAATTAAAATATTGAGGAAAATAAAAACAAATCAATTTTTACCTTAAAGCATTTTTTACATTGTAATGGCAAATGATTTTGTTTGATGTGCTCCAGAGTTTCGAAGTTCATTTCTGATTTGAGTACAAGTGGTTTCTCTTCACATATAGGACAAAATAAATATTTCGTGGTCTTTGAAATCCCACTACCATTGACTATTGCATGATTTTTAACTTCATGCTTGAGACGGCATTCGGAACAACAGAAAATTTTTTTACAGAACGGGCAAATAACCTGAAAACACATCCTACTTATCAAAATATGTATACAACTTTTATATAAAAATTAGCTTACATCAATAGGTAATTTCATTTTATTGTACATTTAAGTAATTATAAATCAGATTTTATTTCCTCTCTGCATTTGCAACTAAATGATAAAATTATATTATAACAGTGCTTCGACATCAGCTTTTAATAAATACATACATATACTTACATTCAAATAACGGTATCAATCCATTTACATGCAAAATGAAATCTCGGCATATAGTTAAAATTAAGGTGATCAATAAAAAGGTACAACGGACAAATTTTAGAAACATTTGAAAAGTACTCAAGTAACTCAAATACAAAGTGGGTGAATGGGTAAAGCTTTCATACAAACTATCTATAATAGAACAGGTGACAATTAATATTTAAAGAGAATATATTAGACATGTTCAAAGAAAACTGATGTTATAGAATTCTTCGGGAACGCTTAAAATTCGAAAATTTATTCATATTCGAGTCATCTAAAAAAAACTAGGGTAGCTACAAGAGCTGCAAAACTTTCATTTTTCGGAATATGATTAAAAAATTAAGAAAATTTAACTTATGTCATATTTGTTTTTTCATTTTCGTGATCAATGTATCAAAAAAAAATTTTACCGCTATTTTTTAAGCTTACATAATATGTATGTATGTATATGGAGAAAATGCTAGGATTTTTCTTTTATATAAATAAGGATATAATAGAATATGAATAAATTTTCGAATTTTAAGCACCGTAAGCAGTGTTGTCTTCCCTTGTTACAGCGTTTTCAGGTGTTCCGCAATTAAGTCACCGGGGGCCGCACCTGTGTATTTTTTCCAATCAATGATGTTACTTATATAATCAAAGGCTCTCATTTGCTTATATGTATACATATGCCGATGATATCTCAATTTAGAGGCCTGTGGAGGTTGCCCTTCAGTCTGACCTGAAATCATTTGAGGTTTGGTGTTCTAAAAATATCTTACATTTAAATTCTGATAAATGCCAAACTATGATTTTTTCTAGAAAGAAAATAAGATGGAATGCGATTATGTACTTAATAATAAGAAAATTTGTTGTGTCGACCTTGGTATACATGTTAGTTTTTAAATTGACTTTTAATGAACACATTAGCCATGTTTTTCTATGAAGCGGTTACCCGCTAAAAAAAAAACGGTAAAGGGTTGCTTAGCCACCCAAATAAGTAAGTAAGTATTTTCTTAAATATGTATTTTGATATATTTTGGAATATCTTTAGGTAATTACTGGCTTTAGGCAAAAATATATTCGATATTTTTTTGTCGATATATTTCGATACTGGCAATATTGATCTTCGATAATTTTTTTTTATTTGCCCAACCCTAATTTATCCGGTACTCAAAGTAGAACTAAAATAGTGAGCGTTTAAGCTATCAAATTATTTGACCTTCAGTTTAAGAAAAGTTTGATCGTCTGTAACATCCTAATAACACTAGGAAGATTGAGATGTTATTTGTGTAGTTGTTGTTGTCGCGCTATTTCATTCTAATCATAGATAGATGTCAATTTGGTTGAATTAACGAATAATTTTATATGAAAACATTAGAATTTCAGTATCAATACAAAATACAGAATTTTATCAATTCCAGATTTGGGAAGACAGCCTCTACTAATTACAGTCAAACGACAAATTTTGTTTTTCCAAGGAAGAATTTGCGGAAAGAAAAGGAGGCCAATGAAATTAGCCGTTTGCAGGAAATTATTCATGAATTAGTACCGATATCCGCAAGCCTTTATGATTTTCTTGAGCAGAAAACGAAAATAGATCGAGTACCACGTTTGCTTGAAAACAACAGCAAATGGTAGGACGCAACTTGTATTATGTGCCACTGCAAAATTAAGGGTTCGACTTTTTTTAATGCTATTTATGTTTTAATATGTACTATATGGAATTTAGCTTCCTTACGAAAGGGTGCACTTGTTTATCTTGAGAGAGTATGAAGACATTTTATCATTTCCTTCATATATTTGTAAATTATAACAAGCACTGGAAAAGGTTCATCCTCAGGGGAAGTTCGAGGATCGTTTAAAGTACAACTGTAAAGTACTTTATTGAATAAGTTGCATTTGTAGGTCCTATGTCCAACTCTGACATTTAAGCTCAGGGTTTGTAATCGTATTCCGGTTAAGGTATCCAATGAGAAAAAGAAAAGATATTCAGTGTTTCTTTATGGATTTGTTTTAAAGTTAAACTGAAATGTTCCTTTTTTTAATTTAGAAATTAAATCTTATGACCTGGAAAAGCTCTCCCACTTTTTTAAAATGAGTTACCAGATGTATGTTATGAAAAAAAAATAATTTTTTTTATTATTTACAGACACATCAATAATTAAATATGCTGCACTAACTAAAATGAATTGTGCAGCGTAACCGTTTTCAAATGAGAAAACGGTTTAATGAATCATCATTATGTCCAAGTGCACGACAGATTGGACAGAACATTTTTACACTAGTCTCTGTCTACCAGTACGGGAGGAGGAGGGAGTTATTGCAACAGATCCCTTCAATAGATTTCTGATGTGCACTAGTTTAATAAAAACAATACTCTACCGAAATTTTTTTGGAAAAATCTTTAAAACAAATTTAATATATTGCAATTCAAAAAATTTAACAGTCGTTGTTTTAACTCGAAAGTATATAGAATTACTCTCAAGAGATATCTTATATTTTAGTTTCTACAAACAAAAAAATGCATCTATCCACATGCACCATTCTCTCAATTTCAAGTTTTCCATGCGTTAAGACGGTGGAAGAAATACTTCACTTCTGTTGATCTTCGAATTCAAAATTACACTATGTACTCGTATATTAAACCTAAATTCGCTAATATTGGACGGGGCACCAAAAAAAGTTTTGGAGCTGCAAGACAGAGAGCACCACCGCAACATCGGTCGTGTAACTAGGTATAATGACATATGCTTTAGAGAAATTCAAGAAATGGTCCTATTAGTTCGGGTATTCACTAGAAGCTCTCGGACATCACATCAAACCCATCCTTTTCCCGTTACACCGGCGCTCTATTGGATATCACACTGTCGTGATAATTTATCTCTGCTGTGACATCGGCAGATTTAAGAAAAATGTTCATCGATTCTATTCCATCTTTCCCACTTGCCTCTAACCTTTCTTCTGTTCTTACAAGGCAAAAATGAACAGTAACAGACACATATTTGATTTGATTGAGGTTTAGCTAGATCGGTTACAGAATGTTGATATTATATATCGTCACTCACTTGTACGACGACCCTAATTGACATTTTTTCTGAAATCCAGTTTATTACATATTCCTGAAGACCAACCTCAAATACATCTTCACCCAAAAAATTGGAACGGTAACACATAAAATACCAACTTTATTAGGTGATATTAAAAAGCCCTAAATGCATTCAACATTTTTTTATATGTTAAAAGGCCCTAAATGCTTTTTCTTGCGAAGTAGCTTTCAATTTGAAAAAATTTAAATTGCAATAGATAACGTAGTAGCTTTTGAATTTCCAAAGGATTTTGTATTCAAAATTTCCGTGAAAATAACAATTTTAAAAAGTAACAATTAAAACATAACAAAAAGGAACAAAATAAAAAAAATTAAGTAAAATCCGTGTGGTTTCGAACGAAAAGCTGATTCCATGTCGAATTTCCATATCAGATTGACCTCAAATTTGGACACAGTGTTGTATTATTCGATGGACTGTAAAAATATTAGGATAAGTGTTTTCGATAGATTTTTTAATTGGCCTTTCGAATGGTAGCAACTATTTTTCGAGAATGTTAAAATTTGACCTTGATTCTTCAAATAGGATATTGAAGATATTTTTATAAAAAAAAATTAATTATATAATTTTGTTTAAATTCTTCGACCTTTATTGACCTTAGGCTCAAATAAAAACAAACAAACATACAAAAAAATTAATGTTTTAAATTATTTTTACAAATTAAAGCATTTCTAATCAAAAAAGATCACATGCTTTTTAATCCTATTCCATTTTTAGCTACACCAAAAACTTGAATTGACGATTATTTGAAATGTAATATAGAGTCGATATATGCCAAAACAAAAGAAATCCGCAGAGCTTTTATTTTAAATCCAAATTTACTGTTGTTTTGTGATATTACATATGTATAACATAACCCAAATTTCAGCTCCCTAGGTGGTCGTGGTCTGAGAAAATAGCCGTTTTTAGTACATTTTAAAAATTTTAGTTATAAAAGCTCACCAATCCAAAAAATTTTTTTCCGGCTATACTATTGAATTTTCGAATTAATCTCTAAACAAATGCTTAAATTACGGTGGGCCAGATAAAATATAAATATGTAATACTTAAAAATTCTTTGGAAAGTTTCAGTTGATCAAACTTTTATTTATTTCAGTGCCCGACTAAGGCTTTATGAGAAACGAACGTAAAATTGATTCATTGTAAAAAATCAAACTATAACTAACTTAAGAAAATGGATAAGGCAATAAAAAATGTAATTCATATATATTTGATAATATAGTATTAAATACTGTATTTAGCTTATTAGAAAATATCAGCAGTAGGATCATGGAAATCTTCACTGTTAACAATAGGTGTATACGTTGTATACAACGCATCTTCGTCATCATCTGTGTCTGAGTCAACATTTTTATTTGCAGTACCGATTCGCCCCCCACTTGAATTCTCTAATGCTAAATCCATGCGCTGCTGCGGCTGTATCTTCTCAATTCCATCAATAGCATTATAATTATAAGTTAACCATGAAAACTTAGTTCCCTGCTGCAACAGACGTGGCCATTTCATAAAAATACTTTTTACCAAACGTACAACCACATTAAGACCTCGTATTTCATGAGAAACATGTTCTGGCTCAACAGTACCGAGAAAATTCAATATTAAAACTTGTTCCTCTCCATTTACAACTGCAGCAAAGGTGAGTGTATCCTTGGTAACCTCAAGGTAGTAGTCATTTATGTCAGGCGCATGTATTACTAAATAAACAAGACAATCTGTTTCATGCCACTCTGTTTTTGGTCGCTTATGTAATAGAATTAAAGGAGGAGGAGCTGTCAACTTCGTGCTACTGTTGTTATCTGTTGTTAAACTATTCTGTGATTGGATTGTTGTATTGGCAGAAGAGTATGATGCATATAATAGCTCTTCATCGCTTTCTTGTATGTGGCTTTTTTCTCTTTCAACTATATGCGCAAGTTTTGGTTCAACAGTGTCTTCTTGCTTCCTCTGCTGCTCAAATGTAGCGCGATAAATAGCTTTAGTCTCAATTACCGATTTTTTAATTTTTCCTTTTTCATTAACATCCTCGAGATCTTCCAACGCTTCCTCTGCATCTAATTCATTAGATGCATTAATAATTTTTAAGAGCTCTTCAAAGCTTACAACGCCTTCATTGTTTTTCTTATTTTCGAATTCAGCTTTAAGCGATTCTGTATTGATAAACTTGGTAAAATTATTTTTGTTATTATCTAGATCAAGAAAATGTTTAGTTTCCGGATGTGGAGTAGCAATATTATGTTCCAGCAAAGATTTGTTTAACATTGTGCCAGTATTGAAATCGTTTTCCTTATCACATTCGTATAACAAAATCTCAAATGAATGAATTTCGAAATTCAAAAGCGCTTTCGGTAATTCCTTTCTTTCTAAAACAGCATAAGCATAAAGGTGATCTTTAAGAACTGGATGACGCTTAGCAAACTCATCTAAGGATATGCCTACCAATTTACAATGAAACGCTTGATATGGTGTATATTCAATGATTTCTTGCGTTGTTTCGTATAGGTAATCTGAAAACAAATTTTGAGCATCGACTGTTACAAAGCAGGCCAAATCACACAAAAAAAATCGATAAATTTCCTTATCATTAGCATTTCCAAAAACTCCATGTAACTTGGCGCGACAATATGCTTCATCATATTTGACGATACAATTTTGCATAGGCTTAAACCAAGTTGATTCAAAGGGTTTTTTCTTTACAGGTGTTTGTTTCATTTTTTCGACATGACTGTCAATGATTTCCATTAATTCACGAAGTTCTTGCATATGAAATTCATCCACTAGCTGCATATAAATATCCTTCCAGTTACCGTTTTCCATTTCATCACCGATTTCAACTTTAGTGATTGTGTGCAGCGGTAGTGTCGCCCAATCTTCTATAGATTGGCGCTTAGTTTTCATTGTGCACTTGGTCTTGTTGTTCGATTTACAAGTAGGTTGATCAAAATCAGAAAGTGGTACGAATATCTAAAATTCAAAAAATTAACATATAATTATCTTGTTATTATCTTAAAACAAAAAAACATTTAATCGAGTCAATTAAGCGCTTATGTCATTAAATATTCGATACCTTCAAGTAAACTTAAATCTAGCAAAGAATTTGTTTTCCATGAATTTTATTTTTTCTCAAAAGCTCATATAAAATAAAACAAAAAGGGTTAACCATTTTTTCTGAAGGTCTACTAGTTTTTCACTTAAGCCATCGACCACACGTTTAACTGGGTTGGAATATATTTTTGTTTAACGTTTATGTGTGTTGGATAAAAATTTTTATTCTAGCCATCAAACCGTAGAGAAATTTAAGTTATATATTTTTTTACTCGAAAACTGAAAGAAAGAAAGAATGGATTAAACAAACAAGTAAATCATACTTATTATGAACTTTTAACAAAAAATGCACTGTCAAAATTGTGCAAGGATATTTTTAGTGCATTTTATTTATTTTTTGAATTGTATTAAATAAAAAACAAAAAATATTTAGAGAAGCCTATTAGTTTTCGAAGTAAAATTAAATTCAAAAAGTTAAATTAAATGTAAAAAGTGCTCGGTCGGCTTGTACAAAATTTTAATCTAACAAATACATTAATATTTAGAGCTCCTCCATTAAAGAAACTACGAACAGTCGAAAAATAACGGACAGTCTAATATATATTTAAAAGTTGCCAAGTGCTTGAACCTCGAGGTGGCAAATGGGATCACTGTGTGACGTGCTGAACTATTTCGAGACATAAATGTTAACTTTTCGATGACCAAATATTAGTTTTTCCATCTATCGACTAGGGTTCATTATTTATTAAATTTTAAAACCAGGTTTAAAATAATGATATTTATTGGGTTAAAGCTTTCCAGTGGAAGTACAATTCAAAACAATTTCCAAAAAATTTTTCGTGGTCATTTTATCCCGTCTTTTTTGTAATTGGTAGTTTAAATATGGTTAATAATCGAAATAAACGTCAGTCACAAGTATACAGTAAATTTTCTTGTTCAGATTTGAAAACAGTAATTCTTCTTATAGGAAAATAATTTTTATTTTATTTCTTGTATTTATTTTATAGATATTAAAGTAACATTCTTTACTCTTGTCTTACAGCTCAACTCTTTGAAATTGAGTCACTTGCAACTGCGGTGCAGACGTAAACGTGTTGTTGTCGTAGACGCTTCAGAATAATCATTTAACGAAATTGCTGTTCCTGCAACTCAGTGCATCGGTTCTGTTACTGTTCACAAGAATATCCCTCGATGTCCATGTATGATAATACGGTCGAACTTTCATGGTGCACTTGAGTTCTATGATGACGAACGTATGAGCGCTAATATCCAGCTGTTGTCGTTTGCAGCTGTGTAGACCTCAAATCGTCAAAATTTCATCTCCCTCATTACAACTGTGCAGAGTGTATTTCCTGTTCTGCCGAAATTTCATTTAACGAAATTTAACGAGGGATGTCCAGCTACTAATTATGATACAGTCGAACTTCCATGGTTCATTTGAGTTCTATGTAGACGAACGCCGTACATCGGTCGAAAATAAGTACTATACTCCCAAATGAAGTACGCTTGGTCACGGTAACGTTCGCTTGCAGTATATAATGTTCGATGCGCCAAACGCAATGTGGTATATACTTTTTCACTTTAGATTTTGCTTTCACGAATAATACTTCGGCCTTTTACTTTGAACGTGTCATATATTACACTATCTTTGCTGATAGTTGTATTTTAATAATAATCATAGAGTTTAGCAACTTCAGGTATTACAGCTTTCTTAGCTAATTAGCTTAAAGCTTTAAACCAAGTAAAAAGCTTATGCAATAAATAATTGAAATGTAAAAATTATCATGCACATTGATTTATTTTTTTGTTTATAATTTTTCTTAGCATTTTTACACTTTTTCAACATACCCACACGACAAAACGCGGAATTCATAAAACTTTTTTTTTTTAGCAAAACAATAAACGGTATCTGAAAACTATCTTGTTTTCAATATGCAAAAAAAAAGGTTATTTACTAAAAAAGAAAGGTCAACAACAGAAAACGAGAGAACGCGGATAGCGCAGAACGAAAAATCAAAAACACGAATTATTTGATTTTGTCTAAAAAAGTTTTTAACGTTGTCAGTGGTAATGTTAGAATGTAGTCCTGATATGAAACTTGATTTTAACCTAGGCAATGCTTGCAAGGAAACTACAGAGGCACCAATCGCATCAAAAACCTGAGGATTGGGAATAACAGAAATGGATAGAGGAGTATTTAAGGTGGAGGAAGGGGAAGGAGGGTTGCTGACAGAAATAATAGCAGGAAAGTTGGAAGTAGAGCGAGAGGTCTTTTGAGAGGGATCCACGGAAGTTTTGGAACGATTGACGGCCGTGCCAGTTGCCTTTTTAATTTCAGTTTAAATTTTCTTTTTCAAGGAAATCTCTTGCTTAGGAAATGAGAGATTAAAGGAGTGGAAGCAAAAAACATAGCCTCGGTAATATTTTGATTTTGAAGCAAACTAACATCCGGTGAAATAGCCTCATTAAGACTTTTTTCAATTTGAGGGTGTTATATCAAGATAATTATTAACAATATCTCTGAAAAGGTTTTCTCCAAATCCCTGCAAGATAGACTGTACCAATGCAGTCCCAAAAGTTCAGAACATGAAAAATATAAAATGAATTTTGTTAGGCTTGCACAAGAGGCACGAAACATCTCTTCACATATTATTATTTCAAAATTTTTCAATAAATTAACCTATTGCAGAAAAACAGTTCGTATGGCCCTACCGTGCAGTGATTTAAATTATGAAAGCTATTATTTAAACTTACCTCATTTTTTTTATTTTCCTCCGGTGGATTATCCCAGTTTTCTTCCTGGCAATCAAATTGTTTTTCTGCATTGCTAACACTCTTTTTTGTTGCTATTTGTTTCGAGTTTTTATGTTCATCTACAACATCTAATAAACTTACATCCTCATTTGATGAAAATTTAATTAAATTTGATATGTCATTGCAAGAATCATTATTAATATCACAACTATGGTCAATATTTTCTTTAACATCTTCAACATCCTGCGTGGTCAACAATCCGAACTCTTCAGCAATATCACGTATACTTTGACGTTCATTCGACGGCAATATACAGCCAAAATTCTTTTCTACTAAAGAACGCTTGAGATTAATACGATATATATACTGCCGAACAGTTGGCAAACGCTCCATAACAATAATATTTTTTACCCAAATGGTTTTGGCAAATGAAAAATTAATATCCACACTGACACATTCATTTTTACAAATATCATTCATAATCCAATTTTCTACAATTTTTGTGCTTTTAGAATCCCAAGTGCGTTCATTGTCGAACGGAACAACACCTATTAGACGTATATCAATTGCTTGAGCTGGAAAATCTTTAAACTCTTTTGCACAAGCAAACAGCTCATCAGATTTGCAACTAGAAATGATTGTTCCAACATCAATTAGTTTTATTGTTACGCAAATCTTTTGCAGAATATCGATATGATTAATTTGTGGCATGTCTAGTACGCGTGCACGTTGATATGTATCTGATATTTTATAGATACATAAATCATTAATTTTGATCGGCCAATGCAATACCCAATTTTCTTGGTTCATATAATGCATGTTCATTTGCATTCCGAATAGGGCAGCTTTGTCCGAACGTCGCACTATATTCCATTTAGATTTATTAGGAGCCTTGTGCTCAAGCAGGCGTGCCGTATAATATGTTGGTGAAAAAACCTATAAAATATTCATAAATTAAGATTTTAAGATTAAGAATTTAAGGTTAAGATTTTACTTTCAAGATTTTAATACGCAGTTCGCCCAACGTTGGAATGTCATCACCCTTCGTAATGATATCAAAACGAGTCAAATTGTGACGGTAGTCACAGCGTGGTTCATCACATTCACCAAACTCCAAGAAAAATTGGCACAACAAAGTACCTTTAAAAATTCGGGATTCTTCGCGTTCTACAAGCACACGTTTAGACACCGCCAATATATCTGGATGTATATTTTTACATTGATGATGTTTTTTCATAAAATCCATTAGGCGCGGCAACTGCTTGTTATTCTCTTCATCCAACAAAACCAAAGAATACGCCGTTGGATCTGAAGTATTGCGAGAAAAATCTTTTGCAACAAAATTTTCATAACTTTCTGCAAGTGTTCCGAAGCGTAAAGTAAATTTTGTCCATGAAGTTGGCATGGAGTAGTGTATCAGAATGTTTGCGTTCTTAATCTGAAGCTCAGGCAATGCTGCGTCTGTACAAACAAGTATTTGGAAGCAGAGTGACTGAAAATTATATTTATTTAAAATCTTAAAAATTTAATATTTAAAAATTATTATTAAATTATATACATATTATGAGTATATTTTTAATTTTACTTTGAAAATAAGGTTAAATTAAGGATAATAGTATGGGATTTGCTTCGATCTTACGACCGACGAACAATTTTTTTTTTTTTGTCTTAATAAAAATAAAGTTCTTAAAAATATTTTGAAACGAAACATTAGCATTAGCCTATTACTCTTACTATATATATGCATATAACAAGGTCCTATTTTGACCTGTGGGGCCACTCATTCACAATGAATTTATTTATTTTTTCAACATAGGTAATTATTTTTAATCCATTAATACACAAATCTTCAAATATTGAAAAAAAGGCTTCATAGACTTATGAAAATTTCAATATGAAATGAGAAAATTATTTGAAAATTTTATGAAAGTAAGGTTAAGTTCACTGATTGCCTCTGAAAACGGTTAATTTCCTGAAAAACTTTAGTATAAATTATTGAAATAGAAAATTACAAACCTTAAAATGATTCTTAACAATACCGTTATATCCGCCACCAATATATTTTATATTTAAAAGCGGAAACCATAGTGTTTATCGATTCAAAAATAAATGGACTTATGGCATATAAAGAAATAAAAGGTAGTTACATACATATTAAAATATCCTTTAAAGATGAAATACAAATGTAGGAAGCTTGATAAATTTAAAATAAAAGCAATATGTTTGAAAGTAGCTACGAATATTATTTACCCTTTGCTTCCATTCCTCTATTGTAACAAGTACTTCAGCGTAATTAGAAATATCACCATAACCAATACATGCATATCCAGCATCAGTTATTGATCGCACAACTTCATCCCTGTCATCATCAGAATTACAAAGTATAAGCACGCGATCTTCTTCTTGTGGATGCTTCTCAATAAAATGCAAAATAGTCGTTAATTTTTGCTCTTGTGAACGTAATTTTACTGATAAATCAGCTTTGCCATAAACTGCTGCTTCCAAAAAGTCACCAATCAGAAGCAAAGGCTGATTGCACAGGCGAATCATTGATTGCATTACCGCATTCCAATCACGTGAAGTTACAACCACTTGTAGCGGGATAGTTGATTGTTTTGATTTTTTTACCATTTTGAAAATAGTACGTAGTACATTTTGAAAATCTTGATTTGAACGTGATAAAATTATATCGAGGTCGTCGATGACAAGATGTTGTAGACGTGCTGGATCTATTAAATGTTCATTTTCACTATCACACTGTAAAAGTCTCAAAAGGTTGGCTGGGGTGACGACTAAAATGCCACAACTGTTAAGCAGCTGAATCTTAGCATCCTTAGAGTTACGTACACCGAATGAAGGAACTGTGGAAACTTTGGACTTCGAGTTTATAAGCAAACGACGACAATAACTGTTGACATGCTCTACATGCGTCGAGGAAGGCACAATTATAATGGCAACGGGACCATATTGCTCTGGAAGAGCTGAGTTTTGTATGCGATAACTTACTAAACTGCATATAGGTGGTAGGTAACACCAAGTTTTTCCAGATTTTAATGGATTTACAACAAAGAGCGAGTTTCCACGAAGCAGGTGTGACCATGCATACGCCTGTACTCGATAAACTTTTGTTACGCGCATCTTAATCATTTCATCGTGAATTTCTTGAAGAAAGTAAGCATCGGATATATTCTCTAGCGGATGCAATGTGACTTTGGAATGCGCCAAAACTAAATGCTCAATAAATTTTGTTTGTAATTTTTTTTCTCCAGTTATTTCACGTATTTGCTGAGCTTGTGGAAGCTCAATAACTATTGATGATTTTATTGGTTTATTTACAGACCCTGCAGCAGCTAATGTTGATTTTTTCGACAAACTCAGCTCATCACTTAATTGTTTTTCAAGTTCTTCGAGTTTTGCATTTAGTCTCATTTGACTATTTTCTTTGGTTTCTGTGGAGCGTTTTTCCAATAGGGCACGTGTGTTAGAGGATGAACTGGTTGCGGTACTGATTTCATTTTCACTGGTTTCATTACCGCTTACACCAGGACTATTACTATTGTAAGATAAATGTACTTTAGTGTTTAAATATCTCAAGTCTAAAATACTACGATTTCCTTGTTCTTGCTCAAATTTCGCATGCTGTAGGAGCTTGTGTATTTTATTCATTTGCTCAGCAGGCGACTTAAGTTGGCGACGTTTGTATTTTTTAATAAGACTTGAAATTAAAGAGTAAAAAGTTTATTAAGGGGTTAGGCCACAATAGCGGCGTAAAAAACAAGCAAATTTTGAGAATTTTTTTCAGCAGGGCAACAAAAGTATTCGAAATTCTGGAAATAGAATTTTATTGTATGACATTTGAACATTAGAAAATAATTTTTTGAATACGTAGTGGACAAAATGGTGGCTGTACAGCCTTTCCCCGAAGAGGCTTTTTTGGAGGGTTGTTTGGCCGGACACCCAACGATAAAAAAAAAAATTTCACTGGATTGTATATATGAATAGCTAGAGAAGAACGTTGGATTACAAATCCAAAATATATATAAAAAAAAAAATCTACTTATTTCCATCAAAAATATAGTTTTGAATACACACTCAAAATTCAATCAATTAAACCAACTTGAAAAACGTTGTTTCGAGAAAAACGCGTTTATGTAGTTTTCAGTTCGGAACAGTACGTTTTGGTAGCGGTCCGCCAACATTAACAATTTGGTATATTATCCTTAAGGTACTTAGGCATCTTTTAAGCCATAAACAAAAATGGATTTCTAAAAATTTCTACTTTGGCCTAACCCCTAAAGTACATTTTTAATGTTTTGTTAGTGGCTTTTCTTAATTTAATGAGAAAAACTGTAACTGGCAACAATTTACAGTAAGATTTTGTTAATGTACGTTTTTTAATTATTATAGCACTAAAGCGTACCTGATGTCAACTGTGCGCTTTTGTTCTGGTAAATCTTCACCAACTGAATTTAAGCTGTAGTTTTTGCTGTTTATAACGTTATTTTGATTATCTAAAACGATATTGCTCAAATCGTTTACAAGGGGCTTCAAGGCATCTACACTCAAACTTGGTACATTTGTGTCAAGTAAAGTTTGTGGGACAAAACTTGTATTCGATACGTTAACATTAAATTCATCTTCTAATAATTCTTTATATTTATCGGTGTGTGCCCTAGTATGCCGAAAATTTTGATTCATGGCCGTTTTTTTTATAGCTTTGACACCGCCACTTTTTATTGAGTTATGACTATCGTCTTCTGTTGTTGCAGTATTCCAATTTTTTGATGAAGATGATGAAGAATTTGTATTTTTAGAAGTATTCAATAAAAGTTCTTCAGTTTCAATGATGCTATCATGCGGAATGTGATCATAGCGTGTTGTCTTTTTTCGATGCCAATGATTTTTTTCATCTTTGTACCGATTAAGATTGGCTAAATCAAATCCGGCTGGAATTACTGTCATACCTTCAAATGGGTCATCAGATTTCTGTAAAAAGTTCAAGTAAATGAATTAAGGAAATAGCGTTTTTTTTTAATTTTACGTGTCGTTTACTTTTTTTAGATCTGGGAAATATTTTTTTGATGTATTTGTACTGTCTGGTAGTTGAAAAGTTGTGCTATAATTTTCAATTTCACATGAAGTCTGCAAGTTCAAAAAGTATTGGATAAGTGTTAAGATTTCAAATGCTTCAAACATATTTAATTATACGAGTACTGTACTACCAACCTTGTTACTAATTGAAGATTCTTTTAACGTATATTCTGGTTCAGTTTGTTCATTAGATTTTGCTTTTATCTACATATATGATATATAAAGTATAATAATTTTTATAAAAAATGTCATCACAAATCAAATATTTATAAAATATAAAAAAAATAAACACGTAATATAACTTATATATACGATTGCTTTGTAATACAGAAATAACGAAGTAACATAGTATGCATATGTACATATATTTCAAAACTTCATAGTAAATTTTATGCTTCTATCTTCCAATCTGGATATATATATTCCATATATTCCAAATTTAATACTCCTAAGGCGAACACTTGGAATGGGTCATCTAGGTAATCAAATTAAAGTATCTTTAAAATAAAAGGAGCTCTAAGTCTAAAATTCAGATGTCGTAAGAAAGACCAATATTAGATTATAGCTTTATATGACATAAGGATATAATTTCTACAAAAACTTCAAAATCAAAAATTAACTTAGGAAACAAATTTCATTTGTAGTGCGATACAATGCATAGACGGAAAATATTTTTGAACCTTTTTTTATAATCTATCTTTTAATCTTTAAACGCGACCTTTAAGGCCTTTGACTGAAAAATGTTTACAGCCAATATTAACAGAGTATAAAAGTCAAATTTACTTAGTTCATGGTGGCTACATAACGAATCTGACCCACTCAAATAAATTAACATCGATAAAATTTATTTTTCGACACATTAGTGTACGAACACCTGTAGATGTTCACATATAAATAATTGACTGAGGTATAGGTTTAAGCAGATCAAGCTCACCTTTTTCCTTGCGTTCCTTAAATACTCAACATATGAAGATGGAGCTCCAGATGAAGTGCTGACTATCTCATCCTTATCATCGCTTTGGTATTTTTTGTCTATAGTATACGAATGTTTTTCCCTTAACTGAACATTGTTAGTTGTTTGGAAAGCTTTTAGAACAGTTATTAAAATATACCTTTTTTAGTTTATCCACACATGGAGACGATTCTATCTCAGATTTATCTTCATCTTTATTTTTTGGCAAGTCTTTTGATATATTAAGTAAAGTTGCAGCGTACTTGCGCCGTAGTTCAAGTAATTGCTGGGCGCGAGAACTTTGATAAGAAACTTCACTAGCGGTTGTTTGCTCTCCAATTGATGTGTTTCGCTAAATATGAAATCCAGCATAAGTTTATTTAATATGGAAGTACATAAAGTGAATAAATAAATTACCATTTTGTTAATAAGTTGCGATTCACCAAGGGCAGTTTCGTCAAATGATGACTCCTGTAGTTCTTCATACTGTACTTTAGAAGTTGTATCGATAGTCGTTTCATTTTGTGAAGAAATGCTCAACTGTTCTGCTTGCTTAGCAGCCAACTATTTATAAAAGTTTATAAATTTATATTCTTTGAATTTTTGGGTCAACTTTTAAATTTATAATAGAGGTTTTTATAATTGCACTAAAAAATTATTAGTTTTTTTAGTGCAATTATAGTCCACGGGTCAAAAACCTCTGCAACTTGAAGTACATATTATAAATTTTTATTCATTGAACAAGCGAACAACCTGAAGTTATAAAGTGAAATAAATCTCAATTTAGCGAGAGAAATATATCAATTTATTTGTAGGGAAGTACATACAGCCATGGACATATAAATGGCACATTTTGTTAAAAGATTGTTCTTATGCTATATTATCGTAAATATTATGAACAAACAATAAGTATTTGGTTTTTTGAAAAGTTTTATTCATCATATTTAATAATAATACGAACTTCAGCGATAATTGCGATGAAATGAGCTGGACACATAAATGGCTGTTTGGAAAATGGGGAAAATATCGTGTTAAAAATGCATTTGTTGATTTTTTGGTATGCACAAATATTTAAATCATTAATATTTAGTGTAGTAGCCTCTTTTTTTTGATGACAGCTGCACACCTGCGACCCATACTCTCCACGATTTTTTGGCATTTTGATTTGGATATGGCACACCAATCTTTCTGTGTGGCAGACCAAAGATCGTCTATATTTCTATAATTTTTCTTTACGATGACTTCGTTTTACTTTGCTGTAAGACATTTAATTAACCCTTTTCAACATAGTTGTGTTGCTGACAGATCAACAGTGAGAAATCTTACTGTTTTTTCTAATTTTTACTTTGATGCCTTTGAAAGCGGGTTACAAGTACACTGGCATTTTAAAAGCTTTTGATAAAGTTTCGCACAATATATTATTTATTAATGATATAAGTTATTCTTTTGATAACTCTAATTTTCTACTTTACGCGGATGACTTAAAGATTTTTAGAAAAATTGGGCGACCTAGATCGAGTTCAGTATTGGCTGAAAATGAATCGTTTGTCTTTTAATGTCAGTCAGTAATGCCCAAATGTAGCTTTTTTTAATTAAGTCTGTAATTGCTCGTCGGTCTATACTCTTGGTGGTGCTAGACCCTCTTGCTATAAGATTTTAGATTTGGGGGTTATTTTTGACACAAGATTTTCTTTTGTTGAACATATGAATTATGTTACACCTCAAACTTATTCTGTACTGTCTTTTATTAGAAGGCACAGCTCTGGATTCAATGATCCATACACTTTGAAAGTTTTGTATACCTCATTTGTAAGGTATAAGGTTGAGTACGCTGCCTTTAATTTGAACCCGTTTTATGCTGTTCTCTCTAACCGTGTTGAACGCATTAAAAATAAATTCATTAAGTTTGCTTTAAGATCCCTAAACTTCTTTGAACTAATTCCATTATATAATGCGCGATGTTTATTATTAAAGTTAAGATCTCTTGAAAGTAGGCGTTCAATACAATTAGTCAATTTTCTTTATGATCTCATTAATGGCAATATTAACTGTAATTTTCTGATGAACAAAATCAATTTCATTGTACCTGCAAGATATTTGCGTAATCCTACCGTTTATTATGCAAAGGTTCACATAACCAATTACAGGCAAAGGAAAAAAAAGAGTTGAAACTTATAAACGCTCAAAAAAAAATTCAACAATTATAGAATTTTCGAGATGAATGCAAAACGACATAAGAAATTTTGAAAAAATGTTTTGTTAAAGATGTTGTATACATCGCTCGTACCAATCATTAACTCACCTTTTTTCTCATTTCAGTTAACTTTTGTTTACGTGATGATATGCTCTCAGAGGTTATAGAGGGTGGCAAGCTAATATCAGCATTTGGCACACCGCACGAGCCAACCTCAGATTCATCTGGCTCTGCGTATTGTTGATTGAAGTCTGAAATAGCCTTTGCATCTCTTACTTCAAAAGCTTCTGCAGGTGGTTGTAAAGCTACTCCGTTATATTTATCACGTTTGGACTTGTTAAGTCTACCACCTAAGCGCACAAATCCTTCCTGTTCTACAGAATCAAGATCCAAGCAACTCTCCGCCAGCAGTTGATGTTTAATAGAAACGGAATCTTCAAAACCAATATCATCTATGGATGCTGTGCCAATGCTATGTTCATTTAAAACAGATTCTATCGGCATATGACCACCTACAACTCCACTAATATTTCCACTAACACGCTCATTCCGTGCACACCAATCTTCTACTTTACGTTTAGCAAAATCGTTGCAAGTATTTTCAGAATGAGAATTGTTGAATCTTCGATCAGCTACCGAGCAACTCAAAATGTTCTTCTTGTATTTATTATTCCCTTCGTTTGATAGCCAATTGGGTACTTTCGTTGTTTTTAAAGAATCACATTTTTCTCGAAACACTTTTCTATCTTCATCTATGCCCATATTAATGCCAATCAAATAATCACGTGCAAAAAATTGATTTCCTGTGTGATTAAAAATTTTTAATTCGCCCCAAAAATGGCCCTCTGATACAAATTTTTCGACATATATTAAAGATGCCGCGTCAGCTATTAGTTTTTCGAGCGAATCACAAGCACGTTGATTCCAGTGATCCTTAGTAGACATTATTGGCTTAGATTCAATAAAATCGTATTCCTTTTCACCAGGTAATATATTGACCAAGCCACCGCAACGAATATGATCAATATGCTTGCCGAAAACCTCTGGTAAGCGACGTATATGTTCAAGCTTTGTTTGAAATGGAAATCCATAGTCCACGGCCCATACGATATATTCATCCGCCGCTGTGACAAATTTTGCAACATTCACCACGCGTGCGCGTATGAATTTATTCCAAGACATAAAACGAACGGCAATCAACTCCCCAACAGTCGGTCGATGCTGGCTATTGCATAGTTTATCTTTATACACCGTTTGAAGCTGCTGCTCAATTTTTACGATTTCGTGGAAATGTTCATTTGGTACATCAATTTTGTGATACCAAAATAGCTGTGGATTTATGAAATGCGTTACAGAAATCTCCTTTTCCATGTTAACTACATAAAATTAAACTTTTTTCAGCTCAAATTTAAATTTGCAACAGTTATCTTATTACACTGAGAACGTGGTTTTATTAAACACCAAGCACTATTGTTACAGTTATTAACGCCGAAAAATCCTCCGACTCCTGGTTTATAATACAAACACTTAAGTGTTGCCAGAAAATATAAATAAATTTTTGCATCCCCAGTCGTATGCAGAGTTCATACCATAAAAGTGTTCATCAAAATGTTAGTCAAACAATTTGACAAACAGAATTTATATGACATTTGGTGAGAATGCGAACATGTGAACGCTCATCATGATAAAAACAAAAACAATTAAGCAATTCACAGTTCATTGTAAATTGGGCTGGTGAATTTACAATGTTGTAATTATACAATATTTTACGAGGTTGTAACTTGTGTTGTTATTGTTTCCCATATTAGGTTAAGCAACGCGCTAATGCCAGTCTATTCAATTTTTCAATTTTGATAGCGTTGACAGCTATTTTTTCATTTTATTGTGTTGATTTTTTTTTCCTGTCACAAACAGTAAACAAATTAACTCCACCTGACAATTGACTCTCTGCGCTCGTAGTTAGGGTTGACGCTCAACACAATTGCGTAGCACTAGCAAACATTGCGCTTAACGCTCACAGTTACACTAAGAAACTCTGTAGAAAAAATCGGTTTTCCTATTAAAACTATCGAAGTTTAACGATTCCAGCAAACATCGATTGGTCATGATTTTCCCCCAGCTCTAATCTTGCGTTGGATGAGAATATTAACTTTTGCAATTAATATAACGAAACTTTAAACATGGCTACGTCAAGCGATTCAACATTATCCAGGGAATCCAATAAAAAAGAACAAATATTTAGAGATATTAGCGCAGATGATCCTGATCCGGAGACAACACTAATTGAATCTGCCTGCATGAATTGTTTTCAGAACGGTTATACACGACTACTGCTGACAAAGATACCATTTTACAAGGAAGTTGTTCTAATGTCATTCAAGTGCGAACATTGCGGCAACGAAAACAACGAAATCCAATCTGCATCTGAAATACAAAAGAAGGGAATTCGCATTGCTCTACAGGTTAAAGATGCGGTGGACTTAAACCGACGCGTTGTGCGATCAGATTACGCATCGATAAGTATTCCAGAAGTTGAACTGGAAATACCTGCTCAGTCGCAAAAAGGAGAAATAACAACTGTCGAAGGCATCATCGAAAGAACAGTACGTGGTCTAAGTCAAGATCAAGATAAGCGAAAACTGGAACATCCAGATGCAGCCATTGCAATTGATGCTTATATAGTTAGACTAAATGAGCTGAAGGAACTAAAACACACATTCTCTGTAGTATTGGAAGATATAAGTGGCAATAGTTTTATTGAAAATCCGAATGCACCCGCAAGTGATCCAATTTGTAAAGCCGTGTACTTTTCACGCACCAAGGAACAAGATAAACTTTTAGGTATGTGAACAAATCTAAGCTTACCAACTCTGAGTTTGTAAAAATAAGTACATTTGCCTGAAATCAAAATAGTTGAAAATAAGTACAATTCCAAGCCATGGTGTAATTATATGCTGGGTGCAGTAAAGATAAAGATCAAATGGAACGAAGAAAAAAGGTAACGACCAGCTGTCAACGCAGTGTTTTAAAATTTTTGACATTTGTACGTTGCCGATTTATTTGCATTTTTTTATTGTTAAGAGAACGATCCTGTATTGCACCCACCATATAACTACACCATGATTCCGAGCTTTTGTGTTTTTGGCATAATTTTATTTTAGGGCCAATAGCCCGAATACTAAAATTTTAATTTTGTATTATGTATTTTGGAGCGCTGATCCCAATGGTGCTAAAAAAAATTGTCGGTCTCGAATGGTTTAGAAGATACAACCGTTTATAGTTTCAAACAATTTATTTATAGTTATTCACATACACATAAAATGAACATTATGAATGAATGAACAAGTAAGCTTAAGCTTATAAATTTTGCACATTCTTTTATAATTTTTGAAAATTTTTCTATTTATTTAATTAAATTTCAGGTCTCTATTCTTCGGATGATATTAGAAGCGAAGACACAAATTCTTCAACAAAAAAAGAAAACTCTGTTGATGGACAACATCTTTTAAAGCCCATTCCTGAAGGCGCTTGGCCGATCGAAGAGTTGCATGGTGAAGTATTGCAATTCCAAACTATTTGTCCAAATTGTGCTTGTCCGTGCGAAACGAACATGAAAATGACAAGCATACCCCATTTTAAAGAAGTTGTTATTATGGCAACAGTTTGCGAAATATGTGGCTCTAAAACGAACGAAGTGAAATCAGGTGGTGGCATTGAAGAAAAAGGTTTGCGTTTTAAGGTGCGCATAGAAAATAAAGATGACTTAAACCGTGATGTACTGAAATCTGAAACATGTAGCCTTATTGTGCCGGAATTAGACTGTGATGTTGGTCCATCTGCATTAGGCGGACGTTTTACAACAGTCGAAGGAATTTTGGTGGCAATGAAACAACAACTAGATGGTGGTGGTATTGTGTTTCATGATTCCTCCGATGAAAATTCAAAGCACCGATTTACAAATTTTTTACAGAAATTTGAACAAATTTTAACATTAGAATGTGCTGCCACATTAATACTCGATGATCCAGCTGGAAACAGCTATGTGCAATCATTGCGTGACGATGATGAACCTGATGAGAAGTTACAAGTAGAAAAGTATGAGCGAACTTTTGAGCAAAATGAAGAATTAGGCTTAAATGATATAAAAACGGAAAACTATTAAAATGTATTTTTTAAAATAAAGTTGAAAATGAAATTTATAAATAAATTGGAGGAATTTTGGTGGCCATGAAACAACAACTAGATGGTGGTGGTATTGTGTTTCATTTAAATTTTTAAACATTAAGGTAGATTTTTTTCTACATTAAACTACTTTAAAAAGTAGTTAACTTACACAATAAATTAATTAGTGCAATTTAAAATTAAATAAATTTTGGCGACATGCAAAATCTTCAGAAAGTTCTTTTATCTTTTCAGAAGTATGCTCCATAGTAACAGGCTCACAACCAAAACGTGAAAGCAACGAGTTTAATAAATCCTACAAAATTATTGGCTTAAATTTTTGATCCGATATACCGATCCAAAACCATTTGCGTTACTTCTCCATAGTGTTGTGGAAAGTCAAAATTGAAAGTATGCACTAGATGACGCTGGAAAAGATAATGCAACAAAGTTGAATCTGGTTGCGACCAGCACTCAAGACCTCGCAATATTAGTTGTAGCAATTGTGTGATGTCAAATAATTCGAACTATAAAAAATAGTAAAATTTAAAAAAGGGCAGAATAGAAAATGCTTACATTTATATAAAGTTTGGTGGTTGTGTGTGATAAGGTACAAAGATTTATGATAGCATTTTTAATAAGTCAGGAAGGGGTTTTGGATCGGTATATCGGATCAAAAATTGAAGCCAAAAAAAAATTTTTATATGATTAACAATTAAAAGTTTTTCAATAAATTGGACCTTGAGCCTACTCAAAAGTTTTATAATATAAAGGAACTTTCTGAAGATTTTAATAAAAAAAAATTGTAATTGGGACTTAAATTAATGCACATATTATTATTATGAGACCACAGCGATGAATAGAAACTGATGCAATTTCGCAGATATTTTAGTGTTTAATAGCGGCAACACTGGTTGTACAGATGTTATTCAGAAACATATGTCAAAACAATCGTGTTCTATTCAATTCATATATTGTGTAACAACGTTCCTGGCTAATAAATTTATATTCGAGAAGTTTTTAATATCTTTGGAAACTAGAAGGACGTCGAACATATACAATGTCTGCTGCACGAGCTGGAACACAAAGTCTTTTTAAGCGTGCATGGAATGAAATTCCTGATATTGTTGCAGGGTCTGCGCTGGCCATTGCGGGATTAGTTATGGCCGGAATAGGACTTACAAACTACTATGCTAAGGATGGTGATAATCGCCGCTATAAAATGACATACGTCGTAATGCGTCCAGATGACCCACGTGCGGCGAAAGTACATAAAGATTAAGTTGGTAGAATGCGAAGATTAAGAATCAAAGAAAATCAATAAAATAAAAATAACAGCAAAAGAAGCCAATTGAAATATGAGCAGGTTTTTATCAGTTCAAAGTGGGACACTCGTTAAAGGGCTCGTTATAACTTAGACGAAACTAGACCTGAATTTTCAATAAAACTTCTGATTTCCTTTCTGGCCAAATGATGACAGGTATAAACCGAGATAAAAAAAACCATCAAGGATTTCACTACTGAAACTAGATTATGTATTTTTGCTCAATTTTTAAGTCTTGTTTGAATTTTCGCATGTACTTAGATAATATAGCCAAAGTGTTAAAACCACATTTTATGAAACAGCTTGGCCTTGACGACATTGTTTTCTATTAACCAATTCTTCTGTAGTTCTGCTAATCATCTGCTGGTAAATTCTGCCCATTGAGACCACACTCTAATTCCATCGTATCTGCTCCCAATTCAGCAACGAAGAATAAAAGGAAATTCCGCCGCTGTGTACTCCATAATTGCACTTTGGTCAAGATTGTTCCTCAAACGAAATCATAACACATTATATTTTATGTAGTTTTTATTTATATCTGTTTTGTTTGTGCATCTTGTAAATGTTTTATTTTTGGATAACTGATTTATTTCAGAGAAGTTTTTAATATCTTTGGAAACTAGAAGAACGTCGAACATATAGAATGTCCGCTGCACGAGCAGACAATATATGGATTTCGGTGAATATATTGTACCATTTGGTAACATAATGTGATTCGACTTAACTTCCTTGCTCGGAAAATTTAAATATACTGAAATAAACACAAATAATTTGTTAAAAACTATGATTACAAAATATTTGATTTAAAATAGTACAGCGTTCGCAGCAATCATTAAAAATGAAAATGTTAAAATTTGCACAGGTTTTTAGCTTCTTCAACAGAAATAAAGGAGGTTGAGCGTTGAATCATTTAAATATTATTATACATTTAAAACTTCGAGCTTCAAGCCATTAGCGTAAAAAAGGGACATGCTAACCGCAAGGCTACTAATTAGCTCTTGTAACAAACATGTACAACATTAGGCTGGGTCAAATTGTTTGCGTAGAAAAAACATGACCAAGCGTCTAGCGGAAACGTAATCTACGGTACAAATTCTTGCCGAAAAGTTTCCTTGTTTTTGGCCAAAGGGAAAAACCAAAGGGACGAGATAAAAAATTTGTCGTATGTTGCCAAACAAAAACCACAAAAGAGCATAGACAAGAATTTGTTTCACCGAATTTGCCTGTGTAAACGCTAACTTTGTGTCGTTCTCTTTTGTGCTACTGGTACTGATGAGTTGCAGAATAAAACGCTTGATCTATACTTGACAGTAACTTCTATAGTCTGACGTCACAGCAAGTTGTTTTTCGCAGACCTCTATTAGATAATGGGCGGTACCACACCCTCCTCCATATGAGAAAAACCGTTTGTCTGTCGGATTTTCATAATTTATAATTATATACTTCTTATGGTTTGGGGAAGGTTTATAGCAATGTTTGGTTTAGAAAAATGGGCGACGACACGCCCCCTGAATCAAATTCATCATATCTCATAATTTGACGCAGATGAATGAGACTTGGTACATATATAAAAGATACGGGTAAAAGAAAGTTCCGGTGAAAAAATGAATGGTGCCACGTCCCCATATGAGAAAAAACAATTATTTTTTATTTCAACTATTATTTATTATTTGAAAGTTTTCTGTACTTGTTTTTAGAATTTATTTTCGTAATGAAAATGACAGCGAAATAAATGACAAAACGCTATTTACACACACCGCATTTAAGCGCCGGCATATAACTTCGGAATAGTTTTTTAGTTGTGGGTAGACTTGGGTATTTTTGAATTACATTTCTTTCAACTTGTGGCGGCCTTTGAACGCTTAAATTACAATAGTAAAATAAATGTTTAATTTTAAAACTCGACACAAAAAAATATAATTATAATTAATTTTTCTGCTTAATTTTAGACTACGTCGTAACAAACTGTTTCTTTTTTTTTTTGAAGTGAATAACGTGAATTGAAATTAGGTGTGTATAATTAATTGCAAAATGCGACACCATTTTTTAGTCTTACTGTCACTTAATATCCATAGTTTTTTCCTTGAAGGTAAGACTTGTTTTGAAAGATTTACTATTTTTCCAAGCAATGAATTAGCTCAATTATTTAAGTACACACGAGCCTTATTGACAACGTGTGTTTTAGGACTTTTCACACGGAAGTCATCGAGCGTTAGTTATACGTAGCTGAGCAAAAATGAACGCTGTTAAAGCTACTAAATTTTCTTACCTCGTGCTTAAGTACATAAAGCAAAAACATAAAATAAGAAATGTTTGGCGCATCCAACATATGTATATTCAACGATATCGACATGCTTGCATCAATAATTATTTACAACAACCAAATTACAGCTGAAACCAACGCACGCTTTAGAATAACTTTGGCATTGACAAAACGACCGCGCTGGTTCTGGTATTAACTGTGGCCAGTCGCGTGGACAATCGATACGGGCGATTTTCGATACCAAAACAGCAATTTGAGACGCCACCTGTGGTACGGGTTCATTAATGCCAGTCAATAACAGCTGACGTATTTGTTGTTTTTCTTCTGCGTTAAGCTCATTTTTAACGTTACGCCTCCAGTATTTGTTGACACCATTTTTCAAATACACAGCTGCCATCCAGCGTACATTGACCTCTAGCTGTTGGTTTTGAAAAATGCGCACCAGCGTCGGAAAGAATCCGGGTTGCAACTCCCATTCAACCAGCTGTTCCTCGGCTTTGCGTACGATTTCGTGACTGGGGTTGGTCGCTGCACGCAGCGCCTGACATACCATCAATTCGGGCGATGTCGATTCCAGTTCCATGTTGCTGTAGAAAAGTCAACATTCATATATTTCTCCAAGAAATTATTGTACTCTGAACTTACCGTCGTTGTTCATGAATATTTTGTTTATTCTTTTCTAATTTTTATCGCAAAATAAAGTATTTTTCCATCGAAACGAGTTAGAATTAGTTTAGAAGACGCTTTTTCATAGCGTCAAATAGCAAGAATGGAGGAAGCTTTTTTTTTCCGTTTTAGCGTCAAATAGCAAGAATGGAGAAGCTTTTTTTTTCCAGCTGTGTAAACCCAGTTTTTTGTGCTTTTTTTTGAAGAAGAAGCACGCTATTTTGTTTTTTCATTTTCGGTCATTTTTTTGATTTTCGGTCAAAAAGGGGGTAAATATGCAAAAATTTGGAACAAACGATACACTATTTTAAGGGGAATAAAATAAGGTTTCTTAGGAAGCTAAAAAAGTTATAGGTCATCTACACATTTTTTGGAAAAAATAACGGTTTTTTAAAAAAAAATTGGTCAAAATTTCAGAAAAATCGTAATATCTCCAAAATTATGGTTTAAATTTCTTAGGCTTGCTTACCATTATTATAGCCCATTAAATTATCTTTCCTTGGACACCCAAATTTTTGATATCCATGCAGCGGTTCCGAACTTATAATAATTTTTCCAAAAGCTATAGCCGCAACTTCCGATGGCTATATCTCCGAAACCAGATCCGAGCGACACTTTTTTTTTTCATACTTTTTATTTATTTTTAACCCCCTTTTACCCCTAAAAAAAAAAAAAAAAATGGAGAATGTGAGCTAAAGTAAACCTGTTCCCAAACATGCATAAAGTCACATTTTTTTTCTATCTTCCTTAAAGCAACATTTTCTAATCATGACTAATTACAAAATTATTTTAACGGAACTCAATCAATTCAAAAGTTTAAATGCGTTTTTCCCCCACTTTATGTTTTTTGATTTATGAAGCGAAATGATCTTTACATACATATGCACGTTCATGTCTGTATGTATGTGGAACAGTGAATGGACGTAACAAAATCAAAGATGATCTTGGAACTTGGAAAATGTTTTATATTGATAAAGTGGTCACTAGAACAGCAAAAAATACTCTAATCCCGATTGGGTTGGAAATTATTGATGAATATACTGTGACTGTACATATTAAATTTATTATTAAACGTTTAGATAAAGCATTTTCCGAATAACAATTAAAAGTAGATTTTGAAACCACAATAAAATGATAATTTTTACATAATCTCGATTGGTGGTTTTATTTGTTACTGGGTTTCAGATTGTTGATTGTAAAAAATAATTGTTACATTTGTTTTTGTCTGATAATTTTTGATTAACACGTGCATACTTCTTGGTAACAGATTAACACATTTGAGAACGATAGTTTATATGAAAATAAAACCATATACAGAAGATAACGCACAAAAGAAATACACAGATCCTTTCCAAAAAGTCTTCCTACAAGTCCTTCGAGATAAAACAAAAAAACGATGAACGATAACACAGCTCAACAAAATTCACTTTTTTTTGTTTGTTGCCCTGGATGTATCTGCGGATTTTTATAATTTTAGGTACCCAGTTTACGAATATATTCGTGAAAGTACTGTATATGAAGCAAAGTCGGGTTGTAGTATTTTTTTTTTCAAAAAGTAAAAACCTATAAGTGTTGGTTGGTATAACAATTATTAATTGATAAAGTTTGTCGTTACCTATGAATTTTCGAAAAAATCGTGAACTTCATACCCCCTTATTTCGAGAACAAATAATGCTAGGGCCTTACGTAGTTTTATTGCTAGGCTTTTATTGATACTACAATAACGTGAAATTTCAGCTAAATCCGGTGCCATAATTTTTTTCACCTGGAATTTTCGTATGTTTTACCCCATATGAAAAATAAAAAAAAAGTAAAAAAAGTTAAAAAAAAAAATTAAAAACAAAAAAGTTGCATTAACCGGGGCGCGAACCAGCTCAGTTCACAGGAGTGGTATTTCAACGTGCGTTAGCTGACGCGCTTTTCAACATTATACAAAAGTATATGCACGTCACGCTGTGACAGACGACATTTTAAAGTTAATCAAAGTAATCCAACATATCGACATGCTTTGCATCAATAATTATTTACAACAACCAAATTACAGCTGAAACCAACGCACGCTTTAGAATAACTTTGGATTGACAAAACGACCGCGCTGGCGTGTGGTACTTCTGAGTTATGCTGAAATGCGCGTTAGCTAACGCACGTTGAAAATACGCTCGTGTGAACCGAGCT
This sequence comes from Meiosimyza platycephala, assembly GCA_963662105.1. Lineage (NCBI taxonomy): Eukaryota > Metazoa > Arthropoda > Insecta > Diptera > Lauxaniidae > Meiosimyza > Meiosimyza platycephala. The sequence continues at coordinate 24,010,081 of OY759208.1, forward strand.
TGAAGCCTTAGTATTCAACTTGTTTGGTGTTTCGGAATAATTAAGTATGGCATCCCTGTGCAACATTACGAAGTACGATTTAGTTTCGAATTTACGAATCCGCCATTTCTTCGAAGAACGAAGCGAAGAAGAATAAAGTGTGTTCGTTCCTTCGTATTTCGTTCGTAGTTCACGCGTTTCTTCACATCGTTCATCGTGTTGTAAAGTAAAATCAAGAGTTTTATACAATTTACAGAAAAATTGTGCACCAAATCTAAAGTAAATGTTAAATTAACAACTGAATTACTAAAATATTTGTATAAACAGTAAATAGCTTATCTACATCTCAGAATATTTTCATTAATGTCTAGCCGAGTTAGAAAAAACGGAAGAAAAGGTGGATGTCGTATAAAGTAGATGGAAAAAATATTGCGAAGGAAAAAATGTGTTCTACTCTGACAACGACGTTATTATGTGTTAAAGTGAAATGAACTGATATTTGAGGAATGTGTGAGTGAAACCATTGAGTTGAAGAAAAAAAGCTATAGAAAGACTGGAGCACCCGCAGCTCGAGGCCACCACAGCTAAAACAGTAACGAGTTATTTTTTATTTTTAATACTCTGAATTTTTTTAAAATACTTTGTGCAAATTAAATATAAAAAACAACATAAAACCGATTTATATCCGAGGAACAAAATTTGAGTAAAAATATAATTTTTAAAAAAGTGTGAATGTATGCGTGTATGTGTGCATTTTGGAGAGAATCAAAATTACGACAAAATGTCTGAACAGGATTCGGAAAGTAGTCCCATGCGGACAACAGAAGCGTCTAAGCGGAATCCAGCAACATGTAAAGATACTATGGACGAAGTTGCAGCATCAGCAGCGAACAATGTGAGTACAGTTATTTTTCATACAGAAAACATCTAATTTACCCATCAAAACTTTTATTTGCTTAAACAATAGATTTCTTGGGTTTTCTATGGGTAATAGGGGGCCTAAAGCAATACTTAAACTTTGAAAATGGTCTTCCTTCATATAATGCCCGATGCCTTTTGATTAGTTTAAAAACCTTAGAAAGTAGAAGAAAAATTTTGTCTCTACTATTCTCACATGACATTGTGTCTAACTCAATTGATTGCCCTGATTTACTGGGTCAGGTTCATTATAATGTTCCAGCAAGAGCTCTAAGGAATCAAATTCCTTTTCATCTGATAACTCCTCGCACTAATTACGCTGAAAATGCGCTCTATTTTTAGAGCAATGAAATTATTTAATGAAGTTAGTGGTACGAATGTTATAGATTTCTCGGCTACAAAATATGTAGTTAAGTATATATTAAATTATTTTTTTTTGAATTAATGTACATATATTATGTTTATTCTAGTCTGTAAGAATATTTATGTTCATAGACTTAATTAATTAATTAAAATAAATAAATATATAAATATATATGGAAAAAAAAGTGTCGATCAAATCTAGTTTCGGAGATATAGCCATGAAAAGTTGCGGAGGTATTTATTTAGAAGAGAATCCGGCCCAAATCAACTCCAAAATTGTTTTTGGCTACCACGGTACTTTCTGGTACCTAAATATAGTAAATACTCTATAATTATTATACAATTCATGATGTGGGAAGACATTTAAAAAAACTTTATGTTTTTTAAATTTCTTAAGTCAAACATGAAGCTTTAATGCAAAATCACTGTGGCTGGTCTGGTGAAGCCGGTCTTGTAGTGAGTTAGGGGTTTTCAACCGCGGCTCAGGATTCTAGAGTGTGTCCAACACCGGCTTCGCTGGTCACATTGTTCTTACAAATTGATTTTCATATTTTTTTTTTATATGCCTCATCATAAACTTACAATTTTTAGGTACCAGAAAGCATCAAAGTGGTTAAAAATATTTTTTGGAGGCTAAGTATTTACCAAAATCAATGTAAGTTGGAAACTCCAAGATTAGTTTCCAAAAATATGGGATGATAATTTTATAAGTTAAAATATTGGTAAAAGCATCTCTCAAATTTAACCTAAAGTTTTCGAGATGTGACTGATTTTTCTGAAATTTTGCCAATTTTTTTTAAAATCCATCTCAGTTGAAAATTTTTGGTGTAATCGGCAAAAAGTATATATACATGAAGAGTAAGACTCGCTCTCACGCCATAGGAAATTTTGCTAGCTAACTTGTTAAGGCAATCTTCATTTTCCAAACAAAATTTCGTTCAATTCCATTTCAATTGCGCTAAAATCTGTTTAACTCAGCTTCGTACGGAATTTTTAATTATTTTTACTGCAAAAATCAGGATTAAAATGACTATTTCAAGTTAGATAGCAACATTGAGAACAAATACAAATTATTGTAATCGGTGGCCAAATGTTCCCTTATTTTATTCCTATATAAGAAATTTGAATGAATGGGTTGCCACGGCAAAACCGTTGGTGCCCAAAAACATCAAAAAAAGTCTTCGGTTTGCAAACGGAAAACTTTTTCAAAGGCCTGAATTATTGGAGTATGATTATTTAAAGCGATAAAAAAGTGTTCCGTTTCCGAACCGAAGACTTTTTTTGATGTTTTTCGAGGGCACCAACGGTTTTGTCGTGGCTACCCATACATTCAAATTTCTTATATAGGAATATACTAAGGGAACATTTGGCCACCGATTACACCAAAAATTTTCCGCTGAGATGGATTTTCCAGCTTGATAATGGCCCACAACATTGATTTCCACTTGTCAAACCTTGGCTGGACACACAATCCACCCAGGTTCTGAAGTGGCCACCTCAAAGTTGGGACTTAAATTAAAGAAACTTGGGAGGCATAATCAAGCGAAACGTAGTAGCACGAAAACCTGCCAGTAAAGCAGCTTGTGGCAAGTTAATCAAGAGAAGTGGCATAAAATTATTCCAGACTAATGTTCACGCCTGGTAGGCATCATACTAAACCGATTCTCAATATTTATTAAACAAAAAGATTCTCCTACTCATTATTTAGCTAAACTAATAAAAAAAATAGGACTCATACCAAAAATCCAACAATTTCAATTACTTTCTTTCAGATGACTTAATTATATGACCTTTATTGACGTTTTTGAATTTTTCTGGATAAGACCAAGACATTTATTTTGATTTTTTTTTGCTGCATACGATTGACTCAATTACACAAGTGTATGTAGGTATTTAACAACAATAAAAACAAAAATCCTTTTACCTTTTATACGTTACTATTTTTCATAGAATAAGCTGAACTTAGATAAAAAGATTATCATTAGACCAAATCCATCTCAAACCATGCAGTCGGAGTGACTTCAAATTTCGGAATTGGTTGCCGATTAAATATGTTGTTTTTTCAAAGTAATTAAGGAAATATACCGTTCCCCGATTTGATTGAAAATTATTTTTTACGAAGTTTTAGTGTCAGAGCTTGAAAAATCGTTGAAAATTGTTTCAAAACAGGCGCATTTTCATCCAAATCAAAATAATTAATTTTTGTCTTTTGATTCTAATAGAACTTCTGATTCTCTGCCAGAATCTTTAAGAAATTTTGAAAACTGTTGAAAATTGGCGGAGTTATAGCGCTTTTTATGAAAAAAAAAACAAGGCTGCTTTTCTCAAAACCCCCAATTTTTTTTCGCTTAAAATTTTATTGTGAATTTGTATTAATATGAAAAAGAAACGATAAGTGTTTAATACCTGTTAACCCACATTTGAGGTCAGGAGATTTTTTTCCCAAAAAGTAAAATGTCAATTTTTTTTTTATCATTGCAAAGCCACTCTACGGTACTATTTTTAAAGCAAATAACAACAGCAGCATTTCAAATTACCTTCTGCAAGTCCTGCTTGCATTCTGCATACTTTTTTTCACCGTTATTTTCGTAATAACATTGCAAGCACATATAGCTTTTTCGCTGACAAAGTCAAGCAAACAAAACATTTTAAACCCACAGAAGTAGAGTCAGTGAAATAGCTATATTTACGTACAATGTTTTTATATATTTCCCATAATAAAAATTTTTGAATTTACAAAAAATAAATACAATTAGTAAATATTGCACAATCAAAATTATGAAAATCGAATAATTATATTTAAGAAAATGATGATGTCTTTCAATGAAAGCCGAAATATTGGAAATACACCTGTCCCTCGCTTTGCGCGGGGGTTAGGGGAATGAAAAGTGTCGCGCAAAGCGAAACCGCGTAAAGTGAAGTGGGAACTTCATGTAATTTAGGGGGTTACGTTCCTGACAAGAGAAATACATAAGACTAAAAGACATTCACGATACTGAAGCTATTATTTTGCTATACAAAATCATTTATTTCCATAAAAACATTTGTTTAAAACAGATAAAAAGGAACAACGAACTTTAAAACAGTAATTCAAACAAAATTCATTTATAACAAATTAAAATAATACGTCTTACAACATATTTGGTGGTCGTTTAAAGAAATCAGTCACAACAATCAGTCTTACTTTTTTCGATTTTTCTAAATGAAGCTCCAGGTAAGGTGCTAAGGCAGCTCTTACGTTGCTTTCAAACGTTCTCAAGCGCCTGTCATCTGTATAAATTTGTACAGCTTCTTGCACCAGTTTTTCACCCAAAGCTAAAACTTTTGCCAAGTTGGTCACCGTCATCTGTTCTTGTGTAGTTTCAATCCCTTCAGGACTTTCAGAATGCCCAAGGTCATCAAAAAGCTCAATCACCGCTTCTACAGCAATGTTTTGTCCATCTGCTTCAACAGATCATACCATGCCTAATCCGCGCAGATCGAGGTTAGTCGCGTAAATCGAATTTTAGGTAGGCAAATGAATTTCGCGGAAAGGTGAATTAGCGCAAACTGAAGTCGCGCATAGCGAGGGACAGGTGCACAAATTTAAATATTGTTCAACAATTTTAAATTGAATTTTTAACTGACCTAAAGCTCAAGTAAAAACAATTGGTGTTAATTCTATATGTATAACATTTCTATTGTGTACCGTCGGTTATAATTCTGTTCTTGTTGCAGTATTTTCGTACCGTCGAATTGAGGAGTATGTCCTTTAAGCAGTGCACCGCGAGAGCTGTTTTTGATAACTTTTTGATTTTAGATCCGATTTATGTGATGAAATGCGTGCCCTTAGTTTTGATTTTGCTGTCAGATAATTCCCCCTTTTATTTAATCTCATATGTATGTATGAGGTCGCATTTTTCCATGTCATGAAATATCATGACGGCCAAAGCCCAAAACAGCTATCAGTAAAGTTAATTTTTCAGTAAAAAATTAAAAATATATGATGGATTTCCCCAAATACTCAATTATTTTATAAAAAAAAATACCACGGTAGTCAAAAAAGCTGTTGATGTTTTTTTTGTGAAATAATTTTCAAGATTTCAAAAATATAGCTTTATTTTCCAGTAAAAGTAAGATTAGTAAAGTCAAATCACAAGCAAATAGTATATAACTGGATGGACATAAATAAACTAAACTTTCTTAATATATAAATTGAGTTAATGTATGTTAATATAAATTTTAAAAAATTTTTTTTTTAAATTGGGTCTAGAAGTTAGTCATATCTTCAAAAACAGCGACACAGATTTTAATCTTTTATATGGCATTTCCACGAAAAGTAATGTTTTTGCCCCGTACGAACGCCTGGTTTTTTGCAATTATCTTGGAATCGAAAAATTACCCAAAATCAACCTTAGCACCAATTATAGAGCTAATTAAGAACTATAAGTTAAGCGTATTATCAAAATAAAAATCAGTTTTATTTTGACTTTTTTTTACTTTAAATGTGTTCGACGGTCGGACGGGACCCACGGAAATACCCATATACCAATACCATACTGTGAATGTTCACAGTGTTTAAAAATCTCGATCTGTGTAAATTAATCCGAATTTACTACAAATTTTCCCAAAAATAAAGTTAAGCATTTCATGGGGCTCCAATTAAAAAAGTCATAGGAGATATGTACATATGTCTATGTTGTGCTTCACATAGACGCGTAAGTTCTCGTTAATTTTTGAAAACATTTTAACGTTTAATAATTTTTTTCTCCATGCTGTCTTTGATTTTTCCATCATAAAGAAGGAAATTTGAAATTTATTTTATTAAAAAATGATTACTTTCTTTATTATCAATGCCAAATTAATGCTTGATAATCTTTTACAGTCAATCATCGGAAAAGTCAAATCGCGTGTATCCAGTATTTTTCCAAATAGTTTATCAAAATGGTTTTCACCATCATCAACAAAGAACAATAATAACGATTCCCTTAATGGAAGTATTAGTGTTGGAGGAATTAATAGACGTCGTAGACGTTTAGATATTGAGGAAGACGATGACGATGATGATGAAGACGTTGATGATGAAGATGCAGAGGATGACGATGCTGATGAGGAACATGAATTGGGCGAATATGATGAAAATTTAATAGGTCATCAGCAAGATGATGAAGACAATTCTGATGATGAGAGCAATAACAGTGAAGAGGCAACTGCTGGGATTACAATGACAAGTGGTTTTAAAATTGCAGCACGGAGAGATGCGTTGCGCCCTTGTGCAGTAGTACATCAACCACCATCAAAACGATCTCGTTTAAATTTAGACGTTAGTATAAATATTTTTACTCTATATTATATCTTCAAATTTAACTTCTAATGCTTATGTATATTCTCTCATAGATAACAACACCAACAACAAGCAGCATTCGTAATACTTCTTCAATGCAACGCCAGCCAATTGTATCATCTACACCAGCCACAGGTGTTAGTAACTTTCGTGCCACATCTATAGATTTATTACCTGGCGCAGGAACGGGGCGACATACAAATCGTTATTCGCATTTAAATTTATACGGTAACCAAGGAAGAAAAGAGGCTGCATTTAGTTTTCAATCATCATCTATAGCTAATGTTTCAACAAGCATAAATTCCATTGACTTGGAAACAGAACAAGTAAACCAGGCAAATTTGCAAAATGACATTATGAGGTAAGTAAAAAAAGATTTGCGTAGGCTAAATTTCGCCTCTACACGGTGGTCTTGGACTCGAAAAAAGTTTGGCTACACTAACCAAAATTTGTCGAACTATGTAATCGTTATTTATACACAACATATTTATGCCCAAATTGATACTGATGATGAAAATATTTTTTTTTAATTTAATTTCATGACTTTTTAATCCAAGTTTACATTCAATAGTTTTTAATGTACATATTACTTTAGTTTTTTAATGTTTCTTATTCACCTACATAATAAACATTATCATGTTTATAACGAAACAATTTTTTTCAAAAAAAATTAAACCGGTACTCATATTTATTAGCAATGATTTCGTCCTGATTTCGATTCCAGTCTGATTCACCGATTATTCGTTAAAATCAGTGAAAATCAAATACGCACAATGCTTTAACAACGAAATGGGAGAGAATGAGAGTAGTGAAAGTACTTCAAGATTTTGAGCATAAATAGGTATGAGTCTGTAATTGCTAGGCAGGGCCGCCAAAAAAAAAAATCCGTTCCCGGGGATAAACCATGTCGTATAAGTAACGTATCTCTACCGAATCGGACCTTGATGGCATCTGGTGAACAATTCGACATTGGAAATGGTCATAGGCCACTAAATTTTCAGAATTCGTCGAAGATAATTTTTGGTGAACACTTGTAGATTGTGCCAGAGTGTTGTTGGTTAACTAGGTCTCACAGCCGTGCAGCAGAACTATAAGATTTTGAGCTTCGTTGTCGTTGATAAAAAAGAATACTTCCAGACGTGTAAATTTCGTTTTATTGATCTGGCATGGATGTTCTTTTTGACACCCAGGTAAGAAAAGCAATTCACTTCTATGCTTGATTCGCCTATCAAGAAGCTATTGCTGCCACTGCTTGGTTGGATAGACATGCTATTTTGTTTTATTTTTATTGCTTTTCAAATCTATGTACTTACTTCTTCAGAAGGAGTGCGTTATTCTTGCATGTCGGACTACTTGGTGGCGAGGAGGCATATGTCATCGGCATAAGCGAAGTTTTCCAGATGCTCGTTGAATGTTCATTGAATGCCACGATTTGAAGAGTCTACATCTCTGTTGAGAAAATCTTTCAGTACTATCAAAAACAATATTGGCGACAGAAAACAACCTTAGCACACACCTGCGACGGACTCAAAAGAATCAGGAAGCTTCCCGTTGTGTAATGCTTTACATTTGAAACCTCTTATTGAGCCTTGATGAAATTAATGATCTTGGGTACGGCAATATCCTGATGCAATAGTACTGTTGTCGATGAAAGTTAAATGTAAAAGCTTGCCAGTTATTTATCTGCTCCACTTAATTTCATTTGCTGGTCTTAATTTCATCAATACATGTTCTGTTCGGCCGAAAATCTACCTGTTGTTTCCGGATAAGTTCTTTTTTTTTCACTGTAGTTTGTTATTTCTATTAGTGAAGATGGACATGAGGCCAGTCGCTGTGGTCTTTCCTCAAGGAGAGGAATATGAGGTGGACGGTTTATGGTTTCCGAAAATGTTCTTTCCAGATTCGCTGGTGATCTTTTGAAGTTAATAGGTTCCGGGTCTTCTTTCGACCGGCCTATTTTGTCCGAATTTATTGCCTATCATCTTACGTGTTATTTCGTAAAGCGTATGAAGGTTCCTGATTTCTGCGGATTATTGAGCTTTGGTTGCAAGGTTTTGTGTATTTTTGTTTGTCCATTTTGCGGGAGGCTTTTGTCTCCTTATCTATTTGTGCGGCGTCTTATTTCTGATCTCTTGGTTGCACTTCTTCTGTCGCTCCTTTTTTCTTTGGATATCGTCATTTATAAAGGGGTTTCTGTTCCGACGAATTAATGTTTTGAGCTCCGGGGGCTAGTGTCACAGAGTTTGCTGCTTCGTCGATTCAGTTCTCCTGTTGACAGGAGACTATCTATGTTGACTATCTAGTCTGAGTCGAAGAGAAGCCATAAGGAGGTTAAGTTCAAAGCCGATGTCGGCGCTACTCCTGACCCTCACGGCAAGAAGCTCATATTTCCATGATCTCTTTAAACCAGGAATGGCCAGAAGAGCAGAGTTTGGGAGCAGGAAATCGCTAATCACCTGATTAAGCGAGCAAATGCGTAAATTTGCAAAATCTAATTCCAAGAATTGAAAAAAGTCAAAAAAACGAAATGCGATGGGAGCGATCGCAACAACAATTGCGTATATTTCCTTTCGATGCACAAGCATGAAGTCACTTGTGTTGATCCATTTTTCGTTGTGAGCGTCGCGTTGTGGCAGTAGTTCGTATTTTTCTGTATTGTTGTTATTGCTTTATATTTTGAAAAATAGAAAATTACAAAAGCAAAAACACTGCAACTGATAATGAACAACTGAATAGTGACAATAAATGTTGACAAAAAAACTGGAGTAACGGTATATGTACCAATATTTAATTTTTATTGTTGCTTGCTTGTGTTTAGATTTTTTTAACTTTTGTGGAATCTACAAATGACATTTTTCATCAAATTTATATGAGGGCTCATCATATTTGGGAATGAGCAGGAATAATTAAATTTTGTTCGGCCATCCCTGCTTTAAACAGATGTGGTCTATTTTGTTTTCAGTACGGTGATCAGGAGAAACCCACGTATTTCTATGTTTAAGTTTGTGCTCGAACAATCCCTTCAATCATAAGATTTGTGTCACTGCAAAACTGGGTTGGAGGTTCACCGTTTTATACTTTTGGTGCCGACGCCATGTCTTGTTGTCGCGTCCTACTTTGGCGTTGAAGTCGCCTATAACCACAAGTATATCGTATATAAAACGTTTTTTCATACATGAATTTTACACTTCCAAATCCGATGTGCATGCTGCCGCAGCTGGTTGATTCACCGGTATGGTACACTCACGAAAACGTTTACGTAGTTTTTTTTATTTTAAATAAACAAGCTCAGCTATGTTCAACTCGAAGTTATTACGAAGTTCATGGTCTGAAATTAGTTACATGACTATTCTACAATAATTCTCAATATTTGGTGCTATCAAAATGAAATTCGTAGGTCACACACCTTCTGAATAAAATTTGAAATATTTTCCACTCCTTTTAGAACCATATATGCCTCTTTTCTGCTCTACGGCTTCGCACATAATATATTTTTCGATTTGAAGCACACTTTTTAGTTATGAATGTATAGAATATATCGGATTCCTTTTACAGAAATCAAACAAAAAGTCAGTATTCAGAAACGGTTTGCACCAACGTTTTTATGTGCATTTAAATAATATAAAAAAATATTGGCAAATATACATACGTATATGACTTTGGTTATCAACAGATTTTCAATTAAAAGCCGTGTTTTTTTGACGCTTTTACCCGCTGAAACAAATTTTTGTATGAGAATGACAGTTAATTTAGTCGGCGATACTTATCGTCCACTCATTTCTCATACAAAAATTTTTTTTAACCGTGTCAAAAAAAAAACACGGCAAATGTAGTGTTAATTTGCATTAATACATGAAACGATTAGTTCAATGAGGCTTTTTGAATCTCAAAATTATATTGTATACACGTACAATTCATGAACGGAAACTACTGTTTTTTTCTCTTCATAGTTCCCGACGTAGTTTAAATATACCACCAACCACTTTAATCTCAACGGAACGTTATGCTGGATTGAGCAATCTGAAACGTGAAGCTTTATCAAATATCAAACATGAATATTCGCACACTTCTTCGTTGCCAAGACGTACATCTACTACAATTTTTGAAAATGAAACTAGTGATAATTATTTTGAACAACAGCAGCAGCGCTCATCCCAACAACTTCAACAGGAATTACAACTGGAACGTGAAGAAGTAAACGAGGACAACGAATATGAAACTCAACAATCTAAAAGTTTCAACGGAAGACTAGCAGACATTGTAACATACAAAAGACAAAAACTAACAAATGGCGCTAATGATGCACTCAATATTACTGCTGATACGTTTATTAGAGAAGGAGCAGGCAACTTACGAGATTCCGCATCTGAAAGTAGTGATGGTGGTGGTGTTGGTGGCGTTGGCATAGCTACCAGAAGAGCTGAAACCGCAGCTAGTAGTTCAGGCCAAGTTAAACAAAAAACGGCAGGGCTATTTAATTTATCAGCAGCAAATAGCAGCCGTAATGGAAGTCGTACCTCCTCATTTGGCAACGGTTTAAACTTTTATACACATTTGGAGGGTCGTAAGTCGCTGTTCGCTGGAACACAATCAGCAGCAAATGGTCAACAAAACCTAAATAATTCAACATTGTCATTAACTTCTTTGAATCGACGACAATTTAATGCCTCCATATATGGCAGTACTTCCGCATTAAGTGATAGTCGTCTTCTAAATACATTTTCACCCTTCTATAAAGGTAAAACAACTTATGGTGGTGCTTCTGCCTATAATAAATACGCAATGTTGGGTACTGGCGCTGGCGCCAATTCTGCTGTTCGTATTACGCCAACGCTAATACGTCCTACATCAAGCTTATCTACGCTCTCATCGTCTAACAATTCATTGACTGCAGCTGCTGTAGGTGGCAACGCGTCCGCAGAAAACTCGTCCGCTTTATCAAGCACAGCTAAAAGAATACTCGACCTTATTAATGACTTTGCCACACCTTTAAGTGATGCTAAAAAAATGGCAAATAACCTTAAAACATCTCAACTACAAAATCAACCTCAATTTGCCAAAGGTCGTCGTTTCAATGATATCGATTTGAGTACTACACGCGCTGTGCGTTTATCACAAGTTCGTTCACCTTACATGCGGCCTACAGTGACACTGCATCCAACACCAAAAACTAATTTATCGAAACCCAATACTGTGTTACCTCCCGTGCGTGAGTTGCAGGTACCATCGATGTCTCAACTTTTACAAATGAAAAAAATGCAAAGCACTACAGAGCGTTCACGTCAAATTGCAACAGAAAATAGTCATAAAATAACAGCACAACAACCATTAGCAGCTACATCATTATCAGAATATACATTACCAGTTGAATTGCATTCCGATAAACAAAAGCAGCAGCAGTATCCAAAACATACTAATAAAATTAAAAATAAAGTTACCAGCTCAGTGCGAGTTACTGCATCAAAAGATACAACTGATGATGCACCATTATTAACTGTCAATTTGCCAAATATTGCATTCCCAATAATGCGATCTGCACCGAAATTTGACATTTCCTTGCCAACTACAATACCTACAAAGTCTCCAACATCGTCAACATCAGGTGGTGGTGATGCTAAATCATTTTTTGACAAGAATGAATCCGTGTCCACATATGCATTAAAAGCAATCGGCGCCGTCGACAATACACCTCAAAAAATCTTAACTACAGCACCTATAGGCATCCCTATTTCTCGGCCAAAGACAAACTTTAGATTTTCAGCTCCATTGCAATTAAAAGGTGTGTCTCCACAAAATGTTATAAAAATTAATGGAAACTACAAATTTAGCTCTCCCATGTTGATTCAAAAAGATGACGGTAATAGTCAGATCACAGCGTTGAAAACTCCAATTAGCCAGACTCAACCACCACTACAAATGAAATCTGGTAGCGTTTTAGATGCGCTCAAAAAACCGTTTACACTACCAACAATAACCAATTATCAATTTAAGAAATCAACAAATGAGTGGGAATGCGAAACCTGTATGATACGTAACAAGCAAGAGCTAAATAAGTGTGTAGCATGTGAAACACCACGGAAGAGCACAGTAGTTGAAATTAAACCTTCAACTTCCCTAAACACGACAGTTTCTGGTTTTGGCAATCAGTTTAAAAGAGCTTTGTCTGAATGGGAATGTGACTCTTGTATGATACGGAACAAGCAGGATTGCAACAAATGCGTAGCCTGTGAAACTCCACGCAAATACAAGAGCTCAGCATTGGTTCCTAGTCTTATTAGTGGGCCTTCATTTGGTGATACCTTTAAACCGAAAACTAACACTTGGGAATGCCCAACATGCCTTATAAATAACAAAAATGATTCTTTAAAATGTGTGGCCTGTGAAACTATGAACCCAAAGAGCATCAATAACAGTGCTCTCATGCCCAAAATCGGTGTTCCTTTGTTGTCGTCATCTGATGCCGGTTTCACATCGTTGGTTGCTTCGCAAAAAGCTTCTAAATGGGAATGTGAAGCTTGCATGACGCGCAATGATACCTCTAGACTTAAATGTATTTGTTGTGAACAGGCAAAACCTGGCTCGCAGACAGTAAGTGAAGATGTACCCCAATTTTCTTTTGGTTCAACTGCAGCGGCTAAGTTTAGTTTTGGTTTTGGCGGTGCAACATCAACTGCGCCAAAGGAAGAGGAGCTACGTAAGCATGAAAATGCTGAAAAGAAGACTGATACTACAACGACTACAGCTACGACGGGTTTTGTTTTCGATACCGCAGTATCATCTTTACCCAATAAAAGTTCAGGATTTACCTTTGGTATCAAGCCTGTGGGTAATTCGTCTGAAAATAAAGAGGTTGGAGAAGATGATGCCGATAGTTCGAAACCATCGATAAATAAGAAGGTTCTAACAGATTTTAAATTTGGAACTTCAACGCCGTCATTAGTTGCAAGTAAAGTTTCTACTTCAACAACAATGGTAACCACAACTGTAGCAAGTGTAACAAGCGCCACCAGCACAGCTGCAGCAATAGCTACGCCAAATGTCAAGTTTAGCTTACCAACAGCAATAGCTGCTTCTAGTGAAAACCCAAAAGCAGCCCCAACGCTTACATTTGGAAGCAGCAGTACTTCTTCAACTTCAACCTTAAATATTGTTGAACAACCAACAACAAGTGGTTTCTCATTTGGACTTTCGAAACCGGCTGAAACCCCTTCTGCGGATGCAGTTGCTGAACCTCAAAAGGAAATACCAACAAATGAGGGTTTTACATTTAACGCGCCTATAAAAACTTCAGCTACAACAAACACTCTTACATTTGGAGCAACACCGACTACAACAGCGGCTACAATTGCTGCAGCTGCAACGGCATCAATAAAACCGTTTAGCTTTAGCTCCCCTACATCCACGTCTACTGCCTCTGCAGCACAGACAACTTTATTAAATACTGCACAAAATTCTGGCGGTTTTAGTTTTGGAAATGCATCTACATCATCATCGAATTCAGCTGAAATAAAATCTTTGTTTGGCGCAGCTACCGCTCCAACATCCATTACAACTGTTTCGCCATCAATTGCAACAACTAGTGCAGGTAAAAATGTCTTTGGTTCCTTTGGTGCTGTTTCAACAACGAGCACTGTTTTTGGTGGAGCAATGCCGAGTACAACTTCTTCCTCAACAACTACAGTCTTTAACACGAGTTCTACCTTTGGTTCATTAGCATCATCTAATACTGTGTCGTCGCCCCAATTCGGTATTTTTGGCAACAGTGAAACTGTTGGTAAGCCAACAACATTATTTGGTGCTGCAAACAGAGTGGCAACGTCCTCAAATACACCTTTTGCATTTGGTTCAACAACTACGACCAATTCCAATGCCACAACTACAACACATTCAACAACATGGCCCAAAAATAGTTTTGTTTTTGGTTCGCCAGTTTCCGCAGCCCCAACGTCTATACTGAGCAATGACACTTCAAAACAAACACCACATTCATTTGGTAGTTTTGGTATACCATCAACTTCAGCAATAATTGTCAATCCAACCGCTTCTTCGTCAATTTTTGGTAATTTGGCAGCAACTGCAACAACTGGTACTTTTGGTAGTGTGACTGCAGCTACACCAATATTTAGTTCAAATTCTTCAGTTGTCGCTGCTGGTCCCACTGGTGGTGGTAATAATAATTTGTTCGGCTCAGCTGTATCACCAAACTCTGCAAATTCAACATCTGTCTTTGGCATAACGCCGTTTGGTAGTAGTAGCTCAACTGCTTTGGCACCAACTTTCGGTAGCCCAGCTACAGCTAATAGTGGAGGAATAGCACCGACATCAAGTACATTTGGAGGTTTCGGCTCTTTATCATCTGCTACAACTGCTGCCAATACAACAGATGGCGCTTCAGCTGCAAAGAAACCAGATACAACTTTTAGCTTTGGCAACACACAAGCTGTATCACAAAGTAATATTGTAAGTTGAAATTGATAATTTTATTATGCCAGCTAACAAAATTTAAAAGTTTGGTAGTCTTTTTTTACTCAATGTGTCATTATATCTACTTTTTTTTTCTACAAACGTGAGTGAAATTTTAAATAGATATATATCTGGTGTTCAAAACCCAAAATGTCATTACCAGCTAGGGAGCTTATTTTAAGAGCCTTCGCTCTAGTTTGCACAAAATGAAATATTGAGCTGCAGTTGAGACTTCGTGCGATTGGACTTACGTTGCTGGGTTTTCCAATGGCTACAATATAAAAATGCAAATATCACAATGTTTAAATCTTTTCCAACTTTTATCTTATTTGATCACAAGCATATATTTGATTTTCTATCTTTAGTAGAGACGGTCAAATAATTTTAGTTTTAGACATTACAATAGACTGGAACATTAGACCTCTTCTCTTTCGTCAAATCACATACATTTTTAAGAGGAACTATAAGCGGAATCTCATTTTACCGCCAAATGAAGTAATGAAGAGAATTTAAAAGTAATCAATCAAACGTTTTTCGACCCTAACTTGATGTTTGCTGCTCTGAAATGTGAATAAGGAGTCTGTCTTAAGAATAACTTTTTTCGGTTTTATACATAAGTTTTAATAGGGTAAACTATATTAGGAAAATGAAAAGTTAATTTATATGTACATATATACATACATATCGGTCATTCTTTAAATAAACGCACACTTTGTTTTTTTTGACGTTTTTGAACATTTTTTGAAACCAAATATCTCAAGAACTATAGGAGATAGGATGAAAAACCATTTAATCATTTTTAATTAGAAATACTATAACTTTATAAAAAAATTAAAAAAATTTAAATAAATTTGTTTAAACAATAATTTTTTTAATTAAAAAAATTGTTCTCAAAATATTTTCAATATAACACTTTTTGCTTTTTTTTATATGTTATTCCTCAATCAATCCTAAGAATGCATGTGCTTTCATATCGAAATTCCCGCTATAACTTTAGAAACTACGATTTTTTACTGATGACTTTTACTGATGACGCGCTTCATGTTTTTTCTACTTA
Source organism: Meiosimyza platycephala (assembly GCA_963662105.1). Classification (NCBI taxonomy): domain Eukaryota; kingdom Metazoa; phylum Arthropoda; class Insecta; order Diptera; family Lauxaniidae; genus Meiosimyza; species Meiosimyza platycephala. The sequence goes on from OY759208.1 coordinate 24,026,184, forward strand.
AAATTCGACATAAAATTTTTTTTTTGTTTTTTTTTTTCTAATGTTATTTTCAATCAATCCTAGATATTGAGATATTTGGTTTCAAAAAATTTTCAAAAACGTCAAAAAATACAAAGTGTGCGTTTAATAAAAGAATGACCGATATGTACATATGTATATATCGGTAATTTTTTAAATAACTGCGCACTTTGTTTGTTCTTTGGCTCTTTTTGAAAATTTTTGAAGCGAAGTATCTCGAAATCTATCGTTTAAAAGTGCTTGTTTTATAAAAAAATAAAAAATATATAATTTTTTTTTATATACAAAAAATCTCGCAAAATATCTTCGACAAAACATCTATTTTATATGTTATTATGATTAAATAATAAATTAAATAAAATTTTACAAAATTAAAGTATTTTTAAGCAAAAATTATAATTATAATAGGTTTTTATCCTATTACCATAATTTTTAAGATTCATATTTCATTTCAAAAAATGTTCAAAACGTCAAGTGAGCGATATCCAGTTGGTTTTGGGCGTTGTTAAACATATAACGCTATTGTAATCCGCTGACACATCGTAAAAAAAATAAATTTTTTTTTGAACCGCTCTAATATAACATGTACAATGTACATGTAACTAAAGCACTTTTGAACAAAAATTATCATATGTGTCTTTATACTATTCCTCATAATTTTTGAGGTATTTCGCTTCAAAACAGTCAAAAATAACAATGTGTGCTGATCAGTGTTGGCATGTCACAAATGTCGCGCGATATTTACTACATTTAAGACTGAAGGTCGAGCCTTCGAGCCTTTGTGACAAACATTGAGTTTACGACAAATAAACGGAATTTCATGCATTTGAATTTTCAATGACATTTCACGATTACTTGTAAGGGGGGTTCAGATCATAAAATTGTTTGTCAAACATTTTCAAGTTCCATAGTATATTATTTTGTTGGTCGAATTGTTTAACAAACAATTTTAGTGTTGCGAAATCGAGGTTGATCTGGAGTTTGCGACATTTACGACAATTTACGACGTGTGACTGTCGTAAACCTAAAAATCCATGTGACATGCCAACACTGGTGCAGATATTAAAAGAATGACCGATACATAAGTTTAAACAAATTTATTTAAATGAAATTTTTATTTATAAAACTAACGCATTTTTTAATATAAAATATATTGATTGAAATATAACTTTTGCTGTTTCAAAAAATTTTGAATTTATTAAAAAAAACAAATGGAAATACTCTCTTAAAGAATTCTTTTAAACCCTTAAATTTTCTGAAAAGAATGCATTCATATTTCTTAGGGACTGTCTGTTAAAGCACATTATGAATTTCTTGAAAAAAAAATTTAATTTACATTTACCAGGGCGGATTTAATTTTGGTTCCAGTGCTGCAATGGCAAAGCCAGCGTTTAATTTTGGAGCTTCAACTGCGGGAACAACCGGCAACTTTAATTTCACAGGATCGATAGAGGTGTGTATTGGTTAATTTGCTTTAAACTTTAATTTCGTTTACTTTGCTCATTGCTGATTATTTTATGTAACTATTTCTTGCAATGCAAGATACTTATGTACATAATTTGAAGTCAGCAATCAGCAAAACAGTTAATTTTTTTTTATTTTATTAAAAGAATGTAGTTTAAATTTTATGTAGATAATTTAAATATTTCTTTTCTTTTTTATTCTTGTATTTTCTCTTTTACTATCATATGTAATGCAAATACTATGTTTTGATAATAAAATATGTTTGTGATCGTCATCGTCGCCAAAAATAAAATAAATCTAAATTAATGATTGACGTTATGCATTGTATGAATGAATGTTGTGTTTAAAATGAATCTATGAACAAATACGGAACAAACGGACATCTCAGACAACTAAATCAACAACGCAACCTTTTCAATTCGGAGTAACACCGTTGGCACCAGTTTTTAACTTTGGCGGTGGTGCTGTGGAGGTAATGTTAATGTTGTTGAAAAACTTGCCTGTTATATTTAATAATGAAATGACTGATTATTGCACACATACATTTGTTGCTTTCTTATGTTGCAACGCATTGTTAAATCTACATGTTCTACTCAATTAGTAATAAGCTGCATCATTGCTTGTGTTAACTCTGCTAACTTTTACATACTTATTGCTAGATATAAAAATCCTCACCGCGCTACACTATGCACCAACGTGTACTATACTACTGGACTTGACATTGTTTTATTTTTTCGACTTAGTTTAGTACCTGTGTAATTGTAATATTATCTTTAAAAAGTAAATTAATTTAGTAAAACTTTTATCATTAACATGTCATTAAATAATATAATTATTATAATCGATTAATTAGTGCTTAGGTGCTCACTTGTACTATTCTTAACTTTATGAAGGTCGATGTTATTTTTTTTTTTCAAAATTCAAATCAAAAACCCAAACACTATTAGATATCAAACTACTTTTAGTTATACTGTTTCGCTTTGTTATCACAGATCGATTTTAGCTGTTATTTCTGGTTGCCACAGATTTAATCTTTATTGATGGAGAAGAAAGTCCTAATCCATCATAAGATTTTTCCGGGTCGTTCTTTCGCAATGCAACAGTAAAATTGATCGAATTGGTTTAGAAATTGCTCCCTCCCTCTTCCTAACTTTTTGCCAGACTCTTTCTTCATATTCTAAAGTAGACTGCACCAAATATCTATTTTGCTTACAGAAATCGGAACACTGTGGTAAAAATAAACTGGATTTTGAAAATAAAAAGAAAATCCTTTTACAGTCCCGGACTTGTCCATCTATCCTCGTATAGTTTGTAAGCATCAAATCGGCTGATAACAAATCCGTTATCAGTTTTTTTCATGCCTGGATTTTGTTCAAAGTAATGTTTTAGGATATCTCATACTTACAAAGTTTTTTTTTTTGGCGTACACTACCATTTTGACTAAAAAAACGACGATTTGTGTCATAATTTTTGTTTTGTACTGAGAAAAAAAATTTATATGCACATGATGGTGTAGAAACTACCATCTTGATTTAGGACAAACAAGAAAATATCATGTATTTTAAAATTTTAGGTCTATTTTTAGCCATAGTCCTTTCATTTATAATATTTTATTTGATTAACATTAAGGCTTTCTTTTACGGTTCATTTATGTTGTGAATACAAAGACTTCACCTATTAATTTCGTAACTACGCAAACAAAAACCAAAATAATTACCTTATGGTGTATAATCTTTAAAAAATTTTTTACAGACAACGCCGAATGCACCTTTCCAATTCAATGCGGGTGCTGCATCACCTGCTGCTAGTAATATTTTTGCGTAAGTATTTAATTTAATAGTTAAGTAAATGAATAAAAATTTTTTGAATTGTGTGGAATGTTCGGTTAAGTTTGTACTAATTCAATATTAACCATTTGCATTTTGTCCATAAGTTTTGTTGCTTTACATTTTTAGTGTTTTTTATTATTTTATTTTTGTTAATTGTGTGCAGTCATGTTTTTGTTACTTACCTATTGTTTTCTGCATTTATTTTAAAGTAAATTATATGTTTCATATTGAATTTACATTTTTGCTTTGAACAAACTAATTTTACAGACCTAAGTGACTTAAAAATTGTAAGGCGAAGTTATTCAACAATTGACCTTACAAATAAAGAACATGAGTTTAGAGTCAAAATATTTGTGGCCCATCAGTCATGTGAAGAGGTGCGCTAATTCCAACATGGCATTAAACATGTAAAATGATATCGACCAATTGACCTTTTATGAAATATCTGTTACTTTTCGGAAAACTACCTGATGTATGTAGTCGACGAATAACACAAATAATCTCGTTCCTTAACTCTGGAATCGTTATGGAGTCATTGGTATACACCTTTTGCTTAACCCCGCAGAAAAAATCCAAAAGCGTTATGTCAAAAGATTAGTTTTTTGAACATGTCACAAGATGGATGATTATTTCGCAAAGCGAGTTTTTATTCTTTCATTTCCTCTATTTTGGAGATGGTTTTTAATGATTACAAAGCGTTCTATTGCATACCGCTCCATAATTAAACATACTAATACCAGATGTCATATATCAGCTGGTTATTTCTACAGAGATGAATTATCGTCAGACATACATGTATTATAACCTCCGATTAAATCACCCATATCGGTCATTCGTTTACAAACCGCACAGCATTTTGGACTTGGTAGTTTAGAATCGCCCGAAATTTTTTTACAGCTAATAAACATAAAATTACTCGACCCATGTTTTTTGATTTTGCTGAAAAATTTTTTTTTTTCGAAAATAACTACATATGAATTTTTGATAATTGGCTGGATTTTGTCGAATCTACTCATACTTGAAGTCTATTATCTCCAGTTCTACTGATCCGATCAATGTCGGATTTTTTTATTTAATAGTCTATAACGTTAGCTTTTGCAGTAAATTAAACAAAGGAACGAGTATCTAACACGCGTTATTAAATTTTGATTCGTCGCACGCTGCACGCTTAAATTCGTTCTGGAATTCATGACTTGCGGTCGAAAATATTTAATAACTTCCGATCTAACAGAGACTCCACTTTTTTTGTAAAATGGGTTTTGTAGATAAAAGAATAAGGAACAAAATGTTATTTTTTAAATGTATTATAGTTGGGGGACATCATGTTAAAACTATTTAAACAATTAAATGGTTATTATTTTTCATTTGTTGACAATATAAATTTTGTGGATGTGTTTATTTTCGAAAAAAATGTTTTCAGCAAAATCAAAAAACCTGGGTCAACTGAATTTGTTAGAAGATGCAGGAAAAAAATGTTCTTCGCATTTGGAGTAGTCAAGGTATTTTTTTCCTGAATTTTGTGCGGTATGTAAAAGAACGATCGATATCGGTTTGATAAAATTTGTAGGCATAAAATTTTGGAAAATCATTTGATAATTTTTAAATTTGGATTATATGAGGGATGTGTGTCCAAACTTTGGGGTTACCTAAGTAAGCTTAACATAATTTTTAGTCTCTATGACCAACATTTATGTATATTTTACTGTACGTTATTTGTATGGATTTAATTTTTTAGGAAAAAATTTAATAAACTTGTCCGAACATTGCAATTAAATGGTTCCATTATAATAGTATAAAATATTTATTTTATTTCCTATCTATTTGTAGACCCGCAGCAACAGTTCCTGGTGCACAGTCAGCACAACAAGCGAGAAGAAAGATTCGAGCGCCAACACGCCGACTTACACCACGGTAGAAAGCTTATCAGATGGTAACGCCATGCACGGCGAGGACTACAAACAGACGAGACTAAAACAACAAAAACAAGAGCTAAGACAGAAGAAGAACAATAACCAGGAGGACAATAAAAATAAATACCATCAGTCTAACAACAGCAACAACGAGGACTCGAAAAAGGACAAAAAGCAAAAAAATGCTATCAAGGACAACAGTAAAAAATTTGTAACAACAAATGCAAAATGTGAGGCAAATTTCGACGCTGCTGCTGCAGCCGCCACCACCGCTCTACGCCACTTGGACGATGACAAAGACGTAAAAGTGTTAACAGTTAATAAGCAATCTGAGCATCAGGACTGGCAGCAGTATCAAAAGCAACAGCAAAGCAAATATAAATTCATACGAACTTATAATGTAAAAAAACAATACATTGACATAGCAGAGGAAGCAGAAAAGTCTAATGAGAAAACTGGGCATACGAAATTAGATGCTGTCGATGGTGAATCCGTGCGGCAGTCAAAAATTGCCCAAAGGAAAATTTATTGTAAAACTGTTTTTACAACGCCAATAAAAGAACAACAACATTCAACTTTGCAAGTTAAAAAACGAAGAGCAATTCTATCGCCACGTCATTACAAAAAAATCAACCAAATTCAAAGTAGCAAAAGTACACCTACGCTAGAAGAGTTTTGTTTAGATACTAAAGAAGGCGAAATAACATCAATTAAATCGGTCACAACGTCGAAACAGCACACAGCAATTTGCATGGATGCACACCCGTACAAGCTAGTACGTTGGCCTGAACCGTCTTTTTCAACTGTTATTAATGCAAAATCTCAGTTAAAAACTGCGAAGCATTCACGAGTCGTTAAACCAAAAGTGGACGTTTTTCATGCTACAAATAAGAGCCAAAAAACATTTGGGCGTAATTTTTCTCTAAACAATATTTTTAAAGACGCTAATGCTGTTTTTTCTTCTTCTACATCTACAGCTGATTATATCACAAACAAAAATGTGAATTCATTCGATGCTACGAAATATAAATTTATTAAAGAAAAAAAAATTCAATAAATACACAACATTTTAACTTAAAAGTTAGGAAATGGCGCCATTTTTATTTAGCGGCCATAAGTGAAACTTGTATGTGGATGTAGACATCCAAAAGTGACGACAAAGACATACCATCAGACATGAATTCTGATTTATTACATCGGATTTCAGCGTAGCATCATATTATACATACTAAAATGAGCGAAAATATGTCTCGAAATGCAATTTCATGCGTTTTTTAAGTCCAGACCAATGTAATAAAGGACTTAAATGGTGTCATTTCTGGTCAACAGTGGGTGTATTAAAACGGTATAAAGATCTTATTGCCATTAATAAGGTCTTTGGAAAATCACGACACAATTTTTAGGTGTACTTTAAAGCGCAATTTTTTATTAAAACATTGTTCATAGTTCTTTTATTTTATGAAAAACTTACTAGTACAATAATGTTCAAATGCTAGTAGAAAGATATTGCAAGCACTTATAAGAGACCTCTAGCCATGTTTATTAAAAATAATTTTTTTTTAAATTTCAGACGTGACTCTGCATTTTGTACTAGCAAAACAGTCCTTGTTTAAAAAAAAGTCCATGTCTAATGTTTAATGTCATAATTATTCTAATTATTCTTTTTTTTTAACTTCTTATATAAAAAACAATGTTTTCTGCTTTTTATTAATAATATTACATAATCTTAAAATTATTAAATTTAGTTTAAATTCAATTTAAACTAAACAACAATTTATGTAAAATTTATGAAAAATTGATAGACGTTTATATAAAATTAAGTTTTTCACAACTTCTCAAATGGAATCTGGCGTAAAGGACCATATTAATGTGTTTGCTTTTTCATAACATTTCTTTTTTAAATAATTTGTTAAATATTATTTTAAAATGAAGTAAAAATTGAAAAAATGGATTAATAAGTTTTGTGTAAATATGTATTATCTTGATTGATATAGCCTGTAAGTTCATAAAAAATATGGAAATAAATTGATTTAATTTACAGAGCCGAATAAAATAAAAAATATTGCAGATTTATTCAATATTTGTATTTTTTTTACGCAAATTATGTAAGAAAAAACCTTGAAACGCTATGCAAAAAAAAGTATTCTGTTGTCATAAGAACATGTGATGGTGCATATAAGCCGTCTCGTCAAATGTATATAAGGTCGCCTGCCAACTTCCTGAACAATTAAAAAATTGCTGAAAAAAAATATATAACAATGATGCCGGCACATTAACGGAACAAAAGGTAGCTATCAGCCAGCGAACATGGGATGTCTTGCGGGCACATTTTCAGTTTCAAACGCGTATAAGACTTAAAATCACAGGCCCGTAGTTATAGTCACAAAATAAAATGAGTTCTAGTTAAAACGGAATATTCGTATAACACCAGGAGTGGTATTCTGTAAGGTGATAGTCGATAGTTGATTATCAACTTTCGCACTTTTGCTCTCTATAAGGTGATTGTCAACTTGTTTAGCAATTGCTTTTATGTGATAGCTATTTTTTTTATATTAAAGAAAATAAATTTTTTGATTTCATACATAAGTTGCATTTGTCAACACTCAAGGCTTTGAAAATACAGTTTATGATATTTTCTAACACCAAAAGTATGACAATTCAGTTAAAAATTTGATGTAGCCCTTACATGAAATTTTTGCATCCAATTTTGATTATGAACTTTTATCGTGTATTAGCTATTGAGCCATTTTAAAAAGTAGTCTAACTTGAAAACTACAAAATATGGAGAAAAACTTTTTTTTTAACACAATTTAATTGTAAAAGTTACGGCGAGAAGTTCCCAAAGTTTGCACCAAAAATTAGCATAATCGATATCTATAGGTATATAGAGGTTATGCAGTGGCCTGCTCAGTCACCAGACCTAAATCCCATCGAAAACTTGTGGTGCGACATCAAAAAATATGTGCACAATGCTAAACCCACAAATGTCAAGCAGCTTTGGAGTGTCGTCCAAGAAGCCTGGACAAATATATCGCCCACACGAGTTAAATTTTTTTTTAAATATATATTTTTTGTAAAAGTGCTGCTTAATACTATGAACTACGTTTCCTGAAATACATTATTTTTTCTTTATTTAAATTATCTGAGGTTATCATGAAGCATGAGGCCAGCTCCAACGACTTATATCATCAATAGCACGACCAAAACGTTCTGGTTCGATTATATTCGTCGCATGTCCAATTATGTGTTGTGTATTGTCCGAAGGCAAAAGAGAAGTAGATATTGGTTGATCAATCGAAACGGCGACACGACCTATAATGGAGGGAATGGATTCAGAAAGCTGATGGAAGGTTGCTGTGCCGGGCAAAACATCTTCAGATGCTTCATTTTGAGAAACAGGATACTTCTCAACCATAACCACTTTCTTCCCTACTTTTTGCAACTTTTTTGTTTCTTTTGACGATGATGACGATGCAACACTTTTATTGGTATGATGTTGATTCATATGCTTGTTCAGATTTGCCTGACGTATAAAACGGCTTGGACATAGCTGACATGAAAATGGCTTATCACCTGTGTGACTAAGTAAATGTGTTGTCAAATCCGTTTGACGTGCATATTTTTTATCGCAATGTGGACATGGTATCGTTTTGGCCATATGATTTAGTTTCATGTGAGTCGTCATTGATGAGTGCTGTATGAATCGTTTACCACATATATCGCACCCATATGGTCGCTCGCCAGTATGTCGGCGCATATGACTTTTAAGTGTTGTGGGCCGAGTAAATTTATCACCACAGAAATTGCATTCATATGGACGTTCACCGGTGTGGGTGCGCATATGATGTTTCAATGCATAAATTGTTGAGTAGGCTTTAGCTGCAATAGAAAAAACATATTTTAATTAAAGCAAATTGCAAGTAACTGTTTCCTTACGGCATATTGTACATAAATAATCCTTTTCTCCAGTGTGCATTACCATGTGGTATCGCAATTTTGAGGCTGATATCATATGCTTTCCACAAACATGACAAGGAAACATTTTTTTGGGTTTTGGAAGTTTTCTTTTTCGTACATTGCCTTTATTATTGGAACCTCCTTCATCAAGGTTGTCTTTTAAGTCTTGTGAAACAACTTCTTCCAGTGCTGAGACTTTATTACGTCTTAGTTTACGTAATTTAGTTTTTGTTTTAGCTTTTTTCGGCAAATGTATATCAATGTGCACTTTGAGGCCGGCAATTGTAAAATATGGTTTGTCACATATTTTGCATTTATAACGACCTTAATAGTTTAATAAGCACTCAAATAATCAAATGTAAATGGTATAAGGTGGGGGTTTTGCTTACCTTGAGGAAAGAGTTGTTCTTCAGGTGATGCATTTAAGTCGGGTAGGGATTCAGATGGACTATTGTATTGATCTTCATCGGCATTAAAATTTGTCAAAAGCTCTTGAATAAATTAAGATATACTTTTTATGTTATTTTTTACCTTTTTCTGAATTATACATAGTTTTTCTTATCTTAAGCACATAGGGGGATTTATTAACTGTTTATTCCAGAATTGCAATGTTTTAATAAGAAGGTGACCTTGCCGAAGTAAACGGAAAAAAAAATTTCAATGTGACAGAGTATTTTTCTGCCAACTATCTTTCAAAATAAAATAAAAAACAAACTCCTGGTGAAGTTCAAACAAATTAGCTATTCCATACTGGCACGTCCCACGATCAACGCAATTAAATTAAATTTTGTATAACTGCATATTTTTCAAAAGAGCGTTACGTTAAAAAGTTTTCCCTTTCTTACTTTGTAAAATCGCATTACTTTAGCTTAGGATACCTTTTTAGTATTTCCATATCCTTCTTGATAAAGCTGTATTTAAGTTTAACTTAAATTGTTCAATTTTGCTAAGGTATATTTTCTTACACGTGTCCTTTTAACGATTACATAAATAAATTTCATGTGAGACATTTGTTTGGAATCGCCCATTATGTACATATTTAAAAAATAGTATCAATATTTTATCACGCAAAAAATAACAGTTTCTTTTGATATATTACCGCTTTTTATAAGTTCTCCTAAAGGCTTATCGTATTCATCTTCAACATCGCTTGGTATTTTATTTGCACTGTCGCTATCACTCCAAATGTCTTCCTTCGATTTGTGTTTATACGAGTTTTTACCATCCTAAAAAGTGTAATTCAAATTTTAAATATTTATATAAATATGTACATACATATGCATATAAAAATCGGCATTTTTTTAAATAGCTGCAAACTTCATATATTTTTTTTTTTTTTTTTGAACGGTTTTGAAACGAAATATCTAATAAACATAGTTTGGATATAATATTTTCTTTTTTATTTATCATATGTTTTTCTTCAATCAATCCTAAGAATGTATCTGCTTTCATATCGCCATCAATAAACAATTAATGTTTTCCAAAGTTATGGCGCGAATTTCGATATGAAAGCAGATACATTCTTGGGATTGATTGGATAAACATTTTTAAGAAGAAAAAGACTATAAATAAATTTATTTAAACTTTTTTAATTTTTTCATATTATCAAAGCATTTTTTAACAAAAAAGGTGATAGGTTTTTTATTCTTTCCCCAAAGCATTTGAGATTTTTTTTAAAAAATTTTCAGAAAATTAAATAAAACCTAGTGTGAAAGACCGATATGCATATGTACATAAATAAAACACCAATAAATTTTTAATACCACATCAATTTCCTCATCACTTTCTTCTAATGGATCTCTAGTAAATTCTGCATTAGCATTGCTCCCCATAACCATAGCGCTATTTTTTTCAACACAACTCTTATCGACGTCATGAATTTGGAGCAACCCACCATCATTGCTTAGCTGCTTGTAAAGTATAAGTTTACTTCCGCTGGAACGTGTTTGTCTACTACCCTCATATAATTGTCTTAGTTTACAATCAGAGTCTTGCGCCAATTGTAGAAAATCAAAGGCAATAATTAAATTATTGTTGCAGGATGTGCATAAGTGTTGTGGAAGCGCATCATCAGTCACAGCATTCAATTGAGTGCACATATTAAACATACAGATATAAATTAACTCTGATGACTTTTTACAGGTGGTATTCAATGGTATTGAACTTTTCGTTTTACATAAGCACACACGGCACGATTGGTAGCCCATTCTAATTTTTGTAAGTGATATTTAAATGCGCAAAGTTATTTGATTGCTCTATGATATCACATAGTTACTGACTGGCACATTGATAAGATATAATTTAAAATGTAAACATTTGTTCATCTAATCTGGTTTCATTGCAAGTTCTTAAAGTAAACTTTGTTGACAGTTGATGTTATTGTTTTTTCCCTGTTTCAATTAATATGGTTCCAGTGATGCCAAGTTTTGCAATCATGTTTGTTAGTCAAAATTGTATCAGTCAAGACAAAATATGACCGCTGACCATCACCCAATCACAAAAATTTAGTGGTTGACTGACTGACTCGAAAACTAAACCAGATATCATTTTTTTTATTTAACATTTTCGATTTATTTCGACGTGTTTAATCGAAAAACATTATCAAATCGTCGCGCCACGGATATCGTAATGGTGCCGACAAAGCTGTACAGTTGTTCTAGTGCGAACAAAATACAATACAAAATATCTTGATGTAAATGTTGTGACATAAATCCAATCACATTAATTTGAATTCCCGCTATATGATATTTATTCGGCTTCCTCCCCCCTCCCTTCGTAAATTCCACCGGGCGAAGTAAGAGTCTAAAAATTGCGTACCAAACATCAGTATGACTTTAAAGTTTAAACCTACTTTTGGAAGAAGTAGCACTTATTTTTCGCGGCAGCCTATATTATTCAATCATGACCTTTTGAACACATAGGTGACTTAATAATAAGCTCAAGCAAAATCAAAAATGATCTTTCCTACTTCAGTGACTTTTTTAACATTTTGTATGGATAGCAGACTGTCGTTTCACTCGCATGGCTACAAAGGCAGTTCACACGATTCAATACGTTTTGCAGTAAGCCTGCTGTTTAAAAATTGTTTCTCTTTGGCAGCAGGTGACATCTCTTATTCTATACATTTGAAAAAAAGTTTGAAAATTCATATCCTTTCCCTTGCAGTATGGTGTTAGAAAATATCGGAAATTTGAAGCGGAAATCATAATTCCAAAATTAAAATAATCTAAAAAAAAAATCTAATATAAAAATTCAGCTAATTTCAAAAACTCACAAATTTTTACGGTTTTCCTTTTTAGTAAAAGGAAAGGGCGCTGATGATGATTACGTATGTGCACCATCGGTTTCGCTAGCGACATTAATACTTCTGCATTCAAATTTTATTGCATTTATTGCATGCACATACCATTGATCGTGTGAATAGACACTACCGTTTAAGTCAATCGGTGAATACTTAAAGTGGATTTTTCATTGCATTATTCAATTATTTATTAACAAATTAAAAAATTAAAAAGAATTAAATATAAAGTCTTTTCGTTTCATAAATTATGTGCGTGGCAAATAAATTAAAATAGCAAGACTAAAAATATATACACAAAATTGCGTAGAAAATACCGAAGACGTAAATAATTTCATTTCTCGTCATAAGTTAATAAATATATTAAAGAAAAAATCAAACTATATATAGCAAAACTGAAGCAAAAAAGCTGCCGTATTTCTAGAGGAAAATCAAAAGAATCCTTTGCACGCTCGGCCTGCCTGACCCTCGCATAAGAGAACGGAGTACGACGACGAAACGCTGCTAACACTACAATAAACGTCTGCTGCAGTCACTGCCCCCAATTTTGCAGCAGCGGTAGCAATCTATAACCCAAGAGGCTTGAATTGAAGCAGTTACTCTGTAAAAATAACAGCAACAATAAAACAAACCAAATATGACTACAGTTAACATAAATTCGCGTAAAAGCCCCAATGTACTAAAAAAACAGGGCACCGACCAGTGGGTTAAGTTAAATGTGGGTGGGACCTATTTCCTCACTACCAAGACAACTCTCTCCCGCGACCCAAATTCATTTCTCTCTCGGTTAATACAAGAAGATTGCGACCTCATTTCGGATCGGGTAAGTTTTTTTCTGTTTTTTGCAAAAGTCATTAAACAAAACCAAATTTAGTTTCTGCTGTACCCAACCCCCCTTAAATTACAGCGTCAAGGAATTTTTTGTTTGACTGCATTTTGTTTTGTTTTTCTAATGTATTAATATTTGCTATGCACTATGGGAAAGTCGAAAATTATAATGGCACAAAATAAAAACTAACAGGTATGCTTAATCTCCCATTAACTACTTAAATATTTTTAGAGGTAATAGCGACTTAAAAGCAAAAAAAATACTTAAAAACGGCCGGATGTAGTTTCGTAGATATAGGCATCGGAGGTAAAAAATTAGAGTTAGAGTTTTTTGCCATACCTACCGAGTAATTTATAAAAAAAATATTCTCTGGTAAATTCGACACAAAAAAAGGTGAGTTTATATCTATTGCTATACCCCATGAAACGTAATTATGAGATTTTTATGCTAAAAAAAAGAAGAAAATTCGAAAAGGCTAAGCGGATTTTGATTAAAGCGAGTTGTGCTATTTATAAGAAAAAATAAAATTAGTAGAATTTAAATTTTATAAAACTTACTAAGAGCGTGGCAGTGCCCCAACGTCTTTAAGGCAGATGGTTTAAAAAGTAATAAGAATATTAAGGTGTGTCTGAGCCTTTTTTTTTAAATTTTATTAAGACAACGTGGGACCTCACAAAGGAGAATTTGTCATATCCAAGACATAAATTCGATGAAATTTGGTATAATTACTTCAGAGAATTTAAGGTACTCCGTGTACGTTTAAAGCATGGTATAATTTATATAAGGTGAAGTCATTAAGGACTTAATAATAGGGAGACTCATACGTGCTAATATTGAAGTCGTTCTGAGATCGTGAGAGCAAAGCGATTTTCAATTGGTTATCATTCAATTTGCTTTGATTTTTTGATAAGAACTCGAAACCATTAAGGAAAAGAGGCATGCGTGCTGAATTGGAGTTCGTGAGATTAAACTTGATGTTGACTAATAAAAACAACGATATGTAAAAAAAAAAAACGAAACTCAATAAAATATAATTGATGAAAATTTCAATGTGAATGGAGGAATTGCCGATATCGAACGTTTGAGAGCAAATTTTCTTATGACTTACATTAAGAACTTCACCTTGCTCTATAAAATATAATTTATAAAAAATTTCAATGTAAATGGATATCCAACGTTTGAGAGAGTAAATTTCATTAGCTGTGTGTGTTTATTTTTATTGTTAAACTCCTTACTTAAATAATTGGAGAGAGTAAAAGCGGAATTGTTCTAAAAAGAGATTTAACAAAAAAAAGTAAGCAGACAGGAATTATTTAAAAATTTGGTTAATCTCTGTGAAAGACAAAAAATGTAAAAAATACAGGATCGGAAGAAACCGTAAAAAATTTTTGAATTTAGTTGGAACAAATATTGAATATTCAAAGTACAGCCAATATATAAACATCTTAAATTGAATGGTAACTGAGCAATAAATTGAATTCTATAAACGCAAAGAATAAAAATAATCAAAATAAACTTAATGTTTACAATTTAGCTTGTGAAGAACAGCAGCTGTTAGTTTGATATTTTTCATAAGCTTACCAGCAAAAATTCTTCGACATTGCATAAATATTAAAAATGATAAATAACTGTTTTAGATCAAACTCAAACATATGTACAGTCGTGTTCGTAATAATAAGAACAACTTAGACAAAAATTGAAATCGTCGTACAAAACTTTAATAATAATATTTTATAATGTCGATTTTTATTGTAATAACTAAACACATATTAGGTTTTAAAAAATTGAAAAATTGATTACAAAATTTATCCCCATTTTTTTTTAATGGCAATATTGTTGCATTAAGTCCAAAATGAGCTGTTCGAAAAAATAAGAACAAGGATAAAAATATACAATACTCAATTTTTATGTTCATCAAATACGCTCTCATGACATTATATTCAATATGAAGTGGTTCCCTCGTGATTTTTGACTACTTTGGCACACCTGGACTTCATTGAAAATATCAGGTCTTGGCATCTGGAGAGTGATATATTTTCCAAAGTATTTTTCGCTGCTTGCCATAACTCTTCAGAATTTTCGGGTCTAGCGTCTTTTATTATTTTCTTAGCATCCATCCAAAGATGCTTTATTGAATTAAGGTTCGGTAATTGTGCAAGCTACTTCATAACATTGATATTATGGGTCCGAAACCACTCCTTTGCTTTCTCTGAGGTATGCTTCGGGTCATCATCTTGCTGAAAGATCCCCCATCCGGCATTTCCTCTTCGATGTTTGGCAACATTACGACTTCTACTATGTTTTCAACATAGTAACTAGCATCCATAGAGCCAACTATCCTAGTGAAAAACATCCCCACAGCATCAGTTTGAGGTCTCCATGCTCAATAGCCTTAATGGGGAACTTCACATTGAATTCTCGGTTACGAGGGTCCGTCCATAATATTTTGCGCCAAACGGTCTGAGATTCCTTTAAAAATAATCTGGCAAACTGAAGTCTCCGTTACAAATGCACACATTTCAACAAAGGTACTTTCCTAGAGTTTCGTGGATTCAGATTAAAGGCGATTAATCCTTTTCTTATGTTAGAAGTGCTATTGGAAGATTCAACTCATTTCTATATTGCGTAGAGGTTATAAATGGATGCTGATTAACAATCTTTGCGATCAATTTATACTATCTCACGCTGGATTTTTACGTCTACCTCTACTTTCGGCGTATGGTGACCAATTTTTAGCATTAGTTATCATGCCGTTTGAAATATCAAGAAGTTCCCTTATGAATGCGAAGGTTTTGCCATCGCTGAGCATTTTTTTATTAATTTTCTTTATTTATAAGAGCAATGTTGTCTTCATCCCATTTCTATGAGATTTTTTTCAATTTTTTGTACACTGAATATTTTAAAATGCAGTCAAAATTAACCACACACCTTCACATGATACGGTTGCATTTATAATTTGGAAATCCCTCACTTGTGCCAAGTAAACGTACTGCCAACATGATTATGTTCTTATTTTTTCGAACAGCTCATTTTAGACCTAATGCAACAATATTGCAAGAACAAAGAAATGTAGATGCATTTGGTCACCACTTTTTCCATTTTTCAAAACCTTAATATGTGTTTAGTTAGTTATTACAATCAAAATCTATACAACTCTACCTGAAATTCCATCTTAAACAGGTTGCAATCAACCCCACACCTAATGAACTCGTATATGAAAGCTATAATTTCTTAAGGATTTTTTTTGCTGAATCTAAATCAGGCCGTACAAATTATCAATCTTATCAGGATTTTGAGATATTTAACCCATTTTCACTGGTAGCTTCAGGATGATAACTCAAAATTCTGAAGTGCTATGAAAATGCTGCGGCTAGATTTAGATTCAATGGAAGAATTTTCAGATTACAAAAAAAATTATATCTTCGAGACATCAGGGTTAAATATCCAAAATACGGCTTGTAATTTCTCTTGTAATGGTTTATTGAACCCAATTACAATGATATAATATAGCGAAGATTATAAAGCGTGAAAGATTGTTTTAAATTTCATTAAATTTTTCGAACTAGCGGTCATGATATATGGTGAAAAAAAGAAAACAAAAAATTCAACTTAGTTAAGTTTACAAATCAATAAACTTAAAAAATATGTTAAAAAGTATTTTCTAGTGTTTGTAGCTACTTCGACTAATATTTGCCCATAAGGCAAGAAGGTAGCAGAAAGTATAATTGTGAATAAAATGGTTTCTTGTATTGATTTAATTTCTCCATAAATACCAACACATGTCCTATATTATCGCTTGAATGAGTTTATTTTGGCGTACAAAAAATATTCGGTATTTTAAGTGTCAGTCAATGCTACCATGCATGCGCATATAAGTTGTGCTAACATTTAGTTAATCATATTTTGCTGATATGGTTTTTCTAGCAATTAACGGCCCATTATTTTCAATATTAAAATATTTTTATTGACTGCATATTTTTCTTTTTTATGCATATGTATGTTTATTTTTTTCTTAAATAGGATGAAACGGGTGCTTATTTAATTGACAGAGATCCAAAGTATTTTGCGCCAGTCTTAAATTATTTGCGTCATGGAAAACTAGTGCTTGATGGCGTTTCAGAGGAGGGTGTCTTGGAGGAAGCCGAATTTTATAATGTAACACAACTGATAACACTACTGAAAGAATGCATTAATCATAGAGATCAGGTAAAATAACTTAAATAAAAAAAAATATTTGCAGTTTGTTTATTTATTCGAATATTTAATGGTTTGCTTACAGCGCCCACATGCGGACAAAAAGCGTGTATATCGAGTGCTGCAATGTCGAGAACAAGAACTAACACAGGTTTGTATGCTTTTATTTTTTTAATTTGTTTGTAATTCAAAATCGTATGTGTTTTTCAAAACCATATACACATGTATTATAATTGGTTACATAGTTCTTAATTTTATAATCAGTATATGAGAACAAAATTGATTTGTTTTTGTAAGAACTTATTCAGTATTAACTATAATGTTCAAAATCACACAAAGCAAAGGGATAAGTAATTTTTATTAGTTGCGAAACTAAAAAATAATATTATGTACAATACCGCACGGTCGAATTTAATATTTTGCAATTCTTTAAATAAAGATCTTAAAAACCACCTTATTGACCGCGCTATTTGTAAAAAATTAAAACAAAAAATTTTTACTTATTTAAGTGGATGCATTTCGACTTTCGTCATCATCGGCACAAACGTTTTTTAAGACGGAATAACGATATAATAATGTTCAATTGAAATGTTTACCGATGATATTCTATGATTTTTTGGTTTTTCCATTCGTTTGCCCCATAAGGCGTACATCCAGAACATTTATAAGCTACAATAAACCAATAATATAACTTAAGTAAAATATAAAAGTAAATAATTTAAAATCCTTTATGTTATTATGCAATTCTGAAAAGTGATAAAATTTATTTAATATACTGCACAATTTTTTAATAGATCTTAGGGTAAGGAGAAAGTGGAGAATCTCAAGAGTTTCCGAATTTCCTTTTGTTTATTACTATCATATTCAAATCATAGTGGAGGCATTTTTTACGTAATAAATAAAAAGTAGTGTAGCATTTACTTCAGTATTTCATAGTTTAAAAACAAATTCAGCACAAACTCATACATAAAAAAACGTGGGTTTCACCTGATCACATAAAGAGATAATAGCAAAATAGTCTTCTTGATAAGAGTCTTCTGCTGAGAGTTAGGAGAAACACATCGGCTCCAATCACCACCTTCTAGTGGCTTCTCTTTGACTCAAGATAGTATAAATTAAACATACCCGCGCAACTACCAATAAGTTGCCCTTCATAAACTCAACGATATTTGTCTTCGGAAAAACTTCATCGACGAAGTAAAAAGTCTCAGCGACACTAACTCCCGGAGCTCAAAACATTAAGTCATCATTAATAATAGTTAGTGTGTCCATAATTGGCTTTAACCTAAGTAACAGGAACCCCTGGATGAGTGTCGCTACCTTTGATATCCTAGAAAATAAGAGAGCTGTAAAATGCATGAAAAAATTAAGCACGAAGAAGATATCAGAGAGCTTCGTATGGTTTACGAAATAAGACGCAAAATGTCTGACAACAAATTCACCGTTAAGACCTCAACCATTTTTGTTTGCCCAATTTTAAATACGATTCAGATCTTGATTATAACTGATCGCACAATTTACAATATATTCACGGTTGCAACTAACACACAATTACAGATTATCTGCATATTTATTTTAATGAGCTTAAAGGTTGATGATGTATTTATTGCACATTAATTTTTGGTAATTTGTTTTATTTAAAATGTTTTTTTTTATGTTTTATGATGTATTTTATATTTTGTTTAATACAGATGATTTCAACGCTCTCTGACGGCTGGAGATTTGAACAATTAATCAGTGTTGGCATGCAATATTCCAATTATGGACCATTTGAAAATAATGAATTCTTATGTGTGGTTTCAAAAGAATGCGGCTCAACGGCTGGACGTGAATTGGAATTAAATGATAGAGCAAAAGTTCTTCAACAGAAAGGCTCTAGAATGTAAGCTTGTGCTTTATTCTCTATTATACATATTTATTATTCGTGTTTTTTTGCGAACTTTACATAGAACGTATTTTAAGTACATTTTTGTAATAAAAAAAAAATATTTCAAATTTATATGTAAAAAACTCGTTAATGTGCTAATGAATATGTGCATTAGGTTCTATGACACATACAAAACTTACACAAAATTCATTAGATTTGCTTAAAGCCTTCTAATTTTATTTTCAATTGAAGAACAATCGAAATGGGTTTAAATAGTTGTCAGTTGCCCACCGACTTGTACAGACAATTTTTACCGTACATGTCGCCAATAATATAAAATAACAATAACTAAACATAAATGTTTGAACACTTGTTGATTAATTAGGCATAGAATCGTTAACAAAAAATTGTTTAAAATACACCCGAACATAGGATAATAAACGTTAATATCTAAACGAAAAATCTCATAAAAATTTATTGCATACAATTCTAACATGCAAAAATATAGACATGGCAACGTACGCTTAATGTTGTCTTCGACGTTATGCTGTCGTTTGTAGTACGCACAAATGAAAAATATATTTCAAATATGTATTAATTAAAAGAAACAATTTTAAATTGTAGTCAATATAGTGTGTTTTTCACTGTAGCTTTATCAGTCTTAAAGTATGTATTAGTCGAAGCCTAGTACTTTTTTACACATATTTTTTCATTAAAAAAAATCAGCACCACTTCAGACGATTTCAGCCATTTAGAATAACCGCAAACTAGTATCAACAAAAGAGTTCAGTTTGGCTTTATCACATTCAAATTAAGGTTTCATTTCCTTCACGAAGTTTCATATTTGTTTGTACTAGTGCTACTTTTTGGTCATTCCAAAAAAACGGACTCTAAAATTGCAATTATTTTTATATAAAGTATAATTAGGTTTTTATTGCTAATTTTCAAACGCTGGATGATTTTTTTCTTATATAATATTATTATATATATAATATTATTATATATATAATATGTTAATACGATGATTTGGTTACGTACGCATAGATAATCGTTTCACATTCTTCAATAACACAACTCTCTTACTGCTTTACGACTGCTGCTTGCGTAATAACAGAATCAAAATTCTTTTAAAGAGTAGTGGGGTATATTGTAAATGAAGAACGTTTAAGTTAAACTTGGTATATGTACTTTACTTAAAAACTAGATGTTCCTAGAAATTGATAACCATAAAAAAGTTCGAAACTGATCGACTTGTAAAAAATTGCTTAATTTTGTAGTTCATTCTTTTTCTAGAAATACATAGTTAACGAATGAATATACTTTATGATATTTTAATAGCACTATGAAAAGTTAAAAAGACACAATATTATCTAATAATATTATATTATTATATAATATTGTGTCTTTTTATATAATAATATTATATTATTATATAATATTGTGTCTTTTTAACTTTTTATAGTGCTATTAAAATTTCATAAAGTATATTCATTCGTTAACTATGTATTTCTAGAAAAAGAATGAACTACAAAATTAAGCAATTTTTTACAAGTCGATCAGTTTCGAACTTTTTTATGGTTATCAATTTCTAGGAACATCTAGTTTTTAAGTAAAGTACATATACCAAGTTTAACTTAAACGTTCTTCATTTACAATATACCCCACTACTCTTTAAAAGAATTTTGATTCTGTTATTACGCAAGCAGCAGTCGTA
This sequence comes from Meiosimyza platycephala, assembly GCA_963662105.1. NCBI lineage: Eukaryota > Metazoa > Arthropoda > Insecta > Diptera > Lauxaniidae > Meiosimyza > Meiosimyza platycephala. The sequence continues at coordinate 24,047,264 of OY759208.1, forward strand.
AAGCAGTAAGGGAGTTGTGTTATTGAAGAATGTGAAACGATTATCTATGCGTACGTAACCAAATCATCGTATTAACATTTTTTAGAGGAATTGCACGAGAACCATGACACAAAGTTTTCGTTATTGGTTTCTGACACATGTACAAAAGTCTAAAAAATTCTTCCAAGAATGAAACTCGGTGGAAATGGTTGACTCAATGCCATGAAATAAAAAACTGATAATGTTATCTCTGTTTCTGGTTCGAGTTTTTTGGTGGCCGTCTAAAAAAAGCAAACACGATTTATGTTCATTTATTCGAAAACTATGCCTTTAACCGAAAAATGTATTAAGATGAATATTGTAGAGGAGGAGAACACAAATTGATTTTATTCTATCTGCGATAAAATTGGCCGTTTCGAAATTTGCTTTAAAAAACGAACTCTTTACCATAATATCCACTTTTTCAATTTCTGTTAATTTTTTCTGAAAATAATTCTTTAATTTATTCAGTATCGAATGAAGGATATCGCAAGTATTTAGTATTTTTTGAATGCCAAGCAAACTCTAAAGCTATAAAGAAGAAGAAAAAAACATCGATTTCATGCATAAAAAACATGTGTACAAATCAAAATTTGCTTCTTTTGTTTGTGTGTGCATTTATTAAATGTTAAAATACTTTGGCAAAACCAATCCGTTTGTCCAAATTTAAGATGACATCCTGGCATAATTGCTCCGCTGTTCCACCAAAATATATTATTATCTCGTCCTTTAGGCCTTAAATAGTTTTTGGTTTTGAGATACCCTCAAAGAAAGAAGTTCAAGGATGTCAAATCGCACATATTACGTCTTCTCGTGTTATCATGTTACGATACCATTCACAGATGCAGCATTACCGGGATCATTTAAAAAAAATGGTCTAATAATCCAACCGCACCAAACAGTGATCCTTTGAGAATGCTTCTTTTTCTGGGCGATGTCTCATGGGTTCGTCGTCCCAAATGCGACAATTTTGCTTATTTATGTATCCGCTGAAATGAAAATGAGCCTCGTCACTGAAGATGATTTTCCTTGATTTTCGGTTTCGATATCTAATTTAAACACCAAGTCGCGCTGTACATATGCCCGAAGATATTTTCAAACAATAAATATAATATAATTTTTTAATTACAAAAAAGAATTTGGATTCAAACTTAATTTATATGTGTTTCATTTCAATTTAAGTCCTAGAACTCTAAAAAATCACCGTTTATTTACGCCATGCAATGTTCAGAGCTTTAATTTTGCTGTAGCTTTATTTATTATTTTTTGTTTCTTTAAGCCATTACTGTATATTTTCAAATTTGTACATTTTGACTAAAACTTGCGTGTCTCCAATAAACATATCTTTACCCTGAAAGAATTAAATTCTTGCAGTTTGACTTATAGGCTGATTAAGTATGTACGTACAGTGACAAGTTGAAATCCCACCATGCAGATTAAAATGGACGAAATGCTGAAGTTAACTAACATAATAGGACTCATTAAATGTTCCAAGCCATCTGAAAATCTAAAAAGCCAAAAGAAAATTACATTTTTTAATAAATTAACGTTAAATCAATGTTTGATATTGTGGTTAAAAGGATAAACAAACAGCCACTAGAGTTGATAAATATTCGAGACTTTTGCAATCTCAATTAAAATGATCATTCCGCGGTAACATCAGATCCCTGTTGAATTTTCTCACAGTAAATGTATGTGACTTGACTTAGGGGAAAGTGGTCTGATGTTTCTGCGGAAAGAGTTTTTTTCGACTCTTTCCGCATTTATCAACTTTTTAACATTAATTTTGCAACTTGTACTTGCGTGTTTTTCAAAAATTTTAAATTTTTTTTAAAAAATATTTATTCACTTTTTCAAAACTTTTTTAGTCTTTTGCTAACTAAAACCGACTTTTAGAAGGGCAATGTCTATGCGCTTATAAATTTGGAAGAATTTGCAATCTCTTAAATTTGAAAAATTTAGGGCACGTCTTCCTCCGTCAAATCAGAAATTCTTTGGAGGAAAGTTTTGAATAGGTATTGATGTTACAATGGTAGAAACATTTTCATTTAGTTGCCGCTACCTACCAAACTATATGTATGTATGTATTTATGATAAATTAAAATTGAAAAATACATACTCAACTAGCTTACTTACTATGCATATGCGCCAATCAATTTCGTCACTATCAAATCCGTGTTTTAGTCAAACTTATGCTGTCTGGCATACTTTTGAATTTCTTTTCCAAATATCCCAAAAAGAATAGTTTACACAGGCAAAAATTTCATAATCCGGTTGATCAACATCGACAAAACTTTTCACAAAAATAGTGAGATAAAGATAAAACAAATAGTCATAAAGAACGATTTTCCCGCACATACAGTAATATATACGTAAATATATACGTAAAGAAATTGAATATTTCTTTTCTCTGCATGACATTGTAAGTATTTGAGTTACATGTAACATATTTTATCAAATGATCTAATTAAGTATACAATTTTAGGATTATCTGTTCCTATTAGAGTATTATACTTACTTCTCGTACAGACTGATTAATCGGTTTATGTACCGAGTTAAGATTTTTGCTGCTATGGCATTGCTATGCCTACTTCTTTCAAAAATTTTGAACCGGACGGTACTTTTAACTTTCAATGTGCTTAGTTATATTATTGAAAGTTCTGTGTATGAGCATGTAATTTACTCGGTTTCGCGTTGTCATCACAGGTTGACTTAAGCTGTTTTTCCTTATTGCCAAAGATCTTCATTTCAAAGTACAATGAGAATTTCTCAAGGTGGTAAAAACCCAACAAAGTGCATTAGCCATCAGATATTTTATAGCGAAGCGGTTGCTTCAGAAGCTCTATATGAAATATACGTTTGTTTTATTCAAACAAATAGTTTTCGCAGTGTACAGAATGTTGTCCATAAGTAATACGGCAAAATTTCCGTTTTCGAATTTCGCTTTCTCCACCCCCAGATTATGTCCAATACAAAACAGCAGCAAAACAGCAAAATCCCATCCCAATTGATAACTAATTAATTTTTTCTTTTGAAGTGCTACCTTTGGAGGCAGCGTAAAGAAATTCGTACGGCCACCCTTGTTGTATACATAAAGCTAAATCTTGTAAGATCATGTTTCATAGCATGTGCTACGTATTAAATAAGCGAAAAAGATAAAATAATAGATATTTATTAATACAGTTTTTGATATTGAATTTTAAATAACTAAGAAGCTTTTTATAAAAGGACCAAAGTTGTTGATATGACTTAAGAAAAAATCACTCTAGCAATGCTTTTATTTTTTAATTAGATAAGACCTATAGGAAATTTGACAGTATGATCTATTTAAAATTTTAAAAATAAAGGTGTTAGAAGAAATATTTCTTATATCTAAACAATTTAACTTTTCTCTTTGTTTTTCGTAAACGTTAATAAATGATGAGTTCTTGAGATGAAAAACTATTCCTTTTAATCTAGGCAAAAAAATATAGTAACAGATACATAAAAACAATTTCTGGTGAAGCCTATAGGTACGAATGATTTCTGTGTGTAAAATACGAATTCGTTGTCAGTTTTGTCCTTTGGAAGAACTCTCGTGACAGGTTGTGACACTGTGAAGAAGAGGGAGGGGAAGGAGGTGGTGAATAATGTTGTAATACTTTGTATTTTTTTTTTAATAAAATCGAGATAGCTAGTGTTATTTCGAACTCAGAAATTGCTTGAAAAATTTCTGCAAAATTGACTAATTGAATCCGGTCGTGGTTGACATATGACAGAAATTATTTTTAACAACATATGAAATAATCTTTTAACTGCAAAAACTACTTAGCCATTTCATTTAAATCTCTATCACTTTAAAAAAAGTACCTTTTATAAAAATATGACAGCCAAATTGTAAACTTCAAAATCTTTCAAGTCGAGCCTTTTAAAAGTGATAGGTTGAAATTTCTTCTGAATAAATTGCTTATTTTATATGGAGTTTTAATTTTACCAAATATTAACATATTAGACGGGTATCTACATTATTTAAGTAACATATTTCTTTATTAAAACACATTTTTTTTAATTGCAGTCTTGGAATTTAAATAACAATAAAACGATTGATTGAACTTTCTACACTCCACTTCATTCTCCTTAACAATTAACATTTAACAATAAATACTTTAACATAAATACAAATTTATTATGCTATCGTTTGTAATTTCAATGAAACAATCAAGTAGTCACATCCATAATTTATTTAATTCATATTTTGATTAATTTTTCTATCACATTATGTACGCATTTATTGTTTAAACTGAAAACTGCTGAAATATTTGAACTAAGTATAATACATAAAAAGCAAGTTAAGGTATAAAACTAATATTTCGTAATGTGAAGCACAAATAGTTATGAATATTTATCGAAACAATTTATGCATAATGCATAATTTGTTTATAATTTATACTTATTTAATTTGCATTGCTTTGCTGTAACAAGTGCTTCACCGAAAACCGGTAAATATCGGTATCGTTCTCGGTCCTGGTAATGACATAAATAATTTTTTTTTGTCTAAAAACAATATAAAAACAAAACGACAAAAAAAGAGACAACGAAGCGTGGCACAAAAACACTTAAATTGCTATTCTTGGTACTTATACCAAGTTGTGAAATTTGTTACATGGACGCAATAGTAATAAATATACATATAAATATGTAAACGAGATTAACCGAGAAAACTTGGCATAGAAAACTCGTCTCGTACGATAAGATTGGCGCCACTTCGACCACGATATGATAATTATTGAATCGTATTGGTGAAGCACTAGCTGTAAGGTGCCTGCCACACGTTCAATATATATTTAGCATGCAATATTGATGTCTATATATACAATGTATTTTGAAATCCATCAATATGGATCGCGATCCAAAATCATAATAAATATTGAACGTGTGACAAGCGCCTAACTGATATGTGTTCTTTTTTATTTTATTTTTATTAAATTTGTATAAAAATATGAAATAAAACAAGCTAAAGTTAAAATTTAGAAAAGTTTATATGAAATTGCAATTCTTTGATATTTAAAGCATTTTTTAAACTACAGGAACTCATTTTAATATATAATAGGCCTATATAATATAAATATAAGATCAATATTAAAATATTAGAAAATAAAACAATAATGATTGTATCAAAAGTAAATAGAAAGCGATCGTAATATAAAATAAATGTAACGGCATTTAATGCAACTAAATAAATGATAAAAATTGCGATTTTCAAATTTTGATTTTGTTACATTAAATTACATGAAAATTACATTTTATTTAATTTTAAGAAGCACATTTCTTTTTTTATTTGCTAAATTTGTTTAATTGAAAAAATAATATTCATCAAAAATGAATATATCGAGGGCTTACTTTTAATATCTTTCAATACAGCTTGAAACTAGTAAATTACTATTATACTTGAAAAATTTTGTTCTTTCTTTTAAAAGGAAACAATTTTAAATTTTAGGGGTAACTCAGTTTTCAGCTTTAACTAATTGTTTATAAATAATCAATTTATTTTGGTGTTCTATACTTTTTAAAAATCTGAAGAAAAAAAATTTCACTATGCATCAAAACCACAAGGAATCGAAATTTTTTGTCAACATTTTGGAGTCTCATTTATCGATCTGTGATGACAAAGCGAAGCCGCATAAGTAACATGCGCATACCCAGAACTTATGTTGCTTTGCAATGTGATCACAGGTGGACTTAAGTTGTTATTCCTTGTGACCACAGAATTCATCTCCTTTAATATGTCAAATTCAGATTAGTTAATTTGCTCAAGAGCAACAAACTTTTGTTTACAAAGTTACTGAAATCTTGATTTGATTAATTGAGACTCCAAAGTATGTTGAACATTTTTTTTTTTTGATTACATAGAACCGTTATTTCAACATTTCGATAAAAATCAGGAGGCCCATTTTTTTGCAAATAACGCATACTTTGCTCTCTTGAAAAATTGTGTTTTTGCAGATAAGCCCTTCGATATGTGGATTGTCATGACTGACTTTTGCCTACTTAAATTTTATTTTGATTGAGATGGCTATAAACTAATAAAAGAAATTCCGTTGTAAGTTAATTTTGGAATTGCATTTGATATTTTAAAATTCAACTATCTTTTTATAAAATAATACCGTTGTAGTAATCAAATAGATCGTAAGTCAGATGCATAAATCGTATTTATACAATATAAAAATAACAGCAAAAATTAAAACGTTATGTATGACTTTTATAGTATGTATGTATGTATTAGGATTTCAAATAATTTTGCCTTGTATTTAATTTTAAAATAGTGCTAATATATTGACATACATGCATACATACATATGGATAATTTATAACCAACACAAATCTGTATTTCTTAAGTTTTAAGAGCTTTTAAAAGAAAATGAAATAAAAAACCCCTTTTCTAAAAAATGTGATTTTAAATTATATGTATTATATTTTTAATGTGGTAGATACCGCTCATTTATGGAGGATATACATTAGGGTGTGTCTTTTCAAAGTTTTGGAGATGGATTTTATTTTTTTTTTCCTATATTTTAGCTTGAGGAATAAAAATAGTTGTCTCAATATTTGAGCTTCCTATCACAAACCTGTAAACGGCGCGGAAAGAGTTTATGTCCGATTTCGTTGAAATTTCACGAAAAAAGCGACTTGCTAAAACGTAGAAAAAGTTTGCCTTAGGTGCAAAGTTATAGGGGTTTAGGTATTTTATTTGTATGGGAGATGCCACCCACTGTAGTCAATATATGTACATCCACATTTTTCATCTAGCTGAAAATGCGGACAAAATACACCCAAAGGGGAGTTTTTTTTTTTTAAAAATTGTGGGCATTTTAGCCTATGCTTTAGCATTGGATCCGAAGGGAATACTCCCAAAATTTCAGCTTTCTAGATCATACCTGTGAACGGCGCAATCAGTTTGTTTCCAATTACAATTCATATGGAAACGCAAAAAAAAACTGTCTTTGGTTTTTCTGCTTTTTCGTTTTTCCATATGAATTGTAATTGGAAACAAACTGATTGCAAAAAATAAAATAAAATACATCTCCAAAACAAGACACACCCTAATATTCATATGTACATATATTTACTCTATATCTGCCAATGCTTAGATTAAACCTGAAAAATAGGACTTCAGGTAAGTATTAAAAAAGATACAAAAAAAAATTTCAAAATGATTTATTGAAAATTGCTTAAAAGTCTTACAGCATATTTATGTATTACAGTTACTCTCGTTTTGTTTCAAACTTTCGTGCTTCCAAATATGCTATAATCCCAGCAGCGTATAAGCAGAGTACTTTGAAAAGCCATCGATGAAAAATAACTTACTTACACACATACATACTATGTACATATATTGCGCGCATCATCTATTCGATTGATTTTTGTTTTAATAAATCTTACGATTTCATTTAATTAAACGCGGCACCGTCCCAAATTATGTTAAAAATCCATTTTCGACCCTTCCTCATCGATTGGTGGAAACTTTTTTTGTGAAAATTGGTCCAAAATGGTCCATTTCGGAACCCGAGGTTACCTCTAACGATGATAAAAATCTTTTTTCATGGACTTTCACGTACCATTTTTATTTCATCGCTCGCCGTCGCATCAAAAGTTCAAAATATATTTATTGCAAGCGAGGTGTTTCGTAGCCTCATTCATAACGTGACCATTTTTTTCTTGTCTCAAAACGGGACGCAGACTTCAAAAATAAACCATACATACATACTAAACCAGCATACACGGGTCCCCTCAAGAAGATTAGAAATGATTTTAAATGTCAGCAAATTTGGACTGCACAGGCGTTTAAAGGATACTTTGTAGTACCCAAATTCACTATTCCGCAAATCGGGACAGATCGTTTTGGACAATTTTTCGACTTAGAGGGTATTTTTCCTTCCAATTACACGTTCGAAAATTTGCGTTTTGGTATAGATTCGAGGGTATTAGAACATATTCAAACATATAAATTTGCAAAAAAAGTGTCGGTCGGATCTAGCTTCGGAGGTATAGTCATCGTAAGTTGCGGATATAGCTTTTATAAAAAGAAGTATAAGTTGGGAACTCCTAAATAGATTTCATAGATTCCATATGAAAGGTAATTTAATAAGGCATAAAATCAACACATAAACATTAAAAATTCGTTGTACAGTTTTCGAAAAATTCCTATTTTTGTAAAATTTTGACTTTTCCGTTTAAAAAAACCGTTATTTTTCTAAAAGAATGTATGACTACCGCATAATTTTTTTTATCCTCAGAAGAAATCTCAATTCCTTTGCTTTAAAATGATGTATCATTTGTACCAATTTTTTTATACTTATAGTGGTATTCACAAAAGTCACGTTACTTTTTCATGTGCAATATGTTATCGTAGTATATCGGACTAGCGAGTAACAAAGTAACTAGGTGGCATGCCTTTTATTGTCAAAACAGCTGTTCTGTTTATATATGTTAATAAAAAGAAGAAAAAAACAAAAGTAAATAAGAGAATTTTATAACATTTTAGTGGAAAAATTAATTTAGCACATAAATATTTAAAATAAAGAATGGATTTTTTGTTTGCTCCGCTTCCTGAAACAAACTGTACGTATCAACAATTTATGATTTGTCTTGTGTTGACCAAAACCAAAAACTTGATGATCATAATTTCAGTTCAAATGACGGACGACCAACTTGTGTTGTGGCAGCGTAACGCGATCTTTGAATGTGAATGCGACAACTTTATCAACCGACGTATCGAAGCTGGCCGGGCATCATGTCAGCGACAACAGTTACCAAATGTGCTGAGACGTCCACATGTAGAACAATCAGGTATTGATATGGCAATCGAACAGCATGGCTTGCATGCAATGGAAGCCAATGTAAGCTTAGCGCCGATAGTGCGAAGACCACGTCTGTATTTACCTGCAGTGGATAGGGATAACTCGTTGGATTTCTACCAAGAAGCTATTGCTGCTGTTATACGTGATCGTGGCCTAGGCCTGAATCGGAATCCCTAGTAAAAGTTCATAAATTTTAAACCCAAGTATCGAACTAGGGAAAACCAAAAGATTTTGTACATTAAACAAGAACCCATTAGTCGAAATCAGCATCGATGCCATGACAATCAGAGTTTCATCGAAGCAAAGTTAATTCAGCATCGATGCCATGATGATCAAAGTTTCATCGACACAAGGCTGATTCATATTTAACAGTAGTAGTAATCGAGCTTATCAATCAGATTTTTTTCCAAGATATGTTTCCTTCAAAAAAACCACAACACTTGAAAGCTAAAAATAAACTTGAAAACGAGTACTATGCCATAAGCAGATAACTTCGAATATTCCTTCAAAACTGCGTTTTTTTAGACAGAATTTCTCATGAAATAATGGAAAGTTGACAACGGTTTCGCGTTGGAAAAATTTTTTCTCACAAAAAATGCAATTAATGTACCACCATCTACTAATAATTCAGTAAATTTTAATGATGAATTTTTAAATATTCAAATATTTAAACTGTCGTCAGAACTTTGGAACATATTATCTTTTTTTTAAAAAAAACTTATTATTTTAAATGATACCCTCACAGATTCCAACGCACTGAGTTTTTCCTAAATTTCATGGTACTTTCTTAAACTTTCTTCACTGGAACTCTACCAAAAAATTTTGCATAAGTCAAACCCAAAATCTTGTATAAAAACGAAATCAAAAAGTGTTTACTGCCATATTGTTATTAGTACATATTTATAAAACATAGCTTAAAATATTAAATAAACTAATGATATAATTTCTGGCATAATTTATTTTGGTGTATTCCAGTGTGACTTTTGGATAATCGCGGTGTATTGTGGTGCCTTTTTTGAGTGTAATCTTGGTATAAATAGTTCAAAAAAGACACGATGTATTTCGGGGTAATTTAGGTAATTGCGGGCGAAATTTGTTTTTTACCAGACTCGCTATGAATGTCTTAAAACAGTAAATTATTTTTTTGATTTGTTTAAGAAATCAAATATGTTGTAGTACATATCCCCCTTAAATTATACACTGTATATAAACATAGTACCGTACCTTTGTATGGAGTTATAACTTTATCTCAAAAACAGCATTCTATTGTAAATTTGTATATCTACAAAGCACAAAATAGCATAAAAAAGTTAATTTCCTTGCCAGTTTTTTTTGGATTTGAAACACTGTTAATTTAATTTGCTACATATATATTGAATAGTTTTTAGTATAACGTTTAAGTAAAATTTTAAGTTATGTTCGTAATATAAAAAATACACTAACATAAATCTCATAACAATGGTCATAAAAATACTTGTTTGGCTTTTGCTCAGAGCGAAAGTTTAAAAAATATAAAAGAATAAAATTTTGTTGTAGAATTAAAGCCACTTACTTTGAAACTTTTAGATCCTCTTAAATATAGTTCCAGGGATATTGCCATCGAAAATTGCAGATGTTAGCTAAAAAAATATGAAGAAGGCGTTTCCACGCCCAACATGTGTATACATAAATATATCTGTACAAATATTCTTGATTAGCATGCTGAACTGTACAACATACTAAAATTTCAAGAAAATTGATGAGTTAGGCCTATAACTCATTACGACGAAACTGTCTCAAAACAGTTTTCGTCACCTTAGTACATATGGGAGTGCGCTCCTGCCGACGGTGAAAATAGAACTAAATCTTAATCGACAGGTACCCGTCGGCAGGTTTCCAGTCGTATGCTGCAATTTTGTTCCATCTTTTACGATCAAGGGTGTTATAATTTTTTGACAGCGAGTAATCGTTGACGATTTCCCGACTCCATTCGTATTCTGTTCTACTCATTAAACATAATTATGATCGCCATGATATAGAAAAAACATAAATTTTTTCTATCATAATTGAGTTCAACAGTTGCACAACTCCTATTCAACAGTTTCCGTGAAGAGTTACCTTATCTGTTTGTAGTCTCTGACAAACAGCTGCTTATTTAGAAAATGTTAAAAGAGAAGTTCTTTCGTTTATAGGGCCCATACACGTTCAGATTTTTTATATTGTCCACCGTACGACGTAGTCGTACGTTCGCGTCATATGGTAAGATTTTTTTCGTACGACTTGCCTTCAGACGTTCAGATTTTTCATCAGACCTGTCAAAATCTGATGAAAAATCTGAACGTGTACGGGCCCTATTAAACTTCAACGCTCCATGTGGCAGCAGAGCAGATTAGCTAGCAATTTTCGTTAAAAAAATAAAAAATTGTGAAACTTTAATTTAAAATGTCTGCACGAGAAGTAGATCGGCTACACGAGCTGGTAAGTTAGATGATGATGAAATGTCATCAAAAATCTATGCAATAATGAAATTAACAATGAATGCATTTACCCGTATATAAAGGAACGCACGATTGTGGAGCTACGCAAACAAATATTAAAAACAAAAGCCGGTGAGGGCTTGGAAGATGACGAGTGTACTAAACTTCAAATGGAAAATACAAAACTGAAACATCGTTTGGCCATATTGGAGAATGTAAGTAAAACAATTTATTATGAAAATTTAATTTATTTTCCAATAGGAAAATTATAACGCCATCACCAATTATGAAACAAATTAAAAATTATTCTAATTTCAAGTTGAAAAACTGTTGAATTTAGTAAAATCGGTGGCTTAAGTTTACTTTAGCATTCGCCAATTTTTGTTAAACCAATCTTTTCTAGTCCTTTTTAATTCTAAGAGTAAATTGTAATTTCGGCAATATTTTTTATATTTATATTGTAATTATTGTAGCTCATTACATTATACCATATTTCTTGTGATATCCATATTTTTTATATCAATTCAGGGGATTACAACTTCATTTTTACAAGAGCTATATCTGCAACTCCGCTACACTCCGGCTTACACTTTTTGATTTTTTGATTTTACCCCCATCTACCCCTGAAACAAATTGGGCAATGGAAGCTTTTCCAAATAAAATGAGCATAATTTTGGGGCTTGTTTTATATAGGTACAATATGTATAAAATACTAGCTTACACGCGACTTCACACCCGTAGCATCTTATTTAGGCTAATATTTTTGAGGCTAAATTATTATAATTTAGTTGATATGGAATAATAAAACTACCTTGTTTTCATTTTAGGCCATAGCAGCGGAAAAGAAGCTTGCTGCTGGCAGCACTAGTAATACATTAAAAGAACCTGCTACTATCCCAGTTGTAGTTGATGAACTGATTTCTATCACTGATCACTTGGTAGATCTATTCTCTAATGCAATTGCTAAGGCATTTCCACAATTCGCTGGGACGGCAGCGATAATTTCACCCGTTAACACAAATGCGGTAAAGTTTGGCGATTACCAATGTAATAGTGCCATGTCGTTGGCTAAAACTTTGAAGGCTACAGGTATAAATAAATCACCAAGGGAAATTGCCAATGAAATTGTTGCGCAGGTGCAGCAGTCACCTCTAGTAAATAAATCAGATGTCGCTGGCGCAGGATTTATTAATGTGTTCCTAGAGAAGTAAGAGTTCATATATTTTATACTAGAAATATCGTAAATATTTACTAATTTTTTATGTTTTTTAAGGTCATACGCTATTAAGGCCATTACAAATATGCTTCGTTCCGGTGTAAAGCCACCACACTGTAATAAACAGCGAGTCTTAGTTGATTTTTCATCGCCTAATATTGCCAAGGAAATGCACGTTGGACACTTGCGTTCTACAATTATTGGAGAGTCTATTTGCCGATTTTTGGAATTTTTGGGTCACGATGTTTTGCGTGTTAATCATTTGGGTGATTGGGGTACGCAATTTGGTATGCTAATTGCTCATCTGGAGGATAGTTTTCCTAATTACATAAATGAGAGTCCACCAATAAGCGATTTGCAGGCATTTTACAAAGAATCAAAAAAACGGTGGGTACATAATGTAATTCACTCATTGTTATCACATTCTTTTAATAAATGGTAAAATTTATAATGTGTGAAAATATGTATTAGTCTAGTCGAAAATTCGTGTCTCTACTTGTTGCTGCTTTTTGTTTTTCCTATATATTTTCCCCAAAAAAGTCATGTCATGAGACTTACCTGTGCATATTTATAGAACTGAAACACTCCAAATTTTTTCTTTCAAATTTTCTTATATAAGTATCATAAATCAATACATATTGATGTATTCATACAATATCTCTATGATGTAATAACTCTCCAATAACATTTATTCATTACTGTTGGTTGTGGGTGCTCCACCCCCAGAGAGTCCACTCTGCTTTAAAATTAAATAAAAACTATAGGGTTAAAATTACATAAAAATTACATTTAAAAATGAATTTCAATCTAAAAAAATTACTATTTAAAAGAGCGTGTTATTTATTTATTTTTTCTTCTTCAGTTTTGACGAAGACGAAGACTTTAAAAAACGTGCCTATAGTCGCGTTGTTCAATTACAAAGTGGTCAACCCAATGCGACAAAAGCATGGATACTCATTTGTGATGTTTCACGACAAGAATTTCAGAAGATATACGATCGTCTTGATGTCACAATTAAACCATTTGGTGAATCTTTTTACCAAAGTCGTATGGTTGAAGTCGTAAAACTTTTGGAATCAAAAAAATTACTGGAATTAGATGAAGGTCGTAAGATAATGTGGCCAAAAGAAACAAAATCGGGTATTCCATTGACTATTGTAAAATCTGATGGCGGATACACATATGACACCTCAGACATGGCTGCAATACGTTACCGTCTTGAAGAAGAAAATGCTCAATGGCTTGTTTATGTAGTTGATGCTGGTCAGAACACTCACTTAAAGAATATTTATCTAGCTGCTGAACGAGCTGAAATTTTCAGTCCTAAAAAACACCGTGCTGATCATGTACAATTCGGTGTCGTTCTCGGAGAGGATGGCAAAAAATTCAAAACACGATCAGGTGAAACGGTGAAACTGTCTGAGCTGTTAGATGAGGGCTTGCGACGTGCTCTGGAAAAGTTAATAGAAAAAGAACGTGATAAGGTTCTAACTCCCGCTGAGCTGAAAGCAGCACAGGAATCTGTAGCTTATGGCTGTATTAAATATGCTGATTTGTGTCACAACCGCACAAATGAATATGTCTTCTCCTTCGATAAAATGCTGGAAGATCGTGGTAATACTGCAGTTTACCTTTTGTATGCATTTACACGAATTTGTTCAATTTCACGTAATTGTGGCGAAGATTTTTCGAATTTGCAAAAGGTTTTGGAAACAGTGCCAGTTGAATTGGAGCACGAAAAAGAATGGAAATTAGCGAAAATAATTCTTAAATTTCCTGATGTCTTGGTGAAAATTTCTAATGACTTACTTCTACATGCCTTATGCGAGTTCTGTTATGAAGTGTGCACTGTTTTTTCGGAATTCTATGACAATTGCTATTGTATTGAGAAAAACAAAAGCGGAGAAATCGTTAAAGTCAACCGCAGTAGGATTTTGCTTTGTGAAGCTACCGCAGCTGTGCTGAAACAATGTTTTTATATTTTGGGACTAAAGCCAGTTGAGAAAATTTAAGTTTCAAAAGACGATGTTAGAAATCATATTTTGCTCATAAACTTTTATAAAAAAAAATCTGTTAAGATAGACAGTACAAATAAACTCTTAAAGAGACTTGTTTTTTGGATTAAATTTATTTTCGTTACAACTGTTTTTTATAAAAAAAGTGTTGATCGGATCTAGTTTTGGGGACAGCCATCGGAAATTGTGGGTACATAATTTTAAATTTGTTCCAATATTTTGAAAAGTTTGATTCCGACCCCACAAAAATGTACATGAGAAATATGTAGAGGCGACACTATAAAAAAGTTGCGGCAACTTTCAGGAATAAGAGATTAGTTGATGAATTGAGTAAACTGCTGCCGAACACACCAACTTGAAAAATAAATAATCATAAAAATAAGGTTATTTTTTCTCTAGAATTTTTAGTTTTTGCGTTATTGATAAAAACAGTTTGGTCAAAATTTCATCTTAACTATAAATTTTCTGTAAAAATCGCACTGAGTAAAAAGTTCTTAAAATTGATTAAAATATTCTGAAAAATATTGTTCTACGGACCTCTCATTCTAAAAAATTGTTATGTTTAATAATTTTTTTTTTCAAAATTGCAGATTTTTCCAAAAATATCGTATATAATTACATTTAGTTTTCTTATACATATTTTTGTGGACCATAATACTACCCACAAGTTTACTATATGTACGAAGTTTTGTCTAAAAATTTATCTTTGTTAATACCAAAGTGACTTTTTAGTTACCTACACTTATTAATAATTTTTTTTTAAATTTTGTTTTTGTGATCTGTACGTGTATCCATCAGAGATAAAGAGAGTGTTAAATGGAATAATTAGTTATTAAAAAATAATAATAGTGGCGGTCTTCCAGCAAAACACGAGCGTTTTTTTAACGCGAGTTGTCGAAAACGTGCGTTAAAAAACGCACGTGTGAACTGAACCTAAACTATTTTTTTTTAATTCATTAATGAAAATAGAAGTAAGGACGCTGAGTTAATATCTTTGTGACCAAATTCTAACAGCTGCTCTTGACATAACCTTTGTTGATATATTTTACTAAGGCACAGGTTAAACTGCATATTTTGGCAAATATTTCGAAATCACAAAAGATTTTAAAAATGGAGTTGGAAAATGACTTGGAAACATTGATTGATCGTGGTAATGAGAAAATTATACTAGGGCATGAATTGATTGAACAGCTTGAAGCTTTCAAACAAATACCAGGTGTTCAGAAAATACAACGTAAAATAAATCAAGAAATAAAATTTTTGCAAAAGGTCATCCGGAGTGAAACGTTAAAGGTGAATCATGTTCAATGCAGCAACTTAACACATTATGAATTTTTGGTCAAGATACTGCAGCTGCAACGGGATGTTGTCCATATTGACTGTGGTTTTGCAATAGAAGAACGTAGCAATCCACTTCGGGTGGATATCGTTTGTGAAAATGGATTAAAGTGGATTAAAGGTGAGGTGATCAAAAATAAATTCCTGTCATTAATTTCGAGTGTAAAGTAAATTGTTTGAAGTCATTACAATTTTCGTGGCGCCGCGAAATAAATCGAAAATGTTAATTTAAAAAAATGTATGTCTCGTTTGGCTTTCGAAATATCGATACTTAATATGTACATAGTTTAATTTTGATAGTACCATAAGAATTACAATTTTCGTGGCGCCGCAATCTGACGATGGTTTTCGATAGTACAAACCAAAATAAAACGAAGACGTTAAATATAATAAATCGATATTTCGTTTGGCTTTCGGGATATCGATACTTACAAATTTTAGTTTTGATTGATCAATTTTTGCAAATCTTTCCTATTAAAACTTTTTTATTACCGTGTTTCAATTTTTGATCATAAAAAAATGGAAAATTTTGTAACATTCTTATGCAATACAGGCAAACAAATAAAAATACATTAATGTGTGTAATGTACATACATATTTCATAATTTTAGGAAAATTGTTATGTCCCAAAAAAAATTGCACAGATTTCATATTTCTTTATGCATACCAATATTATATCTTATGAAATTAAATGGCTTTTAACCGAATGCCCTCCGTAGATCCGCAAATGGTTAACATATCTATACATTTTAAATTTATTTTATTCAGCAATTGCCCGCAATTCCAAATCATTAGCGGATGCTGCGAAAGGTCATGCAAGTTACGGTGCTAGAAGTATACTCGATCAGGCTCAAGAGTTTGTAGATGCCACTTCTCAACATTTATGTATGTTTAAGGAACCGAAGGTGAATCCCAATTAATGAACCTTTACTTGTGCTCAAAGAATCTAATTCTATTTTTATACTTAGGTGGCTTTTTACTTTAGTCATGACATCTCAGACTTACTATCAGACTTAAAAGCCATTGGTGTTGAAACAGCCTCATTAGAGCAACCATCTGAATTTGGTGATAGTGCTGATATTGCAAATGTTAGCACTTTAAATTTGGACATTACCACGTTACTGGCATATATTAGTGCTGTAACAAATGGAAGTTGTAACTGGATATTTCGCGAAGGGATACTGACTGAACAAGCTGAAAAGGAGCGACACGTACCACTTAAACCTATATTGGATAAGCTTTTTATAGGTGAGTAGGAAATATCAGTCATGTTTGGTATAAAATTAATTCACAAAAATAAATTTTTTCTAAACCGAAAGTTCATTGCTTCATTACGTCAGGTTTTCAAGATATCCTAACCTACAAATGCAAAACAAACAATTTTTTCACTTTAAGAACATAGCCCTATTCTTAAAACATATAAAAAACAGCGCTTCTACTAAATCCAATGAATTTATTTTACTACTTAGAAAAACGCCTCATCTGTTGTGAAACGGCTCACAAATCCTTTCAAGATATTATCTCTTTGCTGGCTGGTCCACAAGAACGTAAACGTGCTTTGGATCTAATGCAGCGTGTTGAAGTGTTGCCTGATATTTTAAAAATTCCTGATGAATTGTCTTTGATAAAAACAAGTGGAAAAATAAATCAACGTAG
Source organism: Meiosimyza platycephala (assembly GCA_963662105.1). NCBI lineage: Eukaryota > Metazoa > Arthropoda > Insecta > Diptera > Lauxaniidae > Meiosimyza > Meiosimyza platycephala. The sequence continues at coordinate 24,064,800 of OY759208.1, forward strand.
TCTAAAAATATTTGCATTCGGTATGCAAATGCGTGCAGTAACAGTAACTTCAAACAAGGCATTTGTACGTTCAGCTAAAATGCAGGTTTGTAAAGTTGTTGTCCTAAAAACAATATTCAAAATGTTAATGTAAATATCGTAACGTTAATATTTCTCTTAAGGGTATAAACGTACCGGTCTTTACACACCAAGCGCGTGCACTTACAGAAGAAAAAGAAGAGACTGGAACACTAATTTCATTATAATTGACGGTCGGAGTAATTAAAAATTATTTACTAAAGGATTAATTTACATGTGTTTCATTTCAATTGTTCAGAGCTCTAATTTTGCTTAATTAGCTTTATTTATTTCTTTTTTTGTTTCTTTAAGCCATTACTGTATATTTTCCAGTTTTGTATATTTTGACTACAACTTGCGTGAGTGTTGTTTTATTAGAGCTAATTTTGATTCTCATCATAAACCGTTTGTAATAGCGTAAAATATGACATTGAAGAGCTAAGGATCTTTAAATAATAGAAAATATATACATATATAGAATATTTATAAAAATATTAGAAAAATTATTTTGCAAACCTTTGTAAAACTTTGCAATGATAACGTCGAAAATTTAAGTGCTGTAATTTTAACTGGTTTCTGACTTCGTAGAATCATGAATTTCAATCTCAATTGAAAATCAATGTCAGCGGGACAGTAAGTTTGTAGCGGTTGTCGTTGTGCTGCAGCAAACTGCAGTGGGAGTTTATTTTGCACAATTATTTTTTGTACGTCATTACCTTGCCAGTTGCAAGCGTATAAATGCCAAGCCGTATCGGTGGACTAAAGAAATATTTTATATCTTAAAATGTAATGATGAACTTAAGCTTATGTTTTTGTTTTACGTTTTGTATCAGTAAATCCCCATTCCAGCATAGTATATAGAGCTGTGATATAGATGATGAAATATATACTATGAATTTTATATAGTCTCCAATAAACATATCTTTACCCTGATTATATATTATAAAATTATTATTATAAAATAATTATAGATAAAATTTTAGAAATATAAATTTTATCCTTAAATAAATTTTATTATTAATTAGGGGTTAATAATTTAATTTATTCATTTATTTAAATTTTAAATAAATTAGGATTAGGGAGGAATTTGACTAATTTTAGTTAACTATGTACGTACAGTGACAAGTTGAAATCCCACCATGCAGATTAAAATGGACGAAATGCTGAAGTTAACTAACATAATAGGACTCATTAAGTGTTCCAAGCCATCTGAAAATCTAAAAAGCCAAAAGAAAAAATCAAATTTTTCAATAAATTAACGTTAAAACCATGTTTGATATTAAAAGGATAAACATACAGCCACTAGAGTTGCTAAATTTTCGAGACTTTTGCAATCTCAATTAAAATGATCATTCCGCGGAAACATCAGACCCCACTTGAATTTTCACTCAATAAATGTATGTGACTTGACTTAGGGGAACGTGGTCTGATGTTTCTGCCGAATGTGTTTTTTTCGACTTTTTCCGCATTTATCAACTTTTTAACATTAATTTTGAAACTTGTACAACATTTGCGTGTTTTTCAAAAATTTTAAACTTTTTCTAAAAAATATTTATCCACTTTTTTTTCACTTTTTCTTTTGCTAACTAAAACCGACTTTTAGAAGGGCAATGACTATGCGCTTATAAATTTGGAAGAATTTGCAATCTCTTAAATTTGAAAAATTTAGGGCACGTCTTCCTCCGTCAAATCAGAAATTCGTTGGAAGGAAGTTTAGAATAGGTATTGCTGTTACAATGGTAGAAACATTTTCATTGAGTTGCCGCCACCTACCAAACTACATGTATGGTTTGTACTACATTTATGATAAATTAAAATTGAAAAATACATACTCAACTAGCTTACTATGCATATGCGCCAGTTTCTCCAGTTCACGTTTATATTCGTGCTGATAAACCCAATCGGGTACATTTTCAGCACCGTTTCTACGATTAACGCGCCTGTATGATGTTGGCATGATGTTGTCAATACGCTTATGCAATATTCGAAATTGACCGCAAGTATAAGTTACAAAGAAACCAAACAATGAGTCTTCAGCAAAAAGTGTCGTTACCACACAAACTCCAGCAAATGATGTAAATAAATAAGTGAGAATGTAGCGCCAACCATGATGTGCATCGTATGGAAATATCATCTTGTAAGGAAAAGGTTTCTCATCTGCCTCCCAACCGACATTAAAAAGTTCTACCAATGGCAAAATACAATACATTAAAATTAATGCCGATAACAGTATTGTCATGACGCGAAAAGTGTTCATATTTCGTTCGCATGCACGTTCAATTTCTGGATGAGAATTTCTATAAACAGAATAAAACCGATAAATGAAAATATTTTAAAGTTCATATAAAAGATGTAATGCGTGTCTTCTTTGAAAAGTAAATTATTAGTTACTATAAATGGTAGACATTTAGATCGAATAGTTTATCAATTTGGTTAATTTGCTCCATACGATAGTTAAGAAGTGTTGCTGGAAAAGTAGCTTTAATGGAATGTCTTTTCATTAGGAGCTACCTGGCTACAGACACCAAACCTCTCAGACTTGAAATAAAAGTCGTAGAAGAGCGTTTGTAACCGTGTAAATTACTGGTTAATTTACCATTATCTTGAAACGCTGAAGTTTAGTCCATAATCTGATGGCAGATTCGAGCTCAGTGACACCAAGTTACCCTATATTTATATCAGTATGAATGAGCAAAGAATAAGTAATTCTTAAATTTGTAAAAAAAATTTTTTACCAATGACTCAAATCAAATTGTATTTTTTATTTATTGATTTGAATTGAAAATGCGACTTTCATAGAAAAAGCTCGACCGTCGAAAAATCATGGATACACTTCACGTATTTTCACCCTACATATACTCACTTGATCCAATCTTAGTTATCATTTCTCGCTTTCTTAATGTAAGTGAATTTACATATTGTATTATGTAATTTACTTACTTTTCTATCCAGATATACTTAACAAATTTTTGAATCAAATCTTTAAATTTATGCTGATTCAAGCGGAGATGCAATAAACGTACAAAATTCAACGCTCCCATAAAAGTCGTACAGCAATTTTCAGTGGTCATAATGATATTGCCAAAGGTATCGACAAGAAAAACCGATTGAAAATATATTGTTATGCCAACAGATATAACAATATACCACGCCCATACCGTATAAAATCGGCAAAAAATATGCGGTCTAATAATGCGCGAATTTTTAGAATCCGGATATGAATCTAACGGCCAGGAGCCATTCATTTTTAACCAAATACACTGTGGCGGAAATCGAAAATGTGTATCATTATCAGGTTGTGGACTAAACAACATTTCTGGTCTTCTTCTTAGAGATTTTTAAGCTGCACCGAACAAACTTTCACAATGACTGCACAGTCACAATGAATACAATATATGTATGTATTTATAGGCTTTATAGTGCATGCATAGTACTGCGCTATCAAACTGTTGCCTATAATTATCCTTTGTTTATTGTAAATAATTTGTTATTCCTTTTGAAATTTAACGCAGTTTGTTTTTTGAAATTCTGCTTTGAAGAAATTAGTTCTCTGTTAATCTATGCATAATGAAAAAAACGAAACATAATTGTCCTCTTCAAAGGATAATTTTGAAATAAATTTCAGTACGCAAATTTAATATTTTCAAACAGCGCAAGCCATCTAAAATAACATTGCTCTATAAAAAAAAAAATATATAAAACGGGTGCTCTCGACAAAAATGAAATACCGCATTAATAGTAGAAGTGCACGTAGAAGTCTTAAATTTTTTTCTTATACGTTCAAACGGTCCCATATTGATTTTGGCAACATTTACTTAAATCGGTCTCAGTATAGCGACTTTAAGTTTTGATTGTATAGAAGGTGTCACGCCCTCATGTAAATAGCTGCCCACTTTTTGCTTTCTGAACCATTTCTTATATTTATACAAGTATATAAACCATTCCTAGTTTTATGTGAAATTTGGCTGCATTATCTTATATAACTCTCTAGGTAGATCATTTTGAGGTATTTGCTTGCATGGGAGGTCCTTCTTCCTTTAGCCAAGATGGTCTCACTTTGTGTCCGGTGCTAGTTCGTCCAGTTTTAGTATTTATATATATAATTCTCTTAATATAGATTTTTAAAGTTCTCGTTTGTATGGGCGCTGCCACGAACTCTTGTAGAAATTAACTGTCCGAATCATTTCTACTGTGTTTATGAAATTTAGTTGCATTGCTATGAACAACTCTCAATATAGCTTTTTCTGTAAATGTTTTATTTGTCTGTGAACCGTTTTTGCACATTTCTGAAATTTTCCAATCCCTTGAGCTATGCTTGAAGGTGAAGCATTTGACTCAAGTTTCATCGAATTATATCGGATAGTTTTTCCGTAATCGTTATTTCCATAGGAAGACAAGCAGACGGACAGAGCTAAATCGACTTACGTGGTGACGATGATCAAGCACATATATACTTTTCTATACCTATCACGCTCTCTACTAGTTGCAATTTCTTGAATGACTTTTCCTCACTGATTAAGAAAATAATCACCATTTTGTTCAATCATCTCCGGTTTTCGAGATTTTCAAAAAACCAGATTTCAGAGGTATGCAAAAACTCAACAAGGCGAATCTTTTATTTTCGCAAATCGTTTTAATAGGCTATCGTACCAAAAAACTATAAGATCTATGATACAAAAAAACATACATCTTAAAAAATTAAATGGATAAAAATGTTCCCAATCACAAAAAAAATCGATTTTCGCTTTCACAAAATTTGTGCTAGATGGAATAAATTTTGATTGAAAAGTATGGATTACGGACAGTGGATAATATATTAAATATATAGCTAATATGGGTTTCATTGATTTTTGATCCCTTATAACTTCTAAACTGGCTATAGATTTTTTATCAGCATGAAAAAAGCTACATCAAACAAAATCAAAATTCCGAACAGAAACTGCTGGGTATTTGAAGTTCAAGGTTGAATATATTTTTTATATAAATAATATCCTAAGTTTGAGCTTAAATACAAATGTTGTCAGTAATTCCTTAACGCTCCTACATCAGTCCACAAAAGATAAAAACGCAAAATACTGATTTTATTACACATTTGAAATTTTTATTCATTTGATTCAATTTAAGAAAAACAGATTTAACCAATAAAAAATAAAACACCGAAAAAAGCTATTACTCCATTCTATAATATTTTTTTTTCAATAAAACAACCAAATTATTCACAGATTTTTTCTAGATTATGTATTTTCAGTTTATCATTCCTTGTAATATTCCTTAATAAATACTTTTATCATTTAACAGATGGTAAAAACAATTATTTTAAAATTATAAAATAATAAAGAGTACATAAAAATTATAATGGATATTTTTTTATATTTATTTAAAGAAATCAAAACTTAAATCGTTAAATGAAATATAAATTTTTTATATATACATAATACAATCTTTTTAATTAAAAATATTTGAAATCTAAAATCATAAAATATATAATACAAAAATAGTATAATTAGAGTTTGTAGGAGTTATCGTACTATAAAGGTTTGAAAATTTTAAAAGTGGTTATTTTAATACCCACCAGGTGCGCAGTTAAGTGGTTTGGAATTTAAACCTCCAAATTAAGATTTTTACATTAAAAAATAATTATTTTTTATGCCAAGTTGACGCTAGTAAGTAAATCCATCTCTTATATATAATATACATTTATATATTATGTAACCATAAACTTGTTTTAAATAAAAATTTGTTTGAAACAAAACAAGAAAATCTTTAAATTCTGGCTGCACTACTGGCCCCCATTATGTACTTATGGTATCTCAACTTTTTTTGAACGGAACTTTATTTCTTAACATATTTTCAGTTGAGTTGTCAACATAACAAACTACATATAAAACGAAACATAAAATGAGCTGTTGTTAAGATTGAAAACTGAAATTCTTTTACCACTTCGTAATAAATAGCTGTTTCTTGCACCAATGCGCGATTTGAAATAGTTTTGAATCATGAATTGTAATCGATAGTTTTGTATTCATAATACTATTGGAAATTTAAAAAACACAATTGTAATTGATAATACCAATTTTTTATTTATATACCAAAATGAATACAAGAAAGCAAGAAATTTAACACAAAAATAAACTTTTTTTTTAGCACGGGAATAGAACGTAAATTTAAAATTAAAATAACAATGACAACTAATCAAATTAAGCGTCCAGTTACAAAACTGGCTAAATTTTTTTGACTGAATTATTAAATTTTTTAAATTTATTTTTGGTGCAATGATTTCAAAACCGTGAACTTTCTTTCTAAACCGGTCAGTACATTGATATAAAAACCGGTCAAGTCCAATTTTTTCAAACAAAATTTGTTGATTACTATGTCAAAACCCGCCAAGTCCATGTTCAATGGATCATAACTCGCTAAGTCCAAAATTGTTTTTTCAAAAACATAGACAGATGAAGCTCGAGAAGTCTGATCTGACGTGTTTTGAGTAAGAAATTTTATAAACTATTATGTAGGAAATACGTTTTAATATTTCAATGAACATAGATCAAAAGTATGAAAAAGGAGCTTGGCGGTTTTGCAACTGGACGCCTGTAAAATAATTTCAACACATATACAATTTTTAAGTAATTAAAAAGACAACTTTTTCGAGGTGGTCTATTGTGGGTTCTCAAATTGGATACGCCATTATGTTTTTTTGACATCGCTATATTGTAAAAACCGAGGACATGCATAAAGTTTTATACTGCCCAAATTGGTAACAGGGAATGGCAGATTGAAATATAATGACACAGAAATGTGCTTATGTACAATAGATCGGCGCAAATAAAACGAACATCTTTTATTAGATCTCACCCTGTAAAAGTTTAGTTTATGATCAGAAAGCAATGCATTCGAAAATGTTTGCATATTATTTATTATACTTTCATATAAACAAATGTGTTATTAATAAATCAATACTATTAAAGGGGCCCCAGGAGGATTTTGTGATGTACTTAAAGTGACGGCGGTGCGACGAAAAAAAAAGATACTCCTTTTTTCCGTTTCCATAAAACATGATGGGGCCCCTTGAGCTCGGGGCATGGGACTCTAGTCGCCCTAGTCCTACCTTAATATGGCGCTGAGCTCAATCTAGATTAGTTTTTCAATAGATATTAAGTAGCTGTGCCCGAGTCCGGGGGCTGCGTCGAGTTATTGTTAGATTTTTTTTATTTTTTAATTTACGTTAAAAAATTTCTTTTCAGTCACCATCACCAAGAGCAAATGAACTTACTTTTTGGGTATATTAGTTTTCTGGTATATACTAACATTTTAGGGGGTAAGTCTAAAGAAAGATGTTCACTTTTTCTTAACCACCCTAAAAAGCAGATGTTATGTTATGTACAAATGTCAATACAATTTTGGTCACAGAACAGTTACGATTTGCGTGAATCTATAAAAGGTGTACAAAATAAGCTCCATATTTGAATTTCGCGCCATTTTACCCATAAAGTTAATTGTTTTGACAAGTAAATATGAGGTCTTAGACGAAAAAACAACGCGTTATCTGTTATTGTTAAAACTTGCTACAAAAATGTGTAATTATCGGAAAAAAGATTGCAAGCAGAGCAGAGCCGTCTTTGACATGTTATTCCATACTGAATAGCAACGTTTATGCTTTGCAATAAAATTAAAGTATTGCAACTTTTAGAGCTAACAATGTGTTAATTCAAAGAGTAAATGCAACGCTCTTTTTTGAAAACACCCTTTATAAATATAAATCGATTACATATCTGTATTTACTTCAAGATGAATATGCATTTTTATTTAAATTATGACTTATTTGAAATTTAAAATTTTAACTATGGTTCAAAATAGTCTTTATTTTATTTGCTTTTTTTTTGTGTGGCTTTCTTTTTTGAGTTATGTATAGGCTATTTATTTGTTTTGAAATACATAATTGTTTCATTTTTCATACGCAATTTTTGTTGAATATTATGTGCTAAGTCCAATCAAGTTTCTTTTAATTAAACGTAGATCTAGGCAGTTAAAATATAATTGGTTTAAAATATAAATAACAGTGTTTTTTTCTCTTTCCTTTTTTAAATAGGTTTTTAAATAATCACATTAGAACGATTGTAACTTTGTTTTACTTAGTTTTTAATTAATATACTTTCGTTAGTTAAAATACACTTTTTTATTGTTTATTTAAATTAATTTTGCTAATAAAATTTTTAACCTTCACAAAACACATACGAATAATTTATACAGAAAATTTGCTTAGAGGAAAATGAAAAACAAAGAAAAATGTTGTAATTTATTTGTATTTTTCAGGATATGTGCAAATTTTGTATAAACTAATCTAAATTGATGCCTAAAACTACGCAATAAGAGTTTATGTAGTGTTAAATTAAATTTTGGTTTTTGAATCCATAGTATTGCATAGTTTCAGGGTTAGATAAAATTGCACAAACCTTGATGTTATTTTTGTTTTAGTTAAGGAGCTTGTTGACAATTTCGAAACAGTTTTGCAATGTAAAATAATAACAATCCAAAATTTAAAAAAATACATGCAATGTTTTTACTTCTATCTTTAATTGCTTTGTGTTTTTGGTCCTAAGGATACTATATTAATATTTTCGCATTTAAAGACAGGCATTTTTGAACTGTTTTTAAATGAATGCTTTGGAATGAAATATTTTGAACAGTCCCAAATCTCACTTATAAAATTTTCATAGGTATTTTAAAATATTTTGTCGGAAATTTAAAATTAAAATTATGAGATTTGATGTCTTTTTTCTTAGAATTTTTAAGTTTTCGTTGCTGTTAAGGACAAAGATCAACAATTTAAATATGAATTTGATAGAAACCGCAACAGATAAGCATTTTGATCTTCAAGAAGTCAATGAATAACGTAAAATCAAGGAAATATTAATAAAATCTAAAAAAGAACTTAGCGTAATGGGACAAAACGTGGAGCAAATTCGGCATTTACAGTCCCATATCTATATGAGGAATATAGTCTGGTTCGAGTAGGCAAGGTGGAACAATAAAATTTGGCAAATAATTTGAAATTGCAAAAAGGGTGCAGGAATAACGACGACGACTGAATTCCGGTGACGTAAGACAGGGTGCGTAGATAGAGAATATTCCAGAGCCTCAAAAATTACATAAAGTAATAGCATTTTTACAATCTTTCACTCCTATTTTCAAATGTAATACATATAAATTTTGCATGGATAATAAATGATTTTCTAAAAATCGAAAAAAGTCAGTACACAGTTAACAGGCATATTAGACTGGAACGAATATTGACTTTTTGAAAACCATTTCGGGTAGTACACTTTTTAATAAGCCACTTTCCCTAATTACATAATAATTCAAAATTTTTGGATGCTGACTACGGTTCGGAATTGGTTTTGTACCTATTAACACAGTTAAAACCGCTCTTCTACGACTTTTTTTATTTGAAATTTGAAATGTTTGACTTTTGAGGCTAAGTTCTTCCTCATTCTTCTAGAATTTAAAAGAATTTTTTTTTCTATGTAATTAAAGTAGCTTTATGTCACTGTAGGACGTCAATTTATTAAAGTTAACATGGTTTAAAAAAGGCAGAGTTTCGTACCAGCCCAATATGTACATTGAAGCGCTGCCAATAAAAAAACAAAGCGTAAACACATTTAAATTATTTTAACTGTACAAATATCTCCTTAACTATTAAAAATACTTTTTAAATTTTAAATAAAAATAAATTTTCAATTCATATATTTTCTACAGTAAGTTTTATAAGAATTGTTCGTAATTTTGTTTCTTTTTATATATATATATATTAAATTAACTTCAAATATCTACAAATATAATTAAAATATTTTTTTTTACCTTTTTCACACACAATAAATTTATCGTAAGATATTTAATTTTTTATTTTTTTGTTTTTCATTTAATAATTTCATATTCAGTTTCAGTTTTTTGCAAATTGTTAAATTTGAATTTTCTTACGTTGTTTATTTGCTTGGCTTATATGTATACCATATATGTTTTGATTTTTTTGTTATCTTTATTATTATTATTATTTTCAATGTTTAAATTAATATTTTTTGGATTTTATTATAAAATATATAATTTTTATTATATTAATTTTAAATTTAAATCTCAGCTATAACTAGTTACAAAATACAACATGTCGTCGAACAGCATCTACTCGAACCTCCTTTGCTTTTTTGTCTTTGATCTGAAAATATATTTTATTTTAAATTTTTTTACAATACCAATTATACCAATTACCAACAAAAAACTCAATTATACTTGTAATAAGCATAATTCTCTTACCTTGCGAATTAGGTTCTGGTAGATTATCACGCGGCACTAAATGCATTACAGTTGTCTTGCCCAATGGAAGTCCGAGTGCACCTAATGTTACATTACAGTGTAAAAATCGACCTTGATAGATGAGGCGCAATATTTCCGCTTTCGAGACGGCTTCACGTTCCCAATCTAAAAATAAGAATATATAAAATTAATTTTATGTTACATTTAAATTATAGGGGAAGTCTAAAAGTGCATTAATTTTAATAGCTCGGGTTGAAAAAAAATATTTTTTCTATGTAATTTTTATTTATATTTTGTTGAATGTTATTGTAATATATTAACTATAGCAAGCACTTCCGCAAAAAAATAAAATTGAAAAAGAAACAGAATTATAAAACCCACATAAATTAAAAACTCCATAAGCTGAGATTGCTTCATCGACGATGGCAACATCAACGCGTTAATACTCGTAACATCGTTGCAATATCGCTGATGACAATTTTATTGTTGTTGTTTTCTCCATTGTTTTAATTTTTTTTATGGAGGTTCTATCATTTAAATTTTTACACATGTCAACATGACTTTATTGACATTTTGCTTAATTGTACATTGCACTTGTCTGTTTGTATGTCTGCGCATTCAAGTTTACAATTTACTCAACCGTATTTTTGTTCATCAGTGTCTGAAATACTTTTTACACTAGTTAACAAGAAAAATGTGCTGCGTCAAGCGACGATGAAGAAAAACCATATTTTCAAAGAAAATTTAAAAAAAAAATTTTGTGCGCAAACGGTAAAACTTTCCAGCTCTAGTTTTCGAAATATCCTAACTTGAAAGTGCAAAAAACACTGTTGTTTGTCATGTTGGAGGTTATGTTTCAGTGAGCGTGAAACTTTTTGACATGACTCAACGGGACATCTATCTGAAAGCACCACTGATTGCCTTGAAAACCCATTTTGATTCGTCTCAAAATATGTTATTCTCTTTGATATATCGCTTCTGGAAACTTATTGTTTAAATATGACAAAAAAAAAAACAAGCTTTTTTGAACTTTTAGGTTAGGATATTTTGAAAACCAGAGCTGATGGGTCGAATCGGAAGTAAATTCGAATTCAGCGGAAAAGCATATGAAGCTCGTTTATAGGTCTGATGTTAAGAGAAATTTTGTCGGCCTGTGTTATTTAGGAAAATAAAGTTTGTTTGCTTTTCACTTGAACACTTTGAACATTGCCACAGTGGTGCTTAATTGAGTTTCCTTGGACAGAATTAATTTCCCTGCTGAAACTTGGCATTATAAAAGTGAAATAATCGGTTAACACGAATTTACAGCAGATTTTTTGATTAAAAAAAAAAACCCAATATGATTTTTCTGAAAAATTAAGACAATTGTACCAAATTGGATCGATCGTTTTTGACATTAATGAAATATTGTCCTATGTTTTTTTTTGTGATTCATTTATGTAAGTAAAGCACTCCGAATTAAAGCCATACCAAATACAATAAAATAACTAAGTTTTAAGTTTAGTTTTTTATTTTATAAGCATTCTAAAATGTAAAGTTCTTTTATTGGTAAAATCTTGCAAGACATTTTCGCCTCCCCCCCACTTTAAAATATGACAACAACTATCATAAGCATAACACAAAAGCGTCAAAACAGCATCGAAACGCACTTCAGCTTTGCGTCACATGGTCTATTTAATCCATTGTTTTTCTGTTCATTGTGATCTCGAGGGAATAAAAGAACAACAACAACAACAAACCAAAGTTTGTAGCATTGGGTACGGAAAAACCTTCAAAACAAGGAAATCACACACAGAATCACACTATGCTGCTGGCAAACCGAAACAATGAAAGGACGAATGTTGAATGAACACAATTAAGTAGAGAAAATACATACAAACATACAAAAGTGACATGGTAACACACATATATAGAAAGCTGGTGGCTTGTAGCTGGCGCCGTTTCTTCGCCATTGCAAATAAATCAGGATAAGTGAGCGACAAATGCAGCGCCTTCATTAAAGGACGACAAATGAATATTAAACAGTCAGTCCATCGGTACTATGTATCCTTGCAGTAAAATTGGTAAGAATGTCAATGCGACAATCCAACATGCTTTCCTGCTGATGGTAATATGGGCGTGGCAAGCACGTTGGACTTTAAAGTCCAACAAGATGGTGTGATGTGAGTTAAATTAAATACGAACGAACGATAAGCGTGCAAAACGAAAAAAAGAAAAGGCTGCTTTAAATGAGTTTTGTTCGTTCGATGAATACTAATTTGATGAGTGGTGAAATTGCTTTATTTATTTTTTTGGATATCAAAAATAAAAATAAAGAACAATATGTACTTTTGAAAATTATATTTTGCATTTTTTTTACTTAAATCTTTAGAAAGTTTTTTTTTGTTTGCGAAAAATTATCTCTTTTGAAGCTTAAAAAAGTTATATTAAAAATTGCTTAACAATAAAGACCAACTAATCTGTGGGCAATAAAGAAGTAAAAGCTTCCTGAAAAAAAGGATAAACGAGAAATATGTAACGACCTCGCAGCTTATGCTCCAGAAGAAACCTTTGCATTATTTATGAAATATCACGCAAGATGACAGGCAACAAGTCCAGAAAAAATCGTCCAATTAAAAGTAAAAACGGTAAGAGGATATTACCTCTGACTTTCATAAACAATACATTTTTGGTGGTTTTAAGTTCGTTGTTCAACTAAAATATAATCGTGCGGCAGAGGTTGAAAATCATGAAGTTCTAAGTAATATAAATAATACGAACAATCTGTGGCAATGCGTTGTCTATGCCTTATTAATTGAAAGCGCTTTAAAATTTTAAAAAAGAAAGGTATCATAAAGAATTTCATCGCGTCTGCCGTTTATTATAAAAAGTGTGTTGAAACACAAAAACAGATAAATACAAGAGGCAGACGTTTTTGTTGCTACGTTTAAGAGTAATTGTAATTAAAAGTAATTTTTGTATTTCTTATTTATATACATACATATGATTTCATCGACAGGCAGATTGCAATAATTATAGAGATTAAGCCACAATAAGAGAAAAAACCTCGGCTACTTAGTTGTTGCTGCTTTTAAAAATTGCAATATTACAAACAATTAAATAAAAAGTTGAGTTATAAATCATTTTATCGTGTCTGCCGCTTGGCTGATTGGATCTTTTACTTAAAAAAAAAACATAAAAATAGCAGGCAGATGATATTGGCACTGATTTTTCGAAGGCAGACAATTTTTAACACTGAGCGCAGAGTATGAAGTATATGTTTATGTAAACTTTGGTATGTAAAATTTATTATTCAACTGTTTTAATCTTTTATATTATTTTTTCTTCATCTTTCTGGCTGTGTACTATACCACATCAAATCGACCGCAATTTTGTTTTTGCACTTCTGGTTTTTTTGAAAATTTGTTTTCTTTTAGTACTGGTTGAGACTAGCCTCCATAATTTTCTTTTCTTCAAAATATCGTAAATTGAAATTTATTACACAGGTCTACAGAGATCTACATAACTTGCAATACAGCAAAATAACTGGAAAATGTTATGGTTTCTGAAAGTAAATATTTTCCACGTACATAAATCGTATGGTACATATATAATATAACAAGCAAAAACCATTGGCTTCAACTATGAGACTTGGAATTTTGCGTGAATTTTTTTACTAAATGTTAAGGGGGGTTATGGGTTTTTTTTGAGGGGGAGGGGGTTGATGGCAGAATATTTTTTTTACAATATATAATAATTTAATTAACACTTATGTCATCGTCATTGCCATTGTATCTGCACAGAAATACAACAAAAAAATTAAAAAAATTTGCTGCCAATCAAAGTATTTGATGCCTTTTTTAATTAAATTTAATTGAATTTGATTTTATTTACTGTAGTGCTGCAATAATTCATGCTGACTATGAGTATTTGAATGTTTGTTCATCTGTTATATGTAGCTGAAGCAGTAAGGGCAGTTACCTTATATTACTCATTCATGTTTTTCGCAAATATTGGCATTAAATTGTTGTTACTACTACTGGTGTTGGCTCAATTAAATTATGTGCAATAAATAACAATCAACATGTGAACTTAAAATTTTGCCTTCCCTCCATTGCTTTTGTCTGTATTTTACTATGGTAATGAAAATGCTAACGAACTTTAACTAAATGCCTTTGTTTCAAATGCTGCATACATATCATTGCTCAACAGCAATTAAGTTGGGCATTGATAAGAAGGTTTATACAAAGGTAAGCTTTCTGACAACAAAGGTAATGAAATAAGTAAAATTGACATCACAGTAAAATACTTATTTTTTTTTACAATATCATATGATAAAATTAATAACATCAAGAAAATTTGCTAGTAAATATTTACACCGCGGCAATGTCACACTCCTAACACAGCAGGAGTGTCTCAAAACCACTAAAGTATTGGCAACTTGTCAGCAGAGCTTAATTGTAATCAAATTACTCAAAGTTTTCAATTCCAATTTTTTTTTGGTGTTTTTCGATACATTGGTATATATTCAACTTTTTCGATACTATTCGACACCTTGAGATACTCATCGGAATTTTGCAACTACAATCGAATTTTGTTTACTAGCTGAAACTTTTAATGACATTTTCAAAACTATTTGCATTTATCAACTTTTCTGAATATCTATTTTCCACTATCTGATGCTTTCCGAAGAAGCTTCTACATCAACAGTATCCTGGACTTATATGGAAAAAAACAAGTCACCGAAACGGCAAACATTAGCCTTAATAACATCAATTTTAAATCTTAATGCTGGTCTCATTTATTTTGAAATAACCTAATAATATTTTTCCGATATTCAATATTTAAATTGATTATTTCATGGGCGTAGATGTCAGCAAATTTCAAACGAGATGAATGTACGAAATTTTAAAACAATACCCGCTAAAATGTTTTACCGAACAAATCAACGCATTTTTAATTCAATATACGACATGTAAATTAAATGTGGGTGTCACGTGATTTACAATGCTAATGTAAATAAAACGCACCATATGACGATGTAAACAGTAGCTTAATTTCATTTTGCAGCGTCATTTATTTATTGATGAAATATCGATTTTGTAATTATATGCACTTTTGTACAAATTAATTAGTTTCAGCGGCTTGCGGTTAAAATTTACGTTAAATGGAAATAACATTGAATATTCAAAATTAACGCGTTTTCAAAAATTTTATTCATTGCTTTTTTAAAAGTCTAGTTTTTGATACTCTGCACTAAGTTTCTATTAAAATTTTCATTTAAAGTCAATTTTATTACATAATTGCATGTACATGAAAATCAACGATCAATAACTCTATTCGACGCCGCAAAGTATGCAATCAATTCTATTATAAGCTATATGCCTTATTTTTTCTTGCACATTTCTTTTTTCTTTTTCAGTGTTAATAAAACAAAAGCATCAATGTTGACCCATTAGCGAGGCCAATTAAGTTTTGTTTTTACTCATTTATGTTTTTCGCTGTAAGGACACATGGGAAAACCGTGTGTGTGTGTGTGTTGTGGTCTCATTGCACGATTGACTAAGTGTTGATGTGCTTGTGTTTGTAGAACAAATGGGTTTTTGGTTTTGTTTTGTGAATAAAAACCAAAACGACACTGACGGCAGTAACAAAAATACAAAAACAAAGCACATAAATACGAGTTTGTAAAATTGATCGCTTGAGGTCACGGAATCGATGAAATTACAACAATGTTCCAATTACTGAGTTGCCACCCCACCATTGTTGCAACAACCAACAGCTGGCTGTAAATTTCTGTTAAAAAAATAAACAACTCATCAAGTAATATAGTTTTTTTTAAGGGACAGACAAGTAAAAAATTTTGAATTTTGGAAGGTTTGGAAAAATTGTTCTGTACAAGAAATCTTGTGAAAACTAAAATTCGCAAAAAAAAAAGATTTTTTTAAAAATGTTTCCAACTTAGTTTTTGGCCCAATTATATGTGTCAAAGTGTAATAACGCTTTGAAAATTCCCTTTACAAGACGCTTGTTAGGATCTCTGTATATGCTGATTTTTTCCCACTGGGTATTTTGTTTTGGCATATAAAAGGTGTAGTAACCACTCAAAATTTGGCGCCGGGTAATGCGAGGTGGTCGGTTGTCAGACAAAACGATGGTGGGCAGCAATAATGCATATATGAAGAGTAGGAGGTAACGTCAATGCAAAGTAGGAAAACACCAAACAAAACCGTTCGCATATTCATGGGCTCTTTTTATGTAGCGCAAGTTTGAGAAATTGGTCACTGTGCTGTAATGACACCACACCACAGTGGTAGGAGAAATAAGCGTAACAAGAGCCAGGGCACACAGCGATTTACAACAAATTCAAAAGGGTGTAAGTGTGCAGGATGAAAGGAAAGTCTACGAATAGTATCGCAGAAATAAGTATCCTTGGCCAGAGCAATAACGAAATACTCTACATTTCACTAACGTTAAAAATTGGCGCGACAGGCAAAAACATCTTTCTTTTTTAATTGAATAAAGTAATGTTCATAATCTTATTATTATTTGAGTTTATTTTATAACTGACACTCCTCTTTTTGTATACTAAAGTTATAAAATGCATATATATAACCTCTTTGTAGGGTATCAAATTGGATGGTATTGCCACTAGCGGAAGGACATAACAGATAATTGCATTAATGCGGTTACTGTGTTCATGCAGAAATTCGTATACTGCCAGTTTCCTACACGTTTATCTGCTTGCAGGAAAGGCCAAATGTTCTTTTATTGTCGTGCAATTTTTGCTTTTATTTAGATTCATCTCTCGTTATTTATTCTCTTTTGGTGTGAATATTTAGTTTGTTTATATCACAAAAAAGAAACTTTTTTTTTTTGCAACTGTTTTGGCCACATTGTGTCAGTGGGTCTGGTTTAACTGGGCTATTCATTCTACTGCGCCCCCCCACACAACAATTTTTTTTTTTGGGTTTATCCTTTGTAGTTGAACATGTTAAATATTTAATTTGTTCGTGTGTTTTCTTTTGTGCAGTTTGGTCATTTTATTCTGCACAGCTGAATTTCATTGGATTTTTAGTGTTGTGAAAAAATGGTCTCAAAGAGTATTGACTTTAAAGAGTTTATTGGCTGCTTACTTATATTGGGTAATTCCAATATATTCTGGGTAATTATTTGGACTCGACTTTCTCTGAATTGATTTAAAATTTTAGGAAAGTTAGTATGTTAATTACTATTAACTAACATATATTACCTAATCAAGACTTGTGCAGATGAAAGGTAATTTAGGTAAAAAGTTACAAAAAACACTTACTGTTTCCTGTTCGCCAGCCAAAGTTTTAGCTTGGGCAGCAGAACAAAGAATACTAGACAAACTCCTACAAAAAAACGTTGAGTTCATTGTTTACGTATGTTCAGCTGTTTCATAATATTCAAGGTCAAATGATAAAAATGGGTGCTTGTAAATATCTCGCTTCTTATGACTTTTTCATATCAGGAATTATTTTTTTTTATTTAAACTTTTCTTTTTTTTTTTACTGTTGCTAAGGCAGATCTAGATTTTCCATAAGCCAAGTGATATCTTATCGATGTCGAGATATTTTTGTCACGATGATTAGTACTTTTCAGAAATCGATGACAACGCCGATAAGACATTTGATATAATATATGTACATAGTGATTGTATTATATATTTAATACCTTGCAATCAATAATTTCAGCAACTTGATAGGTTATAGCGATACCATAATCGCTACCTAAGCTTAATATATACTAGCATTATCTAAAATTTTGCAATCGAAATTTCTAAAATACATAAGAGCTTGACAAATTTGTGCAAAAGTAATTATCACATAGGAATTCCAAAAAGCGTCTCATCTTTCTGGCCAATTAACATTTTCGAGATCATTTCAGTCTTAAATTTTATAAAAACTTTTAAACAACTTTAAAATCCAATTTGAAGTTTTTTACGATTAAATTTAATGTTGTTTGTGTTAAAATAAAAGAAAAAAATGTAATTTTTACTATTTTCAACTTTAAAAATTGCCGCCTTAAATCAAAAATAATACATATTCTCAAATTTTCAATGTCATTTTTCACTGAGTGTGGGATTTAAAACTCTTCGATATTTTCACTTCTTTTAAGATATAATATTTTGCTTACCTTCTGGCCAATTATCGAATACTGTTTGTGCAATGTCGCCAGCTGAATCTGATGGACTAAATAGGAATTCTTTTGTTTTGCCACTAACGAGTATTAAACGTAAATTTATCTGAAAGAAAGAAAAGTATATTTTATTAGAGAATTTAAAATTTTGTTGTATTACCTAATATAACTTTCTCAGTATCGTTATAAACGATTTATTTACAGATATGAGCGGTAGGCGTGTACCACTGGTAAATCTTTTACATGGTACATGTTAATTTTATAAAGTTATCATATGCAGTTTTCCCGTAATCGTGACTTCCGCAAATAGACAGACATAGCTATGTTGACTCAGGAAGTGATGGTGATTTTTATTATACCTTCCACGCCCCTCCCTTTCCATGCGTTTGAAACCAACTGAATATACTCTGGGTATTAGAAGAGCTTTTGTGCTTTAATAAATACATAAATTGTTTTCACTCAGAAACGGAAACGGTTCGAATAATGGTCTGTTGGTGTTTATTTTGTCAAATCGGTCCTCACTAATTGTTCTCAAAATCTTAAGAGTGAGAGAAAAAAGTTTTCTCAAGAAAATCAAAGTTCTAAATTTATGATTTAATTTTTCTCGTAAAATCAAATTCTTTTGGTTTTAAAGTAAAAACTAAAGTTCAAATGTAAATTGTTGTTTGAAAGCTTTGGCTGAATAATTTTCAAAAGAAAAATGCAAAGTAATTACGAAATCAAGTCAAAAGGGCAAAAGAAAAAAAAAACCTGCAATCAGTGCAAAGTGAAAAATATGACACCATTTCTTTTTTTCTTTTCTTTCGTAACCCCATTAATGCCATTCATGTCGGTCGAAGCAACACTTAATTTTACAGCATCATCATACGTAACAAGTCAGTCATCATAGCCAACCAGCCGTCAAAGGTGGACGTAAACGTCATCGCCATCTTTAGGTTTTTACACATAAAAGCAGTCAAGCATTCAGACAATGTGAATGACATGACTCTATTTCTTTTTATAAAAGGAAAGTAAAAATAATAGCATGACGAAGCTATAGATATCAATATATACAAAGAATTGAAAAATTTCAGCTTCTCCATTGTTTTCTTGACAGTTAAGTAGAATGTCATGTTATGTCTAGAGTCAAGCTACAATAGAATCAAGGTAAGCATAACAAGTAACGTCATCTAATGTCAGACGACACTGTGTCAAATATGAATTGGTTAACCAAATTGTGTGTTATTTTGTAACTTGCAGTTGGTGGGGAAAAAAGTATCGAAGCAAATGTAAATACTAATAATATACCGATACCAAATGGTATTAATATTTTCAAATGAATATTTCAGGAATTGTGTTTATGGGTTTCATAAAAATTTTAGAATTTTTTGGTTCTACGGTTCTGAAATGGATGAAAACATGGTGTTAAGAAACGGATTTGAACAGAAACACAAGCGATGCATTGCGATCGACATAAAGGCGCTGGCGAGAATTGTACAATATATGTTTTCAGCCACATTGGAGACCTTGTTAGATTGAAAGGTTATATAAATTTAAAATTTTGTCAAAAAAAAGTTTTGTTCGCATTTTATTGGAGAAAATTATCATTAATGAGCTGGTTTTGCGAGAAAATTGTTGGGTGCGTATTTAAGTTTAACATTTTATCCATAATATTATTTCGATATGGGCTATTATAATAGATACTGCCGCATATAAACACATATACAAATTGAGACATTGGACCAATTATGAAATGTCTGCTTACTTACAATATCATTTCTAAACCTCATTTGGCATCTTAAGTTGAGTAAAAACCCATCAGTAATAAAACAAAAGAAAAATCTATGAAACTATTTCAAAGTGGGAACAGGTTGAAAAAAAAAAACACTAAACGAAATAAAAAAGTTACAGGTATTCATAGTATCGAGTACAAGCAATAACAATAAATAAAACGATAAAAGCAACAATACCAACACGAAGCAACAACAAGAAAATCAACTTCTTCCTACAACTCGCACTTAACCTAATTTGAAAATTTTGTGGCAAATCCAAAAGGTAAACATACAACTGTGACATCAACGACGAGTATGACTAGGTCTTTTGGAGGCACGTAAACATGTTACAACCACAAATACATAAACACGTATGTATATTAGGGTGGTCGTTTATAAAATTATTTTCATAATTCTTAGATGAGCTTTTGAAATTCAATAATTTTCTGCGAAATATTTATAATAATTAATATTGAGAAAAATTCTTTCTATACATAGTCTTCAAAACTGAAAAAGGATTTACTATTTTAGGATGAAAATCCGTAGTTATCTGAAGGAAAATTTAAAATCATCACATATTCTTATACAGTGCAAACATTGTTTTAACCTTAACTCACCAACTTATTATTGAAAACTTTGCCACTTATTATTTTTTTTTTGACTGAGTCTTGAGTCTGATGTCTATTGTGCATTTCTCAAACGGTAGAGGGTTGAAAAAGCCGTATATCAAAGCACGTAGCCATAAGAAACATAAACTATGAATTTGTACAGCATTTGATTGAAAATTTTGAACCTTACAACTTTCACTCAAAAACCGAGACTACTTAATGTGTACCAAGGGTCCTCGAGCTACAAATATGTCAATATATGCCCCTATTTAGTAGAGTTCGTTTTGGCATAATAATATTGCATTTTTTTTCGGTTTTTTCGATTGTCGCGATTTAGTTCGTTTTGAATTTATTCCCGAAGGACAAACGATAAATAAGGAATATTATTTAGGCGTCATGAGGTGATTGCGTGAGAATGTTAGATTTGTGGAAGGAGAACTTATAAATTTCGCAACACGACAATATATCATCCTATAAAACCATCCAACATTATGGAAGAGTAGTTAGTTAACTAAAAATTATTGCTTCACCGAGAAAACGATAGCGATAACGAAACGAACGATATTGAAAAAGGAGAACGAGAAAGGTCTGGCCGACATATCGTTCTCGGCGATAATGTAGTGTTTATCGTAAAAAGTTTTATAAAAAGTTATAGTTTATGTATACCATTTTTCACGGCTTCCCGTTTAAGAAATGTTTCATTGATATTTCTTTTTGATTCTTAACTGAATGTATTTAGTGGAAAAAACAAACAAATGCTTTGTGCCAAGACCTTCAATAAATTGGTTCAGCGCTGCTGTAAACTTAAATAAATTTATCGATATTCGGACCACCCTAATTTATACCTATGCAAACCAACGCACTACACTTCTACTAACAACTATTTGTTTACATTTCAGATTTATTCACATTAAGAAAATCTCATGACATTGGTAAGGAAAATGTTTATATATACTGGTTTTTGGCTGATGTTGAAACTTTTGCTATTGCGATGCTTAGAAATTACATATTTTTTTTTTCTTTTTTTCAGGAAAATGTTGTGTTTTGTGAAAGAAGTAAAGCTTCATTAAAATCGGACGTACCAATATCGAGATATAGATAAATGAATTTTCTAAATTAAAGCTTCATCTTTATACTCAAATAGCAAATAAAAATTTGTCTTTAAAGCGAAAATTCAATTGAACACTCTATTGCTGAATCTAACAAGAGAGTGTTCAATTGATAAAAACAAAAATAAATACAACAACAATAATATAAATAAATAGTGGGTAGATAAAAAATGAGTTGAGAAATTTAAATGCTACATCAAAGTAAAAATTTAAATACTGAAAGTAAGACAAGGTATAAATTAATTTATTCTTTTGGTTCTCAGCAAAAACGCACCACATAAAGACTCAAATTCAACCGGAGTCAAAAGAAGAAACAAAACTTCAAAATATACTCATGGCAAAGTCACGTAAAAAACACTTTCCTTTAACAAATCCATTTGTAAGCTTCTTTAAATACCTCTATGTACCTACTCGTATATTCATATGTAAATGTGTTCAAATCATATCTTAATAAAAAAATATGCATACGACTTCTAAAGCTAACAACGTAATGGATTTGTAAGTGAAGTCAGCCAGTAACCAAGAAATATTTGTAGTAATACAGCGAGCTGGTAGTTTGTAGCATATCTACATACTATATGTATGTTTACAAATTTACGTATTAAATTAAGTAAGATATGTAAAAAAGGAGAAATAGAAGTAATAGAAAATACACAAATTGAAATTGTGGTACCAACTATACTGCGCACAAAAAACTAGGAAAAAACTTTTTAAAATTGGCCAACTTTTGATAGATGGATTTAGTTGCTTAAAAATCGCGAACGTGATTTGAATTTGGAGTAAAAGCGCAGAACAGCAAAACAGTAGAGCGCGCGTTGATGCTGAAAGCTTTCAAAACAAAATGCAGCGCAGTATTTAGTGCTTTTTGCAAGAAAGCATGTAGCAAGCAACCGCTTGTCGAAAAGCTATGCGATAAACGCAAATGAAACAAACATTGCAGCATTATAACTAGGCAACTAATGTATGGAAAGTAATCTTTGGAAATGAATTCAGCATAATATTATTACAAAGTTTTATATATAAGTATAACGAGGAGACTGAAAAAAGTTGCTTAGTAAGTCACAAAAAAAGCCGACAAAGAATTATCACATTATGTCTTTAATTTTTAATATTTTTTTAGAATTTGCTTAACTTTTATGGCGCCTGATGACCCTTTACTCAAACCCGCCAAGTCCAATGTGGTGATGGTTTTTATATTACGAAAACGCATTTGGTACCTCTCTGATTCTACCATATTCAAGCCATTAAGTATCCTGCCAATGTTATAAGAAAAAGAAAAAAAAAATGTCATCAATTTATACATCACAAAATCAATTTTGGGGGTCCTTGTTGATCACGTCCTGTTCAATGTGATGAGCAAAGAAACGGTTATCATAAAATATGTTGACCTATGGGCTTTTTCCCGTACCACTTACAGAATTGGTCTCTGAGTAAAAATTGTAGTGCTAAAAATATCTTTTAAATGAGATAAAATTTTTTGGTATTCACGGGTTCTTACCAAAAAGACCTCTTAATGTTAAAATTTAACCGATGCGAGCACCACCCAATAAAATTTTGACGTACAACAAATTTTTTTCTGAACAAAAATCGATATTTTCTTCTCCTCTACAATTTTTTGTATGATGAGTTTTTTGACCAAAGGCACAACTTTCAAGTAAATTTACAAAAACATAAAAAATGTCAATTTTGTTCGAACTGAAGCTGTCGTATTGGATTCGAGAGATTTTTCAATGGAAAAATTCTCAAGAAATTCGTGTTCAGTATTCAGTAAACATTTGTGATACTCGAACCATGCTTCAGGTAGCCACTTATTATATTGAGGCAAGAAATGAGTTTTGTACAAGGAAGCATAATTAGGCACTACTGTGTGAGGGAGCAAAAATGAAACCTGGAACACGGGCGAATATTTTCTCGGAAGTGTTTAATGTCAAAGAATTTTAAATGATCTTTCATTATTGGAGCACTTTTCTATACGATTATCGAGCAGCAAAAGTTGTTTGCTTGAAGTTTCTCCGTCCAACAAGAACAACTTTCTGTAACGATAGTCATGCAGCCTTCTATGTTAGTGCACAGGACTTCAAAAACGTCGTCTCCGATCTTTGAGGAAAAGGTTTTTTGATAACTTGCATGATATAGTGAATGGAACAACACAATTTATGTAGCAATGAGTCGACGATCTCTGCGTGAATTTGTTGGTAAATAGCCAAACAATCTTGAACTTTTTCTAATATAACGAAGCTAGGGTCACCAAGCTCAAAAGAAATATTTTCCGTCCTTCAAAAAAAAGAAAAGAATTTTAGGAAATAGTTGATGGCCTGGTTAATCCTGGCCACTTGGCAACCCTGAACGAAACCCATAGAGACAAAAACAGCATTTATTTATAATTATCGCTCCTTTAAAATGCAACAATTTTTGATTTCAATTTTTATTACGAAAACAAAATTTGGGACCAATTCTATACTTCAAATTAAGGCCGATATTTCCTTTTCTTCTCTACTTTATTTGCTGTTTTTTAGGTCTTGACTCATAGTGATGTGGATTATTTGTACTCGTATTTGTTAAACATTTATTTGGCAACAATTTTGAAGTTATTCATTCCCGTAAGAGGAAACAGTTGCTAGTTTCAGTCGTAAAAATCCTGAGACATAGTGGTGGGCAAACTAGGTTTTAGTTTAAGTACCAAACAGTTGTTGCTAAGTTTATTCACTTTTCGTTTTAGCCCAAGAAAAACATGTTACTTAGAGACAAAAAAAAAAGTTATTCACTCAAATATTCGATAGTTTACCATGACATAAAAACTTTGTAGCCATTTACATATGTATTTCATTCGAGTGTGTAAAGCTACGTTCCTTGCAAGCCATCGAAATAGATTAATGTTAAAAATCAGATGTATCAAAAATACCGCTAAGACAAAACCACCAACAAAATATTAATCTAGATACATGTATAACTAAGTATTTGATTAACCTTTAGGCAATGGACCACACACATTTACTTAATTTAAGCAAATCAATTTTGTTAAGCATTAAATTGTTCAATTCTATTCTACTCTTACATTATAAATGCGAAAGTTTGTTTGTTTGTATCATAATCATATCTTAACGCCTGAAGGGAATTGACTGAAACTTTGTGGAATGGTTAGCTTATTCTACCGGAGCAAATTGTCTGTATTAAGACAACGGGGCGTGGTACCCTTCATATTAAAAAAAAAACACTATTCCTTAGCACCTATGGCAGCTAATTTTGTGAAATTTGGCACAAAATGCGAACGGTAATGAACAACGGGGCGTGGCACTTCACTTTCGATTAAAACACTATATTTACGCAACAATGGCAGATATAGTTGAAAAATTTGATATCTGAATATATGTGTATTGCATGCATCTTGCAAAAATATGGGCGGGATTGGAAAACGGAGCGTGACACCTGAAATACAAAGAAAACGTTGGTACATGGATGGCACTACTAAGCACCGAAAATTATATGGCCATGCCCGAGCATAGCCGTGGCGTACAGCTAGTTTCACCATGCACACGCTTAATCGAATTTATTATTAAAGAAAAGATACAGTCGTAAGTTGTTTATATATAGAATTATAAATAATTATGGCGATAAAACATATGTATTTTCTTTTCGTATTTTAAACCTGACATACAATGTTGCACACAGGTGGCGGTGCACTATTTTTCTTTGGAACACACACACACACAAGCACAACTAGTTGCCCTCCCTTGAGAATACCTAATGACGGTACTCTAACAACACGCGTTGCTGGAGATGTTGACCTATTTTTTAGAATGCATTTGAAAAAGTGGCTGCAGTTTTGTTTTTCTTGTCACGGCTGCTTTCTGATATCGTTGAGTGCGTTGTGTTGTTCTTAAAAATAAAAATAAATATTTCATGTTTGGATATAAATTTTTATTATCACATTTAGATTCCACAAGTGTAAAGTTATACCTCGTTGAGGGAAAATGAATATACAAATTTTTTGAAATTTTTATTTTTTTAAATATAAAAGACGGCGTTTATTTGTTTAAAAATAAAATCAGTAATTTCTTGTGGTGTATCAGAACAAAAAATTATTATTTTACTGAGCTTACTGTGTAGTACAGTGTGTATCAAAACTAGAAAACCACCATAAAGTGCAAAAGAACAAAAAAAGGGACTAGGCTAGTCGTACTAGTTTCAGCCATTGCTAAGTGAAATCATCAGTGACCTCTGAAGTGATTAAAGAGTATTGCTTTGTCTGATATATTTCCCTTTTTGCATAAATTTGCTGAGAATCCAAATAAAAAGTATGGCTTTAGCGCCTTTTTGTACTTTGTTTTGAGTAATTCTTTTGGTGTTCACACACACTATACTGTACAGTAAGCTCAGTAAAATAATTAGAAAATCGGTAAACCCACTGAGAAAAAAAATTAGTGTTTTTTTCAAACAATTTCTGTTTAAACTTGCGTTGAAAGTTTTGTTATTTAAATATGCTTCACTTATAGAAAAATGCTTAGTTGAGCTAATTATTTATATTTAGTATTAGCGATACAATTAACACCAAATTGTAAAAACCTCTTGTGAAAAGACCCCGCGTACCCCTAAGAATTCAGAAAGTGTCCCCGCCTACAGAAGTAGAGGACAGAAGTAGAGGAATCGGCTCGTAACCATAAAACTTCACGTTTAGTCAGAAGTAAGAACGGCATATTACTAACATAAGAACACATGCAATTAGC
Organism: Meiosimyza platycephala; assembly: GCA_963662105.1. Taxonomy (NCBI): domain Eukaryota; kingdom Metazoa; phylum Arthropoda; class Insecta; order Diptera; family Lauxaniidae; genus Meiosimyza; species Meiosimyza platycephala. The sequence continues at coordinate 24,091,496 of OY759208.1, forward strand.
CAGGTGATTCGAGCCAGTGCTAGAAAACGTTAAATTTTTAAGCTTTTTTGACAAACCAAAGAAAAATCGCAAGTATTTTTTTGTGGTCCGTATCGAGTAATTCGTTTGCCAAAAACCAAAAAAAGGCACCTATTAGACCCATCCTAATCAGGTTAAGCTTCAGGTGTTGCATCAATGAATTTATTTTGTTGAGACAATACACACATACACTGAGAAAGCGATTCGATTAAATATATACAAATGTATATGTATATGATATAGAGAAATTATATTAAATTTAAGTTTCAACCAAGATTCGTTATTATTTGTTCCAAACAATATATACCTACATATGTTTGGCTCAAATAAATATTTGACTGCTCTGTATTAAATATACAAATGTTATATACAATCAAATCTTTTTCTCTGTGTACTTTTCATAAAAAGTACGAGTGCAAATAAGTTTAATTTTAGCCAGCAAGTTAGGCCAAACTTGGTATGGTGCAGTCTAATATTAAACGACTTAAATAAGATTAGAAAGACAGTGATGGGATTGGAATGAGATTAGAGTCTTGTAAGCTATGAGTAAGAAAACAGACTTTTATACAAAAAAAATATTATAGAAAACAAAATTATTAAACAAAAAATCGAATCGCAGTAATTGCAGCATCTAAAAAAATTTAAAACATCAAATAAACGTGGATATATTCAAAAACTGATTTTACAATTCAAATAATTCTCCAGCTAAAAAAATACAATTGAATTTAGAATATTTTAACATATCATAAATATTTTCAAATTCTATTCCGATAACCTCAGTTTGCCTGCTTTTCAGCAACTTCTTTTATTTTTTGACAGTCATAAATCCACTTTTATGTCACATTTCGCAGACTGCTTTCAATTGTGTTGTTGTTGTTGCTCTTGTTGTGCAGTTGTTGCTGCCTACACAAATACAATTGAGCACAGAAATGGAAATTTACCTTCACATTTACAATTTGATTATTGTCGGTACTTCTATATAGGCAGAATAAATGCTTAGCAACAGTACAAAAATAAGCAACTACGAGTAACAACAGCGGGTATTTATTTGATTTGATTTTCTCGCATTGGATCGATTCCACACTTTTCGCCACAATTTGCGGTTTCGAATTTAAAAATGATGTTATGCACAATTTGAATAGTACGAGTACCCTCGAACACATAAATCAATAATTTTATATTTCTCATTGAAATGTAGATTTTTATATTGTGTTTTTGTTTTGAAATGAAACCTAATAAAAGAAAAACCTCACTAATATCAATTTTTGAATTTACCGCAGCAAACGCATTCAAATACACTGTGCAACAAAAATATAAAATAGAAAATAAAAACCAAACAACAAGGTTCTGCCACTTGATGCTGGTAGAGTACCAAAAAGAAAATATGTGTGTATCCGGTGTTTTGGAAGTTTAAATCTAAAAAAAATTTTACATTCAAATGCAATGACATGGACTTACATAAATCTTATAAGTCTACTTTTCATTCAAATTGTTTTTAAAAGTCACTTGTAAAATTTTACGATGAGTATTTTCTTAGAATATTTTTTTTGGCTTTGCTTTTTAAATTATTTACAAAAACCTATAAATTTGATACAATATTCTTTTGGACTTCGAGCCGGGCGGGTCAGCAGCGTTATTTTGCAAAAAGTCGAGTTTTGTCATACAGTGTTATTTTGCTAACACTTGCTGGCGCAAATAAATGCAATAAATATGACACTCCGTAAACCGCATTTCGGTATCAATACCACATTAATGAACTGAAATTGGTTTTTCAATAAACTTTTGAAATGTGTGTGCATGTTTTTTTTCTTCTAAATTAGGTCGTTTTTGTGGTTACAACATCAGCATAGAACTTTTTAAACAGTGTCGTCGCTTGGTTTTGGTTTCGATGGTATAGGAAATTGACAATGAACGGGGACAATTTAAAATGTAAATAAAAAAATATTGATTTTGTACAATGCCATCTACTAGCAATATTTTAGGTTTTAAATATGAGTATTGCCAATTTTCAATTCTAACTTAACTGACTGAATATATCACTCCCACTTTTATGTTCTCAGCTAACTATCAAGAGCTAACCTGAAAGAAAGGTTTGGACTCCAATTCTAAATTTCAAATAAATATACACAGATGGTTCGAAAATGGAGTCTCGTATGACCGGTATGGCTGGAATTTTTTTCAGTTTCTTGCTCAGTGAATCCTTTACTATATCCTACTGCTGTGGTATATTTCAAGCGGAAATTTAAGCTTAAGTTCATACAATTAGACTAATTTCATGGATTTATGTTTTCCAAAGTTATGTCGTGAATTTCGGTTTGACAGAAAAACATATAAATAAATCAAAAAAAAAACAGCGTGCCATCATTGCCATTATTTGGTTGTTTTTGCTTTCAGAATATATGGAAATTTTTCAGAAGGGTTCTGTTAGATTTTTGTATATTCGAAAGTACTCAGGGGACATTCGACAATCTGACTTTATGAGAAAATTGCGGTTGCAAAAAAAAATTCAACATCTTGAAATAAGTGCTTTTCGAACAAATCACAATTGTCCATGACAAACTTATCGCGTTTAAAGTGTTGACTATTGCACTGTTAAAATATAAAATGAAAACAATTTGCTGTTTAACTTATTACGCATTATTAAATCAGCGTTCACTTGAATGAAAAATGCATAAGCATTTTAAAATGTTTCAACATCAAACGATAACAACAATAACAACAACAAAAAACAGCAATGTATGTGTCTTAATTGCTTTATGACAGTGAATTTAATTATTGTACAAAATGTTACAAAATTAATGAAACATGAAAACGCCAAACAGCAGCAAGCGGTTTTTTTTTTTTTGTTGTTTCAGTTTTCCACAGCACTCGTGATGCAATACAACAACAACGAACGAACGGACGAACGCATAAGGGTCAAGTTTACCTTTGGGTTCTGAAAGTAAACACAAGCAATGGCAGCAGTAGCAGCAACAACAACTACAGTAATAACAACTACCACATAATTACGAACACACTTACTTCATTCAACACATGCACCAGTACCAGTAGGTACTAATTATTTTACTGTAATTGGCCCACATTTTCATATGTGTGCGTGTGTGTGCCTGCATATGCATTTGTTTTAATTACATAAGCAAATTTTCTCTTTTTTATGTCCTTTTTTATGCGCTCCAACATGTTTTCTTTTTTTCCGCATAGCTTATACTTTTTGATCTTTTGTGGTCAGCTTAGGGTTTTAAGGTTATTATTCATTTTGAAAATTATTCTTACTCAAATCAGAGGTTTCCACATAAAAAATCATCATTTTAGTATGACAAAGAGAGATGCAATAATGTCGTTAATGTCAATTTGCGATTGAAAATCTATAGTAACTATATTCCTTTGAACCTTTTGTTAACATATTATATTTTTTAAAAATATGTATATCTCTATATTTGTAGTTTTTGCTTGTATGGGAATTGCCACGCCCTCTTGTCGAAATTTGCTAACATTTTTTCTAGAGCTTTTCCAAGTTATCTATATTTAGTATTTGTGATAAATTTGGTTACACTTCATCAAATCTCTCTCAATATAGCGTTTGAAATGTTTTATTTATATGGGCGGTAGGCGTGCCCGTGAACCGATTTCGTCAATTTTGAATCCCAAGAACTTTGCTTGAAGGTTTTGCCTGTCTAACTATATATCTGACTTCGTTTTTCCGTAGCAGTGATTTCCACAGACAGACGTACATATATGGCTAAAGCGATTCTGGTGGTGACGCTGATCAAGAATATAACTACATATATACCTTTCTATAACTGCGGTTCCTCATTCTATGCGTTACAAAGTGAATATACTCTGAGTGTAGGGTATCATTAAAAAATGTCATAAAAGGTATGTAGTCTTTTAGGCAGGAACTGAAGACTTTGAAGCTCAACCAACTCAGAAAATTAATGTGATTTGAATTTGAATAAGTTTTCGACAATGAAAAGCCTAAGCTGGGTGAGTTTTTGGTACTTATTGAAAGAAATCAGCATTTCAGAAAGTTTACTTTAGAAACTTATGTTTTGATATCTAACACTGTACCATTACCTTCATACAAAGCTCGTTGTTTGCTTTTAATCTAAGTTCTCTTGAAACTCGGCGGCTTCTTCAAAATATAATGAATATATACGGTGGTTTTACTGGTTATATTGATTGTTCTAAGCTTCTCGAATTCATAACTATTCAATACCTTCAAGAACTTTACGAACATCAAATATTTTTTTTAATTAAATGTTATAGATCTAATGTCATAATGTCATAATGGCATAACCATTAATGAGGCTATTAACAGAACTCTTCGTGCTTTAAATAAATTGTATAAAAAGCTCTTTTGATTTTCGTAATTAATTGTTTATCTTTTGAGCGTATCTAAGTTTGCTCTTTTTTTTAAGATAACTTAACTTAAGTAAAGTTAATACGATAGACTATAAGTAAATGAAATGAAAAAAAAATATATATAAATTTTTTCACTTCTGAGTGTTGAAATGTTGCCAATTCCTACAGGGCAACGTACTTTTTTTAGCATCTAAGTCAATAGTTCGTCTGAGTTCAGTTACTATAATTTTCAAGTTTTACCGCTCCATAAATATTGTGCGGAACGATAACAAAGTAGTGTGTATCACTTAGATCTTTCAGGTTGGAATCCTAAAATTATTTAAAACAAATTTTAGGAATATAAAACGTGGCGTACGAACAAACTTCACACTTTAACGGCTGTCAGACAGTCAGTCACCATTATGTTGCTTAATTTTGCCGTCAAAGCCAAACTCAGACTTTAGCTCAGACTGGGTAAATTTGTGTTGATGAACAAGATTACTTGTATGTTTTTTCTACACCACAGTTGGTGTTATTTCCGTAGTTGCAATAGCATGTACGTCATGGTACTGTAATAATGACGACGACAATGATGTTGCTAAATGTTGTCACAAGCAGACAGATATCAGAGCTGTAACAAAATTATAGTGTTGTCTGTTTCACAGTTTAAATTTTTCTATGATTTCGAAAAATCATTGCTTGAAAAACTTCACAGTTATGCAGAAAATAGCATGTACAGTATGCTTAATGGTAGTAGAAATCAAAGTCCCTTCCACTACGAAATTAAGTGAAGTTTTTTCACTAACACTAATTAATTTAGTGCGATCTTTAATTGAAGATTTTTGTACTTGAAATTTCAAATTTTTTAGTTTCCATTAATTTTTTAAAAAATGAAAAATTTAGTAAAAGTCTCAAAAATTTTAAATTTTTTATTAAATCTTAAATATTTTATATTTCAAAATTTTAGAATTTAGTGTTACAAAATTTTTTTTACTGCTCATGCATTATTTTATAGCCCTGGGGCAGTGGCGCATTATAACGCTGAAGAGCAACACACTGCTGACGCGTCAACAGCTTCACTCGCTTGAAAGCTTATGCTGTTGTGCTACTTTCTAGGCCTTCGTTCGCTCTATTTTTGCTATGAAACGGAATTTTCATTTAGATATCTGCAAATAAATAGATGGCGCTGCAGTGGATGTGGTTATTAAAGTTGGCGTAACAGTTTGTAAATCTGTCTGTTTGCCTATCTGTATTTGTAATTAAGTGATGACTGCGAATGCTGCTGCGGTTGAAATAATTAATGCACCAACAGCGCCGCCACTTAAAGCAACGCGCAACGAACGCATAACGCGAACATAAAGCATACAAAATACTACTGATATGTTTGTATAAGAAATAAATTTGAAATTAAAAACAAAAAAAAAAAATCATACAAAGCCTTTGTACATATTATGGCGGTTGTAGCATTTAATTGCGATAACTGTTGTTTTTCTATTTTCAATTTATTTCAAAGGCAATGATTGTGAAAACTGAATCATAACTGATATATAGCTGTGCTGTCAAATAGCGATGCATAGTAAAAACTTATTGAAATTTCGATATATCGGTAGTTGGGACTTTTGAAACAAAGCTAATACTCAGAAATGCTTTTCGTATACTTTCGATATTTGATATCAAAGCCTTATGTTTAAATTGGATATCAACCTGCTACTGAAGTATTATACCGCTCATTTCAAATGGCATAAGCCGATCAATCCATGTTGAGGAGACTAACAAAACCATACATCCGTTCAGTGTAATTAATGTCAAAATACACTGAGAGCGAAGTAAAATTTATAATACATCTTTACTGGAGAGTTGAAAGAAAATCTATACTGTAGTGAATTGGCTGAAAACCTACCGTTTAACATTAATTTAACACTAACGCGACATCTTAGACATTTTCCATACCTACATTTCCATTCCTACATTTTTTTTAATTTTTTTCCAACATTTTTCGAATTTTTCAACATTTTTCGACATTTTTAAAAATTATTCGACATTATACGATATTTTCAACATTTTTGGTTTTTTTCTACAATTTTCGAATGCGGGTGTGAAAACATTATCTTCTGTAGTGCATTTTCTTGGCATGGCGTAGGACCGCTTTTAAAAATCAATGACAAAATGGACAAGATTCAGTATTGAGTTTCAAGTTTCACATTGAATAACCATATAGTACGATTTGTACTCCATTCCATCCGTGTGAAGCTGCCATCAAAAACAGAGGCTAGACCACAAAGTATTAATGATTTTTAAATAAAACCCGATATTTTCTCTTTTTTCCAGATTGTGCTATTTATGTGTCAATCTCATTCCATCGTTTTTTTTACATTTTAATCATTTTAATTTTTTTATTAATAAAATATATCTGATGTTCGTATTATTATTGAATACTTTTGCAAAAAACCAAACACTTGTTGTTTGTCAATAATATTTCCGATAATGTAACATAAGAAAAATAATAAAAAAATGTGCCATTTATATGTGCAGGGCTGTATATATGTCCTTTCTTTTGTATTCTGATTCGTTTTATTTTAACGTTACTTTCTATACGCAAAATTTTGCTAGCTTACTTTGTGTAATTAAATTAATACATACATACCTACATAAGTATATCTTAAAGCCTGATATTTTAGCTCTACTACAGTGAGGTTAAAAAAATACGGTTAATAATTACCAAATCATGTCTTGGTTGAAGTAAGCAATTTTTTGTCGCAAACACTCACTTGTTGATAAATACCATATAATTCATGGAGTGAAACGTAAATGAGAAACATCGATACTTCTTTAGCGTCCCTAATGAGATATGTTACAAACATCAAATTAACAATAAAGAAAAAACTTCATAACAAACAGCAGTAATAACAGAGAGTAACAGCAACAACACATATCCACTATAATCAGCAACAAAAAAAAAAAAAAAACAGCAATTTTTGAGTTAATGTTCGATATATAATTTCAAAATCAAGAATAAAAAAAAAATATTTCTCAATGAATATTTATGAATCATTTTATTTTTATTTTTATGTTATTGCTATTTTCATGAATATGCTCCAAGTATCATCATCTGCTTGTTTTTATTTATATTTCGTGTATTTTACATATACTTATGTAGTATGTGAGTATATGCGTCTCTTTTATGGTATTTTTTTTTTCATTTGAGTTTAGTTGTTTTCATACTTTTTCTGATAATTTTAATATCAAGTTTAATAGTGCATTTAATTTGCAACCTTGTTAAGTTGCTTCTATTAAGCGTCAACTAATTTAAGTTTAAAATATTCACTTTCTATGCTATATAGCCTAGGAAAATCAGGTTTGTTTTCGCTTGTGAGTCAATCCAAATGGATGTGTCGAAAAATTTTTAATTTTTTATTTTTGCTCAAACTTTGTGAGAATCTGCTTTTAGTGTTCCAAAGGAGGAAATTTAATTTTCGGATGCGTCAGTTCTCGTCTGCCCTAATTAAAACATTTATCAAACGTAATTTTTATACTTTAATATTTTAATAAAACAAGTAGCTCCAAGTAGCAATGCAACTCTAGATAAAGCTTCACATTTCTTAAGAAATCGGTCGATAAGTACATAAAGCGCCGATTTGAAAATTTCGAAAATTAAATTTTTTCGAAGTGCTATTTTGTAGTATGGCTAATACTAAAGAGATTTGTGACCTAGAAAATTTTTAGTTAACAATTTAAAAAAAAAAAATTATTTAACATTTTTTCGATGTATTTTAAATGGGCAATTTCGATAACTCACTGGCAAGTGTTAATAGAAATCAATAGGGCTAAGCTGGAGGAGTGGCGTAAACAAAATTTGAAAAAGATTTTGCGGGCACCCTACTGCGTAAAAATAGACTCTGAAGTGAAAGGGCATTAGTTGGCACTAAAATTATCCTTAAAAATTTTTAATATTTTTTAAGTTTTTAATTAATTTTTTGAGTGACGCTGCATATGACACATGACCTTTAACCCAAAACATTTACATAACGCTCTGTTGGTCTTGACAGCAACATTTCAATTAAAAAATTACAAAAACAAACACAAACAAAATAACAGTTTTAATTAGGTTTCTTTAATAAAAAAAAACTCTTTAAAAGTCATCAAACAAAAGCAAACAAAATCATTGAAATCCCTCATTTAATGAGCAATGAATGAAATTTTATTAAAAACAGAAAAGAAAAAAAATAATAAGAAGAATCAGTAAACGCGTATATTGAATTGACCTCCGCTGTGTTTTCCCGTACGGTGCCGCTGCTGTCGTCTCAATTTCAAAAAGAAATAAAAATCCCATTAAAAAGAAATTTGTTAAATTAATGAAATGAAGCGTGCGAGGGAAAACAAAACAGAAAAAAAATCCATATGAAACGCAACACTGGCTGATTGTGAGCTAAGCGAAGAGTTTTCTTTGTCGTCAAAGAGCGGAGTAGCAGACAGTCAGTCAGGCTGGCAGTAATGAATACAATTTTTTTTTTTTGTCTTAACTTTGATGAACTATTGGCCCCCTGCTGTTGTCAATGGGTACAATAAACGCTACACTACTACACACTCAAACAATATTGCATACATACATAAATCAGAAATCTATTTATATTTAAGTTCTTTCGGTACTTACGAGTATTATTACATATTTGTGACGCATCGAATGAAATATTTTATTTTCCAAAGAGTAGAAAACACTTGTTAAGCTTAAGGGAGATAGTTGGGACCATTGGAGAACCCCTATCATCATGCGTGTGTGTGCGTGTGTTTATTTATAGATTTTTTATTTCAATGTAAGAAACTATTATCATCAGTTGAAGTATGCGTTTACACACATTAGGGTGGACCAAAAAATAAATTAAATTCTCTCATAACGGAAAATTATTCTTAACTAGTTAGGGGGCTATTACTGAATCGGGGCAAAAATCAAGTAGGTACCTACTCCACACTATGTTAACAGAAATTTAACAGTTTTTTGTTTTGGGTTGTGGTAGGCAAACTCTGTTGGGATCTATTTATAACCATCCACTACTCGTTTCACCAAGTGCTGTATTTGATTTAATTACTAACCTAAAACTAAGAGGTCCACGGACATATAATTTAAGAATTCGCTTTTATAAATATAATGGCGTACCGTGCACATTCGGCGCCCAGGGCGAAGATGAAATTCGCCACCCCTTAACAAACCTCATGAGGCCCCTGCACATTCCAATTTACTATTTTTAATTAGCTATTTAAAGCTTTTGTTTGTATGAGAGATGGCACGCCCTCTTGTCAACACTCTATGACTTTTCGTCTTGTGCATTTTCAAACCAAGCCAGTTTCATGATTTCGCGACTGATAGTTTAGTCTGGGCGATGATTCCAAGGTAAAAGTCAGTAAAAAAGTCTTTAAAAGGTCAGTTAAAAAGTCTTCTTTTTTGTATGAGAAAAAAGCAAAATTTGGAAGCGAAGTTTGGTATGGGCGGTGATCGGACATTGAGGTTTTTTTGTTTATACCTTATAGCCGAATTATTCACATTTCAAGTTTTGAAAATTTTTATTTCCCTGCTGGAATATTTTTGATTTCAAGTAATAAAGTGTAAGAATTATTTTAAAAAGAGTTTAATAAAAATTGGTACTGTTCTGATAACTTCAAGGTTTCAACGATTCTTAAGCATCGTTGACTCGACTGTTAGCGTTGAATATACTCATAACCAAAAGTACGTATTTTTCATATATAAGCTATAAATATGATAATAAAACTAAGAGCATAGCTTAGGGCAAAGGTTAAAAAAATTGCTATAGTTAATAGTTTTCTCTGGTGGCAACCGAAAACGCAAAAAAAAATCCATTTATCATATTTTTTTCGTTCTTGTGCCATTTTCTATTTTGCTTTTGACACAAAGCACAATTTTAAAATGAAAATATATCTTTAATCGATTTACAAGGGTTCTTTGTAAGTTTGCTGGAACGTGTGTTGGGTAGCTATAATTTAAATGTTTCTTTTTGTGGTTTCATTTGTGTGCGAAATTTTCACTTTTTACCAAGGTAACAAATATTTCGTATGGTGACATATAACCCCTAGTTAGGATTAGCAACTTAGGCACTTCGTTTTGCATACCGGTTATCGGTTTTCGATTACCAAATTGAGATAAAAAACGAAGTTTGATTATCTTTTAATAATTTTATTGACATTAGCTTTCTTACGAATATTAGTAGTTTATGGTTATCGATAATTGTTTATCAAATCGAGATAAAAACGAAATTTTAAAATATTACCAAAATATTTATCTCGATTAGATTTGGGTAATAATAGAACTACAGTGGCAAAAGTGTTGCTTGGGTTGAAAATAAAATACCCTACTCCAAATTAAGCAAAGCAGTAGGCTTGACTGTTCAAGACTTCATTCTATTTTTAGTCAATCAAGTAGTTGTTATTATATGAAAAATCCGAAACCGATTTTCGAATGTCAATGAATACAAAAGGAAAAAGTTAAATGAGAGAAGTTGTCCGAAAACGGACAGATTTGTGGAATGACTGCTTATGGAATTTGCACTACGACCATATATAATGTATAAAGCCATCATTGTGGTAAAGGTTTTAGCCAAAAAATCAACAAATGTCATCGGCCAAACACGGTATTCACCTGATATAGCTCCTCTGAGTTTTTCCTGTTCTCGAAGCTAAAATTATCACTCCGAGGAAAGCGCTTTGAGTTGGTCAAAGTCATAAAAGCAAATTCGCTGAGTAGGGTTGAAAATTAAAGTCCGACAGTTTTCACTCGTTTGATTTGCTTGATCTTCAGTGCTACTCAAGAGGTAAGACTAATCAAGAATACGTAAATATTTTCTTTTATTTATATCAATCTATGAGTTATATGTACAAAAAACAAACTTAATACAGCCACTAGGTAGGGTATAACAGCAGGAAATGTGATAAAAAAGGGCAATAAAATTGAAACATTCATTTGGTTATGCTATAAATTCGCTTCTATCGCCACTGGTCAATTCAGTATTGGAATAATATTGTGCTGTCAACATGAAATTCTTGGTACTGCTACTACTGGTGTTGACTGCCGCAGAAATTGTTCGCTCAAAGGTCATTTCTAAAATATCTTCGGAACGCATACTCGAAGGTGAGACTGCTGCATCCGATGAGGCAACACACATGGTATATTTGCGGGCTCCAGGAACATTAAGCGCATTGGGTGGCGGCTCGCTCATAAGAGCTGACTGGATTATAACTTGCGGACACTGTCTTACTTCTCCAGCTATTCAAGTTGTAGTCGGTACACATAATGTTTTGAATACAACGAATGCTCAATATCGTGATATTCGTTTCTATCGCAATACCTGGGTACATCCCAAATATGCTGCTTTGAGCAAAGGACCCTACGATATTGGTTTGATAAAACTCGACGATCCGTTCATTCTAAATGAATACGTCACAACGATAGGACTTGCTACCAGCTATCAACTTGGCGTGAGTACAGTTTTTGGTTTTGGCCGCATGACATCGGGTGCAACACCAAATGAATTACAAAAATTGGACACTAACATCATTACCTATGAACAGTGTTATCCACTGCTTAATAAAGTTGGAGATCTTGATAAGGATTCCAATATTTGTACATACACAGGTACAATTGCCAGTACTTGTGCTGGAGATTCTGGTAGTCCATTGGTTCAGTGGAATGGTAAACAATATTGGCAAGTTGGCGTTGTATCGTGGGGAGATGTACCATGTAACCAAACATCAAATGCATCAGCATTAACGAATATCAGTAATTATATAACTTGGATACATAGCATTATGCAAGAATTTAGTTTTTTGTAAAAGAATTTTAATGAATTGCTAATAAAGTTTCATTTAAATTTAATGTGCGATCAGAAAAGAAAAGCGTTTTGAAAATTTCAAACAATTGCGTTATCAATGTTAGTCACAGCAAACCGGTTCGCCATTAAGGAAAACATTATCCAACCTGAATATATTGGAAAAAAATGTTTAATTTCCTTTTAGCATTCAGTACCTGTACTGGATTTCTCCACTAAATTTGTTTTATTATCTTTATGGCTGTATTTTTCTTTTTTTTCATTTCGTTTTATTTAATGTTTCGTGAGATATCCTTATCAACACTATTAATGTTCGACAGCAAACGAATGCTAAAGTTCGTTTGTGAATGTTTTTTGTGCCTTTTTCTTTTTAATTGATTTAAAGTGTTTCTGTCTTTTACACTTGTCTGCTCTCCTTTGTCTAAAACTCGTTGTTCACTTTTATTGGAGGGTGAGTTCTTTAGCATTTTGTTCTTAATTGCTTTGGACTATTTTAAGATTTTATATTTTAAGGCAGTTGGATTATAAACTATTTTTGATTCATACTCAAAGACAGTGGCGCAGCCAGAATATTTTTATAGAAAGGATTACTATAAAACAAGTATGCACAGTGCGACAATTTTCCACCATGACTTTATATCTACCATCTGCGCCATCTTATATATCGTTGAAAAGGTTAAACTTTCATAACGCATTCAAGTTGGCTGCGTTAGTTTGTCAAATAGCTGAGTTATGACATTTTGCATGACAGCCGAAAAAAAATTGTGTCGGCAAATCAGAATGGAGCAATGGCACTAATATAATATTCCAAGTTATATCAGTCCTAAATGACACAAAAAAGTACGAAACATTACAAATCTCGAGACGTATCGTGGTGCTTTCATTATGATCCGAAAACAAAGTGCTAAAGAGCCGCCTCGAAATCATCCGAACAATTGGGAACCCAAAAACACACGTCAAATACCTCAAAAACAAAAGCAATGCTGTGTGTCTTCTACAGCCGCAAAGTTTTGGTACATCACGAGTTTCTTCTAATTGACCATATAGTAACGGCAGTATTTTACCTTGAAATTCCACGGAGTTTGGTTGCAAGAATTCGACGTGTGTGGTCAAGAAAATTGGTGCTGGTTGCACGACAACGCAATTTCTGACGAAAAATGATGTCAGCCTGCTTGACCACAAACAATTATTTTTAAATAAATAGAAAAATATTAATTTGTTTGAAGGCGGTGTTGAATCAACACTCTCCCCATCATTGCGCACCTGCTCAAAAATCATTTTCAAAAATTATCAAGTCAAATGCTTATAGCCCATAATTTTTAGATAATTTATGGTGTTTTATTTTAGAACTTTTTATTGGTGTTTAGATTTTTGTGGTTAATAATTATTAATAATGAATTTATAAATAAAAGATTTCCAAGTCAACCATATCAATGCAGCCGACAAGACTTGAATCGACAAAAAAAATGCGTATGAGATAGAACTAAAAACTACAAAAACTCATTAGCGGAAAAGGTCAAGTACAATATTTGGAAAATATTAAAAAAAAATGTTATAAAATATTTTTCATAATTCGTGTGATTCTTTATATGATTATTCAGATTTATTATATGTTCACCAATCCTCATTTGGATTCTCTATATAACTCATACACACCCACTTGAACATTCCTGCCCACTTGTTCTTGAGTTTGTTATGCGTTTGTCGTAACGATTTAAGATTTTATAGTATTCCCGGCAATACTTTCGTATATGACAACTTAATTCAAGAATATCAAATTTTTGGTCATCGTTCTTAAGTTTTCATTGAATTTCTGTAATATAAGCTGGTCACTTTCGGATCCAGCACATTCGATAAAATAAACCTTTTTAAGAAAAGCCCAAAAGTTTCGAGCATCAGGATTAAAAAAATTGAGCTTCAATGAATAATTGACTGAAGTTGATGAAGACTTAATACCTAAATTTTTTTATTAGGTATTCTAGATTTTGCTGCCAGACATTGTATATTAAAATTACACAAACTAACCTGTTTCAGGAACAAAAACTCGCTTCATGATATTAAATAAGACTCACCTGAAACAAAACGAAAACAAAATGTTAAAAATTTAAGGTTTTTGATAAATTGCATCATTAATATGCCTAGCATAATTAAATGGACTTAGAATAAAATAAAATTAAATAATTATAATACAGAATTTATTTGAATTCGTTAGAAATTTAAGAGCTTAAGCATGTACCACTCTAATGATAGGAGTATATAGCAAATATTACTGGAGAAATACTGAAACTACGTCAAAAGGGGTATAAAAAGATAAAGGTTTGCTTGGGCGCATTAGCTCCAATTCAGACTTGAGGTCTCACTTATTTTTGCTATTTGATATAGGCCATGGTGTAACAACTTAAATTATAACATAGCTAAGCTTAAGCAAAAAATCAGAATTTCAACAAGATGCTTGATCGACTCTAGTAGACTTCGAAAATAACCTTTTAAAATAAAACATACAAATCAGAAGAGTTGTTAATTGACATCAGCGTCATATGGTCGATTCCAGCCTTACGTATGAATTTTCATTTTCAACAGGAAATGTGGAGCTCAAACAATAAAAAAACTAAATCCATTTCAATGCAGAGAATTAGTCATATCGTATATACCATATATCATATACTTATAATACTGACATTTAAAAGTTTTATCACACTCGTATGTCACATCAATTGAACTTCAGTGCAAAGTGCAATTTTGACTGACCTTTTGATAAAGTGGAGAACTTCCTTTCAATAGCTGATGTAGGAATTATTTTTTTTTTTTTTCATTCATTAATGAAGCAAATTTAAAACTGCAGAGCAGCATTAAATTACTTAATGACTCTGAATTTGCACTGTAAGCGAATGCAATTCTGATGCACTTCAATGCGTTTCGTTTCCATTTCAACAGCAATTAAAACACGTTCTCCCTCAACCAAGCAACTTCAGCATCAACTTCAATTCGATCTGCACAGCCATAGCTACATCCTTATCCGAATATGCTATGGCATCGACATCAACATCAACATCATCACCATCATCATCATCTCATTATTGTCTTGCAGAGGGGCACGGACAAACCCCAGATAGCAGTCCACAGGTCAAAGTCATTAATATTCGTGGCAACAGTTCGCATCCATGCTTCGTTACACATTAACTCAAGTGTTCCTGCTTTAACTTTTTCATCGCTTCATTCCTTTTTGTACGTATGCTTTGCTTAGCTATTTCATGCTTTATCTTTTTCCCTACGACGGATGAGTGCTTTATCTAATTCTTATCTTTTTTCTTCACTTGACCATTTAGCTGCATCCATCTTTCGGTGTGTGCATTTTTCGTAACATCATCAGCATATTTTATTAAACCATTTTTTTATTGAGTGGTGGCTGGTGTGCAGCAAATGCTGCTTGCTATTCGCGTAGTTTTCGAGTGCGCACTCCTCAGCTTTTAGTTTTTGGCGAAGTGAACTATATTCAATTTACTGCTGTCGCCTTGTTTCTATTGATTTACAAACTTTAATTCGACGATGTGCATACCATACCATAGTGTTCACTAGCATATAAATTTTAAATGTGTTTTGTGGCTGACTGGCTCTTTCTTGTATTCCAGCTGAATCGATTTCAGTTTTGGTTTATTTAGCTTGGTTACCTTGTGCTAGCATTTTTGGCGCTTTAGAAATTTCATGTGGGGGTGTTGCTGGCAGCATGTGTTCTGCTAGTGCTTTCTCTGGAGTGTACTATAAATCATCTAACGTCTTATAGTAGCAGGGATTCGCTTAAGTGTAGGCGCGCACAGTTTTGAGTTGCATGAGCATTTTATTATTTACTCCTTTCGTCTAGCTATGCCTTTAAGCTTTACATATGATAAATTGACTTTCTACTTTAGAGCAGTTAGTAGAAATTGGAGCAAAACTATTTATGAATGCCATTATGTAAGCTTAATATTTTCACATTTTCTTTACAAAGTTATGCAGTTAAAAATACAACAAGCGCACGTTAGAAAAATTGGTTTTCTTCAAGAGAGAATTCCTAAATTTAAGAAAACATAATATCTTTCAATATACATACACTAAGTCATGCGATAATTTCATTAGTTTCATTACTTTTTAACTACCAAAACACAACATAATCGCATGATAATTTTTTTGTTGAAAAGGCTTTCAAGTTGGGAAGGTAGTGCTGAATGTACCTTTTTCCCCAATATGTAGTAGGTGTTGCCACGTCTCTAACAGGAAAATACTTTGCTACGGCTGAGCTAATTAAACGATTTAGAAGAGATTTGGCTTGGAGATAGACCCTAAGAAAGTGTATTAAAAATTCTATTATCTTTTAGTGGACGTGACACTACTCCTAATGGGAAACAACACTGCCGCTGCTGCGCCGCTAAACCGATTTAGATGAATATTGGTAAAGCGGAAAATTTATTTCTGAGTAAAAATATTTAATTTTTAGTGGGTGGTGCCAAGCTCCTTACAGGAAAAACGCTTACACTGCTTAACTAATCGACTGATTTTGATGAAATTTGGTACAGAAATAGATTGAAAAAAGATATTGGTTTTTTAAGTGGGTGGTGCCACGCCCCTAACAGAAAAATATGCTACTACAGCAAAATTAATGGATGTGATTTTGGTAAGGAGATAGTTTGAACCCTAAGGACAACATGATACCATGATTTCTAACATATTTTTGCGAAAGATGACAAAAAAAAGTTATTTTTCATGTCAGTTTTTTAACATCAAAAAGTATTTTTTGTATTTCATTATAATGACAGACTTTCATCCAGTTCAAAAAGTTGAGTGTATTTAATTTTTCGAAAAGTGCTTTGTTTAAAAGCAGAGGTTAACTAAAACCAGAGAAAATGGTTTGTTGCTTAACTACCTTAACTGAGTATATGTATGCATGTATGAATTACAGTTGTTAGCAAGACATCGCCTTTAATTTTTTTGTCGAGATATGCTCTTTCTAATGCACTTGCTCCAGTTCGTCTTTCACGAGGTATAGATGAAGCTGTCTGGTAAAGCATCTTTCACATGTAATTTCTATTGAAATATGAGCTCTTTTTGCAACCAGCACTTTCTTTCACAAGCAATTTACAAAGTTTTTGAGGCACCCTAACATACATACATTGTTGGTAAGTTTTCCTTAAAAAAGGCAGCTTTCGGTTTTGAAGCATTTCAGATTATAATAGAAGTAATTGAATTAATTAGTCTGCTTTTGGTTTCACATAAAAATAAATGTTGAAAAATTAATTGCCTTGAGCCATACCAGCCACATTCATACCAGACAAGTAATTTATTAAGAAATATTTGAAAATTTTCGAACCTAAGACGCAACCCGAAACTTTAAGATGAAAATCAAACCAAAAACGCCGTAGTCTTCTTTCCCTTCAACGAAATGCATTGCACGAACATCATATCAACAATAAACTTTGAAGTGCGGCAACTATGGTAAATTGAGAGAATCAAGTGTGACTTCAGGATATGAACGGCATGGCATGGCATGTACGGAGGGTGAACACGTACTCTAGACGTACGGATCAGAAAGACGTATTGCATTTAGAAATGACAATAGAAATAAGGTTCGCAATATTTGTGGATTGTGGAATCAACAACTATGAGTTTCCATAAAGAACAAAATAATTGGAGCAGAAGAAAGCAGTGACACAAGCAGTTGTGGAAAACCTAAATCCCTGATGTGGATGGATACCACATTGAAAGCATAAATAGAATTTGGAACTAATGTTAAAAGGAATGTGTTGAGGGAATTGTTTATGTGTTGAGAGAACTTATAGTTATGTTGTCACATACATGTACGTGCATATATGACAATTTATGTACTCATACAAACATACACTACACTACTGGTATATAAATTAATAATGCATCAAGCGATAGCAACACAATCAAGAACAATATGAGTAGACGAAGATAAAACACTTTTGTTGTGATTATTTTTGAAGTATCATCGAGCAACATGACAGCCAATTTGTTTACATTAAGTGAGGGAATATGTACAATATAACTCAAAAGTCAGTTAAGGTTATTCATAGCACAGAAGGTGTATACAGTTTCTGTTTCTGTGTACTTTGACCATCTATCTATAATAGACTGACTGATTAAATAAACCGACTCTCTTCCGATTTTTCCACTCATGTTTTAGGAATGCCCCATATATGTAGATATAAACATTTTCGTGTATTACTATTATTATGTTTTTCAGTTATGAACGAGTTCACGTTTCTCAAATAAAAAGTTGGGCATTTATAAAATTATAGTTTTTTTTTTTAAATCGTCTATTACTCTTATATGAAATCCTCAGATTTTTATATGAACTTTGTTCTGTTTCTACAGCCATTTCTTCCATCTCTTTTTAGAAATTGGAATTGCCTTCGTTGATGAGTAGTGCGAGAATATGAGTAAGAGTAGTTCGAGGAGCGAAAACGAAACAAGTGGTACCTGTATTCGACTCGGTTCGGTATTCGTACTGTAATTATTCATTCACAATATATTTTTACAAACGCAAACCGAATATGAATATACTCATGCAGCGGTGATCCTATTAACTAGGAATTATAGAACCCACTAAATGATGGCAAAAGACACCGGGCAAACGGAACTATTACTGATTGATCGTTATATGTATAAGAACAGTTGCATCATTTTCTTTCCGACTACCTGGCATTCTATATTCTATCAGGATATCATTAAAAAACGTTTTCGCCTTCTGGGGAAATTCTCTCTGATCGCAATTTTTCCGAAATTAAAGTCAGAAAAATAACATCAGGAACCATTTTCGAGAATATTGGATCGGAGTCAAAAATAAACTTTTGTAGATTGTAATTTTATTTTTAATTTTTTTAAGGTGAAATACGCTTTCAAAACACAGTTTTTATTGTAATTGAAATTGATCGAAATACCATAGAAATCGTAAAGTTTTTATATTTTTCAATGAAGTCTAAATGCTTGATAGAAAAAAAATCGATTTAACTTTAGTGGAGGAAAATTGACATCAATTGAAAAAGTGCTTATATGTAAATTATTTTAAAATCTAAGCCCGAAATATCTATTTTTCAAGAGCCTACAAAAAAAATATATGTCTTCCCATAATTTTTTATTTATTCCGGGTGTAGGCAAAAGTAAAACCACTCCCTCCACAAATATGTAGTACAAGGGTTGGGGTTTAGATTGGGTTTGCTTAAGCAGTTAATTCGTTAAGCGTCAAACAATAAGAACAAATGTGAAGTAGGGAAGTAATACACACATACCCTAGGGGACATCCACACAGTAAGAATGAACTGCTTGCAAGTAAAACAAATAAAAAGGAGTGGGCAACATGCTGGAATAAATAGCACGCAGTTGAAGGCGTAGAGTATGAAAAGTAAACTAAACTGCATATAAAAGAGGAGGACAGTCGGTTAAAATAAAGAGATAACAAAAGTAAAATATAATAAAAACAACAGTACAGTGTGGAGCAATGCACAATATAAAAAGTAAAACAAAGAGAATTTATATCTAATAAAGTCAAAAGAACAAAATATATCTCTATATTCTTTGGATATGTGGGGGGGGAGGGGGGTAAACATTATGAAAGAGAAAGTAGATGGGACATTAAGATGACAATAACGACAGCAAAACAAAAGCAACAAGAAGCAAATAACAAGTTATAAAGTACGTACTCTTTTATGCTCATGTAGCAGTATGTACGAGTGAGTAGATGTCAGTTAGCAAGAGAAAAGGCGCTCAGAATTTCTTATTTGATGTTGTGCAACAATGAAAAACAAGGATATCGCAGGAAAAAGAGCTACAGAAGCAAATAATATAAGGATAATAGAATTTCACACCCAAGGGAATTTGTGACAAAGACGCATAAGCAAACAACTGTGCAGCTTAACAGTGAAAATGGGTAAAAAATTTGACACGCAAAATACAAATAAATTGCCACCAAAAATGGGGGCCACCGACAGTGAGTGACAAAAACAAAAATGCAAACGCAAAAAAAAAACGATATTAAAAAGAATGACAAAAATAAAGAAATAAGAAAAGAAATTAAGTTGAGAGCAATATAATACCATAATTCTACAAAGAAAGTTCCATAATGCTACGTTACAGCTTAAGAAGCTAAAAAGGTTAAAGAGCTTCGGGATGTTATAGTAATGCCATTTTAGAGATAAGGGAATTTTCGATGTTGTGTTATTAAAAAGTTTTTTTCTTTCTAAGTAACTTGACGTTTTAAAAATATTGAGACGAAACTTAAGGGTACATGATTGGAAATGACTGTTCATTAGAACAATTTTCCTCTTTTGCCGGATCTTCTTTTCGCTTTGTTCATTAAGGAAAAATTAGTTTTTCTAGCAATCAAATTGTAAGTTGTCTGGGAGGTGTTAATTAATAAAATATCGGTTGTTTTATTTTAGAATTTTAGAGTTTCGGATTAAAAAAAAAAAAAAAAAAAACACATTGAAATTGTCCAAGCTAACCAAATTTCGGCATAGTTCGTTAGATAATTTCATGCCATTTAACATTTGAAAATGATTTTGGGAATATAAGCACTGCAACCCGCCTGGATGTAAAGCAGTCTAGAGGTCGACCATTTTTTTGAGTATTTGGGATAGTATCTTGACAATATCACGAACTTCGACTTCCAAATAGAATAACGTCGCTGGCTTACACGCATAAACCAGAGATTTCACAAGTTTTTACAAGGAATTATCCAGAGTTGTCACATTACATGATCTTGGTAGCAAATTGACTTCATTCTTTGAATAAATCATGTAAATTTGAATTGAATTTGAAGCTTAAATTTATAAAAGAATCAGTAAATTTTTTTAGCGTTCCCAGATTTTATGTTCATATGACTAAATAATCGATGTGGCTTAAGGTAAACAAGATGGGGGCATGCCTCAATATTAATAGACCTGCGGTATCTCAATATTAATTATGAGCGCATGGCAAAAGTGATAGAGTTTGGCCAGTCATATTACTCGTAAATCTGTAAGCCCACCTAGGCCAAATGCAGGCAAGTAACATCCCATTTTTTTGCCGATGGATTCAAAAGAAATTGTAGGAAAGGTTTAAAGATCTACTAGAGTCGGGTCGCTTTAGAATTGATTAACTCAACCCCTGGTAGGTACTTGTTTACATCACTTAGCTTTTTCATACCGAGTTTAATTATATTGACTTTTCCAACTATTTGCTTATAGGGGAGGTGCCACGCCTCTATACAAAATAATTTCTTAGTTAAGGGAAACAAAAATTTGTTTAAGTAAAGGTTACATTCTAAAATTAATTGAGCTTCAATGGAATTAAGTTCAAAAGACATATTAGTTCAGCTGAAGAAAAAGTTCTTTAATAGAAAACAAAGTAATTAAGTCACCAACTTGACTGAAAACATATGTTTTTGTGCTGCTTCTCCGAAAATTTAAGATATTAAAAATTCATATGAATATTTTTTTTTTGTTCAAAAGCTGATTAAAACTTTTCATTCTTGTTACGAGCAAAACGCATAAAGGAAAAACTTTACGTTAAGCTTTTTTAATTCAATTTTCGCTAATTTGTCTAATCTAGAGCTTAATGTAGCGCATTAAGAACTTTTGCTCTTTATAATTTGCGCATCCATGAACTTTAAATTTGACTTCGTCGAAAACAAAAGCAGCACAAAAAAAGGTTAGCATAATTTTCGCATGCATGTGAGTTCTTATTTTAATTCAATGCGAGAAGCAGCATTGCTTCGTCCTTGCACATTTTGTACATTATGCAAATTTACAAATTCCATTAACAAACACATATAGACGAACATACGCAACTACCTTATACTAGTGAAACAGACACATACACGCACCCCAGTAAAAACACACATACAAATTGAAGTAGGTTGTAAAAAAATGTAGGTACATAAAATAAAGAAGAGGACTCAACGTAAAGAAACTACCAACCGTGTTTCATTGTTTCATCAACTACAATGGAACAGATAGATGCCAAGCTGCTGCACATATTCAAAAGAGTCTCTTTTTTTTTTGAAATGACAGCAGCAGCAGTAACAGGGCACAATATTATTTTGTTAGGATTTAACCCATTTTGTCAGTTTTTATTATACAGAGAAATTAGGTATTCCATCTGGTAACCCATTTTGCCAAAGTTGTCTGAATGTAAGCGAGAAAAAATCTGTTGAGCATTTTCTCCGTTACTGTCCCCAGTCCTTGCCAGAATCATGCTCTGATATCTAGTACAAGCTTTCTTCAACAACCTAACCAAATCGTTTGTTTTGGAACGAATTCAGAGTATACCACACCGCGGTAACCGAAGTAAAATGTAGGCTGTAAAATTTTTCTACAAATATAATAAGATAAGATCTTAAAGCAATTGCAGTACACAACGTGTTAAGCTAACTTGCCTCATCTGCTGTCATATTTTTATAGTTCGTATGTCTCTTTATCTGTTTATTTATTTGCCTGTCTGTCTGTCTGTGTATGTGAAAGTATTCGCTTGTCTGCAACAGATTCATACATTTTTCATTTGTTATTGTTATTGCTGTACAAAAACAGCAACCAATTGGTGGTAGCAGTGTTGCTGTGTTTTTTTTTTTTCTTTTCATCGTTAGTGCTTTTTATCGTATATACAATACATACAAAAATAAAGTCCTTGACCTATAATTTTACTTTTGCCTTGATGCTTCTGATGATGATGACAATGCTGACGTCGGACTAAAATTATTTATTTGCTCTTGTTATATTTTTATTTGATATTTTTGTGAAATGCTTTTTATTTCTAATATTTAATTGTCAACATTTATATGACATTTTTCCAATTAAACTGATTGATGTTGTCTTTGTGGTGCTTATGCATAGTATTTCCTTTAGGGAGATTTTACGAATATTGACTTTTAAAATTAAGAGTTTCATTTTATATCTAAAATATAGCAATAAAATGGACGATTTTCTTACAAAGAAAATTATTAAGTTTTGGCATGTTAAGTGTTCTGCTGTTTTGCGAAGGCTATTTGAGCTGTTTATTTGACGTTAAGAGGCAAATGTCCAATAAGTATTTTATATGTTTATTACTTTTCAGAGAAATCGGCATAAATTATAATTAAAGTCAAGGAAGCAATAACTTTACTTATAGTGACTACCGATATTTTTCTCCCACTGAGCACGATCGTATTTCGTTTTATGGTGCCAAGATTTTATGAGCTGTTTCAAAAATCTGCATGTCCTGAGTCACAGGTTCGTTCCTAAAAATTGTTTGGTTCAAAATAATAATTTCAAGAAAAGTCATCTTTTAAGCGTGTGCAATTCATTTTTGCCAAAATCTCATCTTAAAGAGTCGTATGATTAGTTTTCAGTTTTTTAAGCTTTGCGTACAACATGCCGTATGAGTAACATTTAATTAAATACTTTTTCGTTAAAGTTAAATGTTACTCATACGTAACGTGATCAATTGTTTTGGAGCAAAAAAGAAGTATGGCTAAAAATATGGCTATCAAAAAATCTACTACTACTATTATGAAAAATTAAATCAAAAATTCAATAATTCAGTTCTAGGGATTTTTTTCTCATAAATATACACATAAAATTACATATTGATGGATGAATAAAACAAGAAGAAAAAGAAAAGTTCATTCATAAAATAAATTTTGTTTGTACTGCAACTCATAAAAATCGTTGAAGTAAGGGCCCCCAGTAGAATTTCTTGAAGGCTTAACATTTTAGTAGTAAAAAGAAATACATAATACTACGGGTAAAAAAGTTTAGCCACGTTATACATACGTCATATAGTATTCAAGGCAATCAAATAAATAAACTCGATTAGCTTGCTAAAAGTTTAAGTCCTTACATATCGAAGTCTGAGTCCTATACCTGAAAATGAAAAAGCAAAAAAAAAAAATAGTGAACGAAATAACTATCAAATGGCAAATGGAAAAATCGGGTAATTTCAGGATTACACGAGAATATTCAAGGATTTTGTATAAGTCAGCATTGGCTGATATAAAAGAAAATTTGTTTACACGGGAAGTCAGTTGAAGTAGAAGTTTTAATCTATGTTTATTAACTTTAATAAATGTGAATTATTAAGTGTGTTTTAATATAGTTTTTACAAGACTTTAATATAATTTTAAGTTAAAAAAAAAAAATTTAATAAAAATTAAAAATTAAATTTTGATTGCATTACAATTCAGACGCCGAACTTATAAGAAGTGAATAATAATAAGAGTTTAGCTACTACAGCTACTAGCCTTTTTAGCTATTTAGATTGAAGCTTCAAGTCAAGTAATAAGCTGATTAAAAAAAACTTTAGGTGATGATAATTATATGATAATATAGAGAAAAATGTTTTTCATTGTAAGGTACAAACTTTTACGAATTTGATAAAATGCGTTTTTACAAATAGAGCTCGAGCCGTAAACTTAAATGTAACATAATTAAACTTTAACGACTGCCTTGTAATTATTTTCAGAATTAAAATTATGGGTATAGCAATTGTTTTTTTTTAATCTAAGTATTTGATTCAAGCATTTTAGTTTTTATGTGTTTGTTTTTGAACCAGTTAACTACTATACTTTTTATGAAAGCTTCCCAAAAAGAAGCATCAAACAGAAAAGCTGTAGTTGACTTCAATAATTGCAGATATTTTTTTTTAATTGGTGTCAATCAAAAGGATTTAATTTTTTAATACCTGACATTATTGTATGTCCTTCCAACAATAAGCTCACTACTGACTATAAAAGCCTCAACTCACACAAACACGATGCAATTCAATAAAAAGCCCATTTCAAGGTTATGACTGGCATATAAATTGTTTTCTCTTTACTAAGTGACTTAAGTTTGCAATCGATTTTAAGTGTTGTTGCTAAGCGGCGTTGCTACTTTGAAACAAATGGAATGGCTTATTAGCTGTTAGCCCACGCAAAATAGACAAAAGAAAATAATAAATATTTGACATGGCATTAAGGGTTGTATTCAAGAGTATCTAAGCCAAAAGGCATTCGAATACAAACAAGATTGCATATTAAATTGAAAATAAAAATCCTTGGCGCCAGCTTAAGTATTGCTTGATATATTGTCTCAAATGAGTCATATTAATGTTAATAGTTTTTTAAAATTAAGAATTTTTAAGATTTTTTTATATAAAGTTGACAGGAAAATTACTTTATCTTAGAAATTCGGACTCAAACCTACGCTCCATGCATATTTGCGCATATTTTATACCAGAATTAATAAAGTTTCTTAAGAAATGTTATTTATATCAGACTCATTTGACTCCATTGACTTTTTGAGATGTAGGTCTATTGGTTTTTTTGTGAATGGATCTATGGGTTTTGTTACAATCTATTCTTACTTAATCTTATGAATTTTGCTATTTTGAATGTAATCGAAACGAGTGTAGTAGATATAATTTATAAAAATTTTTAAAATATGAAATGCGTCTACTGTCTACTACGACTATAAGATAAAGCTTTCATCTACCATCAATTGAACTCCCAAGGGAACTCCAATATTAAATATTTCTGCCAAACTCGGTGCTACTTTATTCTATATAAATATCATCTTTCTTCCAAGACCATTTTGCTAAAGTACGCGGTTACGGTGTTAATTTAAATTTATTGTTTTAATTTCTTTTTTTGCAATGTTTTCATTTATTTAAATCACAGGGTACTATTCCAATGTTTCTGGTTTTTATTGTCATTAAAGTGAGTGCTGAATAAATTATACCTATTAAATTAAATTTTATTTTTGTATTTTAATATATTTATTTTAAATATCTGCGTATATTTGAATATCTTTAGTTTGTAGTTGTTTATTAAAATTGTTTATTATTAAGAATTTTATATCCCATATCTAGTGGCTAGGATATCTGGCTTTCACCCAGAAGGCCCGGGTTTGATTCCCTATATTGGAAACTTTTTTTTATATATTTTTCAACACTGTGATTTAACTATTAATATAACTATATATGGTGGTGATTAATATTTTAAAGTTTAATATTTCTAAATACATGCTTTGTTGTTCTTAAGGTTTATTTTTCAATGTGTGGAATGGATGTTTTTCCCCACCTTTGTACATATGCAATATTTTCTCTATTATATATCTTTTATGAAAGAGTTTTCTGTGAATCCAAAGTTTTAAAAGCTTAAAAAATCCAATTGGAACATAAATCATTGTTTAATATTTTGTGCATAAAAGTTTCCTTAGGGACAAAATAAAGAAAGAAAGAAGTCGTTGTCGTCGTTAAAAACTCAGTTGAAAAAGTTATGAGCGCAAAAATTACAAAGAATTTTCTTTTCTGCTAAGCAAAAAATTGTACTTTTCAAAGTTTTGCACATGACAACAAATGAAAATAAAAGAGATCATAATTTTTAATGCAAAAATATGGTCGTGTAAATTGTGTTTTTCTTTGTTCGTTGTATTTCACATTATTTTTGAGAAAGAAGAAGATGAAAATTTGAGCGTCAAATCTTTGTTGGTACTGCGTTGAAAAATATTTCATTTTTTGTTTTGTATGAATATACTATAAAAGGAAATATGTATGGAACGGTTGCGTTCAAAACGAAATGAAACATATGAGGTTTATTGAAATCTGTAGAAAAAAATGTACGGAAACTTTCAAAAAGACATTTTTGTACAGATCTAAGCTCACAAAAAAATAATATCACAATCACATCAACATTTCGCGAAATTCAAATCCTAAGAGGAGTTTGGCCACTTCCCCAAAAATGCCATTCCACTTTTTTTCTGACTTAGTAAGGGTAAAAATATAGGGGCTTAAAGCCCCTAGCTCTGAGCTCAATAGTGCCATCATCTTGCTTTGTGGGAAACAAAAAATGAGGACGTTTTTTTTGGTCACACCGTCAATGCGAGTACAGAATCCTTGAAAAGGGGGCTCAATCTCAAATTTTAACTCCAGGCCCCGCAAAGCCTTAATCCAACGTAATACTGACTGACTCACTCAGGCAAAGGCTTTCGACCATCAAATTTAGAATAAACAATCCAAAAAATGTTGGTATTAATATTAAAATAAGATTGTTTGAGTTTCAAATCCTAAACAGGGTATGGCAACTTCTTCAAAATTTTAATTAGTTTTATTCCTTTGAAACCACTGTATTGCAGTGGAATTAGGTACATGACCAATATATACTTGCTTTACCAATATATACTTGCTTTAAGGAAAAAAAGAAAATAATAAATATATAGCTTATTTATGGTCCCACCATTTTTTTTATCATGGGTGTGATTTGCCACACCCTTGTCTACTACTTACATTATGCATGTCATTTCATCGGATATGCACATTTAAGCAGTGTACTATTTTCCATTTTTGAAAATAAACACAAAAGAGATGTTAGAATTTTTCATACGTATACAATTTAAAAGTGATTTATTTATGAAATTTTTCAACAAAATAAAGCATTTCCTCAATTTTTAAAATACTGAAATTTATATTAATGACATAATGAATTAATGTTCATGAATTATGGCAGCAAACAAGTGCGCTACTTCAGATAATTTTAATATTCTGTGAATATAAGAAAAAGACCCTTCAAACGAATACACACAGTACGTTAATGCGAAAAATACTTAAGTACGCGGTGGCAATTCTGACCTATATAAAATTGGAATAAATTAATTGGATTCGTTACACAAATGAAGTTAAAAGGAAATTAAGATAAACTCAAAAGGAGGTGGCACCAAGTAGATAGAGCTTCATGCCCCCTACGAAAATACGAGCTGCGCAACAGCAGCTGAAGAGGGAAAAGTTGAATTTGAGCTTTGCATTTTGAAATTTAAAATTCTTACATCTTTTTGAGGGAGGTTTACGATAAAGACACTTTATGTGCTTCGCATTTATTAATTGGTGAATGATTGATTACAATAATTTCTTTCTTTTGTGGGCGTCAGTAGGCGTGCCTACTGAATGACTTTAGAGTCCACAATTGTTTATGCAGAAATCGAAGGTTTTTGACTTTTAGCATAATAAATAACATTTCAAACGCTCTTATATTGCAAATATTTAGCTTTGACTTCACAATCGAAAGTTATACTATGTATGTTGTATTGAAGAAAAGCTTTGTGCTGCTTTTGTTATGCTATTAATCTAATTATCTTGCTATGCTTCAGCAAGATTGATGATTTGATCCTGTTTTCTGGCTAGTTGGCTTTAATGATTTATTGATTGAGTGATTTGTTTTGATTTGTACTCACCTGAAATTAAACAAATAAAATTTATTAGTATTTGATGAATGTTAAGATTTCAGAAAATATTTAGATTAAAATAATAAAAAGACACATAAAAGGGAAGTATGCGAGAGTTGTAGCATAAGAAATAAGAACTTATTGTTTGAGACCCAATGTTTAGAATTCTATCGTTTGATAAGCAACTCAGGGTTAATGTCACTAACACACACAGCGAGAAAAGAAACTATGTTTCCTTTAAATAAATAGATAGATTTTTAAAATATTTATTAGCTATTAACAAATTTTGATAGATATTACTATGCTCTTAATTGTAAATTAAAGTGTTGTTTATTAGATCAAACATGATATCTATTTGAGTCGATTGAAGAGATTTATTTGGATCGAAAGTAGAATGGCCTATCTATATTAAATATATTATTTGTAACATACGAAAATATTAGTGTCTTCTTAAATTAAAAAATTCAATCTTTCAACTGTTTTCATGCTCCATTTTAATTACTTTAGGGAATTAAAGCAGTTTCATTGCAACATTTCTACTACTTTTTCTTTCTTAATTTAGAGCAAAAAAATAGTTCCCAACAGTGTGGTTTTGCTCCCTCTTTTTTAATCACATTTTCTCTCAATTACATTTAGTTACACTCAGACCATGTTTCATACTATGAGTTATAGTGTGCATCCCCCAACGACTGTCACTCACGCTGCCATGTAACAATTTTAATTGACCGCAAGTATGAAAACAAATTTTCGCACTGCAAACACGCTACACATTTTTGTTTTTCCATTTCAAACGCAAGCCCCATACTGCACCACTGCTGTTGTCAGTATTATTCCCACAACTCTATATTTCAACGTAAAAGACGACGAATTCATTTAAAGTGAAAAAAAAAAAAAATGAAGAATACACTGGCAAGTAATGTAGAAAAAGTACAACATACACAGAATATTACCCTCCCCCCTCCCCCCCATATATGAGGGTTTTTTTCTTATTCGTAGTTTGGGGTGTAACTCGCGGTCTTTTATATTTTAAAAGGTGCACCAAATATGCATCACCACTACCCGAACCATGTTGAGTTTAGTTTTAGCTGTGTGGCTATGTCGTTAGTGGCAGATGCAGCATTTGCAGCATCAAAGTTGCTTTATATTTTACTGCTGCTACCGGTATCACCGCAGCACTTTCTGTAACTTTTCTATTGCTTTAATGGTCTTTAGGGTGTTATTTTTCATGGATGCTTGGGTTCGCTCGCTTGTACGGTCGTTTGCTAGATTGCATGCTGGTGACATTTACGCTACGAGATACACCAACAATTTCCAACGGAAAAGAAGTTTGTAACAGGAGCTAAAGGAATTGCGAAAAAGTGGGAGCAAATGCAAAAGTAGAAGTAACATTAGAATGAAAAACAAACGTAACGTAAAGTGCAGCATGTAAGAACGCAGTAGAAAAACGTATGATACAGGGGGGTAGTCGAAAAAAAAAAGCGTAAAAACTTTAATGACGGCAACGACGATGATGATGACGCAGTTACTGCAGCGGCTGCTTCTTTGGGCGGAAATATAGCAGGAAGTAAAGTTCACAATTTTTTATTTGATTTATGGCTTAGTGAGCCAAAACCGCACAGTGGGACAAGTTTAATTTATATATAGCTTATTTCAAATAAATGTATTTGGTTGATTGATTTTTAAAATATTTACAACAAATTTTGGTTAATATTTATATCCCTTTAATTAGACGTCAAAGAGCTGTTTATTGGGCCAAACATTATATGTATTTGTTTGAGTCCAATATGTTTGGTTGGACTGAATATGTGTTTTGTTATCGGTATCGGTATTACTAAATGTATACATTTTCAACAAAATTTCGAGGTGAAAATTTTGGAAAAACCCATATTTGAGTTCCGGAACACTGTGTGTCCCAGAGAAGGAACTAGCGGTTGCATTGGCTAACCAGTGTTCAGCGGTCTGTTCAATAGGTTCGATTTCATCCACATAAGTTTCGCGGATGTCATTCGATGGATCAATTACTTTATGACCACTGTGTATACAAGGAGTTCTGATCTTGATTCCTGCAAGACTTCAAAGTGCTTCGTACAAGGACGGTTTAGGAAAGTAGTGAAATTTATTCTTCCCCTTGGAAGAAAGGACCTGCGACTACTGGTGAGGTTAATCACCAGATCACCAGCTTCCTATTCTGATGTTCTGAAATTTCTGAAAGAAGTTTCAGAAGTTCGAGGAGGAGTAACTACTACTTTATATTCCTTAGTTTTCCTTCTACCTACTTTTTTATTTCTATACACTTCCGCTTCCTCTATCTGAACTGAGAGCTATGGAAACGCGTTTTTTCAGCCCATCTACAGCTTTATCTTTTAACTTTATGACTTGAGATCCTATCGCCTGTACAAAATACTATATGTTCGAACAATAAATCAAAAATAAATTACTGCTTTTTCCCACTGTTCCCACATAGCGCTTAACTGAGTCGTTAAATGTAAGAATCCTTAAAGGACTTTTTCCATTGTTGTTTTAATTCTAAATGAATTTTTCCTTTTATCAACAGCAAAAATGGCGTTGAAAAAGGGACAGAGGTGGAAGACCCCTAGCACCGGAAATTACAAAAGTTTGCGGTTATTAAAATTATGGCATTTTATTTAATGCAATTTTTAAACATAACGGCCTACAAAAAACAACTAGATAGACATTGAAAACAGTGGAGTTTATAACTCCTATTAAGTGGTATATTTTCATATAAATTAGTTACCGAGTACAAATTTGTAGTTGTTGTTACAACGTTTGTTTCAATTTACTTCTTTTATGAACTCTACACACATATTTTGTTTTTCTAATGTTTTTTAAAGAATTTTTATAATGATTTTTTGTTTTTCTAATTTGGGTCAAATGTAACGAAATGCAAAAATTGTTGTCAAGCACAAGGCGCATTTGTTTCTGTGTGCCAGAAAAAAGTTTTCACTTCGGTTGACCGCCAAAAGCAGCAAACAAAATCATAAATTTACTCAGAGATAAGCTGGAAAATTTTATTGCGCAATATTTTTCACGTATCTTTGTTTCCTTTTTTTTTTATTTTTCGTTTTGTATTGTTACTGTGGATAAGTTGTAGGGGTTGTGGCACACTCAAAACTTTAATGGAATATAAAAACAACAATTTAAATGCATATTGTCACCATAATTTTGGTTGGTTAGTTAAAGTTTTCTTGTATTCCTTAATGATTGGAAACAATGTGTTGGCCCTTGTTGCAACAACAAAAGTTTATATTTTACACAATATTGTGTCAATGTCAAACTTTTGCAACAAAGTAAAGTTTTATATCACATAAAACGATTCTCATACATTAATTGCATACATCGAGAGAATGAAAGAGAACGCTTTAACATTGAGAATCTCTTACTTTGAGTTGTTTGGTACGAGAAAAAATTTTGTTTTAGAGATTAAGCGTTTGCTGACCGTAGCAGACTTGGTCATTTTCTACAGAAAACAGCTAAAAAAGAACTGAGGCAATCAGAATGTTGCAATCAAGGCAACGTTTCTTAATGAATCGTTAGCGGAAAAGTGCTACAAGCTAATTGAAAAGCTTAAATGGTATGGAATGGAAAGTTTTAGAAACAAGCTCATGCTAAATTGCTAAATATCCCGCTCTCCTCGAACTCCTTCTACTAACTAGTAGATGTAAGTCATTTCGGTTCGCAATCACCGCATGCTTTTTGTTAGTGTAATTTTTGTCTTCAAGGCACTTAACTACTTAAGTTAAATCATTGCAGTGCGCTGTCGCCGCATGCTTTTTGTTCTTGTAATGTTTGGCTTGAAGGTGCGCCAGCTGGTTCAGCTTTTTCCGTTACGCGAGCTAAACATTTTCGATTCGCAATCTCTGTATGCTTTTTGTTTGTGTGATTTTTGATTTCAAGTCACTGACAGCTGACAGTACTTTTTGTTTTTATCTGAACTGATCTGATGTCTGCAACCCTACATATTCTACTAAGGCTCTTTGAGTTCTATCTTATGGCATATATTTCAAACTATTACTTATCAATTAAAAAAAAAAATGGCAGAAATTCGGATATAAGGACGGGCTTTAGCTACTCAACATTGGTGGGTTACTTTCACCAAAATGCATTACAATCATTCTTGTACATCTTATTGTGTAATCTTATACTTTCGACTTTCTACAGCGGGCTCTCACCCTATAAGGGAAGTTCAATTTTTAATATGTAGTTTTTTTTTTTGCTGGTAGTATAATGTTGCAGATTTTCGCTACTTTTGTGCAAATATCGATTTCTCGATAGTATTCGGCGCCTTACAATTTTTATCGACATTTTTAATGCTAATCAAAACTTTTGGAGCCTTATCATCTTTTTGTAGACTGTTGTTTTTGGCAACTGAATGGTTATTTTTGTACTTATCTGTCATGTGAATTCCAACGAACTGTAGGTGTTGTTGCTGCTCTTTTACTGGTGCTGTTGTTTTATTTATTTTGCTATCTGATCGACTTATTGGTGCAGTCGTAACTTATCATATCAGCTGGTGCTTTTATTTTATTTTAGCTCTTTTTCACCTTCAAATCGCTTATCACTGGATACCATATGTTGGATAGGTTGAAACCATATTCTCGTTTTTTGGCTTTTTATTTCAATTGCTTATCGTAGAATTCTTAGCATACAAAAGCGTTATGTGGCTATTGATTTGGATAAACTGACCTTCATTGCATGACATTTTCTTACCGTATTTCATTAAAAGTTTTCAGATTATGTCCGATACCTCTTTACATACTTGATGGAGAAGATTGTGGTAGAGAAGTAATTATCTCTATATTTAATTTTCGCCTCCATGAAAGTTGTTTTAGGTGACTTTTAATTTTTTCAAAGGTATCTATCTACCTTTTCCAATTCAATTAATTGGTATTGTTGCATGAATACTTATACGATCAGTTGGAAGTTGACAGGATGATGTAACACCAATTATTTTTAGGTTGAGACGTTAAGCGAAATCTTAACAAGTTTAGTGGTCTG
This sequence comes from Meiosimyza platycephala, assembly GCA_963662105.1. NCBI lineage: Eukaryota > Metazoa > Arthropoda > Insecta > Diptera > Lauxaniidae > Meiosimyza > Meiosimyza platycephala. Next base: position 24,124,905 of record OY759208.1, read on the forward strand.
GCATCCATGTACTTGTTATATTCAATTTGATCCATCGCTGACGCTCAATTATCGTGTGATTTTTAGATTTTGGATCATTAATTTAAAGTACTATGAGCTTTTGACTTTCATTATTAAGAAGTAAATCGGGGTCATCATTTGGCTTTGGTGTGTCTAAGGGCTATTACAGACTTTTCGACATTACTCGATTCATGAAGGGTGTTTTCGATTTCTTCGATGCTTTGGAGACTTTTATCGACACTTTATCTGTATAATTATTCCAATACGATTGCATATTGTTTTCTGGTTGAGGGAGACACATGGAAAATAAGTACTTTTTTTCCAACTCACCACTTGCAATTTTTTATTAAAATTTTATGTTTTTTATAGGTACACAAACAATGTGATATTACGAAGAAATGTTTATGTGTATTTACATAATCGCAGCGGCAGTTGCATTTGTTGCAAAAATTGTATTTTTTTTGGCACGATTGCTTGGCAGTTGGTTTCTTTTTTTGTTTTTCACTTTAATATTTTTTGGCTTATGGTTGCCTTATTTCGAAGTACATATTGAATTTTCCGATTTTTCTTTTCACTTTTCATTTATTGTTGTAGTTTTATGTTGCACATATTTATTGTATTTTTTTTCTCAATCTTTTTTGGTTTAGTTTATGCATTATTATAAAATAATGCTGCCATTTGTTTTCTTTTAGTTTCCTTGTACCACACTCAAAATGTTACCCTGTAGGAAATTGCACTTATGTGAATAAATTAAAAAATAAAAATACTTTCCAAAAGAATTATGAAAAATCAACTATTTCGTAATTGGTCAACATGTACTTTTAAACTAACACAGAAAGTGACAATCTTATCACAATCCATAAAACCAAAGGATTGCGCTTTATTCCTTAAACTTTTAAAAATTTTCAAACCTACATCACGCATATTTCTATTATTTATAGTCAACGGTTGAACGCTTCTTCAATGTCTGGAAGTGAATTTCTAATTTGAAAATGACTTTTAGTTCCTAAGAATCTTTTCAGTATTTTGAGAAGAAAGAGGATAACCATTTTAGCCTAAAACTTTTTGGATTCATTAGAGAGTTTTTTGAAGTCATTCAAATAGGTTTTCTCTACATAGACTTCTTACTATCGTATTTTTTCTATTTCTCGTGTACGTGCTTTGTATGGATAAAATCCTAAAAATTCAATTTTAACAGAAACTTTTCGAAGCTTTGGTTCTCGTATGCAGTATTTTCTCTCATTAATTTCTTTACAGTTCTATATGAATTTTGTTTCTTTTTATTTCGCTAAACTTTTTATTTCTATTTTGTAGTATTTGACCTTATTTTGTGTGCCAGCAAAATTGTTTACGAAGGCCAAAGTTATATGCCGTCTATGTCTGTATAGTGTTGGCCAATGTTGCCATGTTCATTTAATGTAATTTTTTCTTTCTTCATTTTGATAGAAATTGCAAGCAGATTATATTTTGTGTTCTTCTCTGTTGTATAGCCTTTTCATTCTGTGCACTCATCGGCGTCATCATCATCATCGTCGTCTTTTCTAAGTAGTTCAATTGAATGGTATGATAGCATTTTGCCTAGTTTGGCCAAACAGTGACTGGTGGTGCTGCATTGGTGCATTTGATTTGTTCCTTTTTTCTAGCAATTCCTTCGATAGTTCGTTAGCTTTGTTATTTTATGGTTTGTTCTAATTTTTGCCTCTTTTTAGTACTTCTTATTGGTCATTGTATGTTTGTATGGTTTTGTTTTGTTCGAATATTACAACTTGCCGTGGTTTCCACAGCGACAGCGAAACCAGAAACTTGTTGTCTTACTCGTAGTTAGTAAAACTGCTGCACTTTTTCATCAGATTTTATGCAGCCATTTTTGTAAGTAACTATGTCAGTCATTGCTGGATTTGTCATTGTACGTATTCTTCTAAGCTTTTTTTTTTATGACGACAATACCACAACTGTGTTAACAATTTCTTGTTGTTATTTCCATGTCTTTTTTTTGTATAGTAAATACATACCATTCTAGAACGCATTGACTTATATTTTGTTATGCATGCATTCATTAGTTCGTAATACCTTATTTATATAAGCGGCTTAAAGTGTCTGATTTTGCGAAAGAAAAAACTGTATGGTTTATTTTAAGAAAATGTAATGATTACAAAGTTAGACCACGCTTATAAAATGGAAAAAAATTGTTACCTGTCAACATTTGAAAGGTTCTGCTTTCTTTAAGAGAATAGTATTTTCTCAGGCATCATGGTAATAAAATCTATACCAGAGCTGCTAGAGGTTGTGGTATTTGACAAATGAAAATTATACTTTCAATGCCAATGATATGTACATTAGACTATTTTTTTAGTTTTTTAGAATTTTCTTTAATAAATAATTGGACTTACAGAAAATTCTCCCAAAATTTCAGCATTCTAAGCTGTACTTCAAAATTTTAACTTTTGTTCTCCTAATGGGAAGTGATTGGTGTTATCAATTGATTTTCGCGGGCTAAACACGAATCTGGGCTACAAAGTTGTACTTCATGTATAGTTTTTGGGAAAATGGGGATTGAAACCCCCATAAAAGGCACACATCACACGGAAAACCTATTCCAAAAAATACGGTTGAAATATTTCCTTTTTCACGGCCTAATATATGAAATCTATGCGTTAGGATCTGTTTAAGCTGAACACTTTCAAAAAATGTATCAAATAAAGAGAATTAAATAAAAATAATGGAGAAAAAGAACACAATCAGTAACAGTTTCATACAAAATATACAGAGATAAATGGTGGCGAATACAGCTCCTCATACACGTAGATAAGTTGTGTCGCCTCAAGTTCTCTTTCACTCAATACCCCAAATATGATTCTGAGGTTAATTAGATAATTCATTTCAAGAAATTTAAGAGATTAAAATAATAAATTTTCTTTGCATTGGCTATCATTTAGGTAACAAAACCAATAATGCATTTTTCAAGGGTTGTAAATGCCAACAAAAACTTGAAAGTCTTTTAACAGAAAATAAAAAAAAAAAAGGAACTATAAAACTTAAACATTAGAATGAAAATTGTTGAAAATTTTGTGATTGGTAGCAAAGAATCAAATTTTCACAAATTAATCCGAATGCAGCAGAGTTTAAGAGTCTCGCAACTACACTTCACGCCTAAGAAAAATGTACCTGCAACATTCACCCTACATAATATTTTCGGAGTTAAATATTGCCTCAAATTCTTTTTTGGCATCACATGCTTTTATTGACTTTGCTCGTAGTTGAATATGTTTATCTTTGAAGAGGGCAAACAGCTTAGTAAATATGTCCAACAAAAATTGATGCACATGTATCACTCATATCGATTACTTTCAATGTATTGATGAAAAAAAAAAAAAATTTAAAAAAAATATTTCAATGAAATTTTGATTCTAATAAAAAGCCAAACCATGGACAAAAGAGTTTTACTTGCTTAAGGTTTCGAGATAATTGTTAATAGCCAGATATAATGGAAGAAGGCATGGCGGATAAAGCATATATTTTCTTGATCAACGTTCCCATCTGAGTGATATTGCAGTTTCCGCTTGTCTATCCATATAAAGCAAATAAATGAAATTGGTACCCAATTACACTGTCTGAGATTGGAAATGAAAAAGAAATCGGTTCACGAAAATACCTCCTGCTTTCGAAAATTTAAATACTAATTAAGATTTTTACTCAAGAGCTACTAGTTCACATTTGAGCAATTTGAAACCGTTGGAAAACATTAAGAGCTCAGGGTAACAAAAACTATATTGATATAGCAGAGGGGTGTACTGAAGATAATAATTGAGTTTTGTAATCAAATCTTAAACAATTACTATGAGTTACACAGGTAAGCACCCAATAAAAAGTGGGTGGGATTTGAGAAGTGATTGTGGCTAAAGACATACAAATATAAATCTAAAATAAATTTAACCAAAACTGACAAGAATTCTATTGAAAAATTTAAAAATTGCAACCAAATTTGAAAAAGATCATAGCTTGAAGTTGTGCAATCTGGACAATATGTGTGTTGCCTTGAACAAGTGGGCGTGACATTTCCCCACATAAAAAAAAATTTTAAAAATTATATACTTAGGGAGCAATTTAAGTAAATGTTAATTAAATATGGGGTGTTAGGTTACGCAAGAGTATTTTAGGCGAATTCAAATGGGCAAAAATTTTCAACGCTATAATGCAGAAGATAACAAATTGAAATATAGAGCTACAAATTAAAAAAAATGATTTAAAAGAAAAATTTTTAAATAAGAAAAAGGTGAAAATCTTGCAGCTCGAGTAACTAGCAACCATTTCTTTTTTTATTGATTTTGGAATTTTAAGTGTTCTCGAAAAGTTATAAAACATGAGGTTATTTTGAGCATGCTTAATGTATATCAATGGAAATCTTTTTTTTTAAAATACCAATATTATAAAAAATAAATCCAAACAAGAACTTAACTAATTTAAACCACCCTCTAAACTATGTTTTATAATTGATACATCTGAGGCATCAATATTTTGCTTCAGTCTATGTCAAAAAATATAAATAATTTTTGATTTGTTTTCCACATCACTAAATCATAGCTAAGTGAACATCCTATCTACTGACTGTTGGTAATAAACACATAAAAACTTAATTGAAGTTTCACACAGTGTGGCAGCAGCGGGAAAAAAACGTAGTAAAACTAACAGTAGTTAGGTATGATAGAGAGAAAACAAGCGTAAGGAAACTTTAACAAACTTTAACGAAATAAAACACACACTTGCGAAAACAAACAAAACCATCATGCTCTGCTCTGTTATGCTGTCAATCAGGGATTGTTCTTGAAGTCAAACACAAAAAACGAAGTGTTTTTTCCAGATAAAAACTTTGTAAGCTTCTGAACGAATAGCGTGTAGTGGCAAACCACAGTACTTAGAATGAGCGCAAAATGTTTGGCTGTTTTGGAAAAAGAGAAAAGTTTTCCAAAACTTGAAATTTAAACATGTCACTTTCATTATATTGTTCTTAAAAAATATTTTTTTTTTTCAAAGAGTGCAAAACAAAGATTAAAGTCATAACCTTACCCGGTTACATTAGATTTGCATAACATTCTATGGACGCTATGTAAGTAAAAGAAGCATGAAAGGGACAAAAAGTCTGTATTGGCTGATAAAATGAAATATTTATTAGATGATGACGCCTTAATACAAAAAAAAAAGAAAAAAAAGGAAAGAAAAAACTTCAATATCATGTCAGTAAATATAGCAGGCAGTTGGGAACATGAAACATCATTGAAACTTTATAAAGTACTAAAATGAACCAAACGTCGTTATGACTGCAACTCAATAGATACGACGATGAAGAGTGTCCTTAAAAGTAGGAAAAGTTAACTCAAAATCAGCAGCAGCAGGAGCATTCATCGATTTTCTCGTTTTGTACTTTAGCGATTTTGGCATTATTTTTATTTTTTTATTTTTCCACTTTTTCTTTATGTTGGTAATACCGCGCGAAACTTTTTCGCATGTCAATAAAAAAAGCCAAACAATGCCAAGTGAGTGAGTGCGCTACGATGAAGTGCAGCAAGCAAGAAGGTATCACAAAAGTATGCTACATAAAATTATAGTCGAGTTTCTGGCATACACCGGCTCTCACTATTGTTTGCCTGTGTGCAAAAGTTTCTGTGTGTGTGTGTGTGTTTTTATGGCGCGAGGGCGATAAGCAGCCGTCGAATGACACGTTGAATGGCAAAAATTGAGAATTTGTGAAAATTTAACAAGAGATCTAATAAATCGCATGAAGTAAAATAAAAGTTATAAATAAAAAATTGCATGGATGTCGATAAAATATGGGCAAAATTACATAAAAGAAACAAAAACAACATTTCTCATATTACACTCTATAGGGGCTAGCTGACGTGTGTGGTAAAGCGATAAAAGTGATTTTTTATTTCCAATATTTTATTGCAAAAACTTTGTTGTGGAGAGCGGTTTATACTTTTGTGTATAAGATAAAAGTTGTACAATGAAAAAAGTACGTAGTTATTCAATTCTAGTGCCATAAGATTTATGCCTCGGAACCCAGTTATACTGCATGGATTTAACCGTTGAGTTGGCGCATGGGGTCAGAAAGATAGATAGATAGATAGAAAAACAGAAATGAAAAAGCAAAACAATTTTGTGTGCCGTTTTGCAAAAACTTAATCCTAACAAAAAGGATATTTGACTTTAAAAAATAAAAAAAATATCAGTATCAATAATCTTCTTTAGCACAAATATGTTCTTTTAAAAAAATAATTATTAAAATCGGTTCAGTATATTTTGCGCCAAAGCATTACAAACCATTTCCATATAAGCAATTTTATATAAATTGTATATGTTTCGAAGGTGGAGAATCGCAAAAAACATCAGTCAATTCAGTGTGGTTTTTTTTTTTCAAAAAACTTTAAAAACAAAATTAAATATAGTAACGAAGGGATGTTGAAAAATCTAATTTTCCTGACAAAAATAAAAATATTACCCTACATTTTATTATCTAAAAATATTTAAAATTCCATTACATTTTAATTGAAATAAAATTCATTACGTGATGAACAAACAGTACGAGTAATTGCTGTCGATAAACAGTTGGGCACGAAATTTATGTGCTGCATTTTCATTACCATTTCATTATCCATTATGCGATATACATATATTCAATATTATGCTGACCAACCAACCATTCAATTGTGTTACTCATACATACGAGCAGTAAATTGTTATTTATTAAATTGAATTCCTTTATCAAAATATTTCAATTGCAGCACATTCCAAAAGAATACGCAGACATGAGCGTATGCCTTGACATTCCTGCTGCTGGAGGAAGCAAGCAGGATCTAAGTAAAGAACAGAAGAGCTAGAAGGAAACCAACAACCAAAGCATTAATGGTACGTTCAATGGTTGAAAGTTGTCGTTTGCAGTCAAAGGAATACAAGGAAATATTATCGCATTTTCTACAGTTGAATGGAATTTAAGGTAAAGGTGATTTTGTTGTTGTCGTTGTTGCTGTTGCTGTTTTGATTATGTTACTGATGATGGTGAAGGAAATGGCGACTTGCAATTTGATGCCGACTTATACTCTCTGCACACAACAACGCAACACCAACAGGAATCTCATATAATAAAGCAGAAGCCATTCGCCATCATCACAACAACAAAAACCAAGTATAAGGTGCAATATAAATGGATGAAAGGCTTTATAAGAAGCAATGGGAAAGAAAGAAAAACAGGATATAAAAATTGTTTAGGGTTGATATTTCAAGGGTTGATAACAACAGCATAACAAGAATTTATGACATTTGATACAGTACGAAATTTAACCCATTCGTTACCGTTGTTGAAAGGTGTAGAAATAGTGAAAGTTCACGGTAAAATCAGATTTATATTGACGTCGCTGTACTAAAGCAGCCCATACATTATACTACCGATCGTACGACCAATCGTCATTTGCAAATTTGACGTTTTGCACAACAGCAACATATGATTGTTGTTCAAATTGATTCCTTATAATTTTTTTTCAGTAAAAATAGAAATAAAAAAAGGATGTGGGCAAAGCAATGGTTTTACATTCAAATCAAAATTTATTAAAAGGACTGAAGCAAAACGAACCATTAAATTTTTAGAAATTGTATGCCAATGGAAAAGCTTCTGGCATATTTCTGTATATTTCAAAAAAAAAAAAATTGTTGATTTTTCTTCATCTACTTCTTCTTCTTCATTACTGTCCAATTTTATAATTTTTATTTGAATATCTGCTATGTTCTTCTCTCAAAGCGATTATTACACAACTAACAAGGCGAATTTTGCTAAATAATCCTACACACTATACGATCTGCAGTCAAAATATTTTGAATTTTATCCGACGTTTTCGCTACAGTAGTAAGACAGCGTCATACACTGTCAAATCGGGTAATTCAAATGACGTCTTGTCGTACGATTGGTAGTATAATGTATGGCCTGGTTAAATATAACGTCTAAAGTGGTGTGACGCACACTATGTATCATAAGCTGGCGTGTTTCTATAATATATTGTGACTTGTTTATTGCTTCTACATTTGTATAAATAGAACGTCAATGTAAATGTTTTCCACATCAACAATTAAAACTGTTTTCTGATGAGTCAACGGTTAAAAGTGAAGCACTGTGTCAAAACATTACCATATGGTTGTTGTCCTTTGTTGTCATGTTGGTTTATTAAAAATGCAGCAGTGAATCGATTTCGAAAATTTTACAAGAATATTGATCGTTGCTAATTGGCTTCAAGTTATGTAGGTATATAAATAAGTAGTAACATTCAGTTAAAATAATAAATTTATTATTTTTTAAACATTTTCATAGCATATTCTATAAACTGCTTAAAATGGGTTAAATAGTCGCAGCAATATAAAGGGGTAACGAAAATAAAATAAAGTTGTAAAAGAACACTTTTTTTTTTTGTTAGCTAGGGGAGCAGTTGTATAAATGGGGTTGAGTTGAATAAAATAAAGTCACGAGATGAAATGTTGAAATTCATTAAATATTTATTTGAGACACTGACAGTTGCTGCTGCTACTGCTGCTGTCAATAAGATAGATGAAACATTAAAGTTGAATTACATAATTAAATTATGGTTGAAATGGTCAATGGCTTAAACCTTCTTTATTTGATTGCCAACAATAACAACTACAACAACATTTTCAACATGTAGAATTGGCATCTGTCGAATGTTGCTGATGATGCTACTGCTGTCATGATGTTGTTGTTGTTGTTGCTGTTGTTATTGCACTCGTATATATCCCATTGAAACCAATTTAGCAAATAGAAAACCGCAAATACAAAAATCAAATAAAATAAGATGCATTTGAAATAAATGCAGTAGTAGTATACGATACAATAAGGAAAAAAAGTACACCAGAAGAAAAGCATCAATAAAAACAACAAACATTGGCAAGAGATTCTTCTTAAAACAGCAAATGACAACAACTGTCATTGCCAAGAAAGATGAAGTGGCCGTAGTCGTCGTCGTAGTCGTAGTAAAAGTAGAAACAGCAGCAGCTTCATAGCAATAACAAAATATTGCTGCAAGCATTGCACAGACAGTCTACGAAGTGTACGTGGTCCATTCCAGGAAACATACAACCTTCAAGCAAGCCAATTCAGCCATGACAGCTAAGCAAGTTGAAAAAGCAACTGCATTGAAGTTTTGAAAAGAGCAACGCCAACAGAATTTGCAACAACAACAATAGCAATGATATCCCACAAACTGCAATACATTACTCTATGTTATGTTAATACTTAAGCAATTGAATTATAGCATAGAGTATATACCAATATAATTGTATATGTATAGTTCCATATGTGGCCTATACTTTTGATAAAACTTCAATTGAATTCAGTAAACTTTAACAAAGTTTAAAAGAAGAGTTAAAATTAAAGAATTTGTCATTGGTGAAATAATTTTTAAAGAAAGATATAGGCCAAATGGCTGCATTAGAGACTTTTGCACTTTTGCTTAAATTTTCAATTAATTTTCAGCATAAATCTTACGGCAGTCGGACTTGAAGCTTTTGCTTAACATACCTCATACAAAAAATTCAACACTGATCTTAATGAAATTTCAATTGATTTTTTGATTGGCGACTTCTATTTCACAAACGAAAATAATATAAAAATCCGTGTTTTTTTTGAAAATTAAGTAGTTTATTTTTTATATTTTGTTTAAAATTGTTTTAAGAGCTTATAACCATTGCAGAACGACTTGACGACTTAAAAAAAAAACAAAAAAAGCATGGGTGCTTGAATAGGAACATTGACGGCAATTACAAAACTGATTAACTTGCTAGGTAGGAGACTGCTGCACAAATTTCTCATCACAAGGAAGGTGCTGGCAAGCCACTTGCAACCTGCAAGTTACTGTTCAAAGAAGAAATGGTAAAAAATGCTAACAAAAGATGAACTCAAGGATCAACTTGCAATATAACTCGGCAAATCTGGCCGAAATGAGATGCCAAGCATTCGGCAGAACTGATTTCCCGCACTAGACATAGTGCCTCGTCAGTTTTTGCAGTCATAACTGGCCACTGCCTCATCGGCAGTTGTGGGGGGGGCGACATTAAATATTTTCACTGCTCCTGTCCCGCACTTGCTAGAAAATGCCACAAAGCACTTGGTTCGTTTATATTTGATGACCTGGATGCCCTTAGACATGTTAGTATATATCAGCTATTTAGTTTTATTACGAAATCTGGTTAGTTCAACGAGAGGGTCGCAATGGATCACATTTGGTCTAAGTGAGTTAATTTGTAACTGACTGCCACTCCTACCTAACCTAAAAAAAAATCAATTAATTTAATTAAGTAAATGTTCTCAGAATTTCGGTGTCAAGAACACGTTTTCAACGAGGCGTCAGAAGGTAAGACAGGTCTGCAAGATTTTGTTTTGGGTGAATTAGGTTCATTTCGGAATAAACGAATTTCGAGAATCAGAATTAGTTCATCACGTCAGGATTTTGAAATATTTGAGATTAAATACTAAAAGAATAGCGTTTTGGCTGTTTTTGAAGTTATATACACGATCTAAAACCCGTTTTCAGCTAATTTTTAATAAAAAGTTCATTTGGTGTCATAATTTTTCTTTAAAATTAACTTTTCTTCTACTATACATATGATGTTTTCTCGCAAAATTATAGTCATTTTAAAGTGTCATGATTTTTTTAAATTTTTTCATTTAATTAAGATTGTTAAGTTTTAGGGAATCATGGTTTCAAATTCAAATAATAGTTAGCAATATTTTAAGTTTTTTTTACTTTTATAAAATGTGCATAAATCAGATTGATGACTCTTGGTCATAATGATAATATGTTATACTAAAATTACTCTTTTTTTACACTTTTTTTGGTCTTTCCATGCTTTAGTATATAGTTTACATAATTCTGATCATAAGCCACAGTTTACAAATATACACAGTAGATTGCGAATTTTTTTAAACACTTTAAACCTTAATTTATTTACTCACAAGGAGCCATGAAAGCAGCTGCTAAAAAATATATATTCTAAGCCGAACCACCCTGCAAATCAAAATTTCTAACTATAATTTATGAAACCTCGAACATCTCAGAGATTGTTAGCCAAGTAATGTGCGCTTTTTATGAACACTGCTGCATATGATGTTACAAATTGATTTTTGCTGTAAATTCCAAATTCATGGAAAACTTAAACCATTTCTAAATTTAAATTAAATGTAAAGCTAACACACAATCCTTCAATCAAATGTGTAATACACAAGATGTGAGCGACTGCTTGTATTTATGTATATTCGTGCAGGATATATTGGCCCGTTGAGAAATTTTATGATTTATCAAATCAGTCAAAACACTTGTTAATTCTTCAAGGATTACGCGAACATACCATATAATGTAGATATTTACAGCCAAATCACTCCAGTTTAGATAATCTTTAACAGTCATATACAATATATAGAAATATAACAATATATTGGATCGACTACAAAAAGAGTCTGTGCATTACATTACAAGAACTGTTTTTAAAAGTTAAAGTTTTGTTCCTCGGGACCTTATATATATTCTCGCAGGGCAATAGTAGATGTATATATTTAGAAAACATTGTACACAATATGAAATATTTTGTGGGGAGCTTAATTGCAACTTGTAATACCATGATAGAGTGACGTCATATATGTATATGGTAAGACAGCAATGGTCCTTGAACTCAAATATTTATATAATACAGATCAATACACTTCAAAGAAATAACTTTTTTTCTTCCTTAAAATAAATGTGAAAAAGACATAATACGTCCTAAAGGTACATATTTAACTTGTTACATATGCATTTGCACATAGTTATATGAATGTCTGTACATATGTTGGTACAATTTATTGTTTTGAATTTAATACTTTTTACTCACGCAATTCGATTACATTGAAAGATTACCTGAAATCAAATGGGGGAAAAACATTTTTTATTTAATTTGTATAATAAATTTGTAATAGACATTAGAGCACATATTGATTAATATTTAACTATGTAAAAAGTAAGTTTTTAAAATAAACAGCAGATCGAGGAAAAACTCTTTTGAATGCTAATGGACAAAATAAATGAAGAAGTTTTTAAATATATTCTGAAAATTTCGAAATTATCATTTTAATAAATTAATTCAAAGCATTTTAATAAAAGTTGGCATAAGGGCATTGAATGAGATAAGTCCTGTCCGAATAAAAAAATGGAGTAACAACTACTATATAAAGAAACCAAATTCAACAACTCAAAGAAAGTCCTCAAAACGGGAAAAAGATAATTGATAATTAGTAGTAGAATTTTTAACAGGTAGTGACATATTTGATAGAAGGACATTAGGTGTCAAATACTATATAGAAAGAGCACAAATTTAAAGATAATGTAAAAAAAAAGGCATTAGCAAAGAAACTTATCCAGTGGATAAGGCGAAGTATATCACATGCAAAGTCACAGACAACAACTAGTACATATGTATGTATGTATGCATAGTAAATGGAAAAACCCTTAATTTATCAAATAAAAAATCAATACCCTCAATCCTGCCTTATACTTGCGAATAAAATTGAAAATCAAAATTTTGTGCATATTTGAAGATAAAAGTATAATTACAAGAAAACCCACATTTTATTTGCCTTTCAAGTATCTAGGTTTTTCCTAATTCCGTTAGCAAGACCACAAAATGAATATAATGAAATAAAGCTGCTTTGCTTGAGTTTCTTTTGAAGTATAAAACTACAATTTTTTTTTCTTTAATTAATTATGTGTGTTCCGCATTATTACACAATTTCATTGAATTTTTTTTTTATTTAATATTTTTTAATATAAATAGACACTAACTAGTTGTACATACAAACGAGTAAGTGCTGAATATACACACAAGTACATACATATATTCGTACTCTAACAGAGTACCCAATTGCATGTACATAAAAGAAGCTCTCATATATCGCTAACGCTACAAGAAATTCAATAAATTTTCTCAACATGTCGACATTGAAATAATAAACAACAATAGTAAAAAAATAACAACAACAATAGTAAAAATAACAACAAAAATAAAAGAAAATTTAATGTAATAAAAAAAATAAAGAGTAGGAAACAAAAATAAGAGCTTAAGCATAAATAATAAGTACGAAAAAGATAGAGAGAGGGAGAGAGACAGAGAGAGAAAAAGAAACAGTACATACATACATTCTTACATTGATAAGTGTGTAAACTTGTAACTAAGGGTCCTTGGAATTATTGGCGTCTACTTTACTGCTTGCTTGCGTGCATGCTTGCTTTGTTATTATGCCAAAAAATATGCAATAAAAAATTTAATAAAAAAATTCATATTTACACACAGTATGCAGTGCCAAACAACGATTTTCAATTTAAATTATGTATGCTATAAATTGAGTTTTAATTGCGGCTTTGCTCATGCGAAATTAATAATTAATAAAGCCGTTTTTCAACTATGGCATAACAGGTCGTATGAGTAATGTTTGATTTAAATTTTATATTTTTTTTGTCAAAATTTTATTGTCTCAGAACTAATTCGACAATGTACTTCGGTGAACAAAATGAGTATTCTGTGGACAATTGAATGTATGTATTTAAATTCTTCATATTTCTTCATAAGTCAAATTGGCCTCTAATTTTGTTTTCTCGATTTCTTTTGAACCAATGTTGGTCATAAATAGAAATTCGTTGGCTTTTCAATGTTAACTCAGTAAAAATTACAGAAAGAGCATTCTGCAAAGATCCAATATCATTAGTATGAAATTTGTTTTTCTTACTCCGAAGTCAAATTAATTTCATTTAAATGACTTTGAGCTACCATTAGACAAATAGAATGAGCGTAAATTGGTTTCCTCAATTATTTCACCGAAAAGAACAGACATTTTTACGTTCGTAAAAAAAAAATTAAGCTATTGAAGTTCCTCGTTTATATAAAAATTTTACAACGCGTTATAAAAACAAAATGTAGCACAATTAAATAATAAAAAGTTGCATGAGAAACAGTCTAACTTTAGGCGCACATGCTACCTACTTACTTAAGCAACAATTCTAATAATAATAAGCCATACTCGTGCAACAATAACAACATTTATGATGCAACATTTGAAAATCTCTACAGCAAATTGTTAACGATCCATGCATGTGACTTAATTATGCAAATTCATTCAATTTTATGATAGTCATAATTTTAACACACCGCAAAGTATGCAGCATTATAGTATTACCATTTGCTACGCAAGGAGGCCATAAATGTGCTTTCAAATTAAATGCCGATTTTTAAGCAAACGGCTTATAAAGCAAACTTGTAGTAGTGATTTCCTTTTGCAGCATACTTTTGGGCATTTATAGTTCTTTTGTGTAGGACAAATGGTACAAAAAGTTTAAGAAAAATTAATGAATAAAAAAAAGTTCATACAGCCTAGAACACAACATCATATATGAAAATATTCCGAAAATTAAAAAGGAGAAATAAACCAAAAAAATTGTTTGTGACAGAAATATCGAGCTTTGGGCGATTTGTTGTTTTTTTTAAGTTTCTCTAATAAGTTTTGGTAATTTTTTTTATGCTTTTAAAGCAATAGTTTATGCTTTATGGGTTCAATTTTTAGAGTTCCAAAAAAAAAAAATGGTCTGCAAGAATGTTGTTTTAATTAATATTCACACTTCATTCACTAACAAATAAATATAAATACAAAACAACAGGAAATATTTGTTCGTTGTGTGCCATGCTGCGAGAACACGAAAGGTTGCCATAAAGTTTTCACATTTGAATGCGGTTGGGAAAACCAATTAATAAAGCATACACCGCAAGGAAACGGAAGATAAACTATATAAAGCAGGAAGCAGGTGCAAGCGCACCGACAAAAAATAGCTTTAGGTCATTTTTGGGTAGAAAATTTTATAAATGTGGTATGCTTTTAGGCGCACTTAGAGCTTGACTAAAAGAAATATGTATGATTTGAGCAAAAAAAAAAAAATAATAAAAATTACAAGGAAATATGTGTGCGTAAAGTGATTTATTTTATTTAAAACAGCAGTATTTCATATTTTTTTATTTAAATGAAAAATTACAACCTATGGTAAATTCAAGCAAAATAAATTTGTGAAAACATTCTACGTTTTTATACACAAAAATACAGTCTTTAAGAACAATTGAAAAGTTATATTAAATAGGAATATACTACTTATACGACCAAAAGTAGATATACATCGATTTTGACATCCTATCACAAAAAAAGCTTTTGTTATAAGCACACACCAGGTGTGAAACTTAGTCTTCGCTCAAAAAAAATTATACAGTAGAGTCCCGATAATTCGTAATCGCAAGGGACCGGCAATTTTTTGCGAATAACAGGGGTTTTCGATTGAACGAGGTTGATTTAGCGAGGTTAAAATAAGAACAATACGAATTAATGAAATTTTGATTTAACGTGGTTAAAATAAGAAAAATACGAAATAACGGATTTTTTCAATTTATTTAATAAAAAGAAAAAACCAAAACAATAATTTATTTCACTGTAACACATACATATCGCTCATTTACTTCCAGACTGGCGTAATAAAATATAAAAAACAGTACCATATATATTGATAAAGTCGATCAAAGCCGAATGGTGCAGAATAGCATCGAAATAAGTATTTAGAAAAAGTTGACAAAAATTGAAAACTATCCACAAGATGTCGATAATCGCATATAAAACATTGATACAGGTGGATAGGTATCGAAGGACATCGAAAACGCCAGAACATACAGAAAAACATCGAAAAGTTCAAGTGTAGGAAATAGTAAAAATAGTAAAAAATTGTTAAAATTCAATAGCTAATTCCAGAGATATGACAAAAGAATTATTTTTACTCACCCCCGTATTTATCTTCCAAGTAATAGAAAAAATAATAATTTATTTATAAAAATCGGCTCTAATACCTCTGTTTAGTGATATAATAAGAACAATACTTCATTGATTATAATCAGTAGAGTTTTAAAAACTTTTTTTTTTAGGTGTTAACTAATTCGATTTAAATGCATTTGAAAATCTTAATCGTAGAGTTAATATGTCCAGAGATCAAAAAATCTCAAGTTTACACAAAAATGGAGCATATCAGGCTTAGAAATTCTTACCTATTGGCTTAAAAGTCACAGACGATTCCATTGAGCAATGTATGAAACTAGTATTATTAGCTTCAGCCGTGCTTTTTTTTTTTTGTTCCTGTAATATTGTTTGCTCTTATCACATACAATACTGAACATTAGTAAAATAATTGATTCTTTTTTATTTTTCATAAATTTAAGAAAGTTTCAGCACAACAAGGATTTGAATTTTGACGAAAGTACCCAAAAATTCAAAACGTCGGCGACTTTCTGTGCAGCTACTTTTGTTTTGAATTGTAGTGTCTCATATAAATAAAGCGTGTTTTTCTGTTGAATGAAGAAAATTTAATTTGAATAAAACATATAGATTAAATTCATATATTATTTGTACTCAAAAGACATTTTATGGTTTAAAATTCACTTTCGGCGTATTTCCACCACGACTCACTTACAAAAAAAAAAACAATGGTATCCTTTATAAGGCACTCATAAAAAAGCACACCATAATGGTGTTGAGCAATTGTGAATCTGGGTTACGTAGCAACTTACTGTTTACATTGAAATTGAGTTTTGCAATTCAGTTATTTGACCGCAGGCTTTAAGAAATATAAAGTATAAGAGGGAAAACATGTACAAAATATTGATTCAAGTTGAGAAAGAAAATTGTGTTGAAGTTTTAAAAGCTCCCGAGAAAGGTGGCTGGCCATTGCGTTCAAATTATAAATTTATTATCAAATTATGTTAAGTAATTTAATGAGTTCAAAATTAAAAGATGACTTCAATGTAGTATAAGCGAGTTTACGCCTGAAGGTAGGCAACAAAAACTTTATTTTGTTTTGCATAAAAACAAAAAACAGAGAGGTTTTTACAAAAATTTCATTTGAACTTATAAAAGGAATAATTTTTTTTCTTAAACAGAAAACAAATGAAAAGAATTTTTTTTTCTTTCTTTTATTTGAAGGTTGAATTCCGCCGGAAAAAGGCAAGCTAATTAAGATACACACCTACATACAAAATAACAGCGATTTCCCTTTTTAATAAACATAAAGTGTTGTTTTTATGGATAAAAGAAGTGAAACAAGTTAAATGCACGAAAAAAAACCCACAATTAAATTTGTATACGGACATTGGCTACCCCCCGCTCCTATACATTACGCAATACAAAAAGAAGCAGATAAAAAATCAGGGAAAAAGCACAAAATTGTAAAAAGTTTTGTGCTTTTTTTTCTCGTTTTCTTTGGAAATGTTTAATTTACGCTGTTTTTTTTTATTTTTTTTATTTCCATTTTATCTGCATGTTGTTGTGCAGCAGTACCGTAGGCGTTATTGCATAATAATGGCCCAATTGTCTGTGTGTGTAAGCTGACGTATTGCCAAGTTTTCCCAATTGAAGTGAAAATTGTTAAGTGAAAGGCTTAGGGTGTAGGAATGTGAAGCAACGGAAATCGTTTAAAGTTTTTGTAGCAAAGCTTTTCCCTGTACTTTGGTGTTTTTCTTAATTTTAAGCGCAGCTTTTAAGTTCCGTAAGAGTTGTTTATTTTCTCTTTTTTAAGTTTGTAAAAGTGTTGTTTTTATTTGGTTTTGATGCGGCAGGCAAATAAAAGTTGAAAAAAAAATCTAATAGCGCTTTTGTTTCTGCAAATAAATGTTAATTCTTTCTGTCTTGTTTTTTGGTTTTTATTGTTTGCTACTCGCAAAGAGAAGATAGAAACCATATAAGACCGTCTATGGAATAAGAAAAAATTTCTTAGGAGGGTCAAAAATTAAAGTCTTGAAGTAAGTGAGCGAGTGCCGTATCACACCACAATCGCATAATTTTTTTTAATTGGAAAGGTTGTGAAGAAGCGCAGCTCATAATGTAATTTTATTTTCTTATAGTAGGCGGTGACACGCCTCTAACAGGAAATAAGTTTCAACGGGTAAAATAATGGACTGATTCTGATGACATTTCATTTGAAGGTAAATTGAACCCTAAAAAAGGTTGTTAAAGACTTTAAGTTCTTAAAAGGGGCGTGTTACCGCCCTTGATGGGAAAAACGCTGTCACGAATGAGCTGCTACACCGACTTTGATGAAGTTTCCTGCGGAGATAGATTGAATTCTGATTAAATATATTTATTTTGAGTGGGCGTTACCACGCCCTTTGCCGGAAAACCTTTTTCACTGCTAGACTAATGGAGTGATTTCGATGAAATTTGGTATGGAGATAGTTTGAACCTTGAGAAAAGGTATTTGATTTTAATTGGGTGGCGCCACGCCCTTAACAGGAAAATATGTTTTTAACTAAACTAATCGACTGATTTTAATGAAATTTGGTATGGAGATATGTATGTTAAACTCTAAGGAAGGGATAGAGGTAGGGATAGCGCAACACGATACCATGATTTTTATTTTTAGAAGCGGTGACAAAAACTCAACAAAACAAAAACTCTTTTTTATATCAGTTTTTTAATATAAAAAATTGTCTTGTTTGTGTTTTGTCACTATTATGGTTGAATTTCAACCCTTTGGGCAAACTCTAGTTATTATTGAAATCCGCTTACCTAATAAGTCAAGGGAATTGAGATGAAAGAGGATTTCCAAGGCGTCAGTTGGCGCAGTCTTGAGTGCACCACTGATGCACAAGGAAGCGATACTTTGAATTGTTTGCACTAGGTAACCTTGTCTAACACAGGCCACCACACTACGATGCTATATAACAGAATCGATCGAATTATAACAGTGTAGAGCCATTGAATAATGCGAGGTGATAACCCCCATCTTCCACTAACAGTTTTTTGCATGAATATAGCGTTACAGTGGCGTTCCTAACTCTCTTTCCAATATTTATTTTCCAACTTAGTTTCCTATCCAATAGCAGGCCAAGATATCTTGCACTGTCTTTAAAGACAAGTTTAGTGCCTTTTAGCGAAGGTTCTTCATATTTGACACAAAAAAGTTATAAGAAATGTCAATTAGTGTTACAAAATTTCGAGACATATTTTCAGTACAATTGTAAAATCAAAAATCTTAAGCAACAGTAGCCAGAGTTACATTAAAATTGCACACATAATTTAATTTAATTTGTAAATTTAATGTAAACTCTGCATAATACATCATGTTTTACATCGTGTTTCTTCTGTATGCGAATATATTCCAGCTTACAAGATTTGGTATCAGATGGTATTCAATTATATTTAATGCGTTTCACTTACATTTGTAGCACACAAAAGAGAAAAAAAAAACCGGAACAAAGCACCCATACACACAGAGCGTATTGTGACAAACACACATTCACATACATACATATACGGCAGGGCAGCATACATACAAACAAAGCAAGGAAATAACAATCATAAGTAATAATGTGTAGTTTTGTTGTTGCGATGCGTAGTTGTTTCCCCCCCCCCCCCCTTTGAGCAGCACTCACTGAGTCAGCCAGCCAGCCAGTCATCCCCTTTTTAGCAGCAAAGCAATTTCATGACAGTTTGTGGTGCACCGCCTAAAAGTATGTGAAATATATTTTAAGCTTTCATGCTGTTTGTCTATTTACGCCAGCAGACTACAATTATTTTAATGACAAACATACGTACGTAGAGTTCGTCAAAAAAAAAACCACTTGATTTGGAATTCACCGGAAATGCTTAAAATTCGAAAATGTGCGTCTTATGAAGAATATTCGTATTATATATTGTATAATAGTAATTTTCTGCTCTCATGTTTTATGAATAAACCAAATTCAGTGAAGATTTTTCTTGTAAATTTAATGTTAATTAAAATTTCAAAAATTCAAAAATTCAATAATATTGAATATATGAACATTATTTAATAAATGAGCCCTTTTTTTCCTTTTAAATATTTTTGAATGTTAAGCCAAACCAAGAGGTTTTTTTGATGAACTCTAATAAATACTCATAAAATAATTTAGATGTACATTCATACAAGTATGTACTCGTATATGTAAAAATGTCTATTAAGCTATTTAAAATTTTATTTTGAAAATTGGCTGGAATATAGTTTTTAATTAAAATAAAATATAAAACAAACAAACGTTCACTGCGCTCTAGAGCAAAGCATAGGAAATTCGATTTAAATTTTATTGCAGAGTAAGCAAAATGAAAGTTTTATCAAAAAAAGTAAAAAAATTTAACTAAAGTACTATTTTGGTAAATTTAATTTCAATAAAATATTTATTTTGGAAAGTGTTTTAGATTTTGACAACATGCATGCGATTCTTCGATTGTTATGTCGTATTTAAGCATAAAAGTATGCAACGAATATTAACATTGAACATGAGAGTAAAATTATTTAATAAAATGAAATAAATGCTTTACTAGACCGAGTGCTCGTTATTTCTTTTGAGCGGTCCTTGATGAAAACAAAAAATTTTTTACAAAGTATTTCTACCCAACTTGATATGCTATCTACTTAGTAAGCGGTTAGTTTACGAGATATGACCGCTTAAAGAAAGAGGCTGCAAAATGCTTATTTGCGCCTTTACTCGAAGTATAAGTTTTATATTGAAAACTATAAGCTAACAAACATACGAATATCCGGCAAAAAAATGCTGACTCGCTGTCTGTGATCTTTCCGTTCAGCAAGATGACAAGTGTGAACAGCTTTTCAATAACTACGTCAGCAGCAATACAAAAAAACAAAGAATTGAAAAAACAAAACAAAATAGCAACAGTAAAAATTTTACTTAATAGCAGCACCGGTAGGGATTAGTTTTTAAGTCTTACGAATTCATTTGAATAAACTGGTTCATAGAACCAAAGAAAAAAGTTTTGATTTGTTTGCCGAATAAAAAATTTGCTCATCAGTTACCTGATCAAGGTCAAAGTGGTAAAGAATTGACACATCTTATATCTTTAAAAAGTTTCAAAATATGATCAATTTATTCAAACAGCATCCACAAATTTTTTTGAGCTTAAGTACAAAGCTGAAATTTGGTAGCGGGGTTAAGAGCACACTCTTTTGAATTCAGTTTAATGAAATATCATTTTGATTTCCCTTAAATATGCAACGCTTTTTAATGCTTTTTTATGAGCATCAAAATCGTGTTAAAATAAATTTCAGCAAATTCAAATTTAAAATTCAAAAATACATACCATTTATCGTCATCAAAACGTCAGTGAACTTTGAAAGTCAAATTATCATAGGGGAGAATTAATCTGAGTCAATACAAGCATAGCAGGAACACTTTGGCAAAGCAGTCATTAACAGCAAAAAACTAGTAAGGGTGTCATCAACGGCCTCAAAAAAAAAATGTAATACCCTACACTGCAGAAGCATCCACTATCTGTTTGCATTTACTTAATAGTCTCCTTAGTGTAGCAATTTAAATTTTTTGTTTGCATGGGAGATACCACGCCTATTTTTACAAACTATCCCACTCTTTTCCAGAGCTTGCTTATTTCACCAAATGTTCCTATATTGAGTTTGACAATATTTGCCTATACAACATTCTCAGTAATGCGTTTTAAAGTTTATGTTTGTATTGGAGGCTCTACGCCCTTTTTTTAAAACCCGCACACTTTTTTAGTTAGAGCTTGGCTAAGCCCTCTGAAATTAGTTTCATCTCATTTGAAGCTACCGAGATAACCCCAAACATATTGAAAAAAAAAACTCAAGGTAGGATAGCTTTTATTAGGCGATATGCATGTTAATGAACCGATTTCGCCGACTTTGAAGTCTACGAGCTATAATTCATGAAATAAAAATTCAATATATGTATCTTTTTTTGTTTTGAGGTAACCGTGAGCTTCACAGACAGACAAATAAGCAGACAGACAAAAAGGACATGACAAAATCGACTAATGAGATGATGCTAATCAAAAAACGTACACTTTTCTATACCTGCCACATCTCTTTCTATGCGTTACAAACAGAAAGACTGAGTGCGTTTACGCTGCATGTAGGGTATACAAAAGTAACAAAATAGAAAAGGTGTGCAAAAATATCCCTAAGGAGTCCGCACAATAAAATGCCTAAAAGGGGAAATTATGGATTTTTATCAATATTTGGACATGAAAACGTGCCGCTACAAAAAAAAAAAATTCTAAAAATACACGCACAACGCATATTTGCCGAAAAATATGCAATGTTAGGGTGTGGTTTTTGCCAACCACAAAAGGGAAACCAAAATAAAAAAAAAAGAAGGGGGAAAGAATGAAGACGTGTAAAACGGCGTCTACAGTTGGCTGCTGCTGCTGCTACTGCTGTTGTTATGCCTGTGGTTAGGATTAGGAATGAAAGTTCATTTTAATTATTTGTGCCACCCTACTCAACTCCTTTGCAAACACAGCCGGCTGAATTTAGTGCTAATGTGTGAGCAAGCATGTATGTATGCGTGCTCTTTAATTCTTCACATTTCGTTTGCTTTGCGTCCCCAAAATTTTATTTTATTTTTTCTGAAAAATGGGGTGGATACAATGAGACTGACAGAGAGACATTAAACTGCTGCGTGTGTTTTTCTTCTGCAACATCTCTTATTCTCATCGTTACGCGTAGTGAAAATTAAAATGTTCATGCCTCAACATGTCAAAGTAGAAATGACAACATTTCCATTTTTCCTGTCATTTTTTTATTTGACACTTTGTGCTCCCTTTTTAGTTCTGTTGAGTAGTTACCCCAACCACTACTTTTTTTTACTCCTCATTTTTTCTTTTGTTTAATGCATATGCAACAATTTTTTGTCGCAGGAGCGTAACTTTCTACGTTCCCATGCTTTAGAGCGACAAGGATTCAAACCCGATTCCTTGGGGGTTAACTGACATGTAATGCAAGTATTTTTATAACGAAAGGCAGCATTTTTTCTGTGGTAAAATATAAGGTAGTAGAAAAAAAAATAAAAATAAAAATTAGAAAAAAATCGGAAGCAAAAAATATGTAGTTGTCGGGCTCTCCGTCTGTCTGCAATTAATTAAAACAATCTGCTACTTTCTTTCTTGTTTGTGTTTGTTTGGTCTAACTTGCTGTTGGGTCTACCATGGGGATTATGGGTTAGGCATAAATTATGTTCAAAGTTTTTTCCTCTAATTCGTAGACAAAGTTGGCAGTAGGGGGTATTAAATGAGTCGACGAAGAAACAGTTGGTTGAGCGCTGCGTTTAGCATACAAAAAAAAAAAATGTATAATTCACTTGTAGCATCGCTTTTGCATAACAAAAGTAGCAGAATTATGTAGTAGATTAAGGCATAAATTATTAATGCTTATTTTAAAGCATAATAATCTGTTAGATTTAATAACATTTAAATTTTTGCTAAGAAATGATATAATGGATTTTTTGGAAAATTAAAAGAATAAAACAAGAGTTTTGTTTTCTCCTTTGTATCATTGAATAAGTGTTTGGGTGGGTAATGGTAATTTATTTTCTTATTTAGTTCAAAAATGTAAGACACTTTATTATCGTTTATTTTCATTTACAATTTTCGGAGTTTTCTACACGAGAAGGTCCTAACGCTTAAATGCTGCTAATGAAGTTTACGTGTTCATGGCTTTGATTGCCTATCTTGCGCATTTTTCTTGTAAAGTAATAATTCACTCATTGTAGAGCTAAACGTAGTAGCCAAAATTAAAAAGGAAAATTTTTAAAATAGATCAATAGAACTCTTAATCATCCAAAGCAATCGCTTAAAAAATAACAATGCTATGAATTTTTTGATTTCGTCTCAAAAGAAAAAAAATTTTTTTCGATCCATTGAAATCACTGCACAAAATTTCATGACAATCAAAGACGTCGCGATGTGACGTGCCAGGCTAATGTGTTAAACAGAATTGGGTCGGACGACGGGAAATCGTCAACTGGTACTCGATGTCAAAATTGTAACACACTTGATCGTATGTAATGGATCCCACGATTTTCCAATGGGTTTTACTTTGACAATCGTTGCCGATTTCCCGTCGTTCGAAAAGTTTCTGACTAAAAAAAGGGGCGTGGCATCTCACATCTTAAGATGTTTAAGATTTTACCAGGTTAAAATTGTTCCATTTGTTATCTTTGTCATGTTTGTTGAAAAATAGCATTGATCAATAAGTAAAAATTTACAATATTGGTCTTTGCTTAATGACTGTAAGTTCGATTAAATAATGTTTAATTATAAAATAATCAGTCGCTAAAATCAACTTTCGTATATCTCTGTAACTATAAAGGGTATTAAATTCATATTCACACCATGTGTTGTTTAGGTGCTCGAAAAATATTAAAGAAGAAAGGAATTTGAAAATGTTAAAAATTACAATAATGTTGAAAAAGTTCAAAAATGTTGAATAGTTAAGCGAAATATGTTGAAAATGTCGAGTATTGTTAAAAATTCCACAAATGTTGACAAGTCAAAAATTGAAAAAGTCGAATAAGACGAAAATTTTGAGAGAATCGAAAATATATGGAAAAAGTCTAAATATATTGAAAACAAAGTAAAGGTTATTAAAATGTTGAAAAAGGCCAACATTTTAACATTCGAAAAAACTTCTAAAAATCGTAAAAGGTTGAGAAAGTTGAAAAATGGTCATAGTCTAAAATATTAAAGCTATTTTCCGCCAATCTATAAAGTATAGATTTTCTTTCATACCCACCGGCCATCAGTAAAGATGTACACACTTTAAATATTTTACTACCAACTTCATAATAAATTATTTTCGCACAAACAATGCATTATTATTTGCACTTGCAATAGAAAGAATCTATATGCAAAGAAATAATATAAAATGAAATAATAAATATACTTAAAGCAATTTAAAACAATAATCAAGTTAAAATTGCGCAACACGTACGCGTATAAAGGTTACCATGCACGAATTTTCATAAATTTTTGCGATAGCAATTTCATAATTCATAAAATTTAGCACAATCGGATTAAAACACGAATCTCCATTGCTTGTTCCTTAAAAGAGCTCAAAAAAAAAGCCCATCGGGCATATTTTTTTAACCCCTTTAAGAGCCAACATGTGGCTGCGGAAACGAATACCGCACTCAAACTACAAGGGACAGAAAGAAAGAGAGAAAGAACGTTTGAAGGAAAGAATAAATGCGCTAACGTAGTCAATGATTTTTATTGCATTTTACACGTTTCATCGTTATGAATGCGTGAGTGTGTGTACTCAGTGTGTGCGTGTGTGTGAATAATTGTGCAATAATTGTACATCATTTTTTTTAGTACATTTTTTTATTTTATTTTTTCATTTTTTATTTAACGTGTTTTACTTTATTATAAAACATTACGTTACAAAGAGACGTGTACTCGTACATTACATAGTGGCAAAAAACACCATGAACAGCAGCAACATGGTCGATAACACCTTTCGTGCCTTCAATAAACGTACATGTACATAATACATTTTTTGTTGTTGTTAGTTTTTAATTTAATTTTTATTTTTTTTTAGGAATTTTATTGTATAAAAAAATTGCAAGAATTTAAAGTGTAAAATTTTCAAATAATGTGCCTTTGGGTGGTGTTACAAATATTTTTTGTTTTATAATTTTTTATGTTTCACGAACTTGTTCGTGCCTAACATGCATGTTGTTGTTATTAAGGTTTGTGTTGTTGTTGATTTTTTTTTTTACCCTACAACTCTTAAGGTAGAGTGTATTAATATCGTGTGTACATTTAGCGAAAACTATAATGTTTGTAATTGAATTCATAGTCAAATTACATACACAGGGTGTCCAAGAAGGTAATTTCAAACGGAAGTGAAGAAGGTACATAATTTCAAGGACAATTCAAATCACCATAATTTGCAATAATTATGGAGATATTTGAAAATCCACACCAGTTTCAAAAAAAGTTTTGTAAAAATAAGATTTATTTCAATTTGAAAGACAGTACAACGATTACAATATTTCTTCTAATAATCCCAATGTTGGTCAACTGAATGTAAACTCTAGAATAGGTACATACTTAGAATTATTTTTCAGAAATTCATGTTCCTACAAAAAATGCTAACATTGGGGGTTTTGAAATATGTACATTAACATCATTGTACAGATTTTCGGACTCCGTGATTTAAAAAACATCCCAAAATAGGTCTTTAGGATCTTTACTGGAGGTTATGAACGCAAATCTATGCTATTGTAAGCTAATGATATGTATTTTAATGCAACAGTCAGGCGCTAGCCTGATATGAAACACTAGTTATATTTAAGAACAATCAAAGGCGTATCGCGTATTTTTGGCGCCTGGGGCGAACACTTCGAATACCGCCCCCTAAATACAAAATAAATTTTTGTTTAAAAGCAAAATAAAAAAGAAAAAAAAAGGTCCTCACTTTTCACATTCAAAAAACTCTAGCAAAATGAGATATATTTTACTAATATTTCCAACTACACATTCAAATTTACTACATCGATTTAATTTCATTCACTCATTTTAGACTTTCAAAAACCCTAGCAAATTGAGATATATTTCACGACCATTTTGCCACCCCTTCAAGCCTTGCGCCCGAGGCGACCGCACCCTCAGCACCACCCTAGGAACGCTACTGAGACCAATATCGATTTTTTTCGACTTTTCACCATTTTTCGGACCATTGTTTTGATTTTTAGAAATTTTTTTTTTAACTTTTTCAAAATTTTTCGGAAACTTTTCGACTTTTTCAACATTGTTTAATTTTTTTTTTTTTATTTCAACATTTTTTGACTTTTTTGATATTTTGGACATTTTTTTTTTTGAAAGTCAGAAAACATGCTACTTTTTATTTGGAAGTGGACGCGGCAGACCTTCTTTTCTCTATTTCACTAGAAATAGAGCACATAAACATAAGCTCTATATGCGAGCGCAAGAAGCTCCTTCTGACATCATGTGTAAAAAAGAAATAACGAACGAATGAAAGACAGCTTGACTACCAGCAACGTTCATAGAAGATAGAACAGCAAGTTTTTTTATTGCTTCATTCATACATTCCTACCGGGATGTTTGCATTCTTTTGTTTTTTCCTTTTATTTATTTTCCATTGTCTGTGTAATAATTTTTTTGTATAAATATTTTAAAACCCGTTGACTCTTGATTGAGGTTATTTCTACACATTCATTGTCATGTTTTCGAAAAGACAAAAATATTTTCGAATTTATCATTAATATTTTAAGCAAGAGAATTGATCTTCTCAGTGGTTTTTAAATTTATGTTATTTTTTTTTTTATAAAAATAATTTCTTTTGTTCAAGTATCTTATCTTAATTTTAAGATAATTTATTTGTTTTCGGTTTTGTTTCTTTAAGTATCGTATCTTTACAGGTTCAATTAACTTTCATCATCGCTACATTCGGAAGTTTGCGGTTTATTGTCAGTCATTGATTTTAATCACGTAACCAAACGCAAATTTCTCATTCGAAGTCAATTTGTGTATTAAACGTTTAACTGTTAATCATTGCTAATTAAATGCAGGAAATGAAAATGCGAGTACAGACGTAACTATACGAGTACAGGGTATATAGTATATAGTCATTAGTAAAGAGGAAGATTGATATGCCACTTGTAAATAAAAATGTGAACAAATGATACAATCTTAAACCCTTAACTATATCCGATTTAAATATGTACATATCAAAATATGAAAATTCAAAATAAATTATGAAACTGAATAATTTAGAAAAGAAAACAAAGTTGAATTAATTATAGTCAAAACAATGTATATAAAAAGTAAATGCGAATATCAAATAATTAATTGAACAGCGTAACGTCACATTGTCATCTAACGTAGTAGAAGCCTACTTCATGCATTTGTATGCCACCTCATTTCTGTTTCTTTTGCTGCTATGACAAACATCTTAAATTTTATTTCTTGATGTTTGCTGATGCTACGCAGACTGTAACGATTTGAGTTGAAAATTTACAGAAATAAAAAGAAGCGTAAAATCAGATTAAAAGTAAAAAAAAAAATTAACTACTTTTCTTAATGTTGCTGTAGATGACATACATACATATGTACAGATTAGCGTTGCCAGATAAACATTTCATCAAATTTGGAATTTTAGGATAAGAACAGTCAAATATTTGGGTTTAAGTAAATGAGGCGTGACAATGAAAAAAATTATTAGTACATATGCGAAAATCTGTTATATTTTCATCAAATAAAGCTTTAGGCCTTTTTCTTAACAAAATTGAATTGGTGGTTTGAAGAAGGAAACAAAAAGTCAATCTTCATTTTTGCATATGAAAAGTGAAAACCAGCATCTTCAGCTAATAATCACGGGTTTTTTTTTCTTGACATTTGACATATGCATATGACATTTTGTTGTTCCATGAACGCGCACAAGTGCTAAATTGAAAAAGTGCTTGCATAGTATTGTTATGCTGTGTTCAATGTGTCGAAATTTGTGCCAAATAAAGATCATTTGCGAACTGCATTAACTTTTTTGCCTTCATTTGCAGAAACTGTTGCTGAATCAATTAAGTTTTAGTCAACAAGCTGCTTCCAATAGCCTACGAGAGATGGGAAAAATTCAGATGGTCGGCAGATAAGATCCACATGAGTTGAGAGAGAGGCAAGTAGAGAGGCGCTAAATCACATGTGAAATTTTGCTCGTACAATACAAAAGAAAGTCGTTTTTGCATCGTAACGTTACTGGGAATAAAAAGTGGATTTATTTTGAGGATCCCAAACGCAAGATATCATGAGTAGACCCAGGCGCATCCTCCAGCCATCATCTGCCGTAAGACCGAATCGTTTTGGTAGAAAGACAATGCTCTGTGCTTGGTGGGACCAGAAGAGTGTGGTCTATTATGAGCTGTAAAAGCTTGGTGAAACCGTTAATACTAAACGTCACCAACAACAAATGATCAATTGGAACCTCCGCTGCCAGAATATCAAAAAAGGCAGTAGAAGATTGCTTTTCTCCATGACAATGTACCATCACATATACCAAAATTGGTCCGTTACATGTTTGAAGCACTCGGCTTGTAAGACCTACTCTTTGCGGACGCTCACCAGACTTGGCCTCTTCCGATTACCACATTTTTGCATCGATGGGTTAAAATTTAGGTAAATGTCTAAAAGAAACTCAATTCAACATAAAATAGGAAAAAAAAAAGATTTTAAGAATTCATTAATTTCAGTTGATCAGTAACTTGAGAACTTCTTACAACGCGTAGCTTATTTTACCAAAATATCATGATTTTGTTGCACTACATTTTGACTTTAAAATCTCAACGTCTGGCAACGCCGATACATACATTCATACATAGTTGCTGTTGTTAATGGTGTCATTGTTGCTGTTATTATTATATTGTTATTTTTGTTGTCTTTTATTGTTACTATTGTTGCATCTGTGACGACGATAACGATGATGACGATTTTCGTAGTGATAATGATGATGTTGAATACTATAATGACCACTTTAATAGTTTGGAACGAGACCCCATTAATTTAACTTTACTTTAGTGACCTCAAATCTAAGGTTTGTTATGAATAGTGTTGTAGAAAATGTGGCGTACCTGATTAAATATTCGTATTAGATGGTTGCGCTTAAAATGGGAAGTGATTGTACACAAAAGCATATTCATTAGACTATTAGTTACACAGTTTTGGATGCTCTTCTGATTTCAGCTATTCTACAGGAGCCTGGTGACTTTGCCTTACTGTGGTAATCAATTTTGTTTAAAATTAGTTCAGGGCTGAATGCTGTATCTAAGTCATGGCTTGAAAGTTCTAAAAGCTTAAGCGAACTTTCGTCTGATACCAGTCGGCAATAAATCGCAGCCGTTACTTTTTGTGACCAAATGAGGGAATAACAAGCAACTGAACCCGTTTCATAATTGGATACTTTTGATTCTGTGCTGAGAGTTCTTATACATAACAGATTATAAATTTCTACATCACTAACTGTTATTGTTTCATTATGGAATCTTAAAAGTTTTTTCTGTTGTTAAGCAATCACAAAAATGTTGTATGTTTTATTTTATAGAATGGTAGCATTTAATGCGCGCTGTTATACATAATTGACTGAAATAGGTTAAGCTTTCAAAAACACAATCGGTTCAAATATTTCATGCGGTTTTGTTTTGTTATTGTTTTTTATAAATTCTTAAAGGTCGATTTTTTAATTAACAATCAAATTTTAACTGTGATATATCTTAAAAAAAGAAAAGAGAGTTCATACAAATTATGTAAATTTTATTTAACTATAGCGTTTTTAAAAAAACTCAGCTGGATTTTCAGTGTGCTGTATTTCACAAAGACACTATGTAGCTAATTTATATTTAACTAATTTATATTTAACTAATTTATATTTAACTAATTTGTATTTAACTAATTTATATAAAAATAATTTATATTAAATTTCAAAATCTGCTCAAACAATTACCAAATATAATGAGCATTGCAACATTCGTTTCTACATAATGAAATCAATTAACTTTTACTACTTAAGTCCCTTCACATCGTTAAATTTTTGAAATGTGAAGATGATACATATAAATATTTACAACATGATCGTAAAAATCGTTAAAATAATCTTCAATTTGTTGGCCATGGCCTTATTTAAAACTGCGTTGATTTTACAACACAGTTTTATTGTAATGCAATAACAATAAAACTTTTAACCAATTCAGACCAGAGTAAGTAAGTAATTGTTATTGGTATTTGTAGATATTATAACTTGAAATGACGTAAACGATTGAATGTAATTAAAAAAATTTGCTAGGCAGACTTTGTTTTAATGGCATATTTAGTTACTTTTTTTATCAGTCAAAATTTGTGCCATATAAGGAACATTAGTAGACAGCATTAATTGTTTGTTTTCAATGCTGCTGAATCATACTGTTTACTACGAGATGTTTTTGGTGAACATGCTACATTGCAAGATAAGTGTGAACGATGATTTCGGCATTTCAAAACTGGTAATTTCAATGTTGGACACAAAGAACACGGTAAACCGTCAGAAGGGTACGAGTATGCATCCATTGCTGGATGTACAAACATAAAAACAGTCAGGATATCGACAAGAAAGTGTTTTCCAAAAATAAGCTATTTATACCTAACTTCACTCCACCCTAATGTAATACCGTTCAAAATTTATAGATTTTTCATCAACTAGAGGCATCCATTAGTACACTGTGTATCACAAATAATGTGCTTCTTAGACAAAGCTTTAGCTTTAGCTTGTGAAAGCATCGTGATCTAACGTAGGAAATCAAAGCCAAATATTAAATCTCAGGCATCTCATAACTTCCAAATGACTGAACAGCAGTTGGTTAATACGCACCATTAGCGATGCCAAAAATGAAATGAAGTCTTTTCTTATAAAACAGAACCAGGTTATGCCATACTACGACGTAACGATGACTGTCGCAAAGCAAAACGTGTTTTATTCTAAGAATATGCTATTTACGTAGTTTCATATTGGAACGAATTCTTTTAATTGAATTTATATTTTGTTTGTGATATACGATGTGTATCAACTGCCTGGTTACTATTTTACAATTTATTTTAGATATTAGGAAAAACTTTTATTATTCCATGAATTTCTTCTGTGATGCGTTTGGTTCCATGAAGCTTTTCCTCGCATTGAATCGCACACTAAACGTTAACGGCATTTTCTTTCTTTCTCTACGAGTACTATTTATGTTATACAAATAACAAATAACGTGTTTTACGTGTTCATAAATTGCAAATAAACAATTCGTGATATGTACATTCAGTCATTCGTCGCGGATAAATTTGTAAAGGGTGTTTCAAGTGGAGGTTACAATTAAAATTTGGCACACTTTGTACTTAAAAAAACAAAAAACAAAACAGCTGATATTTGATATTATTATGTATTGAAATTTGTAAATATTGAGTGCATTTTGATTGTTAGAACAAATCTTCAAATTTATTTGTTGTAATGGTTGTGTACAAAATTCCCAGGCCGTATTATATCTCACTATATAATTAAAAGTGTCAATACCTAATGCCAGCTGTCAAATATCAGCTGTTTATTTATGACAGCACAACTGTGTTGCCAGATTTAATAATAACATCTAATAAAATCACCCTTTATAAGAAAAATTAATAAAGACAAATACAAATAAACAGAATAATGTGCAAAAAATGAGAAACTAAGAAGGCAGAGACGTGGAAAATTTGCCAAACAGTTAAAAAAAACTATTAAGAAAAGCGTTCGTTTTATTTGTTATGTGCATTTTCCTATATTATCACAGCAGTTTCGATATATAACCGTAAAACACTGTCCGACAAAAATTTGCACATATGAGAAATTCTAATTGGGAGTTTTAAATTTTTTATATCTAATAAATTGAGCGGTAAAAAAATTAATTGGGAGATAAAATTTATGTGTTCAAAATTTAATTTTATCAAAGACTATCAATCTGAGCTTGAAGAAAGGTACTAACTATACATAGGTTTATCAAATAAGAAAATCACCGCCTAATCAAATTTATGTTTAGCTCGAAATAAAACAAAACGCCACTCAATTAAGTAGTAACCTTTTAAGATTTCTTTAATACCTAAGTATTTTTCCATTTGTTTTGATTTTAAGGAAGGTGTGCAAGTGACTATGTGAGTTATGGTGGAAGTTTTATGGTTTCTGTGAATGAAACGTTTTTCATGTACAATGTGGTCTAATGGCGCTTTAACTTACGGTGGGACAGGTATAGGGAGATAGAGCGTAGTAGAGCGAAAGTAACCCTTTACACTTCATTAAACTCATGCAATATTTGACATCAATATTTTGTTAACGAAATTGCTTACATTTAATTGAATAAAAGAAATAAAATTACGATTTTTATTATCAATGTTTCGCATTATTTTCTACTGCCTAGGATACTTACATGATTAACAGCCTTAATATATATAAATTTTCATTATAAATTACGTACCTGCAATAAAAAGAAATAAATCATTAACAATTTTTATAAAATTAATTGTGTGTGGGCAAAGTATTCAGCACTCAGAGCTGGGTAAGAATAATTTTTTAAGGAATGAAATTGCACAAAATTCTGAATTAGAAATGACTTATCTGTCGATTTCATTTAAGGAAACAAAATTTAAAATCTTTAATTTCATTCTAGTAATTTGGCATTTAAAAATTGTAATTCCTTTTTCGGGTATTGGTTTAGGGAAATTGATTTTTAAATTACTACATGTCAAAATGATCAATGCACTTTGAACCCGGATTTTGGTTCCGATGTAGAACGGCCGAAAATGGCCCAAAACCAGTATTGCATGCGCCATGGAGCCACTTCGAATTATGCCTGAAATCCATCTCAACCATTTCGTATAGATTATAGTAAAATATTTGTATGGAAAGTTGACCGTCTTTCCTGGTTTCTAAAATTCATTTTTGGCCTTGCAAATGTTACAAAAGAAATTGAAATTTTTAAAGCTCTAA
Source organism: Meiosimyza platycephala (assembly GCA_963662105.1). Lineage (NCBI taxonomy): Eukaryota > Metazoa > Arthropoda > Insecta > Diptera > Lauxaniidae > Meiosimyza > Meiosimyza platycephala. Next base: position 24,158,327 of record OY759208.1, read on the forward strand.
AAAAAAATACTTTCAAGCCATTAGTGATTAAAGCGAAACACTACCACCCTCACCCTCTTTTGACATCATTTTCTTGCCATACTTTGGATTAAGTAGACTAGAAATTGTTTTTGTTATTGAACAACATTAACAAAAGTAAAACATCGTAATTGACTCCAATAACTTTTTGGTAAGTTCAATACACTACCAAAATATATAGATGATTTATGATGAAAGCGTAATTTTTTCAGTGCAAAAAATAAAAGCGACTTCATCAAAGAGCTGGCTAAATGACTTTGTTTTGAAAAAAAAAATTTAGCTTAATTACTTTATTTGTTTCATGTCTTTATTCTGACATAAAACTGGGAATGGCTGTCTGAACTTTCGTTAAAGAAACTTTCGCTGAACAAAAATACCAAGTGAAATGAAAATGGAACGCCTTCATCAATAAGCGGTACGCCTGCTTCCTCTTTCATTTAGCTTTTGCTAGTGCGTATCCGCTGTTAACTCTTTGAAAAGTCTCATTGAGAAACTTTCAAAATCAAAACTTTTTGATTTAATTTCAAAAGAAGCAAAACATTACTTGATTGATGTTTTGCCAGTGATGTGACAAGATTTACGCTAAAAAATTAAGACAAAAGAAAAAAATACACTAAAAGTCACAATAAAGAACACCATTTAATTTTGCAAAAGAAAAGTAAAAAGCAAGGGGAAGTCGACGAGGCATAAGATTTAAAAAAAAGAGAAGACACAGTAAAGCATAAAATGTGTAAAGTTTTTGTTAAAGAAAAAAAAGCAACGACGACGAAAATTAATTAATATGTATCTTAAAAGTAAATATATTAAAAATTTAATTTGCTTTCAAAAGGTTACGCTTAATATGGCAAATTCATATAAAGCTCAAAACGTCGTAATATGAAACATAAAATACATAAAATTTATATGTTATCTTACATAATAAAATTTTAATCGATTTATTTAAATAAAGCGCCTACATGAGTCTTAATTAATATTACAAATAAAATTTATGAGTCACATAAAAAAAGATAACAATACGCGCATATTACAAATCCAACATCATTTTGTTTGTAATCTTACGTAAACAATTTATATGTTATATATTTTTTTTTGTATCAAAGCCGCCCACATGAGGGTTAATATTTCGATAAAAAAAAATGTGCGATAAATAAACAAGCGCACGCTACAACTATAATAACAAACACACACTTAAACCACTTAAAAGTAAACAAAACTCTTGTGAACCACCAAAAAAAAAAATAGTTTTTGTAGTTACAACAACAACAACAACAACGACAGAAATATAAACAAACAGTGGGAGACATTAAAAATTTCTTAATTCTGAAGAAAATTTCAGAAAAAAAAAATTAAATTCATTTTTATCTCCCTGCAGATTTTATTGAAATTTTAATTCATAGAGTAATAGCTAGTGAACTTTTAGCTAGGGAGCCGGTGGCCGAATGATTTAATCGTGCGGCTGAGGTTGAAGTTATAAATAATGTGAACAATCTCTGCGTTATTAAGAGTCTTTTAAAACTATAAAAAAGAAGGTACCATAAACAAAATTCATCGCGTTTGCCTTAAATTTTAAAAAATGTGTCTAAACACAAAAGCCGATAAATGCAAAAGGCAGACGTTTTTCTTGCTGCGTTTAAAAAAAATGAATTTTTTTTTTTAACTTTTTTGATTACATATACATACTTAAATGTATTTTCGTTAGGCAGATTGCGATAATTATAAAGATTAAGTCATAAGAAACGAAAGAAATAAGCTCTGCCATATAGTTAAAAATTTCAATATTACAAACATGTAAAAAATATTGAGCACTAAATAATTTTATCGCGTCTGTTTCTTGGCTGAATGGTTTCTTTACTCAAAAAAAAAAAAAAAACATAAAATAGAGAAGGCAGACGCTTTTACCGCTGATTTTTCGAAGGCAGACATTTTTGGGCACTGCAAATGTACATATACCATTAAGGATTTAATATGAAACCAATTTTTTATGCAAAATTTACTATTCTATTATTGCGGTCATTTTTATTATCTTTATGGTTGTGAATATGGGGCATTTCACGCCAATTCGGACACAATTTTCTTTTGCATCTTTAATTTTAGTGTATTTTTTTATTCCTTTTAGTACTGGTCGAGACCAGACTAACTTTTTTTTCTCTCACAAATATTTATCTTTAGTTGAAATTTATTACAAAAGTCTACATAACTACAGATTTACGTAAGTTCCAGTAACTACGGCAGAATAACTGCAAAATTTATATTAAGCGTTTCAACTATATATTAAGACATATTCATAAAAATTTAGTGTCCCCAACAAAAATATACGAAGTTGACCAAAATCGTCGATTTTGACACATGTACAACCCCATATATTTTGAAAACGCAAAGACCTCTACGTCTGCCTTTCGTATTTTCAGCTTCTGGGTGTAATACTGAAGACAGCGACATCCTAAAAAACGATAAAATTATTTAATAGACTTTTTTTTCAAAACTATTAGCAATTTCTGTTATTAAAAATGCAGCAGTGTGGACGTCTGCCTTTACATTTTCGTTATTTATACTATGCCCTTCACGCAATATATCAGAGGCAGACGCGATAAAATAATTAAATAGTTTTTTTTTTCAATTACAAAATTCATTTCTTTAAAAAAAGCAGCACTTTCTTCAATTTATTCTTGGCTTTCCAAATTCGCATAAATGTTAATTACATTACATATCAATACCAACAACGATGAAATCATGTAACTAAAATGTTCACCGGTTCCCTAACTAACCGTCACAATTATTTATGTATGTTTCATTCGACAATGTTGCACAAATAATGCAACACCAAGATATGGCCGCTTAGAGATATCAAAAAAGCAATTTCGTTCAATAAATAGAAATGTTTAAGCATGGCATTAGCTAACTGAAAATTGCTTTTAAGAAATTATATGTTGGGATAAAGCAAACAAGTGTTGGGCTGAAGGATTAACCTGAAATGTAGCGAAGTTCATTTGGCATAAGTTGGATCTCTACAGTGATGGTCATGATCTGGTCTCTGCATAATTGGCACACTTGTGTCAGACGAAGGGTTTGATTTTCTGGCTACTGCAGAAGCTACAGGAAAAGAGGTTCACTTTTGAAAAGGGACATTTATGCCATTCGGATCATTTCCTGTTAATGACCAAAATTAGCTAATTAAATTAAGAACAATTTATGTCATTCATTAATAGCTTCAGACGGTTATGTATGGGGTATTATTACATATATCTATCCAGTAATATCACAATGTACCGCTTTTGGTCTAAGTGATTCGGTTCTAACCGCCAGCAATTTCTAACTAAATTACTCAGTTCTGAAATAGTTTCTTGTGCGTCTATGTTATTTTATAAAATTCATACTATTTCCTTTTGCCTATTAATCTACGATAAATCGACACAAATGCAAAATGCGGAAGTGCATTAAAAATTCTTGCAGCAAATGTTGCATCTTAATTGCACAACAAAGAAAAATGAAACAAAAAGAAATAAAAAACGATTTTTTTGAAATTGAGTTATATGAACACATAAAAGAATAGAAACAGGTTCTTTTTTTTCAAAAAATGGAAAACGTTTTTAGTGAAAATACATAAGGAGGTAAAAAAAGGGTGGCGGCAAAGTGCAATTAACGCATACACGGCGCACAAATTACGTGAGTTAAAACTTTAAAATATGAGCACGCTCACAAAAACTCAGATAAAAATACGCAAGTGTGTGTGCTTTCATAAGATGCAGGTTAAAAGTCCAACAACAACGGCAGCAGCAGCAACAACAACAACAACCAAAGGGAAATAAACAAAACAAACCAACAATAAAAAATCAAAATGCAAAGTGCAGTCACGTCGCATTTGATAGGATTTTTATTTCTTTTTTTTTTTTTTTTTCAACAACAAAAGCAAAACAACATAAAAGTAAAAAATAACAAAAAACTCAAACTACAAAGAATAAAATTCAAAATGCATTGAAAAATAATAAATAAAAAGAGTTCAACCAAAATTTAATTTTAAGACATGTTTCTTGTGAATGAGATATGGGACTTCTTTATTTTTGTGAAGTTTAGCACAAACGCTAATGCCGCTTGTATTATCGATTGGATTCAGATCAGGCGAATACCGTAGCAATTCTGTAATGTTGATCAAGTCTGCTAAAAGAGGCAGATTGCTGCTACCAAAATGTTATTGTGTACAAGAAAGTTTCACTGCCTTCAAGATATCGGATAATTAAATACTTTTGTTAATTTTAACCGGTAAATACCGGTACCCATTGGTAAAAAAAATTATTCAAGTTTTGAAAAGTAAGCGTAGTAACTCCCAATGAAGAACACTTACTGCCACAAATTTGTTACTAATAGATAATTTAGAGGATAGAAAACTCAGCGTACGAAGTCACTGGTATAAATAAAAATCGATATAAATTATTATTATTAATTAAAATAGCAATAAATTTGGTATAGGCAAGTACTTAATCAAATCTCCGCTGCATTTGTTTAACTCAACCTGTATTATTTTAATTACGTGTCGTTAAGATCGTAACCTTTTTGAGTCATCAAAACAAACCACAAACATAAGAAGCAAAAGGAAAAAACTCATAAATAAATAAAAAGGTAAAATAGTAATCGTCATAATCTCGAATGTTGCTTAGATTGAATTTGCCGTAAGTTTGTTGCTGCTGCTGTTAACTACTTTCTGTTGCTGACATTAAGCAAAGTGATTATCTTACATGTTTGAAATATAAAACTTGTTAATCATTTCAACGCATTGATATATAAAATACAAAAAAAAAAAAATTGTGCGCGTTTGTGTATTTGTATTTTTTGTTTATATAGTTAATATTAAGTAGTTAACTATAGGCAATTTATATGAATGTTTTGTTATATGCAAGTGTGTATGTGCAAACATTCGTTTGTATGAGAAATGAAAGTCAAGTGACGCCAGATGTTTGCACTTTTCGCTATTAACTGAAATTCGTTGTTATCTTTACTATGAATTGTAAACGAGGCGATGATTTCTTTAAATTATCGCTTGATATTATTATTTGCAAAATTTTCCTAAAACAAGCACAGCTGCTAAGGAAACGATATAGTAATATGTAATACCTATTAATATAAGTATTTGATAAGATATTTAAAATTTAAATAATCCAGTGATATATACTGGCTTTAACCATTTATATAGTTAGTAAACTAAACTTCTATGATATAAAGTTTTTTTTTATACATACATATATTATAAACGACAAAATGCACACATGAATTACAAACAACATAAAAATCAACTCTTTGACAAAAGTTTTTAAAAGTCAATCTAATCAAACCATCTAGAGCTTCCTAAGAGCAGATTGATTGATGGGTTTACAACCCATGGACTGTGGCTTCATTTCTGGTTACAAAAAATTAATATGCAGAGGCGAATGTAGTAATTTGATGGGGGACGAGGGCTGTCGAAAAACCTTAGATATTTGGCAAAGTTTAGATCCAGAGTTGGCCAAAGAGGGAAAACCATTTTTTTACAATTATGTTTCTAATAATTAGTTCGAAAAAATATTAATTTTCAGGTTATATCAGCCGATATAAAAGCAAAATTCTCGAGCTTTCTCGTGCAATCCTGAAATTTACCGAGTTTTTCATTTGGCAAACGCTTATAAAAGTAACTCTTTCATTAGTCTCTCGCTCATTCATTTATTGAAGCATAGTTATTTTGCTCTTACACTAACATCACATAAACATGGGCGGTGCTCTCCATTTCACACGTATGCTTATGCGGCTCTCGCTTTATATCATTCTAATCGCTGTATTCTACCTGCTTATTGATGTTTTTTTTTATTGCAGCAAAATTGTATTATTATTTATTTGTTTTAAGAGAATGAATTTAATTTACTTTTGCAAAATTGATTGTTTGTATTGAATTTTTTAAGTAGCTTAGAGCAGTTGTCTTTTTATGAAATTTTAGAATATTAAATCATTCTTATAATAATTTTCTAAATTAACTAATACTTCAATAGTGAATCCACATTTGCCTTTTAGAAAAGAGTGATAGTTTAACTAATCTTTTCTTATCAAAATATCTTCCTCTGCCTTATCAAGCTCTAAGACACAATTTCTACTTACGATAGCAAAAGTTTTTAGCTGACGCAAGTTGAAGTTGTTTACTGTGCCATTATTCTTTCCATCAGTAGCTCGATTTTTAATAGAAACCCTACATGATTTAATGTCCAGATTCCTAGGATTGTGGCCGATTTCATGGCATTTCTGGAGATTCGACAAATCCGATTTGACTCCATTCATGTTTTTTCTTACTAAGGATTGTGCATTTTTAGCCCAGCAATACCCATTCATACAATGTTCGAACTCTGCAGATCGTTATTTTTTACCAACAAACAAGGTAGTCGGTGATGACATTTTTGAATTTTTTGATGTAAATATTTTCAATAAACAAAATCAAAATTTTTTTTTTAAATTTGTTTTTTAGCAAAATGCATTATTTTTTAGTGAATTTTCCAAAATCGCATGAAAAAAATTTTTTCTGGGAGCTGCTGGGTTAAGTAGTCTGAAGCTCAATGTGACTACGAGTTGACACTGACTCTTCAAAATAGGGATTGGTTGAAATACCGAATTTCGAAATTACGCGGCAAAAAGTCTATGATTTCCGGGAGTTTGTAAAAACACAAGTTGTGCTTAATTTTTAAAGTTCGAAATAAACCCGAGTATAAATTAGTTATATAGGAAGTGCCACACCCACTTGTGCAATCGCCCTCACTTTAAATAGTTATATATAATTTTTGCTTGTGCCACAAAATTATCATGTGACGAGTTTGATAATATTTGGTTAACTAGTTTCCTTAGTAACTATAGCACTTTCAAGTTTTTATTTGTATAGTTTTTTTTTTGTATAATGCTTTTTTGTACCATCAAATTATCATGAACTGTGTTTGGCTGCAATAACCTTAATATCTTACGCGGTAGAGCGATTTGAACTATACATTCATATAGGGGCACTCTTACCTTTGTTGAAATAAAATATAGACTACGTCACTCTAAGTTTCAATATGGTCAAACAACTTTTATGATCGGTTCAGAAGTTTTTGAGCTCACTTCCAACATATAAACAAACAATGCTGATAGCAATTTAAATAGAAATTATTCCGCCAAAAAATCTTCGTAAGATTTTTTTATTTTTTTGGATATCAAAAATTTGTGAATTTTGTTGAGTTTGTTCTATTAAAATATTCAGATAATATTACTTACTCATGCTAGCTTTAATTATTTCAGGCTTTTATCATGTTTTGCTGCAATACAAAATAATACCATCATATCTTTATATTATACTATTGAAGTAATATCTTCGCTTTTCAGTTTTTACTTAACTAAAAGTATTATCGTCCATTTCCAAAATAATTTAATTTACATTACCATCGAGAGAAACCATGTCTTCCAATTAGTCTCCACTCTTGCTTGAGGGTTCCTTGATAAAACTGACCAATGATCAATCTACTTGAATTTCATAATAAAAACCGAATATTAATGACATTGAATATATTTTAAATTAAATTTTTCGCATTTTTAAATTAAAAAACATAAAAAGTGCAAAAACTTAAAGGAATTTCATTTGTCATTGAAATGCAATTTCACGATCAAACAAAAGAAAATAAAAAACGAATATCTCTGTACAAAATTTTTGGTAAAACTCAAGTGAAATGAGGAAAAAAAAGTGCAAGCAAGAATTTGGTAATTAAAAATAGTTTTAAGCTTGTTGGGCGCCATTAAAAATACTTTAATAACAACAACAACAACAGTAGCGATAGCAATACGTAAAATGTTGGCGGCGTCGAAAATGTAGTTGTTTTGTTTGTTGCTATTGTTATCGCTAACGTTGCTTAATTTAAAAAAAAATAAATTCTAGCAGGATGATAAAAAATTTTTAAATCCAAAAAGGAAAATTTCAAATAATGTATGGATAAATACTTAGATAAGAAATACATACATTAAAGCAAAAAAAAAAACAAAGCAAAGGAAAATGGAGATAAAAACAAAATCAAAAATAAATTAAAAAAAAACTTGTATCTTGGTCGGAAACGAGAAGTTACAAAATAACAAAAATAAAAAAAAAGTTTTTTTTTGTAGACATCGAAAAAACCAGCAAAACCGGATTTGGATGCATAAATTTATTGGTAGCATCGTACGAGTAGTTGCTGCATACGAAACATTTATTTATTTTTTTTTTATTTTTAGTTTTCATGCATTGTTTTTGTGTTGAACGCTGCAAAATATTTTTCAACGTGCGATTTAATTTCACTTTCGTTTTCTGGTATTTTTATGGATAATTTTGTTTTTCGAACAAAATCCGATGTTGATTTGTGCAGATTTTTTAAATTTGAAGCATTGCTATAGCAAGACAATGATGATAAAGTTAAAGATGGAGAGATGCATGAAATTGATGATGACAACCTGTAATTTAAACCTGACTCCAGCTTAAGCTTAATAAACAACGCTGCGCAGCAATTCCACATGGTTTCTTGCTTTCGCATTGTTGTGAAATCAAAGCAGCATGTTGCCACCTTTATAGTTTTTTGAAAAAAGCAAATAATGTCTTTGAAAGGTCATGTTAATAAAGTCATTTTAGTGTATATCATAAACAAAAATCGTTATATAATAAGTGTTGTTTATTATTTACATATGAGGAGGTTCAGACGAAATTCATATTTTCGAAAAAAAAATTTCTAGATAAGGTTGCAGTTTAACTCAGTGTTGCCAGCGATTTTTTCGAGAGACCTATATGCCAAATTACTAGAAATCCATTAGAATATTTTTTTCCTTCTTAAAAATCCCTAGATTTTTACTAAATATAAAGTTGTTCCAGTTAACCTTATGTAAAAAAGGTGCTGGAAGAATTTTTCAAAGAAATTGTTATTATTCATTTGACTACAGAGAATAAATAATTTGCCAAATTCAAAAAAAAAAAATAATATTGACTGCCTTATAGCAGAATAAAATTTTACATTAACTTCGAATCATTTTGTAATTGATCTTCGGCTCACTCTCCGGCTGGTTACAAAAGTGTAATTTAAAAAACGCATTAACTAGTCAAAAAATCTAAACAGCTGCAAAAAGTTTTTGTAAACTCTTCACATACGAAATATCACGGAAACGTTGCATTTCCGTACCTGGTATAATTTGTAAATTGAAACATTTAATGTACGAACTGGTCATGAAAGTAGCTATTTACTTTTAAAAGGGATAGCTGCCTGTACAATAACTTTTGCTGCTGCTTTACTTATAGTACGGAAGGCAGCGTTGATGTTTTCGAGGCAATTTCCTCCCACTTAATTTTATTTTCAAATGATAGTTTAAGTATAGCTGATAATCGAAATAAAAAAACTGTTGAGCAATAGCTCGGAAAGTAAGCCAAAAGTAGAAAAATATGTTAGGATTTGGTCCGATGTCATGCCCGAAAAGTTCTCAAACGACATATTTCGCCCAATTTTCATCGTTTTAAAGTTTCCGGTAAATTCTGTAATTTTGAGCCAAAATAGTTATTTTGGGCGAAAAATGCGGTTTTCAGATTCAAAAAAGTAATGTTAATTTAAGACTTCAATAAAAGCCGTATTTTATAGAAAATGGAGATGGTCATTAACTAATAATTTTTAAACTATGAAAAGTGGGTCAAATCTTGTCATACGGAAATTTTTCAGGCATGGAATCGATGTGTTTTCATCTGCTTTACAACATTGGTCTTAATATATTTTTCTACTTGTGGCTTATTTTTCGAGTTATTGCTCAAAAATTTTTTTGTCGGACTCTCACAACCAAGCTCACCACTATTCTGACGGCTGACGCTTATTTCGATTACCAGCTATACTTAAACTATCATTTGAAAAGCAAAATTAAGTGGGAGGAAATTGCTTGGAAAAATGCAACGCTGCCTCCCGTTTCATTAGCCTTCTTTTTGTACGTTAGTTGCTAGCACTCGAGTGATCTTTATGAGTAACTACTTAATTTAATTAATAATATTATGATTATGAAGTGTAATAAAATATCGTCATTCTTCCCTTTCCAGGGTTACCACACCTATGCAGAAAAAATTTCAACTCGTTATCTATTTTGGTTTATTTAGAACAAAAACACAAAATGTTTTTCATTTCTTGGTTGGTATCCTTTAAGACAAGAGAGGTATTGAGCGCACGCATTCGTGGCATGATGTTTGAAATATTGAAAAAGTCGAAAGAAGTTTAGAAAGGTCGGTAATATTGCATAAATTAAAATGTTGAAGCAGTCGAAATTTGTTGAAAAAAAATTTCTTTTTAAAAAATAGCTACTTCTAATTTTTAAAATTTTTAAAGACAGGTGGCAACTTTTCAACCTCAACGATTTAAAAGTTTATTTTTCTGCGCATTTCTTTATTTTCCACTTCATGGTGGCAGCTAAATTGAAAACAAAATTTCAAGGAACAATAAAATCTTGAGTTGTTCTAACATGATGAAAAGATGAGACTAATTTATGAATTCTTAAGCTTGAGCTTTGTTATTGCTGTGCTCTTCAATTTCTAAATTCTGAATTTTTTTTTCTACTTGTTTTTATTGTTTTATTTTTTAACCTTTAGAAAAGTAACTAAGCGCAAAAACTCCACGCTCACATTTTCTGGTATATTGTAGTTTTCAATTCGCATGGAATGCGCAACGGAAGCACGCTTAATGGATTTCTTCATTTTTTCAATAAGTTTTTTTTTCTTTCTTAACTTTGCTTCGGTCGGACGCAAATCAACATGCTTGCCTTGTGCCATATACTTAATGGAGCACACACACACACATATATATATATGTATGTATGTAAATTGACAAAGTTGGTGGCAACGAAATCCTGCTTATTATATCCTGATCCTTTTTTGATGCATAGCAATGCATGGCTTGAACACGCAGACATAAAAAACGAAGCAAAGTAAAGGATAGTGTGAAAAAAGCAGTCATAACTAAGTACTATACTGAGCATACAAAATGTAGATGAAAGTTGTTGTATAGCAACCGCCTGCCTTGAGGATATTTTCTTTTCATCAAACGAACTGACTCACTCTCGCATTGGATGTTGAAAGGATTTCATCTTTTGACTGGATTACATTTTAAGTGTTATTCCATGTTGTTACGTTTGATGTTGTTGTTATTTGACATTTTATAGATGTTGATTAAGCTGTTGCCATTTTGAGCTCAAGTTTTGCATACCTTTGTGTACATAGTAGACACTTTCTTTTATTATAATTTTAATTAAATAATTCGATATGAGTTAATCAAAAAGGTTCATGTCTTAAAGGTCAGATGTGTTTCTCAACGTTTTAGGGTTATAGTTTTTAATTTAAATTTAACTATAAAAATAAAGCCACATATCGCTTTTAATCAAATTTGATTTTCGAGATTTTAATGCATAAGAGCTGGCCTGTGTGCAGATATCATCCAAGGGGGTTGTTTGAACTCGTATATTTCATATTAGGTTAGTTATGACGTTCACACACATAGACCAAGATAGGTTTATGGTGATACCACAGCATCTCGGACGTTGAGCCCCGTAGATGAAAGAAAATTTAATTTCCATTACACCCGTTTTTAAAGGAGGTAAAAAAAAGATCCATTTAATCCATTTTAAAGGTGTAAACTGTTTCACTAATCATCCCGTTTTAACATGTTTTGGTTGCTGAAGACCAACGGTGATCTAATCAGAATCAGATCTAATTTTTGTCTTGATGCTTTCGAAAATGGTTTTCAAGATGATACACTGACATTTCAGAGGCTTGCACAAAATATTAAAACCTACCTAAAGAAATCGGAAAATTTTCAATAATATCGGAAATTTGCCAAAAATATTACAAATAAATTTTTTTTATAAATATAATATTTTGCTTCCTAATTTATAATTCTCAAATCGAAAAATTCCAATTAAAAAAAATTATTTTTAAGAAAACCAAGTTCATTCATAGCAAACCGAAGCCTTCTACGTGAAAATGCCTGAACGCATCACCCTTGACACGCACACTTGTTTAAAACTACGAGTATGTTAGATATGTCCTTGATTATTCTAAACCAAAATCCTTTGACATTTCCTGACATTGAAATTTCAACTGGCCTGTGCTGTGCTAAATTGAGCGTGTGCATTTCCAAATGGAAATAGGAAAATAATCAATACACTCATATCAAAGCAAAGCATAGAGAAAAAAAGAAAATCTGAAGAGGCCCGCATAAAATCCGGCCACAGTTAACTAACGAATAAATAAAGAAAACTCTCGCTCACCTTATCTGACGGTATAGTGCGCGATATCTTTTGCGTAATCACGGTTGTGTTACTGGCAGCAGGAGTAACCGTTGCTACTGCTCCAACACTGCTGCTGCTGCTTGCCGAAGAGCAGCAGGACGAAGAGGACGAACAAGCGGAAACCTCAGCATGCTGCTGCAGTTGCTGACGTTTGCCCATCATGCTGTTTGCATTAGTATTGGGGTTGCTGGCTATGGCGCCATCGCCTGACGTCGTTGGCCTTGTAGTCGAGGTCACTAGCGCCACATTTGCATTGGTATGGTAACTCTGCTGGTTATGATGTTGGGGATAATACGAATGATGCACTGCGGCAGCAACTGATGACATAGAGGAGGAATTTGTTGCTGCAACGGCTGATGTGAGTGATGAATGTGAGTTGTTTTTGTTGCTATTGTTGTTATTGTTATTGTAATGTTGATGATGCACAACGCCAGCGCTGCTGGTTGCAACTACAGCAGTAGCAGATGTAGCAAGAACAACAGCTGTTGTTGTATGTTGATGATGAGACACTGCATTATGTTGTTGCTGAAGCGGCCCACCGTTTGGCGAAGTTGGCGTATCAATGGAGGATGTTGTGGACATTTTTTTACCCTTTGTATGTATTGCACGATAAAAAAAATAACAAATTAACAGACAATGATTTGTACCGCTTTATAGCTACAAATCAAAATCAGAAGCGTTGCCAACTAATTCTTTTTCTCCCAAAACGGAAGTTGAAGAAAAATTTTCCAATTTGACGGTTGTAAAAGACAGTTATTTTTCTTTTGCCAAATGGCCAAATTTCTAATTAAATTTTTATATTTCACAAATTAGCAATTTCTCTTATTTACAATATTTATTATTGTATAATCACTAAATATGACGACACTAGAAAAATGCAAATTAGAAAACAAAATAACAATGGTTGAGAAATAAAACATAAAAACAACACTGTGCATGACGTAGTTGCTTGCACTTGAGGCAGCTGTCAATGCGGATGTGTGGGTGTAGGTCGGACGTACGCGTACGAGTGGGTGGCGCAGGGTGGCCTTGCGCAAACTTGGATTAAAAAAGGAAATTCGATGAAGGCCTACTCACTTTTAGATTAAATTATTTTCTTTGATTAAAAAATGTACACAACAATTAACAACTCTATTTTCTTTTACCACAAAATTTGTTTTTTTATCTTTCTCTATTATTTCAATTTTCTGGCAGAGCAACGAAAGAAGTAAAAAGCAAAACAAAAATACAGCGTTGTAAACTGAATATATTTTTTTTTTTTTTAATTTCAATTTATTTTATCTATCTGTAGCTTGTTTTTCAGATCACAACACTAGCGCAATCCATTTTTTCGTAATAACTTTTTAATATATTGGGTTTTTAATTATTTCTGTATTTATGAAGCAACAACAAAAATGAAACCACACGCAGGTAGTTTTACAAGATTTTCCTTTTCAACACTTTTCTTCTACTTTACTTTGGTGTAGATAAGAAAAAGTGGTAATCTTTTGTTCAAATTTTCACATTATATATTTTTTCTGATTTCTTTTATCTGTTGCTAATAATTTTAAATTTGTTTTAATTGGTTTTTACTTTTTCTACACCTTTTAAAATTTTCACCCGTTCGTTCGTTCAATCACTCCGTTGTTGTAACTTCAAGCTAAGCGATTCACACGCTCGACGCTCTTCCCCATACGCACAAGGAAAACTCAGTTGCTGCGCAGAGCAAAACGCATACTGAAGACAGATATCAGCGCTGAAAAAGTGATTTTCCAAGTTTCGGGAATGGTGAATTTATAAAAGGTGAAGTCAAAATTCTCTCTCTTCATCATTTACCATATTTCAATTCCGTGAGGAAAACCGTGACATTTATCACCAGTTCTTTTTTGTTTCACTTCGTTTTTGTTGGTTCATAAATTGAATCGCTCATGAATTCACCGAGAAATGTACTTATTGCTACCTCTTTCTCTCTTATTAGTTTTACTTGTGCTTTTTACGTACATAACACAAACGTCAAAATAATTGATTAATATCACCACGAGCAAGAGTTCCTAAATAAAATAAGTTATGACTAAGTAAAAACTATATATACAAGAATAAAGGCTATATATTACATCCCTTTGATTTAAAAAATGTAAAATGAGACAAATTGAATATAAATGTAAAATATGCTAGTTCACACGATCCCGCCAGGCTTAACAACACTCACCTATGTATGTATTGGTATGTGTTCACATCATCGGCATGCCGTCGTAAATGATTTACTAAAAACTTTGGAATTTTTAACTTTTTATTTCCAAGATTCTGGAAAACTGTTATAGATAACGCAAAAAAGTGTTACCAAAACTGTTTGGTCTATTTAACTAACATAAAAACAAATTTGAAATCTAAAAAGGATATTGGTCGTGATTGTTGCTAACATTCACATGTTTAAACATTGATGTCGATCCAAACTGTCCACCACGCTGGATCGTGTGGACTGGCTTAAGGGAAGGATTCAATTCAATTATCCTGTTTACATATTGAATCAACCCATGGTACAATTACCATGGAATCAACCTATTGCGCTTTTATATTTTGACTTAAAAAGTTATTTTAGCTTAATATGAATCTGGAAAACTTTAACAGTTGAACGCCAACATATCAATTCCCTTTAACTGAAAACAAAACCGTGTACCGAATGACGCTCAAATTCGGTATGTAGATGAAAATTTGTTATATATAAATTTAATTCAGTATTCCATATACACGTGATTCAACTATAATGGTTCCCACAAGCCGTCAAATCCATCGCCTAAGGTACTTAGTGTCAAATAATAGAAAAAGCTAACTAGCTAGTTAAAAAAAAAAGTTAACCTTATATTATTGTGAATTACTTTAGATGCACTTATACCCCTCCGGTACTACTCCCGTCAATTGAATAATAATAATTTTATCATATTTTTTACAGTATTCAGGGTGCTTAAAAGTTTAAATTGTGAAAATTGCAAACAGTGGATGTAGGATGATGCGTATTCGAATCGCAGATACTATTTCATGAGAAAAAAGGAATTAAAATTTGAAAAAAGGTATCATCACATTAAAATTTAAAAAAAATTTTAAATCTCAATAAACACTCCGAGTACCATTATGCTTTCCCCCCAATTTTTTCCACATGAGTCGACATGAAGTTCCCTTATTACCCCTAGTTACGCCACTGATTGAATAGTTTACAACCACAAATTATTTGTAATCAAATTTAATAGCATTCAATTCTCTCAAAGCCCGATTTTATAAATAATCTGAAAATGTCAAAAGGATATATGGAAGAAAATAGGTTTTTGCGTAGTTTTTATTTTATAAAATGTTGCTTTAAAAGATTCACTTTAATAAATTTTAAGCAGAATCTTGAATGCTGAAGTCTCTGGACATAGAACGGAACCCGGGCTAATCTTGCACTTAATGCTATGAATTTATTTATGTTTCTACCACATCAACTGTAGAAGTTGGCTTGATTTCCTTAAATTTTTCCAGAAGTTCTAAATATGCTTTAAGTTTTGCATTTCAGTTATTGAATATGTCGCTTTTCATTTTCCTAGCTTGGTAACTTCATACAATTTAAAAAAAACTACACCCCATTTATCAGCGAGTGCTAGCACAAGTATATATCTGCTAAGTGGACAATAGCCAAAGCTTGTGCAGCTTTTTCTCAACGCGTTGCCATCTTAGTTTTTAAACTTTATCCGCGCACCAAAGACATAAAATCAAACAAATGTCATATATGATACTATAGCGTGTTCTGTCTAACAAATAAGCTAACATTTAGATAAGTAAAATGTAAAAGAGACAGTTACAATTTTTTGAACTATCCGACGGCAAAAATAAATCGAAATCTGCTTCTTCTTCAAAAGTCATGTCAAGAAGTGAAGGAAAAGCGTGAAAATCGTGCGCCGAGATTCTTGACGAAACGACGTAGACGACGAACGGAAGAAAAAATTGAACGGAAAAATTTTTGTGCAAATTGCTGAAAAGAAAAAGCAAAGTAAAAATTGTTAATTTGTGTGCAAAAAGTATAAAATAATTGAGAAATTGTAATAAGAATTGATAATGACGCAAGGGCTGCAGCGTAAAGAAGAAAAATTTATAAAATGGAAGTAATAAAAAAACGCTAATTTTTTTAATGTGATAATTGAAATTGAAAAGAAGCAATTTCAAAAGAGAAGAAGCAGAGAATGTGTGAATAAAAAAATCATCAATTTAAACGCAGAAGTTGGTTTATTTTTAATAAAAAGCGATTAAAAATATTCATAAATTGTAAAAAGAAATAAAATGGTGGAAAGTAGAATGAAAAAGAAAATGGAAATGTGATTTTTCTCAAATGAACGCCGCCAACTCCGCCGCGAAATTCAACCCCGAAAAAGCGCTGAAACAGCAGCAAAGCAGAAGCAATCGCAGTCATTGCGCCAGTGAAGAACTATAGCAGTGCAGCGCAGTAGCAGAAGACAGACGACTGTCGAAAGACTCCAAGCGCCCCCCACAAAAAGGAACAAATTGATCCAAAAGAACGAAACGGTTAAAAGTCGAAAAAGAAAATAAATAAAAAATAACGAATTCGGTGGAAGGAAAACGAGAAGTATAAAGGAAAAAAAAAAAAAAACAAAAGCGAGTGACAAACTAAAGTGTGAAAAAATGAAATAACACAAATCTGCAGAAAGCGCTAAAAGCGGAATGGATTAACATTGTAGGCGAGGAAACGCAACAAAAAAGAAGCGCAGAAAAAATTTTCCATTTTCAATGAAAATTCAACGACGACGGCTACGTCGGTTTTTGGAGCAAGCGATGCTGAAATGAAAAACGAAGAAAAAACGACAACGGCGAAGCAGCAGCAGAGGCAAAAAGCATAAAAATAAAATTTTTATATAAAAGCGCAGAAAGTTTTATATTTTTATAAAGATTTGAAAACTAAAAACTTTTATATGTGAAAAATTAGAAAATAAAAGACGAACACAAAAACAAAAGATATTAGGAGTAAAAATAAAAAATAAACCAACAACAAAAGTTGTTAGAAATGTGCGTAGCGTGTGAAAACTTTCGGAAATCGGTAGAAAAAGAGATGAAGACAAAGTTATAAATTTGATTGGAATTGAAAATCTTATATAGCGTTTGACGAGAAGTATCGATAAAAATATTAATGCAACTTTTGAGTTATCGATAACAAAAACTTATCGAAAACAACTAGACTAAAATTTTAGTAAGATATGTTCAAAATTTGAGTATTGAAAGCAATCGATTGTTAAACATTGGTCAATATCGTAAAAAGTGAACGCACTTAAATGCAAAATTGGAAAATCAAATATATGAAAAATATAGAAAGGATTTACTGAAATATTTGAAAATATTGATGACAAACTCGATAAAAATATCAATATAAATGTCCAATTTGAATCAGAGTTTTACAAAAAATCAATGACATAATGATCGAATTTATCGATAAATTAAAAGTATTGGTAAGATATTGATAGGTTATTGAAGTAGTTTAAAAAGTTCCGCCAACTATTGAAAGTTAATGATTATATTATCGAAAAATATCGATAACGAAAATACAATTACAGAAAAGTCTATAAAGCGATCATCAAAATGGATTTGGCCACAACCTCCAGCTATGCCAGCAGCTCACCTGGTGGTAACTCGGCGAGCAATTCTGAATCGCCGCACAGAAGCACCACCGTCACACTGCCGTCACTTTTTGCAGACTCAGGTGGCGGTGGCTACAGCATTATCAGCGGTAAATCTGTGGTGCATCAAGACTTGGATGGACTAATCGCCATGAACGACAGCGCGCTTTCACAACAGATCGAATTTATCCTACAAGATGCTCCAATGGAGCAGGGCGAGGACGAGGACTCCGAGCATCACCAACAGCTGCAACACCAGCAGCTGCATCACCAACACCCACACCAATTTGTCTCCGAGTCGCGTTTGGTCGCACAAATAGACGTAACAGCACAACAAAACCCACCGACTACCATAGCAACTGTTACTTCCGGCGCTTTGTCGCATGTCACTTCTGCTAGTTTTCTACACTCCGCAACATCAGCCAGCAATAGCAACAGCAGTCTGCCATCACCAACACCGCAAGAACATCTTCTAAATGGGCGCCGCATAATAATCTCTTCCAGCGCTGGCTCGCACAACATTAACATGAAACCACATACGGTATCGATGGTGCACGATAGCCATCATGAATTGGATGATGAAGACGAAGATGATGAATTGCATACCGCTGACATGGGTGATGAAGAAGACGAAGATCAGCTGCATCATTCGGTGGTGGGACAGCAAGAGGCTGAGGCTGCAGCTACAGAACTCGCCATAGCACAACAGCAGGTAAAACTGGAGCAAATGGAAGAAGAAGACGATCAGGATGAACTTGAGTTCATCAGTCAAAGGCAGACGCCGCCACAATTGATGCAATTGCCTTCCGGTTCCATTGTACACCACAACGCTACACGCATACCAGTCAGCGCCGCTGCAGGTGGCTTAGAGGCACAACTGGCTCAACTGCAACGGCGTCCTGTTTACATTAGTACCACAGGTGGTAGTGTTACTGGTGCAACATTTGTGCGCATGCCAGCTGTAATCAGTCGCAATCCTGGTCAAGGTGGTGGTACTACTAGCACCATCATTACAACTCAGCAAGCATTGCAGCAGGCGGCACAGCAGCTAACTGTACTCAATGTAGTACAACCAGGTGGTGCACCAACACAACTTATATTGCAAGCGGCACCCGTGTCTACAGTTACTGCAGCAGCTGCGACTGTCAGCAGTCCCAGCGTTGTTGTATCGTCAACAACAGGCGGTGGTATTATCGGCACTAATGGCTCTGTTTCAGTTTCAGCTGTATCGCCAGAACTTCATGCCAATTCATCCTTAACTGCATCCTCATCCACATCATCCACAACCTCGTCCAGTGCATCTGTAGCATCCACATCATTAGCAGCCACCATTAACACAACCACCAATAATAATAATTCAACTTCTCCCACCAGCTACCAGTGTTTAGAATGCGTTGAGAAATTCGACTCAAAGGAACTCTTTGATATTCATCGCTCTGGGCACGCTAACAATATGAAATGCGCCATTTGCAATATGGTGTTGAAATCGTTGAAGAATTATGAAAAACACTGCTTACGCTGTAAACCCTATGAGTGCCAGATTTGTGGACGTGTCGTACGCTTTCGGCCCAACTTCATTAAGCATATGCGGGTTCATACCGGCCAACAGTCGGAGCGTCACAAATACAAATGCGATGTCTGTCACAAGGAGTTTATGAGTTTTGAATACTTTAAGGTACACAAAAAGATTCACAATGAGAATGTGAATCTAACCTGTGAGATTTGTGGGAAGGTATTTAGTGCATTGGCATCATTGCGTGGACATTCGAAGCTACACTCAGGCGTCAAACTGCATAAGTAAGTTGAATAATTACACTTTATGCTGGTAAATTGATTTTCTTTAATATGTATTAGCATATGAATTCGGATTTAGTCTCGAATTTTTTTTTATACGAAAATGAATCAAGCTCAATGTGGATATAGTTAAAAAACCACAACTATTATTTTTTGTTCAGAACTTTCAATAGCAAAGACCGATATTTTCCTAAATTTACATTCTGTGTCCTATGCACGGTATGACTTGAGTTGAAATCAACTTGGTACAAATTTACCAAAATGTTCTGACACACATTTTGTCTGTAAATTTACAAAAATATCGATCCTTACTAAAGTTTAATTTCAATTCAATTCAATTCAATTTTTATTTCATATATAATATAATAACTTAAATTTATATAATTATAATTCAAAGAGTTCAAGAATTAATAATTTTCAATTGTTGTTTCTAATAATCAGTAGATAAAAAATAAGCAATGTCTTAAGTTGAATTTGAAATTTTTATATCACTATTCGTGTTTTTTCTAAAGTGATTAAGTCTAATATTTTGTACACAGCGTTTTTGAGCCAATTTTTCTTAGATGGGTGGCAAGCCATGTTTGGGGCAGGATTCGACAAGACAACACTGTAAATTCTATTTCAGCTCTTCGAGCTCTTTGGCAGACATTTCAAGCTGTAAATTGTCCCATAAAACCGGTGGCAACCCATGTTTGGGATATGATTCAACAATGCAAACTTATATATTCTATTTAAGCTTTTCGAGTGCTATCATCTTATATTAAAATAACAATATTACCCAAAGTTCGGGCAATTTCGGGCAGCGGGATGGGCTTTGACAAGAAAACTCTGGTTGGTTAGTTTTACCAAAGTGCATCCTGTAATCTGATATACTCGACTTTTCTACAGCGGGCTCTTGGGTTATATTAAAATATATGTAAACTGAGATAAAAAAGGTTTTTTTTTTTTTTTTGGGCTGCAGCAAACGAGTATTAACGAATTCGAATGTTTAATATTCGAGAACTATTAAAGATATTGTTACGAAATGTGGTTTATTTCAAACTATGATATCATATTTTTATACTGATATTGGTTTGAATTCGCTTAGCTAAATCAAAGCTTAAGTTTCGACTGTGAAATAGGGCCTACATGTCTTATATTTGATTTTGTTTTACAACATCCAAATTTTTACCTTCTTGACTCACTAATAAATATATACTTTGTTTGTTTTAGATGTGACGTCTGCGGCAAGGGTTTTGGCCAGCGTTATAATCTGAAAATACACGCGCGCACGCATACTGGTGATTTTCCATTTGAGTGCAAAATTTGTAAGAAAAAATTGCATACACAATCGTCACTGCAGACCCACATGCAAGTGCATCAACGCGATCAAACTTCTCAAGTGACGACCACAATCAAATACGAGCAATCGCCAACATCAATCTCGACCAACGCAGTAACAGCAGCAACCACCGCAATAACATCCTCGTCTACTATTGGCACTAATGCTACTACAACAATTGTGAAACTGGAACCGCAAATCAACAATTGCGATGATGGCGGTGCCAGCACAAGTAGCAACAGCCAACAGCGACAGCAGCAGCAACATTACGCCGCGTTTGACGACAACACCGCCGAGCTGTACGAGAGTAAATCTCGCATTATAACCACCGGACGACATAATAGCAACAATACAACTACAACCACCGCTGAGGACTCTTCTAATGAATCGAGTGGCTCATTTGGTGTTGAGCAACAACATCAACAGCTGCAGCAGCAGCAGCAGCAACAACAACAACAGCAACAACAACAACAACAGCAGCAACAGCTTCTACTACAACATGGTACACCTACACGCACCATTGTCATCAAAAATTACGTACATGCACCAAACGACCAATCGAATCAATCGCATTCACAGCAGCAGCAACAAACTCAGGTTATTCACCATCAAGCAGGCACAGTAGTGACGACAGGCGCTGCAATGGCTAGCACTTCCTCGCAACAACAACAGTTGTTGCGTAAAACACCTATTATACACTCCACTGGTGGCGCTACGTCGCTCTCTTCTGCTTTAGCAAGCGTAGTACAACAAATAGGTGAGTTTGTAAACTTAATTCTAAAATGCTTTTCAGGATGTTTCTCCTACAAGCGTAGATTATTAGAAGAACCAAACTTTTCTGACACATTTTGTCATTTATACGACCGAACTCAAGCAAATTTTATTCTTTAAGGAATTGAAAAACAAATTCACTGGTGATGTCAACTTTTGTAGCTGACTTGAATAAGTTAGTCCGGATTTGTAATTAACTTTCCATCTCATGTACTAAACTGGCATATATTTTGTTCTATGGATTTTAAGCTCTCAGTCAGTTATCGATCCCT
Organism: Meiosimyza platycephala; assembly: GCA_963662105.1. Taxonomy (NCBI): domain Eukaryota; kingdom Metazoa; phylum Arthropoda; class Insecta; order Diptera; family Lauxaniidae; genus Meiosimyza; species Meiosimyza platycephala. Next base: position 24,180,436 of record OY759208.1, read on the forward strand.
TCCGTATTTTCAATTAATTTTTTTTCCGTCAATAGTATTTTTGATTTGGAATATATTTTCGACCAAAAATATGAGGTTTTTAAAATTATTATTTTTTCGAACAATAATTCCCGTTATTTATTTTATTTTAATAATAGCCATCATTCACGACGATCAGTCAAAGATATAGAAACATTTATTTTTCGTGGACAGTTCATACAATAAAAGTATGTATGTATTGAGCTACAATAATTTACTTTAGTTGTGTAACTAAAACTTTCTTCTGTTGCAATATAAAGTTTTATTTCAACATTATTGAGGAAAAAGCCATTACGGTCAAGATAATTACTTGTAACTTTATAGTAAGTCCATAAAATCAATTAAATGTATAGTTTTGTTTTAATTTACTCTCAATCAAAAGATCGTGTCATGGCTAGTAGCAAAATCACCACAAAGGGATATATATATATATATATATATATGTTAGCATTACATACATATATTAATTAGCATTATAATTATAAGACCAATGTCTTTTTTTGTAACGTCATTACCGTTGTATTTATTTGACGACAAATTCAATGTTGCTTTTACAGAAGTTTTTCTTTTTCACACATTTAGGGTGAAAATTTGGGAAGTGATGCGTCGCAGCTCTGTTCTCGCGTCGGGTCAGTTAGCACGACTTACTATTATATTGCTATTTCTTTTATATTTTAGTAATATGTATGTACTTATAAATTTTATAAGATATTTTTATTACGTTTCGGCATTGCAATGCATATTACTCCAAAACGGCTGGGCGGACCATTATCAAACTTGGCACGAAGTATAAACATGATATAAGCTTTTTTTAATGCACTTAAAAAATAATGAACTTTGTAAAAAACGATAAACAAATTTTTTTCAGTGTATTTTTAAAAATTTTTAAAATCCAATTATGAGGTTGAAAAGGCCAATAAATGAAGTATAAAATCCAGTGGTTAATTAATTTTACCAAACTTTTATTAAGCCGAATAATGGCATTTGAAGTAGTACATACCTTTCGATTTCTCAAATTTTCAAAGACCCATATTTTGTAAACCAGTGTTGCCATTCTGAAAATATTTTGTTTCTGTGTCGAGGATATATGCAGGTACAACATATTCAAATATATCTGAAATGGAAACTTGAACCTCGAAATGTTATTCCAAATATAATTTATAAAATAGTTCGTGTATTTGAAAGTGCCTAAAGTACTTAGCATCCTAAAATTTGTGTACGTATTATATATGCACTTGTAAAATTAGTATCACATCAAAGCCTGTGTTCCTTAAATTTGACTGCATCACAGTAAAAAAGAAAAAAATACGTTGAATGTTGTCAACCCGATATACAACCAGCAACTACATATTTTATTAAAGGTCAATTTATGTATGCACTTATTTCTTTGCAAATCATGCGTTGATTTGGTAAACCCATTTATTATAACTTTTAAATATTTTGTCTTAGATCATCATTCGCAACACTTACAGGCTCTAAGGTAATATACAGTTCAAAAGAATACTCGGACAAAGTAAATAAACAAAACTCTAAATAATCTTATGCAACCGATACAACAATCTGTTGAAAATGTTGGTTATCCAGAATTAAAAAATGTAATTGCAGTTTTACGTCCGGAATACGAAATTCCATCAGCTAATGAAATCGACGATATTTACAATTTGTAAGCAGCAGACTTAGATATGCCTGTAGTTACGACGCCGGGAATCAAAATTTTTTAATAAGCATGTTCCGTCTTCTTTATATAATAAGCTTAGACAGAATGCAAAGCAATTCTACTTCAATTGCTGTTGGATCTGGAATAAGTTTGAACAATATTTAATAGTCATTATTATTTAGAAATAGTAAGAGTTTTCCTACGTTTCGAACCATCTTATAAATCTATAGCGAAATTGCTTCAGGGTTTATATCTTTTTTATTTCATTATTTTACGAACAATTTCTTAAAACGTAAAACTAATTCTTTTTTTTTAACTTTTTACTAGGCTCTTCACCTTCGCCATCACCATCGTCATCTTCAACATCATGTTCCTCTTCAGTAGTCGTCTCTAAACCTAATGCTGGTCCACCGCTTTCTCTCGCCTCGGCGGCAATTGGCACATCGACTATACGCAGTACACGGAATCATATGAGCAATAATCACCATCATCGTTCAGCGTTGCAACGCAGCAATAATAGTCATCGCAATCGTCATCATAACAATCGACGTCGTCATACCGGCTTAGATGATGATGATGATGACGATGATGATGATCATCATCATCATCATCATCTGCATAATGGTAGAACGCATTTTGATGATGATGACGACGATATCGATGATGATGAAAAATCTTCCCCGTCCCTGGCTACAGCAGCTATTATTAAAGTCGAACCAAATCTTTACTCTTCCGGCTCTGGTGACAATTCTAATGAGATGCTTATAAAAGAGGAAGTTATGTTCGAAGATTCGGGTGCGAATTCGCCACACTCACCACCAAGCTCGAAATTTCGCATGTCCAATTTTGAAAATGATTTAGTCGATCATCATGTTGATTTAAATCATTCGCTGCCGCCATATGGAAACCTCTTTGAGCCGCATTCCATACCTGACTCCATTCCAGTGCAGTTATATCCGGATGATGATGATGATTTTCGTTTGGATCACAGCTCTTTGGGTGCTTTACACAACACATCGTCGTCAACAACGGATGGTGATTTTATTAAAAAGGAATGGGTCTATGGTGCAGGTTCAAGTTATACCATGAATGGTAAATTTGATGAGGACAGTGATGCATTGTGTGATGCGGCGAATTTTATATATAACTAGAGCTATAATTGAATATTAAAAGCTAATAAAAAAAGGTAATCACTTGGAAGTGTAAAGCGACGTATGCGTTGTTGAAAGAAAAAAGAAGAATTTGTTGAGTGCTCAACTGAATGTTGTAGTGCGGTGGTTTGAACAAATGCCAATATTTAGCAAGTATTCTTAATTGTTAATTACTACATAACATAAAACAGATAAATCATTGATTCGTTTTAAATACATAAATATATTTGTTGTTTTTAGCTTATTCCGTGTGCATTAAAGTTAAAATGTTGTTTGTGAAGTACAAAACTTAATCTGATATGTTGTTGGCAAAAATTGCTGAAAAGTAAAAGAAACATCTGTACAGGAAACCATGCATTGGTTATTTCATTATAATTTTTAAAAAATTGTGAAAAGAAATTTAAATGGTTAAGCAAGTCAAATTTTAAAGTCATTAAAAAGTTAATGCGGTTAAAAATAATTTTTCATTGCTACTGAAATGAATGCTAATGATTTTCCATTTCACCATCCGTGATAGTATTACTTAATTTTGTTATATTTAAAAGTTATGCTCGTTTGACTTTATTTGATTGTTAAAGATTTAATGTATTTGAACAATAAACAGAAGAATATTTACGGAACTTGTTTATCAATCAATAAATTTATTAAATGTTCTTAAAAAATTTTTTTCATAAAACTTTGTGAAATTGCTCGCAATTGTTGATTGTATCAGAAATTGTTTTTTTTTTATTTTAAGGTCCTTAGAATAATCACTGCACCATTTCTGTTTTTTATTGAAAAATAAAAAATCCAATAATGTGTCTTAAGATATGTACATATATTCAGTTACAAACAACCTTTTAACTTTAACGTTCTCTACTCAGATCTAGAAGTTGGTATAAGACTTCAGTGAGAGTTTGATACGATTTTTGTTTTATAGCGAAAATCAACTCTTTGGCTTTAGCACAAATATTAGTTTTTAATTATGTATAAGAAAAAGAAAGTTAAAAGTTGAAAAATGCTTAGAGTAAGAAAAATAAATGTGTTTTAAATGTAGTTATGTGTGTGTGTGTGTAGCGTACAACGTAAACTTAAATTCATACTGCTCCACACTTGATGTCCTTAAAATATGTTGCCTGATGAATGCATGATTGCAATAATTCAAAATGGTAGATGCAAACAAATTAGTTTAATAAATCCTTCTTTTCATTGCAAGAAATTTAACTGCTTCGCTATTAAAGTAAAGTGTTCGTCTATAAAAACTCTTAGCATAACATTTGCCTCATTCTCTTTAAACAAATTTATCTTTTTCAACGTGATCTTGCTGCACAACGATTGTTTTTATTTTCTTTTTAAATGTGCAATCTCAATATTTTCCTTAAATTATAAAATGTTTCCTTAATTTAAATTAAGTTAAGTTAAATGTTGCGCATGCTTTTATTTAATTTGCATTTCAAATTTAAATTTTTTAAGTTTTTAAATATTTTAGTAATAGTTTCTTTAATTTGAGATATACGTATAATTTTAGTGTTGATAAAAAAGCATCCATATACATAGTTATATATTTCTCTGCACAATTAACTGATCTTTGTATCCTAAGCAAATGTAAGCAACCATTTTATTATAACTTAATTTAAAAGTAATTGTATAGAGAAAAATAAGAGAACCACATTCATTCATTAGCTGATGAAATCATGCATACATCTTTCAAAAAAAAAAAAAACATTGAAAATTGAAAATTTAAAAGATAAAACACAAATATGAATATTTTAAAATTTATTAAATTAAATCTACGCATTTAATGTTAATTAGCAAAGTAGCACATACATACAAAATATACAAGTATTTGTAACTAATTTAAGTTTAACAAACATACAAAACCAACAAACAATTGCAAGTTTCATAATTTTTTTTTAATTCAAATTTTAATTGCAATTTAAATTAGTAAACGTAATTAGCAAATATTCATACATATTAGAAATATTAATTTGTTTGTAGCTTTGTAAATCACTTGACGAATTATAAAATTAATTGCTTACATTAATGTATACACATAAAATTATTAATTAATTAGTTATATAATTGAGTGTACACTGCTGTTGCCTAACTGACGTCAGTAGGTTAATATGCCAACTTGTTATTGAAAAAAGTGCAATGTTGTTGTCTACACACAAAAATAAAAGTAAACGTAACAAAAAAATATATACAAAGCAACTAATTTGTTAAACAAACATATGAAAAGCTCAAATTGTAACGCGCAAAAGATGTTGCCAATTTTTACCATTTAATATACTTTAGCTTTCATTTCATTAAGTTTATTAATAGAATGTCTTAAATTATAGCACTCTAATGCAGTCCGTGATATTCATTAGGCAACAACACTTACATACGTATACTCCAAAAATGTCGTTGTCAGTACTACTACCACCAACATTTTAATTTAAAACACATAATTTTTCTTTTATATTTTTTAGTTAAGAAAAAGAATGGCTGCTGCTACGGCTAACATTATTTGTTGTGTTGTTCTAAATATCTACTTTTAAAAGCTAACCTTTGACCCTGTGAAATTACGATCACTCTTTTTCTTGTGTATCATTTATTTAACTTATCTAACCAGTTACTCTTTTTTATATTTTGTAACTAATACATACATTGCATAAATATTTATTCATAACGATATTTTATAACAAAATTATTACTGTGAATATTTTTCTTTCATTTCTTAATTTTAAGTTGTTCTATTTAAGTGAAAAAAGCCCAGCTGTTATTATATTTTCATTTCTGCAAATACCAAAGATACGAACTATTCGTAATAGCTTACATTTACTTTATATTTCATTTACTAAATTTTTTTTATTCATCGTAATCATCGTATTTTGTTTTTCATATTGACTTCATATCATACTATGTAATTTTATAAATTTCATTTTTTTTTTCGTCAAATTTTCTTATATTATCAATTCAATTGAGGTACAGTGACTAACATTGGGGTAATAGTTTGATTTAAGTGCTATTTCCTTAGCCAAGAAACTGTTCTAAAAGTTGATGGCAATAGTTTTTCACAAATTCCTTAAGCTGGTCCTTATTTAACTAATAAGATCTGCAATATATTCTTGACTAATATAAAGTTGATTTTATTTAAAATTCTTAGCAGATTTATTCTTAGGTCTCCTGGTTTCTTTAGCTTTTCATATCTCAAATTCCAATGAAGATTTTGGAATGTAGGTCAAATTCTACTATGAAGTTTTTTTCATGCTTTTATAATAAGGGTATTCTTCTATCCGCAAAGATGCATCGGAAACTGTGTAAATTGCGTAAACAGAGAACATTTTGTGTGTCTATTTTGCGAATAAAGTTGATATTCACGATAAATAGTTCAGAGCTGCTGTAACACAATTGCATTAGAGTTTCTTTATCAAGTTGGTCATTGTAAGCCCTAATTAAAATTAAAAAAAAGTATATTCGAAAAATAAAAAATCTTCATTGCCGACGAATGTTATGGGAATAGAGAATTGAGAAGTTTTCTTTTGAGCTTTGATAAATTAGTCTTATTGGTGCCAAATTAAAATAGGCGGACAATTCGTTAGCGGATTTACAAACTTTTTTGATCGCTAAATAATTTACTTGAGTTAAGCATGAACTTTGAAATAACACACGAAATAAATGTACCATGAAACTTGGATATCAGGGGTCCTACTCTGTAATGCCATTCGAATAATGCCCTCAGAAGCGGAAACTTCGTGTCTAAAAAAACGCGTTTTGGGATAATTGATGTTTTGACCATGTCAATTTGTTGTAATACATTTAAAATTAAGGATTATATATTGCATGATTTAAGGTACCCATTAGTATTCTTAAAAACTTTTATTAATTCAAGATTAATATTTTATAAAAAGGAAAGGCTTATTTAATACAATTCAGATTTTCTAAACTTATTTCAAACTGTATACCCTAATGAACCACCATACTTGTCACTGTCTCAAACATAAACATCAAATTTGGATACTACATTTATTAGGTTTAAAACATTAAAAAATAGGACAAAAAATTTAACAAAATTAAAAAAATAATCCGAAAATAAAACTTAAAATTTTTCTATACTATTTTTATATTTATTTTACACTATTTACGAACAGACAAAAAAGATTAGTGCATATACTTTTCACACTATTTTTTTATATTTGTTTTATACTATCTCTTATAAAAAAGAAAATCGTAATTCATGTTACTTTATAACAACAAAAAAAGAAAGTAATCTCTTTAATTAGATGTAAGCAAAAATAAAATAAAAATGCAGAAAATAACAAAAAATATACTAAACGATCTAATTGTAATAACGTTTTTTAAATGTACCTTAACAAAAAATTAATGTTAGCGAAGAAAAAAGCAAAATATTGTAAACCTAATAATAAATTAAAAGAAAGAAAAAAAAACGAACCCTATTAATAAAAGGTAACAAAGCTAAGTACATAATCCTTTTACATGTGAAGTAGTCTAATATAATGTAATGAAAACAGCAGCAAAAATTTTTAAACTAAGTTATATTAAATGCTATTAATTAAATAATTTAATATTGTAATTTTAATTCAATAAAATGATCAATTTCAATATTCTCAGTGTATGTATTCAAAAAATTAAGAAAAAACAAAAGCAAAAAAACAAAAAATAAAATCATACAAAAATGCTATGTTATGTGTATGAATTTTTTTAAGGATTAATAATGTAATTGCAAACTTATTGCGTATAGATTTTTCCACAAAATATTCTTTTTCGAACAATTTTGAATGCGTTCAAGAAATATTGTAAATTCAGTGTGGGAAAGTGTCTACCCGATAGGTTTTATTTATCAGTGTATAAGTGTAATTGCTACTTACCTATCAAAGAAACCATATTAAATGTAAATTTATACGTGAATGTAGTAAAATTTGTAAGCTGCTAAAAAATGTAAAATAAGAACATACTAATTGAAAAATGTTCGTTGATTTTTTTTTTCAAAAAAAAAAAAAAAAACTTAAATTCGTATTTGTTGTAAGGGATGTTATTGAATTTCAAACCTACACATCTGTTATATTTTTATCAAATTTCTAAAATTGATTTTTTTTATATTCTATACAAAGAAAAGAAAAGAATTTCGAATTTATTTTTCACTAAAATTTTCCTTGATTCAAAACAACTAACTGTTGACCTGCAATGCTAATGTTCTGACTAGTAGAAGTCTAAAAAAAATATATAAAGACAACAATGAGTAGTAAAAATGTATAATTTTCGTTTTTGAAAATCTAACAACAAGACAAATGAGTAGCATATACATATTCAAAACCGAAAAATGTATAAAAGAGACAAGCACTATGTGCACCATTTTAAAAAAAGTTTTTATTGAAAAATCTCAATTTCAGAGACTTTCGTATATAATTGCCATGAAGCAAAACAGTTTATAATTTACTATTAACGACTTAAAGTCCCTTTGATAAACCCTTTGTATGAGCAATGGCTTTGTTTTGTTTTAGGATTTTAAGATATTCAAATAAATTTATATTCAGAAAAACCATAGATACTCGGTTTAGCTTAATTTTCACCACCATTCTGTTGTATTCATTTCGATCTTTTCTACAGAATGACGAGGATTCGAACAAAAACATTATCTACCTTGCAGCCGCGATCTATGGAGAGGCACATAGCGCACAACTATTTAGACCCTAAGTCTTTTCAATACATATCCTTTCTAAACTCAAATATGAAAACAGCTATCTCCAATAAAATTTCTATCATTAAAGAAATCACCTTTCTTTTTGTAATTGAAAATGCGCCAAAGTTTCTGAAGAATTAATATTTTCATGGTTTTCAGGTAGTTTTTTTATTTATTTCTTATTAGAATTCGAAATTTGAGCACCCCGAACCAACAACTACGAATTTAATTACTTATATGAACCGTTCGAACACGCTAAAAAATTGTATAATTTAATTTGTTTTAATTTTGAAGTTACTGTTTTTTTTTTCGTAGTAATATTGTCTTAACAAAAAGTTAAAATAAATTTAATACAAAATGAGCAGCTGAAAAAAAAAAATTTACAACTTAGTTGCAAATAAAAATTGATAAAATATACAAGATGAACAGTAACCACGCCCCCCGTTAAATTTAATAATGTCTAGTCGTATTTTCAGTATTATAAAATTATTATGTAACAAATGCAACAACAGCAACAACAACAAAAAAGCAAAACATTTTCAGATCCATGTGAAAATATGAAACATACATTAAAAACAACATACAAAAATTAAAATTAAGTCAAAAACTACTTTGTTTTTGCATATTAAAAAAAAAAAAAAGAAAACTAAACTAAAAATTATGTACTAAAAGTAGATGAAAAAAATAAGCAGAAAAATAGCGCTAACATTTTTTAGAAGCATTTTAATTCAGTTTTCGTATATAATAACAAAAATACAAACAACATTTATATACTCATATATGAGTAATAAAATAATAATATAACAAAAACAAAAAAAAAAAATGAAAAACAAATAAAACAAAAAAAAAAACAAAACTAAAAAATATTGATGTCTGTTTTAGTATTTAAGTCTATACATACAAATAAATATTTATATATAAACTACATATATACATACATACATCTATATAAATAAATGTAAACAATTATAATCAATTAAAAAAAAAACAAAAACAAACAAAAAAATGTATCGTTACTTTTTTGTGCTTTCTTTGTATTTAGTTACCTATTATTTTTAATTTTTGTTTGTTTTAATTTAGTATTATTTTTGATTTTTGTACTAATTAAAAAAACAAAGAAATTTCATTGCTGTTTTATTTTTTGTAAATTTATTTTTGTTTTTCTAAACATATTTCTTCCAACTTATTTTTGAATTGTTTGTGGGCTTTTTTTTGTGAGCAGGTGTTCACTTGCCAACCATTTGATAAAAATTTATTTATTTATGAACATTTTTCTACGTTATTTACGTATTAAAATAATTTCGCCAGTCAGTCTGCTTATATTAGAACAAGATGTTATTTATATAGGGGTTCCTGCAAACATTTTTCTTGTAGTCTTCCGTAATTTTTCGATGCCGTATTTAGTTTTTCCAGTCTGTTGAACCAAGTGATATAAATATTCTAGTATCTGACAATCGTTTCTAACGTCTGTAATGATGGCATGACTTTTTGAAACTGACTGGATTATCCTCTTAGCTGCAGCGTTGTCTTCCAATCGTTTGATGTGCAAAATAACCTTTATGGTTTGTAATCGTTTTGTATTGCTTCTTTCGTAGTAAATGATTAATTTTCTTTTTTTTTTTTGTGATACAGCATACAAATGTGGAAACAAACAAGAATACATCTCGCAAATGGTGTCCATTTCGGCTTCGCACATTCGTTCTCTTTCCAACACATTTTGCACGACCTTACATAAAATGTTAGGTGTTAGGTGGCATAAATTTCATGGAGAATATTGGTTTTCAATGTAAGATGATCGTTGAATAATAAAATAGTAGAGAGCTGTTAGGTTCGGTGAAAGCGGCGGCCGAATAAAGTCGCCACTGCGCGAATGTGGCGTAACATAGCCATTGTGTCCCTTATACGCTGTGGTGCTATTATTTAAGCCACTGTTATGGATGGTTTTGTACATCTGGCTCTCAAAATTGGATGTCGTTCAATATAGAGCACTACTGATGACAACTACGGCACCGGCTTCATTAAATCTTTTGGGCGATACATCGTACCGCGCAGTGCTCTTATGTGGATGTAACTTTCACTGATGAGCTGTTCTTGGACTATCCGTAAACCATTTCCTGCAGCTTGTTAAAGATGCCAATGATTTGGAAATGGGATTGACCACTCAATCTCAAATTGCAAGTTTCACTTTATATACAATTGACCTAAAGTTTCCAAAAAAAAAAATTTTGTATCGTTAATTTCTTAATTCTGTAAGACCCTCGGATCTCGGATGTCAAGTAGAATCTTCCCTAAAATATTTAAGACTAAAAAAAAACAAGAAAAAATTTTATTGTTTTAAGTGTTCTTTTCATCAACTATAATTTTTGAAATTTTTACAAATACCCCTAAATTGTATTTGTAATGCATCCCTCTTTATATTTCATAAAGTCCCCGATCATTATTATTCCAGGTATAGTTGGTACTCGTTAACAATAACAATATCCTTGTTGCATGGACTTTTTTTTATGGAATGTCCTTGGGAGTTTTTGTTGTTGGAACTTTTTGTTGCGATGATGTTGTTTTATTTTTTTTTGAAAAAATGAAAAAATTTTTTTCTGGGATGAACCATCCCACACAACGCAAAAGTTGCGTTCAAAATGGTGCAGCCCTTTCATCATATAAAGTTCCGAATGCAATAAACTTCAAGTGCTTGAACTTGAAGAGCATTTCCGATTTGATTTGAGGTTTTTGTGCACAAAAGCTCGAAGGACTCACAACGTGACGAGTGCACTCATGCAGACATATAATTTATATAATTGTTTTAAAATTAGTAATTTTCAAAATTTCGTTTTGGCAGATTTTTTGATGTTTTTCTTAAAATGCGGTCTATGAAAAATCGATACAGGGCTAGTCAGCGATCAACTGGTTAATTAAATAAAGAATCGGCATGCTGTGATTGTAAATTCAAGGTGCTCTTAGCTGGAGCATTGTCTTCGAATTGCTCGATGTGTCCGTAGCGATGTAGTCGTTGGATTGAATCTATTTCCCCGTAAACCGTCCACATATTCGGGACAAAAATGCTACCATAGACTTTTCTTCAAAAGATGGTAGATGGCTTCGCTACTCTGTTTATTGTTCAACACTTTTTTATAGACAAAATTAAGCAAACTTAAAGCTTCGAATCACAAGAAAGGTTTCGCAGAGAGATCGCTGCATACCCTAGCAGCTGAGCAGAGTCCTGAAAGATAGTACATTTCATGGTAATTCTTGCCCTACACACTCCATCTTGAGGTTACACAAATCACATGATTTTGGAATAGCTCAGATTAATTATTGCCATACCACACACAAAAATCTGCTTAGGGAGCTACAATAACATCTGACTAGTGTTGACGAAAATTTATTAAGCTAATTGCATGCAATTAAATAAAAAACATAAAGTAGAAACTGAAAGAATAAGTGACTTGGAAACAAAAATCAAACAAACAAAAAGCATACAGCGATTGCGAACCGAAAGTTTTTACTTCGTGTATTGGAAAGAGCTGAACGAGCCGGCGCACCTTGAAAATAAAATTACAAAAACAAAAAGCATGTGGTGATAGCTAACCGAAATCGTTGAACTTGAGACAAAATTACTCAAAGAGAAAGCCTGCGGGATTTCTAATGAAATGTAACATTCTCCCGACGGCAAAGTCTGACCACATCCATGATTTTAATTTGTAGCCTTGATTCAACTACGAATCCGCAACCGAACATGTGAAAGCTTGGGCTCTACCGTGAGAGTGCGGCCCTGGGCCGAATCATTTAAGTTTTTTACTACTTAAGGAGAACCTGTTTTCTTTCCCAATTTTTTTCAAATAGATGAGCAAAAAAAAGTTCTTCCTTTTTAGGGCAATCTACTTGCCTTACATAGCTTTGAAATCAGCAATAAATTTTTGAATGGTATAATATTACGAAAGTCATCTAAGGTTCTCCAACTTCGTGGGTCCATAAAAGCCGCTGGGGTTTTGCTACTGGCTACGAGTACATTTAGCCTGTGTAATTAGATCTCGGGTCTCAGAAAAACTTGAGGTATGATCCGTTGGGTTGCGTTGTTATATCTGGTATTGTGGTATGTTTCTATGACTACAGTTCCACGTAAATTTCACTGTATATTTTCTTTTTAAAATAGGTTTTAATTTTTTGCTTTTTAATTTGATACATATTTTGATTATTTTTCTATAACGTTTTGTTTTTAACATAATTACATTTAATTATGATAACAAAATTACTCTTTTTACAAAAAAAAAATTGAGGAAAAAAAAAACTTAAATTATATTTGAATTTTTGTCTGTGTGTGTAATTCAGTAATTTATTATAAAAAAACTTAAACAAAAAGACGTCTAGTGAATATTAGCAAAACAACAAAAACTAGAACAAAAACCTATTAATAAATGAGAAAGAAAAAATGTCAACCGCAACAATAAAAATGTTGATTTAAATAATTAAATGTGTGTCTTTTATGTTTTTGTTTTTAGTAATTTTTAAACTAATAATAAACAAAAAAAAAAGAGAAACAAAAAAATGTGTAAAACATAAACCCAATTGAACTAATTGTATAATTTAACAAAAAGAAAAAAAAAAATTATACTAATTGTGTCTGAGTATAAAATGAAAAACATTCAAAAATAATAATAATAAAAACGCAGTCATAAAAAAAACCATGATGATTATGAGGAGATAAGAAAAAAATCTATTACAAAATATTATTATTAACATTATTATTGAAATAAAACTCGTCTTTAAAAAAAAAATGGCATTTTCTTTTATTTTTTAAGGCAAAGGGATTTCTATGCTGAGTATATAATATCTGCAAGGTTTTTTTTTGGCAAACATCCTAGTATCAGTGTTACAGTATTACTTATTTGATATGAAATATTTATTTGATATACCCTAAGCAAGACGTTCAATCATTCTTCTTCGTTTTTTATACATATTAAGAGTTTTGACAAGAAAATATCAAAGGGCTGTATCCTGCGGCGCACGGTGATGACAAGTCCCGAAAATCCAAAATCATAGAATTTGCATATCGGTTAAAATACATTTCTTTCATTTTCGGTTTCCCTTTTCCGCCGAATTTGGAGTTGTCAGCTATGATTGGGCGGACAGTTTTCATCAAGCAATCAAACTGTTAGATATTGTATAATCGCTATAAAGGATAGTCTTCAAAAACCATATTACTGCTCGAATTCTGAGTTCTGGATCCTAAATCTCTGAATCTGGCTATAGTGCTGCCAACTGATTATTAAAAGATTCGAGTCGATTGAGTTTTCGAAACTTTATTCAGATAATTTGTCTTATTACTTCATTCTTTCATACAATGCAAAACATATACAACTGTTAAAAAAAACCATACATAATATATTCGTTTATACCATACCACATTTATGTATTATTTTACATTTAACTTTTTTTTAATCCTAATAAAATGGCTAAAATTTCAATCAAAAACATTTTCTTCTGCTTAATTTTATGTAATAAAACAAATACATAGGTTTCATATTATGTTTATATTATCGATTTATGAAAATACAGTTGTCTGGGAAGCACTTCTTTTAAAAATGTGTAAAGTTTAAAGTAAATTTACAATACATATTATATAATATTTATTTCCTTAATTTTTGCAAAAATTTACAGTTTATAATATTTTCCTTAATACAGAAAATAAACGAAATTTAACAAAATTAAAGAGATAAAAATATTTTGAACATACTTTTTTCTTTAAGAATTTTTACAATGAAAATAAAAAGTTAAAAAAAATACAAAATAAAAAATAATAAAGTAAATACGTTAAGTATATAAATTTAAATTAAAAATAATTAAAATGTATTGATGTATAAAACTTTATAAAATGGCCACAGTTTTTGTTTGAATTTGAATTTTTCTTTTACTATAAAATAAGTGAATTTTGATTTATTGTTTTTTGTAAGCTTACAATTTGTCACGCCCCCAACGTAACTGCTAGAATATTTTTGCTAAACTTGGTGTGCGTCGGAAGGGATTCCAAGAGCTTGACGATAAACTACCAAGTCGACTTTTTGGCGTTGTTTTGCAGCGTAATTTGGGTTTTGTTGTTGTACCTGTGGGACTGCACGAGCCAGATGAAACGCCCGATGAGCTGGCGGCCGAAAGTGTGGAAATTGAGCCCTTGGAGGAAAGTGGCTGTAAGAAGAAAAATTATAATCAGTGTTTTAAGCAGACAATGAATAATAATTAAGTTCAGAGTCGGTGATTAACAATGAAATTTGCTAAGGTGTTAGGTAACTTAAAGTTATTGTCACTCAATATATTTCACATTCAAGAAAGAAAACAATCTGTATGCATCAGCTTATCAGTCAGCATTGACCAACAAGCAATCTCGTGATGGAAAGTTTTTTTTGAGCTTTCACTTGCATTAATTCTCATGATTTCAAGTTTAAGTCAAAACTGCTCGCGAGCACGTCGGCTTTGTTCGTTTCTTCAATTACATGAAAAAACATAGCAATAATTTCTCTCATAGTTAATAGCTTTTGAGCTTTCTCTTTCTTCAACACAAACACAAATTTAAATTTTTCTCTTTACCGAACAGTGCTGTAAGCCACTTATGGCTAAGATTCAAGCTCACATAAATTGTTGTATATGCGATTATATTCGCGCTAAAGCTCGCATTCGCTTACCTTTAGGTAATTTCTATCCATCGGTGTTATGACTTTCAATTCCAACGTTGAGCCACATGACTGTATGAGACGCACAATTTGCTGATGCGAATACCACTTGACATCGATACCAGCGATCTCGACAACAAAGTCACCCTCTTTAATGCCGCCCAACTGTAAAGAAGCAAAATATCAAAGAGTTACTTAGTGCTTAGTAGCTACACTGTGAAAAAAACTTACATCTGCCAAGGAATTTATTTCCACATGCGCTATAATCACTGGTGCATCGCCACGTACATGAAAACCAAAGCTTTCAACATCTTCTTTGTACAAACTGCAGCCAACTTCATGTTCCTCCTGTGCCGATGGACAGTGACAATGAAATCGTGTGCCATCATGATAGATGGCCGAACCCTTCTGTAAACGTACACAACGCGGCGCTGTCCAATGACGACGCGCTGAAAATATTGCAATCGGTCCTAGACGTTTGAAAGGATCTTCCACTTTGTAGGAAGTAAAATCTGGTCCGGTTAACGAAAGTGTGAATTTTGAACATGCTAAAGAGAAATTTGAAAAAAAGTTGAATACATTTTTTTAATAGAAGCAACTGTCGTCGTACCTTCTACGGATGCATCGATAATATCAAAGTCATCATCAATATGCATCTCTGGATTCTCTTCCAAATATTTTTCGTATTCATCCTGTGTTTTGTAGTAGGCTTCTTTGATGACTTGGGTAAGTGATGTTTTATTCTGTGAATAAAGTGGATTTTAATGTACAAATTATATTAGCAATAAGTTTCGAAAACAATTAATGATTGTTTTTTAAATGGTGAACATCTTTACTGGGTGTGATAGTAAAAAATTAAACATATTATAATGCTAAAAAAAAATCAAGATATTCTATAAAAAATTTACAATTTTTCTTATTTAAACAAATATTTGTTAACTTCAAACCTCACAACATTCATGCTAACAATGGAGCCATCAACAACTCCTTTTTTACTCATAAAAGCTGTCAATAATTGTAAGTAATAGAAAAACTTACAAAATCAAAATTCAACATACACAGGTGCTTACACACACAACTCGTGTTCATGCAAAAAAAAAAAATATTTTGACTCCAACTCACCTTCAAGAAGCGACACATTCGCTGCAGGCGTTGCGTTTCTTCATGACTAGCCAACGCTTCTTTTAAATGGGTGCGTTTCAATGCTGTTGCGCTCTGACCCTCCTCTTCAAAATCCAGTGTAGTGGCCTCCCCCGCATGACCGATGAATGATTCGTTTGATGTTGTATGGGTTGTGCTTTGACTCTTCTTCGTGCTCAAAGAGGTTTTGTCATCAGCAGCATCAATGCTGCGCGATTCATAGTGATGTGCTAGCGCTGGGTAAGAAAATATACAACAGATGAAGAGGGTAATTATAGAAGATATAGACAAAAAGACAAATAGTTGATATTTTATTAATGAATTGATTTCACTCAAGGCAAACAAGTTAACGTTAAGCGACAAATAACCAAATGCAGCAGCAGCCGCGCTGATTTATTGGTCTCAAAGATTTATGCGATGGCATTCTGTAGCGCAACTATGGAATGCTACCGCTACTGTCAATAAAAATATGGTTGTAATAGAAAAACTTGCTTACCTTTATAGTATTCAGCTTTGAGTGGCACCAGGCCAGCCCAACATTCTGGCAAATATGTGTGTGTATCGTTCGTTTGTATATTTTTGTGCATTTCCATATATTCTGTAGTTAATTTTGCTGCCTCACCGGCTAAATCTTTGAAGAGCTGTGGGTTGTTGAGAGACAATAAAGAGAGAAAGAGAGAGAGAAAAAACAATTTAGATTTATGCAAAAATTTTGTAACAATAAAGAAAAAACTGCAATGAGTTCGTTGCTTAAGTTTTTTGTTTTGTACAACACATTACAGTGAAGTTCGTGTCTTCATCAATTTTTTTTTGTGAGTGGTCTTAAATAAAAATCATTCAAGATATCAGATTATAGGCGGTATTTAAAAAAGGCACTTAGTTAAGATCTTTCACAGATGCGTTTTTATGGTGACTATTGATGTATGAACATTTTTATCTCGTATGTAATTTAGTAGGAGTAGCGATACGTCAAGGCGGCGATGCGACACATCACGCAATGCTGGATTTAAATAAAATAAAAACTCATAATTCTTATACTACTAAATATCGTTTTTGTTGGAGAACTAAGCCAATTAGTGCAGGGTTAATAAAAGCATCAGAGATCTGTTCACAGCGTCATTCTTTTTGTATTACTAAAAAGTTTAGAACTGGTATGTTAAAACTTTAAAAATTGGCTTATAAGAGGCAATGCAGGTGACCTTATTGAATTTTATTTCATACCATTCAATGCCATCTGACATTTATTGATGAGTGTTTAGAACATTTTTGATACTTTTCGACTTTGTCGATGTTTTTCAGTATATATGTGCTATTCAATGATCTTCAACGTTATCGATGTTCCTTAATTTTTCTCTGTAGATTTTGGAACTATACGATACCTGTTCCTAAAAGTTTGGGGTTTGTCGATGTTTTTCAATACTTTCCGATACATTTCGGCTATCATACTTTTTTGATGTTTCTCACTGCGACTTTCTTTGAAATTTTCAATATTTTCCAAAATTATTTATTCAGTACTTTTCGCATTATATCGAACTTTTCAACATTTTTCATTGCTGTTCGATACCTTGGATTTCTACAGATTTATTCTATAGATTTCGAATTTTTCTACTTTTCGAAGTTGTTCCATATCATTTTATTGATTTTAATCATATTTTACTATACAACTCAATACTAAGAAAATTCTATATATTAAATTATTCCTTTTTGTCTAATATTATTCGATACTATTTGACTTTTATCAACTTTTTTGATATTTCTCAGTACTATTCAACTGTTATTGGCTTTTTCACTGCATTTCAATACTATATAGAAAACTTTTGATACTTCCCAATACTTTTCTATGTATTTTTTCAATGGCATTCAATATTTTTCTATAAACTATTCGTTGCTTTAAGCTTTTATCGATATGTTCGATGCTTTATTGATATATTCTGACTTCTTCGATATGTTACAATACTTGTCGACTTTTTCATTGTTTTTCGATACTACACGACTCATTTAAATTTTCTTTTGTCGAATTTATTCAACTTATTATTCATTAATTTTTCATACAGGAATTTGATATCCTTTTTTAAGATTTTTTTTTGCCAATTTTTTAACAATTTAATGAAATTAATAAATTTAACCGTACTTACATGACTTGACTCCGTAAGTCCCAATGCTTCAATTTGAAGCTCTAATTTTTCGAAGAGACACTCACGTGCCTGTGACAACATCAAAGATACCAAAACATCTAACACTTGTGGTTTTAAGTCCATAGACGGTGCATTTGTGAAGGTATCATAAATGTGACGAAAAATACCAGCTGCACGTAAGAAACTATCAACAGCAGCATCGAGGCCCTTTTCTGTAGTGCGATCATGACGTGCGCCAATTTGTGTGTAAATGGCGCCTAAATTAAAAAGTGTGCAGGCCTTCTCAAAAGCAATAGTGCGTTGACACGAGGGTACACCTAAATGAAATGATGCGTAAGTTTATGTTATAGAGCTGCAGGAAAAGCATTAAAAAACTTACCAGTCAGCGAGTCATACCACTCAAAGTAAACACCCAAATTTCGATCTGGTGGAAAGAATCTCCTTTCGACATAATACAAAAGATTGTAGTAACGAAAGAGTAATGCAACACCTTGTGAATCGCGTGATGGTGTTTTGGAGGCCTAAAAGAGATTAAGTTATAATAATATAAATGATAATTTTCCTTATGAAGTGTAAATACCTGTCTTGTATCGGTTATGTCTGCAATTGCATCTGTGTAAATATTGGGCTCTTCACTGTAGTGCTCTAATATAAAATCAGCAAAAGGTTCCATAAAATTGATTTCTTTTGTTTCTTTCAGACCCAGTGGTATCATCGGCATTACGTTATCATGACTGAAATTGTAGAGAAAAAAAGTAGATTGATTAACAATTTGTACGAAATTTACGAAATGCATTAGTTAATTCCAGATATATTGGCAAAAGACTCATTTTTGTCTACAGCGCCATCTGGAGCAGATAACACCTGAATTAAAAAATGTGCTATTTTCTAATGGAAAATTTTGTTGGGACTATTCGTCAGAATTTCCAGTGGGTTTTGAACGCCCACTTTTTCTCAAAATAAATGAACTTAAAAATATAAAATTTATTTATATATATTCAACGATAGAAGTCGATACAGTCACATCTAGCTTTATTCCAGCGTCGTAATCTTTAAAAAACTTCAATTTCGAAATCCATTAAAAACAAAATAATATTTAATTGTAATCGTGCCACAATGCATGGCATATAAATTGTATATTTTTTACAATGCCTTTTAGCAATATTGAATGCAATAAATAAAGCTATTTTCCTATAGTAATTAAGTAAGTAATCGATTGCTAAAGTAGAAAACTTGAAATGACTTTTGAGCACGTGCGCCTAGTGCTAAATGCTCGCGTATATGCGTAGAAAAAATAACAAAAGTAAAAAATTCTACAACTATTTTAATTACAAATGCGATATTTGCCAAGAATACAAATTGTGTTGCAATAATGAGGAATGGTTTTAGAATTTTAGAGAATGTTGCTTCAAATAATGTTATACATGTTTTTGAAATTTTTTTTTTTGCAGCTGCTTGTTTCAGAAATATCGTACTTTTCAAACAACATTTTTTCAGTTAATTACAAAAATAATTAAAAAAATTATATTAAACAGATCTTGTTTGATATTGTCTGTTATTGTACATTGCTTTAGAGTTGGAAATAATTTTGAATGAAAGATCAATTTAGACATTTTCAGCAATTTTGCTTAATTGCCTTAGATATGTTGCATACCAAATTAAAGATTTTTCGATACTTATCGACAGCAATTAACTTTTACGATACTCTTCGACATTTTGCTACTTTTATCGCCTTTTTGAATATCACTTGAGGCTTTTAAACTTTTTGTATTGAAAAATTTCGCACCAAATAAATAAGTCAATAGAAGTCTGTAGATGTCATAATGTTGCTAGTAATATCAAAATAATCGATAAAGATTAAAAGCATTGAACAATTTTTTTTTTCGAATAGTATAAAAAAGATTCAATAAAATCGATAAGAGTCGGAAAATTTCGTTAAATTGCAAAACATTGAGTAAGTTGAAAAGTATTGGATAGTATCGAAAAATTTCTAAACACATCGAAAAATATCAAATAAGATTAAAAACTTTGAAAAAGTCGAAAACATTGAATATCGACTTCTTTGATATGTTTGGATACCATTCAGTCATAAATGAGCTTTATGGCTGAGCAAAATTTCGCTCACATTTTCTCATTTTAAAAGGATAATAAAAAAAAAAAAGGACTTGAGAAGTGAATGCGCTTCTTAAAATAAAGTCCCGGCCATCTTTTTGATATACCCATGCAATGAAATGATTTCATTGAAACACTGAATAAAAAACAACTTATGATAAGGAAATACGAAATATAGGCGTAGCTGTTAGAGTGATTCATTCTGAAGTACTTTTTACAGTAGGGATTTTATGACAGATTACGCGTGAATCGTGTCAAACTGTATTGGTATTTTTGTTCAGAATTATCTGACACTTTATCATGGAAGTTTATTAAACTCACTAAAATTTCATCTTGAAATTCATTTTAAGTGCACATGATTTCTTAAAATAATGAAACTACACATAGACTTTTCCTTAGAGGTTGCGTTAATCCACATGGATTAGCCGGTTACGATTGAAGAATTAGAAGCCAACATTGGCCGTCTAGTTCATGTGATCATACTTCTAAAATTTTACCTATGAGACTACGTAAAGTCCAAAGTCTACTTGAATAAACCGACTACTATTGAGGAATTGGATGCCAACATTACTCGCGTCATTCGCCAAATACCATTCGAAGTGCTCAAATGCGTCATCGCGAATTGTAACTTCAAAATAAACCATGTTAGCCGCAGTTATGGCATACAGTTGAAAGAAATTATCTTTAAACAATTAATGTTAAGAATGGCTCTATTGTATGATAATAAAGATTACGCAGTAAAAAAAAATTTTTTATTTATTTTTATTTTTAAAGAAATATCTCTAAATGAATCAATCTATACAAGTGTATGCGATAGCTTTCATAAAAGTAAAGGCTCAATTTCGTCATATAAAGCAAACAGTCACCAGGAATAAAATGAAGTTTTATATATAGATATATTTTGACGCAACCGAATAAAAACTATATAGGATTACTTAAATAGGTATGGTATCTTCCCTAGAAGGATGCAATTATCTTCGTCATATCCGTCACAGGTGAATCTTCAAAGCTAACAAAACGAAACTTGCTAAGTAGACACTAGCTGAAACACGCAGTTAGTAAGTTAACAGCCCATCGATTGGACAAAAAAGTGGATGGAATTATACAAGTGGGCGTGGGACCTCCCAATGAAGCATAAATTGGAATATAATACGGTATTTTTTGAAGTAAAAAATGTGCTCTTCTAAGAAAATTAAGCTGATTAAAATTTCGGGAGTAGGTTTTGGTAGGTTCAAAATATTATTGTAGCCTTTCTCAATAGTACTTCACACAGGCTATGGTACATAAATATTACGCAAACTAATGACAAAATATTTTGAAAAGGTTGTAAATGTCCCCTAGTCGATTGCAAGAGAGACCATTCTTCTAAGCCATGCCTTTGCAGAAATGTGTTTAATATTCTTTCTTGTGAGGTCAGGGATGGCTCTGGTAATATATATCAAACTTTTTCTTACGAATTGCTGCTATAAAAATTTTATTCACATAATTTTGATAAGCCGCCTACATCTTCTACATTTTCGTACCAATTTTTCATACAATATCTTTTTCTAGATTTCTACTTCTTAAAAATAAAGTTTATAGTCAGACTTGCGAACTTCTTTCAAAGTTTCGAAAAACTTCTTCATTTTCAATTTGAGAATCATGAAAACAATAACGAAAGCATTACTTGTAAGTGTACTAAAATTAAATTATTAAAACATTTTGAAATTTAGTGGAACCGTCTTGGATAACAAAAACTCATTTAACTGTAACTCAATATTTTTCGGAATAAGCAATCAGGAAAAAACTTTTCTAAATTTTCTAAGCCTGTGTAATTTCCCAAAAAAGTGCATTTCCATTTTAAAATAGCGCTATTAAAATTAATTAAGAAATTTTGCAAAAATTTTTTTTTTTTTTTGCAATTTTTTTTACAAATCATAAAACAATATAAAATAAGCTAATCATTTCATGAAAACTGAAAATTAAAAAATAAAAAAATTAAAGACTTACAAACAATTATGAGCAAAACAAAAAAAAAAAAACAACAGCAAAAGAAAAACAAACAGAAAATATAATTCATAATAATTACTATAGCGTGAAAATCCGCCCGTGTCAGTTAAGCGCACTCAGACTGGCCGGCACAAATGTGAACAAACATCAGCTAACCGACAGAGTTAACAATATTTTTGCAGTTATTTAAGTTAATTTTGTGGCGAATCAGAAAGAAAGAAAAGAAAAAAACAAATCGAAAAATACCCACGTTAAGTAACAGTCGGCGCTAGTAAATCATAACAAGTGGCGTTCTAAATTTGAAATTTGCATAAACAAGGCATGACTGTATGCTCTAATGTTTAAATGATTTCATGCGCTTTTTTTTCGATTAAATAGTGAAAAAATAATTTGTTTTTTATATTTCAAATATTCAAAGTCATAGTAAATTTTGTATGATTTGTTGTTGTTTTAGTTTGCGCTGTTCCACTTAGTTGCTCACCGAATGCGCGCTTGACCATAACACTTTGAAAAAGCAAAAAAAAAACAATAAGTATGTATTAGGAAAAATTTTAAAAAAGTTGAAATGAAAAATGAAATTAAAAATTTCACAGGCTGTGCTTTCGTTTTCACAAAATAATTTGTCCAATGCAAGCGAAAAAAACAAAACAAACAAAATGCACTTTTCATTGGAATGCATTTATGCTTTTTGATAAAAATTGACTCTCTAAGAAATTATAGTAGATTATCCCTTGGAGTTATAGTAGACTATAGTAGGCTATAAATTGGTGTTATAAGTGCGACTCATTTAGAGGCTTTTTTTTAAATAAAAAATTCACTTTATCTGGAAAGCTTTACTATCATATAATAGAACCATTATTTGAATTTATTTTTTTATAAATAAATTTCTTTCAAATGTTGGCTGTAACTACGGCTAACATGGTCCATTCTGAAGTTCTAGTTTTCGATGACGCGTTCGAGCATTTATAGTGGGATTTGACAAATGACTCGCATAGGTAATGTTGACTTCCAATTCCTCAATTGTAGACGGCTTATCCATGTAGACTTTGGACGTCTAGAGGTGTTATATCACATGATTTAGGCGGCTGAATGGTTCTCGCAATAAAAACACGGTTTCACGAGCTGTGCGCCAAGTAGCGCAATCTTGTTGAAACCAAATGACGTCAATAATGAGCACCATCCAGAGCTACTTTCCAGCCGGCTTCATTTTGAATGAAATGTGGGCCGATGATTACACCATTCCATAAATCACACCAAACCGTTGTTTTGTCTGGGAATAATGTTAGCTCTTGAACGTAGCTATTAAACCAGAAATGGGCCACATCGCTGTACAAAATTTTGGTCATAAATAACGTTTTTTCTTCTCTTGATTTTCAAGAGCCCAAATACTGAAACTTTTAGCTACCGCTATTATTTTTCGATAGATGCTGGATGTGATCTATTTGGCCGCACATTATCCAATAATGAAAATTGAGTTTCAAATTTTGTGATGATATAGCGAACTATGCTTTCGGTAGTTCAATTATGTAGACCATAAAGTTAAAGTTCACTACAGATTTTTTGATAAAAAAACGAAATCAGCATTTTTTAACAACATTCAAGGGTACCATATGGATCAAATAATCAAACTAGCTTGGACTTATCTTTAAAAATTCATCTATAGACATTCCATTGAATGGAAATGTAGCAAAAGCGTGAATTCAGGACAAAACCAAATAAATTTTTACTCTTGAAAATACTCGTATGTCATATATAGCCCTAATCAATTAAGAATGTTCAAACGAAAGATTTAAGCGAGAAACTTGCAATAAAATTAAGCATGTGTCATGTGAATTTTGCCATGTATGTATGTATGTATGTCATGAGACAAATTTTTTTTTATGTCCGAGCACACAAATAAAAATTCTTTGAAGAAGAATTGAGTCGCTTGAAAGGTGTGGTCGCTATTTTGGTGTTAAGCTGCGTTTGAATTTCTTTATGTAATAAATTCTGATTTAATCTGATAAAATAAAAGTTCATACCTTAAACCTAACTGAAAAAATAAAGTAAAAACTAAGCACAGAACACACCTAATTTTTAAGTATCTAACAACAAACTTGAACATTTCTCAACTATCGTCAAATTTAAAAAATAAAAAATAAAAAATTAAAGTAAATCACATTTCCGCTTTATGCGAGCAAATTGTTCCCAGGTAGCATCAATCTCTGCCAACTCAATTGAGGTGAAGCAGCAGCAGCAGCATCATTATAGGTGCACACGTTCTCAATAAAAGCAGCAGCAGAGGCTTGGTGCTACGCTAAAGTGGAACGCGCGCTTCAATTAAACGCAAGTCTTCTGCCTTAACAATGCGACATTTTTTTTATGTTTTTTTTACTTTTTACTCAATTGCACAATGCAAAATTATGTCAAACTCAGCAAATAAAAATAAATAAGATATATAAACTTTTATTTCTTATTTTTGCGCATACAGCTTAAAGGCGCCTAATAAGCTTAAAAAAACAATTAACTACAGCAGAGAGTTCTTATAAAAAAATGGTATAAAATCAGAAGAAAGGGCCCAAAAAATTCTCTACAGACATCAGTGCGCTACTTTTTTTCGGGGTCATATTGTTGCTTCTGCTGTTGTTGTTTTCTGTTTGTTGGCAATTTATTTATGGCTTAATTAAGAAGTTACTCTTAAGCATTGAAAACTTAAATTTTTTTTCGAGCAATAAATTTAATACTCGTATGTATTCGCAATTCATTGAAATAAATTTGCGAAGTAATAACAATTTTTCTTTTTAATTTGTGTATTTTTCCCAAGAAGTGACATTTTTTAAGTGTGTTAAAAAGATTTGAACAAAGAACTAACTCATTGCCCTCATCAGAGAAGTAATACTTTTAGCCTTACGGTACCATCGATAAGTATTATTGGTATTTCATTATTTGTATTTGAACTATAGCGGCTAAAGCTAAGACGTTTTGTGTATTTTACCATCTATGAAATGATTTTCAAATTAATCAAAAAATTAAGAGATAGTAGGTTATGCTGAAAGAACAAAAAAAAAAAAAAAATTAAACTCAAAAATATTTGCTAATTTATTGTTTGTTGGAAAACTTTTTTGTCTTAAATCAATTGTTGTTTCGAAACTAAATGGGCATGACACAACCGCAATGCCCCATGCTCATAGCTGTACAAAACCCATTGAAAAGCCATGTGAGCTTGACTGTTTTGGTTTGCGTGTGGCACAGCAATTCGCTAGGATCTTCTTTACAACAGCTGCCCATACCCATATAACATTTGACTCGCATTGTTGTTGACCTTGCTATGGCAATATACAATAAACTGTTTGTGTCATAAAATTTAACGTTTATTTCATATAAACAACATGTTGTTTGTTTGCTCATAGCATCTATTAAATTTTCCTTATTTTTCATTGTATTCATTTTGTTTTACTTTTTTTCTATTTAGTTTTATTTGTCTATAAACTTTTATGTTTCATATTAATTTTTTTGTTTCCGGTACTCACCTTTCATTTTGATAAATTTCCACCGATGAATTCATCTCGGCCAATTGTTCTTTCAGTAATTGTAAATTTGAATTGACAAAGCTCAACTCTAATGCGACTGTATCGCGCAATTTACGATTTGTGGTTGCCTAAATGATGAAAGAAAAAAGGTTTTTTTTTTTTTAATTTCATATTTCAACTAAGAGTTGTTTTTTCAAATTTAATTTAATTCTTATAAACTAACCTTAAACAGATTTTCGGCACCAGCACGCAATCGCATTTCTTTGTTAATTTCCTGATTTAATTTGCAACGTCGACTCTGTAATTTTCCACGGCATGTTGCGGCACGCGGATCAGAACCCTGTAAATAGTAGATAAAATAAATTTTATTTTAAATATTTCAGTTAATTGTGTAACTTTTTTTACAGTACAATGTTATGATTTAAAAAAAATGAGTCAACACTCAAGCCTAGTTATTTAGGTATGTCGTAAGAGATCTTTATTACCTGAGGGTTAGTTTTAACATTCTTATCTATAATGGAATCAGAAAACAATGTCAAGTATGAATCATTTGATAAAGTTTTTGTAAAAATTGTAATTCTTAACATTCTTTCTTTAATTAATATTAGTCAGCTTAAGTTCAATGGCACCGCACTTTAAATTTAAGTTGATAGCATTTGATTTCAAGGAAAATATTGGGAGCTATTGTAAAATAAAATTGTTTTCCCAAAATCTTCGTTTTTATTAAATTTTATAGTTTTTTGAAAAATATCAAAATGTACATAACTTAAATATAAAGAGAATCCTCACATGTGATCATCTATGGTAAAGGAGAGTTTATTTTCCTGCAAAAAAAATTCTCAGTCGGCTCTCTTTTATCATAAATGGTCATATATACGGCTATTAAAAAAAAGTCCTTGTAGAATATTGTTCGAGGTAAAGCGCTGTAAGCCGAAATACTTTTTATTTCTACCAAATTTAAGGGTTTAATTGGGCCATGATAAAAACTAAAGGTGCCTTAAATTTTTTTTTTCAACTTCTTTTTAATAACAAATTTTAACTCATAAATTAGATTAAAAATTAAAAAAAAAATTTGACAAAAAAATTAATTTACATAGACTAAAATCAACGTCAACTGACACACGACTATTTGTAATGCAACATAGGCCGCCCAACAACACATAACATTGACGATGACAACAACAATGACAAACCATTAACATGAACAACAAGAACAAAAGAGGTTGTTGACTTCGTTTGAATATTTTTGTTGTTGCTGTCGCTATTATAGCTGTAGTTGTTGGTGGCCAAAACAAAAACAAAAACCAACATTTACTTAGCTTTGAGCCAACAGCTAGGCCATGTTTGTGCTGTTGTTGCACAAAGCGATTTGGTAGTAAAATTTATTTAGTTTGGCTTATCGCAAGCTATAATCAGAATAGACACAATAAAAACAAAAACAATAAGAATAATGAGAGAGACAAACAATAACAACACCAACAACAAAAACATTAATAGAAAAACATAGAAGAAATAGAAAGAATAAATTGTGGTTTCCTTGTATGCGATGGGGGAGTTAAATATTCACAGAGGATTCTTTTTTTTTTCAAAACTGGAAAATTTTGTCAGTGTAAAATTGGAAAAACAATTCTTAACAATAGTGCCCAACCACCATTAAAATGGAATACAGGCAGCAGCAGCACCACACATCACTTCACTGTTGAAATGCGAACTTCAAATCGTGGCAACTTCAAGTGTCACGTAGCATTACTGCTGCTGCGCTGTTACGGTGGTGACACAAACATTGACGTTGCAAATGTGGTCTCCCAAATATGGTTTGCCGTCACTTTAAGCCAAGAAGCTTAAGAACACTCGATAGAAAATCGCTCAGTAGCCAATACAATAAGAATTTGGCTTAAAGGAACGCGCTTATCTACTGCAAATGCGAGTAAGGGAAGAGAAATGTAGTTAGTGCGGCGTAGAAAACGTGTCGATCGGAAATACTTGTGAATTGTGTTTTGCCGATATTTATGGTTGCTGATAACAATTAAGGTTTATGGCTAGAGTACACACACACACACACACATATGTGCTGAATATAAACAAACAATTCGAAATAGCAACAAATGCGGAAATTGTTAAATTTAATTAGAGAGACATGGCATAGATATTAATTGTAACTTTGTTTGGATTTTTATTGTTTGTACGAGTATATCGGATCGTAAGATTAACATTGTGATTAAAAATTTACAATCGAAAATGTATTGCATTATATGTAGTATTGAGTAATAAAAAAGTGAGATATATTGATGCCAACCGAAAATTGTGCTATTGAAAAGTTCTTATAATTAGACCAATTTGGTTTCCGTTTCTGATTTCAAATCTTGGTATAACTAATTTGTTTTCAGTGTTAGTAATGTATTTTTTTTAAAATTTCTTTTCACACATGTATCAATATTATTGAAGACAAATTTTTTATATACCTATCAAGTAAGCCACATCTTTACCGGTTTCTGAGCATATACAATAAATAAAAGCATAGAATTTAATTTAAGAATTTCTTCAACAAAAATTTAAATCTCATAAAGAATTTCTTGTAAGTTTTCAAACAAAAAGAGCTTAAGTTTTAAAGCATTTAGGCAGAAAATGGTGAACCTTTAAAAAACTTGATAAATCTTGCTTTAATTACTAATGGATATGTTAATTTTTCTAAGCAAGCTCAAATCTTCTTGTTGACTACTTGATAATGCTCAAATGCATTCAAATGCTTCTCCAATTAAATCTGCAACGGCAGAAGCTTAAGTGAATGCAAGAAAGTTGCTTACAAAACATATCTTAGTATGCCGCCTCGTCAAGGTATCTCATGCATGTAAGATACTCGATTTCAATTAAGAAATAAATGCAGCCAACACTTTTACTTTATGATTTTGTTTTTGTATTGTATAACACTCGAATAACCAGACTTGTTACAATTATGACAGCGAAAGTGCTGTATTAAAATTAGGGTGGATTACTATAGTAAATATTAGATCTCCAGAGAGTTCTTTTGTAATTTCTAAGTCTTAAAAAGCGTACGCATTAGAAATCTACGTGGGCAACTGCGTCATTGTCATTTATGTTGCCGTTCTCCCTATAGTCTTCTTTATCGCTTTTTGTGTTGTGGTTTTTATTGTCTTCCGTTTACACATTTTTAGTTCTTTTAGGCAGATTAGCCGTTGAGGTGTACTACATCATATATTGCTTTAGTTTTCGTCTTCTTTATATCTCAAAAACAGAATTACCAGACCGAATCCTGATTGAAAGACTGATTGAAAATTGCGGAATTGTTTGTCCATAAAATGTGTGGTTTTTCAGAAGATATAAGAAGGTACGTATTTCTCCGATTTGATTGAAAAACATTTAAAAAAAATATTTTTTAGCTGAACATAATTTTTTTGATCAATTTTTACAGAAACCGATATTCATGTGAAATTTCACAAATCGGTCAAAAATCTCACATTTTTTAGCACTACAAATTATGGGGCAGATTTGTACTAATAAGAGGAAGAAATTAAGTATATTAGTTTCATGCGGTCCAAACGAAATTTGAGGTCAGTAGAGCTTTTTTTTCTCAAAGTTGAAATCTAAATAATTTTTCTCAATATTACAAATTAGTAAGGCAGATGCTGATTTCGATTCTTGATACAAAAACATCCTCAGTGAAATTAAGCTGATATTTCGATGAAAAATTTCCAAGTAAACATTATTTCTTCTTTTACATGAACGTGTTAAGAATCATAAAAAAAAACAAATAAAAGCACTACAACGAGTCACAAGAACAGAATAAAATCTTTGGCAGTATTTTGCCTTTGATATAATTATAAAGATGTCCACAAACTTGAAAACTATTCACTGTATTTGCTCGAGATTACTGAAGATGGCTCTGTGGTATGAACTGAAACCGTGGTGTAATTTGCTATGGCATTTTTTCTTATTGAAATTTTTTGCTTTTTCCTATACAGTAATGCACCTACTAGTGAGTATGTTACATGTTAGATGTGATAGCATAAAATATACAAAATTTAATTTTTTGTCTAACCAATGTAGTTCGAAATGTAATTTTTTCATGATTTAATTTAATATATTTATTAAATTTCTAAAGTGGGACGATATATTTTAATTTTGGCCTGGTTGAAATAGTGACTAGCTGCACCTTTGTTATCATCAATATATGGCATTAAAATATAGCTACCCATACTTGCGTTCCCAACTTTTTGTACGGAAACAGAAAAATTTTCATTATCATTGTGTTAAACAAAAGCTTTCTAACTAAAAATATTTACAAAATGTTGTTGTAATTTCTTGAAAGAACAATAGAATTTTAATTAAAATGAACAGCTGAGCTAACGCCATAAATCTAAAAATACAACCATAAACAAACGCTTCTGACGCGCGTCAACAAAACGTATGCGTTAGAAGGAAAATTTCTAAGCTCAATTAAATAAAGTGCAAGATGATCAGCAACAACTCATCTATTTTTATCTTAATTCAGTTATGAAATGATAAAATCTTTAAGTTGTTTACTAATTAAGATAACAAGAACGGCAAAAGCAAAAACAAACAGCAACTTGAAAGAGTTGATAAGGAAATTTGTTAAAATGAATGCAAAGGGCTTAGAAAATTGGAGATAATAAAAGAATTTTTATATCTTTTTTTAAATAAAAAAAAAAACAAACGCTGAGCGTTTCCGTGATAAGTTGAAATTCTACTACTGTATGGCGAACTATGCTGTTGTTGTTGTTGATGCTGTTGCTTCTCGATGGTGTTGCTGCTGCGAGCAACGCCATCTAGCTACATTGAAAGTTAATTAACATTGATTGCAATGTGTAGAGAGATTACCATTGTTGTTGTTGCTGTTGTTGCCATTTTTGCCGCTTCGATTAACTTTAAGCTGCATGCAACATTGCGCATGTCATTGAAAATTAATTTTTCCCTTTTTTTTCTCTGCATTTGCTAGCAAGTGGAAGAGTAGAGTATCAGTTACAAAAGATGAAGAACCAGCGGAATCAGGACCCTTTGTTATTTAAAAAAAAAAGAAGACAACATAGAAAAGTTCCATACAGAGAATAATATGTGTATGCGTGCATTGCATTTAAAAACAAGGTGCATTGGAGTAAGTTTAAAAATATTTCAGCACATAGCGCCCCTGGCGGCGTTTAAAGATCTTTCCCATCGATTCAAGCAACACACTTTTTTTCGAAAGTTAAATTACTTTTTAGGACGATTGGGGTTGCCATTGGTCATGACGAAGTTTAAGTTTTTCTATCAATTGATGAAATAAAACCATTTCAAAAAACATTTTCCAAAACACTCCCCTAAAGAAGGGCCAAGGCGTTCCTGCTAATATCGCATTAATTTTTACCAACTCTTATTCGCAAAATTATTTTATCTTTTACACAGGGTTGTGTGATAGTCAAATACACACTTTCAACTGCTTTTAAAAGAACTGCCTTACTCATTGTTTATAATAGTTCACAAGTCTTTAAACAAGTGTTCACAAACTTTAAATTCACAGCATATTAGTCTATTTTCAAAGATAGCTCACTAGAGACACGATGTTTAAATATCCAATAGGCTTATAACTTGGTGAGGCAGCGTTTTAAATCATACCTGTATGTACTTTGTTACTGTTGCTTGCCAGCTGTGAACGTCCTCTTATTAACTTGTGAATAACATCTTGGCTTTGATGCCTTAGTGACATTGGCTAGTTATATCAAGCGAGTTTCGAGTATATATTTTTTTCATTGTAAACATATCTTTATTTAAGTTTTGCAACACATATTTTATTGTTAATGCCTACCGGAACTTTGAACTAGGCGTGGCATGCAAGCTACAACTTTTAATTCATAATTTTGGTGATATTTTTTGCAATCCGCTTAGTTGGAATCAGACAAAAATTTTAAAATTTTTGTATAAAGTGTATTCCCATATGACAATTCCATTGGCACCCTGTAACGCTGTCGTTAACACATACACATACACACACATATGCATGCATACACATATAAAAGTAAAGAATGTGTAGGCTGTGCACGTCTTGCATAAAATTTTTAACATTTACTGGTGGTCCTATACAAAACATGGCTAACGTTAGTGTTGCTACGCTACTAGACTTGGCCATATCCCTCCAGGCTATAATTGGATTTTCTCCATAGTTCGACTTTTTTCTTATTGACTTTCTTGGATTTTTATTTTTTTTGTGTTGCACTGTAGTTTGTCATGTGGTGCGTTTAATTTGCTGTAAACATATTGCAATAAAATGATGTATATATACGTCACACAGTGCACCTTTTATGTCCATAGCTGAATTAAAAATCTATAACTTTTGAACGACCGGAAAATTTCATTAAATTATTTTTATTGTGTTCAAAAGTTTGTTTGTTGTTATTATAAAATAATATAAAAAGATTTTAATTTTAAATTAATAGCTTCATAATGTGCTTTTATTTTCCTAAAATCGTAAATTTCAATAAGGGACGCAAATACACGCAGCAAAACTATATCAGTTGTTAAATGGAATATACCGTGAAACAAGATCTTATACCTCGTATTGGTCTAAATTAAGGCCTCCAGCTTTTGGTACGCATTTGTGAGAGACCAATTAATTTGTATTGAAAGCACACATTCTTAATAAGTAGTTATGTTATTAACATGCGGAAGGAAATCGATATTGGTTCGCTTACATTATAGCTGGTGTCAAAGTTGGAAAATATTTAAATTTTGCAGCTCTGTTAGCCCGCATATCTCCGAGACTAGCATAGAAAAAATCCAACCCGATTTAAAAAACTCAGTTAATTTTCAATTGGAAAAGTATAAAATCAATAAAAATGCTGTCAAAAATTGTAAGGTTTACACTTATTTGCTACAGCACTGTGCACTGTGCGTCGTCGTCATGCTGCATGCAACATCATTTAATTATAAACAACAGCAAATAAAGTAACAACAGAATTAGCATGTTGCAGCAATGAATTAGTTGCAAATTGTATATTTTCTTTCGTTTTGGAATATTTCAGGTGAAATTTTTTCTTAATAATTCTTTAATGCGTACAATTAGACAATGTACCATATCTTTAAGTTTTCTTTAGAGGCGTTAATTTTGGTTTTACAAGCGCCGCATTTGTCTCATTGCAACAGTGTAGTGCAAATATTTTATAGCTTTTAATTTAACATTGAATTGCATCAATATTGGCGTATTTATAACTGTGATTGTTTCTTATACATTTTGCTTTCTGTAAAATCATCACGTTTCATGTTGTGTCAATGAATTCGTGCTATTGTACTTGAGAGCTTCTACTTTGTTATTTTATTTTTATAAACTCATTATTTGATTACTGAAGTTGGCATTAATGAAAAGTACCCGATTAAATTAATACATATGTATGTAATTTATGCGACTGATGAGTGGTTTTTTAATTTTAAATTTAAATAATGCTTATTTTTATATACAATATATTTCGAACTTTTAAAGCTGATTTGCTGAGCAATGTATTGAAATAAAAATTATTTTTTTTAAGCTGTGTGATATTTGGTATGTTGGGAAATCACAGCCACTGACTAATGAAACGTGGTTTTCCTAACCATTAATAATTTAAAAAAGTACAATTGTTTATAATGAGTACCCGTCTCAAAAGTTAAATATTTTCAGAAAAATGTAAGTGGGTTTTCTGGAAAAGTTGGTAATTTTTTTAATCAACTGTTCAATTCTTTGATCTTGAACGTTAAGATCATATGATATATATACACTGAATCGCAATTACATAGCAAAATGGTATATAAAATAGTTGTCTTTGCCTTAAACTTCCCTCAGCTGCATATATTTTACGAAAGCTGCACTGTGACAGAGGCACTCGTTAGACGAAAAGTGGGAAGGTTTTAGACAAGTGTTATTGTGAGGACAGAAGATTATATAAGGATATGCAAAAGAGGTGAAGACAGACATTCAACTTTATGTACGAAAATAGGGTGGTTATAGAAGTAAAAACTTTAAGCAATATAATCACTAAAGTTTTCAAAGGGATTGAGTATTGGAAGCGCTCTAAAGAGTTGGCACGTCATCTCCTACAGATAAAAACCTATTATATAATAATGGTTTCATCAAGGAAATACAAAGAAATTCTTTTTAAGTGCCCTATATGACAGAAGCATGTTTTGTATAAGTGAAGAAATTTAAATTAATAAATCATGAAAATTTTCTAAAGGATATTCGAATACAAGTCGAGAAAGCCTGAGTCACTTTTAGAACAAAAATCGGACAGATTTGGAAAAGTGGGCGTAAATAAGCAAAATATTGGAAAAAAAAGAAAGGGTCTTGCTGAAAATAAAATACCTAACTATAGAAGCACTAACTGTAGAAGCACGCGTGAGTTTTAAATTTTTATTGAAAGGGTATTTTTCCACCATATTACATACTGGCTGGTTTTACAAAATTTACTTGTTAAGGAGGTGCCATGTCCTCTTTTGAAAATGCGCCAACTTTTTGCCTGATGGTAGTCCGAACCATTTTTTTGTACTTGTATGATATTTGGTCTCATTATTTTAAATCATTCTCTCAGAGTAGCGTTTTAAAGTTTCTCTTTCTTTGGAAGGTGCCACTTCCACCAAGTTGGCTAATTTTTTGTCTAGAGCTTTCCGAATTATTCTTACTATTTGTGTGAAATTTGGTTACTCTACCGAAAATAATTCTTTCAGTAAAGCACTTTGATATTATCGCTTGCATGGAAAGTGCCACACCTCTCGTCGAAATTCACCAACTTTTTTTCTGGACCCTATCTAAGGTTTCTCAGGATTTTTGAGAGATTTGCTTACATTACTTCAAATATTTCTCTCAATATAGCGTTTTAAATGTTTTATTCTTATGTGCGGTGGGCGAGTCCGTGAACCGATTTTGCCTATTTCCAACCTCAAGAAATTCTTTTGAAGGTGAGGCCAGTCTGCCAAATTATTATCATCTTGCTTGGTTTTTTCGTAATCGTGATTTCCACACACAGACAGACGGATATGACTAAATCGAATTGAACTCAAAACGGGTGTATTCACACAAGTTGGCGTGGCACTGCCCACATATACAAAAACTTAAATGTTTATGTCAGAAAGATGCAAATACCAACAATGCAAAAACTGCGATGCAGTGCAAAAGACAAAAATCAAGGTATAAAAATATATATGCAGATTGAAAAGAGTCGGGTAGACAAAGATATAAAAAACGAAATAGGAAGTAATCAATAAAAGTGTGAAAGAGTAAAGTTATTGAGATTAAAATAGAAATTCAAATATGGACACCAATAGGTTAAAAAAAGGCTAAGTGAACAAAGTCACACGCAACAGCAGCTACATAGTAGTAATTTTATAAATGTCAACGGCATTCAAATAATTTATCCCATATTCAAATAATGTAAAATGACCTGCCATTATGATAATGACATTGGCCGCAAACAAGGCAAAAGAAATGAAATTACAAAACTGTGAGCAAATTGATGAGTTTAATAAACTGTTTTCAATATAATTTGACTGATTGTGATATTGTTATAATGTGTTTAATAGTTTACAAAACCGATACCGGAAATCGTTTACCAAAATAGGCGCTTAAAGTTGTGCCAACCAACAACAGCAACAAAAAAAAAAAAAAAAACAGACCGCAAATTAAAAAATTAAACACTAACAACACACAGTTCATTGCACAGTTAAAGTTATAAGTCTCTACACTGAAAGAAATCATAGTAAAATTAATGAGTCTTACAAACAATAATTAAATGAACACGTACGAGCGCGTAAAACAACAGATAAAATATGAAATATTAAAAAATAATTAAACTATGCATACAATTAAGCTATAAATAATTGAACATGCTTGAATTGACGAAGTAATAAAAATAATTTTTGAAAAAAAAAATTAAAAACAAGTAAACAATACATTAAAATCAAATTGCTGGCATGTGCAAATTTACAAAAAAAAAAAAAAATTATAAATTTAAGTTCAAGTTGAAGGAAATTCAAAATTAATTTAATGCGAAAAATTGCACATTAATTGTTAGATTTTTAATTTTTTGTTTGTTTTTTCATAATTAATAATGAATATTTTTGTTGCGCAACAAATGTTGTTTTATATTGCAAGTGCTAAGTTAAGTTAAGTCATCAATAATACGAAAACTTCCTAGCAATAGCAGGTAGCGCTTACATTAATCAAAGAATTTAAATATAGTACAGTGGCGTCTTTACCATTAAGACACTGCAAACGTGAGCTGCTTTTAATTTACATCCTGTTATTTGTTTATTTCATTCAAATGTTACTGCCATCGTCTATGCTACTGCTACTGCTGTTAAGTAATAATGACCTAAGCTATAGAAAAAACATTTGAAATATCGTAGAAAATACAAATAAAAATTTTTTTTTTCTGCTTCATAATACATAAGAGAATCATAAGGAATTCTATTCACACAACATTCAATGTTGGCTACAGAGTTACGCGCGCGCGCGAGGTGCGTCTTCAATGATTCTGCCAACACGTCTTTATTGTTCTTCAATAAAAAATAAATGTAAAGAATACGCTTTTTTTCAACAACAGCAATGATAAAAATAAAAATATAGCTAAAGGCTCTAGTGTTTCGATTTGTTTTTGT
Source organism: Meiosimyza platycephala (assembly GCA_963662105.1). Classification (NCBI taxonomy): domain Eukaryota; kingdom Metazoa; phylum Arthropoda; class Insecta; order Diptera; family Lauxaniidae; genus Meiosimyza; species Meiosimyza platycephala. The sequence goes on from OY759208.1 coordinate 24,217,109, forward strand.
TGCGGCACAGTATTTTTATTTTGTACAAAGTTGTACAGAGTTGTACAGAATATTAGGAGATATTATATTATAATATTAAAAACCTATTATTTCAAAAAAAGTTTGCTCAATTTTTATTCGAAAAATTTTGCATTCGAACCAAGTTAGTTTTTTTTATAGATTTTGTATCAGTGAGCCCAAGTAAAGTTTCCGTTCTGCTTTATCATTTCGGACCAATTTTAATATAGGTAAAAAAAAATACTACGAGGAGCATTTTTCCACAAGAGCAAACTTAAGCGTTAAGTGGTGTTTTCAATGTTTAAAATCATTCCTGAAAAAGTTGTATATTCCATTTAAAGCAATAAAGCTATAACTTATGTAAAATATTCATAATTTTCCAACTAACAAACACTGTGCATAGCGTTCGTTAGTTTCTGTCGTAGACCGCTCTGCAAACGTTGGTGGACTGAGCCGATTGATTGCTTTGAAACTCTTTTGTTGTTTACACTCGCCTGTACTCAACTTCTTTTCATTATGGTTAAGTTGAAGTGTTGCCTCTACACCGAAGTTGTCGTTTTAAAAATAGAAATTGCAGAAATATTGTTGATTTTTTTGTTTTGTAGATTTTCTTGTTATTATGTATTTATATCTTTTTCCGCTTATTATTTTTATATTGTACTTTGGTATTTTTTTTTTAAAACCATTAACTTCATCAGTTGGCAATAAAATAATCAATTCATGAATGTGAAATTTTCCTTTAGGCTATAAAAATGAAATAAAATGTTGCTTCGAAGTTGGTACTCAAGATTCTCAGACAGAAAACCGAACAAAGAACATTTTTAATATTTATACATAATACAAACCGTTTATTTTCACACTTGAGAAAGCTTTAAAAATTTATCTCTTTCAAGTAGTAAATGCGCTGTTTTAACTTAAAAAACTTTTAATAAGTTATATCAAAGAGTAGGACAGTAACCTTTAGAGTAGCATAAAAGACATAAAATAAAACTTTATAGAATATTTTTTGCAAATATGCACAAAATTATTTTAAATAAAAATTTCTAATTCTATTTCCTCGTCAGTCATCTGATTGTTCTTTTTTGTTAGATAATTCCGTAACCAATTTTTTTTAGCTCTAACTTGTGAGTGAAAAAAAAATCCCTCTGATATCGATTTATTTGCTGTCGTCAGCAAAAGTAGCAATCATATTTATTTTCATCAGAAGACAGTTACTACTCTTATCACAAAATTGTTAATATAAATTCATAAACGCAACAGAAGTGATAATATTTGCACTCATTGTTGACCGATATCGATAAGTGTCTGTAAAAATTATACAACATTGTTTTTCCACAATACAACTATTTATCTATTAATCATAATTGAGCGAAAACTATTTATAAATATACGTTCATATGTACATATACATATATCTGTAGGTGTTTATACTAATGACTTTATTTAATTTTATTTGTTTTCGAGAAATTACACTCATATTTTGAACTGTTGCCCAAGTATATGCCAAAATCGACTTAATTAGTTAGTCCGAGAAAATATCTGTGAAGGAGTATCGATTTTATTTAATTTGATCTGATATAATCAAAAAAGGAGTTTGTTTTGGACGTAGAGCATGACTCAGATTGTGTTAGGTCTCGAATTTGTACAGACTATGTCAGGAGCGTGGTACCTCCTCAAAGTTTTAAAATTACTACGTCGTGTCTCGCAAACCCTGTAACGTATTGTAATGAAATTTGTTATAATATTCAGAATAAAAAATTCGCGGAATTAGAAAAATAGGTAGAGCGATTTCTTTGAATATGGTGTCAATAATTTTGTTGAAAATTTTAGATAAAGTGATAAATATAAATAAACTTAGTATTTTAACTGGCAAAACCAAAAAATTTTGACACTTTTTAAGAAATTGTTACGATTTTTATATAGCAGGTCTACTTGCTCTTCATACATATTACAGTAAGCTTATGAATAAATACATCCATTTTCCGCAAAAGGGTATTTTAAAGTTAATTTCTAATGAAAAAAAATCCAAAAAAATTAAAACTATATTCCTTACGCTATCAACATTTAGAATCATTATTTTCATTGGGCTTACAAAACAAACAGCCGAAAAACTGACGTAATCAAATGTTTCAAATTCTTTTCGAGTTTTACTTTTTATTACCTGTTGAAGTTGATAGATACATAGATACTCGTAGATAGCTGCAAAAGATATCATAGATAATTCTCTTATTAAAGTGTTCATATCCGAGTGTAGGGGTATGCAAGTACATATTAAAAGCTTATTACGCATCTGCTTAAGCAGTGTGGGAAGATTTTGCTGTGTGCATGAAATTCGAAGCAATTGTTTCTATTGAAATAAGCACATTGAAATAATTGGATTATAATGAAAAAAAAACTTCAAACGATAAAATATAGCCAGAGAAGAATTTGTGGTAAAAACAAAATAATTTCAATTGTTGCTTTGATTCTATAAAAAAAAAAGTTTTGTGTGTTTGAAATATCAGAGTGGGGATTAATGCATTAAATTTCACCAGCACACTCAATTTTAGTGCTGGTGGAAAAAAATTCCTCTGCCACAAAAGATTGAATTTTAATGTAGAACTGAATATTTGCTTTCAAAGAATGCATGCAAAAGTCTACTTAGACGAGTTAATAAAACAAAAAAATTAATGTTTTATTTCATATTCAAAAAATTCACATTTAGTTTGTGTTTTTGGAGTTACCTTAAGAAGAAGAAGGACTGCTTTGTTAAAAACTATAAATTTAAAAATCTAAAATAATTCTTTTTTTTCGAAATGAGATTCGTCATCTTATAGTTCAGAGCATTTTTAGTCAATTTTAAAAAACTATCAAAAATCACCATATTTTGAAATTTTGAGCGCAAATAAAGCCAAAGCTTAAACGGATGTTCCCAAACCTATATGTCCCCATTACCGGACTAACACTTTTTCGAAGTGTGGACTCAAAAATTATCATCGTCCTCTTCGGGTAGAAATTATCTATAGCCGCCAAATATGGAGTGTGGGAGGGTGGTCAAACTTGCATTTTTACTCGGACCTGAACTTCTTTTAGGAGCACGCAATGTTCTCAGAGCTACATAAGTTTTCTTTTGGTGCATTTGTTTTTTTTTCACAGTCCGAATTTTTGGCTTTTCTATTATATTTATAAAACTATAAGTTAAAAGATAAATAATTTAAATTTTTCTGAATTTTTTGTTTTGTTGTAATATGTGAAAATACATTGGGAGTATATCCTTTAAAAATATTCTTCTAACGATTCAATATTTCTTTTTTTTTTCTTATGTATAATTTATTTACAAAAAATTTCTTTGAATACCTTGTATTAATGCTAATTGATTTGCTTAAATTCCAATGAAATTGAAATTAAAAATTCCGTTCAAGGACTCTGATCGGAACAACACAACAATATGAGTTCAACACTTGTTACGAGACACAAAATTTACAAAGTCAAATAAATCGACAAAAAAAAAAACTTTGACATGAAAGCGAAAACCAACATGCAAAGTGGTAGTTGAAACAAATTTATAAGCAAAGCACATTTTTGTATACTTCAATTTAATTTTATTGTTTCTTTTTGGATTTCAAAATAAACATTTTATTCATTAAATTCACTTAGCTTGCTAGTGAGGCGCAGCGAAATCCTCAAAAGCGCTGTCAAGCATTAAAATAGCATTTTTGTTGCAGCCACCGCTGCTGCTGCTGTTGTTGTTGATGCTGGTCACAGCCCTATTCACACGCTTGACTAACAAATAACCCATTAGACCGTGGCTTAAATAATACAACAACAACAACAACTACAACGCGCCAAAAACAAATCATGTAACAAACTAGCAACACTAAAGCAGCAAAACGTATTCGTAACATGCACGAAATGGAACAAAATTTGTACGGCACAAAAGAGCAAACAGCAAAAACAGCAACAGCATTAGCACCAAGTTAATTTTTTGCTCCAAGTGAAGCATGAAAAATAGACTTAAATGCTGTGTTTTGTTTTGTCCATTATAGAGGTGAATAAATGCAACAAGCTTGTGGCTTAAAGCACGTGCGTATGTGCATAAATGTGTAGCTGCCATACATTTTAAATGACATTTTTGGATGAGAAAAAAACCATTGATTTAAAAATTATGAGCAAAAGACTACGCAGTTTTTATTTAAAAAATTACTTTCCTTTCTTTGTCATCCTGATCAAAAGTATTTGTGGGCATAAGACGATTCCTTCTAATATTTAAGAGTTATGGGGGTTCAAAAGCCATTTAAAGCATTTTCAATCATTTTTTAGTCGCCATATCTTTTGAATCGTCCATAACTTAGACCTGTGCCTAGACATAGACATTTGAACAAGACTAGATAAGCCACATCATACTAAAGTGTGAGCGACGGGAAATTTGCCTGTAAAAACGTACTGGATCCTTTATGTTTAACTTGAATAGGATAACATAAGCGATTAGATACTAAAATTTCAACCAATTGGTCGTAAGCCACTTTTTGAATAAAAGCTGCAGGATATTTTGTATGGAGACTGGTTTTAAAAGTAATAAAAACGTTAACTTTTAGTTATCTGAATGGGATATTAGCAGCGTATCACAATGGGCTGCAGAATGTATTTATAAGTGCTTAACCGATTCAAGAACGATCAAAAATTCTTGATAATTCAAGCATTATCAATAGCTCGAAAATTATCGATACTTCAAAAACTATCGATAATTCAAAATAATCGATAGTTAAAAAATTATCGTCACGAGACGTCAAGTTATGCATCTACTCGCCGAGTTATCTCGGTTATCCTCGTTTATATTTATACTATGTTTATGTATTTATTACCAGCAGGACCCGCGGCTTTGCCCACGCACTTCCCGTTGTACAACCCCGCCTACATTTACGCAGTATTACTACAGACAATTGGGTCTATTTACAAAATTTGGTATAAGTACTAAGAATAGCAATTAAGTGTTTTCGTTGTATGATAGGAGCCACGCCTCATTGCTTAACATAGATAACATATACAACCTAGTACCAAATTTCAAAACGCTTTCCACCATAGGTGCGAAGGTATAGCGTTTTAAGTGTTTTGTTGCATGGAAGGAGCCACACCCTGTTGTCCTAAAAGTTTAAACTATGTTCTAAGCCTTTCCGATACCAAAAAAATATAGTCGAGGCACGCAATGTCCCCAAAAACAAAATATCGGCTGAACCTTATTCGTTCTCGATCATAGGAGGATTAATTTTTTTAATGTCGCATTATCGTTATCGGTACCGAAACGATGACGATATTCATCGGTTCTCGGTGAAGCACTAGTATTTAGAGAGTTTTTTATAAAATATTGTATTGAATATTTGTATCGACGTTCAAAACAATAAGGACATTTTTCGAACGAAAAGTTGACGGGATCGGACAAGTGAACGGTATAGAGGAATTGAGCTTGACAGCTCCCATATCTGGTATATATGCAATATAACTATAAATATAAAGACACATAAAACCAAATATGCTGTTGGTTACTCGGATTTTGCTAGATCGTTCGGTGAGGGGTTGAACCCCCAAAATTAGCACTGCAACTGATCTTTTTGTAACTTTTCGGCGTAACCTTTCGGTACTTTTGACTTTTATGATGTGCTTCCTTTAGTTTTGGAAACAAAAGTAAAATCGAAAGGAGTTGCTTACTCGAGTGCTTGGCATTCATTGAGTTTTCGTTCAAAAACTTATTGAAATGGTTGAATCTTATACCCTAAATATCAACTCAAATGGAAGAAATCAATTTGCATAAAATATTAAGATCCTTAAGAATGATTTTTGCTAAGAAGCATTAACTGATAAAACTTAAAAAAAATATCAAGCCTTGCTCAGGGCTGGATTACCGCCTACGCCAACAACGCTTGCCGTAGGGGCGGCAAAATGGTCGAAATATATCTTAATTTGCTAGGGTTTTTGAAACTCAAAAATGAGGACCTTTTATTTTAGTGAAGGAAAGTAAATCTATGTAGGATATTTGAGTGTATGAATGAAAGTTTTGGAAGCTTTAATGAAATATATTTAATCTTGGTAGAGCTTTTGAAGATGAGAAATGAGAACCTTTTTGTTTTTTATGCTTGTCAATATTTTTTTTTGGTAATTATAAAGATAATTCTGCCATATATGGAGCGGCAATTTATGTTTGCGTGGGAGCGGCAATTTTCGTAATCCGGCCCTGGTCTTGCTAATAACTTAAAATTAAATTAAAATAACTTCAATTAATTGCAATGTTTTTAAAAGTAAAATTCAACTTGGCTCAATTGTCCGCAGAAAGTTTTATGCAACAACATTTTGCCATTTCTAAACATCTTTTCTTTATTAAAGTTTCTCCAACAAATTACAAATAATTATAATTTGGCATGGCATCCCTTAATACTAAAACAAACTTTCTAATTATTAAATTGACTCAAATATTTTACTAAATAAATTAAAATATTTTACTTAGACCAGCAACCGTTGAGTGTTGCCATGAAAAATTTTCTCCAAACAACGTGTTATGCAAAAAAGGTACCAAAATCACTAAACATTTTTATAAAATTTATTAATTTTCCCATAGTTCGTTGACCATTTTTTATGATCAGCACGAACAGCATAACAAAAACAATATTGTGGCAACAAAGCAACGCAACGCGTCATTTGATGCATTGCATTGTTGTGGTTGTTGCTCTTGCGCGCATGTTGTTGTCATTTTCTCGCTGGTCAAGCGAACGTGCTTCTGCTTCGCTGCTTTAAAATGCAATCAGTTTTTTTTTTCCGCAAAAAAGTTATTTTTCTAGCCATGCCTGCAATCATAGAAAATTGGTGAAATTTTTCTATAAAATCGTGTTTTGGCTGCAAGTGCTTTTTTTTCTCTTTATTTTTTTGTTTTGCTCTTGTTGATGTGACCGCAGTGCGACAGTTTTATGCCGCCACTCTACATTTATGCAAATTTCTTATTTTCATTATTAAATGCACGTTTCATGGTGTTGTGCAGAAAAATGCTGAAAAAAGGTGACATTTTTTTATGTAGTTACTGTTGAAATCCGCCTTAATTGGTATTGGCATGAGCACATTGTTGCCAGCAGCAGATTTCTATTTTTATGAGTTCATTGTTTGTTGTATTAGCGACATTTTATTGTATTGGATAGATGAATGATTTTATTAAGGAATTTACTTGAATATAAATAAACAATTATTGTGTATAATTCTACTGAATTGTTGCTTGCGAGATAATGTTCAATTTATTGTATGAAGCTCGAAAATTTGAAATTCAAGAAAGAAACAATATCGTCTGCTGTTTCACAGAAGCAGCCCTTAAAAACATAAGATTATGAACCAAAAATATGTACTGAGCATGAACGTCCAGAAATCGGATCTTCTGGTCTTCACAAATTAGCATAAAATACCAATATTTCGGCTCCCAATTCTAAACGGCATTTGCTCGATTCCTCAAGAGAGTGGTAAATGTTTGTTCATAATCCTTGACGTAGAATTGTCTTGGAAGCTGAACGTTATTGAAAGGGCATGTTTTGATTTTTATACATCAAAGAGAATGTTCAACAAATTTTGGGGCTTTAAGCCAAACATAGTTTTGTCGATGTATAAAGCCATCATAAGATCTATTCTGACATATGAAACTCTTGTATGGTGAAAGGCTTTAGACAAGCAAACTTATTTGTGAATCTTATTTAAAATTAAGTGAATCTGTAAATACTATTTCGTTTGGTACTGTTGAAACTTTACTTCTCCTAAAATTTCTTGACATTTTCAGTAAAAGGATAGCAGCAAAAAGTACTATTGAACTGAAGGAATCTGGTTTTTGGAGATCGAAACTATATGGCCATGGCAGTATCCTCGCTCAATTTCTTGACTGCGATATTCAAAATAGAACTGATTATATCACCCCCGCTCTTATGTCCGCAACAAACTTTCAAGTGAACATAACTGAAAGAAAGTGTTGGACCACCATACTAAACTCCAAAGAAATATACTCTGACGATTCGAAAATGGAGTTTGGTACTGAAGGTGGAATTTTTTCACCATCATCCATTGAAAATCAGTCAATCTTTTTGATTTACCCTGTTGCTGTAGTATACTGCTGTCTGGAAGGCATGCCAAATTATCAAATTTTGACAGTTTCGTTATATACGTCGAAAGTCAATCAGCCATTCAGATCCTTGGCTCCAATATTATATAATCGCTTGGCAGTAGATTTCAGGTCATATGCGAAATGGGAGGGAAATACATTGGCAAACCAATTGACACAAGTTCTGCACATTAAATTGTGAAACCACTAGCCTTAATTGGGTCCAAAATTGATTGAAAATGTGAAAATTGGGATGGTCAAATATGACAACATGTTGTACGTCTAGCACAATCTGGTCTTATGATGCTGATAGAACTCAAAAAGTGATTTAATTAGCAAAGCAAGATCTGAGAGTTTTGGTTGGTTTTATTACATGATACAATTTTATAGGCTACCATGCCTCAAGACTAGATCTATGTAGAAGTTGTTATGACACTGACGTCGAAGAGTCTGTCTATTATCTATGTGAGTGCCCAGCGGTTGCAAATCGAAGCTTTAAGATAATCGAATGCAATTAGGCCAATTGCGGCCTGAGTTATGAACAATATTTTCATTTCCCGCACTATCCTAACCTATTGTTCATAAACTTTACTTTTTTACTAAAAAAATTTCTACACACGTATTTTTTAATTGATTGTTGCTTTATCAGCTCTTTTAGTAGTACTGATTACCATAGATCTTTTTATATGTAAATTTATTATACAGAAAAGTATAAATTTTTATTTGATGCTCAAGCAAGCTCGATTACATTTGTGTAATTCAATTATACATAAACTGCACCTGATTTCATCAAAATAACGCACTGTCTTGTGATGCTCTTTAACTTTATGCTGGACTAGGTAGTACATCTATTTGTGACAATGGTGTATGCAGAAGATGATTCAAGTAAAGTATGATGTTCTAAAGCAAAGTCAGTTAGGCAGCACGTGTAAAGCACAAACAACAAAATTTCTTTTATTGGGTTAATAAAGAATACATCAAATATTTTATATTCTGCTAAATATGCAAACGGCAAATAAATTTAAAACTTTTACCAAGGAGGACGACCCCAATCTTGATTTAAAATCTTAATTACTTTGTTCTTATGTACGACAAAGCAAAAGAGTTAATGATTTTTTTAAATTTTTTTATGAAAATCATAAATTGGCACATCAGTGGCAAGCAACAAAGTCAAACTATGCCGCAATGGACCACTTTCTTTAAAAACAAACGCCTAAAGCCATCTGCTAACATTTTTTTCTAATAAATGCCGTAGTTCTTCTTAGTCGCGTCGCTTTAGTAAAAGAAATGTGCCAAATGTTTATAATTAAACTTGGCATTTCTTTTATAAACACTTTCACCTATTTGTTGCGTTTAGATATTATTTATGTAGCTGTTTAACGCAAAAGACTAAAAAAATTTAGCATTCAATAAAGAATGCTGCTAAATAAGGTGTTAAAATATTCGCTTATTAACAAAGAAAAAAATTTGAAATTGAATGATGTGTGAATATTTTAATTAAACAACAAAAAAAGTGAACACAAAGAAAAGTTCTTGGAAACAAAAATCTCATATTTACACAAAAAGATGAAGCACGAAACTTGCTACATACACATATAATAATTTCACTGCTATACAAGAGCTATTTCAATAATTTTTTTTGTTTGATTTAAACAAATTTCACTACATCAATTTCTGCATAAAAAAATTAACCGCATTTGCTTGAATCAATCATGCACCAAGCAGGTGTGTTGCCAAACAACTTCCGCAGAAATATTTTGCATGCACTTTTTTTTTCGTTGTGAAAACGTCGTAGAAAAAGAAAACAAATACTTGTAAGTAAATTAGCTCAACAACTTAAGCCACAGCGGCGCTAACAAACAAGTCATCAATAAATATTTGCTACTACTAGTCTTGCCGCTTTTACCATAATGCGGCAAACGAGAAGTGCTGCCGTTTAAAAAATTAAATGTGGGTAAATACACATTTTTATTATTGTATTTAAGTTAAAAAATAAATAATTTTTTTTCCTTAACGTAATTATTTAAAGGTAATTTCATAGCATGAATCATAGAAATGTATCGCGTTACAAAAAATTGCTGCATAAATAAGATTACTCGTAGATGTCATTAATAGTAGCATCATTAGTTTTGGTCTACTTATGGTTTTTATTGTTTTTACTATGGTTTTTTTTACGTTTTTACTGAGAACACAAAAAAAGTGTAATTTATTAGTTTTGACGTATTTATGCTAATGTTTATTTGATTGAGCCAGCAGTTAAAAGAAAATTTCCAACTGCTGTGAGGGTCAATTCATAGCAATTGTGAGTTTGCCGCTTAAATCTTTTGTTTCTGTGATTTGTTGATTTTGGTACTTATTTCTATTTAGAATTATTTATTCAAATTTTAGTTGACTAAGGTTTCTTTTGTATGTGTAAAATTGTTTTTCTTGAAATAAATGCAATCTTGAAATCATTGTCGTGGAAGTTATTTAGCGCAACGATGTAGGAAAATTTTAAGATTGGGCTGAGTTTTTTCTCAGTTGTCCTGCTATAAGCTATATTATCAGCTTGATTTTCAACTTACGAAAACTTTGATAGTAATGTAAGATTCTTTATAACGGAATTCCTGCTGACACAAGTTTAAAGTGCGCTCCGAAAATGGCGCAACTCTAAAAGTAAGTATGAAGTGTGCCTGAAGTCTGATGTAAAAGTGTAGCTTGGGCAATGTAATGAAAATTTGATAAGGACACCAAATAGTTAAAAATCAGCATAAAAACATATAAATCAATGAACTGAAGTTCAAAACATATAAAAGTGAATAGCTAGAAGTTACTATAATGGACTATCCTGTTTCTCAAAGGCTATACAGAAACAGAAACTACATTTAAAAATTTAGACAATATATCTCAGCTACATGTCGTATTCGAACCCAAATTTATTTCTTTAAATTCACATATTACTTCTTTCATTACGTACATTGAAAGAAAACTACCTCAAAGAAGATTTCCGAACTAGGATATTTAGAGTTTGCTCAAGGCCTTTGAAACTTTCTTATACAGGGTGTTTTTTTAGAGGTATAGAACTTTGAAATGGAATGAAACAAAGATGAATTTTTTAAACAGACATAAAATTTACATTTTTCGAAAGATAATCTTCTGGCATTGTAATGTAGTCTAATCTGGAGGTCCAATTTACGATGACTTTTTGCAACATTTGTGGCCGTATATCGGAAATAACGCAGCGAATGTTGTCCTCCAAGTGGTCAATCGTTTTGGGCTTATCGGCGTAGACTAGCGACTTCACATATCCCCACAGAAAAAAGTTTAGCGGCGTTAAATCGTACGATCTTGGAGGCCAATTCACGAGTCCGAAACGTGAAACTATGCCGTTACCAAACGTTTTCAATAAATCAATTGTGGCACGAGCTGTGTAACATGTTACTTCAGCTTGTTGAAATCACGGTTGTTCAATTGATGAACGAAAAAGGCAGTGATCATGGCTCTATAGCGGTCACCATTGACTGTAACGTTCTGGCCAGCATCGTTTTTAAAGAAGTACGGACCAATGATTGCACCAGCCCATAAAGCACACCAAACAGTCAGTTTTTCTGGATGTAATGGGATCTCAACATACATTTGAGGATTATCATCACTCCAAATACGGCAGTTTTATTTATTGACGTATCCATTCAACCAAAAGTGAGCTTCATCGCTAAACAAAATTAAATGGACGTAGTGCGAGATACGTATTTCGAACAGAACCATGATTTTCAAAATAAATTTGCACAATTTGGAAGCGTTGTTCTGGCGTCAGTCTATTCATGTTGAAATGCCAAACCAATCCATAACCAAACCATAAATCACTTGACAGCTGACAACTTAAAGTTCTGTACCTCTAAAAAAACACCCTTTATAGAAATGTACGTAAGGCTATGGTTGGGGTAATACTTTAAATAACTTTTTACATTGACCACACATCACCAATAGCTGATTTACAAAAATTTTATTTATTTATTTATCTCTCGTCTGTAGAAGAGTTGTAGGTCATCATATGAGTTAAGTATTTACTAAATATATATTCATACAAAGCATGTTTACATCTCTATACTTTGAGAACCATTGATTCGAAATGTTTTTTTTTTTAAATCTAATTTTTATTGAAAATGGTCAAAAGGAATCTATTTTTTCCGTATTTTTAATGTTCAAGTTTAAATTTAGATTTGTATGGTTGCCACTTGAGCACCCGTATAGAAATATTTAATTTTGTCCTATTTACTTATTAGATATTTTTGAAATATTTTCTGAAAATCCGAAAATGTGGTTCTGCTATTCAATTTAAAGGGCAAAGCAAAAGTGTACACTAACTTTTAAGTTTCAATAAAACATAGGAAAATTATCTTTTCTTGCAGTGCTTAATTTTTCCATGTTCTCATCAGTTATCTAAGAAATTGCTCATTGGGGCTTATTATACTCTGAAAATTTTTTTTTGTTCGTTGGTTAAGGGTTGAACGTGTGCAACTTTGTCTCATCCTGACTATGCCACTTGCTTGTGGTGTTCCTGATTTCAATTAAGAATATTCAATAAAACGGTTAAAAAAATTTATTTGGTAGAAAATTAAATCATTAGGAATTTTAAATTTATCTTATCCACAAGGGATTGTATTGCTTGATTTCATTTGTGATATGGCTTTAATTACCTCTTGACTCCATGTTTAATTAAACCTTTGAACAACATTCTTACCTGCAAAGAAAAATAAATCAAAATGTTTAAAATCGCCAAAAATATTCAGAAATTTTGTTTAAAAAGCTTGAGCATAAAACTGTTTTATTAAATAAATAAATATTTCTTACAAGATCAGTTATTTATAATTTTTCAATTAAAAAATATTCCTTGAAAACAAAAATGCTGTGAATAAAGTCTCAAATAAGCAACTTTAAAATACATTAAATACATTCTTTCAACTCTATGCTGCAACATTTGTAATGCCAAATAAAACAAAAAACTGCAGCAGCAAACCTGCTTGTAATAAAAAATTTCATTGGCAAATGAGAATTTAAACAATAAGCGGTGCTATTTCAACTAAAAAAAAAGTCATATATGAAAATCAACAATTTGCAGCAATATAACACGCAATGCATTTTTCTATGCAACAACATGCATTGGCATGTGTGGCTTATTTTGGCACATCTGCACATCATCAAATTTGCATTCTAATCGGTGTTTGTTAAACTGTTTTCAAATGGCCAAACATAAAAGCAAACAAACTAACGTTACTGCCACCTGCTCTGATGCGCAGAAAAATTATATGTTACAACAATATGCTGTTAGCAATACATTTGTACCCCTCAGGCAAAAGAACAAAAAAAAAAGCCAAGTGAAGAAGAGCATAGAAAAAATAAAACTAAAAAGTTTAAGGCAGCGACATATTCTGGTTCAGTGACTGAGTGACCTACAAAATAGAGTGCGTAGAGGAAAAAAAAACAAGTGCGGAGAGAAAGAATACAAAGTGGAAAAGCTGTGTGCAGCACAACCAACAAAATGTTGCCGCTCTGATGTTGCTGTTATTTTGCGTACCCATATGCAATGTGTGTAGCAGCAGCAGCAGCAACATGTGAATATGTTGTTTTCTAATTTATTAATAATCAAGTTCTTGCGGTCTCTTGTTAGAACAAAAAAAAAAAAAAAAACAAATAAATAAAATAAAAATTGGTATGTTGATGCGAGTGTAACTGTTTTCTTCTTCTTTGTTTTATGCAAAATTGAGGACATAAACAACAGCAGCGATTTTGAAAAGACAAAATTTATGTGAAAAATATGTAAAACAAAATATTTTCATAAAAGAAAATATAATAAATATGAAATTGAAACTTTTACGCTTAATATTTTCTTTTTATTATTTTGAGTATGCACAAATTCCGCATATGAGAGTCAAAGTTAGAGGGGGTTTGATTACCCCACGAAAAAAAGAACATGAATTTACTCAACGGAAAAGCTTGAAATTGTTCAGAGTAAAATCCCTTCGACTACAAGACTGAAAATAGTTACACAGGAAAGCTTTCATTTGAATGACATCAAAATATCAGCCAAAAATCGTACAAAGCAATTGATGAGTACTCGACGCCCAGAAGAGAAACAGTTGCCTAAGATAACATGATCAAGTTGAGGCTTCGTCCTAAACTATTGAATGTTGGAAATTGTTAAGTAGTTGGCTTATCATTTTCCTCAGGTGACAACAATAATAATAATACAATACTTCATTAACTATATTTGTACATCATGTCGTATGAGTAACATTTAACTTTAGATTTCATTTTTAAAGTGTTCTAAAGCAGCAATTTTATCATTATTGATAATGGTAAAAGTCAATATCGATTTCAAATAATATTAAAATTTTTTGTTCAATTTATACTTGGTTTCCGAAAAATCATTATATTACACTCTAATATATTAAAAAAAATTTTAGTATCTTTCGAGAATTTATTGACAAAAGCTAAGCTTCAAAAACAGTCCCGAGCTATTTGGTTATGTGCATTAAAAAGTTAAAAAACTTAATGACTCTGTAAAATTTTTGCAGCTACTTGGAAAATACTTTATCACTATTCCTCTTTCTACTATCCACTGCTTCATTGACTTTTTGGATGCGCCATAAGACTTGCCTTAATCAAAAATTCTTTTTTTCAAATAAAATCTAGCGGCAACAACTTTACTGGCAGCAGAGTGAATGTAGGTCAGTAGCTACATGCTGTTGCACTTTTTTCAGTTGCTGCTGTTGTAGTTGCAAATGTTGTCGTAAACTGCTGTTGCTGCTGCTGCTGCGATTAAAGGCAACTGTGACTTTTACATTAGATGAATTTTTTACAGATAGTAGCAAGTACAGCTAACCTAACCTAAAAACAGCAACATCATCAACGAAAATATTTTTCATATATTTGCAAGTTTATTAAAACTTAGCAATTATGCTATGTGTATGTGTGTGTGTGTGTGTGCATCAATAGCCGTTAAATGCAGTTGGGCAGGAATTTGATTGACTGCAATGGCATTTTTTATTTTTATTTACAACGTTAAAGTGAAAAATGGCATAAATGAAACGGTTAGTTAAAGTGCTATTTGCGTAGTTTTTCATTTGACAGAAATTGATGAAAATATTGTTAATGAATAGTTAACGACTTATGCGTTTATTTAAGACTGAAACAAATGGTAAAATTGATATTGTTATATGAAAAAAAAGCAATTTAAAAAGATAAAGTTTGTCTTTCGTTTTAAACCAGTTGATTAATGCATGACAGCCAAATCTGTTGAAAATTTATTTATTAGTAAAATAAGCATATAAAGAGCGTCCATAATAATTCTGATAGAGTGTGTTGGCTGCAAAAAATAATACTGCAAACAATGGATATAGCAAATCTACAAAGAAGCTAATGCATGATTTGCATGGAATTCGGGACGCTTAATGTTTTATGCAGATAGTGAAACTTTAATTTTTATTTCACATTTCTTAAGAATTTTTTTACAATATATACGAAGTGTCCCATTTTAACTTACACAGCTGAATAAGTCAAAAATCAAGTTAGTGGTCAAAGTGACCCCTTAAGGTCATTTCAAGGTCGAATTTCCGCTTGGTGCAGAAAAGCTAGTAATCATTGGCTGGACCGCTTCACAATCTTGCCTTAACTGGCTGCAGCTTTTCTGCACTAAGCGGGAATTCGACCTTGAAATGATTGTCAGGGGTCACTTTGACCTCTAACATGAATACCAACCTGAACGCAGAAATTTGTGCTCTTCCGGAATCCGAGGTAAAAAATAAGGGTTTCCATTTGAAAAACTAAAGTTTACCTTGAAATAACCTTGAAAATGTAGGTCAAGGTCATGGTTAAGGTACCCACCAACTTTTATTTGAAACATTTTTTGAATGACTTGCAATTTTTTTGACTTATTCAGCTGTGTAAGCCAAAATGGGACACCCGGTACAATTAGATTCAAATAAGTAACCACTCAGCATGTAACGCTTCGAAAATTTCCAGAAATAGTGCGTTTCGCACCAGAAACGTTTCAGTTGAAATACGTTATAAAAAATTTTTGTTTTCTTCATTATCTTTCAAGGTTTCTGTAATGTTTCAGAAACATTTCTAATGAAATCAAAAGCTGGGAATTAATACATTGCAAAAAGCTTTGTAAAATTACAAATAAAATATTTTTGAAAGCTTTTCGAAACGTTACGTGACGAAGTTTATGTTGAGTTTATAAAAAAGTCATACTTGATTTGATGTTTATTGTAATGTTCGTCGGAGTTCTTTATTGATCACAGATAAAAATAGCTTTTCGGCACTCAAAAGTTCATTAACTCAAAATTTCGACCGTCTAATATGCTGTCTGTATATGCTGTATGACTGTCAACAGTTATAACAAAATAAACTGAGAATTTTCGCATGTGCCTAATAGTTATATAATTGGTAACAATTTTAAGAATTTGTTCAACAACAACAACTAAAATGTTTGTTAACTTAACCATGAAGACAAATTTTCGCATTGAGAGTTAAAAAAAAAAACAAAAATATTATTTCTAAGTAAACGCATGTGTTCCCAATTCTTATGCAAACTAAATTTTTGCATTTACAAAACTTTAAACTATGTCATGAAATTAATATGACCTTTAAAAATATACATACATAGTACTGTGCAGATTTAAAATGCAGCTCTTTTATGATATTTTCAATTGACAATTATTTACGCTGTCATTTAAGATAAATCAAAAAACAAAATAAAATAAAAAATCTAAGCTGAAAATCAACTTTTTTGCTCATGAAATGCATATCTTTTGTTCGCTAGGAAATGCTCGTTAATTATTGCCGCTTATTGTTATCTGCTACTGCTGCTACTTGGCCAAGTTTTGCTGTTGTTATTCTTTGCGTAGGTGGAACAATAAGAAACTTTATTAATGTATTGACTTGTGCAAATTCGCATGTGCTTGGAAACATCAACATGAGCATCGTATATGGCAGTTTTAATAAGCTGTTAATTTACGCTACTTTTGAGTACGGTGTTATTTGATACATTTTATGTTAGAATTTTAAGCCGTTTTCATAGCATTTGTAATACCAAAGTGTTTTAAGCCGATTTAATAAGTTATTTTTGAAATTTTTATGAATTTTTTGACTTTAAAATTTATAGCTAAAACAAAGCTGCTTTTAATGAAGTTT
The DNA here is from genome assembly GCA_963662105.1 of Meiosimyza platycephala. Classification (NCBI taxonomy): domain Eukaryota; kingdom Metazoa; phylum Arthropoda; class Insecta; order Diptera; family Lauxaniidae; genus Meiosimyza; species Meiosimyza platycephala. The sequence goes on from OY759208.1 coordinate 24,234,378, forward strand.
TGTCGCGATTTTGCAGAACAGATTGCAATGTCAAGAGCCTGTTAATCAATACATTTTTGTGCTAAGCTTAACTTTGTTTTTGTAGTGAGTTTTGGCTTTATTCGATAGATAATTTAATGCTTTTTAGTATTTAAATATGATTTAGAGCACATGTACATAGGATTTTACGACATATCGTCGCCTAAATTCTCTTTTGCTCTATAAGTATGATAAAACGTATGCTTATGGAACAAAAAAATTCAGGTGACGATATATTCACAGAAATATCCCAGAGGTTTCATATCATGAGATCGTGATGATCAATTGATTTGATCGTTTGACTTTTAACTGAACTTAAAGTTGAAAATTTTTTGTAAATTTACTTATTCTCCCCATTTTGCAAACGTTATTGCATATTTGCAGGCTGGAAAATTAGAGACGAAACGAGACGAATCTTGATACATAAAGAGGCACTTAGAAGGCCTGCTTATGAAGGCCTGCTTTAGCGGGACATTTCATATAAAAATAAAGTACGTTTGAAAGTAGGTAGGAAGGCCTTCTAGAAGCGCTGCTTGCTCCTGCCCATTCCTACTGGGATAAGATGTGAATATATTGAAAGGTTGCTACATTCACATTTAAATGACTATAATATGGCTAGCAACGTTTTAAAAGTTTGAAGCTTCACCAAACTCAATATTTGAATTGAAGACAGTTTTGATATAATAAAAAAGGGAATATTGATGACATTTGATTTAAACTTAAGCTAAGTTGCTATTCGTTTCGGAACGATTTGTGTAAAATTTTCAAATATGAAAATGCGTCATCAAATTCAGCTAAAAATTTTATGGTTGTTCCACTAAAATGTACATATATAAAATTTAAATTTTCTACCTACCATTTGCTCCAATTTTAGCAAATAGTTCATCATCTTCTCCGACTTTTTCATTTGCGTTTCCACATAATCTTGCAGCGCATTCATCGTACCGTATTTCGAAAAAATATTTTATTGCACTTTACCAATGTGAGAGTATAAAACGCACTTAAACTTCAATAGAAGCTTGCATAAATATAAAGCATTATGCAAATATTGTTAAGAATTTTCCAGCAATTATGTACATAATTTCAAGAATTCCAACGATATAACAAGTATTTTGCTCCAATAAACACAACTTCTTAATAAAACACACTCACAAGCGAATTAACATTAAATTACTAGATACTAGCAATGAGTTGAAAAAATACTGCAATAAAAACACAAGACTTAAGCAGCGAACTTTTCTAAGAATACCGCATAAGAACAAACACTATAAATTAAATTTTAGCTTGAATAAATCAACAAAGCACAAATTAACTAACAGTCAGTTTAACGTTTTACAAAAAAAAAAAAAACAACAACAATAGAAAATTCCGTTTTAATTTCTTACAACAACGAACTTTAAAAGAAAAAACACGTCTTCACCGGATGAAAGTCAGAACGATTCTTTCACTCAACACCAAAGTGACTCTTCTATGGACCCAAAAATGAAAATGTTTTGTGGTTTGTAGCTCTGCCAGTGTAGTATTCTAAGAGTCAGATAGCTAAATTCTAAATGTTGACCATAGTCACAGTGGCGCAACACAAACGCAACGTAACTCTCTAATTCTTATGTGTCTTAAGGCGCTGGCTGGCAAAGCACATAATTATGTATGCCTTGTTGTTGTTGCTTTAGTTTCTTCTTCTTCTTCTTCTCACGTGAGTAAATATGCTGGCTGATTGGCATCCATTGGAGTTAGAATGTTTCTCTTACATCATCATACATATGAACTGTACGTAAGCACCGTAAGAAAAAAGTTGCAAAATGCATTTGAGTGTTCATTTTATTGCAGTGACTTTTATTGCTGTTGCTTTTACGCTTAAGAATAAACCAGTCATAAATGCGTACGCAATAATTGCATCATCAGTTCAGTACTACTTGTTGCAGCACTTTAACTGAAAACAATTTAAGTGTCTTTTGTGACACTTTGCTGCAGCAATTTTGTTTTTTACTACTGCACTAATGAAATAATATTGAGCTGCAATATTTTGCAAGTCGTAGAAATGTAATTAATTGCTTTCTTATTGATGGGAAATACTTTTTGTAATTCATGTAGGACGCAAAGGGTTCTTGTACTTCATATAAGAATTTTTTTTTTATATGGTAATGACTTTGAATTTTATTATATTGACATTATTATTGTCAACTTAATGAAGAAAACCTTAAAGGCATATTGTACCTTTGCAACAAATACTAGTAAGAACTGCTGAAAAAGTAAATGACCAAAAATATTTTAATGCGTTAAGGCCAAAGCTTTTGGCTTTTGAGTTGTTAGTTAATTAATACCTAAGTGATAATGGTTTTTAAGAGATTTTAAATTATTTTTTTCTGAATATTTTTAACTGTAAAAAGCCATTTGTGCTCCTTTGAAAATTGTGGTTCAAAAATGGCCCTATCTTCGGTTAGGGTAGTTTAGAAATCTAAATTTTTGTCAAATGCCAAAACAATACAATTCAAAAGAAAGAAAGAATTCATTGAAATGTTTGATTTAGTGCCAAGACATTAAAAATTTTAGATTTTATGGAAAATGTAAAGACCACGTGATTTATTAAAATTGGAGTTTTCTGTTCTGGTGGTCGTCACTTCTGAAAACAAACTTACTTTCCAAAATAAGAACGATATAACTCTCAATACTCTTTTTAATAAGGTCAAAAATAGTTACAACATTCATTTCTATATATCGCTCATTTACTTCAAGAGTGGCATAACTCAAAAAACGTGATTTTTAAGTTAATGATGCACCATTTCATGTTTTATTTTATGTCAAAAACTCAGAAAGGTATCTTATAAGCTCGCCTTGTGAGAAGAGTTTATGTAAACATACTTTTTTGAATTCTCATATAAAAAGTAGCTTATTGAAAACTTTAAATGCGTTTTTCTCCCACTTTGTGTTTTTTGAGTTATGCCACTCTTGAAGTAAATGAGCGATATAAGTTATAGAAGGTCATATAGTTCAAGATTTTTTGGGCATTATATCCAAGAGAGTTATGACATAGCATAGCAAGCATGTCCACGGGAACTATTAAAAGAGCCAGTAAGTGACCAGCGCTTGACAAAATTAGACAGTGATTCATTTTTGAAGCCCAATTACAACAATGAAAATAAATCAAATTATGAAACACAATCCCAACAAAATAAAAGTATGCTCACTGGAGCTGCTCAAAAGAGCCAGAGCTTGATTGGCGAAACCAAGATTAAAGGACTGAAAAAAGTAGTCCTAACGACAAAATTATGTGCAAGGTGGCTGATTAAAGGAGCTAAAACTTGAAGAGTGTCTGATTCAATATCAATAATTTAAAGTTCAATAACACAAGCAAGTAGCCAAATATACAGAATTGTTGTTATACAAAATAGTTGCAATATAAGATGGGTTATATGATTAATGGTTTTTTGCTGGCTAAAACATAAGAGCTTCTCATATTTGCATTAGAGCTTGGTACAAAATCTTTTGAATAGATGCTGCTCAAAGTAAATCAATCTCATCATCGTTTTATTGCTGCGGATAAAGATTTTTCTAAAAACTGAACGTGTTCTCGTATTCCGTTGCCATACTAGAATGAACTTTTTGAGAGGTACTACCAACATTAACATAATACTGTTTTAAAGAGCTGCTAAGCTATTGAAATGATGTGATAATAACCGTGTCTATAACTAAAGTATCATGTTCAATTTTGTTTACAAATGAATCTTTCTTCCATCTGATTGAAGCTTATCGCCTCATATTCCAAAATTGGAACACGTCACATTTTTGAGATATCCTTAACTTCGCTTAATGACTTTAATGCACAAATTTTTTAAGCAAAAATTAAGTTTTGATTAAAGATTTGAGCAACGATTTTGCAATTGTTTAAGTATCGTATTAAGGTTCAAAAAGTTGAAACCGAAGTCTTATTCGAAAGCCATAGTTGTGCCAAAAATAATGTATCTCACAATGTCCCAAACGTTTTGATTGAAAATTTGGCCGTGCACGAATCACTCATTGAAAGTTTATGCTAGATTTTAAAGGTCAAAATATCAATGCCACACGATAATTATATATTATATATAAATATATTTACCTGGATTGACTCTCCGAAAATCGTTTTGAAAACAATACAAAAACAAACGACACGACAAATTATTTGGAGAAAATTTTAAAGTTTCTCACAACTTCCCCATTTCCCCTACATTTATTTTGAATATTTAACGAATTTTTATGGTTGATCAAATAATTTTAATTTATCATATGATAATATTTTTCAGCTTATGCTGGATGCTAGGTAGAGCTCATAAAATCAAAAAAAGATGAAATCGACTAGAAAAACTTTCCTAATGTCTGTTGATTACAAGCCATTACTCTTAAAGTTTAAAGTTAAACTGCTCTGATATGCAAATTAAAAGCTTAAATATTTACAACTCAAAGAAATTGAATTATTTACATTTATGTTTTTGGTATTGTAGCCTAAGCTTTATTAACACGAATACCGTAACATACAGTTTCAAACACAATGCTTTTGAAGTTTAAAAACGAAATAATACAAAGTATGTAAAAATAATAAAAATTGTCTTTTGTTTTGTGAGTTTTATTTGCTTACGCCAGAGGCAAATTTATCTTAGAGATTTCCCGATTGGCATCAAAAATTATACTCAAAGAATGTATGTATGTGATTTGATGGAAGAAAACATTGGCTAATCGTAGCGACAAATGAATTCTGTTGATTGAGAATTCTCTAAAATGTTGTAACTTTAGCTAAGCTACAAATTTCTTTTAAGCATTTGTTCCATACTACATTTGATATATGTATGTATGTAGCAGCTAAGCACAACAAAGTCGTAAGAAGATTAAAATTAAATTGAAATTCATACTGAATAAAAAATGGACCCCCATAGTGATGCATAAGGTAAGAGAAAAAACATAAAACCAAGAATTATTCAAATGCATAAAAATAAAGCTTTAAAAAAATGTTCTAAGTTGCATAGAAAAATCATAAAAAATTCTTTTAATCATATTTTATTATCTGTCAGTATGCGGCTGACAGACTGCACCTGACGATGATATAGAGACATAAAACAGTTAAGTTCTTAGCATATTTTTCTCCACAAAGAGAAGGAAATGCGCTCAACACTTAAAGGTAGAATGCAACCCACAGTGATTGAAAACGTTTAGAAAAATTCTAATAGAACGATTAAATAAATAAATAACAAAGTTAATACGCTGATAGAAATGTGGTGCGGTGGCATGAAAGCTCATTAGAAAACTCTAAATGACTAGGGTAAAACGTTTGAAAGCAACAATTACAATAGACTGCCACTAGAAAAGTGGTAAGAGTTAAGCTGAGATTTGTATAGAGCTCGTAAATTTCAAAGAAATGCTAAGAAAATATTAACAAAAGGAACTATTTGTAATAGGAAATTAAGAAAAAAAAAATGAATTTTAAATGAAAGGCATTAGGAGCAAGATCAGTAGGTATACATTTTATGACAAAAAGGTGAGACCGACATTAAAATTTCTTATGCGGTTATATAATTTCAATGGAAAGCCTGAAAGTAAGAATAAGAATGTAATAGTTTTTGTGTGAAGTAAAATTTTTATTATTAGAAAGCAACAAGAAGCTTCGCAGGTGTACACAGTACACAGGAAAAGCGACATAATACAGTATGGTTTAGATGTAGATATCTACGTTTCTTATTTAAATCGGACATCTTTAAAATTATGCAGCTCAATGGATAGTGTTTTCCGGTATTATTTAATACAACTCAACTTTATGAAATTTTTCAACATTTGTCAATGTTTTACGATACTCTTCTAAACAATTACAAACTTTTTTGATGTTTTCGATTTCGTATCGATGTTTTCGACTTATATCAACTTCCTCGATACCATAGAGCTTTGATCAGCTCTTTGGCAAGTTTTCGATATTATTTCCTACTTTTCCACTTTTTTTATATATTTTTTATATTATTCGATTCTTTTCGACATTTCTGATAACTTTACTTGTGTTCAACTTGACGTGTTTTTAATATCTTTAATTTAATCAATAATTAGGGATTTTTTTAATGTTTTCTGATAATATTCCATATTTTTTGATACTATGTGATACAGAAAGCTATTGTACAATATCGATTTTCTGATACCAGCAAATTTTTTCGACTTTTAATAAACTTATCTCTGGTTTGCGTTGCTGACTTTTCAATGACTCTCGATACTATGTATGTTATTTCTCACTTCTACCGAATTTTACAGTATTTTCCCATACTTTTCGACTATTATTAGTTTATCGATTTTTAATACATTTGGAATTTTCGATGCAGTTCGACTTATATCGACTATATACTAAGTATTCTATATTTTTCGACAATTATCGGCAAATATAGTTTTTTAAATATTTCATTATGTACATTTCGAGACTATTTGGCTTCGACCGACTTGTTTCATATTTTTTTTTCCAGAGTTTTCGATATCCTACGACTTTCAGCGATTTTTTTCCATGTTTTCTAAAATCTAATACACACTATCCGGTCCTTGGAATAAGATTTAGAAACAGTATTACAGTTTTGACTAACAAGCCATAGTTCATAAGATTTCGAGGCTCAAAAACTGAATTTTTTCAACGAACGGACTATTTTCCAAAAATTCATTAAAATTTACACAACCATCCCAGGACATCCACTAACGTCATTAATAGCAAAAAACTTCAAATCAAAAAGTTTTTCGAGGACATTAAAGACAGTCAATTAGAGAAATGTTGTATAAAACCTTATGCTTATGTTAATTATAAAACCGGTTTTTAAGCCTCCTTTGCCATTTATCATTGATACTTTTGACAAAACAAAAATTTTTAAACCATATTTACATTAAGTAGTTACACGACTTTTGAATTTCGCATATATGCTTGCAAAGTGGGAGTGGCAATAAAATATTTTATGTCTTAATTTAAAGCCTCAGTACAAATATTAAATGGTAACATTAACAAACTTTATTAAAACACCTATGTAGATGTTGCTAAATTGAGCAACAGAAGAAACATACAACTACGATACGACCTTTTTAAAAGAACCGCATTACAGAGTAGGGTTTCAAAATTCACCCGCAAAATTGACACGGTTATCATAGAAAAGTGAATTTTGCAAAGTAGTGTTATTTTTGAAAGTTGAACTGTCAACTTTGAATTTGAAATCAGTTGGGGTCAGCTCTTACATTCACAATTTTGTGCTTTCATTGTTAAAATCTTTAATGCTATGTAAATTTCGTAAAAATTGTTATATACAAATTTTCTATCAGGGTGTGGCATTTGAAATTTAAAATCATTATTATGTAAAATTAAAATAAAAAAACAAAAAGTTAAAAATTCAAATTAGCAAATGCTGGCAAGATTAACAGCAACACGAGTAGCAGTGTGTAATAATCAGAGCATGAATTTGTTTTTTTATTTTTTTAGTGATTAAATATGTTACAAATACCAAATGCTTATAGATGCGTATGCGTATCTATGCTGCGCATGCACGCGGCAACATTTAACACATACGTTATGAGAAATATTATCAAATTAAAGCCATTTTTGAGATAAAATTTCAGCATAAAAATATCCGTCAAATTCGGGCACTTGACTTTAAAGTGAAAAATAGAAAAAAAAAACTGTTGCAAATTTTTCAAAGCAAACCACTTCAGTTCGCCAGGCCTATTAAACCAAAAGACAACGCGCACTTTGTAAGCGATTTGCTATGTTTATGCCATAATTACGTTGGTGTGCTGCTGCTGCTGCTGCTCCAGTTGTTTAACATTTTATGGTCAAAAGTAGCGCGTGTAGTTTGTTGTTAAAAAAACATAAAAAAAAAATTGCAAATTAAGCTTTTGGCCAAAACGGCAAAGTGGTTAAATGGAAAAAACTAAAAATAAAATGAAGTTTTTTTATGCTACATTTCTTTGCATTGGTATTTAAGTTTATTAGCGTAAAAAATACAAAGAAAAAAAATAATAAAAAATGTTTACGCTTTGTAAAAAAAGTGTGTTATTGTTTGTTTTGATTAGATGGCTTACAATGCAGATTTACCGTTGATAGCAAAAGTTGCCGCTTTTTTTTGCCATTACTCTTAGTTTACGCGAGCATCACATATACAATATTGTATATAAGTCTCTGTGTAATAGTATGCAATTGACCTTAATGAACTTGCTGTGTGTGAACTTTATTTCTTTAGTTTTTTGCATTATCTTTTCTTTGCGCTTTTAAAATGAAATTTCGCAGCTCATTTACAGGTGATTAATGTTTGCAAATTCGAAATGATTATTTTATTGCCACGCCCTAAAATCATGTTATTATTTTCAAATTTTAATATATCTTTGAAATAAATGCCTTAAAAGATTGTTAGCAGCTATTTAAGCTTCACAGCTGCAAGTTATTGTCAATAGGTAAACAAAATCAATATTCACATGAAAGTCTGTTATTAATATATGTTTTAGGTTTTTTAGTGCTTGACCGATATAAAAACAAAGATGTTGTGCTAAATTTAAAATCAAACTTTGACCGGGTCATAGCGTAAAGCATTCTTTTTGCCTCGAGCCAACTGTTAATTTTTATGATATTCATTAATAACAATATGTTATTTTGCTTAAAAATAAATGAGCAAGAAATGTATGTATGTTGTCATGTTAAGTTTTGAAATTTCTATCAGTCTACGTTTTGTTGATTTTGTATGCTGACGTCTGTTCAACTTTTGTAGGTCGTCAAAAGTGCTATCTAATGTTTTATACGGCGTTCAAAACTACACTTTTACTGGAATTCAAGGTATACAATAGGACCTTAAGGTTCAGGTAGAAGAACTGGCTTATGTCAAAAATATCACCCGTTATGCAAATCAATCTTACACATCTCAGCGACAACGCAACTTCTGTTAGATAACGTATTAACACTATGCTTCCCTCAAATTTCAACATGGGAACAACATAAGTACCAATATATCATTTGGCTACCTTGGCAGCGTTCTTATTAGTAAAAGCGGAATCCAGAGCTGGGTTAAGGTAGAGCTAGAGGGGCTCACAGGGCCCACAACCAGTGCTTGAGTAAGGTAATGATAGAGGCAAGGCTAAGGCTGTTGTGTGCATTTTTGAATATTTTGTGGGAAACAGGAGGACTTTGATTTTTTTTCTTGGTCATCAATATGTAATATTATAAAATTATGTCCTTTTTTATAGTTGGGACGTTTCACGTACGATCTTAAATTTTCGTCTCATTAAAATCTTCTAAAAGCCGTGTGGCCCGTTCAGAAATTCAAAATGGCGGATCCAATATGGCAGCCGGAAGCCGTAGAAAAATCGAGTGTCCAGAAAAAAAAGCTTGTAAAAATAAAAATTGACAACCGATCGCTTAGATTCTTGGCTCAAATTGTAGCTCCTAAAATATTTTCATGGTAGGTTGACAGAATCCAAGATGGCGGATCTAATATGGCGGTCAAATATTCAATATAGTGGCCAAATTTTTGAAAGTCAACCGATTATCATCAAATTTGGTGCACGGGGGTCACTGATCAGGAATCCGAGGTCAGATTTAACAAAATCAAGATGGCCGATCCAAGATGGTGGACGTATTTTTTAAAAATCAACCGATTTGTACCAAATTAGTTATACGGGGGTTCTTAGGATCGCCAATTACGAATCTGAGGCTATATTTCAAAAATTTTTAAATTCAAAATGGTGGATTCAATATGGCGGACGTATGTATATATAGTTTAAAAATCAACCGATTAGCACAAAATTTGGTATACGGGGCTTTCTAGAGCCGCTGAATACGAATTCAAGGTCAGAAATTTAAAATTCAAGATGGCGGACTCAATATGGTGGATTTGGTTATTAATTTTCCGCGATATTGGGTCCGCCCTCTGGAATTTTAAATTTCTGACCTTAGGTTCGTATTCAGCGACCCCACGTATACCAAATTTTGTGCTAATCGGTTCATTTTTAAATAATACGTACGTCTGCCATATCGAATCCACCATTTTGAATTTGAAAATTATTGAAATATAGCCTCAGCTTCGTAATCGGCGACCCTAAAAACCCCCGTAAAACTAATTTAATACAAATCGGTTGATTTTTAAAAAATGCACCACCACCACATATCCACCTTTTTGGATCGGCCATCTTGATTTTGTCTAATTTGACATTCAATTCGTGATCAGTGATCCCCAAGACCTCCGTATACTAAATTTGGTGAAAATCGGTTGACTTTCAAAAGTTTGGCCACCATATTGAATTTTTGACCGCTATATTGGATCCGCCATTTTGGATTCTGTCAATCTTTCACGCCAGCTTTTTAGGAGCTACAATTTGAGCCAAGAAACTACTCAGGGGACGTTCATTAATTACGTGAGGTGTTTTTTTGAAAGTTCTGAGCCCCCCCCTCCCCTTGGTGAGATTTGGTGAGATCTGGCGGAACCCCCGCCCCCCTTCCCGTGAGATTTAAATATTAATTTTTAATGTAAATTCTATGCATTAAAAAGTTGACGTGAGGCTTTCCTTAACCCACACCCTTCCTTGGTGAGATTTGGTGAGATTTTGCTGGACCCCCTCCCCCCTATTTTAGCTCACGTAATTAATAGACGTCCCCTAAGATGCTACGGAAATTTGTCGATCAGCGTTTTTTATTTTTTAATGTTAAATATCATTTAGCTTAGAATTAAGTTTTCAAAACCTCACACAAAAATTATTGTTTTGAATTTTACATTTTTTCGAATATTTCATTTTTAGCAAATGCAAGTGAAGTCTTTTTGAAAATTATTACCTTAAAATTTGTCAATAATAAAAACTTCTTATAATTTATTTAAAAAGTTGCAATACAAATATTTTTCGAAAATGCGATGCAACTTTTCAAAATGTAACAACAAAAAAAACAAGACATGACAAATTTTCAAAGAAATCATTGATTTCGTTTAACAAATTTTGTTGACAAGCGCTGTTGCGTATGCGCATTCAGTGCAGTTCATGCAAGACATAGCGACAGGTTGTTTTCCGTTGTTTTTGTTGCTGCTGCTGCTGCTGCTGATGTTGTATAAATAACTCGTACAGCAACTGCAACGCAATTTATACCAAAATAATTTATGCATTTGAAATATCTGTGAAATCAACATTTTTGGCCGAGTTAGTTGGCGATTTGTTGTTGCGCAAGTGCTGATTAAAATGCTGTTGCGGCTGCTGTTGTAAAGTTTTATTGCTGTCACATTGCACAGTTTAGACCAGTTAGTTAAGCGGAAAAAAGCAAACCGGTTAAAAAAAAATTAAATTAAATTTGCAATTTTATTTCTGTGAGTTTTTTTGAATTGTTGTATACATACTTGGTATTATTAGCAAATATTTCAAATATTTGATTTATCTACATACATACATATGTACCTATGTCCATATATTAAACTGAACTTAGCAAATCGCAGCGTTTACACTGATATATATGAGACTTAAATCGTTTTATTGTTTTTTGCTGAAATATTTACTATCACAATTTTTATTTTATTTTTGTGTTTAACATTTTAGAGTGGTTTTTATTAATTTGGCATTATTATAAAAATGCTTTTAGTTGTAATTAGTTATGCGTTATATCTGTTTTGATTGCTTAGTTTACAGTAAGAGCTAGCGGTCTACGATTTTGGCATTTTTTTTTTTTTTTTTGGACTTAACAATTTACACAGAGATAAAGTTTTCACAGAAATAAAAAATATTTTATAAAAAGTAATTCTATTAGTTTTTATAAATTTTGAAAAATTATAGTGCTTTGATGGTTCAATTTATGCCAAAATAGTTTGTAGTAAGTCATCAAATAGTCAAATACTGCCCAGCAAAATCGCAGAAGTCAAGGTGCAAATCCTTTTGCTTTACCAAAGAATATCCCACAAATACTAAAAACAAAATATTTGCAGACCTTTGTAGCAACTACACAACAGTCATCACTCAGTAAAATTCTTATTAAATTCCTTTCCAAATCATAAAATAAAATTCTACAGCCTATCAATGGCTTAAACTTGTCCTAAATCAATAACAAAACTTGCCACTCCAGACTTGTTTTGATTGTCTGTTATGCTGCGGCTGTTGCTTTAGTTAATTGCTCTTCCTGCAATATCAAATGCGATTCCAGAAATACCCGGTCACCTACTCATAAACAGAACAGAATGTATTCCGAACTAACGTGTTCCAGGTGTTTTCAACATGTATCTGCTTTAATGAGGACACATCTATTGACTGCACATAAATCATATATGTATTGCATAAAATTGCTCTTGATTATAACACTTATAAGAGAGTACGTGTGATTGCTGGATTTAATGGAAGTTGCTTGCCCACACGCGTCAAGAATAATTTGAGCTTGAAAGAAAAATGATTTTTCGCAAATGGTGAACAGTAAGTAGGTGGTGGCTCTTTCAATAGAAGTTTTTTGTAGATTTTTGTAGATCACAATTTGAGACTCATAAAAATGATGCGAACACTGAAAGTCTTGTCTTACTGTAAAGGGTGATTTTTTAAAGTGTTTTTTGACCTCTTCATTAAAAAATAACTTCTAGAGGTCAAATTTAACTTCATATGTTCTTTACATATATGTGCTGATCATGTACCGGACTGAGATTTCCATTGACGGAAATACTGCTTCAACTCATCTTAGTCACATGGGTTTCAAATGAGCAGAGGGGAGTTTTGGAAGTCTTAAAAAAAACTTTTTTGATTTATAACTTTAACAATTCCTGAATTTCATATTCAATATATTTTAGAAAAGTCGCTTTTGAGGGCTATAGCATATGGCACCTCATACTCACATGTTATCATTCTAGTGTTATTGGTTTGGGATAGTAAAACTGGATTTAGGTAAGACTAGAAGGAGCCCCTTCTCCTCCTCCCCTTCTCCTCGGGTGTCGCTCCCAAACAGCACTGAATGAAGGACTATGGCCCAGGATCCCAATCTCAAAAGCTCTCCTAACATGACAAGATGTTGTGTGGATTTGTGCATATTTTGTAGGAAACGAAACAGGACAAACTTACTGAAAGAGGCCTCTATGGGCATTTCAACAATTTTTGTGAGTTGCATTTGCAGAAGGACATTATTTTTTTATGAAGAGTCTATTTTTTTTTATTATCAAGATGTAAGTTTATATTTTAATGCATTGTGGATCGTTCACAAAATCTTCGGTGGTGGCGAAACGGTTCCACGGCTCAACTAATGGACCAATTCTGATCAAATTTGGTGTGGAGATAGAATGAACCCTAAGGGGACGTCCATAAATTACGTGAGGTTTTTTTTTGAAAATTCGGACCTCCCCTCCCCTTGGTGAGATTCGGTGAGATCTGGCAGGACCCCAAGTGAGATTTAAATTATAATTTTTAATGTAAGTTCTACGCATTAAAAAGTTGACGTGAGGTTTTCCTTGACGCCCTCATCCCCTTGGTGAGATTTTGCCGGACCCCCTCCACCCCTATTTTAACTCACGTAATTAATGGCCCTAAGAAAGGGTATTAGAACCTTTTTGTTTTTTTAGTAGAAGTGGCCCCGATACCAATGAGAAAAAACGTTGAAATGACTGAGCCAATACTGATGAAGTTTGGTATGGAACTAGATTGATTTTTGAGTAAAGACATTTGTGCCTTAGTGGGCGGTGCCAAACTCTTAATAAGAAAATAAGTTTTTATTGCTAAGCTAATGAATCGATTCTGATTTAAATTTTGTAGAGAGATTGATTGAGTCCTGAAGAAAGATAATTTGTTTTAAATGGGCGCTACTACGCTCTTAACCAGGAAATATGCTTCCATAGCTATAATAATGCACTGAGAATGAGCTTGAGCTATAGAATAACTTCTTTTTTGAATGTCTTTTTCAATTATCTGGCGCAAGGATCAGAATGATAGTCGTGCTTTTGAAATTCATTTTACACTTTAATTATTGTTATTTAGCCGAAATAATATTCTTTTCAACTAGAGCTCAATTTGGTGCAAATTTAGATAGAGCTGAAAAAAATCCGCCAGAAAATTATAAAGAAGAAAGGGAAATAATTCCGAAGAAAGAAAAATTCAGCGCCGAGAATCGAACACTCTGACTTTTAAGCGCAGTGCACTATCACTGCGGCACAAGACCAGCTCACAAAAAAGAGTATACCCCTTTATTTTTTGGCAAGGTCAAATTTAACAATATATAGTATTTTTATGTCCTTTCAGAATTTCATTAAATTTCAAAAGAATAACTCTAAAAAATTACATTAAGACATTTTGTGCATTACCTGTTTCAAATGTTTATATAACATGTTATGCAAAAGTGAATTTCCTTACCTGCAATAAAGCAGAAAAAACATTATGTTAAGTATCAATAAGAAATGTTAACAATTATTCAAATACGTAATTTAAGGGCCTAAAGTAATAAGTAAAAGGCAAAGATATAAAACATGAAAAAAAAAAATACCTGAAATGCCTTTAAAAGGGCTAAACAAAACAAATTAACTACATAACAGAAAGGTCAAAAATTGTATGCAACAAAAGAAAATTCAAGATAAGAAAACATAAAAATCTCTTATGCAATTTGATGTTTTTTTTTTCGTTTCATTAATGGAGACGCTATTTTGATATGTTTTTAACAACTGTCTGTCTGTTTGTCTGTATCTTTATCTCTTTATTATCTTGCAACAAAGTTTTTTTGATAACATTTTTGTTTTAAAAATAACATAAAAATAGTTTGTTTTGTTGCTGTTGTACATTGACGCAATTTAATTGCATTTTAAATCACTAGAAAAAAAAAAAAAACAAAACAACAAATCAAAATTAAAATCGCAGTTAAGCGGTTTTGCGTTTATCGTCATAGTTGAACGCGTGCGTCAATTATTTGATAGCTTCAGACGTAAAATTAATTTTTTTTAGTTTTTTTTTATGAAATAAAATTTTTAATGCATTTTTTTTTGTATGACTAACTATTTAATTTGTTTTTATTATAAGTATTCTTACTTTTTTTTACACTTAAAATAATTTTGATTGTCTTGCACATATTTTTACTATCTACGCATTTCGACATTCAAGAAATCAATGATTTCACATTTTTTTTTTTCTTTTATTTGAAATTCTTTTTCCAACAACTTAGTAAAGCTGCTTAGCCCTCATTTATTTGTTTTTTTATTCCAACAAAAAATTTGACTGCCACTAAGTCTTTGCTTTACATAAGTACACACGTGTCTATTACATTCGAGGGTGTTAAGATACCCACCCCATAGTCTGTGCCACAAATAGCGTGTTTTACATAAGCGAATTATTTTACTCACAGAAAGCCTTAGAAATATTCTTGTCTTGTACTTTGGGGCAACATAAAACGGCATAAAAATAACACCGATTTGTCATAAACTAACGACAAGTTGAGTGTCATGTAAAAAATTGGTTATGTGTCACCGTTAAGCGGTCTAATGACCTGTCGCTTACGGCTAACAATTTCTGTATTTAATGCTGGCCGTTGACAATTTTAGGTGCTTGTCAAATTTGCCCTGTCAAAGTTTTTAACTATTAAAATATTTTTATTTTTTTAGTTAAACATTTATTTATTTTTAATATTTAAATTGTTAGTCATTGCGGCGGCTTCGTTTGCGTATTAAGATTTATAGTTATTAAGTCCTACTTAAAATGATTAATAACTTTTAGTTTGACTTAAAAATGTTTCGTTTAAACATATTAAAAATGTGACATATGACAGTTGCACTCATAGAAAAATGCTTAGTTCAATTAACTATATTTCGTATTAGAGCGAAAAGTAAATAAACTGAGCTGCACGGTTAGAGAAATTTGAAAAATAGTAAACTGTTTCATGCTAATGTATAATTTTTAAATGTAAGTAATAAATATAGATGTTTTGAAAGGATTTTTGCCCGCGTCCAGGATAAAATTTTTGGAAGGTTTCTGCAATGACTTAGAAGCTGCTAAATCAATTATATACTATGATGTCGCTCCCTTACGACTACAAACAAAAGCATCGACAAAAGCAAAGAGTTGGTGCTCCAAAATCATCGAAGGATTATTAGAGAGTTGGTACAAGAAGTTAACATTTTATTTAAGTCTGCTCAAAACAATAGTACCAATATTTTTAGCATGTAACGCGTCGCCTCTTGCCATTTGCCAAGAGAGCTCAATTTTGTATAAAAAAATCATTTAAATTCGGTTACAAGTTATTTAAATTTAAATAATAAAAATAATAAGTAAGCAATAGCCTTCTTTGGCCCAAATATGTTGTTTTAAAAAAGAAATTATTGAAATCGGTTCAGTAAATTTTGTTACAAAGCGTTACATACCATTTTCATATAAGAGATTTCATATAAATAGCATAGAAAATAGATGAGCAACATTCTGGAAGCAGGAACCACTTCCAATAAAATCAACATTAGAACAATAGAAAAAAAAACCCTCTATAAATCCGATCACGCTTTAACAAAAAGTCAGAGAAGTACAAGATGTGTGTAGAAATAAAAGTACACTGATCAAACGAAACAACAGAATTTGTCCTAAATTTATGCAATGTTGTTTCCTTGCTCGCTCGCTTCAGTTTTTTTTTTTTTTCTTTTTTTCTGAATGATGCAACAATATCAAGTCAATGGAAATTTTTCACGAAAGTCAAAATTCATACCCTCTCAATTTCTGAAAATCAATGTGTTTGTACCAATTTTACATTTACTTAAAGACCTTTTCAAGAATGAAATTTTTTAGGAGATGCCACACTAAACAATGTTTTAAATTTCAAAAACTATTTCCCAAAAGAAACCTACACCTTTGAGGGTGGTGCCAAACTTTTCAAGGATTTAAATTACACCATGTGATGATTCTATAATTTCGGTTTTTTAGATAACCAAGGTATTAAATGCCAACATAGTCATTAGAATACTCTGCTTATTTAGCGCAAGCTTTCTAATAAAGGATAACAACTTTTCTTTGATAATAACTCCCACGCATTATTATTACTCAAAGGCAGCTGCATTAAGTATCCATTTAAGGCAGCCTTGACTCATTTCACATTTAAGCTCTAATTTCACTTTAATCGTTCTGTTTGTTACAAGTTACAAATATAGTCTCCAGTTGAAGTTTAGTGTTTTTTCTTTGTCTTCGTTGTTTAATATGTATAATAACCCATTTACTAAACAATGACAAAGACATCAATCAACATTTAAGTCCGTTCAAATGTCGACTTAAAATCTTGAAAAAATGTTGAAAAATAAAAAGAAATTATTGCTAGACAAACTTCCGTTTTTTATTGTGTCCAAGTGGCTCAAAACCAACTCGCCTAAGCTCTAGCACATTGAAGATTAAATAACATATAGATGGTAATACAAACTGACACATAAGACCACATACACGCTCACCGGACGTCAATCAAACAATTTACACCGATTTTATTTTGTATTATAATTCAATGAACCTTTGCAGGAAAGGGAAATTAATTAAAAGCAGCAGCGGTAGCATTCAGTAAGACCAGCTAATACCAATGGTGGCAATATTAATCATGTGTAAAATATATAAATGTTTTTATTATATTTGGAATAATATCAGTAACAAGTAGTTGCTTTAACTTTTTCAACCCATGTAGGAAAAAATAAGCAATTGGTGAAACATTTTTTTTTCAAGTGTTTACTGTAATAACTCGTTTTAATCGTTACGCATTTAAGTTATATGGCATTTAATAATGAGCTTGTCAACATGTATATTTACCAAATTGCAATAATTTTTTTCTTACGTATTTTTAAATTATCGAAATAGAGAAGTATGAACAGTTTTTTGAAGTAACATAAGAAAATCGAAAAAACTTCCGACGATCATTCCTAATACTGAAATGAGAAGATTATTAATGAACGAAGTTATTTAGTTGAATTTTGATAATTTACCTTCTAAATGTATTAAGGTCCATACACATCACAAAGGCCTAAGTCCATTTTCAGAATAATTTTATATATTATATATTTAAGATGGCCTCGTTTCGACTTCATTCATTTTTAGTTCAGTTCAAGTACATTACTTTAGGGCTAGTCTAGGTTCGATTCTTTTGGATACAAAGACAACATATCAAAAAAAAATTTGTCTACATAGACTGCTCTCGTAAATCAGTGACAATGCTCCGAGAGCATAATTTGTCGTGAAAAGCTGAAATGATTCGATTCAGAAGTAAACTGTAGGCGCTCGCCATTTATGTAAGAAAGTTAATATGAAAGCAACTATATGGTAGACAACAAAATATATTCAAGTCCCTATAAGTACTTAAAGCAAAAATATTATATATTTTTATATGACATGCTAATTTAGAAAAGTATTGAATGCATTTTGTTAGGTTATGTAAAGAAGGCTGCTTACTGATATCAGCAAATACAATCAAAGACCCAAAGAGATATCTTCTTTGGTACGCTGAGTACCTGAAAGAAACTAGGAATGTGAAAACCACCCTGATCTTGTTATGAATTGTAACATATCAGTGAGGGGCTCATTCACCGTATAACTCAGGTTATCAAAGAGCCTGGCTGTTTGAAGTCGATTTCCTTGAAGTCATGAACATTCGCATAAAAGATGTCTTACTGTTTCTGTCCCTTTATCTATTTCCGCAACTTCTGCATAAGTCGTTTTTAGGTGGCTACAATCTCTCAGCCACTACATAAAATACTAGCAGATAGCGGGAACTACGTGTAGATCAGCGATGGGCAAAGTACGAAAAATGAGTCAACTATGGCTCTCTACAACAAACTCTGGTTTTCTTTAACGCGCTATACTGCCATCAGAAGCGATAAGGGCGTATCTCAAAAAAAATGCGTTTCGAGATAATTGATGTTTTGCTTATGTCAATTTGTTGAAATACATGTAAAATTGAGATAGAGGACATTTTCTTATGAGATTTTTTATAGGTTTGAACTTTGATACCGGCACTTGGCGTTAAAATTGTCTTGTGAATTTTTTTTTTGCTTTCGGGATCGAATTTACGGTGCGTGTTTTTGTGTTGCTGTTTTGTTATAAATGACTCTTGCTTCCAAAATTTTGCCCATCTATGATGTAGACCATATGTTCGAGATATAGTACAATTTGTGATGGGTTATCATCTATTGCATATATTTTTCAGTCACGATATTAATTTGCGTTATTTAGAACCCTGTAGCTGTAAGTCTCCATTTCTGAGCCTTTCCTTGCAAGTTCGTTAACCTTCTCATTCCCTTGATGTTTGAATGCCTGGATGGATTTTGTGTTTTTGTAACATTTATGTAAATCGTTTTTGAAATTATTGTCCTAAGGAAATGTTCCCAAAATGGTAAGTTTTCATAATGTTAATTTAAAAATAAATTTAATATTATTTTGAAAAAAGGCTATTTACATTGTTTTTCTCCTGTTTGTTACACTAGGACTCAACGCTCATAAGCATGAAACTGGCATTACAGAAGCATTACATAGTGACATATTATCCACTGACTAAATATACATATTTTATTTTTTTAAAAATTCTAAGAAATAAAATAAAATCACTTTTCAAAAATAAAAAAGTTTTTTCCTTCCTGCCAATTTCGCTAAATTCTATTTTAAATAAAGATTTTTATAAACAAAATATTTTGCAAAAATTGATCTATTTATAGCACACATGCAATTTTTTTAAGGGTCTGACATAGTTATGCATTTCAAATAGAAATCAATGCAAGCAATTTCATAGCTATTACGCTTACAAAATCGTTACTAAAGTACAAAAAAAAAAAAAATAAACTTACACGTATCGTTAGTTTCTGAAACTAAATTGTAGACTGACATTTTAATGTATCATGTAATGGCATAGGAGAACAATCATCATTACACAATATTTCCTACATAAAAAAAAAAAATTTAATTAAACGTGGTAGTCGAAAGTAGAAGAGAAAAAGCATCGATATTTTTGTACTTTCAGAACTGTTGGTAAAGAAAATCAACATAAGGTAATGGAAAAACAATTAAGCCAAATTAAAATTAAAAAAACGTTAAAAAAGGAATAAATTAATTTCAAAAATTAACGGAAAAATTTAAAGAAAAAATTCTCCTACAAAAGGGAAAATAAAAATCAGTTTTAAATACGCTATAAAGAAAAAAATTATATATTTACAGCCAGCCAAATTTCTCTATAAAGTTTCGTCATAT
This sequence comes from Meiosimyza platycephala, assembly GCA_963662105.1. Taxonomy (NCBI): domain Eukaryota; kingdom Metazoa; phylum Arthropoda; class Insecta; order Diptera; family Lauxaniidae; genus Meiosimyza; species Meiosimyza platycephala. The sequence goes on from OY759208.1 coordinate 24,254,523, forward strand.
ATCGATATTTTTCTTACATCTTTGAAGTGAATAGAAAACAAACAATAAAACAAAAACAAAAAAAAAGGAAGAACAAAGCATAGGAAAGATTACAAATACAGAATGTGGTGCACAAACCGCCACCGGTAATTTGTTTATAACTCTTCCACCGCAACTAGCGAGCAGATTGATTTGAAATTTGTACAACAAATGCAATGCGAGCAACCAACCGATTGCCGCAATGTTCCTGTTGCATTTCGTTGCACCCTAACTTTTTCGTTACTTATTGCCGCTGTTGTTCTAAACCTGTGCTACTACTCATTGCATTGAATTTTATTACATTTTTATTGCTTTGTCATCTTCTTTGGTGCGCTCAAATGTTACTTTGTAATGTAATGTTTAACCCATTTTTACCCAATTACAATTATTAAAGACCAAAAAAGTTTTAAGAAAATTTTTGACTTATATAATGTTTGTTTTATTTGCTTCAATTGCTCAACATTGACTCTTAAGAAATATGCATTAAACAAGAATTTCAAAATGCTGCTTTAACAGGGTTAAAGTTTTTAGTTATTACAACGAAATGCCATTATCAGTCTAATTTTTTTTATTCAAAAATTCCAAACAATTTTTCATAGCACATAAAACGGGTTAATTGCTAACTGCCTGTCTAACTGACTGGCTGACTATTTGGTTGATGCTCACCAACTTGGTTAGTTGCATGATTGCTTGTTGTGGCTGTCTGAATAGATGGGAAGTCGATTACCGTTGTTTGTACAGATTTTTTTCTATTTTTTTTTATTTTTTTTTATTTTTTTTTATTTTTTTATGTTCTTGTTATTTTTTTTGGAAAATTTAAATTTTCTGCCATTAATTCTCTATACAAATTTTCTATTGATTCGATGTCTTTTTTTTTTGCATTATAAATTACATTTGATATTGTTGTAGTAGTCGCTTTTGTTGTTTTGGCAATTGCAATTTCATAGCTTCTGAAATTCGTTCTCAATTGTTTTCGGTAGTTTTTAGCTGGAGGTGGTTAATCAGTGCATTTCTCAATAGAGGAAGAAGCAGCAACAGTGAAAACATCAGAGAACGTTTCGCTGTGGTTGTTAGTTAGGTAACAATCAATTTATTTTATGTTGCAAGAAATTGTGTAATTTTCTTTTTATTCTTGAAAAAAAAAATACTATGGTTGAAAAAAAATATTATAGTTTTTTCTTTATTTTTCGAAAAATTACTTTTCATCTCATTTGCACTATGTGAAAATGAAAATCGGCTGCTTCTCTTACTACTGTCAGTCAAGTTTAATTTAAACATTTAATTTGTTCATCATTAAATCGGAAGTTGCAAATTTGCAATTCAAGTAATCAGTATTATCAAAGTGATACATACTTACTTACTTAATGTTAAGTATTTGTCTTAAATGTTTAGAGCTTAAACTTAAACTTGTAGATTACATAGGGAAAGGTTGTTTAAGCACAATTGTTATTTTTTCATAATGATTGTGAGAATTCTATGGAAACAGTTTAAAAAAAATTTCACGAAAATTCATTGATATATAAATTTTTGATGTACAAAATATGTCCAATTTTTTATGAGTTAAAGAACAAAAAAAAATGGTTTCTATTACTTTTTTACTTTGAGAACTTTATTGAGAACGTTCGACCAAACAAACTGCCAAATTTATCAGGATTTGTTATCTGTCAGAACTTTTAGGCATAAAACTTTCAAGAATTCTATCCGAAATGTCAGCGCTTAAAATCACCTCTTCGTCATTAAAATACTGAACAAACTCAAATGTTCAGGCATGAGGATGCTCTTGATCCTGATTAAGTAATTCATGAAATCGGACACCTAAATTATTCAATTGAACTATTCATGGATAGAGTGCGCAGATGGTGTAAACCTCGCTTGTTCATTTATAAGGTCTACTCCATACAGCTCACTTAATCTTTTCGTGATATTCAAATCAAATAATCGCTTCCAGGCATGTTAACACTGCTGAACGTTTAAATTCTTTGTTGAGAAATTGTTCCTTTAAGCTTAAACTTTCTTAAAATTTCTTAGATAGTGCAAACATTTGGGCCAGAGCCAGAAAATTTGCCTCAGCGCTGGCTATACCATTACGCAATAATGAAAGTAATGGAAGGCATAATAAACTTCCATCTTGTGCTTCAAACAAAGAAATTGTTTAGCGATTGCCAATGCGGAAAATCAATGTCTTTTCTCACTGAAAAGTGGAGTTAATGTAAACATCTATTTGGTGAAAGTAACGTTGTTGTTCTCGACATTTCGAAAGTATTTGATCTGATGGAACATAATGCACTCATATCCAAACTAATTTAGAAATTTAAATTAAGAGGCGAATTATAAATCAGACTCTTACTAACGACCTTACCAAAATATAAATGAGTAGGGTCATGCAAATAAAGTTGATTTTGATGCCGATAAAACTAAATGTTGTCTGCTGTCTGACAAACAAAGGCATTATTCTCTCCCATCTTTCAATATGGGAATATTGCGGATTCAGAATTTCTTGACGTTCTTGGGCTATCGATTTAATCCGATCTGAGATGGAACGATCACATATTGAATGTGTACAACGAAACGGCCAAGTGCCTAAGTTTTCCCAAACGTTGTAAGAAAAACTTCACATCGACCAATCTCCTCTCTGTCTATTATACCTACATTAGCCTTTAAATGAAATATTTTTATCACATTTGGTCTGGTGCTCTGAGTACCTTCATAGAGTTGTTGGACCGAATTCGACAACGTGCGATAAAACTTATAAGAGATGTAACATTTTTCATTTCAGAACTTTTGAAGAACAGCTATGTATATAATTTATCATAGGAGTTCTCAACACTTCTTACATACATACATAGATTATCAAACACAGATGAAACAAAATTTATAACTCGTAAATTCGCTACAATAAAACCCACAGTAAAATTGCAATCTATCATTTTTCCATATAAATTGCATACGAATTGCAACTCCAAATTAATCATAATGGGAAATATTTTTTTTAACGTTTCGCAAATGACGCTAATGACGTTCAAACGTCAATCTAATTTACATACCACTGATACACATACAATAGCGTGTGAAGTCGAAACTCTGGGTGTGTGCGTTGATTATGTTAGTTTTCACACATTAGCAATTACATACAAAGTATATTTTCTCATTATTGGAGAAAAAAAATTAACAACAATTAGCGTTGTACTCGTATATAGGTCAAGAACTTATTTTCTTTAGATGTAAAGGCAAAATAAAAACTTTGCTAAGCACTCAATGGCAGAACAATAAAACTAGTTACTGATGCAGAAACATATACATAAGTAAATAGGTAGGTAATATGTATAAACATCCTAAGAAACCAAAAATTTGTTGCACTAATGCAATGCGCAACTACAGGATATCCTCTAGGAAATTGTAAATATCAACTTATAAAGAATTTGCTATTGCATGGAATTGGAGCAATATAAAGCTGGAACAAACTTGATTGTTACCTGTTCGTTTTGCATCTTGATCGCATAACTTGTGCTGAAGTTTATTTTCTTCTACCTTTTCGAATTCCAACGCAATATTATAATTTTTCTTGTTATATATCATTGTATTTATACTATAACATATGCAGAAAGCCAATGCTAATTGGCATAAATTTTAAAGCAAGCAAATACCCTAATTTATTTGGTGGAAATTTGCAGAAAATGAAATTAATTGAAAGATATTGCTTCCGTGATAGTGACAGTCTGTTGCATTTTAAACGATAAAAGGGTTTGATTTTCATTTTAAGTGCATACATACGAGTATATTGTATCGGTCATTATTTTACAAACCGCACGCATTTCAGTACAAGTTCGACTTCTTCGTAATTTTTTTTTTTTCTTAAATAATTTTAAAAGAAAGGTGAGCTCTTCCCAATAATATCACCAATTTTCAGAGTGGCAAATGCATTAGAATTTGAATAATTGACCGACGAGTAACCAAGTTACACCTTTTATCATTTTTTTCTTTTAAAATATCGATTTTCAGTAAAAATCGCACTGAGCAAAAATTTCTTAGAATTGGTCGAATTTTCAGATAAATAGTTTGTTTTTTATTGTTTTTTTTTCTTCCATGACGTCATAATATAATAGCCCATATCTTGTAGGTGCCACTTTTTGACATTCTGAACAAAAGTCTCAATGGAAACGACAAAATTCTATGACAGGATTTTGACTTATTGGCCAGTAAGGGTTTCATTTTACGTACACTGGCATATTAACTTATCATTTTTAAGTATCGATATCTCGAAAACCAAGCGAAATATCGATTTTTTATTCAGAATTTTTTGATTTATTTTGACGTGTTCTATCTCGTTTGACTTAGAGCTATCATTACATAATTTAAATTCGTTCGTAAGCTTGTAGTACATCATTGTTTCAAGTTTTTCTGTACCGATAGAGACATTTTTCTGCAGTTATTGACTTAATATCTCAAAAAGCTGAAGTGATAAAGTAATCCTGCCACCAAGTTTATACATATGTACCATTTGATTTGGATGAAAAAAAAACCACAGTGTTTTCGTTGTAAAAGGCTTTGTTTAAGAAATATTTCAAACAAAACGCATTGCTAGCGAATTGGAAAGTAGGAACTAATGATCTCGAGAAATTGATGGCAACACTGGAAATTTGCTTAAGTGCATACATATGTAGCTCATATACATACATACATACGCACAGAAATTGTCAATTATTTCATACAAAAGTTTTCATCAGAATAGAGAACTATTATCACGACAAGACAAGATAAACATATTTAGCAGTTTAATAAAAAAAAGAAAAACAAATAAAATTAAAAAATAATCAAAATTTTTTGGTAAAAAACCATTAAAATAAAAAATATTTAACCTTCATAAGACTACAAAAATCGCAACAGCAAAATTAAGCAATTAAAGATCACATGTAAAAAAAAAACGCATTTATGAACTGGGACAAAACATCATAAGAAAACCATAAAATTCAAGTTCAAAACTCACATTCATGTGTGCCGTCATTTACTATAAAGAAAATTGCAATTACACACAGAAAAAGAGAACAAAAAAAATGAAAAAACTGAGATATCAAGAAGGTGTTGACTACACTAAAAAAATTAAAATAATAAATGTCAAAGTAATAAAACCGTAAAATTTATTTTTAAATGAACAAAAATAGTAGAGTTACCAAAATAGCGACAAAATGTCTCAGGGTCTGCTGATAGCATGGAGTTTATGAAAAGGCGGTTCTTCAAAAGTTAATAAGCATTTAATTTCAGCCTTTAAGTTTGCATAATCTGATGATTAATTACCTGACTTTTGGCTTTAATTATTAAGTTTGACATTTGTTACACTTTTTATAATTAAAACGTTTTTTTTTTTTTGTTTACTACTTGTTGCTGTTGTTGTTGCTTGCTACTTGGTTTCAAGTGGCTTTAGTTTTATAGCCTTTGCTAAGCAGGTTGCTTCACTTTGTCATTGTTTTGTTATTTGTTATTTGTTTTTTTCGAGGCGACATTGTTCTCTTATCAACATTCATTCATTTTAAAAATTCAATTTAAGTTTATTAACTTAATTTATTATTTGTCTACGTTTCTTGTTTTTCTTTTATTGACAATATTGAAGGTTTTTCCTTAGCCTTTGTCATCGCATAGCTGTCAAACTGTTATTATCTTGTTTTATTTAAGCTAATTAGTTTTATTGCGTTTTATTCATTCATTATCTTTTTTATGTTATGTGAAAAAAAAAACATAAGATTGATATTGAAACGAAATTGAATTCAGGTTCTTAGCGATTCCTTATAAAACATATGAAAATTATATTGGTCCCTTATGTAAATGGTAAAAAGTTCAGTTTTTTTTTGGAAAGTTCAAAGTAACGCGCAACAAATTGTTTGCACAATTAAGTGTTTAAAAACATGTTTTTAAAGTTGTCAGATATTTTATTTAAATTGATTACTCAAAAAAAAAAAGGAGTGGTAAAAAATGTTCTCATAAAAAATGATTGTTTAAATATGTTCATACGTGTAAACATTAAATTGATGTTTTGATTATTCAAACATTAATCCTTTCTTAAAACAAATAATTACTTGATAAATTAAATGAAAAAAATTGTGTTGTGGCGTACACTCTAAGAAATTTCAATCAAAATCGTACGAAACTATAAAATTCATTAATGAAAGATTAGTAAATATCATATCTCTATAGTCTAATTTTAGGCATTTTGCTCATTCTTTTGAATACAAAGTTTAACGCTGTCAGTAGGTAGACTGATAGCTTCTTATTGAGTAGAGTTCTTAACATTGAACAATAAATTCAGTTTTTGTTCATGAGCGTTACCGCTCGCTATATATATTAGAGCATATTTTAAATATATGGTACGTAAGTAATTTATTAGCTAATTTTTATTTGGTTATAATGAAATTTCATGCCAAAATCAATATATATGTATACAGTAAGTATGTTAGTTAATACGTATTATGGTTTTAAGAAATAAAAGTACACGTAATTATTTTATTTATCAAATAACAAAATAATAATATGTATTATTTAAAGAAAAACTCTACTAAATAACACGTGTTTAAGTCTGCACAACAAATTGATTTGATAGTAAATATGCGTTAAATAATAAATACAATTACGTGTGAAATAAATAATATTACAATTCTATATATAATCAGTGAAGACACAATAGCGTTATATAAAACTAAAATTTAAAAAGTGAGAAAATTTGTGCTACAAAGTGTACAGGTTGTTCGTACTACAAGTACACAATGGATACCATGAACAACACTATCTGCAACTACTGATGTACGAGCACTTGGCAGAAGTACGTTGCTTCCATGACGTGACTTTGACCAACGGTCATGGTGAAATTTAATATGCAGCAGTATAACAAAGGCAAAAACATAATACGAGCAATAAAACTTAAAAAAATAAAATAAAATTCACAAATCAAAGTTACTGAAAATGGAATAAAACAGAAAAAACTAAGAGTGAGAGAAGCACCAAAGTGTTCACAGTGCAAAAAAAAAAGGCACAATAACAAAATTAATCCACTTAAAAGTGAAAAATGTAAGAAATAATCCATCGTTAGTAGCAAATTTTCTGCTGGAGTAATTTTCACTACTAAAATGAGTAGTAAAATAGTAAATTTTATGCTTGAAGTAATGCAACATTTTTTTTTGTTATTACTTGTAATATGATAGTTTCTCACTGAATTATTTTCTAAGTAATTTGTTGTCATTAAAAGAGTTTTAAATATTGATAACACTGTTATACAAGGGTTGTGCTCATGGGAATAGACTAGGTGTTTTCGATAGATTTGCGCTAAGCACGAATATTGGTTCAGAAATGGTCCATCACGTATAGTTTTTGAGAAAATGGGGGTTAAAACCCCTCAAAAAACACATTTTTCGCCATTTCTGAATAACCATGGGTACTATACCCGGTGTTCTAGAACCTTAAAAACTTCCTCAAATTGAAGCTTGTGATTTCTGCTATCAACCCTAATTAACTAAAATTTAATCGCAACTGACCGAGTTTTTAGGGATTTCACCCCCATTTTCTCAAAAACTATACGTGATGGACAACTTTTGAACTTAGATTCCTATTAAGTAGTAGAAATGAAAGTTAATTTTGTTAGGGATAAAAAATTCTTCTACATAGCTTGAAGTTTTCTTCTTAAGCCTACATATGACTTTTACTCATAGACTGAATCTGTTAGTTGTACAAAAGTCAATATATTTCCAAAACCACCGAAAGCCTATATTTATAGGCAAACATATGTTGCATATCGTTTGAAATTGAATTCAACCCCCACTGATCCCAAATAAAACATTTGGTCTCCGATCAAACACCTAAAAAATTACTGGAAGCACCGATCTTGATGTAGTAAAGCTTAAATTATTGTTTTCTATACAGAGTACATTTTCGACCAGCACTAAATGAAATTCAAAAATTATATTACTGTGAATCACCTTAATGCACGTATTATTACATTAAAACATTTATTTTATTGCGAAAAACCGCCACACAAATATGGACTGCCTATAAATTTTCCGCGCCTAACGCACAAATACGGTTAAAGTTAAGATCGCGCAGAAAAAAAAATCAATGATGGATTAAAATGGTAGCTACAATATGAAGACATCCGCCTTAGCTACACTTTTGGTCAAAGCCACTTTTCGCTTTGTCACAGTCAGCTGCAACCGCTAGCCAAATTGGCACGGCAAGTGAGCGCAAAGGAATTTCACTTGCAGCCTGTAAGACTTGAAAAACTATTTATTTTGATTTTTTTTCCTTTTACTAAAAAAATTAAATAAATGAAATCGTAGTTATAAAAAAAAAAAATAAAAACCAAAACAGAATCAATGATTCGTTTTTTTTTTTATGGGCGACAAAACCTGGCCAGACTAGCAGGTATCTGCGGAAATGTAGCAACAGAAGGCATCATTGTCGCTACTTGTTGTTAAACGAAAGCTGTTACTCAAAATACATATGTAGGCTTATAAAAGTACACAAACAAATATTTAAGTTGCAGTTAATAAAAACAAAAGTTTCTGAGAGAAATATACTAAAACTATAATGAAATGTTTGATAAAAGTAGTAACGAAGCATAAGAATTGTATATTAGGAATTATTTAGAGCGATTCCGATTGATTTTTTTCATGACCTTTACGACAAAAAAATACTTTGTTGTAGTAAGAATGAATTAGTGTAATTTTTCTGTTCCCGGCAAAGTTCTTGCATGTGCGAAACGTACTTTAAGTAAAGTAGCTGTGCGCTCGTGACTTTTTTTGGGACTGAAAAAAAAAAATAGTTTACGTACGCTTGTAGACTAGCGCGTGCTGCAAGACGTTTCCGCTCCCATGAAAATACAACTCAGCTCAAATTCTAAAATTGTACTTGATTTTCTAAAATTACTTTTTATTACATTTATACTATTTATGTTGAATTGCTTAGATGAAAATGGTTTGTAACGCTTTGGCGGAAAATATACTAAGCCGAATTAATTAATTTTTTTTAAAACAACATATTTGTGCTAAACAATGTTATTGTATACTTATTTTTTATTTTTTTAAATTAATTAAACTTTTTTTTGGGATAAAGCGAAACTTCACACAAAAATTTTCGTTTGATTTTTCGTTGCTGATGCTGCTTTCTGAGTTCAATGTTGTTATTGTTGCTTTTTTTTTATTCTCAATTGACAAAATCTTTTAAAAAATTTTTTTTTTTTTTGTTACTTTTGAAGAGATAATATAGAATAAAATATTATGGGAGTAATTTTGAAAAGAGGCGGGTACCACTAGTACTTAATATATTTTAACTTTGAAATCCACTACAGGCTTTTTTGTATATCTATGTTAACTCTCTATTCGATTAAAGAATGCCTTAAATCGTTTGCGAAAGTACTCTCAATGTGTCATGAGTCATAATCTATCAACATATTTTACTATAAATAATTCGATTCTGGAGACACCTCACATTTAATAGTGTGCTTTTTAACATTTTTAAATGCATAAAACATCTGCCAGTGTGATTTATAGCATTAATAAATAAAAAATAAAGTTGAGCAAAAATTTAGACTTTTGCGGTGTTGTTATTTTGAGTATTCAGTGCATAGTGTAGAGTTTGACAAACACTATAACGACTATGAATCATAAGGTGACATAAAAAAAAGAGTCCAAAATCGATAAAGTATCGAAAAATGTTGAATAGTATCGAAAGTTATGTGAAGTTATCATATTATGAAATTGAAATATGTGTTATATTTTGTAAGTTTTCTATTTTTTATATGTCATGCTTGTGTTTTTTAAACTTTTTTCTTTCCATTGAGATTTTTACTGCTCTGGTACAAAAGATGCATGGAAAGCATTAGCAATAAAACTGAATTATTTTTTTTTATTATAAAAAGCTCTCTAAAATCACAATAGCTTTTAATTCGAATTAAAATGCCAATTAAATAACTGTCAACAGATTACTCAATGACGCCACTTCCCAATTACTGCATTACACAAAACTTTATCACTTAGTCACTATTGTTTTCTATTATTTCCAATTACTGCTTTATCATTATTTATATTGCTGATAAACAACAAATCAATAATCATTACAAAATTTTTTTATTGTTAATGACTACATTACGAGTGTGATGAAAACTAAAATTTCGAAGCCAAAAAAAGCAACCAAAAATGATAAGAATTTCTGTTAAGTGAAAAATTTTTCCAAGCAAATTCATGAAAATTGCGTTATCAGTGCGCCAGCTAAATTGCTTGTGTCGTCACTATTTGCTTGTGAATTGTGAACGATATAAACTATAAAAGGCTCTTTGAGGCACTAAAACTTTATTATTTTACTTCTTCTTCAATATTGACATAAAATTCTTATGAATTGCATCGCATGCAATTCTTACTTTCATTATATCGTGAAGCACTTAAAGAATTTTACTATCAGAGCAAATAAAATGTGTGTTATAGCATAGTAAAGTAGAACACTTGATAAAATTGGGCCACTTAAAATGATGTTGCCCTAATTGAGTCATTAAAATTTAAGTGGCATATAGGAAAAATATCGTGCTTTTAAAATTTTATATGCTCGTTGTGAAAAGAGCCTTTTAAAAATGTGATCTTAAACATTGCCGTAGCAAGGATTTTCAGCTTACTAGAATCCACAAATCAACAACAATAACAGCAAGAAATTTTGTCAAATTATGAGCTCGAATATCATCATCTTTTTAGTTGGGTTGTAATGTTATAGATAACATTTAAAAGTTGTTCTTTTACTTAATTCAAATGAACGAAAAACACGTATGTTTAAGTTTAAAATTCTGGGAAATATTTTATGGGAAGCAAGAAGAAATTTAAAATTCAAGATGGCGGACCCAATTTCGCGGAAACTCAATAACCTAATTCACCATCATTTCTGACCTTGGATTCGTATTTGGCGACCCCAGAAACCCTCGTATACCAAATTTTGTGCTAATCGGTTGACTTAAAAAAAAAACGTCCGCCATCTTGGATCGGTCATCTTGATTTTGCCAAATCTGATCTCAGATTCCTGATCAGTGAGCCTCAAGATCCCCGTATATCAAATTTGGTGCAAATCGGTTGACTTGGATTTTGTGCACCAAGCGGAATTTGACCTTGAAATGGCCTTCAGGAGTCACTTTGACCTCTAACATGAATACCTATCTGAACGTAGAATTTTGTGCTTTTCCGGAATCCGAGGTCAAAAATAGGGGTTTCCATTTGAAAACTAAATTTGACCTTCAAATAACCTTGAAAATGTACGTCAAGGTCATGGTTAAGGTCATGGCTGGATCAGCCTCTTGTTACCCACCAACTTTTATCTGGAACATTTTCTGATTGGCTTGCAATTTTTTGAGTTATTCAGCTGTGTAAGTTAAAATGGGACACCCTGTATATTGAAATGAAATTCTTAGAATAATAGAGTGTTGTCCAAAATTATATAGAAACGAATAGTGTAATACAAAATCCATGAATTAGGAAATGTTAGAGAGAATTCGACACAACACTGGCCAAAGAACGTGCACGGTGGAAAAGTTCTGTGGAGGCTGTATGCTATGGTAAGAATTCAAGCTCACTGTAAAAAGATATATACGAGTGGTAAGGTATTTAAGAGGGGTGATCTCTCATTGCAAAGTTATCTGCTTGACAAGGGAGTACAGTGTTCTAAGGTTAGGTTGGACGTGGCCTTTGTGGAAGTGTAACACACGCCAACTTCGCCTATCACCGAACGCTGAGGATTCTGAAAACTTTTTAGGGTTTTCGTTAGGAAATATTTTCGCTTTTTATCTTTTGCATTTTTATATGGCAGCGGCTTCAAAAGTCAAAGACCGCTCGCAAACACGAGAATCTGAAGCCGCAGAACTTGAAAATCATTGAAATTTTGAAATATCTAGGAAATTTAAAAATTAAATCAAAGGGTTAGAAAAGGTTAAAAAGTAGAGTAGAGACACTAATGGTATTTAATAAAAATTTATTTTTGATCAAAAAGAATAGAAATTCAAAATAACGATTATTATTCATCGAAAAATATTACAAACCAAAATAACGATTATTTTTGATCGAAAAATATTACAAACCAAATTATTTTTAATTTTTAAATTAAAAATCAAGTCATATACTCGTATCTATGCTTCTCGTCAATACTTGTAAACTTAAACTCACATTTTGCCTATTGCGTCATTGGGATTTTTTTTCACCTTAATTATTGCAAATAACGATTATTCACGGTTTCTACAAATAACACTTAAATTATATCTAATCAACATTCATTTCTCGTATATCGTTAAGAGCGGTACTGAATGTGTGCAAATAATTGCAAATAAACTTTTTCGTAAGTTCCAAAAGTGGGCGGCTAACTTCCTGGACATTGCTTTCCTTTGCATTCAATCAATGCAATATTTTGTGAAGATAAAGGAAATCACTCAACCCCGACAATTAAATGCGCAGGAAGTATACATACAACACATGCGCATCTTACTTCATTAACATAAAAACCAACAAATTCATCTTATTTTGAATATGATAAAAAATCATTATGACTTTCGCTTTCGCATCATTGACTCATGTTAATCTGAATTAAAATAAAACTTTTTCTTAATTTAATTGATGTACAGGCTCAAGTCAATCAATCAATCGTATGAAATTAATAGCTTCCATGGAAAACATACATAATATGTGTGCATATTTCAGATGAATCAACGAAGACATACCTCTTATTTTCACAAATCCCGTGCATTAAATTCTTCCACCTCACAAGTTACGATTTGCGTGTGAGAGTTGCGCGTGTGCGCGAATTGGTATAATTTTCGGAATTTCACTTCCCAAATAAATTAAAAGTTTATTTTTTTTTTTTATAATACTCACAGCCACACCTAATGTTTACAAACTTTATAATTCATGAGAGAAAAGTAAAAGATGTGACATTATTGATACGCGCTAAGTTTAAGGTGGTTTTCATTTATAATACGAAGCTTCAAGCATACGACAAATATCTTAAAAGTTCAAATTTCGCACCAAAATATGAACTTAACTTTATCCCACGTATATTATATTTTTGAACATTAGAGTGACCGCTCTAATGTTTAACTGTGTACTTAATGAAACAACTCAATCATATCATATGTACGCTCACATTAGCTCAATCATATCAACATCAGCGTCACAATATTATAAGAATTGTTGCGTTTTTAAAGACTCTCACTCTTGCGGAGTTAAAATGATGCGTTTAATTGTATGTTGGAACCAACCTGCAGCAGCAACAGCATCAGCAACAACCTGCACATCAAAATAGCAGCAATAAACACAAATTGCAAGTAAAAGTGCAAGTTAGTCGTAAAATATGTTTACAACAAAAACAAAAAAAAATTTTTTACAACAACTGAAAGTTTTTAAGATGCAACAAAACCAGTTGTTGCAACAGACAATAACTGACAAAAACAACAGCATTCCATTTAAGAGAGAGAGAAAAAAAAAGTCATATTTTGTGAATTTGTTGCCGCGGCAACAGCAACAGCAACAGCATCTGGCATCAGCGACAAACGGCAACCTGTTATCAGTTGTAGCAGGCACAATAAACAAACAAAACAACAACAACAAATATAGCTCATTAATGCGTTGCGGCTATTGACAACAATTTTAGCTGTAGAGGATTTCGCATTGCGTCGTTTAGGGATGTTGCAATATTGCAAATTCTTAGACTGCAATAATAGCGTATCGATGTTTTTTTTTAAATTAAAATCTTTCTTCATAAAAATAGTGGTTTGCAAAAACAAAAAAATTTCCCTATGTGTTACTCCATAACCCAGGTGCTCCATTTTAATTTCTCCAGGCCAATATCTCGAGAACTAAGTAAGATAGTGTAAAATGATAAAATAACAACGACCTTGCCTATGACCTTGAAACCAATTTTCAAGGTCAGTTCAAAGTCAACTGTGCTTTTATTTTTATAAATATGTTATATAAAAATTTTCTCGTTAAAAATCGGGGGCTCAATATTGAATTTATACCCCTATTTTTGACCTCGGATTCCGGAAGAGCACAAAATTCTATGTTCAGATAGGTATTCATGTTAGAGGTCAAAGTGCCCCCTGAAGATCATTCCAAGGTCGAATTCCCGCTTGGTGCAGAAAATCGGCAAGATTGTGCAGCGGTCCAACCAATGATTACTAGCTTTTCTGCACCAAGCGGGAATTCGACCTTGAAATGACCTTCAGGGGTCACTTTGACCTCTAACTTGACTTTTGTCTTATTCAGCTGTATAAGTTAAAATGGGACACCCTGTATATGAGTCCGTCCATTCATAACGTACCAACTGACGCGCGTTGCCCTTTTTTTGCCCGAGCATACTATGTACAATTCGCTTGTAATCGCAGCAAAGTGGCTTGAAAATTATAAAGCGCAAACCACGCCAATGGCCCGCTATGACTGGATGCACCCATATAGCATAAGTGGTGCTACGCCACTGATTAGCCATTCATTTTTTTATTGTTATTTATTTAGTAGGCTCCCAAGATTCTTTTTGTGGAGCTTCAAAAGATTTGGGTAGTAGACAAAAGTCTCAAAGTAACTTTAAAACAATGGAAATTTTAGGTACCGTATGGTTGGAGAATAGTCTGATTAAGAGTAGGTGGCATATGATATTGGGCGAATCAACGATTTGGAGAAAATCATTTCCACAATCGATCGATTGCTATTTTTGTCTAGACTCTAGAGAAATGGACTGGCATTGAAAAAGATATGCGATGGACTTATGCAAATGAACAATCTGTCACGTTTTCAGCTCTGGTTTTCTATACACTTTCTCCAAAACAAATTTCAAATCGGCAGTTGATATTGAAAAAATCATTGAAAAAATCAAACGTAACAAAATATAAGAGGATTCGAGTTGAACAGTTTAAAAGATTACGTCGTTCTTCTCGAAAACCAATTTTTGCACACTTTTACTGCTATACATTTTTTCGTTATGTATAGGAACAGAAAATAGTTTAAATTATTTTTCTAAGTTTCATGCATTTTTTAAATGAAATCATTAGTGACCTTCAAACCCATGAGTGAGACTTCTTAAGCCTGATATGTTTTTTTTTTGCAGAATATTGTAGTAATACAAGTAAATATATATATTTATATTATATATTTACGAGTATATAACTTTTTTTTTTACAAATTTTCAAAACTCAAAGTATCGAAACTATTAAATATCGATTATTGCTTAAAACATCGCTAGCAGCTTACTGCGATCTGTGCGGTGCTGCAAAGCAGATAAGTTTTTTTCTGCTGTTAAACGAAAACGTGGCTTAAAGAAGTTTTTCATTTTTCTTATATTTATTGCTAAGATTTTCTTCTCAGTTTTCTATCACTTTTTTTATTATTTGTTTTTTATAAGATGACAAACTTTCTATTGGCGAGCGCAACTTTTTAGCATGAAAAATGAAAAATTGCACAAAATGCTATGGAAAACTTGGCAAGTGAATCAAAGAGAAATCTTGAATTTGTTTTTTGCTTCTTTCTAGACTTCCCGTAAGTGCAAAACTTAAGAGTCATTTAACGCTTTTGTTAACAAAAAAGAAAAACTGCATCTAAAGGTTTTCATTTAACGTTTTAATAAATGCAAAATTTAGTTTATTGTTTTCAGTTGTTGTTTTTTAAAAAGCAAAACAATCACTAGTAAAACATGTTACCTCACAACTTTAGATTGTTCCTATTTTTTTCTTTATGCAAATCAGTGCATTTTCCCTTTTATTTTAAAGTTTTTTTTCTTTATTTTCTGTTCACACCTTATAAAAGGCTGCTTTTTTATTTTCTATTTTTTTTTTTTTTTTGGTTTTCTATTAAAATTTTTCTACTTGAGTTGCTCTTCTGAACACCAACATTTTATGTTGTTTTTTTTATTTTCTTATGTTGCTGCCTGCTACATGAGGCGGCGGCGGCTTCTTTAAGGTTGGCATTTTTTTTACACTTTTTTGTATAGGTAGTATATTTTTACAACTATTAAATATCATTATTATCTTGCATTTTTGTTGTTGTAGCTTTTAACGTTATTGTTGTTATTCGGCTTATATCTTTAGAAAAAAAAATTACACCCATAAATTGTATGGTTTAAAATGCAATTTTTTTTTGGTTATTTTATATAGTTTCACTTTGTAACTGGTTTATATTTCAAGTCATGTGAAAATTTGTATTTATCTTAAAGATTCATAGCTTTTTTTTTTTGTTGTTTTCTTATGAGTTATAGATTGTTGCTTTTGTATCAAGTTGTAAAAAATTAGCTTTTTCAATTAGTATACTAAATTTGTTAAACGCCATGTACCGAAATTTGTAAATTTTTAAACGGATTTTTTTTTTTACTTCTCATATATATTTAACAGATGTTTTCCCGTTCCAATATTATCTTTTTGACAATGTTTTTAAATCAGATTTATTAAATTTTAACATAACTTCATTTGTTGCAAAATGAACTTAAAAAATATTTTGAGCTTTGAATAACAATAGGTTTAAGATTATCATGCCTAAACTGTTGAACTGCGTTACTCAGTTGTACTCGATCTGTGTAGTAATTTGCTGCTGTAAATGCTGCAGTCTCAAGAGACAAGTTCTTGGCAAATGGCTTTGATCCATTTGCAATGTTCTAAGCAAATTGTTTCAACCGAGCTTGCAGACCTTAGAGTTCACCATTACTAAGCCTAGTTCTAGTCTTAGAGGGGCATTTGTTGCTGATTTAGGTAGCGTAAGAATTCAATTGAAATTAGCAGCTTGAACGGTTTCAACATCGACACATGAGTTTTCCATATAAAATAAATAAAAAAAAATTTATATTTAGAGCTTTTTCTCACGCATTCTCTCTGAAATTAAATATATATTTGAGTTCATAGACTTTTGATTGTTTTAAAGCATTAATGTCAAGCAAAACGCGATACAAAAACGAGGTAACAAAAAAAACGCGCGGTTTTTGATGCTAGTGTGAAAGCCCTATTAAATTTTTTTTAATTTATTCTATGTCACCAACAAAAAGACAAAAAATTAAGAATTTAAAAAAAAAATTTTAAAATTTTTTACTCACCCTCTCACATACTCGCTCTCACCCAAAAATTTTCTACTGAGTTGAATGAATTTAGCGATAAAAAAAATATTTTATCTCTACAGATTAACGTCATCAATCGATAAACGATTAGAAAGCTGCACAACAATAAGTCAATGCAATTAATTAAATTCATGAGTTTCAACAAATTCCATATTATATTCGATTTGTAAAATCCCATTTAGTTTAACAAATCTCATAAATAATCAAAATATCTTATAGAAAATATAAATGTTAACATTAAAGACTTATAAATTCAGACTTTTGCGCCATAAAATTGCAAAAATTTTTATTATTTTGTCGCTTCAGCGAAAGAGTGAAATTTTTCTAAATAAAAATATACAGAAAAAAAAAACACCAAAGCAACACCACCCCGCTGAGGTGAGGTCGTTTAAAGTTAAACCTGTTAGTCACAAGCATACTTTAGCTACAAAGAGATGAAATAATATCCAGTAGATAGATAAATTTGCAGGTGATATGCAAATAAAAACACGAGACATACAAAGCTGCGATAAAAAAAAAAACTTCAAAACTCCACAAAATTTTGAAAATAATATAAATTGACAAATGCATAAATTAAAAATGTAAATAATGAAACAACAAAAGAAGATTTGTTTTCAGCGTCTGGAATGTCAGACACAAACACACACAAATGTTTCTACAAGATACTTTAAGATCTACAGCTGTGAATTTCGTTTTTCACAAGTGGACAAATCGAATATTTTTGACTGGTTTTTTTCGTTTACTCTCCCATAGCACATGTTTTTTGAAGTTTTTTTTGTAGATGTTATTGTTTTTATTGCTTGTTGCTATATTGAATTTTTTTTTTTTTTTCATTTCCAATACGAGATTTTTAACATTTTGTTGTTATTGTTGTGGTATTTTGTTAAATACAACTTTCTCTCATATTCCAACTTGTAGTAACGATCCGCGCGTATACGAAATTTAAGATACTCGTAGATTAGTTACGGCAGCAGCAGCAGCATCAACAGAAAGTGGGCAACACTTGTTGTGCTGCAGCAACAAGATTTTCATACCAACAACAAGATATAAACACAACACTAAAGTGCTTAACAAAAATTTTCAACTTTTGAATGATATCGACGATTGTTGCTGAGATATTTACACACTGAAAAAATGGATTTTTAGTTTAATTTGAGAAAAATTAACTTTAGCGTCTCTTTTGGTACTATCGTAAGCAATACAAATTTCAATGTTTCTGAAAATTCTCAGATATCCAAAAAGATTCGTGCTTAATAACACTCAAACTCAATCAAAAATTTCAATTTATATCAGAAACCTTTTAAAGTGTAGATAAGATATGAGTAAGGTTTTGTAAATATAAAGATACTAAAATGCAACAAGTGACGGCAGCGTGTGGCGAGCTTATCGAAAGTTTTTTTTTATTTTTTTTTTTATTTTTTTTTTTCTTTATTAAATGCAGCATAACGAAATTAGTAAAAGAAAAATGCTACCGCTGAATATAAAATTTTTGATAAAAATACAAAAATTCAAATTTGTTAAGGTGTTGTTTGAGAGATAGATTTTTTTCTATTAGATAAAAGTTGCTTGAATTTATTGCAACTCTCAGCACTTAATATAACTCTCAAGCAATAAAATTTTGAAATTTACATAAATAGACAGTTGAGTTTTGCTCACGAATTTTCATACGATACTAAATACGCGTATTTTTAATGAAATTTTCAATTCATACAATTTTTTTTTTGTTTTAAATATTATTGCAACATCAGTAGAAGCCATAATTGTTTGTATCTCATTAGTTGAAGTTGGCAGAGCAGCATTTAATAAACGAAGTAAAAAGCGTTTACTTTGCGGGTGCTTTGTGGCTTGAAGAGAAATAAGTGAAAACTGCAGCAATAACAAGAAATTGCAGTTAGCACGTTGCTACCTGACACAGATACTCGTGTAGTTATACGAGCAAAATGGTTAGTAAGTTGTTAAAATTTCTAATATTTATGAATGCGTTGAACGCATTTCCGCGTTAAATTGACAGCGCGAAAATTGTTGAGAGAGAAAATTGTGTGTTATTTTTTACAACATATAAAAAGTTATAAAAAAATTGATTTTTGACAACATAAAATACATAGAGACGAAGGGGAATTTTCAAGATTCATCACATATGATAATATACTCCTTTCTTCAAAGTATTGTTTCAGTTACTCTTATTTCGCTATACCTTAAATGAACCTTGGTGATATTTATAAATATCATCATATTTAAAGATTCTTAATCAGCAATTTAACATTAATTTTATAAAACACGCTATATGCCGTAACATCAATCTAAAGTACAACCTTTAAATATAATTATAATATGTACCGCTAAATATAAAATAAGTACCGAATTAAGTCATCACAAGTTATTACAAATTCGTCACATCAATTTAAAAATAAGTAATCACCAGCAGGTAAAAATTGTCGCAGCGTTGTACACAAATGTTCATTAATATCAAACAAGAAAGTTACAGTCGGCAAGATTGACAGTTAGTGCATTGGCTTGAATTTTTCTGTCTGTATGTACCCTATTTTCTGAGTTATTCAAATTCAGTGCCCAGAACAAATCATGTAACCTAGAAACATGATTTCGTAATATCTTGAACTGTTTGTAGCAGCGATATAAAATTCGAGATATAAGATTCTCATAAAAATATCATATTCATTAAAAATATTTTTTTTGAATTTGAATCCTAACTAAACATGGCGTCTCTCCGGAAAGATAAAGTTAATTTTTCAATAATCAGTGGCTTATTATTGTTTACATAAGAAAACATTAAATGTGGAACATAACATCATCCCGTAATGTTAATATCCAATCAGAAAGAATTTCTCGAAATTCGAAGTATTGCACTAGTCCTTTTTTTCAATTCAATAATACTGTTTTTTTAACTGATTGACTAGGAACCAACGTCCAGGCCAAACGGTTTCCGAAAAAAACATGAAATTCATAATTTCAAAAATTACTATCCTAAAGAGGTATGGCACTTCCCAGATATGCAAATACTTGCTATTTTCATACAAATGAGGATTTGTTGGTCTGACTGACTGACAAGAAAACAATGTGCGGGCCATTTTGTTCAATCTGAAAACAGAAAACTCAGAGCATAAAAATGTTACACAATTTTAATATGGATGGTTCTTCTCAGAAAGCAAAAATTAATTTTGTCCATAAAAAAAGTATTTTTCTGAATGTAAGACCTCAAATCTAGAAAGACTCAATGTGACTTGCCAGACACTTTTTTTTATCTATGACATGAGATAGCCGGTATCCTATTTTCCAACACTACGTTACCGGACTAAGTCCACTTCTCGATGCCTGCAAAAATATTAAATCGAAGAAAGTTTCTTCTATAACGCACTCTCTCGCTAAAATTATTGCCAAGAGGATATTTGACAAAGATAAGCTTTTCAACTTCCAGCGTGTTTACTTAACTTTAAGACAGCGCTATTCATGCAGGCGGCAGATGAATGGTAAATACTATATATTAAATAATTATTAACTTGTTTGATTTGCCTCACGCAGACTCATCAGTTTGTTACTAAAATCACGCTTCCCATTAATCGGATAGGTCAAGTTAATTTTGATTTTAATTTTAATTTAAGCTCAATCGTTTTCATAATATTCAAGACTAAAGGTTAAAAGTTATTTTTATATTAATATCTCGTTTCCTATTTTTCGCTCACTAGCTTATCTTTTAGACTATGCAATTTTTTAATAAAGAAGGTTATAGTAAATTTGTACGTATGATCAACGGTTTATAATATAAAGCCGAGAATGGTGAAGTAGCATAAAGCAACTTGCGAAATTATAGTACATTAAGTTTTCAATCAACTCAGCTGTCACAGTTTGCAATGAATAATATTAATAATAATCTTAAGTGCTTATTGGAAAACCAAACAAATCAAATTTATATATGCAATACTTTATACAAACAACTCAGTTCTAATTTTTTAAAAATTAAGGACAAAAAAAATTTTTTTTTAATATAAAAAATACAAACTTAAAATATTGCTCCCCGCGAGCAGGGATAGGATTCTGCATTACTTTCGAAATTTAAGGTTTTAAATTAGAAATAAAATTTTCAAATTAACAAAGCAATTTTTCTCTGAGAGCACTTTTGTAAAAAAAAAACACTTTTTTGACTGAAAATTTTTAACCTTTGACCTTGACTATCATAGAAAGTATTGAACTTACAAGAACAATGAACAAAACGTTTTGTATAATAATATCCAGTTTAAATCTTTAGTCCTCGGAGAATTTCAATTCTGCAAATGGGAAGCAGAATCTTAGGAAGAAAGGATAAGTACTATCCCTCCCAAATACTCCCACACACTTTACTTTTCTACTATTAATGCCTTCATAATCATAAGTTTTTTTCAATAAAACACTATTCATAGTTTCCAAATTTGTTATTACAAAAATCCCTGTAATATTCATATACTGCCACCCCAAGTGTGTAGAGTATTCCAACGGAAGTTGTAAAAGAATTAGAATTGCATGTTATAAAGCTGTCAAAATAATGGTCTGTTCTATGTGGTCACGCTTTGGGAAGTAAGAAGGAACACATTGTAAGTATGAACCCAAGTAACGACTCGGTACAATAACGCAAAGACGTCAAAAGAAAAGTAATCAAAACCGTCAAGAAACAAAGAAAGAAAATTAAAAATTCGAAACAAACGATGCGTGATCGTGATTTTTGCCGGTAGACGCCGTCATTAGTTGAACCTTCATTTTATTTTTTTTTGGAAAGAAAAGGTTCTAAGCGCAACGGTCAATGCATTCTTAATGGTAGTAGAATCGGTTCAAATTTTTTGGTGTTTTTTGTTTTATATAACAAATAATGATGGTGTGAATATAAATTAAGCTGTTCGGGAAGAAAAGAAAAATAAAAGGGGAGATCAGTAATGTCAATAACCGAAAAATTAGGGGAAGCCAACAAAAAAAAAGAAGTTATTACCAAATATAAGTAAAGTGTGGGGTCAAAGTATAACAAAAAAATAAATTTTTTTTTTAAAAAACGCAATATAAGAAATGTTATTAAATTTGTTTTGACGCATCTTCCTTTAAAAGTTCGGCCTTTTGTAGCCGTTGCTATATAAAGAACATTTTTACAGGAGAAGGGTCAATGAATTTTAAGCCGGCAGCACCTTAATGCGAGATCTTTTTTTTTTTTGATACTTTGTGCATATGTGTACTTTGATGTTGTTGTTGCTGTTCATGCACCGATGCTGCCGTGCGTTGGTATCATATATTCGTACAGGTGCGACTGCATGCATTTATTATGTGAGAGAGAAAGAAAGAAGAAGCTTCGTTTGTATGAAGTGCGATTCTTTTCACTTGTTGCTATTTTATTCTCATTCCTGTTCTGTCGTGACGAAACAACAACACCCGCGTAAAAGTGAGTAATGATGCTTAAGTTAATTGTTTGCGGTTGCGCCTGGTTGACTTCCTTGTTCTTTTTGTTGTTTCCCTCCCCCCCTCCTACTTGAGATTTTTGAGACGTTTTGCTTTCATGTGAACATGCAATAAGGGTCTAAGTACAACAACCTGATTTATTCGTGTGCTGCTGTGGTGTGGTGTGCTATGTAAGTTGCCGGTGCAATATCGGAGTGTTATTAATATTGTGCTATTAAAGTTTCCAATGACTGAATTTGATGCAGAAGATTTCGATTTATAACTTAATTGCATGTGTATATGGGAATAACTATCTACCTGTTTTGGTTTCGCATGAGTGATGATAGTTAATAGCTAAGAGTTATTTTCTTCTATGGAAGGTGTCGCGCCTATTTTATGTCCAATGCTTATACGCATCACTGAAAGTTTTCTTACCAAGTTTTGTAATTTTGCTTGGGTAGTACTTTTATCATAGCATTTCAAAATTTTTGCTTTAATGGTACATGTCACGCCCACATATTCAACGTCGCCTACTTTTTCGCCTGTGCACTAAATTGTTTCCATACCAAATATTGTAAAGTCCAAATGTGCACAAAAACAGATGCGAATCCGTTTCGAGCCAGTTACGGGTCCGTCAGCGCGAATTTCATTTTCTTATGCATCGACGGATCCATTTCGAACCCGTTTTATTTAAGAGAAACGAATCCGTAACGTATTCGTATATGAAGTCCGTTCCGAGTTCGAGACAAATCCATAAAAGCAATTCGCGTTTCCGAAAGGAATTTCATACAAAAACGAGTTCGTTTTGAATCCGAAACGCAATCTGTTTCCGATAAAATATACGAAGAGGCAAGTGCATCTCGAATTCGAAACGGATCCGTTTGGCACCCTGGGGTTTGAATAGTTTACTGCGCATGGCTTCTGAAAGTTTTTATTAGTATGACAGCTGCCACGCTTAATTACCAAAGCCCCAAAAATTTTGGGTCATCATCTCGTATCAAGTTTGGGGATGTTTACTTAAATATTTTCTGCGCACATTATTTTAAGTTTTTAATTTTGTGGAAAATATCACGCAAATTTTTTAAACCCTGATAACATATTACCTTATTTAAATAGTTTTCCTAGCATAGAGTTTCAAATTGTTATTAAGGATCTCACGGATTTGTGAATTTCTGTTCAATAACCCCAAAACGAGTCCAGTTTTTACTAGAAATAATATAGTAAATTTACATTGGCAACCATAGCTAAGCATAAGGTGTTGTTGAAAAAATTTATTATAGGACACCGAAAACATAGGTTCAGACTTGCAGACTGCGCTTTTGTTCAATTGATAAATACTAAAAAAATGGCGACTTTGTACGAATTCAACCGGCCATATTGGATCGAGCATTTTTTAATCAAAAAAAACTTCCAATAGATTTTAGTTAGGTGATCCAAATATATTTGAAGTACTAAGTTTCAGCTAATTATACAAATAATAAATAAAGAAAATTTCGATTGAACTTACCCTTATAAAGCAAAATGACAATCCGTCCACGCTGCTATTGGCGTCACTGTTGCTCGACGATGAGTTATCCATGTTGGTGGTCAGTTTTTTACGGCTGTTTTGTTTCACAAAAACGCAGTTTAATTTTTTATTTTGCTTCGAAAAAAAAATAAACAAATATATATTTTCCAATTATAATGTTCAGCAATTACATTTTAATGAAAAAAAAAAATTCACTTTTATGATATCTTGATAAAAAAAACACTTCAACTTAATCGATTTTGCAATTTAATTGTTTTTTTTTTAATCTTTCTTATATTTCAATACGAATAATTTATTTTCTTTTATTATCTTTTCACAAAAAAAAAAAAATCCAATTTTTTCACTGGGCTTATGGTGTCAGCTGATGCAGCGTTTTTATTACTTGTTATTTGTTTTATTGTTTTATTGGCTTACTGTGCTATTGACTTCACTTTTGGGTATTCTGAAATTAAAAGAAAAAAAAATTCAAAATAAATTTTTTTTAAAAAGACTTAAGCCACAGAAATAAAATTTTTAAATTTTAAGGAATTCGAATAAAATGTTGATGCTATATGTATTAGTTATTTTATAAATTTGCAAAACACCCTGCAGAGCTATAGCACAATTTTTACAAAATTTACTAAAGCATTAAATTACGCGTATGGATCTTTGTAAGTTCATTTGAGTTCTTACAATATATGCCAAAATTTTGAAATTGTAAATATTTATTTATTTAATTTGTACAACGAGTGTTTGTTTGTATTACTCAAAAGAAACCTCTGAGATATCGCGACATTCATTTTATTTGTCAACAAATTGAATGCAACTGCAGTAAATATTTTATTTTGTTAATATTTTTATTTATTTTAATTGTTATAACTTTTGATAATATTGCAAGGCAGTGCTTATTAAGATAGCCAATATTCAGAGCACGTTCAACTATTAACAAGCATCTTTGTCATAAATAACTTTAAGAAATAGTTAACTAATCCTATGAGAATATCAAAAATTGGCCAAGAGAGGTTAAGAGATTAATCAATTTTTAAATAAAGTAAAGTTGTTCCCTATTGTGATCCCATAATTTTTTTTGTTTTTGTGGGGCCCGATTTGAACTTTTTGGCCACAGCCCCATAAAACCCTAATCCGCAACTGTTATATGTTCGTGTTCAATACCTCAAATTAGTTAAGTAAAGCATGATAGAGCAGTGTAATTGGTGGCGCGAATGACTTTCATTTGGGGTGTGCTATAGCCCCTACACTATTGTATTTTTAACATAATTATTTAATTCTTTTTTATCATATGCTCTTATGATCTTCACTTTGGTCTAAAGATTTTCGAAATATTTTTAAAATAATTCGGAATAATATTCTTTAAAGGCTTCTCCCACCACCACCACCTTTATATAGTATGACAGATGCAAAAAAGACATTAGGCAGCTTCGGTTTTTTATTGTAGCCCCTCTCTTCTGCAACCTGTGGTGTACTTAACGCGTTAAGAACATCAATTTCCAATAGCATTTATTTTCAGTTTATAAAAATTTAAGGTTAACGTCTTAAAAGTAACAATTAAAAATATTACTTTTTACCTGCCTATGTCGGCAGATCTGAAAGTTCAGTCGGCGGCATAAAAGCTACATAGGTACCTACTACTTACTATACGCCCAATAAAAATCTTTAATTCGTTTCAAACTACTGCAAATCAAATTAACTCTCACTTTTAATTCGATTAGCATGAATACGAATCTTGAAGAAAAGGTCAAAAGAAAAAAATGTGCACGCTATTTTTAGCGTAGAAATTTAATTTTATTCACTTTTGTTTTCTGATTCATTGTTCAATAATATTGTATATATATACGAGTATGTGTTAAACTTCTTTCAATGTGTCATTTCGCCATCTCTTTCGCTTTTCTGATTTCAGAATAAAACTTTTGAACAAATAAATTAAATATCAATCTTTTATTACAGATTTTTGGATAAAAACTGACTAAAACTTTGGTGTCAAATTTATGTTTAAAAAGTGAAAACATAGTGTAAATATTTATAAGCAAATCTATAGCTTTTATTTAGAATTATGGGAAAGTGACAAATGAAAGTGATCTTATATATCCTTGCAGCTTTAGAGAAAAAGTATTGCTCTTACAGGAAAAAATATTTTAAGCGATCTCAGTGTATACAGTATCTACATTTTTTTTACTGATATGTATTCCATGGAAAAAATATAATTATATGTATATCTAAAATATATGTTTTGTATAAGACCTTAATTTAATGAAAATTGGTTTCAAGGTCAAAGACAAGATCACTGTTATTTAACTCCCTAGAAAACTTATAACTTTTACCTCAAACATTCATCACATTCTTACTTAGTTCTTAATATATTAGCCTGAGGAAATTAAAATGGAGCACCCGTTATAAAGGTCAAGTTCTGTACAATTTTTTAACTATTCATTTGAGCAGAATAAATGAGCAAATTCACTTATAATAAAGTTCCAAACTTTCATCTCCTCCCCTTCTGCTAATAAATGATGAAATCCCAAACTATTTGGCTGAAAAATTAATAACCTAAAGTATTTAGAACTCATATCAAAAATTGAAAATAGATTCGACATATCTTATTTTTTTGAATACAGCAGTATATGATAGTCATCAACTTTGTCCAAAATAAAATTCTAATGCCATATTATTTAGCAATTACTTTTGAAATTTTGATCTTATCAACAAGATAACCACAGATAATGTCAAATTAATTTTTATCTGCCTAATATAGTAACTTGATAACGTTAAAACAAAACTTTTTTCATATAACGATAGGAATATTTGTTTTGTTTTTTGTAAGTGATAGGATTATAGCTCAAACAAAAACAAAATATGAATCATTTTAATATATATTGTATACTAGGAAAGGTTTTAAAGAAAAAAAATATTATTATGAACTTCTATCAGATTTACAAATACGCACTTCTTTATATGGACCCTGTTCTGCATGTTCTTCATCAACTCACAAAGCATCCACAAAACTCTTCTAACGTGCACGATCAGTAGCGAGTGCCTTGAATTCTCTGCAACATTTCCCTGGTTCACGTATTTCCTGTTCTAGCGATTGTTTTCACAATAATCTAGGACGGCAACATTTTATGCTACTCCGAGGGTTCCACTCTAAGCTAGGCCTGCTAACCGCCAAGATATAGCGTTTTAAGTTTTTTTTATTTAAAATACGACTCAACTGGTTGAGATTTTTTACGCAAAAGTATGAAAATAATTTTTGAGGTTGAAAATATATCGTAGTTCTTAATATAAACAATTCTCCATAAATCTGAGCAGACATAAAAAAAAAATGGATGTATTTTTAAGCCTTCCGAAAAATTAAGTGAAATCATAAAAAATGTGTCAAAATTTGATGAAGCCTTATAAATCAACTGGAACAAAGAACTTTTTTGTGCACAACACTAAAAGTTCAAGGTCAAATATATGCTCTATATATGTATGTATGTGTTGCATGTCGTATGAAACGTATGTATGAATATTAGGGTGTAAGTTAATGTCTCTTATTTATGACAGCTTTCAAGTTTAAATACAAAAAATGTCTTCTTTTGTTCGCAATAAAGTAATTGAAAAAGATGCTTGTGGCTCCGTAAATCTTTTTAACAAATAGCTCACTTGGTAGTCATTTATTAAAAAGCTGCTTCTTGTAGTTTTTAAATGAAACTGTGCAGCACTCGCCAGATTCTTTCCAGTTCAAATTATGTATGCCAATTAAAAAAAAAAATATAGAGCACCCTAATGTACATTGTGTATATTGATAGCAACACTGTCTGTTAAATTAAAGTCAAGTTGCGAAATGAACTTCAACAAAGCAAAACGGTCCTGATTTTTTGGTACCTACTTTTTTTTATACCCAAACTTTTTTACACATTTTTTTGTGCTGCCTGCTTTTATTATTCCTACTATTAATTTTTGATTAAACAACAACAATTTGTTTATTTACTGATATAATCAACACATAAGAATTAAGAACCTTAATGATGATTTTTTTGTTTTTTTTGGGCTGGAAATTTATTAATATCATGAGAGTTTTGTAAAAGTTTCCAATGGTCAGCAGCTCATTGTACGCAGTTAAAAAGTCATTAGCATTCATCAAATCAAAATAATACAATACGAATTTATTACTAAGCGTTATCTATTATATAATTGCTTTAATTGTTTATATCATTAGTTGGGTATTAAGTAAAACCATAAGATACTGTTTTAATGTTATGAACACTTAATAGGTACTTACACTATCACTCAACTTAAGTTCTGTCAGTCAATGGAAAACTGCATTCAAATTTTTTTAATTTATTTTATTTGTACAAATTCAGCAGTACAAATTTGTACTCGTAAATAAATGTGAAATAAAATTATTAGTTGATTTACAAATACTCCACATTATTAAGTCAATGCAACAACAAATCTTGGGGAACAATAATTACAGTTGAGAATGAGAGTACTAGTGCACCAAAGAGGTTTTACTCTACTAGCTTAGTACTTTTACTTTTATCAATCACTAACCCACCACCCCAGACGGTTATTTAACAATCACTCAATATTCAAGTTAACTAAGGTTTATGGTTGAATCAGCTAATAATGCATTGATAAACTGGCTAATTCCACAGTATTGAATGACAACTCAAAAATAACCGCAAACATTGTTGATTTAACTATGTTTCTAGTTGAATCAACGTAGATTCTATGATTAAATTACAAAATCGTGGTAAATTAGAATAACAGCATGAATTGGATATTATTTGATACGATTCGATACTTTTCGACTTACATCTAATTTTTTGATGTTTTCCAATAAGTTCGATATTTTTTTAGTTCTATCGCCTCTTTTTGATTTTTTTCGAAACTCTTCATGGTTTTTCGAAGTTCCTCAATACTTTTCAACACAAATTTTATCGAATTTTTTAATCATTATCGATACCTTTTTGACTTTTTTTGCTTTATTTAATTAAAATTCGTTGACTTTTATCGAACTTTTTTTTCATTGTTTATCGGTTTTTATCGAATTCATCGATGTTTGCGATAACTCGCGAAATTCGCATTTTTATTTTGATTTTTTATGATCACAAAGTAGTCTTAAAGCAATTTTCACTTCTGGTATGTGTTTCAATTACTCACTTTCTTTTTTTAAAGACTTTTACTACACACAAACTTTCGGACGCTGCTTCTAGAAACCGTTAGTTTAAATAACTTATTTGTTTTTCTTTTCTTTTTTCTTACAATTAATTCTTTGCCATATTTGGCTATTTTAAGAACATACCATCGTGACAATTTGCAATTTGTTATGTTGTCATTCGTGTTGCTCTTAAGACATCAAAGGTATGATTGTAGTTCAAGACAAGTATTTTATGCTAATTTGAAGATTAATGATGTAAAAGTTACAAAAAGAAAATCTCAATATTTAAAGTACAATAATGGGAAAATGCATCGTAAATACAGCTATCCGAACACAACCTTTGTAGAATATAAACTTTGATTATTATTTCATAAGATATAACAATTCATCTTGTAAATCAACCACCAAAATAGTCAAAATATCAATTATATGTTGTTAGTTAATCACAAAATCAACTACATATGATTGAATTCACGAGGTATATGTAGGGCAACTACGCTTTTTAGTAGTAGAATCAACTAAGGCATATGTCGTTGATTTGACCAAAAATAAACAAATAAAAACCGAACTGAGCTGAAAATAAATATTTGTTAATGCGAACGATTTTTCATGGTTTATATTTTTTTTAAGTTTAAAATCAGAAATCTAGCATAACTATCGAACACTTTATAACTGCTATAACTTTCATCTAGATACATTTTTTATGATATAATTGATTCCTTCCAAATTGAGAATTTCAGCTATTTAGCAATAATAAAAAATTTTTATTAATATTGGCAGCTGTTTAAACTGCTTTTTAGACATACATATTTGCACTCAATTAATTAGCCATTATAATTAGTTAAAAATATCTCAAAGCATGTTGGTGACTTTAAAACTGTCTATATTTAGTATACCTAAAATTAATTATAAATTGCCAAATATATATTTTATAACACCAAATAATCGGTTATTTATTACTCTTAACAATCTTCAAACAAAATTCATTTTGTTACAAAGCAAAACAACGAGAAGAAAACACACCATTTCAGTGTTTCTTAAAATTCCAATGAACTTAAGCATTTTATCCAAAATTCTCTTGTTACCATCGAGTGAGCGATTAAAACACTCGCTACCTGCAACATATGAAACAGATTTCATTGTGGTAGCGGATTAAGTTAAGCTAAGTTTAAGCCAAATGTTCTCCTTATAGCATTGCACAGATTTAATTTAGAAATAATAACAAAAACGTCAATTTATGAAAAGAAAAAAAAAAATTTCATCAGCCTTTTGAAATTTATTTTCACGCAAAGTTTATCTTGGCTTGTTTGCTGTTATTGAATGCATTCCTATTTAAAGGTTTTTGATTACAAAATAAGTGTCTATGAAATGTTAATGAAATGTTAAGAATTCACTTTTTTATATTAAATAAATATAATAATAAATGGAATTCCATCTATTGGTCTTATTCGTATTATGAAAATGCATATACGATATTATTATTGTGATAAATAGCAACATTTTCAATTGGTAAATAAATAATATTTTCGTAGTATTGGAAAACACAAATGTTCTTAGCAAACAAATATTGTATTTATATATTTCACTTTGGAATTAATTTTCCCTAGATCAAGTTATTTTATGTTCACATGTAGCAGAAAGGCTGGAAAGTGGCAAAAAACAGAAAAATAAATGCGGTGATTAAACGCCAAAAATATCAAAAACTAACAAAAAAAAGGAGAATTCACTTAACATTAAATGGAAATGAATTCAACATAAATAATAAAACTAAATTACATAAAACTGATTATTACATCTATGTAAACTGTATTAAGACTAAGCTATGTAGTATTTATTAGACGTTGTAGGGCAGCCAGTAAAAGATTTGACTCTAATACTTCCGCCTCTACTTAGTTATCCAACTTGTTTGCTTTCACAATACTCTCTCATCAGCAATCTTACAGCCTTAAAAAAGGAAAGCACTTTATCATTCATCGTTCGATTTCCGGCAATTTAAGAAATTTTTGGATTCCTACGATGCTTTGACTCAAAATTCTGGGACTTCGTTGCGTCAACTTCGGTCACTAAGCAACCGTGGCATAAAGCCATCATTGTAAAAGTGTTAAAAGTTCAACGATATGACCCCATCTGTTTTTTTCCATTTCCCGAAACTAAAACTCGAGAAAGGCGCTTTGAGTCGATAGAAACCATAAAAGGAAATTCGCTAAGGGCTATTCCTCAATCAGTCTAGGAAAAATGTAGGAATTGGGAGGATTGGATAGTACTTGACGATGTTCATAGTAGAGCTCTAAACTCTACAAATCAAGCAATTCAATGCACTTTCTGTGAGCAACTGGAAGACCGCAGTTATGCCAATGAAATATATCTTCTCGCCAACTAGCAGTGGTAATGCAAGAAAAACTTACTGCCGTCAGACCTTATTCGGAAGAGTAAGGTTTGAAAATCAACACAAATGGTGTCCATTCGCCCAATCAATGCCAACAATAGCTTCGTGATAGGCGAATGCAGCATAGAAGCAGTGAATCACTTTACTTGCTTAGGCAGTTTAATAACACCTGACGGCGGTACCAATAAGGGCATCTACATACATATGGTAGAATCAACAAAGTGCAATATACCTATCTATCATGCCGACAAAATCTGATTACCATTCAAATCAAATAAGGGGGAATGAAAATGAATTGGTCAAATATAGTGGAAATTATTAACTGAAGTCTATCGCCAAGCATTAAAGTGGAATGCTCTGCGTAGCAGAAAATGTGACCGTCGGTAATCACTGGGGAAACGATATCTAGAACAAGAAATAAGTGAATCGGGAAAATATTGCAAAGAATTGAAGGCACTCTCTACTGTTGGAGATAGGGAACCCAAGAGTGGAGAACTAGATCAAGCGTTGTCGTAGTTGTACTGCAAGCGTTGGGCGAAAAAATTAATCTTGTTGAATAAATATTTATTTTTTTTTTTTCATTTAATTCAACAATTCCCGATCGAACAATTTTTACACCGAATGTATCATTTTAAAAATATTTAAATAAATAATTAAAATGTGAGAAAATTGGTAACTAACACTGTGCCATAAGCTGTCCAAAACTGATGGTAATCCACTTTGCGAACCGGTTCAAAATTCAAGTTAATGAATTTTCGAAATTTCGTATAAGACCTTTCTCTTTGTGAACAAAATTTAACGAAAATCATGCACTGTGAGCCGGGACTTATCCTTTGACGTGAAATAGGCGCAAGGTTTAATTTCATTTTCATGTTTAAAATAAAAGTGAAAACAAAAAATGGAACTTACCATACGATGAAGTAATTTATCCAATTTATGCGTCTGCACAAGTAAATACTAAAAATCCAAGATGTCAGCTATTTAAAATGTATTACAGATATTTGTTCACATTGTTCAGATTTATTTCACTTAAATTCAAATTAATTGTATTTTTCACTTGAATACAAATTTTTCCATTCACAAAGGGTATCAAAATTTAATTCACTTGTTCCTTATTACGTTTTTTTAATGTTGTTGTTTTTTTTTCGTGCCTTTTTGGCTTTTTTGTTTTCTATTATTTCACTTATTTACTCTTGCATGTTTTTTATTTCATTTTATTTTTATTATTTTATTGTATTATTTTTTGTGTTTTTTTTCTTCTGTGCCATTTGCACTGCGTCACCCACAACCAAATTGAGTGTCTACCTTAGGCGAAAGGTAAACAACTTGTTGTTGTTGTAGTAATAATATGAGTAGTAACCAATGTACCTACTATGGGTATCCAGTTATGGAACTTTACACGCTACTCCATATAGCAGCAGCAGCACATTTAAATAATAACAATGTTGGAAACTGTAACTCCAATAAACAAAACAAAATCTGCGCGTATTAGGAAAGAAAAAAAAATTACAATAACAAATTCAGTTAACCGCGTTTCTATTGACTTTTTTTTATGTTAGCCGTACTTTACGTTTTCGTTTGTTTGTCGTTTTCCGTTGGTTGCATCCGCACACGCTGAACGTCGTTAAAAAACTAATCACAAGTTGAGTTCAAGCGTTTCATGTTGAACAACAGACTCTGTTTTAAGTTTATGTTAAGAGTTGCTCGTATCTTGCGGTCGTGCTTACAACGACGAAGCACGAAATGTCATTTGAGGCGATAAAGATGTATTGAATTTGTTTTTAACTTGGCTTAAAGTGCTTCTATAGCCCTTAACTGTACGAGCAAACCGATTATGTTCGTGACATAGTGCCAGTTGTGTTAACAGTTGATGTGCTGTTATTTTACAGCCCCTTATCTTTGCTTTGTACAAAAGTTTTACTATCGCAGAAGGTTTGAGTCATTGCTTAGTAACATTATGTATTATGTTATTTAACAGAACTCAAACAAAAAACCCACAATTGAAGTTGAGGGAAATTTATAAATTAAATTGTTACTCTAAATAAATTTAAATTGTAAAAAGTTTAAAGCGTGGTATTTTCAGTGATGACATTTGAACATTTTTGCTATGGTGCTGAATTTATAGTTAGAATGTACTCTTTTAGATGAAGCACACTTGTATGAAAATAGCATAGTACCCCCACAAATCTTTTCCAAAGTGCACAATCAGTAGCGAGTACCTATTAATTCTCTCCATTTCCCCGACTAACGTATTTCCTGTTCTAGCGATCGTTTCCACGATGGTTTAGGACAGCCACATTTTCTGCTACCCTGAGGGTTCCACTTCAATGCTTGACGATAGACTTCAACTGGGGATTTCCGCAATTTGCGTCCAATTCATTTTCATTTTCGCTATTTGAATTGAATGGAAATCGAAACTTGACAGCATATGGTGAGCAATTCGACATTGGAAATTGGTCCAAAGCTATCAAATTTTAAGAATTCGTGATGACCATTGTCGGTGAATGCTTCTAAATTGTTTAGCAGAGTGCTGTTTGTTAGCCAGGATTCACAATCGTACAAAAAAAACTGCCTTCACGTTCGACTACATAGTAGATTCTAAGCTTCGTTGTCGTTGCCAGGAATTAAAATTGCCAGACATTACAAGGCTGAGGGAAGGTACCTTTCGTTATGTTGATTCTAGCATGAATGTACTGTCTGGTACCGATATCAGGTGTTATTACACAGCCTAAGTAAGTAAAGAGAGCTACTTCTTCTATGCTGGATTCGCCCCTATCATGAAGCTATTACTGTTACCGGTTGGGCGAATGGAAATGCTTTTTGATTTATTAACATTTGATGATTTTCAGACCAACTTCTTTCCAAGAAGATCTAACGACGGCAGTGAGTTTTGATGTCCGACTGCTTGGTGGCGAGGAAGCATATGTCTTCGACAAAGGCAAGCTGTTCCAGATGTTTGCTAAAATTCCATTGAATGCACTGTACTATCAGCAAGATAGCAGACAGCATTGGCGCACACCTAAGATGGACTCAAAAGGTTAAAAAAGTTTTCCGATATGTAATACTCTGCACTTGGAAACTTCTTGCGGTCGATGCTATCAAAAGAGTATTCGTAAATTTAATTTTCTGACGTATACATAGCAGATGAAACTAGTCATTCGATTTGTATTAATTATGTTTAAGTTGGGTAAGATAAAACACATTTTTTTATTATTTTTAAGACTTTATTTTTAAAACCACTCATGTAAATATGTATGTATGTATATTAATCTTACATTAAAACAGTTTTTAATATTTATTTTGTAAAATTTATTTTAAATTTTATTTGTATAATTTTTTGTTTATAATTTAATGTGTGTTTTTATGTGTATATAGGGTATTCATACATATACATATGTATGTATTTCTTCTTTTTCTTTTTGTGTGAACATTCAGTAAACTTTCATATCAATAAATAACATTTACCTTCATATATATATATAAGTAAGTATATAACATCAAAAATACATTTAAAATATATAATTTATTATATCCTTTTCATTTTATTGATACGTACAAAATATTCAGACAGATAATTCAATGTTGCAAATAGTTTTTTCATTATTATTATCTGCATATATATTTTAAAAATACATACATGTTTTAATATAGTATGTATATGCATATTTTTCAATTATCAACATTGAGTAGAATAACAAAGCGAAAAAAAATCAATCTCATAGATTGAATACCACAATTAGTTTATTTTTGTTTGTATCTTTTTGCACATTTTTTTTTTTTTGATTTAATAGAATTACAAAAAAAAGCCAATTGATATACATATAATAAAATTAAGCATACGAATTATTAAAATACAATAAAAATAGTTAAAGTATTGTATAAAAAGTGGGCAAAAATTCAAATTAAATACTTACGAATTCAATGAAAAAAAAAAATTATTTGCTAAATTAAACAAAAGTGGACAAGAATAAACAAATGCATACATTTTCAAAAATTAATAATTAATTTTAACAAAAACAATATAATAATTTAAAAAATACAATTATTTATAATGTTTTAAAGGTACGCGAAGGATTTGAAAATATATATTTTTTTTTGGGATTATTTTTTTTTTTTGTTTTAAAATATGATAAAAAACTAAAAATATTTATAGTAAAGAAATTACATAAGAAGTTTTTTATTTTGCATAAAATATTTTTACATCAAAACAAGTGAAAACCAAAAATTTTATCTTTAATAATCCAAAATCAGGAAATATCCAGGCTTAAATTTTCATATATGAAATCTTGTAAACATAATGGCATTATGTACATAAAAATATATTATACAAAATTAAAAAAAAAAAAATATAAATATTACTGGAGGAAATTAAAAACTTCTCATACAATTCAATAATTCTTAAATAAACCTTAATTTATTGTAAACATTATATTTCATTACATATAACATTTTTAAAAAATAAACAAAAACGAAGTCTTTCAAATTTCTCTCTTCTTCAATAGTATTTTTTTATGTGTTAAAAATTTTTTGGATTTTTTCTTTGTAAATATGTGTTTTGTTTTTTAGATTTTTTTTAGAATTAGTAAATTAAAGCAACATCAAATGATATAAGTTATAAGGGACTTACTTTGATGTTAGCCATGGTTAAAGTGCATTCGAAGTCTGAATTTTTTCAAAACAAAAATGTGTAATGGTTTTCAAGGAATTCTAAAAAAAACGATTGGCTCTAAGGACACTTGCAGTCATTTCTAACGAGAGTCATATATACCGAAGAAATATAAAAACCAGAAAAGACACAGACTTCCGAAAAAACAAAGTCATTAAAATTGCAACCTAAGAGAAATAAGGACTAAGCCAATTTTAAATGATGTTTTTCCTTGGGAATTTTCGGCATCAATTAGAAAGATTCACAAGAAATTTTTAATATGAGAGTCATTTAATTGTTTTTAATATCCTGGTCTCAAAACAATGTTCTTGAAATATATTTCGAAAAACGGTGGTCATTCGCGAAATCTGTGGGTAAAAGCACCTCTTCAGTTTATTTTTTAGAACAGTGTTATTGTAATACATTTTATATATAAAAAAAAAATATATTAAAAATTATTCATCGCCAGTTGAAAAATCTGATTTTTTGGTTCAATTCAATTTTTTACAAAAGTACAAATGTGGGACTTTTGCCAATTATGTAGACGCTGAAAATCAACTTAAAAAGTGGTGTAATTCCATACATTTAGCCATGGCAATAAGCAGCAATAGTCGGTATTGAGGGCGCATTTACAATTTTTTGAAATACTTTGAATAGAATTTAGATTGTGGTACTTAACTTAATTTTCTAGAGATTTTTGCATTTTAGCAAAAGATAAAAGATAAGATTAAGATATTAGTAATAGTTTTTCTTGAAGTTAAGTCAACCAATAACTATTCCGATTACTCTATCATTTCAAGTTCACTATAAAATCCAAAATAAAAAAGAGGTTGCCCAGTTCTCAAAAACATTCATAATTTACAGTTTATGGTCTAATAAGTCCGTAACTTTAAAGTGGAGCGACTTTTTCTTAACTAAATTCAATTTATTTATCAGCATGGATTTTAGCATTCCAAAAATAAAGATTGTGAAGTGATTTTATAAAATTTGTGGCCAAGTATAACAATCGAGACAGCACAAATATTCTCTTCTGCCCTTCAAAAGTTTAGTTTGGATGAGAAGTTTTAATAGATCTACCGTATAGTCGCGATCCTCATCATCAGCCTATCATTTGCTTTGAACTCTAAAGAATTATTTTAATGGTGTAAAGTTAACTTTGAATAAAGATAGTTAAAATTATTTGTTCCAGTTTTTTGTACGTTATAAGAGTTACAGTGTCAGAATTGAGCGAAGAAAACGGGATAAATTAATAAAGCTTCATTACTACAAAAAATCAGACCCACCTCAACCCATACAGCGATAGCAACATTTTTCAAAAAATTTCTCAATTGATCCTTATATTATTTAATGCTCAAAATTAAATATAAATTTTTAGATATTGAAGATTTATATTAGAAATTTTGCAAAAGTACAAATAAAATGTTAATGTATGCCACAAATTCTGACCTTTTTATATTATGAAATTGAGTTTTTAAAGCATTATTAATGTAAACAACGCTGAGACTTATTTCGCTAAGATGACTACTCTTAAAAACAAAAGTTAAAGTTCACAAAATTCACTTGTATTAAAAAATAAAATTTTAAATTTAATTTTAGACCTAAAACCTTAATTTTAGAATTAAAAAAAAAATTAACAAACTTTAGATTTTTTTTTTTTTGTTTTGAAATCAGACTTAAAAAGGAAAAGTTAAGGTTTTATAATATAAATTATGTCAGTGTACACCATTAACATTAAGCACACATATTCACAAAATCCGTTTAATTGTTTTTTAAGGAAAAAAGCTTAGAGTTTTTATTTTTGTTTTTTTTTTTTGTTTCCAACAATATGGATTAATTTTTTTACATCAATTTTATATTTTTTTCATCTGCAGTTTTTCTAAGATTAAGCAACAATTTCTGTGCAGTTAAAAATTTGCAATGCCTTTAGTTCTTAACAACTGTTTAGAACTTTTTTGTTTTGTTTTTTAATATTTTTTATTAAACTATCTTCATAAAATAATCTTATAGATGTTTACTCGTTTTCATGTCTAAGTTAAATAGGTATTTTAAGTGTTAATCTGTATTCATAATATGGCAGTCATATTTTACATTCTGAGATAATTTGACTTCTTTATAACTGTTGTTGTTGTTTTGTATATTCATAAATAGTTTTCCATTTTGTACGTTAATTTGATTATATAACTTCTTTAAGGGCAAACACTCAACTTACAATCAACGACAATTTCTTAACATTAAAATATGCAAGTAAATTTTTAACAAAAATTTTAATAACAATTTTGTAAATAGTTAATATAATAATATTAAAAGTAAACGCTGATTTATTTCCAATATTTACTTTTTTTCTTTTTGAATTGTTTGGTCCACAGTTCAGTTCCTGTAGCTATAATTGAAACCATTTTGTTCTTATGAGTCTGTTTTTTTATTTTATGTGTTTTGATTTAATGAAAATTTCGCTGCATTTGCATTCACTTTGTTTTAATTTAAAGCAGTTTTGATGAATCCAATTCAATAGTTCGGTAATATTCATTGAGTGGGGCCTGTTCGATGCTTGCTGTTGTATAACTTTATATATAAATTAAACTGTAAAAATGTTAGTATATATAGTTTAATGATTTATTAAACAATTTAAATGAAATTGAATAAAGAATATATTTCGCAATATTTCCTTTTTTTTAAGGAGCCACATTGGCCTATCTTTTTGAGATTGTCTTTTTAATGATGTAACATTTTAGCTCAAATTTGATTCAGTAATTTTTAAGATTACCCAAAACATAAAAATTCTTATGCTTAATTAACTTACTTTGATCAAAGGTGCTCGGATTAATGTAGCTTATCAGATCTTGATCCGACATGGTGGTTAACTCTTGTGGTAATGGCACTGTTGCTGACACAACATTTGACGGTAAAATGCCAGGAGCTGTGGAAGCAGTTTGTTGTGATACAATAGCGCCGTTTGTGGTAACAGCACCAGACGTTAGTGAATTTTGCATATGATTATTTTCAGTGGCCAAGGCAACTATAAGAGATTCTTGTTGGGATGCTGCGGACCTAAAAAAATATAAATAAAAAATATAAGAGTTTAATTTAGATATTAGCATTTTATAATTAATTGAACATTTCAACTTACATGCTCATTGGAAATTGTGATTGTACATCATTAACAGCAGCAGCTGCTACAACAGCACAAGGAGTTGCTACTGCTGCAACTGGCGCATCGGTGGTGGCATGATTAAGCAGAAGATTGACAAGTGGATCAGTTGCAGCTGCAGCAGAAGCTACGGCAGCACTGGCTGCTGCAGGATTATTTAGTGACATCAACATCGACTCAGTGGGCGTAAGTTGTTGCTGACATTGATGTTGCTGTTGTTGCTGCTGCTGCTGATGAAGATGGTGTTGTTGTTGTTGTTGCTGATGATGATGATGTTGCTCCTGATCGGAAATAAAAGCTGCAGCTGCCTTAATTATCATGTTGCTGACTGCGGTAGTTGTTGCTGAAGTTACCTCTGGTTGTACTACGGGTAATTGTTGCTGCACTGCATTTCCACCACCACCACCACCACCAGCAGTGCCGGTTGGTAGACCATTTATTATGTTACTGAGTGCAAGTGCTGCCACAGTTGCGTCCTGCTGCGTTGGCTGTGACTGCATGGCGATATCGTTGAGTATGGAACTTGCCATAGTAAATTGATGCGGTGCCATGCAGTTGGGTACAACAGCGGTAGCAGCACCATTAGCAGAACAAAGTATAGTCGATGGAGAGACTGCAGGATTCATGATAAGGTCCGTAGCAAGCGTGTTGGCAGCAGGCGTGGCAGCGATATCAGCTGCAGCAACAGCTGATGACTGCAATAGCTGTTGTATTGGCATTGCACCGAGTGAGGTCGTTGAATCCGCACTGAGTAAAATGCTCTGGTCCATTGGTGAGTTATGACCATTTAAACTGTTCGAGGGTGAAGAGTTACTTGAGGTAACAGACAGTGGTGATGAGACGGTAGAGCAAGACGAATGTGTTGAAGATGAGCTCGACATTGAGAGGCTGCGTTCGAGCACATTGACTGGCATCGATTGATTATTAGCCACTGCAGCCTGTTGCAAAATATCGCTGAGTGCGTGATCAAGTGCAACAGAATTCTGCTGCTCTGTTGGAAAGAGTGCAGCGGCAGCTGTAGACCCCACTGAGGTTGGATCAACACCGAAAAGCGTTTGCTGATCAACAGAATTATTTGCACTCATAACTGACGACTTTGTTAAGTCATCGATAAATTTGTCAACTGTGTCATGTGGTGTCGGCACAGCTGCTTGTTGCTGTTGTTGCACCACTTCAGCGTTAATGATTTCCTTTGCAATTGCGGCAGCAACACGTGCAACTTCCATCTGAGCGTTAGCAACTGCAACATCTGGTGTCACTGGAAATCCATTCAAATTGTTCGACTCATATATCATGGCTTCGATACTAGGTTTGCGCACATAGCGCGAATGATACTGCATGGCGGCATTTGGACTGTGAGGTCCAGCTTCTGGCGAATGTATAACTTCGGCGACAGAACCTTGCGATGTCTCATCGAGCAGCTCGGTTTTCAGCGCCTCAGCGGCAACTGCATTTAAATGCACCAACTGTTGATCGATGATCATGGGTGTGTTGGTTGGTAGCGAAGGACGACGAACTCCCATCGGCATTTGATTTGATATTGGTGGTGGCATCATACCCGAATCAATTTCGTGTTTTGTCTCAGTATTCCACAGCGCTGAAACAGCATCGGTGCCATTGCTGGTGTC
The DNA here is from genome assembly GCA_963662105.1 of Meiosimyza platycephala. Classification (NCBI taxonomy): domain Eukaryota; kingdom Metazoa; phylum Arthropoda; class Insecta; order Diptera; family Lauxaniidae; genus Meiosimyza; species Meiosimyza platycephala. The sequence goes on from OY759208.1 coordinate 24,295,507, forward strand.
CATGTACTGTGTGGGATCTAGAAATATATAGAAGGAAACATTAATAACGCCCACAAATGGGTAAAGGAAGTGGTATTTTGTCAGTGGTAGAAAATTAATAATAATTTGTTTGAAATATTATAAAAAAAATGTCAATCTTAGTTTAAAGAAAACTAAAAGAAGTAAGTCTTAAGTGCTACAGCTTATGTCTAGAGATTAAATCAATGGACTTAAAACTAAAATCTCCAATCTTACAAGTTAAAATTAAAACAATTTAATGGAATTTAGTTTTAAAAACTTAAATTTAAAAAAAAAAAGATTTTACAAATCTCAGTTAAACACTTCTCATCAGCCAAACGTTAATCGAGCCTATTTCGAGAGCTATAATTCTTTTTTTTAAGATAAAGCTTTGGATTTTAAAGCAAAAGCTTGAATTTGCTTAAAATTGAAATTAAAAAAAAAATTTTGTACTTCTGGATGATGAGATGATTTTTACTTTGAATCGTTTTCTCAAACAGCCTTTTCTGAGACAGACATAAACGCAAACCTCGACATGACCCACGCACACTTTTGCTCCCTCGCACACCATATTTGATAGCACATTTCTTTTTTAAGTACAATCAATTTATCTTCTGTCTTAGTCCTACAATTTATAATTTCTCTTTTTCTCAATTCTTCTCTACAATCTCGCTGTTTTTCCAATATTATTGCCAATGCATTATATGCGGAAGTTAGGTAGGTACAATGAATACTGACTTTTTCAACATACATTTATTCTATTAGCTAGGGAGCTGGTGGCAATTTAGGTATATGATTTCATCGTTGTTGGAAGATTTTTAAAAATTAAGTTTGTAATTGCAAAAAATGAAAACTCTCTTAAGCTATTTTATCGCGTCTGCCTCTGCTATATTGTATTAAAGGCTTAGTAGAGATAAAGAAAATACAAAATGAAGACGTTCATACTGCATTTTTAATAACAGCAATTGTTATATGTAGAGAGAAAAATCTATAAAATAATTTTATTTCATTTAATTTAATTTTTTTTACCAGGACTTAGCTGTGTTCAGTATTGCCCCTAGAAACAGAAAATACCAGAGACAGACGTGTAGGTCTTTGATTTTAAGCAGTATTAAAAAAGGAAAGGGAGAATTATTTTAATTTTATATGATATTACCCAAAAATCTCAAAATATGACCAATATCGTTTTAAAAATTTTTGGATTTGTTTTGAAAAAAGTTTAAAACAAAAAAAAAAATATTCAATGACCGAAAAAATGAATAAGTCAAAGTGATCAAGATCGTTTGCCCTTGAAAAATCAACGCTGGAATAGTCTGCCAGTCAGCTAAGGGCAGACGCGATAAAATTATACATTACTTAAGCTCATATTTTGTTTGTAATATTACAATTTTTAAATAAAGCAATAACTAAGAGGCAGTTCCTTTTGTTTTTTTATGACGCAATTCTTATAATTATTGCAAACTGTCAGATTTAAATTTGTACAGATCAAAATATTTAAAAAAAAAAGTCTTAAATGCAGAAACAAACACGTCTGCCTCTTGCATTTATAAGTTTTTAAGTTTAGACACTCTTTTTTTGATAAAAGGCAGACGAGTTAAAATTGTTTATGGAACTTTCATTTAACAGTTTTAAAGGGCTCTTCTCACTTGATAATGCAAAGGCAACGCAATGACAGAGATTGTTCGTACAATGTATATTAGTTACAGCTTCATGATTTTCAACATCTGCCGCACGATTTAAAAATTTCTGTCACCAGCTCCCTAACTATATAGAAATATTAGCAAAACTTGGACAAGCACTTGCACTCAAAATTCATCCTTTTTTTCTTTATGTAGCTAATTAGCCCTTATTGCGCTTCACACACTTTCAAACTTTAGATTTCATTCATTGATTTTCGCTTCGATTCAAAGTAGTCTTTTTTTAATCGATAATTCTAATAACTAACTAAAATTAATTATTAATTTTAAGCTTAAGGACTAAACAGTTCTTAAAAACTAGAACCGCACCGTTTATTTGTGTATATTTGTGTATCTATTAGACTACTTTTGTGTGTGTAAATGTTATTAATATAAAGTAAAGTATTTGTGTAGGAATGGATATCACTTTTATGTAAGAAAAACAAAGATTTTCTCATTTTGAAATCTTTCAGAGGCTTCCTGTAAGAGAGAATAATGAACAAGGAACCACACTGGAACCGTAGACCGTAGTAAATGAAAATGTAACGACCAACGTTGAAATCTCGCGCTTGCTGCTGCTCACTGTATTGAAAAGAGAAATGATTTTTTTCTTTTTTGGAAGGTTTTTAATCAATGAAAAAATGAAAATAAGAAATAGTAAAAAAAAACGAATTAAAATGAAAATTTAAAAAGGTTACATTACCGAGGTAGCGCCACAAAAGCTAGTTGAAATTAAGGATAAATTGAATTAAATAAAATGTTTTTTTTAAGAAACTTTTCTTAATGTGACAAAGAACATACAAGAACGTTTAAGCACAACATTTAAAGCAAAATCGAATATAAAAAAAATTTATTAACATAATGGAACTTTGCAATGAAATGAAAAGAAATAATAATAAAAGCCAAGGCTAAGCTGCTAACCCCAGAATGTTGAATTTCTGAGTATGCACAAAGACAATATCTACTAAGGAAATTCGAAACCTTACAAGGTAAAAAAGTATAAGTTCACTTTTTCATACAAAAAAATTGTTTTTTCTGATCGATTGACGCTAAATTGTTGACGCTTGGGACATGAAATTCATAAAAATCACGCACAATACCAATGTCCACTAACAAAGAAGCGAGTTTTAATGGGGGTGGCACCTTCCATAAAAATTCAATTCATATTTTCTCAAAATCTATGTAACGGATTACAATGAAACATAGTATATGGCCGTTACAGTGGGGTTGGGCAAGAACATGTGGTACCTCCTATCATGAAGGTTTTTTAAGGGGACGCAGCGGAAGTAAAAAAAGAGCACTTTGAAGGAGCATTTTTTGGGAGAAAAGTGGGTATATTTTGACAAGTTGGCATGGCACCTTGTATAGAAGAAAAACCGCCAATTAAAACTATATGTCAGAAACACTTTCACGTTTGTAGAAGTGGTCGTAGCACCGAGTGACAAACACTTTAAATTTAAATAACAATTTTCAAGGAATGCAAAGAAACTCGAGATGGGCAAAAAAAGATTTCAAAATCTCTCGAGATAGAGATAGCGGTATAAAAAAAAAGTTGCAGTTAGGCATCCAGGTAGATAGATATAGAGACATACATATATGTAGATGGAATTATAAAGAAAGAAATATAAGACGGTAACACAAACAAATGAATAGTTATGGATATATGAATTGAGTTTAAATATGGAAATAAATGAGTTGTGAAAGGGCGAAGTGTTTACAAGAAAAGTTTGACATCAAAGACTTGCTTAAGAAAATTAAATGTGGAAGAAGAAGGCATGTAAAAAAGATAAGTTGTTTTCCGTTTTTGCCACAAATTTGAAAATGTATTTTCTAAATGAATGCTTCTGTAATTTCGTCACATAAAAGAAAACGAATATTATTCTTTTCGATGACTTCTACTACCTACTCTTCAGAAAACCATCACTACGATTTCTAATGTTTTAGTGACCTCTATTTTTTATTTTACAAAGCATTGCTAAACATATTTGGTTTTATGAATTTGAGGTCACTGACTTCCGATGCCCATTTTAACCCCCTCGTTAAAGTTTTTTAAGCACCGCATTTGTATATTTTTTAAGTATATAACTAACATGAGATGATAGGGTAAATGAGGCACCAGATTTAAATTCAGCAAATGACATGGTATTTAAAGTAACTAAAATTAAAGAAACGGCAACAAACGGAACATAAACCTAGCTTGTTATGAATTATATTTTTTTTTTAAATAGCAAAGCTCCATCACATTAACACAAAATGTAATTTAACGCGTAAAAGAGAATTAGGACCAGCATAACAAATAAAAAAAAATAATGAAAAATAGGTACTAGGTAATAAAGGAGTAAAAAAAATGGTCTAAAAAGAGAAGAGCATATAAAGAGTGGCTTATGTTAAGTTTGATTTTAAAAATAGTTAAAAGTAGTAAAAATATGTAAATGAGAATTTTTTTAATTTTTTTTTAAAACCAGTACCCTAATGTACAGTTGATGAAGCACTGCTGCAGCGAGGCGAGATGATGTAGGATGATGTAATAATTAGGATGAGGCAAGATACTTCCTTCAAAAATGCAAGTAGTAAATCGTTAATGAGACTGTCCCGCGTTGCGAAACTGTCTCTCTTTGTCTCTATCTATCTTTTAAGTCCTTTAGATCCTTAGCGAACATTTTGGTTGAATCGAATTTAACAGCTCTAACTCCAAAAATTATGGTGAAGCAATTTTAATCCATTTTACTTAATGATTTTTTTTTGCATATTTCAAAGTGTTTTCCATTTAAGTGTTCAAAATGTCTCTCTACTTGATGTGAGTTCGCGAAGGCGTTGCAAAATGTTCATGCATTGGATTTTTTTTTATTTAGGCGATTTTTATTGCTTTCAGCCTTTGCACATGTCAAGATGGAAAGACAGGCGTTAGATAGTATTTCCAATATTATATGCTGTGGACTGTTTCTTGTATCGAAATTAATTATAGTAATTTAATTTATTTTTTGTTTAATTTTAATTTATATTTTTGGCTTTTTTTCTCAAACCTAAATTGCTAAGAGAAGGGAAAATAAAGTAAAAAATTGTTGTGATTAGTGTTGACAAAAAATCCTAGGATTTAAGGACTTGCTTTTTCGAATTTTTTCCTTTATGTTGATTTATTTATTTAGGTATTTTATTCTTGAAATTTTTCAAGTTTCAAGTGTTCCCACCACTCAAATTTTTTTTTTTTTTTTAATTTCATTCTTTGTTTTGCATTTGGTTATTTCATTTTTTCCATAAAAGACCATTGATGAAAAATTTTCCTAATGAAATTTTAAAAAAAATTTCTGACATCGGCGCTGCAGGTTTAGTATTATTGTTAAATTCCAATTTGCTGTCATGTTGTAATTACATATATGTAAGAAGCTTTTGTTTTTCTTAATCAATGTAAGAGAATCTAAATTTCAAGGACTTGAAAGAAATTTTGGTTGTTCCTAAAAGAAAATTGATTTTTTGTTGCATATAAGACGTAATTTCGGTCAAAGAAGCCAAGCCCTAACCAAGAAAACTCTGCCACACAAGCGCACACAAACACATGCAACCAACAAACAAATTCACTCATTACTATGCTATATTCTTTAGACAATTTTTATATATAAAAACTAGTTCTAATAAATAATTTTTAGCTAGTCAGCCAATGGCACTGAAATTTTTGAAGAACATTTTGCCACAATTCTTTTAAAATCCCTATTATCAATCCCTAAAATATCATCTTCCCTTAAAAAAAAATCATTTTCATACTCCACAGTGTTGTTTTGATTAGACTTGACCTCGTTCCCTTTATAAATGCAACTGTTGATGTGCTTATGTTGTTTATAAAAAAAAAAACAGTCAATATTGACGAAATTCGCAAAAAAAACCGTTGATATATTTGAATATTGAATGGCTTAAATTAAAAAAAATTATTTATTTATTTATATTCAGCTATTTTTTTATTTTTTTAACTAACGATAAAATGAATGCGATATTTAGATACGATGGCCGAAAAATAATAAAATTTAAGATTTTTGTAATCGATATACTGAGAAAGTTATATGAAAAGTATAAGTACCCTCAAGGAAAATATCAATGCTTTCATTCACATGAGTCGCTTTGTAAATTTTAAAGAAAGTTCTCAGCGTTGTTGTTTTCGGAAGCTCATAAAAAAGTTTTCTCAGCTCTGTTTTCTCCACGTTACTTTAGGAATGTATGGGGAAGTGACTGGAGTGACCAATATTCCCAACGGAAAGAAATTAAAACTGCTACCAGGATGACTAGATTAGAATTATTATTGCAGTTTTATTTTATAAGAAATAATACATATTAAAATTTCGTTAAAATGTTTAAAAACATTTGTGATGTAGTTCCTAAATACATATTTTGTGTTTTCAATGTTCTGCTTCCCTGCAGCATCGTAAAATACTTCCAAGGATGTGCTGCCACACAATGATTTTACTGTGTCAAAAATTATATGCAGTAACAATGGCATAAGCAGCTTCCAGCTTCACTGATAGCGCATCAAAACAAGTATATTTCCACCAACATTCTTTAAGTTTAAAGAGGGATGTTTCCCCGCAATGACATCATGTATTAAAAAATGGATTGTGATACGAAGGCGCATGTTTCGAATATTCAAGTAACTTAGAAGGTACTTTTTTAATGAAAAAAATCGAGTCTTTACTCAGACTGTTATTTATTATCGTATATCTATTACATATCGCGTAAAGTTACAGATATGTAGAACTTTTCTATTCGATTTTGTAAATATCGCATTTTATTAAATTATAATAACTGTTGAATTGCAGCAGAATTTTAATAACAACTTTCGAATAAAAATTGCAACATCATTCAAATTATTATATTTTTCCTTAATTTTATAATAAGTTATTTTTTTCATATTTAATTTAGTAGTACCACGACACGCCTTCTAATGCTAAAAAAAAATTCTCTTATGAATGCATGACATCCCCTAACGATACTAATCTACCTGCAAATGATTTTTGCTCGCTACTAAATTCGCTAGCTAATGAACTAATTAGAAAAAATCGTCGAGATCTTATTGACAACGGCGACGTCGAAACGTCAATATAAATACGTTTATATTATAGAAGCAAACTAAACAAATAAATACCTTGTGCCGCTGATAAGCTACCATGTAATGTGTTACTTAACGTTGTGGCTGCAGCCAATGTTGTATAGCTGCCCTTCGGTGTATAAACAAATGAATGCGATTCACTCTTTTTGCCGCTAGATATAATTGCTACTTGTACGGTAACAGGTTTGAGAATATTTTGATGTATATACGGCGGTACAGTACAAATGAGATGTGTCTATTAATGGATATAAAAAAATAAACAAATTAAAATTGTAATATGATAAAATTTATATAATTTTGTATGCCTACTTGTTGTAAATACTCCTTGTCTGGCATTACTGTTTGCTCCCAAAGTACACCATCTAATTGTTGACGCATAGCAATTTCTGAATTGGGATTATCCATATCAGTACTCTCGTATGTCTCTTGAAAGATGACATGTGTGTCTTTGAGAAAATTTTTGCCAATTATGAAGAGTTCAAGGCCGCCATCAACTGGGCAAGAGTTTAACGATTTTTTACTAATTTCTGGTACTCCGGGTGGTTGAGCTAAGATAAATTGAAAAAAAATAAAGTTAACATAGGCTTGCATACAAAAAAAAAAAAAAAAACAAAACAGGATAATCATCAAAAGAATTTTTTTTTTTAAATGGAATAAAAGTTACGTATGGAGAGCAAAATAATTATAAGTCCAATTGAAAGAGTTTTATTTTTAAATGGGGACCAATGCATCTCTTTAGGAGTAATGATTCTACATGCAATATAAAATATCTTATAAATGAAGTGTATATTACTTATGCTTGAAACAAAATATTAATTTTTCTATGGTTAAGACTTTGAAAAATGCCAATTTAAAAGTTTTTAAAACAGTTTGCAACAGTCATTGCAAAGGTATTCACGTGAGGTCTTTTTTTGCTTCAAGCACCCTCAGAAGAAAGCCATATCCCGTTAAATTTGAGATGCTCGAACTGCCAGCAGCAACACTATTTAAAATTCATTGAATGCAAGGACAAAAGAAAAGGCTATCTCACAAAATTTTAAACTCATTCCAGCGTAATGACGTGGAAATTTTGGAACATCGTGTAAGCAAATCTATGCAATACAAAACCTATTACATATAACAATTCTATCGGGATAATTTGATGCATTATAAAATTTTAGTTAACATTAAAACAACTCAGGAATCGCATGAGTCATTCAACGACATAAAACAAGACATATCCACACTTAAAAAAAAAGGTTTTAAGTCTTTTAAAAAAATAATATTCAATCATTTTTCCAGTTAATAAAAGACTGAGATCCATACGGATACGCAATTGTACTGTAAGACTCTGTTTTCTGTGGGGTTGAAAAAGCTTGGTTGACAGTCTACATTGGCTGTAGAGCTTACGTACTACTCTCAACGGACTAAAGAATAAATTATTATATTTGATTTTATGAAAACTCACTGCAAATTATTGGATTAGAGCAAACTTGCAGCGTCTCCATTGTGCCATCATCATATGCTAGCTGAGTACGAAAAACCATACGACAGCGTGTGGATTTCTTTTTATTTTTCTGTGCTAAATGATCGGGAAAGCGATGTTCGACATCAACATTGCGTTCCTAAGGGAAATGTTGGCAAATGTATTAATTAGAAAGAAAATTCAATAAAAATATAAAAAGAAAACGCACCTTTAGGATGCCAACGCAATCGCAAGTAATGGTCATATCGGTTTCAGGTTTCAAATCAATTTCAATCACCATTGTACCATCGACTTTTTTCTCATTGCATTGGGTTGAATTCTTGCCAGCGACTTTACAAGCCTGATAAAACATATGTGGTGCAACACGTCCAATATCGGTGCCAATAAATACTTGTAATAATGCTGGTTTATTGTAACCCATAAGACGCACAACTGGAAAACCATTACCGCTACGATCCTTGACGGCACCACGGCTGCCTTCGGTTTGATATCTATAAAATAAGAATATTTCTATATTATCATATATTTAGCAAAACCAAAAAGATTATTTAAATTTTACCTGGCGCGATGTTGTTGTTCTGGCTGTGATACAATTTCTAGTTGCACGCGTCCATTTGTGGATGTAGCAACACTGTTCATAGCTGCTGCTGGTTGACGCTTGTTTGCAACGCGTGTAATTGTGCGCGTGTTATTTGAAATAAATCTGCAAAAAAAAATTTAAAAAAAAAAACAAAATTATATATTTTGCCAAAAAGAACAAGAAGGAAGATATTGTTATTTTTTCCAATTTTAAATAGTTAGTCCAGTAAATGTAATGACAGTGACACAACCAGAATAGAGGCAAAACAAAACATTTAGAAAGTAAAAGGGTTTTTAATTTATCCTGCAGTTCTTGCAGCCTCTGAAACCTCATGATCCTGAATTAATTTTTTTTTTTTTAATTTTAAAGAAATTTCGCTGGTCTTTCAAGGAAATATATTACTTCTTATAGGTTTTTCGTTCCCCGCATATCTAGCCTAAAGAGCCAAAACGAATTGGATTTTATAGCTACATCATACATTACATACATTATTTTTGTCACTGTCATAGTCATTTTCTAATAGAATAAACACGTATTTAAAAGTTTCTTCAACAATAATATAAATATATTTAATGATAATATTGATGAACATGAATTAAAGTGCAGAAATCAAACGACACAAACATTGACAAGCATACAGTAAGGGTATAATAAATACAAAGCAGAAAATGATATATATAAAAAAAGGCCCCAACATTTTAAGTAAAAATTTTTAAATAGCCAAAAAAAGTAAGTAGTTGCAGTGAATTTTTTAAGCAAAACTTCAAAAGTTTTCAAAGGTCTCATAATTTAGTTAAATTCAAGAAAGAGTAGTTTGGTTTTTTATTACATATTATCAATATCACTCTTCTATACAATAAATTGGGTAAAAGTAGATGTAAACAATATGATTAAATCTTACTTTGTGGACACTGCTGGTGTTATAGTTGTTGGTGTTATTATTATTGCAGCCGCTGTCTGCTCGTTTGGCGTAAATGGTAAAATTTCAGCGCCACTTGATGTGGCACTTGCAATTTTACGTATGAAAGCATCTTCGCTACAGGCATCATCATTATCCAACTCAACAACGGACTCGAGTTTTTTACGCTTTAAACGATTATGTTGTTGTTCCTGATAGTTTGGCGTTGATGCGGCTACTTCAGCTGAACCATAACCAGAAGAATTTGTCGAATAACCGGAAGATGTAGGCGATAGGCCAGCGCCCAATGTTGTATGCGTGTAATAATCTTCAGAATCATCTGTACAGAAATCGATATATTCTTGTTCGTCATCATCTTGATGTTTGTAAGGTAACCTCTTGACTGCTGTGGTAGATCTATTTTTGTTTGATTGGTAGGTTTGATTTTTTTTTATTTTATTTAAAATATTCAGATGTTTGATTAATATATACATATATTAGTATTTTATGTTTTTTTTTTTTTATTCTCTATAAAATATCTCTTGTTAGGTATATACTTTAAGTATAAAGATAACTAATAAGTATTATGTTTTGTTAGTTTGAAATCTATAATTAAAATTCATTTGATTAAGCGGTATAAGTTTCAATCATCTTTCCAAATAAAAACTCCAAGCATTGTATTCAAAAGTGACATTGACTTTTAACGTAAAAAATTAAATTATAACCTGTACCAAAATTATTCAGAAAACGAAGAAGAAAATTTAGTTTAACTATCGGAGTTTCAGCCTTCTAGTTCAAAGCAAAGGCGATGCTCAAAGCGCTAAACTGACGTAATTACGATTTCGAGAAAACCAAGTAAGCTAATTGAATAATATTTGATACACAGGCTACACCGAAAAAGCATTTTGGGATTGAAAATGGGCGATATGTGTTCACGGACACACGTTCCGCCCATAGAATTACAACATTTAAAACGCTATATTGAGAGAGTTGTTTGATGTAATGTAACCAAATTTCTCAATACTAGGAAACACTAGGACAAGCTCCGAAAAAATAGTTAGGAATTTCGATGAGAGGGCGTGGCTCTTTCTAAGCAAGCGAAATGCTATACTGAAAGAATAGTTTAAAGTAATGGAGCCAAATATCACACAAATAGTAAGAATGATTGGGAAAAGCTCTGAACAAGAACTTGGTAGGTGTGGCAACCTCCATAGAAATAAAATCTTTAAAACGCTATACTGAGAGTATTATTAAAAATAATAAAACCGAACTTCATACAACTATGTACAAACAATATTTCGGTCAAGCAACATACAAAAAGTTGGCGAATTTCGAAAAGAGGTCGTGACACCCATATACATAAGCATAAGCTTTAAATTGCCACGCAATTTGGCGAAGCCATACATAACAATCTTACTAGTTAATTTTAAGCTAGGTTCCATTTTTGCCTTTAAATTTTTTTTTTCCATTTTTTATCATATAAAAATGTTTTTTCACGAATTAATTCAATTTATTTTTCGTCAATTTTCAAATCCAAACAAACAAATAAATTATCAAAGCAAAACAATTTGTCAAACTTTTGTGTGACATTCTATGGCAATGAATTTAGAAATAGAGCTAACCAACTGCCCTATTGTGTGTTACTCAATAGCAAACAGTGCGTTCTAAAAAAAAACAGCTGATTTCGCAAAATGTCGACGCGTTAAAATACGTATCGTCTATGTATATAGAACAAACAGTTACTATCTATATTTTTATATATCCGAGTATCTAATGCAGCTATTTGTATATTTTTTATAACTTAATATTTAATATGCCCAAAATCAATATCTTAAATAAGAAGAGTTATTCATTATTGACTGACAAATTTTGGATTTTTTAATGATTTATAAAAAGCTCCATAAATTGAAAATATAGAAAGTCACTTTTTATTCTATACCTACCATATAATAGTTAGATAAACGAAGCCTTTCGAGATTAATAATTTGTTTGTACTAAGAGTATAGTACATAGTATAGCATTTTATTATTTGTCATATAAGAAAAAAATTTCATATGTACAACTTATTAAAATCTACATCCTAAAATAAAGCATAAAGTGTCGCAAACAATAATACATTTTTCGTAATTTACCAAATTTCTATACATTTTTATTCAACAAAGAAACCAGCTGTTGTCAATACTACTTTGTACAATGAAAAAATTCAAAATATGTTTACAAAAGCTAAACTTACGAATAATCAACAATTGGTTGGTGCAAAAAAAAAAACTTTATCAAAATAGCATAAAAACCCCCCACAAAAAAAAATACTCTTTACACTTTAAATTAAAGTACACTCGTGATAAACCTAACACCAGCACTGCGTATACTATGATGTAGAGTAAGAAAGAATGTATATTGTTGTTTATTATCTTATTAAATGTTTTTTTTTTATGAATTCATTCAATCAGATTTTTGACACTTAAGAAAAAACTTAAAAATTTGGTCACTAGTTCTTTTATGAAGGTTAAATAAAATTTCGTTTAAAGTACATATAAATTTTATTAAAAGACCGATAACCGATTTTAATTGTATAGCAACATTGATTAAGCTAAACATTGATTAAAGTTTAGACTACAGATTTTGCAAGTCATAAAATTAAAACAAAACAAAAAACCTTAATAATGACACGTTCTATTTTGCAAATTAAAATATTGTTTTCTTAAAGAAGAAAATAAAAAAAAACCTGTTCTTACTTATAGTATATAGGGAAAATTCAAAATTTTGAACAAATAAAAAAAAGCAATCTACAAATGAAGTTGAAACACATTATATAAAAGGAAAAAAAAAACTTAACACTCCTCAAAAAAAAAATCAAAATTTTAATGCAATAATTAAAAAATTATAAATGAAATCAAATTGTGAATTTAATTTTAACTCATGATAATGCGATAATAATTATTGAGTAAAATCAGTAGTGAGTAAAACAATTCAGTCGCCGGCTGCATAATAACATGTCAGATTTACGCTGACAAATCGAATTATTAGGGTGTTTAACCATTTAGCACGAGACACAAAGCGAAACACAACAAAAAATAAATAAAAACGATAGTAAATAAATTTTTTGCTGTCTCGTCGTCGTAGGTCATGGTAAACAAAAACGAAATATTTCATTTCATTTACAAAAATGAACTAAAATTATATACATAAATTAATAATTAACATATGTATGACAGCAATAGACTATATAGCAAATAATTTAAAATAACAACAAAACATTTATATTTGCTTAATTAGATCTGGTTTTAAAAAGATATTTAAAAATAATTAATATTCAAGTTAGAATTTGTTTTTAATAACTTTTTTATGCCTATGTTTATTTAGCGTCTATTTCGTTTGGATTAGGTCTTTATTTAACTGTTCCAAAAAATAACCTTTATTCAATTTGATTTGATAGTCGCACAAATTCATTCAATTCAAAATAAATGATTTTTTTATGATTTTGTCGCATTGTTTGCTTATGTTTACACTTGCATTATATAGACTTAAGTTAAAAAGTTATTGAAAATAAAACTAAACAACAAAAACGTATTTACTTTCGCTCGATTTCCTGCACATTTGCTTACAGCTACGCGATTAAGTTACTTTTGTTTATAAATAAATATTTACAATAAACAAATTTGGTACTAGCAACAAGCAAAAATATTTTGTTTTTATAGAATGTAATCAGTTTTTTTTATACTACAGCTAATCCGAGGTTATGCACTTAGGTTAAATTTGATATGAAACAATAAAAGACTGAATATGTTCCGCCAAAATCAGAACATATTTCTTGCATCTGTTAAAGTACACCATATTAGAATATAGTTGCTATGTATACATAGAAAATCTATAATTTTGCTCGTTAAGTTTGCGATTTCGTTTTTGCTTTCCCATACAATTATAGTTTTATTGTTGTTAGCTATAGACAGCTATAGTGTGGCCGATTTTGGCACGGCCCAGCCCGAAATAGCAAAATTTCTGAAAAAGTCAGTAATTGGATAATTATTTCATAAATTTTGTTTTTAATGAGAGGTCATCATTATTTTTTCACTCAAAAAAATATTTAATTTTTTAATATTGGCGAATTAAAAATAAATTTTTTTTTTCAAAAAATAGTCCTATTTACCATTTCAAAGAAAAATTATTCAAAAATATGTTATTTTGGGAAGGCCGGGAATTCTTTCCGCAAAACTAAGCAACCCTAACTACAGATAAGTAGCAGCGGAAAGTTTAAAGCAGCCACAACACAATCCAGTCATGGGTTTTGTTTTCTTTGCTCAAATATTTCAACAATAAATTTCTGACCTAGACTTTTAAAATTTTCTTTCAAGATATAAAAGAAATTAAATTTTCATAAAAAAAACATGCGAAATTACCCAAAAAATAAATTTATAATAAAGAAGTTAAAAAAAGATTTTTAACAATTATTACCAAAGCATGAAATTATGGACATGAAATAACGATTCATATTTTGTTTGAGAAAAAAAAAAATTATAGAGCATGCGATAAAATTTAAATCAAATTAAAAGTTAAATACAGGTGTAGGCAAAACCACGAAAAATTTCACAAAAATTTAAATGCAAGGAAAATTGACCACAAAATTTTCTGTAAAAGGAGTATTTTTTCGAAGAAATTAACACTTTAAATCTTATATTACCTTTATAGAAAATTTGAATTTCAAAAACATTAATAAAAGCACATTTTCCGAAAACAAGATTATGAATTTGCTTATGGTTTTGCTATCATTTAAGAACTTTGGTCACCACAATGAATTGAAGATGAATAAGTTTTCATTCAAAATTGTAGTATCCAAAATTATTATATTTTTGCGTTATTTTCCTTTAAATTTTTAAGCGACTTTTTTTTTGATTTTGCATACACCATGTTTAATTTCTAATAAGAGATAATGTTCATAAATGGGAGTTAAAACAAAAAAACCGTAAATAATAGAAAATGTTGTTCGAAACTCAAAATGTACTTTTCGGGTGTTTGGGAATCGGATCACGAAATTTTTTCAAAAATTTTGTCACTAATGCGGAAAAATTCTCTGAAACAAGTTTCGCCCTTTAGCCCTCAAACCCCGAAGCGCATTATTCATTCAGTTTGAACATTCATAAGACATTATTCTATTATTTACAATTCTTAGGTACTATCATCATCAACAGTCATAAAAGTGGTGGCTACCTAATAAGCACTGCGAATATTTTTCAATAAAAAATGTAATGGCAATGTGTTACTTTTCGCTTGTAAACGAAATCTATCGTAATTTCTAGAATTTATTTACTTTAACTTTATTACTTTTGATGGTGAGTACCAGAATGCTCATTCTCCTTTGAAATCAAATTAACAAAAAAAAAACATAAGAGTTATATCAAACTATGATATATATAATTACCTAGATGATGGTATAGCACGTATTAAATGCTGTTGTGGTGAAGGCTGCATTGGACTGTTAGCGGTTGTGTTGGTTATGTTGTTACTGCTGCTTATATTGTTGTTTCCTACATTGTTATTATTGTTGTTGTTAGGATTAAGGATACCACTGTTGCTGGCGTTACTGCTGATAATGTTAATGTTATTAGTACTACTGTTGTTGTTGTTGTTGTTATTGTTGTTACTACTACTGCTGCCTTGCTGTAGTTCAAGATGTTGATCGAAACCAAAACCACTGTCATTGGAATTATCACAGGGCGGTGGATGTGGTCGTTGTGGAAAACGTTTGCCAGGTGGTATTTTACCAGGACCAATCTGTGAAAACAAAAAATGTGTTTTATGTTATAAAAAATGCTGATAATGTGAGCAATTGAAAATGTTTTTACTAACCCTTGATATTGAGTGTAATTTACCAGGCAGCGCTTTTCCTGGATGCCTTTTGGAAGGTGTACGAAAACCTTTTCTATGTATACGTGGTGTCATTGTGGATGATGTGGACATGGTCATACGCATTCCTGAAAAATAAAATTGAAAAAATGTTAGTAAAATTTTTAATAGATTAATAAAAAAACCGAAATTCTTAAATAATGCGGAAAAAATACATGTGCATACATGTGAAAAAATATAGAATAATAACTTAAAAAATCGGTATAAGATCCGAAAAACTAAAATTCGAAGAACATTATCGAGTTTTATAAATTAAATTTTTATGATTTATATTTTGATTTTGGGAAAATTAATACTGAATTTCTTTATATGTATTTTTAATCATATAATACATTTTTTTGAGTTCATTCACAACATAAAATTTCGACTCAATTTCTGAAAGATTGGAAAAATCCAAGAACAAAATGGTTCAAAAAAAAAATAACGCATCTTCGTTACTTGCATTTAAATTCACTATCGCTATCAAATGTACGACAGCAGTAAGAGAGTATGATCTTCAAGGAAACATACAAATGCTTGATAGCACGGTACATCGCCCTCTATCACAGCAACAACAACAACAGCAACAAGATTGTCTATTGTTTGGTTGATTTTTACATAATAAAAATAATAAGTATGCAGTATACCACTTGTACCCATCGCAGTGCTGTTTGAGTTAAATTTGTTTTTATTGCGATTATTACCCCATATTACATGCACAATACTATTTTTATATTGTACTATACAGTGTACTAAATTGATAACAAGTAGAGTGCCACCATAAGGCAAGAAAAACACTGTACACATTAGACGTAAGACACATTAAGCCGTAGAGAATTTTTTTAAAGAAGTACAAGTGATCATACAAATGTCACACGATTTTCATGTTCATTTTTGTTTTATTAAATTTTTTTTTTAAAAGAAGGATGTAAGAGTAGGCTACTTCCAAAAATAATAATTTTAAATGCATTCATTGATATATCGGTTGTTTTTTAAGAATATTTGTTCAAATGACCTGAATTTTGCCTCTATTCGAATATAATTTAATGTATTTGAATTCGATTTGGAGCATGTGAGCACCACGACTGAGATTAAGTTTTCGAACACTGGGGTCGTACCTCAGCAATAATACGTCGAGCGTTGGCTTGCAAACGATCTTACATCGCTGGCTTAGCTGCATTTCTAAAAATTTGATATATGTATCTCCAAAGAAAATTGTTTAGAAGTGTCAAATAAAACGATATTGGAGTACAATCTATAACAAAGTTTCAGGAAATCATGTGAATTTTCAGTTGACATTTTTGAGAATTCTGTAAATTCGAACAATTTTCAACATTTTTGCGGTATCAACCTAAGTATAAAGAAGTGGCAATGGTATTCATTTTTCATTTTGGAAAAGAAACATTTTCCTAACATCTTTTTTCCCACTAGCTATTTTCGTTCCTATCGTATTGACATTCAAGTCAAGGGGGTCCTTTTTCGAAATACGTTCTCCAGAACCAGTTTTTGTTCCCATCGGGCTTGAATTAGTCACCAAAAAGAAAGGGTTATGACTTTCTATCTCGAAAAGAGCAAGTTTTTGTTTCAATATAACAAGAAATGTTTCAAAAGCACCATGCTCTACTTATGCTCCAAAAGAACTGGTGTCCTTAAGACAATTGCACGAAAATGGCCAAAACCGGTGTTCTTGACACATTTGACCACATTTATCTTAAACACCAGAGAAATTAATACTAAATTCAGATTAAGCGTTGAAAGGTATATAGTAAATTATAAAAACAAAATTATGAAAATAAATTTCAAAAATTCATGCTTTTATTTTTATGAAAAACGTTTAACTTGAAATTTCCTAGCTCCGAAACGTATGTAGAGCCCATTATGAAACCTAATGTATAGAACACGTTTGATTTTCTGTACATTTTAAGCTATTTTTTGAGATATTAAGAAAAATATTTTAAAAATGCTGAAGGTCATGTCCCAACTCCTACTAGGCTTCGAACAGGATAAAAGTATGCTGGTTGGTGATTTGTAGAGCCTACCAAAATGGAAACGAACTTGAAAAACTGAAATTTTTTTGCGCACTTCTAATGCAATGATGTCTCTATAAATAAAATAGATAAGATTAAGATAAAAAATATCCCAAGACACAGCTTAACGGATATTAAATTCGGACTCAGCAGACTTAAGAAAAAGAAAACATAAAATTTGTGTCCTTCAAATGCAAAAACAAAAACCTCTTTGTGATAAACGATGACATTTTACAAGTTATCCTGTCTTGTCCACCTAAGAAATATAAATTCAAAAATAATTTACCCCTATTTTTGTTCGGTTCGGTTTCCTTAGAAAAACATATTCTTTTCAGGAAACTATCTGTATAAGAGAGCTAACCACAATGAAAGATTTCACAGCATAACTAGGTATTTTTCCCAGCAAAGAACATAACCATTATGAATTTAAGAAAAATATAAACTATGTTTTACGACACATATTAAGAATCGACGCCTTGAAATCAACAATAAACTCGTATCCAAACTAATTACTATTATTTAAAAAAAAATAAGTGTTCACTTCGTTTTAAAATAATAAATTTAAAAACTATTAGTTAAGCTCTAACTATAGACTTGAATGGGCATTGTTATTGATGGAGTTGACGAAAAACAGCCAGAAAAGTAAAGAATTTAAGTGCCATTATGATTTAAAATTTACAAATAATAAATTCTAAAATGTATAATCTAACCAAGTGACGCAAAATATCACATTATTAAAAAAAAAAATAAGAAAAGAAAGGGCAAAGCGCTAATTGTAAAAAAATAAACAAATAAATACAATAAAATTAATTTACCTCATATGGGTGAGTTCGTTTAGATGGATGTTTGTATCTGTGTTTCGAGAAATACATACATACATACAGACACTCAGTGTCTCGTGCTAAGCTAAAGTGAATTGATTGATGAGGAGCGTACGACAATAGCAAAAAAACAACAGCAAAAACATAACAAAAATTACGATACGAAAATAACAAAATAATAACTTAAAAAGCAAGCTGATGACGATAAACAACAAAAGAGTAATAGAAAAACATAAAACAAAAAATTATTGGTATAATAAAAACATTTTTATGATAAACAGCTAAGCGAAAAAACATAAAAATAAAAAAACATATTTTCAAATTTATGAAAAATTGTTTTTCTCAAATTTGTTTTGAAAATTTCGAACACACCTGGACGTCAATAATACACCAAGTTATTTCAAAATTCTGAGTGCAGTATATGTATGTAATTTTTGAAAAAAAATGTTTATACCTTTTTATTTGAAAAAAAAAATATAAACAAATGTTTGCAACTTTTAAAAACATCACGCCAGCAAAACATAAAATAAAAATATCAAAATATGATTTGTTTATGAACATACTTGTACACAAAATAAACGATGCAATTATGCATACTAAGATTTGGTAATAGTTAACAAATTGCATAGTTGATATAGCCGAAAACAATATTTGGTGTTCATTAACATGCCGCATATTTACGAATTTTTATCATATACTTGCTAATGTACATTCACCACATCGTATTTTGTAAGACTAGGATTAGATGGTTGAGGAGTTACTGTTTCATTAATCTAATTGACTTAGTCAACGCTAGGAAATATGATATCCTACTTTTCTGTTAAGGAACCCAAATGGTTGTGTGAGTAGCGAAGAGCTCTCCGTTTTTTTTTTTTTTTAGGGTATCATAACCTAACTTTGTAGCAAATATATTTTCTTTTTTTCAGTATCATGATACTTTTTGACTATCACATTAATACTTTGTAATTTTCTAGCAAGCAGTCAACCAGAAAATTATTTACAAATATGAAAAATTACTAAATATTTATTTGTTCCAAAGAAATCCTTAAACTATTAATTCACGACATGGTAATAATTACCCATATTTATTAATTGTTGGTAAATATGTTTTAAAATTGTCAATCGAAATATAATTCTTACAAGCAAACATACTGTTTTCTCAATGTATTAAGTAAATACACAAATATCAAATTTCAAGATTATAGATAAGTTATTAATAGCATTAGAACATTAAATATTTGCAAAATTTTGCAACAACAAATTAATTAAAAAATGTTTATCTCTAACAACCTTAATTTTGAAATAAGCAAAGGCAAATAAAAATCTCGCAATAAAATAACAAAAGTTCAACAAACTTAGATGACCTTAGTTTGATCAACAACCCATTGAAATACGATGCAAACCCAAAATACTACATAACTAATCATTTCAAATAAATATAAAATATTCACAGATAAATAAAAAAAATGTCGCATTTTGGCAACGATAACATTACACAAATCTATTGAAATATATTGACTCATACAATCAGAGATTAGCTACAAGGATGCCGTTTTTTTTAATGCTAATGCGGAAGCTGCTTTGAAATTTATTTGACCAAGTTTTCATCAAAGTGATAGTAATTGCTGGAATGAATAAATAGCTGGAAAATGACTCATTTAACACTGGCCAATCGGTTTATCTTGACGTTAAGCACAAAACTAGTTATTTTGATAAGAATCCAATGAGAAACTTATAGATGAGACAATTTGCTGTGTAAAAAACAGTAGCTAGCAATAGTCTTTGAAGTATGAAAAGCAACTTTTATAATTATTTTACTTAGCTTACTGTTCAGTACAGTGTGTGTCAGCACCAAAAAAAAAAAAAATACGTTAAACATAGATAAATTAAGAACAAAAAGGGCTAAAGGTGGTCACACTAGTTTCATCCACTGCTAAATAAAATCATCAGTAAGTCGATGCCGATGAAGAAGAATTTCTAAGGCTGAAATGTTTTCCTTTTCCTTACATTTGTTGAGAACTCAAGCAAAAAAGTGAAACAGAGCAAAGCAAAAGTTCTGTTAACTGTTTCTTAAAGGTCACTGATGATTCCAAGCATTGGATGAAACTAGTATGACTAGCCTTAGCCATTTTTTTATTGTTTTGGTTTTGCAATATTTTTGGTGTTAATACACACTGTACTGAACAGTATGCTCTGATATATCACAAAAAGAAAAGAATTTAAAGTTTTTTGTGTTAAAATAAACGGTAAAAAGGTTATTTTAAATATTTTCAACTTCCAAGTTTGCGCTTTTAAATCAATAATGAAATTTTCAATTTTCCAATGCCATGTGTGCACACATTAAGTACTGATAAAGTTGTTGAAACTGAGGTTAGCTAGGGTTCAAACAAAGATTTAATTAAAAGTTTAGCAAGTGTAAATTTTGGCTTCATTTATGTGCTTAGATTTCCATCAAGCAAATATTGCGTAACATCCGAATAACAAAGCTATGTACATATGTTTACTTGCTAATAAAAAAACACGCCCTCATTTTATATCCTTATACAGTAATTTAAAAGATATCGTTAAAATTTTAATAAAATATATACATACACATAATATATTTATTTATTATAGTATTAAATTTCTACGTTCTTTTAATTTTCGATTTTTGTTTTTTTGCTATTTTTTTTTTTATGTAAACATCTGTGTTTACATAGCACAAGAAATAAAAACAAACAATTTTCATAACTTCCTTAATCAGCTACACGTAGATTTAACAAACAAAAAACGACAAAAAAAACTAAAAAAATGCGAAAGAATGATGTGCATGATTCATTTGATTTAAGATAAACCTGGTAGATAGTAAAAAAAACTCAAATAACAAATTAATTAATTAACGTCACGAAAAAAAAAACCAAACTCAAGTGCGAATTTTATGGTGTCGTTTTGCAAGTATTACTAGTAATAATTTTAATTAAACAACTGTGAAATATGTACATACACATAAGCAAATAAATACGTGTGTCATAAATAAAAGAATTCGCTGCTGCTACTGTTGGGGAGAGTATAGTGACAAGTAATGAGAAAAAATCAATGTTTTGATTAATAAAACATTAACATTGTATAAAATAATTTTCGGAGAACAATAAAAGAAGAGATATAAAAGAACAATGCAAAAGAAATATAAGAAGAAACAAAAATTCCATCGCATACATACATACATCCATGAAAAACTCCGTTGCATACTTTAAGTTGTTAATGGAAGGTAGAATTAAGTTGTCAAATATAAGAAGAAAACTATGATGCCAGAACCAACGAGCGAAGCTATACGTGTGGAGGTTGTGCGACTATGTCTGGTCGGGGAGCGAAGCAAACAGGGGATGGAGCCCTCAATTTTTTATTTAAGTTCGATAAGTGCCAAAAAACAAGAAAAATTCAATGAAGAGAGTTTATGTGCAATACCTACACCGTTCATCATTCCGTGTTCTGATTGCAACATAAATTTTAGAAAAAATATAATATTTTAATTAGTTTTCTTAACATTTCTGATCTGCACTAATTAATGATTATAAAAAAAAAAAAAAAAAGTTTTACCAAATTGATCACATCAGTATGCTTTGAAAATAATATTTTAGCATTTTTAGGTCAATCTTTTAGAATGAAAGATTTAGTTTTTAAAGGATTTTAAAACAACATTTTATTTGTTTTAGGTACTGCAGGACAATGTACATAGTTTTTTGATGCAGTTTAATTTACTTTTTAATTATTAGCAAAGTGTGTATACCCTTATTGATATTGAGTTTAACTAATTAAGAAAACTGAAAAACAGATTAATTTACAACAATAACAATTACGAAACAATCTATAAAATTAAAATTAGTCATTATAATTCAGAAAAAAAAATTCACTTCGTAAAATTACAAAGTTCTGAGAACTATTTTAAGGGGTAGACCAAGTTGGGAGGTTACAAACAAAATTTTTTATTTAGGATTTTTTTTTTTTTTGCCACACACTAAAATAATTAATAACAAATTTTTTTCCAAATGAAAAATATGTATTTCAAGAAAAGTTTATATTAATAATACAATATTGATAAATACGTGAGCTCAGCTCATCTCTGGATCATTTGAAATAAAAAAAAGATATCATTAGTTAATGACATTATGCTCTGGATGGACGAAGGGATTTGAAAAATTTTGATTTTATGAAAAATGGCGGATGTTGAAATTCAAAATTGTTTATTCGGTCAAAATTTCAATAACATTTTCGGCTATAAAAACAAAAACAAAATCGTTAAAAAAAATCCTTCATCCATCCAGAAGATAATTATATATAAAATAAGGGAGAAAAATTTCAAACTGATCGTTATGGCCGTTCTCAAGTTACAGTGATCAACGACTTCGAAAACATGGTTTCGAGAAATACGCGTTTAAGGTTTGGTAGTTAATCAGTGCATTATTTAGAGACGGCGCCATTCAAAGTTATTTATCCCCATAAATAATAATCCGATTTGTCTGAAATAATCTTCTTTTGAAATATTCTTCTTTTAAAATCGATTTTCCAAAACTTCAACTAAAGGTACCCCCTTAATATATTGATACAAAGTTTGTAATATAACACATTAACGTATTTTATTCAAAAAAAAAAAGAGGGGATATTTTTCAATATTGTCTATATTGTATAAGTAATGTAATACAAAACTGAATTTTTTAATGGGATATGATTTAATCGTACATAACCAACTAGCGCTCAAGTTTGTACGAATAAAACATGCAAGCAGTACAAATTTGAAATTTACGTGAAAATGATACCCGTGACTCCTGCAAAAAAGAACTTTCTCAAGAATAACTATCTGGAAAGCCATACCGTTAAGCAAATGGTTTAAAGAGAAAATTTTATTTTGAGCCACTTTATTCGACCATTTTAGGGTGACCTCAGATCCCTCGCTCGGTGAGGCTTATTTTTGAGGTACAAAATAACAATTATTTAATTTTTTCAATAGGAAACTCATACTTAAATTATTTTGATATTAAATGAAAATTAGTTGCATAGTTATTGAAAAATATCATACAAAATTAGCAAAACTTAAAGAATACAATAAATAGAAAAATTTTAAATTTGTTTTCACACAATCAATTTTTTTATTTTTTGTAATTTATAATATCTAGAATTTTCTGCACTTTTGCAGATTTTTATTTAATATTTTTATTAGCAACATTTTAATTTAATTCAATATTTTTGTAAAATCATTTTAAGAATTTCATGTTGTTGTCAAATTATGTTAATCTGGTTTCATTTAAGAAGTTGTGATAGATTAAAGTTTCATAAAAAATGCGCAGATTATTTATTCTTTGAAAAATTATTGGTGCTGTTTCAAACGGGTTTGCTTAAATTGGTTTTTAGTTGATGACTGCGAGAGATTGTTTGATAAGATTATTTGAAACTATTTATTTCAAGATAATAAAAAAATAGTTTTTACCAAAAATTTTATAGAAATTTAAACTTTTTTAAAAAAAAAAGAAAGTAGTTTTTTGCTTGGTTAATAAAGATGAACAAGTTTTCACAAAACTTAATTTTACTTGCAAAACAACTGCGTAAAATACTTTATGCGAGAAAAGACCAGATCACGCGATCTACTACTATACATTATAAGCCTAAACAAATATGTGCGAATTTCAAAAAAGAATAAATATCATTTATGGTAATCCTTTTCTACGTTTACGAAAACAACATTATAATTGCAAAAACATCATGAATTTCACAATCTTTGTATACGATACATTTATTGTTTGATAAAAATCTCAGTTTGCAGCAAGTTTATGGAGTTAACGAGTATATCTTATACCGTACAGGAAACGAAAAGGACAACACCACGGTTTTTCAACAGCGAACGAACAAAAAAAAAGACTAGCCTCAATGAGAAACGCGCGAGCATTCGCTCTTCGCAAAAGCTCAACTACAATAAGTATCCGCGGTATCAAGAAGATAATGAGAGATAAAAATTGTACCAGCAATATGCCCACGATTCAAAAAATATCAAAGAATTATATTTGTCAAATGTGAAACCTGAAAAAACCATTAAGTTGGAAATTAAATTTTCCAGAAACAATTGCTTCTTTGATCCATAGAAGTATACACGGTGTGCCAACATGTAGTCTAATGCAGAATGTATGTATGTATGTATGTTCAGCGATTTTCGATAGTTTTGAAGACATTGTCATCTAAACAATCGAGAAAAACTTTAATAAAATCGTTATACATTGAAAGCGCATGTATCGATCAGAGTTGTGAAAAATCAAGAGCGCTCTCGGGCTCAATTTGCTAAAAAAAATTTACTACACTAATCCGTGGAAAAATGTTGAAAATAAATTTTGAATCAGAGATGGTCACTTAGAAGGCCCGGTCGTGGTCAAAGTTTATTCTCAGCCATTTCCCATCGATTGATGCAATACATTTTTTTCGAAAATTTAACTGGTAACAAGGTACCTCTTTCAATGCAAATGCGAATAAGGTACCTTATTGATCGCAAAGTAATTTATTAGTTGAACAAAGTAGCATCAACTTTTGGCTTTCTTCTCAAAATTTTTATTTTAAATTAAATGGTTTTTCAGATGCAACGCTTGGCAAACAATGCTTTATACATTGTATGCATTGTAATAAAGATGAAATAAAAATCTTTGGTGTTTTACTCGTACGATAAACTGTCGTTTTAAAATTTTTATCTTTAATTATTTTGTTGATATGACTTTTCATTGTTTTTCAACGTTTTGCTTTCGCTCTCGTTGATAATCTCTGCTACGACATTTTATTTTCGCTCGTTTCTCATTGTTTCTAATCGGTTTTTTTTTTTTGTTTTTGTTCGCAGTCGAAAAACCGTGGTGTTGTCCTTTTCGCTTCCTGTATGATATGAGACACATGCCTGAAATCCATAGGATGGCGGCTACAAACTGAGATTATATTAAACAAGATCGTATAAGATATAAATGTAGAATCTTTTTTTGAAAAGTAATGAAAGAGTTTTTGTAATGTTGTTTTTGTAAACGTAGAAAGGATTACCATAGACGTTATTTATTTCATGTACACTTTTTTGTTTCCAAAATTTCCATATATTTGTTGAGACTTTATTTTCGCGTGATTTGCTCTTTTTTCGCAAAGAAAAAAATACATTTATTTTTTTTATAAAATAAACATTTAAACGTTACTAACATAGAGCAGGAGGGATGACCGTAAAAGGGAGGAGTTATGTGCATATATAAAGCACTTTTAAGGTGGGACATACGCGTGACTGTCCGAATCGCATGATCATAATAATTTTATGTAATCGTTTTGCATGCAAAAAAAGTTTTATGAAAAGCTGCTGTTTCTATTGGCTAAGCAAAAAATCGATATACTATATAGTTTTAATTAAAAACTTTCAAAAATAATTTTTAGTAGCTTAAAAAGATTGAATTTTCTCACAAACTACGTTTATAAAAAGGTAGTGGCAAAAAGTGTCCATCATTTTTAACAGCTATAACACAACATAAACGCTGGATTTTTCTATTGTTAAGAGTAGGAGGCGGTGTCACGCCTCTAACAAGAAAATACATTTCCACAGCTAAACTATTATACGGATTTTGATGACAGAAATAGACTGAACCCCAAGGAAGGGCATTAAAAACTGTATTTTTTAGGGGCGTGTCACCACCTCTAATGGGAAAACAGCGCAGTCATGGCTGAACTGCTACACCAATTTTGACGAAATTTGGTATGGAGATAGATTGATTCTTGTTTGTTTTTTAGTGGGTGGTACCACGCCTCTAACAGTGCAGTATGTTTTTACAGCTAAACATTGATTGCATTGATTTTGATGAAATCCGGTATGGAGATAGATTGAACCCCAAGAAAGAGTTAGAGATAGGAATTGGGCAACATACCATGACATTTAATTTTGGGAGCAATGTCATTCAAACAGGTAAAATGGTACTGATGTCACATTAATGGTAAAGTGAAGAGAAACATGCGGAATTGTTGGTGAAAACTATTAGGATAAGAATCAAGCGCTCGTTAAAATGAACTTATTGTTAATCGATTTTCATTGAGCAAAAGATTCAATCGATTACATACTTATTTTTGGGGAGAAATTGAATTTGAACAAAAGTAACCTTTGATTGAAGATACGTACTCAATTTAGGCCTGTGTTGCGCCTCTATTTCACCAAATGAACGACAGAATAGCGGCACTGTGCTCAGACAAGCATTAATTATGTAAATGGGCATATTGAAAAA
Source organism: Meiosimyza platycephala (assembly GCA_963662105.1). Classification (NCBI taxonomy): domain Eukaryota; kingdom Metazoa; phylum Arthropoda; class Insecta; order Diptera; family Lauxaniidae; genus Meiosimyza; species Meiosimyza platycephala. The sequence goes on from OY759208.1 coordinate 24,322,192, forward strand.
GTGCGCAAATGGTACATTTTATTTCCCATACGAGACTTAAGACCATTTGTATACCCCTAAGATTAGAAAATTACATTTAAAGTGAAACAACTTAGTATATAATTTTGAAGACGTACTTGATTGAAATCAAAATTCCTACTAGAAACCCGGACTTATAAATTGAAATTACAACTGATTTGTTGAAAAATTACGTTAACAAGTAGAGGACACTTATAAAATACTTCAGTTTGTATGTAAGGATAATTTAATTTTTTCGATATCATTTGTTGGACTACATATCTATATACTCGTATATATAAAGAGAGTGCGAAACTTAAAGAGAATAAAAAAGAAGAGGTTGAAATCAGGTGAAGAGCAAATAAATGCCAATGTTAGTGAAAAAAATTATTATCAAATAAATAATCCGAATAATCTTTAGAGTACACGTCACAGCAAACATTTACAAAACAACAACAACGACGCAAGCAACAATAAAAATAACAAGAACAACATTTTTAGTTACTGCGCGTTATCGGTTCATTTCTTAAAAAAATAAATAAAAACAACATAAGTATTTCATATCTTTATGTATAAATTTAGTTCATGATCAGCGAGTGGCGACGTTGAAACCAGAATAACTTATTTTATTAATGAAATATTTTTTCTATGACAGCGTTTAGGTAAATATAGATAAAAATTATAAATGGCTACAACAGTTAAGTGAACATCAAGTCTATGTCTGAAAACTATCAGTTGGCTTAGCTTAAAATTAATCAAAAAATTAAATTAATATATAAATTGTCAAGCCTATACTTTCTGAATAAAGGTTTGTTTGAATTTGGAAATAAAATTGCAAGCTTATCGGACTAAAAGCATTAATTTTTTGCTTTAAATTTGTATGATCTAAAAAAAACAATCGAATGAATCTTAAAATATGTATACTGTTGATTAATAAAGAGGCGTATCTCAGTCAGCCAATGATTCTTTTTTTATTATTTTCAATCAACATTTAAAAAACCTCTTTTCAAAATTATACCTAAGCAGTAAGAGCAGCCAAAGTTCCAAATTTCATGTTTACAGTACACGAATGGTTTGCTTTCATTTTAACAGGACAAAGGCTGTCATAGTGTGGTTTTAGCACCTTCATGTTACGGAGTCTCTGAGCAAAATTTTTCTTAATAAATTTTGTAAATTTATACCATATCTATTCTTATATGAAACAACTTATTATAATTTCAGAATTTCACAGGAAAATGCCAATTGAATCAATAAATAGAATGAAGTGATTTATTTCGTTAGCTATAGTGCTTCTGAATAGCATAACTTGTTAACTTGCAAAATATTATGATAATATCTTTCACAAATAATTTAAAGGAGTTAGAAAATGAAAGTGAGTTAAGTGAAAAAGTATTAGTGATACGTAGTTTGGGAGGCTCAACTTAATTATACATGGTGGTCACTAAAAAACTGAAGGCTTTGAAAATAAGTGAATAGAGAAAAAACTGTAAACATTTGAAAGTCAAATTATTACCTTGCGGTAAAATGATACCGGAGCTTAATCGCTCAATTCAAATGGGAATCTTCCGGAAAGAACTTAATGCGTACTGACGCAGCACTGGAAACTGTATAGTTTTTCAGAATCCATCCGTCTTCACTCACTATTACACTGGTCAACTGGGTATCGTCTGACAATATTTATATCTCGCTTCTGCGAGAAATTTTCAATCAAAGACAATTTTTAGCTACTACCTGATTTGACGGCATCACACTTCTTTTCGTGAGACTACATGAAAGAACGGGCTTACAAAAATAAGCCTCGCACAATTTCAAAACTTAGAATATTGAAGTCGAAATTCGACGTTTATAACATGAAACCTTGCATAAAGTCATGAAAAATTTTGTTTATTTTCGAGCAGAAAAATTGTTTATATGTGAGTGAAGTTGTTTTTTTTTAACATAGCTAATACACAATAATAATAATATATTATTTTTGTATTTGTATAAGTAAGTCAATTTGGTTTAATATCAATCAATATTTTGGTAGCCTCCATATTTATAAATACGGGAATTCAAAGTATTTCAGGGATGAGTCCGATCCCGCTGAACATGGATTTGCTTGAGGTATGTATAAGTATCAATAGATATTCAGATAGTAGACTTTTATATTGTTTTCTGTATATAAAAAAATACAGTTATATTAAGTAACACTTTTGAAATGAACAAATTTCCATCAAGCCCAACAAAAAAATGGTTTTTAATAGGTATAATATACATTGTATATGTGCAGGCATGTCTTTGTGACTAACTTTGCTGTGGGACTTTTTTGCTGATTTTCAAAAGATAGCAAGTTTGTAGTTAAAATTAAACCTATAATTATTTAAATCAATAATTTTAACACGTTAGTAATGCACACTAAGCAGAGCTTAATAGAATATATAATAATGAATGAAATCATTTTTTGAGAGCACTTGATTTTCAATAAAAAAAAACTTTTGTGGAAACTTGATATGAAATGATATAAAATAAAAATATATATAAAAAACAGATATTATCTGAGATAAAAATAGCTCTAGACCCTATTAAGGAAAATTTTTATATACAAAAACCATTGTAATAACATCTTTCCATTGTCGTCATCTTAAGATCATAAAAGTATTTAGATAAATTTTTGCCAATAGAAATTATTTTTGAATATTCATCTTATAAAGTCAAACTAGATTATGTTCGTGATCGACTTATTTTCAAAATTAATTAAATAAAAAATTATTTACACTTTGATTAAGAAGGCGCTAATGATCTGATCTGATGATAGGCGGCGTTATATTCATACAACATCAAGTGTAAATTATTCATGTGCCTTAACGAGTACTCGAGAGTAAAGTCAAAACGCGCCATATTCTTTATTTACTTTATAGATTTAAATGTTTATATTGCGAATTCTTTGTATGGTGGTTGAAAAGTCAAATTTTTGTATTTGATACGCATGAAGTTTTTCCACGTTGAATATTTTTTATATTAGATAAAAAAATATTATTCATTGAGGGAGCTCTGCACAAAATACATCTCGAGTTCGAAGTTCAAATAAAATTTCATAGCAACTTCAGACCAATAAATTTAAAGGAGCAGCTGTTGACATTCAACTTCAGACTTAAATCCGAATCAGAACAGTCCTGATTGCCGCATTATAATTGTGTCATCTGGATCTTTAGGTCAAGATCTTTTAGCATACGAGCCCATCAACAAATTGCACAGTTTCAATTTCCAGTAGTTACATTTCTCATGGGATCTACATTGGAGATCGTAATTAAGGCAAGGTACAGTCGCTCAATGGATAAAGTGGAAAGCCTACAACTCTGGTGGCTGATATCTAATTTTGATGTATTATCGACTTTCAAAAGACTTCGCTCGTTGGAACAGAATGTTTAAGCGCACTAAGAGTATCACCAGCCTGACGGTATGATGAAAAAGACGGTCGCTTTAGACGTTAGGCTATTGCGAGCGCCGAAATCTGAAGTGTTCACTTTCATTTTTTAAAATTAAAGCTTTTTTCACATGCTATATAACTGAGCAGAAAAGTTTCTAAGATGAGCAAGTCATAGAGATATTTTTCGTTTTAAAAAATTGTTTTTTGTTAACCACACGTGATAATTGTGGTCGTATGAGTAATATCCACTATTTTATCAGAGTAGGCACTATTTTAAATAGCTGTAACTTTTACAAATATATTCGGTATTCACATATCAAAAACAGTTATTTAAAGCTAAAAGTATAATTTTTATGACATTTTTAACACAAAGTTTTAGAACGTTTTTTAGCTGAGTTATATGAATAAACAAAAATTTTGATTTTTCAATCTCGCAGCTTCAACCTCTTGCGACAGTGCCTTTAAATTCAAAAAGAAAAAAAAATTTAAGAGCCACCCTAAAGTACATAAATAAATAAATAGAAAAACATTATTTTTTTTTTTAATGATAGATACATCTCAAAAAAAAGTATATAAAAATACGGCTGACAGTTTTTTGCAAAGTGTTTCATTTAATGAGTTGAAGGCTTATTATTGTTTTGAATGGAAATTCAAATGCGTTCTATTTAAAACATATTTAGTCAGATGAAAGTTTTAAAAAATTGACGTCATTAAAAACCCTGAATGCTAAAAATATAATTTATTTTTTAAATATAAAACAACACAAAATATATTTTTTTTGCTGTTTTATTAAAAAAAAAATAAAAACAGAGAGAAAATACATTTCGCAAATCATCGAAAAAAATATAACCAAAATTAAATTTGTAAAAGTCAAACAGGAAAAAACAATATGCTAAAATTAAAATGAAACCCATGCAAATGCCATCCATACCCGACACTCACACTCCCCCTGCTACTTACCAAAGTTACTTTTGTGATGATGTTGATGCGCTGTAGCTACCGAGTTGCTGTGCATTTTTGAAGGAATCCGATAACCGGATTCGCAGTAATTGTATTGATTGTAAGTGAAACGCATCTTTTTTTTTTGCTTCTTTTTTTTTGTTTTTGTGCTTAAGAGTTAAACTTGTTTACAGTTAATTGAACACGGTATATAATGTATATAGTTAAATGTATATATATATTGTTTTTTTCTTTCGAGAATTACCAGAAATTTCACATAAGCTTGTTTCTGTTTGTTTTTTTGTTTTTCTTCTTTTAAATGTTTCCTTAATATTTTTTATATTCTAAATATCGTATTTGTGAAACAAAACGAAAGTTTGCCATTCGATACATTGGAACTGTGCGAAAAAGAACAAAAAAAAATTAAAATTCGAATTTAATTTCGTTGAATGAAATTTTGCATGACAAATGAATTTTAATTATAATTAAATTATAAATAAAATGCCGAAAGCAAAAGCGCGCAATTTAAATCACTTGCGTTGTTTTTGTATTCTCAAAGTTTGAGTATTTAGTGTTTTTTTTTTTGTGTCTATTTTAATTTTATTTTTATAAATTTTGCGAATCTCGTGAATTGATCGTGTCGACATTTTCGTTTGTTTTGTTGTGATTGCTTTGCTGCTCTTTCAACTTGTCAGTAGTCGATGTTATTTTTTTATTATTTTTGCAATTGAATTTTTGGTGACGTTCAAAGTCCATACAAGAAATACGTTAAATTCAATCGAAACAATAAAAATAAAAGAGAATATCAACGAGATTCAGCAAGACAATCATAAGAAATCACATAAATAAAATATTTCTTAAGTAATTTCAAATTTATCTCTCGATATTTCTTCTTTTTTTTTGCTATTTTTGTCTTTCTTATCGGTTTCGTTTTGGTTTTAGTCATTCGTTAAATGAGGCTCGCCGAACTTGCCCTGGGTTTTGTGATACCTATAGTACTTTTTATTTTTTGCGCCCCACAATCCTTTTCGTTATAACTGTAAAATGTTGCAATAATTCAGGTTTTTAATTGCACACTTTATGTACTATAGTGTGTAGTGAATTAAAATTGTAAAAACATTTTAAGTATGTTCTCGTAGTATTTTTTGCTAAGTGCTTACTTAGTGACCTTAAAAAATTTTCCTTAGTATTTATTTAAAAGAATCTGTGCATTGTGCATGCGAATTTTAATGTACTTTTTTGAAAGTTGCTTTTAGCCCTCTTTTTTTACTGAGCTATGCCATAACGAATTAAGAAAAAACAAACTTGTTCTTTGCTTTAACAGTTGCTGTATATACCGGCGGCAATAGCGTAAACAGGAAGAGTCTTATTAATTTGATAAGGAACTCAAATGTTCATGACAATACAAAATATGCAATGATGTTGAGATAAGTTAAATGCCCTACAACATTGACGAAATTGAAGAAGATATCGATTTGTAGACGGAATCTCAAACCTATGAAATAAATCTAAGTTGTACGGACCTTATCATTTTGTTGTCTTTATTATTCTCTTCAAACAGCTTTTTTATGCGAAAAATTAAGTAATTTTAATATTTTTGTCACATTTTAAACTAAAAAATTAATAAAAAAATAAATTTAAAAAATAATTTTAAAATAGAGTTTAAAAAAATATAATAGCAATTAAATGCGACATAAAAATTTAAAAAATTTCCCACACATTTCGATCGACCCATTAAAGGTGCGTCCTGCCCTGATGGATAATTTGGTAGAACGAAATTTTATAAAAAACTTAAAGCCATAATGGTACGAAAATGGGCTACGAAAAAATCTGACGTGGTGGAGCTAATCGAACAGCGAATTCAGATGCAACGCTTCTCAACACTTTTTATTTAATTTTCAAACTTTTATGGGCATATTTTACAATTTTTTAATTTTATTTCATTTTTTTTCTAGTTTTTCTTTGTTATCTATTTTTTTTTAATTTTTCTTTGTTTTCTATTTTTTTTTTTAGTTTTACTTTGTTTTCTAATTTTTTTTTCTTTTGTTATTTAATTTTTATTTTTGTTATTAATTTTTTTTTTTAATTTGTCTCTAAATTTTTTTTTGCTATGATTTTTTTTGTTATCAAATTTCTTTTATTTTTTTGTTATCATTTTTTTATTTTTTTGACATTACATTTTTTTTTACTTTTTTTTATTTTTTAATTTTTTTTTGTTATGACGTTATTTTGGTCATAAATTTTTTTTTATTTTGAATTTTTTTTTTTTTTTTATTCATTTTTAGTTTTAAATTTTTTTTTTTTGTTATTTATTTTTGGTTTTAAATTTTTTTTCTTTTTGTTATTTATTTTTTGATATATTTTTTTTGTTATTAGTTTTTTTTTTGTAATTAATTTTTTTTTTATTATTTTTGTGTCTGTATTTTTTTTTTTTTTTTGTTAAATTTTCTTTAATACTTTTTTTATTTTATTTTTTTTTTGACAAAAAAGTTTGAGCTAATAAAAAAAAATTTTGTTAAAACTTTAATAACTGTAAAAATAATGTTAATTTGTTGAAGTAGAATACCTTAAAGCATATCTTTATTTGAGTTTTTTTCTTAAATAAATACCTTATAAATCTTGGCCATTTACCATAGGTCATAAGGTTAAAGATTTCTCAGGACAAATTTTCGCATACGCAAAAAATATTTGCACTAAAATAATATCCATAAAATTATTTAATAAATCCAAATAAAACAAAAAAAAAATTTCACATTAATAAATCGATTGACTTTTCTTATGAAAACATAAATACGCTGTGACCTAAGAGCTACTGCGAAAACAAAACAGACAAGTAGAAGATCTCAAGGACTATACAAATCGCTCTCAATTTTATGCAGCGATTTTCGATCGTTTCGTAATTATAATATGTCGTCTGAAATCGAATAAAATTTTAAAGATATTAATGCTGAGGATTTATGCATAGTAAGCAATAAATCAAGAAAATATAGTAAATCCAAGGTTTTACAGTTAATACGAACACATCGATTTCCTGTCCAAGAGACCGTCGCATATTAGAAATTATTATTTTGTGTTAGAGCTACATATTTTGCGTGAAATTGCTTTACATTTTTTTTGTATATTTTTAAACCAAAACGAAATTAACCGACAACAGACTTTGGATATTTGAAATTCAACATTTAATTTTACATAAAAAAAAAATTAATTTTATTTCTAATTCCACTGTTATGCTTATTTTATTTTCAGTTCTACTGTTTTTTAATTTTTTATGCCTCTGATCAAAAGTTTTTTCGCGCAATTTTTCAAGTTAAAATTATTAACTTTTTTGTTAAGTTTTATCGCAGATGCTTTTTTTTTTGTTTCATATAATAAGTTTTATTTTCGCAAATTTAATTTTAAATTTTATTCACATTTTTTTCTTCGTTTCCAATTTTTTACTGTACGGCGACGACTGTTTGATTTAATTTTTATAAATTATCAAATTTATCTTTTTTGCAAATTACGCGCGTGGCTAAGTTTTTGCTATTTTTTCATACACATCCAAAACGCGATAAGATAAATTTCGCAAATGACGGTCTAATTTAAGCGTTCTAGTGCTCAAAATATTATATGAAGATTAAGAAAAAGTAAATAAGCCGAATAAAAGTTAACAGCAAATGAAAACAAACGCCGGCTAGAGCTATTTTCACAAACTTTTTTTGCTTTTGCAAAAATTTTGCTTACGATCGCTTGCGACGAGATCAATAAACTAACTAACGAACAAATTTGTTATTTTTTGCAAAGATAAAGCAGAGCAAGGAACGCACCGACGACGATCATTTGCTACCGATCTTTATGATCGCATTCAACACGACATGGTGGCACGAAAACGAGAGAATTAAACGAAGTTCGCATTAAACGACAGGTAATAAACAACAAACAAAATCTCTTTTTTTCTTAGCGAATAATTTGAACGATCAATCGATCGTATGTGCGTTCGAAAAGAAAACGAACACGAGCTAGAACACTGATCGTGTTGTGCGTTAATCACTCTCAACGACTCTCTAAGCGAGATAAAAAAAATTTGAACATATTTTGAAGTACATATAGCGAAAATTTAAATAATATTGTATGTAAATTTTTCATGCTGTCGTCGTTTTTAATCGCTCTCCCTGGGCAAACACTTGTTGCGAACATCACTATGATCATTGTTTAATCATTTAACGCTTACACATAGAGATAAACGCCGATCAGTCAAATTGATAAGATTACATAGACAGCAGGCAATGATAAAATATCTTTTCAATTGAAATGCAACAACAACTACAAAAAAAGGCAAGTCATGAAAAGTAAACAAAAGCGCACATCTTTGGGCTCGAACACATATCAGTTCAGTTCAGATCAGTACTAAATACGATGCTCTATTTGCAGCGATAGTCACGATCCCTAAGCAAACAAACTGACAAACACACAGGCACTTCTGTGTAGACTCGAGATTGCAGCAATCTGGCTGGCTACACAAATGACCAATAAAAAGTTAGCATGAAATTTAAGCTTAAAACAACAAATAAATTTTCAAAGAAAATCAGCATTAATTATCGACTTCAGCAATAAGAAACAGATACGCGATTCAATAATAGCGGTATCATCGGTAAGAGCCATCCATGAATGTTGGCGTTAAGTATCTCTGAGTTTTTCTTTGTGTGCGTTGATGTAAATTTGCTTAAATCAGAGATGTTTTTTAAACTGATTGGCTACTGCCAGCAGCGCGCTTGACTCAATTAGCTGCAGTTACAATATAGCAGATTTTATGACGTATTTACATACATTAGGGTGTCCGTTATTTTCAGAAATTGAAGATTTTTGGGCTGGGAGTCAGACGGATTTCAAATACACAACTTAATCGAAAACTTTTCGCACCAAACGACAATATTTGCAAGTTCACGTGTTATGAAATGCTTGTTATATTCCAAAATACTTCAATTTTAAACATAACAAACACTCTTAGTTGTACTGTTCGCTATTTCCCAATTGTTTTTAAAAGAGAAAAAATGTCCAGTGACACGCTGAAATAAAATTTTTTTATTATTAATAAAAAATTCTTTCTTTTTTTGTAGCAAACTATACATATAGCTATACTATTAAAGAAACTTGAGATATAACAGACACCTTAATGTAAATACCAAGTAAACAGTGACAATATTGCAAAATCAGCACGTACAAAGGCGAAAAATAAAAATTGTGTTTTTTACTCTCTTCACTGTAAGCATGCAATTTGTGCTCGAAAGGCCTTAACACATTCAGTTTTGGTTTAAGAGCTCCAACAGGGAGAATCGTATTACTTATACGTATTTTGAAACGCTTGATCTCTTTTCTTCGTCTCAAGGATGTTTTGGATCTTTTTTCAAAAATATTGACAGTAGGCTTTACGTCAACAATCAAGCATTTGACATTTGTGCCGTGGCTGAATTGAAATTCAATATGAATGACTGATATTTTGTTAATTGATATCGCATACTCGACTCTATTTATTATATAAAATTAGCAAAATCGGTACATGGACAATCGAGATTTTGACTTTGTTTATTAAACTATGTACAAATATAAATATAACATACATAACAACAATAATAATAATAAGAAAAATTTATGAAATAGTGACTTCAAATTGTTTCTAAACAACGTACTTTGTATGTCCTTTATATACCAAGTTGAACAGTTTCACCATCACATCATCTAAGTCAGCGATGGGCAAAACACGAAAAATGAGCCAATTGTGGCTCTTTAAAACAAACACGTAATATTTTAAAATAAACACGTAATAATTTTAAAAAATTTATATATATTCACCTTGAATTTAAATTGGAATTTGCATTGTTGATGCAACATTCAGAAAACAAAAGAAGCAAGCGAATAATGGAAAACAATGCGCAATGAGGATGAGGACAATGAGGACAGCTCCTTTCGTTTCGTTTGATCAGTGTACTTTTAATTCTGCACTCAAGATGTTCTTGTTAGATCCTTAGAATTTGCTTTTGGTTTATTTGAGATTTTATTTTTTTTTTTTTTGCTTTCGAGATTGAATTTATGATGAAGTTTTTTTCTGTTATTGTAATTATTCTTTTTGTTGCTTTTCTTGTAAGTGGCTCATGCTTTCAAAATTTTGCCCATCTATGTATGCTCTATATATTTGGATTTTTTGGACCGTGCCAACCTTGTGTTGGAGTTTCACACGTTATGTTCTTAAGTTTCCAGAATAAATAAAACGGAACAAAATTATTTATTCATTTAAATTTTTATTTTCGCCTTCAAAGTAGACAAAGAAGGTAGGAAGGATGTTCCTTCCTCAATCACGCCTTATTGACTGATGGGATTTGAATGAAACTTGGATTGGAACATAGGCTACTTTTTTTACTCAATGAAACTATATATAATAGGTTCTTAAGGTTCAAAATACTTCAAATTGCTTGCAAGAATAGAAACAAACACGTGGAATTTCTCACACAATCAAATACTTAGGAAGTTTGTCTTATGAAATATAAACAAACGTTGTCTAACATTTCATGAGAATTTTTAGAAAAAGTACGTAGGATAGGGTAAGTAGGAGTGATATTTCCCATACACGAAAAATTCATTGAACACAAAGTGAGCGGAATTAAACAAAAATGGCATAAAACCTTCCTTCGAAAAACTTTGAAGCGCTGAACTAAGAAAGCTATCTAAACAAATGCTACCAAATACGGTGCAGAGTTTAATGACATAAATTAGAACTGCACAAATTTTGAATCTTTTGTCACTTACACTAATTCAAAAGAGGAGCTGCCTCTAGGAATCAAAATGCTTTCATTCGGCTCATGAATAAGAAAAAATCAGAGCATTGGGAGTGAAGCCATGGGAGTTAAATTAAGGGCTGCCTCCTTAAAACTTGAAGTATTCGAATTCAGCTGAAAGGTTTTCAAAATAGTTGTCAAAATTCGTAACGCAATGGCACGCTGTCATAATAAATACCTGTTCCGCTTGGGATTAAGTTAATAAGAAAAATGATACTCTCGACCATCAATAAAATTTTATTTTCAACAGCAAAGAAGTTCTCATCTCATCAGTATTGATTTTCCTGATTAATTATTATGGGCTTGATATTAAGAAAAAAACTTAATTGAACATAAATTTATTACCTTTCTTTGGTCTTTTGCACTTTATGTAATTAAAAAATTTACTAAAATTTATTGTAACAAAAATTTACAAAAAAAAATTATCACAAGGTGGAAAAATCCCAAACAAATGAAACATCGTATAAATAATTGTTATTTAGGGGTTACTGCAAAAACAACGCCATCAAAAGTAACATCAATAATAACAACAAAAGTAGGATCAACATAGCAAATTAAAAAACAGAAAATATTACACAAACAAGTACATATGACTTCAAAAAGAAAATTAATGAGATGTTTTATTTAGTTTAGTACGATAGAATAATAACAATATTAACAACAACAACAACAATAAGAATAACAAAATCTTTGAGACATTCAGCCAGGTTAGCAGTAGAGTACAATGAATTGCGCTAATAGGATCGCGCCATAACCTTGAACCACATAGTGAACAAAAGTGTAGAAATTGTTAATTTGATGGACGAAAATAAAATCAAAATTCAATTGCACTAAAAAATACAGATATAAGTTGAAGTACACTGAAAGAATTTTGATTTAAAAGCAATTTGTGCAGATTATGCAATTTGTTGGCTAAATCAGGATAACGCAGTGACGCTTAGGAACATTAAGGCAACAAGAAAAGAAATGGTCAAACAAAAATGCTCGGCGTGGCAGAAAATATGGTACTATGATATTTTTTTAGGAGCTAGACATATAATACGACCTTGAATATGAATATGGTCTGATGAGTTTTGACTCTCCCACAGAATCACCTATTAACTTTCTTGAATATAGCTATGATATTGGTTATTGTTCCGGTTATGGATATAGTTATGGTAATGGTCACACTTAAGGTTATGGTTAAGGTCATAGTAATGGTTATAATAGTGGGTATTTGTATGTGTTGGTGGTTATATAGTAATGGTTATATATTAGTGGTTATATATTAGTGGTTATATAGTAATGGTTATATAGTTATGGTTATGTGATCATGTTATGTAATTATGTGGCTATTGTTACGGTCATGATTACGACTATGGCTGTGAAGATGTTTGGATTGGGATTGCGATTAGGAGTACATTTAGGACTATGTCATTTTACCTCGTATCGGGACTGGGAGTTATTAAGAATGAGATGTCCGCTAAAAATGTGATTAAGATTAAAATCGGGGTTGGGATATAGAAGGAAAGGAACTCGTTTCAAAAATCAATATTTTCTAGACAATATGTAGTTTTAAGCCTTCAGCCATACAAATTATCAGGTTCGGTCCGTGTGCCAACGGTTGACTTGCAGCACTTTGCATATTTAAAAATTCCCTATTTTTATTCAGGGCTGACTTAATTTTCATAGCATGAACTAAGAAGAGCTTACACATAAATTGATTGAACTTAAGCGTAATTAACCTTAGGTTGAACTCGGGAAAATCATTAGTCTGAAATTGGAATAGAGATCGCATTTGAGGAGAAATTCAGAGCTTACGGTAGGTAATGAGACTAAAATTTGAATTGAATTTGAAATATACAGATCGCGATCTGATCAAAAGGACAAGGAGCACAACAAATTACCATACAATTTCGAGTTCGTCTTGTTTGAATTTTGCGGCAGGAATAACAGTCTTATACATTTAAATTATTCTAAAGATTTAATATCAGTTCTTTTCTTCCAGTGTACAGTTTCGCGTGTACTTAAATTCAGATAATAATTATGCGCAACGCGCGAGTTTATATTATACCCTACACAGAAGTAGGGTATAATATAATCCATTTTCAGAATCACATCGAGAAAAAATGTTATAAATTATACATACGACTGACTAAGTGACAACAAGAGTTAAAACACAACAATAACAACTGGTAGTAAGTAGCTCGCTAATAAATAGTTAAGATAGATTGTATCTGCTTCTGTCTGATTGTATTTTTTAAGTATCTGCAATTAAAAGTAAAAATTGCAGTATTTTGTTGTTTTCTTCTTGAATTAAATTGTGACGACTTGTCGCGACCGTACGACTGACTGACTGACTGACTGACTTGGTGACGAAGCGTCACATTAGTCATTTGATCAATTGGATTTTAAAGGATCTACTATATGCAGCGGCAGTGGCAGTTCAGTAATAACAGTAAAGCGAATAAGTTTCTTGACAAAAAAAAAAAGTTATAATGCCCATCGAAACTTGAAAATTTAACTTTAAATTAATTTAAAAAAATAAAAATAATTGTTTAGTGAAATTTTTAGAGTAAAATTTTAATTGAAATTTTTATTGCAGCCTTCAGCATTTTAAAGGGTTAAAGCGTTCTATTGAAATTTATTTTTTATATCACATTTTCTTAAATAAAATTTATTATTATTTAAATGTTTCTTAAAAAATATCAGATTTTAACATTGGCGTTTACTGCAAAATGTATAAGAAAAATTAAAAGTTCAATGCACTTTACTTTTTAAATTTTAACAAATTGAGTTGTTATTAAATTTTTGTCAAATTAACACGATGTAAGCAGCGCAAAAAAGAGATGCACTTAACGAAAACGTCATAAAACAAAATTCTTCTTCTGAACTTCAACATTAATGCGATGAGATAATGCTGTACTGTACTAATATAGGAAGAATAAACCAAAGCGGCAGCAGAAATAACACGAGCCATATCAATAATACAAAAAAAAAAAACAAACAGCATAATAAATTTTTATCAGTGCATTGAACTTACAAGATTCGTCAGAATCCTTACAGTAACGAAAGCAATAACCATCATATGCATATCAGCTGTTAAAAAAAATATATATAAAAATAGACATCGTTTGTATTATTAAATTAATGTAACATTTGAGTAAAAACTTCAGAACAAAATAATTTTTTATTTTGTTTTATTTGACAAACTTCAATTTAAAAAAAAGCAAAAAAGTTAAAATGTTGACGTCAATTGCCTACTAGCCGAAGTTGAACAAAAGAAATTTTTCAAACAAAAAATTCAATTACCTATATATAATATTATGGTATAAAATTTTGCTAGTATTAGCGTTTCTATGTGCTTAAGACATGAAACATAAATCAATAACTTTTAAAAATTTGAAGGATCGAAATTGGCCGTATTAACCTATGGGAGATACTTTCCGTTCGAGTTTTGTCGATCTTTCCGATGTGTTTCGATGGAACTCTATTCTTCTAAATGTTTTTCGATATATTCCGACTTAACTATATTGGCAATGTATTCTTCGATACATTCTCTCTTTTTCGATTATTTTAGATTATATTGAATGCTTTCCGACTTTTACTATCTATTCGATACTAAACCAGTGTCTTTTCCTACACTGAGAAAACGATTTGTTTAAATGTAACAAATGTATATTTAATGTAAAACAATCAAATATTTATTTAATTTAAAAATGTTGTATTTGGATCAAATAGTAGTAGTTAAATGTTGGTTGAAGCTTTTTATGTTTGACTCAATCAAATACTTAATTGCTCTATATCAAATATAATTTATTATATTCAAACAAATCGCTTCTCAGTGTATGTTTATTGATTGAATTCGAATTTTCTTATATTTTTTGAAACTTTTCAAATACAATCTGGTGTTTCATAGTCTTTTCCAATGACACAGTTCGACAAACCTCAGTATCCAAATATACTTTTCCAAAGGATTTCGACATGCTGAATTCAAATCCGAGGTCAGAATTTCTCTGGTGGTTTCGGCTTTCGAGACATTCTAACCTAAAAGGTTTTATTACATCGTAAGGTAATTTTATTTATGTAACCATTAATTGGGTTCAAAGGAACTACTTTGAATTATATCTTTGTTTTTTTTCGAAATATTGTAAATTAAAATTTATGTAAATGTAGATGTACATAAATGTAATGAAACTCCTCATTTAATATTACGTTTTTTGAGCACAATTTTTATTATATGTAAGCTAAGATAATAAATTTTAATATTTTTTCAGACTGCTCTTCTATTTTTTGGTTAAGATTATTTAAGTTCTTTTTTGAAATTATAAAATTAAAAATTCTAGTGACTTACGATTAATATTCACTGCATACGTAGGTTTTATGTAATGCTTACCTAGAAGAAAATCAGAATAAAAAATATTTTTATTAGTATACAACTTAATACAATATAATGCGTAAATTAATGTTGAATAAAATTAATTTCAGGGGTTTCATTATTTTAACTGTGATTATACTTGCGACCTACCATAAGCAATTTCTTATTGTGTTCTTTGAAAATTAAATGTCAAAACAAAAATAACGCGATTTAATTAAATGCACTAATAAAATAAACCAAAATAAGTTGCTAATGATATAAAACGGAAATTTCGCAAGCGTTTCCTTTTCCTTTGATTCGTGGTTTTAATCTTTTTCATGACGTATTAATTTATTTTCGGTTGATTAGTCTCTAACTAAATTAAAACAATTAATTATTTATTTCTGTTAAAGGTGCGGTTTTGATTTCTAATTTAAAATTTTGTCAAAAGTCACGTATGCCAACTATGTTGAGAACATTGAAAATCAAGTAATTCATGTTTCTCGGGTAAAACAAAAAAAAAAAAACATATCGAAAACACCAACAGTTCGGCATTACAGAAGAGCGTCGGCACTTTTTTAAAGCGAATTTTTTGTGAACAAAAAATTTAAAAAACATAAATTTTTACTGTATTTTTTACAAAAAAAATTCGAACTATAGTGGTTTCCGTTGGTTAAAAATTATTTTTTAAGTGTTTTAAATTTTTTTTTTTTAAATTTTGTCGTCACAGTTATTTATCATTAAAAATAACTAATAAATTCGATAAAGTCAATTCAACTTAAATTTAAAAACAAATCGATTCGATATCCCCAATTTTATGAACGCAATTTAAAATGATCCAATTTTTGATTTTTATTGCAGCAAAAATAAAAAACAAACAAAAAATTTTTATTCCATAAACCTAAATTGATGTTAAATAAAAAATCACGATTTAAATAATTTTCTTTCATAACTCAAAGTATGGGGCAAACTAAGCGGAAATTAGAGGGAAAGAATATTTTCCCAAACAACAAAAAAGAAAAAAAGAGGAGCGAAATTTTTTTACTCCGATACTAAATGCAAAAATACACGAAATTCATTTCATTAATAAAGAAAAGAATACAAAAAAAATAAAGAAAAGAATACAAAATAATAAAGAAAAAAGTAAAAATCAATTTGTTGTTAAATTTTTATTGAAGTCGATATTTTTTTTTTTTTGGCGCTTTTACGTTTGACGCTACTGTTTTTTATGCGTTCTTTGGAAGATTGTTCGAAAGTTCTACATATTCTGGACAACTGAAAAAGTATTGCGTTCAACATAACAATTAGTGATGTTGATCACAATAACAAAACATCACTTTTTGGGCAGATTCAATAGAAATATTTAAAAAAGAAAAAAAAATCTTAAAATCGCAAATACACAAATTAAACATAAACAACAACAATTATCAAAACAAACAAATTGACGCTATTTGATGAATTTTAATAATGTTGAAAACAAGAATAAAAATAAAAACCCTAATTTAGTATAATAAAAAGTATACAATAAGAACTATTAATTAAGCAAAAAAAAAGGTAGTGTTGTTATTGTGGTTCGCAAAAAAAAAACTAAATTATGTTAAATTAAAGCTTAAGTTGGTTATAGAGAATTAATTTAGAAAAGAAAAAAGCTGCAAAATGCGTCAGCAAACCAAAAAACAAAAAAATGCTAACGAGTTTAAGTTTCAGCAGGGTCAAACATTTGAAACTTCTGCATAGTTCTTTCTACTCTGTTTTCTTAAGAATGTTCCAATAAGTGCGCCGTATTTAAATTTTTAATAAAATAAATTACTTATTTATTCGAACATTTATTTCACTGTAAAGTAGAAATGTTCCAATTAAGTATGGAACAAAATGTCAATATATGCGCGTAGTTTATTAATGAAATGACATCGTTGTTCAGGAACTATTTTTGGCTTATTTGTATATACTTGTGATTTAATTAAATTTTATCAAACACAATATTACAAGTTTTGATGGTACAAACTCGTAATAGAAAATTAATGCGTAGGTCCATATAAATGGGCATAGTAGGTACAGTAACGTACATAGGGTGGGGCCGCCCCGGGCGCAAGGCTTGAGGGGGAAGCAAAATGGTTGTGAAATATGTATATCTCAATTTGCTAGGGTTTTTGAAATGCAAAAATGAGGACCTTTTTTTTAGTAAATTTGAATGTGTAGGTGGAAATTTTCACAGAATTAGTGAAATATATATCTCATTTTGCTCGAGTTTTCGAATGTGCAAAGTGAGGATATTTTTTTGTTTTTTTTTTGGTGAGGTAAATAAAATGTTTGTTAAAAAACACGAACATTTTTTTCGGTAATATCATCCAAAAAACTAGCTTAGTATCAATTACTCATAATAACTAACTCGTAATTTAAAACATTCAATATTTATTATTTGTAAACAACATTATTTCATAAATTTGTCATTTTATGTGCACAGTAATTTTATTTATATTCTTAATATTAAATCAATTGTCTAGATGGTTTATAAATTTCACCATAAGTTCACTTCTGTTATCGCCGCAATAGTCACGAGTCTAAATGATGATATTATGATCAATCCAATGGGCATTCATGCGAATTAGTTCTACGTTCAATGTTCAATCGTCACAGTTTATGCTTTTCTTAGGCCTCTATCTTCTGCAGCAAAGCAACAAAGGCAGGCAGACAGACAGACAGACAGACAGGCAGATAGATAGATAGACAACTATGGCTTGGACACTTCCTTTCTGTTATTGTTTGTTATTGTTTTACTATGATAACAATTAATTAAAATGTAATATTGTAAACAATATTGAAAATAATGACACGGTGAGCTTTAACTAAATTTAATTGGCAAATTCAGCAACTTTAGAAATTTCGAATTGGTGATGATTGAATTTTAGTGTAATTTTGAGTCGTTATTTGTAAAAATTATTTGTATTTGTTATAATAAAAAAAAAATATATGAAAAAAATGATAAAAAGTGAAATTTTGATCAAAACTGTTTTTATCACTTTACGCCAAAACAAAATATTTTTAAAATCCAAAATATTTTAAGTCATCCAAACTATGCATTGGAACCATAAAAAAATATTTTTTGATTTTTTTTACATTTACAATTTACATTTTTTTACAAATTGGTAAAGGCCCACCGTGATGTATTTATTATACCCGTACACTTTTTTTTCATTTAGTTGATGTAAAATTACAGACTAAGCTAAGACTATTTTTTAGCGTACTATAATATGTATGTAAAACTACTTGAAAACAAAAAAAAATACCAAAAGAAACATTTAAGCTGTAGAAAAGTTAAAACTGACATGGCCTGATGGTCTTTTTTCGAACTTTTTTGCAACTTTTCTCATACTATAAGGAAATTCACCAAATTCATTGTTAGAATTATTTTACTGTTCAGTACAGTGTGAAATAGCACCAAAAAAATTACAACAATAAAAATCAAAGCAAATTAAGTCATTAGTGACCTTTTGAACCGATGAGTGAGACTTTCCAAAAATGTAACCTGATACAGACATTTTTTGAGATAATTGATCAGCAAATAGTTTTTTCAAAAATATATATTTCAACTTTGTCATTTCTTTGTTTTTATTTTGCTGTGAAATTTAAAAAAAAATAATAATACAAAAAAAATATTCAATAAAGACAAATGTAAAAAAAAAACAACTGTAATGCAGGCATTATATTATTTTAACGACAGTTTCAGCGCAGTAAAATGCAGAAGAAAGAGCAGAATAAATATCTATAAAGTTTCCGCTAGTAAATACCCTTACATGCTGCTAACTATAAAGCACCACGGTGCGGTAAGGGCTCGCGCTGTTGTGACGCGTAGTCTTTAATATTTAATTTCACGAGAACAAAAAGCGACGATGTTTTGATACTCAAGGCTTCTAGAGGAAAAAGTCTAGTCTTTCATATTTAAAAATATTAAAAGTTGTCATTCCTTCTTTGAGAAAAATTTAGAATTATTTTGAATTTTTTCCTAAAACACTTTCCAATTGTCACTGAATATAGAATTATTGGTTCAGCACGAAGACATATTTTGAGTTTTGCATTTTTCAAAAAAAAGTGTTTAAGTCAATACCTATGAATTTAGTATGAAGCTTTATTTAACTATTCACAAAAAGAACATTTTCGAAGAGGTCTTTTTCGAACCGCCAGTGCTCTTTTTTTTTTTTTGTTAAGGTTCAATATAAGCCTTACTATAATATTTTAATGAAATGAACACTTATAGTAAAATGAGAGATTTTGAAAATGAATAAAAATGGTACACTGTTATCATTTATTGAATGTCTGAATCAAAAATAAATAGACCAATTTGCTACTTGTCTGATTGTTTATATGTATGTACTTATATTGATAATTTTGTTTTAACCAATTTCTATACTTTTGCCAATTTCTATATTTAACTGCTTTCGATTCGTGGCAAAAAAAACTTTTACAATGTTTTGTACTCTCATACGAGTACAACGAACAAGCGCCACCTATTGCTGACAATTCGTAGAAATCCAACTTTGTTGATTGACAGACTACCCTGATGCTCCCATGACACACATATATTTTGGGGATAAATTATTCATTGATTCTTCGAATATCGCTGTTATGTTTACAAATATAATGCATAAAGCAAACATACATATAAAATGCCATTGTATCCCAATGTATGTATTTTGGTATGCGCTCAAAATGGATGTTATTTTAATTTGTTTATTTGTATCTACTATATGTATGTAATAAGATTATAATACCCTTTAGTGGGAGTTTGTTTACGTAGGAAAAGCCCTTACTCCTACGCACAGATGGTTTGTGTGTGTGTGTGTGAATTTATCTCCAAGTATAATTTAGTTTTATATGTTTGAAAATAGCTAAATTATATCTATTTTCAATTTGCTGTCGTATGTTATTTGTATGCCAATTTTTGAAGTAGACTTCAATATTAACTAAGTAAGACGTATTTTTTTTTCTAATATTCACAAGGAACAATGTATTCGGTAATTTTTAGTAATAAATTTTCAATATGGAAGATCACATGGGCATAATCGAATAAGTTGCTGTATGCTGCTGATGAGTGTTGACTTAAGTTTACAAAAATTTTCTTAACTCAAAGTGCTGTCAAACCAGAAAACTGAAACTAAAACTTTTGATCGTTAGAAAATGTAAAATTTTTTCTCATTTAGGTGTAATTTGTCCTCTATCAAGGTAGATACCTTTTCGAAAAATCGAAATATCTTACTAAAGCGAAAGAATTTTTTGAACAAAATAATGTTCAGGAAAATTCTAAAAAATATTGACTTACATTCAGAACAATTTCCATAAGACTTTTTATATCATATTTACAATCGAAAAAAAGGGATGGTCTTTCAAGTTTTCTTCGTTAAAAAACAACACTAACCAATTTATTTACTACATTTTATAAAAAAGGTAAACACGAAAACGTTCATAATACATACTTTTTGATTCCCATCAAAATTCTCAGAAATATGTGTCAGAACAAAATGTTGCTAATATACACAAGATTATGCTAATAAAAACTTTGAGTGTACACTCAGAGTAAAAAAATTAAAACAAAACCAAATAAAAAGTAAACAAAAATTTGAAACTCAAGGATCAAGTTCAGTAGAATTTTGTGTGTGTAATACAAAACCATTGTCAGTTTGCTTACAATACGGCAGGATTGAAGGACACATTTGCTTAAAGTGGTAAAAAATCTTAAAATCATAAGAGATGAGCAGTTGACAGGTCTAATTGCTTTTTGAAAATGTCTCACTGTGCGCATTATATCATTGTTCGCACTGTCTCACTGTTCGCACCGTCTTACTGTTTGCAGCTTTCTCCTAATTTCAATTTAGAATAGAATTTTAAGAGTGTCAAATTTAGTGTACAATAAAAATAAAGTTTACTCAAATTTTTTCACTTAACGAGATGAATTGCTTCATGATTTTACGTACATATGTATATATGTATGTGGTAATAAATGAGAAAATGGAACTGAAAAATTTTGTTGAGCTGAAAAATAATGTACGCTTGACTTGAACCTTAAACTATCTAATGGATACAAATATTTTTTTTGTTTGTTTGTTTTATTATTTTTGCGATAAAAAAAACAAACCTACGTCAGAAGAAAAATAGTTAATGATAATATTTATTTTTGAGATTAACATTAAAAATGCCAAGGCAAGATGTTTCGCATATCTATGAAGTACGTTGCTTTTCTTTTAATATTTTGTCAAGACGCGCGACTATCGCGAGAGGAAGTTGCTCATAAAGTCTTTTTTTTTATTTTATTATTAATCATGTGTTTTATATAAATATACATATTATTATTTCATCAACGCACATGATTTTTGTGGCACAGATTTAATTCAGTTGATTTTTAAAATACCAAATCAGAGACAACTCAAATTACTTAAGGTCCCATATAAATAATTGAATTTGGGTGTGCTGCTATCGAATTGTAGTTTTGTCTGAAATTTTTTATGAAATACTGTTTATCATCAGTTACATTTCTCTGAAGCAATGTTATTAATTCCAGAGCAAATTACAAAATAGATAAATCTCTATTACAGCACCATATTTGGATAAATCGTTTTTTTAGAAAAAATGGTATACGTCAACACCATCATGAGACATCCATCAAACAGTTTGATATAATAAGAAGGCATGGCATATTCTAAGGAAGATAAGGCTTGCAGCCTCAAGCGCCGCCGTTGACTTTTTACAACTACAGGAGCTAAACTTAAGGAGCTTTGGTGGAGTCGGAGGTTTCAAAGTAGTGACAGAAGATAGCCCATAGCTAGTATTCTTCCAGACATTTCTTTCTGGATATATAAAATTTCCTCATCCTGAATGAATAATACTCAGCCACAGCTTCAGTTGAACTGATGTTTTAAACCGTTCAGTTTTGTTTTCATCACTACAACCATACAAACGCAGTAAAATTTGATCCTTGGGATTTTGTGATAGCTTGTGGGTCAGCTTTTGGAGTCTTTAACGGCTTTAACGAGATGATAAGTTTGATAAAAATTGGTTCTACCGTGGTTTGACCGGGTAGCCTGAGAGGAGTGGCAAGTGAGGCAGAACGCCAAAAAGATCGAAACCCGAAAGATAGGTATTTTTGCTTGGGCTGAATTTTTCAAGTGTAGTATTCGGATTCAGCGATATAAAAAACGTAAGTTAAGCTTACTCATACCTCGAATGCTGTGACTTAAAATTCTCTATTACCCGGACTATTAGTTAATTGATTTGTTAATATAAAAATTCAAGTTAGTTCTGTGGACTAGCACAACATGGTACAAATATATTTACTTTTTTTAGGCATTTTTTAATTATTTAAAAGTATTTCAGTAGTTAGTTAACATAAAGACTTATTAAGTGCTAAAGTTATTTACGCAAATTAAAAATAATTTGTTATGAAGATTTTGTTGAGTTCAAGCTCTATGTACTTCGAATTTGTTTAAAAATTATGCACAAAGTAAACAACTATATACGTAAAATATATACATAATAAAGTTTGTTTTTTTCTTATCATTTATGGTATCTTTGCACATTTCACCTAACGAAATATTTTGTAGCGCATTGCACATATAATTTTATGAGGTAACATGCAAATATTACCAAACCTAGATAATAATTCAATTGCAATTCCCTTAGTTTTTACAAAATCCAGTGATAAGAAAAGAAAGTTTGTGCAATAGCACAGAAGAAAAAAATTATTCGTCATCGTATTTCTACAACGTAAAATATTTCTACATTCAGGAGAAAAATATGAAATTTTTACAAAGTTTATGCAAATTAAATTGGAACTCATTTAAAGATGACAATAGCGACCAAGACCGCAATGATTTCGCATTCACTGCCTTCATCAACGATGGACACCCGTTTGATTTTACTGAGATGTAGTGCTTATTCCTTGCATCTGTATACAGTTACGTTGATATCTGTGTAACTTGTCACCAACGGGAAAACATATCAAAGGTGACCAAATTATCAAATATCTTTGAGTAGTTAAGTAATTTGATTTTAGTATCATGGACATTTTTAATTTCCATAGGTTTTATAAATTATATTCAAAAATTTTGATTTTCGGGTTTTGCTATTAGTAAAAATTTGACCATAGGGCACACTTTAACGATGGTAACAAAACTTCATATATGAACATTCCTTGCGAATAAGTTTTATCCAACCAAATTACATATGCAAAAAGAAGAAGCTATAACAGGATCTTTGTGGATCAATGCGCCATCAAAGCCTATCAATCTAAACTATAGATTTTATATAAATTGCCAGTAAATAAACACTTTAAAAAAAAAAATAAGATTTAATAGCATCACTAGAGAAATTTCCTACCAATCCATTCACTTCAAACAGTCAATGTGCGTTCCGAATAATAAATTTTCTTACTTTAAATCAATTTATTTTATTGTCTTTTTTTTTCTTGTCACCTTGGTTGGTTGTGTTTTATTGAAATGTTTGAACATTTTATTAAAAGAAACACTTGTTACACACGATATAGAAGCAAATGGAACATGAAAGAAGAACATCGTTTATGTTGAAGTGATTTAGAAAAAAGAAAATGGTGACAAAAAATATTCCACAATTGCTTGAATCGGAGGCAATAAAACACAATTAAATTAAAATGAACAAAGTTAATGAATTGAATCCAAACAAAAGGGAAAGTGAAGTTTATAAATTTATTATCAGACAAAGTACGTCAATCAGAAAGCAACTACGATGCGATACAACTCAGTTGTGTGCTACTATCAAATGTGATAGCATAATGGATAGAATCTACAGTGGGTAGTGATATTGGAAATTTTCAAGTATGTAGTTAGTTTCAGCTAGTATAAAATGAGAAAGACCGAATTGTCAACGCACTCCTTAACTTAAGTTTGATTGAATGCTTAGAATGAACAGTTTATATACACTGAGGAACAACATGAGCTTAGTAATGCTCAAGGAACTGCCATGAAAAGCCAAGTAGAAGCAGACGTTGTTGACAAAACCACAGCGATTACTACCATCGAAACAGTAAAGGTATCAGATGGACCAACAGGGACTTCTGATATTACAACTTAAGTTGCCTAGGCTCAGTCCTAATGCACAAAGATATGCATAGTGAGCAAATATAATTCTTTACAATGTCGGGAAAGCTTTTCTTAGTTTATCTAAACAGTATATTAACATAAGTACTATTGATCATAAGCTTTAGACTTTGTACAGTACCATTGAAAACCTTTGTCCTTAAAAGAATATCAGTTATGCAACCCTTAATGTGAACAACATCCTCGCATAACCAACCCTTAATTCGACGTTCTTCGTCAGAGGATATTTTTGCTTGTATGTATAGTGTTTGCAACGTAGAATTAAAAAATCCCAAGAAGTATGCTTTAAAAATTAAATATTACTTTAATAGCACTGTTAAGTATTATAAGGGAAATATTTATATTAAAACAAACTTTCAAAAACAAATAGATAACATAGTAAATAATGATAAATTTGGCGCGATTAAATTAACAAACTAAAACAACAAAAAAAAAAAAACTGCGCGCACTTGCGGCTTGTGGGAAATACCACTTATTAGCAAAACAATTGCGCAAAGCTTAGGTGTCAGCGTGCTTAGCGATCAGTCGTTCATTTTAATTTCAAATTTAATGGACCGAGGTCGAGAGTACCTTAGTCTCTTCAGATGGGCATAGAAACCCTAAAGTAAGGCCAGGAGCGCTCTTGGAATGGTGGGGGTGTTAAGCCATACGTTTTTGGCGGCCCACAGCCAAACGTTTGAATCAGCGAAAATTCGAGCTTCGGTGTCGCCAACTACGCCACTAACTTTTCATATCGTATAAGTAAACATTGAACTCATTTCAAAATAAAAAAAATCAGAGGTTTACTTTTTTTCGGAGTTAAAGCATATAAAACTTTATTACCTTATCTGTATATAAATAGATGATGGTTCCATCCCTTTTTAACTGTCATTGGCTGTTTTCCAATAATAAATTAATGAACCGATTTGGATGAAATTTAGTTTTGAGATAGATTGAACCCTAATAAAGGGTATTAAAAACTACGTTTTTTAGTGGGCGTGGCATCACCCTTAATGGTAAAAAACGCCACACCAATTTTGATGAAATTAGGTTTGCAGCTGGATTGATTCCTGTGTGAAACACGGGCGGTGACAGGCCTCCAACAGGAAACTACGTTTTTACTGCTAAACTAATGAACCGATTTCGATGAAATTTGTAGATTCAAACCTTCAAATTGTCACTTGGGTCAAAATTTGTACAAAACTCAAAAATTTTAGCAATTTTCTCGTAAGAGCGCCGCAGCGGAAGATCAATAATTTTGCTTATTTTTTTAGTTGTAAATTGAAAATAGTTTTTCCGGAATTTAATAAAACTGCCAAAATCGACCATGAGATTCGATATCACATCAAAAAATTTGCTCCCTGTTTTTCGGCAAATTAAGTGCAAAAGTTAAAAGGAAATTGCCAAAAAAAATAGAATGTTTTATCAGCTACAAATACAGGTCAAAAGAAATAAAATAACGGGTTGAAGTATGACACATATTATATGACACATCATTTTAAAGTGCATTAGGTGTTCTCTCTAAAAATAATAATTAAAATGAAGGTGCTAATGAATTTTTATTGGTTTGTGATTAATAATTGTATTAAAGAATTTTCAACAGTGATCTCATTCAGAACTTAAATGATAGGTTTCTTTTGTTGTTATTAACGTAAATTGTTCAGCTAAGAATGTAGCTAACCCAACAATCAAAACTCCTGTCACAGAGCCAGACATAAAACTCAAAGATTGTGCGTATTTTTGTTATATATTACAGAAAAAAGTTGAGGTGTGAAAAGCAAATTGCTTTAAAAAAGTGGATATAAAATAACTGAAAAAGCTTCAAAAGTGGCAAACAGAAAAATAAATAAAAAATACGTTTTTTTGTAGTGCAAGTTTCGTTAATATGCAACAATAACGAACAACAAAAACAAAAATTAACTAGCTACAGAAATGACAACATTTTTACAAATATTTATACGCGTAAAGCAGTGATATTTTCTTGATTAAATTTGCATATAAAATCAACGAAAAAAAACAAGAAAACAAAAAATAAAATGTGGAGAGAGCAACAACATTGGAGAATTGACCTAAATACCAATTACTTAAAATCATAAAAAAAAAAAAATTTCTTGTGATAATGAAAATGTCAAGAGAGAAAAATTAAAATCACATATTTATCCTTTTGATTCGGAAGAGCAAATGAAAAAAAGTTTTAAGAAAAAATTTTTTACGGCAAAAAGATCAACAACCGTAAAAAAGTAAAACAATTTTTTTTTTCATTATTATTATTTTTTTTTTCAACCAATTAAGCAAATGACCCTAACAAAAGCAATATAAAAAAATATTTGCCATTTATTTAAACATGTAACTAAATTAAAAAAACAAAATAAAAAACTTTAAAAGAAAACAAAAATAGAAATGTAAACAAATTTGACGAAAATTAAAGAATTTCGCTCGTTTAAAAATAAGTGAATTGATAAGCTTTGGATGCTTTACAAGAGCACGTATACTAACGCGCTATTGTACGCACACATACATAAATATCATATCGATGCTGCTGCTGCTAATTTATAGAGACAAACTTTAGCAGCGCGAATTCGGTGCGTTAATATTCTCAACGGCAGCGGCAGCGGCAGCCATTTGTACATGATTGCGAAGTGGCGGCCATCCTACATAGTGCGAAGCTGTTAATTTGTGCTTTTACATTATTGTCACAGTTTGTTTTGCTCCAAGCGCTACAAGCGGTCAGCAGCTAAAATAAAATGAACCCGTACACTTTTTCAGGGAAGTGTTTTCGGCTTAAATTTTTTGTATAGTTTATATCACCTTGAGCAAAAGTCTATATGTGCACAAGGCCGTTCTATGGTCAATTTTAAGGATGTCTTCGTGTCTCTAAAACTGTCCATAACTCAAACTACTTAGTTACTACAAATACAAACTTATTTTAAAAGTACACTTGCTTCTCTTTAAAACGATATACAAAAGATCATACTTCAGTTAAGTACTTTAACTCTTATAAGGCTTTCAAGTCGGCATCAAAAACGATACCTGCTTCTAAACCTCGTTTTTATATCGCGTTTTCAAAAAAAAAAAATAAAAACTTTCACACTGGCATTATCGCATTTTGTTTTGTTTGTTTGTTGTTTCTATGCCTCCAAAAGGAGCTCTTCTGCTACCTGTGTCCATGTTATCTTCTTTCTATGTTTTTTATTAAATTGGTTTGTAATTTAAGCACATTTTATTAAATAAAAATTCTCTTTATCATGAAAATATTTGTTACAAGGCTTCGAGACTCGAATTTGTTGCTTCTTTTACTTTTTGTTGCTTTGTTTTAACATGGTCCATTTTTGACACAAGTACGATTCAATCACGACAATAGTCATTCACAACATCACCGACTTTTGTGGTAAACGAGTTTACTTTTGTAGAGAACGAGGTCCGAGTTGTTTGACGTTGCTTTTGTATGGAGAGCCATTACTGGCTTAAAAGCGAGATAAATAAAACACGGGCCGTTTTTGATGCCAATATGAAAGCAACAACTGTTTTTATAATTGAAAAAACAAAAAATCCAAGCTTCATTTAACAAGGAGATTGAACTGTAAGTAGACAAACCGAAACAAAGATATGGAAATAATAATGACAGAAATATTACAGTTCATTTTTTGAACGCCATAAGGTGACAGCTGGAGTTGACGGTGAAAGATATTTTAAAACATACTTTTGATAGAGTATCAATCGTTATCAACTGAAAAATTATCAAAAGAAGTACAGGATTTCAAAAACAAGTACCACATATAAAGAAGATATCTCAGTACATGCGAGATTTCACGAGCGAGGATCTCTTCAAAATGCAGCTAACCTCATCATCTCATCATTAACATGTCGAATCATAAAGAGAACGAAAAGATTTCACTCTACAGAAATGTTAAGTTTATTAGATAATTATTCAGGTATATTATTGTACCTATAGTATCTTTAGTAATGTGTTATGTAGCTGAGCAAAGTGAAAGTATTTAAAGATTTCTGTATAAATTATTTTGCATATTCTCCGCTCAATTTTACCTTATCTGTGTAGGGTATTACAAAAATCGTTTAGAGCACAACTGATAGTATCTTTGTTTGTTTATAAAATTCTGTTTAAGTTTGAGCACGAGAAGCTTGTTAGCATAATTAACAATAACAGCACCAACACCAGTGGCAATAATAATAAAGCACACACAATACGCATGTATGTAAATATATGTACATATATAAGCACACATATGTATTTCCTTTTATTTTTCTTTCTTTTTTTGCGAAAAGTTAAATTTAAATAAATTTTAAACTAACATTTTGCGCATTAAAGTTCTGTTAATGTAAAACGATAATAACTAATAATGCTAAGTACATTTGGATAATTGGGTTGTTGAATATGATATTATCAATTAAAAATTGTTAAAAAATTATTGAATCAATTGTTGCTTTCAAAAATACTTATTTATTTAAAAACATTCTTACAGAAGGGTATAATTCAGACGTTTATTTTCTCTTCTTCATTCGTACCAACCTATCCAAATCTGGTCTCTGTGTCAAAATATCATACTTTTCATAAAACTTTTTGCTAAAAATGTTGTGTAGATTGGCTGTCAAAGGCTATGTTCCATTCCTGGAACATAGCTCCCCCCCCCCCCTTCTTCACAAGTCCTCAAAATATTGTATTGATTTTGGCCATATAGAGCGTTCAAATCTCTTCCGTCAAAAAATTTATAACTACTTGAACTCTTTGAAAACGCGAATTTTTTCTTAAAAAAGCAATTTGGTTTATCTCTTTCAAAAATGAGTGCTTTTATTATGAACTTTTTTAAAGCAAAAAAGTTTATGATCACATTCTTAAGGTGTTGACCGATTGATAAAATACATTTGAAATTTTCTCATAAATAAGTTGAAAATGTATTTTTCGACCTAATTTTATGGGAAAATATTTAGAGAGAACTGTCTAATGTAAAATATATTAAAAATCAGAGATGGTGATTCAAAATTTTTTCGCTTTTAATTTATGTAATTAGCGATACATACATGTTAAACTTTAAAAAAATTTAAGTAAACACAAAAACCCATATTTGAAGTTAACCAAAATTGTATAGTTATTGAAAGAATTAAAATATATTTATTTCCAGATTTATTTGATTATTTAAATTAATTATTTCTATGAAGAATATTTATCACAAAATTTTTTGTTTATTTTACTTAACCGAGACATTTGACCGAAAAAATCATACAGACAATAGATGGGTTTTTTTGTCATTTAATGGTAAGAAAATAAATTTAATGCTTAAAACTTGTTTATTTGTTTACCATAAGTCAAATATATTATTTATAATTTGGAAATAAATAAAAAATTAGGAAAGTATTGACTAATATATTAATAAAAATCTATTTTTAAAACACTTTAATGGGACCACCACAAATAAATTTCCTAAAAATAGTAAGAAATTAAGAACATCCAAAAGAGAAAACATTTCAAACCAAACAATGAAAGAAAAAAACTACCAGAAAAAGCAATAGGAAGTAATTAATTTCTTTTTCTATATTGATTTTTAATACAATTAAAACAACAAAAACTTGTCGCGACCAACTTGCGAACGTCAATGATTACAACTTACAGCGACAACATGAAAAAAACCAAGTTACAAAACAAACAGTAACCAGTAGTAATGTCGCAGTTATCCCGCCCATAAGTCAGGTGGATCCCTAAACGATGCTCATGTCGTCAGCAACATTGTATTTCCGCCGCATATAATAAGTTTCTAAGAATTTCATTCAAGTTTGAAAAACAAAACAAAGTTCATGTTGGAACAATGAAAAAAAAAATTAATTTAAGATAACTACAGGTTACTCACACATAACGATTTTATACGAATTAAAGAAAAGTTATTAAAAATTTCTATGTCATTATTTTTCGGCTGATATTTACAGATGCGTCCCCAAAATCAGTCATATAAGTTTAACTTTTCGACTGAAAATTAAGCTCAGTGCTTATGAAAATTATTTTGAGTAAGTATATTACAGTAATAATTTGTGTACAAATTGAGACTTGTGAATTATTGTGAGGTATAAATAATGAAGTTATTTTAAAAACAAAAAAATACCAAACGAGAGTTTTACTCGGATACATTAGTACTTTTATTTCATCGTAGCCAACGTAATAAGCCGAGGCAACTTTTCTTAAAATTTTGCGCAGTGTAATTGAGAAAAGATTTTCGCGGCAAATTATATTCTCGAAACAAACCAGTGATTTGCGAATTGAAAATTTTGTTTAAAAAAAAACAATGCCCTTAAATGTAATACTTTCAAAAGTTTTAGTATTAACTACATATCAAGTTATCTTTTGGTAAGAGCTTCATACCATAGAAATGTTAAGGTTCAATTTACGTGAATGTCGCGATATACCAAGGTTACCTGTAGTTATAAAAAAATTCTTATTATTATACAGAATTAAAATTGGATAAAAGTTTGAATTAAATTGAATGGGGAAAAACTGCAATATCATAAATTAAAATTTCAATGAATTACATCAATTAATTATTTAATATTTCAACTTTTTTTATTATACCATACATACATATGAATGTATTTTACAAGAGCCTAACGTTACAAATTAAAAACAAAATTTAATGTAACAAAATTAAGTGGTTTGTTTGTTTTGACGTCGACGATATCGAACCACTCATATGTATTCACGTGAAAATAATGCGATCTTTACTAATTCATGCGATGAGTGTGAGTGACAAACGTATTATCATATAAGAATATAAAAACAAAACCTGATAAAAAACATCAATAGCGAAAACTACGATCTACTAGAAAATATAACACAAATAAAAAACCACATAATAAAAAAAATTGATTAAAGCAGGTGTAGCCGGAGAGACATTAGAAAAAAATATTGAGATCATATTT
This sequence comes from Meiosimyza platycephala, assembly GCA_963662105.1. Taxonomy (NCBI): domain Eukaryota; kingdom Metazoa; phylum Arthropoda; class Insecta; order Diptera; family Lauxaniidae; genus Meiosimyza; species Meiosimyza platycephala. Next base: position 24,353,701 of record OY759208.1, read on the forward strand.
GTATAGGGTTATCAGATCAAAAAACTTAAAAGTCCGGTTATGGAATTTTTTAAATTTATTATAAACTTAAGATAATAAAATACACATTATTAAGACTTATTTCTTGTGCAAAAAAAATGTTTTTTTTTATATTTTGCTGTTTTTATAAATTTTGTAGAAGGTGGCATGACTATATAAAAAATTAAATAAAGGACAGAATTAATAATTTCAAACATGTTGAACCACCACACAATGTGTTCTTCTGTCCGATTTCAATCAAAAATTTGTTTATTTTCTGTTGCAATTCTGGTTATATTATACTAATACTTCGCGAATTTCTCGTATTTATCGCTTCATTTTGCATCAGCTCATTCGGCACTGGCATATCAAAAACTTTAAAAATTTTTAATGGAAACAGTAAAGTACTTCTAGGCAGAAGTTTGTTGATGAACTTCTGTACCTTTCCAATATTTTCGTACTAGCGATCGGACTCTTTCCTTAAAGCTTTGTAAGCATAGGAGCCACAATACGGTGCTTCAACGTCTTACCCATTGTCGTCGGGAGATTGTTCCGTATAATATTTTCAGTTAGCTTACGGTAATCACACCAAATGTTTTCGGTTCCATCTTAGAGAAGGTTCGGGTCTAAGAATTCTTTAATCTAGAGTCTAGACACGACAATGATTAAATGACAATTTTTGTTTATAATATTTTTTGAATTTCTCGGGTCAGCTGCCGCGTCTGAAGAACGGTGCAAGAATAATTGAATTTTAAAAAGACAATGATTTGGTATAACTAGAGTCTAAGCTAAATAAATATTGTAAAATTTTTCTGAAGATCAACATATCCCAAAATAGACTAAGAAACTTTATAAGGAATAATTTTGAATATTGATCGTATCCTGATAAAAATCTACCTGAACAATCTGTTTAAAAACTGGTAAAATTATTAGACTGGATTTGTGAGCGTGCCCATCCTACATAAATTCTGGCTGACTACCATAAAATGGTACACCTACTGTACCATTAACTTTTCAGTTGCTACGATTCACAATAATTTCAATGCTACACAAAATCATTTAAAATGTCAGAACTGTCGAAAGTGGAAAAATTAATTTTTTGAAGGTATTCATTATGGGAAGGAATGTTTAGATTTCATCTCTTCTTCGAAATCGTTTTGGTCATAGGTGTGAAATGGAGATATTAAGCTCAAATCTGACAGGACGCTTTTTCTTCTGCGCTGTCTGATAAACTTTAACTTGTTCGAAAAAACTGTAATATAACTAATTAAGTATCTGGAAAATCCAGAATAAATAATTTTGATATCTATTCTCCTCCAACTTACATAACTACTTCTAAACTAAACAAGATCGCGGGAAATGTCTACAATTCATCGAATTAAACATATGAGGCTAAAAAATGACCATGAACATTTGCTCACAACAATAAAAGCATTATTGTTGTTGTTTTTGCTTTTATTGTTGTGAGCGGGGGGGCGAAATAAAAATGAAACAATAACGATGAGAACGCATTACATGCTTTTGTCTATTGACACGAAAGCGTTCCGGCAAACTATGAGTTAAAAAATTATTACGGCATGGAAGTGACTAAAGGCAAAACAGGTGAGGCAATGGGTAAAAGTAATGAGTGACTTCAATTTGCGTATGAACTCCGTGTATGTCACAGCTCGCATAGTATTCGGGTAATAAAAACTGCGCTGTCAGTCAATATACACACGATTCATGCGATTAGTTAATAATAAATTACGAGTAAACGAACCAAGTACTTAAGGAAGGGAGAAGAGAAAAAAATAAAGCCATTTAACTAGTCACGAGACATTTGTAAAGTTTAAAAACCACAATAAAAATGAGTAGTTAATAGAAACGAGTTAAATCACGAGATTTGAATTTTTTTCAACTTATTTTTTTTATGTAGTGAATAATTTGCGCATACAAATCAAATACATTGTAGAAGATTTAGAATTTTCCAATAGCTATGTAAATAAAGTTGTAATATAGACGGATAATAATGCACTAACAATTTGTGTATTATGGAAAGATTTGAAATAAGTATAACTAAGCAAAGCGACTTTATATTTTTATAAAAATATGATCAGCAAATTCAATATACCCTGGTATATTGAAGCACAGGCTTGTTGTTCATATAAAAAAGCCTGCCAGCAAGTTTAAATACGACAATGTCAACGAAAGCGGACTACGACATCTGGTTTCTCGTAGTCGAAAGCTTAAAAAAAAAAGGCTTTGAGTCTGAATGGAAAAGATAATTTTTGTGTATTATTATCACATACACCATTTTTATGTGTTACTATTTTTTATTAACTATTCAAAGCTTCAAACTAAGTACTCAATATGGCAAATAGCGGTAGTAACTAAACTCTAATATTATTTCATCTCACAACACCAAAAATTAACGAGGTTGCATAATACGTACTACCTCCCACAAAATCTATAAATTGTTGACTCATTTACCAAGAAAACTAGCTTAGAAGTACTGAACCAATTAAGATGAAATGCGATAATTTTATACATATTTTGTTTGTTTTAGTTCTATAAAACTATTAAATCATTAATCATCTCTGATATTATTTCTGAAATCACAGCGTTATAAGCGGTTTGTCGCAATAAAGAGAGTCGCAATGTTGGGACCGAAGTCCATAGGACATATCCGACGCTAAGCCCGAACTGTCATTATATACAAAGTTGCATTAGGCGAACTCTGCTGTACATCATTGAAAATCGCAATTGTATAACTCCCATATAAATTAACGTATTAAGTTTCCTTTAAGAAAATTCGTTTCTTATACTCTATAAAATATCTTGTAAAGCATGCTGGAGGGAATATTTCGCGAATTTTTAATCGGAGTGTTAAGCGTCTGTATAATTGTTGTCCGAAAACTGTATTAACAAAATAGATCATTATTTCATTTCATTTTTCATTTATTTGGTAACGAAAAAGTACAATAAGATTTAACGTCTTTTGCTGTACAACATACTTGTACAATATACATACAATTAATTATCATTAAAATCGGAAAATTTGAACGAAGTAAATTTAATTTTTAAGTATTTTTAAGCAATTTTTGTTTTTAGTACGATCATCAGCTTAGAAGTTACATTACATGAAAGTTTAAGTTAAAACCGAAGTTGTTAAGACTTTTTACAGGATCGAATAATTGGAATTTTTATAGTTAAGAGTTATAACGCTAATGGAATAAGTACATACATAGTTATATGAAAATCAACATTGTTTCATATTTTTCAAGGCAAAAATCTGTTTTGACTGCCAGACTTAAAAGGTTGCACATGGACTTCTACAAGCAATAAACACAACTCCGTAAATGTAAAATTTTTTAAATACATATAATTTTTTGGTACAATTTATAAAAATCAAAATAATAAAGATTTTGAACAAACCTGTTCCACGCGCCACAAATGTTGTTGATGTTGAACTGGTACTGGAAGAACCAGAGCCTGTTCCAGCTCCAGTAACTTTTGTATATTTTAAGAGCATTTTATTACCCAATATTTAATTATTTCGAAATGACACAACTATGAATTGTTGTTGCTTTCTTAAATTTTAATATTTACAAATATTATTGTTGATGTATCGAAATGTTATAGCCAAAGAGACAAATTTTTTAATCACAATATTGTATGAAAATATATAATCACTTTTTATATTTCAAATGATAAATCATTCACCAAAATTAAGTTCATATTTTTTATTTATTTTTGTTAACATTTTTGCCATTTTTTTGCAGTTTTTCAAAACTTAAATACGCTATCTGCATTTCTTTCAATAGACAGTCGAAAATGAAAAGAAAAGAACCGACAAGTTTTTCGATTTGTTACTATTTTTAGCAATTTTTCTGTATTTTGCGTATCGCAAAATTTTTCTTGTACACGTTTTATTCTTTCTTATTACCGTCACCGGACTTATTTTGTCTTGTTGTTGTTTTTTCTGTCTCAATTGACTTCGCGACTGTCATCAAGTCCGTTGTTATCGCTTGTTTTGCTTTTTTTTTAATTATCTTTATACCTTTGTACGCATGCAAGTGTCACAATTTTTGCTCTTATTCAATTCGTGTTCATATAACGCACACATACGCAGACCTCCGACGGATTCCGTCTTGAAATGAAAAATTTCACAACAAATTTAAGCTAAAATAAGCACATCCAGGGTAAAAATTTCACATTTTTCATTAAATTTAACACTTATTTTGCATCATTTGAGTGTTTTTTGCTTTTTTGCGTTCTTTTAAATGCTTGATTTTAACTTTATTTTAAAAACTTTTCTACAAGTTTCAACTCTTGTTTCTTTGCTCACATTCAACTGGTTTTCTTGCTTTCGCATAGATCTACTTGGCAAGTGACAGTAGCATCACTCACTAAAGTCATACTTTAATGCTTACAACAGACCATCATACCTAATTAAGTCGTAACTACGAGCGAACAATGCGAATTATTTAGCCAATTCACAGTTCACTGTAAAATTGAAACGTGACAAAATTACAATGTGTCAAATCATACAACTGTGAGCTCATAAATTTATTGTTTACAAATAATGTTTTTTTCACTCTCTTTTCCACCACCAAAATTTAAAACGAATACAACTTTCAAAAAACATGCGTAATAGGGCCCATACACGTTCAGATTTTTCATACTGTCTACCGTAGGACCGAGTCGTACGTTCGCGTCATATGGTTGGATTTTTTCGTACGACTTGCCCTCAGACGTTCAGATTTTTCATCAGATTTTGACCGTGCATGGGCCCTATAAAGTCATGTTCAAATTTATCAACTAATTGTAATTAGCAATTATATGGGAAACAATAATAACACAAGTTGCAACCTCGTAAAATTACAACACTGTAAATTCACCCGCACAATTTACAATGGACTGTGAATTGCATAATTGATCCAGTAGTAATGTGAAAGTTCGGAAATCTACCCATCACTCATTCCGAACGTAACGAAATTTGGACGGTTTGTCCAAATGATTTTGTAAAAATGCTAGAGAATGTCTGGCATTGTTGGTAAAACGGTTGTTTGCTTATTCTGCTCGTATATAGTTGGTTCACTACCGGTTAGCCATATTTAGATAATTGCAAGAATCTTTTAATAGCTTACGTTCAATTTTCAATTTTCTTGCGAGAATCTTAATATATGGACTTATTATTTTTGTGGTGAATAGTCGCACAATTATTTTAGTTATCTGCGCAGACCCTTATTGTCTGCTGTCAAAATTTCATTGAACAGCTGAACTTCACTTTGTTTATATTGTGAAAGGGACGCTAAAGAATTTGTTTAACCGCGAGTAATAGTTAAACATTGGAATACTTAATTTGTAGTCTGAAATGCCACCGCGCACACTTCCAAAATGCATTGAATGCCAAAAAACGGAATCTATGCTATGGCGCAATCAAGATCTGGGTCAGATTTGTCAAGAGTGTTTTGAAAAAAAGGGAAAACAGTCCGAAGTTGCAGCGGAAATACTAAAAGCAAAAGATGAAAAGGATAAATCAGCAAAAGAATCGCAACGCGATGCAAATGGCAATAGTGCTGTAACCGGTGAACAAAAATCTACAGTCAATATTACCACAGCTGCTGCCGTTGTAGATGAGAAGAAACTACGTAAAAGCACGCGTGCCACACGCTTCAAAAATAGGGCTGCCTCTGCTGTAGCAACACATGCCAATGGCGCTCCAAATGGTACTGCAGGTGCTTGTGGAAATGGTGTAGCTAACACCAGTGTTGGTGGAAAAACACAGAACAAAGGACGCAATCGCCGGAATCTCTTCAAAAAGACACCCTTTAAAACACCAGTAGCACAAGCGACAACGCATAGCGTGGAGAGTTTATTTCATAAGGTAAATGAACGCTATGTTCATATCAAAACTATACACATATGCATATGTTTAAGGGCATAACTCTACCTCGAGTACGAATTCGCAGAACTTTATTTAGTATCAAACACTATTTAGCTAAGAAGGCTAATAGCTTTAGTAGCAAAACTATTATTTTTGAAATCTGGTACTTTCTTGTCTTTCTGAAATATTTCTAAAAATTAGTAGTCATCACTTACTGCAGGAAATTAAATTTGAAGTTTTTTTCGACTTCTAGTGACTTTCAAACAGATATGCAATTGTAATTCTCTGAGATTTTTCAATCCTAAAGAAAGATTATTTTTGTTTTTAATTTCAGGGCTCTTATTTGCAAGTTGGCGATATTATTTCGATCGTTGATAATGAGCACAATGTTTATTATGCCCAAATTCGTGGCTTACTTGTGGACAACTATTGTGAAAAGTCAGCTTTTCTAACTTGGCTTATACCTACACAGGCCAGTCCTGATCCTAAGGATGGTTTCGATGCTGCAACTTACTTAATTGGTATACTTACAAATATTCTTATAACTAAATGATTTTATATTAATAATTTTTTTATTTGAGGTCCTGACGAAGAACTTTCACGCAAACTCTCTTGCCTTGAATTTGTTATGCACGCACCAAGTAATTATTATCTTGACCGTACTACTCCATTTCCCTTACCGGATACTATGGAACATGACGCGAAGCCAGGTGGTTACATTTGGACTACTTTGCCGGAATATCACCGCAAAAAGAGTGTTAGTTAAGATATTTATGTTTCAAAATCTTTGATAACATTTGCATCAATAAGTATGAAAATAAAATTTTATTTCGTAAAATGATTACTTTTCCAAAATGTTAAAGATTAATTGCTGTTTTAATTTCATCTTAATTTAACTATACCTATTTAAAACCCAAAAATCAAACTTGCTCCCATCTTTGAATTTAATAAAAACAAAATATACTTTAAATATAAGCAAGTTTGTGCATTTAGTGTTGATGTTTTAAAGCAACATCCATGCATGGCTATGAAGATTATTTATGATTTCAATGAATAGTCATCACTGGGCATTTATTTTTGTTTAATAAACTGAAAATTATTAAAACCTGCAAAGAGAACTCTATAATTTTTAGCACATTCAACCCACACCCTCTTGTCTTGTTTATCATCAGACAGATGTTAAAACAAGTCTCTTTTATTAAAATCTGTAAGTTGGTGGACAAATGGATAAGTAGATTTGTCTGCAATGTGGAGGACGCACGTGCAAACTTACACTATCTTTCACCATATACATACATACATATTCCTTGATGTGCAGCAGTTACTAAAAATCCCTATTACATATACATTTGCACTTATTTACAAGACAGACGTCAAATAAAGACGATCCAGCAAAAACACGATACCAGTGTGAAAGCTATTTTTAACAAGGCGTTACAGAAACGAGATAAATGATAAACAAACTGTTTTTGATACCAGTGTAAGGCATTATTATATGTAGTATGCCCGTAAGTTTTTGAAGCATTGTGAATTTTATGAAACTGAACTCAGAAAATATGAAGCAAAACATTTCAATTTCATTACTGATTTGACCGATCTCTAAAATACAGTATATTATTTTAAGGATTTTCGTTAATTTGTGAATATATTTTTAAAAACGCATAAAACTTTACAAACATTTAAAACTTTACATACAATCAAATAAATTATTTCTTAAACAAATAAATGTATTATTCTTTTTCAATGGCAATTGTTTTGCCCCTTCGCCTGCGTTCACGTACACTCGTTGGTTTACTTTTAGATGCAGCATCATCCGAATATTTAACACTTCCATCTTTTCTTGTCTTTTTTGCAGTTTTACCAATAGGGCCAACTACGTTATTTAGTTCTGATAAATTATTTTGATCATTATTACAATTAAATTCATCCACCATTAACTCATTTTCATCAACTGGTGTTATAATTATATCAGGATATGATTTATTCACGTGCTCATTACTCGGCACTACTATGTTTGGAGTTGGTAAAACGGAGCGCAGGTTTAAATGTAAACTGTCCGTGATAAATATGCTAAAATGATGAAGAGCCTTTCTTGCAAGTTGTATAAGGTTCGCATAGCTCTGTTGTTTCATGTTTACAATACAATTATCTATTTTGCTTTCCTTACGTTGCAGCAATGGATGTACAAAATTACGATACAGAATTGAACTTCCATTCGTTACCGGTGATAACAGCCAGAAGATAAGCAAAACTTTAATTTCATAATAAAATGGAAACCAGAACAGAAATATATCAGTAATTGCTTCGATGCATAAAAATATGGCAAAAACTATCCAATACATCATCCATTTAACATAATCTTTCACATTTCTAGCTCGTACTGCTTTAAATGAGGCATAGGCCGGATAAAGACTACCAAAAGCAAGAATAGTTACACGTGAAAAAATATTGGATATCATATTTATTTTTATAGCTAAATTAATTAAACAATAACATAAAAAAAACTAGTAGAACTTTAAAAACAACGGAATGCAATCAACTGAATAAAAACTAATTTGGCGCGACATGCTGTGAATAAAATGGGGTGGGTTATTATATACAAAAACAAGAAACAATTCCCTCAAAGTGCATACGTTGCCAACATTACTTCATGTATGTACTTTCCATTAAATGTCATGAGACCCAAAATCTCCATGCAATTCCAAAAATTATTAAGTTCCAATTTTTTCATTTTGTTGAAAATATTTTACTCAGTAGTTATATTTTAAGATATATGGATATTTTATCGTAATGGCACTGATAAAAAATTTTTGCGTTTTTTTAAAATGTGAAAATTTTTAAACCGCCAGACTTAATAATGTGTCCTACTATATAAGAACACTAAAAATGGGCTAACCTTTAAAAATCTTTTGACAAAATTGGCATATCCGACATATGTATGTATATTAAAAACGGCAGCACTTACATCAAGTTTTGTATAACATAATTATAGCCCCTGTGACTATCTATAATATGACGTCATCATTTTTGAAATCGATAATGCCGTTACAGAATTATGGACATAAACGTAAGCGTGGAATTGGCCTTTCCATTCTTATATATACATACGTCTTTCTGGGGAATTAGGAAGGAGATTTTGCATGCGTTTTTCGCTTAGACCTTTACCTAACTAACGATACCAATATCGATAAAATATAGTGGGGGATTATCGACTTATCAACAAACAAATGATTTTCCATCCCAAAGCGACGATTTGTTCTCTTACACATTTTTTGGCATAACTTACTTAACTTCAATTTTTGTGATCAAATTCGATGCAAAAATAATGAACCTTGTCGAAAATGAAGAAAACACGATAGGGACAAGCCAGTGACAAAAATATTTAAAAAAACAATTTGACCAACAAAAACTAGGTGAAGTTTTCTAGTCTATAGTCTGGATAAAATTAAAATTTGAAAAAGTGAACGCTTGAGCTAGCAAAGTGTTTGACAAGCCCGCGAAATGGAAGTGTCAAAAGTCATGATAGCAATAATTGTTTATTCTGAACTGAGACGGATAGCAAAGCGCCAAAACGGAATTCGAAACAATATATGACGTTCAGTTTTCTAATCAAAATAGTTATTTGTTTTGATCGGCTTAAAACTTAAAAACAATGAACCAAGTTACAATATCAGGAAATGAAACTGAAACCAGCTTGAATTCTTTTAAAAAGAAACTGGAAACATACGATTCAAAATTTATGAGAAGCATCTTCAATATCAGCTTGCCCGATAGTAAGTTATCACGAAATTGGAGAAATTTAAATGACGATTTTATTTTTACAGATGTAACAAAAAGTGAAAGCGCTCAGTTCAAAGTGTAAGACTCGTCAAAATATGTTCCCCTATATATTTACCTATTAATACATTTTCAGTTTAGAAAATAAAATAATTGAAGAAATAAACGAATGGAACGTGATGTGGAAGGAATCTAAGAAAGCCCTCAAACTTGTCGATAGCTCTAAATATAGTGTAGACATTTCTTTACTACCAGAACATAAACGTAAATATTTGGAAGAAGCACCTAACTTTAAAATGTTCATACGCAACTCTATGGCATTTCGCGAATCAGCTAATATTTACTTAAATTTTCACTTGCCCGAGTTCTTAGAAATGCAACATAATTTAAAAGATATGTACGAACATAATCTAAACGTGCTCAAGGAGAATGCAGTGAAAGAATTGTTGGCCTGTAAAGCGCCAAGTATTGACCTCTAATTTTTGTAAAGCTTGAGATTAGTTTAAAAGTGTTAAAATATAAACATTTAAAACTAATAGAGATATCAAAAAATTGTTTTCATATTCCTTGCTTTCTACAAAGCCTAAACATTGCCTTAACTTAAATTTCTTATTGCTGAATAAATAACACTAAATTTACTGAATAAAATTTACTTTAAGAACTAAAATACATAGTCTACATTTGCAAACAAATAAAATACGCAAATATTGCTCCTTTAGAATTGATGATTTAGCATTATTCTTTGCCCCAAGAGGCCAAATATTTCATAAGGTCAGTCAGGCCATCAAAATCTTTACGGCTTTGTAGTGGTTCATCGCTCGTGATTTTCGGCAAATTTTTCCCCATTTTGTAACGAAACTCATCCATCTGCAATTAAAATAATTAATTTCTATATATATTTATAGCATCTCAGTAAATTACAACTTACATTTTTTGCTCCAGAAAGCTTCCATACACCGTAACAAAAAGCGCCCGTTCCCATTACAGCGTACAGAGTTCCCCACCCAAGCGCTCTCATTGCTAACATTGAACCTTCGTCCATAAGCAAAACTACCTGTCTGCCGCCCTTTTCAATAAGTTTACTTTCAGATTTTTTGGCTTTTCCTAGAGTGCGTGAAAATCCAAAGAGCGCTGCCATGCCACCAACGAGACCCAGAAATGCCGCCGCTGTTAGAGGTCATCAGAAGTTTAAATTTATTTTCATTTTTTCGTATTCCGCAGCTCTATTTTAATATACATACATTGAATTCTGTAGCGCTTAGATTTTTCTACATCCAAGTTTATATTATTTTCTGTCATTTTATTATGTTTACAAAATTAATTTCTTTATTCCTTATTCGTCTTTTTTAAAGGTCGTAATCATGGTGATTAAGACCAATAATGTCAAAATGCGGCGAAAATGTGTTCAGAAACTTTCAACTTGGATGGAATGGCACGGATTGATTCAGAAAGGAAGACGTTTTAGAAAGTATGACAAAAAGATATGTATCGTACGACTTTTTATTCAAAATATCACCGCAGAAAATAATGTTATTGTTACTATCGACAAATTTCCAAAAAAAAATTGCATTCTATTTAATTTCAAATGCTTTTCTCTTTTTTTTAAATGTGTTTTTTGAGTGCAATATACTAGATAAAAAATTATTGCTGTCAATTTCTGAAATTTCTTAGAATAATACGCAATTACTTGCATATGATATTTTCTACCATTGAACGATATCATCTTCACCTAATATTTCATTTATTACATGCGCCCAATATAATGTTAATGTATTTCATATACCTCAAAGACAGCGTCTGGAGTTAATTTAGGAAAAATTTTATTTCCTCAAGCGTCCATTTTTTGCTATAATTCTCCTGTTTTACTTTTTTCACAGCTTCCATTTTATTTTTCGGAAAATGTTAGATTGCTAAGTTATCCATTCGTTATTCAAATTAGTGTAAATTTTTGATGTAAAAGTTCATCATATGAACGCTTGTTATGTCAAATTGTTGTACTAACTGTTTGTCTTAAGGATTTGATCGTCTATACTCCCCTAAGTGTTAAAAAACGACTAAACATACTGTACGCAACGATGGCAGCTCAAAAGCGCATACATTCGCACAACGATAGGAATATCTTATGGTGTGCCTCATTTTCTTTTCTTAAATTAACTAAAAAAAAGTGTTGGTAAATAAACAAAAACTATTGCAGTTTGTTATTTAATTATTGGAGATAATTTCGTCATAAAATTTTCTCCAATTTGTGATTATTTCTATGTTTTATTTAAATTCGAAAAATTCGTACTAAAAGTGCGTCGCATTTCACAATCGTTTGCTGTTGCGAAGGCAGTCGAAGGCAGCCACGAAGCAGAGGAGTCTCATCCACTGAACGGAGCTCGAGACGTAAAGTAGTGTAGAAAGTGAAGTTAAAAATAAAAACAATCTAATTTTTATAAAAATTAAGTCTAATAATAATATACAAACATGTCCACTAACGACTCTAAGGCACCCATACGGCAGGTGCGTCGGGTACAGTTTGGTATTTTATCACCTGACGAAATAGTAAGTACAGAATGTAGGGGATTACCAAAATTTTGCTAATAACTTCCGTTTGTAGCGTCGGATGTCGGTCACAGAGGGTGGCGTTCAATTTGCCGAAACCATGGAGGGCGGTCGTCCCAAACTCGGCGGTCTTATGGATCCGCGTCAAGGTGTCATCGATCGCACATCACGCTGTCAAACTTGTGCTGGAAATATGACTGAATGTCCTGGTCACTTTGGACATATTGATTTGTCAAAGCCAGTCTTTCATATCGGTTTTATAACAAAAACTATCAAAATTCTGCGTTGTGTCTGTTTTTATTGCTCAAAAATGTTGGTTTCTCCACATAATCCAAAAATTAAAGAAATTGTAATGAAATCAAAGGGTCAACCACGTAAGCGTTTGGCTTACGTTTATGATTTATGCAAAGGTAAAACCATTTGCGAGGGTGGTGAAGATATGGATATGACAAAGGATGGTCAACAACCAGATCCGAATAAGAAGCAAGGACACGGTGGTTGCGGTCACTACCAACCATCTATTCGGCGCACTGGTTTAGAGTTATCCGCTGAATGGAAACATGTCAATGAAGATTCACAAGTAATTAATGAATATATCTATTTGTATTTTTATCTTTTCTACCTACTTATGGTGTAATCCAAATATTTACTAAACTCTATGTTTTAATATAATAGGAGAAAAAAATAGCTGTAACAGCTGAACGAGTTTGGGAAATTCTTAAACACATCACTGACGAGGAATGTTTTATTCTTGGTATGGATCCTAAATTTGCACGTCCCGATTGGATGATTGTTACTGTGTTGCCAGTACCACCGCTGGCAGTACGTCCAGCAGTCGTGATGTTTGGTGCTGCCAAGAATCAGGATGATTTGACACACAAAATGGCTGATATCATTAAGGCGAACAACGAATTAAAGAAAAATGAAGCTTCTGGTGCTGCGGCTCATGTTATACAAGAAAATATTAAAATGTTGCAATTTCATGTAGCAACATTAGTGGACAATGATATGCCAGGTATGCCGAGAGCAATGCAAAAATCTGGTAAACCTTTAAAAGCATTGAAGGCACGTTTGAAGGGTAAGGAAGGACGTATTCGTGGTAATTTGATGGGAAAACGTGTTGATTTCTCTGCACGTACTGTCATTACACCCGATCCCAACTTACGTATCGATCAGGTCGGTGTACCACGTTCCATTGCACAAAACTTAACATTTCCCGAGCTTGTGACTCCTTTCAACATTGATCGTATGCAGGAATTGGTGCGTCGCGGTAATTCACAATACCCGGGTGCAAAATATATCGTACGTGACAATGGCGAACGTATTGATTTGCGTTTTCACCCAAAACCATCAGATTTGCATTTACAATGCGGGTACAAAGTCGAACGTCATTTGCGTGATGATGATTTGGTTATTTTCAATCGTCAGCCAACCCTTCACAAGATGAGTATGATGGGTCATCGTGTTAAAGTTTTACCATGGTCTACATTCCGTATGAATTTGTCTTGTACTTCACCATATAATGCTGATTTTGATGGAGATGAAATGAATTTGCATGTGCCACAGTCAATGGAAACACGTGCGGAAGTTGAAAATATTCACATCACTCCCAGACAGATTATTACACCACAGGTGTGTTTATTCGAATGAAAACTTTTGAAATTGACAAGTGTATTCCTGTTTTTTTTTTTCAGGCCAATAAACCCGTCATGGGTATTGTGCAGGATACCCTCACAGCTGTACGTAAAATGACTAAACGCGATGTTTTTATAACACGTGAACAAATGATGAATCTACTTATGTTTTTGCCCACTTGGGATGGCAAAATGCCACAACCGTGCATTTTAAAACCGCGTCCCTTGTGGACTGGCAAACAAATTTTCTCTCTTATTATTCCTGGTAATGTAAACATGATACGTACACACTCCACACATCCCGACGAAGAAGATGATGGTCCGTATAAATGGATATCTCCTGGTGACACCAAGGTCATGGTCGAACATGGTGAATTAATCATGGGCATTTTGTGTAAGAAGACACTGGGTACTTCTGCCGGTTCACTTTTGCATATTGTTTTCTTGGAATTGGGTCATGAAATTGCTGGTCGTTTTTATGGTAACATTCAGACTGTCATTAACAATTGGTTGTTATTAGAGGGTCACAGTATTGGTATTGGTGACACAATTGCTGATCCTCAAACTTATAACGAAATTCAAATGGCCATCAAAAAGGCCAAAGACGATGTTATAAACGTCATTCAAAAAGCACATAACATGGAGTTGGAACCTACCCCAGGTTTGAACTATTGAAGGTAATAAGTCATGTGATGTCATATTACCCTCATTTTGAATTTTAGGTAACACGTTGCGTCAGACTTTCGAGAATCAGGTGAATCGTATTCTTAACGATGCTCGTGATAAAACTGGTGGTTCTGCTAAGAAATCTTTAACTGAATACAACAATTTGAAGGCTATGGTGGTGTCGGGTTCAAAGGGTTCCAATATTAATATCTCACAGGTTATTGCTTGTGTGGGTCAACAGAACGTTGAAGGTAAACGTATACCGTATGGTTTTCGCAAGCGTACCCTGCCACATTTCATTAAGGACGATTACGGTCCTGAGTCGAGAGGATTCGTTGAAAATTCGTATCTTGCCGGCTTAACACCATCTGAATTCTATTTCCACGCTATGGGTGGTCGTGAAGGTCTTATTGATACTGCTGTAAAAACAGCAGAAACTGGTTATATCCAGCGTCGTTTGATAAAGGCTATGGAGTCTGTAATGGTAAACTACGATGGTACTGTGCGTAATTCAGTGGGTCAGTTGATTCAGTTACGTTATGGAGAGGACGGCCTTTGCGGTGAGACTGTAGAGTTCCAGAACTTACCAACTGTAAAGCTTTCAAATAAGGCATTTGAGAAACGTTTTAAATTTGATTGGTCAAATGAGCGCTATATGCGTAAGGTTTTCACCGATGAAGTTATAAAGGAGTTAAGTGAAAGCGGTAATGCACTGCCAGAGTTGGAAATCGAGTGGGACCAACTTTGTCGTGATCGTGAGGCTTTGCGAGAAATTTTCCCCAATGGCGACTCAAAGGTAAAAATTTGTTATTGAAAATGTTTGTGTAACTTATTCTCAATATGTTTTAAAGGTTGTATTGCCTTGCAATTTGCAACGTATGATTTGGAATGTGCAAAAAATTTTCCATATTAACAAACGTTTGCCAACGGATCTTAGTCCTTTACGCGTTATAAATGGTGTTCGTGATTTGTTGCAACGTTGCGTCATTGTAGTCGGCAACGATCGACTCTCAAAGCAGGCAAATGAAAATGCAACTCTTCTTTTCCAATGTTTGGTCCGCTCTACTCTTTGCACAAAATACGTTGCAGAAGAATTCCGCTTATCAGCTGAGGCGTTTGAATGGTTGATTGGTGAAATTGAAACACGTTTTCAACAGGCTCAAGCTAATCCTGGAGAGATGGTTGGTGCCCTTGCTGCACAAAGTTTAGGTGAACCGGCCACACAGGTATGTTTATTACTGGTTACTAAAATGTGAAGTTAGTAGCAACAATATTAGTCACTAGGCTATATGGGATTTCAAATTAAAGAATTATTTTTATTGAATTTGAATTAGCTAAATAAAAATGTGAGCCTTAATTTTTTACTGTAGATGACACTGAATACTTTCCATTTTGCTGGTGTGTCTTCAAAGAACGTAACCTTAGGTGTACCCCGTTTGAAGGAAATCATAAATATTTCAAAGAAACCAAAAGCTCCCTCGCTTACAGTTTTCTTAACTGGTGGTGCAGCTCGTGACGCGGAAAAAGCTAAAAACGTGCTATGTCGTTTAGAACATACCACATTGCGTAAGGTTACTGCTAATACTGCTATCTATTATGATCCAGATCCACAACGCACTGTAATTTCTGAAGATCAGGAGTTTGTAAATGTCTACTACGAAATGCCTGATTTTGATCCAACACGCATTTCTCCATGGTTGCTCCGTATTGAATTAGATCGTAAACGTATGACAGACAAGAAACTAACAATGGAACAAATTGCCGAGAAAATAAATGCCGGATTCGGTGATGATTTGAATTGCATTTTTAACGATGATAACGCTGATAAATTAGTGTTACGTATTCGTATTATGAATAATGAGGATAATAAATTCCAAGATGAAGATGAGGCTGTTGATAAAATGGAGGATGATATGTTTTTACGTTGCATTGAAGCAAATATGTTGTCAGACATGACACTTCAGGGCATTGAAGCTATTGGAAAAGTGTACATGCATCTTCCTCAAACTGACAGTAAAAAACGAATTGTTATTACTGAAACTGGTGAATTCAAAGCCATTGGTGAATGGTTGTTGGAAACTGATGGAACTTCTATGATGAAAGTACTATCAGAGCGAGATGTCGATCCAGTACGTACATCGTCAAACGATATTTGCGAAATTTTCCAAGTACTTGGAATTGAGGCTGTGCGTAAATCAGTAGAAAAGGAAATGAATGCTGTGTTGCAGTTCTACGGATTGTACGTGAACTATCGTCACTTGGCTTTGTTATGTGATGTTATGACAGCAAAAGGTCACTTGATGGCTATTACGCGTCACGGTATCAATAGACAAGACACTGGTGCTCTTATGAGATGCTCCTTTGAAGAAACGGTTGATGTGTTGATGGATGCCGCGGCGCATGCAGAAACTGATCCGATGAGAGGTGTGTCCGAAAATATCATTATGGGACAGTTACCAAAAATGGGCACAGGTAAGTTGAAATTTGAATGACTTTTTAAGAAAAAATTAAAAATAGTTCAGTTAGACATCAGGTATAAGTTTTAAATTGACTGTTCACTCTCAGATCAAACAATCATTAATTTTATGTCCTTAAGTTGATTACATGAGCCATTACCACAAGAATTGATTGCACGTTTTTATTATAAGGAACGATTACATGAAACATTAAGTCAAGTTTAAAATTTTGAGAAATTTGGCTTCATTAAAAGCAAACGGTTCATAATTTTATTGTATTTATTCTCTTTTTAAAGGTTGCTTTGATTTGCTTTTGGATGCTGAAAAATGTCGGTACGGCATTGAAATTCCTAACACACTTGGCTCTAGCATGATTGGTGGTTCTGCAATGTACTTTGGTGCTGGTTCAACGCCTAGTATATCTCCACCTAGGACTCCATGGGTTTGTGGTACACCACGTTACTTCTCGCCTTCAGGACAATGTAAATACATACAGTACGAGTTTTAATGGCATTTTATTACCAATTTATAATTTTAGTGAGCGGCATGACGCCTGGTGGTCCAAGTTTTTCACCATCTACAGCATCGGATGCATCGGGTATGTCGCCCAGTTGGTCACCAGCACATCCTGGCTCTTCACCTAGTTCACCAGGACCTCCAATGTCGCCCTACTTTCCACCATCGCCAAGAGCTTCACCATCATACTCTCCAACTAGTCCCAATTATACGGCATCGTCGCCTGGTGCTGTTTCACCAAATTACTCTCCCTCGAGTCCTAATTATTCGCCCACTAGTCCATTATATACTGCTACTAGTCCACGGTACTCGTCAGCTACGCCCAACTTCAACCCACAATCAACTACTTATTCGCCATCAAGCGTTTATTCACCAACTTCACCAGTTTATTCACCAACATCCAATTTTCAGTCATCGAGTCCTTCATTCTCAGGGAGCGGGTCCAATATATTTTCTCCAAGCAGCGCTTACTCTCCAACATCTTCAAATTACTCACCAAACTCTCCAAGTTATTCACCAACTTCACCATCTTACTCTCCTTCTAGTCCATCATATTCTCCAGCCTCTCCTTGCTATTCGCCAACTTCACCGTCTTATTCTCCTTCCTCACCGAATTTGACCCCTGTAACTCCTTCATACTCTCCGACCTCTCCAAATTACTCGGCTTCGCCGCACTACTCGCCTGCTTCGCCAGCCTATTCTCAACCTGGTGTCAAATATTCACCAACATCGCCAACATATTCACCACCATCACCTTCATATGATGGCTCACCTGGCTCACCGCAATACACACCGGGCTCACCGCAATATTCACCGGCATCGCCGAAATATTCGCCAACTTCACCGCTATATTCGCCCAGTTCACCACAACATTCACCGGTAAATCAATACAGTCCAACAGGTTCCAGTTATTCGACTACCAGTCCACGATATTCGCCCAATATGCCAATTTATTCGCCGAGTAGCACAAAATATTCACCAACAAGCCCAACTTATACTCCAACTCCACGTAATTATTCACCAACTTCTCCAATGTATTCACCTACTGCACCTTCGCAAGGCTACAGTCCGACGAGTCCTGCATATTCACCAAGCAGCCCATTTGAGGACACTGAAGATTAAAAAGACCTAACCATGTAAAACTTTTAGGAGCCAATATACTGGATCCAATTTTTTATAATCTGTTTATTCACTTTTTGTGAAATTTAGAGAAAAACTGAATTATAATGCCGAGCTCTATTATATTAAGTTAAAATTTTGTGTTGTGATTTTAACTGACTCGTCATTTTGGAAATGTGTGTGCATAAACTTATTGCAACAACATAGGTATAATTTTTTTATAAAATAGTTCGACTTAAAAAATCTTAAATTTTTTCGATATCTCTTAAAATATCCAATAAGCACACCGGTAAACTTTGTGTAAATTTTTAGCTTAGCAAACAGCAAATTTTTTGCACATTTGCAAGTTAAAAACTTCCATAATTTTTTAATGTGCATTTTTGAATTGTGAAACATTTTTATCACTATATCGTTAATGCAATTTGAAAGTTATTTAATTAAATATCATAACATTATATGGATGGCAGAACGCTTGAAATAATTTAACACTACTCTGGCATACATAAAATTCATGCTTATAAAGTTTAAAATGTTTACAGTTTTTTAATGTGTAGCGTTGGAAATTGCATGAACGATATGCTAAAATATTAAAAACTGTGTTCTGCATATTGAATGATGATGCAATACAAAAAAGACGTAATCAAATTTTATATAATTTTTAAAACTTAATTTTGTAGTATGTAAGACAAAATATATTTTAAATTAGTAAATGGTACTATTTGTATGAATAATAAAGAATGTATCGACTATGCACACAAAAACGTAATTTTCAATCAATTTGCCTCAAAATCGACCACTTTGCCATCACAAACCCATTTAGGAATTGTCTATTTGATGCTTGAAACTGGAGACAAACATATCAAGCCTTTACCGCAAAATTAAAGTAAGTTGGAAATAGTAAATTTAAGAGAAGAAAAAAACCAAAAATACGAATTTGACTATTGTAAAAAAGTCACAAAAACCATCATACATGAACAATTTAAACGATTCATTTTGATGTAGTCACATTTTGTCTTTGGTAGAAGTTTGAACCTATTTTTTTTTCTCTAAAATGGAATGTGATATCCAGACTAAACAAACAAAAATTAAATAATTGTGTACCTGCCCAGCGAAGAAATGTGTGCTTCCAGTGCTACTTCGTAATGATTACTTGCAAACACTAGCTGTTTAATAACGCAATTCGTTTTCGGATATATATATCAAAGAAGGTGGACTGCCTTTTCGTCTCTTGGTGGCATTATAGCCGAAAATGTACTGAAAAGTTGGGACTGATTGACTTTAAAAAGGACATTTTGATTGCATCGCTATCCAATTAATGGTCTTCAAAATCCACAGTGAAAGAAAGATTTAGCTGGAAGGAGATGAATGTTAATGTCTGTTTGAATATAAGAAAAAGAAAAATCAATTTTATTCGTTTTGTAGGCTAACTTTTTCAAAAACGGAAATTTCATTAATTGGACCCTGGCGTATTTGAAATTAAAAGCTATTTTCAGTTTTTAAAAGTACATAGTTTATTTAATTTTTTATTTTACAATGATTGCAATAGTACGAGTAGTTTTAATAATACGAGTATATTAATGACTAAAAGTGCAAACTACATATAGGATTGTTGAGATTTACTTACAATTTTAGTGGTTATGGCTATGTTTTTCAACAAAAGTTTTAAAACAAACAAACACGTAATTAAAAACAATCTTTAAAACACAACTCAGACATACATAATAGTAAGTATTAATATTGTACCAAATGGAATTCTAATTAAACTAATAATATAACAAAAAATTAAACTTAATATTACGAATTTTTGAAATACTCATACATATAGCAAGTTTATTTCTATGACTAGATAATTTTTGTTTAAATTGAAGATCTTAAGATAACATACTGCCATATATTTATTTATTTGTATTTGTATTTATATTGCGACGCTTAATTAATATTTGGTACTATTGGAACCTCTTGTAATTTTTATATTTGCTGATGTTTTTGATGTTGCAAAGTCATTGCTGTTGCACTACCGCCCACACGTGGTCAAGCTACAATATCATTTCCGGCATTATAACCAAAGTAGTTTAAATTAAACTCATCGCTAAATAGAACCTCTTCCTCTACTTGATGTGACATTTGTATGCCCAATTCAATAGGATCAATTTCGGTGATGTAGTACTGGGAGGTATGTGCATGACACGTGTTGCGTAGGCCACTTTCATTTACAGCGACATCCTTATGTATGGGATTTAGATAATCTGTCAATGGTAAAAGAAATATGTATGGTCAAAGAAGGTTCGCATATTGTATTAGATGTTAAAAAAATAGCAGATATGTTATGTTTAAGAGGTTTTGTATTTGTAACAGCGCCAAGATTAGACACTGTTCCAAACAGTCAAGCCGCATAAAAAGGTAACGAGTGGGGTCTGATCTTAATGTCAATGTCGCAAATGCAAAGTTTCTGAAATATACCGTTTCTGCAAGGGCTTTGATAATAGTCCTTGTGACTCAACACTGGCTGACCTTTGCGTAATCTTTTCAACTTTTCCTATACTACAAGGTTGTTAATGTTTAGCAAGTTCTCAAATAAAGCCAATAAATAAAAAACATAATGCGCTTAGTATCACACCTTGTAAACTACCTGGAGTGCAACGAATAATTTAAGCAAAGTGATCGCCGATACGGTTTCCGCAGAGCCTGCTCTACTGTAGAACTAATGGTGATCTTCACGAAGCGTGGAACCAATCTGTTTAACTATCATTTTCAGTGAACGTTTGTGGCTCTGAAGATTTTAAGGCCGTTTGATCGAGTATGACATCGCGTCCTTGTGTCAAACCAAATTAGGGCGATGGTTTGATTTGAAATGAACACTCACCATAACAATAACCATAATTGCCTCATCCTGTTTAGCGCATGAAAGATCAACTTTTTCGGTGGAGATTAAAAGAAAACGACAGATATTCTAGTAATTGGGCCCAATGCAATTGCTAGACATGTAATATAGGCGAGTTCAGAGATAATCCTGAGTCCCTTTTAAACTTCTTAGCGTACAAATATGATTATATGCAAAAGAGCAACAATCCCCAATGTCATTGTCATGCTTACATTCGGACATGAGTCTCTAAAAATTGAAAATTTCAGCGTAACTGTAACTGGAAAGCTATCCTCCTCAAATCAAAGATGGATACTACGGTTTAGGGAAAAACTTAAAATTTGCCAGTAACCTAAGTGCTCGATTGATTTCTCCCTCTTTTTATTAAAAATATCACAAATAACATACCACTATCCAGAAGAACATCATGATAAGTGCTAATAATCGAATTCACCGATTGCACCTCAACCTCACGATGTATACCATTGAGAATTTGACCAGCAGTCTTCCGTAGTTCCTCATCGCTCATAAGATCATTGAAAGGCAGCTCATGAAAACCATGGCGTACTGTCGCCCCACCGCTACATGAGGTCGTCGTTGTCGATGTATTGCCCGATGACGATGAGTTCGTTTGCTGAAGCATTTCCTGCGTTATAGCCGCCGCTGCAGCTGCTGCCTCATCGTACTGACATTGATCGGGCTGGCAACTTTGATGTAGCGCTGATAGCGAGGAACATTGTTGCTGTCGTTGTTGGCGTAATAATTGTTGTTGCTGTTTCTGCAATTTTTGCTGATGTTCCTGTATGCGTTCACGATTCATAGATTCCATTTTGAAGAAAAGGTCCAAACGTTGTTTTTTCTAAAAAGATGTACATATACATATACGTAAAGAGTTTTCATTTATTTCTGTAATAAAACTTACATGTTCCCACGCTAGCACATTCTCCGCTGAATCGCCGCTGGAAATTGTCCAAAGATGTCCTGCACCTTGAGGTGCTTTGGCACCTTTGCGAAAATGTGGATTTATTGACAGATTGTGACGTACAGAGTTCTTCCAACGATCATCATTTGATTTGTAGAAGGGGAAACGATCGCTATACATATGAAGAAAAGTATAAGAAATATAAAAAATATTGCTATTGTTAAAACAACCGCCATATGTATTAAATTTGTCAACCTCCCCATTGGTCATTTGCGCGACCAACCTCAATTTAACTTGACCAGTAGCAATTAAACTTCTTCCAGCACCACAAAGAAAAAATATCAAAATATTTTACAAACACGCTATCATCCACAAAGTAAGCCAGCTCTGCCTCCCTCCCATTTAATTTACTGTTTTTTGTTTCATTTGCATTCTTTTACTACTTGCCGCCGCTATTAAAACGGAAAGGACATCGCGTGCAATGCGCACTCTCCAAAAATATTTGAAATTACCCTCAAACCAACCCTTGTCATTAACCGCCCAACTCCATCCAAAGCACACCCCTCCTCTCACTCACTGCAGGAATTCTTTTTTATTTTATTGGTTTTTATATATGTATGTACTTTCTTCAATGTGTTAAACCTCCAACTTCCTACATCACCCCTTACGTTTAACCTTCTGCGGAAAGTCTCTCGTAAGAAATCTACATTTCGAATTTAAGCACGCGACCAAAAAACGAAAAAAAAGTATAAATTGGAAAAATCCATCTCATTCCACACTCACTGACTTAAATTAGTTCACCCCCAGAGCTTTAGGTAATGTTATACCGAAAAAATGACGACTCATAAATATAAATTGTAGTCGATGAAATATCGTATGCCTACAATTCTATTCGGTTTTTTACTACTCGTGCCTTCATTTACCTACTCGTATATTCTACAACAGAGCTACTTACATACATACGAGTATATATCATATAATAAAATATCCATACAAAACTCGTGCAATATCTTTAATGACCCTTCCGCTTAGAAGCGCCACCAACTCTGTAGGTTTTGTCAGTCCATGCTAAAGTTTAGTTAAGTTTGACATGGCGCACTCGTAAAAAGTCCCATGTATATTAGGGTGAATTGAAAAAATTTCAAAAACTTCGAACGTACTTGGCATCTGGGGGGCTTTTGGATAGAAGCTTTAAGTCTTTTTGTTTGAGATTAAATTAAAGAGGCTTTTCAAATTATAAATGATTTCATAGCCATACTTTTAATACCAAAAAGTTTGTGATGTTAGAACTTGTTCTCATTTGAGATAGTCTTGAGAATACTCGTGTCAAGTTTCTACCTGTTTTTTTTTTCAAAATTCATATTTTATTTGTGTAGCAGGCGTCATGATCCCTTTGATTTGTGAAATAGTTATATAAAACTTAACGATATTTTGGTAAAAAAAAAGATATCGATATATGTATGTAATTTTAAGTGGGTTTTGAAGAGGAGAGTTCTTTTGGACCCCATCAATGGATTCATTATAATATATAATGTATCCTCAAATATTTCGAAAAACCTTCATTTAAAACTTTTAGGTTAGAATATCTCAAAAATCAGAACCATCTACTGAATTCTGACATCGGATTTAAATTCAGCGCGGAAAAAACCTTCGGAAAAGTATATTCGGGTTTCAGTATGCGAAACTCAAAGCGAAATACAGCTAAGCCAAGAATTGTGCACAACATCTCATCACATGTTTGGGAGATACATATGTATATTTAAAGCCCCTCCGCATGTAGTAATCCCTTAAGCTCATACTACCCATGTTACCTGAAAGCACGGACGAGTAAAATTTCTCATTTCAAGAAGAGTTTAGTTTGGCTTAAAACAACATATGTACATCAGGAGCTTTCAAACAGTTCTCATGATTTTAATTCGCCCAAATTCGAATTGGTACTTTTTTACAACGCAGGAAAAATAATAGAAATCCTGCGAAAGCTTTTGGAAAGTACGATCAAGACTTGCCAACAAATCGTAGCATACATTGATTTTCTTGTAATATTTTTAAAAGTACTGTCAAGAACACGTTTAAAATGTCAGTTTCATGAATTTCTCTAGATCCCAATTATTAAAAAACAGGAACCGAAAATGTTTGGTTTTCAAAATTTCGATTTTTGGCAATATCAAAGATTTTCTTTTTAAATTTTTCGTATCAGCTTAATGAAAATTCTCATATTATATTGCCCATTGCCGCGCTATTCTGCAGTAGAAAACTTGGAAAAATTTCATTTTTTTGGAAGCCACCGTATCAAAGCACGGGAGGGGTTTTGGTTTGTGGGCAATGACGGCGTAGAGTATTTTAATAGTTGTATGTAGTTTGGAAAATATTACAACGCAATATACGGCTTGCGTGCACTTAATTATAATTTTTGTTGTTGTTGCTAGATTGGTGGGACAAAATGTTGTTACATTTGTTGCTGCTTATTTACTATTACATATAACGCGAAAGGCCAAGCGCTTCTTTATGTTTCTCGATTTTTGTAGTTCCTGCTTCTGAGTGTGCTGGCAAACTAATTTTTTTTTGTAGGGTATATCTATTATATTTTGATTTTTTTTTTAATAAAATGTCAAATGTGATAAATAATTTATTTTATGTAGGTGTGATATTGTCACTATACATTAAATATTAGTATAAAAACGGAAGAAACTTTTCTTTATCTAGCGACATTAATCAACAGGGTACTGACGTTATTGTATCTTTACTATTTAGGCTGTTTAGCTGAAGACATACATATATGTACATATGTATATTCTATCAATTGAATTAAATGAATAATATCAGTCGACTAAAAAACAAATAAAATGTATATTCTATCTCTAACGCCGGGAGTAATGTAACAACTAAATATTTGCCTAAGGCCAATAGAGAGCACTAGTAATTCCTTCGAAACTATTAATTTTATGTCCTCCACACTTAAAGATATGGAAAAGATAATTGATAGACATATTAGAGGCATGTACTAAGCATCCTATTCTTCGCCTAAGTAATGCTCATGCTGGGTATAGCGCCATGGTAAACTATTCTCTTCGAACTCTTTGAGATCAGAGCTTTGACTATATTGCCTATACCAAACATATACAGCTGGAAGTGAGTGGATTATAGCTTCCGAAAAATGTTCTTTCCAATAGGTAAGCTGGCCATCTAAAGTAGCTTATAGGTTTTGGTTTTTTCTCATGAGTTTGTTGCCTATCTTCATGCGAGTTAATTCATAAGAGATGTGAAGGTTTCTGATATCTGCGGCTTATTGGACATTGGTTGTAAGATCGCTATACATATCTTTACTGAGCGTTTTATATGTCTGCATGGCATCTTACTTCTGGGGTCATGTGCGCGTTCAGCTTCTCTTTGTTGTACACCAGTCATTAGATTTGTGTCACTCTAAAATTGAGTTAGAAGTTTGCCGTTTACAGTATTGGTACCAACGCTAAGTTGTCCAATTAGGTGCTTAAAGTGGTTGTTGTCGCATCCTAATTAAGCGCTGAAAACGTCCAAAAACATAATTTTACTTCTTCTCTGGGAGGCTTACTTTAATTTAGACCGCATCTAACCGGAAGTGCATATGCCAATGCTCAATAAGCAGTCGCCCACTCGGCATTAGACCAACTTCTGAAATCTTAAAAATATAATTTTTTTTCCAAAGCTACGTTCCACATTCGTTGAATGTGTGCTTAAATGAGACCTAAATTTGGAGGAAAATCCACTGATCGTTTAGTTTCGAGAAACCGGTAAATTAACTGGGAATTGACACGGTTGCAAACGCTTTTCTACGACATTTTTTTATTTGAAGTCTGAGAAGCTGTTGTCTGAGGTACCCCTCCAACACCACTCTTTGAACCTCTTATTAAAACTTTGCTCAGACACTAATCTTCTCAGACTTGCAATTTAAAATTTTTTAGTTTTTCAGAGTTTTGTGGATTTCAGCATTACACGAGAATATTCTTGGTGTTTGTAAACAGCAGCATAAAAGAAGATTTTGATGAGCTCTGATTAAACTGTGTAAAAATCAAAGATTTGAAAATAGTGTAAAATATTTTGAGAAGACTTTAATTATTTCAGAGTTTAAAGCAGTTAGTTTAACAATGCAGATATTTTTGAGAATAATCAAAAGTGCGTTTGCAATTGCTTCATAATCCAGACGAACTGACAACTAATTACGTAACAATATTCTCGACTTGGGTTGTTGACATTTAAAATGTTCATTAAAAATAAATCAGGGTTTTGACGTTGCTAGTTCTTCTTCGATTAAAAATATAATTTGTACATATTTTACAGAGCTTTTTGTTCAGTAGTTTTAGTGCAAAAAACAACAAAGAATTACAACAAATATACTTGATTTATTCATACGAGTACATGAAGATTGATAATTTACATACGTAAATTAGAAAAAAAAGATTTCCTTCCCCTTTGGTTTCTTTTTCACTTTTTATGATATGTACGAGTATTATTCTAAACTATCTTTTACCCCATTTAAGCGTAACGGCTATAAGGCATACCATGCGATATTCATATTTTTACTGACGTCCATCAAAGACATTCGATCGATATACCAATCGTCATATTACACTTCCTAAACATTCGACAGCATAGACACATCATTGAGTACAGCCAGCTATCTATCTATCTATCCAACTATTAAAATACATATTATACCTATTCGCTATACTTGTCAATCGGATTTCATGCCACTTCAATATTAAGAATTTTACTACACATAAATTTGAAGAACCCACCCACAGGTTACTGAAAATGAAAAAAAAAGAAGAAAAATACAGCGA
This sequence comes from Meiosimyza platycephala, assembly GCA_963662105.1. Taxonomy (NCBI): domain Eukaryota; kingdom Metazoa; phylum Arthropoda; class Insecta; order Diptera; family Lauxaniidae; genus Meiosimyza; species Meiosimyza platycephala. The sequence goes on from OY759208.1 coordinate 24,380,878, forward strand.
TAGATAGCAAGTGTAGGAGGAGGTAATGCAATAAAAACATGATTGTGACAAAATGAAAGTCACTCCAACGACAGCTCGATATTAAAAATATAAAATAAGAAAAATAATGGATTCATAGATATACTACTCATAGCCAGTTATATTACGAACTGATGATTTATGTTAGGAAATTATCATTGGGAAATTGATATGTTATGTGATATTGGGGTTTTGTTTAGGTTAAAATATACAAATAACCTAAGATAGAGTTATTGCAAATGCAACCACATCGATGAACACCCTTTATTCAGAACAATTGCATTTAAGGGGGTGTTTTACATTTCACAATGTCCATCCCTTTGCAGAACTTGCGCTAAGAGCTTTTGAATGGCCAAGAGTAGAGCAGTCTCCATCTAGTCATTGGAGACTATAAAGTACTGGTATTGGCTTAGTTGGTTGCTGGTTGACTTGCAGGCTGGCTGACTGGCGTTCGTGCATGGCACGCCCCAGCACGGCCACCAACTAAAGTGTTTTGTATACAGCCTAAGGATACTCATGCATTTTTTTTTTGCTTTAACGAAACTCCGCTGAAAGCCAGTTCATAAATAATATATACAAACGTTTACTATTTTCTTTTTTTTTTTTGCTTTCATTTTGGTATTTCGTCCTTCTCTCGAAATTGTGCCTAGGCAAATAAGGAAAGAGTTTTGCAATAAAATAAAAATAAAAAAAGAAACTGCTATTCATGGCATCCTTGTTGATGCAATAATTTATTTCGGTTTGTTTTTTGGTAGTGGTCGGGCTAGTTGGAATGGTGAGCGAAAATCGAGTTTTTTGGTAAAAGTTTTTAATGGAACTTTGTAAAGACAATTACGAATTTCCAATGAAAAAATGTAGCTACTGAATACGTCGTTAATATTCTCAGGTGTCCAAAAAACATAACAGATGTTCAAATGCTATGAATATCATGAAAATATATATTACATTGGGCGGATTATGTTAAATATCTAATTGTTAAAACTTTTAAATATGAACTTATCCGTCCCATTTCACATGCTTTGCGTCTCCAGAAAACTCTACTACCGTGGATAGTTATAAAATGTGAGCTAGTTATCCTCTAAAATATTTGATCAGTACTAGATTTATAATTATGAGAAAAATAGCAGAGGTCCAAAACATTTTGAACGTGCTATTCATTGAAATTTCGCCAAGTATTTGGAAAACTCACCGATTTGAAAAATATTTCTAAAGAGGTAGTTAATAAAAAATCACATTCCACCCGATCAAACAATGCTATGATGAAATTGGTGGGTAACTTCTCTTATTTGAACGTCGTCTGATGATGGAACATAATGAAAAACACCTTTGCTCATCTTTGCATTGTCTGGCACTTTTCGTTCCTGTCAGCAAAAACTAAACTGAAATGATGGTATCGAATGTGAATTCAGTTTTCCTATACGATTGTGAAACGTGGTTAGACAACAGCAATTTTCCAATATTTATGAGTAATTGCTTTCGCTGAACTTAAAAATTTGGCACCTCAGCCCCATTTCCAATATCGAATTGCTTATCAGATGCCAACAAAATTGGATTTCCGTCCAAAACAAGCACTGAAAACAGCAATAAGTTGGACACACTATGCGCAAATCACTACCTGAAGCCTGCTGACAAGTAATGAATAGGAACCTTCAGAGTAGAGGAAACGCGCCCATCCTAAATCACCTTAGAAGTTTTCATAAACACGAAATGTGCAAGGTGAAAAGGTTGCTACCCACCCTCTGTGTTCTAAGGTAAATAAATTTACAATAGAATAAAGTATTAGAATATTATTGTTACTATTATCTTAGAAAGTTTTTAAAGTCCTAAATCTGGATTTACAGTTGACGTGGGAAACGTAAGAACTTTTCGTAAAATACTGATAACTTATCTAGTATTAGCAAAAATCGATAACAATTTTCGCTATTCTTTCAAGAATTTTCTTTCATTTTAAAAAATAGAATTACGTAGAATAATATTTGTGTTTAATTAAATTGCGTGCTCCCATTAAATGAAGGTTTTGTAAGACCCCATTCTATGCCCAAGCGCTCTTGCGCCCACTACCTGTTCACTTAGGTGTTTCGAAACAAAAATGAAAAGAAAGTTCAATAAAAAACGTTAAAACAAATTTGAATGTGTACTTTTTCAACTTGTTCATTAACCATTCACAAATTTATTTTGCGGCAAAGTTGTGCCACGGGTTTACTACCCATCCCACAGATATGTACCTGCAAATACTCCCTTAGTATATGATTTACAAATTGCCCATGAAATTTATATGTTCAGCAGTCATTGCTCATAATAATTATTAATTGTTCGTAGCGTCATCAAGGCAAAAAAAAAGTAAAGAAAAAAAAACTCCCTAAAAGCAAAAACGTTTAACTTGTGTTTAAGCATTACAGCCTTCAAAATGCGGCTAATAGGGGTTGAAATAGCAACCATGCAAAGATGACGAGCATTAAAACATAGTTGGGAAAATTTACTATTTTAACTTCAAATGCCACGTGACGTTGAGGAACTTGGTATCCGTATGATATACACCTTTCATACGCCTGAATGCACTTCATCAGGTGACATGAATAGCTATACGTTTAAGTTCACCGAGTATAGGGTATAACCGTATGACATACATAAGTGCACGTAAGAATTGGTTATGATCGCAACAATTGCTGACAACACCCTCATGATTAGCTGTTGGAAAAAAAGTGAACACGTATGGTGCAGCATTTCCGGTATGGTTCAATTGCTCTTATCGGTTTATTGGGTGTTGCATATGCATGATCAAACAGAGTGATCTGCATGTGCAGGATCAATGGATGTGAAATGTATGGAATGCAAATGATAAATAGAAGATATGTAATTTTAATTAAAAAATATTAAAAGAGCAGTCTCTTCATACCCTAAGTCTAATCGGCCCTTATTATCCTAATACCTATCGAGAAGAGCAGTAAGCACAACCGGTCAGGAACCACTGGTCTATATTTATATTCAATAGATTGGTATCCCTGAAATTTAAGACTTGAAAGATTTCACCGCCGTCTTGGTATAATGGGAACAAATTTTGACCTGGAAGGCATTTCATGTACACTCCAGTTTTTTTTATATAACTCAGCCCTTATTTCACGAACTTAGCATTCAATATTCCGTTTTATTGCATCAATTGTCGCTGGTTTGCTGGCATAGGCCAATAACTTTAAATAACTTCACAAGAGGTCCAAAAGTGTTAAGTCACAACTTCTTGGGTGCGATTTGATATTCGATTTCATGAGAATATTGACCCTCCGAGCTATACACGCAATAAATTGATTGTGGATCATTTTCGAAAAAAATAAAGACTGATGATTCGACCGTGCCACATTTACTTTTACAGAATGTAAGGATATAAGCTCCAGTTCAATCAAAAACTACGCCATGTTATTGTGTGTCTCCCGAAATCAGTACTAGAGAGGTTTTTGTGAACACCCCTATTGTCTTGTTAGTGACCTTAGTTGGCACTTATACTTGGCTTTTTTGCTCAAGAGGAGCCTGACGCAAATAGGGTTATTAGAAATAAATACTGTTAGAATTCGGACCTACATATATAGTGCCGAACAATGTTGTCAAGGTTGCAAAGAAGGAATTCTCGGCCTTCCCAAAATAAAATTATTTTTCCTTAAAATGGTAAGAAATAAAATTCTTTGTGGGAAAAAGTTAAATTTTTTTAGTAAAAGTTCCTTAGTCAATTCATAAAAACTAGTTTTTTGGAGGTCGCTTAAACTTAATTTTGATCTGAGAGTTTGAAACAAATACCAACTACATATTATTTTTTTCACGTATTTGTATGGTGTAGCTAAGATCTTGTCGCTGGCAACTTGTTGAAATTCTTTGGCCAAACATAACGCTAAGCAATACGCGAATCTTGAGGAACATAAATAAGTTTTGTGCTTCCCCAAAGTAGCTAACAATGATTATAATCTTCAAATAACTACCTACATGCAAACATATGTATGCAAATAAATTCATTTATATTTACATGGGTGAATACCTTAAGTTTTGCATTTTTATCGTATGTATTTGCAAGCGCCTTAGATTTGTTTAATTACATCCGGTTTCCGGCGCAACAAAATGGCGTTCGTGTTATGTATTACACTCGTATGTATGCACATAGCTATGTTATTTATTTTTATTGTTTATTTTTTATTTTGCCATAAGAAAAATACAATACTTACGATATCCATTGATAAATACCGGAGACGGTTAATTCACCCTTATCCTCGAGGGCATATTCGATGAGTTCGGTGTAGGTGAATGGGGGTTTCTTCTGTCTGCATTTTTTTTGTGATTTGTTTTGCGTTAGTGATGTTAAATAGAGAAAGCAAAAATAATTAGGTTATTGAATATAAAAATAATTTTGTTAGAATCAGAGACTTTTAAAATACAGAGACCGTGGAATTTAAATTTATTGTAAAGATAATTCCGTGGAAACTTAATTTTCTCGCCAAATCAAATCATTGGCTAAATTCCCTTTTCAAAAAATTAATAAACGACGATTTTTGCAGCCACTGAAACTGAACCCAAGCAGTCGAGTATAGGGGCAGGCATGCTAATAACTAAAAGTCGAAAATTTTCTATAAAGAGCACTTTTGTAAGGGCACTTCTCATACATTTTGATTCAGAAATATTATTCCAAGAACATAAGGCTTAATTTATACCATCTATGAAATATTATACATCATTAAACTTACGCTTTTGGTGAATAATCCTCAACGACAACATTTTCACCAATGATCATATCACTGCCATCGCATTCGGCAGTTACCTCCATGACTAGCTCTTCAAATTTTTTACTGGCTTTTGTTGACGTTTTAGGTGACTTAGAACGTGAACGCTCCGAAGAAGATGAATGATTCGATGATGGTGAATTTAAATCACTTTTTGCAGCAGCTTCCAAAGGCACAGCATTTGCAGTAGCTGTTGCTGCCAATTTCTCCGTTTGAAGTCGTGTGGTATTGCCAATATCAGGTGATAAATGTGGTAATTCATCAAATTTAAAATTCAATAACCAGGATAAATTTTTATCTTCAAAATCTGTTTCAGTGTCAGTTTGTTGATGTTGTTGTTGTTGCGGGTGACCAGAATATTCATGATTTTGATGCTCTTGCTGAGGCTGTTGTGCATGTTGTTGCTGTAGTTGAAAATGTTGGCGATATTTTGCTAAGTTTGAGGACTGAGATCTTGACACTTGACTTTGAGGAACTAGAAAATTTGTTTGTTGCTGTTGTGTTGAGTGTTGCTGGTGGTTTTGTTGCTGCTGCTGATGATGATCGTGATTACTCACCACTATGGTGGAATTAATTTGAGCAATATTTGGTGTTGTTGTTACCTCTTCCATTGGTTGCAGCGCAGAATTATAACGATGATCCAATTCAAGTAAATCTGTTGCTTGCCAAGTGTTGCCATCATCAGCATCAGCAACGTAATTGGCGGTATTAATGCTGACACTGCTGGGCGCTGTAAATGAAACGGTTGTGGCATCGGTGAGTGTGGATGTAACTGGCACAATTAGATTGTTGTCATAGCTGAAGAGATCATTGATGAAAGCATTGCTCATAATGTTGAATTGTAGATCATTGTTGTTGTCAGCATTAATGTTGTTGTTGTTATTATTATTCTTACAATTGCCATTTTGAATTGTATGTTCATTTAAAATTTGACCAAAGTTATTTGTAGTTGCCGCTGGTGTAGTTAGCTGCACTTCTAGGTGTCGCTTTTTCCAGAGAGTAACTGGATAGGTTCCATTATTGCTGTTGCCATTTTCATTAATGATGGTAGGTTGTTGTTGTGGCTGATGATTTGATAAAATATCCTCGGTATTGAGTTTTCGCTTAAGATAATTGTATTCGACGCAAGAACCCTGTGCCGCGGTATTTGGTTCCATGTTCAAGAGCGTATTGCCAATGCTTGTGGTTGGCATATTGACGAGCATTTTCGAATTTTTTTTTAACACTTTTCTGTAAGGTTATATTTTAAAGAAAAGAAAAAATTATGTAATTTATGTCTCAACATTTTATTTTCACTGCATATTTGAGCTTTTTATTTCACTGTTTATTTTCAATTTTGGTTTTTTTTTCAATCCAAAATTTTATATAATTTTTTATTTTTAAAAATTGTCCGTCAATTAAACGCGACCGTTATATTACTGTTGCCAAACTCCAACTGAAATTAGTGTCTTACCAATTTTTGTTTTAAAAGGAGTAAATGCTCTTTACCCTTGCGCACTCATGCAAATAAAAAGTGTAGTTAACGCTCATACATCGGTTCGATTTTATCCATTTACATTTTTCTCTGTAGTTTTCCAATTTTCCATTAATTTTGCTTTCCTTTCGTTGATCCCGTCAGCAGCATTAGCGGAAGAGGCAGCGGCGTTGACGGCACCTTCTTGGTCAAAAAGGGACAAAATGTAGCGGGAACTTGCGTCAGAGTTCAATTGTTCTGGTTGGTCGAACTTCGATAGTGTGGTAATCAATTTTAAAATACCATATGTTTATACAGGGTGATATGGTTTCACCCTTTGCTTTTACTGTTTTTGTATAGTTGAAAAATTTAATATTTTGATTCGTTCGGTAAGTATACAACTTGTCAAGTAGGAGCGTGCATAGTCGTATTTATTTTAAAAAGATTTAAATGAGCGGTGACAGCATTAGCGAAATCTTGAAAAGATCAATTGAGCGCTAAAAATCGTGTGGTGTTTCATGGAATACAAAAAAAAAAAACTAAATGAAAGCTTAAATGCTAAAGTACTTTGGCTAGCGTAGCCGATGATAGTCAGGTTTTGACAATAGTTGGTGGCACCTCCCATACAACTAAAATGTGTACCTAAAATGTTAGATCTTGGCGCTTAAATCAGATTTTTTCTACGTTTTAGAAACTCTTAGTAAAAACAGTTTTTGCTGTTAGAGGAGTGGGCGAACAGAACGACATATTATGTTCATGGACGTTTTATTTTTTTTAATGGAGTTGTGCTCATTACGGTAAACTTCAAGTAATTTCAATCTCAGACAATTCATAGATGTCATACTTTTTCGATAGCAAAGTGAAGGTTTTACTCTGATCAGTTCGGAGTCATAAGCAGATTTTTGCGATTTCTGAATATTTTTAGCAACTGGACATGTGTCGTTCTGTACGCCCATTCCTCATCAATCCAAGATTCTACGCTAAAGCTCTACGTTCATACATACGGTAAGATTCCTGGTGCTTGATACCAAATCTACTTAATAATCATACGCTCTTGCTTGACATATTGTAAATGAATGCTACATATATGAAGAACTAACTTACCCTGTATTACTTACAATTCTCATTGCTCGTACATATGGATTCCCAGCATGAAATTGAAAAATTTTTTTTTGTCAAGAAGCGTTCTAGTAGCACCTGTTCTAAGTGCGCAGGATTTTATTGTCAACAACTTTATCCGTTACCATAAGTTACCACAATTTACTGTTTAATTCTTTTACATAAAACTTTTTACATTTTTTTTTCTATCACTATTCTAAGTGAAAGTCTCCAAATTTTAGACAAATTCTGTCAAAAATAAGGCAAATTATTCAGTGATTGGTTTGTTTATAAATATGATTAAAATATTTTCATACAGTTGTTCCGCATACAAAAGTAACAAGCTAAAAATACATTAATTAATTTGCACTTTGGTCAAGAACATTAAGGTATAGGTTATCAAGATAAAAAGTTCCCCATTTGTAAATTTACAGGCGAGATGGTAATCGAATTTATGATGTCCGGCTATGAATGCGTTCTTAAAGATGACGCATATCGAAGGAAATATTACTATTGTACAGTTTAGTGATAAGCGAGGTATTTGCAAAATAATTTTAAAATAATGGGATAATCGTATTTAATAACTAATTGAATTCTCATTAATATTAAGCGTGTGACAGTGTTTTTGTTTGTCTGTTTGTTAACGGCTTCACAGCTTAATAATAAAACAGGTTTCATCAAAATTTTGCAGAGAGGTTAAAAAAGATGCATATTGTGTGTGAAAAGCGCCACAAAGAATGTAGGCTGAATTGAGCAACGGGGCGTGGCACTGCTTATAAGACAAAGCGCTTGTGACGCTATATCTCAGCACATATGGCAGCTATTGTTGTGAAATATGATACAAGGATGTTTGCACCAATCACAATGTGGGCGGAAAATTTATAGGGCGTGACAGCTCTCATTCTACAAAATGATTAAAAGTATATAACTTGGCAACTATAATTCTGAAATCAAAGCCATTCTCATGTACAAAGAATCGATCACTAAGAGTATCTTTAACTTCTAAAGGACAGGGAAGGCGACAGCATAACCGCATATGGGTTGAAGGGATAAAAATATAGCTGGACGCTGATTTTCGATCATAATGTTTTTTTTTTGTGATTGTTGGAAAGTGTGCGAATTTTAAACAATATCAAGTAATAGATGGGTATATCAATTGGAATAACTAGATGGATTCGAGGTTCAACTCCCCAGACAGATCGTAGCCCACAGAAAAATTAATTCTTTCTCAAATGGAACCTGAACTATGTCAGAATCTTGTACTTTAATTTTATGTTTTTACGACAAAAAGTTAATTAGTGATGAAAAAGAGCTCTTTTTGTATAGAAGACGCGAAGCCTAGAATATTTAGAATGTGCCACACCTGAGAATTTGAAGTTTTTAAAATATTTTCTTATAATATGAGTACAAAGTAAGGGCAGCATGTATTCCAATTTATATGTTTCTTGGACATTAAGATTTTTATATGGGGCATTATTTCCCAAAACGATAGGAGTTAGACCTAGAGTTCTCCGATTTAGTTATTTTCTTTTCTTGTTGGCATCGAAGTCGAACCATTGTTGTGCTGCAACTTATAAAAAACAAATGCATTAATTTTTAATATTTTTTCCCCTAAATATCAACTATATGAACAAAATGCAGCTAATCAATTTTATTATGATATAGCCTCACTAGAAAATGGGAGCAACCTTCTCTTTTTTTTTGAAATCTTAAAAAATTTTTCAACTGAATTAACATGATTCCAAAACTTAGATCCCATTATAGTTTTGATATAATTTATTATTCTTAGATTTTATAAAATTGTTGCTCCCCACAATGGTTCGATTTATGACAAACTTTTTTATGGCTCATTAATCAACTAGTAAAATACTACCTACAAAAAAAACCAATAAAATCGGAGACCTCAAGAATTTATTCAAAAAGTAAATTAATTTGACTTATTTCTAAAATGTGAAATTATATTTACATATACTACACTAAAGTTAAGGTATCTGCGTCCAATGATCCCATTCTTGTATTTCATTATACAAAGTTAATCCAGGACTATCTGTGATGATCACCTGTGATCCAGCTAAAAGGCGATAATTACGGTCCAGCTCACCAGCCTTCAAACCACAAGCTAGCAATTTTTGAGCAGCACTTAAAGCCCTAGATGAAGGTAACTTTTCTAAAAATTTCAAAACAAAAATATAAAAAAAATTTATTTATTTTCTTTAATAAATGTGAAAATAAAACGTACCATCAAAGTTACCGATAAAGGCAATGCCAGTACCATTTTGATTATAGCCATAGCTATGTGCACCACGAACACCCCAGCCAACGCCTTCGTATACAACGCCATCATTGCCAATAAGGAAGCTGTAAAAAAAAGAAGAAATTCAGCTTTATTTTATTTAAACGCTCTGCCACTAAACAAATTATTGTTATTATATGTTTATTTAACATTTTAGATTTTAAATATCAAATTATATGCGTAAAATTAAACAGACATCCGTTTAACTACAATTTTTGACTTATGCTACAATAATATTTATAAAAAAATAAATTTCTGTCTGAGAATTCATTAAGCATGGGGATTTTTTCTGATATAATGGCTGATAATTACCATCATTAAATGTAACTATAATCATTTTTATGACCGCAGAAAAACTTACTTGTACCCGATGTCATCGAATTCCAAATCGTTCATTTGATAAGCCTGCATTCCCTGTAGTATTTTTGCACATTTTATAAAACTGGAACACTCTTCTGTTACTGTATGATGAATAATGACGTAGCGTATAGGACGCACTTGGTAATTCAGTTGCGTACCAGCCTTACCACCCCATTGTCGTTTCAGTTTTATTACTGGACAATCGTCGTTGGCCAAAACACCGCAAATCGAAAGTAAACATAAAAAATATATTAACATTTTTGTCTTCCGTATAAGAAAAAAATGTAATGTAGTGCTCTTCTGAAAATCACATTCGCAACTGAGCTCTGTGAAACCTGGAATCAGAGATTTTATTATCAGTAGCTCACATGCTGCGCAAAAAAAAGTCTTAGTAAAGTCGTCTTCTGTTGTTTTCGATTATTACTCATTCACATTCTGCGATACTCAGAACTTAACATAAGAGTTTCGGCTGTTAACTCACTGAGAACAGGTCTATAAAATTTTTTGGAATCTGATGAATATTAATTTTAGTTTTCTTAAAGAGTTCCCCTTACTCAAATTCACATGGATGTGGTAAGGATTTAAAAGATCGTGAGACTTAAAGAAAAAAATGACCGAACATAAAAAAATAAACAATTTGCACTTATTTTCTAAAATTTGTTTAAGCGATACATTTCTTCATACTTGAGAAGAGAAACGAAGATTAAATACTAATAAAAACTTTTTAAAATAATGCTTTTCTTTTAAATCCAACATATGTTTTTTTTATTGTTTATGTGCTGCTCAGAATAATTTTCAACACCATATTGCTCTCTCCAGCAATAAGCCCTACAAAATGCTTGCCTTTAAGGATTCTAACCTATAAAAATGGTTACCACGTAGCTTATTGAATTTTAATTGACCTTTCATTTGATACCCATGGTAAGGAGTTGTGAAGAAAAAGGTTAACCGCCATCTTCTGGCGTTCACCATATTGGGCAAATAATTAACTAAGGCCTCCTCCAGGCTTCGAGGGTATGACTATAAGCAAGGCTATAGCTGGACAGCCTAAATAGTAGAGGTGTAATAATTTCAGCCTTGAATGGCTCAAAGGTAGACAGAGTCCATCCTACAGCTGGACAGCTATGCATAATCATTGCAATTTTTCTGTAAGATGTTGATGACAGCCTTGAGATTGAATGTTGAAAAGAGATGAATGGATGAGAATCGATCCTGGAAAATGTAAAATCCATCCATCTTTGTTTGTGTCTGGTAACCATTTTTATGGCATAAAGTCCTTGGAGGCAAGCATTTTGTAGGGCCGATAGCTGGAGAGAGCATCTGAGATTTTCTTGCAAAAGCACATAGTCGAATTTGTTTCTGCATAATTTTTCTTTGTTGAAATTGATGAGAGCAGAATGGTAGATTTCCCAATTAATATTTCGTTTGGCTTTAATTAATTAAATTATTAAAAAGTTTCCTAACTATCAATCTTAGTGCACTTAAATTTGTATGCCACTATCTTCCGAGATTTTGTCTTCAGGACAGCTAAGTTGGAATTTTATATTAAGCACGATTAATGTAAATGAAAACGATTGCTACATGCACTTAAAAACCGGAAACTGTCGAATGACCAATGTTGCCAATCTCTTTAAACAAAGCAACTGTGCTGCGTTGCCAACATGCTATGATACGAGTACTCTCAATGCTCATGTTGACAACAACGAAGTTGCTGCTGACAACTAAGTTGCAGTCTGTGTACGCAAGTTGGAAATACATATTGTCGGGTGAAATAAGTTCCTTGGTGAAACTACAAAATATATTGTCATTCCAAATTTAAAAACAATTTTACAGAAGTGCAAAAAAAATTAGTTTTGACATTTTGCGATATTTGAATACAGTGCAGTCGCGGTAACGTGATCTAATTAAAACCAAGGTTGTTCACGGTAGCGAAATTCTTCACGTTAGCGAATATGAAAATTTATACCAAAATTTATGCAGCGTAGTCGCTGTAACGTATTTTGTATCAAATTTTTATTTTTCATATCATTTGTAACAACAAAAACTTTAAAAGAAACAAAAAAACTATAAAAAAATTAAAATAAAAATACATAAACAGCCTTTTGCGTATGGCAAGTCTTGCTAAAAGGTAGTCAATGCAAAATTTATTTCGTTCACGTTGCCGCGTTGTTCACGTTAGACGGTTGTCACGTTACCGCGACTGCACTGTATCTTTTTTAACATTTTAAAGATACATATCATACTTGCATGTTCAAGCTAAGGTTTTGGAACATAGAGAATCTACGTGCTATATGTTATCCACTAAAGAAAAGAAGGCGAAATACTAAAATAGAGCGTGGCACCTTTCATAATATCAAAAAAGTTATGATCTTAATAAAACCTGGTCAGAGGATATTGGTAACTATAAGCTTTTAAAGTAATGAAATCTGGTGGGTTTGCATTACTGCGCTTGGCAACACCATATATGTATGTACACATAAAAATGATTTTTGAATCGTGTTTTGCAGCATGAAAATCAAAATCATTTTGATTTTACTACAACTGTTGATGCAGCTCAAAGCTAGGTTGCAAATACGCCCATTCAACCGAAACATCGCGCGTTTGCAACCATTGTTCACAATGAGTTGAGTCGTGTATGTGCCGTTTAAAGTATCATAACCGATAAACCTGGTAACACTGGACACAAATCAATTCTGTACATTCCGTTCTTTCGTGAGTTACACAAAAGTTGTTAATTATTTATTGTAAACACCGACCTATAATTCGAATAAGAACAATCGTGAGTGATAAGTAACAATTGTGATAAATTAACGTAATAAAATAATATAATCTAATGTAAGTTTTTCCACTTCACTTTTCACAAAATTTTTATTAAAAAAAAAAGAAAATCGAAATCTGCAATCGAAAATGAAATTCAATTTTATAGCTAACCACCCTGTAAAAGTGAATTCAATTATGAAAAAAGACTGAATGGTTAATGTCTTCTCTATTTTCCACCCATATTTGCTCTAGTTGTGAGCTATCGAACTAAAACTCTGGTGAAGATAATTTTCATGGTTGCTAAACAAGCTAAGGTGAATTTAAGGAAACATTTTCAATGTGGAGAATAATTTATATTAAACTTCACCACTCAGGTTAATTTTAAAAATGCGTAGTGGTGTGTTACATAGAGGTATAGTAATAGAGCTGTAAAGCGACTTCGTTAAATATTTTTGTCGCGTTATTGAGGATTTATATTTTTTTGATGTTATTGATAGAGTTCTGGAACTAGGAAAAATTATGATCTATTTTATTGAACATAGTGGGATTAGAAGAAGTCTTTAAAGAAATAAAATTTGCAAAAATGTTTGTTTTACTCAAGGCGAGAGGGTCTCCAATCCATTTCCTGCGCAGGAGCACCCAAGCCACTACTAGTTACAGTCCTGTCATTTTTAGTTAATAAAGTGCAGGGTGGTTTAAAAACACCCTAACTAGTGAGCTGGAATAGTGTTTTTATATAATTTAAAATTTCCAGCTAAATCTAACTGCAAAAAGGTCCTCTTTTCCACATCGAAAAACTAATCGAAATTAATGCCACATTTCGAGACGATCATGAACGAATAGCTAGAAGTTTTTAAATACCCTGAAATATTTCCACTTCTACATAACTACATATTTCAGCTCGCAGTTCGATGACGTGAGGGTTTCCCAAGAAGTTGCCCTCAATTTTTGGTATTAGAAACTATGCCGCAGTTTTAGATTTATTGACTGTAATAAGTACATATCAGTATATAATTAATATTCAAAGGCTTACAAAAAAATTAAAAAAAATAAATAAATTTAAAGTCAAAAAGACCTCAAGTTGTTGTAAGTAAAGTATTACATATTCCAAAAATTTTTGACCGAAAAGTTTCCAAAAATTATGGTTTTTGATTAGCCTTTGGACTTTTTTAGTAGAAAATCTATATGAACACATTAAACAATGAGTATTACAGATGATTTTTACAAATGCCTGTTGTACATAGTTAATTTTGAAGTTATTCTTTATATTTTCCATATCATATCTTTCTTTTAGCGTACCTTTATCTTAATAGTATAAATAACATTGTGCCATCCATGCAAATATATATATAAAATATATAAATAAAGAAATTGTGATATTTAATACATAATTTTTTTGCATCATTATTATTATCGGTCTTCAACATCAACATCATTGTCGTCATCAACTCAACAGTTGGCTTGACACGTGGAATGTTGTTGCGAATCTTTATTGCATACAGTAGATACATAGTTCCCTTTAATTATAGTCAAACCGTTGTCATATGCATTCATTAGACATCAATAGTTAGAATATCCATACATTGAATAGATGGTTAACATAAAAGCATCCTATGCTAACCGCAACTTCACGGTGTGCATCTACTTTAAGAGATATCGCATTACCTTATAGTACACGTATGTATCTGCTGCCACCAGGAAAGTTGGCAGTGTAAGTTTGTTCTTAATAACTGTTATGTTCAACTTTAAAGATCTACGTTATGCAGTCACATAATTATTTGTATATACGAAAGTTTTATTGTAAGTAAAACTCTAATCAAATGACCAATCACGGATGACGATCATTGAACACATTGTTAACACTTATCCTATGAGCATTTTAAATTGAAAGCAAAAATAATGCCTCAGATAAAATATAGAAGTTGTGCTTACTGAAGTTCCTTTCTTGGAATAGAAGAGCAAAAAACAAAAAAAAAAAAAAACGGGCTCAGTCTAGTCATATTAGTTTCATCAGTAATTATATATTCATGATCAGCGTCAGCACCTGAATCGATTAAGCCATGTCTGTCTGTGGAAATCATGATTGCGAAAAAATCAAGCAAGCTACTTATTTGAATAAAATTTGGACACAGGTTACGCCTTCAAACGATCTTCATGGGATAGTAAATAGGTGAGCTCGGTATACGAACACGCCTACCGCCCGTACAAGTAAGACAATAAAAAGATTAGATTGAGAGAGTTATTTGATGTAGTGCAACCAAGTTTCTCAAAAATATTTGGAAAAACTTAAACATGTTTTGGAAGAAAAGTTGGCAAATTTCTACGAAGAAGCGTGGAACTGCGAGAATTATTTAAGGTAATGAAACCAAATTTCATACAAACAGTAAGCATTTTTCAGAAAAGCTTTGAACAAAAACTGGGTGCTATTTGTAGGCGTGGCACACTCCATAGAAATAATAGCTTTAATAATGTAGTGTAGTGTGAGAGAATTATTGAAAGTAATGAAACCAAATTTCACACAAATACGAAAAAATGGTACAGCCAAGCATCAGACAAAAAGTTGGCGAATTTCAAAAAGAGGGGGTGCTACCTCCCATGCAATTATTAGATACACACAGAGCTATTTAATTAAATATTGTCAAATTCAATGCGGGTACATTTGGTCATACCAGCCAGCATGTAGTGTAATGTAAAAAATAAACTTTTAATTAAGGTTATTTAATTTTTGGTGAGCCCATAGATAACACCTTTACTCGTTTTTCTCATTATCAAAATACCAATATTTTTCAAACTTGCAAACTTCCTCTAAAACCTGTCTTCTGGCAATACTTGCTTAGCAAAACAAGTTTGCATACTCAATTTTCCTCACAATTTTCACGAGCCTTAGAATGTGCTCAGGGTCAATGTGTAACAATAACATGCTTTGTCCTCAAAATATAAATCACATTAATTTGTTTGTTACCTGCTCAAGATCCTCAATAATTACGAGCATTTTAGCAAGAAATACTAATGAGATTTTAATGAGTTTTACTAAATTCAATATACCTGTGTACTGCATAAATATCCTTACCATGTAGTATATAAAGCATGGCCATCTGAATTTGTATACATTTTATATAACTGCATTCGCTGTGTCAACATGAAATCGGTAAGCCTTGACGATTATCTTCAGAAATAGAAGAAAAATTTGACATCTTTTTATTTGCAGTTTCTACTACTTACACTGATTTTCGGCAGCGCTTTGGCAGCACCAACTCTGCAGCATATACTTGGCTTAAAAGATGCTGTACGTGATTATTTTCATGGCAATGATCATAATTATGGATATGGTTACGGGCGTGGTTATGAGCGTCCTATTGGACACACTGGATTTGGCTTGGGCTCAGGAACAAATGAAAATTCTCCAGTCGTTTACATACCGAACGGGCAAACACAACAACAGTCGCCTAATGGATTTAGTACTGGTGGTCTTGGACTTGGTGGCATATATTCCAATAGTCAAGTTGAGAAAAATTTAAGCATGTATGGACAATATCCTCACTTTGGTGGAACACAATCTACGGCAAACGCTATATCTTCTTCTTGGAGTAACAGCGCTGTTGGAAGTCCAAGTTATCATGGTAACAGTGGTGGTGGTGCCACTGCTCAGTCCAGTGCCTCTGCATTTAGTTCGAGTAATGCTGGTAATGTTTGAGTAATCTATTGAACAATTTATTGAAATAATTTCTATGCCTAAATTTAATAATAAAAAATTCATAAAGTTATTGCAACAACTGAAAAAAAAAAAAAAAAAAAATTGCTGCATTTTTAATGTTAGATAATAAATCACACGTAAGTTAGTGGCCCCATGAGATAACTGAAAATTTAATTGAATAATGATTGCCAATAATCATGTTGAATGGTTGATTTTTTTAAAATTATCCAGTAGCTCTGTAAAAACAAACAAGCAGAAAAAAATGCACGCGCTCAAAAATGTAACGATAAAAAGTTATTCATTACTCAATACCAGCAACAACAATTGTAATGATATAGATATTGGAGGCTTGTCAATCACAGCGTTGATCTTTGAGACACGTTCTCGGTAGCCAATATGAATCATGTTAACAGCTTAATAAATAGGCACACAACATAATATCGATATTTTTTTATACATTACAAAAAGAGAGAACACAACGAATTGTGTTCCATGGAGTATGGAATGTTTTTAGAGGTCTGTGATATTAGATGACCTACATTTGCAGCGATTCAATAAATAGCATGAGACAGGACACGAAATTATTCTTACACTTAATTTAAAAACATTTTCTTTTAGATTGTGGTCTTTGCAAGGACCGTGGCTCGGAAAAACGATTCTTTGTAACGTTCGAGAAATATATTAAAATAATAACTAAACTAAATGAGTTTCTGAAAAAAAAAAAAATAATTTCCATGTTACATTACCTTAAAATTTAAGTTTAGTTTTTTTAAGTTGAACCCCAATGGAAAAATGAATCGTCTCATAATACATCCTGAATCACTCCATTGTGATCAATAGATCGTTCCATTTGTGATTTACCTCCATAGAAATTTTTGCAATGCGAGCCATTGGTAAGGATCACAGGTTTGGTCCTTTGGATATATTCACACTTAGCCAGCGTGAAGACACTAAAATCAGTTAGTTAGACTGTGACTTTCAAAGCGGAAGTGTCTGGGTTTGAATCCAGCTGCAATCATTTTTTGTTTTTATAAAAAACTAACTAAAAAATTTCATTAAAATTTTAATTGAAATTTTTTTTCAATTCTAGAAATTTAAATTTTTTTCTTATTTTCATCAAATTTTTAAAATATTTTCATAGAAACCACTTGAAAATTTTGGAGGAAATCGGGAAAATTTAAAATTTCCTCTCTATTATCACGTAGTTTGCTCTAGGTCCTGCTAAAAGAGATTTATGTATACCATAAAACTTAGAATTCGTTACATAATCAGAAATTTTGCGACGATATTAAGTTCTTTAAATTTGATCTGACATCATTTTCGTGTTCGGTGGCCTTGAAAACGACCAAAAACGAGTTATGTGCAAAACTAAATCTTACTATTCCATATAAACTATCATTAAAGGTGTTCAGATTAACCCTTAAGAAGGCTCACAAAGATTTTTACTTAAGTGGACGCATGGGATCAACCTAGACCCGAATTTTTATTTTGTTTAAATTTATCTATGTATGTGGCTAAATATGTTAGTTATAAAATCAAAGATTAAAATACTTATTATTTATTAAATGATCTCATATTAATTCAAACAAAACATATACATAGATAATATTCTTTTTAAAAGTAACAAAAATATTCATTCTTCGAATAAAAAACAATCGAAATCTAGTTTTTCCAACATTTTCTGACCCCATGCGACTACTTAAGGGTTAAATGTATGGACTTCATCATTGAATGCCTATAAAAATCTTTTTTTGTTCGGGAATGAAAAACAATCCCTATACGCACGTTTGTGCAGCGAGAGATTTTTTATTGCCTCAATGAAATTATGACGGTTATTGAAGGATATTTCGTAAAATGAGCATACATAATTTTATATAATTAGTTACATTTACTTTTATTAAATAAAGAAAAAGAAATTAACTTAAATCTGGTCTTTTAAGCAACATATCGATATTGTCAGGCATCACTACTCACGAGAATAAACTTAGAACTGCATTTACTTGCTGACTTGATTTAACAAACATTACCACTGTTGTTAGTAGCTGCTTACGCTTTGATTAAACACATTGACCCAATTAAACTGTTGCATTAAATAGATATAAATATTTTGTAGAGCAACTTTTTAAGTAGTAAATACTTTGAAGGTTTTTGCTTGCTTAAAAAAACCCTATTTCACGCGTTTGCTAATTTGTGCCACACCTCTTAAACGCCTTACATTTAAGAGTAACTAGTCGCAGTTGGAGTAGTATTCAGAATATATATATACGTAGTATATTATCCCATTACAAAGCTAACCTATTGTGTCTATCAACTTCGACGCTTTAAAATATGCAATGCAATATTTTAGATTACATGCGAAAGCGCAACTCGTAGGTGTGACGTGCTGCGTTTAACTGAATTTAAGCCACGTTTTTTTTGTTTACATTAATGTTGTATATACGTAAATACGTATTTTGTGATTTATGTAATTTGAGGTGCCGCCTTTTGTGACTTATTTGTACGTGCAAATTTTTTTAGCTCTTTTGTGAAATGATTTATTTGAAATGTAAATGAATAAATGCCCATTATGCATTTTCGCTTTAATTTAAATGATTTAATTTAAATTCTGAGTGCACACTTAGAATTAGTTTTATAGCTTGTATGCTTTTTATTTTTTGTTTCAAAAGCAGAAGAAGAACTAAGCCTGATTTCAAAGTTTATATAATGAAAATCTTAACATCAATTGGATTTCTGTATATCTATCTTGGATACGATATTTCTCCTCAGCAAGGATGCTACTTCTTCTATGGCTATGAATTCTGCCTGAAAAAGTCTTTTCGCCTGGATGATAAACTTGCCAGTAAGATTTATGGTAAACTCCGGTAGAAAATACTGAAAGACATGGCCAAATGGACGCAGGAATCAAGATATATATATATATGTATACTTAACTATAATTGCCACGCCTCCTTTAAGGCAATTCATATGGAAAGCGTCGACTTTTCTAAGCTGCATTAAAAACGCCTTAGCCTTATAAAATTGCTTTTTTAAAAAACCTTTTTCCACTTTCACATAAAATGATCATATTTTTTAATCCAGCAGGTTTTAAGTTAAATATTCTTAGAACTAAATTTTTTTGCAATTATTTAAGTAATCAATTCCCTCTTTCTCAGATTAATTCTTCACTAATCGCTTGATTGCAGTCTTATGACACACTTTTTCAGTGGCCACCATAGCCAATAGATATTAGAAAAAATGTTCGTCTTAATTTATAACAGCAGCATTTTGTTTTGAGAATACATGCACTTGCTAGCAATTTTTCATCAATTTATAGTACTGCGCTGCAAATTTGCAAGAAACTGCGGCAAATATTTGCTCTAATTCTTTGCAATTTTGCTTTAATCTTTGCTGGGAATACAATGTATGTACATTATTTTTGTTAATGATTTGCTCTTATTGTTGCTGTTTTATTAGAGCTACAAATTACTGCATCAGTTGTTGTTGTTGTTACATGCTTATTGATTAAATAAGTCTTTCAACATAATCATAATGCGCTGCAGCACAACATTCATGCAGCTCCATCAGCAACACTGTTCTGTTCCAGTTGATTGGTCAAACGTTCGTTTCAACTTTAGCGGGTGCTCTCCGATAGACAAGTTTTTGGTGCAACGATAACAATAAATGCGAGTAAAACTGCAATGTATAATTAACCTCCGTATGTTGAGAAAAAAAAAAGAAAAATTGAAATTAATTATTTGAATTTTCCAATTACTTCGGGTACTTCCAATGCTTGTGGGCGTAAATTCTTTTAGATTTGGAATTTTTGTGTGTTCCAGTTAGGTTTGGGTATTTTAAAATTGTTGCAGATTAATATCATACTTAAGATAATACATATTCAATTTTCAATAAAAATGCCCCAAATAGATAATTATACTTGCAATTATCAAGGCTGCGCCTACAAAATTTAAAAATTTTATATATCAAATATCTTTCTTAGCACTGCATTCCATGCTATTATACTACCTATCGATTTGTTGATTATTTTGAGATATTGGTAGATTTCTTATAAAAGTATTCGATTCTATAATTATTAAACATATCATATTTCATATTATTTTTATGCTGTTAAATCACTTTCGCTCTCCTTAATCACTCTCATGAGCAGGCCCGGATTTAACTTAGAGGCACACAAGGCCATTGCCTAGAGCGGTACGATTTTAGGGGCGGCATATATTGGGAACTTGAAATTTTTTTTTTTGTAATTTTTTAAATTTATTTACACAGGGGGAAAAAAGTGCAAATACTGGGATTGTGTGCACTAAATTACCTAAAAATGTTAACAAGCAAAAAAAAAAGGTCCTCACTTTTGATATTACTAAATTTTTTTTCTATATTTACAAGTGAAGAGGGGCAGCAATTTCTGACTGGCCTAAGGGCGGCAGATTTCTAAATCCGGGCCTGCTCATGAGTCATAGCCCAAGATGTTTATGAACTTTTAGAAGGATATTTGAAACATGATATTTTAACTCGATTATGGTTTTAAAAGCCTGCCATCAACTGCTGTATTAAAGTAGCACTAGAGACGACTATAGCCCCAGACATGGACCTTAAAGGGACCCTTGAGAACAGCCTTCAAATTGGTATAGTTTTTTATTTAAAATTTTTATGCAATTACTGCACAAAACACTTACCTCAAATTAGACGGGGGTAGGTTTTTGAAACTGTAGTCAAGTAGTGAAGAAATACCATCTAACTAACTCTTAGCTTTTATTAGAATTTCTTTTATAAAAACACGAAAATTTTGCAGACGTTATCTATGGACGATCCCTTACCAACGTGTCCAAATTGGTGAGAAAAATAAAAAAAGGTCCTTATTTTTAATATTCAAATCCTTCAGTTACAAAGTTTTTTTCCTTTCGGCTGAAGAAAAAACTTACATATTTAAAAAAAAAACAATGTTATATTAATTCTATTTAATAAATTTTTTGCATAATATGAATATATCTCATTTATCCCCCTAGCTACGCCACTGGCCCTACATAGTTGTGATAGTTTTATTCTTTAAGTTTCTTCTGTTAATTTGCTTGCGATGGCCTCTCGTACAATGCTTGAGGAAAAATGTTTTATTAACAATAAATAAAAATATTTATAAATTTTAATGAAATAAGAAAATTTAGAATGAAAAAAGGTGATATGATGTATGTTATCAATCAAGTGTGAGCATAGCTTACGGACTTGTAAAAAACACAGCAGTTGGAACATTAAATGCTGACAAGCTAAAATTTTCTTGTCAGAACTTCACTAATCTGAACATCAACACTCGCTTCAATCCAATTGGAGCTTCTTGTATTTTCTTTAAAAAAAAGTCTCTCTCATTATATGGTTGTAAGAGAGCATATTTTATTAGAGAGCGTTGTACGTTCACAAAATTGAAAAAAAAAACAAAATTTTAATACAAAGATGGCCGCCAAAAAACGTAACGCATACGTTGTTTATATTTTGTGTTATTTCGCTCTAATAAAGAAAAATTAAAGTGGCATAGTTGAGAGAGCAACAGGTTTTATTTTTATGACAGTTGTAGCATGAGAGAAAACTAACGAAATATTTTTTATTTGAAGTTACATAAATAGCGAAATTGTATGGTATAAATATATATCAATAAAAGTTGAATTCTATCAGTGACATAAAATTTACATTGATACATTCATCTCAACTGGGCCCCATCTCTGCTATACGGTACAGTGTAACAAAATTCAAATTTTGAGTAAATATCGTAAAATGGTATTCAATCAAAAATCAACAGATAATAATTAATAAACTTTTTTGGTTTTTTTTTAAAAATATTTATTCAGAATAAACGAAATTAAAATATTTCGGTCAAAATATTTGATTAATTTATATTATCTTTTTATGCATTCATAAAATCAGTTTAATTTGAAAACAATAAACACTAGGTTTTTTATTGTTAAAATAACAATTATGATTGAATATTTTTTAATAAATAGATGGCAGCAGAGCTTATATACCAAATATAACTTATTGAATTGAAATCATGAATGTATTTTTATGAATTGTATTTTTGAGATTTTCCGCTTAATACTAAAATTCAAAGTCACAATTCACGCAGAGTGTGATTGCCAGCTCTGTGGTTGGAGTGGCAGAATGAGCCAACAAATTAATGCATTTTCACTCCGGACCAGCTATCCTATACTAGCGCATGTCAGGCACATGTCTGAAATGATAATATCGTTCAAGGTTGCCGTCTAAGTTTGGAGCAATGGTGCTTAAGCCAGCTCTGGACTACATTCTTGCGGGGTAGTCAATAATTTGTGAGGCTTAAATCTGATATTATATTATGTTGACAAAATGTTTGAATTTTAAATTCAACGCTTAGGCCCATTGTCAGTCTGTGCTCTCTCTTACAAGCAAAACTCCTTTTCGTTCCTTTCTTCTTGTTTAGAAACATGAGTTTGAAGTCAGAAGCTACGATTTTTAAATATTTTAGATGTAGGAGTACTAGAATACTCTTGGTATTAAGAAACGTTGAAAGCTTTGATAATGACTTAAGAGTGATTTTTTAGACAATTTTTGTCATTTTAATATTTGTGTAAAGTTTTATTTGAAAAAAATCGACTACAAATCATAAATGAAAGAACAAAACAAGAAAATTATAACTGGCGCACATATTGTGTCCATTCTTCACATAAAGTTACGCCAAAATTTGTATGACTGTTTTTTGAGAATTTTGTAAAATTTTTATGTTTCTCAAAATATTCTTTTAGGCTTACAGCAGTTTGGTCAATTTTGCTTTCAATAAAGTTTTAAAGCTTAAATGAAATACTTCTTAGATCAATTTTCTATAACTACAAGTTTGAATGGAACAAACAACCAAACAAATAATATTTCTTAGAAAATTTTATATTAATTTTTGAGCGTGGCTTTACCCATTAATTTTATGCCTAACTTCAATTAAGATTTCATTTAATTATACAAACACAAACATTTTTAGTGGAACGTATAATTATATTTTTCTAGAACAATGAATTTTATTTCCTGTATTTATGCCGCAATATTTTGGCGCATATGATAGCATCGTTTTTGTGTATAGTACACTCCAGTAACAAACAAACGTTGCATTTAGTTTTTGATCAATAAATGAAACAAAACAAAACTCTCATGACATTTTTTATTTTCTTACGTATGTCAACATTAAGCGATCGTTTACGATCTAACAGCTTACGTTACTGAAAACTACGAACTCTCTTAGTTATACAAACCGATGGCGATACTTCTTTTGGCATTTTATTGTCGAGACTCGAGCCAATAGCTGGGCATTACAGCGGCAATTGTTTACATTTTTCTTGTTGAGACAATCAGTACGCGATCGCCTGAGAGAACGTATAAACGTTAAAGGTGAACGCTACGTCGAACGAACTTAAACGAATTTTATAACAACAAGATAAAGTTTAATATAAATCTTGGTAGAGACTATATCAAAGTTAACTAAAATTTAAGTGTAACAGAATAATAACATTGTTTGATATAAAAAAAAAAACTTTCTATCGATCGTTTATTGATCGATGAATTTAGCCCAAAATAACAAAATAAATAAATAAAGGGAATAATAAAATAAAACAGCCATACAACTGTTTTGTGAGTGCGTTTTGAAAAAAATTAGTAGAAACAGGTTTATACTGAATTTTTGTTTACGATTTGTTTACGCAGAGACGTAATGTAAAAAAAATTGTGTGTTTTTTACTGCAACTACATATGACAAGTTCGTCAAAGTGAAAGCGCGCTGTGAGAAAATTTTCCAATAAGCCAAGAAAAAATAAAAGTTAATGGAAATATATATCGCAATGCGGTGAAAAAATATTGTGGAAATTTGTGGAAAAGCAAAAATTTTGCCGTTGTAAAACTGAAAAGTGCAGATTTTTGTAAAAAATATTTTAAAGTATCTACAAAATAAAAAAGTATCTGGAAGATTTAAAAGCATCGATAAGATAAAAAAGTATCTAAACTCAAAAATTTATGTATAGCCGTGTGAATTTACATTAAAATCAAGTGAAGTTAATTCAGTAAACGAAAAATTGTTGCACTATCTGAGAGATAAAAATAAGGTTAATATTGCTTATATGACCAAAATTACATGTCATTTACAAACCAATCAACAAATCATTAAAAAATCATAATGTGGTAATAATTGTACAGTTATTTGTATGTAATTATTGCAACACGTAACAAACAACATGAAACTGGTGTGTCTTTAAGTAGTTAAATCTAATAAATTACTTACGAAAGGATATTAAACATTATCTACATACACTATCTACATACATTATCCCATACATTATCATCATCAGCAACATCGAAAAAACGACCACTTCACCCAACACCGCAAGCAATTAACCCTTTGCATAGCAGCAATCAAATAGCTGCCAATCGACACCTAATCACAAAAATTCTGTTGAGGTAAGTTTCACATGAGCAAGCACAGCGTTGCCAATTGAAGAAAACGAAGAAGAAGAAGACTTGGAAAAAATTTACTTGACAAGAATCTTTAAAAGCAGAAGCTGCTTTTTTTTTTTGGCCAACATTTTTAGCCAGTTTCGTAGCAGCATGAAACTTATGAGCCATGTATTAGCGTTTACAGTATACATTCTCACTACCTCCCTCCCAACCACCGATTTACCACAGTTACAGCAATGACAACAGCAATCACCTCAATATGCTTACCAAAGACATCAATTTTAGTGGGGTATCTATTATGCTGTATCTGCGCGTTACTTGTATGCGAGTATCTCTTCATCTACACATGCGTTTTGCAGAAATTTCAGTTTTTTTTTTTTTATTAAACAAAACAAAACGTTTTTGACCAATTCGTTTTTTTTTGCCTGTTGTCTGTCTGGCTGTTGCTGTTGCTGCCGCTGATTTTGAGGTCAGCACTTAATCGCATGAAAATTGAAGTTGTTGCTTTTTGTTCTTTCATCATTCACATGCATGTGCAGAAAAAATTGCTATCTGTGAAATTGTTGATAGCTCTATAACAAAGTCGCAGCTTAAGTCACAGCGGCAACTACTTGGTGGCGGCAACATAATTGCCGGTTTCCTATAAGAAATATTTTTGTGAAACCAACAATTGCCAGACGTTGGCCTGTGCTGCTGTAGTTCTTTTCTTTGTTCGTATGATTGGAGACAAAGTGTTGCAATTTTTTTATTTGTCAGCTGCTGAAAAATTTCAGTTATTTCAAGTTTCATAGTTTATGTTTCCTTTAAAAACCTTAATGTTAAATGCGTTTGTAAAAACATGCATTTTAAATAAACCGTTGAAATTCTGATTGAAATATTTCTTATAAATTAAAGCCTTAAATAAGTAACATTTTGCAACACAGAATTTTCTATTTAATAGCAATTAGAATTATTTTGGAAATAGCTTTCGCATAAAAAGAGCAGTATCAGTATTAAGTAGTCAACAAAACTCTTATCTAATATAGCCGCCTTGATGTTGCAGTTTGATTCTTCTACCTTACATTCACGACCTTGATGTCTTGACCATTTTGATTTACTTATTTCTTTGAGCTAAAACTATGCCAAGTTTGAATAGAACAAGTCATATACCACGTTGGTACGTTGATATACTAAACAAAAACTAACGTAAATAAATAATAATTTACAAAGATTTATGTTATAGCTACTTAGTAGTTTTAGTTTATTCTCCAAGACTGCTACCAAAATGAACACCCAAAGAAAACGGTATAGGTGCATTGCTTCTAAATACGTGCTATACTGTGTATTACGTTTGCTTTCTTTTTATATATGATATATCACGCTGAATTTCAAAAATCGCATGTGTCGTCAAATCCATTAATTTTAAGAACCCGAAATAATTTGACGAAAATGTTAGGTTAGGTTAAAGTGATGGCTTAGTAGCCACACATTCACGAAGATAGATCAATAGTAATACCACAGCGTCTGGGACGTTGAGTCACGTAGATGCAAGTTTATTATTGAGAGCTAGTTCACATCTGATATGAACGTGAAAGGCTTTCGATGTTGTAGCAATATCCTTTAGTGATTTGAGGTCAGCACCAGATATTTCGTCTTGGTCGCTCAGGAACATTTTTCCAAGTGTTTTACGTCTTAGTCTGGCATTTTCCTCTTCGTCCTCATTGCAGCACCAACATATTTAAAGGGTCATCATACGAATTTTATTTATAGCATGATAGCCTATAGGACTGTGTCCGATGGTCACTACTACCACAGTCCCATATGTAATGGAGTTATAAAGGAAGGAGGTATTCCGTTTTCGCTTTACAGAAGGTACACCAAAAATTTATTTTGTTATTCTGCTCGAATTGATATTTATCCATCTCTGAGCAGCCGTAGAGTAAAGAAACTTCTAAGAAATAAAGTTCAAAAGTTAAAAAGAAAGTGATACGTTTTAATGGTTCCCCTTCAAGGAGCACCCCAATTTTTGCATGTTCATCCACGGTGGCCAAACAACCAGAAAATATATGTTTCAACTTTTGTGCTGAGGTCTTCTAGCGGAGTATAGCATTGAAGAACCGATTTGCAAAAATTGTTGTAGCGAAAAATGTGTAGCTTAAACATATCGCTCATTTACTTCAAGAGTGGCATAACTCAAAAAACGTGATTTTTGAGTTAATGATGCAGAAGTATTTGCCATTTCATGTTTTAATTTGTGTCAAAAACTCAGAAAGATATCTTATAAACTCGCCTTGTGAGAAGAGTTTATATAAACTTACTTTTTTGAATTTTCATATAAAAAGTAACTTATTGAAAACTTTAAATGCATTTTTCTCCCACTTTGTGTTTTTTGAGTTATGCCACTCTTGAAGTAAAAGAGCGATATGTTCTGATGTAAGGCCAAAGCACCATAAAACGGGTCCTCAGAGGATGAAAGTTTTTATTTCGTAGAAATGGTCAGTTCTTCGAGCTAAAGTTCCTAGCTACTCTAGTGGCGTTGGTGATAATTTTTTTTGAATCTTCCGCTATCACAGCTTTTTTGAAAAGCAATCAATAACTATACACTGGGTTATGATAAGCCAGGACGGTTTTAGAATGTGCTTTATACAAAAATACTGCGCAAAGAAGTGTTGTGACTAAGCAGTAAAGATTACGATACGATAGATTACTTTGAGAGTAAGAAGGTCCAAATTCCATTGATACACTTAAAATAAATTACCATTTGCTCTAAACTCGATTAAATAATAAACTCTTAAATTAAATTTCTTGACATATGTAAATATTTTATTTATGGTCAACATTCGACATTCATTGTATTGCATCATTAATTAGGCCATAGTTCTTTCATATTTTAATGACAGTATGCTAGAAAAGAGTGATTTTTCAAAGCTTAAAATCACTTTAAGACAAACAAACTATTTTCTTAAATTTATATTGTCTATGTAGCCATTTACTAAACAAAATTCATCATACATACAAATAGTAAATGTTAATTTCTGTATACCAAAAACCAGTAGTTGCATGATAATTTTTCATCTTAGTAGCGCATACATGTCATTAAAATGCAACTTAAAAGAATTTTCGACTTCCGGATAGCCGCTGGTGTAAAAAAAGAAAAAATTGGTAAAAGGGTAATATGTACAACGAATTATTTTTCAAAGTTTCTATGCTCTTTTAAAAGCATTGGTTGCAACATGCCTCTTTAACACAAAAGTAGTTATTTTCCACTAATTTTGTATCGAACAAATTGTTAACCAATTAAAATTCTAAAACCAATTAAAATCATATTATAGCATCTTCTTGTATCGTATGGTACGATATAAAACTATTAAAAGATTTATACATCAATATCTTAAGTAGTTTGAAATCATTATGCAGCATAGCAATTTTATAACAATTTAAAACTTTTTTTTTCGCTTTTGTCTTAGTTCATTTAGTGTTGGCTGTTTAGAATCAAAGTGTATCTGATTGTTGAACAGAGGTTTTTTTTTTTTATTTTGTCTGCTTTATGTTTAACACGCAGCGCAAATTATTCAATGTCTGTCGGCCTTTGTGGATATCGAAACATAGCTGCGTTTTTCTTTCAGTATTTTGTTTTTTCGGTAAATTTTACTTAGACAGGTGCGTGTGCCACATTTAATAGATTCTCAATACATAATGAATGCGAGAAGATACTCAGAATGAACGGATACTGAAGAAATTGCAGATGCCTTGATTTTGTTGGCCGCTTGTGTTTATGACTTAATAAGTTAAGTGTTAAAGTTTTAACCAATTGTTACACTTCATTTGTAAGATATTTTTTCTTTTTAATTCTTATTTCAAATTTGTTAACCCTTAAGGGGTTAAAACTACTCTCTACCTATACTCTTTCCTCTAAATTTAAATAGGAGTAGATAAATTCTTTTTGTTAAGCATATTCATTTTATTTTTGATAAAATATTAATAAGAAAGTTGCCAAATTTGCTCCAACCCATTTTGGGGGTTAAAGCACCCCTAAATAAAAATAAAAATAAAAATAAAAAAATCAATTTATTATCATTAATCCAAATTCGAAGCAAAAAATTAAATAAAATCTTTTTAAATTTTTTTCATTTGAATTTAGAGATGGTTCCACCCCCTAAAAGGGTAAGAGCAAAGAGCTCAAGTACTTTTTACTATTTTCTCACGAAAGCTACTTTTAATATGTAAATGTCAAGTCAAAGTCATAACTTAAGCGCGATGGGTTAAGCTATTTTTGTGCTTTCTTTTTTATACTCTTGATAAAAAATGAAGCATTTTTGATGAGTAATGAAGTAATTTGACCGTGATTCTTGAAAAGGTGAATAAAAAAACAAGAATTTCAAATCTAAAGATAAAAACAAGAAAATCCAAAAACAATGAAATCGAACACAAGTGTTTCAACTTTAAACCAAAAATAGATGACCTATGTATGCCATATGATTTTTATGAAGTTCTTTAAGTAATGCTGAAACACACATTTTATGGCTTAAACATTTATGTAAATTAAGGAATTTTTCTATCCATACTAAAGTTATGCTGAAACAGCTATTAAAAATAGTCATAAAAAATCAAATAATTTTTACAATTAGCAAACAGTAAGGTGTATTTAAACCTTAACTGTTTTTAGCACTTAACCCTAACCCATAATTAAGCAGCAATGTTTAAAAAATATAAAATATTGATTTCCAATTATTTGTTATGCCGTTTTTAGTATTTTGTTTGCAATTAAGAGATGTGATTAACCTTTGTGTGAATATATTTTAGCCATCAGTTCCATTAACAAGCTACCTACACTACAGTTGGCTAACAATGCGCAGCATGTGGCTTAGGGCTACCATCAAAAATCTCATCATATATAGCTTAACTGTATTTAAAAACAAATTAATCTTCGTTAGAATTTAAAGATGGAGAAAAACTAAGCTTAGTAAAATAAATAAAAAATTTATGGCTAGAAAAGCACATGTAGGTTTTTTTATATGAAATTAAAAATTGAATTTCTTGTAGAATTTCTTACTTTTATTTGTTCTACGCTGTTTTGAGGTGAAAAAAAAAATCAACTTAAAGCCGTATCAAAATAACAAAACAAATTATAAAACCAATCAATCAATCAATTTCCACTTGATTTCTTTTCAATTTTTTTTTTCTTCTGATCACTACTGTAGCGTTTTATATTATGCCAAAAAGAAAAAAGTTTCTATACATAGGTTGTCCCCTTTAGTGATTCTCTGACAAGCATTGAGTGACCACACATCGATCGCAGATGTGTCTTTAATTTCTAACGAGCTTGATGTTTTTTAATTAATTTTTTTTCTTATTTTTGTTGCTTATTTGCTTTGTATTTTTTTGCTGTATAAAGACATAAAATCACTAAGGCAATGTTTTGAAAAAATGTCATAAAAATGTTCTCGCCATGTTGTTTTGTAAATAGCGGTTGCCTAATTTATCTTGGTCAACATGTTTTTTTGTTGATTGCTTTTGGAAACTACATGTTATTTTATATGTGAAATACGCTATTTGTAAAACAATTTGGACTAAAAACTAATAAGGGCGTTATCTTTGGACTGGCTAATGATGGAAGCTGGTGAGTTAAAAGCATTCACTGGCATGGTTGGAGAAGAATTTGAAGAAGGTTGAGAAAGTCGTGAAATATTGAAAAAGTCGAAAATGTTACAGAAGTCGAGAAAGCTTGAGAGGGAGAGAGATAGAGTCGATGATTTGACACATGGGTCATCATACTCAGGGAACAAATCAATGATTTAATGATTGATTCAAGCATTAACGCTTATGATTTAGCGCCAAAACCCAAAATGTTTAAATTGAAGAGAATCTTTTTTGATTTGAATTCAAATAGAATCCACATTGATTTAAAGTGATTTCATGTATGGAACTTCAAAATTCAATTTGAAGTTTTGTATGATTGAAATAAAGTAAACAAATTTTATTTTCAACACTTTTCAAATTTAAAATGAATTTTAAATGTAGTTTGTGTTAAAAGTAAAGGGGAAAATGTGAATAAGTTTTTATATGATTCAATCGTGCGGCAGAGTTTGAAAATCATGAAGTTCTAAGTAATAAAATAATATGAACAATCTCAGCCATTGCGTTGTCTCAACGTTATTAAATGAGAACTCTTTAAAACTGTAAAAAATGGTAACATAAACAATTTCAATGCGTCTGCCTTTAATTTTAAGAAATGAGTTTAAGCACGAGAACAGATAAATGCAAGTGGCAGACGTTTTTGTTGCTGCGTTTGAGAGTAATTTTATTTTTTTTTTTTATGATATACAATACATACATAAATACTTAAGTAATTTTATAGCTAAGCAGATTACGATAATTATAAAGATTATGTCATAAGAAACGAGAAAAACAACGTCTGCCTCGTAGTTATTGCTGCATTTAAAAATTGCAATGTGTATTACAAAAATGCAAATAAAAATTGTGTAATAAACTGCGTCTGCTTCTTTGCTGGCTAGCTCTTTTAATTATAAAAACATAGAATATAGAAGATTTTTCAAAGGCAGACGTTTCTGAGCACTTAAGGTGCATACTATTCAGTAGCGTACATAGAGAGCCTAGGGGGAGGGGGTGTGAGGGGGCGCAAATATCGTAAGTTGATATTTATTATACAGGTCTACGTACATATAAGTTCAGAAAACTGAAAAATTTAAATTTTCGATATTTCGGAGAAAATAAAACAAGATATCGGTATTACTTGAAGCGAATTTTGTGAAGGGAACATACTAACCTTTTCAACTAAATATGTATATGTATGTGTATATGTATATTTAAATATACATTTTGAAAAAGCAGAGATCTATAAGCTTGCCTCTTGTATTTTGAGCTTCTATAAGCAACGAATTCTGAAAAAAATAAAATTATTTATAGAAGGTTTAATTTACATACATATTAACAAATACTGTTTTTAAAAATGCGGCAGTGTAAACGTCTGCCTTTTATATTTTCTTTATCTATACTATGCTCTTAATACACTATACAGTGCCAGACGCGATAAAATAATTTAATAAAATATTTTTTTTGCAAAATTTTTTTTTAAAAGAGCAGCGCTTTCTTCAATTTATTTTTAGATTTTTTTAATTCGCATAGATGTGAACAATATTATATATTAATACCAAAGATGCTTAAATCATATACCCAAAAAGCCTAAACCTAAAAGTCTTGTAGCCTGATATGTTTGATCAAGTTTTGCTCTTTTATTTTTAAAAAAAGTTTTCTATAAATGACACTAAATTACTTTTAAGTCCGCTCAGTGCAATCTGTACATTGCTTCTCATCTCTATTTCAACTGCTATGATTCCATATAAAAGTAAAAAACATAAATCTATACAATTCTCTAAAAAATATCCAGCGAATAGAAAACATAAACAGATGCAGTGGACTACTGTGCAGATTTTGCGTTTGTTTCTGTTTTTGGTTTTTTTGGTAAAACGTACGAAAGTTCGTTTATTGTGCGTGCGATTGATTTAAACTTTGCATAGATACTCGTGCTACGTGCTGCCGTTTACAAAGTACTATAATATCTCGTAAATGCAAACGCAAATGTAGCCTACAAGTGCAATGTATCTGAATTTGTTGCTGCTTTTATTGTTTTTGTTTACGTTGTTATTTTTATTGGTGCGTAAATTTAGCATTTTGTTTATTTATCTACAGCGCAGTATAATGACGCGTGGCTTGCAGTTAATAATTCTAGAGATTTTTGTTTTACTATTTAATATATTAATATTTTCCGGTTGGCATGTAGAAATTGTTGCTTTAATTTTTTTTTGTAATTTATTGTTTACCTCAACTTTTTCTCCACAAAAAATAAAAGACTTTAATAACGAATGGAGAAAAAGTAACAGAAATTACATTTTATTCATTATATCATGCCATCAATATGCTATTCATAGAATTATTACCACATTTGTATATTTTCTCAAAAAATTATATTTCAGATAATGTTGAAAACATAAAGTTTTTTCATCGTTTCGTCGTTCAAGTGCGTTAAATATCATTCACTGCAATTTGTAGGGTCTCTGCCCACAAATTCAGTTTATTGTCTTTGCTGTGCTGCATTGACTCAAGTGTATCAGTTTACAGAAAATAAAAATGAAACCAAACATTCAAGTGTTTTTTTTTGTTTTTCACAAAAAAAATAAAAACAAAACAGAAAGAACTAAACTGCAATTAATCAATTATGCACTTAAAAACATTGTATTTCTTTCTAAACATTACAATAACAAAAATAACAAATATGCTTAGTATGGCATATGTGGTGTGACGTCATATGGCGTTGTGGCATTTAACTTGAAGCTGACATTTCTAAGAGCAGGTAGTTGAGTTTTTTGTATTTTATATATAAACATAGCTACACTGAGAGAAAAGTACGACGTCCAATAATGTTTGTAGAATTTAGTTTACAGTTTTCAGTTAAAAAAAATGTTGCTGTCTTTTGATTTTTGATATCGAAATGTCGTTTTTTTTTAGCAAATCAAAGCAATGAGTCGATGTTTGATCATTGAGTAGTGTAAAGTTTCAATAACATAGCATAGCAAATTACTTACACTCTAAGCCACAAAACATTATGTTTAGAAACATAATTTATTTGACTCAAGTAAATAACACTGCGTTACAAAAAAAAAAAAAAAAAAACAAAAAAAAATTGTGTTTCCGCTTGAAATTTTTGATATTTATTTCTGTATATTTAACATACATTGAAAATAAATTGTTTATCTAACATGTACCGTTTCTTAAGTACAGTAATACATAAAAATGTAAAGAAAGAAGAAATGAAAAAGTATTAATTTTACATGCCTTAAGGGGGTAGGTGCAGTCATGGCCGTGAAAATTAGAGCATTTTCAATAAGTTTTTTTGGTATTAAATTAATTTATTTCATAAAAGTGATAATATGGAATTATGTTTCAACTTGACTTGACGAAAGTTTAAAAAAAAAATATTAAAAATAAAAAAAGTTATAGGTGGCTGTGTTGGACCCTGTCCCATACAGAGTGTCTTGCGGTGCCCATCACAAACAAATCCTTGGAAAATCTTCTAAATCAATCGGATAAGAAAAAATAGTGAGTTAAACAAATAATCTAGTGCCTGAACGAAGGGGTTTTGTTTTTTTTAAATCAACAAAATGGCGGCCTCAAGAATAATTACCTACAGATTTTCGGTAAAAAACCAACAGTTAATTGTTCATAAAAAATCAATTTTTAAAAACAAAAAAAAAAAATGCTGCGATCAGGCACTAGCTTTTTATGTTTTTCAAAAGCTGTGTAAATTTTATTGAAATCTATGGAGCAGTTTTCGAGTTACAGTGGTCACCGGTTCCGAAAACATAGTTTTGAGAAAAACGCATTTAAGGTTTTACACTCGGTACTGTTACTACCGAGAGCGCTTTGGTTATTGTCGAATAACTCCAAAAGTAATTGTCGGATTGACTTCAAATTTTCAGGACATATTTTTAAGATATTATACTTTAACAAAATGCAAAAAAAAAATCGATTTCTCAAAAATCATGACTGCCCCTGCCCCCTTAATAAGATTTGATGAGAAAAATTAATTCGCGGAGTAATATACTCCCGATTATGGTAAAAAATTTGTTTTTTGCAGTTTAAGGTTAGGATATATTAAAAACCTGACGTGATGGACTATTACTTTGTTCGGCAAAACAGACCTCTTTTAGGATTATATCGTGGTTACTCTGGTATAAAAACAATGCTACATAGTGTTATTTAATCGTTTTCTGAGCATAATTGATAAATTAAGATAAAGTTCTAAACTTTTTAAGGATCTAAGACTATAAGTCACTATGCGTTTGAAACAGAATTTTTTCTTTTGAAATCCATTTTCGTTTTAGTATATGAATTTCATCTGCATAGTCACTGAAGTGGTGAAACCATACTTTCATTTACAAAAAAATTGCTATTAAATCCATTTTATGACATTAATGGTTTGCTGTTCATTTTTCGAAACTTTGAATATAACTTGAATTTGTGTTACCGCTGAGTCGTTTAACGTGTCATTAAGTTTTTATTTTTTTTAAATATACACTTATGGTTTTTAACATAAATGCTTTTTAAATATGTCCATATGTACATTCAAATACATATGCAATAAATGCTTGTAAAGGGTAATTATCTTAATTGATAGAGTTTTAAGTTAAAATTAACTTACACATAAATTAAGTTTAAAGCAAATTTTCTTATCAGCAAATATTTTTTTATGACACTTATTGCTTAAGCCTCTACTTGTTAAACCTTTGGATTTATTTTTTCCTTAAAGTATCTCCTCACATAGCTGCTGAAAAATGGCACTATCGGAAGAGAGTCTCAAAATTGTGATACACAAGAAGTTCTATGAACGGATTTAAGTAGATAAGGCATTGACAAAACCATTAAAAATCAGACTGAGGAAGGAATATATACCAGGTGATTCAAACTTATTTCCGCAGGCCAATATCTCGAGAATTTAGTAGGATAGTGTCAAGTATTTTAGGCAAAAGTTATAAGGTCTCTAAGGCGTCATATAACAGTGAGCTGGTCTGAATAGTAAATGTCATAAAATAAGGCTTTACTTTAAAAAAAAATTGTAATCATAATTTTGTATTACCTTATTTCAATTAAAAACTCTATTAATCGAAAACAAAATCACCCTTTATATATCAAATATACAAACGATATTTCTTAACGACTTCAACAATGCGTTCATTTGGCGCTTATACTCGTAATTGGACTTAAGATTTCCGTTAAAAGTTGTCGACGAATCACACAATTGGTATAGATTTTTAATGATTATTTTTTACACTTTTTAAGTAATTTATGGTACGTCGTACGTGTTCAAACCGAATAGCAATAAAAAGTCACGTTTAAATTTTCTGCGAATGTACTCTTGTGATATATAATATTTTGTTGTTGTTATTGTTTCTGCTATAACAATTTTTTCCGCACTTTTCATTTTCATTGAGCAACGCGCTTTTAATTACAGCGCTATACAAGCGATATTATGTTGTACTTCTCTTAAAAAAAAAACTTTAAGCTAAATATTGTTATATGGTATAAAATAACATGCTATGCCACATGGCTTATATGAAAATAAAGTGATGCTTCCGTTTAATGCGGAAGTTCACACGAAATGCTTAGCGTTTTCAAATAAAAGATAAAAATGTTGTGTTAATTAAGTTGACAATAAATTTCTTGTTAACAATATAATTGTACTCGTATGTACTTTAAAAAAATAAATGAACAATGTGTTGATATAGTGAAAACTCACTACAGAAACGATGAAAATATCGCGAAAATGTTTCGTAAAGTTGGTGCAGATTTTGTTTACCATGAAACGCTTTCTAGCACAGCTATATACATATA
This sequence comes from Meiosimyza platycephala, assembly GCA_963662105.1. Taxonomy (NCBI): domain Eukaryota; kingdom Metazoa; phylum Arthropoda; class Insecta; order Diptera; family Lauxaniidae; genus Meiosimyza; species Meiosimyza platycephala. Next base: position 24,417,147 of record OY759208.1, read on the forward strand.
TTTAAATTAAACTTATACGACTTGTTGACAAACCAATATCTGTAGAGGAGAAGGGAAAATCTCTAGTAACGTGAATGATTTCAGCACATAATCAGTATGTGCACCGTCACGTATACGCCCCTTCTATAGCCAGTGATTTTCTTTGTTTTACACTTGATTTCGCTATTTTGAGCGCTAAAAATTCCACACTAATCGTTGCAATAACAAACCAATATGTAAAAAATTATTAATCATAGGTTATCGATACATACTATCGGTTTATGCTTTTGTATACCTACGGTTTTTGTGACGTACTGCTATATTATAAAAAAAAGTTTTATACATTTTCTGAATCACAATAAAAAAAGACTTTTTGCCTTTAGCTTTTAATTTATGCATTGCCGCTGCCATTGATGTTTTGGGCCAATAACAGTGCGAGTGTATGTACCGGTATACACTACGAATAGTAGACCATGAAACAAAAGGCGTGGGAACTTTTTATCGACATGTTTATACATGAGTAGCTACTTTATTTCACAGTAATAGTTATTTTTATGTTATAAAAGAAATTTTATTTTAATTAACAGCTTTTGTATTGCAAAAACACAAAAAAAAAATAAGTTAAAAAAAAACTGGAAAAAATCGTAGCTACTCAATTAAGCGTGACAGCAAATTTTCGGTGTCTGTGGTCTGCTTTGATCAGTTATTCAAACGTTCGAATGTTAATTATTTTTGTCAGCAATTTTGTGGCGCAATGTTTCGTAACTTTTTTTTCGGCAGAGTTCATTGTACCATTGTAATTAGTTGTAACAGTTATGACAGTTTTTAACAAGCAGACTAGTATGTTGAAGACAATTTAATTTTTTTTTTTTAATAAAATTGAGTTTGGCTACTTAAGGCTGAAATTCTCAAATTTTTTTTCTTAATAATAAAAATAATTGTTTTTTGTTACTACAGCTATTATCCTACATAGCTTAGATGGTATACAAGTTTTGTCCCTAGATTTGTGTACCCTAAATATTGAGGCTGGAAAATGGACATTTCGGTTGAAACAACATAATTGATATGATCCACAAAGCTGAACTTAGAGTTATATATAACACAAAAATAACGTGTTAAATTAATAGTCTATGAGTTAAAATAGAGGGGGAGGGGGTCCGGCATAATCTCACCAAATCTAACCAAGGGGAGGAAGAGGGTCAAGGAAAACCCCTCGTCAACATTTTAATGCATAGAATTTACATTAAAAATTATAATTTAAATCTCACGGGAGGGAAGGGAGGTGTCCCGCCAGATCTCACCAAATATCACCAAGGGGAAGGGTGGACCGAATTTTCAAAAAACACCTCACGTAATTAATGGACATCCCCTAAGTTTGATATATGTACATATTTAATTTCAAAATACTATGGGGAATTAAAAATACTCAGCACATGATGATTGTGAGGGGGTGGAAAAATTATGAAACTTATACTTGCTTTTTTATAAAATATCATATAAAAAAATTCTACATATAATATTTGTAGAAAATGTTTATCAAAATATTCACAGTCACTTAACTTAACACTTGATAACATGACGTTGCTACATAAAATTGAAATCAATTACTCCTACATTTTATGTTCACTAATGCATTCCATTAGCATGCATTCGAAAATACAACAAATCTGAAAAAAAGGTTCCAATTAACGCCAACATAAAAGTAAAGTGAAATTCAAAGCATTAAAACTAAATATGAAAGTTTCAAGTTCAATTAATGTGATGTTTCATGGTGCTAATGCAGCCTAATGATGCGCATCATAAATGATGATGTAGCAGTATGAGATAAAAAGACCGCATTGGCAGTGAGTCCTTGAAAATATTAAATTGAATGTGGTAACAGCAGCAGCATCAGCACCAACAACAAAAACAACAATAAACCAGCAATCATAGTTTTACGCTCAAGTGAAGATTACTTGTGTGGGTTGAAATAGCAACAAACCGTAATTGCAACAAATTGAAGCTGATTTATAGCAATTTGTTGTTGAAAAGTAGCAGAGCAACATGTTGAGTCAAATGTTTGGGATTGTTGTTGCTGCCAACGGGATGGAAAAACTTGTTGCGTGAGAATTTTAATGGTTGTGCTCATTTGTTGTCACAAAAAATGTTTTGACACATTTTCTTACAGTCTGCTGTTGCTGACACAGTAAAATGTTTATAACATACAAAAATGTTGTTGCTGTTCTTTATATTAAAAATCATTGCTGCCTGTAAGCGTAATATAAATTTTTTTTTGTAATTTTTTGCTTCAATAATTTATATTTTTTAATGTTGTCAAGACGCACCCATATTAAATACCGTGAAAATATTTTTATCGTCTTCAGCATGTCTGCAATAGTAACAAGCAGCAGCAGCAACAAAAACAAATTTGTCCTCAATTCTGTGTTCAAAGCACGTTCTCGACTGTGTGCCTGCGTAGAGAGTGCGTTAAATTATTTTAATTAAAAGTCTTAAAAAAAAAGCAACACAACAACTAAGAGATTGATTTCGCTGCCAACATTTTTCATTTTTTATTTGTTTGTTAACTTCAGTTTTATGTTGCATATCGACAACTTTGTCTGCTGCGTGTTAAATTTTCACCTGTGCCGCGAGCTGTGCATCTGTCTGTCAGCAACGCTTAAATATTGCGGTGGAAATAAAAACATAGCAACAAAGTAACAAACCTGTTGCGACGTCGTTGACGCCTATTAAAATTCGAATATTTTTTTGAAAGTTTTTTTCTATCAATTCGTTGCAATACCGTTGTTGCTGCTGCTTTAATTAAATCAAGTTTTATTGTATGTGTATATGTTTGCTCTATATGTGTGCTCAACATTTTTGTGTTGTAATTTGAAATTGCTGCTGACTATGCTCCATTGCTTTATTTTTTTTGCCACCAACAGTGGTGTTGTGTTGCACCCAAGCGTTGTAGTTTTCGCTGCTGCTGCTGTTGCTGTTGCTGTTGCATACATCTTGGCGACGCATCAAAATTGCGTCTGGTTTCGCATATCACAGCAACAATCGCTACGTTTAACGTTGTTAATGGCAAAAAGTGCGTTTTTATGTTTTGCTGATAGCGGCAGTTAGTTACAGTAGAACAAAAAGTTGTATTATAATGAAAAAAAAAAAAAAAACTGCTATTGGTTTCAAAATTAGCGTCGCTTAATATTAAATACACTATGTTGCATTAAATAATGTTACAATGGTTACATTTATAGCCCTTCATCGATCATTTTTAATAATTTGCCTCAGGTTTACTTTGACTTCTCTAAGTTCTAGACCAGCGAATTTAACGAAAAATTGTGAGATCAATTTTAGTAATGCGACTAAGCTTTGTTTTACGTTTTAGACCCACTGATCGCATTGACTCCTAAGAAAAACATTGAAAAATTGCAAAAGTGAATAATAATAACTTATTTAATTTGCAATTGCTATGCTATTTTGTCCCATTGTATTCACATAAAAATAATTAAAATTTCTAAAACAATATAAACTCAGGTGAACTCGTACTGGATGTAATATGTACGTTCAGATTGAAAAATCCGACCACAGCGTCATTAAAAAAAGATTGCGCTACATGAGACGATGTGACTTTCACGCGACTACAGACAATTCAATGACATTGAAACGGCCAAGTAAAATAATTAAAAAAGAAGCAAACACTGACAGCAACAAAAAAGCTTATGAAAATGAGACTGCTTGGCTCTGTGTCTAAAAAGTTGCAAGTTCAGCAAAAAATAAGAAAAAAATGCTGTTAAAATATTGTACTTTAGTTTGTTTTAGTACAACGTACTTAAATGTTTAACATTTTTGGTATTTGACTTCTCGCAAAATCCACATCCAGTTGGTAAATATCCGGTACTTATGGGATATATGATTCATATGTTTGTGGAACATTATGGAATATGTGGCAAAATATTTCAGAAAATAATGATAAAATTCAATGACAAACATAATGGAACTTTAAAAAGATTGAAATTTTTTAATATGAATAAAAACCCTAACATAAAGTATCTTCCGGAAAGAAAAACCTAAAGTAATGTTTTCTGTTGACTGAAACATCATTTTTGCACACTTGAACTCTCAAAAAGGAGCATAGTAATATCTAACGAATTTTGTTGATAGATAATAAATATTTTAAAAACCTATCAACCAAATACATTTATTTGAAGGAAACATGCTCCTTTCTCAGTGTAGAAATATTCTTGCAATCTCTATTTCTAGCGTACATTTTTTTTATCTTCTTCTCTGAATTCCATTTTAATGCTTTTGATGACAAGTCAAAATAAATAACGTCGAGGTTTAAATGCGCCTTGTACATTTTATAAGCTTTTTTAGCTCTAAACTATTTTTTTTTCTAAAAATGTATTTTTCAATTTTAAATTTGCATAAATTAAAAGAAACAACATCAATTAAAAGTCTAAATTAATGTTTATTGAGGTATAAAAGATGCCTTCAATATCACTAGTGTTTTGACACAACAACAATAAAAATCCACATGAGCCTTAGAAACAGACGAATAACATAAAAAATCACCTTAGAGTTAACAATGGCAAAGCAGAAAAACTATAAATTTATTACATTATGAAGCCTCACAAATTAAACTGGGCTTGGGTTTTGAAGTAAAGCACGTGGCCAAATAGCTGTGAAGGCAACAAAATCAAATGGCATACCGATATTTTTCTATGCTTGAAGCGTTTAGCACTTTGAAAACTGTGATGTTTAACACAGCGTGCCGCTGCTGCCAAAAAAGTAAATTAAAAATAAAAAAACATGCCAAAATTATTTTAATTTATTTGACAGCATCTAATATATTGTGTTAATGTTGGGTTCATCAATTTTTTTATTTTTGTATTTTTGAGTTGGGTTTTATTTTGCTTCGGTTTGTTTTGTTTTTTGGGGCATAAAATTAGCATAAATTTAAGCACGCCTACGCATTCCGCTATTAATTAAAATTTTTGCTAAATACTTGGGCGATTTTTTAATAGAAAGTAACATAAGGGCTTGACGTTTTTTAGAGAGTTACGTTTTTATTGTCATCAGATGATTTTTATTATTATTAAGTGCTGAAAGTTGTAATTTTAATATACATATTTTATTTTTATAAAACTTTAAATTTAAATTTCTAAAACACAAATTGTTTTTTTGTTCATTTTCAGAAATAAACCACACTTCATTGGGTAAGTAAAAATATTGGGTCAAGTCTTAACTACAAGAGAAAATACATTTTACCAGCAATGTCCTCGTTACATACTCTAGTCTAAATTAAAGTCCAAAATACAATAAGACTTTACTTATCAGACAAATTAACTCTTTCTTTCACTGCTAAGTCTAAAAATTTTGATATATCCAATTTTTCTTCTTTGAGCCTCTTCATTGAGAAATCGATCTGGTTCAATTTTGCGAATGCTTCACTTTTTATATATAAAGGCTTCCTATTTTTTTCACCAAGAAATCAAAACCTTCGTTCACAGAATATAAAATTTCATGAAATATAGAAAGGTTTTTTCTGAACTTTTGACTTTAATAACTTTTTTAATGCTTTTTTGATAATGCTTAGTATTTTTTGATTTATACGTATAATTTACAAATCGATACAAGTTCATCTGTCGATACTATTGCATTTTATTTAACTTTTATAAACTTTTTTGATACTCTACGACCCTATTCTTTATATATTTTTTCTTCGATACAACTTCAATCTTTCCATACTCTCAATTTTTTTTTTGGTAAGCTTTAAACTCATCAACTTTTTACAGCATTTTTATTACTTTCCGATATTTTTCGATTTTCATTGACTATTTGGGTACTTATGTATAAGGTATTGTAAGACCACCCTTTGACTTTCATCAATTTTTCTGTTTTTTTTTCGATACTGTTTGATATTTTTGGATTTATACCTAAGTGCTTTTTTCGTTAAAAATCATTCAACTTTTTCGATACTACCATTTCAAACATAACTAATTTTATGAACTTTTTTGATTCTTTTCGACTTTATTAGAAAACTTCGGTACTTTCGATTCTTTTCAACTTTATGATACCTTCTTTTCGATACGTTAAGCTCTTATCGAATTTTTGCATATTTTTATATATTTTTCAGTATTTTTCTGCTTTTCTCGACTATTTTAATACTCTGCGACTTTTCAATACTTTTCGATACTATAGGGTGTTTTTTTTAGAGTGCCTTACTTTCCAAAATGGATGAAATGTTAGAAATTTCATAAAATCTAACAATCAGTAAACTTCTTCGTTTTATCACAAATAAGTTGACACAGCAACAACGCTTCAAATTGTGAAAATTTACTTAATTCACTGAAATTTAAATTTTATATTCACTCAAAATTAACATGATTTATTACAATTAAGGAATCAATTAGCGGCCAAGATCGCGTGATTTGACATGATTGACTGGATTATTTGTTATAGCAACAAATGTAGTTTCTGACTTGTGCTAATAAACCAGCAATAATTGACATTTGAAAATCCACATAACTTGTGTTATTTCGGAAATAAGTGCTCAACTGCTCGAAAAAATGTTCTAAAATTTGAACGCCAGACTGTGCTATAAATTGGCTAGTTACGGTACTCATTTTCACAAAATTATATCTAATATCCAATATTTAGACATTTGGACAATTTTTCACGTTTTTTTTTTTAATTCAAAATTACGGCATTACCAGCACACCTTGAAAGTTTGTATGAACCCTCGATTAATATTTTTTATTAAAAAAAAAATCATTAAGATAGAAGCTCTTGTGAGCAATCAATATAAGCTTAAGCGATAAGCCAATTTAAATTATCTTCTTGCACAAATTTATCAAATTCATTTAAAATAATGTGTATTTCTTTAAAATATTTTGCTTATAATCTTAGAAGAGCAGTTAAAAAAATTTCAATTCAACTCTGTTGGAGAGAAGCAGCAAATGTACTTTCTCCTTCCGGTGACACAAAATGTAGTCCACGAGTGGGAAGTGAAGATAATTATTTTGAAGAGATATATTAATTAAAAATATGAATATTAACTTATAATGAAATAAACGAAATTCGCATATTTAATAAACATTACTTAAATGTTTGAATTTTGCAATGGCAAAGTACGTGACGCACTCAGACAGTAAAATTGCAAGCATTTTAAAACATCAAATGTTGTTGTAGACAGGTGTCAACATTTACTAAAACCAAATGAAATTTCAGCAAGAGTGGGCGCTTCTGTCAAAATTCAACTTAATTAACTCGTCAATACGGTAGAGTTAGTGTGTTTACTAACGACTTGAATGTAGGTTTTTCATTATTTAAAATGCACGCAATGTGATGGAAAATATCAGTAGTGCCTACGCAAGAATATAAAATGCAATATTAAAATAAATGTATCTTCTTAGGTATATGTGGTATATGATAATATTGGTCAATGCTATATAACCTAAACATAATACCGAGTTTCCGTTTTAAATATTTAAGTCTGAGCTCTTCGATATGTCTGTGATGTGCCTTTGTTATGTCAACTTTCATTGAATGAATATGCTTGATTTCATTGTGTAAAATGTTGCAATATTTTCTGTCACTGTCATCATAGTGACACAGCTACTGAAAAAGCCGCCAGAGATGAAAGTGAAATTTGTTTGCCTTTGAAATAAAAAATAAAATTTTATTGTTGTTTATTGTTGTCTAGTTGGCTGTCGGATTTTTAACTTTGCTCCTAAAAGAGCTAACAATAGAAATGCGTTGTTTAATCGTTTGAGTTAGGTAAAATTGGTTAAAAAATATTGTTACCAAATTCCAATAAGGGATATAAAAATGATGATTTGAGTTGAAAATAAAAATGTTTTTTATCGATTTTGTAAATTTTACTATTTTTTTATTATTTTTGTTTTAACCATTGATTTTTATAAACAATGAAACAAGTTAAGCAATTCACTGCTACACAGTATACTAAGCATTATCTGAATTTCTTAGGTGAAAGCAAAGAACTTAGCTATCGCACATGGGGGAAATTGGCCGTAGGAAGAAGAAAATTTCACCGATTTTTTTTATTTCTTTTACTGAAAATGTTTTGCAATACCGGAAGAGCTTCTTAGGAAAAATCAAAATATTTAAAAAGCGACTCATAAATTAAACATCAATCTGATAAAAGTTTCGTGATGCTTTTTCTATGAAGTTATATCTGCAATGGGTGCGACAATATGACATTCGGCAATGGTTTATCCTGGAACTAGCTCACCTGTCATAAAGCACAAATTCGGCACAAATTCGTTATCGAATTCGAAGGTTTTCTGGAATAATTCTGTGGCAATCAGGAAAAACAGCTTAAGTCGATCTGTGATAACAAGACAAATCAACGTAAGTTGTGTGTATGAGCATGTAATTTACTCTGTTCCGCTTTGTCATCAAAGATCGACTTAAGGTGTTTCTCCTTATTGGCATAGAATCTATGATAGAAACTTTTGTACTCAGAATTTCTTTCTCACTAGTGTTGAATACTACCAACTCAAAACTGTCAAAAATTTTCCGAATTGATCATAATCGTAGCTATCGTTACTCCAACGCCATAAGCGAAAACTAACGAAGTCTACTAGTTTAATTTTCCACAAAATTTGTGTCGAGTGTGTTAATAAACGTCTCAGCAAAGCATTGTTGAAAATATTTTATTTTTTTAAATTTTTATATTCGGCCCCAGTGTGCGTCATCATCAGCGATACCAACTTAACCTATGTTTATCTCATCAAAGTAATGACTCGCCAAGAGACTGCAACTAATGTTGAATGTTAACATGACAAGCTTTCGGCAGAAAATCTAACAGCGGACTAGAAATAATGGTGAAAAAAAATACAACAATTTTCAACTTAAGGTTCCAATTGTTCCAAAGTAGTCGGTCGACATCGTCATCATAGTCGTCGGCTGACTGTGTCGCCACTTGATTGTGACTGACAGCATAATTTATGGTTTTACTTTCAATCAGATTCCGCAGGGTTCATTTGAGAGATTGTGTGTAAATTTATTAGGGTGGGAAAAAAATGTAAAATTAAGTTCTTTGCTGCAACTATAAAAGAAAATTGATATTAAGAGCGATTTTATTGACTTTGCTTAAGATTTCACGCTTAAGCATTTGACTTTCTTTATTGGAGTCCATATTTAGTTTTTAAATCTTCTCCTCAAAAGTTTTTTTTTTAAATTTTTTTATTTAAATTTAAGCTATGACAATTTTTGGTTTTTTAAGTGTGATTTTTCACACATTTTTTTATTGATTTTATACACACGCTATACCAATCGTATTAGTCTTAAACTTTTCGATTTTTCTTTTCCATAAGCAGCTCTTTTAAGTTTCATAAATATAATTTTTCATAACACCCTTCAATTGTCGGCTTCAAAATAACTACACAAGAAATGTCGATTTCTTGAAGAATTGCGCGCAGTTCAAAAAACATTGGACAACAATTGGCTGGACGCTGACGGCTGGCAATGCGTTTTTAAGTACCGCTGGGAGCAACATCAACTAAAGAGCCTCAAAAAAAAAAATGTGTGCAGAATTTTGCATAATCTCTAATGAAAAATATAGTGATTTTTGATTTCATGCTGGCACGAGCGCTGCCGCGAATGATAAAATGATAAAACAAAAAAAAAAACATTTTAACGAACAGCTGTGATAATGCTGACGCTGAGTATAAAATGATCTTGAAAATCTAAGACGGATTTATGCTTCAATTTATTTCTTCATTAAGATCGACTCGATTGTTTGATTTGGTTTGGCTTTAGTTTTGATTTAGAAAGCAGCGAAGCGGACCACCCAATGAAAGTTATTAGATTTGTGTTGTTCAATTTTGAGTTCATGATCTTTGCTTCTGTAGAAATGGTAGCCCAAGGGTGAAAGGTTTTTTTTTTTGTTTTTAATGCGCAGCATTTCTTTGATGATTTTTTGATTTGTTTGATTGTTGGTTATGTGGTTTTGAGAGCACTTACAATTAATTCCCAATTAAAATGTGGAGTTTTTTTTTTTAATTTTAAATTTCTGTGCTGCTAACTTCTATCATATATAGTAGTGAAGGAGAAATAGGAAATCAAATAGAAAAAAAGTTGAGCGAAGTGTACTAATTTTGGTTACAAGCTCGTGAATCCATATTTTTTGAGATGAAAAAAAGTTTAGTAAATTGGCATATAATAAGATATAAAAAGGCGACCGAGAGCTCATTTTAAAGCTTAGAGCGCCTTCTTTCCAATTCATATGGCCAGAGAAAAATCGAGTATCCAGAAAGGATCGGGTCATATCTTGGCTCAAATTCTAGCTGATGGACGTTCGTAAATAGCTGATTTGGAAAGTTGACAAAATCCAACATGGCGGATCCAATATGGCGATCAAAAATCTAAAATGATGGCCGAATTTTTGAAAACCAACCGAGTTGCACCAAATTTGGTATACGGCAAATTTTAAGGTCACTGACTACAAATCCAAGGTCAAATTTGCCAAACTTAAAATGGCGGTTCTAAGATGGCCACATTATACTAAATTTGTTGTTCCGGGGGTTTTTGGGATCGCCAATTGTGAATCTGGGGTACGATCTCCAAAATTTCCAAATTTAAGATGGTGGATCCATCACGGCGGACATATTTTTTGTAAATCAACCGATTTGTACGAAATTTCGCATATGGAGACTTTGAGGGTTATTGATTACGAACCTAAGGTCAAATTTTTAAAACTCAAGATGCTGGACCCAATAGTGAATTGGGTTATTGAGTTTCCGCCATATTGAATCCACCATTTTGAATCTGAAAAATCGAGGTTAGGTGATATCAATTGGGTCCTTAGATCTAGTGATTTGAGAACGTTGAACTATTTTTTTGTAGGAATATGTCTTAGTTACAGCCCCAATTATGCAAAAATTATCTCAAAAGAGTTGAGTTCTGCAGAGGACTTGTAAGGAACATTTCAATTATATTGTGTTTCATATATCTTTGGCACTAAGGCAAAATGAGTTAACTCCATTTTCAGTGATTTTGAGACATTGATGTGCAAAGTTTTAATAGCGTATATGTAATAGAGAAAGAAATTCTGAAATAACTATGGAATTGCTCGCTAAAAATGTCTAATTTTTTATATAGAACAAAACTTTAATTCAAAATAAATGGAATGACATGCATATCTCGATTTTGCTCAGGAATGGAGTTAATTCGATGGACAAATATAATGGCAAGGTCCATATAATATAAAGAAATATAATTTAAAAGAACTTAAATTTTAATTGAATTTTTTAAATTTTACTTTATTAAGCACAAATTGAATAACTCTGTATTACTTAAGTTCACACCTGACACCTCGAGTGCTTGCGCTTAATCATTTTTTATATCACTCTGATCAGCAACAAATTATTTTGCTTAAAAAACAATTTGTTTGTTAACATTTTTCAGGGTCAACATATAAAATATCATAAGTGATGAGTTTGCGATCTCTTGCGATCACAGGCAAAGTAAGTAGTTGCCAGTTACAGTACAAACACATGTATGTACATATGTCTGTCGCTACAATTGTTGATCTGTGCATAGATAGCCTTGCCATGAATGAATGAATGAACGAATTGATGAATAAATTCCTAGTGTTTTGTTGTGGTTGCACTAGTACATATAGTAAATATAAGTTTTACTTCGTGCCAGTTATACCTGATTATTTAACAAGGCATGCCAAACTAATGCAAACGTAGTATTATAATGCTGATTTTATAGCAGGTGTGCATTTTTCAAATATCTGCAAAATGATAGATGATGCGAGATCTTAATTTTAAAGTAATCTGCTGCAATTTGAATCATATCAAATGAGAGAGATTCTTAAAAAAGTTTCATTATATTGAAGAAATGTAAGCCATGTAATTATTTTCTCATTTAAAATCAATAGTGCTCACTGTTTTTTTTTGCATTCAAAATATGTTGATTTCTGTTTGCTAACTACCTGCGTGTTCGTTTCTATTTTTAAAATTATGCCTTCAAGTGTTAAGTAAATAATTGCTCCGCCTGTGTTATGCCCTGACCATCATATTAGTAACCCATCTTATTAGTATGCCAGCAGCGTACATTTGTTTGGTTCTGTTGGCGCTTTGTTTGTGACATCAAGTGTTTTGTTTACCAATTATTAAATTAAACCTATGCGCAACACCCAATGGGTTAAATAAACATAAAATGTTAGAATTTATGTGTTCGCTGATAGGGAGTATAATCCGAGCTACGATTCGAATGCGGCGAACTTCTCTTGGGACAGATTGTCGTCAAAATAATTTTTATGAATCATGTAATCATGTAGCTAATACCTGTTTGCTCCGATGACTTCGAAAGAACATTTGTGTAATACACATTTTACAAATTTAATTAGTTTCAAAAAAATATGTTTATTTGATTTTATCATCATCAATAATAGGTTCTCACATTACATTTGCACTAAGGTGTTTTGCTTAATTGGGTGTGTCTTTATTCAAAAAAGGATTGTGTAGAGTGATTTTCCATGTGAAACAAATTACGTTTTTTGCTCCATAATTTTGCAATAAATTTTTATGGCTTTCATACTCATATATAATATACTCGTACTAATATGAAGATAAGTAGTAAATTTTAAAGGTCAAAATATTGAGTACACTTAGTCGTAGCGTTTGGATAGGCACAGTGTCACATGAAGTTTTTGAGATGTACATATGTTTATTCAGAGCTTAACAACTCTAAAGAATTTTCTAAATAATAAATTTAGAGACATTAGGCGGAAGGGTTCGACTGGGTAATTAATTCATTTACATATGGTATCTTCCAGAATTATAGTTTTCGATCACTCTTTCGCTTAATTGGTGTTCTATTTCGCCGATGGCAGCTTCAATGTTCGCTTTGAAAGTTGGAATTGTTTGTGAATGGTAGCGTTGACCTTACACTTAATATAACCCTAAGCGAAGCAGTCTAACGATGTTAAATCACAAGACTTTGGTGGCCAATTGGTGTCTCCAGAATACGAAATCACGCGACCAGGGAACTTTGTCTGCAATAACTCGATTGTCTCGGAACTGGTTTGGCATGTAGCGCTATCTTGTTGAAAGTAGAGGTGGTTCGTGTCCATATACTCCATCTCCGGCGATAACAAATTGTTTATCATACGACTGTAGCACACTCCATTAACTCCGCGCTAATCATTCACCCTTTGTTTATGAGTGCATTGTATTCTCCTGAATCACTGGCGCGTTTGCGGATCCCCAAATGTGGCAATAATACTAATTAATGTAACCGCCAATGTGCAAATGAGTTTCTTCAGAAAACACGATATTTTTTTTTGCAAAAATCACCGTCTTCATTCATGTTTTCCAAGACACAATCAGAGAACGTACGGTCCTGCTAGTGGTACGCTGACAGCAGTTTTTGATTTAATTGGACCTTCTACGCATGCAGAGCCAAGTTCTTCGTTAATTTTCGCTTCCGTGTGGATGTGGAGAGTTCGAGCTCTTGAGCACGGTGACGACTTGAGGTGCTTGGGTCGTTTTCATCAATTACCTTAACGATATTTTCGGTCCAGGGAATTTTCGTAATTAAATTCAAAGATTTTTATTTTTTCTTTCAGTGCGTAGCGTTCAATGCTAAATTTCTTGCATATATAGATGTCAAACATTTGACAACTATCAAACAAATTGCTATCAAATAATAAGCCGTTCTAAGCCTATTTACAACTTTTGTTGATGCACCCAGTATATTTAGGAGCTTTCCCATCGATTGTTGCATCGGCATAAGACGTGTGTTACGGGACGTTTAATAATTTATATATATTATAAACGAATAATCAATAATGGTCAACGCTGCCACACTATCCAACTATAATCTAATGCAACAAAAACTTAAAAATATTTGGGTTAAATCAAATATTCTATGCATAATTTTAGATAATTTGAAAAAGAAAAAAAAAAAAAAAATAAGTAGAATATAAAAAATTCCCAAAAAGATTTTGATTTATGTGTTGGTATCGTAAGCAAAAAGTAAAGATGAAAAACATTCTTGCGAGTGAAAGCACATGCGAGATACTCTAAAGAGAAAAATAAGTTCTTATGTAAATTATACGATTAATTTAAGCATAAAAATTGATTATCATAAATACGAAACATTGTTGTTTCGAATTTTAAATTCCCAGTATGCTAAAAGTCTTAATAAAAACTAATGCTTCAGCTTCATTAAAGATGGCAGCTTAGAAACTCAAGTGATACTATAATGGCTTAGAAAGGATTTGAATCAAGAAATTTTTTATTAAACAAAGCGGATTTGTTGCATCTCCATACTACGTCGATTGAGTGCTCTAATTATTTTACCTAAACTTATTAAAGAGTTTCTCCAAGAAATGGCCAAAAGCTGTTGCATTAGAAGCAGCAACGCAGTAGGATCACAACAAGTCAATTTATTAAAAAAAAAAAATAATAAAAATTAAAACTTATCACCGTAGTCTACATGAAATTCGAAGAAAATCAATGAAAAAAAAAAAAAAATTCATAGTTGACGTGTTTTACATACGCAATTTTCTGGTTTGAAACTCGTTGCACTACATTATACTCGTACTCATAACTTAAGCTGATCGTTACAATTTTTTACTGCACGCAATTCAAATTAAATGCGTACTTGGTATCGAATGGATGCATGGTACGCATTATATGATTTTCTCTATGAAGCGTACTAACAGGTTGCACGAACGAGCATTTTATTTTTTTTTTTTTTGATGTTCGATGTTAAAATATGAAATTGCAATACGTACGCCGTATTATTTCAACATTTTATGTGGAATTTAAATTAGGCGATATCTTGGCTTTTTATTTTTATTGTTATGCCGCTTTTCCTCGTACATGTTGAGAAAATTGAAATTAAATAATAAATTATTGATTCAATTTGTTATTTCAAGGCACATTTTTATCTGAGATATAGTTCGCATATCAAATGCTTCTCAAGTTAAAGCCGTTACCATAGAACAAATAATAATTTTTTTTTGTCATAAAAACGAATTAAATCGTAGAGTAACTTCTAAGTAGTTTGTTGACCCAAACATTTCAGTTTATGTTTATTATTTTTATTTTTATTGCTCTTTATTACTTCACTCTGTTATCGTTTGTTTATTTAATTCCTCATCATTATGCCTGCTTTTGTGATTTTTATGCAAATTTATGTTGACATTCAGTTTAAATTTGTGATGAATTTATCACGAAAGTTTTAAGCAAAAAAATTATTTTTTTGTTTTTAAATTTGTAGCGCGTTAAGAAACTTCTGTTAGCTAAAACTACTAGCACTGGCTGTTGGGTTTTATTTGAGTAAATGTACCATATGCATAATGAATAAAAAATATTCGGAATTGAGTTTTCTTTGATAACCGTGATCTGGTGCACTCTAATTTGCTTCCAGAAGGACAAATGATAAATAAGGAAGTACCAGAAAACCAAGGAGAAAAAGGGAAGACACTAAAATTTGCGAGATATGCCGTAATTGGTCTTAAATTTTAAGGCGGTAACACAATAACGTAACGTTAAAACTTTTTATCATGGGCAATATATAAAAACATTGTACGCACATATAACTTTTTCGCAGACATAGTCAAGCAAACAAAACATTTAACACCCACAGAATTAGTCAGCGAAAAAGCTATATGTGCGTATAATGTTTTTATATATTTCCCATTATAACGAGTTATTACGAAAATAACGGCAAAACAAAAGTATACAGAGTGCAAGCATGATTTGCATAAATTATTTTGAAACGTTGCTTTTGTAATTTGCTTTGAAAATAGTACCGTAGAGTGGCTTGGTAATGATGAAAAAAAAATTGACAATTCGATTTTGGAAAAAAAAAATCTAATGATCTCAAATGTCTTTTAGCGTGCATTAAGCTCTTGCCATTTCTCTCTCATATTAATAAAAATCCACAAAAAAATTTTAAGCATAAAAACCTTTGGGGGAATATGTATCCTCTTATATCCTCTGAAAAATAACCTATATATAATCTTCAACCAATTCCGAGTTTTGAAGTTCGTCCGACTGCATGGTTTCAAATAGATTTAGTCCGTATATTTTAGAAAATTTGTTAAAAATTCATTGGATTTCTCTGCATTACAGTTAAATACCACGAAACCAGTTACCTCCAATGAAAAACCTTAGCAAATATATTGGATTTTCCATTCTAAAGTGTAATGGGTTAAACAAATAAGTCTATTTAAATAACAGGTATTCGACTTTTTTGCTTGAAGCGTTCAAACTATTAAAAAAAATAACCTTAACGCTATTGCGAATTAATCAAATTATTGAAAATATGAGAGACAATACACTTAACTATATTATATCATATTTTTATTTGCATTATTTATATGCTTAATTTATGAAGGCATTTGTTAATACAACAGTTTGCTTATAAAGAAATATTTGTGAAATATTTTGTTTATCTCAAATGACAAAAGTTTCTTATTTCAAAGGAATTTGTGGCAGTTTATTATTTATCTTATTGTTTTTAAGTTTCATAAAGCTTGACAACATCTAAAGACAATCAGTCACTCTTCTTTGAATTCAAGTAGTTAAAGATTTGAAACTTTTATCTAAAATGTTTTGCATATTTGTTTATTAATAAACAGCATTATTCTGAGTAAAAGCGTGCGAAGGCATATAAATATTTCTTTTATTTTGAAAAATATTAAATTATTATTAAAAAAATAGTGAAAAAGTTGCTTCAGTTAACATTAATTGAAAAAATTATGTCATGTATGTACATATGTTGATGATGTGATCAAAACAAAAGAAAAAAAATTTGTCCTGTTTCATTTTCCACAAAACATATTGGGAGTAGAGACTATAGCCCTCAATCTAACACTCATCGAATCACATACATTTTTGAGTAAAATTTCGATCCGAATCTAATATTTTCGCGGTGAAAACAATTTTGTTGAGATTGCAAAGTCCGCGGGCTATTTAAATCAGAGATTCCAAGTACTTTTAGAGTAACATATTAGGGATTTTTTTTGACAGATTGACTTAGCTTCTTCTGGAATTTACTTTTTTGGTACATTAATAATTATGTTAGATCATCTTAGCAAGATGATGGTATTCTAAATTCATATGTGACCTTTGTGGATTATTTGGAACAATATATCGTAAATTTTTCAAATAATATAAAAGTATAAAACAGTTTAGATTATTTTCAAAAATTCTTTAAAAATAGAAGGCGTTATGGTGCCCGGTTAAAATTTTAATACAAGATAGCTAATTTAACAATAATTAACATATCAAAAAATAAAGGAAACGAATAGAGACCAATATTGAGATAAAATGTGCGATAAAGTTAATAGAGGAAGCTGATTTCATCTGCGTCTTTTGCTCATTGACATAACTTCATTTTTTCTATGGATATTAAAATGAAATTTTTCTAAGAAAATTTATGAGTTAGACCCCATCACATTGGGTACTTCATTGCAGCACTGGGCGTCTCATCAGCGCCGTTTGTCTTGCATCGTACTATTGTCATTGTCTGCATTACTAAATGGGCTAATCACTCTACAAACATTTTTTGCTGACCGCTGTGAAATCGGATGATTCGAAATATATTTAACTGGCTCTTCTTATCCCCCCCTCTTTTCTCACTTTCTTACAACTCAATACTTATTGGTAGATTTTTTGCCAACAAAATACTTTGAGTATCTACTTAAGTTTCTGATAAATACATTAAAGGTGGTTTTCGTACAGCATTTTTGCTAAGAAAAATTAAAAGAACTATCTATTTCAATATTATACACTGCTTGGGTATAATTTAACACACCCTGCAGCAAAAAATATTTGCAAATTTAAATAAAATAATTTTTAAATAGCAATAGTTAAAGTAAATTATAGGGTGCGTCTTCAGTTAGAAGAAGTAAAATCATCTTGAATTAATTTTGATTAATTATTGTGAACAGTTTTTAACACAATTGCTTTGCTTTTATGTGATTTATATCACACATGTGATTATCATTTCAGAAAAATAAACAAATATTTTAGTAATTTTCTAGTATTCATCTACTTAAAAGTGCTATAACACTCTAGGCTTGCTAGCAGCGCCACCTTTTCAACATCACGCTCTTAATTATATTTGAGTCATTATTTTTTCTTTAACTTTTTTTAGTTGTTTTTTTTTTCTTTGTAAACCTAACAATATTGAATCCAGCTGTGTGCGGGGCGGAACAAAAAAAAAAAAAAAAAAAAAAAAAAACAGCCTCATCATTAAGAAATTCATCATCAATTTCATTATCAGCAACAGCAACAAGAGCATCATCATGTCTTCGCTGACAAAATTCTGTTGTTTGTTGTAGTTTGTAGCAACATTTTTGTGTTTTGTTGCTTTTGTTAATAACATGTTTCATTTCTTTAATTTATTTTCTTCGTTTTTAACTATTTATTTCTGCTGTTTTGGTATACTATTACCAGGTATGGTCATTTGTTACCCTTGATGTTGATTACCACTTAAGACGCAGTCATCGAGCTGCTGCACAGTGCACAAGCCAAAAGTTTTTCTTTGATTTTTTCACTTAACCAAAAAATTTTCTTTAAATTCAGTTTTGTCACGTCGTGTTTTTTAAATGTCACTGGCGCCAAAAAACAAAAGAAATGTTTCTTGTTAAGAGATATGCAAAGTGACAAAATGCTGTTTTGTTGTTATTGCTGTTGTGTATACATGTTGCTGCAGACACGTACCAATGTTAACATTTGTTAAGAATAATCTTTAAAAAATGTGTATTTTTGGCAATAAAAAACATTTCTTATGATATTATAATTAAAAATAATTTATTTTTTATCTTAAAAAATAAAATTTTATGTTTTACACGTTTATTTAATTTGCTTATCTGACAAATTAATTATTCTCAAAATTTTACTTCCAGTTCATTTATCATATGCAAGAGATTCTTATAAAAAAAATGTTTTTTTTTTTTGCCTAACAATGGCTACATACACCAATTAACTGAAAAAATTCTCATTTTGCTTTTGGCGATGCGTTGGCAACAATCAGTTTATTTTCTAGCGCCTCTGCTTACAACGAGACATTATAAATGACCGCGACATGCAACACATTAAAGTAATAATAAAAAAATATACATTTTTTTCAAGTTTTTCTACAACTATGTAGTATATATTACTACATACTACATTAAATTAGCATTTTCGTTGATGATTTTGCTGCAAGTTTTTCTATGAACACGTTTTTCTAATAACTTGTGGAGAAAGTTTCATTTTTTTTCTTTAGTTAATTTTAAGCTAGCTATTTATGTTATTAGTTTTAAGGAAAAACAAAAAAAATATTGATTTGTTAAAGAAAATTTTAATATTAATCATAAATTATGTTTAAAAAGTTTCTGGCAGCAGTGAGAGACAGCAGACTTAAGCAACGAACGTGATAAGGATTAATGTTTGTTTATTGCTTATAAATTTGGGCTTTTAAATTTTATGTTTTGTTTTCTTTTTTCATTTTAACCCACTTTGAGATTGTATTTGCTGCGTTTAATAGCTTATACTTAAACCATTCTTAAGTTAAGATTTAAAATTATAATTTAAAAAGGGAACTGCATAACTAAGTGGTCTTTTAAAAGTCTTTAATAATTAAATTTTTCCAGCATGTAAAACGTTATGAGCTATTAAAGGAGCATGCTTATTTTAATTATATTCTTTTTATATGGCTCTTAATAAATAATACCACATATTTTTTGGGGTATTTATAATGAGAAACATTTAAGTTAGTTGATA
The DNA here is from genome assembly GCA_963662105.1 of Meiosimyza platycephala. NCBI lineage: Eukaryota > Metazoa > Arthropoda > Insecta > Diptera > Lauxaniidae > Meiosimyza > Meiosimyza platycephala. Next base: position 24,436,874 of record OY759208.1, read on the forward strand.
TAACTCATGGTAACAATATCTCACTACAGACTTTTCTTTAGAGATCTTGATTTAAAGCAAAAGAAAATTTTTTCCAACATATCAAGCAGGCATAAAATCGAGAACAATGATATTTGGGATGACATCTATTGTCAAAGAAACTAATATATTTCCTCGTATTAAGTAAATAGTTAAAGCGAATGCAACGAGATTTAGCACAAAGCTATTAGTGTGCTTATTAGGGTGATTAAAATTTTTGTTTTTTATTTCAGTCAGGTTCAATAGTAGCAGGCAGGCCCGGATTTAGAAATCTGCCGCCCTTAGGCCAGTCAGAAATTGCCGCCCCCCTTTACTAGTAAATATAGAAAAAAAATTTGTAATTTCAAAAGTGAGGAATTTTTTTTTTTTGCTTGTTAACAATTTTAGGTAATTTAGTGCATACAATCGCAGTATTTGCACTTTTTTCCTCCTGTGTAAATAAATTAAAAAAATTAAAAAAAAAAAAGTTTCAAGTTCCCAATATTTGCCGCCCCTAAAATCGTGCCGCCCTAGGCCCAGTGCCTAGTGTGCCTCTAAGGTAAATCCGGCGTTGGTTGCAGGTACACGAAAGAAGAATTCTGATGCAATTTGAGCTCATAATAATAATATTTACTGGTGGCTCATCGAGCTTTGTAATTTTCAATACGATTTATATGGGAAAGTATGCCTTATTAGACAGTTTCTGGTAAATCTCGTAAAAAAAGTCTCTCACGAACGAAACTAATTCCATCGGAAAGAACATAAAATTTTTTACAAAAAAAAAAAAATTTTTTTCTCATTCTTCGAAATATCCTTAAATTTTGAAAGCTAATAAACTAACGAAATATTATCTCCATGAAAAAATAACAAGTTACTTTTTTATAGACAATTTTATAATTTTTCTAATGGGGTTTATCTCGCTTCTGTAAAATTGTTTCTTCACGAGATATAGAGACAATTGTCTAGTAAACCATTTCTTCCCATACAAATCGTATGGAAAACAAAAAAGCTCAAATTGCACCAGAATTCTTCTTTCGTGTACCTGCTATTATTAAACCTGTTTGAAAAATTTGAATCACCCTAGTGCATATATTAGTTCTATAGGTGTTGCCACGCCCTCTTCTCAGTAGCACGCAAATATCCAAATCAATACAATAAAACTTGATTGCTAGGAAGAGTTTGATTGCATTCGCCTTGACTGTTTGCTGAATGCGATGAAAAAGGTTTATCCTTTCAGAAGGTAGATGTCACGCCCACTTGTGTCATTCCATTAATCCCTCAATTCCATTTAATTTAGTTAAACAAACATATCTACATCAATTATTTTAAACAGCGCAAATCAATTTATTTCATGCTTTATAGTCTATGTATAAAGTTTTTTTTAACTGGCAATATAATAGAAATACTAATTGCAAACCCATTGCTTACTAAATGAACATCAGCATAATTGTCAATGAACAGTTATGAAATTCCAAACAATTTTAGTACAAATAACATATGACATGTGCAGTAAATGTCTTTTTTCTTTTTGTTGCTACCACAGCTGCGGCAAAGTGTTTAATAAACATTACCAACTACCAAGCAGCTGAAATAAACAACATTTTGACATTTGCATCAAAAAAAGAAGCAAAAACAGCGCACAAAAGCAGCAGCAGCAGTAAAAAGTTTATGCACAAGAATGACCAATAAATTAGCTGCACTTGTTGTTGTTGTTGATTTTTGTTGCACTACCAAAAGCTTCAAATGCATGTGCAATCATGATTGCCATCAAAAGTCAACAAATGTGGCAATTAAGTGAAAAATATGACGGCAACAACAAGCGTTGACCAGAGAGCATTAGTTGATGTCATTTGGTTGGTTGTGCATTGCAAGTGCTTTTGGTGCCTGCCACTTGCTATGCTGATGTCAAAAAATTTTAATGCGTGCGTTTTTTTTTTGTTGCTTCACTGCATGTTGCAAATTAGCAGGTGCAAGAAATTAGATTTAGTGGTGTCAGCAAAACAAAAGACTTTGGCAACAAACTTTATTTTTATTTTCGCATACGAAACTTAATTAGCCTTAATTAGACTTAAATAAGTATTGAATGAAAATATTTATGAATTAAAATTTTTATTTTGTTTTTTTTTTCTTCTTTTACAGCAATGATGCTTTTCAACAATTCATGAGGAAGAAGTAACTTTTCTTTTCACAAGCAATATAATGGCAAATTACACAAAAAATAAAATGGCTTCCCCTATGACAACGACAACGCTGTATGCTCGTCCGCAACAGCAATCAACGTCAACAGCATTATATGCCACAAGCACACCGGTGACGCCACAAACTAAACATTATCCACTGGTAGGTGGTCTACAGACAGAACGTTCACGTATTTTAGATTTTTTGCATGCGCCCAATTTGCTGGCGAATACAGCATTGGAGCCGACATCGAAGGGTTTGCTAAATGGTCCCGGGCAGAATAATTGCTTTTTAAATTGTGCAGTACAGGTGAGTCTATTTGAGTTTTATTAAAATTTAATTCTGGTTTTATTTCATGATCTTAGTAAATAAAGCTGAGCCCGTTTTTTTTTACCATACAATAGAAATATGAAAAAGACATTTGAAAAATTAAAAAATGTTTTTTATTTATTTAATTTGTAGTTATTTTTGCTTAGTTTGTATTATGTACTTAAAATATTTTTAGATTTTAAAAATGTTCTGCAAATTTTCGGTTTTTGCGTTAGCTATAAACAGAGCAAAATTTCACTTTTTTCCTATGCTATCAATTTACATTAAAAACTGCACTGACACTGGCAACCCTGGGTTTAACCCATCTATATAATAAAAAACTATCTTTTGCATAAATTGTTGATAAGTCTGATGGTCCATAGCCTTTTACTTTAAGATGTAGCAAGGCCAATATGGCGAAAGCTTTGGCAATGAGTTGCAGCAGCCTTGTTTAAGCAATGAGATAATATATCAAGAGGCTTGCGTTAAAAAAATAGAAAGAGAAAACAATTAAATATTGAATTAATTACTTCATTATATATTTATCTGAGAATCGTTAAAGTTACTTAATGCTATGTTCTGCATAAAAAAAAAGATGAAATTAAATCATTTAGTTATTCACACCAAAAATGAAAAGAATTCAATAATTGTTTAAATTATAACAAAATGTTGACCTACAAATATTTGAGCTTTAAAGCTGCACGCCATCTGTAATATATTATTATCATATGCACTAAATTTTCTGCTTGAAATTGGTGCAAAGTATTTAACTTCAGCATACAACAGCAACAAGTAGAGCCGGCAATCATCTATTGACCATGTTGTTAGCCACGTTAGTTTTGTGTCTACCATTAGCATGTGGGCTTAATAGCTTATATCCGTTGGACAATGGTATGTTTTCTATTGTCGTCAGCGAATGATTGGTAAAATATCTGTGTAGTAGACAAATTTTATTTTCTTTCAAAACTTACGACCACAAAGAAAATGAAAACCATCGTAGCATTTAAATAAAATTAATTATTGTGGCAAATACGCCGCGTATGCAATGAAAGTGTTTCTCTTGATCACAAATTGTAATTTACTTAATTTTATAATTATTAAATTAGTTGAAAATAATTTAAGCAGCTGCAGCTGTGAACATTTTGCATATTTGTGGCTTTGAAAACGGAACTGATGAAGCACTAAAGAAAGTATAAAATACATGATATCATTTGCAATGCTGCAGAGCTTTTTTTTTGTGTCATTGTTTAAAAGGTTTTGACAACAATCATTGCAACCACATACGAATAGCTATATAGCTACTTATTATTGCTACACGTTTAATTTCAAACAAATTTCACATTCAAGAAAAAGAAAAGACAACAAAATAATAAAACAATAATTTGTGCGAAATTTTTGTGGCTTATTGCTGCTTGGAAAAAATGTACTTCACTTGAATTTTGTAAATTTCAATAAAACACTATTTAATGTACTTTATATACTATACTCTTTCAAATCCTTTTAAGATGAATTCAATAAGGATACATCAGGCGTAATGTAAAAAGCGTGAATACGTTTTTCAAGCACTAACTATTTTTTCATTGTAAGTAAGAAAGTAGCCTTGTCTATAATACTATAATTCAAAATTTTGATTGAACTTCTATACTGTAATGCGCAGAATTGTTTTTCCTCAAAAAGTCAAGAAGACATATTTGGAATTTAAGATCATTTATATGCAATGTATAATCTTAGTTCTTGAAAAGAAATTAGAATACAAAAAAATGCCTTTTAGATGAGATATATATCACAGTTGTGGAATCTCACTGAATGTTAGTGAAATATCACTGAATTATAGAAAATAATGTCACTGATACATATCTGTGATATTTACTGCTATAGTGAAACCCCTTAATATAGAAAGTGTGTCTCCAAGTTCACGAGATCAGAAAATCCACAAGTAATTGTTGAGAAACAAATCATTCAGAGCGGACTTTGAGCTGGAGACAGAATCGTATCATTCTTCCTCGAAAATGCGGCTTGACAGGCAATAACAGTAATAGTGCTCGTTTTCTTGTTGGGATAGTTCTGTTTTGTGTCTAAATTGCAAGATGTGGATATAGACAAGATATAGTTGCAACAGGTCGGTGGCACATGTCATATAGCGTGAGCAACAATTCAATTACTGCATGAGACATATTCTGATCGTGTAGTTTTTCATTTTTATGATCACAATTGATCACCGTCGAATTTTTTTCTCTTGGGTTATTAGAAGTCTAAGGCTTATCATAACAAGCCAACGACTACTCATATCTTAAAGAAGAATATTGAGCGCAATATTATTGAAACTACATTTATGCAAAATGGTTATGGAAACATCCGACAAACATTTTCTTAGTTATGTGCTGGAAAACTGTGTGTGTGTGTTCCAGAAAATTGTTTGGATTACTTCAGACAAAGCAGATAAGCAATTTAATTAATGTGTAAGCCAACAAATATAAAATTATAAATCAGTTTTAAATTACTCTTTAGATTCAAGCAAACCACCTTGAAAGTTAAAAATAAGTTGAGTGTTTTAATCATTGAACTTAGCAAGTATTTGAGTATCTATTTCATTTTAAAGATATTATGACTTCCTTCAACAGTTAGCATCATAAATCACGCAAAAGCAGCCGCAAAGGTCAAAATATGTTTTGCGGCCATCTCTTATCTTCCGAACATTTCATATTGATTTTTAGCGAAAATCAAAGTCAACGACTGTCTGAAACTATGAAATAAAAAATTAGCAAAATTTCAGAGGATCTACATTTTTGGAATGCGATTCAAAACACAAAAATTAAATTTATAACTCTTGCATATTTTTAATGCATAAAAATTAATATTTTTTATTTTGTTAAAGTTCTTCGTCCTGCTATCAATAAATTCATACGTTCGAAATCTAAGACATTCTAATTATAATCTTGTTTTTGTTTCAACTTGTGTCGCCTATGTAGCTACCAGCCAGAAAAACAGATTGAGTAAATACTTCTGATATATTCTCAAGTATGTTAAAGTTATCACTTGTTAAATCTAAAACGAAAAATTTCACACAAAAACACCCACATCAAAATTATGCTTGTCAACGCGTTACCAAGAAATCAACAAATCTAACCTTCAATTGTTAAGTGTTTCACTTACAAATTTTAAGAGATAATTCAACATTCAAGCATATAACAACAACAATTAAAATATATATAAAAAAAAGTTGAAGCAGCAATTATAGTCAAAAACAATTACAAAATATGATTTCTATTATTATGTATAACATTTTTGAAGTAGGATATTGAGCGAAAAAACACAAACCGAAGCACTAAAAATGAAAACAAAGAAATCAAGTTTTATTTTTTCTACAAACCATAAATTTTTGAGCATGTGAAGAAAAAACCTGTACAATTATTAGTTTAACTGCTGCCTATTTGATGTATTGCAAATTGCAATTTAATTGTAAAATGCTGCTTATAGGCATTACTTTTCCATTAGGGGTGCACATTAAGAACCATTTTTTCTTCTATTGAAAATAGACTTTTCCCTCTGCGTGCAAAAGAACAAAAAAAAAATTAAATATTTTTCCTACACTAAATTGAAACAATGAAATTATGAATTTATGATTAGCAGTGTACTAAATAAGTCTATCATATTTAATTAGGCGCAACTAGGGGGACATGGCAGGCAGCTTTATCAACATAACCTCATTTATTGTAGTAGATACGAGTACAGAAAAGAGATTGTTTTTTGTTTGTTTTGCATTAATTGCAAACTGACAGTTCTCAAGCAACATAATTTTGCCAACATGCAAACAATTCATATGCTGACTGACTAACTGACTGACTTGGTAATGCACATGTGTACATCGTGTAGTAGAATACAAAAAAAAAAAGAATCTCTGACAGTAGCAAAAAAGCGTCATAGAAACAGCTGTGTTGCACGCTTGTGAACAGCTGTTTGTGTGAACGATTTTATGTATCAAATAGATGAGCGTAAAGCAAATTATGTTTTAATTGCAACTTTATATATGAAAAGTGTTTATAGAAATGAATGAAAGCAACAAGTTTGTTGTTTAATTCTTTTGTTTTCGTATTACAGATTTATGGAGTATCACAGTTTGTTGTTTAAATATTTCGCATGTTCGGAATATTATCGAAAGGAATTATAAATATACCTTCTGTAGGATTTGAAAATTTTGCAAAATTTTGATTGAATCGGCTGTAGGTGAAATTGCCAAAATCTAGCATTTTATTGTTGTGAGTTCAGGGTTGTTTTCATACTTTAACCAACAAAAACGTTAACTAAGTTTTCAGATTTATACTGCTACTATTCTATAACTCCATTAGTAATGTTGGGTCTAAGCAAAATATTTATAACTATTTCGACCCCTGGCTTGTATTATGCTGAACCAGTTCATTCCAATTTTTGACATAAAACTTACTATCTATTTTTATATTAAAATTTGCTATTATAAATATATAGCCAAGGAAACAATGCCTTCAATTTACTACTAAACTTCTCAGGGTTCTTTTAAGCTGCCTGAACTACACCCGCTGTTTTTTGCCATGCAAGTTCATTGCTGGCAGCAGAATTTTTTTTTTAATTAAAAGCTAAAGCACGATTTTTTAATTTTTTTTTGCCTTTTCTATGTTTTTGTGTGTGTTATCATTTTAACGCCACTACCACCCTCTCACACAAGGGGCAGCAAAAAAGCACAACAACATATTGCATGACGTTGTTGTTGATGATGATGATGCAGCAAAATGACAGTCAACAGACAGACAGCCAACTTTTCAGCGTCTCAATTTTATGCGAAGGTTCTTCAAAAAGCAACACTTCGCTTTGTTTTTGATTTTTTTTTCTTCCTTCGCTTAAATCATTTCCCATGAAAAGTTTCGTGCATTTTTTTTGCTGTCGTTGTTTTTGTTTTTCTTTAATATTTAATTTGCAAATTAATTTATCATATAAATGGAGCATACGAGCAAATTGTAATTATATGTATGTGCTGTATGTATGTTGCCAATGGGCAAAACTGCGCTACTTAATAATTTCAATGCTTGTTTTATGTTAATCGAAAAAGAAAAATTGAAAGATATTTTGCATGCAGAGTTGTTAATTTCATTTGAGAAATTGTGTGAAAATACAAAGTTTTATATTATTTTGTTAAAAAAAATAAGAAAAGTTGAAAGAAAATTTTTATTTTATATATTAGTTTTTGTGGGTTTTTTCCAAAGTATTCTATTAAGGGTCAAAAGCAAACCACTTCAGCAATGTTGACCACATGGAGCTTTCGTGAATGTTCTGAATTTAGAATTGCTGTGCAATCGAAGCATGAGTGTATTTTAACTTAGTCTTTCCACAAATTAGTGATACTGATGTTTTAAGCAGTCTAAATAAAATTATGCAAGTATTTAAATGAAATGGTTAGCGATTTTTTTGGCTTTATTTTTTTCTCTGATTGATTTTTTATTTTGGCTAAAATTTCCAATTTATTGATTGTTTTTGTATATTTTTCACAATTGCCTTACAAATAATTTTTATAAATGTCCAAACATGTACTGTGATTGATTTGAATTAACTATGTTAGTAGATAATAAATTGTATTCGAAGCACCTGGCAAATTACCTTCTTAAAGTAACTAAATCTACCCTTGCTCTTTGCAAATATTAATAAAAATTAACCTAAGTCAGTCAAACAACACGCGTTCGTCTTAAGCTCGTTGCTGCATTAAAAAAACCGCAAAAATCCCTTAAAACGAAAATAAATTTTGTTACCACAAACCATGCCAAATTCTGAACAGCTGCAAAAGAGGCTGCTGCCGAAAAAAAAGGAATAAAAAAATTGAGCACAAAATCAGCTGCTGCGCGTGCAACGAATACAAAAGGCAATACCAATCTTAGCGTGCTACAAAAAAACTACAGCACCTACTATACATTTATAATTCAAAGGGATAAGGGGGGAAAAACAACCGAAATTCAATTTGCGTGCAAACTAAAAAAAGCGCCAATTTTCATGTATACAAAAATTAAACTCAAAGCTACAGGTGCAACTTCAGAAGCAATTTAGAATTTAAATAAATTGGATGGTTTTTTGTGCTGCTTTTTAATTTAAATATTTATTGCTGCAATGGGCACGACAAAATGCTATCAAAGGATTTTGAGTTATTGACCAATAAAGGTCTCATTTTACGTACAGCAGCATACGAGGTTATTGGGAAAAAGTATCGATATCACGAAAACCAAGCGAGACAACGATTTTTTTTATAACATTTTTATTTTAGTTTGGTATGTTCTATCAAAAACAATTATTAGATTGCAACGCTTAAGAAATCGTAATCTACTCCGAGGCACTAGCTATATGCAAAAAATGTTGACAAATAGTGAGTAGTTCTTTGTAATTTTCTTTTAGTTTTTGAACGTTCGATGTAGTAACAGGTACGTTGCCTAAGTCTTTTGATTTTGATTTTGAGCGCTCGAAATCTCAAATTTTATAAAATAGTCAAAATTATTCTTTTCGTATGAGTATTTCTATATTTATCCGCTTCAAATTAAGTTTCTTTCTATAACAAGTTGTTGTCTAAGTTTTTTGTTTTGTTTCTGCTTTATATACAAATTGATATTATTACCAAGAACGTTTATAAAATGCTTAACCCAAAATAAGTTAATTGGGCAGAACCGCTTTAGCTAAGGGAGAAAGCTACCAACAATGACGATGACTCATTTGCAAGCACTTTACATGCGCTTCCTTTTGTTGCAACAAATTTTCATGTCCAGCGTGAATGTCGCGTCGTTGCATTTCCTTCGCGCTCCATTGAAATTGAAATTTTTTTTTTAATTTAAATTTTATCGCATGTCCGGAAGGAAACTATATAATACGTTGAGTTTAAGGTGGGTATAGTTAGATATACACATACATATAAGTTGAGGTATAATGCTTCCGATTGCATCAGCGTCGCTGTGAAAGCAGCACCCTACGATTGTTTCGTTATGCTAAACATGAGAATTAAGAAAATATAATAACATTTGCTTTTCTTACTATATTGCTACTTGTTGTATTTGCCTGGCCTGTCTTGTCTTATGTTCCTTTTGTTCTTTGCTGCAATTATGTCGTAATAAAGTAGCTTCTTATGGTTGTTCTTAGTAGTTCTTGCACCATTTTTTCTTTCTTCATTTCATCAAGGGCTGGCATTACATTTGCAGTTAAGTTTTGTTTTTATTATTATTATATACTTTATGTTGTTGTTGTTGTTATTTTTGTAATAAGCACAATTTCTATGCCAGGCTTATATATTAATGTCTTGTGAGATTATTTCACACGATAAGCCATGGAAATCTTGGCTTGGATGCTTCTGAGTCCGAATGGCAGGCAGGCAGCAAATTGAACTGACGGTATGAAATGAAATGGAGCTGCGTTTGATATCCAGTGCAGTGTTGTTATTGTTGTTGTTGTTGTTTTTTTTGTTTTTGTTGCAATCTATTTTCTGAAATAGGCATGAAATTATTATGATTTGTTATTGTTGTTGAACTTATTACTTTTATTTGTTCTTTGCTTAGTTGAGTTGTTGTTGTTGTTTTTTTTTGTTCTTATGACATGCACTTGTCTCAGCGGTAGTCTAATAAAAGTGTGAGAAATTAAATTCGACTTGATTTATTATGATATCAGTTGATGTCTCTATTTTTCAATATATGTCGCTTGTAAAGTGTTTTTTTATATCAATTAAAAAAAACATATATATTAAAAAAAAAATATGACCAAATGTGCGCTAACGTGTTATACTCTTGTGTTTTAAATTTCGTAGACTTCTTAATATATAGAGCCTACAAATACAAAGATATGTTCTTCGTTAGCTTTTGCGCTTAAGACAAAATCGTACGCCATTGATTAAGTTCTTTGCTTAAGTCTTTTGTTTGATATACTGCATTTTATATAAACCTGCATTTGATTAAAATTTAAAATAAAATTCATTGCTTATTATATATGTAATATGCGTGTGACACATTAATCTTAAAATACTGTTCTAAAAATTTCACGTGTGGTCTCAATGCCTGCCCGCATTAAACACCCACAGCGCTGCACTGCACTGTTCCATATTATTAGAGTCTTAAAGAAAAACTTTGAGATGCTCAGCCAAACGGAAACATTGACAAATGCTCTGACTCACATTTCACAAAAAAAAAAAGATGAAAAAAAAGAGTGCCAACCAAAACGTTTTTCATGCCTGTCACTCAAGAAAGTTGACCTCTTGAACCCGCACCCATAACAAAATGCTGTTAACAATGCAAAGAATGAATGTGGAAAAAGAATCTCAATCACTCATTTTTAATGTGGAATTTGGTTAATCAATTAAAAGGTTTTGCCTTCATTTGATAGATGTGTTTTTTAATTTTAATTCCCAGGCATAGATAGCAATATGCTGTGTATGTAGATAGACATCTAATGCATTTTATATGGCAGTATGTAGTAAGTAAAGCAAACAGCTTCCCTGCTTAAGAGTTACGCCTCAATGCATGGATTTATAAAATTTTTTTTTATCTTTTGATTTTAATACAAAACTGTTGGCTGCATCTTAGGGGAGTTGGTGTGGCGTGTCAAAGTGACAGGTAGTGAGTGGAAGAAATTTTTTTGTTATTTGATTATTGAAGGGATTTAGATCTATAGAACGAGTTTGATATTGAAAACATTAATAACTTTTGCTTTGGTTTAAAATTTTTGAGATGACCAAATTCGTTACAGAATTTGTTTATTTTTAAAAATGTTCTAAGTTCTGCCTTATATAAAATTTTTTTTGTGTCTTTTTAATTGAAAATATTTTGTTGAATGTATTTTAAAGTTAATCAATTTTTTTGGCTTATTTAGATCAGTGGGTTTGTCGATTTATTTTGAGCTCTTATAATAAATTATCAATTTTCTCTAATAGTATTTAATGACGCCAAAATGTAACTTTAAAAATAATTATTATTAAAAATTCAAGCGCCATTCATATAAACCATTTGACTGCATTTGAAACTAATCAGTTTTATATTGTATATTATAAGCTTACTACACAAAAATAAACGTTATCAAGTGATATATTTTATTTAAATTTCAACGTAGTAAACATTAAAGTAGTTGTTGGTATGTTAAGAACCATCTAATGCTTCGAATGCTTCAGCAAAGACATTTGACATTTTCAAGCAACATAGTTCCTTAAATCAAATTTAAGAGCATCACTTTTTTTAGACTTTAAGTTTAAAGTTGTAGGTAGTATGAAAAGCAATATTTCCATAGCATTCAGTCAAAAATACATTCTACTAAGATCCGATAGAGGTAGTGGAAGTGATTAGAAATAGAAAAGAAGAAGAAAGTTAATTAAAAGAAGTAGGTAAGAGGTAACTCGTTCATCGTTCATTTAAAAAATTTCAGTATCATTGGAATATGGCGAAATACAGCAGAAGAACTCACTCCCAAGGTATTGCTACACAAAAATCGTTTCTGCATCTTGCAAATACCGGACAACATGTTAGAGAAGTATGACCTACATGTCTTATGTTCCTTGTTTAACCATCCAGAAGTTGTAGGACATTTCTTCTCAGCTGAAGAAGAAATATTCTTAGACGGTCCTTTCACGCAACATTTTGCAGTTTTGTAGGAATCAAAGTCAGACCACCTCCTTGTATAGTAATCTATATATTAATACTTGAACATCGAAACTTATGGTACACTTTTTTAGTAGTTATTATAAAGAGAGGGGAATGAAATTTATATCATTTGAAAGGTACTGTTTTGTAGATGTGCACAAAGAAAAAATAATTTGCAATATGTGCCGTTAAGGCAAGTAGAATAAAGAAAACATACGCGCATGATTCCCCCATACAAAACTCTTTTACCAACGTTTTTTGATCGCGTTCATGGTGCATGAGGTAGAGGCAAGGCAAGGTAAGACGTTTTGTTCGTCATAGGTCGGCAAAATTCTTCCAAAGTTAAAACTTGGTAGGTCGAGTTTCGACCACAATACGATACTAGTGTTCATAAAATCAGTGATTTCCGCGATACTGATATTGATGAATGACTCCGGACCCATTGGAGTGGCTGCTGAACCCACTTGAGCAAATTCAACCACTATTTCATTCCCTGTGAAATCGCAGTGTCCGGGAACCCAAATAAGATGCAACTCATTGCGTTTTGCTATGCAATTGAGTTTTGCTTTAAAGTCACTTACGATCTTCGAATAGCTAACCGAGTTAGCTACAGCCTTTGGCGCAACCCGAAAATCACCTATGCACTTCCCATGTCATCTATTATGGATGATCCTGCAAGCCACATGCCAAAGGCCTACGTTCGGAAAACCGCTGCCAACTCATCTGTAGCAAAATCATGCCTAGTTTCTTCGTCTAGAAACCACCCGGAACTCGTTCCAAAAGAATTTTTGGAGCTATTTGTATAAAAGACATAAGTTATACACCGAGGTATGAATTCTGAAATTAACCATTGGTCACAATCTTTGTATATCAAATCATACATTCTCCCAAAGTGACTAAAAGGACACGATTATCTATTGGCATCAAGTACAGTAGACACTGCACTCTATTTCTCTATGTTCTACATCGATTTCATCATGCCAAGTGTCATTCTATATGAGCGTTTCATTGTCTCCTTTCGGATTTATAGGTTCAGCGGAAGCAAATCAAGCAAGACATTAAAAGCGTCAGCTAATGTGGACTAATAGTCCCTAAAAAATTGTTACAAAATTTTTTAGTTAAGTTATCGCTATCACTTTTACATTATTGATAACTTGTAACATCCGGCTGTAAAAGAATTTTAAAATAAACATTAAAATATTTTTGTTTTCTAACATTTTAGCTCACACGCAAGTCGCATGTTAATTGATTTTTTTTCCAACCTAATGTCAGCCAATTTCCGTTGAAAAAAAAAAGAACTGAAAACACCAAAATTTAGAAAAAACAACAGACAAAAAAAGTCGAAATTTAAAAGTATTGTAAATGGAGCAATTTGAAACAACACTAAATGCCTTGCATGTTTAACATGTGAACATTTCCGTTTGTATCGCTCTTCTGCGCGTACTTTTTTGTAGTGTTTTAATTTTTAATTATTATTATTCTAAGGCACGTCATATTGGGAAATACTAATATTTTTAAAGAAAATTTAATTTTTAATTTTTTTTTTTTTTTAAAAAAGCTTCATGTTGTATTTGTGAAACTTTTACAAGTTTGCTGCTTAAGTCTTTCGTTTTCCTTATTAAATCCTTTTATTTTTTTTTAATTTTATTTATTTTATATTTTAATACTTGTCAGCATGCACTGCGCATCATTTGACAAAATATCAATTTACTTGTAACTTGCAACAACTTGAACAACACCAACAACAACAGCAACTAAGTACTTGTGGCGCTTCACTTGTCTTACACCTACTGCTTGCTAGCACCGGCAATAATTTATTTTTTCTCAGCTTTAGTTTTTAATACAAACATTTTATGTTTTTTTCATTTTTCAAGATGTGTTAAGAGCAAACACCGCATAAAATTTAACACGCTTCAAAGCGCAGCCTGTGAATTTGCTAAAGCAGGAAAAATGAGTGAAAAAAAACCATAAATTTTTTTGTTGCTTTTAAAATGCAATGTCTGCAATTAATAAATGGCTATGCTTACTTTAGCACAAATTAACAAAACTTTTTATAAGAAAAAAAAAAAAAAAATAGAAGCCAGACACGGCCAGACATTTTAAATTTAACAAATTTCAAGAAAATCATTTAAAAAAAAAATCAACAACAAAATCATGAAATGGTCACGCTTAAATGTGACGATGTTGAATATCATGTGCAACATTTTTAATGGTAACAAAAAAAAAAAATTTAAATTGAAATTAAAGCGTAAAAGAACGACGCGTCGAAAAAAAAAAATATAAAAATCAATAAACAAAAATTTCAGTGTGACGAGTTCGTGCCTTAAGTTTTTCGTTTTCATCGAAGGGTGTAGCCTGATTGATATTGATTTTATAAAGTCTTTGATATAGTTGTTGTTGTAGCTGCTGTAGTTGCCGCTGTCGTTATTGTTATTGTCATTGTTGTTGTTGCTGTTTCTATTGTTGTTTTGCTTTTATTGAGAAAATCGTGATTATATGTTGACAACAACACTTTTCAATCGTCTACATGTTGTACAATTTTTATGGACTGTAATTATTTTGTTTCACTTTTTTTTTAAGCTGCTACAAGAAATAAAAATATAGCAATGCTACAATTCGAAGTGTTAAACAGTGGCTAAAACATAAGTGTCGTGCGTATACTGCATTTGAATATCAATATATTATTCGTATGCTTCTTAGAAAGTGACAATGTTCAGTTCTTAACTCGATCCTAATACGAATTTTATATATTTTTTTACTAATACATAGTCTTCACAAAAATTCTTAATCAGCATTTTATTTATTTTTAAGTCAACTTTTTTTTTGCTGCATCGCATATAATTTATGTTGGCATGAAAACCACATTCAACCATCAAAATACCAGAAATACCATGCAGGTGCCGCACACATTTTTTCGCTCTCTGTCTAATTTCAAATTGCTTAACTTTGAAGTAATCGCATTAAATTCATTTGAAGCTATTTCTCTACTGCTCAATTTGAAATAGAGGAAGTTGTTCAATTGAACAACTCTCATTCAATTACTTTGCAAATTATCTTTGCTCTAGTTTTTTGTGTGCTATGTTTTTGCGGTTGTTTTTTTTATTGCTGCGATTTTACTTAAAGCTTTTGTCTGTCTTAAGACAACACAAGAACAATAAGCATAACATGATGTATGAAAATATATACAATACAAAATTTATTCGGTTGTGTTTGACTACAATTTGCAAGCTTACCAAGCCGCCTAGTGTGCCTTTGCTTGGGCGGTATTGATAGAATTGAGATAAAATAATTCAATAGCAACTGCTTAACATATTATTATGTTTGACAAGCTGTCAAATTCTTAATTTTTTTTGAATTGTTAAATAAAATGATAAAAAAATTGTTTAATTCATTAAAATTTCATTTGTTGCCTGTAAGCAATTAAAACTTGATTAAGTCCTCCATAAATTTTTCGTTGGCTATGGAGCTTTCTCTATGACATTCGTTGAATTTTTGGCTAAAGTCTTTTGAAAAATTATGGATTTATGCGATATGTGCAAAATTAACGATCTGCTCTTTCACAAACTGATTTTTATAGACAATTTTGCAGAGAATTTAATCGTGAATACTTTTTAGACAGTATAGCATATAGTGGGTCTATATTTATCAGTGAATTAAAGAAGTATGGTCGTTGGAAAAATTAAAAACTTGAAACAAGCTATATGAAATCTAATAAACTTGCTAGAAATTGTATTCATTTTGAGATACAAAAAAAAAAAATTCGATTGAAAATTGTTTTTTGTTATACGAGCACCTGTTTTGCAAATGTATCAAATGAAACACCCGATGTCAAGCAACTAAGGATTAAAAAGAAGTGCTGTAACCACATATGTTATCTCTAAGCTCTAAACATCAACTATGATTAAACAATTCAAAAAACAAAAGACTTAAATAACATACTCGAATTCACATCCTTTTCTCTTGGTCAATATACAACA
Source organism: Meiosimyza platycephala (assembly GCA_963662105.1). NCBI lineage: Eukaryota > Metazoa > Arthropoda > Insecta > Diptera > Lauxaniidae > Meiosimyza > Meiosimyza platycephala. The sequence goes on from OY759208.1 coordinate 24,452,952, forward strand.
TCAATTAATATTTATGTGTAATTATATAATAAAACAACAACCATAACATAAAAAACCAAAAGCGTAGAACAAACAATAACAATATCAAAAACAACAAAGAATAAGAAAATCTCCATTACGTCAATAGTTCGTTCTTCTCAAGTAAACATACATAAATTATAGGTTTGCGTCAAACTAATCCCAATATCTCTTACTATACGGTACAGCAACTAAGAAGAAAATATAATAAAATAAATATAAAATAAAATCAAAACGGAAACTAAATCAATTCATCAGCATCCGATTATTTACGCGTAGCAACTTCCGTTCTTCCGTTTTATCTCAGAACCTACTAATTAAGTTTTTTTTCTTCTCTCAGATATTAAATATGGCATGATGTATTTGTTATAAAGCCAACAAGTGTTGACGCCAAGCTAATGATGGTCTTTTAGATGGCTATATTCTATGAGAGCATACATATATCAGCTACTGACAAATCATAGTAATAGGAGTGGCATGAGTTCGTATAAAAGTAGCAAACTTTATCATATGCCTTACTTCATGCATAATTATGTAATATCAATATTAAAATCAATTGAGTTGATATCCGTTTTTTTTTTATTAAACATCTTCCTTTAGTTTATTTTTCTTAAGATGGGTGTGTATTGCAAATTGCCAAGAACCGTGCGCCACACTAAACAATCAAATAAATTGCTCATATGGCAATTAACTTTATTAAAGCTAAGTGTTGAAGCCCTTTGAAGTTACTGTTGTTTTTTTTTTGTAATATCTACATGAGTAATTGAAGCGGAAACTCTAAGGTTCTATGGATATTTAGAGATAAATGAGTGATAAATTGTACTTTCGTACAGAAGTTTTTATTTTAAATAATAACTAAAATATTAAAAAAAATTATAAAGAAATTACATATTACAATTTGAGCATTGTTTTATACAAATATGTACTATATTTCATATAGATAGATTTTAAAATTTTGAAATATTATTTATTATGGTATTATTACTTCAGTCTGGAATCTAAGTTTATGGAAGAATCTCAATGGTATTGACAGTGAAGACTCTCCCGGAGTTGTACGGTTTTATTTTTCGAGAAAAATGTTTCATTTACTGTAGAAAATCTACTAAGCCTAGATTTTTTTTGTTTGATTCAATAAAATGGCAATTTATGTTTTTAAAATTTTTATCGATTTTTTGACCATATTTATTTATAATTTTAACGACTTTCATTGATGCAACATCTTGTGTTGCTCTTCGTTAATTGGAGAATTTTTGGAAAACTTTTTAATACGTTTTGAAAATTTAAGCAGCGTGACAATATTAGATTTCCATCGACGTTACAACAGTAAACTTTTTTTTACTACTTCAATTGTTTGTTATAATTTTACACGAATTAATAGTCTATTAAGCTGAAATCAAATATATAACTACACACCGTCATTTATGTCTAATGTCTTACATGTGTGCAACTTTTAAGCAAGCGCATTAAGCACTGCAAAAGCTTCTACAGTTTTACTTCTCTGAAAATCCATTAAAAAGGTAGAAAGGTAAAAAAAAAGTTTGAAAAAAAAAACTTGAAAACAATCAATAAAATGATGTCGAGATTGTGCACAGCACGCGCCAATCATTGTTGTTGTATATGTATGTGTATAATATGGCATATGTATGTATGCGCTGGTTTAATGTTGTTCTGATAAAATATTGTTATGCTGTTGTTCATGTTGTTTTATTGATTCTTACCCATTTCTTTGAATTTAGTCTTTATTTTATGTTGTGTTTTTCTTAAACTTTTTTTCTATTTCCATAATTCTCTCTTCATTTTTCAAATGTTGTCATTTTTTGTATTGTTTGCTTATTTTTGTTGTTCTCTACTATTAAGCTCAAGGCTATAAGATTCTTATGTTTTCGGTATTTGTATTAAATGAGGTGAGGTACGAAAAAACTACCTCGCCCATTTTAAGCTTAAGTGTTGAAAATTGCACAGGAGCGAGTTCGCTACTTGAGTCTTTTGTTTAATAAGTTATTTTGTTTGCTAGCGATTTAGGTTTTTTTTTATGCTTATGAAAATATTTTATATATATTATAAGATTTCTCAATGACGTAATTTTTATAAAGTGAAAGATGTTTGCATGTATTCTAAAGCACAAAATTAAATGGCTGCTAAAACTGCACTTAATTAATTTAAACTCAATCTCAGTAATTTTCAACACCAAGACAAATTGTTGAGAACTTTTTGTAGAATTACAAGCTAAAATATTACAAACAAGCAACGATTGTGGGTGAAGCGTCACACTGTAGGGTGTCATTTACAAAACACTTAAGCAGCAACAAAAGAAGCGCATTAAAAATACTTACTACACAAACGGAAAAAAAAGAACTAAAAGTAGACATTAAGCAAGCGCGTAGCTTCCGCAAAAAAAAAAAAATCTTGCGATTCACAACATCATGATGATGATCACTGTTTTCACGCTGTTGTGTAACAGTGTCTAGCGACTAAGTGTGTTTCATATCAGTTGCTTAGAATCTGCAATGAAAAAGTTTATTAACCCCTGGCAGCAGCATCAACGCTGGTCTGGTATTATGTTGCTCTAGCGAAGGTGGCAAATGAAGGGTTGGCAAAAAATAACAAAAAAAAAAAAAAAAAAACAGTAAAACAAAGCAGATAAAGCATCAGACTTTTAATGTAAAATTAATAAAGCTGACAAACACTTAAGACGGCATTAGATGACAAGCGGTACTTGAAGTTTTATCGTTGTTGAGTTTTTATGCTTTTGGTTTTAGGGTTCTTGACACACTGAAGTAGCATTGAAAGTTAAAAAAGTTTAAAGGAAATTATATTTTATTTATTTTTTTGGACATGTTGCTTTCATTTGCAAAGTTTTACTTATTGCATGAAATTGCATGCATAATTTGGTGCCAAAATTATCGTTGCAGTTGCGGTGAGAGCACTTCCTGTTTTACACAAAGCTTTTTTTGGCTTTCGTTATGGTAGCATGATTTTTGCTTAAGTTGTTTGACTTCCTGATGCCGTTTCTGTGCGAAATTTTTAATTTGAGGAACCATGTCTTCTTTTGCACGCTAAAATCATAGACTCAGATATACATATATGAATCAAGTTCCTTGCTAACTAAAATAAGCAAATATTAGCTATCGGAAAAAATAAATTAGAAGTTTGAACTTAGATACTGTTCAATATAGTATGTAATAACATTAAAAAGATTACTAAAGCAAAAATCTAACCTAAAAAGCTGCTGAAGCTAGTTTCATCCATTGCTAAATGGAATCATCAGTGACCTTTAAGTCGATGACTGAGAATTTCTAAGCCTGATATGTTTTCTATTTTGCATAGATTTGTTGAGAATCCAAGCGCAAACAGTGAAACAAAGCCAAAATTCCGTTTTCTGTTGTGTCTTCTCACTTATCAGCTCATAGGTCACTGATGATTCCATTTAGTAACGAATGAAACTAGTGTGATTAGACTCAGTCGCTTTTTTGGTTTAATTTTTGTTATTTGTTTTCACTCACTGCTCAGTAAAATATTTCGATTTTAATTTCTATTTTAGCGAATCGTACCCACAATAGTAATACGGTTTTTGTTTCATTCAGGCAAAAATTCATTCAAAAAATTATTTGAAACAAACTCTAAATAATATTTTGGCCTTAACTGCGTTCAGGAGTACAATTCTGATTGAGACCAACGTAGACTTAAGTCTTAAGTGATCTAGCATAAAAATTTGATGAGATCTGGAAGATTTTGTTTTGAGATAACATTATTATTTGACCCATTTTTTTTATTATTTTATTAATTTATTATTTTTTTCTTATTTTCAGGTATGTTTCGCTATACATTGTTTCTATGATATTCTTAAAACCTTAAAAATGGTAAGTAAGACGTCTTTAAAGTTTTGATATCGCTTACAGTCTTAGCGAGACCTTCTATGGGAAGGTATGTCATATGTCATTTACTCGACATTGAGTTTTGAACATATTCCGTTGGAAGAGAACGAATGATTGTGTTGTTGCTTTCAGAATTTTTCTACCTCAATTTAAATGTTTCGAAGTTTTGAATTATTATTATATTTGAAATAATTTTCGATAATATTTTGAAAACTGGCAAAATGCCTAAACGATTCAATAGCAACCAGACAAATTGATTCTGAGTTTTAGCATAGCTGAGGAATTATATCCGAGAAAATAAAACCCTTTTTTGAGTGAAGTGCTTATACGCTGAGCTATGATGATTGAGAAATAAAAGATCAATTACCTAATTAATAAACAGCAAATGTTTGCTTAGCTAACGAGCGTTTATCACATTTTTTTTATTTTGCTTTAGAAAATGTTCGTTGTTTGTATGCTTCCTCATTGAATTACGCCACTAAGCGATACAAGCGCACTCAATTCAGTATTGTGCAGGACTTATGTTTTTTGTTTGTACAATTCCGTTGCAGCACGCGTCAAACTGGTTTACTGCGCCCAGGTTGGTTTTTTGTTGTTTCAGTAATCAAGCAGAATATTTAATGTTCACATTAGGTCCATACTACCAATACCAATACTCTTTATGATGTGACAAGGCGCAGTCGTTGCTGCCACATACCACACTCGCATGTTAACTGTGCTTTTTTTTTGTGTCTCTAACGTAGCCACACATTAATAGATATCTCCGAAGGGAATTGATTTTGATTGCTGTAAAAAATGCAGTTTTCATAACTTATGATGCAATTGATGATGTGACGATGTTGTGTGGTAACGTCAGAAAAAGTTAATGAATTAGTTGAGTGCGCAGCTTTTTGGGATATGTTGCTTATAGAAATTTAAAGAAAAGGTAATTTTTGTTATATTTATTTATCTATAAATACAGTTTAAAAAATTATTAAATGGAACATACCCTCTGCTAGCTAGTGGTGTAGTTATATTGAGAAAAAAGTGTTAGACATCAAGGAATAAATTTAATCAATATCACCATGAGATAAGCGTTTAATAGAAGTGACTTCCCCGTTCCAAAACCGACTGCTTTAAAATTAGTGTATGAAAAATATGAGCACAAAAAAGCTCTTGGCTTATTACCAAGCAACTGCATTTCAAATCTATTAATTTTTTAAAGTTCTTGGTAATATAAAATAAATAAAAAATGTTTGCAACATAATGCATCAGTTTTGATTGACTGCTGCCAGCTGCAAATTATTAAAGTAAACAACAACATAAATTTGACACCATGTAGCGCAGCAAGCTATAAATGCAACAGAAACAGCCAGGAATATGACAGCAGCAGCATGAAAGTTTGCCCATTGAGATTAGTAACAACAATATCAGTTTAGCAATACCAGTAGCCCAGGCAACTAAGTATTTTTTTTTTTAAGAGTCTTTAAAATGGACAGCTGAACGAACGCCAAACTTCAAATGTTCAAATGCTGATGAAAAAACAAAAAAAAAAAAATAAAAAAAGAGTCTGCTTCTTCCTTTTTCTGCACTTACAATGATGCTCGTTACTTAAGAGCCAACTTAGTTTGCTTCCTTAACTTGCCGCTGTTAACTGCGTTGCTTGGATTTTTATGGCTGTAGTTTGTGCATTGAACACATGGCGTGCAAAGACGCAGCAGCAGCAGCAGCATCAGCATGGGCATTGGTAAAAGCCATAACCTTAGCGTTGTTGTTAACTGCTATAGCACGAGCTAAAATACATTTTTTTTTTGCTCAATTTTCAGGAGGATACTCTTTTTTTTTTCTTTATTGCTTTTTCTTAGACTTCATCTTCTACTTTGTTGTTGTTGTTGTTGTTTAAACTTGGCCTTTAGCGTAACTGAATTTGTTAAGTGCTTAGAACTTGTATCGGTAGATTTATGTTGGCGCTGGGGCGTTACACAAAATGTGGGATGGTTATTTTACAACTTTTAAGTGTAAGCGTAGTTTAGATGCAGAAATGCAAAGTAATTGGCGAGAAATTATAAGTTTTATCTTGAGTCGCTGGTTTAACATTTCAATATGCTGCATATGATATTTAGAATTTATATAGATATGTATTAATAATATTGCTATCGTTGAAAATTTTTTTTTCTTTTTACATCAACAATTGTGCTTTGAAAACATTTTTGAGATTAATTTTTGTTTTAGCAAATGATCAAACTTTATGTTTAATTTTTATTTGGAAAACATTTGGCTTTATATTTGGAATAAATTTTTGCACAACGGTCTTCTTCACATCTTTCGCCAAAGGCTTCACGCATGCATGTTACTTTTCCCTCAACATACATACATATTTTGCGCTCATGGGCGTAGCCTAAGTACTGTTTGAAATGTACACAGCAGCATAATTTACAAAATATTATGAGTTTGTAATAAAACAAAATAATAAAAGCATAAAAAGTCTTATATTGTGTATAATTAATGTAGTAAAATAAAAAGACAAATAAAAAAACATACAAGCCATTTACAGGCACAACTTGTAAATCCTGTTCTGATCGGTTCTTTGCAGTTGTTTGTCATTAAAAAACGAAACTTACAGTGTTCTTATATGAGCATGCACTAAAGCTGTGCTTTTTACTGCCAGAACGCATTATCAATTTAAGATTTCAGGAGATAAAAAGTTTTACAGTTAATTGATTTTACATAGAAGCTCAGGACTTTTATTGCAGTTTGGAAGATTAATATAGTCATATATGCATGTCTTTGAATATTGTTTTTATAGTTTCTGAAAGTGGAGAGGCATATAGCATATACCATGAAAAATAAAGTTAAAGCCAGGTTTACTCGAATTTTTTTTGCGGTTGTCGCATCAAAAAATAAAAATCACTGAGTTTTCCCTTTTAACCGTTCTTTAGTGTGGCCAGTAAAAGTTACACGAGTAGTGTTGTGAGGTATGAAATACCCCTTACAAAATATCTCTTTTTCTTTATTAGGAACAACCAACACAGTGGCGTCAATTCGGTAGGGCTGGGGAGGGCATTGGCCCCCCCCCCCAAGGATCTGATACTAGGTATTATTCAATACAACAATTCAATAAAACCATCTAATAGTGGTGGAATTATAATTCTTGTCCCCCCCAAGGTTTTGATGAAGTGACGCTCCGGAACCAACTTGTATAATATTTTTAACACTTAACTGGAAAAGATTTTAAAGCCAAAATAAGTAACTATGGGTTATGATGATACCCACTACACTTATAAAGGGTTAACAGCATTATTCACAAAAATAATTAACCAAGGGAATTTATCGAGTTGTCGTTTGATTTTTCATCTCAATTTCAGCAAAAATAAACGCAAACAAACAATGATACCTAAATCGTAAATGTGAAAAAATTCTGAAGAAAAGGGAGCTGACCTGACTTTAATCATCATTTTCAAGGTCAAATGGTAGTGACACTTTAACAGAATTCTTTTTCCTCCATTTATTAGTTTTATCTTGAACTCTTTTTCCTCCATTAATTTTCCTTTTACATACGTTTTACGATTTATTGAAAAAAAAAAAAAAAAAATATAGTATCGCTGAAGCGGGAATGATAAAGGCATTCGATAATATTTTCGATTCGATTGACAGTAGCAAAAGCTGAAAATTTTTATTAAACTTGCAACGAAAATGATATGCTAAAAATATCAATAATTAACAAGTTCCATAACATATTAATTGAACAAAGAGTTCTTTTCAAGTTTTGAATTGCGTTGTATCTTCTTTTATTTTGTGAAGAAAAATTATTGCTAACAAATTAACAGCAGCTTGCGAAACGAAATGAAACTCATCCATATTTATGAACATAAGACGATGTACAAACGCTTCGATTGACGTACCTATAGACTTATGTATTGTGACTTAAAAAGGACAACTGCAGCAGCAGCAGCAGCTTAAAAGTTACACGTGCGGCAGCAGCAACAGCAGCAACAAGATGGCAAATGCAATCAGCAGCTTTAAAAGAAAAAAAAAAAAGAAAAATAAAAACATTAAATCCACAAAACCCGTTCTTATGTTTACGTTCAGTACGTAAGCAACGCTTTGCTAATTTTTCACGAACCTAAAAGAATAAAAATAAAATAAAAACTTTAAGCAAAAGTAAAAGAAAGAAGGCTAAAAACTTGTTCTTGGCCTCAGCTGAACTGTCAAGTCAAAAAGGGTTATGTTGCAGTTGGCGTGTGCTGTCAGTGCTGATGATGCCAATGCCAAACTGATGCTGCTGCGATTACTGCAGCTGTGCATCCCATCGTTAGAGTGGATACTGAAAATTAAAGTAAAAGTTTTGATTAACAAAGCTCTGCCGGAACTTATCAAATTAGTTGCCAAAAAACATTTTGAGTCTTTTCTTAATAAAGAGCTATAAAATGAAAAACTTATTTTTATAAAGTTCAAAGCCTTACAAATAAAAATGTTTCATAGAAGGTCCATCCTAACTATAATATCATAGTTGTAGCATCTTTTACCACTGCTGTCATTGCTCTGGCTAAAAAGGGCTCCACTATGTTGTCTTCGCAATAGATGCGATGCAACAGCTTTTCGCGCTATTTTCTTGATTTTCTGCAACAAAAGCCAAAAATAGACTTTTTGGACTTTGGCATTGATTTCTTGTTTTATTTTTTTTTTATTTTAGCATCTATTTTTGTTGTTGTTGCGTTTGTTTTATTTGCAATCTATACAGCTGGCAATTTGCGCGCAATTTATTTGTGGCTTTCTAAAGTTGTACCTACTCGTTGTACTGTTGCTGCTGCCTACAACTTTTGGTTTATTGTTATTGTTGTTGTTGTGTTTTGCAGTCTCATTTGCTGCAACTTTTTTTTGCTCGCATTTTAGTTATGCTGCACATAACATACAGCACGTTTATGGCGCGTGTTCACATTTAGTTTTTCTATTTGTCGTTACTTAAACTCCATGAAAATCCTTTTATGTTATCATGTTGCCTTACTCTGTTTTGTTGTTTGCAATGAAAAATGGCGCGCAAATTAGAGTTGAATCTGCGCTATATGATGACTGTAACTTATTGTGGCATAAAGAATGGCATTAGATCTTAGTTTTTCTATATATACAGAATTCTGTTTATTGGAAACAGTTTTTTATGATTTAGTTGCCAAATTGAAATAGTTTTTGTTACTTGTACTTTGAATATACCATAATGTATCGAGATGAATCTGTGACCACAAAGAGTAACAGCTAAACTTGGTATTTGATGACAAGGCGAAACAACATAAATTATGTGTTTATTCAGATGACTTGTACTCTTTCACATTGTCATGAAATATCGAGTTTAGCTGTTATTATTTGTGGCCACAGAAATATTTTTCGTCTCGTTCAAAGTTCGAAAATGGTTTTTTTTTATGTACCGAAATTTTGTAATAATCAACATATTATATTTTTGATATAGACAAACGCTTGAGAAAGTATGAGCTAAAATGCACATGCCAAAACGTTTAAAACAAAAAAATTAAAAAAAGGACATTGAAATTATTTTGATTTTTAATATGCCAATGACTTCATCTCGGCAATACTTAGTCCATATTGAATGTCGATCGCTTTGAGAAAATATATTTAAATTGAAAAACCGAAACAGAAAAGAGTTTAAAATAAGCTTAATGATTCTTTGGAGCCAAAAATCTAAGTAAAGTTTTCGAAAGTTTATGAAAATAAATTGAGAATTCCCAAATTGTTGTGTCTCACAGTTCTCCAAACGCTTTGTATGACAGGATGGTCATGCAAGAATCAATCATTAAAAGTTTCTGCAAAACCCTTTTTAAGAGTCGAACTATCAATGGCACACGATTATTATAAATATAGTAGTAACCTAAATTGATTCTCCAAAGATCGTTCGACATAAATATTTTTTGAAAATTTTTCAAGTGGTTAACTAGCAGGTACGTTCACACGTATCGAGTACCAACGGAAAATAACCTTGGTTAAAGATAATACGATGACAGCATTTTATAAGCGTCAAAATTTTTAAATGTGGTGAAAATTTGACGTGTCTCGCAACTCCTCATGTTTCACAAACCCCATTTTCTCCCAAAACATATAAATTCTGATATAGCTACCTTGGGATGACACATTTTCATAAAGCTGTAAGTTTTCTTCCTGTAATATACTTTAAAGTCTTTATCCTAAATTATTTATACAAAAATCCAGCTTTTTGTGACTTAGGAGCAATCGTGTAAATGCCTTTTATGCTCTGAAATTTATAAGTAATATTTTTTTTGAAATGTCAAATTTTAAAATGATAATTTCCAAAAAATAAAATTTTAAAGCTATAGTTAGACTCAAGAATTAATCTTAAGATTTCAAAATTTCGCTTACTTATTCTTAACTTACACATTAAAAAGATGATAAAGAAAAATTATTAAAAAAAAAATTCTAAAATAAACATTCAGTCATATTTACAAGTTCGTATTTTTATTAAACAAGAAATCTCAACGCCATTTTAACGCGGAATAAGTCAAGCACTTAAAAGATTTTTATTATTTTTGTTATGATTTTCATATTCTTTAAAATTTGCGTCTGCTCAGCAAACTCTGCTGCTGCTGCACAACAAAACAGTCAGTACGATTCAATAAACTCTTATAACAAACCAGTTTTTTATTTGCTGCTCTCAACTTATTGCCAACGTTGCTAAAGTCAAGACACCAAACCAAATGTTAAAAAAGGTTTGCAACTTTGCTATGTGTGTGTAGAAAATTTGATAGCAGAATTTTTATAGGTAACATATTGAATATTTGTTAGGAAAAAAATTGAACACCTGAGTGTGTTGCGTAGCTACCAAGCCCAATGATATGTAGATGCTACCTAATGACACAATAAATGCCAGGGTCAGTAAATGCTGTTGTTATTACTAATGCCTGAATAATAATTTGCACATCTTCAGCTTAGAATTAAAAAGTTATTAGCCATTTTACTTCAGCTGGTGCTGATGTTAATGCTGCTGCCGCTGCTTCATTTGCTTTATGAGTAGCGGTTAATGCGACATGAGGGATTTAAATGAATTATGATGTGGCTACTTGGACTTTTGGATTGAAGGTACCTTTTATGACAAAGAGTTTGGGGGCGTGAGAATTATAAGCGGTTTATTGTTAGTTAGCGTACGCATAGCAAGATTTTGATTGAGCGAGTATGTAGCTCATGTTTTTTTGTTTTATTGTTGATGGGGCAAAGTTTGCAGCTTATGTCTTTTGTTTTTTGTATATATGTTTATGCTGAATTGACTGTATTCAATTATATTGAATCGAATTGAATTGAATTCAAGTAAAATGAATTGAATGAAAAGGAATTTAATTGAATGGAAATTTAAATTGAATTCAGTTGAATTAAACTGAGTTTAATTGGTTTGGAATAAATTATATAGAATTAAAAATAAAATTAAATAAAACGGTGTTTTATGCGCTAAGCTGAAATACAAATCTTATGCTTGAAAAACTTTTTAATTTCAAACCTTGACTAGACACATTAAACTCAAAAGTTTTTAAAGCGAAAAATTTTCGCGCTTTATCTGCTTGACTTGAGCATAAAAAAAAGGAGAGAAAAAGAAAAACTCCTACGTAGCTTGAGGCAAAATGCAGTCAACTATAAACAAAACAAAATCAAGAACTAAAGCAATCAAAACAAATGTAGCAATTCAACATCACTATAAGAACTCGAAAATAAAAACAAACGAAAAAACGCATTACCACTTTTTCTTCATCTTTCTATGCGTCTCAAAATAGAATTTTTTTTTCCAAAGCAGTAGTACTGCTACAGCACAACAGCATCCCGCCAAACATAAAGTAGTCAGTTGTGTGCCCTCTTCTCTTTTGCACGCCACGATTGCCAACAAGCGTCCTATGATGTTTTTTCCTATCTCCACATAAAAAAAGAATTTTCCAGCTTATGGTAGCCGCGCATTTCTTAACCAGCATGCCACCATTTTGTAAAAATCTCGTTTTATCGAGTCTTTGTCGTTTGTGGCCTTTTTTTTTATCGTTTGCTTAGTTTCGTGTTATATGCGCTGTTCGCAGAGATTTATTTTCTCTTTGCCTTAGCTATAGATGTGGCTTTTATGTTGGCTTGTTCTTTTGTTGTTGACAATTTACTTGCTGTCTAGTGAAATGGTAATACTTGGTGCTGACTATAAATGTATGGTACAGCGCCATAAAATGTTTCGAATATAAAAAAAAATATTGAAACAACTAAGCAGCCAAAAAAAAAACCGAATATCAAATATTTTTTTTATGTTTTTAATTGAATTTAATTATTATTTTCGTACGTTTGTTTTGCTTTCAAATTTTTCGAATAAGACTCGTTTAAATTTCCCTCGAAGTGTTTGCTTATAATAAATTTCCCTTGAAGGAGGCCTAAGCAACGACTCTCTTTAAAGTTTTGCTCAGAAATTTTTAATTCGCGCTCTTTGCTGCTCTTCGTGCTATCATATAAAAACGAAAGACTTAGACAACAAACTCTGTTCGTAAATGTTAAATATAACATTGCATACTTTTGCGCTACAGTACAGTACAGAACATTGAACTGCTAAAGACATGCTGACATAACATTTACATTGATATGAATGGTATCTTTGATTGTTGGCTCGTGCTCTAGGCTGTTCTGCAGGTCTTGTCTGGCTAAGAAAAATTGTAAGTATTTAACTTTAGTTAGTTATAAAAGATTCGCTGTGTTTTTTTTGGAAATTTCTGGTGCATCAAGTTTGAGAGTTTTGTAAATAATTTTCATGAAACAATTAGGGTATATCTAAATTCCTATAAATATTATGCGTCTGTGGTGTTTTTGGTTTTTAGAGATCTGCTATTTTTCAGTCAGAAGTATTTTTTCTAAAGAAACTATAAAATTGTATCCAATTTGTTTAAGAAACTTATTAATAATCGACGCGATCATTAGAAAATATATATGTATGTATATCTAATTTTTGATAAGAAATCACATTATCTGAGACATTAAACCTCTAACTCTTCAAGTTTAATGCTCTCAGTAAAAATTTTATACAATGAGCACTTCGATCGTGAAATAGAGTTAAAAATATGCCAGGACTCTTGAAGGAGAGTCTATCTTACATAGTAAAAATGATATTTGAGCGACAAATATATTTTTCAATGCAGAGTATTTTTCACCATAGTGCATAAAGCAAAATATGTATATTTGTTACTGTGCAATGAGTTGGAGCGACGTGTATAGAGAAAAAAAGTTAGGATCTGAAAAGTTAGAGTGACTCTTGAAAACGTTTTTTTTCGATTATAAAAAAACTCAGTGGAGCAGTTTTGGTCCTGTAATGTTTGTGTGAGTTTTATTGATTTTTCGAAATAAAATCCATTTAACGAAGTTTCAGTCTTTGAGCCTCGATATATCGTGAACTATGGCTTCTTAGGCAAAACAATGTTCTAAATCTTATTCTAAGGTAAAGTAAAATTTTTGATATTGTTTCAAAAATTTTTGGAATGTCTCAACTGCAAACAATATAGAAAAATTTTCATTTAAAATGAGCAATGTAATACAACTACATAAAAGATTAAAGACACAAACTTCAAAGAGAGCACAAAAATATATCGTAGCGCACTTTTGGGTATGTCCCATGAAATTAAACTACAAAATGTTACAGAGTTAATGTTAATGTAAAATGTTGCCAGGAATGTTAAAGCTGTAGCAACATTTATAAAACTAGCGCCTAAAAGTGTCTATAGAATACTAAAATATTAAAACATGTGCTGAACGTTATACAAAGTTTCAAGAGAGGCTCAGTGGTGCTCGTAAGCCAAACAAAGTAACGCACATGCTCTTTTTTTACAAACTCTACATTAAAGTCACGAAAGAGTAATAAAAGCAAAGTACTGCTGACGTTTTTAAAATTGTTGCCGAACCACGTTGCGAGCAACTTGTAGGGGAAACTTGATGGTGAGCGTAGTTTCAGTGCTGAGTTTACTCTTAAAACTAACAGACGTGCTGACGCAAAACATTAACAATACAAAGGTTGTTGTAGGAAAATGTGAAAGACAAATCAAAAGGAAAACTTAAAAATCACTGGAAATGGTTGATTTAAAAAATATCGACTTGAAAATTTTAATTGAAACATTTTACTTTTAAACTAAAATGCTTAAAAGTTAGAATCTCAGACTACATAAATAATGTGTTGCAGTGCTGCTAAATGTCGCTAAACAAAGTGGTGACGTCAATGGCGCAATTGAAAAAGTAAGAAACTACATGCTGCGCAACATTCAAGTGTGTGAAACTGTAAAATGTTTTTGTTTCTCGTTACGCGAATGTGAGGCCAGACTTTTGACATTTGATGTCAAAGCGCTATTTATGAAGAAATAAAAAATAATAAAAAAAGATAATTTCAAGAAAATTTAATGGTCTAAGCAAAAAGTGACCAACGAAATTTGGTTGAAAGAAAAATGGTAAATGCTTAAAGCAAGCAAAAACAATGTGAAAAATAATAAAAATAAATATAACTAAAAAAATACAATGTGTACAATTTTTAAGTCGCCAGTGCTGTGTAGAGTGCGCAAAAGATAAGCAAAGAATATTTTCCCCTAAAACTTACAAAAAAAAACGTATTCGCTATTAAGTGCCGCTTCTTCGTCCAACTTACCAAATGTCGTGCAATGCAGCACAATAAATAACAAAAAAAAAATTGTGTTACCCTTGCTAAAAACAGGTGTATACCATTATACATTTGCACGTACATATCCAAAACAGTTGTCAGTCCAAAAATTTATTTATTTTTTGTTTGTTGAAAACCATGCAGAAGGGTTGATTGTCAAAATTCATGTACTTACATACAAAAAATAAAACTTGTTTGTCATCCCGCAATTGAAAAAAGAAAGGGCTTCTCTTTGGCTGCCTTTACCTGTGCGTAGCGAAAACAAGTGAAAATGAATTCAATGAAGCATAAAATAGACAAATAAATATTGTAATGAAAATATTTAACATACTGCCATAAATATTATATAGTAATTCCTTTTCCAATATCAGCACACTTTTATTTTGTTTGTATCAACAACAATTAGTCTTAATATGGATACTATTGCTATTAAAACGGCGCCACCGCATGCACCGTTGTCATCCGCAACGACAATGGCAACACAATTGCAATCTTCATCATCATCGGCGTCATCAATTTTATTGCCAACATCCTCCATGGCTGCTGCGAGTATGCAATCAGCGAAGTGTTTGAAATCGCATGCTATGGACTTTCATTCCAAGTCAAGTATTGGCGCGTTCTTTCAAACATGCAAGGTAAGCAATTATTGTTTTAATTGTTGTTTCCGCACAGTATCTTGAACACCAGAGACTATTGAATTAGAGAACTTTAAATGAGTTTTTGATATATTTATTAATCATACATATATGTATATACTAGGCGACAATTGAAAGTATAAACTTCGAGTTCATGTTTTTTTTTTTAAATTTTTGGGACATATTCTCAAGTCAAAATAGAAATATGTTTATATGTTCATAATGATCTTATAATATTTAAAATAAAAAAATGTCTACTTAAACTAATGTCTGCTATAAATCACGACGACAATTGAAAATATAAATTTAATTTTTTCTTAAATATAATTTCGCTCATAGAAATATTAGTCTTAAAAAAAACTTTTATTTAGTAAGTAATTTGTATTTCTACCTTTGCCTTGAATGACAGGTCTCGAAGTATTTTTGGAGCACTTAGTACCAAATTAGTAATGATTCGTTCGGGTATATTATGCCATTACTATTGCAAATCATTACAAAAGTTTGGGATGTTATAAGTAGCGGCTCGTTATTGAAATTTTCCTGTCCAAGATCGACCACAAATATTCTATTGGGTTTAGATTTGGTGATTGGTCAATCCAGATTAATTTATAAATGGACTTACTTACAAAAAATTGTTTTGTAATACATGAAGTATGCTTGGGGCCATTGTCTTGTTAGAAAAAAAGTAACGCCAAACCCATTTTTTCTGCACTGGTATTCAAATTTTCTTCTTCAATGTTTACGTAAGCTTCTTTAGTCATCTTTCTATCGATTTTTACCAAGTTCCCAATACCTGCGATCGAGAAACAAACCCAAACCAAAAGGGACCTATCTCCGTGTTTGACGGTAGTTTGCATAAGGTTTGATTTGCAGTGATCTTATACCAAACGATAGGTCTGGATTGGTCTAATGAGTCAAAATTTGAATTAAAAACTGCATAAAAACGTAAATGATTCTGGTGTAGAGAATACGATCACTTAATATCAAACCTCATGCAAACTACCGTCAAACACGGAGATAGGTTCCTTTTGGTTTGGGTTTGTTTCTCGATCGCAGGTTCACTCTTGGCACTTAAACCTCTGAATAAGAAATCGTTGTGATAAAATTTTAGTTTAAAATGATGAACCTAATACTACACGAAAACAAATATTGAAGAATCTCCTCTTTTGCAAAAAATTATTGTAATATTTTTTTTTTAAATTTGGGTACAACGTTGATTCACCAAAAAGTGAATAAATGGCCAATATGGATACGAGATTCAGATGAGAAAGAGGTATCATATACCAACAGTTCTACTTTGAGTTCAGTCGAAATATTTTTGAAGAGTTTTGTGCCTATTTCATTATATTTTCGAAACAAATGTTTTTACGACTTCCCCACGCCTCAGTTTTTCAATACCAATTTTTATGACTTTTCCCCGTATTCGTTTTTTTTCAAATTTATTTCACCCTTTTGAAAACGATATAGCACAGTTGTATCAGCATTTCTCACTATACGTTTTGTTACGTTTTTTAACATGCTGTAACCCCCGAAAAACATATCAAAACTCATTGCATTTAATTGCATTAAATAAAATAAAGTCAAAATCTAACCCCTGCATTGCATTTACAAAACGCATTAACGATAACAACAAACAAAACAATTGTTACTCGAGTGCGGTAACTAAACCAATTAACTTTTGGCAGACAAAACAAAAAAAAAAAAAAAACAATAAAATGAATATGCTTTCTTCATGATTTTACCAAGGTAACAACATAATAATAAAAAAAAAAATAAATAAAAATATTAATAAAGGTAAATTCATAACAATCAGAAACCAAAGAAGCCGGCAACACCCACGCATCAGTAAGCATAGTAACAACGCAACAACAAGTGCTGACTGGACATTTGTTGCAGAATTTTATACATTTATTGTCAACAGTTTGCAAGCGGCAATAAATGATGAAAAAAATTATTTTTATACTTTAATACAAGTAACTTATCAAAGTCATATTTAAAGAAGAAAAAATTCAATTGAACTTTTAATCTTAAATATGAATAATAAAATAAAAAGAATTTTAATGCAGCACACGTGAGCGCTTCACTTGTTTATTTTTTTCACTTTATTTTTGTTGTTGTTATTTTTATTTATCGCCTTGTTGTATAAAGTTGTTTCTGTTTTTGCTTCTTCTGCACGTCATACAACAACTGCTTTGCTTAAAACAGTTGTTATATGTTGTTAGCAATACATATGCTTGTATGCAAGTGTGTGTGTTAAATGCTATGTTGTGTCAGTTTTATAAGTTCATTATTAGAACACGTACGCCGAGTGCTGTATTTAAAAGGAAAAATCATAATTTTTATGCGAATATATGAGAAAAATCAAATATTCATAGCATAAAGTTACGTTTTGTTTCTCTGCTATGTTTGACTTAGCCTTTAAATTCTTGGAATTATTTTGAAATTGACACTTGAAAAAATTAATTGAAAAATGTTGGCAATTTAAGTGCATAGCAACAATTGTACTAAAAATTTAAAAAGAGAACAAACAAATTGAGTCTTAATAAAATAGTTAACAAATTTTTTCAAACGAAAAAAAAAAAGATGAATTCGAAAGAAATTTCAGAACAAATTATCTAAGATTTAAAACAAAAAATCGCCCAAATAAAAATAAAATTGCAATTAAAGCAATGTCAGATTTTGCAAGTTAAGTTTTATGGAAAAATTGTACAAAATTTTCACAATAAGAATTTATACAGACTCTGAGAATCTTTTTTTCGTTCTTTCTTTGGCGAAAAATTTTAAGACTGCCGAAAATAAATCGATAGTGATAGAGCGACAGCATGCTGAGTAAAATTAGGTACACAGGCACACAAAAAAAAAAATCTCGTGACCCAGAGGGTAGACTTCTCTAATCCTACATTTTCGAGGTCGCTGAATCCGAATATGACCTTTAAAAATGGTTTCAATTGCCAGTTTTCCCGCTACCACCCCTTGGGGCTCGAAATTCAAATTGGTATGGATGTGCATTTCTACGTTTCTTCCCTAACGCCATTTTTCTACCCCTGGAAAGGAGTTGAAACTTGACTTTTCATGAAAAATAAAGAAAAAAAGGGGGGTGCTAGGTGGTGATGGGAAGGTAAAATTTACTTTTCGTTGTCATTTTCAGTTCCAGTGCCCCAAAAAACATAGAAATACACATGCATCTCAATTTTGCATGAAAATTTAAGTTTGACCCCCTTTCTAGAGGTAATAAAGGGGCGCTAGGAGGTGATGGAAGGGTCGAACTTATTTTTTGTTATAATTTTTGTTATAGAATGCCAAAAAACGTACAAATGCACATCCATTTTAACTCTGTATGCCAATTTGAACTGTGACCCTCAAGGGGTGGTAAGGGGGTGGTAGCGGGAAAACTGGCAATTGAAACCATTTTTGAAGGTCATACTCCGATTTAGCGACCTCAAAAATTTAGGAATAGAGGATCTACCTTCTGGGTCTTGAGATTTTTTTTTGTGTGCCTGTGTTATCTAAACAATACTGGCATTATTAAATTAAAGGCTTTCCCAAGTAGGCATCAGGTTGTCCTAGAGGTTAAACGCTTATAAGGAAAATGGTCTGAAGCTTAGTTATTTTCATTAAAGATTTTTTTTTACTGATTTTTAAAAAATATCGCGAATTTTGTACTAAGCTAAGTAGGTAGTGTAAGACAGTCATATAAGAAACGTGATATCGAGTATCAAAAGACATTAGATTGATTTGGGTCACTAAGGCTGAATATGCAAACCATTTTTCTGGAGCAGCTCTGAATTGAAAATATTTTGGCTTTAAGTGTTAAAAATTATTTTTCAGAAATATTACTTTAATTTAGATGGTCGATAGATTACAGATTTTCTGGTAACGGACAAAAATATAAGTAATAAGTAATAGGGTAGTAGTAACTCAGACCTTTGCTTTTTAACATTACTACTAACCCACATTTGGTGTAGAGAACATTACCAAAAATTATTTACAATCGTTCAAAAATCTTACTAAAAATTTTGAACTCATACTCGTGTGAAAATCAAGCGATAATTTTTGGCACTTACATATTTTATATTATTTTTTCATTTAATTTTTTGGTCGACTTTTTTTGGGTAAATATTCTTTAAAAGATATTAACAGCTGTAATTTTCCCTTAGATATATTGTTTTTACTAATTTTTCCACCTTTTGGTACATACTTTGAAAAATCAATTACTATGCCATTTAATGAATATTTTGTGATTACAAATTGTTTCGATTTACGTTTGGAATTGAATTACAACAACACTATGTTATGTTACAAAATTACATAAATTTTTTTTCCAAGTGTACACAATCAGGTACATAAAAGCGGTCAACTACAAAAAATTGACTATAACGTGCCGACGCAATACTTGTGGGTATTTGCGCATGCGTACGATTCGCAAAGCAAAACAAAGCAAAATTAATGATAAAGTGTTTTACGTTTGAAGTGTAATAAAACGCAATGAATTTTATTAAGGGATTTACTGGCATTAAGTTAAAATTAACTATTATGTTGAAATGTTCTATTAAAAGTAGCCTACACTTCATTAACAGTAGTTGTATGTATTATGGTGTAAACTGGAATTTTATGCACCTTTTTATATGGCCACTTAAAGTGCGAAGCTGATTAAGAAAGCTTTGTTTTTACGTAAAATATTCATTAATGTGGTTTAAGTTATTTGAGCGCTAAGTATTGCTACGTAGAGAGTGACTGACTGTGCTGATAGTTTTATGATGGAAGGTTAATCAGCATCATTACTCATTACTATGCTAGTGACCTCAATTTAAAAATACTTACTTTGATTGCGAGTTATTTGCAAAGATTGTTTTGTTTTTGTTTTTCTCTCATTTGTAGAATTTTTTTTTTATTTCAGGACTGCTGTCAATAGATACTTCTCATTTCAATTGGTGCCATACTTGCAAGAATTTTCAAGTATTTTAAAAAATTGTTAAATTTAACAATTTGGTTTTGTTTTATTTAAAGTTATGTCCAAACGATATTTCAATTTTACTCAAAATCCAACAGCTGTGAAAAAAATTCTCACTTTGTATGAAAATAATTTATAGCAGCCGAATTTAAAAATAAGAAATCTACACCCTCTAATGCCAATCTGTCTGGCTTAATCTTTTAATGAAAATCAATGCCTGACATAATATGGCAGGTACCTTTAACCGAGCAACATGCACAAGAAATAAAATTTAAATCAAAGAAAACCACAAGAAATAATCGAAGAAAGGTAACTAAAAGCAAAAAAAAAAAAAAAATGTAAAAATGTATATTGAAAAAAAGGGATGAAGCATCATAATTCAAGGCTATGGTGAACAGCACCTGGCATATGAAGGTATGATGAACAGTGGAAAATTTTTTCTAATGCTTTTGCTGCGAAAAAACGTGTATTCTGAATTTTCCAATGTTGGGAAAATTTCTATGCTAAGAATATTAGAAAATTAAATTATTTATAGTTACAAGTCTTTGTGACTTTTGTATTTTGAATGAATTTGAAATTGATGGGAAGTTTTTAGCCCTTAACAAAACATATTTTGGACATGGACAAAAGATAAGTTTTTTGTTTGTAAGAATTTTATATGTGATATTTTCTGTATTTTAGGAAAATTCAAATAAATCGAGTATAATTAATTTTAACCCCTATAAATGTTGGTTTATTTAAAAAGACAAATATTCCCAAAAAATAGCTGTAACTAACATTTTAAGCTAGCTAACTAAAAGCGATTTTTGATTAAAACAAATTATATACTGGACATTTTTTATCCAAGGTCCTGACATTATGACGTAAAATGGACAGTCTACATTCTATGAAAAACCTAACGTGATTCGAATTAAACAAAAATATTTATTGTGGCTTTAATTACGGCTATTATTAAAAAAAGTTTGCTCCAAATTAAGTTGGCTTTTAAATTCTATGTTGCTGAGTCACAGCTCATTCAATATATTTCTTAGAATCTTTAAATTTTTTTCTTTGAAGGCTCCTTTAAAAAAGGTTGAAGTTAAAAAATCATTTTTTTTCAAGACTTCAGCATTTGATAAAACTTCTAATTCTAATTTGAAATTAATTAGAAACCACCCTGATATAAATATTGCTTTTGGTTTAAAAAACGTAATTTTTCAAAGTGATCACTAAGCAAGTCAATGTCGATGAACCCATGTGAAGATTCGAAGAACCCATTTTTCCTTTGTATGCGCTTTTCAAAAGTATGTTAATAGATATCACTGACCAAAAGAAAAAAAAAATTGTAGCACATGGCTTGCACTTACTGCTCGGATGATTTTGGCACACTGATTGAACATTTTATGTACAATCTTTTGAAAAGGTTCCGATTTCAGGAAAAATTAAAAATAAAAATGAATTTCACAAGCATTCGAAATTTCCAGCAGCATACTTTTTAACATATGTGTATCCAAAAAAGTAGACCTGATTAATTCTATGGTGTTAATTTTCTGCTTGACAAACTAAACAAAAAAGGAAAAACCAATTTTTTTTTGCAGCAGTTTAGTTAATAAAAAAAATGCTTCCAATAAGATTTCACATTCGTTTTTTATACAAAATTCTCACATTAGCATGACGCAAATACCAACCCAACTAATTGTAAGTAACACTTAGTTTCAAAAAATTACTTTCTTTTGGTTGGCGTTTTACTTAAAGTTACAATATGCAAAGCATATAGCACCACTATACCAAACAACTAAAACCTTTATTTGTGAAAGTTTTCTTTTTTTCAACAGCAAATAGTACAAAAATCAAAAATCTTTTAAAGCATAGATTAAATATAAATGATTTCCTAAATTACAACAAAATATGCAGATAGACCACAATTTGAAATCCACAAAAATGTTTGTGGTAGTAACAGCAGCAACAGGTTGTTGCCTTAGTAGCATAGATACAAAAAATTTAATAGCAAACTCTTAACCGTAAATAAAAAAATAAAAACCAAATTAATAAAATAAGCTAAAGTTTGAAAAAAAAAAGAAATATGTTGATAAGTTAACAACAATAAATTAGCGGCTTAAAATTGGTACTAAAAATTAGCATAATTGAAAATTCCAACTCTACAATAATTTGGTTTATTTAAGAAATTTGAGCTACACAACATGCGTATTGTATGAGGAAAAGCTTCATCGAATATTTAAGCTATTTATAAATTAATAAATATTTATAAATTTCTATAAAAAAAAAACAACAATTTTTTCTAATTTATATGATAGCAGCAAGTGTATTTTTATAGCTACAATTTTAGGCATATGTAGTTTCACAAAAAAAACAAAAAAAAACTTAACATATTTTCGAGGCAAATGCTAATTAAAAATGTAAATTTTATTCTTAAGAAAAGGTTCAAACTTCGGGAAAAAAAAATTATAACAAATCATATGAAACCAAAACGGCGGCGACGTCTACTTGGCAACTCAAAGTGCTTTACAACACACAGAAAAATTATCACACCAAAATGCTCCAATAGACAGCAGTGAGTGAGACAGTCTGGCAGACGGTTGCACATGAGTGCACTTTGTGCCGTCTTTGAAATGAAAAATGTAACGCTTCTTCAGTTTTCTTTGCTGTTGCTGTTGTATTATTATTTCTTATATTTGTTGTTTATCTTCATTTTTTCACTTTATCAATTACTTTGATTGTTACCATATTTTCGCAATTATGCCAAGTTCCGCTTACTTAAACGTCACAAAAACAGTGACAGTGGCGCTAAATTGCTTACAGCCAATAATCACAACGCAACAGGTTGTCTGTCAATTGGGTTATGCCTACTCTCGTGTAGCGTTAGCATCAGCATTACAGCTTCTGACTTTTGTGTTTGCTGTCAACACTTTGGCCTAAAGTGTAGCGCTGTTGGGGAAAACAATTTAATATTAATTATATGTTATGCGCATGTCTGCCCTGTATTGGATTTTAATTTCAATTTGAAATGTTGCCGAGTTTTTTCGCGTTCGTTTTTGTTACATAAAACAAGCAAATGACAAAGTTTTACTGCTATTTTCAATATTTGATTGTGAGATTTGCGGTGAAGGTATCATTTTAATTTTATTTTATACATTTAATTTTGTTTATTTGGTTAGTAAGCGCAGTTATGTTCAAAAGTTTTACTATTTGCAATCTAACTTATCAAGTAATATTTGAACTTTTTTTATAAAATACAAGCTAAATTAATAGCTAACATCATCATATATTTTTTTTCCAAATTTTTTCTACAACAAAGTTGCCTGACGATATTTTCTCTAATGTTGATCATGAGAGGCCAGTCAATAGTGAATTTATAATTATTGTATTAAAGGAGAGATCATAACATTTTTCAGATATTTTGTAACTATGACATCCACTATTTAGAAGTATTAAAATCTAATTAAAAAGAATTTTTTAATTTTTTTGTGATAAATTTCACACAAACAATACCATACCTTCATTGGTCATTGTTTTCCAAAACGTGACCTTATCGATTTTTCATAGAATTGAGTTAAGAGGACGTCTATTAATTATGTGAAGTGTTTTGATAAGTTGAACCGCCCCCCTTTGCTTTGCTAAGATTTCGTGAGATCAGCTGAGACCCCCCGCCCCCTTTCTTTCTTGTGAGACTTACCCCATAATTTTTAAATCATGAAATTTATTTGATATGATCATATATTTTGCTTCATACTCTTACCACAAATACAGATGTTTTCTATCCACTCGGTATATAACGTTTAAGAAACATTACGTTACGTACCATAAATGTTTGATTTGATAACAGTGCAAGTGACACATAACAGAAAAAGAGTCCGATGCAATACGCTTATTTTTCCCCCTTGAAATCAAAAGGTGAACATTGACGTATTTTAGAAGGTTTTCTGAAATGGAAATGAAAGATTTCTGAAACATTATTGAAACGTAGGCGAAATTGATTTTGTGACTGAATTAAAAAGTTGACGTGAGATTTTCATTGGCACCCCCTTCCCTTGGTGAGATCTTGCTGGACTCATCCTCTCATTTCAACTCACGTAATTAATGGTCCTCTAACTACAAATTCTTTATATAAAGGCGGTTTCAAACCCAGCAGAAATGCATTATAAATGAACAGAGGTTATTGTTTTCCAAACCGATAAATTACTCTAAGCCGTTGAGTCGCGTTTCTACTAGAATTTTAAGCACTTTTTTAAAAAAAGTGCTGTCTAGCCAGTATCAAAAGAGCTTTATCTGAAAATATGTCCTTATCCAAAAGTAAGTTTAACTCGGCTTGGATATGTTTAACATATTAAAATAACAAGATATCGTTTCGAGGATGGAGTGAGAATATTGAAAAATCAATGTCAGTGCTTTTGACAACTTTTTTTTTGGATTTGTAATTCTTCAGCCAGTAAGATTTTGAACTTTTATTATGTGTTCATGGTAAAAACACGAAATTGGTCATATTCACCACTATCTCTCTATCATTTTGGTCTTTTTGTATGAAAACTTAAGATTCTCCAGTACAAATAATTTGAATTGAAAAATATCTGGAGACGCATTTTGGTTTTTTTTATAGGGTATTTTGAAAACGACTTTCAAGTTTCAAACTGCGAGAACTTGCAGATTTGGTACACATTACTTTTTAGTCATTATCTTATAAATTCAAGTAATAATATTATTTGTATTTTTAATTTCACAATATTGCATAATTTTAGCTATCATATAATTTGTTGTGATTTCTACCTTCATTACACTATTGAGTTCAAACCAAGCTTCAAATAAAAGTTTCAAATAACGCAACGCTTACCACCTTGCCATTGCATTAAAATTGAAAACGTAACCAATTTTGCTTACCACAGCTTTTCTCTTATATAAAAACTTTTCCAAGAAAAACAATAAATTGTATGATGCGACAATTAACATACATTTGAATAGACCCAACCTCATTTTACTGCATACATCGTTCAATTCAATTTGAACACAAAATGCTAAGCAGCACATAACAAAAAAAAGAAAAATATGTCTCACACAGCTTGAAGCAACATACTGGCAATAATGTGACAGCAATATTTACATAATTTTAAATGGGAAAATTAACTTAAAATTGTTTTTATATTTAATTCAAATAGTTGAATGTTATGTATTTTACCTAAGGCTTTAATATTTATTAAATAACTAATATTAATTAAGATGTTAAAATTCCATAAATTTTTTTAAGTTTTTACATATGAAATGTGCATTTTGTGTGGCATGTAGACTTAAAAATAATATTTGTTACAAACTATTGAATTTGCATCACTAATTTTACTGAAAAATTATTTAATTCTAAGTAAAAAGGATTTGGATTACATAAAATATTAAATTTTTTAATAAGCTTTAAGCTAGACCGAAGGAAATTCATAAACTTGGCTTATTTTTGTAAAGCATTTCTTATAAATATGTAAGGATAATGAATAAAACTAGTAATAGGATTATATATATGGCAAGAAAATTACATGGTTTTGTATGAAAATGGATATAGAAAAAATAGCCATAAAGCTTAAAAAAAAATGGGAGAAAAGACAAACTTCATAGGAATGTCTCGATAACTATGCCAGATATAACATTTCCGATAACACAAATTTAATGAGAGTGTTTCAAAATATACATAGCATAGAATAGTTTTAATAATTATTTTTTCGTGCATTAATGGTCTTAGGGAGAAACAAGAACTCACATGACGAAAAGCTAAAAAAATTATTAACATCGATGTGAAATTTATTATATAAGCAGTAGAATATTATATAATGTATAGAATATTGGCGCAAAATACATACCATGCTAACGTTCATTATTCGAAGATCATTGGTGACAAGCGTAAAAGTGGTAACATGAGCATAAATCGAAAAATAAACAGCTTACACGCAATTGAAGGTAAAATAAAACTAAAAAACGATGCGCAAAATTTGCAAGTCATGCTAGGAAGTACACTCTTTACACTAAAGTAGTGGTTAGTTTTTGTTTTTTGAGTTTTCTATTGAAATAGAGCTTACATAACAGCAATTGTGAGACTTAAGAAAAAACATTCACTTAATAACAAATTTACCTTTGCTTATACAAACTTAATAATTAGCTGTAATTTTCATGTTTAGAATTTTCTAATAAATACTTCCGGCTTTTAGCAGGCAATGAAAGGTGCATTAAAACTCTATTGTAAACAGTTTTACATATAGATTTAAAAAAAAATAATTCAAAAATTTATAAAACAAAAAAAAAAACTGAAAGCAAGCCATTATGTGCAGCAAAAATTTTTATGCTAAGATCATTGCAAAGAAAACGTTCTAATTGAAGTTAAAACAGAAAAAACAAACTAAAATCAGTTAGCACAAAACACGTGCTACTACGGCAAAGATCTACGCTAATAATTTTCGCCTCCATATTTTCCAACTTTGTTTATTTTTTTCTGCCTGACAATGCAGTGGAGGCGCAAATCTGAGTGATATAATGCATTTAAATTGAAAAAATACACCAACACAGTTAATGAATTTTCAACAATTTAATTTAGTCGCCTTTAAATAAAATGCATTTTTAAATAATTAAATATTTAAAATTTTTTAAAATGATTTCTACTGCATC
Source organism: Meiosimyza platycephala (assembly GCA_963662105.1). Classification (NCBI taxonomy): domain Eukaryota; kingdom Metazoa; phylum Arthropoda; class Insecta; order Diptera; family Lauxaniidae; genus Meiosimyza; species Meiosimyza platycephala. The sequence goes on from OY759208.1 coordinate 24,479,709, forward strand.
ACTTTTAATAACTAACGCCCACTTTGATTTATTTATTTATTCTTTATTACGTTGACCAAAGTTTTTCTGGTCATTTACCTTCCGGTTACGTTTTGTCTTTAAATAGCAAATGCAACAATTTAGTAAATTACAGCTTTATTTACAAGCATTTAAAGCTTTTTGCTGTTTGTTTTTATTTAAATTTTGATTTTATTTTAGTTGCTTGCTAACTCTTTACTTTGTGCGGAAGTGCGTGTGCGTTAGTGCACCTACACGCACGTGGTACTTTTTTGTATTGGTCACTCTTAAATGCAACTTTGTTTTGTTTGAGTTTTGATTTAATGTTTCCGATTGCTTTTCTTTTTGTTTACAACATTAACACATCATTTCGAAGAGCAAAATAATAGAGAAAAGAATATTGATGAATGTTATGGTACATTGATATCAAGTTCGGTGTTTAAGTCTTTTGTTGTTAGCCATTATTGATGTTTTTATTTTTTGCTGTGCTATGCAATGTTTTTTTACGTTTTATTCTTAATGAAAAACTTAAAAATGATATTAATTATTTCAAATATTTTGTATAAATTTAGTACAAATAATTCAGAGTATTTTTTATTAAGTTTTGTTTCATGGAAAATTATCAAAAAATATTGCTTTTGGAGTAAAAAAATGGAAATTTTTATTTAAAATGAGGATAAAAAAGTCAAATCCATTTTTAAAATCGTCTTCTTCGTAAGGCAATTACCCAAATTATGCATGTCGCTGCTTGGAAAAATATGGGTGATATTTTAGAGTGTTAAAATTTTACATTTAAATATGACAAAAACCCATTGAATTATTTGAAAATTTTTGAATTGATAGGAAAGAACATTCAATGGCATCAATGTTTGAAAAAAATTTCGGACATAGATTCGCCGTGGCTACCTCTGACAAAGCAAATTTTGTTAGTCCAATGTTTGACCACTTTTTCAAGCAATTGGAGTCTGATATTCGAAATATTATTGATAATACTTTTTATTTAATGTTTTCTAAATAATGAAAAACAAATACAAGTTTACAATATGCCAACAAAGTATTGGTTTACTTTGATAAAGCACCCACCTTTTGAAAGTTTTTTTTTTTACTGTAAAAAATCTATGTGCAGCTATGTATGAAGTTTGTAAAAAACAAGTTTACTGCTATAATCTTTTGATTTTTCACTATTGTATTCAAACAAATTTGATATTAATTAAATGCAGTCCACACATTGTTGGTCATTTTTTTTGTGTGCGCAAAGCCAACGTAATATGATCCTAGGTGTGGGCTAACTAGTTAAAATGAAAACAATAAAAACAAAACCTTTCACTACATGGCGTGTTATGTTGCTTACCAGGGGGGCGGGTATCAAATTAACTACGTGCTTTAGTTAGCTAGCAATTGCTTTTGAAGGAGCAGTAGCCATAATGTTGCAAAAAATAATTTTACTAAGCAGATAGTATTCGTACATTATTAAAATTGAGCTTTTAATTAATATAATATATATTGAAGTTAGCTCTGAAAAACTTTAAATCTTGAATTGCTGCTCAATTTAAATGATATGAGCAAACAAAAACAAAAAAGAACTTTGACTAAATGCAATGGAATCTGCACCATTTTTTGTTGTTGAGTCTTTTTACAAATCGCTGACTTTTTTTTTATTATATTCACACTTGAAATTCTTGCTATTGAAAAATTTTAAACTTGACTTAATTTTATTGACTGCATTTGGGCATGTTTGCTGCTAAATTGTAGAAATTTGGAAATTTAATTTTTTTGCTTATTTAATCAATCTCCAAAATTAATTGATTATGTCATTGTTAAGCAATATATTTGGTGCTAAAGTCAATTTGAGATTTATTTTTATAAAATTTTCAAAAAACTATAGCAGCAAAGAAGTCAGCTTACTAATATTTTAACATGTGTGTGTAATGTAAAATATATTTCGTCTATTAATTAATAAATTTAAAAAAAAAGAATTAATATTTATAGAAGAATTTCCCAAATTTACATAAACACCAAGTTTGAGTCTTAAGTCTTTCGTTTTTAAGCAGAGAGTCCTACTGACTTCTAAAAAATACATATTTATGTATGAATATTTTAATTTAAAAGTAGCAACATTTAACTAAAACTGGATTAAAATATGTGAAGAATTTAATCCAAAACAAAAAAATTAATAATTCCAAGCATTAAAAATAAAAACTTGATTTTTTCTAATTAATGAACGATTTTTATATTATGTGCTTTCAAATGATATGCTGTCTAAGGCAAAACTACAAAAATCCAGCTTTATTTATATATTAAAAATTTCCAATCAACAGCGAAGAAAGTTCAGCACCCACAAATTCCAATAATTAATAAAAAAAAGTTCAAAACCTAAGCAAATGAGGCAGAAAACAACAACAGTTAAAAACATTATACTAAAATTCAAACAACAAAAAGTTGATAACCAAAGACGCGCGCTTCAAAAGCGCATTTGAAGCGCGCGCTATGTAAAAGGGCTATGAAAATCATAAGCAGCAGCAACAACAACAAATAGTAGTAGTAGTAGTAAAACAAAAAACTGAATTTGAAAAAATTTAGACACACAGCTGTGTATGCAGCTGTAGCGCATATCTTGTTGGAAAAAAATCACAACCACAAAATGGTGGATTTTTTTTTCTGATTTGAAAAAGTAAAACGAAACATAAAAGTAACAAAACACGCTACTCTCAGCAAGAAAAGAAATAAAAAAAAATTAAATTTAACGTTGCTGCGCTGAATTTTCGTATTTGACCTGAAACACAAAAGCATAAAAGTGGCAAAGTAACTTTGGCAACAAACGAGTGGGGGGGAAAACAAAAGTTGATAAGCTACAGCGAAACATTTGCTACAGGCGACAAAGCAAACAAGGCGAACTTTTTGAAATTAAGTTTTAGAAGAAAAAATCGTTAAAATTAAAGAAATGAAAAATATAAATTTGTTTGTACGTGGGGGCAATTTCACGCGAAACTTATGGTATGAAAAATCTGATACTTTTGGGGATGAAAGAGTGAATAGATAAAAAAAAGAGTTTATAAGCGCGTTTCTGTATATTGGGGTCTTTTTAAGCAATATGAGGCTTTTAGGCCTCATACAAAATAACAGAAAATTTGATTTCTAAATAATAGAAACGAATTTTTATAAAATTGAATTCAAATTATTGATGTTCGTTTTTTAAAACAAATGCCAACAAATTGTTGGTTTTGAGAATCACCATTTGTGGGACTTTGCCATTAAAATTGCTGTGATATTTCTTATGTCTTATGCTACTTTTAAGTAGCAAATTCTCATTCGCTTGTTACTCATGTATTATTTTTCGTCTCACGAAACTTTTTTGTCCCATGTGACTTTTTAGTTTTATGCTCACTACAAGTCTTAAGCAACTTTTAATCTGATCCTTTAGTCATTGCGAATTTTTGTTGTCTTAAGCGAGCTTTTACTTTTATGACTTTATAGTTTTGTAGGAATTTTTATTCTTGTGATTACTTTTAGCGATTGTTGAAATTTTTATTTTCATGCGACTTTTTTGTCTAATGTGACTTTTAGAACGATTAAAAAACCACTCGTAACTAAAAAGGCAATTCTTTTGTGAATATGACTTCTAAGTCTTATTCAGCTTTATGATTTCTTATGCATTCTAGTGACACTTTTTGTGCACAATTTTTGGGGCAATTTTTTAGTTATTTTCGATCAGTTATTCTTTAGAAAACATTTCCTACACCCCACATTTTGTTTTTTTAAATCATGCAAGTTTTTCTAAGAAAGAATAAACGTCAAAAAGCTAAATGGAAAAATGACCTAAAAAAACTTCAATAGTTGTCAAAGGACTTGAGCTATTTTTCGCATGAAATTAAGCAAAAATTTAAAGAAAAATCCTTTAGAAAATTAAGTTTTTGTTGGCATTATATAAGGCGTATTTTCCACCCAATTCCACTTTAATCAAAAATATAAAAAATTTTGAGCCCTCATATGGATAACGCCACGTTAAAAAATTACCGCACAAAAAGTCATTGCTGCGGGCACAAAAATCAAACCCAACAACAGCGTCCAAAATCAAAACAAGATAAGACACAAAGCAAAGAAAAGGCAACAGTCAGATAATTCTACAGAATTGAAAGCCATCATTATGGCTGTTGTGTTGTCTGCTGTCTGTTGCTGTCGCCGTTTTTATCGTCGTAGCTGTACTACGGCGCAGCCTCGCTTTAAGCAAACGCGACTGTGTAGCGTCGCTTGAACCACAGCGAAACTTGGTCCAACCAACCTGATTTTTTTTTTCACTCAACAAGACGAAAAGCTTTAGCCAGTTCACCACTTCCAACCGATTCAGCACAGAGCTCACTTTTATTTGCTGCTGCTGTGCCTTTGCAACCAAACTCATATGTAGCGCAACAAAGCCACAAAATGTTTCCGCGTCAACTTGCCAAACCAACAGCGAGGCTGTAGATAGTGACCAAAAGTTGTGATGTTTCTATACAAAGTCTGGCGTGAGAAACAAGTTTTCTCGTTTCGTTCCAGAGATTGACTTCTTTTGTACCTTAGTTTAGCTTGAGGCGTGTGAGTGAAACTCTCTGTTAAGTCCGCTTCTTCTCCTTCAAGAAAAAGCCATGCCATAAAATGGCTGCGCAACAAAGCCAATGAAAAAAAAATCAAGAAAAAAAAGTTATAGCCAAGTTGTGGCAACATACAAACACGTTTTACTGCATTGGCTCATTGCCACAGTTATAACTACAATACTTCACTGCATATAGTCATTTTATTTCTTATTTACTATTTGCCTAAACTCATTTTATTTTCTTCTTTATCTTTATCTCCTTTTAGGTTTTATGGCATTTGGATGCCTTTCGTCGTTCGTTTCGTTCTTTGAGCCAACACGTCTGTAGCGGCCAAGATTGCATATTCTGCGCATTGAAGGTAAGTTTTGGTTTTGTTAGTAGTAGCAAATGCCTTCCACTTTGTCGATTTAAAATTGCTGCTGAAAGTAGGCAACAAGATTATTTTGAATTTATCTGCTGAAGCGCAAGTAAGAAAATTATGTTGTTTCTTTTGTGTTTCAGTTTCTTAGCTACTTGTTGCCTACTTTTAGCTACTTTTGATAGCAGTGATTTTTCAAGCATTATGATGCTGTGTTCATTGGCATACCTTTATTATATTTTATTTTATTTGAAATGCATTGCAGTTACTTAGCTTAAGCATCCATAGTTAGTTTAAGTTAAAATGAAAACATTTGGTGCATAGTTTTAGTAAATTCTTCAAGCAACATTTTCAATGGCAAGATAAAATAAAAAAAGCTTATCTCTATTGCAGTTAATAAAAGGCAAAATTTCGGTTTCAAGAGATTTAAAATTAAAAACATTTATTGTTAGTAATCACTTCCGCTATGTGGTTCCTTAGACAGTAATGTAAACAAAACCCTCAAAAAGTGAAAAAATGATTTCTTGGAAATGAAATGTTCAAAATTATTTACTAATTTTCCGAAAAAAAATCGTGAACGTTTGGTCCTTATTTTGTCTTAAGATAATTCAACGTTTTATTAACCCAAAAATCTGAAAGGAAACACATCCCAAAAAATAATATACGTGAAAAGGATTTAAGATTTTGTTCATTATTTTCTAAAGGTTATTTCACATTTTGGGCCGATTTTGCTCTAATCTCAAATCTAATTTTTTTTCATTTTGTTTAAGTTCTTCAGGTGGTTTTATAATATATATTTATTTTCATTACAATATAGTCTTAGATGCCATAGCAATACTTCTATACCCATATTATAATCAGATGAAATATGAAAATGACAAATGTTACGAACTTGCTCTTCCTGCAAATATTCATGATCAAAGGTCGCAAATGTAAGGGCCTCTTTAAGTATTACGATTCGTCTCGTTTCGTCTCTAATTTTCAAGCCGAAAAATATGCTAGCACAATTTATATATTTTCCAATTCATTAAACACAGGTTGGATATTTTTGTTTTCATTTGAAATATAATAGCATACTTTCAGGCTTGAAAATTAGAGACGAAACGAGACGAATCGTGATACATAAAGAGGCGCTAAATTTTAAAAAGTAAATTTTTTGTAAAAAGTTAACATAAATAAGTGTCCTATCGATTGCAGCTTATAATAATGAAAATGATCTATTGGTCAACTTGAACAAATTGATAGAAAATTTTGGTCAAATTGACTGATAAAAACTAATAATTTAAAACTTTGATGATTCAATTACAATAAAAATCGTAAGTTTAATTAAAAGTACTCGTATTAAAACTTACAGTTAAGAGAAATCTCAACCTTGCCCGTAAAAAAAGTTAAAATTTACTTATTGAAACATTACAAGCAAGGACAATGACGCTTAGCTTGTAGAGGTGAGACGAAATGCTAATGGATTTAAGCAACACACATGTTGTCCAGATGCTGTTCTAGCCAACAATTAAGCATGCAGACAGTTTTCCAAGTCTTTTCTAAACACATTCAATTATACCATGGAAATTCCCAAATTGCTAACAAGGAAAAAACTTTGATTCCCTTACTATTTGCACTTTTACTTACTGCAAGTTTCCCATGCTCATACACAACACACACACACACACACACTGATTGACACAACAAGAAAAATGGTAGGAAAATTTAATTACAACACTTTGAATGATGCCTCAAAGCGGCAGTTCATTGCAACAATTACAATTTCAAGTGCGTGATTTTTTCATTATAAACAACATGTTGTTTCAATGTTACAAATTGTGTGCGTGCATTGCAGCATGATAAATTTTTCTTATTATTTATTAGTTTGTAAATGGTGAAAAAAGCAGAAGGAAATTCCCACACCTTAGTTGAAAAGAAAACAATGAATATAGAAAAACATATGCGCATGTGCGTGTTTTTGTTCATCTTCTTATTTCTTGATTTCTGCAAAGTAGCAAGTTTGCCGCTTAAGTCTTTCCTTTGCCAATGACTGAGAATTTTGTTGTTTATCGTTACTGTAAATGTGTTAAAATTGCTGTTGTTTGCGGATACCGTTTGATAAATTGTCCTTGATGCGCATAAAAAAATTTTGGTATTTTTTTTTGATTTTATTTTAGGGTATAATTTTGTGCCAAAAAATTAAGAGCCAACCATTTCGACCTTTTATTTATGCTCTAAGCAATTGAGTACTGTTGCCATTTAAATGTTCAAAGTTTTTTAATGGTTTTTCGTGTTTTCAATTTATGTTGGCATCGTTGCTGTTGTTGTTGTTGCTGCTGCTTATATAGACTTTTTTTTTTGCAGCATCTTTAAATTGAAAAGAAGCTTTCGGTTTTTATTTTAACTAAAATTGTAGTCACGTTTTATTTCCAACAACTTTTGTTTATTGGCAATTTTAACACTATAATTGAGTTAAGCGTTAAAATCTTGAAAGTTGAGAAATCAATAGAATAGTGAAAATGATACCTTTTTATATTTAAATTGATTTTTTTTTTCAAGTTTTTGCCTTAAGACTTTTATAAGCTGAATTTAAAAGCTTAAGCTCATTTAGATAATTTAATCATAAAAACAAAAAATTGTGTTTTCGTTTTCATTAATCAGTTGGCAAAATATGATTGAAAAAATTACCTTGCAATGGTGCCAAGTTTTGTGGCCTAATGTATTGAACTGTATAAGTTGAACAGAGTTCATTTGTTAGAAAGGATTAAGTTAAAATATTTAGGTTACAAATATTTTTCTGGTGGTCCAAGTGATAACTCAGAAGTTTCGATCAGTAACCGAAAAATGCGCTCAATACCTGACATAAAAATTAAAAGACTACACAATTAGCAATGCCTGCAACCTTCAACCACCGACGCCGCATTATTGTACAATTTAAATTTTCACGCACCACAGTAACTGACCATGAAAATTTTAATGCCGAACAGACGAATGCAGTTTTCGTTAGAAAAAACAAAGGTTTTTCACACCACTCCTCTACTGCCATGCTTACTTTATTAGTGGGATTTCGTACATGTTATCTATGAATTATTTTGAAAAACCATTAAAATGGAAAAAGGTTGTGGAAAAAACAACAATTCTGTGTCAGAACGGAAGGAAGCAAGGACTTTAATTATTGCGCGACATACTGACTGAGGATAATGACTGTTAGGTTAAATTCAGTTATAGTCTTGAAGGCTTAATTACCACCTTTATCGCCATTGGTAACTGGGATATATTTATTTAATGCTTGTTAGCATTTCATGAGTTCATTAATTAAAATGATATATGTTTTGAATTGGTGATAATGATTAACAGAGTGTTAAGTTTTTTGTTCTATGCATACAATTTACAATAATGTTCACTGGCTAGCAGTTTATAAATTAAATGATAAATATGCAAATTATTATGGGGTTGTCATAGTTAATAAATTATAATGCTATGTCATTTCGACTCAGCAATTTTATTGTACTTACTCTCTGTATTTGAAAATTTTATAGTTTTGTTTCACATTCATGTGAAGTAATGAAATTCAGTTTTGTTCGTTGAATTTTAAATCATTTATTTAATAAGCTGTACATATATTTTATCGTTGGAATGCATACAATAAAAAAAAGTTGCATTTCCATAAAAAATTATAAAAATTTTGGGAATATGAAAAAGTTTCTAGGAATATGCAATAAAATATGCATGGAACCGACATCTATAATTGCGATTATATAAAGAGAAATCGTTTTGACATAGCTGTAGGCAGTCGTTGTTCGAAATATGATAGAGTTCCAGCTAATTTATGCCATCTATCTCTGAGACTGATCTTGTCTCTCAAGGAAATGAAAGACTTAGCACCTCTTTATGTATTACGATTCGTCTCGTTTCGTCTCTAATTTTCAAGCCTGGAAATATGCGATTGTATTTTACATAAATGAAAACAAAAAAATGTAGCCTATGCTTAATGAATTGTTAATTACGAATAAGAGAATTATACTAGCATACTTTTAGGCTTGGAAATTAAAGACGAAACGAGACGAATCGTGATACATAAAGAGGTCCTTAAGCTGCAATTTGAATGTCAATAAAGACGCTAGTGTGACACATTGGAACTACGAAAATAAAAGTAAATTACTCCTGAAAGTATGTATGATAAAGTGTGTAATAATACTAAACGCTTAGTATCATTTTATGCATTGAAGATGGCTTCCCATTATTTAATTATGCTGTTGATAAGCCAACACATTTGCGACGTGCCAAATGTCAAGTTTCTGAAAAAAAAAAATTTTAACTTTTTGTTCCGACACAACTGACTGAGGTCTCTTTATTTCCATAAAAACTCTTTATTTAAGTTTTTTGTTTAAGAACAACGTTATTTTTAAGTTTCTGCTCATACTTCAAACCAAGTTCTTACAAACAATATAACAAAACAACAAAAAGTCTCAAAAAGTTGTTACTACCAAAACTTGCTAAACACAAGTTTCGTGTTTAAGTCTTTTGTTTTAGAATAGAAAAATCAAACGTCAAAGCTTTTGTATTAAAATTGTTAACTTTTAAATACATAATTTGAAGCAATTCGTATCAAAACAAAAGAAAAAAAATTGAAAAGAACCTAATGAAGATTTTGACTTGAAACACAATTTTGCATCATTCAAAGTAATAAACCTTAAGCATAACATTAAATCTCATAACGCCTTTAAGCAAATGCGATCCCTTTTATTAAAACAACAACAACAAACGTAAGAAAAAAATCACCCCTGAGTCTACCTTACTTATTAAACAACATAAAACCTCTCTACACAGCTAACCAACAGCAGAAGAACCTAAAAGAAAAAAAAAACTGAAAATCACGAAACCTACAACCAACAATGAGAAAAAAATGGAACCCCAAAGAAAATCAAATTCAAATCAACAAAGAAAACATCGTGTACCAACAGACAGTAAACACTTAGAAAATCTAGACGCGACTGTACCCAAGCAACGGCCATAATAATGATGACGACGACGTCTACGTCGATGATGATGACGACAGGAATGATGATGATGGCGACTTTCGTGAAAACGCAAGGAACAGCAAAGTTAACGAAACAATGACGACATGATAATACACAGACACAACAGCTATGGCAACATTACGTAGGTACTCGTCGTAGTAAAAACGGAAAGAAGTCAGGCAAAGCAAATAAAGAACAACAACAACAATAAAGTCATGGTAGTAAAGAATAATAAACAATGAAGGGTTCTTCTTTGCTTAGGGCCAAAAAGAAGTTAAAGAAGACGAGTAAAAAATAAAAAATAAAAAAAAAAAACAAACAGAAAATGGTTAAAATGTAGTAGTGGATTTTTACGGGCATTTATTTATTTTTTTGCTAACAACACTTGCGCGCGGTTTTTTTTTTCAAACTTAACGTCATATGTTTAAGAATATGAGAACAGGAAGACAAAAAAAAAAATGCGGCAATAGTAGCAGTTTTGGTACCATGGTAAAGGCAGTGAGCAGTTGCTAAAAATAAAAGAAACAAAAAAAATCATTTGTCTAAGAACGTTGTTAACAGCAAAATGTTGCTGCTGTTTTTGTTTAGCACTTCACTCGTTTGTTTGTCAACACATTAAACAATAGCAGCAGCAGCAGCAGCGCAGCACAGTAAGAAAACCATTTAAGATTTCATTACATTACTAGCTCAAGTAGCCTTTTGAAGACTAAGAAAGTTTTTTGAAAAGTATAAAGTAAGTAATTGGTATAGTATGGGTTAATATTCCTCACTATAACGAATATTTGGTTCTCTTTACTACCACGTTTTAGAATTAATTAGAACTTTTTCTCCTCCGCATAAGTTAATTTTTTAATTTTTATTTAAAGCATAAATTACCATTTAGAGAAAGAAAATTATGAGCTGCAGCGCTGCATGACAAGAGTGAGAATCTCCCACGCATTTAAGTTTTAAGTTATATATCTTATGATTGTTTTTATAATTTTTGTATGTAGGTGTTTTTTCACATACACTCGCAACCATTATTTGATTGCCGGCTAATGAACCTGACTTTTGAGTATTTTCGGTTTTGTTGTAACTTTTTTAGTTTTGATTTATTTTTGTTTAAATTAAGTGCATTTTGTGCTTGATTGCAATCGTGTGGGCTTATTTAGAGCATTTTAAGAAAATTTGATATTGACATAATGAAAATTTGCGTGGAGTTATTCTTTGTAAAACTAAAACTGGTCTTTGAAGAGTTTCCAAAAATCTTTTGTTAAGGGTGAATTCATTACAGTTAATTTTAATATTCCCAGTGCTTTATCTCTGCCACAATAAACGTTTACTAAGCCATTTATTTAAGTTACAAACTTAGTGCTTTTAACAATGATAAACAAAAAAATAATTTCTTAAAACCTGTTGTGTTTTTTTGATTTACTGCCGCTAGAATTTGATAGCATTGTAAAACTCATTTTCATTTGTTTAACTGAAAGGTAACATAACTGAAGAATAAAAGGCTGTTGATAGGAAACGCAAATAAAAACCAAACCTTTGTAACAAATCAACTGAAAATTTGTGCTCAAATATGATTACAAGGTAAACACAAGCGAGCAACAAATGTCAGTGCACCGATTTCAAAAGGTAATCAAAAATACTACGATACTCATTATGGGGCTTATCTTCTTTTCAAATGCAAATGTAAAGTGACCGATAAGCAGGGGAACAAAAACCTTTTAACATAATATTTTGTTTATTTATTTTGTTGTTACATTTTACATATTTCAACCACTCTTTGGCTTTGCTTACACAATTAAGGTAAACTTTCATAAAATATATTTTTGAGATTCTAATGGCACGTGCTTTATGCGATATGAAATAAATTAGAATTGGTATGCACTGACTGACAAGATAATCATAATATATTTAAGCTAAATATAATGACTTTACAAATATAAACAAAACGCATTTCTCTGAGTATATCGTTTTCAGTGCAGCTTTTTAAAACTCCATTTTTCATTTATAAATTTAAGACTGTCGGCCAAATAGAATTCAACACTTAATTGCTATGGCCTTTGGCAGTTCTAGCTGCAACAACGTATAGACTCAAATCAAAATGCATAACGATTTGAATAAAATTCAAAACACTTTTGCTGTTTTCATTATGTCAATGGTAATTTTGAAATGCATTTCGTTTGTTAATAAAAGGGTGCTCATCAAGATAAAACTCTAGAGTTAGATATTTTAATGATTTGTTTGGATGCACTTTGTTCTACACAATGTATTGTTGAATAAGTTTCTTCTGTCGTATATTGTTAAAGTCATCTAACTAAATGCTCATAAATAATTTTTTGATCTGTGAGGAAATTTTTTCAGTTTTTTGGTATTTAACACTTAACAAAATTTACGATATATTGTGGATATGTTCAAAAAGATTTCAGCTCATCTTTATTTAGTTTTTATGAATTTTTGGATTGTTAAGCTCTTAATATCAAAGCAATATAATAAAGTTGTTAATTTAATTACATCATGTCAAATAATTTAATTTTCCAAATAAAATGAGAAATAATGTTTTATATGTAGAAATTCTCAAGTAACTTCAGTTGCAAATTAGCAACATTTAATGTTACACATGGAAACGTCTGTTACATTTTAAATTATGCAATTTCGAGCATATGCTGAATAAATGTATGTACATTAGAGTGGTTTAATATAATGTGATTCAGATATATAACAGAATAACGAGAATTTGCACAAAAGTGAGAAAACCTTTGGTTTTCATACAGCCCTATTTGGTGTGTGGGTACTTAAACACGAACCTTTATTTCGCGCGAATCAAAGCTTTAAAAGTGATGCTAAAAAGTGAAGTTTAAGTAAAAAAAATCAAGCATTAGTAAAAATATGTAATTTGTAAATATCTCTTCCCTTATGTTTAAAAGGAATAACAGCTAAAATTGTATGTTTAAAGAATATTTACGCGCAACTTTCCATTTTAAAACTTTTGTATTTTGGATCACTCTAATATATGTATGTACATATGTAAGCCAACCTTATATCAACAGCATACAAACAAGTTATTAAACACCTTAACAAGCAGCGCGTGTAAGTACCATTTGAAAAAGAAACATTGAGATCAAGATAGTGACAGTTTAAGTTAAAATGGGTTTGACCAGTTTGAGTTGTCTGCTTATCTAAGTGAAAAATCTAAAATAAAAATGAACTCATTGCAAAGAAATATTTAAATATTTTGCCATAGTACAGTTTAATAAGTTTTTTTTTATTTTAATTTTTATTAAAATGACCATGTAAGTAAGAAAACGAAAGAGTTAAGCAACATAGTTATGTTGCGCAAAAGCATTGGTTACATTGTTGCTTAATATGTTGCTTATGGGCGCATTGTTATGCATATGTTGCACAAATAACTAAGAAACATAATGCCTTTAAAGGGTTTTTTTTTTTGTGAAAAGTTTATAAACAAAATAAATATTTTTAACATGACACCTTGAAAGGAAATCTAACAAACAAATGTTATGCTTTCATCTACAACAACATGTATGTTAGGTACCTCATTTAAAATTTAAAATAAATTTTGTCATTAATTGTTAATCAGACGTCTCGTTAAAGGGGTTGATTAAATAGTCTGAATTTAACTTTAGTTGCAAATCAAGGGTTGATTATATATTAAGACATGTTTTGGCCTCAAAAGCCTTTAATAGCGTAATATAGACTTTTTTACATCTCAAATTTAAAACTGTTGACAACTGAAAGTTGATTGACCACAAATTAAAATTTATTTAAAAAACTTTATTTAAGTACCAAAATTTACTTCAGTTTTGGTCAAATTTATTCCCTGTGGTTGTTTTTTTTTATAATTTAATTTGAATTAGCTTCATATTTTTAGGTGACATCTTCACTTTTGCGTAATATTTCGAACGTTTTAAATTTATTTACATAATTGAATATGTCAAAAATCTATGCATCTAAGCTGCTAAGAGTAAATCACGCAAAACTACCAATTATTTTAAGTTATATTACATATTAAAAAATACCATCGTAGAAAAATAAAATTAGTCATTTATTAAGTCTATTTTTTTTGGCGTCAACGCTCACGCAAAATAAAATTCAACAAAAGCAGCAACGTCTTTTTACAGACTTTTCACACTTTTCGCTCAACTGCTGCAAACATTTTTGATATTGTTCTCAATACCATAAATAGCAGAGTTGTAATTTTTTATGATCATCTTGAACAACTTATATAGCTCATTTTGATTTTATATAAAACAAAAAAAAAAAAAATGACCACACTTTGTAAGAAATATGAAGAGCTATGAGTCACGCTGCTTCCCTACAAAAAAAAAAAAAAATGTGGCACAACGAAAATAGTTACAACATAAAATCCAGCATCCATAGAAATCCATGGATGTATACGCGCATTTCATGCAACAAAATCATTTAACGGAGTTAACAAGATTTGACTCATCAGCAACAAAATCAGCTTAAGAAAAAAGGTTTTTTTTTATCTTTTGAAATACAAAATTCATTTACAACAACATTAACGTTAACATAAAGTGACAGCGCATGCAGAGTGATTTTGTTTTGACCCTCGCGAATGTGGTTTGGTTGCTTGGTTTTTTTTTTGAATTAAATTCGTGGTATTGGTAATTTCCGATTAAAATTTTTGATTTTTCTTTTTGTTAAAGTCAAAAAAAGTTAAAAATGCGCGTATTTTGTTTTTCTTAGAAATAAGTGTGGTGTGTGTGTGTAATTTTTAAATACCCGTTGCTTGTAGTACATACACTTATCATATATGTGGCTCATTATTGATATATGAGATCAATTTCATTGTTAACTTGGTTAAGTGTATAAGAAATTAGCTGACTTTTTGTAAAAATCTGAGCTTTTGTATATTTTTACGCATTTTTTCTCAAGTAGCGTACGCATATTTGTGGTATTTGTGTACATGAAACAACGTGGCAACACAGAAAACCCATGCATAAGGTCTTTGTTTAATGCTTTGTTGTTTGCAACGACTTAGTCATAAAGTTGCTGTTTGTTATGTTGCTGAGCATTACTGGAAATACTCAAGAGATGAAGTGTGAATGGAGTTTGCTAAAAAGTTTTTTGCTTTAATTTAATTAAATCAAAAAAGAAAGAAACTTTGGTTTTATATTAGATAGTTAGGAAAAAACGCTGCAAAGCTTTTCAATTTTCTTTTTTAAAAAATTGAAAACTTTAAAGCCTAATATGTTTTATTTTTTGCATAGATTTTTTGCAAAACTTAAGATTTAGTGATTTTTGTTTTTATGGAAATGAACTCTAAAATTATACAAGAAAATGACAAGAAGCCATACGACAAATAATTATGTGAAATATATTAATAATTATTGCCGTTGGGCAAAAACTAATGTTATATATTTCATTAGCACTTCAATAAACATCAAAAATTATAGTAATATCGAAAGAAAAAAATTTATAAAGTTGGATTTTATTGTCTAAAAACTTTTATTGAAAAATCACAAAGTATGCTAAAATGAGACTTAAGTTCTGGAGAAACATTGGCTGATATAAAGTTGGGTTAATTTGGGATCGCTGAACTCAAATATGCCATCCGATTTTGGTCTACATGTCAGCGTTTTGAGATAACTGTATGTTAACTAGTAGTTGCTACGGAAATGAACGTTCTTCTATAACTTTTTTATTTCAAGTCTGAAAGATTTGGTGTCGGAGACAAAGCTGTCCCCTAAAAAAAAGACAAAAATTTTTAAACTATATTCTCCCTCCAGCGCTACGCCTTAACCCTATTATAGATCATTATATTACACTTTTCTGAAAAAATTTTGATATGAAATAAATGACAAACAATTTACCAGATATTTAATCAGAAACACAAAATATTTACCACGGATATTATTAAGCCTATTTAGCAACGTTTTATTACTAGGGGCCGTCGATTAATTACGTGAGGTTTTTTTTTGAAAATTCGGACCCCCCTCCCCTTGGAGAGATTTGGTGAGATCTGGCGGAAACCCTCCTCTCCCTTTCGTGAGATTGAAATTATAATTTTTAAATAATTGCTATGATAGAATTTGTTATCTGCTATAAAAATGATGTAAATTCTCTGCATTAAAAAGTTGACGTGTGGTTTTCCTTGACCCCCTCCTCCGCTTGCTGAGATTTGGTGAGATTTTGCCGGACCCGCTCTCCCCCTGTTTTGACTCACGTAATTAATGGACGGCCCCCTATAAGAAATCATATTAAAAAAAAAATTGTATGGCCCATCCTAGTAAACATCTCTACTGGCGCATGTGGAAAAATTTTGAAAGAAAATAAGTGGGCGGAATTGAAAAGCTATATGACTTTTTAGATTTTTCACTTTTTTAATATTTTTCGATTCTTTTAAACTTTTTTGAAAAATTATTCATTTTCTTCTCTAGTTCTCTAGTTCTTCGCCATACATATTAGCCCTTTATTTTGAAAGTGGTCCAAGTCCCTCTTCGTTAAAAAAAAATGAAAAAAATTTTATACAGTTCATTTCAAGTTACTTAATTTTTCTTCTCAACGAAGAGGGACATGGACCACTTTCAAAATAAAGGGCTAAAACATTCAATTTTGCAACATTTGTTAACTTTTGCAACATTTTCAACTTCAGCAGCATTTTTCAACTCTTGCAACATTTTTCGACTTTTCAACAATTTTAAAAATATTTGGCTTTTTTCAATATTTTTTTATGCTAATGTTACGAAACAAGCACCTCACCTCTTCACCTTGATTTTCATTACTTTGTGTTCAAGAGTTCTTTAATCATTTGAGTTAATTATTCATTCTTTCATGTACATATGTAGGTATGATTTTTTCAATGTCATTACAAAAAAAAAAAAAAAACACTTGTCATATCAAAACTGCAATACGTAAGCACTACTGTTATTAACAGTAAATTTTGATGTTTGCACTTTAGTTGTCATTTTTCATGCGATATTACACCAACGTTAAATAAGATTTTTTCTTCTTTTTTCCCAAAGCCCACATGATATGCAACAATGTCGCATTTTATGGAAAAAACAACAGAAATTGCATATGACAAAGAACATATCGTATGATATGAAGACATTTGCAAAAAAAAAATGATTAATATACCGTTTGCCGTTTAAGTTAAATTTCTTTTAAAACGGTGCGAAACTTAACATTGAGATTTAGAAAAAAAAGAAACCGCATAAATTGAACAAAAAATGTATTGCATTGGAATCGTCGTCATATGAGATTTACAATTAAAGTCTGCAAAATATTGAGTGGGTTTTCGCGCTAAGTGCAAAGTGTTGTATATATGAGGCTTACATGTCAATTGACTGCTTTTGCATGGCAATGACTTTAAAGCATTAGATACATATTAAGAGTTTCAAGTTTACGGATCTCAAAAAAACTTAGGGTAATATCTTTTTAATTTTTGAGTCATACTTACATATTTTTGAAATTCAGGAAGTAAACAAATTCATTCACAGAGAAATTGTAAGAACATTTTTAAAAAAGTCTACTACAAAATTTGGGCCTTATTTCAATTGAGAAATTACATTACTTAATAATTTTTTGAAAAATATAAAATAATGCACAAATTTTGATATTTGCATTATGTTTTATGAAAATTAAAAATTTTCTTTTAAAAACTACACCCATTTTTCTTCTAAAATATATTCGTTATTTTCTTAACTGTTATTATTAAGGCAAAACTTAATGCGATTTATTAAAAGTCAATCAAAAAAATTTATTAACACTTAAATTGAGTTCAAGCCAATGTAATCGACTTCTTGTTGCACTTCACCTTTGACGTGCCACCCCCCTTTCAATGTTTATCCATCATAGCTACAGCACAATTGTGCAAAGTTTCATTTTTTACTTTTACTCTTATTCAATTTATTTATTTATATTTTACTAATGCTTTCTGAGTTTTTGCTTTATGAGCCAACTCCAATGTATACTCTACCCTACTCCACTTCACTCCACTGCCTTGACTCGTATTACAAACCTCATAGCTTAAAACTCGTTCTAAGCGTTTGTCACAAATTGGTACAGTTTTTTTTTTGTGGTTTTGTTGTTGTTGCTTTTATTGTTGCACTCAACTCGATCTAAATCAGATGAACATAATTTGTTATCGTCAGATTTTTAGTTTTATGTTTTTGTTCTTTAGGTTTGATTGTTGCTGTTGTTGTTGTTGCTTGCTATCGTATTTGTTGTATTTTTTGTTAGTTCGTATAAAGAGGTGTTATAAAAATATAAAGGGGAAGAAATATGAGCATATAAAAAAATACAATGGGGCTTGAAATCTGTCTGATATTATTGTGATTGCAGTAAATCATTGTAGGCATTGCCAGTGTTATATTAGATTTAAATTTTTTAAAAAAGTCTTTCCTTTAAAGATTTAAATTATTTTAAGACTTTAAAAGTGTGATATTTTGAAAATAAAAGAGATTACTTAAAATTTGGCAGTAGGAAAAGTTTCATATATACCCCATAGGCTCCAGAAATCCTATGCAAATGGTGGTGATAATTCATAGCAGTGATGTATACGTAATATTATATTTAAAATAAAACAATTAAAATAGAATTGGATGTCCGAACCCGAAAGAACAACTTTAACATATACTTGTTAACTTCATTTAAATGTTGGCAGCAACTAGCCGTAGGTGTTCCCTCCGGAAGGTCCAATTTTCGGTATATATATTGCGAATTACGCAAGTTATGTTGGCTTCGAGGTGTTAAAACGTAGCTGCTTTATCGACGAAGGCTTCACGAAACCTCAAAGAAAAAAATCCAGAGGTGTAATATCACACGATCTAGGCGGCCTTGATCTCATAATTGCAAAAATTCTATGAATTTTGAGTGAATATAAAGTTGAAATCTTAGTGAGTTTAATAAATTTCCTTACGATTTTTATAGATGATTTTTTGGCTATATGGCTATATATCCAGAGCTAAATTGAGTTGCCACGATACATTCAAATACTATTCATTTATACTGGGGCTTAGTAAAAAGCTTTTCGATTTTGAAATTCATCACAAGAACTGATTGTGTCTTCTTTCCTGAAGGCATTATTACTCAAATCAGAAGATAAAAAACATTATTTTCCTTTGAACATTTATTTCCACATTATATTACTTTCTGCCTGGCAATGCCTATGTTGCATTCGCTACTCTAAATCGCTGTCAAGTCTCAAGCAGGTAACGATCAGTGCCATATACAAATGCAACTTTATTACTTTGCACATTTGTACAAGTATAAGTGAAACCAGGTGAACCAGGTTACCAATACCAACGATCTCTTACACACACATATATACACTGATACAAACAGAATATATTTATTTTACATGCGTTCTCTTGAATTGTTCTTCGCAGTTTTTGTTAGCTCAGGTGAGAAAACAAGTTGTTTTTCTCTTTAGTTGTTCTTGTAATATTGCCTTGGTATTGGTATTGGTATAAACATGTTTTCTTTTTTTAATGTCTGTGCATTCGCAGCACTGACTGTTGGTGTTGGTGGTACCCGCGCTTTAGACGACTTGACAAAATAAACAAGTTTCAGTTTTAAAGCGAAACGAAGCGTGTGTAGACGTGAAGAACGTGACAAACGGGCTAAAATTTTCTAGCAAAAAAAAATTATAACTTTAAAAAAAATACGAATTAAACTGTGAAACGGCGCGAAATAACGTTTTAAAAGTTATACAAAAAAAAAGCAACAAATATTTTAATTGCAAAAAAAAAACATTGTATATGTTAAAAAAATACTATTAAAATTATAGTAATTTGTAAGTTTTCATAATTCAAAGTGTACGAAAAAATTGCTGCTTTTGCTGTTTTGTTGAAAAAATATTGAAACAAAAAATGGAATTTGAACAACGGAAATCGACACTCAATAATAAAAATCAGCAATAAATGGATTAACAGCTGTATTTGTCATTTTTTTTTCCTATGTTTTTTCTTAACTTTTTGAGCCAATTTTATAATTTACTCAAAATGCCATGCTGATGAACTGAAGTTGCAGTTAGCTACCTATTTGCTTAGCTGCCTGCAAGTGGTTGAGTTTTTTCGCCAAATTTATTTGCATAGCATCCGTCATAATGTGAAGGTTTCAAGTTCTGATATTTCTTGCTAGCACTGCCGTTTCTTACTTAGA
The DNA here is from genome assembly GCA_963662105.1 of Meiosimyza platycephala. NCBI lineage: Eukaryota > Metazoa > Arthropoda > Insecta > Diptera > Lauxaniidae > Meiosimyza > Meiosimyza platycephala. The sequence continues at coordinate 24,499,772 of OY759208.1, forward strand.
AATGAAGTGTTAATTTATTTTTTTTTCATACAAGAAATTAACAGGTTTGAATAGAGTAAAATAAACAGCAATTTTTGTTGACTTTATTGACACAAAAGCTTAAACGAACAGGTTTAATTTTCTGTAAAAAAAAATATATTTTGAATCTAATATCTTTATTTTGTTTAGCTATTGAAAATATCGTATGTCATGCCAATGATTATTTTTATATTTCGTAGAATTTTTTTTTTATTGTATCGCAGGTTTGTTGTTTATTTAAGAAATTCAATAGAAAAATATTATTCTTACAGTGAGAGAAAAAGCTGGTTGGCATTCAACATTTAGCTAAGGTTCAAGTTTTTAAGATAAATTTGAAAGGTTTTATACGTTATAATTTATTTTACAAAACAAGGGCATTAAGTTGACAAAAAATACTTTGTTTCATATACTTCACTATAAGTCTCATAAAAAGAAACGATTTTTTTTTATATATTCTACTAAATTATGTTATTAAAATTGGATTTTTTTATCTATATCATAAAAGCTTTTCATTAATGAGGTATCTCTTCAAAAAAATTGATACATATCTTGAAAGATAAGCTATACAACCGCTTAACGTCAAAGAGATTCAAGTCTATTCAATCAACATACTAGAAATGTTAGCTTAAGTTTATTAGAATTGCCAACAAAACTACAAATTTTATGGGTTTCAAGAAATTATTCTCACTAGATATATAAAAGACAGGTTATATAAAATGAATTTGATATGCAAATGTGACTTTAATTGTTATTTATTCCAATCAAAGTATAATTGTAAAAATGAAGTATAAATTTAAAAATCGAAAAATTTAAGATACTAGAAATATTTAGACGACTAGCAATATTGAAGGTCATTAGAATTCATTCAACATCAATCAAATGAAAAAGTAAGGGAAACTTCCAAGTATTATTCTGTACTCAGAAGCGAAATGGGCGTATCTCAAAAAAATTCATAGCCGAGATTCTTATGGCATCGGATAGCTTAAGAAATTACGCGTCTAATGAAATATAGTACGTCAAACGCCGGTATCTTAGTTCAAACTTATAAAAATTCTCCTTTCCTCAATCTCAATTTTACACGTATTTCAACAAGTTGACATAAACAAAACATCAGTTATCTCGAAACGCATCTTAGTTCAATATTATAGTCTAAAATTATCATTAAAAATATCACAGCAACTACAAATAGATGGGAAATCTTCATAATATTAAGTCATTTGGAATTTATTATTGAAATTATAGTTGTGGTTCCATAAGACTTAAGAATTTCAAGGGAATGTGAAATTAAAGGCTGCGGCTGTGACTTTAATATATTACTGTGGCTTTTTAGTCAAATGCAACTTTTTAATCTCATGCGACTTTTTGTTCTAACGTATTGTTTTAGATTTTCTACAATTTTTTTTTTTGGCTTAGACGACCTTTAACTCCAATAAAATTTTTAAGTCTTATGAGACTTTTTTATCACATGCGAATATTTCATACAATGAATTTTTTGTTTAAGTTTTTAATATTTTGTGACTTTCTTGTCTTAAAAGATCATTATGTATTTGTATTCTCATTTCATATGTGACTTTCTAGTCGTAACTGATTTTTTAGTTTCATGCGTATTTTGTTTTTAATCTCATCTTAATCATATTTTAACTATTGCGCAATTCGCAAATTTATGTCTTATGCTATTCTCAATGTTATGTAATTTTAAATCCTTATGTTATATTTTAATCCTTTATGACGTCTTAGTTACATATGGCCGATCAGTCATATGTGACCCTTCTTTATCTTATCTCAATGAGCACTAAGCAATATTTGGCTGAAATTTCACCAAATTTTCACGAATTTTCGAATAACTTTTTAATCATGTGCATCTTTCTATGAAAGACTTTTTTCTAAGGAAACTTTATATCCCAAAGTGTCTTCTTAATTTTATGCGATTTTTAGGTCCTATGCGACTTTTTAGCATTCTGAATTGTATGAGATTTTTAGTACTACACGATTAGTTAGTCATTTATGAATCTTAAGTCACTCTGCGGCTTTTGTATCATATACTTATAAGTCAAAACAATTTCTAATTTTATTCCAATTTTTAGTTTTAGGCAATTTATTAACATTTCTTATGGATTCCATTTAACTCTCCCAAAGAACAAAAAAAGCTCTGAGGCTTTGCTATACAATCGTCGCCAACTTTAAATTTTTTTGTTCACATTTCTTATGACTGTAGTCTTGTAATGAATGTATGTTATCTCCACAGTTTAGTTTATTATTCAAACCAAATTCTAGAAATATTCTCTTACTGATTAATTTCAGACTACAATACTTTTCTGTTCTTGGGTTAGTAAATTTTATAAAGAGTATGTGGTAAAAATGTTACGCTTGTAGTGTGCAATACAAAACAATTTAAGCCACTCCTTTAAATGGCTTTGTAACTTTAAGGATATGTAATCCAAGCATAACTTGGAAAATACTTGATATGTTGGCAGCAACAAAATATAACTTCATAAGTATTCAACAAAAGAATATGCTAATTTTTGAAGCATATTGCTATAAAAGAACCTATAGCACTGTAGCTGGCATAAACATGCAAATGCAGCAAATTGCTGTAACGCACTTAAAATGCCATCAGCAGCAGCAGCAGCAGCAACAATTGAAACGTAGCACATATTGATGTTGCTTCAGATATATCGTATATGATTTTTCAATACACTTTAATATTTTGTTTTAAAACGATACAGCGCAATTATTATGCTTCCACTGTTGCTGACATATGTTGACAATAGTCTTCAATTGATTGTCTGCAGAGCCAAAGAAAGCATAGCAAAAGAACAAATCTTACCATATATGCAAATAGTGTTGCCAAGACATTGATTGCATGTTAATTTTGTGGCTGAAGCAGCAAGAACTTGCGCTTAAACATAAATTCTGCTTTTGTCTTTAAATTTTAAGCGAGCAATCAACGTAAAATTTATTTTTATTAATTGAAAAAAATAAAAAAATCGTAAATGACTCTTTATCTATGCAGCAACATGTTTGGAATTGGCAATGTGTTGATTTGAGTTAAAGAAGTTTTTTTTTTATTTTTTTACCATTACTTATTTTAAAAGACATAAAGAGTGCTGTAGGTTTTCTCCTTTTTTATTTCTTTTGTCACGTTTTTTCTAAATTAACCTTAATGTTGTATGCTTACATTGAGAGGTTTCTTTTGCCCATTCTTAGCAGTTTTCTTCTTTACCTGATTTTTTTTTTCTTCGAGCTAACACCTGACTTAAATTTAAGCCGCATACTGTGCACTGTTGGTTTTTTTTATTATGTTCAGTTCTTTATGTGTTTTTTTTTTGTTTTCTTTAAAGAAATCACCCCTATACTGTTGCTGTACATTCAGCTGAAGATGCTGTTTTCATTTTCATAGACTTTTGTATGAGTTTTTTTTGTTTTGCGTCAGCTTAAGATTTTAGATTCTAGTAGTTTTTAAAACACAAGATGCACAAGAATATGTATATGGAAAATTGCATATGGACAGATATAATAAATTGCTTAAGAGTTAAGACCAATCTGGCCTTTTTAAAAAATGATAAAAATAGCAAACATCTTCTCTAAACTGAAATAAATATTTCAAAAGCAAATGCACAAATTTTAGTCTTATTTCTTACAAGATAGAAAAAATTCAATTAATGTCTTATGTCATTCTTTTCATGCCATGAGCTTCGCGCATATATTGTTAAAGTATGTAATAAATATATTTATTGCATATGTAAAATTGTAAGAGTTTTTATAATGCACATTTTAAATGGAAAAATATCTAATTGTAGAAATGCCACCTTATTTCCTAAAAGTGCGCAAAAGCGTCAGTTTAAAGCAGCATTTTATTTTAATGCATTTTAATTGTTATTTTATGTTGTTTTTATTGTATTGTTAATACTCAGCATTAAAAGAACACATAAACTTTTATGCAAATGAATAGAGCATAAATTATGTCCAGCCGATAAATTTTAACTTACATTCAATAAAATCCATAAACTTTTATCCTAAAGAATGCAATATAATTTAAAAGGTAAAGTTATGGTACATTACGCTAAGCAATCTAATGGCTTAGGTCCCTTTTTATTATCTTTTTCTTTTATTGTTAAGCTATTGAAAAGCGCTATTCATAAGCCATTCAATACCAAATGCACGCTTTGAATAAATTTATAGTTTTAGATCTCATTGACAGTTGCCAACGTTTAGCTTGTCTGATATAATTAAATTTCTATCGACTTACAAAGCTTTGGAATAAAAAAAAATTAAATAGAACTTTATAGCCTGCAATTGAGTGGAAAAAATTTGTAATATTTATGTATCGTTATATATGATGATTAACTGTTAACTAAATAAATCATAGAACTTATAAGTTATGTAGACTAAAGTTTGAGATTTACTTCATAAGTATTTACTTGTCAACTTCAAACGCTATGTTATTAAGTTTTGATATTACTTAAAAATCCTATAAATAACACATTTTTATTTATATTTATATGCTGTGCAATAAATGTGTTTTGTTTTTGGCCACTAAAAAAACAGGCAAATTTCGATTAAAAACAATACAAGCAACGAAACAATATCTCATAGAAAATGTATTAAGTTTATGCAAACTCCTAGATTATTGCGCATTAAGATTTTGTATAAAATATTATATAAAATTATATAAAAACAACCAAAAATATTGTTAATATTTATCATAATATTTGTGCAATCGATTAAACATATCATTATGTTTGTTTCTTAAGCGCTACTCTGCAAAAAGTTTGCAACTTAAGTCTTTTGTTAACAGTAGCTTACAATTTTAAACGGTAATTTTTTTCCCGAGTTGATATCTCTGACTACTTACATCAGCTAATTTTTAAACAAAAACTATATCCAAAAATAAAATAAGCCAGCCATATTCTCACAAAAGCATAAATTACTTAAAAGAATTTATAAATCATGCGCATTACGACCACATAGACAATGTTAGAAAATAAACATATGCTATTCGACAGCTGCTGGTATGGAATTTGAAATAAAATAAAAAGTAGCTTTCAAGGTCTGCGAGTTTTATGCAGGCAAAAGGTTGGTGCAAAAAATTTAACATATAAAATGGATTTTTTTTTTTCAACTGAAACTTAAGTTTTGCTTTTTTTGTGTTTTAATTTACCATTTGTGGTTAATGGCATTAATTTTTTATGTTACATAATACACAATCAATCAATTGATAATTTTTTATAATTTTATTTCCTTAACTTAATAATTGTACCTACTTAAAACCAAAAGAATGGCACTGCTAATTTGCTGTGCATTAATTTAATATCACTTTCAGTTCCCTAATTAAATATTCTTGGTATGATATTTTGGCTGATATCTTAAAACTAATGAACTCGATTAAAAGTTCCTTATTTTTTTTTCTTTTTAAATAAAATAATGTGATGTCTGTTATTCGACAATTTGCATAAAAATTAAATGCTCTAAAATTTTCAACTTTTCAAGCATACAGACAGCGTCAGTTTAAAACAATCTTACGTCAATTTATATGCGCATTATTTTAATCTAATAACTCACTAATCTTAAGCTTAAAATTAGCGCTAACACACGTGGAAGCGTAAAAAGTTCAACACTTCATAACGCTCTAATCGAGTTTGTTGTCTAAGTCTTATGTTTGCTTGTATACGAATTTTTAAAAATTTCGCCGGAAATGCATTTTTTTTGACATTACAAGCAATAACACATTTTCTGTTGTTTTAGCTTCTTAGTTTTTTTTTTTGATTTTTTTTTTTGTAATTTTTACAAAAATTTCTTACGTTGCTTTGAGTCATGTTTTAAGTCATAAAAACAAAACGCAACTGGTGGTCATTTCCTTTCATACCTTTTTGTAATAAAAACCATTTTTTATATCTGTTGTTAATTTCATTACTCTTATTTTCACTTAAAGCACTTTATGAAATTTGTGATGTGCAGTTCTAAATGCAATAAATGTTTTTATGGCGCTTGCAAGCTAAGTGTCATAAGTAAATAATTGAAAATATATAAAGAGTTTTATGTTTAAAAATAAATTGAAGTAATAAAAACAAAATTGCAAAGACTATTTTATTTGAAAAAAAAAAATAAAATAAATTTAAATTGCATTTATTATTTTTTTTTTGTGCGGAAACCTGTAATTAAAAAACAATTTACAACAATTATAAACATTTTTAATTAATTGAAATGAACTGCTGACGTTAGCTAACAGCTTTTGCGACAATTTCTTTAAATATGTACGGAGATATTTTTTTTAAACCGTTAAACAGGCTTATTCGTCATTTTAAACAAACGTAATTGTTTTTACAGTTTTTGCTTAAAATTTTTAATTGTGATTAAAGTTGAAAAAAATTGTAAATTGAAATATTTCAAGTCACAGCAAAAAACTTTTTGTTAAGTTTGTTGCATAAGTCTTTCATTTTGCCACTGTATACTAATACCTATATGCGTTTGTGCTGCAAAAAAAATAAAAATAGCACAAATTCCATTGACAATTGTTGTGTATTGCCAAATTTTATATCATATGATGAAATAATAAGCTGCAAAAAAATCCACTTTAATTGAATAACTAACAATTGCAGCTGAACTTGGCACTGGTTTTCGATTTTTTAACGCCTTACAAAATTAAATGTGACTGTTTTCAACATCACTGTTGCTAAAATTGACCTTAAAAATTCGTTATAATTCCGTTTTTTTTAAATTTTTTTATAATGCCGCTATGTTTTTTTTTTTTTTAAATTATACATATTAATAAGCTTGTTGCTATGATAGCGGCATATAAGTTGAATGCTACCAAAACCAATATACAAAATAAGCTGATATTCAACAAAAAATAACCGTCATATTAAAATCATCATTGAAAGCGCCTTCAGCAAACAAATAAACAAATCATTGAAAGTTCGTGTCTGAAGTCTTTCGTTTAGTATTGTTAATAAGGTTGTGCAAATCTTTGATTTGCATATTTTGAGAGTCTTTTTTTTTAAGACGTTTGACTTTGATTTTTCGAAATGAAATTCCGTTTATCTTGCAATTTAATTTAAAATATTAATTCTGTTGAAATGAAAGACTAACTGTAGGAGAAAGTGTTGTTGCTCAGTTTTTCGTTTTATTTTCTGCTACCACTTTTCACTTCATTGTCTTGAATAATTAAAAATTAAATATTAAGTTGTTTATTTTAAGACAAAATTCTTATAATTTTGTGGTAGAAAATTTATTGCACCAAAAAATACTGTCACTTTTTAAGATCTAATAATTAATTTAACTTTCGTTTATTATCTTTAAGGTTAGCATACATAAACCAGTTTTCGTGCAGAAACAAAAACTTGTTGACCAAAAAAAGTAGGACGCATGTAGCGGCATCAAATATTTTTTTGATATTGCACAAACAAAAAATGCTGCTACATAAGAACCCTTTTAGTACAAAAAAAACAAAAATGCAGTAAACGAGTTTGCCAAAATTTTCACTTAATATCATTACTTTCTTGCAAGGAAGCTATTGCTTTTCAGCGACTTAAAGTTTTTATCTTTTGCATTGAAGCAATAAAGTGAAACGGTTTGTAATTTTTTCAAACCGCTTAATGCCTTCCAGCAGTCATTAAAAATGTGTGAGAGTATGCAAAATTTAAAAAATTTTATAAGAATTGCTAAGCTTACACCATATTCATATCTCCACACTACTTATAACTAAGGAAGAAATGAAAATCTAATCACTATACTATATTCTATGAGGCCTGCGTTTAATTTTTGTTATTATCAAATAAGAGAACAACAGGTGTCTTTATGCGCTGCTATTATGAATCAAATAACAATGGCGATACAGTTAAAAAAAAGAACAGTGAAAAGTCACGTATGAAACAGTTAACTTAAATAGCATGGTCTCAAGCGATAAAATAACTTTTGTGGTATTAAATTGATTTTGAAATGCTACTTGTGTTATTAATGCTACTCAAGTTATCTGCCAAAGTGTTGCCTAAATCACGAAAATTAATTTTGGTTTAAGAAACTTTAAGAAAAATCAGAGAGGTTGATGCTCATGTTTATAAAACTTTCCAACAAAATCTCGCGTTTCAAATATTTCAATTTTTTTCTTGTACTCAAGCTGATTCTCAATAAATATGTAATTTTTCATGAAAAATTTTTTTTTCAAGTTTTTACCTAAGTTATTAAATTTTCTCTTAGAAGCCATTAATTTTTTTTTTTTAATGCTAAACAAATATAAATAAAATATGACTATTGTCATATCATATATCAAATCCACAGTTGATTTGATTGACTTGTTACTCTTTGTCTAATATGATGGTAGATAATTACGATACAAAATGTCAATTCTGAATTGTAAATTATAAAACTGTAGATCTCAGTTTTCTTAGACACGCTCTACACAATATTATGTTTGATTTTTTTTTTTAATTTTTAATTATCACATCCAAGATTGATGGCATGCATGTATGTTTATATTTGAAATTTTGTCGTTCCTCTTGAAAAACATGAAAAACTTTTTAGACCTTACTGCGCATCAAATTTTTAACAATTTTTCCTTTAATTTGATTGATGAAGAACACGAGCATTGAGATGCTGATTATTTTATGTTTGTTGGCTATCTAATTTTGATACGGGCTTGGGATGAGTAATGTTGACCTGAATAAGAAAATTTGATTATTAACACCTCTAATTAGCTATATTTTATCTAATGAATTTATAGAGCTTTTTTCGAGTTTTTAGTGAATTGATAAATTAATGTTAATAAAAGTATATGTAATGTATATACATAAATGTCAATAGGTTGAAAAATTATCACATTAAGTATCCTACTGTCGATTGATTTTATAAAAAAAAATTGTTAAAGGGTTAGCGTTCTAAATTTTAAAGTAATATTGTTCGTTTTTTTTTTCAAATAAACTAAAAATTTTTCACTTTTGTAAATTTTACTTTAATTTTTGAAATAAGTATTTGTTTTTGCTTTCACTTATGTGATTTTAAGCGACAGATAATGTTTTAAATATAAAAAAATCTTTTGATTTATTCAAACAAAAAAAAAATATTTTTTTGTTTGTTAATTTGTTTGGATTATCACATTAATTTGCTAAATAATTATAAAGTAATTATTTAGAAATATTTAATAATTATAAGAAAATGAATTCAAAATACTTCAGGCAAAATAATAAAATAACAAAATTTCACTTTTTAATTTTTGACATTTTTTAGCCAGCCCGCAGCTGTTATTAGTTTTGCTAAATGTAAGATATCATGTTTATCAAGTTTGTGTCCTAAGTCTTTAGTTTATGTTTACCAGCAAAAACTTTATTTTAATTGCCTTAAGAATTTACTTTTTAAAAGACAAATTTCATAAATAATTATGCAATATTCAATACAACTATTTTTGTTTTTTATTTAATTGCACAAGTCCGTTCAAATAGTAACAATTTATATTGCATGACTCATGTTTGCAAAATTTAAATTTCCGCTGTTATTGCTACCACCAATTTGTTATGACCCCTAGTAACCCATAAAAGGAAATCCCACATTATTTTCTAAATAAAATAAAAAAAAAAAAAATCAAGAGCCTAGCACTAGATTGATTTATGATAGGCATGAAGTACGCCGCGTACCATGACAACTGAATTAAATTTGAGAGAGAAAAAAAAGCAGCAGCTTAAAGAAAATTTTCAAGAAAAACACGCCACTAACAACATGACTCACAAAAGATAAAACATGAGACACAAAAGCAGACAACAAATGCAAAGCAAGACAATAAATGTAAGACGATAAATTTCAGACAAGACAGGAAATAAAGTTCAAATTAAGTGAAGACCAACAGCAGCAGCAAGAAGAAATACATAAAAATTTGTTAGTAAATGAAGACGGTTTTTTTTTTAACGTAAAGTTAAAAAGTCACGTAACTGACACAGTTTAATACGTTTTTTATTTCAAATTTCGAACAATGGTATAGCTCGCATAAAAAATGTGACAGGACAGCAAATAATAAGTGCAGGCAGCACGTGCAATTTCAATACCCTTCTGTTTAAGTTGCTTGCCTTAGGCATTGACATTTAAGTGCCCGCTTTTGTAAAAGGGGTTTTCAAGTTTAAATGACAAACTGTTGGGTTGTCATTAGTTGTACGGCCGTAGCAGGGTTGTTGCCAATAATGGCAGCAGTTGCTATTTGACTTTAGCGTGTGTGGCACAGTAAACAATGGTTAATTTCATTTAGGGAAGTGTTTGTTAAAAAGACTTGAGACATTTTGCCATACATGTGACATGTGGCATGAAGACACATTATAGCAATTACAAGATTAAGACATGCAAATTAATAGCAAAATGATGCTTAAGTGCTGGCAAGCAAATAGCAGGTGAACGCAAAAACATAGAGAGAGTGGAAATGCTTAAGCCATAAGTACAATTTTTTTTAGTAAAATTTTTTTTGGAAATATTCGAAGAAGAGCAAAAATATAACAGCTTGCTTGAAATTTATGTAATATTTGTACGATCTAAGATCGTAAGATCATCCAATATATTATTACCAAAAATTATATGAAAGAAAAAGAAATTGGGCAAAATTATTCCATTTAAATTTTATCTATACTACAATTGGAAAGTCGGCCACATTTTTGAGTAGTTCTTTAATTTGTATGTTAAATATATCTTCAATTTAAAAACTTTAGTTAAAATCAGTCACAGTTGAAGTCAGTCGCAAGCGAAGTCAGTCAAGTTGAATTTTTTCAGAGTTGATTTCAGACAAAGTTGAAGTCACTCACAGTCGAAGTCAGTCAGAATCGAAGTCAGTAAAAATCAATATCATCAGGAGTCAAAGTCGAGATTAAAGACAGAAAAATTTAATGTCAGTTCGAGACGAAGTCAGTTATAGTCAAGTCCAGTAAGGATTGAAGTCAGTCAAATTTAAATTCAGCAATCAATCAGAGTCGAAGTCAGTCACTGAGAATTATTTAGAGAATTTACTTAGAGTTGAATTCAGGAGAAATAAGACAGCTGAAGTCAATCGCAGTCTAAGTCAGTCAAGTTGTATTTCTTTAAAATTGAAGTCAGGCAGAGCTTAATTTAGCTGGAGTTGAAGTCACTTGCACTCGAAGTCAGTCAGATTGATGTCAGTTAAAATCAAAATCAGTCGAAGTCGATGACAGCTACAGTCAAAGTTGACACATTTGAAGTCAGTCAGAGTCGAAGTCGGTTAAAGTTAAATTTTAGTTATATTAGAAATCAATCAGAGTTGAATTAAGTAAGTCACTGTAGAATTTAGTCATATAGTAATTTAGTCTTACTTGAAATAATTATGATTATTAATAATACAGACTTAGCTAAGGACTTTGCGGCAAAGCTCAGAAAAAATCGACTTGAAAGCTATCATAAACTTATGTATAAATTCTTAAAATGAAAAATTCTGTACTCAAATGGCTTCCCGTGTATAAATGGTCAGATTCGATATTGCAAAACTTTAAAATAAAGATTTTTTTCATTTGAAATTTCTATGATGAGTTTGTGGAAAGAACCTATCTAATAATGTGATACTCTAATGTTTCTCAAAAGCATCAGTTTGATATTTTTGAAAGCGTACATCCAATGACAAATGCACAATTGCATTAAAAATGTCTCCAATAATTTGATTAAAAAACAAATCAGCAAAAGCAGCAACTCGGACATCTCTTGCATTAAATAAAAAAACTAAATTTAAATAAAATTATTATAGTTAAAAAAAAACGCAGCAAATATAACGAAAAAATGACTAAGAGCTAAGGGTCATTTAAATCAACATCACTTTTTAAACTGCAACAACACAACAACACTAAACACCAAAATGATAAAATTTCGTTACAAACGTAAAGAGCCAACGAATGTTGTTGCCACAACAACAACAACAACCAAAACAACAACAACAACTAATAACAACAATAACAATAATGTAAAAAATCTGGAACCATCCATAGGCAGCGCCACTAAAGAAAATATTAAGCCAACAACATACAACAGTAGCACTTCAACTAATGGCAGTGCTACAACTGCACCCATTAGCATTGTTAGCTCAGCGCCAATGTTGCTGCAACATCCACAACTTTGTCAACTAATTGGCAACAACAGCACGTTGCCACGCAGCAGCCCAAAGAAATTCGCATTAGATGCGCGCGGCGATGGCAATAAAACGGCAACACTGACGCGACAAACGAATAGCAGTCGTAAAATATCAGCACTGGCCAAAGTGGCATCCACAGCTGATTTAGTGGCGCATAATAGTTGGAGTACAGCAGCAGCAGCAGCAGCTACAGTAACAAAATTTAATGCTATTGAACAGCAGAAGTTGATGTTGCAGCACCAGCAGCAAATGTTGCATAACTTAAGCGCTGTGGCGCATGGTGAACGCGATCGTTGCATTAACGCTGTCATTGTGAGTTTAGGGGAGGGTTTTTTTATTTTTTATTTATTTTTTTTTTCATAGTAAAGCAAAGTAACTGCCATGCATTTCAATTAATTTATTACTTCTTCTCATTAGCTTTTATTCTATTTTTCCTAACGTTTTTTCTTTCTTTTTTGCTCTTCCATACAGGAACTTTTCCAGCAATTGCAGACTAGCTCTGAGCCTGCTCTATGCCCAGAACCTTTGCGTCGTGCTTTAGCTAGTGGACCTTTGGCTGGCAGACGCTTCCCATTGGGTTGTTTGGGTGATGCTGCTGAATGTTTTGAGCTGCTTTTACATCGCGTGCATTCGCACATTTCCGCAGATGATGGTGATGCTTGTGAGTCGCAAGCGTGCATCGCTCATCGTCGCTTTGCTATGCGTGTTATTGAGCAGAGCGTTTGCAAGTGTGGCGCCAATTCGGAGCAGTTGCCATTTACGCAGGTAAGTTATTATAAGCAAGACTTAGAAGTGTACAATTAGCAAATTTTTCTATAAGTTTTTTTACTTTCTGCTTCATTAATTCAATAATAAACGCGGGTAGCTTAGACTTGGCTTAATTATAGCCTTCAGCATATGCAAATGTTTGAAAACAAGTTTCATTCAAAAATGTAAATAAATTTAAATTAGAAAAGAAATGCGCGAAAGTGTGAACATTCCGTGTATTCATATTAAGAAAGTCAGTTTGACAGCGCCATACTTTGAATAAAAAAAATTGGTGTTTGCTAAAATTCAAATAATTTATGATTTAAATTTGACGTGCGAAAAAGTCTGCTGACTTTTTGATATGCTGCTTAAATTATAAATTTGGTGGCCTTTAACAAAAGAAAGTGACTTTTGAAATGGGGCTTGCAAATAGTTTTAAAAGAAAAGAATATAAATTAATTTATTTTGGTACAGTTTATTAAGATGTGGCGAATTTAAGAAAAAGCTTGTGTGATTTTTTAGTAATAATTAATACTTTTAATTTTTAATTTATGGATTGAAATAACTTAAATGTATGCAAATTTAGTTGAACAACTTTTAGTATACTTGATGTCAAGATAAAGTACTCTCCTACTGTTGAACTCTAAACTCTTTGATCATTAACTTTACACCGAAAACAGTAAAGAGACAAACTAAGAATAAGGTGAATGCGTCAAAATTTTATACTCTCGTTTACTCAATTTTTGAATGGAGTTCTGAAATTTTCGTAATGAAAAATAGTTTTTTTCCTTATGATATTTCTTAAACATTTTATTTCCATTGTTTTGATTTTTTCAGTTGCTAAAACTTGAGTTTGGGATTAATTTGTCTAATTGAGCAAAAGATGCTCATTTGACTAGCCAATAAGAAATTTTGGAGACAACATATCTAGTTAGAAGTTTTGATTGGGGCATAGATTTTTGAAACATATTACTATAAAATAAAAACAATTATTGAAAAACCCCACACCTATATACATCATAATTGCGCATTTTACAGTCCTTAATTAACGTGTTGAATCTAAAGTTTCATACACTGAGAAAAAAAATTAACTAGAACCTGGCTATTTCAACCAGAAATCTGATTGAAAATAGCAAAAATGAATCTAGTTAATTCAAATCCATATATGGTTAAACTCAATTGAGGCTTGTTAATAATATTAAGCAGGATTCTATTTAAATTGACCAAGAATCAATTTAAATTGACTAAGAAATTGCAAAAAATTTCAAAAAATAATTAATATAACTTTTATTTTACTGACCGTTTCTATGACCATTCCCAGGACTCATCGATTGACACACCTCTCTTGTCCTTATCGGAGGTATAAGCGCTTTTTATCATATGAAATATTCACTTTTTCTTGGACAGCTCTCGGAAATCCAAGCCCAAGGTTACTAATTTCATTATTGGCTTCGTTAGAAGTTTTAATTGGGGCATAGATTTTTGAAACATCTTACTATAAAATAGAAACAATTATTGAAAACCCCCACACCTATATACATCATAATTGCGCATTTTACAGTCCTTAATTAACGTGTTGAATCTAAAGTTTCATACACTGAGAAAAAAAATTAACGAGAACCTGGCTAATTTAACCAGAAATCTGATTGAAAATAGCAAAAATGAATCTAGTTAACTCAAATCAATATATGGTTAAACTCAATTGAGGCTTGTTAATAATATTAAGCAGGATTCTATTTAAATTGACCAAGAATCAATTTAAATTGACTAAGAAATTGCAAAAAATTTCAAAAAATAATTAATATAACTTTTATTTTACTGACCGTTTCTATGACCATTCCCAGGACTCATCGATTGACACACCTCTCTTGTCCTTATCGGAGGTATAAGCGCTTTTTATCATATGAAATATTCACTTTTTCTTGGACAGCTCTCGGAAATCCAAGCCCAAGGTTACTGATTTCATTATTGGCTTCGTTTCTATGACCATTACTAGGAGCCATCATCATCGATTGACACCACTTTAAACAAACTTTAATTTCCCATATCCCATATTTGCCCTAAATTCCTTTATCAGCCTGTGCTAGTGCGCCATACAAAGGCGCCAGAGAGCCAGCCTGGCAACATTCACAGATCTTTACTATGTAACTAAATTTGATGTCGTATATATACAATTCTGAAGCAAAAAAGTAATAACAAATCATAAAACATTATTTACATTTCATGCATTACATACGCCGTAAAATATGCAACATTTTCAATACAAAGAAATCTAAATAATGTTTTATGATTCGTTATTACTTTTTTGCTTTCAGAATTTTATATATACGACATCAAATTTAGATATATTTCTACAATAAAATTCAATGTTTACCAGCGTTGTAGTTATTTCCTTGTTAAAAATATTGAAAAACAAAAGAATCAACTAAAAATATATAAATATATTAATCAGCCAACCGTCTGTTTAAAAAAAATCATTTTTCTTTTACTTCAGTGTAGAATATATCAACTAGTGCTGCTCGCCTTACGAATTAAAGGTGCAAGTATGCAAATTCAATAGAATTAATAAGTTATAGTGCTATTTATGCTGCAAATAGTTACAGCAAAAAATTACTAGTTTTTGCTTTTTTTTAACTTAGCAGCCCACATTTATGCTTTGAGGCATGGCGTGAAAAATTGCTAACAAGTTTTGTTTTAGAGGCCAATGCAGTAGCAGTATTTATAACCAAAAGTACGAGCATTGAAAAATGAAAATATAAAAAAAAAACAGTTACATAAACACACCTGCGCGCTAATGGCGCTAAATTGAAACATTTTTTACTTATACGACTGTACAGAAAATTATCGTAGTTATTTTTGACAATTTAATTTTTTCAATATGAATATAGGATGCTCAAACATTTGCAATATATTTTTTTTATTTTAAACCTCATATCCAACATTTCATAACAGTTAATTAAAATGTCAAGTTTGTGTCAACATTATAGCCAATTTTCCTTAACTAGATATTTCCTCTAAGATTTTTGTTTCACTCGCAACAATTTAAAGCAGTTAAAAAAAATTTTGCATAATTTTGTCATCGAATGTACTACGTAGGCAGAATGCTTACAATAATTAATTTATAACAAAAATAGTTCAACTCTTTAACCTACAATAATAATATGGTTCATTTAGAGTTTCAATTAAAAAATTTAAACTTCCGTTTTACCAAAATTTTCTGCTACAAGCAAATTAATGGCATTTGATGCATATTTTATTGGCTTTCATACACCTAAAAAAGTTAAGCATTTTTGAAACTGATACTAAAGCAGCCCACAAAGCTTTTTTTTCTCAAACAATATGACGTCAACATGATTAACGTTGTGCCACCCAACACTCGCGCTATTAAGTTTTTATTAAAAATAAACGGCTATTAAATAGCAAGTATGGCTTTAATGTTAAAGGCGTTGCATGATTAATGAGCCAAATTAATGCAATAAATGCAAACAAACGATTTGTTAATAAATCGGCAAAAAGCAACTACAACTAATTAGACATAGCAAATAAATAAAAAAAAACTAATTAATTTAAATACCATAAGTAAAAAAAAGTAGAGAAAAACATAAATGAATTCGCTTTAACATGCAATTAGTTAAGCTCCGCAAAAAAAAGTCACATTGGCCAACGCCTATTATGGGCCTAAACAGCGTTGATAGGCTTCCTAAAGTTTTGGTCTAGTTTGATTTAGTAACACGTGCTGTCAATAGTGTTGTGATTCTTTATTTTGTCCTCACATTTTTTATATGTAGAAAATTATTTTGTTATTGACAAAAGCTGAAATACTTGGCGTATGTACTGACGACAATTTTGCATAACGCAAATGTACCGAAAAAAGTACTAATGTACCAAAAATGGCATCATTGAAAAATTGTAACTTTTCTTAAAAAAAAATATGCCAATACATCTTCTTTTATTACATCGACACATGTAGACAATTTTGCACAACACTAGCCTTACTTTATATCGAGACACTTTTAGTATGAAAAACTAAATCAAGTTAGCAACGCTGCTAGCCATAAATGATGCGTAATATTGTAGGCGTTTTCCGGCCTCAACGTATTCTTAAAGACTATGCTTGATTTTCTTTTTGCTGTTGCTGAAATTAAGCTGACCATACTTTGAGTTGAATTAACTTCTGAATGAACCCACACAAATCGCCTTTTCAACACTCAATTAAATTTGTGTTTTATTCTACTTCTTCCATTTACAGATGGTACATTATGTTTCAGCATCGGCGCTAACATCACAAAATAATCTGGCAATACAAAATCATAAGCAGCTAACATTTGGGCAGCTATTACGCGCTGCTGGCAATATGGGTGACATAAGAGACTGTCCGGTAAGTTTGAATTGTTAAGTAAACTTTCAAGTGTAAGTTTCAACTTTACACGATTTTTCCAGAACTCATGCGGTGCTAAGATTGGCATATGTCGTGCACTACTCAATCGTCCGGATGTTGTCTCTATTGGAATTGTTTGGGATTCAGAACGTCCTGCTGCTGAGCAAGTACACGCCGTCTTAAAAGCCATTGGCACCTCACTACGTCTTGCTGATGTCTTCCATCAAGTTTCCGATCAACGTTGGAGCCAAGCAGTGCAACATGAACTTGTTGGCATTGTTTCATACTATGGCAAACACTATACAACCTTCTTCTTTCATACGAAACTAAAAGTTTGGGTTTATTTTGATGATGCTAACGTAAAGGAGGTAAATTTTGTGACTTGTTTAGCATTCTCGCAGTTTCTCATATTAGTCTCTTCTTCTTTTGTCAGGTTGGTCCCAATTGGGAAGGTGTCGTCGACAAATGTAGTCGTGGTCGCTATCAGCCTTTATTGCTACTCTATGCTGTACCGCAACCGCCATCGGGTCCACAAGTACACAGTGCTACGCCGGCACAATATATGCAAGAGCTTGCTGCACAAACTAGCGCGCAAACCATAAGACGCGCCATTACACCCAGCCCTGAGAAACCGAATATGGGCAATACACGCCGTGCCATTACACCAACACCACTACGTTCACCAAATGAATATCAGAACTTGAGTGTCATACAGAAGAACATATTTCCTGGTGGTCTAAATCAACCCAATATTAATGTAGATGAGACTGATGCCTACATTAGTCGAAAAACAGTGGAGCATGTTCTAAATGCACAGTATCAAAATCTTAGCGTTATACAGGATAAGATCTTTGCAAATGGTCATGCTATTGGATCAGATGATAAAGATGGTGGATTCCTCAATCGCAAACCCATCGAACAGGTCTTGAATTCACAAATGGCACGCAAACATCACTTAAATTTGCATCGCAGTCATAGCGCTGAATCGGGTCATATAAGCGGCGGCAGCTCTTCATCGAATGGTTCTGGTTCCTCACCACCAAGTGATGGGCTCACCATACCCGATCATTTGAATCAACCACGCCGCCGTGATTCTGGAAACTGGTCTGGTGATCGTAACAGCGCTAGTTCTGCATCATCAACAACTTTGGATAATCCTTACTTGTACATGGTTGGCAAACGTGGGGCACCAGCTGTGCCACAAAGTCCCACACGTAATGGGCTGCCATACGATCCAGGCTATGATTCATTTTCACTTTCATCCACTGATTCGTATCCGCCCAAGCATCATCTCAATCCACAACTAGCCAAGATACCGGAATCTGTGGCTTTGACCGGTGACTGTGAAAAGCTGTGTCACGAAGCCGATCAACTGCTGGAGAAGTCGCGCATTGTTGAAGAGTCTCATGATTTGGAAACTGCACTCGTACTTTGCAATGCAGCTGCAGGACGTGCACGTGCCGCCATGGATGCACCCTACAGCAATCCGCATACAATGACTTTCGCACGTATGAAGCACAACACGTGCGTTATGCGCGCACGTAGTTTACATAGACGCATTTTGGTGGAGAAAGGTACTGAAATGGAACTACAACATATACCCGAAATGAAACATGTGCGTGAGGGTAGCAACAGCAGCGTTAAGCATGTGCGTCAGAATAGTAAGGATAAGACGCTAGAAAAACAGCAAACTGCTGCAGCTATTGCAGCTTCTACAGCTGCTGCCAACAAAAGCATTGAAATTTATGCAACGCTGCCGAAGAAGAAGAGTCCTCTAAAGGCACTGGTAGCTGCTGTCAGCAATGATGACAACGCTATCGAATACCAACCACAGGTGCAGCAAGTCACACCAAAAGCAGAACGTGAAAGTCGCTCGCTCTTCGGACGCAGCAGCAAGGAGAAGGACAAACGCAGTCGTAGTGAAGATCGTAACAAAATCAACCGAGAATTTTCACTCACCGAGACGCTGCTCGTCAACGCCAAGGATACGTTGAAGAAGCACAAGGAGGATAAGGACGAAAAGAAAGAGAAAGATAAAAATGGCAAGAAACAACATAAGATACGACGCAAACTTCTTATGGGTGGTCTCATACGACGCAAAAATCGTTCAATGCCCGATCTCACGGAGGCCAATGATGAGTTGCCAGTACAAAAGGAGACGCCTGCACCTATCACTACATCGGTGGATGATAGCTCGGTGGGCTTGAATGGCAAAAATGCCATGAGCGGCTACATTTCTGAGGGCCACTTTGACTTTCGTGAGACAAACGCCGCGAATCCGAATCTGGAACGCAGCAAATTGATGCGTAAGAGTTTTCATGGCAGCGGTCGTCAATTAACCGTTGTAGCTAAAGTAGCACCACCACCGCCAATGCGTATAAGCTCAGCGCTAACACAACAACAGCTGCAGCAGCAATTTGCTTTACAACAACAGCAAGAAGCAGCGGCCACAATGTTCCAGCCCTACCATGAAGCAAATTTATCCAACATTTCTGCAATGAGTTCCAACACTTCGATTAGTGATGATTCGTGCCAAACCATCATTACAACATGTGCACAAGTACACTCAGAGCAAACTCCACCCAAGCCAGATGGCGGACTATACACGTTGCACTACCAACAGCAGCAGCAACAAAACGGCTACATGTCACAACCTGAACAGGGTGTAGATGAAGTTGATGGTCGTATTGCTGGCAGCGTGCATGTGCCAGATACACCGCTTGAGCTACCGCCATACCCCAGTCCACCGCAATCGATTTGTCACTCACGTCAAGCTAGCGAAGACTTCCCACCACCACCACCCGAAATCGATTTGGAGCCACTAAATCACCAGATTAATCAGATACATGCACTTGAAGCTAACAAGCAGCAACGCAATTTAGAATCTCTCGAAGGCACTACCAGCATACTAGCACAATTACAACAGCGTCAGCATTTGCTGAAACTCCGAAAGGAACAAAATACACCCACAAATGACATAACAGCGAGCAACTGGCTGAAGGAGCTGCAAATGAAGCAGCATGATCTCAGAAACATGCAACGACAGCCAGAGCCTCAACTCAGTTCCGTACGTGATCTAGCTAACCGCTTCGAGACGACAAAGCAACACGAGCAGCAGGCGACAACGCTGCGCTCATATTCATCACAAGAGCTGTTAAGTCCCGGTAAAACGCCAGCACAGTTGCGCACACAGATGAACGGACTACCGAATCCAATCAACAAAAATGCAGACTCAGCGGACGAAGTCGACTGTGCACCACCACGCATGCAGCGCTTGCCACCACACCAAGTGCTGCCGAAACCGAAATATGAAATCGCACAATCGCAAATCGCTGAAGAGATGCGTGAGGTTGAATTACTCAATACGATGGTACAGGAGACGTTCAATAATTTACCGGGGGCAAATGCAGTGCAACAACAACAGAATATTGGTTCGAAACGTGTGAAGAAGAAGAGCGTCTCATTCTGTGACCAAGTTATTCTCGTAGCAACGGCCGATAACGAAGAAGATGACGATTTCATACCGAATCCAATACTCGAGCGAGTGTTACGCACTGCACAGAATCCAAACGAGAAAGTGACGGCGCAGCTGATACAACAACATCAACAGAACATGTTGCGCCTTCAATCAGAGGCACAACCGAGAATTGTTCAACAGCAGCAGCAGCAGCAACAACAGCAATTGCCAACACAACAACAGCAAACACAAAACATGGGACAACAGTCGCCGATGTTAAGCAACGAGCGACGTGCATTGCCGCTTCCAAATCAAGATCTACAACGTTATGTGCAGCTGCAGCGGCCACAAATGGAGGCATTGCGTCAGCAACATATGCAACAGTTGCAGCAGCAGCAGCAACAACAACAACAACAACAACCCATCCAAATGCAACCTGGACAAATTTACACACCCATGCAAGACATTTACCGGTTACAGCAACAACAACAGCATACTGTAAGCGGACAAATGTCAAACACATCACCAGTACATCAGCAACATATTAACCCACCACCAGCATCCACACTAACCCAACAGCAACAACATTTGCAACAGCTGCAACAACAACAGCTACAATCGAGGACAAGTATGAGCGGCATCGCTAATGTTGCACAACAGCAACATATGCAGATGTTAGCAGCAGCAGGTGGTCAACAACAACAACAACAGCAGCAGCAATTGGATGGACAGCAACAACAACAACAGAATTATAACACTGTGCCACGTCCACACATCAATAATTTGAATCAAAGCTACTCGGTAGCGCTGCAAATGGCAGCACAAAAGCAGCAACAGCAACAACAACAACAACAACAACATCATCAGCAACAATTGAATGCATATATGCAACAACAACAACAGCAACAGCAACAACAACAACAGCAACATTCGGCTTTTAATGGCACTAACTATGCCATTGAAACATCACAATTATCAGCATCACCATACCAACGTGTACCAATGCCACATGGTTATATGACAAGCGATGGGCAAAAGCCCCATCTACCGCCCTACAGCACTAGCTCTACACCTTTACCCACCTCCTATCCTACTTCATCTCCTTACTTTCCATTGCCCTCTAGCGCAGCAATAATTGCCAACAATAAAGCAACGCATCAGAAGAAGGTGAGTTTTGAACCCGGAACCAAGGGCGAAGGCGATGCGACAACGCCGCTTGGAAACATAAAATCAACAACTGCCAACCCGCCTACAACACCACAACAAAACGGATTACCGTCAGTGATGGTCATCGATACTAGCGTTAATGTAACTGCCATTCCGACGAGGGTCTACAACAATGCCATCGTAAAGGCCTCTGCAAAGGCTGTCGAATGTAATCTCTGCCGCAAGCGACATGTTATCGCACCCGCCGTCTATTGCACCAACTGCGAATATTATCTACAAATGTTGAATAACAGAAGGTAGAGCCTTAAGTTAGACATTAAGTTTAAGTAACACTTAAGTTAGGTTTACATTTAAATTAGTGCTTTTTTTTTTAATGATAACACAACACAACGAAATCTCGTATATTCCTGCCTGTGAGAAATGATTTTTTTTGCATCTCCTTCTGTACGTATGTACATATGATCCATTTGTACATAGTGCTATATATGTATAAGGTAAGTATTGCTTAAGACCCTAACTATATACACAAATATTGTGATATTTTATTTACAATATTGATCTAAAAGTGAAAACTTAAGTAATCTAGGTGATCTAAGGGCATTTTCATGGGATTGATATGTGAGTTGATTACCAACTTTTATAACAATAACTTTGAGAACATTTTTTTATATTAAGAAATTCGCTTCGTTCTCCATCAGTTTTACATTTCATATCATTCCTATGAAATTTGCCATCAAGCATTTATACACAAAAACTGAGTCGAAATCTCCAATCGCATTTCTTAGACATATCACAATGGATTCGACAGTTTTTATGGTTCTACATAAAAGAAGAAACTGTGTAAGTTACAAGTGGTTATATGATGTTTAGATTTTTTAATAACTAAATTTTCCGTCAGACGAAATAATTCTTCCATTAATTTAAATTTTAAATTATTTTTAAAATAATATTTTTTAATCAAAACTTTTAGTTTTAGTGCTTTGTTGCATTTTTATTATTATAAAATATATTATTTCTTATATTTACAATTAATATACATACATATATAATTTTTATATTTAAAATTTTATACTTAAATGTGCACTGCTTGGCTGACGCTGCCGAACGGTGTCGGCAATGCAGTGCCAAAAAATTTGCTATATAAGTTTTATAATGTTTTTCTAAAAAATATTTTGCAGCTAAAAAGAGATGTCAACCATCCACTACGAGAAAAAAAATAAAGATTTCAATAAAATATTTTTCTTTTACAGATTTTAAACAATAAAAATGTGTTTTATTTTATCAAACTAATAGTTATAGAGCTTTAGAGAGAGCTTTAGCTTTTTAGATACCAAAGCTTACTCCAGGTTTCTACGCATATTTCGATTACATAAATCTAAATTGGTAATTTTTGGAAATATTCCAAATGTTCTGAAAATGTACCAAAAATGCAGACCGAATGCACTAAAAACTTGCCGAATACTGACGACGATTTTTCACTGAAAAAGTCAAAGTGCCATCACTGAAGCAGTGAAGAATATTTGCATGTACTGTACGCAGTACAACGGTCCAAACAGATGTACTGTACTGTAGTTTTTTACTATAAATGTGTGAAGCTTTTAGGCTTAGGCTAAAACAAAAAAAAGTCCGCGTACACCCAGTTTTTATAGCAAATTAAAACACAAAATCGAAGCATACCTTTAGGCAAACACATTTCGGGAAATTTATCACAAAAAAAATTCAGTTTTCTTATTGAACACCCAGTTTTAAGATTCTGTTTTTTAACTACAAAAAATTTTATGCTCCATTAGTTTGAAATGCAAACGATTTTGGCAAATCATTTTTATTTTGAAAAATAATTACGATCATTGGAAAGGCCATTGAAGAATCTATCGAAACCACTTGCACTAACATTTTTACAGTCCAATCGGTTATGTTTGATTTTTGGCCATAGAATATGGTCTTGTATCAAAATAGTCATATGGTATTTTTGAATGTATATCCTCCGGTTAGAAAGTCATATCGGGGCAATTTGAAGCGAGCTTGGAGCAAAGATTACTAAGGTACGGAAAAAGTATTGCAGTCAAACGTTTTCTCAACACAGACCAAACTACGAATACTTAAATCAAATGTTCAATGCGTTGCACTGATGTGACGAATACAAACCTTTGTAAATTCCTGGCTGAGACGGATATATTGATGATCTGGTACGCCCACAATCTTGACAAAAAAAAAAGTACATTCGCTCTCTGAAAAGTTCATTCGAAGTCTCGATTACGATACGTCGAAGTTATGTATATCATATATAAAAGTTTTTATTGATTTATTTACATAGTAAATTAACAAATAATTTATTAACAATTTTATGGAAAAAAATATTTTTAAATTAAACAATAAAAGCCAATGATACAATTGATAAAAAATAAGTAAAATTAGTATTAGCTTAAGTAAAATAATTATTTTTGTATTGAGAGTTTTAACACATTCTTTAATATTTTTTTACAAAAAATATAACAAATTGTGTGTAAAAAATATTTTATACAAAAATAGAGACGTAAATGCCGCCAAAAATCTATAAATACGCGGCGATGAATCACAAAAGTACAATATTTTTAATGTAATAATCTTTCTGGGAGTACGCATTGCTACTTTTTATTATTTCATAATTTTTTAAGATTTCTAGCAATACTTTAAATACTTGTTGGCACCTTAAAGGGACAATTGCGTATAAATTTACAGTAAGAAGATTTAAGTTACAACATGTAATAAAATTGAAACAAAAAAAAATATAACAAATTTAAAATAAACCTACAAATAAATACGTATAAAGAGACTTTTCTACAAGATAATGATGTGAGTCGCCAAATTAAGACAAATTTCACAGATAACAGCCTTAAATTATGAAATCTCGCTAACGACAACAAATTCCTTTCTCTTAAGTACATCACAGCGTTAAGAATGAGAGAACTTCCAGCATGTCATTACTGCTCACCAACAAAAGCTTCATTCGAAACACCGTTCGGCTGAGTTTTTGATTTCTGACTCGAATCATTGTCACCACTCTCAATGGCCTCTACATGACCTGTTTCAGGATCATCGTGATGTTCTACATATTTGTAACGCATGGCCAGCAGCATAAATATTATCATATCGATAACCATTATAGCAGCGAAAAGCGCAAATTCAGCAGCCTGAAAGAGAATTTGAAAATTAATGAAAAAACGTTTGCTTTCCACCATATCAATCGTACAAACCTGTGAATCGAAAAATTTCAACTCAGCAATAATCACCACCAGCATGTTGCCAATAGCAACGGAGAGCAGCCAACAAGCCTGAAGTACCGATTTCATACTTTGCGGTGCCTGCGTAAATGAAAATTCCAATCCCGTTACCGAGAACATAATCTCAGCAGCAGTGACGACAATAATTTGCGGCAACTGCCACATCATGTGCACCGAATTAGGTGGAGTAATTAGATGCAACTGATGAGCCTGCAAGTAATGAAAAATGAAGTATTAAAAAACATCAAATTATCAATGAAATATTGCCACACTTACGTAATCATCGTTCTGGTTACCATTTACAAGCAACGTATAAACACCACCATTTTTCGTTGTGATGTTAGTCACGTCCACACCATTAATGCTCAGCCAACTTTCACCACGGAACACGTTGATAAGTTGCTGTGCTTTTTGGCTCTTCATTACAGTTGTAACGTCGGCGGGATCTTTTAGCATAATTGTACCTTCATCGTCAGGTACATTGAGTAACACACGTATTGCAGGATCACCCTGTTTAGGACGCTCTGGTGCATCAATGAATTCGATCAGCTGATCATCGGCAATAAAGTAACTTGTAGCTTGACCTGGTTTCAAATGCAATTCGCCCATAACTACTGGACATCTTCTATCTGACGAGATAGCTTTGAATTTATAGGCAACCTCCGCTGGTACTCGCAATTTCTTCTCTTCCCATAGTCCCAGAGCATCAACACCTGGTCGCCTTTCAAAATCAACATAGGGCAAATCAGTAGCAAATCGATAGTGACATGGATTGCCATTATAGATGCGCACCTGTGCACCCATCGGCCCGGGTAACTCCGGTTGTACTGATTCTAACTTCAATTCAATAAATGCCGAAAGCACAAAAGCACCAGCAGCTAAGAGACCACCCATAGTGAGCTTTTGCAGCGGACGTCTGATACCGAATTTGCTGAGTATTGGATAGAGTACATAATCGAAGAGCGGTATGAAAGCTAAAATCATCAATGGATTTATGACCTGCATCTGATCTGGTTTTATGTTGTAACCCCACATTTCACCATCCATGCGTGTAGCCTGAAAAGTCCAACGAGAACTTTGTTGATCGAAGAGTGCCCAGAAGACGGGGAACGGCAAGTAAAGCACTAAAATTTTCAACAATGTTTTTGTATCGGCAACCATCTTTTGACCACTGCTTGGTTCAGCATAGTCCAGCCAATGTTTGCGTGGATTTGTTTTACGTTCACTTCGCCAGCCGCTTATAGCATCCGAAATGCATTTAGATACACCGAAAATCATATTTCCTGCTGGTGGTTTTATGACATATAGACTTTTGCCAGCTACAAAGATTACTACAGACAGTATCATAAGTATGGCAGGCACACCAAAGGCCAGTGAATAGCAATCTTTATCGCCGAAACAGTGAACATCTTCACGTAGTATTGGTGTTATCGATGTGGATATCACGGAGCCCGCATTGATGGCGAAGTAGAAAAGTGAGAAAAATTGCGCCAATTGTACGGATTGTTCAGGAATGCGAAATTGATCACCGCCGAAGGCAGAAACGCATGGTTTAATACCGCCTGTACCAAGTGCAATTAACATGAGTCCCAGCAGCGTCGCACTTCTGCAATAAGAAGAAAAGAGTTAATTTAAAGGTTTTTTTGATAGCTTAGAATTTATCATCGTTAGTCTTAAAATGGCACTAGCTTGAATTGCAAAAGCAATAGAACAATATTTTTTCCATGCCGTAGCTCCAACTATCGAACATGACATTACATTTGAATTATATAATCATCAAGACATTATTTTTTAAGGAACTAGAGTTCAATTTTATTTGAATATGTTTCTATCTATAAATACATCTATATATGAATGGCCGAATTCCTTACCCACTGTAGTACAAATTTATTTTATTTTCAAAGCTTTGTCTCAAGAACTTTGTTTAGAAAATTGCTTTTTCATTATTCATATTTGTTTAACAACTTTCTCATTAAATGAATAAACTAAAACAAATGTTAAGTATACGACAGCGGATATTTCAATTAAATTAACGATAATTTTAAAATAGCAATAATTTCTACAAAAATAATGAAAAAACAAGCTTGTTATGAATTAAAATTAAGTGGCACAAAAATAGGAAGCTGGTAAAATTTTAGACTTACGATTTGGATAAACTTTATAAGGTATGTTCGAGCCGGAACAAATCGGTAAATATTTATAAAGTTTTACCACAACATCTGTTTCATTCGGAAATTGAGAGTAAAAAACAGCTGGCAATTTCTCCTCTAAAATAAAGTTTAGTTTTTTATCCAGACAAAATTCTTGTGGCTAAAACTTGAAGACTGTCAAGATCGGAGTGAGTCACTTTTAACTAACGAGGAAAAAATTTTTCCTGTCTCAATAGTGTATGGCCAATACTTTGCTTATAAAATATTTTTCAACACTTTTTTTTTTTTTTTTCATTTCTTACAATGTTGCGTTTACAAGGAACAATATAGCAAAAATCTTAAAATCAAAACAGTTCTTGGTAAATGCTCATTTATGCAATCCAATAATTGACCGATTTTTAATTGAAAAATAAATTTGAAAATTTGTGCCAAATAAATAGTTGTACGATAGTCCTAAATACTGCACTCATGAAATAATACAAAATTATTCTAGACGGTGTTCAACTTTTTATTTGACCAATTAATTTATAGCCAATTGTTTAATCTGTGAGCAATGCAGAATTTTTAGAAAAGTTATGTCCGCAACTGCCAATTGTAATATTTCAAAGTCAGATTCGAATATTTTTCAACTTTCTAGGTTTTTATCCACTTTTACCTAGTGAAAAAAAAAACGAATAATTTCCAACTTACTTGACCGGCAAATCCAACACTGGTATTGCTCCCATTGCCATAACTGCAGTACCAATTACATACACAATCGACAGATACAGTATGGTTTTGAATTTACCCAACCAACTGTCAGCAATGATGGCTCCAATTAGTGGACACAAGTAGACCATCATGGTAAAGACATGAAATAGCACCGTCGATGTGTCGTCATCGTAATGCAACTTTCGTGTGAGGTAAAGCGCCAGTATTGCTGAAAGAGAGTTGTAAGAAAATGAAGCAATGAAACATGTGCGCAGTTACAAAAACAATTTCACATACTGCGCATTCCATAGTAATTGAAACGTTCACAAAACTCATTGCTGATGATGAAACCAACTGCTTTTGGATATTTTGAGGGCTGTAAAAATAAGAGAAAGAAAAAAAAAATCAGTCAATAAGAATTTGGTTGTTGTTTTCGTAATTTTCAAAGTTAACAGCAAATATTTTTAAACAATTTGACTTTATTTGTGTTTTAAGTCAGGCTGTGGTTTTTTCTATTTTTCACATAACTCGCATTTTGCAAGCAAATGTATGTATAACCTTATAATAATAAGTTGAGTTCTTGTTAAAAAAGTTAATAAAATAAACTGGTTTTATTCATTATTAAAATGAGCCAGCTCAATACAACATCATCGATTTATATTTTATTTTTCTAAAATTTATTAAGGTAATCAAATAAGATATGAGTAAAATTAATTGTTATATCTGTTGTGGCTACATAAAAACACGAATATATAGTTAAAATATACTAATTTTTGTATTATAGAAAGGCAAAGAGACTCATTCCAGATTAATTCAATTAATTGGTTAGCGATCCTTCTGTTTTGACCCCATTAAACATACAAGACAAAGATTTTATGATACCAATTGATGGCAAAAGATCCGAAAGATAATTTCAAAGTCACCGTCAGATTTGGCATGAAGTTCTCCATACATATTGCATAACTTTAAAAAAATATATCGCAAAATGTTGAAAGCACATACATTTTTTTTATTTTATAATAGACGTACTAAATACTTATATAAATTCTAGTTCTCAAATTAAACTGCACTAATTGGTTGTTGCACCTTATAATTTTGTTTTGTTTACATACCACACGTGTGGTGTATAAGTTGTTATCATAGTTAGCTGAAGCCAAGGACGTACATTGGCATAGTTTGCGCATTTTTAATGCAGTTTATTTTTGCAGATTGATATAAAATTTAATTGAAGTGATTTTTTGCTTTTTTTAAACCACAAACAGTGAAAGCTAAATATTCACGACAAAAATAAATGAAAAAATTTAAAAAAAAAATTGCATAATATTGATAATAACAACAAATTTACAGTTTTGATGACGACCTTAAAATATTTAAAAAAAACATTACGGCACAATAACAGATATTCAGATGTAGTTTCATTATTTTTGTATGTCAAGAGTATTGCAACAACAAGAAATTATTATGATAACTTTAATATTTTTTATAAAATATGGAGACTTAAGCCTTGCAATATATGTACTGCTAATGGCTAAGTATATATGCAGTACCAAAAATAAATATAAAAAGTTTTTGCTTTGAGTTCTGCCGCATAAATTTGTTATTCTTAGTTCTTAGTCCAATAATTAGTGGGATTTTTTAATGATTTATAATAAATAGTTCTCCACATTTTTTAAATTTTAGAAATAACTTGGCTGTCCTAGAGATCAATGATGGTACGGCTGGAGCTATTTTGAAAAGTTGAATATTTCGAAAGCGGCCAAATAACGATCAAAATACGTTTTTATAGAATATAAAACTCTTTTTTATCAGTTTATCAGGCCATATCAGCTGAATACGGTGCTTGTTCAATGACATTCGTTGCTTTGTGATGGTGCAATATCAATCATTTGTCCTTTCACAAATCTGACTGTTTTCAAAGGACACTCTCACGCTTCATGATGTCTTATTAATATTTCTTAATCACCATTCGAAAGTCACAAAATATATTTTGATTAATAAATAATATTGTTTTGTTTTGTTTTCCAATTCTGGATTACTATACCGAGAGAGGATACTCAATCTATTGAAATCTCTTGGAGAGAAACATGTAAAAAAATATGTTGTCGCTGTCATATTGCCTAGATAGTAATTTTTGAGTTTGTTATATCAAAAAAAAAAAAAAACTAAAAATAATTATTAATGAGCTATTATTTTTAATAGTTCATTGAAAAGCATTGAATTTATTTTATCTGTCTAGACATAATACTGATATCAAACTGATATGTTTACAGCTCTTATTTTATATATTTATTTCGATCAAACTCGCTAGATTAGCCCAAAAAACAAAACACTAAAACGTGTGTTAAATGTGGGAAATCCAAGAAAATGTTGATTAAAAAAAAATGTTAGTTTTTTCTGCAACTAACAATAGCAAATAGCACCAAAAGCTTAAAAATCAATTTTTTTTTACTTATCAAAATACCTTTAAAAGCAATTTGCATTCAAATTATAAAAGTGGAATGAAATATGTTTTTAAAATTTAATATCTCATATGGTAAGGATATAGTAAAATTGAATAACCTAAAAACCACAAATGGGCTCGTCAATAATAAAAAGAAGAGATATTGATTTATATAGCCGTTATGCTTCCGAAATTTATTGTTTTGATAAAAACGCAAAAAACAATAAAGCTTAAACCCACGCATAATCATTGACAGCAAATATATTCATTAAATAAATCCATCGCAACACTGATCACTCACAAATATGTATGTATATTTATCTTTTGTGAAAGCGTTTGTAGAGAAACATTATACTTTAAAGTCTCTCTCACCATTCACGTATATGTATGTATTTGTATATCGAATAAACAACTGCTCACCTTGACCAAGAACTGATTTTAAAATCAAATAAAAAAAATTGTTTTTAAAGACGCGCGTCTGGTTTTTATTGGAAGTAAGTAATATACTACATAGTATTTTATTATATTAGGTTTCGTTCTCATTATCATTACTATCTTTAGATAAAGTTAAGCAACAAGAATGCAAGTCACGTGCCACGTTTTATTGTATTGTATATAAAATACCTCAATATAATTGTAGTGGATAACTCTCATTTAGATAAGTTGATATCTTCAATATCATATCATTTTTGATGTGGAAAAGTGATGCGTTATAAAAGTTTTATGGAAACAATTCTCAACTCAAGGATGTTTAAGTAAAGGAAACATAAAAAATAACAATTTTTATTAAAAATTTTCAAGTAACGTAACTTAGTCAAATCTTAAAATCACACTTTCTACGCAAAGTTTAAAAATTCCATTACTTTTTGCTAATCTTAAAACAATGATAGGTGAGTAAAATATTGTCCTCTAAAATTTTTGAGTTGGTATATTTTTCTATTAGATGTGTGCTTACTTTCGATCTATTGAACGAAACAATATCTTCGACCTCTTTCAAATTAGCGTTACATATTTATAAAAATGTTTTTCTGAGCCAGCGACATTTCTACCAATTTCGGTGTAAAGGTATCGATTTGATTCAAAATCATTCTCATTATATTACTATTTTCATAATTACCCACTGAGAATTGATCTATTTTTTTTATCTGTCATTATCACCTACGTCATTAATACTACAACTACTTACTACTTCTACTATCCCATATTTGGTCTGAATAAAGTTTCTAAGGCTATTTTGATCCCAAGCTCAATGTTTTATGCTACGCCAGTTCGTTTTGAATTTTTGACACTTTCTATCATTCGGCGCTGCAATATTTTGGAATATTCTCTGCATACTGTATATCTTCACTAAAGTGCAGATCGACAGGTCTTTTCTGATCGTGTGGTCTATGCATTGCTAGCGTCTTTTAATAATTTTAGTTGAAATATGAGTATGGTTGGTAGCCACATGAAGTTCGTGATTTCGGGTCATCAAATCCTCAATATCCGTCTAAAGCAGCAATCTACAGAAGTGTGTATTCGTATCGTCAGAGTGCTTGTGATTGGGAAGTAGCAATTGACATTTCATTGACATTTTAAATATTCGCAGTTTGGTCTATGTTGAGATTATGTTGGACTTTCATATTTTATGGAGTTGTGCAAAGCCACTTCTTACTATAGTAATTCTTGTTGCTACGCCTTACGCAGTGCCGCCTATAACATATAATGAGGACATTGCCAAAGTAGTTCTCGACTTAAGGAAAATAATTCTTTTTGCTATTACATCAGTCTTCGCAGTGCTAATACGTAGTCCAACAGTGCTTTATGGAAGCATTTCTAGAGTCTAGTGCGTTCTTAATTGTCTCTCTATATATACCATTGAAAGCCATCGAAGGCAGTAGAAAATTTAAGGCTCAAAGATAATAAGGAAATGACCTTGGCCCCTTCAGTGTTGATGAGGAAAACAAAAAAGTTTTTACAAATCACAATTTTAGAAACACAAATATTCTGTGTACGTCACAGAGTTGTATTCCATTTTAAGAATAATGACGTCATTGTAAGCAGGAGCAGTTTTAACTGCGTGCCCTCTCTTAATGTCTCAGAGCCAATGTGCTGTGTTAACACTTGCATTGATGTATGCAATTTTCGCAGTGTATTTTATTAAATTTAACATTTGCTTACATTAAACCTGTTTCGAGTGCTTTCTGTATGTAAGAAATTATTAAAGTTTTATCTATTCAGCGAAGTATAATTTGTTTGCAATAACAATGAGCAAAAATTTTAATGAGAGAATAAAAAATAATAAAAATAAATCTAAATTATTTATCTAAAATTTGAAAAATACTATAACTTCAGAATTAGGCGTTTTACCCACTTTGCGTCCGCAAAGCGCACGGACCTTTTGTCCATGTGTGCGTCCCTCTTATACATTGAGGTATTAGCGGTAATGACTTTTCGTTTGAATGGTGTGTTAGTTTACTTATTTCGAGGATTTTTAAATGGAGATCCGTAAAATAGACACGAATTGGGCAATGGACGCGAACAGGCGAAATTACCCTATATGAATTAAATGAGTTTTGCACCAAAAATTTTCCACAACATTTAAATAAATGCAAACAAAGCAGTAACAAAGTCGAAAAAAAGAGAAATCATTGAATAGTTAATTTTGAATAGTTAATTTTGAATATAAATAAATATTGGCTTACCACCGTTGTTAAGCTCTGCTCTGGCATATTTTACAAACATAAATTTGTAATTTATCACAAAAAAAAAAAAAACAAAACAAAATAAAAAATATGTTAAAAAAAAAGTTTTGAGCACTTTTTAAAAAAATAAATATTTGTATTTGTTATGTGACAAAAATTTTTAAGCAGCTGTTATCAAAATAAGCACGTTTTGGCACAATGTTGAATATATTTTAAAAATAAATATTTAGTTTTATATTGTATATCTCTTTTATCATTAACTTGAATCACTTTAAGAAGACAACTTATTTCAACTTAGAAATCGATTGAAACTTTGAACACGCCACCAATCGACTACAAATGAATTACAACTGACCACTGAGTTGAGTGTTTCAAGTAAGAACTATCAGCCGAAAGATATTGAAGAATTTCTACTGTCTTTTTTTGCTCTAATTTTTTTGCAAAGGTTTTAATTGATATTTGGTTTTCTGCTTTGCTATTTTTCATGTGCTCGCTACTTATTGTCAAAAAAATCATTAATTGTGTTGCAAATAAACTAGAGTTAGAATTTGCTTTGAAACAAGATGTATACAATATTGCGCAATACAATAGCAACATTTTCATAAGAAGCCTAAAAATTCATATACATATTTCACATCAAACTTAACTTACAGAAAGAAAATGAATGAAAAAAATGAATTAGCTAAAAAAAAGCCCCCCAACTTAACAGATTTATTTATTTCACTAACAATAAATTTTAACTAAACTAATTAAAATATGTCTGTTTTATATATGACAGCGTGCAAAACAATAATATAATATAATTTACTTTATGAACGCATATTTGTTATGAGCTTTGTATATTGGCGTGACAGATGTGAAATTTAATCAATCAATAGTCATTGCGTGGACTATGAATACCAGTAAGTGAACCTAACCTATTCCACAAAATAAACGGTATCACGGACCGTATTAGGAACATATAAGTCAAAGACTGTTCAATGGTTGTTTTAACTTGTTAACAACAAATAATAGAATTTTCAAAAAAAAACCTCACGTAATTAATGGACGTCCCCTTATGTTACAAAATATGTCCTCTTAAGTATTATGGTATGCAATTATCGACTTACTACTGTATGAAAGAAAAATAATTAAATTTTTATGTTTCTTATGAATTTTTGGCTATTAATTTGAGCATAACTGTAATTTTAAGAGTACAGAAAAGCCTAATAACTTCACTGAAATTATGTTGAGAGCAATAAAATAAAGAGCGACAACATTAAATTACAAAATTGAGATTTTGACGTCATAGTTTGCATGCAGATGGTCAATAGCGGGAGCAATTCAGGGTTTCCGTTTAAATGACAAACGTTTCAGGTATTGTTTTTGATGAAATTGTTACACGAGCTGCGTGTCAGCTAGGGTGTCGGAAAATGTAGCAATTAAATTATTGCATGTTTTGAAAGTGTGCCAATTGAAATGTTGAAAAAGTTGATTAATAGATAATTCATTATGGAATTAAGTTAAATTAAACTTAATAGTAAATATCATAAACTCTTTTTTTTTAATTTTTATTGTTGAAAAACTGGTAGATGACATATGCAAACAAATAAAACTACTGTCGATGCAGTTGACACGCATCAGAGCACATAAAATAATAATTATAATTATAGAATTAAATGCAGTATGGCAGTGATGACATAGATTTTCCCAATTCTTTTGTAATGAATTTAGCTAGAATGATTGTAGGTGATGGTGACCTTCAGAGCTCTATAGCGGCTACATTGACTTTTGTCAAATTTTAAGAAAAAACATTTAAAAAAAGGTGCAACTTTGTAATACCAGAAAATAAAAACCAAAAAAGTCGTACTTTCTTAAATTTTGCATTTAACGTTTAAAACCTCTAAAAAGTGCTAAAACAGAAACCATTTTCAAAATTTTATCAACATGAGCTACTTACATACTTACATATATACAAAGTTTCAGACAAATCAAACTAACCTAATCAAAAACCGTGTTTTGCTTTCTTGTTTGAGTTAAAATGCTGCATATAATTAAACATGATATAATTGGATTGAAAATACCAATAGATTTTGAAATCAACCATCTGATAATAGTTACAATACTCGCGTGTATCGACGCTCAACGTGTGCTATTAACATTCTTAGCTAAACGAATAAAAATGCAAGCACACGCTTCGCATTTGTTTGTCAGTCAGATTTGACCACGAGTGCAATGCGACATTGTGTCAATAACATCAAATGTCCGCACAAGGTTTGACAGTAAATTTCAATTTCCGCAAACATTTTGTTAATATTAATTACACAGCAGACCGTCGTAGTAAGAACGCGGTATTGAAATGACATTAAGCAAAAAGGGAGGTTAGAGACAAACATAATAAAATTAAAAGAAATAACAATAATAATAAAAAGGAAACTGATGCAAAATAAATTGGGTCAAATAAACGAATTGATGAACGCACAACATGGGCATTGAATTGATTGTAACCGACTAATATTGAAGATATACCATTTTTCTTAAAACACAAAAATTAATTTGTATGCAAAAAACACACAAATCGTTTGATACAAATCAATTAAAATGAACCGATTCAGGGTTGTGCAAAAAGTTGAAAGTAATTAAATCAAAGCAATAAAAGGATTGCGGAATTGCTGCGCTGTTTGTGCGAAAAGTGTAAGTGAGTCACAATTGGGTTAAGTTATGACTTTCGATGATGTGTTATTTTTTTTTAATAAATTGGTTAAGTGAACTTTGCGAATGATGTGGAATTTTAGTTTTGTTTTATACTTATAAGTATATTTAATTAAATTTCAGTTTTTAAAAATTACAAGTTTATTAACTTTTTATTAACTTTATGGAAATTATTGTTTGTAATTGCGCAAGCAAATCAATTACATTATGGTAAAATAAATATTGAAATTTATAGCAAATAAAATTAAGTTACGGAAAAATTAAAGCCTTCATCATATCATTTATATTACAAATTAAATTAAATAAAAATGAATAAAAAAATTTGATATTAAATTACATAATAGAATGAATAATGAATGAATAAATTATATTGCCTTCGTAAGTTCCTCTTTAAGATATCCTTATAGATGACTAAGGTATAAATTTAATTATAATTTAAAACGAAATATCCAACTGCAATACAGATTCACACCAGAAGTGAAACTTGACCTTGAGCTGAAATAATATTACAAATCCAAACAGCAAAGCGCATGAGCCGATAAGATACGAAAAATATCGAACAGTGAGGATCATCGAAAAGATCAATAGCTGTCGAAAAGTATTGAATTGTAGCAAAAAATCAGATATTATCGAATAGTATTGAAAAATATAGAAAACTTAATCACAGTGACTAAGTATTCAAGAACAACCAAAATGCAATAAGAATTCATAATTATTGAAAAACAGTCGATAACTATCGGTAAGCATTGATTAAGTTGTTGAGTATCGAAAACATTAAAAAAGCCGGTATGTATCGAAAAGCATCAACAAATTCGATTTTAAGTCGACTAGTATCCAAAACGTTGGAAAGTATTGAACACATTGAAAAGGGGAGAATTTTCTTAAATCACTATCAAAAAACATTGATAAATTCAAAAAATTCAAAAATTATTGAATAGTAGAGAAAAAGATCGGATAGACAACAGCACAACTTTTCGTTGAATTTTTTATGCTTTTGTAGACCCGTATTAATCTTTTTGGTAATACAATGTTTATATGGAACTTTACCCGCATATTTTTGATTCTTTATTTTCGTTTGCAAATATGGCCAAAAAGATTGCAAGTTGCCATTTTCAATTTCTTTTGCCATTGAATTGTAAAAGTCGCTTGCAATTACTCATTCCCAGTAATTGAGATTTTTGAAGTATTTGATTTCCAATTTCTACTCAGCACTGTCTTATACCAACATTATTCAATTCATTTTGCTTGCAACTTTTAAACGTTTTATAAATATTTATGAGATTCAAACTAAAAGTGAACAAAAACTAACTAAAAAATGTATGTAACGACAATCAACATTGTTATAGCGTAATTTGCTTTAATAATTGGATGGATGCAGACTGCCAGCAATTTGTGAAAGCTTATCGCTCATACAAGTAGGCTTACTTGTCACATTTTCTTCTTTCATTACAAACGGTGATGCTCATCACCCTTTCCAATTGACAATCAGTCAGTTCGTCAAGTCACTAAAGTCGCTTGTTAGCTTCAGACTTTTTTTTTTAATTTCTTTATTTACATTTTTTATTATTTTAAGTCGTTGACATTTTTATTGGGTACATTATTTGTTGTTTCAGTACAGTACTGATGTTTTTGTAAAGGTGAAGTCAAAAAAAATTTCACTTATTTTTATCTCGTTGTATAAATTATTGAAGAGTAATTAGCGTATTGAAGGTGTATGCAACTCAACTGGGCAATTTAAATGTCAATGACATACAATGATGTATATAAAACAAATGGTTTGATATATATTGACCAGTTTTTTTGTGAATAGTGTCATAATTAGTGGGTTAATATTTTGTTAACAGTA
The DNA here is from genome assembly GCA_963662105.1 of Meiosimyza platycephala. Taxonomy (NCBI): domain Eukaryota; kingdom Metazoa; phylum Arthropoda; class Insecta; order Diptera; family Lauxaniidae; genus Meiosimyza; species Meiosimyza platycephala. Next base: position 24,537,400 of record OY759208.1, read on the forward strand.
ATTTAATGACTGCTGTGGCTGGTATTTCGATTGTTATATTATATGGAGAATAAAACTTCCACAAATAGTACAGAATCAATGTCGTTAATAATACAAAAAATGTTATTTTTATTATTGGCGAATAGTCAAATTTAGCCGTTTAACCTAACGACAGGTGCATCCATCCCAAATATAGATCGTTGAGTGTAGTGATGGATCTAGCAATTTACGACAACAAGTTCGATCACAAATTCTGATAAGCCGAAAGTGGATTTTCACTTTCGGCTAAGAAGTCTTTCAGTAGGTACATGAAGCCCTTAGAATATTAAGTTTTCTAATATTAATTTTTGTTTGGGTAAGCGCTAGAAAACTTAATATTCTAAGGACTTCATATATACGTATACGTATACATATATATATATATATGTATATACGTATAAAAAGTGCTAAAAACAATTGGTCTAATTATCGTTTAACGTGAAAAATGTACTTTTCCATTTTTAAAAAAATCGAGATGTCTTGCAACGTTTGCTTTGAAAATAACTTTTGATGTAGAAGTTTGAAGCAGAACGTTGTTTTGATATTGCAACCATTTGAATTATTACTGATAATAAAATATCTTGCAGCGGCTGTGAACTTAGTTGTGTACGTGCATCAGACAGACTTATTAATATTATGTGGTTTTGTTTCCGCACCAGCTTGCCTTAGTCATGTTTGCGATATCAAAAAAAGTGTAGCGAATTAACTGAGAGGCAAGTGTTCACATAATTTTATAAATAAAGTATGCAGCTGAATCTCGAGAAATTATTACACTTTGATAACATTTTTTTGCAATGCTGATATCGATGGGGACTTTTGAGCTAAAATTTCAATAGAAAACCCCAACTTGTAGAAATTGCCATAAAAATATATTGCTGTACAAAAACATACTTGCTGGAGGTATATTATATTGCGATATTTGATGCAATAGTTTGATTGATTCTTCATTAGGGGGTACTACTTAGTTCACTATGTTCAAAAGAGAACTGGTATATCAGCTGTCAAACATAAGACCAATTATTAAATTTTCGTTTTCGAACGCTCATTTTACCCCCTAAAGATTATAATAAAATTGCTCCCGAGAAGCTTTTTTTAGAGATGACACCAGCCTGTCCTAATTAATATAAATAATCGATTATTTATGAGATATAATTATAAATATTACCAAAGAAAAAATAACTGTTTCAAATTATTCCCTCTGAAAAGTTTGGGTGCGTTTGAATTTTACTTAATTTAATTTTATTTAAAATCCAACACACAGGGTGCAGGTATTCACTTTGTTATTCCGTTTGTAATACATAGAAGAGAACTCACAGCCAGACCCATCACAATTCTAGGAACTGACACTTATTTCCATTATCAGCCTTACTTAAATTAATAATTACAAAATAAATTAAGTGGGAGGAAATGACCTTGAAAAATGAAACGCTGCCTCCCGGACTATTTCAGCTATATTGTACATAGCTCGTGAGATTGAAAATGGGCGAATCACAATAAAATAATTGAATACCGTTAAATGAACAACTTGCATTTATCAAGGCAACATGTCTGAAAATATTTTTTTGAAATTAGCAAGCCATTTTGCATAAAATCCATTCAATGGAAACCTTTTGACTGTTGACCAGTGTCATCAACTGTTTTGTCATTGTCAATTTGTATTAGATCACATATTCTACAAATAATTGAATTTTGTTATTAAAACTCACCGCCTTTTCGGAAATTCTCAATTTGTTGCTGACCATTTTGGTTGATGACCAACCCTAGCGGTATTTCACACAAAACAGTTTTACTCCAAATGAAAAGTAAGAGAAGCCGACTTGAGAGCACAAGAATTCTGATGTTGAAAAGTCAATACAAATTTTTTGTTTTGACTAATTGCAAATTTTTCGTTCTAAAGCACCGTATTAACTTGCACAACAATAAGCTGAGGTTTTTAAATTAAACTCTAAGCAAAATTGTTAATAAAACTTCACAGTTGTAGACAGTTAATCACAATTTTTGCGTTATTAAGAAACACAAAGTCATTTGTAATTGTGTTCTTCAACTACTCACTAACACTTAAATGACTTTTGAGCCATACAAAATGTTATACAATATAATTTTTAAAGATGCAAATGCAAACAAAAACTTTATTAAAACTTAAATAAAATAAAACAATAAACTGAAGAAAACGCGCTTAAATCATCCAAGACGTTTAAGCCACTCGACAGTTGTTACACGAATAAATGTGCAAATATGCAGTCGGGTCTTTAAAATTGAATTTTTCGTGCTCTCAGTTCAGCTCAGCTCTGCGGCTGCTGTAGGTGTTTGAGAGTGTTTACGCACGTTGTATTATGGCGTTGAATTACGGTATGCGTTAGTGTTTGTGTGATCTTTTACATTTGTAATGCCGCTTTGTTGTTTTCATCTTCCGTTGTATTAACAACAAATACCTACGAGTATTCAGTTGTTCTCTATTTCTTTTTCTTGACAAATTAATTTATTTCTCAGCAATTGTTTGCAATTGCTCTGTTGTTGTTGTAAAGTTTTTACACTTGTAATTGTGAGTCGGCATATTTACTTTGTTTGAAATCTAACATTTTATTACATTTTGTTTTAAATTTAATTTTATTGGTATTTTTTCAATTTGAAGATTATTGAAAAAGATTTAAGAACACAACCCTTTCGAAACTGTTCTTTTGATAATATAATATAAAATTACTTAGAATTATTTTCAGTGTCAAAATTTCTTTAACTTAGCTATGGAGAGCTTCTAAAAGAATCCAATCAAGAGTTTATTAACCAGTTATTGAGTAACATATTGATTTATGATAATTAGTTATTGCTTTGACTTAATATAAGATCTCTAGAAAGAGCGAATATCAGAGAGAACATTAAAAGAGGCGTCTTAAACCTTCTTACTACTTAATTTTTGATATAACGAAAATAACTCGTACAATATTATAAAAAATGTTATATTCGTAGTGTGTGACGCACAAATAACAAACCTAACGTTTTCGAAATTTGACATACCCAACCACCTTAACCTTTGCACAGCAAAAGTTTTTATCTATTGAAGTTTTTAACATTGTTTTGAGTTTTTTTCTAAGTGTACCACGTCCTTGTGTTATCTTTTAAATATTTTGCATGTAGCATGCAAGTGCTTGTCTTAATCTTTGTATGAAATCTTTATCGAATAGCAAAATAAAGCATCAATGAATTTTAATGAAACTTGGTGTCAATTTGTTAATAATTTAACGAATTGTTCAGAATTCCTGTTCTACAATAACATTAGGATAAAATTGTGCTACAAATAGTTAAAAAGCCATAATACCGCTGCATTTAAATATACAAACATATTTTTAAAATAGCATTTTCACAAAGACCACTTACTCGATTCACATGTAACTTACACCACGTGGGTTCTACAATATATTAAGAATAATAGCTTAGGCAATCAAACTTTTATTTAGGGTGGCCCACATACAAACATATACATACATATGTATATAAACTATTATTTTCATGAATACCGATTAATTGACTCACATGGAATTTACACCACGCGCCTTTTATATTAAGCTATTTTATGTAGGGTGCATATTTAGGGTGGCCCTCATATAAACATATTTTTAAAATATAATTTTTTCAAAAACCTCTTAATCGATTCTCATGGAATTTACACCACGTGGCTGTTTTATTTAGAGGCACATACTTAGGATGGCCCACATACAAAAGTATTTTTAAATAGAATTTTCACGAGACTTCATAATTATTTCTTAAATGTTTCTAATGGTCTACGGAAGGTTTTTGAAAAGTTTGGTTTAGTAAAATCCAAAATCAAATTAATCATCTTATCTCATCAAGTACTGGACGCAGATGAATGGGACTTGATATAAAAAGTCCTGGCAAAATAAGTTTCACTGGAAAAATGGGCTGTTTCGCATATGCATTCCATCACATGAGTACATATACATCCGGAACAACTACCGGAAATAGCAGGGCAACGTCTGCCGGGACAGCTAGTGTACATATGTATGTATATATTACTTTTACTATATATATATATTAAAATTTTCATTATTTTATACGAAATTTGTCAGATTAGGCAAAGATTTTGGTGCTACTTAGGATAACCGCAACAATAGGAAAACCTCCACGGCAAACCTCTTTAACATATTATGAGGCGATGATTTCTAATGTATATTTCGTAGGAAGAGACAATTGGGCTCTTGTGCACTACCCTAACACCAATATAGAACTTGCATAGATGTAATACACATAGCGAAAATTTTTCACGTATTTGTGTAAAGGTTCTCTTTCTAACAATATTGAAAAGTCACTAATTCGTAACATGTAAAAGGGGTCTGCGGTGGAAATAACGACGACTATTTTTGGAATTAGCTTAGAATTATTCTGGCGTTGCTTCGATTAACTGCAGGCAAGTTATCTAAAGTTTTGCGGGGGTTATAAGCCCGAAATCATTTTTAAATTTTGTACTGATTTTCATAGAAAGATTCTACAAAATGAAATCAAATAAATGAGCATTTCGTAAATAAAAATGTATTTCTTTTCAGTTCGACGCTCTAGTAGCACGGTTCAAAAAAGTGCAAAATGCAAAACTTCCTATCTACAGCCAATGCACTCGAACAGAGTTCCTCAACCCCTATAGTGCGGTAATAAAATGCCACCGAAATCAGATTTTAATCATTAATTTCTTAAACGGTTGTGTGCTTTAGAAACGAAATATAAGAAAGCTCACTAGTGAACGCTTTTAATTTTATATTTTTTCCCGACAGAGAACGTTGCATTTCTGTGCTGATATTTAAATATTTTTTTATTTTACTTAATTTTATAGTAACAATAAATTTGTTGTTATCGTTGGTCATGATTTTATGTTATATTGTTGTTGTAATTTGAATTGTGTTTCCATTGTGTTTGTTGTCGTTGTTGTCAATGTTTGCTATTGACTTTGAACTTCGTATGGAAATGGAAGTGCACTGCAAATTGCAGTTGTTTTGTCACAGCGCTCAATTGGCATATCAACGCAGATGTAAGGAGGGAGGTCTGTTGGGTGGGAGGTGAATGATCGCCAATTTGAAAATTTAAATTGAAATAATTAATTCAGGAAAATTTGCCTCAAATTGCATAGACTTTTGAGTATTGTGAGAAAAACTTGAGCGTAATTTGAAGTAAATGATGTGTAAATATTCACAAATGTGAATAGAAAACTTAATTTTATGTTAGGAAAAAATCATTTCCATATTTTGTAATTAATTTCTACGCAAAAACAAATGTGATAAATAAGTGAGTAATACACATGTACATAGTATCTCTGTACTTATATAATAGGGCTGTACAAAATAACTTAACTGATCTGAATTTATTATAACTTTTTTTGTTTCGAAGTAAATTATAATTGGCGCAGTTCGCAGTACACTTAGATGGGTGTAATTAACGGCGTGGAACTGCTCTTAAGTTCTGCAACAGTTTTGTTTATTAACTAAGTCATTTAATTGGAAATGGGCTACATCGCTCATTATTGATAGGTACGCAGCGTCAAAAGAATTGAAATCCTGTTCGCAAATTTAAAAAATTTTTAATATAAAGCAACTAAAATGAATTGAAATCATAAACGTCACTCTCTAGTATAAATCTAATCTTATCTAATTCACTGTGTTTGCAACACACAATAATAATCTGGATTTCATGAATCGACAATTTCACTGAAAAAATAATCAGCCTAACTCTTGTGTGTGCTAGTCTTCTTAATAAATATTTTACAATAAGTGCTTTCATTTTTATTTTATTGAAATCGGCGGCATTGTTTAATGTCACGATATTTTTCGCATTCTATTTTATAGATAGTTAAATTTACAGTTGTAACTACATATATGTCAATTGATTTTAATTAATATTTTGCAACACATTTCTATGGAACACAATAAAAATGATTGCATTCAAAATGTATTAATGAAACAGGAAGTTCGTCGAATATATTTTTTCAGATAACATTTACAAAAGTTATATAGTATGTACTATGTGCTTACGATCTGAGAGAAAAATAAAGCTATGACAAGTTGATTGAAAAAAGATGGACATGAATTTCACATTTTTAAAGGATTGCGTTCATTTACTGCAAAATTATTGGTAATTTCATATATATATATGTATATACTGTTATTATTCAATGAGAAAATGAGGGAAGTAGACTGGTCGTATATCAAGCGAGCGAATTATAGGAATTACTTATTTTAGAAAATATAATTCCTTTGATTGCTTGGTACGAAATAAAGTGCTATCTAACACCTTTCAAATGAAACTCTGAAAAACTTTGGCTCTCATTTTTTACCAATATTTATCGGAATGCTTTTTGGGACATTTTGTCCTATAGGTAGGGGAAGTGCATGTACCTTGGACCATTTTTGAGAAAATTATTTGCTGTCGCCAAATGATGGTTGATTTTTTTCTCAGACTTATTTTAAACTGATCTTTTAGCTATTATGGCATGAAGACAAAAACCGTAGTTTTTTTCCAAACCCACGTAAGAGACGGTTTTCTTTAGAATACCAAAGTGGTTCAAGGTACAATCAGGCATTGTAAATCGAGTACTTCGCGATGGTACTTTTCAAAAGAGGCGTTTTACGATTGACAACATTTTTTTCTTGACTTTTCGAGTACATCGAAATACTATGTAATTTAATTCAAAACAGTATGATATAGCTAAAAAAACATCAATATCCTTTAGTTTTTCTGCGCCACAAGGTAGGTAAAGTCCCTTTAAGCTTTTCATGTCAGCTGTGACATTTGAAAATCAAAAGAAACCCATAACCTTTTCGGCGAGCCAAAAAAAAAATCATGGAGGCAGCTTCTAACACTTAAGGACTTTAATGTGCGACAGCCATTTGGAAAAGATTTTATTATGAGGAAGTTTTGGGGAGAGCATAAAAAAAATTTGACTTCAATTATTTCACGCGGTGGAGTGTAAAATTTTAAACATTTAAGGACTAACATGTTAACTCAATTTATGAAATAAAACATATCCATTAAGTAAGTAATTCATCCTGTCGTTATTGAATAGATACTACGAAGTGGAGAGTTATCATATTTTTCTGGTAATTAAGTTTTATTTGAGTCAACTTATGTTATCAACTGTGTTGAGTATAAAAGATAAAACAACTGAGCTATTTATGTACCATAAATCTATGACTTACTTTCTTGGAACTGAGCAAACTCTCACGTGAATCTTTGTTGCAGTTACAGTTGCCCGTTAAACATGTTGAGCTGATTTCAAGGCGTGACGCTGTAAGACAAAGTTTTATACTAAAACAAGTGCATACTAACAATATGGACGCACCTTCTCTTATTCTTAAACTTGCTAAACTTGGGTGAGTCGGTTTACGAGAAATTGAATGAAATGATGCTGATGATGATGCTGATGATACTGGTGCTGGTGACTTAATAAAATTGGTTGTTACATTGGGAGTTGAAGCTGTCAAGAGATATATTAAACGTTGGGAAACAAAAAAAAAAATTTAAATTTCTTACTTTCTTTTGTTAATGAACTTCGCGAACTTGACATTGTGGAAAAATCTTAGTAAATATTTTTCAATAATTTTGACTACATATATTAACGTTGACACTACAAATGAAGTTTATAGGAAAGTTATTTTGAAAATAACAACAATTTAACAAGTTAGAAAACATTTCATTTTGGGCAACAAAATATTGTATCCAAACATTAGTTTCTGATTTTGTGTGTTGATATGGGACACCTCAATGTATCGATATGAGATCCTAGGCTAAGCTGTCTCATCCTAATACGATTTGGATGAAATAGTTTGGCCTAGGCGCTAGTGATGCCATTTTGGTTTTTTTGAAAGTTTGAAAGTTCTTAGGTCAGAATATATTTTTGGGATATTTTTTCGAAAATTTTTGCTATAAGCTTGAAAAATAATGGACAGTCCAACACAGAGTGTTATATTCAAAGTTTCTTATGTCCAGGGGTTCGTTACAATTTTTGTTACATTTTTTTTTTTGACTCAAAAATCGGCGGCAAATTTCCTTTTCCCCACGGGCGCCAAATGTGCTTACTTACATTATGCTATATATATTTCATTAATAATTGCATGATATTATTTAAATTGAGGCGAATAACCTTAAAATGCGTAAAGTTTTAAATATTTTTGATATTTCCTAAAATGTGCTTGTACTTAGTCTTTAATCAAAACGTAAAAATTAACTGATGTCGCTTGTACAATATACCTTCTGATAACACAATGAGTACATACGTATCGTTTGTATTTAAATCTCTAGTATCAATATTGAGTCATCTTATCGCTTAGATTGAGCTCTGGCTATCAAGAGACGCAATTAAAAGAATTATCTTAACGGAAACATCTAAAGTTTTTAAAATTTTATTTATTTATTTAATAAGTTATATGATTTATATACATAAGTGATATGAAAAATTTATGTATAACCTGTTAAAAAAAAAAAACAAATAAAATTTATTGTGTAATCTTATCTAAAAAATCAATTGCGACTACTGTTTCGAAACTTGTATGTCGTCGAGAGATGCAAGCGGTATGTTTATCCCCGGATCTGAAGATTTATTGGGCAACACAGTAGGCATGCATTTCCTTTCCGAGCTCCTTGTGATATTTTTCGGTTGTTAAGACAGAAAAGTTCTGGTTAAAAAAAGCATATAAAATATTGTTGTTAGCTTTTGGTGCTTTATATATTTTTAATCGGAAACTAAGAGAAAGATGGCCTGATTTTATTTTTTAGCTATTTAGTAAAAATCAGTTTTACACTTATAAATAGTTTTTATCAGATTTCAGAAACTTATAGAAAAATCAGAATAGTATGGTCAATCGTTTGTTTTTTGTTACGTTATCAGGAAATATTCATAAATCAATGTGTTCTGCAGATTTTCTTCTATAAGCATACAACAATAATTCAGTTTCGCAAGAATGTTAGTTACCATTTCTAATAAACGGTCAGTATACTATATAATTATTCCTTGAGTACTAGCCAAGCTATGAAAATTATTAACACAATATATTATTTATTTCTTTTTATTTAATCTTATCAAGTGTTATCTATGTCACATACAATAATGATATTGTTTTTTATATTCATTGATTTATTAATCTATATTTTCTAATCTTTTTGAATTGCTTCTCTTAAATGCTTTAATTCTAATGGAAATGATTTCCATATAAAATCCTAAAATGGAATCATATTTTAAAAACTATTCAATAAATTAGAAATTTTTTTAATAATCGCTTACACGTTTTTGATTGTACCTCAAGTGCAAAGTTCGATTTTATATTTTGTGTAAAATAAAAAATAATTAAAATTTTATCAAATCGTGCATAAGCTAATCTTTTTTCAAAAAAATGATTGTACAAAACATTGATTATAATCAAGATCATGATCAAGATAATTATCTTCAGAATCATTGAGTTGAAGATATAAATATATGTAAGTCAGTGTTATTAAATTGTGTACAAAGCCTATAGTTATACATTATAGGCTGTTAAATAAAATAATAATTAAATAATATCAAAAGTTTACTTATTTATTTGTTAGCTATTAAAAGTGTTATATCCAGCTTGATCGGCTAAATAAAAGTATGTATCATTAGTGTATATAATTCTTATGATTTTTCGAGGAAACACAACAAGTTAACAAAGCTCTGAGCCGTATTTAAACTTTTTCAAGTGTAGATCTAAAGATGTTTGCATTACCCTTGGAATGACATTTTCATGCATATGGCTGGAAGCTTGCAGTGCTTTAGAATAGATAGGACTAGAACTAAGCGTTAAGTTTAGAATGCTAGCGACTTCTTAGTCTCTGAATGAAGTGCCTCTATTTTAAAGACTAGTACGTCAACAGTCAACGTCAACCTGCACTTGCGTATATTTCAAAGCGCGAATCCACTGAAGTACATAAATCGATGAAAGAGATAACAATTTCGCGCTAGACAAACAACATATTTGAAACAATTCCGAACAGAAAGCTATCAGTAAGGTAAAACGGTCCATACATATCTTCTAATGCAATGCCGGACAATTTCGCAGTGTTCACCCTTCGATAATGCGGTGGTTTAAATAGAATTAAATAGCGTATATCCAGGGCCGGATTTATCTTAGAGGCACACTAGGCCAGTGCCTAGGGCGGCATGATTTTACGGGCGGCTAATATTGGGAACTTTGAAATTTTTCTTTTGAATTTTTTAAACTTATTTACACAGCGGGAAAAAGTGGAAATATACTGGGATTGTATGCACTAAATTACGTAAAAATGTTAACAAGCCAAAAGAAAAAAAAAAGAAAAAAAAAGGTCCTCACTTTTGATATTAGAAATTTTTTTTTCTATATTTACTAGTGAAGGGGGGCGGCAATTTCTGACTGGCCTAAGGGTGGTAGATTTCTAAATCCGGGCCTGCGTATATCTCTATAATTAAGAATGACTTGGGTTGAATTCAGAGAATCGCTCTGCTTCGTATCACAAGAGCAATGTTGATATGTCCTTATGCGGCTGTGCAATTCCATCTGCATCTTACTCAGCTTCACATCAAGTTGAACTATGAAGCCGAATTAATAATTATCCGAATGACTTTTGGGGGTGATAACCGCACGGCGGTCACTCAATATATCGCATAAAATAAAAAGTGTTTTTTTATTACTAGAGCACATCTATTGGACTTAATTTAGTTTTGCAAAAAACAAATTTAAAGATGCAAAATTTTGTGTGTGATTCATAGATTATGAGATATAAGTGGCTGAAAATCAATCAAATATTCTCAAAATAAGCCCGATTAGATAAAAAATAATGAATATTTTATGATGAAAAATCGTAAAAGAAAATTATTTTTTCAAAAATCTGTTTAAAAATTGAATGTTTGAATGTTTTATACAATGACATATTGTATATTCATTTTGTGGCTTTCTTAAAAAACCTTTTTAAAAATTATATAAAAAGTGCAAAAAAAAAAAAAAAATAATTCAAGCCATACAAGTAAACAAATTTTTTATCTCAATTAAAATCTTTCGATATGATAAGGTGTTAACAATAAAAACGACAACAAAAATGAAATAACTAAACTTTAGTTTAGTTGTATACGCATACAAGAACTAAAGTTACAAATTAAAATTATGACTTGGCCAAGTAGAAACTGATATGGGTATGTACTAACTTTGGCCAGACGAAAAACTAGATACCCTACAATAATTCTCCATCACTTTCGGTAGACAAATTAGTATTTGTATAAGTTATAATGGTGAAAGCTTTCATCAAAAGTAATCAATAAACAGCGACGTATGTATACGCATACCAGTACAAATCCTGTACAGGAACAATGCTGGTACAACTTTTAGCTTGAAAGCAAATAATTTGAGAAAAATTAAGCAGATGATCATTGTACTTGTACTTTTTTATAAGCCGGACCGGGCCATTGAATAACTTACTCAGTATGTTCCACTTGCCGGCTTGCCGTCACACCTCATTCGATACGTTACAAATGTAAAAAAGAGAAATAACTTAAGCTCAGTGTAGGGTGTAATCATAAATAATTATGCTAAATATTTTTACGAGTTGTCTGTAGCCGTAAGCATTTGAACGATTTAAAAACGACGAGTAATTGAACGATTCATCAGGCAGACATCAAGTGCTGATAACTCAATAGCTACTCGTACAGTCAATAGCGAGACATTTAATACATATCATACGAGTAGTTCATAGAATACTCTTCTGAAACTCCCAACTTTAATTGTTTCAACTGTTTGTTAGTTCGTTAGCCTTATTTACAGGCGTTATTAAATCCAAGAGTATTATAAATTTCTCGGATCATATATCAAAAATCGTTATTTCAATTTGTGACAGTGTTTTGCTCTTCTTTTGTTTTTATTGATTTTGTGATATCTTGTATTGTTCTTCTACTATCGCAGATATCGTGTGAACTACCAACGGCTAAATACGGTGTGTGTATCGCTAAAATATTGCTGTGTGCGTTAGATATAGAAGTTCCAAGTAAAATTAAGAAATTTATAGCCAGGAACGCGTGTGCAAAAACAAATTGGATTCATTCGATCGATTTAAGTAACGTTTAGTCTGTTGATCGCCGCTAACGTATTAGGACGCGATTTCTCCACGAGTTCCGTGTTTTGTTCGCTTAGCAAAAGGATAAAGTGTAAACTTATCTTTAAATACACAAACTGTATGCTATAATGCACATGATTTATTGAGATTAAGTGCTACAATAAATCAAAAACAATTAAATCTTCAAAGGACATTTAGCTAAAATTGGATAAGCGCTACTGAAAACAAAAAAAAAATGGCTGATGATAATGGTAATGTTGGCTTCTTTTTTATACAAAGAGTGTTAAACTTTATAAAGGTTAAGTAAATCGTAAAATTCTTTACAACATGCAACGTACTTTTGTAGAGAAGTTAAAATGCCAAAAATAAGGGAAACTTTTTCATCTTTTTCTAAGAGCTAAGATTTCAACAATTTCATCTAAAAAGTCGAAATGTGCTGAAGAACATTTGAAAAAGGTTATCAAAGTTGAAAAGTATCGAGAAATATTGAACATATTGAAAAGTAAAAAAAAATGATCTTAAGTATCGATAGAAATCCTTAAAGGACGAAAATAAAATATAAGAAATTAAAAAGTATTGAGTTTTTTAAAGGAATGCGTAACAAGCACCATATTATAATCGAAAATTTTAAATGAAGTTTTTTAAAATCTATTAATCAGTTCTCAGTTTATTTACAATTAAATGAATCAAAATGACAATATCTTGTAATCAGTGCGTGATATATTTTTGTAACTATCTTCTTCGGAATAATCGCAACAAATTTAAAATTAAGGCGACATAAAAGATTGTTAATTGAGCAAAAATATATTGACAGTATATTTCAGCAATTTCGTCTAGCAAAATCTAAATTATTAATTAGTTCGTCTTTCGGAACCGAAAATAAGTATACAAGTCTGACTACGAGAAATTTTTTTTTTTAAAAATTAGGTCTACAATTTTGAAAACATATCTCCAAAATTAAGGTTCCTTGTTCAGTACCAGGCGAGATTTACATATTTTATATTTCTGAAAGAATTCAAAGCAAACTGCCCACAAACTGTGTGGCCGCTCCTATGTCCAGAAGGGTTGTATTTCATATTAGTAAAAAATTTGTATTTGTTATGTATCAGAAATATATTTTTTATATTCAGCTTAAATTTTTGTTCATATTATATAACATCAGCCAAAAGAATTTCAATATATGAAGATAGGATGAAAAACCATAAATTCAATACAATCTATTGTTATAAATATATGAATCACATGACTATTTAAAATTTTTCCATTCATAAATATACATATGTGGTAATAAAGACCCTAAATTATATACAACACCTATAGTACCTGTTTTTGACATGTATAAATTCACATTATTTATATAGGTAATGACAGCCTTACAAGCGATTAACGTCTTTATCATTGAAACAATAAATGCCAATGTATTAACTAAATACAAGTGATAAGAGTGCGTTTTATCGCTATGCGATAAGCGACAATACTTAGGATAAGCTATAGCAACATCAAATCAAATCAAATTAAATTCATATGAATTTAAAAAAAGTACCTACATATGAGTCTAGCGAAAAAGTTCATATGTGCGAACGTGGCTTAGCTATTTAGCACATCTTGAAGTGTTTTCAAGATATTGTGCTGTAATAATAAATACTTACGCAAATTTGTAGCTTGCAGAATAAGCTGAGTGTAGAAAATCATCTTACAGCATGCTGTATCACAAACAGCTTGTTTTTCACTGTTCTCGTTTTTAAAAATAGCATTCATACTTGCACAATATCGTTTTCGTTGACACGTTTTTCTTTGGCGTTTCAAAGGAAAAAGAGTAAACTTATAGACAAATGTTAGCTTAATATTTATTTAATTATCTGAAGCTGATTATTCCATCAGATTATGACATGGCTTCAACTCGTTTCGAAAAAAAAAAAAACTGTGAAAAGCAACACAAAAGCTCTGAACAGTTTAAGACAATTTTCTAAAAAAAATTATAAACGGTAGCATAAAATCACTTTGATATTTTTTTTCCTTAAAAAAAAACAAATATCCAATACAATGGAAAACAATGCGTTTGTCAACAACTTGTCTCAATAAAGCCGTTTTAATATCCATTGATAAGCCAGACATGCAATGCAAACACTTCAATAGCGATTATCAGTATGGCACATTAAACCGAACGTTTATTTTATCTGGGAAATTACCAAACTTTTTGATGTGCAACACGAGCGGTTTTGCAATACAATATTTAGTGGATTTTCAGACTGGGCTAACTACATTTTTAGTATAAGTATGAGTTTAGTAAATCATAAAATAAAACAATGAAGTGAATTGGTATTCGAAAAAGATAAATAACACAAATATACATACACATGCTTGATTTGGGGAACAAGTGCTTAGTTTTTTTTTTTATAAATAACAGGATAACATATGTCGTTTGGTGATTAGTAGTCAATACAAGCTGTTATTTGAGTACAAATTTATAAATGCAATCGATTAGACTTATCAGTGAAATTGCTTATATTTTATTGGCAATCATGAAATCGGCTGTTGAAAGAAACCTCTTCAAATTGAATTATTAGCTGTGATGCCGTAATACACAGGGCCAGATTTATAGTTTTTGAGGTGTAGGCCCAAAAATATTCGAATGAAGCGATGAATCTCGATGTTGCAATCTGTCATCATTAAGCGGTTATTGGCATATATCTTTTACTTTACAACTTAGTGATTTACGATCCAAGGGCCTTCGCACTAAATCGAACCCTCTATACTGGCAAATCAAAAAAAAAAAGAAAAATATTTAAAAACCAAGTGAGAGAGATACGAGTATTGTAATTTAAAATAAGGGTGGTAGCTTCGGCCTAAATTTCTATTTAAAGGATATCTCTTACACCTAAATACGTGCTGACTGGTTGAACAAAACGTACCCACATTGAATTGGCAACATTTATTTAAATAGCATTTTAAGCTTAAGCTTTCATGGGAGGTGTCTTTTCTAAATTTGAAAAATTTTTGCATGTTGCTAAACCATACCATTTATTGTATTTGTGTAAAATTGCTATAAACAAGTCTATCAGTGTAGCATTTTAAAGTTTTTGTTCTATAGAGGGTGCCACGCCTACTTTTAGAAATTCGCCTAGTTCTTTTACAAGGCTTTTCCGAATTATACTCAGTATTTGTGTGAAATTTAATTCCATTATCTTAAAATATTCTCTCAAAATAGCGCTTTTAAGTTTTCGCTTGCATGGGAAGTGCCACACCCACGCCTGATTTTCGCTAGAATTTTTTAGAAATTTGGTTACACTACATCAAATAACTCTCTCAATATAAAGTTTTAAATGCTTTACTTATATAGGCGGTAGGATTGTCTGTGAACCGAATTCGCCCATTTTCATTCCTAAGGTGCTTGTTTTCAAGGCGAACCTTGTATGCTAAATTTAATTCAATTATCTTGCTTGGTTTTTCCGTAATCGTAATTTCCACAGATGCAAGAACAGAAAGACATAAATAAATCTGCGGTGATGCTGATCAACAATATATACACTTTCCATTAGCTGCCAAGCCCTCTTTTATGCGTTACAAACAGAATGACACAGTGAATATACCCTAAGTGTATGGTATAAAAAGAGTCAGTAATAATTATTGATAATTATATTTCTAATAAATAAATAAATAAATAAAAAAAAATTCTATTTCCCCCTTGAATCTGCTACTGTAGGCAATGGCCTTTTCATACCCTAAGTCCAGCCACGGTTACACAACTGATCTGATTGCTAAAATAAGTTAACACATATTATTAAAACATTTATTTCCTAAGAGCTGTTCCGGATTAAGAAAGAGATGTTATCTAGTATTTTTCAGAAATTTATAAAAGTTTCAAAAAACTTTATTCTTACGGTAAATGAATTATTTACCATTAAATTTAAGTCATAAAAATATTTTGTAATGAAAAAAAAAAAAAAAAAATTGGAACAACAAATTTGATTAAACAAAAAATGCTACTTGATGATAACCTAATAAAAATTTACGCCTAAAGTAACGTCCTTCTGATTGTTTTATTTTTTATATAAACAGCAAATTATGTTTACCAAATTGATAACCATTATCGGAAAAAAGACATCAATTGCATTGACAAAATTAAATCACTTTCAATCAGAAAAACATTGATTTTAAGTATCCAATTAAGTTCTACTTGAACTACCTTTGTTTTCCCGCACGAATACGTTAGGTAAAAATTACAGTTTGAAGATAAAATATTTGCCTACAGTACTAAGCATTTCAATTAAGAGTTCATGTTGCGTATCAAAAACGCTGAGAATAATAAATATTGTAGCTTAACCATGGAAGTTTTTTTTTTTTTAAAAAAAATGGTTATGTGAAGTAAATGCTAATTAAATCGAACATAAAAGTACATAGCTTAAAAAGTGGGCAGTGTTTCTACGACCAAAAACTCAATCGCAAATATACTCTGTAAAAAGGTATATTGCTTAGTTGGTTATATTAGATATTTCAAGCGATATATTGAAAGATTGAAATCCGTTGATACTCGTAACCTTACACATTTTATGTTTGGCAAATTAAAGCAAATTTATAATTTTTTTATCATTTAATTTAATTGCAGAAGTTAAGCCCAACACCAATGAACTTAAGGAAGCTAAAGAAGCACCCGCATCAAATGGTAAATCGATTGAACCCAGCGTTTTTCCGCTTAACGATAATGCTGTCGCAGAACGTGACAGTGAGGATGACGAATTAAAAAATATTTCTGAAGCCGAGGGACAAGTTAAGGTATGCTGCTGACAATGAAATACCAAGTATTTATAAAACTCTTAATAAAGTAACTTCTTATCTAAGGAATGCTTAAAGTAAAATAATATAAGCATTTGCTTTATTGATTTATGGAGCAATTTTTGACACTTAACATATGTTCGGGTATATAGTAAAAGTAAATGATGGGGAGCTAAAATCGTTTATCTTTATAACTTTTGGAATTACCATGTGGGCAATTGGTTTTATTTGTTAGTGAATTTTTAATATTTTCTATAGATCTTTGACATAATGAATAACACAGTCTAATAAATACATTAATGTTTTCTGATTATAACAAAGTGAACATTCATAAATCTTAACAAAGCTTTCGTACAACTCAGCCAAGTTTTTTTTTACCAGCGATTAAAAATCAGACAGGTCATTGGTACGTTTGGAATCAGCTGCCCGTCTTTTTACTGTTGCATATAATGGAGCATCCTCCCCAATATATTTAACATGTCTTCATAAATTTCCCTTCCGAATAAACTCTTTCATTCAAATATTTTATCACTACACAATTTTCCAATGTTTTTATTTTTTTTTAAACGGAATGAACATGGAATTATGTACATGATAATACACAGTTTCCAGCACTATTAATAGTAAATTCAATAAGAAAGCTTGTGTATCAGTTAGACCTTTAATATTTAATTTAACGATTCGTATTATTTGCGTATTTTTTACATTTCATTATTTTTTATATTTTCAGAAAGTACCATATCCAAAGTCGGTGTTCTTTATTATCAGTAACGAGTTTTGTGAGCGTTTCAATTTCTATGGCTTAAGAAGTATGTACAATACATAATAATTTTGTAAACCAATTCTCTTCATTATTTAAGATTCTTTCATCTTGGCTAAGCATACCCTATGTACATATGTATGTATATATTGAATCTGAACGTTTTGTTTGTTTATTTCACAGCAATTCTGGTACTCTATCTGAGTCGTAATCTTGGCTATAGTGACGATTCTGCCACCATTATCTTTCATATTTTTACGATGCTTGTGTATTTCCTTTGTGTTTTTGGTGCTATTATCTCTGACAGTTGGCTGGGCAAATTTAAAACGATTTTCTTCCTATCACTCGTCTACGTTTGTGGTTCCATTATGGTATCGCTTGGAGCGATGCCACCGCTGAATCTGCCGGCAACGACGTTTACTATGATAGGCCTATCGTTAACTGCGATAGGTGCGGGCGGCATAAAACCGTGTGTCGCCGCCTTTGGTGGTGACCAATTTAAGATGCCCGAACAGGTCAAACAAGTGACTTATTTCTTTTCGCTGTTTTATTTCTCCATCAATTCTGGTTCATTGATATCATCATCGGTGACACCTATTTTGCGTGAAGATGTACATTGCTTTGGCGAAAAGGAATGTTATTCATTGGCTTTTGGTGTACCAGCAATACTGATGGCAGTTTCCATAGGTAATTTAATTAGTTATGTTTTGGTTTAACTCATTAACTAATCCTTAAACTTTTATTTCTGTAGTTATCTTTGTTCTGGGTCGTCCACTTTATAAAGTTAAGCCACCAGCAGGCAATATGGTCGTCTTGGTGAGCAAGACAATTGGTGTAAGTATTGAATTTATAAAATAAATTATGCGGTGCATCATACGTAGCCGCTCTAATCCCATAAACGCTTATGTTCTTCTTATCTTATAGAATGCCATCGCTACCAAATGGAACAGCAAGGAGAAACGTGACCACTGGCTTGACTATGCCGATCAGAAATATGATAAAGATCTAATTGAGGATTGTAAAGTGTTAATGCGTGTATTAGTGCTCTATCTTCCGTTGCCTATCTTTTGGGCTCTGTTCGATCAACAAGGTTCACGTTGGACTTTCCAAGCAACACGTATGGATGGCAATATTTCTGGCTGGGATCTTAAGCCAGATCAAATGCAAGTGCTTAATCCTTTGCTGATTTTGCTTTTTATTCCTCTCTACGATATTGCCTTCTATCCTGCATTGAGTTTAATTGGCTTACGACGTCCATTGCAAAAATTGGCCTTGGGTGGTATTTTGGCTGGTGTTGCTTTCGTTATTTCTGGAGTTGTTGAGCTGCAATTAGAGGTATGCATAAAAACATATGACATGTCGGCTCTGTTTCATTTACGTGCACATTTCTCCTTAGAAAACTTATCCAACACTGCCGCAAGCACACAATGCTCAACTGAGAATTTTCAGTGGAGAATCATGTGACTATAATATCGCAACCAATATACCAGGACAAGAGAGTTTTATATTAAAATCCTTAGACTTTTACGCATATAAAGACATAAATGTTCCCATGGAAACATTTTCCTTAACATATAGTATTTCATCCAGTGATGAATGTAAGTCAAATGGCAATATTGCAGTTAATTTCATATATATAATTTCTGCAATTTTTATTTATAGCATGTCCGAAATTTGCACCTTCAACTCTTTCAATGAAACAAAAAACCGCATACAGCATCTTTCTTAACTCTAAGAATACCACTCATCCGATTTATGTCTACGAGGATGATGTTGACAAGCCAAAAAATGGCTTGCCCTATGGGCGCACACTGCCCAATGTTGAACAAGGTACCAACATTTATTGGAGAAACACGAAAAATGACAAAATCGAGCACGAAGAGCCAATATACTTGCACAATATAACAGAGTTTAGTACTGGAACATATAAAATTCTGGTCGATGATAAGCAAGTACTCGAAATTTCAATGCGTACTGGCGGCTCCTATACAGTAATTATCCATGAGTTGCCAAATGGTAATTATGTTACGCAAATACATCAAGTTACAGAACCAAATTCAATTCATATGTTATGGCTGGTGCCACAGTATGTTATAATGACATTGGGTGAAGTAATGTATTCGGTTACTGGCTTGGAATTCTCTTACGCGCAGGCGCCACAATCTATGAAATCGGTGTTGCAGGCGTGTTGGCTACTCACTGTGGCCTTTGGTAATGTTGTTGTAGTTATTATTGCCGAAGCAAAGATTTTCGACTCGCAAGCATATGAGTTCTTCCTGTTTGCTGGCATCATGTTTGTCGCTATGTGTATCTTCATGTGGTTGGCATACAGATATGTACCCAATGTACCAAAGACAGATAGTGAAATACAGCCGTTGACGGGGCCGGAAGGAAATGAAAAATCAATAAAAGATATTCCACAGGGCTTCGATAACAAAGGAAAAGAGATTGATGAATAAAATAAATTCTTAGTTATTAAGATCAACAATGAATGCATTTAATGCTTTTTCGATTTCGTGCTATTAATGCTTTTTCGATAAAAGACTGGGGGCATTAATGACCTGATATTTTTGTATTGAATAGTTTCATAATGACAAATGTTATATATTATAGTAACATATGTATGTATGCTTAAAATGTAAATAAAGACAAATTATTATGTATAAACACTTAGGAAATCATTTAATTCATTTGAATTGTTAATATTGTATAGTAAAAAAAGTTGTTAAGAATGGACGTTAGAGCGTTACAACTTGTTAACAAAATCTATTCATAAAAAAAAAGTGCTTAGAATTTGTGAAAATATTTTAAGCAATCATGATTAACTCGAAACGAATGAAAACTTGTCAATGTGTGCACATCTTTCTTTAGAGGAAATATCACTTTTTTTGTGAGAAATAACTTACAAAGCGGATGCGTTGGGATAAGGCTTTACACACGAGTTTCTCATAGATGAAGCAGTCTGATTGCTTCAGACTAGAAGTTCTTTAACTTTTTGTTTGAGCATCTGACTGAAATTTCAGTAGAATTAAGATAGAAAAGTGGTTTCCCACAGAATTAAAAAATTTGTACCTTCTGATATGGAAGGTCTAAAGCGTTGCGTCTAAAGCGAATGTTTGGAAAACATTTTTAAGGATTTAAAGTGTAATCTGGTAAATATGGCGCTTGTTTGATTAAAGATTAATTAAAAAAGTATACAACAAATTTGATATTAGTTTGATTAAAAAAACTTTTCCGTTTCAATAAAATATTTTTTCCAAAGTAGTTTGCGTTTAAAAAAAAAAATATTATTTCAAATCTTCGAGTCAAAAAATTTCTTTAATTTTTAATCAAAATCATTGTTTCAATTGGTGTTTTGTGTTACATCGCGTGTCAATTTACTACCAAGGCAAAACATTGAGTAATTTTCGAGTGTTTTTTTCTCAAGGTCCTCCAAATAAGTGAATTTCTTAGATGTCTAGCTGAATATGTTAATTGTTGCTTCTGGATAAATTTGTTAATTTTAGTGTTTTAAGGAAGGAGCTTATTACAAATTCTATAAGACAAAGAAAAAATTTAAACAAATTGCAAAAATGAAGGAGCAACGAACTGAAGTGGATGGTTAGTTGGTTTTTTTTTTATAAATCGCATTTAAAGTATTGGCTTTTTTTGAAGCCAATGTAGGCTAAAGTCAATTTATTCTAAGCTTCAGATTAATTTCTCACTAGATGTAATATCTTTTCCAACTTCGCACATGAATCAAAAATTGTAATGCTTAACTGCTGTCTCTTAAACTTATCTATAAGCATATAGGTCACAATTATTAATCAAGGAGAGTAGCTGAAGAATTGCAAAATAATACTGTAAATGCTTACTTCTCTTCACTTTCCTCAAAAAATGTAGAATATTTTTAATAGGATTGGTCAATGAAGTTGTTAAGTTATGACGCCTAAGATAATGATACCACTTTTTCATCTGCTGATGCCTTTTAATATTAATGATGTTCCATTGTTATTTTACTAAAAAAATTGCCAAAGGTACTCTACATTAAGCATCATAATTTAACAACTCACTGATCGACTCTTCTGAATCCCTGAAAATTAAAATGCTTACCCCGAAAAATTCCAAATCGATCTTGCCAATTCATTATTTTCTACAACTATGTAGATTTACACATGGGTTTTAAAGTGTCTATATAGTATATACGTACATAGATGGCGTTGTAAAATAACTCTTTCCAATATGTACAGAAATTTTGAATTTTGTACGAGGGTATCTTTTCCAACTTCAGCGGACATTTTTTCAATATTTTTGGATATTATCCTAGAGAAAAATTTTTCATGCAAAACATATCTATTTTTTCCCCACACAAGTGTTCACCAACAAATATATTCGCCGAATTGTGAAAATATGGTGGCCTAGAGCCATTTCCAATGTCGAATTACTCACCGGATAATGTCAAGATCTGATTTCAATTCAAATCAAAGAGCGAACGTGGAAATGGCAATCGCATAAGTTGCGGAAATCACCAATTTCGATGCAAAAGTGAAAAGAAGCCGAGTCCTTTACGTACAATATTGGTGCTTCATGCGAAATTTTTGATTTTTGCTCTCTTTAATTTACTATAAGCGAGTAGACTGCTCATGATCACTCAATTTTAATGAATAAAGTAGTTTATTATAATTAAAATATCGATATATATTTGCTTAACCATTACTTTTAAGCTAACGAGCTCAACTAACCAATGTTTTATCATTTATTATAGATACTGAAAGCATTTCTGATACTGAAGAAGATGTAAGTTAACATTTCTTTACAAATTTCAATAATTAATCATCTTCAGGATCTCAACATCAACATCAGCATTTATTTGTATTGGGTAATTGGACATCAAGCTATCAGCCGTCTTATGATGGACATTTAATTTAATTTAAGACATATTCAATACAGCGCCGAATTAAAGGGGAGATTATAGGTCCCGATAATGTTCTGTGGATAATTAGCAATTTTTCCTATTTTTTTTTCTCTCTCATAACGTCAGTATGTATCACAAGCGTCTACTAGTGGGCCTACCAACAGAACGTTACGGGAAAAGAAAAAAACTCTTTGAAATAACTCTTTTTTTTTAGCGGGATGAAAAGGAGACTGTTTTAGTATAGCAAAAATATTTCTAAAATTTATTTTTTTATTTTTCAATAATTTTTCTTTTAATTACAAAAAATAATTGTCTTTTTTTCTTCTTTCAGAATTCATCCTATCCTTTGTCAATTGTTTTCATCCTCGCTGTCGAATTTTTTGAACGTTTTCATTTCTATGGCATCAAATGTAAGAGAAAACCAAATTGTGTCCCAATATAATTTGTGTTTTGTTTAAGTTTTACCATTTCCCACTTCACAGCGATTCTAGCATTATACATTGGCTACTTATTCCATTCCGATCGTGAAACTTCCAAGATAATTCTACATTCTTTCATCTTTGTGATCTATGCCCTTAGCTGTATTGGTGCTATAGTTTCAGATAATTATTGGGGCAAATTTAAAGCAATTATTGGCCTTTCACTTGTTTACGCTGTCGGTGCATTTCTGTTGGCAGCTAGTGGAGCCTCTTCACCGAATATACTAACACGGATAATTGCTTTAAGTGGCCTATTTTTTATTGCAATAACTGCGGGTGGCATTAGGGCTCTGCTACCAGCTTTTGGTGGCGATCAGTTCACACTTCCAGAGCAGTCTCAGGAACTATGCAATTTTTATCAAATGTATTATTTTGTAAATAACATAGGTGTATTGTTTTCTTCATTACTGATACCAACTTTACTTACGAAAATTTCGTGCAACCGTGAAAATCGTTGTGAATTAATCGCTTTGCTTGTTCCAGCGATATCTCTCACGATTGCCATTAGTGAGTTAAGAAAATGATTATGTATTTATTTATGCTCGAGTATATACTTAACTGTTAACTTTTTCTTTAAAGTAATTTTTTTTTCGGGTCGTCGAAAATATATATATATGCCAAAATATGGACACATGCTAGCGGTGTACTTTCACGTAATCACTGTAAGTAGTTGAGACATGCATTTGAAATACATTTCCGTCTACATGAGTCTTGATTTTGCTTCACAGCATGCTATAGCTAACAAAAGAAAAAGTAAGGAAAAACGTGATCACTGGCTTGACTATGCCGACGATATTTATGATGTGTATATCATTGATGACCTTAAAGTTCTTTGTCGTATTGTGATATTATACAGTCCGTGTCCAATATTTTGGGTATTTTACTATCAACAAAATACGAGCTGGTTTCTTCAAGCAGGCCGCATGACTGGTGATATGGGCAATTGGAACATTAGTCCCGAACAGTGGACCTATGTGAATTCATTACTGATTTTGATGTTGATACCGCTTTTTAATACTATCGTATATCCTATACTCAGTATAATTGGTATTCGAAATCCATTGCAAAGAATGGTTATCGGTGGTTTCATAGGTGGAGTTGCATTTTTTATTGCGGGCATTCTTGAAGTTCGATTGGAGGTAAGTCACAATGTGTATGGTAAGAATGGACCTTAAGGTCTTTGGAATACTTATGTAAAAATTCATAATGTAGGTATAGGTTTCTGGTCAAGTACATACTTATAGCTAGGGAGCCAGTAAACATTTTAGGTACATGATTTTATCGTCGGTGATATTGATATGCAATGTAGTTCCAATTTATACGAGTAAAGTAAAGATGGCGCTGTTTTTTATAACAATATTTTTGTACTATAATTGTAAAAAAACAGCGCAGTTTTTAATATGTATGTATGTACTTATGAAAAAAAAAAAACTCTTTTAAACAATTTTATCGTTTTCTTCTTTCTTGGAATCATGTCCAGAACATGGGTCGCCAAACGTTTTTAGGGCCAATTTTTCTAAAATGAGTGGCAAATCATGTTTGGGACAAGATTCGACAAGGCAATCCTATATATTCTATTTAGGCTTTTCGATCTCTATCATTTGGCACACATTTCAAGCTGTTATCTTCATTATAAAAAAAAAAAACCGATGGCAACCCATGTTTAGGACATGATTCGACAAGGCAACCCTATCTATTCTGTTTAGGCTTTTCGAACTCTATCATTTGGCATAT
The DNA here is from genome assembly GCA_963662105.1 of Meiosimyza platycephala. Lineage (NCBI taxonomy): Eukaryota > Metazoa > Arthropoda > Insecta > Diptera > Lauxaniidae > Meiosimyza > Meiosimyza platycephala. Next base: position 24,562,145 of record OY759208.1, read on the forward strand.
ATATCGAGCTGTAATATTATACAGTTTTAATTAAAATAACAAAATTGACTAAAATTAGGCAATTTTCGGGCATCGGGACAGGTGTTGGAAAGACAAACCTGGTTGGTTTCACCAAAATGCATTAGAATCATGTTCCTGTAATCTTATACACACGACTTTTTTACAGCGGGCTCTCCGCCTACAAGTAATTCACGGTAAAAAACGCTGCGAAATAAATCCTAGGTAAACTTTTTTCACCATGAATTCTTGATGGCGGATATAAAAGTTTATATATTTTTATCAATTAGCTTTTTGCTTTAAATATTTTTGATGTTTTTTTGTTTTAATGATATCAGCCCATTCGTGTTAAGTTTATTTTTCAAGTTGTAATCATAATAATTTCATATAAATTTTTTCTTTTTCGTTAGAAAACATATCCAATACTACCAAGAGAAAACAATGCTCAAGTAAGAATTTTCAATGGAGAATTGTGTGATTATAATATCACTACCAATATTGAAGGGCAAGAACATTTCATATTAGATTCACTCGATGTCTACACATATAGAAATATAAACGTACCCAAAGGAAGATTTTTCTTATTATTTTCATTTTGGGCAACTGATAGCTGTATGTATTATATATGTAACTATGTTTAGCAAAGAAAACTCTAATAACCAATGCATTTTTACATCCCTTTTCAAACAGCATGTCCAAAATTTAGAACAAAACAATTTATTGTACAAGAGAAAACTGCTTATACCATCTTTCTTAACTCTAAGATCAATCGGAATCGAGTTGCTCTTTTCGAGGATAATGTTGACAAGCCATCATATGGTCTACCGTTTGGCCGCGTACTAGCGAATGTTGATGTTGAAAGTACCGTCGCGTGGACAATTGCTAACTTTACAGATATCATTATACATGAAGAACCTGCTTCTGTAAACAAATTAACGGAGTTTCCGATTGGAACATATGCTATTTTGGTCGAAGAAACTGTAGTTATAACACTTACTCTGAAAATTGGGGGCTCCTATACTATAGTCATTAATGAAAAAGATGATGGTGTTTATATAGCTAAAATACACCTTATTACCGAACCGAATTCGATTCATATGATTTGGCAATTACCACAATACACTGCCCTTGCTACAGCTGAAGTTATGTACACGATCAATGGCATTGAATTTTCTTACATACAGGCACCAGTAACCATGAGATCATTGATACAAGCTTGCTGGTTTACGTCTGTCGGCATTGGAAATGGTGCTATAACCGCTTTAAGTGGAATACATTCGATGAAGACGTCATATGAATTTTTTCTCTTTGCTTTAATTCTATTTACCGGTATGGGGATCTTTAGTTACTTGGCGTATTTATTCCAGCCCCGTCTGATAGAAGAGAAATGATGTAGCTAATCACGTGGGTTAACGGAAGCCTCAAGACGGATTTTGTTTTTTTTTTTTCAGTCAAAGTCATCCACATACATATGCATGTATGTATGTGAATATGATTTTATATATTTGTTGTTGCGATGTGCTAATAAAATTGTTTATAAGAATGAGTGATGAACTTATAGAGGGCCTCAACTTCTGACGAAAGTTTACTTTTAACGTTGTTTGCTTATGCAGGAAATTACAGAAGTGCTGTGCTGAGTTAAAACAGTTTAGTTTGAACAAAACACGTAAGTACTACTGAAAGGCGTTTAATTCAAAAGCTTTTTCCACAAAAAGGTATGGTACATTGATAACGTACGTTTAGCTATTTTAATGAAATTCAAGGTCATCTATCGATTTCTATTGGTTGGTGAAAAAAAAAATTACCAATCAAAATTGTTTCGAAAAATTTAATAAATGTCGACAAATGTCAAAGAGAGAGCGAAAAAAAAAATCATCGGAAAAGAAGAGCATTGAATTAATTCCGCAAATATCGAAAAGTATCAAAAATGTCGAAATATAACAAAATTGTTCATAAATGTTTGAAAGTGTTGAACTTTATCGATTCCATCCGAAAAGTTGACAAAAGTCCAATAGTATCAAAGTAGATAAAAGTTGAGTAGTATCACAAAGTTTCGATTAAAAAAATTAAAATCAAATTGTATCAAAAATTCAATCAAAGCCAAACAAATTAAAAAACAAATTCGATAAAATACAAAAAGTGTCATGCAGTATCGAATAGCATCGAAAAATATCGCAATGCATCGAACAAGAATACTGGTCAAAAAGCATTGATAAATTCCATACAATTTAAATAGTGTCAAAGCGTATCGTAAAATCAATTAAAAGCGGTAAGTAGCTATCGGAAAATTAGTTTAAATTCGAAAGAAGAAACGATGAGCTTAGACGACTTCACGATCTCAATAAAAAATGTTCATTCTGCGAAACCATAATTTTCCCACTCGAAATTACACTCAAAAAAAATGTATGGAGTTTGATGGAAAGTAATAGTGTCTGATTGATTTTGCTGGGCGTATCTCAAAAAAATTCATATTCGAGATTCTTATGATATCGGATAGCTTAAGAAATTATGCATCTAATAAGCTACGCCGAATGCCAGTATCCTAGTTGAAACCTATAAAAAATCTCCTATGAAAATGTGCTCTATTCCAATTTTAAATTCATATATATTTCAACAAATTGACATAAAAAAAAAACATCAATTAGCTCGAAACGCGCTCTTTCCGCTTCTGAGGGCAGAATAGTTATAAGAAAAAGTATCGAAAAAGTCGATAGAAGCCAAAAAATGTTACATACATAAATAGTTTCTGTTGCGTCAGTCAAATACTGAAATACTTATTTCAAAAAACACAGTTTTCAGAAGCATGTAAGCACCCAAAAATCTGACTTTATTATATTCATCGCAAAATGTTTTTGAAAATCATTGAATTAAGATATCCAAGATATATAAAAATCTCAACTGTCACTCATCTCAGAAGAAAACATTATTTTTAGAAAAATCCAAGCTATGTAACACATTACATAAAACTAGAGACGATGAATTTAGAAGACTTTACAATCTCAAAAAATCATTCCGTGGAAACATCAGACCACATTCCCCTGCAACAGAATGCATATTTTGAGCAAATTTTCGAGTGGGGTCCAATGTTTCTGTGGGATGAATAATTTTACTGAGATTGTAACATCTCCTAAATTTATCGTCTCTGATCACACACAGTTTTAACATATTATATTTGACTAAAAAATATTTTTTTTTTTTTTTTAAATTACAACTTTGTTTTCATTGTCTTTGATAATTGTGGTTTTTCAAATTATTATTTAATCAATTTTGTTTCAACATAGATTTTGATAGTTCCCTTTCAATGCAAATGCTGTGTACCGGATGATCGCATAAGGCAAGTTACAGCAATTTACCACTCTGAAGCCGGTTTTTTTCTCTGAATACACATTCTGTTTATTGATCCTGCTGTTTCCATTTTTTTTTCAGTTGTTTAATGAAAAATATTTAGGATTGAGAAGATACTAAAGCAGAGCAAGTACAACAAACGAAATACTGAGCGTGCGCAACTGAAAAAATGGCAAAAGGTGATAAGAATGCTTTTTGTTGAATTGGGCGTATTAAGTTACATGAATTAAGGGGCCGTTCAAGTATTACGTAACGCATTTAAGGGGGGGCAGGGGGTTCAAACATCGCGTTACGCTACGAGTTAAAAATCTCTTGTTCTATTTATTACTATCGCAAACGCGGCTAAAACATAACAAAGGTCGCTAAAATGACTTTCCGGTACATTGCACAACATAATTGTGACTTTTAGGTAAATATGGTTACTTGAGTGATAACGTAACGGTTAAAGAGAGGGGGGAGGGGTAAAAATCTTCAAAAATTGCGTTACGTATTATTTGAACGGCCCCTAAACATAAACCTATATTTTGAAAGCAAGTGAATTGCTTCATTTCCGAAAGCGTTAGTTTCCTGAAACTGTAGTGCCATTGACGTATTAGAGTTAGAAATTGGAATAATTAAATGATTTTCCATTATTCTTTTTAACTTACCATATACATATGTAAAAATAAGCCAATCCAAACCAAAATAAATTGTTTAATTTTGTATTATAGATGGCGAAACTGCATCTGATGAACCTAAAGTAAGTTACTATTTTACTCTCATTTTTTTATTTCGCCCTATTTGAAGTCTGAAACTGAAAACTGAAAATGCTTAAACGTTCATTTCAGATTTCTGATAATGTATTTTAATTGGGTAAATCGAAATATGAGGATTTTTAACATCAAAGTACCTCGAATAATGATGCCTAATAGCTCTTGTATTATCATTTCTCTCCTTCTAAATTTTCAGAATTTACCCTATCCAAAATCAGTTGCATTCATTATTGGTAATGAGTTTTGTGAACGTTTCAATTTTTACGGTATGAAAGGTGAGAAAAAAAGTTATTTTATTATTATTAGCATTATATAATTTTTACTATTTTCTACTTTAAAGCAATTCTTTCCCTATATCTGAGTCGCATACTCGGATTTACAATGAATGACTCCACCATTATATTTCATGTTTTCGTCATGCTCATCTATGCTCTCTGCATTCTTGGAGCCATAGTTTCGGACAGTTGGTTGGGTAGATATCACACGATTCTCTACTTATCATTGGTTTATGCTTTTGGTTCGGTTATTATTTCAATTGGTGCCATACCGACGCTTCATCTACCAGCAAGAGAACTATGCTTACTTGGACTAGTTTTGATTGCATTAGGGTCGGGTGGCATTAAACCTTGTGTCGCTGCCTTTGGCGGTGATCAATTTAAGATGCCTGAGCAAGCACATCAAATCACATCTTTCTTTTTCATGTTTTATTTTTCAATAAATGCGGGCTCACTGATTTCGACAACTCTGACGCCAATTTTGCGTGCTGATGTATACTGCTTCGGCGACTTGCACTGTTATCCATTAGCCTTTGGTGTACCAGCGATACTAATGTTAATTGCAGTTGGTAAGTAAACTTAAATTAACATATGGACTGATAATTTTCGAAAGGTTTACACTGAGATTTTAGTTTAGGACCACCATAACTACGTAAGATATTTAGAAGGAAGTGGCGTAAATAATTTTTACCACATCTATGTATTCTGCAAATCAACCCTATAAATTATATTTAGAATCTTCGAGCTCAGTTTTTGGCAAACATCCACCAAAAAGAGGTGACAGTCCATGTTTGGAACAGGATTCAACAATGCAACCCAATATATTATATCTAGGCTCTTCGAGTTCTATCATTTGGCAAACATTGAAAGCTCCAATCTTTTTTGGATACTTTTAACTAAAAACCCTAAATTTATTGAAATTCCGAAATTTTTGCGTATTGGAATGAGTTTTGGATGGTCAGTGTCACCAAAATGTGTTACTATCTTTTTTATACATATTATCCTGCAATTTCTTTTCAATTCGTGCAATTTTCGTTTCCAAATTTACGCAATAATCAAGTGACTAGTAGTTTCCAGCTCCCTGAATCAGCTGTTCTGGCCATTCCTGACTTATAGTATAAGTACAAAATATGTATGTAGCGTTACTGTAGCTTTAGTTCACGTATTCCAATGTGCACTATATTTTGATTACATAACTGATTTTTCCTTCCTTCCTTGTTTTTTCTATCTCGATGTAAATTTTTATTCAAATGACTTTTTTCTTCTGAAATAAATTATCTTGAATACCCAAGACAGTAACTCACACTTTATCCGAATCAAAAACTGTATTATTTCGATATTTATGTACTTTGATTAGAGACTGAGAGACGGACTGTGTGTTTGCAACAAGTCTTCGCAAAAAGTTGTCTCGTCTGTGCGGCCTTTAACGCATCGGAAATCATGAAAACTGACAGCACTGGCCAATAGTGAAGTTTCATCGTTAAACCGCAAATTTTCTCGCTTCCGTTCGTTCGTCATTTACATAAAAGTTGTCAAGTAATTACTGCAAATATCTATATATAATTAGAATTAAAACATTCGTCAGTGATAAATAACAACTGTGATAAGTCGACGTAAATAAAAGAATATCTATGAAATGGTATAAGTTTTTTCCCCATATTTATCACCGACGCTGACAATTGCAACGAAATCTTACTTTACAGTATTCCTTAAACTGTACTTAAAAAAGTTGAGACTAAAATCAAACTGCCTTAGAACTAAACTTTTTATATTCTGTACACAAACCTTTGAAGGTCGCTAAGCTCTTCAGCAGTGTTGCCGCACGCTGTTTTTTTTTTCAATGTACATAAGTACAAATTTTCAGTACCTTCGGAGTATTTTCAGTTTTTTCAGACAATTTATAATAATTTATCTGTTATTTCTAAAAGGTTAGACATGACGCAATACCTTTTTTTTTTGTAAATTAATAGTAACTTTTGATTAAACATGCGTAAAGAAAAACCAAATTGCCAATTTATACCTATTCGGCATATCTGTGTACATATGACAAAAAAATACATACGCCATCCAAAAAACACATTCCGCGTTAGCTGATTTAACTTTTTTGTTTTAAAAAAAAAGCATCCGATTATCAGACTATCAGAATATATAATTAAAAAGATAATTGCTATCAGAAGAATTAATAACACTCCGATTCCAAAAATGTTTATAGATAAATAAATATGTATGTACATACTATGTAGTGCAGGAAACGCCAAAGTTTCAAGTTTTGCCTTTATTCCAACCCTGGTTGCTTTTTATCTCTGCTGAAATTTTGGAATGATATTTATGACATCATCTTTTTTCAAATTCATTTAGGTCGAAACTATTGCTTTCAATAGTTTTGAATAGTCGAATTTTGCATAGTTTCATATTTTTCCTGTATAAATTTTAAAAGTTGTTAAGGCATTTTCAGGCATGCTTGGGCCAGAGGAAAAAGCCAATTTTTTTTCGGATTGTGTGATTATTCCTTATATTCTCAGCCCTTAATTGCTTTTTTCTTTAAAGCAATCTTTATTTTGGGTCGACCATGGTATGTATATGCACCACACGCAGGCAATATGCTGGTATTGGTGTTTAAGGCAATCTTTGTAAGTATGTGTAATAGTAATACATAGTTTTCTATGCATAATGTAACCTTGGGTTATTGTTCATTTCTCTTCACAGCATGCTATCGCTAACAAAAGGAGAAGTAACGAAAAACGTGAACACTGGCTTGACCATGCTGATGATAAATATGAAAAGAAATTTATTGATGATGTTAAAGCTCTGTTGAGTCTTATGGTGCTATATATCCCGTTGCCAATCTTTTGGGCTTTATTCGATCAACAAGGCTCACGTTGGGTTTTTCAAGCATCACGTATGAATGGGGAAATTGGCAGTTGGAATATAAAGCCTGAACAAATGCACATATTTAATCCTTCATTGGTCCTAGTATTCATACCACTATTTAATTTTGCCATATATCCAGCACTGAGTCGAATTGGTATTCGACGTCCATTGCAAAAGTTGGTTTTGGGCGGTACCTTAGCCGGTGTCTCTTTCATAATTTCGGCCATTCTTGAACTTCAATTGGAGGTGATTTAAAAAAAAAATTTTTTCACCAGCTTTGTGAATATTATTTATTATTTGCATCCTATTAGAAAACTTATCCAATATTACCAGAGGCACAAAATGCTCAACTAAGAATTTTCAATGGAGAAGCATGCGATTATGATATCACCACCAATATAAAAGGACAGGAAAAGTTCATATTGAAATCTTTTGATGCCTACACATATAGGAATATAGATGTGCCCAATGGAAAGTTTGATTTGACTTACAGTATTTCAGCTGCTGATGCATGTATGTAAATTCTTATCAATTAGATCCAAAATCAAAGTCACTTTATTCTATTCCACTCTAACAGCATGTCCGGCATTTACAACAAAACCGATTTCGATACCAGAAAAAACGGCGTACACCATATTTCTCAATTCTAAGAACACAGATAATCCAATCATGGCTTTCGAGGACAATGTTGACAAACCGAAACGAGGCCTACCATATGGACGTGTACTGGCAAATATTAAAGACTCAAGTAAGGTATACTGGAAAGATATGGACGGAGGTACAGCGGACTATGAAGCTACTGCACATGCGCACGAACTAACAGAATTTACCATGGGGAAACATAAAATTTTTGTCGATGACAAAGAAGTTTTGGAAATTAAATTACATATTGGTGGCTCCTATACTATTATAGTCAACGAAAAGGCAGATGGAACCTATGTAGTTCAAGAACATCGCATTACTGAAGCGAATTCAATTCATATGTTTTGGCAAATACCACAATTAGTTGCCGTAACAATGGGTGAAGTTATGTACTCAATTACTGGCTTAGAGTTTTCATACTCACAGGCACCACTGACTCTGAAATCAGTAGTACAAGCCTTTTGGCTTTTAACAGCTGCCATGGGTAATGTTATTGTAATAGTTATTGCTGGATTAAAATTGCTAAAACAGTCATATGAATTCTTATTGTTTGGTTTTCTCATGTTCATCGATATGGCTTTATTTGCTTTCATGGCATACAGATATAAGAATCATGATCCCCATGCAACAAAAAATTGAAAATGATTACTATAATGTTTTTTTGTCCAGTGACATACATATATGACCATCAAGTTTTGTATTAAACGATTATAAATAAACAGCAAATAAAAATAAATGAATACACAAATGGGAATCATTGAAGTTATAAAAGCGCTATTATTTTCTTCTTCTTAAGCTGCCTAATATAGCTTTTGGTGCATTAAAGATATGGAGCTCTTTAGCCGCGTTTATTTATTGTTAATCATTCGAAGAGCATTCTTGAAAAAAAAAAGTTACAAACTATCAGCGACGTGCTGAGAGGATATCCATAGAGGCCTTACACCGACCAGAATCTTTATGGAAGTAAATCAAATTCAAATTCAAAGAAAAAAAAATCATTTGATCACTGTTTGTATCTCGAAGAAATTGTATTACGCTTAAAGAGAAATTATTGATTTCAGAAAGAAGCCATGCGTTCCAAAAGAACTTCATATTCACATAACTGCATTACATAAACGTTACACTGAACATTTAAAAAATATAAGTAAGGTATTTGCTCAGCTATCATTAGGAGTTATTCGAGATATTTTAAAATTAATTTCCATATCGGTTTTCATGTTCTCAAAAAGGATAAATGTTTCATTTACGAAAACTGTAAGAACTTGTACAGCGAAGCAAAAAATATATTTAGGAAAACTGAAGAATACCAGAAACATAGTAGGGCTAAAGACAAGTGTAAAAATTCGTAATTTTTTGTGTGCAAGCTTTGATCTACAAAATGTTTTAAATACACCACACGGAAAAAACGTAACATTATTTAGATTGTTGAAAAGTAAGTGATAAGTCTGATTAAAATTTGACTCAAAAATTTCACTACAATAGTTGCACGTTATATGACATAATACAGTTTTTAATTGGGGGCGGTGCCATGCCCCTGTAAGTCTTACTAAACTCGAAAGCTAGCTCAATCTATTTATTTATAACATGTGTAGCAATTGTACAAGTCTCATCAACATCAAGTAAGTAAGTAATGTATACACAAAATTAAAGTTCGTTAAATAATAGTAACCAGATGTGATCGATAAGCTACCTACAAAGCCACGTGCTAGCTTTATAATGTCTAATGAACCAAGCAATCCTTCAAAAAAGGCCATTCGCCTTCTAAAAACTAAATGCCAAGTCTCGATTCAGTACAGTTCCACCAAACTCAAATGCTATCACTGATCTATACTATAACTGATTGTGTTAACTCATTGCTCAGTGCGTCACGCGCAGCAAAATTTACTGCGTTACCCACCTCTATTCTGAACGCAGACTGGAAAAAGCTGGTTTTATTTCTGACGTATTATGCTGCTTGCTGCCACAACGCGTTATACCTGCCTACTGCTGCTCAATTGTGTTTCAGGCATAATGAATGTACTGCAAAACCGTTGAGAAACTTTTTTTTTTTAATGTCAATTTTGATTTTATTGTCTGTTTTATTATATTTTGTTTTAAATTAAATAATAATATTAAATAAATTTTTAAAATTATTGTTTTAATTTAGATTATTATTACAGTAGTGGCTCGCTTTCAATTCAAATATTGTGTACCGGACGATCACACATGGCAACTTGCAGCCCTTCTCTTATCTGAGGGCGTGTTTTGTTTAAAATTCCCATTGTTTGGTTGTTTCCGTACTTCTATTAGTTCTTTGACGGAAAAAATTAATTGCATTTGAGCAGCGTCAAAGCAGAGCAAGGATATTAAGCGAAAACTGATTGTTTGCAACTGCAATAATGGCAAAAGATGGTAAGAATGCTTTTTGTTCAATTAAGTAATCTGAATTAAACAGATCCTTGAACAAATCCATTGAAGTAAGCGTTAATTTCAAGAAGGTGATAAGAAAGAGACAAGAAATTACAATAATTAAAGGATATTAAGTGAACTTACAGCAAGATAGCAGCAATAAATATTCATGTAAATTTATAAATCGAAGGAACAACAACGACTCTGGAATGTACTGCATATATACAGAAAGGGTGCTCTGTTTTGCCCATACGGTCAACCATTTAAAAAATTAATTTAAGATGATTCGCTTTCTTTAATGCCTTTCTTTCAGATAAAGCTACACATTCCATCTAACTTATAAAAGTAAATTAATCATTGTTTATTTTACATTATAGATGGCGAAACTCCAGCCGATGGACCTCAAGTAAGTTACTATTTCATTAAGGATCATGCCGTTATTTGAACATAGTTAGTTAGAAAAGTTTCCTCGTTTTTGGGCAAGAGGGGAAAAACCAAAGAGACGAGGTACGAAATTTGTCGTATGTTGCAAATGCCAAACAAAAACCACAAAAGAGAATAGACAAGAATTTGTTTCACCGAATTTGCCTGTGTAAACGCCGAGTTATATTCTCGCAACAGAAAAATATTGTAAAATAAACCAGAATTTTAGAAGATAATTTTTGGACATTTAGCACTTGCATTTGATTTTTAAATACCCTGAACGAATTCGGTATTCCTTCACTAAATTGAAGTTTTGTGTCTGAAGTCAACAAGAAAATATTCAATAAAAGTTGAGAGCAAACAGAGTCCATCTTAACTTAAAACAACTGATGGATTTTTTAACGAAACCCTTTCGACTTAAAAAGTGCTTTATCATAATTTTTCTCTTTATTTTCAGAAATTACCCTATCCAAAAGCAATGATATTTATTATTGGTAATGAATTCTGTGAACGTTTCAATTTTACCGGTATGAAAGGTAAGAACAGACTTTATTTTTGAGTTACTGCCAACAGTATTTAATTTTTAATATTTTCTTGATCGAAGCAATTCTAACATTATACCTTAGTAACATCCTCGGACTTACACCGGATGAATCCACCATTGTATTTCACATTTTCATAACGATGAGCTATGTTCTATGCATTATTGGGGCCATAGTTTCCGACAATTGGCTGGGAAGATATTACACGATCCTCTACTTTTCATTGATTTACGCCTTTGGTTCGGTTGTTCTTGCAGTTAGTGCCATGCCGGTCACTTTTCTATCGCCACTAGTGATATGTTTAATTGGAACATTTTTGATTGCGTTTGGCTCGGGTGGCATTAAACCCTGTGTCTCTGCCTTTGGTGCTGATCAATTTAAGATGCCGGAGCAAAAGGAACAAGTGACAACATTTTTTTCCATGTTTTATTTTGTGGTAAATGTGGGCTCTTTGAGTTCGACAAGTGTGACACCAATCTTGCGTGCTGATGTATACTGCTTTGGCGAATTACACTGTTATCCATTAGCCTTTGGTGTACCAGCGATACTGATGTTAATCGCAGTCAGTAAGTAAAATTTAATCTACATATGGATCAGGGGTTGAAATAAGAAAAAATCATTACTACTAAAAATTTTTTTTGTTGGCAATTTTTTAACAAAATTTTTTTAAGATCTTATTCAAATGATTAATATTAAATATTAATATTAAATGACAGATATCACGGCAAAAACGATTCAATTTAGAAGATCTAATGTAATAGATTCATAGCATTAATTAACAGATATTATTGCGGCAAACATTCAGTTTAAATCAAAATAGAAAATTAAAAGTGAAATTCTCTTCGAACTCATCTTCATCTTCACTATTTTTCATTTCTCTTCCATTTACAACTAACAACTAAAACAACAGTTATATGCGAATTAAAATGAGTATTTCGTTTCGAAAAAGTAATATACATACATATTATGAATTTGGCAGAAATAAGGCCTTACTGTACCTTATTTCAATGCCTGATATGGATCGTACTTATTTAAATAACTTTTGGATTTGTATTTTTTTAATGAATTACTGTGGTCATGACCATATAAAATGAGCCCGATAAAAATTTACCAACGTTGATCACATCCATAGATCAATAAAAAATTTCAATTAGTATAAAAAATTCGATTTTGTCGGTCTGCGTAATTACTCTTACTACCTACTTTCATCTTTATAATTTATTTTTCTTTGAAGCGTTATTTGTTGCGGGTAGCCCATGGTACAAAATTACTGCACACGCAGGCAATATGTTGGTAAGGGTGACTCAGGCAGTCGGTGTAAGTATAGTAGTAGTTTCCATTCATAATGTATCCTTGGGTAAGTGTTTATTCCTCTTTACAGCATGCTATCGCTAACAAATGGAGGAGTAACGAAAAACGTGAACACTGGCTTGACCATGCTGACGATAAATATGATAAGAAACTTATTACTGATGTTAAAGTCTTGTTGAGTCTTATGGTGTTATTTCTCCCATTGCCAATGTTTTGGGCTTTATTCGATCAACAAGGCTCACGTTGGATATTCCAAGCACAACGCATGGATGGTGAAATTGGCAACTTCAATATAAAGCCTGAACAGATGCACATATTTAATCCATTATTGGTACTAGTGTTTATACCACTCTGTACTTATGTCATATATCCTGCGTTGAGTTTAATAGGAATTCGACGTCCATTGCAAAAGATGGTCCTGGGCGGTATCTTAGCCGGTGTTTCTTTTATATTTTCGGCCATTCTTGAATTTGAATTGGAGGTAATTCAAAATAATTTGTGCAGCAGTTTTGTGATCTTTATTTATTATTTGCATCCTATTAGAAAACTTATCCAATATTACCAGAGGCACAAAATGCTCAACTAAGAATTTTCAATGGAGAAGCATGCGATTATGATATCACCACCAACATAAATGGCCAAGAAAAGTTCATATTGAAATCTCTTGATGTCTACACATATAGGAATATAGAAGTACCCAATGGAAAATTTGATTTGACTTATAGCGTTTCATCTGCTGATGCTTGTATGTAAAACTCTTATTAACTATATCCAAAATCAAAATCACTTTATTCTATTCCACTCTAACAGCATGTCCGACATTTACAACAAAGCCGATTTCGATACCAGAGAAAACTGCATATACCATATTTCTAAACTCTAAGAACACAGGTAATCCAATCATGGCTTTCGAGGACAATGTTGACAAATCAAAAAAGGGCCTACCATATGGACGTGTACTGGCAAATATCAAGGACTCAAGTAAGGTCAACTGGAAAAATACTGGCGAAGGTACAGCTGACTATCAAGCTACTGCACATGCGCACAAACTAAAAGAGTTTACCATTGGGATATACAAAATTTTGGTCGATGGCAAAGAAGTTTTGGAAACTAGATTACATTACGGTGGCTCCTATACTATTATAGTCAACGAAAAAGCAGATGGAACCTATGTAGCTCAAGAACACCACATTACTGAAGCGAATTCAATTCATATGTTATGGCAACTACCACAATATATTACCTTGACACTGGGTGAAGTTATTTTCGCGGTTACTAGCTTAGATTTCTCATACTCACAGTCGCCGTTGACTGTGAAATCAGTGGTACAAGCCTTTCGACTTGTAACAGTGGCTGTTGGTAATTCGATGGTGGCACTTATTGCTGGATTCAGGTTGATGAAACAGTCATATGAATTTTTATTGTTTGCTTTTCTCATGTTCGCCGTTATGGCTATCTTCGCGGTCATGGCATACAGATATAAGTCACATGATCCCAACGCACCAACGACTTAAGATAATAAGTATAATAAATTGATTTCGTGCAAAGGCATAAATGACCATTTAGTTTTGTATTATAGGACTTTAAATAAATATCTTATAAAAATAAATGAAAATACAAGTACATACTTAGATAAAGCAGCCATTTGTGATCAGATGCACTCTTATGCAGGCCGTCTCTAATCTACAGATACAGACGCCTTTTATATCCACCCACTTTGTTCCGCCCAATGTGGAGCAGACGCTGAACAAGAGTCCACCACCCTCTATTAGACGACTTCTGGTATCACTAGGGACCGCGGGGTCGTTAATCCCGTCAATTCATTTCAAAAATATTTCCTTTCTGATAAGCGCTGAGATGGTAATACTGCCAAGGGTTTTGCTGACGAAAAAACACTGTTCTGCATTTTCTACGGCAGAGAATCAAAAATAAATATGTCAAGATATTTTTTTTTTAATTTTATTTATCCTGCACAAGTAATGGATTTTATAACAAAAATTTATATATGAAGATAAGGAAATCTATAGATGCGGTGAACGCAGACTTCCAGAAGTTGTTTTTATTTCTGAAGTGTTATGCTGCTTGCCACCTTAATTGTTTGCCATATGGGCAAGTCCCAGAAACAGTCCACCAACCAAAAATTTTTAAAATTAATCCAACTTTATTTTTTTCTAGTGGAACATTAGACTAGATATATAATTTTATAAATATAATAAATAAAATAATACAAAAAATATTACCAAATCCTACCCAACCTCAGATCTTTTAATTTTATACAAAAAATTAACATTTTTTATGTGATCATATCATTACTTTAGTGTTAACATAGATGTTCCGATCGAAAGCTAAATTTTTATTCATTATTCTTTAATTTTAGAAAACTTTTTTTTTTTACTATTTTGGAAATGATATGAAATGTCAGCTCCATGCGTTGTAGCGTGGGTCACGGAAAATAAGGTTTACCTTATATTGTGAGTAGAATAAATTTTTTTTTTGCAAGTCGCCTATAATTTTAAATCAATTTCACATCCTGCTTTTAAGTGCCTAAAATATTAAAGTTCTACAACTAAAAAAAAAAAAATATACAGGCCTGTCGTGAATTTCACTTATACGACAAAATGAAATTGAGGTGGATTTAAAACGTTTTAAAAAGTCGTAGTCGATTGCTGAACTTTCGTTAGACGTTTATGTTATATTTGATAATTGAAGGACTTAACTACAAATAAAATGATGAAGGAAAAAACTTTAAACATTTTTCTTTTTAAAAATACTAATATCTTATAGGCTTTCAATGGAAAAAAATAAAAATAACTAAAAAATAAGTCAACGCTCTATTCTCACAATTCTGATTCTTAAGGCCTAATCCCATAGAGTCCGTCAAGTCCGTGATAATTTCTGTACGTCATGATTTGAGTTCTCCCAAAAATTAAATAAAAATAACATAAATTGTTTCGTTAAAATATATACAATTGTGTTAATTTATATGCTACTATAAAAAATGTAACGTGCGTTGCGTAGCGTGCGTCACAAAGGGTTCAAGGCTTTTGATAAAAAACGACAAAATTTTTTGGCTACAAATAAGTTATTTTAGAATTTTCTTATATTCATCTTTTTTTTAGGTATAAGATTTTGTGTGCTTTATAATGCAAAATTACGAAAACACACTTCAACTTTCAAAGTTACTTCCACTTTTTGTAGCGTGCGTTACAAAACTTTGTGATCAATTATTTCGCAACAAATGCCTGTTTAAAAATTATATTTTATGCCATTCGAAAGTACACTTAAATTCCACTAAACACTATATGTATAAGTTGAAGTTATTTCTTTTGAAAGACCAAACAATTTTTTTTTTTTTTAATCAGAAAACGCGTACGAATGTAGCGTTCGTCACGCAGGATTTGCCCATATCGCGTTTTTCTGCTTGCTGCCCTAATTGTGTTTTAGGCATAATGTATCTACAAAAAAGCTGTTGAAAAAACATTTATTTTTTTAAGTTTCAACATTGCTTTTATTGTCTGTTACTAATTTTGTTTTTAAATTATAAAACTAAAAATTCATGCAAATTTTGATGCCACAATACTGATGACGGCTGTTTACATGTTTATTTTAGTTGTTTGACGAAAAATTTTAATTAAAAGTTAAGGAGATAATAACACGTAGTCTCAAAGCAGAGCAAGGATATCAGGCGCAACTGCAATAATGGCGAAAGAAGGTAATAATGCTTTGTATAATTAAACGTTTAAAGTAAACTGAATTGAATTTTTTGTGAGGAACTGAGGTGTACGTTTCAAGAAAGTGTACAGCCATTAGAGTAAGAAATTACAATAAAGTAAAAATAGCTATAAAAAATAGCTAGTTAGCAGCAATCAATTCATGTAAGTTTACAAGTTGATTCAATGCCTTTATTTGAACAATCTTTGATAACAAAGGAACAACAACGACCCTCGAATATGGACATATGATTCGATTTTTAAAATCTCCAAATATTCATTGAATTTACCACATTTGCATAAAAATCTGCAAAAAGGCAGGCAGCGTGGCGTAGGGTTTAGGACTGTGAACTCATAGTTCACAGTACATGGGTTCGATACTCGTAAGTCCAAAATGTTTTCTTTTTATTGATGTCAATGAAAATAAATGTCACTTTAAAACCTGATTTTAAATATTTAAAACCACCTTAAAACGTGCTTTTAGAAAAAAATCATTTAAACTGACCAGATTTTTATCATGCCTTTCTTTCACTGTGCACCTATGCAATATTTTGTGTCAATTACGCGGGGTAATCTTTTTTTAAAAATTTCCTCATAATTTAATGCAAGTATTTCTTTATTTTTATTAGAAAATGGATCACTCTGTATTTTCGATTTTCGTGAAAAACTAGGTTTTAGCTTAGAGCCTTCTTAAGTTAAATAAAAAAGAGTTAACGACAAATGTTTTAGTTTTACACTGGAATCGGAATGTACCAAGCGGTGAAGTGGTATTATTTTCGAATAACCTCATTATATGCGAATGGTCTTTTAGTTAAAAAAATAATTTTAGAGGATTCGTTTTTTACGTGCCTTTTTTTCAGATAAAGATAACTTATGAAAATAAATTAATTAATATTGGTTTTATTTAATATTATAGATGGCGAAACTGCAGATGATGCACCTTCAGTAAGTAACCGATTCATTACGGATCATGCTGATATGCCTAAAGTGTTTTGCTGATATATAAATGAAGGGACCAGCTTATGACCTTTACATTTTATTATTTCGCCCCATTTGAATTCAAGATTTTGGGGTGAACATGTCGTAATGGCGAAATGTTGATGTTGCTTTATTTCTAAACAAATTTCGAATAATACTTAAGGTCATTGAAATTACATGCAAATAATAATTAGTTTTATTAATTAAATGATAGATCAGGATTTTTACAACAGTGTAACATTATTCATCAAATTGTAGGCAGCTTTGTCTATCAAACCCACCACTTATTATTATGGTCATTCGAAACAGCTTATTGTGTATTGTTGGAGCAGCAAGAATCAAAAGCCCAATTTCATTTAAATGTTTATCAATTCTCAATTTCATATCTACACACATTAGCTAAATGTTGATTTTAAGAATTTTCTTAATTATATTTTTAAATTGAAAATGCGAAGATCTCTAAGAGCTGTCTCCTGTTACAAGGACCATTTTCAACTGATGAGACAAATCAGGATTCCCAATTTCGCATAAAATATGTAAATTGAACCGCTTAAGAGACTGACACTGCTAAAACAGTTTGTTTTAAAAATCTTGGAGCTAAGTTCTTTTCAAAATGACTAATTCTAAGGCTCAAAGTATTAAATAGCCACACTACCAACTACCAATAAATACAAGTATTTTACAATCTACTCTGTCGAATGTGCTATATAAGCAATTTAAAAAAAGTAGTACGTAAGAAGGATGCCATACATATACATTTTACCTAGAACTTTATAATAAAAATTTAGCACCCCA
Organism: Meiosimyza platycephala; assembly: GCA_963662105.1. Taxonomy (NCBI): domain Eukaryota; kingdom Metazoa; phylum Arthropoda; class Insecta; order Diptera; family Lauxaniidae; genus Meiosimyza; species Meiosimyza platycephala. The sequence continues at coordinate 24,580,174 of OY759208.1, forward strand.
TCTGAAAACCATAAACAAAATTAGAAATCATAACCGGTTTTTCGAGAAATTCCCGAAAACGATAGATTTATGAATAACGCACGTTACTAGTGATACCTCGGCAGAGGTCTCATTTGCCTATAGCTTATATCCTAAATCATGCATCTTCTTTATAACCATGATCCTCCCGTACTATAATTTTTTCTTTATTTTCAGAATTCCGGCTTTCTAAAATCAATGTTCTTCATTATTGCTTATGAATTTTGTGAACGTTTAAATTATTTTGGCATCAGCGGTAAGAAAAGCGTTTATTTGAGAGCTACTGACAACAGTATTTAATTTTTAATATTTTCTTGATCGAAGCACTTCTATACCATTACCTAAGAGGCATTCTCGAACTTACAATCGATGAAACCACCATTACATATCACATTTTCCTAACGCTGAGCCCTATTCTATGCATTATTGGGGCCATAGTTTCCGACAATTGGCTGGGAAGATATCACACGATCCTCTACTTTTCATTGATTTACGCCAGTGGTTCGGTTGCTCTTGCAGTTAGTGCCATGCCGGTCACTTTTCTATCGCCACTAGTGATATGTTTACTTGGAGTGTTTTTGATTGCGTTTGGCTCGGGTGGCATTGAACCTTGTGTCAATGTCTTTGGTGCTGATCAGTTTAAGATGCCAGAACAAAAGGAACAAGTGACAAAATTTTTTTTCATATATAATTTTGTAGAAAGTTTGGGCTTATTGGTTTCGACAATTGTGGCACCATATATGAGTGCAGATGTATATTGTTTTGGCGAATTACACTGTTATCCTTTAGCCTTTAGTGTACCAGCGGTACTAATGTTAATGGCAGTTGGTAAGTATCTGTCGTCTTTATTTAAATATATTATGCAATTTGTTTTTCAATGTATTACTGGAGTCATGATACGATTAAGTAAGTTGGACTCATTTTTCATACTTTCGGTACATTGCACGAATTTTCATGAATTGCTAAGGGTGTAACGAAAATCCAAATTGTGCAGCACAATGCAGTAGCATTGCGAATGAGACTTGAAAAGAAACAGATTTCGTTGTCAACACAAATAATAATCCGAATAATTAAGATCTTAATAAAAAAAAAGTATAGTTTTCTTTTATATACTGCCTTGTTTTTTTCTTTCTTTTTATACATGTTGATTTCTATGGCAATATTTATTTAATACGAATTTTCTCTATAACGAAGTGTTTTGTCCTCCCCTTCCGATTCGCTATAAGGAAGTTCGACTGTATATATAGTACATATGTTAAGAGAAAATTTTCATATTGAGATCTTATTTATTCGAACAATTTTTTGTTTTACAACGAATGCTGCATGCCGAAAATTTGCACATTTGTTTTCAGGATTGACATATCGAATTGCTCCACAATACACTTGCAATAAATCCACCAAGTTGCTCTTTAGTTGCTGCTATAAAGCTATAAACAGTTTTAAGTAAAAAACTTTCTGAGCCTTAATGTGATTAGAATGGGATTAATACAACATTTTAATTAGTATGCTTGGGCCATAGAAAAAATTCGTTTTGTCGAGCAGCGTAATTACTCTTACTACCTACTTTCATAACACTAATTTTATTTTTCTTTAAAGTCTTATTTTTTGTGGGTCACCCATGGTACATAACTAATCCACACCCAGGCAATATGCTGGTAAGGATGGCTCGGGCAATCGGTGTAAGCATAGAAATATATAGTTTCCATTCATAATGTATCCTTGGGTAAGTGTTTATTCCTCTTTACAGAATGCTGTCGCTAACAAGTGGAGAAGTAACGAAAAACGTGTACACTGGCTTGACCATGCTGATGATAAATATGATAAGCAACTTATTACTGATGTTAAAGTTGTGATTAGTATTTTTGTGTTATTTATCCCTTTGCCAATGTTTTGGGCTTTATTAGGTCAACTAAGCTCACGTTGGACTTTCCAAGCTTCACGCATGGATGGAGAAATTGGCAGATTTTATATACATCCTGAATTAGTGGCATTGCTTTGTCCTTTATTGAGCCTAGTGCTTATACCACTCTGTCCTTATATCATATATCCTGCGTTGAGTTTGTTTGGTATTCGACGCCAATTGCAAAAGATGGTTCTGGGCGGTACCTTAGCCGGTGTTTCTGTTATAATTTCGGCCATTCTTGAATTTGAATTGCAGGTAATTCAAAATAATTTGTGCCGCAGTTTTGTTGTTTCCATTTATTATTTGCATCCTATTAGAAAATGGATCCAATATTACCAGAGGCACAAAATGCTCAACTAAGAATTTTCAATGGAGAAGCATGTGATTATGTTATCACAACCAACATAAATGGACAAGAAAAGTTCATATTGAAATCTTTTGATGCCTACACATATAGGAATATAGACGTGCCCAATGGAAAATTTGATTTGATTTATAGCATTTCATCTACTGATGCAGGTATGTATACAAAATTCCCATTAACTAGATCTGAAATCAAAGTCACTTTATTCTACTCCACTCTAACAGCATGTCCGGCATTTACAACAAACCCGATTTCGATACCAGAGAAAACTGCATACACCATATTTCTAAATTCTAAGAACACAGATAATCCAATCATGGCTTTCGAGGACAATGTTGGCAAACCAAAAGGAGGCCTACCATACGGACGTGTACTTGTAAATATTAAGGACTATCCAGAACATGGGCACCAACTAACAGAATTTTCCCCAGGGATCTACAAAATTTTTGTCAAAAACAAAGAGGTTTTGGAAACTAGATTACATTGCGGTGGCTCCTATACTTTTATAGTCAGCGAAGATTCAGATGGGACCTATGTAGTTAAAGTGTACACCATTACTGAAGCGAATTCGATTCATATGTTATGGCAACTACCACAATATATTGTTGTGACACTGGGTGAAGTTATGTTAACGATTAATAGCATAGATTTCTCATACTCACAGTCACCACTGACTATGAAATCAGTGGTACAAGCCTTTCGACTTTTAACAAATTCTTTTGGTAATTTGATTTTGGCACTTGTTGGTAAATCCAGGCTCCTGAAACAGTCATATGAATTGTTATTGTTCGCTTTTCTCATGTTCACCGATATGGTTTTCTTTGCGTTCATGGCATACAGATATAAAACTCATGATCCCCATGCAACAAAAAATTGAAAATGATTACTATAATGTTTTTTTCTCCAGTGGAATATATGACCATCAAGTTTTGTATAAACGTTTATAAATAAACAGCAAATAAAAATAAATGAATACACAAATGGGAAGCATTGAAGTTGTTATAAAAGCGCTAATAGCGTTCCAGAAGAATTTCATATTCACATAACTGCATTACATAAACGTTACACTGAACATTTAAAAAATAGTACCAGGAAACCGACTATTGTTCGGTTTTCGGTTTTGAGGTTGAAAAAATCGAAAAAATATAGAACTAGTTGAAAAAGTTGAATAAGATTAAATAAATTGAAATATTTAAAAAATTTGAAAAGGGTTGAAAAGTCAAAAAAAAATTAAGAAAGTTGTGGATACGATATAGCTTTCGTAACACTGTTTCCTGTCGTCAGTGAACCACAACATATTTAATTGTAAGCAAATCCGCAAAAACACAAAAAATCGCACGCTCCGCAAAATATAATAAGGTGCGATAAGTTCTTGCATCAACGTGGCCAATAGGTGTTATAGTAAAATTCTTTAAAAACCGCACGCAAACCACAAGATCGCGATTTTCTCTCACCTCGGTGACTCGAAGTGACTCGGAGTGAGTCTATTGGAACAAAAAAGTTATCGGGAAAATAGGTCAAAAACGGTTCTTTCCAGGGTCCGGAGACCCGATTTCGATACCAGAGAAAACTGCATACACCATATTTCTAAATTCTAAGAACACAAAAAATTTAATTATGGCTTTCGAGGACAATGTTGACAAACCAAAACGAGGCCTACCATACGGACGTGTACTGGCAAATATCAAGGACTCAAGTAAGGTCAACTGGAAAAATACTGGAGAAGGTTCAGCTGACTATCAAGCTATTGCATATGAGCACAAACTAACAGAGTTTACCCCTGGGACCTACAAAACTTTTGTCGAAGACAAAGAAGTTGTGGAAATTAGATTACATTTTGGTGGCTCCTATACTAAGTATTATAGTCAGCGAAGATTCAAATGGGACCTATGTAGTTAAAGTGTACACCATTACTGAAGCGAATTCGATTCATATGTTATGGCAACTACCACAATATATTGCCGTAACACTGGGTGAAGTTATGTTCTCGATTACTAGCTTAGATTTCTCATACTCACAGTCACCGTTGACTATGAAATCAGTGGTACAAGCCTTTCGACTTTTAACAAATGCTTTTGGTAATATGATTGTGGCACTTATTGCTGGATTCACCAACGCGTTAAGATAATGTAATAAATTGCTTTAGTCCAAAGGCAAAGTTTTGTATTAAAAAATTATAAATAAACATCAAATAAAAATAAATAACAGTACAAAAATGCATTGATCCTGCCATAAAGTTGCTATTCTTTCCTTTTTCTGTTGGCAACCTATATCATTTCTTATGGCGGTGACTTATGTACAGACGTATGTAGACTTTAATTATCAAATTGAAAAAACCAATTCTGTTTAACATCAGATATTCACGGTTCATTTCAAGCTAGCTCAAAATTGAAGCTGTACCCAAACTGCCTGTCACCCAAACTTTTAACATTTCGGCATATATATGATCCGCCGACTTTGTTCCGCAAAATGTGGAACTGATGCTGGCAAGAAGCTACCTATCCGGATTAGATGCCTTCTTGTATCAGAAGAGACGGGTCGTGGCTGCCTTGCTGCTGCTATTCAATTGTGTTTCAGGCATAATGTACATACAAAAAAAACATATTTTTTTTAAATTGCAACACTGTTTTTATTGTCTATTAATATTTTTTGAAATTTTAAAAACTATCACATAATCCAAAATTATTACAAATAATCAGATAAAATAACAAAAAGTATTGTTTTAATTTTGATATGGATACCACACAACAGTAGTATCAAAGCAGAGCAAGAAAAACTTAATTTTCCAAGGATATCAAACGAAAACTGAGCGTCCACAACTTTAATAATGGCAAAAGATGGTAGGAATGCTTTTTGTTCAATTGAGTGAATAACGTAATTTGAGTTAAGCGGCGGCAGTTTTTGGGAGATACAGATTTGCTTCTTTAACGTTTCAAGGAAGTGTATTGCTATTAACATATTGGAACAAGACTTTTAATCAACTTACAGTCAGTTAACAGATTCAATGCCATTATTTGAACAAACTTCGATAACAAAGGAACAACAACGACTCTAAAACATCATTGGTTGAAAATGAGAAATAAACGGCCTTCCAAAAAGTGAAAAAAGTTTTACAAAATTCAAAAAAAGTTTTCGGAAAAAGTTTAGGATCTTTTTTTTCTATACGCGACTTACGGCTTTGGCATGCATTTAATGGCCTGGTCGCCTCAAAAGTGACCACTCGGCAAACCTGTCGATGCTATAAAGTTCGAAAAATATCCATTTTACTTACCACATTTGCATTAGATTAAAAATTAGCTTCTTGTTATGTTAACATGGTTAAAAAGAGCATTTCATCTGAGTGTTGACGTTGGTTGCATCAACCAAAAACTAAACCTACTGATGAGATTTTGAGGATCGAAACATACGTCTACAATATATTTCAGAGAAGGCTTTTAAAATATAGCATTAAATCAAGCGTTTATTCTTTGAACTTCGAAGTCAAATACAAACGATACAAATGAGAAAAAAGAACAACAATAAAAACAAAGAATTCAAGGCGCAGCATAAGCAACGAAAAAGCAAAACGACAATTTTTGTGTGAGGTTTTGCCAATACTTAATTATAAAATAAAGAATATTAATTTCAAAAAATAAAAAAAATAAGTATGCAACCAGTAACCTCTGTAACACAAAGATTTTGTTTCTAAAAAATATATTTCTAAAATAGGTCCAATATATTTTGCGCAAATAACCGATTGAGTTCGAATTTGGGCAAAGTGTTTTAAATGGTAATTATATTCCAAAATATTTTTCTGTTTCTTCAAAAACAGACTGAAGTAAAAGGGATGATAATATCAGGTTTTTTGTTCACACCCTCTGTTTCGTATAGATAATTTATTTACTGAACTTTCGTATGGTCAAAATTAGTGACCAGATGTTCAATGTGTAGTTTCTCGAAAATTAAAAGCACCCTCGGGAATTCAACGTATTGTAAGTGAAGAAACCTTATAGTCAAACCTTATATCTTCAAAAAAAAAAATGATTCTACTACTGGCTTTAAAAAATCAAGTTCAAATTTAAAAATTTTCGAAAAATAATTTCAAACATTCGAAAGGCCTTTGAAAAATCTATCGAAAGCACTTGGATTAAGATTTATACAGTCCACCCAATAAGACAACAGTTTGACCAAGCACGAGGTCAAGCGGTTATGTTCGATTTTTGGCTTAGTTGCCTTGAGAGCGCTTGTTGTTTTAGATCAACCCATCACAAAATTTATTTTAGAGTATTAATTTTTTTTTCTGACTTTCTTTCATCTTCAAGTTTTACCATTATAATTTTTAGCTTACGAAAAAATAATTGAAAATAAATTAATAGTGGTTTTACTTTATATTATAGATGGCGAAACTGCAGCTGATGCAGCTCCAGTAAGTTACTATTTCAATACGGATCATGCTGCTATCAAAACATACATATGTTGACGATATATAGAAGCTATATAAATGAAAAGACCACCTTATGTCCTTTACATTTTATTATTTCGCCCTATTTGAGTCAGAGCTCACGAATCGATGGGATATGGTTGAAAATGGATTTTGGAAGTGACAGATGAAGTCCCGGAACCTAAACGGGTTTTTCGGAATACATATATTATTTTTTTTATTGAAGGGTCGCACCTGTTTAATTGTATAAATTGTATGATATTTTTCCAAAATTATGTCTGGAATTAAAATTTAAAAGCAGATACCTACATCATTAGGATTAATTGAAAATTAATTTATAAAACAGACCCCATCCCATCGATTCGTGCAATCAAACACCTCTTTAGGTCACTTCCAAATTGTCAATGATTCACACGTCTTTCAAAGTGCTGTACATATTATAATTTTTCTCTTTATTTTCAGAAATTACCCTTTCCAAAACCAGTGTGGTTTATTGTTGGTAACGAATTTTGTGAACGGTTTAATTTTTTCGGCATGAGATGTAAGAAAAGAGTTTATTTCAGAATCCGCCAACAATAATTAATTTTTACTATTTTCTTCATTGAAGCAATTCTAGTCCTTTACCTTAGTCGCATTCTCGGACTTACAGTCGATCAATCCACCATTATATTTCACATTTTCATAACGATGGGCTATATTCTATGCATTATTGGGGCCATAGTTTCCGACAATTGGCTGGGAAGATATCGCACGATTGTCTTATTTTCAGTGATTTACGGCAGTGGTTCGGTTGTTCTTGCAATTAGTGCCATACCGACCACTTTTCTATCGCCACTAGTGATATGTTTACTTGGAATATTTTTGATTGCGCTTGGCTCGGGTGGCATTAAACCTTGTGTCGCTGCCTTTGGTGCTGATCAATTTAAGATGCCGGAGCAAAAAGAACAATTGACAAAATTTTTTTCCATGTTTTATTTTGTAGCAAATGCGGGCTCATTGGTTTCGACAGCTGTCTCACCAATTATGCGTGCAGATGTATACTGCTTTGGGGACTTGCACTGTTATTCATTAGCCTTTGGTGTTCCAGCGATACTTATGGTAGTCGCGGTTGGTAAGTAAAACCTAAACTACATATGGTTGGCTACAGTTTACTGTCTCGATAGTATTAAGTTCCACACTTTGAGGACGAAAATAATATTGACTTTTCCGGAATTACTTAACATTTGTTTCGAAATTTTACATTTCTGCCTAACAGTTATTCATATAAATTTTGCCATTAAACTTTTGTAGGTTCATTTCCCATTTTTGCCTTAATAATGAAGATTCACGTACGTTATTAACGAAATAAAGCACACTTTTAGAAAGCCAATACGTGCAACATGCCACCCTTTTTAAAATTCTTGATTTTTTTTTCAATATATAAATTTTTTGTTCAAATTGTTTTTTGTTGGTGATTTTAGTACTGAAAGAAAATAATTTTTTTTTACATAAATTGTAAACATTTTTTTTATTTCCGTGTACTTTTCAATTTTGACGATATCAGAATAGCTGTCTACAAATTTTGACTTTTCGAAATACAACTTTAAGAGATTGTCGCCAACCATGTAAAGACAAAAAGAGTGTAAAACATTGCCGCGGTTACTCGTGCTTCGCCAGTGTCGCCAACCATAAATCCCATTTTTACTTAGCGATTAAAATGGTAAGATAATAGCCAACCATAAAATAAATTTTGGATATGTATTTTTTGCAAGGTATTACTGGAGTCATGACCCCATATCAAATATTAGCATACCCACAATTTCAGTACATTTTTAGAAGGGGAATGTACTTTTTTTTTTTAAATTTATAAAATTTACCAAAAAAAATTCATTCGATTTTCTTTATGCATATTTCGTCAAAATTAACTAAAAAAAAAACAAAAAAAAAAACACGGTGACTATTAGAGTCTACCGAAAATGTACTGAAAATGCGCCAAGTGTACTAAAAATTTGTCCATTGTATTGAATGTACAAAAAATTTGTCGAATCAGTACCTCCTGATACATATTTTTTACAACGCTTATTTACTGAAAATGCCATCTCTGATGTGAACATACAACACTTGATTTCTGAGCTCTCGCTTTTGAATATATTAGATGAGTTTTGTAGTCCATCGGACGTGCCTGCGGCTGCCTCAAGATCGACTGTCTCTAATGGAACATTTCCGTCATTACAAAAATTTGCATTTACTGTCTTCGTGCATATAGATGCTTTTCAAAAGCAGAACAGAAACTAGGCAATCTGCTAGAAACCATTTTTGAAATGAGAGAATGCACAAACAACATGCAAAATGTCATTACCATTAGTTGCTGCTATAAAATTCAATAAAGTTTTCAGTAAAAATCTCCCTGAAAAATATCTGTAAATGTGGCTTTGATCACTTCCATAGATTGATGTAAAATTAACCAGAGAAACAGTTTGATTTTGTCGGACTCATAACTTTAATTTATTTTTCTTTGAAGCTTTATTTATGATGGGTCGCCCATGGTACAAATTTAGTCCACATTCTGGCAATATGCTAATAAGGGTGGCAGGGGCAATCGGTGTAAGTATAATAGTATATATGATGTGGTTTTCATTCATGATGTTTCCTTGGGTAATTGTTTATTGCACTGCACAGCATGCTATCGCTAACAAAAGGAGAAGTAACGAAAAACGTGAACACTGGCTGGACCATGCTGACGATAAATATGATAAGCAACTTATTACTGATGTTAAAGTTGTGATTAGTATTTTCGTGTTATTTATCCCTTTGCCAATGTTTTGGGCTTTATTCGATCAACAAGGCTCACGTTGGACTTTCCAAGCATCACGTATGGATGGTGAAATTGGCAACTTTCATATAAAGCCCGACCAGATGAATATAGTGAATCCCTTGTTGGTAATGATTCTCATACCACTCTTTACTTATTTCATATACCCTGCGTTAAGTTTAATTGGTATTCGAAGTCTATTGCAAAAGATGGTTGTGGGCGGTATGATAACCGCTGTTTCATTTATCATGTCGGCCATCCTTGAATTTGAATTGGAGGTAATTTAAAAAAAATCAAACAACTGTTATTTGACTTTAAATTTTTTTTTTTTCATCCAATTAGAAAACTTATCCAATATTACCAGAGGCACAAAATGCTCAACTAAGAATTTTCAATGGAGAAGCATGCGATTATGATATCACCACCAATATAAAAGGACAGGAAAAGTTCATATTGAAATCTTTTGATGCCTACACATATAGGAATATAGATGTGCCCAATGGAAAGTTTGATTTGACTTACAGTATTTCAGCTGCTGATGCATGTATGTAAATTCTTATCAATTAGATCCAAAATCAAAGTCACTTTATTCTATACCATTCTAACAGCATGCCCGGCATTTACAACAAAACCGATTTCGATACCAGAAAAAACGGCGTACACCATATTTCTTAACTCTAAGAACACAAAAAATCCAATCTTGGCTTTTGAGGACAATGTTGACAAACCAAAAAAGGGCCTACCATATGGACGTGTTCTGGCAAATATCAAAGACTCAAGTAAGATCAAATGGAAAAATGTTGGCGGAAATACAGCTGACTATATAGCTACTGCATATGAGCACGAACTAACAAAGTTTACCATGGGAACATACAAAATTTTTGTCGATGGCAAAGAAGTTTTAGAGATTACATTACACATTGGTGGCTCCTATACTATTATAGTCAACGAAAAGGCAGATGGAACATATGTAGCTAAAGAACACCACATTACTGAAGCGAATTCAATTCATATGTTATGGCAACTACCACAATATATTGCCGTTACAGTGGGTGAAGTTATGTTCTCGATTACTAATTTAGAATTTGCATACGGACAGGCACCGCTGACTATGAAAACAGTGGTACAAGCCTTTCGACTTTTAACAGTTGCTTTTGGTAATATGATTGTGGCACTTATTGCTGGATTCAGGCTCCTGAAACAGTCATATGAATTCTTATTATTCGCTTTTCTCATGTTTGTCATCATGGCTATCTTCGCGTTCATGGCATACAGATATAAGCCGCATGATCCCCATGCACCAACGAGTTAAGATAATATAATAAATTGTTTACGGCCATTTGACCATTTGGTTTTGTATTGAAAAATTGCAAATAAACATTAAATTTATTCTTAATTCTTCTTCTTAAGCAAGCTTTATCATTTCTTTTAACGTATAGTTTTGTAGATCTTATTTATGAATTGAAAAAAAAAAATCAAGTTGTTTCTACATTTTTCGTCATATGTTCCTATCTCACATGCGACACATCCTTTATGTAAGCCAACTACTTTTGATTTATCATCACTCCAAGTATTGTACGAAATCATGTGCAATAATATTTTCACCAACCATTAGCCCTTAACTAACATTTTCGATCAAAAATTAAAATGTGGCGTGTCTACATAAAGGAATTTGCGGCATAATTTCATTACAAAAGAAAAATACAGTGGCCAACGCCTTATCGATACAATACATTCACAATATCTCGGAAGCTTTATATGACTTCACAGACCACAACGAAATTTCCTCAACACATATTATATAAACTATAAAATTTCCTATAATCCAATTTGAGAACCAATTTATTTTGATAAAATGCATATGCATACCCTTATACAATACTTACAATACAGCATAAGTCCTAATATAAACCCTAGTACAAATACATACAGAAAAGAATCGTGAATGCCTTTCCCTCAGTGAAATTTATTCACACGGAACGCCAGACATATGTAGCTAAGAAAGACGCTCAATTATAGACCATAGATATCTGTAAGAAAATTTCCAACAAATAGTTAGCGAGTATTATTTCCTGGCACAGAAGGATATTAGATATAGTAAACAAATTATTATAAATAGTAAAACAAAAAATTAGAATCACGAAGTAAGATATCACATGGATATGATGTATTTATTCCCTTAATGAAATACTATTATATAATATTAAAAACCGTCTATTTATTAACATTTAATACAAAGTTAACTAACCACTAAACTTATTTCTAATACAATTGAACATAATTGCAAATAACATTCAAGTTTTAATATTAATTGTCCCAAATAATACATATACGCTCAGTAACACAAAAAAAAAGTATAAATATGTAGAGCTCAACTCTGGCTAAAAGGGCGGCTTGAACAAGAAGTACTAAACATACCCATATAAAATGACAAAACACCCATAACTTAATGTAGTACGTATTACAATATAAAGCTTAAATTGTGACTATAATCCAATATTAAAAACAAGAGTCCTATCTCAGAATCAAATTAAATTAAAAAAAATACCGCAGCGAGCAGTTTGCTATATAATCATTCTTAAAGTACATACATACATATCTCTAAATATCAAAAGGTTTTAGTTTTTCTATACTTCTGTATTAAACAGCCAAGGCAGGTAATGAGCCCAGAATGTACTTAATTATTTATTTTTTGTTTTTTTTGTGCATTCAAAAATCTTAATTAAATATTCTAAATTCTGTCTCATTGACTGCATCATCATTTACCCTGGAATTATTTTTCTAGTACTAAACCACAGCCTTCGAGTTTCTACAAAGTAAGCATAGTTTCATTTTCGATGTTATATTACGTTACAGTTTCTGTCTCAATATAACCATTATGTACATAACCTGTTGTCGGACTTCCATTTAATGTTGCCGCTGGTATATAGCCATTTGTTGCTGTCGCTGTTGCTGTTGCTGCTGTTGTTAATCCCGTATCACTTGAATCTAAAATTTGCTCAAATACTGTATCCAAGCGACAGCGATTTACTGTAAAGCGTACAGTGGAATCTTGCGAAAGTACATTTAGACGACGGAAGAGTTCGTTAAGACTTAGTGAATTGTTTGCTAATATTTCTAATGGAAGGGTTGTTGGAACGTCTATGCCACTCTAAGAAAGAAAGTTAATGAAATGATAAAGAGTATATTAGGTAAAAATAGGTTTAACTATATTACTTACCTTCGCGGCTTCCTTGGGAGTTTCAATTTTAATACCAAATTTAATTGAATTTGAGTAAGACTGCAATTCCAAGGATTGTGGAAAGCGTTGGCGTATCTCCTGTTAAAACAAACAAATGGAAATTATTAAGAGAATGTGAAAAATTGATTTAAGATCTTTGTCAATCGACAATCAAGAACTTATTACAGGAATACAAATATTTTATTCACCTTCGACATTTCTATACTTACACATAGTTCTACTGCTACAAAAAATGTGAAACACACCCACAATTTGTCTGGAGATATTAGAAAACTATTTTTTTCTATCTCTTAATAGGAAAATCATAATCTGTCTGAATGGATCATAAATGGACAAAGTTACAAGGAGCAGTAATTGTCGTGTATATAACTTAGAACCAGATCAGTGAATCGTTTTTCAGGTTGAAATATATGCGATCAGCTAAGCAGCGATGCTATTCAAATAAATATCTTTACCTAATCTGACTATTTATTGAGCGGCTATCAAAGCTCTTAGTATTCAAAGTTTTAAATCATATAAAGCTTTAGAATTTTGTTCATCCTCGAACTCCTTTAACAGTACACACTGTTAGGAAGTTTAGACTGGAGAAATTATTTAATTAATTTAGTTATGATGGGAATAGCTCAAGGACTTCCTTGATTAGAAAAATTGAATAAATTATATATCTGAGTATTGTTGCCTCTTTGGCTAGGCGCCCGTTCTGATCCAACCTAAGCTAGCCCATCTCAACTTTTGCTCTCTTAGACTTTTTTTGCTTTAATCCGATATTTTTTATGACCGCTAAGCAAACCTAAGTGGCTTGTATGCTGGACTATTATGTTAGCAGCCTGGGCTTATATCTCAGTGCTGGTAAAAGAGTAAGCCAAATCTGGCATCAAATTGTACGTCTAATTTATGATTTCAACAATGGGTAGTAACGGCTGGCAATGAGAATAGCTAGGCCAAGATCTCGTGCATACTATGCAGCCTAAACAAATTTTTCTATTATTTCATAGCTTTCGAAATACATATAATACATAGCAATATTTGTAATTGATCTGATACACTAAAGTTTTAACTTCTTTCATACCTTTCAAGAACATCGAACTAAATTTTTAACGTACCATTTCCACATCTGCAATGCGAGATTGATCACAGAAAACCACTACATTGTAGAAACCACCATACTGAGCCTTTAAGCTTTCTGGACTGCTGCAGGTCAACATCTGACCCTCTTTCAGAACACCGATGCGATGGCATATCTCATCAATTTCAGATATCGAATGCGATGTCAATACGATCGCACGATGTTCTGCTATGAGATCTTCGATCGTACGATATACAATTGCACGTGTCACCGGATCCATATCGCTCGTCGGCTCATCCATCAACACTACCGCCGTGCGACCCAAACATGTTGTGGCCACTGTCAACTTACGACGATTTCCACCACTCAGATTCTTGACGAGCACATCTCGATACAACTCTAGTTGAAATGATTCAAGTATGCTGGTAACAAGCTGTAAAAAGTACAATATCGAAATATATAAGTTCAAATCAACATTTGTCAAAATTAGTTTCTAAAAATTTTAGTGTTCGTTTTCTATTTTTTCAACATTTTCTTTTACATAAGAAAATTGCCACTAGTTAAAAAAGCCCGTAAGCCCATTGAAAAAGCATAAGCCAGCAATTTTGACAATATCCCACCGCCAACCCAGCAATAGCAACAACAATAGTCTGTAGAAAATGGCAAATTGCTGCAAAGATTGCGACCGTCTTCAGCCGCAGACATCGGGCAGTGCACCGCTGAGGCCATCATTTCATCAACCCACTATGTATGATCATTTTCCAAATTTTCAAAAATTCAAACAGGCCAAGGATGAAGAGGAATATGTTAAGGCACGTAAATTGGAACTTTCGAAATTCGATGCAAGTTTCACCGATTGGCAGCTGAATATGTCGAGCAGCATGAGTGAGTTTGAGCAATTTAGTACACAGGATATTGCACGTTTCCGACAGCAGTTGCGTATACACAACAATTGTGAGCTATCGGTTATTGATAAGGCTGCTGCTGTGCCCGGAGAATCTAATACAGACGAGGAATTAAAAATGCAGCAGGAACCACATTATGCACTCAAGAAAAAGGTATCATTGTTGACAATTTCACGTACGCCTGTAGAGTGTCCTGTCGGTATGTGCAAACGTACAATCGGTGTAACATCGGTGCTGTCGCATTATTTGCGTGATCACAGCGAAGATTTTGGAGTTCAATGCCAGGAGATACATTGTGGCAAACGTTCGATTTTGGTTTTTGATCCAACTACATTGGAGTTTCGCGATAATATTTGCTTGGGAGTGCTCGCTTACGGTGGAGACAATGACAAGTGAGTATTATATAAACATATTGTATATGTATTTATAATTATAAAATTGAGAAGGTATAAGTTTCGAATGTCAAGTTCCCATATTAATCAATGAGTTCAACTCTAATAAGTATCTGTACAGAGTGTTATCAAAAAACGTCCAAAGCGAACCTTTGGAGTATTTAGGGACGATTAAGTGTTTAAGCTAAATTTTTGATTTAAAGCAAAAAAAGCTCATATTCGACCATTCCCCGTCGACTGGTGGTTTTTTTGTTCAAAGGGGCCACAAAGTGTACGGAACACCTCTGTTCATGTACAAAATCTATTTTCGATCTTTTGTCATCGATTGGTTTAGTACATTTGCTTTCGAAAAACGGGCTAAAAAACTTCCCACAGGAATTGAATTCACAACCGCTCTCTCAATCGTACGACTTGGTATTCTTGATGAAAGTCAAATTCAAATCAATAAGGATTATGTTATAAGATCTGCTTTCTACCGCTAGGTGTTATTTTTAGAACTATAGATGGTATAGGTAACATCCTAAATCACTTAAAAGTCAGTATACTAGTCAGTCAAGCCTGAACATTGGGAACACAAGACAATGCCTATAATTTCCGCAGACAAATATCTCAAGAACTAAATAAGATATTGATAAATTTTGTAGGCAGTAGTTATAAAGTTTCCTGTGGGTAAAATCATAGTGTCCATACCTTTGACTTTTAAACTTATTGCAGATTTGTATTCTATGAGAAACAATATATATGTATATTTCTTTGAAAAATGGTTTTCTCTAAGTTTTTCAGTTTTAGCGTTTTGGTCAAAATTTCACATTTATCATATTTTCTCTTAAACTAAACAAAACAATCACCAATGCGAACGATACTATCGTAGTTAGGATATACACTGACGAGAAATACAGTAACATAGAGAGCATGCTCTCATTTCAATAGAGACTACCCTCTTACTTTCCGTATAAAATGCCTTAGTTTAGCTCAAATCTTAATAATGGTAGGGTCTTAAATAAGTGGGAATTCAAAGATACGTTAAGCTCTTAAACACTTGCCACTATAAGCCCCTTTTTTATTCTCAGAGGATTGCTTGGAAAAATTATGGGTGTTGCGCAAAAATTAACTCTTAAACGACGAAAAGAAAGGTTAGATAAGCCTTGAATTCTTTTTCTAAGCGAATACTTTTATTTTTTTATTTATAGAACAAATCGCCCCGCAGAGCGTGGCATCTGTATGCATAATGCTTTTCTACCGAAACCTCAGGAACATCTCGATGCCCACTTGCCAATCTTAATAATGGCGTGCAAGACGTCCTGGAGTGCAATGTTAGAGGATAAGGACTTGGAAGGAAGAATCACAAATCCTAATGATAGCGGACGCCATATATTAGTACTTTGGTTAGTTAGTGTTCAAACGACAAAGCCCATTCACTGTACCGTTACAGTCTATGATAAGTCAATGACATCATCACGTAGTACCATCATGCGTTTGAGACATTTAAATGAATCTCAAAATCCAAGTGAATTTTTACATCACGATACAAATTGTTTACGTCTGAGTAGTGGTGAAATTAAGATACTAACTCGAGAAGCACAAGAATCTGTACATATGGAAGTAATGATCAATGAATATGATAACTAAATATATTGTAATTCTCTAGAACAAAAAAAAAAAAAAAATCTTTATTTATTTTTGTATTTTGTATACGAAAAAAAAATCTCTTACTTTTGGTATATCATTTATGCGTCTTAAGCGTCCATAAAATTCAATGCATTCCTTGACGGTAAGTAAAGAGTCCAAAGTATTGGTTTGCGGACAATATGATATCTCGTGCTATAAGAAAATAGAATAAAGAAAATCTAATGTTTTCATATATATTTCATAGCTTACATCAAAATAGTTTATGCTACCAACGCTGGGTTCCATTTGTCCCGAAAGCATTTTGAAAATGGTAGATTTACCTGCACCATTTTTACCCAATAAACCGAAGCATTCGCCAGATTTGACTGCAAACGTAACATTTTTCACAGCATACAGGCCACGGCTATAGGCCTTGCACAGGTTGTCCACTTTAAGCGCCTGCGGTGCATCATATTTGTCGTTGCGCTTAAGCGAATTCTGTATGGAGACAATCTTTAACTCTTCGACAACGCGTTGCTCCTGATTGCGGAAAAAACCGAAACGTTCAAATAAGTCTTCTTTCCAATGATATAGTATACCACTTTCAATTAAAATATTCAAAATCGTAAAGAAAACTCCGAGCACGAACAATGCAATCAAGTGTGGCTTCAATAGATCACTATTTACAGGGTTCTTATAAGAATCGATATCGTAACGATGGAAAACTTGTGCTACCATGTAATTTTTGCAAATCTCCAATAATCCATCACCCAAAGCATGTTGTGGGAAGATAAGAAAAGCGCGATTGAGGAAATAACGCCATTCATCCCATGTGGGTGAATCACCAATGACACCCAATAATACAATGAATGCCAAAGTAAAGAGTGGTATAATCATATTCATGCAGAAAATTGTGACAATGGCAACACTGGAATCGGTAAAGCATTTCTCGAACACATGTATGGCTGGTATGCAAGCAAAGCTGTAAGGTTTTCAACAAAAAAAAAAGGTTAAATGAAATGTAAAAGTAAGGTGTGGTATTTCTCAGTGTAGTTACCCAAAGAATAGCGTCAGCACAATGATGCCCCACAGCTGTTGGCGATCGACAAATACGGGCATACCAAAGGCTAAAATGATGGCTGTACAAACTAGCAGCGATAGCAAAATTATCTAAATGGAATTAAATTAGTTTTGATTGATGAAGCTTGGAAACTTTTACTCTGAAATTACCAAAAAATCCCAAGCGAAAGCCACGCCCCAATAAGTCGCTGCATCAACGCCACAAAGTTTCTGTTGCAACTTTTCACCTTTCATGCGTTCATTTACCAAATAAACTGATGCAACAGCAATAACCAGACTGAAAGCGATCAGCAATATGAAGACCATGGCAGAGTCACCAGATTGACGTAGGCTAAAATGTTAAAAAAAATAGACGTTATACAAAATTGAAAATTATCGAAGCTAAAAAAAATTAAAGGATTTCGTGGTTGAAATTTGGTGGACAGTTTGATTCAGCGCCAGAAAACGTAATCTGTTGAGATTGGTAGGTAATCATTCTGAAGTGTTTCTGAAAGGTTATAGATTCAACGTTTCCTTATCCTGTTGACACGTTATCAATTATCATTAATGCAACGCAGGTAAAATGAAACAATAATTTCAGAGTCCCATATAACGTAAAAAAAAGTTTTTGTTTTTAGCAAGGTTTCTGTAATGTTTCAGAAATATTTAAAAAAAAAAATCAAAAGGTGGACATTGACAAATATTAGATTTCTGAAACTTTGTGAGACTTTGTGTGGAAAATTTCGGAAAAATTTACGAATGTACTATTGATAGAGACTTCTGTTAAAACTCCATTTAGTGATTTTGGTTAAAGAATTTTGAGTTTTCTATGGCTTCCCTTATTTGTAAAAATGCCAATTGCTAAGTTTTACTAAGCATAAGTACCCTAATTAAACGGCAAATAAACAGTTTTATAACTTGAATAAAATCTGTTGCATTACAGTATCCCATACCAATCTTTCTTCATATAATTTTTACTTACACTGATGTTGTGCTCAATTCGAGATCTCCCAGCTTTAGAGGTTCATTATAGCTAGTTATACTGTAATCGGTATCATTTAGCTCTGTCTGTAAGATGTGAGTATTTAAATCGTTCAACCAGGCCATCATCGCATGGTAGCCTTTATTGTTGTACCACACAATACTATTCGTTTTGTTGAAAGTGTAACCACCATAACGTTTCCCATGATAATCTTTTAACGTTTCAAGTATCCAATAAAATGCATCCTTTGAGTTGCCAAACTCTTTACAGGGAAATTCAGCCGAACACTCTTGCTGTAAACTTTCATAAATTTTATGTGTGAAATTTGTCGGATGTTCTATGCTCAACACTTGTGTGGACATCGGATATAAGTCACGGCTGAAGCGCAAAGTCTTATCAAAATCATCTTCCAAACGATATGCCACAAACCACATAGCTAATATTTCAAATATTGCTGGCAAGATCAAGACACAAAGCAGCATACGATAGTTGCGACTAAAATGCACCAAACGTTTCCAGAATAGTTCATGCATAGCTTCACGACGTGTCAGTGGCGCTTCTCGTACTAAATCTGAGCTAAATTGCTTACCATTTAATTGAACCTGATGCATTATATCAACGGTATGATTATTACTGAGCTTAGTGCTGTTACTATCCTGGTCGAGTTGTTTGAAAATTTGTTCCAAGTTTTTACTTTCAATACTGAGCTCAATAATGTTACCCTCACGTTGCAATTCCTCCAAGCACTCTATGAATTCAGCACAATTGTTGTTATGTTGATCATAGCTAATCTCAAGTTTCATAGCGTTATGTTCATTTTCCAGTATTTTAAAGTTATTCAATAGCTTGTTGGCTTTTTGTATGATATCATCAGAAGTTTTGGTGCTACGACATTGCAATGATATCTCAAAATATTCTGTACAATGATTTTTCAAAGTTTCTGGATTATGTTTTGCTATGATTTTACCCTGTGGAAAGCGTAATGTTCGGCAATAAGTTCGGCAATATGTACTAGAAACAGAGTAACTTACGTTCTTCATTATAATGATGGCATCGCTTAGAAATTCGGCTTCATCCAAAAAGTGCGTAGCAAAAACCACTGCTCTGCCCTTGCGTAAGCGTTCTATGAGCTCCCAAATATCCTTACGTGCTTTATTATCGATGCCATTACATGGCTCATCAAGTATGACAACATTTGGAGAACCTTTATAGTACACAGGATACACAAATTGAATGTTTAATTCCAAGTAAACGCAAAAGCTTACCAATGAATGCAATTGCAACACACAAACGCCGCTGATAACCGCCTGAGAGCTGTGATGCCTGATAACTTTCATAATTTCCAAAATTTAAGCTCTTCAGCGTCTTCTCGACCTCTGATTTGTAACCATGCTTCAGTTTAATTTTAGCGTACATCTCTAAGTGCTCACGTGCTGTGAGATTTGGTATAAGTATATTATCCTGCGCGCACACACCCACTTTATCGTAGTCTTCACTACTTGACATGGCCTGTGAGAGTATAACACGTCCAGTGGTTTGTACAATTTGGCCGGTAAGCATTTTTCTAGAATTTATTTGATTTGAAATTATCTCTCAACATTTAGTAGTGAACAAATTAAAAACTCACATGATTGTACTCTTACCAGCACCGTTGCGGCCAAGTAAACATGTCACTTGATTTCTGGGGAATGAGAGCGATATATTGCTTACAGCAAAACTACTGTCGTTGTAACTCTTTGAGACATTGGTGAGTGTTGCACCCAGACTGGCATCCAAGTCGTCTCGCTGCACTTCAACAAAACGATATTCATCTGAAATAACAAAGTCAATGATTTCGAATAGTTCAACATATTGAACTCAAACTCACCATCCTTATAACGTTGATTCACATAACCGATCGCCACATAAATGAATGTATCTAACACTATCATAGCAAGTCCGAATCCAAATTCACCACTTAAGCCTTCACGACAGACCTCCTCGAAAGTCAAACCAATTTGTTGTAACTCCAAGCGCATTATATCACTCCAAGCATGCGCAAATGCAGTAGTGAATGAAAGATTAATACCAAAAGATTGTAAAGAATTCAGTTTCGCATCAAAGAGTAAAACAATGATGTAAGGACAGAATGATATAAAGAAAAATATTGCAGTGGCAACAGCTCCAATGGTAGCCGAGGTAAAGAAAGTGGAACACATGTAGCTAAAAAGAGAAAATTTATTGTGACTCCAAAAAGAATTCATCGACATTGGGAATATAACTTACCAGAAAGCAATCAAACAAATGCCCCATATAATCAAGAAAATCATAATGAACAACCATTTAGTGTACATGAGTATGCCGCCAGTGTAGAGTATCACAATTACGCCAACAAAAATAATACACAACTCGACGAAGGTAATAAGATTCCATGCTGTCATTTCGGAACAGGGTTTCAAGCCCATTGAACGCATTATCTGCGATAGTAATAAAAACATTTTTCATATTAGGGAATTTGACACTACTAGTGATTTCAATTCACCATTGAGTTACGACTTTCACGCATCCAGATACGATGACGCACACATGAGGCTATATGCGTAACAAGACCCAAAAAGAATGCCATTTGCACAGCTTGAGCTAAGTATAGACCAGTTTTAAAGCTATAAAGAATATGGGCAAAAATTAAAACAAATATAAAATGATTTAAGTGCAGTTGTTGTTTTCAAAAAATCAACCTTTTTCGACAATATTTAAAAGAGACTCTACCACTTATAGACCTAGCTCAATCTTACCATAATTTGTTTTTAAGTGTTATCTATTTAAATCGTTTTTACTATAATTTTAGCCAATGTGATTAATTTTCCGGATCAAAGCTTTCTATCTTAATTCGTCAATGTCTAATACTATCTACTCTTATCTCATTTCAACTCTTCTCTTCTTAACTAGCCTCGCTTACTCTCATCATAATTCTCTTGTTGCCTCTCCTCAAATTAGTGTACAAACTTACTCATCATCTGTATAAGCTGGATACGGAAATTGCTTTGTATAGAAACGCATATTATCAATTTCAAAACGTTCGTTTCCCTTCTCCGCTCCAAAGAACATATTAAACAAATTTTGACGTTTCTGACGCACAAGCAATTTTAAGTCATCCACCAGTGCCTCTGTTGTAATATCTACTCCTTCAGCACTATTCGTAGTAGTTTCCAATTGATCCTCATCCCAATCTTCATCATCTAGCTCAACCTCAGACACTATTGGATTTATTATAGCGCCTGGCTTTAGTACAACAGCAGGTGCTCTCTGAGCTGTAGTATTTGATTTGAGACCGTCGAAGGTAGCGGATACAAGTGCAGTATCTGTTTTACTTGAGTTTCCCACTTTTTTGCTATCGCTATCGTCATTAGTAAACCAATCATCATCATCATCATCATCGTTCCCAGCGTTCCCACTATCACTCTCACCAATAACTTGCAATTGAAATGAACTTGGCGTGGTTGTAGTTGGCCGTTCTGTTATCACACCAGCTTCACGTAGTTCTTCTTTCTTATGCTTCATAATACCCAAATCCACCGCTTGCTTGATTTGCACAAAACCACGATGATATTTCAAATCACGCAGCATACTACCTGATGGTCCAGGAAACCAGAAACGATTTTTATTCTCCATAGTTGGCTGTGTATTATCCGTGTCCATGTGCATTTTATATACAATATCTACATCAGCTGTTTTATTGAAATATACGGCTGCATAGAAAAGACGTTGCCGATTCAAATCGTAAGCCATTTTGCGTAAATCTTTCTCAGTATCAACTGGTATAAAACGATCAACTGAAAAACATTCGAGCAGATTCTTAATTGTCTGTATAACATCGTAGATAATAGGATCTGTGCGTATGCGATCCATTATTGCCTGTATCTGATCGATATCGAATGCATCACCAACAATGCTGCGCACAAATGGGGATTGCGCCAATTTGATGAGGCCATCAAAGCCTTTTATGAAAGCCTCATCTTCGCGTAACTTTGTAAGTATTTGCTCAATGGCAACAGACAACATTTTTAGACGATTTAATTCTATAAAGGTGGTATTGGACTGAAAAAAACAAATTAACTGAATTTAATTTCTGAAGTTGGTAAATACAACTTTAGCATACACTTACAAATTTCATTATAGATTGTGTATCTGAATTATTCGGTCCATATAATATTTTTCCATGTATCAATGGTTTGATTGTGTTCCATGTGAGTTTGCCATGATTGGTGCTCGTAACATCCCGGTAAAGTTTCTTACAGTATTTGGCTGAATGTGAAAAAAGTAAAAGTTAGTTTTGTTAAGACCATGGGATACTTAAAACTTACTTGGCATCGCTTTCAGCTCATCATCGTTTACTTCACTAAAGTCTTCTGAGTACAAAATATCATTAACTAAAGGTATAGATTCAGTACTTGGAAAGGGATGGCCACAGAGTAGATAGCCGCCTCTGACAAATGTTTTACGATCTGTAAAAATTTTTTGTTTTACAATTTTACAAATATACAATATTTCAACGCTCAAAACTGCTCAAAAAAAAAAACAGCAATAATTTATGTAAAGCATCAGAATTCAAAATTTTATTAACACATCCGATCTTTTTCGACTATACGTTAGTATAAAGCGCTTTTCGACTATTAACGACGTTACGTTACGTAACGCTGTTTTTCGACATTTTTGACCACCCCCTATTGTGTCACAACCTGTCTCTATGAAATTTCACAGACTATCTCATTTATTCTGAACTTGAGATAGTGAGGATATTTTAGCATATACTCTATCTATAGAAAAATAAAATCAATTACCAGAAAATAATTTTTTGATATCAAAGCTGCCATTAAGATATTTCTCTACTTCGGGCACAAGATCTATAACTTTTTCAACATTTTCTGAAAAAAAAAGTTAAAAAGAAAGAAAATGTTAATAATATAAACATCTTATAGCACACTTACATATGCATGTATGTAGGTCTCATAACTTACTTCTTATGTCATCCAAATGTCCGCCAGTAACTAAAGTAGTAACGGCCGATATGAAATTCGCTTTAATCGGAAGTTCCACAACGGCATTAAACATATTATCGTTGTTAATAAAAATTTGCACAATATCGACAATAGGCTTCATTCTGTTGAAAAAAACCAAAGTAAGTAAATTGATCATAATATTGTGAGCTCCGAAATAAATCAACTTACGGTGCCTTATCAAAATTCGTATACTCTTCATATTCTTTTGTACTCATGCATTTATTTTCTATAGTGCAAATGTAGGAGTAAAATGCTGGTAAGACATTATTTTTGGTTGGCAGCATACGCGTTGGAAATTGGCAGTCCTCAATATTTTCCGGTCCAAATTTGAGTCGAATTAAATAGAGTAACATAAAAATCGCCCAAGGCCATATAAACTGAACAATTGTCATCCACTGAAAATATATGTAAAGTGATTTTTATTTGTACAGCATCCAATCGCATTGTCTTAGAACAGAAACTTACTGGTTGTCGCATACGCACGATGACATCTTTTCGCAAAAGTGCCTTTATTTGACTTGGACTTAAGGTAACTTTGAGGAACTTCATTTTTATCACAGAAATTTGCAATCAATGCAAGTTGAAAAACTGTTTTTTTTTTCTTGATAATTATGGTTCTATAAGTGCAACATTGCTATGAGAAAAACAACTTCCTTCTTAACTAGCTGCCAGATTTTATTCTAAAAATAGATGAAATCAAAAAATGAAATTATTATTAGTTTTTAAAATCGTAATGTCCTTTTTTTGTATAATTGCTGACCCAAATTAGTTGCTTTAAATTATATGGCAAAAAGTGGCGTGATTTTATATTTGCAATAAGTATTAGAAGGCGATTACGTTATGGGTCATAGATTTAATACCCACATATTTATAAGAGAGATAATGATTTTGAGTCAGTCGCATTATTATGCATGTGGGGAATTTTCAATGTGTTGTATTGATGTTTACATGAATATCAGCATTCGTTTTTTTTATGTTACTTTTGATATAAAGATTTCATTATTTGTAAGAAAAGCTTTGTTTTAAAAATTGTTTAGCATTAAGTCATATACATATGAGCAAATTCATGAAACCTTTAACTTTCTTGATCCTGAGTTCGAGCTTTAAAATTTTGTATTCAGTTTTATCGATAATTTAAATTATTATCATTTGTATAAAGAGAGCAACTGTCCCAAGTGGCTTCGGGCAGATCTATCAAAATAATGAATATAAGACTTTCGAGTGCAAAAATTAGTTCCAGAATAAATCTTGGCGGCAATATTTAAATAAGTGACAAAAAGGAAAAACCGATTACTTCTTTACTTGACGGAAACTCTCTTTGGGGGCTAAGTATTGGGCTGAATTAGGGGTGCCGAGTTTGAAATCGTCCACAATATATACTGCTCCGAGTTAACAAAAAAAAATTTGTTAACCAGTGTCACTTCCAGTATGGCAAGTTTCTAACTGTAGTATTTAACGATATAACGACAGTAAAAATTAACATATGAAATCAATTTGTAAGGAAATACCAAAATGGCACTAATGCACCCCCAACGTCATACTCTGTTGTCAATTTATTGTAAGTAATTGCATCTCAAAGAGAAAATATTTGAATGTGGATGCGATCTTATTGAAAAAACCGGTTTTTATAGTTAACACAAATTGAACCAAGTTTTTGTTGTACCTGACCCCATTAGCCAAGTTTATGTTACATCAATAATGTTGAAAAAAAAAATCAACAAAATAAACATTGTAGAAAAAGAAGTATTAGTTATAGCTTGCTTAATGACATATTTATGTTAGAATTCCCACTAAACGTGTAATACGGTGAGACAACAAAAAATTCAGTTTAATATAATGAAAAACAATGGAAATTAAAAACTAAGTGAAACAAATGCAAAGAAATACAGTAAATTGAGGAAAATAAAGTAAAAGTAAAATCAATAATGAAAAATTATTGCTGGAAACATTAATGAATATATAGTATAAGATGAGATGAAAGAATTTAGGGTTTGTTTTGTTTCACTTTTGTGCTTGGGTTCTCAAAAAATCTATGCAAGATGAAAACATATTGGCTTAAAAATTCTTATTCATTGGCTCAAAGGACACTGATGATTCCATTTAGCAATGGTTGAAACTAATTTGACTAGAATTAGCCATTTTTCCGCTTTCGTAATTTATTTTATGTTTTCACACACTGTACTGAACAATAAGTTCAGTAAAATAATTACAATACGTTTTCTATTTTGGAAAATTTCCAAGTTACATATAGAAAAGGTTTTAATTCTCATAGGCTGTCTCAAAAAATGTTGAAAGAGTCGCTAAGAGATTAAGTAAGCGATAGGACTTCACATCTTCTCCGCGCTTCCTAAGCGTAACTTAATTGGCTTATTATTCTTAAATGGCTTGCAAATAGTTCCGTTTTTGTTCCTAAGTATTATCGGGTTTCTTGAGTGTTTTCTTGTGCATCAGAGAATAACCGATGTGACAAATTGGAACGAGTGCAATATAAAATTTTTATCCTAGTTAAGTACATACTATTTTAAAAAAATGGAGAGCAATAATATTGCAGAATTACATACTATTTTAGTTTGTACATAATCCAAAATTTGCCTTAGGGGACGTCCATTAATTACGTGAGCCAAAATAGGGGGGCAAGGGGTCCGGCAAAATCTCACCAAGGGGGAGGAGGGGGTCAAGGAAAACCTCACGTCAACTTCTTAATGCATAGAATTTACATCAAAAATATAATTTAAATCTCACTGGAGGGTGGGGAGGGGTCCCGCCAGATCTCAACAAATCTCAGCAGGGGGGTTCAGAATTTTCAAAAAAAAAAACACCTTACGTAATTAATGGACGTCTCCTTAGAATGAAGGAATATGCTACTATACGGTCATAAGCCGAAAATAATGTTTACATTTTTTTCTGGATTTATATTATATGTATGTATATGGAAAATATATAAGGACTGTAATAATTTAAATAAAACCACTTAATACTGCAATAAATTGTTATTCATGTTGTTTGGCTAGTAAGCTTTTGTTTTAATTCATAGTATGATCAATTCTGAAAAGAGAAATTATATAACGCAAAACCATAACATTATGTTCGGTTAATATCTTTAGAACTCAAGCCACTTAAAGATTATAAGCATGACTTGCAGTTATTAAATCTCATAAATTTATTAATTAAATATGTAATTAATTTTGAAATAGAAAATATTGCAAAATCACGTTTACATATACAAACTCGATTGTTATGCCAAGAAGATTATTAGATGACGATTAACGTTAACAGTAAGCGAATCAAATAGCATTTTGGTTTGGATAGCCAAATGACGTTAAGCGGAAATGCATAGTTTGTAGATCGATTTGCTTAACAAGTTTTCGTTTCACAATGCAAATACAATAAAACTAAATGTATTTTTTTTTATCGCAGTCTATATAATTACTTTCTATTGTTGTTGCTGTTGTCATATTAAAATTTTTATATTCTTGTAGCACACGTGATTTATGGTAAAATATACATACATACATATATGTATATTTAATTTTTTTATTTTTTTTTTTTGAAAGTGGTTACATTCACAATTATTTACTGTAATTGCAATTACAGGGTGCATTCATAAAATGCTATTTTGTTTTAATATAGCAGTTATTTAGTGTTATTGTTACATTGTCAATTTGTTTTAGTTTTTATAATGTAAACCTTGTTTGATATTTAACATTTTTTTTAATGTTCAAAAACTAATGAAAACTACTTAACAACTTTAGTAATTATTTCGCTTATTAAAATATTTACATTGGCATCACTGACGCATGTAAAATTGCAATTTTGAATCGTATGTATTTTATCGTAAATTATTATTGTTAATTGATCGTTCGAGTATAAACCTTTTCTGATCTCATTTAATAAAAAAAAAAATGCATAGTGTGACATAGCAAAAATATTCATACCTTCAATGGTTGGCCTAGCTAAAAATAAAGTTTCATACATCATGTTAACAGTAGCATTACACGTGTTTTCGTTTTTTTAATGAGTATTTATTCTGGTTTTATCGGAAATACTTTGCATATACTACTTGGTTGTTTCAGTAAATGCTGTAATTATATAATTATAAAATACATAAAGGTAAAACATATATTTATGTTTAGATTATTTTATACAAATCAACTATCCTAAGCAAAGTCTACCTCTATCGAGTAACTAATTGATGCAGTTTTCACAAAAACTAAATATAACAGATCGAATCAACGGCCAGAATCGAATCAGTGCATTTTATTAGCAATGCACACTACTATAATTTTACAATAGTTGCTTTCATTTTAAACTTTGTTCAATTAAATTTATGTTAATTAGCTAATAAAATTGTTGATTTCTTACGTCGTAAGTGAAATATATGTTAGGTAAGGCAAGAAAAAATATAGATTTGTGTTAAAAAATTACAGTTGACCTCAAATTGACCTTGTTAATCGGTTTCAAGGTCGAGGTCAAGGTTACTGTTTTTTGCCACTCTATCTTAATTAGTTCTCGAGATATTAAATTGAAGAAATTAAAAAAGATCAAACTACAAAAAAAGGGTCAAAATATGCGCTATGAATGTACTCAAAATGGGTGTGCTTCCATACTTTTTAAAAAGTAGCTTTCTTAGCTTCAAAATGAAAATAAAATCAACTTTCTAACTTTAACAGAACCAGAGTTATGTATTTTTGAAAGTGAGCCTCGAACCAAAAATCACGAAATTCTCAAAATTTGAATTCGCTCTACTTTGAAAAAAAAAAATTTTTTTTAAAAAATCCTCGAATACGTATCTCTTCTTTTTCGATACAGAACCCATAAAAAAAAATTTCAGACAAATTCAAAATGCCTCGTCCGAAAAGTGTTCGGTTTGTAAAAGACTGTCCCATATTAAGACGGTTTTTTGAGATTAGTAAGAAAAAGTAGCATTTTTGACCTTTGAAAGTATTGACGATATAGAACTTTGATTTGATTTTCTTTTATCTAAAGATATCCTGCGCATATCATATTTCTACCTTAGATCAACCACTGTTGTACCAAACCATTAATATCATAATATTGCAAAACACAACAGTTACTGAAATGTGGAGGTTGAAAATAAATACATATATTTCTCGACTCGCAAAAATAAATTAACAATAACAAAAAAAAAGTTTTTTAAGAGCCCAAGCTACCTCTTGAAAAGCAAAGTTCACCTATTAAGCAATTATCTGTATGTGAAATATGCAAACTACGTCCTATGAGAGGCATCCATCCGTTTGTTTCTATTTATACAAAGACTTGAGTATGTCACTTAGTATCATTTTAGCAGCAGGTAACAAAACTCTTTTTTTCCTAAACTGCCAACTTTATGTACAATCAAAACAAAGGTTTCATGATATCAAACAAAATAAAAAACCACGATAATTAAATAAAATTTTTAACATTACAGTACTTAATCTTCGCCTCATCATTTTTCTTTTTTTAAACGTCTGTAGCACATAATTTGTCTTTTATTTTTAGAAGTTAAATTACTTGACTAACAACGTCAAATTGAAAATTTTTATAGGCGAGGGGTAGAAAAGTATGTTAATTTCCAAATGCTTAATTGTACAAGTGCTGGCAACTAAGAAACTTTGATTAATGACTTACGACTACGACGTATTGCTTATTTAATTGAAAAAAGATAATTATAAAGAATATAAGGTGCAAAAGTTGGAAAAAAAAATGTTGTTGCAATAAAAAAATCGATTACAAATATTCTTGACATATTAGTCTTTCTTGTTTTTCTATGTGTATTTCCTCTCTTGACTTTTTACGTTGATTTTTCCACAAATATGCAATGCCAACAGACTTTACGATACCTTTCAATGATATCAAAGTCGTCTTCTGTTCGCTGACATTGAAACTTTTTAGAAAAAAAATAATTAGAAAATTTAAGTTTAAGAAGGGTCCAAAAAGTTCGAAAATTGCAATTACCAAAAAAAGCTTGATTCCATAAGCAAGGGAATATTGCTAATATTTAAGAAAATTTTATTTATGTGAGCCCTGTAATAGGTTACTGGCCCAGACCACCAAACCTGATGCTACGTCGCTAATGAAGTTCAATTAAAAATATTTTCCAAAACCATATGTTTTTTATAAATTAATTCTTTTTTTTACGGAAAACATGTCTCACATAATTGTTTTTCTTTAATATATTTTTTTGTTTGTTTATTGATAAATAATTAAGATAATCGTTTTTATGGTCGTTTTATATAAAAAAGAATAATTGTTTTTAAACTGCACAATTAAGACAAGTGATTTAAAAGTCAATGCACGTTATTTACATTATAATTTTTTAGCAGTGACGCACTAACCGGTTGAAAACATCTGAAAATATTTTCCCAGAGACTTTTTGTTTAAAACAGTTTATAATAACTATGTTTATAGGATAGATTCTATTTAGAAACGGAAACGAAATGCATATCGGTTCAATGTTTTATTTTGCGTGAAAGTAAAGATGCATTTAGTTTATTTCGTAAGTTTCAGTCCATGAAAAAATTTCTTACAGAATAATAAAATACAAATAGGATATTGTTGTTTTTGGTTATTTTAGAAAATCTTCTCGGTTTTGGCAAAATATCGCCTACCTTATCGATTTTTTTTTGAAAAACTGATAAAATCAAAAATTTTTTCAAATAATATTTCTGAAAATAAGGGTTTTTTTTCTATTGCTGATAGATATTTTTAGCAATAGCAATAGCTAATAGGATTTTTATAGAATTTTTAACTGATTCTTGAACTATTTTTTATATGTATTTGAAAGCACAACAAATTGGCTGTGAGCAGCGCTGGTTTAAGATAGAGCTAGATAGAGGTATAGCCACGAGCTTAAGGGAGCCAGCAATCTGCGCAAAAGTGAGATATTTGCTAGTGATATACAATAGATATAGCTAGGTTGTGTGAATTTTAGCATGAATGAAACAGGAGGAGCTTCGTTTTTTTAGTCTGGCTCTATTAGCTAAATTACTATTTATTGGAAACTTAGCCTTTGTTTTGGTCTGCATTTATGTAATTTTATATTTTTGTTGCATTTTTAGAGAAAAAAAAATTATCTATTTTTTTAAGTTAAGTTATGAAGGGCTCCGCACTGGTTTTATTGCCGGATCCTGCAACTTTTTAATCCGGCATTGGCTGTTAGACATAATTTGAACAAAATTTCTGCTGCTCCCATTTCTAGCACAGATTTTTGAGGTTTCGTTTATTTTTTATTTCTATTAATCTTGAAAGACTTTGCAAAAATATCTGTGAAAAAAAAATTTTTTTTCAACGTGGCTTTTAGGGATAAACCTATTTCCTTTTTTGAAAGTAGATCGGTATTTTTTGCCAAATGTCATGTTCCGAAAAATATTTTTTCGACGATATACAACTCGCTGCTACACCTGGAAGTTTGAGCTTTGCATTTGCACACAGTTGTTTCCATTAAGTAGGATGGGAGATATTTTAATAAGTGGGACGTAATATGACAGACGAAATGAAACTATACGAGACATATAAAAGGCTATCCATTTTTTAATGTACTTTCACCTTAAGGGTGTTATCTTACAATGAACTTGAACTTAAATATTGAACTTGAACTTAAAATATAGTTAATAATTAAAGTAAATGAATTATTATAATTAAAGTCATGGACTTTTGTTCTAGTAAAAAGTAATATTAAATAAAAAAGTATAATTATTTAATTTACATTTTTTGTTGTTGGCGCGATAAATTACTTGCAACTAATACTCGTAATTATTAAATATTATTGTATATTAAGCTGTCTCAATTTACATATGTAAATGTTATCAAGATAGTTGGTTTTTGTAGAAGTACCCACATAAATTTTTAGCATGAGTTTTTGCTATTGATAGAAAATTACCCAATCAACCATTTAAAGCTGTGGTGCAAATTGCCATTTTTCAAGGTGTTACCTCCATTGTAGTATCTTCTGCTAACGTTTTCTTTCTGTTGAACATCTCAATATTCTCTGGATGCGAAGTTTCATTCCAAGAATTCGTGCGCAAATTTTCCGCATTAAAGGCATTGCAATTTACAATAATTTGCAGTAAAATTTAAATTAGTTATGGGAATTATTTTCAGCTTCACAAATGCAAAATGAGGAAAATAAATAAGAGAAGTTTTTATAAACGTGTATGGATAAAAGATTTTTATCATTTTTCTTTTATGAATACGTTTGTTTCAGTAGGAAGAATAAACAATTCATCAAAAGTGGGCATATTTAATTATGTGAATTCAGAAAAACGTATTTGGTAAGTAAGTAAGATAACAAACGAGTTTTTGGACCCATTTCAACGCCTCTAAAATCAATTGTGCACATACAGACGTACATATAACTTTTTATTTAATTTTTTGAGCTATAATTTAATTAGCTGGTAACTAAAGTTTGATTAATCTGCTAATTTTTTCCTTTTTATTTCCTTATTTCTCAGCGGAAAATAAGCAAAAAAACTCTGAAAATTCATTTATTTGCCGAATTCATTTTAACAATAAAAATTTTGTCTAATTAAACATCAACATTCTGTAGCCCTGGTTGTGAGAGGCCGACAAAAAACAATGTCGCTCAATAACTCGGAAAGTAAGACATAAGTTGAAAAATATATTTTGACCAATATTGTAGAGGAGATGAAAACATGACCGAAAATGTCCGTATGAGAAGATTTTACTCACAGTCTTAAAATTACAAATGACCAACTCCATTTTCGAAAAAAAAAAAATGCTTTTAGTTGAAAGTTCTCAATTACCATTACTCGTTCAAATCTAATTTTTCACCCAAAATAACTATATTTGATCGAAACTACAGTATTTATTGGCAACTTTAAAACGGTAAAAGGTGGATCAAATCTTGTCATATGGAGATTTTTTGGGCATGAAATCCATGTAATTTTATCTCCTCTACAACCTTAGTCTTAACATATTTTTCTTTTTGTGACTTACTTTCCGAGTTATTGTGCAAAACTTTTTTCGTCGGTCACTCACAACCAGTCCCACCACGATTCTGGCAACTGACGCTTATTTCGATTTTCGGCCATACTTAAACTATCAATTGCAACAAAAAAAAAATAAGCGAGAAGAAATGACTATAACAAATGCAACGATAAATCCCGGATTATAAAGCTATCTAACGAGATAAGTCAAAATTGCGGTATTTGAACAACTTTTTTTATCTTTTCTTATAAATCGATACTACGATACCTTACAAAAACCCAATGTACTAACTAACTTTAACCGCAAATTAGTAAGTGAATATATAAGTTTTTTTGAAAGACCACAAAAATTACCATTTTGGTGGTCAGTGTTATTTTACATTTCTCAATATCAGCGCTTTGCATTATTCATCCTTAGTTCCGCAGTCTACAAATAAAATCAGGCACACATAATTACCAAAACGTTTAATTTTTCAAAAACAAATAAGATTTTATCAAAACCATTACTCATAATGTTCCGCCTTGGAAAAACAAATGAAATATGAAATAACGAATTTTATCATGTGGAAAGTACTTAGAATTAATTATTGTAAAGGGTAATTTTTTTTAGAATTATAGTACTTTATATTGAAAGAAAAAAGACAACATATATGAATTAAATTTGAATTGAATTGTTTTTCTTAATTTTAATACTAAAATTATTGTTTACAAATTACCTTCGGCATTCTTGGAATTCTAAATATTTGTCCAATTTTAGACAACGTCTTTTTTTAAAATTTAAAGTTCTGACGCTCTTGAAAAAATCATCCTTTATTAAGCAAATAATTCTATGCAATTTTACTGATGATAAAACCAATAAGGTTTTATCAGCATTTGCAAAAAAAAAAAAAACAAAAATGGGCGCAAATGCAAATACTAGTAAGAAACGTGTGAAAAAATCAACAAAACTAAATTTTGTTTAACGTCGTTGGGCGTGCAGAAATGATTAGCTGTAGATTAGCCATAGGAAGTGAAGGTTAAGGTTAGCGATAAGAAATATAAAAAAAACAACAACTACAAATTAGCATATCTTTCATTAGGTTAACCAACCCATAATGCCCAAAAGGGTTGTTAAACTAATTCAAGTTCAATAGAAGATATAAAAACTCAAACAAAAAAAATTTAATATGTTAATTATTCGAAGTTTTTTCTTCAAATGCATCCGCACTTGAAACGATTTTTTATTCAAATTTGTGCCAATAATATTGTTGCTTTTGTTGTTTTGATACACATAACTATCTCTTTTGAATTTTGAAGCCATCGATTTTATGTTAATTTTTTAATGAAATATTTTTTTTAAAAAAGAATGTTGGCAAATTATTTAACAAATTTTAGTACGCAAGTCTATACTTTAGTATTACGTAAAAGAATGACAATATTGGCTTTTGTACTTAACATACATAGCAAAGCTTATGATTAGACCAGTACCTAAGGTGTACCTACTTAAAACTTTTTTTGCAAATTTTACTTACATCACAAGTGCAATATAATTTGAATTTCTCATTTAAATACTCGGGAAAACTGTTTTTTATAAATTCATATATTTAAAACTTTTCAAATATGAAAACATCAAGAAAGCATTTTGAAAATGGCGAATGTTCAAAAATTGGCATTTACGACAGCGTTGTTTAAGATCAATTTCTTTAATATTTATGTATGTACATGTGTATGTATGTTATGTATTGAGTACTTAGAATTTTTGTGAAAATTACATTATTTTCAAGTGCTGCATTGTGGTACGTTTAAAATTGAAGAAATCTGTGACCGGAAAAATTTTTAGATAAATTATTTAAAAATAAAATGTAAATTTCATTTTCTAATGTATTTTAAATGAGAAATTTCGACTAACTATTAGCACTTATTCTTGTGGCGCTTATCTTCTCAAGGAGCATAGGGGTTTCTCCAAAATTCTTTCAGCGTACACGATCAGAAGCAAGTCTCTTCAATTCTCTCCAACATTATCCTGATTCACGAATTTTATGCTCTACGATGATTTTGAACCGCATCTGTTCTGAGAGTTCAACTCCAATGCTTGACAGCATCTGGTAAACAATTCAAAACTAAAGATGGTCCCAGGCCACCAAATTATCGGCATTCGACGAAGACAATGGTTGATGAATACTTGAAAATTATGTAGCAGAGGACAGAAAAATTGGTTTCAGCTTTGAGTTATGGATATA
This sequence comes from Meiosimyza platycephala, assembly GCA_963662105.1. Classification (NCBI taxonomy): domain Eukaryota; kingdom Metazoa; phylum Arthropoda; class Insecta; order Diptera; family Lauxaniidae; genus Meiosimyza; species Meiosimyza platycephala. Next base: position 24,615,126 of record OY759208.1, read on the forward strand.
GAGCTACATTCTCGTTGACAGAAACAAAGACTGCCAGAACAAAGGTATTTTTCACTTCGTTGATTTTAACTAACATGGATTTTCATATTGGTACCGCCATTAGGCGTTATGAATCTACCTAGATAATTGAAGCTATCCACTTCTTCTATTCTAGATTGCCTATCATGGAGCTATTGCTGCTATTGGCTGGGTGAATGGACATTCCTTTTTGTTTTATTATATTGCTTTTCAGATCTACTTCTTCCAAATGCTCGCTGAAAGTCAATTGAACGCCACGATTTGAAGAGTTTGAAGCTTTACTGAATACATGTCCAGTATTATCAGAAACAAGATTGGTGATAGCAGACAACCTTGACGCACACCTGAGATAGACTCACAATCAAAAGCATCAAAAGGCTTTCGGCTATGTAATACTCTTGAAACCTTCATATTGAGCCTTCATTAGATTAAGGATCTTGAAATTAAGCGCGATGCATTTAAAAGTAGTACTGTAGTCGATGAAGTTTTAATGTTACGAACCCCGTCAAAGTGTATTCTTTAGATCGATAAAAGATCTGTTCCGACGAAAGTTTGCTTCTTATTATCGAACAAGTCATTCTATTTTTTCGGTGATTCTATTGAAGACAATTTTTGTTAAGACCTTAGACGAAATTGACAGTATCATGAAACTATATGTTGATGTTCATTAATCGGGCTGGAAGTTTGCACATAGTGGCGTGCTAAAATTCGAAAAGGAACATTTCCGTTGTAACTCACGGACACCCTTGAACACAAACAAGTAGCAAATACATATTATTAGATTTACGTAGGTATGTTTAAATAAACATTCTACAAAAAGTTGCTATGACGTCGAACATGTTGTGTTTTTATATTTATTTAAATTAATTTACATAATTATGTATCATATATTGTAAACAAAGCTTCATTCATCTACATATAATTCGACGAAATATAATATCCGAAGTTATACTTAAAGCTTGAAATTTTACTGCTTTAGCTTCAAATTCAAGTGATACCGGAAACTTTTTAGTTAGATTTCGGAAAAAATAAAAACACATCGTAGAAAATTATTATAGCTATTTGATTTATCATCACGTAAAGTGAACAGAATTATTTTTTATGAAATTTTTTTCTTATATGATGCAGTAGATCAATCGCATTGGAAATCAACCGTATAATTTGCGTAACCAAACACTTACAGTAGTGCGGTTTAATAAAAGCAAACAGATTTGCTTTTTGTTTCAACCTTCTATATATATATATATTTTCTGAAAAAAAAAAAAACCAAAAAAACATTTTCTTTAAGGTACCCAACAGAATATTTTTGTCGCGATAGATTAAGCAAAGTTTTTTAAATAAATTGTTTTTTACTCGCATCAAATTAAGGAAACTATCAGCTTAATAACAAAACAAAGGAGTTCTTTTAACTCAAATTATTATATTGTTTGAAGTGAAAAATAAATAAAATGATATGTATACTCCAGATCATCCTGGGGATCGATCGCATAACCTTTAATATTGCAAGCGCATTGCGTCGCTGAAACTAACTAAGTGCCATAGTATTTTTCCAATTTCGTCTTTGAAATACAAATTTTCATTGATATCAACCATTGAAATGAAAGCTGAAACAAAATATCTGTCAATCGGGGAGATGTTGGAAACAGAACAGATTTGAGTAGCACTAATTCTCCGGGATGAGATAGAGAAAACACTAAGAAAAATACATTTTTCTCATATAATACTTTAAGTCGCTTAATCCGAACTTGGTTCCCGGTATACGTCTCACGTCAGGTTCATTTTCAAATTAACTAACAAAAAGACATTTACATATTTGTACCAGCATTCTTATTTGTACTCATACTTTTTTTTGGGAACAGCCTCTGCCGCGCGAAAGGCGCAATCCGTGTAACGTACAGACCGATAACAAACTTCAGACCACAGGTGGGTTGCAATGAAAACTTTCTCGATTCGGAATTCAATGAATTAGGATATAGTAATATTTTATCCGTTTTCTGATAATGATATATCCTTTAATCCTCAATTTTAAGTTAGTATGTAAAACTTTAGCAATTTACTTTAACATCTTGATCCGCAATGAACTTTTAGCTTTATAAAACAAAAAATGGTCATAGTAATGTAGTAAAATCATTAGCAAATTGCTTGAGACTAATTTTTTCAATCAGTAACAATCAATACAATACGTAATATTAAAGAATGACATAAATGAATTTATTTATATATTATGGCTAGACATTATTTTAACGGTACAAATTTTTCAATAAATACCAATTATATTTATAGTTGTGATGAGACTAATCTTTCCGGCAAGTCTTATCATAGTTTATAGTCTTAAAAAGCATGATAATTTTCTATCAAAGTATTTGTCATAATGCGCTTTCCTTGAACAGTGCAATTTAAGATTAAATGTTCTAAATTTTATAGCTTTACATTTAATGAAATCAATACAATCATCTCTTTGTAACAAATGAAGCAAATCTCAAGATTATTTTTCAACTTTCATACAATATACATATCTACATAAGTACATAAATGCTAATATTTACTAAAACAAATATTAACAGAATAAATTTGCTACTTTAGCAGCACACAGTATTTCCAACTTAAAAAATAAAGTAAATTGTAAATTCAATGTAATATTTGATCATTTGGTTGTAAATAAATACGCTACTTACATATGTATGTATGTATGATAGTAAGTAGTTTATACAAAATATCAAATGCAATCAATCAGTAACTTAGTGAGGAAAATCGCATGCTAATAAATTGCGCAATTATTTTGAGTCTTAGATCGTTTTCTTTGAACTTTTGCTTGTATGAGTGAATGTACATATGTATATGAAGATTACACTAACTATAAGTTAGTTGAGCTTTATTATCATTATCACTAGTTTATAAATTAATTTTTTTTTTTTTTTATTTTTTTGTTTACAAAGTTAGCAATATTTTGGCGTTGTAGAAAAAGTATAAGATTATATAATGACTCATGTTAGAATTGTTTACAATACAAAATCGCATGCAATTTTCTAGTTAATATTGGTTTGAGATCAGAAACTATTGGAAGGTAATCATATTTATTTTTTTATAAAATTAATTATTTTTTGGTTTTCAAGCAAAAAAAAAAAAAAAGAGAAAATTAAAGTTTCGTTTGGATACTGAGCAAATGAGAGAAGGGAAGTAAATGAAACATACGACCGTTTCGAATATTAAAAGAGTTTTTGTCAAGTAGCTTAAAACCTTCTTGTTTTTTGATGTTCTTGAATTTTTCGCTGAAGAATATTTCTTAAGATAAAAAATGGTTGTTACCAAGGGTTGAATTCTTGATTTTAATTTTTCGTGAAAAAGTTTTTTTTTTTATTTTAAAATTGGGTTTTGTCATTTGAGTTGGTCAAAAAACCATAAGCCGTTTTGACATTGAAAATGGTAAAATAATTCTCAAAAGCATCATTGCTTTCTTGATGTGTAGATTAGGGTTGGTCATTTACACTCCCGCGGTCGCGAGTTATGAAACGCGCCATCATCGTCTCGCCGTGCAGTTGCTGATCTCTATGCGCTGGTTCGTTTGTAAAATAAATATGCAAGAGACCCAGTCGGAATCAACCGTGCAAAAACCGAACAAATATGCGTAAATGAGTTGCGCAATGCCAGTTGTGAAAATTTCAGGTCAAAGTCATTATTTCTGCAAAATTCAATTTTTTACGCATGTATTATTGACTTGTAAAAAAAAATGAGATACTAAAAAAATTCCTCTTGTGTGCATCATTGTTGTAAAAAAAGCTCATATTCATGGAAAAATAGTTTTAATTCTCGGAAAAGTACTTTTTGTTTATATTGATGAATTTTGAGTTTGAAAATTTTTTGTGTAGCCATGCGATGCAGTTCATTTAATTATTTATTTACATCAGTGATGCACGAATTTCTACTGGGTACGTTTAAAATTCTATACACATTTATACACATGTTTTTTTTTTCGTTGGAATTCCTACACACATTTATACACATACTAGCGCGAAATTTTTGTTGAGCTGACGTTGTGCTGCGCTGTCGACTTTTGGGCACCGCAGTTGGCCATCCCTAGTATAGATGATGCTACTAAAATAAGAGGGAAATTTCTGATCACGCCAACTTTTTTACATTTTATTTATTATTTAATTTCTTTCTTTCTTCCAAATATTTTTCAGTTTAACTGATTAATAACTTTGTCACGCATTTTCTTCGTCATTTGCCAGTTGTTGCTCAACATAAGTTTATTGACAGTAGCAAAGCATGTTAACAGTAAACAAACAATCTAAACATGAAGCAACATTTCAAAAACAAAGCTTTAACAGAGAAGAGTGCACAATTAGTATCTTCATACAGTCAATTTTCTATAAGTTGATAAAATTTAAATAACAAAAAAATTGCTTAAACCCGTCAAATGTTCGCCGTTTTGCTGCTTGAGAACGGTTTGAAAAAATTCACAGATGACATATGCTTACGCCGAATTGTATCTTCAATTGTGAAGACGTAAAGAATACTAAACTCTTTTGCATAAAGCATTATAAACTTAAGATTGCGATACCGAAACTTGTATCAAGAACATAATGAAAATTGCTTTACCAGACTTTAAATCTGCAAGAGAAAATAACATTGTCATCATTCATTCAAATACTTCACGAGACTCTATTTTTAAGCTTTGTCGCTTTATTGACCACTGAATTCTTTCTAAGTATATTGGCGCTTAAATAACAAAGTGTAAATAGCTGCTGTTTTATTTGATGATGATTTGGTTTCTTCAAATATTTCGCAGCTGAAGTAGAAATATGAAAATTCTTCAATTTTGTTTTACTGACCAAATTTAATAATTAAAACAAATTAAATAAAAATACTCCGAAAAAAATGCTTGAAACTTTTTTATTGGAATCTGGTCTAAAATTCAATTGGGTATTCTGAAAACACCTTTTCATATTATTGAAAATCCTGCAGTTTTTATGTGAAGTTTCTTAGTCTCGAAAAATCACAAAGTCCGGGATTGCCATACTGCAACTGCATTTCTTAATACAAGCACATGCTTGCCATATCTCTGTGATATGTTACTCATATCAACTTATAAGTAACGAGCTATTAGAAAAAAACAATTTGTAAACATAAACAATGCGGAAGCAGAGAAAATAGGTAAGATAATAATGTATGAAAACACGTTCACTTTCCGTCGAACACATTCGATTTCGATATAAGTTTCTTTATTATTTTAATAACTCTGATTATAATCAAATGTTTAGGGCATGTGCACTTTCTGTAAAATATCTTTAATTAAATAATAAGTTTTGATTATTTATTTTACGTTGTAATGCGAGCATAAGGTAGGAAACACTTGATATTTGAATTCAGTGAATATTGATTGTTTTAACCTAAGGCAAATGCCATTTTAAAGTGAAAGTAAAGCTTTTTTCTAATTACATGAAACATTTTTTTTTCACGTTGGATAATGAGCTTTTTTGATATTTATGTACAACATCGGTAGTATGTATAATTTAAATGTATTTTTTAGCTCTAGACTTTTTTGCTCACAAAATTTTGTATTTAGATCTTGTGTTTATTAAATTTTGATTCCAGCAAAGGAAATTTTTCCTCAGTAGTTCTGAATCAGAATTACAAAAATTCCATTTGGCATTATTTGAAAAGGTAAAAGTTAAATATAACAGTTATTTTGGATCGAGAAATTAAAAATCCAAGTAAACGATCAAAATAATTTTATTGGCATTCTTGCACTTACATATTATATTTTCGTTCATTTATGTAGATCTTTAGAAAACAACGATAACAATACAACAAATTTTATTATATTGATCATTAAATTACTGTTAATATTTTTTCCCTTGAAACTTTTCAAATGATCAGTGGATCGATAATTGATTAGATTTTAATTTGTTTTAAATTTCTTTTATTTTCAAATTAAAAAAACATAATTTACTTCTAATGAGTGTTAGCATTTGGTATTTTCCGCGATTATGCAGAATTTAGAGTCGAAATATAATTTTTGTGATTCGTATGAACTTTTTGCTCAATTGTTTTAAAATGATCGGCCATAAAAGCAAATGAAGAAAATAACATAGACAAAGAAAGCGAAAATTTACCTTTTAAAAATATTTGGCTATTTTACATTTTTGTTTTTGTTAATGACAATTTTATTTATTGGTGACCTAAGTCCCGAAATATTAAAAAGAAGATAAGAAAAGATCAACGTACGATTTTTATAGTAAAGAAAAATATATAATAATACATTGTGCCTAATATAAATTTTAGTATTTTAAAAACTAATAATAGATTATTGAATCTTAAGAAGTATTTATTTTAAAACATAACTTGAATAACCTGATTATAGCAGTATATATGTATGTATATAGGTCATTCTTTTGATAACTGTACACTTAGTTTTTTTTATCTTTTTGAGCATTTTTTTTTTGTAATGTTATTTTCAATTAATCTTAAGAATTTATCTGCATTCAAATCAAAATATCCCTCATAACTTTGGAAAATATCATATAATTCATACAATTAAACTGGTGCGCGTCTTCATAAGAAAAACTCATATTACCCAAAATTATGGCTGTAATTTCGATATGAAAGCAGATACATTCTTAGGATTGATTGAAGAATAACTTATAAAAAAAACAAAGAATTGTTATGCCAAAGATATTTTGAGAAATATTTTTATGAATTAAAAAATTAATGTATAAGCGAATTTATTTATGATTTCTTATTTTTTTCTATAAAATTAAAGCATTTTTAAGCAAAAAATATCCAATTTTTTACTCTATTCCCCATAGTTTTTGAGATATTTTGTTTCAAAAATTGTTCGAAAACGTCAAAAAGAACAAAGTGTGCAGTTATTAACAGAATGAACGATATGTACATATATTCGAAAATACTAGAGAACAAGTTGCATAGACAGTCCTATTCAAACAAACAGCAATTGTGGAGTAAAATATCGCAAAGTATATCTAAACGTTTAGTTTGGAAAGTATGCCTGGACTAAAGTTGGGTCAAGTAAATATTAATTTTTTTAAATAATTATGTAAAAATTTTTTATTTTTTTATGTGGTATGTACCAGCTGAATTGAAAAAAAAATTTAAGTACCCAATGCTTTTGACCACAACTGCACGTTATTTTTTAAATTTTATTTATCAAGAAGATCAGTTAAAAATATTGTTTCTGTAAGTTAACAAGTTTTCAAGTAAAAAAGATTTAACAATTTTACAAAAGATATACATATAATAGAAATATAAAACGAATAACGAACAGTCTAATTTATATGCACATATTGGAAATATTTTTTATAAATACTAAATAATTATTTTTTATTTGTACTAATTGTTTTAATTGTTCTATTTGCGCAGGTACGATATTTCGATAACACATGCGGTTTTATTTACCATCTGAATCCACATATGTTATTTGTTGATTTTAAATTTTATTGCATTCTAAATATGTACTTCTTTCTTTTAAATATCGATATGACAAAACAGGTAACAAGACTTTTTTTATCTTGCAATTTTCTGGTATTTCTGCTTTAATAAATTTTAAAATGCAGAAGCATTGATGACAAGGTCAGCTACCAGACTGTATGTTATTTTCCGAATTTCTTTTCGAGCTTAAAAAAACTAGAGTTTTTGATCTAAAAAAGTTACTACAGAGCACTAAAAAATTTTCTTTTTTTGAAAATATTGTGCAAGGGTTTATTTTTCAAACTATTTTACTTAATTTTTAAAATCTCACAAAATATTAAATTAAAAATTTCATATCAGTTTTTCTTAAGTCTACGATTTTTCGAGTAATAACAACGTAAATAGCGCTGTGGCACAAAAAACAAAAAAGCAAATGAAAATTTTCTGTAATTGTTTTTGAATAAAAAGATTATTCAAAAAATAAATTTTAAATACTCGTTGACGCACTTAAAAATAACGTTCAGATCTAAATTTTTTTTTTTTTTTTTGCGAACAAAAATATTGATGCAACCATCTTCACGGTTAAAGATATTTGGAAAATAATGGACAGTCTAATGTCTACTCATCTTTTGCATTTATTTTATTATTTTGCATTTCAAAAATTAACGTATATTTTTGCATCTATAATTATATATTTCAAGTTTTAAGATGGTACCGGTATTTTTCAAAAAATTTATTTTTTATTTATCACTTCTTGTTGCGGTGATTTTTCTGTTTTATCATTTTATATTCTTAACATAGAATCAAATGCGCATATATGAATGCTAATAATTTAATGAGGATGTTCTGCATCATATGTATATTCATTCATGCGTGGCAGAAAAACAATATCATAAAAACTTACCACAGTAGAGGTTTTAATTTTTCGAATAAATATCTAATCAGTTTGAAAAAAAAGTTATTTAGTTTAGGTAAGAGTGACATTCGGTATAAAAATCAACTCATTTGGACAGGAAGTCGTTGCTGCTCTTAGTGGTATCACATTGAATAACTTTAGGCAGATTCTTATAGAATGCTATTATGTATGTATGTGCCTATGCATATTTTTCTCATTCCTCAGCTGCAAGGTCATATGAAGTACTGAGATTCCGTATAGGCTCTTGATTTTAGTTGAACATTAACAAATATTTTTTTCATAATTTTTTGAAAACTCATCCAAAACAAATATTTAAATTTGTCTTGAAGCGACCTATGTATATAATTTTATTTATTTCATATTCTTTATTAGAGTTACACTCTAATCAAAACCCTAAAAATATCCGTTGCTTAAAATGTTGGACTATTTTAAGAACAAAATGCATACATATGACGACGATTTCGATATTTGTGATTCTCTAATCAATCGGGGGCCCAAACCAATCACCCATTTATCTATAATAAATCATTATTACAGATAACATCACAATTGTTCAATGACAATGACAATGACAAACGATTAGCATACAGGGCATAATTATGATAATGGGAGATTTAGTTGCTCAAATTGACAGCTAAACGATAATGGCTTCCTTTTTGTGGAATTCCTGCAATAAATACTCAATATTCATTTACAAACCCAGACATAAAGTTTCAATTTTGCAAATGCATAATCTGGCGTAGAAGACTATGGCTCTCATCATGTTCTAGTTTTGACTAAAAATAGACTACGAGTGATAGTTGGATGCCGACACGCAAAGATTCTGTACACACAAGTAAACGTTGGAACGCCTTACAGATCAAACCACTTGAAATATTTTCACCGAGCATATTCTTCTTTTTTATCTAAATCGATACATTTGTTTAAGTCAGCATACATATACGTAATTTTTGGATGTTATATTCATATGTCTAAAGTGTTTTCGCGCATATTACATACATACATCAATACGTAAAAGTTTATGGGGAAGGGAGCTTATCTTTCCAGGCAAAGTTTCTCAAGATTACTATCGATAAGTTTGGGTAATTTATTGTAGTTTTGAATTTAATTATCTGGTTTTTGATGAAAACAGAATAATTTTGCTACAGATTTACCACCAAGAATTCTGAATACACTACTGTGTTCTTTTCTATAAAAATAAAGCAATAACTCAGTTTCAAAAAATTAAGTCTCAAATAAATTAATTCGGCAAATTACTGAAGTAATTTACTGCTTAAATTTTTTGCTTTCTGAGTAATTAAGTGTTTATCTTGTTAGTATCTCAGACAATATTGTATTTATATACCCGAAGTTTAAATTATAGGAACAAGTTTCAGCGAATTAAAACTTGTAATTCGAAAGGCATGATTCGTTTTTCGATTTACATAATATATGTAGTAGCCAAAGATTGGATTGGAAAATTATATTATTATATTCTAAGTTATTCCAGAAAAGAGTTTGTTTCTTGATAGAATTAACAAATAGACAACACTTGGCTATATGTATTTCTTAAACAAATGTTTGCAGCATTAGATGCGGGAAGGTCGAATATGTATTTTAAGCATCACAAGAGGCGGCTTTTCATTAATTGTTGAGAAAATGTTAAAATGAATTTTGAACATCACCAAAGACGGCTCAGATATCGGCAATGCCTTTTTTGATTGCACTTTTCGAAATTTTGAGCGCTTCAGGGAGCGCCATCTTATATTATGTAGATGTCCATTTTATACGTATTCACTTGATGGGTGTTAAAAACTTTTTTTTTTATTACAAAAAACAAACAAAAAATAAGTCTTTTATTAACATAAGTTCTCTTGAATGAAACTATATTTTTTAATTGCAAACTTTGATTCGACAAAAAAAAAATAATTTCTTATGCCATGAAATCGAATTTGGAAATCGATTTCAAGTTTAAATTCTTTGGAATTATAGTTTTTGGAAAATTTACTCAGGTTTTTATTAAAATCTGAGTATCAAAAGTTTACTATTAAATACATCGAATTTCATTTTCTTTGAAACCTACTCTGGCCAAACCCTTGAACGGTAAATTCCAAAGAGTTAACGCAAATTGAAAGTAAGAATAAATTTATTTGTTCAAATTGAAATATTTTTCTTATTTACATATAAATTGTTTTTATCTTTCAATACTTACCACAAATACTACAAAATTTAATGTTTACTAAGAATGTTTTATGATCTTTGAAATATTGTGGTTTTTTCCGCTAACAGAGATGATGACTTCACGTCTAAGCCAAGATTTTGCGGTTTTTCAACACGAAGAACACTTTGGTAAACAAACTCACAAATGGCACTTGAAGAGTGTTATTTCAAATGTAACAATAATTTTATTTCTTTTTAATATTTGCTTATTGAAACAGCTTAATATTCAATATCAAAACAGCAAAATGACAACGAAGGTAAAGCAAAAAATCCGGTTTCACTTTTTTTTTTTTTTCTTTTATTTTAATATTCAATAAAACGCGTTTTACATTACAAAAACAAAAACAAAGTCGAATTATTGAAGTAAAAAAAAAGAAACAACAAAAACACTGACTGCGGCCGCGCGGCGTTGCGTCAATTTACATTTGCAAAACTGCAACACGCAAACAAACGCACATAGACGAAAGCAGAGAAGACAAGAAATAAAACGCGTGCCATCAACTTGAAAGCTGCGGAAGATCAGAGCGATTCAAGCATTTGAGTTGTTCCACTGACTTTATTTGTAAAACGACACAAAAATAAAAAAACAAAAAAAAAACAAAAGTTAAAACAAGAAAATTCACACAAAAACAACAACAATGATATTAAATAGTTAACTCCAAAATTGGCACAAATAAAAGTAAAATGCACTAACTGATATGTATATCTTCCGATGTTGTTGTTGTTGTTAACAGTCACTGTACGATTAACTGGTGTTGTTGCTTCAGTGCTTTGCAATTTTTTAAGCTTTGTTTTTTCACACGTTCATCACTCGGCTTTTGAATTCTCTCAGTGTTTTATTTATTTCCATTAACCACAACCACAACCGTCGACTTTGCCTGTTTAAACTCAACTGAATTCTACTTGGAAGCGATCAACGTAAAAATCATCATTAAAATCGCTTTGAGCCCGTCGTCGTCGTCGTCTAGTTGAGCGAAAATGATCGATGGTTCAATAGTCGGCTTAAAACGAAGTGTTGACCGTCGTGTTGCCAGTCTCTGTTGCTTATTGGTTAATAAAGGTCGAAGATTCCCAATGTTGCAGAAACTCTGCAAACATTGTTAGAAGAATGTTGATGAGGCTGTTAATTTACATATGTATGTATGTAAATAAATGTTGCTAAGTTGGTAAATGTTGATAGCATATGAGTTAAACTTGTCATAATGTTGTTTACATACTTTAACTTCCTGAGCCACAATTTTAATGCACTTTTTAATGTTTTATATATATGGCATGTTTCACGTTAACCGGATCGCCTGTGGGCCCAAAATTCGTGTGGTGAATTTGTTACGGGTCCTGCACCAAAATCTTCTTCAGCGTCAAGTAAAATTTTTGTTAAATATTGAAAATAAAAAATGTAAATTAATTAAAAAAATATGATTTTATGAAAATCAAAAATTTTTTTATGGTCTGAATGTTTGGTTTGGATGATTTAGAATATTTTTGGATTACAGAAATTTTCTGAGAATTTTTAGTTTTTTTCCATTAACAAGTAATAGCTAGCAGGTCCCACAAATTACTAGAACAGCCGCTTCGGAGACTATGTGGTACGCCACTTTTTCCGTCTTTTCACCTCCTACATGCCCGCTCATGAATCCAAACTATTGCAAAGCCACTGCAAAGATCGGAGGTGGACATCTAATGGACAGCATTTGCTTCTTTGGTCATGTGATTGGACCAACTCATAAGATTGATGAAATTATTGATCGCTCCATGTACGTTGACATACTAAGTGATGTGATGCTGCCATATACCGATAAAGGGATGCCACTTAAGTGGAGGTTCCAACAGGACAACGATCAAAAATTACCTCTTAAGTTTTTAAGGCGTGGATTAGAGCAATAGAATTGAAATTCTTAGTTGGCCTTCCCTGACCTTAATCCTATTGAGAACTTGTGGGAGATCGTTAACATGAAAATCAAGAGAGAAAATTGCAAAACCACGGCGGATCTGTTTCGATCCTTGAAAATAATTTGGGAAGGGATATCGCAGGATATCATTAATAATGTAGTTTCCTCTATACCAAAGATATGTGCTTGTGTTTTCCAGAATAAAGGGTTTGCAACAAAGTACTAATTTTAAAAATTTTTATTTACCATAAAAATGGGGTGCTTTAGTTAAGTTTTTTGGCTTAAAATGTTCCTTTGATAACAACTTTTTATTTATGAGACGCTGAATTTTTAAAATTTCTGTCTGTCAATAATAAAGGTATAAATACATATATATAATAAATTCACAACATGGTTCAAAAACGTCGTTTTCACAAAAAATTTATGATTTGAAAAAAAAAATGCACTGAGGGGGTGCTTTTGCCACTGCTGTATCTCTTTGTTGTCACCATTAGAAATTTCCGTATGCTCTGCCTTAGCTCACCGATATTCGCCATAAGCTTACTAAGCATGACCATTATTTTAACCTCAGACACTAATGATATTGTCTGGAATGACGGTGAGGTGAGGTGCAACCAAATTTCAATATTTTAGATTTTTTTTAGCTTATTGGGTGAAATGAATAAATTAAGGAAATCTAATAGCATTTTCTCTGATATTACCATATTTCAATATAAATGTATGCATGTATATCACATCGGCCATTTTATGGTATGTGCTTGAAATGTCTTTGTTTAATAATAAAATATATAAAGATACGAAACACATATGGCGATCGTGTAGCCACTCAATGAAATAGAAATATTAAGTTCAATATAGGAAGTATGTTTATTATTGTTTCTTTTTTTTCAATTTAAGTTTTGTTTTCACAGTACTAAGTTTTTTTTTTTTGTACAAATCCATGTTTAATCCATGTGATTCTGTTGTGATCGCTTAGAACGCCGCTACAGTTCGTTGCTTCCGAAACCCTTTATAATTGTCGAAAAAACAGCATCATCATTAAAACAACAGCAATTATTATATTTTTATTGCTATTTTATGATTTGTTTTTTCGGTTTACTAAGCTTTTTTATATATTATTTTAATAATACTTCGGTATAAAACTTTTTTTTCCCATTTATCTTAATTACATGGCCATTGTATCAGGTTTTGGTTCTGCAAAATTAATTTTGATTAGAGATATAAAAACAAGAAACCCGATATGAAATATAATATCATTACTTTTAATTTTTATGCGACAACTTTGTATATATTCGTGTGTGAAAAGAATTAATAGAAAGCTATAATTTTATAAATTAAATCTTAATACGAAAAGTATCAAAGTTTAATTTTTTAATTAAAATATTTCCGCATCTAACTGCTAATAATGAAAGGGTTGCAACGTCAGGTTTAACTACATACAGTATATAATAAAAATAAATATAGTTTATGCTTGATTGATTTTTATAAACGCAATAATCTATTGCAAAATACATCCTATATAAGTTTAAAAAAACTTTGAGTGCTTTTTCATTTTGATATTCTAAATAGATAGATCCAAAAAATAACCCTTAATTTGTTGTTTTTTTTTTTTTTGTTTTTAGAGACCGAAAGTCGGTAAAAAATTTTAGCTTTTTTGTCGCAAAACCGTAATTTACGAAAAAAAAATTGTTGACACACAAATTGAAAAATATAAACTTTCCACAAAAAAATAATTTTTCTTTGTAATACAAACAGAAGCGCCGAAAAATTTCTATAAAATTTGAATTTCCAGTATATTGGCATAAAACTAAAATTTTAATCCAACTGAAGAATACTTTCAGGATACAATAAGTACAAACAAATGAAGTTATCAACATAAAATCAGCTTTGAGGAATTTTTCCGAAGTCATAACTTAATATTCCTGTTATCGAAATTTTTATTTTTTTTTTTATATAAAACAGATAATTTTCTTACAACTCTTCACAGATAAGGAACCGACTCTACTCATTCGTAAGCAGTTAAGCTGCTTATTAACTTATAGCTTAAGAAATAATTCACATCACGTTTGTTTTGATTGACAAATTGTTGTGTTAAGAATTTATACGATTTATGTTAACTTTGTCGTCAGCAGCCGCTTATTCCTGCAATATTAAAGTCTTAAATTGTAAGGCGGATTATTTGGGTTTTTTTGTTTATCATACTAGCAAAAAAAAAACACATTTAAATTTAAACTGAATTTAAATTTATAACTTTAATTACTCAGTCTGAACCAGTTTTATTTATTTAATTGTATTCGTATTGGAGAAAAACTGCATACGTATTTTATCCAGATAGCAAGCGTCGCAGCTATGTAAATAATCTTGATCTTAACAAATGTTGTTCTTTAATAAAAATGTGTGTTCTACACTGAGAAACCATTGTTTGAATATAACAAATGTATATTTGATATAGAGCAATTAAATATTTATTTGTGTCAAACATATTATACATATTTGAATGAAATAGTGTTAGTTGTTGATTGAAACATTTATTGTTTGACTCATTGTCAGTTAAATATTTAATTGCTATTTATCAAACATACATTTGTTAAATTCAAACAAATCGTTCTCACAGTGTATGGAACTTTTAAGCTGCTGAGTACAGTGCCGGACTTAGGGCAGCAGCGGATTAAGATATCGTCGGGCTCGGCGCCAATGACTCGTATTCGGTCCTTTCTCTAAAAACTTAAAAATTTATTTGAGAATCTGTTAGTTTCCGCTGTATTTAAGATGATTAAGAAAGAAAAATAACTCATTTTTGAGTTTACATATGCAACAAACAAGTTTTTAGCTGTTCATCCTCTAAAAAGTGTATTCCAAATCTCAACTCAGTATATTCCCAAAAAAAAAAAAACTCAAATACCCATCACTGACTGATACTAAAGGAGTTTGGGACCAAAATTACTATGAAAATTTGCTAGTGCATTTGGTTTCATCAGCACATAATCAAATTATTAATCGCATTCTAAAATAATTTAAAAGCCTAATATATTAATACAAAATAAATTAAAATTAATAAGTTTGTTTAGATGATATTTCAAACTTTCATAATAAGCAAAATACAATAAGATAAGACGCATTTCAAAATTAAATTTACTGTTGTTCAGTTTAATTGTTATTGATTTATTCTCTGACGTTATAAAATAAACCGGTTAGAAACAGTCAATAATAATAATAATTGTTTTAGAGTCTGCTTTAAAATAGTATTATTGCCCTTTTGATTCTAATGATAAACCATTTCAGCGTTACGTTATGAATTCAAAATGTAAATTTATTAATTTAAATGACAGCAAAAATTTTCCGAAAATGCAATATTGAATATTTTATTTTAAATGAATTTCACTACTTGCAGTTATGTATCAAAAATAGTTTATTAAATGCTATTCCATTTAAAGTACAATTTTTGTATTTTCCAAATATGTCTTAACAAATATTTGCCAAAATAAACAAGCTATATAATCATAAACTAAAAGCGTACATATAGAAAATTATAAAATTTAACACTTATAAAACTTTTTACAGTTGAAAATAACGTCTGTTATTAAGATTTATTAAGATATATTATTTAATACAAATATTTTTGAAAATTCGCCACTGGCTCAAAAAATTTAATTTTTGATACAATTAATAAAAATGCTGATAAATCATAACAAAAAATAACTGGGTAAAACGTTGAGATTTGTGCTCTGATTTCACTGTTCTAACAAATGTTTGTACTCTGCCAAGATTTGTTCCTCCTGTATCAGCGGTAAATCTAGGTAGTCATTTTCATTTTCTGTTATGTCTTCATTGAAACGTTTATACGCATTCAACGATTCCATTTCTGCTTTAGCTTTTTCCATTATTTTGCCTACAAGCGATGCTGCTCCAGTTGATGTGGAAGCACCTGATGAAGCGGTCGCAGCACTTTCTGCCATGCGTTCCATTGTTTTACGCAATTCCTCTTCATTTCCAAAAGTTTTCACCAGAAAATCAATTGAGTTCTCAATATTATTGTGCATTGTTTCCAGTGCAACACGTGCCATTTCTTCATTGAAGCCAAGTTCTATAAGCTGAATGAAAATTTTGAGAAATACATAAAATTTATAGTAGTTTTCTTATCATTTTAAAATGTATTTTTTGATTAAAATTTTTTAAGAAACTCATAGTAATTTTTGAGATAAATGAAAGTGGTAAGTAAAAATGTAGAAATGTAGAAAAAAATGCAGAAACAATAAATAAAAAAAGTTTTACAAAAATATCACCAACCTGTTCAAGTAGAGTATTATCAACGCTTTTTGCCGGTGGCAAATTCTGACTCAACTCATCGGAACGGGATTGCAGCATATCCAGCTGCAAAAGAAAATATATGACATGAAATTTGGCATCAATAATCGAAATATATTTCTCAATTTTCAGCTTACTGCTTGAGGTACATTATTTTTGGTTTTTTTTAGTGCAGCCACAACTAAGTTACGCTCAAAGCCCATCTCCATCAGCGTAGTTACACTACGTGGATTTACCCAATCTTTATCGTTCTTTGAGTCTTGTGTCAATTTTTTATTAATCTTACGCTCGTTCTCGGAACGTGCGCGTGCTTCCTTTTTCTTATCTTTACGTTCATGAATAAAATTTATGGCTTGTTCCAAGTTACCGCTACATGCACGCAATCCTAGACGAGCTTCAAATGGTTCATAGCCCATTTCAACTAGAGTAGCAACATCGATATCATCTACCTTTAACTCTCGCAACTCTGATGCTGCTATTTCTAGTTTTTCATAAGCTTCATTACGTCGATTTTGATGAAACATTACAACACCTTGCAGCAAATGCAATCGCATGAGAAGCGCACGTTCAGGACAGGCATTACCTTTGAGCGCAATCAGACGATTCATATTCTCACCATAGCTACGGCGAAAACTTTTCTCACATACTTCTAAACGTCGCTGTGCATCTGGCAGTTGGGTGACATTCTAAAAATAAGTTAGAACATTATATAAATTGCATTGAAACTTTTTTTTATCATAAATTACTTTTAAACACAAGTAACACCATACAATATCCAAGTTGACGAGTGCATAATTATCGACGGACTCGAGAAATTTGGAGTTGCATGTGGTGAATTTCTCATCAGCTTCAAGCAGCAAAATCAATGCTTCATCATATTCTTGACGTTTCATTGCTGCACGCGCTTTCTCACAATAACCCATGGCCATGAGTAGTGCACGATTTTCAATTGGTGGCAGGAAGACTGGATTGCCGTCTTGATCTTCCATCTGCAAAAACGTTGAAAAGTTTTTTAATTTTATATTTTATAGAAGATAAATTAAATACAGACTTCAAATAGTTGCCTGTTAGAATCCACAATTGCTTCCACATCGAACTTAATTTTTCTTATGCGATCATACATTGCCTCCTTTGAGGTAGATTGTGTTTTGTCTAATTGACTTACAATTACCATGAGTTGTTGATTGTTTTTGATACCTATTAAGTTTGATATATAAGTAGAAGAATAATATATTATTAAGATTTTATATAACTATATATGTATAAGAATAGTTTTAAGCTAAGAACTCGTAAAAGATTTAAAATCAAATATAGTTGTCGACATAGTTCATCAAAGGAAAGGGAGGGATTCCAGAACAGTTGTATTGATTTAATTAACAATTGAAAAAAATTGAATTTGAGAAACTTTTAATGGCAAATTAAACTTTAGAAGCATTACCAGTACCTAACGAATGGGGTCGATATTAAGACAAATCTTTCTTGGATTTGATTTGGAATGTAAAATTTGAACACTTTAAAATTTAAAGTTTAAATATTATTACACGAGAGCTTTTCGCTTCTGGAAGCATGATTTTTTGAGATTTCGATGTCGCTAATGTATTTAAAATTAAAATTACCCTGCGCGTCCAATGTTCTCTGTGGATCGATAATCTTTCCAGCGGAAATGCATTTAACTTGATTTGCATCAGTTAAATTTAACTTATCAGCAATGATTCCCTGCAAATCCTCGCCTAAAGCACTCAGTGAACACTTAATTTCAAGTACATTTTGAGTACCTTGTTCGTTGTTGATGCGACGGACGCTGAACGTAGCGCGGCCTAAAACAAATGTTTAGCTAAATGAAAATATATGTGTATATCTATATATTATTGAATTAACCAGTTTGTTCATATTCCTTTCGAGCAGCCAACTTTCGCAAGGCGCCATCCTGTAGCTCCGACAGCGCTAGTTTACAAGTCGATGCAGAAAAGCCTAAGCTTTTACTGAATTCCTGTGCCAGAGTCTAAATTGTGAAAGAATTGTAAAAAGAAAATCAGTAGCTAGAATATGTGTTGTTCTGAAAATTATATTGGGTGCACTCACATCAATTTCTGATTCCACACTGCCAATGCCGGTGAAGTAATAGGGCTCCAGCCAGAGCTTAATGGAAAGTTCTTGTAAGCGTGCCCGAACTTGAATTATGATATTGTCAATTTGCGACATAGTCACGGTCTGAGTTTCACCTATGCTCCCTGAGGAAAAACTGCGGAATTGTCGTTGTTTTCCTGGTGTTTTTGTTTTTCAGTATTTAAATAAGCAAAATATGTGCTAATGTTATATGTAAGTGCCACGAACACGACTTGATATTACAATTAGAAAAATAAAATGCTTGGATTATTTTGTGCTATGTGAAAAATCAC
Source organism: Meiosimyza platycephala (assembly GCA_963662105.1). Classification (NCBI taxonomy): domain Eukaryota; kingdom Metazoa; phylum Arthropoda; class Insecta; order Diptera; family Lauxaniidae; genus Meiosimyza; species Meiosimyza platycephala. Next base: position 24,634,280 of record OY759208.1, read on the forward strand.
AAATTGTTGTTAAAGATTCGTTTCAGAACTAATTTGACAGCGTCAATGACATCGGCAAAATTTGTTGTAATTCTTGCTGCACACACAACTTCGCTTTGTTTCGCTTTTCTTTTGTATAAATTTTATAGATAAAATTTTTATTTTATTTTTTTAAAATCATTCACACTACAGCTTTCACACTACGAATTTAATATGAAAACAGAGACAACAATATAAACAAATAAAATGACGTTGAAAAGAAAACCGAAAAACAGCTGATTTCATTGTTCATTAAAATTGCGTCGGTAAGACAGTATAAACAAGTGTACAGTACAAACTAAGAGACTTTCAATTAAATTTTTTAAACGTGTTATGAGCGGCCTTTAGTTGCTGCTAAAAAAATTGATAAGGTAGCGATAAAATGAATTGAGCCGTGACTTGTTTATCGATTTCGAAAAGCGAAAATACTGCTGAGTAAATCAGGTCGCAACTCAATGCTTTCCCTGCTCAATTTCACTGTTCTACCAATCTGTAGTGTTAGGTCTAGTAAGATATACATTTCTGGTCACTATTCGAAATAGATTAGCTAAGACTCCATGCCTTTTAAAAGCCTACACATTTGTCGATTTTGTCGGAATAATTTTGTAGAATTAATTGTATGGAAAACAGAGATTGTATTTTTGGTACATTTGTACTTTTTAAGTACATTTGAGAAAAATCGGCGTCAGGACATACGACAAGTTTTTAGTACATTCTGTACTAATATTTTCAGCACATTTGGCATAGTTTTAGTACATATGGGATATATACATACATATGTACATTTATTTTTTTCAACCTTTTTTTTTGCATTTTATTTTAGTTTACATCGCTTCGTTTTAGAAATTTAATTCGTTTTTTCATTCAAAATTTAGATTTTAAAATCAATTTGTTTTCGATACTTTGTCTAAAAACATTCAAACGTGTTTCTCGAAAAAGTTTTTGAGGACTTATTTTCGAAAATACGAGTTTTTGAAAATCACAAAATTTAAAAATACATGAACATTCGGACGCTTGTATTTCAAAATGTACACGTCAGAGAGAAAACCCGATTGAACATAAAAGTTAGCATTATACTTTTTTTTCTAATTGTTATATTGAAAATTTTCTTCTCTTAAGTTATAAGCAAAAATTTTGCGATTTAAAAATTAAAATCGGAAATTTTCGTAAAACGGTATGTTTAATTTTATTGATTTTTTTTTAGAGAGAAACTAAAATCTTAGCAATCATTTTGCAATTTAGTTTAGAGTGGGCCGAGCCGTGGTTCTCTAGATATGAATGTTTCTATATCGCCACGCGCAAAAATTAACTAACAAAATCAAAGAGTCAATTCAACTATGAGCGGTGCATTTACCGTTATCCATTTGTATTACTGTACAAAAATCGAATGCCATCACTGAATAGCACTAGTGTATAGTAATTTGTAGGTCATATTCCACTTTGACAGCATGGAACTTGATTTTAATGAAAATAGAACGTAGCAAATGAAAGTTATAAAACGCAATGCAACACTGCTTTCAACGTTTTTACTGACTTTTTGCTTAAACACCTGCCACTTTCCAACACATGGAAAGAACGTCGAACCACATGAACAGACAATAAACAACAGGGGTTGTTTACGTTTTCAACGAAATATTCAAGTTGACACCGCTTTTGCTTTTATAATGCTTGACAGTACATATTTCAAAATCAAGTGACAAGAATGTAAAAAAAGCTTTGAAAAAAAAATTAATAAAAAAAATTCAAACCGAAAAATTGTTTTCGTGTAACATAAAAAATTGCAAACGAATAAATTAGATTAAGTGTAATCAATCGTTGTGGTTAAACTTAATAATATTACATTAAAAGTTGCACTAAATAATTTCAAATTAAAAAAGTGTAAAAGAAATTAAAAGAAATTAAAAAAATTTACTAAATGGAATCGGAAACTAAAATTAATTTAAGTGATCTAAGTAAAATTCCGCCAAAAGAGTTTGAAAAAAACTTTCGTGAATGGCTTGACCGTGACGATGTGGCGCGTTCACTGCAGGCTCAGCTGCGTATGGATTTGATAAAAAATTTCAATAAAACTGCTTTAGGTGAGCAAAAAAATGCACATAAATCATACGATTATGTTGTAAAACACGTAATGTTTGGAAACAAATGTTTGTTTACATATTTGTTAGCATTTATTGTCCGTTGGCCTGGTAACCACTCAGTCGATAGAATGGTTTTGCGATGCCTTTCCTAACGAACATTTAATAAGTACACTAAGCATCAAAAGGTGGGTAAAAGGTTTAGCAAATTGTACGCTACAAAGAAGGTTAGGGTATGGTCGATTTATTGGGAATGAAGTCAAGATCATTTGCTTTCAAACGTTACGTAACGGATATCAGCATAGCCGGCTTTAGGTAGCGTGAGACCCTGTGCAACCATTAGATGCGAGTGCCTGAATATTAAAAAACAGCTGTTTTGGTTATATTTTTTCCGTTTTAATACAACTGCAAATCGCTTTGTTCTTGATCTTCTATCATCTTCTTTTGTTTTGTTGCTTTTCAGGACGTCAAATACTTTCGCAGGCTACATCAACTAACAAGCCGTATGGCGCCAATGCTACGCAACGTTTAACACTTTCACCTATGGTATTGGCACTGAACACACTTGTGGCTGAATTTCTTTATGCCGAAAACTGTCACTTTTCGCTCTCTGTCTTTTGTACTGAAATACCATTTCGCAATACCATACCAGATTTTGAAAATTCACAATATTTTCGTTTTACTGAATTCGAAATATGTGAAATTTTAGAAGCTGTATCCGGTACGGCGAAATATGAAAAAGATTTAAAAAACCAAATTGTCAAGGAATATGAAACAAATGCTCGTTCATCACTGTTGCTGCTGATATTAAAGCATATCATTAATTTGACAATCACAGAACAGAGGGATAAAACTGAAAAGCCACCACCATTACCATTACCAGTAATTCAAAAAACATCACAGCTATCAGAATCACTGCCGTTTAGTGAAAAGAAAAAACCATCAAGTTCCGAAGTGAAAACAAAAAAAAGCACTAACAATTTACGTTGCGTTAATAAATATTTAATTGCACTTTCCAATAAATTGCAATGTATGTCAAGGCAGCTTTATCTATTGCAACAACAGCAAAAACCTGATCCAAAGACATTGCCACGCCCACGTCAGTTAAAAACATCATCACAGCATAGTTTCAGGAATTTAAATCGTAGTTTAGAAATTATCACGGGGAATCTAAAAAATATGGCGCTTGCTAAACGTAAAAATAAACGTTTCGGAGTTATTGTTACGGCCATTGAAACGATGTCAAATCAATTTGAAAAATGCGCTATCAATTTCGAGAAAATTTTTAAGAATCTTGTAGATAATGAAAAGTCTCTGAAAAGGGAAATTTCAACATCAATGCCAGAAATGTCTTACACAGAATGGATCAATGATTTACGTGCCTCTGAACATGGTCAGAAATTTTTAGATAAAGTTTGTATTCGATTTGATTTTTGAAGTATTTTGATTCATAAATGATACCATTTCAGGTTGAAAATTCTTTACGTAAGGCATTGAATAGACAAAAAAAATTGCTTGCTCAGGAAATCGAAACAAAACTGTGTCATCAAAAGGAGTTACTTAAGATACGTTATAAACAAAAATTAATGAAGGTATGTTTATGACTTTTCAAGAGACTAAATCAAATCGTATGATAAAATTTTTTTTTACTGGTCAGCATCTACCTAAGCGTGATCCTTCACTAGAGTTTGATAAATTAAATGATAGTGTTGAAAAACAATTGGAACAATTCGAATTGAAACATTGTGAAATGATTCAAAGATTCCACGACCAAGAGCAAAATAATGTTCGTTGTGCTGTGCCGAGTAAAATTATGCCAGTAACTATGGTAGAAATAAAACCCAATCAAATGAAGACTAAGTCTACAACAACAACAGCAACAAAACCCACTGATGCTTTGGTGATAACATTGAAGGTTTGTTTCACTCATTTAAGTATATTAGAGCCAAAAGGAATTAAAAGTTTTTAGACCTTATTTCAAATACATTCTTCTCAAATTCCAACATCAAAAATATTTGAGTTGCGAAACGAAAAATTGCCTGACACCTTTGTTCAAGAAAACATACGTAAATGTAGTTTGTAATATCTATCCAATAGTGTATTATTTTTTTCTAAATTTTAAATTAACACTCAGGGAATGCCTCTTTAAATTCAATGCATCGTGTAAGTTTATAAGAAAAGTTTATGGTTGTTTTTTTTTTTTGTTTTTAACGAGCTTATCAATCTTTTTTTTTTAATTTTCCAGAACCATGAGCAAAAATCTACTTCACTATCGCCTATCGTGTCACCGAAACAATCTTTCAAGCCAACACTACTACTAAAATCACCACCAAAGCAAGAGGCCAGCAAAGCAAAACTACCACTTAGTGCACGAAGTCATGCATTGAAGGCGGCAGCACAAAGCAATCTTGATGAAATGATACTGCGTATAGCCGCCGATGAACGTAAAGTGGACAATATAGTCTTTGATGCTAAGTAATAAAACGATATTAAAATTAAAAAAAAAAAAAAATAATACAAAACATAATTTTTCATAGGTTACGTTTACAAAAGCTGGAGATAGAAAGTAATCAGTTGGAGCAAAACTTCCATCAATATTTGGAAAGACAACAAAAGCAAAAACAAATCTGTCGTGAGGCATCTGCAACAATGTGGAATAACTATTTGCTGGAAAAAAATAAAATCGAAAATAAATACGAAATGCTACGACACGCTACAAAAAGTGTGCCCCAATTAGAATCAAATGTTTACAATCATCAGGACTCTGACAGGGAATACGAGAAATTCATGCACGAAATGAATGCAAAGAGAACCGATATGTCCTTTATAGAAACAAGTAAAAATGATAACATTAGCAGCTCACCTAATTGTAAAAATCCTATACTGGAAGCCAAGGCGAAACTCTTCCAATCGGACAAATCAGTCCACAAAGCCAAAGAAACGAAAAAGCATATCGATAAAAAGCAGACTTATGCGCACTTGAATAATGTAACAGAAGATCTAATTTATACGGTTGAGCATGATAGTCTTGGATTGAGTCACAAATTAATAACTTTGGGCGAAAGTCAGAAAGGTCGCAAGCGCACAAAAGCTCTTGATAGTAAGACAGCAAGAATCAAGCTATTTGAAGCAAATGTGTTAAACAAGGACAGCTACAAAAGTGGTCCTTATGATTCTGAGACTGAAGTAACTGGAGTGGAATCTAACGATAGTCATTTGAGCACAAGTGATACTGAAACAAATGTATTGTTAGCACCGCTTAGCAGTTCCAGAGTCCAAGGAAAAATACAAACAATAGATGATGAATTAAACCGAAAAACGCAAGAGCATCTACAAAAAATAAGTTCCAGACCACGACTCAAACCATGGACAACAACAACAACACCAAAGAGCTCAGATCATAAAATGATGCAAACACTTTTTGCTGGACGCGACAATGTTGGTGATTTCGATGAACGGAATTTCAATAAAGAAGGTGCTCTTAAAGGTGCGAATAAAGACAGCCTTTGGGATGAAGAAAAACCATCAACAAGTAAAATTCATCAGCCGCCACCAAACACACCAACAAAAACGTCAACAACAATGGTGTTGCAACAATCGATGGCTAAAATGAATAGACTTTTTCAAAATGAACAGCAGCGGCGGCGACAAATAAAGAAACAGCACAAGATGAAGGAACAAAAGCAACAGCAGCTACAAATGTTGATGCAGTTACAACAAAAACAACAGCAGACGCTAGAAAGGATAAGCGTGAGAAAAGCTAAAGGAACAACAACAATTGACACAACACCAATAACAATAACAACAGCAACAAACACTTCAACTATGCTGTTTGAACAGGACCCCAAACGCATTGTCGATGACAATGCTGTTGCTGGTGTAGAAAAAAAGCTGGAAACTCTTAAGTCTTCAACATCAGTAGCAGCAGCTGCAGCGACATCAGCGTTGGCAACAAATGGTGGTAAAAGTAAAAGTGAAACTGGAAATAAAATTGATGTAAAGAAAAGTGCAGCAGAAATACTAACTGAAACGGTGGCAACACTCACTTCATGGAGCACATCATTGATAAATGAGGGAGCAACAGAACAAACACTGAATTCGCCGTCAACAATAACAATTAAAGCACAAACGACAGAAATAACAGCAATATCTCCACAAAATGCACAATCGGACAATTGCTATGAAGTTAAACCTTTAAACGCTGGCAATAAAAATCAATTTAATGCGATTAATCAACAGCAACGGCAACAAGAACGAGAACAACAGAGGGAGAAACAGCAGCAACATCGCCAGCAACAACCACAAGAGCAACATAGCGATAAGCAGCAGGCAGAACAACATCAAGATCTAGAAGAAAAATTATCATTGCATCCTGTTGCTCCATTGCAAGAAGATACCTCAAGCCTGCAAAGGGCAATTGAAGATGTTGCCGATGGCGATGGTATTGTTGCTGCTAGTAATTCTCCTTTAACTACTGTTGCTACTAGTCAACTTGATGTTGATATTGGTGTCGGTTTAGATATTGAAGCTGATGCCGATGATTTTGATGATTTACTGCTTGCTCCCTTTAGCGGTAGCACCATGTCTATGTCAAGTTTATTGGCATTTCAATTTTCCACCGGCTTTACGAGGCCGCACGGTAGTGGTGGTGATGATGGCGTTGGAAATCTAAATGAAGAGGGCAATGAATTTTGGGCGTAATTAAGTTGAAAATATCATGTCAGGCGATAAAAGTGATTTTTATATTCGTGTACTAAAATAAAGATAATTATATTCAATATTTTTTGACGAATTAAAACTCGATCGATCTTGTGACTAAAATTCGCTTAGTTTTTATTTGTTATTTTACATTTTCTCATCTTTGCTTAGTTCTACGGCTAATTATAATTACACATATAAATACGTAGAATGGGTTTTTTTTCTCTCTCTACTATTTAATAATTTTTAACAAATCGTTAGTACAATTTATTAAATAAAAATTTATAATGGATATCATCACTTGGCACAAAACCCATGTTAATTTATATTCCTTATAATGACACACCTCGTTTATTAAAATTTTTTCATGTAAAATATTCACTAAACTGTGTATGCTGTTCGGAAAAGCCGAGTATTGGCTTAAAAGTCGCTGATGATTCCACTTAGCAGTGGATGAAACTAGCTTTAACCCTTTTTTGCTATTTACTTTTTTGTTTTTGTAATTTTGTTAGTGTTACCACATACTGTACGGAACAGTAAGCTCAGTAAAATAATTATTCATCTAATTTTTATAGAATGACGTTCTGATTCCAAAATGCTTTTTCATGCTTTTAAATAAGTCGAAAGAATTAATTCAAATACAAATTACATAGAATACAAATTATAGATGCAGATTAATTGTACGTAGATAAAATTCCTCTACCAAACTCTTAAACTTAACTTTAGGGTCTACTTAACATATTTTCCATTTATGTCTCTTTTTTTTTGATTTAGTTTTTGGCAGTGTTCCTCTTTTTTTTGCATCATTTTTTGTAACCCCATTATTTTAAACTCTTTATGCCGAACATAAGAATCCATGTTATGCTAATAAATTGCTCACTAAGGAGAATACATTCATCAATTTCTGTGCATCAAATATTCAAATTTTTCCGTAACGTAAAAGGAAGAGCCATTTCTCCATTGAAAAGGAGGGGGAAAAAAACCAACTTCGTAACTGCACCGTAATCTGTTGTACGATTTTTCTTGCAATTTTTTACCCACGCGTTTCATGCTCCAAATTCTAAACCGCAGTTCCATTAATCAAATCGTAGTGTTCTGCGCTTCTGATACCCCCACCAAGGCCAATTCCAATGCAAGGATTGCCACCAAAAAGTGATGCATGAGAACGTCGACGTTCACGTTCGATTTCGTCCAAATCGAAAGCATCACCAATAACAGCGCTGGCGCGTCGCTGTTCATCGAATGCATAGCCGCGCTGAAATTTATGTGGTACGCCGCCGCTGGCGGAACGCGTTACTGGCGTACGTTGCGGCCCTAGATTGGCATGTGAATGTTGCGCCGCTGTCGTGGTAATACCAACAGATGCGATGGTAGACGGCGCATAGAGAAACGATTTTGATGCAAAATTTGATGGGGAGGTGGGTATTGCGGTAGGCCACTGTACACTACGCAATTGTTGCTGCTTTGTTGCTATTGATGGCAAATGCTGTTGCTGTGGACGTTTCGCTGTCGACAGCATATTAGACGCAATAGCAGCATGTTGGTAACCATTGGCAACATCTTCATAGGACTTATGTAGTGCCTGACCCGAATGATAAATGTTATGATCACGTGAGAGTGATAAATAATGATTTTGTTGTTGCTGTTGCTGTTGTTGCTGCTGCTGCTGTTGTTGTTGGAACGCAAGTGCACTTAAACGATTTTGGCTAGCACGTAGTGAACCTGTTCCTAAACTATCTTGAGAGTCATAGTTGCGTTTGAGAAAAGAACGCGGCAGCGTGCGACTCTGATAGAGTTGATTATTATAGGCATCGAGATGATGCAACCGACTTTGACTGCCACCATAAATTGTCCTGGCGTAATTGGGGTCAGCGTAAGGAGGCCAGACGTTGGCAGCATTAATGTCGCAGCGGTCTAAGTCAAATAGACTCTTTGGATTAAATTTATCGGGCGGGTAAAGTGTATGCAACGAGTGGTTGGAGTTAAGTTTTCTTAATGTGGTTGGCTCTACAAACATTGAACTTCGACGAAAACTTCTTGCAGGATGCTGGTGAACGAAATGTAATTCTGGTTGAGGCATGTCTGAAAATGAAAGTGAATTGAAATGGAAAATGAAACTGAAAGCGATTTGAAATTAAGAATTAAAGAAGTTCCGGTTAATACCAATCAAATGTTAAATCATATAAAAATAAATTAGGGTGGAATAGTCCCGATACGTCAATGCCGATGGCTGTGATTTTTTTTAAGTTTTAAGGGGTGTCTCAAATCTTCGAATTGCATTAGTTTCTGCTCGAAATGAATATAATCCACATAATTTTATAAAAAAGCAAAAAACTCAATGAAAAAAATGTAACGAAAAATGTGGAAAGCATCAAGGAGTTATATGCACCTATACCGATTCAATATGTCGAAAAATTTTTAATTTATTGTCCCTTAACAAGTTTCATTTCAAATTTCATTTTTTAATTAACGTACCATTTATTATGTAAATATTCTCTTCATCATCATTATCGTCATCAGCATCTATTACACCGTTTTCTAATATCAAATCATTTTCCCTTCCGCCAAGTTCACCAGTGCCCTTTCGTCGCACTATACTGCTACCCAGCCGCTGCTGATGTTGCTGCTGCCCGTTGTCAGCCTCATCGCCCTGGTCATTAATATAGTAAATATTTTTGGGTTTTGGACGAACGCCAGCACGCTTACAAAAGTCATTGAAAAGCTCATCTTTTGTTTTGCGTACGCCGCGCTTGAGACCGCACAAACGTTGTTCCGGTTCTTCATCGCACATGAGATCCGTTAAGTGGTTACGCCTAGTGGCGTTTTCCAGCTCAATACGTTCAGCATCACGATGTGCCATATCGATGTCAGTCTCATTGTCACTGGAACGTGTATTTGTAGCTTGATTGCGACGACTCTTTCGTTCGGTGTGTGGTATTGCCACACCATCATCTCCATGTACTGAGGTATTGGTGTTGGTGTTGTTGCTTTGATTACTGCCGATTGTAAAAATTTCAGTGGTTGTTGAAACGCTGCGAGTCAATGGAAATTCTTGCGGCAAATCACCAAATTGTGATATTTGACGTGGTAATGTACGAGCAATACGTGGTCCAACAGTGATAGTTGAGGGTGCTGGTGGTGGGGGTGCAACCGATGGTGCAGGCTCCGTGTACAATTCATTGAGACTTTTGGCGAGGTTCTTCGAGTGTAAATCACATTTTGTGAGTTTTTCAAAGTAGTATCTATGTATGATATACAAATTTATGAAATGTTGCTTACTTTTGCATTGCAGTCTTTTCATAAACTTTTGAATGCATTGCATGTTTCAATCATATTTTCACCTACCTTTTCTCTAATTCCTTCGAGAGTAGCACATTCGAACGCGGGTGCTTTTTACAATCGAATGCCGGCATCTTTTGCAGCAACTCTTTACCATTATGCTCCAGTTCGGGCAAAGTTGCGGACAACGTATGAATCTGGCGATGGTTTTGATGTGAGGAGTTCTTATGACTTTTGTATGTTAGTCCGCGTGGATTTTTTCCTTCCCTAATCTTTTCTTGTACATTAGCAATGGTAAAACATGGTAAACGCTAAGGAAGATACAACAAACAAATCCACTTAACCACAGGGGATAGACAAATCGTAACACACTATGTAGATGATTTGATTTGTTCTTTTGGAACAAATTGCTTCTATGCAAATGTTGAAATCGTTTCGCATATTCAAAACATCCCAATAGAAAATGAAAACATGTATGCCGAAACAGTGCATGATATGAGATAGTTGCAAAACCAAATATTCGTAAGGGGCACTCTGAGCTAACAATTATTTGTAATTGACTGAGTCATAGTTACAAGACTACCTAGCCGATTTTGAAAATTAGTTTTTTTTTGCCATATCTCTGGATTTATTTATTTAGCATTATTAAACGATATTTGAGATTTTCAATACCAATCATAATTTTTTGATATTCATCACCTTCTTCAATACTTTTATTCTACACTCAGATCAACATTTTTCGATTTTTTAATATAATCTATTTAATACAATTTATTTTATTGACTTTTTCTATACCTTTTAGTTCTACTCAACGCTGTGTGAGTTTTTGCGATACAACTGAAAACTTATTGATAGTTTTCGACACGATGGGACTTTAATTCACTTTTTCGATGTAAACTTGACTGCTACCTACTACTATTTAATCATTATATTTTATTATTCGTCTTAGTGATACTTATCGATTTCTCGATATTATTTTAGAATTTTCGGCCTCAGACTTTTATTGAATATTTTTTTTGATACTTGACATTGAATACAGATTTTTTGATACTATTTCGACTTTTTTCAACTTTTCAGCTTTTTGACTTCTTGATATAATTTATTTATATCGTCATTATTTTACGATACTTTTTGATAAATTTAACTATCCAGACATTTTTCGTCTTTTATTGACAATATACCTCTTGTAGTTGCCGACTTTTTGATTAATATTAGATATATTTAGAATACTACTATATTTTCGACCTTGATTGACGATATTAATCGATGCTTTTCTACCGATACCGTTTTATTGACATTTTTATTTACTTTTCGATACTTCTCCAAAAAAAAAAAAATTATGTTATTCCACTTTTTCGATATATTTCGATGTTAATGGATTGATTTTTCGATTTGACTCTTGATTTTTTGACTTTTTTTGATTTTCTTAGACGCTTTGATATAGTTCGATACTGTTTGATACTTTTATACTTTACTAACACCTTGCACCCATTTTAATTCTTAACTTAATATGAAATTAAGTTTTATGTCTGGTTTTTTCGATAAATAAATATAAGATATTTTACACATTTAAATCACAACACCGTGTCAATTTCTTATTGGGTGCGTTACGAAAGTAACAATAAAATTAAATTCTTACAATAAAACCATGTTGAAAATTCAGTTACATATCGAAAAGTGCAACAATGCTGTCTCCTGTGCAGCATAAAAACAGCATAATGTGACGAAGAGTTTTTGTAACGTGCTCTATGCGTGCATTAGTGCACATAATTGACATTAATTGCATTTAAAATTTTGTCTTAGAATTTCCTCAAGCAATCTAGTAATGCTGAAAAAACAACAAAGCCAAAGTTTTTGCTCAACTTAAACAGAAGTTAAGTCTCTCACTTTGCTCTTAATCTATTTATTACTGTTATTGCTTTAAGCTCAAAACTCAATATTTAAGCTACCTACATACATAGTTTCTAGTTACCATTTTTACACAAATTTTATAAATACTTACACTGTAGTAGCTCACCTCTTGCAAACTAATGTACAAGAAAATGTTCGAAAGTCCAACAAACTCGGTTGAAATGAAACCGAAAACGAATAAAAAGAAACTTTGTCCGTAAGTGACCTTAAAGAGTGCCGGTTGCAGTGTTGACCTTGGACGTAGCTTTGACCCAATTTCCGCTTTGAATATTGATATGTATGCAATGAGTCCGATTAGCATGAGCAGTCCTTAAAGAGAGAGGGAGAGAGAGAGGTAGATTTAAGATATACATATGTTAAAGTAGGATTAGAGCAACAGAAGGTAAATGCAAATATGTAGAGTATAGCGACGCATAGCTGATGAAATTTTAAATTAATGTGGAAGTGTTTGTTTCAAACTATGTACTATGAATGTAGCACGAAATGACCAAACGCCAAGCTATGATTTTGCACTTTGTTACTTTATTTCAGCCCACTGATAATATGCATGGCAATTCAACAATAATTCTCCAACTCAATAAAATATACCAATGCATGATGATTCTTTGATATTGAGCTCAAATTCACAACTCTATATATAGTCTGATGAATTTTGTGCCCATTTTCCGTCTGAATGACCACCTGCACTCACCTGAGACAATGAACATGATGCCGGCACTAAAATAATACAAATTATTTTGATGTGAACATGTTGGTACCAGAAAAACGATGAAACTTATGAGTAGAAATACACCCGATGCCAGAAAAAAGGGACATGATTTGGTTACTGTATCTGAAAGAAAATACCATATATCATATCATTGTATGCAAGGAGCAAGTTAATAGAAAACAAATATGAATGACAAATGAGCAACAACAAAATGAATAAATGCAAAAAAAAAGCATATGATGCAAATCAAAACAAAGCAGAAACTGTAACAAAATACAAAGTTTATAACTTCTTAAGCCCCAAGGGAATGTAACAACATGGGTAAGATCGTGCATGAAAATACTTTATAAATTGTACATATGTAATTTTATTGAAATAAAAATATATTTTAAGCTGAGGGCTTAAATCGCTACATGCATGCGAAGAGGATAAGAGAAGGACTAAATCAGCGCAGATGCATATGATGTGCGACTACTCATCACATGTCATTACGTCTTTATGCTGCTGTAAAATGCTACAAATGTTTATTTGTGTTTTATGATAAAGAAAAATAAAAAATAAAATATACTACTAGTTACATCTATTTTTTTGCTTCTGAGTTTTTTTTTTGTGTCTTCAAAACTTGTCAGTTTTGACTTATATGTAAAGTACTCATTAAAATCATGCGAACAAATGAATATACATACATATGTATATGTATAGTGTATTGAATCTTCACATGTACGAATGCTTTTTTGCACTTTTTTATGGAATAAATTAAACTTGATAAAATTTTATATTCTGCAAACTGAAAGTGAACGAATTTAGTGTTATTTCAGTCTGCTTCAGGGGATATCAGTTAGCTTTTTAAAATTTTGTGCTTCAAATTTTTTCATAGGACATTGCCAATTAGATTGTTTTATTTTGGTGTGTATTATAAACAGATTTCAATCAAAATGTCATATGTACAATGCAAGGGGGTATACAAATATGATATGTGCATTTTTGCCTATAAAAGATACTATAAATTACTTAAAAATTTATTAGGCACATGATTTATGTTGCTCACAAAATATGCACACCACGTGTGTGTTAAATTGTTCAACATTCTGTTCTCATCTCATTTTTTATCTAGTGACTTTAATCTCTGCGTAATTCTGTGGGAATTGCCACATATAATCCATGTTCAATATTAACAATGAACCCAATTTTAAGTCAATTGTTTTTATACAAAGCAATAACTATAAATTGGGGCATTCAGTAGTACAAACTGCGGGCATTGTCCATTGGGTATTTGACAAACTACAAAATACTTGTGATGATGTATTCGTATATCCGAAAATAACTCATACTCGCAAAGTGCATACATTTGCTCATTTGTTTAAATTTTATGTTTGCTTGCCATTTACACTAATTGCAGTGATTATTTTCATCTCATTGAAATTACAAAAACAAACATTTTGGTAACCACAGTAATGTATGTAAGTACATTAGGGTGATCGTTAAAAAATAAAGGCTGTTGTGTTAAAAATCTCATTTTTATTATAGAGTTTTTACTTAACTTTTGATTTCTTCTATGATTCTTTACAGGTTCATGTGTAAAGCAATATAATAAAAGCATGTAAATTTTTCACATTATTTAAGTGGTCTAGCTAACTAATTTACTCAGATTAAAATTCAATTCAAACACTTGAGTGCTTCTGCAAAAATTAATTTTTTTACAACCACCCCAATGATCATAGAGAGTTTCTATATAGCTTGTGCATTCAATTAAATTTCTATTTCAAGCGAAAACAAATGAAAGCCACCAACTGCAAACGGACATCCAGCCAGCCAGCCAGCCAGGCAGTCTAGTGAATCATAGCAGACAAACCCAACAAACTATGCACTAATACATGGGTAGTGTTGCAAAAATTGCCAACATTGCATTATTGACTGTATGTTTTTGTATGTGTGTGTATGTACACTAATATGTTTGCATGTGTTTTACTGCTTATGATTTAATACCATTTAAATTAATTTTAAAAAGTAAAATTGTAGTGATAACGAGCAAAAATCTGTTAATGCTGGAATAAAAGAGTGAACAATAGGATTATTGTGTTTTGGAGGAAGTAATTTATTTTCATTTGGTTTTGATCATATTTGTGGGCATTTGAAAACAAATATTGCAGTGTTTGTGAGAACTATTTGTGGAATATTTAATATTTCATTAGTAATTGCATTTGGAAAAGGTTTTGTTTTCTCATATAATAACGTTCATTCAACAATTGTCAGTAGCTCACTGGCCTATCATTATTGTGTGCAAAAATTATGTTTGGAAAGTTCCACACCAAAATTATTTGAAAATGCTTTTTATTAGAATTTAACGGCACTTTCTAAATTAACGTAACTGAAACTTTGTAAAATTTTAAGTGAAAGATTTCTGAGAGGTTTCCGAAACGATACATGCCAAGTGGGTAGCCAATTCTTGATAAAAGCTAAAATTCTTTAGACTAAGACTAAATTCTATGACTTGTTATCTATTTATCCGTATCCGCTCTATCCGTACTTCCTTATTTGAGAGTCAATTTGGAACTCTCTGAAAACAAGAGATGCATGTATCTATCAAACTTATTAACATCATTTATGCGCACTTTAAGAGCTTTCTGCCGATGATATTGCTCTGCTCTATTCAAGATCTTCCTGAAATTTTCAAGAATTTATACTGACTAAATGAAATTTATAGCTTCTTATATATTTTTAAAGCTAAATCGATAACCAGTCTTAGCACTTTTTTATGCAAGTCTGGACTTCGAGATATTATATCCAAAACTTAATTCTGAAATAATGAAATTTATGCGTAACATATCTGACCCAACTGCGTAATCTTAGAAACATTTTAGCAAACAAACGACAAACGTTGCAAAAGTGTCCTACCTCAGCTGTCAGCCTGACAGTTCAGGATTATCAAAAATAGAGCGCTACACGCCAGCTGTCATGTTGTCTTTTTTTCAACAATAACACTTTACCGCACACATGGCGCAAAATTCAAATCTTTTGTCATTTTTCACACTCTATACTAACAAAAATTAGGCTGCTTACTATTACAAGAATAAATAAAAAGTCTTATATAATTTTCTACAACTAAAAATGTTCCACCCAAAAATTAAGGTAACGATGCTCACGTTTTTGTTGAATGCAACCACCGCCTAATGCAGCAGCGCCTTCAAAAGAACTGACTGCTTTCAACTAAAGCAATATGGCAGGCCGGATGGATATGGCACGGACGATGTTGCACTATTTTAAGTTTTATGTTCGAGTAGTTTCGCTCTTTCTATTTGTCAAGAGCATCTCGTCGTCGTCGTTGATGAAGTGTTTATGAAGTAGATTTGAATGGCGCTTAATTGCTTGTCAAAGTTTTTTACTTTATTTTATGTTTATTTTTATTTATTTGGAAAAAATGCGCTTCATTATGTGAGGGGGAAAATTGTCCCTTTTTGTTCTTTCTCTAGTCTGGATTACGTGAACGTTTCCTATGTCACAATAAATTAAATATTTCAGATTTACAAAATGTTTAATATATTTTTGTGATTTTTAGTGCGTGTGTTAAATGCATTAAATATGAGTTAATTTATTGTATTTGATTTAACATACTCGTGAATGCGATTTAGGCGTATTAACATCTGATGCTACATGGGATTTTTTTATTTTATTATAATTTATGATGACGATTTGTTTTATTTTTTTTTATTAGTTTATTTATGAACAGTAATAAGTATACAAATTTAAGTCTATATATTGAAATTTTTATAGGTTTCTAAAATTAGTTTAAGCTGAAAACTATTTTCAAAAATTTTTAAAATTTTTTGTAATAGAAATGGGGGAAGTTTAAAGCAGAGAGCATAACTAAAAACGTACTTTATAGACCGGAAATTAAAGGAAAGTGACTATGCAGAATTTGATTAATTAAAGTAAGAAAGTTACATCAAATTCAAACCTTTTGCATCAACTTCTTCTAATCGATGAATAAATGGTTAAAGTGCAAAAAATGGGTTTTTAATATGACCAGCACCACCGCCGTTTAGCGTCATCTTGAAAAAAAAAAAACAAATTTACCACTATCGTTGGATACATTTCAGTTGAGTTATGGGCATGAGCAGAGATGCCACTAGCATCGACCTGTAAAGGGACAAAATTTATTCGAAAAATTTTTTTTCATCGACATCTTTTCGAACACGACCTAAGTGCATTTCAATCAAATATTCATACATAATATCGATTTGGTAGCATAAAAATGTTCGGTTTCTAGAGGCTAATTTCTTTTTGATGGAAATGCACCTTTTGAAAAATCTGAACCATTTGACCACCAATTTTTGTTGGTAAACATAACTATTTTGAGACATAATAGCGTCATATTTGAGTTCATTAGGAATCAATAAAATTAAACAAAAAAGTTATTATATGAAAATATTTCACTGGTTTCAATATGATGCCACTAGCCACAAAATACGAACAACTTTGGGCCGTATTGCGGGGAAAGTTCTTTGGACAAGTAGATAGTTTCGAAATTTGATCATATCGATTGAATTTTATAAAAATTTATATATTTTGTTAGACATAATTTTATTTATATACGTACATTTTAATATTTAAGTATAAAACCGAAAAATGATTCCATGAAATTAAAGTTTTACAGTAAATTTCTGAATTAAAACAATGGTTCAATTCTATGATTTAATTCAAACCAAAACTAAATACTTCATTTCAATGTGTTAATTCAAACAGTTAACCAAAACTCTGAACATTTTTTTTTTTGTTCACACAAACCACATACAATCACGCAGAAAACTCATTAGCAAATTAAATTAATATTCCAAAAATGTCATAAATATTTAATAAATAATTTACTGCCATTGCAAAGTGGTGTTGATTTAGCACGTGTTTTGTTGCTGTGAATGCGCTCAAGCGTATGCACGGAAATGCTTTTTATGCAAAGAATTTTAAATGAATGCTGCAAATTTTATCACACAGACACTCGCACAAGAGGCAGGACGAAAAGTTTTGAATGACATGCGAGAGCTGATGACATGATTTTCATGTTTGTTGAGTATGGGAATAAAAGTTATTAGAAAAATTTTTATTAAAATAATTCAATTTGTTTTATGTAATTAAGAAAAGTTATGGTTGGTCTAATGCTGCATATGTGTATGTATGTGAGTTAAGCGAAAACCAAAAATTTAACTTGGTTCCA
Organism: Meiosimyza platycephala; assembly: GCA_963662105.1. NCBI lineage: Eukaryota > Metazoa > Arthropoda > Insecta > Diptera > Lauxaniidae > Meiosimyza > Meiosimyza platycephala. The sequence continues at coordinate 24,652,179 of OY759208.1, forward strand.
TTATCTTAAAAATTTCCCTCAGTATAGCATTTTGAATTTTGTGATTGCATTGGAATTGCCACGGCCTTTTAATCGAATATTCGATAATTTTTTTTCCAGAGCTCGTCTAAGTTTTGCCTAGTATTTTTGAAAAATTTGGTTACACTTCATCAAATAACTCTCTATATAGCATTTTAAATGTTTAAATTTTATGGGCAGTGGGCGTGTTCATGAGTCGATTTCACCCATTTTCAATCCCAAGAAGCTTGTTTGAAGGTGTGGCTTATATGCCAAATTTAATTGGTTTTCCCGTAATCGTGATTTCCACAGACATACAACCAGGCAGACGAACATGGTTTAATCGAGTCAGCTGGTGATGCTGATATATATATATACTTTTTTATACCTGCCATGCCTCATTATATGCGTTACAAATTGAATGACAAATTCAATATGCCCACTGTGTAGGGTATTAAAACTATATATATAGTACACGGTAATGTCGCTTAAATTGCATGCAATTATCTTTAAGTAATATTTTCAACAAAGTTCTTATACTCAATCGTACAACAATTGAACTTTTTAATAATTCTTTATTTATAAGCATCATTCAATTAAATTCAATCATTATTTCATCCTTTAACTTGCAACATTCAACGGTAAACGTTTGCTGCTTCCGTTTCCGTTCTACTTACGGCGCTACACAGCTAAATGTGAGACTGTTGTACAAATGCAAGAACAGCAACAAATAATGGAATCACATGAATATCAGCAACAACAACAGCAACAGCACAACCACAAGCCACGGCTACCATGCCTTTACAACCTTACGCCCTTACGACGACAACTTTTATTACTACCGGAGCAGTAGCAGCTTTACAGCTTCGACTGATGTCGGATATCCTAAACTGTTGTTGTTGTTGTTGCTGTGATTCCTGTTGCGCTTTTAAAAGGTGTTTAACATAAAATTTCAATACAGCACACCTTGCAATAGCAAGAAATAAACAAACTTAATAATGCAAATATTTAGTACATACCCAACGAGAAATAATAGCACTTGAATGATAATGCTACTGAAGCGCTTCAAAAAAAAAAGCTGAAAGGTGCTCTAAAAGCCGTTCTCATAGTATGCCATTGTGTGGCAAATTTTTAATTTAGCGAGTAAGCACATTCAAGGGAACACAATAGATGTTCTGAGGAAACATATCACATATGTTTTTAACGAATTAAAAATTAAAAGGAATTTTCTTTTGTATAATATATGATTACAATTCTGCTAGTAAGTAGATTCCATTTTTCTAATCTTTTTCGTTTGGTAACAGCTTCCATTTTTTTCCGTTTGGTATTTAACATATACACCAACAGTTTGAATTCATTTACATGCAAAGCAAAGTCAATTGACGATTTTCCATTTGAACAGCTCGTTAATTTGTCGGATGTGTTGCCTGATTTAGAGTGGGTTAAAATATCGGCATCTACTCAATGTTGCCACAAACTCATTCTGTCAACTTATTTCTGTACTGCTCCTATAACCCTTCATTCTATACAATTTCTCACGTTTCCGCTGAGCTAAGTGAGAAATTTGTTGTAAGCACAAGTAGTCGTTGTTGTTGGTATCAGCTCTCAAAACCTGCGCTTATTCCAGTTTAAAGCACATTGGGACAAATACAAAAAATTTTTGATATACATAATATCATAAAAAAATTTGATGTTTGCGAAATTGTCTAAATATATAACAATCAAATCATTTTAGAAAGAAATATCAGTAATTGGGTTATGAATAAAATATTTCTTGCACAATTCAGCAAAATTTTTCAAATACTCAAAACCAAGAAAGAAAAAATTCTTAAAGGAAAAGTCCCAAAAACGTTCTCAGTTTTTCATGTAATGCATTGGTTTCAATAAACTCTTGCTCTAAAATTAATGTACCAAAATTCGTTCATTTGAGAAAATCTTTAAAATAGCATACTATTCCTCAAATGAAGTAGACACATAATATCCGTAATGGTATAGTAATAATAAAGTAAACAGAAAAATTTACCTGTGCTTAAGAAACCATTGTCTATATCAATTGAGTTATATTGTTTCCTTAAGCTTATGGAACAATTTAATTTATATTTTTACTTATAAAATTGATAATTTTAAACATTTTTAAAAACTTAAATACTTCAAATAAATTGTTATTATTGTTTGTCCCACTGTGCACTGAAAATCACGGGCGCTATTGTAGTTATTACACAGTCGAGAGCAAAGTCAATGTCCAAGTAAATATTTTCATTCAGCTCATCAATTCGTCCTTTGTGCATTTATGTATGTGTGTGTGTGTGTATGAGTTTGTTTGTTTCTCGCTAAGTTTGACCCAGTTTCTTTTGCAATTGGTAACGCGTTGCATTGCTTGATATATTTTTTTTTTTTTCATCAATGAAGCGGAAGTAGCCAATATTGCTGGCAGCTGAGTAGTGCGCTTCCGGTTGCGTTTGTCGCATTTCACGTTCGTTCGTTCGTTGATTCAATGTTTAGCTCCACCAATCTATTAGGAATGTTTTTGTTCGCAATGTTTTCTATTTCTTCACTGGTAATGCATTCACTTATTTTATATATAAAAATACACTTAGCGGAAGAAGTTTGGCGGCAAAGACAAAAGTAGGAGAAAATTTAATATTAATGCTTAAATATATGTAGGCCCTTTTACGTTATGCAAAATTGTGGGCTTATGAGCATAAAGACAGGTTTAAAACGATAAAAGTATTAAAGCAGATAGATAACGCCAGAAAAAGTATAGGTTATTAGTTCCCTCAATATGCAATCCCGTATTGTTGTACATATAATGTCCAAGGCTTGCTATTTTCTACATCTTCCCATCAATATAAAATATTGTTTGAAAAAATCATTTAATCGGTTGGAGTGTGGAAACATAAGTAACAAGTTGCTTGCTTTTAAAATTGATTAACTACGAGTATTTAGGTATAGCACCGCAGTAAAGCGGGAAATCATGCGATATACTCCAAAGTTTTTGGCAGTGTCATACCATAAAGTGTGAATTACCTCTAGTCCCTCGCATCTTAAGAAGCCCCGCGTTCAATAATTTGCTTCTTTCTCTATCAGGGAACTACAAGTGAGAAATCAGCTCTAGAGAGGTGAAATTTTTGTTTGTCCGTCAGTGTTAGAGAAGAATACGCGGCTTAGTGCTATCAGTCTGTTTATTTTCCCTTCCTACTAGGGTCTCACATTGCTTAAAAAATTCGCGCTAAAAACGTGGAAAAATTAAAAAACACGGTGGCCTATATGCACCAGTCCATCGCATCGCTCTCGAACACTGATCACACGATAAGCGTTATACAACTAGAATTGTGTTCCTTTTGGAAATCCAATTCCTCAAGAATTACAATTCCAAAGGATCGACTTTTTAAATTCCATTGCAAAAAGTAATCACTACTTTTCTCATTGATTTCAAAAATTTTCGGTTGCCACGGGCGCAGCACTTGGGGGGCGGCAAAATGATTGTGAAATATATCTCATTTTGCTAGGGGTTTTAAAAGGCAAGGTAAGGACCTTAGTCGGATAGTTGGATATAGTAAATGGCAAAATGTAGGTGGTGGAGATTTTTTAATTTAAATATCTCTCATTTTCCTACGGTTTTTGAAAGTCGAACGTGATGACGTCTATCAATTTTTTTTTTATCTAAAAGCCATTTACAGTTGACATTGAATGAACATTGTGCACTAATAAAATTCTTTGTAAAAAAAGGCTTAAGGGCAATGGAAATTCACACCGAAATAGTAAACACATTCGAATACGACTTTGTCAGCAGAATTTGAATATTTTTATTTAATTATTTTTTTTTGAGTTATATGATTTAAGACTGATTCTATTTTTTTGAAATTGCGTTAACTCAATTAGGAGCACATCAAATATCATAATTAAGCCTTACTGCAATATGCTTCATTCATAACTCCCATTTCGCTACTGCCTTAAAAGTTAAGTTAACTTTGTGAGATTTCATTAAATTTTCGAAGCAGCAACGCGTAAATTGAAGCAACCGCTACGCGACGTCAGTGTTGCATCTTGCAAATGCCAGAAGAATTATAAAAGAATTTTGCAAATTGGCCAGCTAAGCAAAGCTAAAGTAATAAAAGTAAAGAGCAGAATTGAAAGGAAATTAAAACTTTTATACAAAGTGGTGTGCGGTGAAACTGCAGCAAGTCATGGGAAAGCTTGCAGCTAACCAAATCTAAGCAGCATTCGAGGAATTGCAGAAATTATGACATAAATTGTTGAAAATTTTATGAACTGAATTTTTTTTTTTTGAGTCTTATTAAATACGCTCAATTGACAACGTTCATTAATCTTGTTAGAGCAACATGCGACAATTTCACTTGTGAGTCATAGTGCAAAAGTGATTTTTTATCCAGCTAATTGAATTTTTATTGATAAAACGAAAATTCATTTCATATCTGTACTTTCAATTGACCATTTGCTTTTGCCGCAAGCAATCAATTTAATTCGATTTCATGCGTTCATTTCGACTGGTGGCACACTGTACAACAAAAACAAATTTTGTGACATGGCGAAAGTTATCACTCACTATCTAATATCTGTGACCAATGGCAAAAAATGTATTTTATATTTCGAATGTTTTGTTGCTTAGTGTAGATAATAAAATATCGTCATTATATCTTTCAATACAAAAGCGTATTAATATTTCTTTCATAGCTACAATTTAAAATGGCTAAGAGCAATTTCTCTCATTCCTATGAAAACCATTAAACGCTTGTTATCTTCAAAAACGCACAAGTACACATATACGGAATTTTCCTCTCACATACCATAATTCCGGAAGTAGCAAGTTTTTGCAAACGTGTTCAATTTTAAACCTTGGCATTTATGTCAATTTCCGTCAATTGAAACTGAAAACTACATTCAGCGCTACATCCAGAAAACCTCAAGCATACACTCGTAACGGAAATATTAATTTGACTTCCTTTTATTGACCAGCGATGGAGTTTTGAAAGCCTTTCAGCTTTTATCAGTAAAAAGCAACAATTACTTTTTTTAATTAATTTTTTTTTTTAATTCGTGGTTGATAACCTCAAACTTCTCCTTAGAAACAATATACCGATTTTGTCATTTTCCATGCTTTATACCACATTTTCAACAGCGCAAGGTTTATTGCCATGCAGTTATTTGCAATAAAATTCTGCTCCAGTTATCAATTTGCCAACTTCCGGTTATACCGTTGTTTCCGGTGGTTATTGTAAGTATGAGCGTAGTTTGCTATATTGGCAGCGTTGCCTGTAATGAAGTCTGTCGCAGTTGTTGTCATTGTTATTATCATTGAAGAGGATTGAGTTATGTGCGAACATTTGTCGACATTCATAACAATAAAGCTGGAAACAAAGTCACTCAGGCTAGAGAGTACCTTATATGAGTATGACTTAAATTTTAAATGTAACAAATTACTTTCGTAATTACTGCTCAGAAAAGTAATTCGCATTTTGAATGTTCCGCCAGCTGTGACAATCCCATAGGGCATTTTTTCCGGAATCTTGAAAATAACGCCATCAGAATATTTATCCAGCAATACGACATGTCAAGGCCCGGATTTAGAAATTTGCCGCCCTTAGGCCGTTCACAAATTGCCGCCCTTATTCACTGGTGAATATGGAAAAAAAATGTGGGGACTTTTTTTTTTTTTTTGCTTGTCCACATTTTGCTAGGTATATTCCCATTTTTTCCCACTATGAAACTTTCACCATCACCAATGCAATACAACTTAAAAAAATTTTCAAAGTTCCCAATATTTGCCGCCCCTAAATTCTTGCCGCCCTAGGCACTGGCCTAGTGTGCCTCTAAGTTAAATCCGGGCCTGGACATGTCGGTTATTATATCAATATGAGCCTTGGATTTAAAAGTAGATTTTATCTTGCGAGTTCTGTGCGAATTCATCCATATCCGAGTATTGATGTGCATGGAATATTAGATCCACCCTAAAACAGCAGCACTTATTCAACTAACTAATAATCAATAAATTTACTCATATTCTATCAGAAAAAAGAAAATACACACAAATATTGATTATGCGGCTGAGTAGTTGAGGTAGACAAAATGGCTGCTGACACAATGTTTGTGCCTCATATTCATCCGGTATGGCTGAATGCACTCAGCACAGTGACCCGCAAAGACGGTTGTTGACCATTATTGGTCATCTCATACCACTTTGGTAGTATAAAAAAAAGGTTGACCACATTGCTACTATGACTGCTTCCAATAAAAAAAAAAATAGCAAATCGTATTTCCCCATGATGTTAATGATGACGACAATTTCATGAACTCAAGTTGAAAGTGGACATTGTACGGTGGACAGCACTTCAAACATGTGGTGGTCGCTTGTGAATTGCGCTGGAATTAATGTGTCGCTGTCAATTGCGCTTGAGTGAAGTTTGCACTAATTTATGCGGACACGTGACTTTATAAGGATACATTTGTGTATTTAGTTAAGTGATTGGAATACATGTTTGGGGAAAACCAGCATTTTGTATGGTACGCACATGTATATCATATATATATGTGTAGGTATTTGTAATACTGAATATTGGTTAGTAGTACAAAGCATCTGAGTATGTGATTAGTGGAGAGTCCTTTCAAAGTGAAACAAAACAACATTACGCTAAAACCAGCAGTTTCATTAAGCAGTAGCTTTGATGAGGTGATTTTTTTTTAAATAATTTTTTATATACAGCGAAACCTGTTTAAGCAGTACCTGGATATGTGGGAAACCACTACTAATGAGACTCACTTCAAGGTCCCAAGACTTTTGCATCAAAATATTACTATTACTGGGATTATTAAACCTCTATATCTGAGATATGATTTTGGAAGTTTTTGTGCGTTTTCGCCTCTATAACATGGGTTTTTTCCTCTGTAACTGGGAACGTCTATAAGTGTTAAATTATATTTATATACATATGTATAATTTGTTGTTTTGAATTTGAATATGCACGTTTTATCGGTCTGAGTAGGCTGCGAAATGGTTGTTTTAATAAAATAGAATCAATGACTTAAGTAGACTGTAAATGGTCATTTACATAAAATTTGCTGTTTTATTGAAGATTTTTTGCCCTCTAAATAAAAAAGGTTTATCTTGATCTCCCTTAGTGATACCCTCTTTAAATGGGACAATCCAATTTTAGACCTGGTTATTTCAGAAACTATGTAAATGGGAAACTCTTTAATTGAGACAAAAATTTTGAACCCTTGGAGATCTCAGTTATCCAGGTTTCACAGTATATATATTATATACTCTTAAACTATCATATAAATATCAGAATTTTTTTTTTTTTAAAACACCCATATTTTACTCATCTGCTCTGTTTTTCTGAAAGTAAATATTTGAGCCAAATTAAGACTAGGAACTCACAAAAGTGTAATTAGAACTTATTATAGACCACTGCACTACCACTAAGCTAGCGCAGGTACTTGAAGCTTTCTTATCGTAAGCCTTACAAAATAAAAAAAAATTTCTTAAATAGATTCGGTATGCTTGTGCTTAGAGCTAGCTGGCTTATCAACTAATCTTTAACCTGGAAAAAGATTTTTAGAATTCTATTGAATGTTAAGAGCTCTACAACAAGGTAAACTAATGCATTTGCATGTAACCTTCGATAGCTCAGTTGGTAGAGCGGTGGACTGTAGTGACATTTGTGTAGAAATCCATAGGTCGCTGGTTCAAATCCGGCTCGAAGGATTCCTTTTTTTTTTGCTTTAAGTTATAGCAAATAAATCTCGTTTTCGTTTCAAAGCAATAATTTCTTTTATTTTATATCTTCCAATCTGACTCGTTATCCTTTAAAGCATCACTATAAATGCAGCAAATTAAAATCATTCTTAGATTTTACTCACATGCCTTTAACGTAAAGTGAAAATAAAATTCCTTCCAATTTTGCCAGTACTTTTTATTTATTTTTTTCAATTTTTTTTTTGCTACAAGGTGCTCTTTTGCACTCCATTGTAAAGTAAAATGGAAGCTCTAAACTCATTGCTGTTGCTGCCTCAGTTGGTGATGCAGCAACTCCTAATTCAGTAAACAATCTCGCACCTAAAGAGTGGACTGCGCTGCACAGTAGTAAGTACGTTCAACATTGTTTTGATTGTAAAAAAGAAAATTTTGAAAATTGCTGAATTTTATTTTTCAGGAATAAGTATAAATAAAATAATTACGGAAATATTGAGGCTAAATTTTTTTTTACATTATTGTACTTCACCAAAAACAGTGACACAGATTGTTTGTGGAATATTGCTGCTATAAAAATTCGTCTAGTCCTGATCAGTTTTGGCTAGTCACGAACGGCCCTGGATAGTTCTGATAAAGAGCCGGAGCTGGTTAGCCTCATTAATCCCTTTTATGGAAAGCCTCATAAAACCTTAAATTAGCTGAGCCAAATCAGGAACAATTCAGGCTAGTCAGATCAGGTATGGGAAAGTCTAGCCATATTGCAGTCATACCAGGGAGAACCCTATGAAATTTCGTCTAGTCTTGATAAGTTTCGCTTAATCATGAACGGATCGGTATCGGATTATAAGAACCGGAGCTTGCTATCCTCATTTCCATATGCCATTTTATGGAAAGCCCCATAAGAACCTATGTATACAACCCTGATCAGCTTAGTGAAATCAGGAACAATTCAGGCTGGTCAGATCAGGTATATGAAAGCTTAGCCATATTGCAGCCCTACCGGGGAAAGCCCTATGAAATATCATTCAGTCCTGATCAGTTTTGCCTAATCATTTTGAAACAGAAGATTTTTTATTCTATTCCCCATAGTCTTTGAGATATTACGTTTCAAAATATGTTCAAAAAGTCGAAAAAAAACGAAGTCTGCATTCATTTAAGGAATGACTAATATTATGTATGTCAAACAGAAGTTTTCTGGTCAAGTAATTAATAGAACAATGATATTTTAAAAAATATTTCATTAAAGTTTATGTGGACTAACAAAGTTTTGTACAAATTAACACCACTGTAGCTAGAACAAACAATCTCTAGCATGCATGCATTCAATTCCATGTTGTTCGCACCAACGTTTTCCTTGGCGCAATTTGCTTTCAAATGCAATTTTGTGTACATTTTTTTTGTCCATTTTCTAGTGTTGCTTTTGCAGATTTTTAGTGCTTCATTTTTTCTGGTCTTAAATAAAAATGAAAAATGTCACAAATAAAGAAGGGTAGAAAAAAGAAAAGAAAAAATGTACAAACCATTGCAAAAGATGAGTGAAAAAAGTAACATAGGATGGCGCTAATCTAACGTAAGGACTCTAAAGTACTGGCTAACAAATAGTGAACTGGTCGTTAAATGCACTTACATGGAATCGCTGATGTTGAATCGTGTGGATCCGGTTGATATCCTTCTTTTGGGAAATAGTCGATTTTAATGCAATTGTATGTTTCCATTCCTATGATTGTGGTTTTTTTGTCCAATATCCATGATAGCCAACAAAAAACAAAGTCATAAGTTCAAATTTTATAAGCGCCAAGTTTAGTGGTTTCGAAGTTAAGTGTTTAACGCAGCATAATACCGAAATGAACGAAGGTTAAAAGAAAAAAGAGATAAAATATTTTAGTATGGAAAAAATTTAAAAATTTTATTTGAGGGTATTGTAGATGAATGTAAATTTATAAAAGATTTAACAAATATGGCATTCATTCAAAATATAAAATTTACTGAAATTTAATTTCTTATCAAAATATTTAAATGATTCAATGCATTTTCTGTTTAACACCTTCGATAGCTCAGTTGGTGGAGCGGTGGACTGTAGTTGTATGATATATATAGAAATCCATAGGTCGCTGGTTCAAATCCGGCTCGAAGGATATTTATTTTGATTTTTAAGCATTTTTAATCTAACTTAGTTGTTAGTTTTTTAACAATTTTATAATAAATAAAATTAAATAAAAAGCTCATAAGCTTATGTCAAATTCTTCAGCTGCATAAGTTTCTATGATAGTAAAATATTCTTGCCAATGCAACTTTTAGTATTACTGCATGAAGTATACAGTCACAGTCTTATGTCAGCTTATCACCTCAACATCAAAAGAGTTGTGTGTGTGTGTGTGTGTGGTTTTCTTTGTGGCGTAAAAATACATATAAACCAACATAAAAAATAAAAACAAAAATAATTGGTCAAAAAGGAAAATATCTTAAGTCTAACCTCAAACAAAATGAAGGTTATAGTAATCGTTTGCGATGTTATGTGTAAACATAATGGTACCCTACATAAGTATTGCACCTACATAAGTATTTAGATCGACATTTTATTTCATAATTTTCTTTTTATTTTAGACTGCGTTAGAAGCGTTAATTATTCCCTATTAAAAATTTTGTTCAAATATCTGTTTCACGTATATATTTTAAAATAAATATACAATTAAATCAACGATCCAAAAATCTACTTTGTTTAAAAATCAAATAAATTATCAAATATTGACATTTATTCCATCGAAAGCATGCAGCAACTTCCAACCATCACTCGCTCTTTGCTTTGTGATGATTAAATAAATCATAATAATAATAAAGTTTAGCTACTACAGCTTTAGCCTTCTTAGCTACTTAGCTTAAAAGCTTTGAATTGTATCACTTGATGATATGAGTACAAGTATACATATGGGACGTTCTTTTACAAACCGAACAAATTTTGACAAAAATTGATCGACACATTTTTGATTTGGCTGAAATTTTTTTTATGAGTTCTGTATCGAAACCAACATTTTGCTCAACCTGTTGATTGCACAAATCAAATTGCAATTTTATGTAAACTTTACTGCAGTAAAATGGTAAAAGAGAAAATTGCAGTATATGCAATACCTTTGTTATAAAAAATAAATGCTTGAAATATGCAAAATTAATATCCTTCGAGCCGGATTTGAACCAGCGACCTATGGATTTCTTTTCACTACACTACAGTCCACCGCTCTACCAACTGAGCTATCGAAGGTACAACAGAGATTATCATATGTCTTGCCATATCACTCTTTTGAGAGATCATATTGCAAAGTGATAACTTTCTAAAACATTTGAGTTATAAATATTTTTTTCAGTATTTTATGTTATCACAAATGCAACATTTTAGTTTTCTAGGATGATGATTTATTTAACTAAAAAGGAAAAGTTTGCGGTTGAAGTCTTCTTGTCTAATAGATCAAGTTAAACAAAACTTCCACAGAAATCATTTCAGTAAAGTTTTTTTCTTTCTAAGATAATCGTACATCAAAACCCACAAACAAAAATCAAATAAAAAAAAACTTTGCAAAATGTTTGTCACACAAAACAAATTAGAACAGCAATATCCGCAGTAGAGACAGTAAAAACAAATTCAATAATTCATCGGTGTGGCAGCAATCATTTTTACAACAACTTCCATTGCAATAAATTTCGCATTGAAATATGCCACTAACAACAACAACAAGGAGAAATAGAAAAATTCATTGCTGCGAGACCCAGTTGCCTGGAGTAACTTTCTACTCAAACCATAAATGACAAGCGGCAGTGACTTCCGATACAAAAGCAACTGGCTAGTGGTAAAAATTCCTTGGAAACTTTTCTCTTTCTACTGCATTTGACTTACCCCCACATTACCCAAGACTGTGCACGACCGATTTTATTTTAAATTTATGCAAAACCGCGTTGCCATAATAATTGCAAGTTGCCGCATAACCATGCAACAGTTGTTGCTACTGGCTCCAAGAACACCTGCAATGTCAGCTGGAGAGCAAGTGTTACAACAACAGCCTATCTGCAATTTTTTCTTGTAAGTTTTCTTGTGTGATATTCATAAGATTATGCTCTAGCGTATTTTATCCTTTTTATTATGTTATAAAAAGTGGCAAAATCTGGTGTAAATCACTTGTGGTTTTAAAATTTTAATCAGACAGATTTTTCTGATTCTATGGCTGAAGTTTGTGAATTTTTTTGTTGAGTAATTTCTTATGCACACTTTTATCAAAGATTGTCAGAATATTTGGCGTAACTTTGTGTGGTGATGAACTTTTCAGTGTTTTAGCAAAAACAAAATTTTATCATGAATCTTGTCTTTTTTTAAACAAATAAATATGTAGTAAGGAGAATGGCTTAACACATAAAATGACATATCTGAAAGATACGGCAAAAAGTTCAAATTTGGTCGGAAAATATCTTTTTGTTATAATTTCATAATAAATTTGTATGCAAAGCCTTAAACGTCACTCACAACGAAGTATTCTTTTGTGTAACACAAACGTTTTTATTCTTTTTGGATAGTTTGTTCTAGGTGATAATTATTTTTTGTTGTACAATTTTCCAAAGCGCTTGTTATATCGCTTGCGTCCACTAATTGGTTTTATATTTTCTTAAACAGAATTAAATAAAATTAAAATCATTTTCATTCCATGAACAGTAAAATTTGATAGGAAGTCGCTCTTCTTTCATATTTCCGGTTGGTTGTGATTTTCTCATGTGTAAAAAGTTATCGTCACGTCATTATATGTATGTATTATATTCATTTACTGCTTCTTGTTGTTGTTGCTAGAGTATGCTTTCCCGGAACTTGTTGCTCTCTTGTTGTTTTTCTCATTATACTGCAGTGTTATAATAAACCGCCTTTGGTGTTGTTATGTGCATTTCTTCTACGTAACTATTATGTATGTGTGTGTGTGTGCGCTTATGTGTATATTAGCATGCGTGCGAAGGCTTTCTGTAGCATGCAGCTACGAGTATCTTATGTTAATGAGGTCTACTGTCAACACTTCAAATAATATGAAAGATTAATTATTGAGTAAGAGTATCCATTGATCGTACTCTAACGTAAACTACAAGTATATAGTGAAGCCAGGCCCGGATTTACCTTAGAGGCACACTAGGGCCTAGTGCCTAGGGTGGCAAAAATTGGGAACTTTGAATTCTTGGAGTGTCGTCCGTCCCTTAAATTACCTAAGGCAACCAAAAAAAAAAAAAAAACAAAAAGGTCCTCACTTTTGATATTAAAAAATTTTTTCACCAGTGAAGAAGGGCGGCAATTTGTGAATGGCCTAAGGGCGGCAAATTTCTACATCCGGGCCTGAATGAAGCGTTAGTTTTCATCCTTTCGAAAATCCATACAATAAGCAAATTGGCGATCAATATGAAATTTAATTTGTACCAAAATTTCAAAAAGCGACCCAAGGAAATTCCGACCTAAATTCCAACATTTTCAAAATGATGAGCCAAACAAAAGACTTGTTTTCTTTTCTAACGTTCGAATGAAGAAAATAAAAAAAGGACCTCAGTTTTTATGATATAGATAAAAACGTAATTCTTCAAGCGCAAAAAAGTCTACTGTTTGAAAATTTGCTGCCTCCAAAAAGCTACCTCTCTGGGCAAGGTCCCATATGTAAAAAAATACTTCACAAAAATAAATAAAAAAAACTAAGACATGAAAAATACTTTCAAGTCTGATTAGAACCAGCGACCTATGTATTGTTATTTTCTACACCAATGCAAATGCAACTTCACTAATTGAGGTATTAAAAATGATCGACATTTTTTCTATTTTTGACTCTTTAAAAAAAAATATTTAATGGTTTTAATTATATGGCATATTTTCTAAAGGTTATAGTTTAACTGATATGAAATTTTTAAAATTTTGAAAAAATTAAATGTTATCTTTGCATTGAATTTAAATTGTATGTATATACTAATTGCACCTGCAATACAAAATCTACATTCACCTTCGATAGCTCAGTTGGTAGAGCGGTGGACTGTAGTTGCAGTAGTGTGAAAAGAAATCCATAGGTCGCTGGTTCAAATCCGGCTCGAAGGAATTTAGGTACATTTTTATTAAAATTAAAAAAAATACCAATAAATTCATACTCAAATTCGCTTTAAAATACTACTTATTTTTGCGAAATGATTGCAAGATGGTTACCATCTCAAGTAAATTAATTCTTTCGCGCACCTCTGAAAGTACTGCACGCACGCTGCACAGTGGTCCCACAAAAAGTTTTTGGTTGAATTATTTATGGAATGAACAATATGGATATGTTCATGAAGGTTTTGCGGCTAGTCGTGATTATTCTTTAAATGTAACCCCAAGCTTTGACGATAACTTATTATAATTGCTTGAAGAAACCCCAATATGAAGATTTGTTTTCTACGTGACCTATTGCATATAACCAAAAACCATAAGTTTATTTTTGTGCTGTAAAAATTAAACTTCTTCCATAAAACTTTCATTGACCACACTACTGTTAAATTGACAGTAAAAAAAATGTATAATAAGCATATGTACATACTTAGACTAAAATTTATTTTTGACAAATATAATCTTTTCAAATTAAATGAAGCAGAATGACTTCGTTGTTGATCGAAAATTTACAAAAAGCTCAGCAATTGAAGCGCTTAAATTTTATGACATTTATTTGCAATAAAAAAAGAGAGGAATATCATGCTTCATTTGCTTGGGAAAAATAACGCACAATACATTTCCAACTTATAAATTCAGAGTAAAAATTATTTGATGAATTTTCATATTGTCGTATCCAACGTGCAGCATTCATCATGTCTAACAGCATGTCCTGCCTGCTTGCATGTCTGTCTGTTGGTTCGTCTATCTATTTGACTGCTTGTATGTTGTAATGAAAAATTGCGCTTTCCATGCTCAGAAATCAAATGTTTGAAATATCATTTTCATAGATTTTCTATGTTTTGTCACACATATGTACATACAGTCAACAGTAAAATCTTTTTGAAGTTGTTAAGTCAACGAAAATTGCAGAATTTTGACTACTGCAATTGTGTTAGTGAAAAGTTGCATGCGAAAATTATGTGAACAATGATAAAGCTTTCGGCAATAGTATGCGTAATATTGCACTATGGAACATTTTTCCACTTGCATTGATTTTGAATTTGAAATATTTCGAAAACAGTAGTTACAATTTGTGTAGTGTAGGGGTCTAATGTTCACTTTTCATGCTACTTATAAAAATGCTATAAAATTTTAAATAAATGGAGATACCGTATATAAAGTTTGTGAAAACTATGTTTAGGAATGAAATTTATGACCACGCCCACTCATTATGAGGTTCTCTTGCATTCTTTATCTTTTCACGGAATATAGCGCTTCCACAAAACACTTCCAATGTGCGCCATCAATAGCGTGTAAGATCCTACATTTCGATATAAAAATTAAAGTTTAAAATTCCTATTTTTAAATACTTAATTTATCACTAAGCTTCTTTTAAAATGTGAACTCTCATAAAACAATAAAACATGGAATTTTGATTTTTGGGAGTTTACGTGAAATAGTAAAATTTTCAAAATTGGAACTTCTGCATGCCAAAGAAAGTGATAAAATATCCCACTGTGCATTGCAATGTGTTAGTTGTTTATTTGTGTTGGTGCTGTTGTTTTTATTACAATACATACATATCTGCAAGTTCAATATTTGACTTGCATTGTTATCATCGATTGTCAGTTGCTGACATTCATTGCAACAATCGGAAAATTAGAAATTGGTTGCAAATGTTGCAATATAAAGAGTTCTGTTGTGCAAGTACTCATCGATGTTTTTTCTTAAATTTTTTAATATTCAATAAAACAGAGTGTTGAGAGTTGAAATTGTTGCAATTTTAATTAATCACCATATTTTCTACAAACCGATATCGTTTTTTAAAACTTTCATTGAATGTTTAAATTGAAGAGTGTGGACTCTTATGCATTCAGCCACTGTTACATGAAAAAGGCAATTGCTAGGAATATTTGGATCTGTAGAATTAACTTTTTTAAAGTTTTAGCTCATAAAAATATTTTTTCAAATGAGATACTTATCATTGAAGACAAAAATACTTTTTGTAAAATTTTGGAAATTATGTGTTAAGGCATTTTTGGAGCTATTTTGCTAAAACCGCAGGACCTTAGAAATAGCACATATTGGCACTCAATGCCAAGGATGTTTTCTATCTATCTACCATATATCGTTACAATATTTTACATATATTTAAGGATATAAGTATATAAACTTGAATTTTTTGACGATCTCATGACCTTCAAAACACCTCTTATAAACATTTTTTCATTTCACTTATTACTTATGTATTAATACACAATCATTCCGGGTTTCATATGAATCAATTGAGCTGTTTCGAAAATCGAACTGAATATAAAAATAATCTTTACCTTCTGAGAATTAAAGCTTTTCTGAGCCTTTGGACAACTAGGAACAAAATGGCGTACTTTGTTTCCGTTCACATTTTTGTTTTATTTAAAATTGCTTCCAGTGCTTCATGCACAATAACATACATTAAAGCAAAAGAGTGTTAATTTTATTGCATTTTTTTCGTTGAATGTATGGGTAGGTAATTTTTTTCATTAAAAACTTTATTTATTTTTCTACCAACTTGTTGTTGAGTTTTTTGTTAATGAAAATTGCTTAATTATTTGTAATTAAAATTGCAATTAACTTACAAAAGTAGACATGTAAACACATCCTTCGCAGAATTTCATTATCAACATGGTTGCAGCATTTCCTCTTTATTTATCTGACAAGCAATGTCACATACACCTACATACACAAATGCAAGTCCGCTTATTTTTACACATGCATTTATTCACACACACACACACGCACACACACTTACCTTGCAGTGTCGTACAGAGTATCCACAAACTGGACTTGGTATACTTGGTTATGAAGGCACCATCATCCATGGCATTAAAGTTGGCGGTGCCGTTGTAATTGGCATTTGGCAACTTTTCTTCTGTATACAACCACTGTGGACCGGCCAATGCGGCAATGACTATGGCCACAGAAATGCTGTGTAATATGTTTAGAGAAAGATAAGAAATTTTTAAAAATAAAATTAAGAAGCTAAAAAACAACAATTACAAATTTTTTTTTTTATTTTTTGTGAAAGTGTATTATCCTGTAGGAGTAAGGCACTACCCAGAAAAATCAAATGTTTTTACTTAGCTATAACAGCTCAGCCTTGACAGTAATTTTTCCATTAGGGGCAGTATTACGCCCACTAAAAGAACATAGAGTTCTTAATACCTTTCCTTAAGATTCAATATATCTGCATAACAATTTATATCATAATTGGCTTATAAGCTTAGCCATATCTTCCTGTTAGAGGCCCTATAGGCAAACTTTTCAACAAAGAAAAAAAAATCAACCGATAACTGTCATAACTTAAAAAGGCATGGAACCGTTTTACCTTCGCCTAATTATATATAAATTTTTTTATTTTTAAAGAAAATTCTCCAAGGAATAGAATTACAATTTCCATAAAAAATTATATAAATTCAAAACCCACTCTAATGCAAAAAGTCCACAAGATGTCATATCAACATTATGTGTCACAACATACATAAAGTTATAAAACAATGCCACAGATTGAGCGTTACGAGAAACTGCACAGAAAACTTTTTTTACAAAATGCTGTAAAATGTGGCATATTTAGTGAAAAATAAAATAAAAACAGAAAATCGCTCAATTAACAAATAGCTCTGAACTATTGATTTTTACGTCTTTTTAAGCAAAGATTTTTTTTAACTAAACAAATACAAAGTAAGCGTACACGTTTTAAAGTACAATTTTCATGTTTCAGAAACTTTTATGTTGATGTGAGTATATATGTATTTTTAAATGCTAAAAAGCACATAAATTTTATATTTTTCTCTTGGTTTTGTTTGTATTTTGTTTCAAACAAACAACTCCCGGCTGCTTCATCTTTCCTGAGCAGTGCAGCATCAACGTCATCAAGAGAAGCAGTAACAACACAGCATCAACATTGTTTGCCATTTCTAATGTAGTGCTAACTTTTTCGATAAAAAGTAAAAAAATGGAAACTAAAAAATTAGCACAATAAAGTTTTGCTCCATTTAACTTTTTGGACGACCTAAAAATGAAAACAAAACAACGCACCGCAATTAAAGTGGAGCTAATTACAGAAATGTATGTTTTTTCGCTTTACTCGTACAATGAAAATATTTCTCTAACGAGTATTTAATTTCATTATCACTAATGCTCACAAGTTTTAGGGCAAAATGCAATTTTTGTAAAACATTTAATGATTGGTGTTAATATGCAATTCTACTTTGAACTCTTAAGACTTGCTCTCTACAAAATATGATCATACGCTAAGAGAGATATAAGGCTTTAGAAAAGAATGGGAGCATATTTTACTGAGAGAAGTTTCACCACAGTGACATAATAAGAGTGTACGGTCGCTATAACTTTCAGACATGGAGGAAGATTTGTAACAAAAATACAATTGTTTTACTCTATATATCCAAAATAAAAAAGCCATTGAGGATGAATTGTTTTGCAAGTAAAGTGGCTGACAGCCCTATTTTATAAGGTTTTCCAAAATGAAAAATGGGAACCAGGCCTTAAGACTTCAGTACGCACAGTTTGTCGTCTTCGTTGCGTAAAAGAGTAAAATTGTCAGAAGTATCATATATATTTTTTTTATGAAGTGCGGCGAAATCACAACGTATCGCCATCTACAATTAAACAAAGAATATGATGCACTCTTTTATTCGGTCACATTTTAAAAAATTATGTGTAATGTTGCATTTAAATTATGCGATAAGAAAAATCGCCTAAAAAATCATTTTTTAATACGGGGACAACCCGAATGTTTTGCCTGGATTCAAATTGAATCGAAACGACCTAATACTAAACGCTAAAATTCGACTAGATTTAAGTCTGACCAAAGAAAACAATCTTATTCCTTTTCTTTTGAGTGACGCAGGCACGGATTTAAAAATTTGCCGCCCTTTGACCGTTTACAATTGCCGCCCTTCTTCACTGGTGAATATGGAAAAAAAATTTATACCAAAAGTGAGGACCTTTTTTTTTTTTGCTCGTCAACATTTTTTTAGTTTTTTATTTAGGTAGTTTAGGTGGCGACATTCCAAGTATTCGCACTCTCACCAATGCATCACCACTTAAATTTAAAAAAAGTTTCATATTTGCCGCCCTAGTGTGCCTCTAAGGTAAATCCGGGTCTGGTGACAGGTTTTATTTGAGTTGGGCACATACTTTTTTTCAAGAAAATCAAAAATATCAAATAGTTAAAGTTTACGAAAAAACTGATATGTTTTGAAAGTACATTATCAGATTACACAAACACTAAAGTATACTACAGCATACACTCCGATATGCATGAGAGCTGTCAGAAACAGCAAATACCGCCACATGCAACACATGCAGCCAAATAAAATCTACACAACAAAGGCAAAGGAAGGATGTAAGGAAAGAAACTAAACACAAGAAAAAAAAAAATTAAGCCGCTATTGAAGCAATGAACACAACAAGAAGATACTCGACAATCCTGGGTCACTGTTACCAATGACACTGTCTTGCTTAGACGCTTAAAGTGTTAAACTTCTTTGCTTTTCTCGCTATCGCTATCGCACAAGACGTAAAATGATTTACTCCTCTTGCAGTCTACTACTGTATTCTTTAGAACTCTAACAAAGCGGACGCTTACTCACCCAACCAAAAATGTTGAGTGGGTGGTATTGTGGTAATTCTATACGTTCTATAAACTCAAATCTTTTCTTACTAAGTTTATTTTATTGCTTGCAATCCTTATGCGTTCGAAAGAAAAAAATGCATGCTCTTCACGAAACTTCTTCAGCTTTTTGGTGTTTCAAAGGATAAAATCTTATTTTCAGAATGCAGCAAGGATTGAATTTTTTGTCATGGCTGCTGCAATTTAGCGGTGCTTTTAATGCGAAAAGCTTAGAAAGTGTATTCGTGTGTACGCATCTTTTAGGTGTGAAAAGTTTTCAACACTAATGGCTTGAATAAACAAGTTGTGAAATTAATTTAAATTGTTAATGGAAATGCAATTTAAATGCGATTTTCATTCGATAGACCATAAAAGAATGTTAATTTGTTTTACTACGCTTGTTTGCTTAAGCTAGAACAACAACAGAGTCAGTGACTTGATTCCAAAAATTAAAGTTGTAATCAGTTTGTACGCCATTTAATTAAGTAAAAAGTTTTTAAGTTTGTCAATTTTCATAAAAAGACAATTTTGAGAATATTTATTCAATGTCCATATGTCCAATGTAATAAATTAGTGGGAACGGCAGCACCTACTTATAAGGCGGCGAAACTTTTTTCTACGTTTTGGGAAGTAGAAAGCTTCTTGCGATAGTTAATATAATCACAGCACACTGAGCATCTAACCAGCATAGGTTATCTTTGCATAAAATTAAATAACATGATTTGACAAGAATTTGCACTCACCTCGCAGCAACTGGTGTCAATATCCATAAGTAACCACTCGCATTACGTTCTGCATTTGCGCTTGCGCGCTGTCGTTGTAACGCATGCGATTTTGCTTCAGCAACTGCCGTTGGGTGCACGTGTAACTTATTCGTTTTACTGCTGCTAAAAGTTCTATGACGTTCATGCGGTATAACATCAAAATCCATGAAAGAGTTGTTACAGCTCGTATTTAAATCGCTAGCAATTGAAATTGAAAGATTGTTGTTGCTGCTGCTACAGAAGCCTGTGGCAGGAATGCTACCAGAAATTGTATTGATTACACCATTGCTGTTGGCATTGCTATCGTGGTTATGACTTTTGTTATGATGGTGAATTTTATGATTTTCTGGTTGTTGCTGCAGTTGGTGTTGTCGTAAATCTCCATTTCCATTGATAGAAGTTGTTGCTTGTGATGGTAATGTTGGATATGGTGAGTGCTGCTGTTGCTGTTGTTGTTCCCAGTTGCGGACGGAATTGTTACCATTATTATTGTTGTTGGCATTAGTGTTTATGTTGCTGCTATTCGCATTATGGTAATTATATTCGATTGCCGCTTGTGCCATTTGATGCTGAAATTTTTGTGCAGGTTGCTGAGCATGTGACCCAGTACTAGCAGTAGTTGTAATCACCGTTGTGGACACAGAGGTATTTCCTAATGACTGTCTCAGCTGCATATGTGGTTGTTGTTGATTTAACTCTTGCTTCCCTGTTACCATATTGAATGCATTTGTGTTTATAACAGTGACACTCCCACTACCGCTGTCGTTGCTATAACTGCACTCAGGCGCATAGGTGCCCTCATTATTTATGTTATGTGACGTTGTAACACGAA
Organism: Meiosimyza platycephala; assembly: GCA_963662105.1. Lineage (NCBI taxonomy): Eukaryota > Metazoa > Arthropoda > Insecta > Diptera > Lauxaniidae > Meiosimyza > Meiosimyza platycephala. The sequence continues at coordinate 24,673,278 of OY759208.1, forward strand.
AAACATTTGGATACGAAGGATAATCGTGCATTACTTTTATTTAATGTTTTTAGCACCCTACACTCAGAGTATGTTCATTTTGTCATTCCGCTTATAGCGCATAGAAAGAAAGCTGACAGATGGAGAAAAATGTATATATTCCTGATTAGCCGACTTAGTCGATTAAGCCATGTCCATTTGTCTCTCTGTTTATTTTCCTGTGGAAATTAAAATTGTGGGAAAAATATGCATAATAATTTGATAAAATTTGGTTCACAGGCTACATTTTTAAACTTAGCACGTAGAAGAATGAGCGATATCAGTTGTCGAATGCTCCATCCGCCCATAATAGCATTAAAAACGCTTTATTGAGAGAGTTGGGAGAATTTTAATAAGAGAGCGTAGCAACTATGCTACAAGCAAAAACCTCAAAGCCCTATACGACAAGAAATTTGGAAAAAAATTGTTCCAATTTGAATATAAGGGCGTGGCATCTCACGTAGATCATGAGAAAAAATGCCATCCAATTTTCCTGATTTTATTTTCCTGACAAAAAGCGGTGAGTTTCGATAGGAGAGTGTGGCGCCTCTCGTGGAAGTTAAGCCTTCAAAACGCTAATTATAGCGAAAAAAAGAAAATAATAAAAAGAATGGTGTGGCATGGCACCAGACAAAAAGTGGGGACCTTTCGCCATTAAGCAACGTATGGGAACGTTTGGTAAACCCACCAAGAGGGTAGTAGTAGTAGGGGGTGGGTTACTTCGTTTAACACCCTGACTTGTTTGTGTTTTTTATTTGTGTCTGTATTTGTTTTATCTTTGTGCAACGATTTTTATGTTTCGTTTTTCTAAATTTTAGTTGAATTACGATGAATGTTAAGTGCAAAAAAGTATGCAATGGAAAAAAAATTTAATGTAAGTTGCTTGGTTGTTGCAGGTGAATACCGCTAGCGACTGCATTTAAATTTTATCTGTATGCTATACAAAGTATTGTAATTAGGTGAAGTGTACTTGCTCTGGGACTTATTTTATTTATGTGCACACCAATGATAGCAAGGACATAAGGTTTTGTGACATTAAATTTTGTTTTTGAGAAAAATAGTTTAATAATATCTAGAACAATTGTAAAGAAGTCAGTATGTCATACCGTCGCCATCCGGTATTCAAAAAGAAAAGCTTAAATTTAAGCTATCATCATACAAAAAGAAGGATATATTCTTAAACATTTATGATAATTTTTGCTTTCCTGAGAAGGAAGCACCATAGTAGTAAATTCTTAGGCTTAAGACCTCTTTCCATAGGATTCGGTATTTTCAAACCGCGCCCTTAAATTCAGAATTCTGTTATCGTTAGGAATTACTCTGAGGGCAAAATGTTTGAATAATTAATCTTTCGCTGAAATAGAAAAACTCAATGCGGCTAATTCGTTGCGGGATATCATACGATAGATTCCGCTGTTTTTATATCCAAAGGATGTTATTCAACCTATAAAAATAAAAAGAAGGTTGAAACCGATGAAGGTTTCATTTAATCAGGCCCCTCAGTTTTTCAATGGCCACCCTGTAAAATAGCTGAGGCTCAATTCTATAACACAGTTATAAACTATGTTGCACACTATGTTGTCTATTAAGTTATATGTATATTTCATTAAAGCTATATATGTACATATATTGTGCACAAAAACAAGTATGTTAATAGTGAGCGCCACCATTAAAATCGCACCTCAAAACGTATCGTAAAATGTTCACACCTGTCATTGGACGGAAACGGAAGTGCATAATGTTTAAGGCAACACTTGCTTTTGGCTAACGTTCCGACAATATAGTAGCAGTTGTAGTACTGGCGTAGCATCGTAATAAGAGTCCTTGTGTGACATTAAAATTGCAATAAGAACCTTTAATGAAATTTATATAACGGAAATAATGATGACATTATTATCAGAGAGCGTAAGAGAGATAGCATTGCACCATAGTTCACCTCCATTATGCACTTTTTATTCATACTCTTGTGTGAGTGTGAATATTTCAGTGATGTTATTTGAATCTTTCTATTCTACATCGAGTTAAGCTCTAAAGTGTAGTGAATTGTGGCAAAATGTTGTATATCTAAGTAAATTTGCCATGTGATACTGAAAAATAACGTAAAAGTAAAGAAGAAAGTATAACGTAGTTTTGTGGGAAAATAAGAAATCTTTTTAGTTATGGAAAAGAGAATCAAATATTTAATGGCAGTTTTTCGGGCTCTAACGAAATTATTTACATTGATTTATTTGGCTCTCTGTCATAGATTTATGACTTCCAATCAGGGCAGCCGAAAGGAAAGTAGAAAGATTATTTTGAGGCCCGCTAATTATAAGCGAGATGACTATTAATGACACTAGTTTTATTACAAACAAATTTCTTTAATAAGTTCTCTTCGGTGTTGAAAGAAAAATCTTGAAATAATTTTTGAAAAATTCAAAAAACTTCAGAGATACCTGTTATATTTTCAAAATTATATATTTTTTTAAATTATGACTAGGGACAAGATGACAAGATATTCGGGACGTTTATTTTTTTTATTCACTTTAGGAAAAAGAATTTTGCAAAAAATAATTTTGAAAACTTTTTTTGTATGTTATTTTCAATTTTACTATTTTTTTTTTTGCGATAGCTTATTTAGTTCCTTAGGAACTGAGAAACCAGATAGTTAAAGAATGGGATCCCCTAAACTTTTCGAGAAAAAAGTTTAAGTGTACGGTGCGGCGGTATGTCACGATGTTGCACGACAGTAGTTGAAAACTGATTTTCGAAATCTTTAGCTATCTTTTCACGGGGGGAACTTTACATTTTTCAAAAAACTTTAAGTGTTTTACGAAAATACGAAAAATAGCATAGGTTCGTAGAAGTAGCCGTTGCACTAGTTCGATTTCAAATTTCAATGCAAAATGTCACCATCATTTTGAGAAAATAATGAGCAAAATTTGGCTTAATAAACACACAAGTTTACAATTCGCTGTTAGTTTTTTTTTTATATAAAAGAGATAATGCTTTTTATTTAAATTTTATAGAAAAAATTTCAAAAAAATATTTAAACAGTTGCTTTTATTCCGTTTTACCGTGTGCCATTACCGCATGGCTCAAAAGTTGGCGCTAAACTGACTGCTGTTGTAAAATGAAAATGAAATTGCAACCCGTGTACCTAAGCAACTTTAGCACCGCTCCAATCCACATGTATGTCTGTGAAGCATCCAACTCAAACATGTTCTGTAGCATAAAACAGGGTTGACATTTTGCTTGGTCCTTTGTAATGCAACGCTGTGTTTTGATTTCTGTGTAGTGCGTTGGGCAAAAAAGCCGGCATTTCCTTCCGTTGTACTTGTTGTTATCATTTACGCATTTAGCTATAGCGCAGTGTTTGCGTGTGTGTTTTCGTCATGTTAGTGGTTGTGTATGTATTTGTGTTCGTTTCAATGTAAGTCTATTGTGTAGTGATATGTTCTGAGATTTGCCGGAAACGCACGTTCAATAAAGTTGTGTTGTTGCTTTCATGTGTCGTATAGGAAACGCAACTTAATACCGGAAGCTGCAAAGTTCATGTGTCTGCATTGCACGTGTATGAACTTCGTTTATTATTTTTTTAAATTTTGCAGCTATTAACAGAAACATAATGTGTTATTTTTTTAAAAATTGATTTTCATTTTCAAATATTCGGTGCACCATTTATTTTTAGAATTTTTTAAATAAATTGTTTTCTAAAAATATTTGATCTACATGTTTTTTAATAAGAATTTAAGTTATACTTTTGATTTTAAAAATTTTTCTTTTGAAAAGGTTGTGTTGAAAATGCTCGAAAAATATTGAAAAAGTCGATATCTCAACTAATATTATAAATTTAAGTAGATTAAGCGAATTTATCAAGTAAGCTTACTAATACAAAAACAAAAATATAACATAACGTAACATAATGTAATAGTTACATCCCATAATCACGTAACAAAATGGAACGCAAAGCTCAAAATAACGAGTGCAAAACCGCTGTTTGTAGGACATGCATTACCGTCATATCCCTTATGTTGTTGTAATAACATTAAACATTGCGCTTTGCTTCGTTGTTGTAATTGCAAAACTTTGTTGTTTTTGTTTTTTTTTATTTTTTCATGTTACTGCTGTTGGTGTTGCTACAAGTCATGTTCGAGCTACATACTGCTGTATTGTAAACATGTTTGCACTATTTTTTTCCTTTGTTTTTTGCAACAACTAACTACCTACTACATATACTACTATTTCTACTACTGTTTGATCTTAAATTCTTTACGCCTATGTGAATATTTTTTACGTGCTTTGTGCATTTTTAGACTAAAGAATGCAATTGCAAAAAGGCATGTTGTATGTTGTTCTAAAACTTGGAGTTGTTGCTACACAATTTACGGATTTGTTGTTGCTACGTACATATGTATGTATGTATGTGATGTTAAGTAGATGTCGCTGTATTTTGGGCAATTTTGCAGTTGTTGTTGCTGCTGTTTAAGTTTGCTTAACATACATACTTGTCTCGCATTTAAGTGCACCGAATATATCCTTTTGATTGTCGCAATTGTTTTTGTTAGAGCAGCAGCAAAAATATAACACACATATGAGTGTCTTAATAAAAACGTCGCATAAGGTTGGCAGCTCTAGAAATTTCAAACATAATATCTTCCAATAACATGACTACAGAATATGAATAAACATTTTGTTATGACTTAAATATGCTCTTACAAATAGAACAATAATATCCTTAAATGCACTTAAATTTAAGCTCGTAATTTCTCTTTTCTAGAAGAGTTTTAAATTCATAACCTTAAATATGAAACTTACGAAGATTTTTCAAAAGTTAGCTGGGCGGTATCGCAAACATTTGCATAACAAACGCATGACCAACACTTTGTGCATCGTCGTTATTGCACACACACGCAAGATTGACATTGATGTTGACGCTGTTGTTGACGTTGATGTTGATTTTGAAATTGACATTGATTTGCTGCTTTTTCAGCTGCAGCTGATACCGTGACATTATGATAATGTCTTCAAATGATTAAGTGCTGCATGCAGCTAAAATGATGTGGCAAGTGCGGTTACTTTTTCTGTGTGCCGGTGACTTATTTAATTGACGTTTGAAAAATCAATCAAGTGGTTTTTTTCTGACCTCAAACTTTTATAAAAGTGATTGTCTCTATAGGGATTACGAAAAAATCGCATGCAACTAGTAGCATTGTGTAAGAGCTGACTAAGCGCTAGAAGCTTTCTATTAAGTTGTGGTTTCGAACACCTTCAATTGCCTTCAATTTTCTCCAACATTAAATTTACATATTTCCTGCTTTACTGAACGTTTGCAAGATGATTTAGCATGGCCGTGTTTTCTGGCTGATTACAGTTGAGCAAAGGTACCTTTCGCTTTATTGATTCTAGCATGAAACTCCTTAATGGTACTGCTATCATTAAAAAAATGTAATGAAAAAACCATTCATCATTCGTTGGAGATTTTTTAAATGAGGCTTTTTTCATTGGGGGCTATTTGGTGCACCCAAGATTGAGTTGATTTGCTAAGTAAACAATTTTAAGTTATAAGGCTACACGGTGGTAGATCTTCTAATTTATACGAAAACTGCATATAAGTACTAAAAGGTAATGAATTGAAAAATAAAAGGTATTCCTGATATACAATATTTTGATCCAAAAATAATGTATGTATATAAAAACATCTTATATAAAGATAGCAAATTTATTACATAAAATATAGGAACAGTTGTACATAGTTTGCTTGAAAATTCCAAATGCATGAAATATGCAAAAATTATAAATAGAGCTAAACGTTCAAGCACAAAAAAGACAAAAATCTATAAGGACCTATAGAGCCATTAAGTACCTAGGTATTCTGAACATAAATTAGCTATACCATTTGCGTTTCTACACCTGTAACAAAATATTCCAGACTAATAGGATTAAAGCACCGCAATCGGTTTCACTTTTATAAAATTTAATTAAAAAATTTATTTATAGCTAAAAGTTTTAAGCAATTAGGTCATATAAGTTGCTTAGTTAATTTAATAATTAAATGAGACCACAACCACAAGCAGACACTTGTCGGCTAAAGCAATTTCTGAATTGCAGATAAATATCAAACACATGAGAGGATTATAACAATTAACGCATAAATTATTTCCTTCCTTCGTGCAATCACTTCCGTTTCCTGTTTTTCAACTCACAGTTATATTAAAGGGCTATAGTGTACGTGTAAGTATGCCCAGTAGAAAATGAGTCTCGTACTATCGTTAGTGTCGTATTGAAAAAAGACCTGATATATCATGAAGTTAAGTAAATCCACATTAAAGCAAACAACAAATAATTTGCATACTTAACAAAAGAATTGCCACTAATCCGCATTTATGATATCCGAAGAGTGTTTTTTTTTCTAAACGACACTACTCCACTTTTGGTAAAAACTTAATTTTTGGTGTTATTTCACTGATGGCTAGATAAGAAATCAAAAAATTTGCAAAATTCTACAAAAAGTAGAGCAGTGCTGCTTTTAAATATCAATTTTATATGTCCACGTGATATAATGTCTATTTTCAAGTATTGACATAGTGATGTTGGATTCCATAAGTAACATAAGTAGTCATTAAAAAATATAGTAATAATATTTCCTACCGCATCATTATCCATTGAGCATAAAATAACCCATGCTTTTGTACATTTTCACTTACTGACCGCATGAATCTGGCATATTAAACGTTATTAAAGCCGTCTGACACACCTCAACAGTTCATCACAACAACACCCCAATGTACTCACCTACTTTTGTTCACGCTATTGAACATATTAAGCATACACGAGTTAATCTGCTGTAAATGAACGTAATGTACTAAAAGAAAATTTTATTTTATAAATTATGTATTGATAAAAAAGAAAACTGTTTTATTTAATTTTTTCGAACCTGAGCATTTTTGTAATCTTCATTCAGTGGAGTATTATCTGCAGTAAAGCACAACACTTAATTCAATAATAATAATGACTTTTAATTATATATAATAATTAACTTATATTATTATAATTCATCAAAACCTCTTTCAAATAGATATTTCTGTCACTGTAAATATTTGGTGCTCATTCCTTATTATCCCATGTTAACCACATTATTGTGTTAGTCTCTGTGTTGATGTGTGCGTGCCGAAAGAGGTCTCTTTGTAAGGTGCTATTGTCCGTTTGTGCGGAAAGGCGACAAGTTGTAGTTTTATGCGTCACTTCATCGTATGCGGTTGTGTTCGCCATTGTTGTTTCATTGAGATATCCTGTTTTGTTTGCATGTCCGTCTGCCGCGTTTGATGGTCTACATTAATGACGCATAGTCAATGAATTTCGTATCATTGATTTACTAGACCAAGCCTGTTAGTAAAGCGTTTCTGAATGAAAATGTAAATTTATTCATGGTATAGGAAGTAGGTCATTGCGTTGATATTTTAGGTGGACTCTAACTTAAATCACTTAAAGCAGACATAATTTATTCAGAGATAAAGGCTTAATGTTTGCATAGTGAAGCTACTTAGTATTATAAGAATTATTTTAGAAAAGGTTTGCTTTAAAAATATTCAAAATTACGTTGAATTAGTGGATGGCATAAAAGTGCATTTTAATTAAGGGAAATGCAATTTTTACTCCACATTGACTTGGGGGGGTTTGGTTCAATGAAGCGCAATATTATTTCATCTTTGTTCTCACATTATAATATTGTATAAGTAAAAGTTTAATGAAAGTTTCAGCCTTAAATTTTACTTTCAAGAGATCTTTCATTGATTTTGTTTTTCACGAAAAATTTTTAATATAAATAAAATGAAAAAAAATCTGCTTTTAATATTTTGTTGCGCAATCAATCTAAATTCTTTTGGCTTTTGTTCGCAATAAAGCATTGAGTTCTCTAAAGCATTGACTTCTCAATAGCCAAATCAAATAGTTCATTAATATAAATATCGTGAAATATTTTTACTATCAAAAGGACTATACTGTCCTTAGAAGCGGAAAGGGCGTTTCTCAAAAAAAAATGCATATTCGTGAGTCTTATGGCATCTGCTAGCTTAAGATATTATGCATCTAATGAATTACGCAAAATGCCGGTACCTAAGTTCAAACCTATAAGAAGTCTCCTAAGAAAATATCCTCTATATCAATTTTACATGTACTTATTTCAACAAATTGGCATAAACAAAACATCGTTTATCTCGAAGCGCATTTTTTTTATAAACGCCCTTTCCGCTGCTGAGGGTAGTTAAGAGGTCAATTAAGTTAAGTTAAGGTAATTGAAATATCTTTTTTTTCGAATAATGGTATAAAATTATCGTTGACAGTTAAAATTTGAAATTGCCTCAATAAAAAGTAGTTAGTTTTTGGTATATAAAAGCTCCATTTCAAATACATTCCATCAATCTTAAATATAACAGAAAAAGCTTTTTATTTTGTAATGTTACGAAGTATTTCCAGTAGATGGCGCTACTTGTATAACATAAAAAAAAAATATTTTAATAAAACTGCCAATTTCCGCCATTTCCTTTTGCGCAGACAGAGCACACGAACAAAACGTCCAGTACTTTTGCATAAAAGCTTTTCCGACAACGCACACCCAGACACTTTTCTTTTGTAACCAAAAAAAAAGCTTTCCTTGTATACATATGTACATCCATACCTAATTTTCTTTTCACTTTTTGTTGTTGTTGTTGCTTTGTTTTGTTTTGTTATTGCTCTCTCCTTTGTTGATGCGACAATATCACGTGGTGCAGTGAAAAAGCTTTTTTTTCCTTATTGCGTTTGTTGTTGCCGGCATGCGCTGGGTGCCATGCGCTTAATTGGTTCAGTAGGACAAGACATGTAGCGTTACGTGTTATTATTATTATTATTGTTGTTGTTGTTGTTGTTGTTGTTGTTTCTCTTTGTATTTCGGTTGCAATGGCTGTTGCTGCAGCTGCCTAAATTTAGTCACCGAAAACCGCACCGCAACTTTTTATGCAGCAAACAAGACAGACTTACGCAGGGTTGCCATATGCTTATTTTTTTTTGGGACCAAACTTTTGTGCAAAAAATATGAAAAATTTAAAAAAAACATGTACTAAACATTTTTTTTTTTTTGTAAATGAACTTTAGTAATTTTATTAATCAAATGGTTTTTATGTCGTAAAATATTTTTTCGGAAAATAGAGAGTAATTATATGGTTTATATAAAAAAAAATAAATGTGCCTTCAGGGAAATTTCTGCATTCGAATATTTAGAGGTCGTTCAAAGCTGACGAATTTTTTCCATATAAAAAATATTAGAGTATTTTCATTTTTGCTTAAAATGAGAAAATCAGTGCCAAAATTTCAGATTTAAGTTGGCTATAATTTTGCACAAAATGCATATGAATCAAAAACTTAGTGTGAATTGATACCGCTCATATGATAATTTCACGCGAAAATGAACTTGACTGGTTTGACAATGTCAAAATATCTATGAAATTCTGAACGAATAGGACGGAATAAAGATTTAGCCTTAAAAAAGATATGTACCAATGTTTTAAGAAATAACTTTAATGGTTAGTCCAGACAATCACTGAATTTTGCATTGTAACGACATGTTTCAATTGTATTTCTGCAAATGAAAAAAAATTTAAAAAATCTGCACCAAAGTGGCAACCATGCACATACATACGTTTGCTACTCAATGCAAACGCTTTATGTCGTGTGATAAGCAAAGCCCAGGCAGAGTTGCACTTTTAAATTCTTAGAAATTTTGGTAAAGTTTTTATTGTAATTTAAATTGTAGCTCAAAATTGAGTTTTGTGAAAAATTTTCTTTTGTTTTTGTGCAGCAGCAGCAGGCGCTATATATTAAAAAAGCTGATTTTGTTGTTGTGTATTTTTGGTGCGCATTTTTTTCGCATTGCCGGCCTTTGCGCTTTGACCTAATGACCTGTCGCGAATGTTTTTGTTATTGTTTCTTTAACGACCTTAGTGTTGAATTTATGTGTAGGCTTAAATTAAAATATAAATTTTCATTTTACTTTGGGCACAATTTTTCTCTTTTTTGTCGTATGTAGCTGATGACATTTTAAGAGGCCTTCATTATTTATGAAAATCAATGTATTATGTAGATTTTTGCCAGTTTTAAAAAATTTTTGTTATTAAGACCATTAATTTAAAGGATTTATATTTTAAATCCTATTTGAATAAATGTTCTTAATAACGAACATTTTTTATGCTTTGATTTTTGGTAAATTTATTTAGAAAATACGAACTTTTTGGAGAATCTATTTTTATTTTTATTGAATTTTTGATGCGCATTGTTCATGGGGAAATTTATATTAAATTGTAGCAATAATATGTGCCAAATGAATTTCACGTATATGCAATTAGGTATGTAAATACATACATATATGTACTGTGGTATAAGATTGGAGCATTTTGGGTGTAAGTGAGTAAGTGCAAGTGTAAGGAACATTTTGGGTTTGGAACCATGAGCATGATCTATGAATATAAAAAAACTTACCTTGTTCAATAATTTCTTCATATAATGAAATACATTTCTGACTTGGAATATACAATTTTCTTTATTTACAAAATTTCAGCTGTAATTTGTCAATATTTTTAAATTTAATTGTTCGTTAATTTTGATTTTACTATTCAATTTGGTTTCTACATTTTTAAAGCAGAACACTTTCGCAATGTTTCATATATAGTACATACTTTATATAGTTGATTTTACATTCTAAAATTTAAATAATTTATTTGCTGTTTTTCAATATTGTTAGGGTACAAATTTAAAAAAAAAAATCACAATTATTTATTTGTCAATTTAAAGTTACAGCTAAATAGTTTTAGGTTTTTGTAAAAAAAAATAATATATTCAAATTGACATTTACAGTTACAGAGCTAAACTATTGAAAAAAAATTAAAAAATCTGTTTGCTTTTATGGAGAATAAAAGAATTCCTTTTCATAAAAGTGTTGAATATTTTACTTGAGTATAACTGATTATATTGATAATATTCGAAATCTCCAGTTTTATTTACCATAGTTATTTCCATATTGGCCATTCATTGGTGGCTGCGTAGGATAACTTGCCGATGAAGATGGTGATGAACTCTTTTTCTCGCTAAAAAGTCCACCAAAATTCTTAGAGCTGAATATATCACTTAAGCCACCACTGCCGCCACCGGCACTTGCGCCACCACCACCACCACCGGCACCACCACCGACACCACTCAAAAGACTGCTAAAAATGCTGCTGGCACCGCTGTTGCTGCTACCTCCACTTCCACCACCACCTGAAAGTACGCTACCAAGCAAACCACCAAGAATGTTGCTAGCCGAAGAGCCACCGCTACTACCAGCACCAGGAGAAGGACCACCGCCATAACCGCCTGAGGGCTGATAACCACCGTTAGCAGCACCACCACCATTATTACTGCCACCACCTTGTAGTGTCTTAGCAATTTGTCCTGAAATGAGACCCGTCACTGCCTGATTAATTACCGGATTCGAGAAAATGCTGGAGAAAAAGCCGCCTTCTTTATCTTTAGGTTTTTGTTGTCCAGCACCGCCGCTACCATAGCCAGGAGCATTAGGTACATAGCCGCCACTAGGACTATAACCGCCACCACCACCGCCATTGGGATTATAACCAGCATTTGGATTATAGCCGCCAGCTGGGGGCTGATAACCGCCTGCTGGAGGTTGATAACCAGCTGGTGGAGGAGGTTGGTAACCACCGACTGGAGGGTAATTGCCACCAGGTTGATATGCGCCAGGCTGATAACCGCCAGGTTGATAGCCAGCAGGTTGTTGACCGCCAGGATTGTAACCGCCGCTGCTGCCGCCACCGTTTGAAGTTGGATTGTTGGAAGGAAGCGAAGGATACATGCCATGGCCTCCAGCCGAAAAATCACCACCATATCCACCACTGTTGCCTCCACCAGTATTCAATGAGTTCGTATTGTAATTATGTGGGGGAGCGCTCGGATGTGAGTTGTGCGTGTTGCCGCTGCTCACTGTTTGTGTCGCACGCGTATGAAATATGGGTGGATATTTGTGTGGGAGTGTGTGAATTGCATTATGCGGGTTGTACACAAAATCAATGGAAAAGTAAGCAGCGTTTTTGGCGTAATATAGGGTTATTCACCACAGCAGCATAGTTGTACAGCGAGCATTAGAGGCACAAAAGCATAAGAAATAAACAAAAAACAAAGAGATAAATAAGACACACATAGTTAATACCACAAAGAAAAAAAAAATTAAAAGATTTAGTTATTATTTGAAAAAAAAAAAAATAAAATATTCTTTAATTATTAACATTACTATTTTCTAAAAGTTAATTATTTCTTAATGTGGTGAGTTAGCACTAGTTAAGTTTGAACACAGTTTTTGAACACCTTTGCTTTTCAAAATGCTGCTATATATAGCGCATATTTCTTTTTTATATTTTTATTTATTATTAAAATTTAAGTAATTGAAGTTAATTCGTTGTTAGTTTTATTTTTTTCCATTATATGTTATTTGCTAAATTCACCACATTTTTTAAATTGCTGACATACATATTATTATTTATTATTATTTGATTAATACCCCATTTTTTAGTTTAACATTTAAAAACACAAAAATATACCATCAAATTGTTTTGTTTTTTTTTTGGTAAATTTAGAAAAGAAAAAAATTTTAAATTTTATTTTAAGTTAATTCTAGAATTGGCCTCAACCACAATGAGTTTTATAATTTAAAAACAAAACAAATAATGTTTCTTTTAACAAAAAAAAAAAACATGTTTGGTTCACGGCTGAAGCTAAATTGGACATTCTTTATTATAAAGCTCTCAGTGACTCAAAGAACCGCTCGTGAGCCAAGGGCGCTAATCAAAATCCGTTTGAGGTCAATTAAGGAAGAAAAAATTATATTGCACCAATTGAAAGGAAACGTAGAAAATGGATTTTGAATATCATTTGGGGTGGCCCGGACATTGGTAGGGACCGTGTTTGACCCTTCTCCAAAAAAAAATCTTTTTTTGTTACAAAAAGCAACGGAGAAATGTCGAATGTGAATTTTGAACACTACTTGGGGTGACCCCGGACCATAGACCCATTTAAAAAATTGTTTCTCCAATCGATGGGAAAGATGGAAATTGGATTTTGAAAATCTCTTAGAATGTCTCCGTTTCATTTTTGGTTAATTTTAGTTAAATTTTCGATTTGCTACAATCGATAGGAAAAGATTGGAAATGGATTTTGGACAGCAGTAGGAGTGGTTTTTAACATGAAAAGTATCATGTATGGTCCATTTTCAGAAAAGTTATTTTTTGCTTCAATCTATGGGGGAGGGCCAAAGTAGAGAAGGCGGGAATCGGAAAACAAAGATAAGAGCGTTTGTAAGGTTCATTCGCGAGCACCGAATTCTGATACACTCGTACATATATAAAACTGGTTTCAGTGAAGGAAAAAACTATGTAAATTCAAAAATCTTAAAAAAGCATTCGTTTCGTGAGGGCATCTTGATTTTTTTTCTTGTTTTGAAATAGATTTCTTCAATTTCTAACATTATTTTTGTGTAACAGCAATTAGCGAGAAATCTTATCAACTCAATCAACACATTCAACCTCTACAAAATCGAAAGTCTACCTTGAGATGAAGCTCTCAAACTTCAAAATCAGACGGTGAAATAATACTGAGTTTTTGGACATACCAATGTCGAATGAAATGAAAAGACGATGAGAATCAGAAAAATACCCAAGCAGACGCAATGATACCACCAATGTTCTTGATAGCATTATGACTTCTATAATAAAGAAGTTTAAATTTTTATCTTGTGGAAATTCCCATTGGTAGCCGTTTAAAGAAATGGATCGATGGTTTTTCCCAGACAATTAAATTAATCAAATTCATTCAAGTGTTATCGCTGATATACTTATGTAGCAATACATTAATTGCTTAAGTAATTTAAAAAAAAAAATTATGACAGATGCCTTGATATAGCAACAGTAGCGTACCAAAATTGGGCCGAGGGGGCGGCAAAACGATCGTGAAATATACCTCATTTTGCTAGGTTTTTGATAGGCAAAAGTGAGAATTTATTTAGTTTTTGGTAAGGTAAATAAAATTTTGCTAACAAATCCATAAACTTTTAAACTCACCGTGGCTAAAGAAATCTTGAATTGTTTGTAAATTTTTTATTAAAAAAATTTATTAATTTCAATTCTCTAATTGTTTAAAGCAAAGCCATTTATTTTCAGCGTTTCTAAGATTTCATTAAATACTGGGTAAATTTGCCTTATTATAATACTGTTTTACCATGTTATTTACTAAAATTAATAAGTCTTTATTTTACCATAAAAATTGCTTAGTTTTGTTATTTACAATATTAATTATTTAATTGAATTTATTATCAGAGTGAACACAAGTTTGCTTTATGGCTTATGTGGCTTATGTTTATTGATGAAATACAAAAATGATATGAAATAAAATTTGTCATTAGTTTTCAATTGTTAGTTTATGATACAAAATATAATGAAAAAAAAAACAAAATGCTAAATATATATAAATGAATATTTTCAAGGTTACGTAATGCTCAATGATGATATTTTGACGGACGGAGTTGAGAAATATGAAATTTTTCTAATTAAAATGAAAAACAAAAACACTGTAGAAATTTAAATATTAAAATTAGATTTTATTTACATACAAATGATCGTAATGAGAAATAAAATACAATTTTTATAAATTTGAAGACTGAGAAACTGAAAAAAAAAATTTTTATTAAAAATTATATGTACTGGCACCGATTTTTTTTTTTTTAATTTTTACATATTGATATATATTTATATGTACGTATATATGGATAATTCTAGTGCTTTTCGAAGTTACAGATAAAAATTGGATACCGAATTTTTCCAAAAATAGTTAGGTGTCGAAAAGATTTGTTTCCCTTAATTCCCTATAGGGAGACACATTCGGCTAATAATAATTTAATTTTTTTGACAAACTATATGGAACGCTCACGGACGCTCCATATCAAATTAGAGGTCTAAAATTTGGGAAAGAAGTCTTTTAAAAACCTAAAAACTCATCCAAATATTTTCAGCTACTTTTGAGAATCAATTTTTTCTCGTTACTGCTAAATTACCCACATACACTCAGGGATAAAATCAATGTTTTTATCTTTGATTCGACCTAAATACTTATGAATTTAAATTTTTTTGTGTTAAAAATGAAGTGGAAAAATTTTGTTTTTACAATTTTCAACAACAAAATTTAATGCCATTTTTCGCTGAGTGTACATATAAACACAATCAATGTAATATCTAAGCTTTATAAATTAAATCAATTTAAGTGAGTTTGGTAGATATAAAAGAAAGTATTGTACTGAAATAAGTTTGAACATAATTATGTTAACCACATCGTCGTATTTTATTTTAAAAAAGTTGTTATTTAATTTATTCAAATGCAAAATGTTGTTTTCTAGTCTTATTAAATCTACATATGTATTTTTGTATTATGAATTCTTTAATTTGAATATTTACTACGGAAACAACTTTAATCGTATTTATAATGTTTACTTACTATAATTTACGATAACATTTCGGGTTGATCTATAGGTAGGTTGACTTTAGGTAGTTTGTTTCAAAATATAAATAAGTGTAATTTTTTTTTTTTCATATAGATAACAACAAAATATATTTTTTTTTTGTTTAACAGTAGACTCCCAATTAGCTGAGCAATAATAATTTTTTTTAATTTTATCAACTTTCAAACAAAAAATAAAATCATAATAAACATAAATGATATATCATTCGTGAAACTATTTTAAGTTTCTTCTCTTTGTTTTATCTTAACTCAGATCATCAGAAATCTACTGTATTTAAATTTTAATTAAAAGTTGAGCTTTATGACAATTTTATTTAAAAGTTATATTTAAACTTTCCTTTTACAGCTTTTTCCGAAGTTATATTTTAACTTACTTAACTATGTACTGTTTCTTTTTTATTTTTAGTCCTTAAAGTTTTATATTTTATTTTTTTTGTTTTAACATTATTGCTTTAATTTTACAGTGTATTATAACATAGATATTATTTGGCATATTTGACTGTTCGTTAATTTATGTATCGAAAGTTGTTGTTTTTTTTATTGAAAAAGTAATTAAACAAAATGGTTGTCATTGAGGGTTTGTAAATATATCATAATGTATCTTTCTGCTTCAAGAAGCATAAAATTCGAGCGCAAATATAATCTAAATGTGACAACTAATGTTTAAGTATTTACTTCACATAGTAAAAAATTTTTTTTAGTTAATTTCTTGATATTTTTAATCTAGTTCACTTCATAGGCTTCGGCATAGGAGTACCAAAACGCTCCTGAGAATTTGATTGGGAGCAATTTAAAAAATTGACGAATATTATCGAAAGATATAAAAAAAAATATCAAGAAAGTTGAGTAGCCACAGCATAGTTCTGGATGAAGAATTTGCCCTGATTAACTTCTCCAGATAAAGTTACATGACTCCATGTCATGTTTTCAAGATATCTTAAGCTAAAAATGCAGAAAAAACACGTAGCAGCTTTATGCGGGAGAATATTACAGCGTGAATTAATTTGTCTCATTAAAATTTGTTACGGGATGGGAATTCGTCGACTTCGATATCGATATCGACTTCTTTTTGCCGAAATATCGTAAATTGAATTTTGAATGTTGTTGATTGTTGTTGTAATATGCATGATACTTTCATTGATCATAGCTTTAAAACAGTACGCGTAACAGGAATTACGTTGATATTTTTGTATTTAGCTCATTCAGTTTGATAAGAAGCAGCTATTTAGATCAATGTAATACAAAAAAAAATAATTCGAGTATCGAAAAAATCAATTATATCGAAAAAGTTGATAAAACTCGAAATACAGCAATCAATAACAATTAAGAATCATCAAATAATAATACAAAAAATAGAAAATGTCGATTTACATCAATAGTGTGTTAAAAAACGTTGAAAAATATCAAATAGTAACGAAAAATCGTTCAACGACGAAAAAGAATCAAAAAAGTCGATATTTGTGGAACAGTATCATTCGATATGGAAAAATTCAGCATTCAGTCCACGAAAATCGAACAGCATCGTAAACTTTGATAAAAAATAATGTCAATTCCAACAATTTTAATAAAAGAGTACTTAATTTTGTGCCTAAATGCCACCTATGAACATTAGGATTTCCGTAAAAATAATTTTCAAGTTTTTTTACTCTCTTTCAGTTTTGTTTTTAAAACATTAGAAAATTGTCATTTTTCAAAAATTTCATATATTTTTCGCTAAATAATTTTTTGGGACATAAATCTCTTTAGTTTTTTTTTTTTTAAAGTGTAGCAGCTTAAAAGTCTGATATACCCTGTTTAATAATAGTTCAAGCTTCAAATATTTTTTTAACAAAATCCTTTTAGCTGTCTTCTTTGTTTAATGATTTCGAATAAAGCTTATTGTTCTATTTACTATGTATTCATATGATTCAAAAAAAAGCATTTTCCATATGATGGTTACCCTTCAGCATTGTTTAGTCAATTAAGCCACAATCGGCTTTAAAATACCATAAAGTCAACTCAAAAGGTACCGAATAATAAAGCTGAATCGTTGAGTGGCGCAATGCTTAGTAACAGATGCGCTAGTGATGTTTATGTTTTAATCCTAAATATACCAAATACTTTTCAAATGCGCAGTTATGTACTTATCAGTTAAATCTACTGTTACTCATTGCGTACTAATTGAGTGTATGCATTATAGGAGCGAACTCTTTAAGGTCTTAGCCTTCCATGTTAAGCAATTTGAATGACTATTCCTTCTGCAAAATATGTTAGTTGCAAATTTTTCGGGTGCGTACATACTCTTTGAGTGTGTTTTCCTTGGGTTGCACCTTTTTGGTCCTACTTATTGAAGTGGGTCCTCCTAAGATGTCTAGTGTGCTTTGGTTCGTACTTTTAAGTGCGTAATTTTTGGACACATTTTCTTCAGAAGACATTTACTAATGAAGAGAGAAATTCTAAAATTTGTACTCTTTGAGTGCGCATCCAGTGGGAGTTTACTCAATGGGTGCAGATTAATTAGATCCGTCTTGATTTTACGCGTACTTCTTGTGTATGTCCTTATAGGTGTTCAAATGATTTGAGTTTTTCCAAACTCTCGTTATCCGTTATATCTAAAATAGTGCGTACCGCTCGCGAAGTTTATACCATATCCTGCGAATGCGTTCCCTTTAGATGCGTTTCCATTGTCTGAATAATTTTCAGATCCGTACTCTGCTGATGTGCCCTATTTGTGTGCGTACTCTTTCAGTACATACATACTCTCTGGATGCTTACTTTTTGGATGCGTACTCTTACAATACATTCTCTTAAATTGTGCACTCTTCGCATTGGTACGCTTAAAATGCGTGATCTTTAATAACTCACATCATCTTTAAGCATTAGGTGTAAAATAATATGCTTACTTGTAGCATTTAATTATTGCTTTAAAATAAAGCAAACTATGCGTATTGTCAAAATAAGTAACGAGTTAAATAACATAGCAGCACTAAGAACAACAGACGTCATTGCCAGTAGATTTCAAATGAAGGCGGCTTAATTGCGATTTAATGGAGCAACTGGAGCATATCAGCAAAGAGCACTAAATTGAAAAGAGGGATGATTGGGTTATCGATATTACCATTTAGGTAGAACGAGATAACAACAGATAGATAACCACAAATACTGAAAACGAAAATGCAGAAACATAAAGCTTTCAGATTTGAAATTCAAACATTTCGTTTGGGTATCATAAATGCAGCCGTTTTGAAGGAAACATGAGAAAACTAAGGCAATTAAGACAGGATAAAGTGAGTAGGCAACTAACCAAAGAAAAATGATAAGTAAGAAAATTCATATGCCCGCAATAACTATAGAGCACAGCACTATCTAGCAGATTGACATGGAAATGAAGTCATCAACTACACATAAATACATATGGGTTTGAGAAACGTAATTGAAATTCAATTAAGTGGCAGCACTGCAAATGGTATTAGAAAAGTGCACACAAAGTACAACAACAGTTAAAGGCAAACAACATTAAGCCTATTAGATTGAAGTGCTCAAAAAGTACACCAAACTAGAAAAATTTCACAAAAGAAAGCAACAAATTTTATGCGCAATTTATTGAAATGAAATAAAAACAAAAACCAAATAATATTAAAAACAAAAATAAAAAAAAATTAAAAAGAGAAACAAAATCAAAGAAGAAAATTTAGTTTCTACCACGACGATAAAGTTGTTGTTCTTTGTGTTGTTGTAGTGAAATTGGAGGTTGTAGTGCCATTTGTCGCCATTACTCCAGTGTTCGATGTCATAGACAGACTGGCAGGCGCCGTATTATATAAATTGCCGTTGCTATCCATATATGTACCGTCTGGTTGTTGCACCAGCGAACCTGGTTGTGTGCCCACTGGTGTTAAGATTGAACGTCCTGTATTGGGATGCTTTGACATAGCGTAAGTTTGTCCATTCAGCGTGTAGTATGTTTGTGTTCCTACCGGCTGCCCATTGACATAACCTGCGGTTTGACCATAACCAACAGCTGCACCACCAGAACGATACTGTCCCGCTGAAGAAGATGCTCCAAAGCTGTTTGGTGTAGTCCATTCCGCTTGTGAACCCAAGCTTTTATCATTCCATTGATTTCCAGAATATGGAGAATAACCATCAGGCTTAGAGAATGGAGGTGGACCACGTGGTGGTCCGTTGCCATTACTGCTCCATGGATTGCTGGAACCATAATTATTATCCCATGGGTTATTTCCACCACTATTCCATTGATTGTTACGACCCCAACGTTCACTTCCACCCCAAGGACCATTATCTGAGCGACGATTCCAATCATTATTGTAATTGTTATTGCCGTTACCAAAATCATTTTGGCCCCAGCGATCGCTGCCACCCCATGGGCCATTATTGTTATTATTGTTGAAGTCATTATAACCGCCACGTCCGTTATAGCCGCCACCATTTCCATCCATGCGGCCACCACGACCACCACCTCCTCTTTGCATGTTATTATCTGGTCTATTGTTTTGTCCACCACGTCCGCTTTGCATATTTTGACGTCCGTTACCCATACCCTGTCCATTGCGCTGTCCACCACCTATGCCATTACCCGTACCCTGCCTTTGTCCATTCCCATTACCATTACCCATACCATTACGTTGTCCCCCGCCGTTTCCCAGACCCTGTCCATTACGCTGTCCACCTTGTCCATTACGCTGACCACCGCCCATACCCTGACCTTGTCCATTACCTGCACCATTTCTTCCCAAACCATTCTGATTTTGTCCGTTACCCATACCATTTCGTTGGCCTTGGCCTTGACCCTGTCCCTGACCTTGGCGGCCCATATTTTGACCTTGACCACGTTGACCTTGCTGCTGAGCATGTCGTCGTTTACGATTATTCTCTGCATGATGTGGAATTTCATTCTCTGCAAGTGAGTTTTAGGTAGAAAAAAATTAATAAACCATAATTGTAGTAGATATATGGATATCGTTCATATCGGTGCAGCATAATTCATAGTGCAATCAAGACCCCTGAACGTGTGGTATAGTTAAATAAATTTCTATTTCAAATGGCAACTTCTTAAACTTAATTTTATTTTCAAAGTATCAAACAATATTTGGTGCTAGAAAAATTTTGACCACGTTCCATCTTAACCATAATAACCATAATTTCCGCCGTCATAGCTGTTATAATCCTGATAGTTGTTGTAATTGTTATTGTAATCATAATTATTGTAATTGTATACGGGTTGCTGTGTTGTTGTCACAAATGTTGGATAGCCCTGTGTCGGATAGGGATAAGCCCCCGATGGACCATATAATGATGGAACATAATTATAATTGTTACCATAACCGGTACCTACGGGTAGTATAACAATTGGTCTTATGATAACACGTGTATTGCCACGCTGTTGTACACCGCCAGAATAGGGATAGGGAAATCCTTGTCCCGGTGGCCTTTGTAAGGGATATACTGGCTGTAAGGGTCGTATAGGTTGTATGGGTTGTATAGGCAGTATGGGTTGTATTGGTCTATTTCCTGGTAAAAAAATCGGTCTGCCTTGTGGCTGTTGCGGTTGCCCACCTGGTCTTAAGACAACAACTTGTGGTGAACGTTGTAAGCGTTCGACCAAAGCCGTTGTAGCCTCCGTAGAGGTAGAAATTGGATCGATTTCCTCGTAGAAGACAAGTGGATCCAATGGATCAACTTCTAAAGATGTGGATTCAGCAGTTTCCGCTGTGGGGAAGAGAGAGAGAAGAAGACAATGGTAGAAATTGATAAGTCAGAACGGGTAGTTTGTTTCTTTTCTATAAATCAAAAAGAAAAAAGATATAACCGAACCAAGGGTGCGCTTAAATAGAGTGCGGTTATGGAACAATGGAATATAAATGCAGAGCTTCAGAGTCAAGTCCTATACATTGATAAACAATAAAAAATTCGAGTTCGGTGGCGTTGTGGCAGCACCATTTCGTGGATAATAGTAAGGGTAACGATTTATTGGACGTCTGCCTGGCGTAGGACGCAACAGTTGTGGATTCGAAGCATAATACTGATATGAGGGATAAGAGTAGGGACGCCTATTATTACCCGGGTACCCTGTCTGCGGGTATGGATTTGCGGGATAAGGCACATTCTGTGCTGGATATGGTAGATTTGTGGGATAGGGCACATTCTGTACCGGATATGGTTGATTTGGATATAAAACGTATTGTGGCGTACGACGTTTTCGAATAATAATCACATCCGTTTCGTCTGTAGCTGAAGTATCTTGTGTATCATAGGTAATGGGGTCCACATCCAGTGAATTCTCTGTTAGCAAATATAAAGAAGAGAAAAGAAAAAGAGATAAATAGTAGGTTTGCCAACGAAGTCTGGCAGAGTTCACTTGGAAACTAGTGTGCATATATAGGAATAACTAAAGGCAGTGTTTTATTTCCATGATTGCCAACACTTTAAACTTTAATGTAAACCAAATAATGATTATTGTAATTGGTACGAAAACCGTTTGCCAAAGGATATGCTTGTGGCGGATATGAGTTGCGTGTACTAGGAATTGCATATTGTGGTGGTCTATTCTGCATATTCATTAGAGGATTTGTGGCATAAGCATTCGGAGGATAAGCAGAATAACAGTTGCTATTACAAGGAGATATCAGTTGGGGACGTTGTGGATAGCCAGCAAAAGCTGGATAACTAGAAACCCCAGCGGAAACAAAACTGCCAGTGCTCACTTGATTTATAGGAGGACCCACCGCTGGCACATTAAATGGTTGTGTTACTGGATTTAAGCCACCATAACCATAGCTATTAGGTTGTATTGGCAGTGGAGCATTACCCATCATACCTGGCGGTATGCTTATGGCTGGTGTCGGATAATAGGGTTGTGGATTTTGACAGGGTGTTCCAGTATTTTGCCATGGATAATAATTAGGATAAGATGTTGCACCACTACATGGTTGCACTACAACGACAAGCGGTGGTGCCTGTTGTTGTTTTTCAAATGGTGGTCCATTATTGGTGGTCGCATAATGTATGCCGGTTATAGAGATTTTTTCATTTTCAATCTCTGGCATTCTATTTGGCTGTTGGACAGGCACCAATTCAAAATCTGTTATATTAATATCTGTAACTTCTGCAGCGTTTTCTTGATAGTAATTCGATTGTTGCACCGGTACTAGTTGGAAATCTTTTGAGCTTTTGTAGTCGGTTAGTTGTTGTTCTTGTAAGTAATCAACTGCATTTGTTGTAATTTCAGGACTAATAGTGTAATCTTCAGATATGGTGAGTATAAAATCTGAAATGAAGTTCGGTAAGAGAAGAGCAAAAGTGTGAAAGGTGGTGCTATAAATAACGAACTTTGTTGATAGTTTCTTCAAAAGTGTTCAAAATGTTGGTGCAGTTGCAATAAAACTGAGTTGGAATCATAATTAGAGTTTGTAGTTATATTGGCTTTGTAAAGAGAAAGCATGCCGCATTTTTATAAACTTTCAAAAGCGACTAAGAAACAAAAACGAGCTGACGTTAAGCCAACAGTTTTAGAGGCAAATTTGCTTAGCAATCTTAGATAAATTTTTTAAATTTTTTCATTACAACGGCATGAGTCTACTTTTCAAAAAGCAGATGTTCTCGAGAGAACAGTGGGGCAAAAAAATTATTGATTACTCTTGAACTACTTCTTTCAAGCTTTAAAATCGAACCGTAAACGAGTTTCAGGTTGAGAAGTGATATCGAACAAAGGGTTCTTAGAAGATCGATCCATACCAATTGTTATTTTGCGCAAATTATTTCAAACTTTTAAAGTTTTTTTTAAATCATCATAACTCAATTGGTTATTTCGTTAATAAAATCGATACGTTGATATAAACTGAATAGTCTTCAACTAGGGGATTCTCAATGGCAACCATTCAAAATATTTTGAAACTCCACAAATGCTACTTATACTACACTATATCATCATAATAAAAATATATGTGTTTAAGTATTTCTCCTTAAAGGATAAACGGAAACAGTACACTACTATACATACATTATACCAAAAAAAAATTAATCAAAAAAAAAACGTAAATTCAGAAATCAAATCAGAAAATCAATTCAAAAAATATTTAAAAAATGCTTCAATATCGTTGCCATCGTTATCGTTGCTGCCATTGTCATCAACGCGATGATGTTGCATTACGTGCTCCAGCTGCTGCTCATGTACAACACAGCAATGGCACAACTCAGCGCTGTCAGTGCCATTTGGCTTGCAGTCGCAATACCGCCTAAACGCACAGCCGACGAGCCGGGATGCGACTGCGTTTGTCGATTGTATGGATTTTGATGTTGATTCTGATTTTGATATTGTGGTGGAGGCTTATTGTACATATTCGGATTTTGATAACCACCTACACCGCCATAATTAATGCCATGTGGTGCCAGACCGCCGCTGCTGCTGCTGAAGCCACCTGGTGGACCGCCAGTGCCGGAGGGCGAATAAAATGGCTGTTGACCGAATACGAACGATGGATTGTATGGATTCACCGGCTGTAGGCCATGTGGGAAACTTGGACTCAGTCCGCTACCTGGATGATTGGGTTGAGGAAATTGTTGAAAAGAGGGTGCTTGAGTAGGGGAACTAAATGGGAAAATTGGTAAATTTGGTAATACGGCGAAGGATTGTGGCGCTCCAAAGACGTAATGTGGATCAATGGCCGCTTGATTGGGGCGACCATTACCATTATTGGAGGCGCCAGCAACACCGTTGCCATCATTATTGCCATGATTGTTGTTGTTGTTGTTGTTGTTATGATTCTGATTCGCATAGCCATTATAACCGACTCCGTTTTGTGTCGCGGATGCAGATGAACCGGAGCCGGTATTGTGCATGTTGTTACCATTGTGATTGTATGAATGCGTATTAAGCGATGGATTCGATGATGATGACGATGATGAAAAGATGGTATTCTCAGAGCCAGGCTTAAGGCTGGATCCTATAGAATGTGGAAATGAATGTGTGGTTTTTTTATTTGAGTTTTAAGTTGCGCGGGAAGAAAAGAGAGAGAAAATCGAAACAAAATGATAGAAATTGTTAATTGTGTTATTTGACTAAAGCGAGCTCATAAATATGTAGCAATAGGGTGCATGCTTGCATTTCGGGTTTATTAACAAAGGCTCAATTATGCTATAAAGCTATTTATTTATTTTCTAAAGCAGCTACACAGCAAGAAAATCAGTTTGCGCTCGCAGTTAACTACAATGATGTTCTAATGAGTGATGCAACATAAAACTCATAAGGAAACTGAAGATTTTGGTTTAAAAAAAAAAAAAAAAAAATTAAGCAAATAATTTTCGCAGTTTCTAACAATAAGTATTTTTTCGCTCAGTGTGCTAGTGGCGGTGTTTTTTATTTTTTTTTTTGTTATTTTCATTCCAATTCCAAATGATTTTTGCATGTGTTGTGATTTTAATGTTGTGATGTGATGATGCGTTCATCCAAGTTATTTTATGTGGTTTGCATAACTTCATTATTGTTTTTGTTTTATATAAATTTTTTTTATTAAAAGTATATATTTTAAATAATAAGGAAGTGTCACTAAAACTAACTTATAAAATTTTGAAAGAATTTTGTATCCCAAAGCCAATTTTTTTTTTTTTGTATTATTTTGCTGAATTTTTATAAAAATTTTACTAAGGCAAAAAATATTTTCCATTTGATTATGACTGTCATTAGTGAGATAGTTCTGTACTTGTATAAAAATTATCGATATAAAGTTTAGCGATGATTTTTTTTTTAAATAAAGGAATTTTGCTCATTATAATTAATAACAAACTATATATGGAAAAACTGGTATCTTTTTTCTCTCTCAGAGAGTGTCCGAGAGAGACTAGTATCATTACTAGTCTAGAAAATTGAAGTACATTAACTTTTTCACATGAAACGGTCTGATTTTTGCAATGGCCAAACCATAATTTTTTTCATCTAAATAAAAATTCAACGGTCCTTAAATCGCATGATCCTTTGTGGTCAATTGAATTCACTATTTCAATAAATCACGTGGGATTAAAGTCCTTTTAAAGTTGAAATTTTTGATAATTAAGTTGGTATAAATATTTTCAATATTTCAACGCGTATGACTTTCTGACTCATTTTGACCGAAAGAGTATTTAAAAGAAACTTCTCGTTGAACCAAGCAGATTTCATAATGTAACTAAGTAGCTGACCTATAATTATGGTCTAAGGTCATGCAGGTCAATATATAAAATCGATCGAAGTGTGCAGCATTGTCTTCTAGCAAGTGCGGGTAAATAAAAAAATTTAGTTCAACTTCCTACTCAACATCCCTAGAACCTTTACAGAAGTCAAAAGACCAAATTTTTAATCTCGCTGTAATTCCGCCCATGAGGCAATAGCCAGTTACGGAAGAAATTACTTGTCTAATCAGTTCAAGAAAGCACTTAGCATCACATTCGATCAAATTTGCCTTGCTATATAGCAAATAGGCCTATGTCCTAATCAAAAACCTTTGGCTTATGTAATAAAACGCTTGCTATAATGACGATATTATATATATAATTTTCTAACACAAAATAATCCATTGCTCAAAGTGAAAATTTCATAAAAATTCCGCAAATAAAAAAGTTTCCAATCCCTTCAATTAAACTAAAATACAAAATAAAGCCAAATATCCTTAAGGGTGATTTTAAGACTTAACTTAAAAGAGAACCTAAAACAAAGGATACCAAAATAACAAAAGAAATAAAACAAAAACAAAAATAATAATAATCACCTGACGGATTAACTGGTGACGACGAGCTGCCGCCACCGCTCTTCCTCGTACAGGTTGGATAAGTGCCACAGTCTTGGCCATCACGTTGATTATAACTGCACGACTCGCTGGACATAATGCACTCCTCATTGGGCATACAACCGATATCTTTGCAGCCACGTCCAAACTCTGAGTTTTATGTGAAGGTTGAAGGTTTCATTTGAAGTTGAGAATAAACAGAAAACAAAAGAAATAAAAAAATAAAACAAATAAAATGATGTGTAAGAGGGTAAATTAAAAAGATGGGGGGGGGGGGGGGAATCGTAATGGAAGAAAAGTGTGTGACAGACTATGAATGACATAGAGATTGTTGGTAGAAAATCATAAAAGATTTATCAAATAAAATACAACAACAAATGTTGAAACAATGGAAGAGTGATAAAAGTCAAGGAATAAGTGAGTGTGGATATTTTACAAGTTTTCTGATGTAGCATTTACAGGGTGCTCGATAAGGAAAGAGTATTTTTTGAAGGATATAAAAAACTAAATTGTTTTTATGAGTTTTTGATGAGCTTAGAGGGAAAAAATTGAAAGATATTTTTTTTCTTCTTAAAATGTAAATGCAGGGTGCTCACAAATAACAGTTTAGCACCCTGTATTTATTGCAAACATTTACACTCAAATAAGGAAGAAAAGTGAACATTTAAAAATTGACAATATTCATGAGAATCGGTGACATTCAACATACTTGAAAATGAATTGACGCTAGAGACGGCACACAGCAGCAACATGACGCTGGCACTGATGCCTACACCGCCCATTTTCCGCAACATCATGTGTGAGTTAGACTTTTTTCTCACTGTGTATGTGTTTTTTTGCCAAGTATTGATGTCTGGTTGTGTATGTTTTTTATGTTTATGGGCGCAACTGCTTATTGATGAGAATCTGCAATGAAAAGAAAAAGTTGGACATAAATTTTAGTTGCGCATTTTTTTTTTTTGTAAAAATCTTTGAAATAAATAGTAAATACGCTGCCAAGTTATAACGCTGATAACATCGTTCAACAAATGTCAGTGCAGTAATATTAATTTTCTACTACTTGTGTGTAATTTGAAAGATTGGCATTAAAAATTCAAATAAATTCATATAGAGTGCCATTCTATTGGCCAAGTTACAAGCGCTGAAAAAGCTGCAGACTTAAAATTTTTAGCCGAAAACTTTGAATGTCAAAATTATAATAACAAGCACATGTTATAAAAAGTGTGCAAAAAGGACACACCTCAATATAACAATTTATGATTGAATTTTAAATCAAAAATAAATAGGAAATGAATGCAAGATGCAGAATATAGTAATTGAAACAAAAGTTTTAGAAGAAAAAAAAACATTGAAAAAGTGTATGTACTATGTATAAAAGATTCCAATAAAATTAAAGTATCGCACCTCGAAAAATTCACAGAAATCTTCGAAAACGTCAATATAAGACTAAGGGTATCGAAAAGTTTCAAAAACCTTGGTAAAATTCAAAAACTTTCGTATGATAGATGACAAAATACTACGAAAGACCAAAAGTATCGAAGAAGATCGGATACGTCTAAGCTTTTGAAACGTGCCGAAAAGGTGACTAGAACTCGTAAAATTTCATAGATTTAAAAATATCGTAAAGGTTGAAAAACATCGGATAATTTAAAAATATAACAAATGAGTCATCAAAAGTCTAAAAGTTTTGAATAGCATAAAAAACACAGAAAAGTCAGTAGAAAAATATGGAAAAAATTACGTATTATGTGCAGTTAAACGCTTGGAACGTATCGAAAAAGTACGTAGATATCTAACAGTATCAAAAAATTAGCCAATAAAGGTTATTTTGAAGATCAGCGAATAAGTTAAAATGTAGGTATCAAATAGTTCAAAAAGGCATCGAAAAAGTCGAAGAGCTTTGAAAAGAAATCGAATATTAAGAAATATATTGAAAAAGTCGCTACTGCGAAGCTGGGATATATTTAGATAGATTAAGCAGGTAGCTTACTAACTAAATTGAAAAAACACTCTGAAGCCTTAAAAGTGCACTGTGATGCCCGAAAGTATGGCAAGATCCCATATCATGTTTCTTCCTAGGACAATAAAAAACCACACAGAGCTTTGATTAAAACTGGAAGGTTTTTCTAGTGATGCATTTTATATCATACTCAAGCCCTCAAAACGTTCAGTCACCGAGGTAGTATCATAAGAATCACCATCGACATTGTAAAAATTTGCTCAGGGAGTCATAAAAAAATACGTTTTAAAACACGTTACTTAACCAAATAGCCCAAGAACCCGCTGTAGAAAAATCAATTGTATTAGATTACAGGATGTACGAGAAATATAAAGATGCCTTTTGGTGAAACTAACCAAGCACGGTTGCCTAGTCAAAGCTTTAGTCAAAGCTTTAGTCAATTTTGTTATTTTTATTAAAAGAGTATAAGATTACTGCTTGAAATGTATGCTAAATGATAGAACTCGGCGAACCTAAACAGAACATATAGGGTTGTCTTGTCGAATCCTACCCCAAACATGAATTTCCACCGATTTTTTGGATCAACTTTTCTTAAATAGGTGGCAACCCATGTTTTGGAGAGAATTCAAAATGTTACCAATTCATATTTTTAGCATATACGCAACTATATCTCTCTAAATATTGCCATATTTAAGTCAATTATTATATCTTAAACGCACGATGAGCGCCATATTACGCTATCGACAGGCATCGATATTAAGGATAAGGACGCATAAGTTACCATTAGCCTCTGCTGGACTTTAAAATTTAATTTCAGTTAAAGCTTCTCAGGTGAAAATTGTTACCATCAAAGGTCCTTTTTTTAATTATTTTAATTTTGCGAGATGATTTAAAAAAAATGTTGTAGAAAAACTCAAAAACTTCAGTTTGTTGGTAGCAGTTCAGTTTTGATTTAGAAGGAATTTAAAATCGTCTGCATATTTGGATTAACGTAAGCCTCTTTATAAATATTTTTTAAAAACCTTTTGTAAATTTGGATATTGAGCTTAAATGGTTCTCAGGTACATATGTAGATTTAAGTTATGACCATTCATATTTCAGAAACTGGTAATAGAATTAGTTAATGCTAATGTAATTTTTATCTAAACATCCTTCAATAATTTTATCCATTAATTTATCAAGTTTCACCAAAGAAATTCTTTCGAACAAACTATGCGGATTACTTTCTTTTCTCCTTTAGGTTTCATAATTCTAAACTTATTTTTCATTTTTTTTTTTTTTTTCTTTTAAAAGTTGACCTTTTTAATTTTAACTTAACACTTTTCACTTTAACTCGTTTCATATAATATATATTTTTTTCTGAATACTTTTCCCAAAAAATGTCCTGTATAAGGACTTTGTATTTCCTTTTAATAAAACAATTTATTTTGTACCTTTTTGCTTAATATCCACAGCAACCGGTTCAGTGCTATTATTGCAAAAATAAAACTAAACGTGCTTCTTTAGCATTTTTCATTTATATAGAAAAAATATAAATTAAAAATTTTTTGAAATTCATTAATTTTCACATTTAGTGATATTAAATTTAATGAATTTTGTGAATTTAATTTTTGCACAGACATAAAAAATATACAATGAATTTTAATTACTTTATATGAAAATTAGTAATATCGTGTACTCTCGTACATACAAACAAAACATCAAAAAGTAAACTTTGAATATTTAAATATAGTCATTTGTGATAAATCACTTTAGTGATAGTCATACGCAATTTATTTTTATTTAATTTATATTGAAAAATTTTGAAAAAGTACTTTTGTGACCTCAAAATCTATTTACACAAATATTTATGTATTGATATCGCTTACTCTCATGAATTAATTGTTTAGCTCGTGAAAACCATAAAATTAAAAAAAATGTATTGAAATACGTAAAGTTTTTTATTTGAAATAAATAAGATTTTCTGAAATAAAATTCAGTTTTCAGAGTCGTTTTCAGAAGTAATTTCTTCATTAAAAATTTATCTTGCCGCCTTTACGTAGACCGCACCGCTTGCTATTCAATTTTTGTGTGAAAGCTCTATTCATTGTTTTTCTTCTGGAAAACGGCAATCAAAGAAATGTTAATTCCGAATATTTTTTGCACGTCATTTATATTGCCCATTTCACGATAGTGATTAAGTCGTCCAGGCATGACGTGTTAAATTTTTATATTGAATAATTTAGGCTTTTATTTTTCATTTTGAAAAAAAGAGCACAGTAGATGCCTGCTAAATATGAAGGTTTTTTTTTCAAGCAAAATATTACTAATGTTGATGGTAAGCTGGGCTTACGTTCCCCTTGACATGTGATAGAAAGTTCATTGAATTTTAAAGTTGATCAAACCTTAATGGATTTATTTTTGAAACCTCAAATAAACTGCATTATATTAAACAGCAAAAAGGCAAATACAAAAATTATGCCATTTTCTTTCTTTATCAAATATTAAATCAAAAGCTCTCAAAGTCCTATCACATAAATCAAATATTTGAATAATTTTTAATAAAATACGCTAATGCATAAAGTTTTTCATCTCATCTGGTATTTCATTTAGCTTAATGAAGAATCCTTTGAATTCCAAGCTGGCTAAAGAAACTTATCAACAGAGCTTGAGTTAATCCACACAAAATAATCTACTCATACATCATACGCATTATGCAGCAACCCATTTATGATTGATAATTTAATTAGCGTAATAATCGCCTTTGGCATTAAAATGGATCAGCATGAGTTATATAACGTAAATTAATGAATTTGCGTAGCGGCCATGAAAGAACAAATATTAAGCTGTTGTTGAAATACGCAATGAAATTAATAACGCAATAAATAAATTAAATGATAAATTGTAAATCTATAGATTATTTTTAATTGTTTTCATGTACATGATGTTTTAAATAATAAATAAATAAATTGCACAATTTAATGGCAGCAGGTGTAGCGCCAAATGATTGCTGGCACAAATTTTGATTACAAATAAAGTGGGCGGGTTTTAGCTTATAGGCGTGGATTTATTTTAAAAGAAGCAAAGGCTTAAAACTTATAACATAAAATACATAATTTCTTGAAATTTTTCAAAATACATCTTCAGAATAATATTTTTTTTATTGTGATAATTATTTTTCTTTCTCTGAACACATAAATTTTTTTCGCCAAAAAAAATTCCATAATAAAATAAAAAGGTTTCAATTTTCTCTTACAATTTCGCTCTCAACATTGCAGAGAGTATTGTGAAGAAAAATTTTTATTTGCCCACAAAACTGTCCACAGTTATCAAAGCAAAAACAATTTGCAATAAACAGTCACCCATTGAATTGCCTTGGTATTAATTCATTCTCAATTGCGCACCCTTGCATACTCTTAAAGTTTTTCTATTAACCGTTGCATTTGCACACATACATACGTGTATGTACACAGACAAAGCTGTAATTTATTCCCACACTTGGCAAACAATGGCATCACTTGTTATTTACTTAGCATACGTTACGTAGTAGGTAACCTATAGAAACGAAAAATTCAAAAAAGAAAAAAGAGAAAAAGAGGAAAGCAAACAAATACGGCAGCTAACTAAGAGAGGAAACGGAAATGGCAGCCATTGGGAAACGTAGTCGTTGAAACAGAGATTCAGAATGCAAAATAGGGTTAAAGCGTTTACTTTGTGCTTGAAATCTTGTTTGCAACTACGGCAGTGGAGGTGCAGAGCGAACTTAAGCTTTTCTTTGCTAGAATTTAATTTTGTTTATAACGCTATAGACTAAAGGATTGAAAAAATTGTAGACAACAACAACTTGAAATAAAAAAAAACCAAAAAACCTATACTATATAAAGTAAAATGTGCTAAACAGATAAGGAAAGCGTAAAGTAGCAACGGAAAGAAATTGTGCTGCAGCCATATTTAATTCACTTTTGGCAGCATTCCATTGAGATGTCATACTGAGGTGGATAAAAAAAAAAAATAAAAATAAAGGAAAAGCCCCCGAAGAAGTACAAGAAGTAAGTGATAAAATGCACAAGTGTGTGTGTAGCCTAAAAGAAAGAGCATAGTCTCAAAGTAAACACATCAAATATGCAAGTAAACACAAAACAGCAACGCAGGCAGCTACGAAAAATGCGCAACAACATGATGTTGTCATACTGTCGGAGAGTTTAGAGATGACACTGAAAGAGTCACTTTCAAATATTTTTTTTTAAATTATGCTACGTTCGGTAGTGCTCGCAAAACAAATATTTTATAACAATTAACTGAAAAAATAGCTAGTAGAGTAGTTCTTGGACATGACGAAATTTTCGACCTGAATTGAAAAAAAAAACCTAATCGATCGTAAAAACTATTGATATAAATATTTATTACGTCAATTAATTTATTGTTAAAGCTTTTTGTCGATTAATAAACTTCCATCATTACTAAGTCAAACGCAAAAGACTCTTGATCCTTGTGCTCATTGAGTCTTTTTACCAGCATCACAAAAACTACTACTACTACTTGACCAAATGGTTTCTCCCATACAAAAAGTGCGGGTTCTTTATTGAATTGGAATGTGTTGGCGACAATTTTTGCTATACTGTTGTATTTTGAAATATTTTCTTGAAACTTTTTATTTATCAAAGTTCAAAATATCGTTATTTTTAATTACGATACTTTTTCACATTCCTAAGAAATGTCAACAGACTACACAGCACATCACAGCTTTTAAGCCATGGCTTAAATGTGTCCTGTTGTACTTCATTAGTTTTGCACGAGTCATAATGTGCGTCCAAAGTTCTTAAGTTTCTCTGCTCAGCTTTGTCCTGTCAAAACCGTTTCTAAATGTTGTTGTTATTGACTTATCTACAACCTAAAGTATCTCCTTTTGATACAGTTGCATCAGCATTGAATGCAATTAAAGTTGCTCCCTTTTTTTTCCTTTCATTTGCAAAGAAGTTCATTATAAAGTTGCTCCTGTTACTCCAGCAGAAAACGAGCAACGTCAACTTTTGTACATTATAGTTTCTGATATTTTTTGTCAATATTAGCTCGGGTACTTGTTAAAAGTTTATTTTCTTCATGTAATTTTGTTAAATAACCTCAGGATGCGAACAGTTTATATGTACGTCCAGCAAATTGAAAAGGCAAAATTGTTACAGCTCCTTCTAAAAGTTTCCTGTCTTTAGTGTATCTTAATATGTAGTTCGCTGGCAGATAGATGCTGCTGTGTAAAGCTGATAAGCAACATTTTGGACAAAATGACAATTTTATTAAGTGATGTCAAAGAATATTAAAAAATTTTGTTATTTCAAAATTTTTGTATGAAACTTTTACAGCAGCAGTTAGTCGCAATTGTTGCAAATGTTCTTTTTTTGAATTATGTGATGATGGTCCTTATAATGGTTTTTCCAATAAATGCCTTTATATCGCATTGAAAGTGACTGATTTGAGATTGATTTATTTGGAATATGTTGTAAAGCGTTTTCAGTGTAAGAAAGCCACGGAAGCCTTATGTCAGTTTGATTTTTATACATGGCCACTTTCAATGTGACATATAGTCATTTCTATTAAAGCTCCAATAATTGCGATAATATGATTCGTAACTTTATCGCTCGGTTTGATAGAAGTGGATCAATGGGCGAACATTCGAAAAGAGTTAGGCAAAGTGTTGTTGAGATTTCAACTGCTGGTCGTCGCTCTGCTCCACTTGACATTGACTTGCCCATCGCTTCCGAAACTGAATTGAAAAATGTTTGATGCAATTGGTACAAGCTTTGCTACCTCAGGACAGTGGCGGATCAAGATAGGACTAGAGAGGGCTTCAGCCCCGGGCTTTGAGCTCAAGAAGGCCTCCAAGTGGCGCAATATTAAACTATTTGCCGATGGTTTGACAGAACTATTGCGACAAGTTTTCGAAATATTTCAGAATATGCTTAGTTTGTTTTGCTCAATAATTTTTTTTGCGAGACTTTTTAAGAGAACACGTTCAGTAAATAAACATCAAATAATTCCAGAACTTGAGAAAATTTGAAACAAAGTCCGATGTCTAGATTTTGAAGCTTTGCGTGCGGTAATAAGAAAGAACTTTTATGGGTGACCAGGCACAACTTTGGTCATACCTTGAGTGTTACTTTTGAAACATAGTACAGAAAAAACATTGTACGGGAACACAGGCAACTAATATCCTACAATTCGTACAAGCCCGTTCGCGAGTTAAGATAAAGATATGTGAGTTTGATAAAGGAGCGTGACTAGCATACGTTTAAAATATAGTACATTGTGCAAGATATCATTAATGCAAACCTTAAACAAATGGTCGGATGATACAAGCAATCATTGAACAAAAAAAGAGCCACGTTAAACAAGTGAAAATGGAAAGTTTTCATACGAAGTTGATGTAAACTTTGATGATGCCAATCAGCATTGAACAAAAATTTGGTGTGAAAACTCAAATAAAAGATAAAATCTCATAAGCTTATAAAAATTAACTTTAAGTTGAACTATCACCGCACGTGCGAAGTCGATATGGACAACTGGTATTACATATAAATTCATATAAAGGAAATATTGTACATACTTTAAGGTGACAACAGCTTAAAATGAAGTTCCTCAATTTTTTCCCCAAACTTGCCAGCAGTCAGTTTAAAATTTAATACTTCAAAAAAAAAATCAAAGTAGCGCCTGACACTGCATACAGTAGCAGAAATTAAATTGAAAAGTAAACACACGCCCGAACACTCAAACATGTTGAAAGCATGAAAGAAAAAGGGACCGATTAAAAGAAAAAAAGCTGAAAAACAAACACACTAGATAAACAGCCATTAAAACGTACGCAACGAAAAAATACCCTTTTAGCCAAACCTCATTTTCAACCCACCTCAACTTTAAAAAGATGGCAATACAGAGTAGGCAGCGAGCTCCAATTTCAAACCGAATCCAAAAGTTTTGGACATGTAACGACACAAGAAGCTTCAGTAACGGCGCTAAGCAAATATTTGACATGTCAGTACGTCAGCTTATCAGTCTGTTGTTGTTGGATCCGTCAGTCTGCTTGGTAACAAGCAGCCAGCCAGAATAACCACTCAACTGATGCTGCCAATGAACGCTTTTTGTTCAGTTTAACTTAAATTGAAAGTTGACTTGACACCCGACTGCTGTGTTGCCGTCTGACATTTCAGTGTGTAGGCGTGTCAATGATTAGCATTTTAATGAGCTGCAAATGAACGGCAAACAAAAAAAAAATGTTTGTGCAACAAATGAAGCTTCAATTTAAAAGGACTTTGTTCGTGCTAGAGTGGGTGGATGTTAGCAGAAGATTTTTAAGCAAAACTAATTGTTAGTTAAACAGAAGCAACAAAATTAACTTCATTAAAAGAATATTGCTTAGCAACAACAACAACAACATTTGCAGCAGCAGCTTTGATAGCATAAGAATAAATTTCAACAACGGCAGCAAAAGATCTAAAGGTGAATGGGAGTACACCAGGAAAGTTATGCCTCAGATTGTAGATACATAAGTTTGAAAGCACAGTAAAGAGTGTTATGAAAAAAAAATGAAATTAAAACAAAACCGCCTAAAATTTTCTTAAACAAAATTGGGGTATCTGAATTAAACCAAAAAACGTCAGAAAAAAGTTCCAAAAAATGAAAAAATCGCCTGAAATTTGACGATTTTTATTTTGCACCAAATAGAGAAAGTTAAGAAAAAGCATGAGCCATTTTCCATATAAAATTAGGCATAAGGTCGACTTCACATAAATTAAAAAATCGGCATTTCTTCACGACAAAAATGTCGAAAAATTTTTGACGATTTTGCTTGTTTTCTATAATACTTTATAGACTATAATCTTTATAATAGACGAAAGTATGTAACAAAAATATTTACCAGTAGCTGAAAAAACTAAAATTTTACTGAAGCTAATTCATGGCATTCATATAAATTAAAGGATACGCATACGTCATGGTTACCCAAGAAAATGCATTTATGTTACAATTGTAAAAGTAGCCATACAAATGTCTTAGTGTTAAAGTATGGTCCTTTTTATGCTTTGTAATTGTTAATTTATTGTGCAATTTAATCGCACATTTTATTTTTTTCATTTTTCTTTATTGAAATTAAGTTGAAAATTTCTTTCCATGTAATTAACTTCAGTTAAGCTTAAAGTATCCAATTCACCTCTTAAGTTCAAGGGATATGCCAAAAACAATAACAACAAAAGCATCTATAGCGCTATACTTGACTGCAGTAACTTTATCAGTTACCTTCAAGTGTTTTCGCCAACAAGAGCCAACTCAACAAATCGCGTTTCCGGTTCATTTTATTTATTTGTATTTTTATTTATTTTTTGTTGCTTTAAATACTTAAGTTTGTGCATTTTGTTGCTAATTTTATTTTACCACAAAGTTAAATTAAATGCCAACTTGGCTATAATACAACACCGTGAAAATCAGTTGGTAAACGAAGAAGTGAACAACAAATTAGAAGACAAAGCTGGACTTTTCGTATAAAGACGCAACGTAGCGAACGTTAAAGGTATTAAAACTGAAAATTAGAAAACAGAGCTATCAAGTAGTGCACCATTTTGATCACAATAACATTGAATTACCAAAAGCAATGCTTGATTCAAGCAATCATGGGGAAAAACCATAATGATTCATCATGCTTTTTCGTAAATTTCCCCATTTTTTTTTTTATTTCATTGCAAAAATTAAAGAAACCGATAATAATTGCATATTCTGCGCAAAACTGCTCATTTTTACAGCTCTGTCAAATAAACACTCACACACACAGAAACTTTAAAGGTGCGAAAGGACTTCAAGACGCAGCAGCAGCAACAGCGAAGTGAAATGAAGAGAAAACAAAAACACAAAATTATTTCCAAGCTGTTGTTTGTTTGTTTCCGGTGTTGAACACTTGTAGTGGCACCGTAAGCCGACTGACTAGCGGCAATCGCAGCAGACAGAAACAGAAACAGAAAAAAAGGAGCACGAATTAAGGATACTCCTTGTATTATTTTCATATTTTTTTCATCCTTTATGTTGTCGTTATACATTTTTGTTGTTGTTGTTGTTGTTGTTGTTGCTGCTGTTGCAAAGTGCGCATTGAAGCTTAAAATATGAACAAAGCAAACAATGCATTGTTGTTGATGATGTTGATGGTGTTGTTGTCATACCTAGTACCTTTATTCATTCTTGTTTATTTCTCCCCAATGCGCCTTAAGGTAGGTTTCTTTTGTTTTCTTTTCAGGAGTATTTTTTTTGCTTTATTTCTACTTGTAATTTATCTAGCATAAGCAGGCAAATAATTGGCGATGAAAAAAAGAAAGCGAAAAGAAAAGAAAAGGCCGTGACGTTGTTGACGTTGCAGGATGTGAAATTTCTGTTGGTAATTCAATGCATTAAGTTAGCATTCTACTTATTTTCTCTATTTTTTTTTCAAGGCGCAGCAAAGTATGTTATAAGCAATGTTGCAAAAATAGGCGAAAAAAAAAAATTTGAGTAGAAAAGGAAGTTATTTTCTATAAGGATTTGCGCAAAAATTTGCTCTTTTTTATTGAATGCTGTTACTGTTGCTGTTGTTATCTGTTTTGTTGCAGCAGTAAGTTGCTTAACAACTTATTTTAGTTGCTTTCTTATTCGATTTTTTTGTTTGTAATTTCTTTCAATTATTTGCAATTTAGATATGAAATTATTTTTTTTTTTTGGTTTTTTAATCCTTAGGTGTTTTAAATTTTGATAAAATTTTCTTCAAAATGCAATTTTTAGCTGCTTGAAAGAAATTTGATGAAGAGTACGTACTGTACACAAATGCTCAATGCCATTAAGGCTTAAATTTTCATAAAACGAGATTTTTAAAGTGTAGAGTAGCGATGAAAAAACAGCTAGCCAAAAACGCATCCAAAGGATATAGCCGTGTTTTTCAGGTAAATAGAATTTAAATTAGAAAAAGAAGTTTTTTAAATTTCAAAAAGTTGAACATGGGATTTATACCTGCGCACAGAATCGTAGGTATTTTCGTTCTTGCGTTTCGCGGACGGCTAGGTAGCAAAACATTAGTGCAATAGAACAAAGGCTGTGTTTTCACAATTTGCCTGGAACGCAAAGTAATAAATGTATTTAAGAATTTAGGTTTTATGACTTTGTTTCTCTTTAATTGATAGTTCTAACACAAATATATTTAAGATTATATTAGTTTAAAAATCTACCTAGCTAAAGGACTAAATTTGTATAAATTTGGCTGTTATTTTCCAAATAAACTCAGTAAATTATTGAACACTTAACTTGCCAGCGGATTCATTTTACAAAAAGAATGGCAGAAAAACAACAATTGCTATTTACTGGTCGATCAACAATGAGCTCCGATGATGAAGATGAGAATAGGCCAAATGACATGGTGAGTAAAAATTAGTTATTTACATATTAAATACATTGTGTGTATTATAAAATATATGAAAAATTATTATTTTTTTTTAAATGTAGCAATCAATATCAATGACTGAAACCAGCACAGAGTTTCTAAGAAAAGCAATTCAATACTTGAACCAATCCAGAAACAATGTAAAAGACGATGCCGCTATTTATTCTGAAGCTTGGGCTTGCACGTTTCGCAAAATGACGCCAGAACAACAAATTTATGCAAAACAAGCTGTTGACGAAATTATGCTACTGGGACAAATGAATAAATTGACTTTCAATTTTTTATCAGTTGGTATCAATGCTAATGAAATGTTAAATACTACGTACTTGACAAGAGCCAGCACATCGCACTCTTCGAGTTTAAGTTCCTTAAATCAGTCCGGTGACTTATTTTAAGATTCTCTATAGTAACGTGTATTTAGTATTTAAGGAAATTTTTTGCTGTATTAAAATGAGTTCAATATTTTACTTAGAATTAATTTTGAACTGAAATATAATATGAAAAAGGGAATTTTTTGCAAAATTGTAATCTGATTGCCTTTGTTTCATTTTTGGGATTTATGTGTCCAGTTGTTTTCATTGCCAAAATTTGCTAAAGCTAGTCATAAAAGTTTCATCTATTGTTAAATAGAATCATCAGTGAACTTTGATTCAATTAGCAAAAGCTGCTAAACCTGATTTGTTTCCTTTCTCGCATAGAATTGGTCCCGAGGACCCTAGCAAAAGTGAAAAGCAAAAATTATTTTTTCAATTGAGTGTGTTTTTGTAACTCAATTGATTATTCACTTTTCTAACAGGTCACTGATGATTCCATTAAGCAATGAATGAAAATAGTATGACTAGCTTTAGCACATTTCAGTAATAATCTGTGTTTTGCGTAATATTTTTGGTGTTGACACACACTGTATTGAACAGTAAATTCAATAAAATAATAATAAATCATTTTCTGTTCGTAAACACCACAAAGTTATAATTACATTATTTTTTTCGATTCTAAAATGAATTTTGATACTCATCAGCACCATCTCCCATCCCGCAAGGGTTGCCTCCAGAATGTTGGCAAAGTTTTGTTTAAGCCTCGAAATATTGCTTTGATGTTTGAAAGTAGTAGTAAAACTTTTGGCAAAAACATTAAAACACCGTACTTCACGATATAGAAACATGAGAAATAATTGACAATCTAATTTACAAACATATCCTTACACTTACGTCGGACATTTCTTTCTCTTTAAAATATATAAATATTGAAAAAAAACTATATGACAATATTTTTTACTTTAGTAACGCAGAATATCAAGGTAGTGTGTGTACAATGATTTGCTCAAAGTTGTTTACATTATTTTTAGCATGAAAACATTTTAAGAATAAAACCTTGGCATACTTTTCAGCATAAAATGAAAGTTAAGTGAAAAACCGCAACAAAGAAAGTTTTTAGGTGAATTATTTTGCGCAGATCTATGTCAACATATAAAACAGCAACATCTATTAAAGAAAGAAAGAAAGTTTTCACGAAACTATCTCAGATAAAATTGTTGGAAAACTCTGTTTGTGTATGAACAAAGAAATGTTGTTTACTTACTAACATATGTTGCTTAAGCAAAGTTAGTTAGTTTAAAAGTAGCGCACGCCTTGGTTTCGAAAAGTTGTGGAAAATAAATTGTTTCATATAAAAAGCTTAAAACCTTTTGTGTATAAATAACTGAAGTAAGTAAAGTTTTTAAACAAAATATTGGTTTAGTTTTAAGATATTCATCTTATAAAATCTTATATAATACGGTTTTCAAAATATGAAAATTTATAAGCAACAAAAATTTAACCGATTTTATTTATTTTTAAGTCTGTGAATGCAAATTTAAAATTAAGATTCAGTGTTCCATGTTAACCTTTTCGAAATTAACTCAAAAAAATTTTAAGTTTGCTATGCTTTCTTATTTAGGTTTGTTCCTCAATAATTATCATAAAGAAAGAAACACAAACAAATTTCCAGTCTATTGAATATTGAATATATAATCAAGCATAATCACAACAACAAACATCTGTCAAAGCAAAAGAATGTAAAGAATTACAAAGTCAGCGAAGTAAATTTTATTATCTTTTGAGCAATCTGAAAATAAACTGCACAGAAAGATAAACAACATGCAAATGACAATGGTAACGACCCAATGGCCACATAACGTTTTTAACACTTTAACACTTTGAATGACACCCGGGTAACAAGCAAATGCAGAACAATGAAAGAAAATACAAAATCAAACAAAAAAAAAAAACAAAAAAAATTAAAAAAAGGGAAAAACGTCAACTCAACAAATTTTCAACCAGTTGAATGAACGCTCGGAAGCGAGCCGCCGCCGTAATATCCCCAAAAAATAAAAGGGAAAGATCCATAGAATATATGTATGTCTATAGCAGCAGCAAAAATCATTTTCAATTTACGCGAAAGTAAGAAAACCAAACAACCCGGCCAAGCAGTCAGCCATAAAAAAACACTGGTGAGCATAACAATGATAGAGCTGAGGGTGATAAGGAGTTAGGCTAAAAGTCAAAGGATAATGTAGTTAGAGCAACGGTAGTATGTGGAAAGAAATAGGACAGGCATGAAATTTTACGTGACAATGGGACTATAAACTGTCGCTATTGCTAACTGTCGCATTATCGGTTACCTTGTTGCGTGTCTCTGGTATCGTTTGTTTTAACACCAATGGGAAATTTTTAAAAGCCTACAGCTTTTATAAAAATTATGACGAATAAGTAAGTAAATAAGGCATCATTTCTAGAGATAAGAATTCAAAGTATTTATGAAAACATATGGAAAGGAGTTGTCAAAAGAATCTATATAGCCTAAGCAGCGATTAAGGGTATATCCAGAAATTTCTTTGTCTTTTGAATAGACACCTGAACCTACCCTGCAGTCCATCTTTGACCCATCGGTGTAGATGTTGGTTTCAAAATTTAGATTGATAGTGCCCTCCTTTCATTTAATCCTCTCCGGGAAACACATACATATATACAAAAGAGCATAAATATTTTTTTAAAATGCCCTTCATGTAAATTTTATTTAAAGTGATATTTCGAGACATGAGCATTAAGAACATTTGATATTTTAAAACCGATATTTCAGCATCGATTGTATTAAATTAAACACATCCTTTCTATGTCGCATTGTTGCACAAATATTACTGCTCACTTTGTACACAACTGCGCTGCCATCTCTATTCTATACGAATATGCGAGCAAACTGCCAACAGCCAACACATTTCGCATGATTTGCTGATGTTGCAAATGAGCGTCATTGACATTTATTGTGCTGCACAGCAGCAAACGAGCAGCCGCATCATGGGTATGGGCAATTTACATGAGGTTGCAAATGAAGTTGAAGTTAAAGTTGATGGTAAACATCAGCAACATCAACATTACCAGAGCTGAGTTGATAAAACGTGGCATGGTCCTTTTTTTTTGTAATGCACACACAAGGGACCCCCACTATTGAACGCATTTTGCAATGCAGCATCCTTTTCCTTTGCTGCTTCAGCTCATCCCATTAAAACTGATCCCTTCACAAGATGACTGTTTTCTTGCATATGGTTCAGATTGCCAATTGGTCACTTTTGTCTTTTATTCTTTATCTTTATGATCTTTACGTTGCCTGTTTTACATGTATATATACATATGTATTTGTGTGTGTGTGTGTATGTTGTTGTATTTGTTTGCCAGTAAATATGTGCTTGCATTTGTGGCTGGCACAGGCCATAAGCAAATTATCGGAATTGTTTGCAATGAACCGCAAATGTGTGTGGAATTTTTCTGTACAAAATACAAAACAAGGAAGTGTTAAAGAAATCTGTGTTGGAAAATGTTTTAAAAGATGCATTGTTGCATTTTTAAAATTTCAACAGGTTTCTGTTTAAAGTCTACTCAGAGCAAAATTTAAATTAAATGAATTGCAATATATGAAATTGTTAGGTGTTTTAAATGATGTCGAATATATTATTATTTTACTTATATACAATCACAAATTTTCACTTTTGTAAGCCTTTAAGCTCAGGATAGGATATATTTCTAGTGTTAGACAAACCGCAAGAGTATGTGCTCTATCTAAAGAGATGCGTTTGTGAAGCTGAATCTAATACGAATATTCTATCACTGTTTGGTTGTGGAAAACTTGATTAAACCATTACCATTGCAATCTCTCTGCGTTATTAATTATGAGCTCTTTGAAAGCGTAAAAATAAAATTTCATAAACAATTTTTAAGGCTTGCATTTCATCCAGAGATCAATGAATATGAAAGAATATTCAGTATTCCTTAATAATTTTAAGCGCTTAACAACACTATCACTTGTAGAAAAAAACCCTTACATCCTACACAATGACATGCAAAGTCATGCCTTACAAAAACTTAACAAATGGTGCGTAAAGTAACTCTAAGTAGGTTATCCATTACAAACTATCTTAAAAAGCCACAAAAATTTTGTGGTAATTTGGCAGCTTTGCGGGAAGAATAGAAAAGTATCAACGAAAATGTTTGTCAA
Source organism: Meiosimyza platycephala (assembly GCA_963662105.1). Lineage (NCBI taxonomy): Eukaryota > Metazoa > Arthropoda > Insecta > Diptera > Lauxaniidae > Meiosimyza > Meiosimyza platycephala. The sequence continues at coordinate 24,716,527 of OY759208.1, forward strand.
ATGGGGTAAAGACAGCAACCGTAAAAGTGATAACATGGGTCAATAGTGTAAAATATTTATTGTTATTTATATGAATGAAAGGATACGAAGGATAGGAAATATTAAAATAAATAGAATTATTCCATTAAATCATTAGATAGAACATGCAAATTTCAGCAATGCTCATATATTAATATTAAAATGTCTAACCCTAATAAATCAAAAATATTATAAAAAAGTGTTGCATACTTTAGGGCTGACATTAAATAGCTTCTGGAATCTAAATTTATGCTGATGTTTATTGCAGCCTTATGCAGAGTGAACCTTTCAGCTGGTTTGTTTTTCTCTACATATTTTTAAATATGGTCTCAGAAGCTTTCATTTTAATTTGTTTTTGGGGTTTAGTTTTTGGACGGTCAAAGCCCAAAAATATTACTTCAGAAGGCCGATAAAATCAGCAAACAAATATCTAACTTCAAAGATCTGTATATATGTGGTTTCTACTTGATTCGTAAACACCCGCATCTTTTTTGGTTTTCTTTCTTCCCTAGACCGTCTTTGTTTAGTTTTGTTTCAGCTAAAAAGTTTAATATTGGAATGCACTCGTACTCTGTTAATGGAAAAACTTAAATTGTTCTAAGGAAAAACACCATAAAACACCAAAAAAAAAAATCGAATACGCGCTCAAACAACGCTGTCCGCAGCACTTGCCGCGTTACATTGCGAATTTTCCAGACAGCGCATAATGAAAAAAAACAACTAGTAACCTGAAGTCAAAAGTTCATTTTGCGGCTGCTTTATGCTGGAATTTTTGTCTGCATAAAAAACTGCCAAAAGTTTCCATCACCACATTTAGTAAATGCTGAATGGCAAAGAAAATGAAAAACCGCCTCGTACAAAGAAAACACGAAGCGCGCGCGCTATTAAGTTGATTAATTTAAATGCAAATATTTGCATTTTGTGTAGTCTACATTTAGGCGCGCGAAAATGTGCTTAATTTAAATCAGCAAATAATGTTTGTGTGCTGTGCTGTGCCGCGCAGTTCTACACCACTGCTCGAGGCGTGAAAACTCAATTGGAAAAAATTTATTACTGTTGTATTTTGTATTTAGCTGATAGCGGCAAATCCTTTGCGGCAGGATAATCGCGGATGTTGTATGTACATATTGTTATGCAAATCCATTGTGATTGCTTTAATTTGGGGTTAGAGATTAATGGTAATAAATGTTTGGTATTAATGCTGATTTAATTTAAAATTTAATTTTCATTTGGGTTAAAAAAATATAAGCAATTATTTTACATAAAAAAAAATCATTTTTTTTTTTTTTTTATTGAAAATTTATATGACTTGATTTGAGCCAAGGATTTTTTTCAAAAACTAATTTCCTTCAAGATGAATACAAAAACATTTGGCAATTAAATAAGCCACAGCTAATGCTGATCTGTGACCAAAAAGAAGTGTGTGAAGGACTGTAGCTTTCACCGTATATCGACCTCTCTCCAGCGATTGGTGCAAAAAATTATTTTTTCGCAGTTGAAATCCATTTTTTAAAAAACCTGACAAAATGTTCCTCGCGAGGATTACAATATTTTTTGGTCATAAATTTACATTTGTCCATATCTATTTTGGAATACCCTGTATTGCGACTTATGCTAAATTTAAAATACAAAAATGTGCTGAGCAATTGATGTTGATTTATATCAGAATTAACAAAAATAAAACAAATCATTGAATCATCCGCAGTGACTTAATTAACAATCAAAACTTTTGTGCTTCACTGAACCATAAATATCGCTGAGCTTGAACAAACACCTATTGTTTTTAACAAAATTTTAAAGCACTAAAAAGAGCACATTACAAAAAGGTAGCAAAAGCAATAAAAATGTGCGCAGCATTTTCTTCTTTTTTTTTGTGTTCCACTAAAGCGGCATATGGGCCCAGATAAACAAAGTAAAAGAGGATGTGTTTTTTTGTACATTTTTTTTTATTTTGCAACATCAAGAGGAAATTCAGAAATAAATAAATTTAAGAAAATATCCAAATTTAGAACCATGCAGTCTTGAAAACTAACGCCTATAGAAAATATTGCTAAAAATATCACTGCAAAATTTTAAACTGCAAGTAAAATTTAACACCGATTTTGACCCATAAACAAAACTATTTAAGCACAACTCTTGGTCATTCACACCGCAGACGCCTTGCTGACGCCGCAGGGAAGCAACGCCATTGCGTTCGTTGTACACATCGATCAATCAATTTGTCGAAAACAAGAACAGCAGTGTTGTCGTTTTTATTTTTAAAAGTGTTGGTAATAAAAACTCAAAAGAACTGCTTTTATTTAATTTCTGGCAAAAATATAAAAAACTTCTTGTTTTTTCACATAAAAAGGCGACAAATTTTAAGGGCTATAAAAGATTTATGATGAACAGAGCGCGCTCCAGCCAATATGACCAAGAATTGCAAAGAAAAAAGTAAAGTGTTTTTGTGTTAAAAGTTAAAAACAGTAATGAACACTTAAACTCGAAAGAAAATGAAGCAAAAAAATAAAATCCTTAAAATTTCATTAATGTATTGCTTTTTAATTTTTTTCCTTTTCGTTTTTATTAACAGGAAGTTTTACATCATCTTTTTTTTTTTGTTGCTACTATTAAACGCTAGAGCTCTACGCGCCAGACAACGTTGGGAATTAAAATGTGAGGAAAAAAAAGGTCAGAGCTTACGACTTACAAACAGAAAAAAAAAGAAGAAGAGTATTGCTTTTAAGTGGACATGACAAAGCAATCCGACGCGTCGGCCTTTGTTTTTTTTTCGAGTTTCGAGTAGAACATTGGGAGAAATAAAAATTTATAACCCCAGAGATCAGCTGCAGGCGATGAACGATGTACGTTGTATTGATAAACGAGCATATTGTTAAAACAAGGAGTGAGTGCATGTTTTTTTTTTTTCTACGTTTTTATGTGGGCAACACTGGTTAGCCACAAAGTAGCTGTAGTTGAGAAAACAAAAAAATTCACCAATGAATACAATGGAAAGCATAAGCTTATGCGTGTATTAACCGCTGACAATGACAAAATTTGCAAAAATGAAAAAATTAACAACAATATAGACTGCACAAAAAAGCGTATTTTGTTATAAAAAAAATGGAGTTGAATGGTTAAAAAAATTTTTTTAAACATACATAGCGTTGTTTACAAGTAAATGGCGCATTTTTGTGCCACAACCATTTTAATGCGGTGTCATATGGGATATTTTGTGGAAACGATTAAAAAAGTTTAAAAAAAATATTATGTTAGGGTGATCAAAAACAAGCAATAACTCTTCAGTACAAAGTTTAAAAAAAAAGACGACTAACTTTAACGATAGCTTTTTGAGTTTATAACTCCTTTCATTTTTTGTAAAAATTAAGATTTGTTCTTAAAAACGATCTGTTTAGAACTATGGGGTGGATGATTTAGAGTTTTTTTTTCAGTAGAGATTTAATGACAGATAACACATTAGATGTGTCAAACCGTTATTTTTATTCAGTATTGCATGACATTTAATCATGGAAAAATTTGAACCGAAAAAAGTACAAATGTACCGAAAATGCCATCACTGATTTGTACCCAAGGAGATTTGACTCAAAAATGGCAGGTAGCAGCTATTTTGTTGTGAAGAGTCCTGACCAAACAATTTATATATACATTTTAACATCGAATGATTTTCTAATTGTAATCGTGCCATGTAGCGATGACATGGTATAGTGTTGTAAGAAAGTATATCCTATGATATTTCAGCTAAGAGTTCACAAGTTTTGTTTACAAACTTGAATTCCGCTTTGCACTAGTAAATGACCAATGATAAATATTTCGTTACATTCACAGCTTTGTATTTTCGCGGAAGCCCCACTGCTAGAAACTTATGGGAAAATTATCTCATCAAGCATTTCAGGACTTCTTAGATAACTCAAGTCTACGAAAAAAAGGGTCATGAATATTGTTGTATAGAAAGGGGTCATATCCAAAGGAATTTTTCGGTCACAAAATTGGCCTATCACATCAGGATTATGAAAAATTCAAGCTTAAAAGCCTTAAAAAATTACGTTGCTGTCTACTTTTGAGGTTATGTGTAGTATTCAAAAAATGTTTTCAGCTTATTTCTAATAAAAACATTATTAAGTAGGTACCAGCTTTACTTTTTAAAGTGAGCTTTAAAATAGTCATCTATGATGTTTTCTCGCAGCCATTTTAATTGGAAATGAATTTAAATTTGGAAACATTACGCCAAATTTCATTGCCAGAAAACTTGTGATTTAAAATTTACATGCAAAACGCGGAAGGTGGTACCTGTTTCTGGAAGTTGTATTCATGGCAGTGCTAAAGTTGCATATTCTCATTTCCATTCATTTTGCAGCTTATGTTTCCTTTCACAACGCTTTTCGGAAATTGCAAAAGTGTTGCTCTGCTTTGTCACGTTTTATAACGAAATTTAAAGTGTAACATTTTTATAAACTTTTATGCATAACGTTACAAAAATGCAGTTTTTTTTATTTGTGTAGATTATGTGGAAATTGAAGTGAGAGAGAAATAGTTTTATTTTAATTGAGTTTTATGATCAAATTGAGCATTGCTTTGTTATTTGTAAACATTTTATATACAAAAATGAATTCTAAAAATTTCATTGTTTGTAGGTTTTTGGGCTAGTGTAATCAGTATAGGTATAAAGCAATATATATAAAATTTTCGGCTTAGTTTTCTAGCACGCAATTCAAATTGAAGTTATTTTAAATTTCATACCTTTCAATATGTGTGCATATTTTTAGCATATTTTACTTAATTCGCATATGAAGTGACTCTAAAAATATATTTGTGTTTCTAATAATCAAATCTTGAGCTATGCCCCAAAACCATAGCTTCTTCATTGTATCCACTTTTTTAAGCAATATTCAATAAATATAGCTCACAAAGAGATTTAACAAAAGGTATGTAGCCAATATAGAGGCATTGGAAAAATATTTTTAGGCTTTTGATTTTATTTTGCATTTTCTAAATGACCAAAAAGAAGATTTATTGTAAGTCCGTTTTGTATTGATTTATTCTTATTTTACTGAAAAAGGAAGAGGCGAAAAAAAAATAGCTTAAATCCTATTCTCATTTTTCATACCTTTTGAAAATACAAACATTTCGTTTTCATACAACAAAAGCAAAACCCACAGACAGCACAACAAACACTTCGGTATGAAAAATTAATCCAACGACGCCTTTTTGCACCGGCACTTTTTTTTTACTTTCTTTTCCATTGAGAGTTTATAATGTGATTTCTTTATTTTTTAACCTTTTTGACTTCTTCGCTCTGCCAAGCATATATGCTTAGCTTATGTGTATGTGTATGTAGTATTGCAACAATATATCCAGTCAACCATCATCTACACTTGTATGTGCGACCACTAAGATCCTGTATTTTTTTTCTTTATGATTTTTTACTGTTGTTGTTTTCTGCAATAGCATTTTTCAATTTTGCGCTTACGATTTTCTTTTCTGCTTTGACTTCCGGACCCTTTAAATTTTTACTTTGATCCGCATGGTGCACGTTATACTTCATCCAACATCGTTGTCCTGCTGAGTGTCGAGTAATACATCATGCAACAGTCGAGTGACATGCGAACATGTTGGCCAAGCAGCGGGTAGTGCAGTCGGTAATGGTAGCAGAGCAGCACTAGCAAAATGAAGAGTTGTGCAGCAGCAGCATTTTTGGCTTAAAAATTGTAAAAGGTGGCGCCCACAACAAATACAATGGAATATGCACATGCATGGTTTTATTTATATATGTATGTTTTTTATGTACCCAGAAGGGAATTTCGTTTTGTGCGAAAATATTTTTATGAGTTTTCTGTGAGTTTTCACTAAACAATTACTCTTGTATCCAAATACATAGCATTCGCTGTAAATTTTTGCTTCTGTTGAAGCTATGAAATCGCATTTTGTTAATAGAAATGTAGGACTCTTGATCCAGGGACCGTAAAGAATTGTTATTTTCATAATTGTTATTTTTATTTTAAAAATCAAAAATAATTGTTATATTTGATTTTTATTTTTTCCGATCAAAAATAATCGTTATTTGGATGTCCAATTATTTTGGATTCAAAATAATCATATACATATATAGATTTTTATATATTTTGATCAAAAATAATCGATATTTTGGAATTCTATATTCTAATATATAAAATTCTCGTGTCACAGTGTTAGCCTCAAAGCTCCTCCGAAACGGTTTGACTTATTTTTATAAAATTTTGTTTGTGTATTCAGTAGGTCTTAGAATAGGAAGTAAACTATTTTTCATATCATTATATGGGCAATTTTGGATGGCCTTCATACAAAAATATTTTAAAAATAGCATTTTCACAAAGACCACTTAATTGATTCACATGGAATTTACACCACGTGGCTTTTATATTAAGAATAATAGTTTAGGCAATAAAACTTTCATTTAGGGTGGTCCTCATACAAACATATACATATGTATATAAACTATTATTTTCATGAAGACCAGTCAATTGATTCACATGGAATTTACACCACGCGCCTTTCATATTAAGCTATTTTATGTTGGGTGCATATTTAGGGTGGCCCTCAAACATATTTTTAAAATATTATTTTCTCGAAAACCTCTTAATCGATTCTCATGGAATTTACACAACGTGGCTGTTATATTTAGAGGCACATACTTAGGGTAGCTCACATACAAAAGTATTTTTTAAATAGAATTTTCACGAAGATTTCATAATTATTTCTTAAATATTTCTAATGGTCGACGGAAGGTTTTTGCAAAGTTTGGTTTAGAAAAATGGGCAGTGACACAACCACCAAAATCAAATTAATCATATCTCATCAAGCACTGGACGCAGATGAATGGGACTTTATATAAAAAGTCCAGGCAAAATAAGTTTCACTGGAAAAATGGGCTGTTTTGCTTATACATTCCATCGCATGAGTTCATATAGCATCCGGAACAACTACCGGAAAGGGCAGGACAACATCTGCCGGGACAGCTAGTTTTTTTATATTTTTCAAAAATAATTTTTCCTATATATTTTCATATATTTAGATCAAAAAAATCTAATGTTTTGGAATATAATTTTGGCTCTTTTACTCACGGCGATAAAATTTCTTAAAATGCAAAAATTTTTTTGGAAAATGTTGAGAATTTTTTTCTTTGGTCAGCAATATTAAATAAATTGTACAGGGTGGTACATTATATATATTTTATTTTTTGTATGCTTGTATGCAATTAACGGCCTGATCGCGTCAAAAGTTGCCACTTGGCAAGCCTGTACCGGCATAATATTCGCGACACTAGACCACACCGGACTCACAGCCATGGTACTGTAAGGAATAATTTCTATAGTAACGGTATTGACAGAAAAGATTTCGTCAGTTACGTTCTAATAGCATACATTTCAGTAGACACGGTATACTACTGTGAGCAATCATGGTACTAACTTTTGGCATGTCATAGACGCGGTCATTCATGGAAAAAGCAACGATACCGCTTTGTTACTAACTTTCACTTTACTGAAATCCAAAATGTTGACAGAAAGTGTTACTGATACACTAATAACACAAATTTGGTCTGCAGTTTATCAAAGAGAATAAGATGCACCACTCTTCAATTTATGATATAAGCGAAGCTTTTGGGTCATCCGAATGTTGCACTAATTTTCTCAAAAAATGCACGGAACTGACAGTTAAGAATCTGATTTTTGACGAAGTTTTTTTTTATTTCAAATGAAATATTTATTACATCCTCAAGTTTTCGGTCATTTATCTCACACAAGTTTCACATGTTTTCCTACAGGGCAGCTCACGCTATGCTTGCATGTGCATATATATATACAAAATTCGAGTATTTCATCATTTCTCATGCAGTTCTACTTTCAACTTCCGTTTCCGTTAACATTGCTGACTGCTGCGCGTTTTCAGGCACTTTGTATTACAAGTCATATTTCAAATGTCAGCAATGATGTGCATTTTTTCCTTTTAACATTTTAATTGACGGCGGTGACAGTGGCTAAACCATAGTGGTCGATGGATAAGTCACCGTTGCATGAATTGAAATTTCCCAATTTAAGTTTGGGCATTTTAAATTAAACCACAATAAACTGAATCGATACTCTAATTTTTGAAGACAAGGAGTCAGAAAAAAAAAATTCAACAAACTAACAAAAAATCAATAATAAAGAATTTAAGTTTTCAAAACAGAGAAATAAACAAATAAATATAGCAATAAAAACTACCCGCATTTTCGCACCACAAAGCAGCACTTAAGAGACACATCGACAAACACATGCACATGAATGGAATCCCTGAAAATGGATAACCCCCCAGGGCCATCTACAAATAATCTGCGTAAATGGCAGCAACAAAAACATCACTACCAGCAATCTTACCAGTGGTGATAATATGATATGTTGTTGTCTTATGTCTGTGTCTCGATATATCGGTGTCGTTGTCATTGTCGAACAGTAGTGTCAATTATGCTGTACTACCCTAGAGGGCAAACCACAACAACAGAGACTACACTCCAAATACTTCAGCTGTAGAAACAACAAGACGTGAGGTGCCGTATAAGCAAATGAATCGTTGAGGGAATAACAACATGACTTAGAATTATAGTTGAGGCAATAAAAGCAATTGAAGACATTTATGTCCATCATAATTTGTAGCTTATTTTATTTTATTAAGTTACGACAAGTTGTGCTACTTCTTTTTATTCTGAATAAAATTGGCGTCGTCATTGATGTGGTCATAAGTGAGTGGACAACACTTTGGTGAAATGAAATGTAAGCTAATTTTTTTTTAGTGTTGCGTGGGTTGAATGTTTTATGTATCAGAAAATTAATATGCGTAGAGATTCACGTTTTATAGAAAATTCAATTGATAAACAACAATTTAGAAAAATATATTACTCATACGTCACAGTGCCCGAATAAATACTTACATTTAAATAGCTATAGTTTAATAACTCAAAAAGTATGCGCTAACCTGTAAAGAAAAGAAAAAAGTTATTTAGTCAAAAATTGTTAAATATTTTTTTCAAGTAAGTATAACTTAAATTAAGTTAATTGTAGACTTTGAAAATTGACTACTATCAAGCGAAGTCGAAAAACCCACAAACCAATAATAGCGCTGGCAAAATATCAAAATTTTCCGCTTAATAAATTTAATTTTCTGTTCATAAAACTCAGTTTACATACCCTTTGTAGTAGTTTACAGCAAATAAAAAACCAACCCATGTAAGTTGATTAAATTACAACGAAATTTACATTTTATTTTATTTTATTTTTTTTTTTGGTCTGTGACTACGCCACACCATGAAAGGCAGAAGTTGTACAAAAAGAAAAAAAGTAGATTGACAGAAAAAAGAAACATGAAATGACCATATCAAAATTCATAAAAAAAGGCATAAATGTGAGGGAAAATTGTCAAAAAAAAAAATAACAAAATTAAATGTAGTTGAAACAAAAATAAATCGCTTCATTAGAGAAACACAAATAAATTAAATATAAAGCGTACAACAGCAACAACAGTACTGCTTTGGAATAACGTTGCTATGGCTATACTATATAGAGAGTATTATACTATTGGAGTATATATACATAGACATTTATGCTCATAAATACATATTATATGTTTTTAGGGTGGCATATTTCGTAAAAAAATTTTTTTTTTGAAATATGTGCGGTTCAAAGAGTTTTAAAGGAAAATTTCTTTCACAGGTCGATTAAAAAAAAAAGCGAACAGTTCTAAAATCATTCTTTTGTATGTTTTTGGTTCGTTGATACTGAAAGTGATCACTATTTTCATTCAGCAGGCTAATTTTTTGAGTTATTTCGAAAAACCGGCTCAAAATTTAACTTTTTGAATTCGTAAAAATTTGTTACAAAAACTGAATTTTTTTTTATGCCAGACGAAAATAAATTGTGAAAAAAATTACATTTAAAAAAAAATATTTTTTTACAAAAAATTCGTGTATGTCAATTTGTTTCTAATATAAGAAACTTTACATAAAATTTGTAATAAACTCATTAAGTAACTTAGCTATAGCTTTCTTCTTATCTTCCCAAAAAGTTCAAAACATTCCATTCATATTAAATAAAATCCACCCTAAAGCAATAGCAATAACTTAACGCACACCAACGCAATTATAGCCCAAAAGCAAAACATGTTTTAAGCCAAAAAATTATGACTTGGCAAAATACACAAATAAAAAAGAAAAATATTAAAATAAAGCAAAATAAAGAAAAATTTAAAAATAGCAAACGTAAACAAAACAAAAAATATAACAAAAAAAAACGCCATGAGCTTGAGGAGAAAAGTACATTCCCTTGACCACTTGTGCTGTAGCACAAGCGCCACCCTTTGACACACATCGTTACGCCGCGCCATTTTGTCCACTCAGCTATTCGACGTCATATCAAAATAGAAACTGGTGTTGGCAATGGCGTTGACATTGCTAGCAGTGTTGCCAGATGAGACTGAATATAATGCAGTAGTACATTGAAATTAAAGAAAAATGTTGCAAAAATACGTATAATAAAATGAATTTAATCAGTTTATTATCAAAATCGGTGCATTAGTTTAGCCGTGAATCACATATTTTCCTTTTAGAGATTAAAGGTGTGGCACCGCCTATTATTAGAAAAAAAATTACATTCGCCAGACATCTGTTTCATAAGAGATTTATATTTTTGAAAGCGATTAAGAAGTTGCTAACTGATTTGGATTCGTATAAAAGCTAATTCGGTGGCTATATTGTAGAAATAGCTACCGAAATTTATCGTTCCATTACCGTTGTATACTTATCTATATAGATATCATCGGAAAATATATTCCAGTGAATTGCTTTAAACATAAAATTTTCAAAACAAAAAATATTGCAAAATTATACAAAAAATATCACATTTTCTTTGGCAACATTGCACAGTGATGATTTCAAAGGCATCCCATCATATCACATCGTTGACCATAAGAAATCACAAATGTTATGTTTGGGGTTTTGCTTTATATCATCACTGCTGTTGTTGCTGCTGCTGCTGCTGATTCATTGAGATTTCTGCTGCTCTACTTCCCTCAACTTTAACTTTTTGCTGTTGCTGCTTTTTTATTTATTTTTGTTTTGTTTTATTTTATTTTATTTTATTTTATTTTATTTCTATTTCTATTTCTTTTTTTTTCAATTCTCTCATTTTTATCCTTCAAGCGTATTCTTATTTACTGCAATTTTGTTGACATTTTCTTTTAAGCATATTAAAAAATGAAATATGTCTGAAAATATGCTATGCTAAAAATGTTGTTGTTCTTCTTGAAATGAATATGAGTAGATTTCCTTTATTTTTATGATTTTTATATTGTTGACAACAGCAATAATAATAACAGCAATAGCAACAGCAACAGCAATATCAACAACAACAGCGCAAAAGGACACATTCAATTACATACAGCGCAAAAACAAAAACAAAAAGAAAATGTTATTAATTTGAGATGTTCGTTGATAGCATAATAAATATTTATGACATTAAATTGCGTAGATTTTATTACAATTTTTATTTATTTATATTATCGCTAATAGAGTGATGAAGTGTAGTGTAGGACAAATGTTAAGGTAATAAAATTTTATTGCTTAACTACAGTAGGTAGTAGGTACTGTTGACATTGGTGCCTTTAAGTTCAAGTAACTTATTGTTCAATAAAATGTTTTCAAGTGAATGTTGCTCATTTATCATTGGCATATGTTTGGAGGTACTATGTTGGAGATAATAAATTTTGGGTCGATTTTTTAAAGGAATCATATGGTTTGTAAAGCTTAATGCTTTATGACCAAGAACAGTATTCATAGGTAGTTTTACAGCAGGTAGAGCATGTATGTTTCATAAATGTAAAAGCGTAATTGTAAGTTCCATAAGCTTATGTACATATGAGCGAGCAACTTATGTAAAATATTCGTACAGTCCTGCGTTGCATAATAAAAAAATCGGTAGATTTCAGGATTACACGTGAATATGCAAGTTTTTGTATAAAGCAGCATCGAATGATATAATAAAAGATGAGTTTCATACGAGCAATCAGTTGAAATTATGACGTCTCGTGTCTAATGACTTCATTGCGTGCAGTTCAAAAGATTTTGTTTTTGATTTTATATTTGCTTATACTGCAGAAATCATTTGAGAAACTTAAATGAAACGATAGAGATAACGATTTGGTTGCATCACACTCAAGAGATCAAATTCATCAAAAGACGTTTCTATAAAATCGACGGGAATCAGGCTGCTCGAGATAAAAGCGTCTAAGCTTCAAGAAACATTATATTCCAACTTAGACTTTCTCAAACGACAGCACATAATATATAAGTAAGTTAGGCGGAAATCAGAAAGTTAATTGATTTTTACTTTGCAAAAACTTCATAAACAAACACCGTTCAATTCATTGCTTCCTACTGTTTCAATAGTAAACACTTAAGTACAAATCTCAAATGCAGTCTTTAGTGCCTTCACCACTTAACCTCGTTAAGAAAAAATGAAAAAGTTTTAAGTGAACTTCTTAAAAAAGAAGGCGGAGGCTGAAGTGTAAATCTCAATTCATCAGAAATGGAAAAATGTTTCTTAAAAATGCTCGCTTATTTTCTTTTATTTCTTAACTTTTCGCCATTCATACAAGTTATTTCAACAGAAAATAAGTTTTAAAAAATTTGTCAAGTTAGTAGTTTGTTATTGTTACAGTTGCACAGCAAGAAAAAAAAACAAACAGCACTTTGTGCAGCACTAATGCAATTTTGTAGGCAAAAAAAAAACGCATCTAAGGATAAATGGACTTTTTACGACTTTAACGACATTTTAGGCTACTCTAAATTCTCCATTTTTTTTTTTTAGCTTCTTTTATGATGTTAGCAAAACTGTAAAATAAAAAAATGATTGCATTTTAAAAGTTGCTATGTAGCTGAAAAATTGCTTTGAGTAGAACCGCAGGGAAAACATTACTATGTGTCTGTGCAAAGAAAAAAAAAAAAGGAAAAAATAACTGACTTAAAATACCACATTATGGAATTTTATTCAAGTGCTCTATATGAAGAAATGGCATAGAAAAACAATTCGCCTGTAACGAGGAGAAAAAAACACATTAAATTGCATATGAAATGGTTTACTAGTCGTATGATGAACATTTATTTCTGTCACTTGCAAAATCGTTTTTTACATCGCAGACCTAATGAATTTCGTATACGTTTTAATAAGTAAAAGTTCGCAAATATTAAAAACTATTTTTTGTAGCGTATATGAAATATTTAAACTTTATTCTTGAACCCTATATGAAGCCAATCTATATAAATAAGCAATTTTATCAAAATGAAAGACAACGTTGTTGAGATGCTATCGTTATTATCTCGTTATCATCGAGATGATAAGTAAGACCTTCAGATGACGTTGTATTTGAACCAGTCGGGGCGCTCGTATTTCTAAAACTGTTTTCATATAATAAATGACATAAAATGATAGCATTATTTAAGCCAAAACTTAGATTGTTTGGAGCGTTTTTTTTTTTTTGAGTTTTGTTTCAATTTGAAACGATGATACTCTGAAGTTATCAATATAAGTCACTTTTGGACTTTTCTCAACCTTATCAATATTAGCAGATGTGTTTTTTGACTTTACAGATAAAATATTTGCTTACGAACATTTTTGAAACCTTCCATATTAATCGACGTCTTTTGAATTTTATAGAATTTTCAATACTTTTGGATAAAATTCATTAAATTTTAACTTATATTGACTTACGATACGATTTGTCGTTGTTTTAATTAACTGAGTTTTTGATATTTTTTATCATATTTTTCGATGCCATTCGAATTACATCCTTTTTTATGCTTTTCAAAACTATAGCCATTCCCTAAACTTTCAAAATATTTTTAATATTTTACCGAATTCTTATATCATATTTTTAGAAACAGTTTCATAATAATTGAATACTATTGATTTTTTGATTTTTAAAAAATTTCCATTTCCCAATATATTTTTAACAAAATTTCAACAAAGTTCTATCAAATCTATTTCAGATCAAGTAATTTTCTCTCGTACAACCAGTAATATCGTAACTTAGAAAATGTCCTGATACCTGTTAATTTATGCTACCTGCTGAACAACGAAGTTCTTTCTTGCGCTACAACTTTTTATCTCTATCACTGACATACCACAACTACTTACTAACACTGCAGCAACAGAAGAAGCAACAACTACAATAAAATTATCATGCAATTAATTTTCTTGTCAGATTGCGCCAGTAAACTAAAAATCCCTGCTACTGCAATTGAGCTGCCCAAATCTTCTTTGTATCTGGGTTTATTTTTGTATTCTCTCACTCTCTGTTTATGTAATTTTCTTGTCCACTAATACCAAGATTTGCATAAAAATCGCGTATTTTTACTTCAAGACGGTCGCCCCTAAAATCCAACTAAAAAGTGAACTCAGGCAACTTTCGTTCGTTACATGGAAAAAGCAGCAACATTTGACCAACAAATGCTGCGTTCATTCGTTGTTGCCTTTTCTACTTACAAGTATTTTTTTGTTATTATTTTCTTTTTGTAAAATTTTATGTTGTTGTTTGTTTTCATTTCTGTTGTTTTTATTCTATTCTGACGCTTAAGCAGCACCCACATTGAAACAATCGGAACGTCAGCTGCTGCCGCATTCAAAAAATTATGTAAATACAGCGCCAAGAAAAGCGATTTGCATGGCTTAAGTTTTTTGTTTTGTTATTTTTGTTATTCATCCAGTTCCCTTTCTTTTTTTTTTTTCTTTTGTTTTGTTATTTTTAGTTGTTGTTGATTTTTCTCATTCATATCATTTGTTGTTTGTATTTGCTGCTGCTGCTGCTGCTGTAGTTTGTCTGTCTGCAACTTGTGCTCTTTGACCTGATTTAGTGGTGCAAATCCGTGTGGATGATGGTGTCCTTAGTGGTGAACAGCAGCAGCATTAGTAGCATTTAAAGGCTGCACAGTACAAATCGCAGCAAATCAAAGCGAAAACCAAAACAATGCCAACAGTTTTAGCCTCTGATGCTTGTGATGGCCAGCAGCAATAGCGAGATTTTAAGTCGGTTATCGCTGGAATTTTTCAAGAGGATTTTTAAAAGATTTTTAGTTTGCAACAAAAAAAGAAGAAACAGCATCAAGTGGACAAATTTTTTGTGTCAACAATTAGAGAAGTGTGCAGCGAGCAGCTTTTTAAAGAATAAATAGAATATTTTAAATTTTTTTGAAATTCGGAAAAACTGAACGGTGTTTGGCTACAGCCAAATCGTCAAAAATTAGAAATACATTCAACATGTTGTTTGAATAATACATAAATTAGCTGTTTCTTCCGAAGTTCACTGCTCGTCATATATGCGCTCAATATGTGAGTGAAATATTTTCGGCAAATGCACATTTTTTATCATAATAAAATAAGTTCAAATTTTACAAATATTCAAATATTTACAACGTCAAAACAACTATGCAAGTGCACATACAAATAGGGGTATTCACAAACATATTCAAAATCTTTGGAAAAAAGCACCCGTATTTCAAATTGGAAACGAAGTAGACGGTAAACATGCGGCCACAGCAATAAATTCATTGTATTTACTGAATGCAGCCACAGCAACTGACCATAGCCACTCCGTAGCCCCTATTCGCTCATAGTAACTTGTAGTCAACCGCAATGTAAAATGAGTAAACAGCAATCATGTTAAAACATGTTAACCGCTTACATCTCCACTTTCTCGGAGCCGCAGTCAAAATAAAATCAGTCTTGATTTAAAAAAATATTTTTGTCATTTCCCTAATGCTTTTGCTAATGCTTATGCTTATGCTTATGCTTATGCTTATGCTTATGCTTATGCTTATGCTTATGCTTATGCTTATGCTTATGCTTATGCTTATGCTTATGCTTATGCTTATGCTTATGCTTATGCTTATGCTTATGCTTATGCTTATGCTTATGCTTATGCTTATGCTTATGCTTATGCTTATGCTTATGCTTATGCTTATGCTTATGCTTATGCTTATGCTTATGCTTATGCTTATGCTTATGCTTATGCTTATGCTTATGCTTATGCTTATGCTTATGCTTATGCTTATGCTTATGCTTATGCTTATGCTTATGCTTATGCTTATGCTTATGCTTATGCTTATGCTTATGCTTATGCTTATGCTTATGCTTATGCTTATGCTTATGCTTATGCTTATGCTTATGCTTATGCTTATGCTTATGCTTATGCTTATGCTTATGCTTATGCTTATGCTTATGTTAAGGCTAATGCTTATGCACTTATTGAAAAAGTTTAAATTTTTACCAATGTAAGTACTTCAGTTTTTGGAAACTCAAAGCAAAAATATGATGTGACTCCTACTCGTCGTTTGTTATTTGTTTGTTTTGACAGCGCTCGTAATTTTTAGTGGTTGTAATATGTGGGTAGAAGGACTGGCAGCTGAAGTTTATTCAATGACCAACCCAAGCACGCCTCTGAACTTTCAAACATTTGTTGAATGATTGCCAAAAATGTGATGCAAAATAGGGCCAACACCAACAATAACAAAAACAGGCAACAATATTAAAGTGTGTGGGTGTGTGTGTGTGCTGCATGTTTTCATGTTAAACACTGAATGGCGGTTGTTAAAATTCAAATTCATTCGAATTTGGGAATTTGTTTGCCCTTGCTTGTTCGTAGTTTGCCCGCTTCTTCACTTCATTCTTCGATTTCGCTTTGATGAAGCAAATAAAATTCAATGGCCTAAGCGTTGAACTGGAATAAATGAGCGAACGAATGAATGAATGGGCTTATAAAAACTGTTCAAATGTATGTATGTATGTGCTACTAAATTGGCCTCTTGCTACAATAACAAGAGCAACATCGATGAAAGAACCAACAATTTCAAAAAAAAACAGTATTGATAAAATTTTGTTAACATATTGCAAAGTACGTAGAAGTGGCAAAATGGGGAATTTAGCAATTTAAAGTGTTAGCATAATTTAAACGCCAGTTGCATAATTTGATGTTAAAATCAACTGAACGCAATTTTTGCCAATAAAAGCGACTGTTTTGTTTTTTAAGATATAAGGGGTCCGAATTGCGCTTTAAGCTTTGTCTTTAATGAGGAAAAATTGTAGCTCAGCAGATACTTTAAAGCTTTTAAGCAGTACATATCTTAAACCGCATACTGATATTTTAGTCAATTTCACTGAAATTTGTGAGAGGTGGACATCGCCCGAGTAATTTTTCAACTCAGCACATACCTTATTTGATGTTGACTTTTCAGTTCTTTCTTAATATAATCCGATTTAGTTTGTTAGATTTTATTTTCTAATTTTAGAGATAAATTTAAAACACTCAGCTATTTAAGTTCAAAAAACACATGCGAAGCAGCTAGATATTATAAGCCAGTATAATTATCAAAACTTTAAGCTCAATTTTTATTTACAAAATCTGTCATTATCAGCTCGCACCCACTTTGAAATGCTTTCAACTTCAGTGGAAAACTTTTCCATTTAGAGAACGCAACTTCATTCTTTTGGCAATTACAGCCAACATTCATTCTTCTTATTTCTTTTGTCATTATTCACACGCCCCAATAGTCATTAGCGTCAAAAGATATTTATAAAATATTTGCTGTTTGTGTGTCCTTGTCATAATTTCCGCTTTTGCCTTTTTTTTTCTTCTTTCACTTCATTCATTCATTCATTTCTAGCTCATTTTAGCTATTTGCTACGCATTAAGTCCGTTCAACGACCGATTCAAGACCACCCCATACATTTGCTAGCGCTCACTTATTCGTCCTTTTGTTATGCTATGCGTTCACAATTAATTTCCTTATGCTCATTTGCTGACTGCACAGCGTGACAAAAAAGTAGAACAAGTCCAATTAAATGTAATTAGCCGATTAGTGTGCGAAAAGAGAGAACGTTGTGGAGGTGGTGGAGGAGGAGGAGGAGAAGTGCATGCTAGTGAGGCGTTCTTCAAATTACTCGACAAAAAGTTTGCATAAAATTTTGCTGGTCATGTTGGTCGGCATACGATGACATTCACAAATTACTTCCGTTTGGTTGGCAACGACAGTAGCACCAGAAGCATTGGAGTTACTTCTTTGGTCGCTCGAGTTGACAGCGGAAATTAAGCAAAGTTGTCAAAATAAGACACTCGCCGTTTCGTGTTCCAAAAGTAAAGGATTCATTAGGCAAATTAAAATGCAAAGAAAATTAAAAGCGTCGCGAAAGCAAACAAATAAATAAGCAATTTAACAGAGAAAGAAGATAGCGAGTAATTAATGAATGAGACAAAAAGTTGATAAGATAAACAACATGATGTTTTAAAATTTAGATGGAATGAAAAGTGTTCATATTTCATTTAATTTTGTTGTAATTTAATTATCTCAATGTTAGAAATTTTCATGAAATATCTTTCAGGTCATCTAAGGCAAAGTGATAACATCGACACTCAAAGAATGTGCTGCCTTTTTTCAATGGTTTTCTGGTGATTTTGAATCAAATTTTTTACTATTTAAAGGGGTCACTCCCACAATTTACATGAACCTTTTAGGGTGGTGAGCACATTCCTCTAAGAGTTTCGAAAATCTACAAGCAAACAATAATAATTTTGCTCCCCAAGTGCATGAAATCTCAAAATTGTTGCAGCCGTTTTCGAAATAAAGTCTAGCCATTTTCATGATTCTTTCAACCTGTTTTTTTTTTCACAATTTCAGAAAGTCATGCTTTTGTCATATTGAAATAAGTACACGCTTGCCTGACGTTAAGGTTGAAATTGAATCGCACAATGTCACATAGTAAATATTTACATATTTTATATATTTAAAACATGCATGTACAAAATGAAAAATAAAATTAAATAAGAGATAAAAGTAAATACTTTGGAATAAATACTGATAAATCAATAAATCCTGTAATGAAAAAATAAAATACCATTTGACTCAAAATGAAAGGATTGCAATTATGTAAAGAACAAAAGCAAATAAATGCTGCAAGTAAAAAAAAAAAAACAGCAGCAGAAATTCCTTTTATGTATATTCGCATACAAATACAAAAAAATTTATGTTTATTTGTTTATATGTGTGAACAAAGCTACGCGTATTAAAAAAATTTAAATCCTTTTCATCAATTGCAATGCCAAATGCAGCATCAACACGAATCGATGGTTCTATAGAAAATTAAATTGTAAACTAAAATAAAACAACAACAACTGTAAAATGAAATGAAAATAAATATAATGAGCGACAAATTAATTTGCTTTGCATTTAAATGTTGCAAGTGGTAGATGCAATCAACAGTAGCAACAACAACCAAAACATCGCTAATCTGCAATGCACTACAACAACTCACAAATACATTCAACCGACACGTTGAGACAAAATTACATGTAAATATTTAATTTATAAAGCATTTACTATGTGTAAATACCAACAGTAGCAGCAGCAGCAGCAACAAATTTTCATTTTTATGTTGCTGCATCATCAGCACAAACATTTTAGCAACGGCACAGTATAGCAGCAACATCAACAACATCACAGTTGATCTGTTGGTACAGCGCGTGCTGCTGGGGGACATAGTCAAAAATAATAAATTGTCAGTTCTTGAAAATTATTGAGATATTGCTGACATTGAGAGCTAAGGCAATTTTTTAAATATCTTACAATATATCGTTGTTCTTTTTTTAATGATGAAATTACTCTCTTTACATCTCATTCTATATTCTCGCTTCAAAAGCAAAAAAAAAATCCTTGAAAGGCAGTTTGTTCTTTGAACTTTGATGCCATGTTCAAACCTTTTCAAATGAGAAAAATAATAAAACATCAACACAGAGTTCAAGAAGCAGCACAAGCATAAGTAATGAAAAATCAAGTGACAATATTGCAAATATCTACGCCTAAAGAAAAGGATATTTAAGCTTAAAAAAAAATAAGTACGCAATAACTTTTTCTAGCAAGAATATGTTGTCTTAAAAAGAAATTATTAAAATCGGCTTAGTATATTTTGCGTCAAAGCGTTACGAATCATTTCCATATAAGCAATTTTATATAAATAGTACAGATAAGTATTCAAAAGCGACTTTTGATCTATGTCCTTTCAAACAAAAATCTTTTTTTTTATCCGAATAGCTAGTTTCTGACTTCTGACTCTACATTGTTATCTTTGGTCAACTATAAACTTTTCAAGAAAAAAAAATTATTAAATAATATCAACAAGGTGAGCCAGCAAGGATTTTACTTTTAGAATAAAAATAAGAAATTATGGCAAAGGAATGATTTTGATTTTTCTATTGAAAAATGCTCATTGATCGATGGCAATTATGTGTGAAAGATGGTATCGACCAAATATTCAACTCGACCTCGGCGACATGTATCAATCTGTCAATATTCAATATGAGATTATGGCATAATTGCTCCATTGTTCCACCAATATGCCATTCTTTCTTTGACCTTACTTTCTTGGACCTTACTGTCGAGATAAACCGAGAGAAAGAACTCCCTGGAAGTCAAATCGCACGACTTCTGTGTCCAATTGACAGTGCTGTTTGACAAGATAATGCGTCCCGGGATTTTCACGTGTGATACAGATATTACTGCATTGGCATATGACACAGTCTTGTTGGAATAACATATGTTCATATCCATATCATCCAATTTGGGACATAAAAAGTTAGCTAATATGGAATGATAGCATTAACAAAAGCATTACTAGCACCATTTTTCTAAAAATGTTCCAGTAATTTCTTCAGCTTTAAAACCACACCAAACAGTAACTCTTTGAGAATGTGCCAGTTACTCGATATTTACTAATCATCACCCAAATGCGTCAATTTTTCTTATTAATATATCAGCTGAGATGAAAATGGGACTCGCTATGGAAAATGATTCTCTATGAAAAATCATTATCAAGTTGTGTTTGCTCGTGCACTTTTTCTGCCAACGTGTATGATGCTTGAAATAGTCTGGAGAGGCTTCAATTTCTGCGTCAACTGTACAAACACGCACTGATGTTTTGCATATCTGCTACCGTCACATGTTCTTGAAATTTTTTCACATGAAGTACTCATGATGAAATACTCACTGAACCACTCCTTACACATTTTTCCAAAAATAAAATGTGTTGGAACTTTATTGTCCCACTGTACCCGATAGCGTTACTTGACCAAACAGCTGCAGCAACGGCATTGGCTAGAAACGGAAAAGCGTTGTATTTTCCGGAAATTGCATTTAACAGAATTCTCTATTTTGACCAGACACAATGCAATTCTCAGGTGACATACCTAGTAAAAAGCTCTTCTGTGGCGTTACGGGGTAAAAAGTGTAAGAGCAGCATTTGCAACACTGCAGTGCAAAGTTCAAAGTTGCAGGTGTCATGACAGATCAGTTGACCGTCGACAGGTAAATGAATTGCATGAATTAAATGTGAATTACAAAAATGAAATCATGAATAGCAACCGGAAACGGAAATACACGACTATACCAACATACTCAAATGTGTGAAGCGTACTTAAGAATTAATGAAATTTCGTAAAAAAAAAAATTTATGGAAAATGTAATTATTTTTCTTTACATTTTGTTTAAAATAAAAATGCATTTGATATAATAAAGAATGTAAAAAAAAATTAATTATATTAATTGACACTTCAATAGCATACACGTCGTATGCGCAATATTGTATTTCCTTCAACAAGTCATACGAATATTAATTACATTTATCTACCATTCATAAAACATGACGGCGCTTATTTTTTTTGTCTAAGCATTTTTATGAATGAAAAGTGATTTATCATTCGCCCGCTATACGCTGCTTCAATATATCAGCAGCTTTCAATCATTTTTCATGCTTTCAAATATGCCTTGCATCATAGAACATTTGCACTCAATTTTCTAATAGAGAATTTTGTCGTTTCACAACACTGCAAGTCACTTTACTATTTAAGTCATTATTTATGTTATTTCATTTTATATTTGCGCTCATCTGCACAACTTTTTACTTTGTCGGCCCAGTCACATTTTATTTTATTCGCAATTTTCGTTTTTATTACTTTTCGCACACCCTTATAAATGACATTAAGAAGTGAACATCAGCAAGTTTTGGCGACTTTGGCAATTCCAACTGGCTGGCTTGGTGCTGACATTGGCACTGGTGCTGGTGCCGCTAATGCTGCTGCTGCTACTGCTACTGCTGGTAATGGTGATGGTAATGGTCATAAACAAACTTTAAGGTCAAACTAAAAGCTTTGATAACGAATGTCTCGGAGTTTTAAGCGTCTGCAACATTTTTTCATGCAGCAGACAGCACAGCATTGCAATGTTGCATGGAATTTCGTTGTTGCTATGTACGAGTTGCTTTGCCATTTTTGCAGTAACGCCATTATAGCGTCTGGCCGTAGTGGCATATGCTAAGCCGTATAAGAATTATAGCCAAGTTTGGCATGTAGTTATGGCAGGATTTTGTCGAGGATTTTGTTTTTTTTTTTTTTTTGTCTGTCACTTAAAGACTTTGTTGCGCTTTGAAGAAAATTTCATAATCATTTGGAATTTTTTGGCGCAGTTGTGTATTTATTACTTAAAGTTCCACAGCTTAATGATAACTCGAGCTAGAGGTTAAATTTTACATATTTTCTGAAATGAAGTTTGATATACTGGTGGTTTTTTGATTTAGAAAAAAAATAATTTTCTTGCTCTTAAACGCAAAATGTATTCAAAATATCTTTATAAGTAACCCTTCTTTCCATGTTCACAAATTTCAATAAAAAAAAACTATAAAATTTCTAAAATCAGCAAACAACCATATCCAACGAACAAAACACTTAAACTGGTCAAAAGTATAAACCAACGAGCATAAACACTCAGCTGACGATAAAACTTTAAGTGGATGTCGTTGATTTCAACACATTTACATCCATGAAAGGAAACCTACTCGCACGTTGAGCAGCATCACATCGCACATTGCACTGCAATGCCATTAAAGAATTTCAAAGTAACGCCAATGCCGTTGTTGCAATTCCTGCTGCTGTTACTGTTACAAATATTTTCACCCAGACGGCACATTCAATATGTGGCACGTAATTACTTCTATTGCCAAGGACATGGGAGAAATAATCGCCGCAAAGGACAACACCGGAAGGTATAGCCAACCAACCAGCCAGGCACAAACCAACAAACAAACAAGTAAACAGCAAGCATTAAAAAGGATGGCTGCAAAACTTTTGCACAACGTGTGCTAAGTTTCGTTTTCTGCAAAGAACTGCAGTTGGCAAAATAAGTATAGCATACTTATTGGCTGAACAGCAGTAGCAGCAGCAGTAGTGAAATGAGCCATACGATTAACATTGGAAAAATTAAATGAAATGAAATGCAATGTCTCACTCAGCAAGCAGCATCTGTTTGTTGTCTAAAATGCTTGGCAATTTCAATGTGTCCTTTTTATGTTGAGTTGTTGGGAATTTTCTGTTGTGTGTGGTATATGGCAGCAAAGGAATTGCTCACTAACACTGTTTAGCATAAGTGAATTTCAATTTTATTGGAAAGATGAAATGATTTACATTTAAAACATGTAATTGTTGGTCCATGCGAGCCACATTTTTGATTCAAACAGTACAAAATCTATACAAAGTTCAATTCATCCAAGAATTGACGCCTGCCGACCATGTATTGTGCCCGCAAAAGGTGGACATTACAATCAATAATCCGATTGAGGCCAATGTTGGAAGAAAAAAAATTATTTCACCAATCGAGAGGAAATGTCAAGATAAAATTCTGAAAATCACTTGGAGTTTTCCGGACCCTGGTAAAGACCGTTTATAGCCCATTTTCGAAAATTTTTTTTACAAAAATCGATGGGAAATGTTGAAATTGATGGAATTGGATGGAAAGACCACTTTTGACTTATTTCCGGAAAATAATTTGTTCTCCAATCGATGAGAAAGATGTAAAATGGATTTTGAACATCAAATGCAGTGGTGCGGACCATAGAATGAACCGTTTTGACACCAATTATTCGACAAAAATTTTCGAACAACAATTTTTTTTTTTCGAGTCGATATGGGAAAAGTCGAAATAGTATTTTGGACATCACTTGGAAAGGCCGCAAGACCATGGAAGCGAATGTTTTGACCCATATTCAGTAAATTTTTATTTTTCTACAATCGATGAGAAATGAACGAAAATGGATTTTGGACATCACTTGGAGTGGTCCCATTGTGGTATCATTGAAAAGAACGTTTCTGTCCGAGAACGGACTTCCATTCTTAAAAAATAAAATATCATTTATGATTCATCACTGAATAAACTTTCATCGACTAAAATATTTTTTGTTTTTTTTTTTAAAAAAATTTAAGTCCAAAATGATATAAACTTTCACATTGAAAGGGACCCTCAAAATTATTGTCTTGAATATTCACAGGAATAAGTAATAAATCCTGCAGTTATGAAGAAAAAAATTTGCTTTGGAAAATAAGGACAATAGCAGCGCTACGCACACAGATTTGCACAGATACGAAAATTCGGTGTTTTACACAGCTTATACAAACAAAGATTGCTATTTAAGATTTGAGAAATGGCACCACTGATGCTAAATCAGACATCTCCATTCAGTAGACAGTTGTTGACAGTTTTTAATTGTACACGTGTTCCGAAGATTTTGCCGTAAGGACTGATTCTTCAGTTTTTCACAGAGACATTAAAACTTCATCTTTGTACTGAAGCACCATCCCAGGTCACAATGTATCGATTGTTTGCTAAGTTTGAACGTGGTCATTATTTGGTACAGGAAAAATTTTTTGAAGTTTTTCCAAAATTGGTTATTGTCCCAGAAACAGAGAATAATTAGCTTAGTCATATAGTGTACATTGATTCTTTCGCTTTCTGTTGTCTAAAAAAGTGGTGAAGAAATCCGTGTTGGTTTGAAATTTTTTTACCCATTATTTTTTTTTATTTTTTGATTTCTGTACTTAAAATTGAAAAGTACTCGTTAGTTTGTAACTAAAATTAAATGATGTAATTTTGCAAATTCGCATAAAAAAAAACACGCTTCAATTAATCTTATATTATAATCTATTATTATTAATAACTCTGCTCAAATTAGAAAAACATTTATAAGTCATAAAAAAAACCCTATTAATAACATAAAAGCAAAAGTTAAATGCGTAGTTTAGCCACATTAATCTTTTGATCGTAAGCATAAAATAAGCCAAAATGAAAACCACGTTGCCACAAATTGATTACAATTCATTAAAGCAGCAAAAACTTGTGGAGCAAATGCTCAAGTTGCGAAAACAACTTGACACGAAACTTCTGCTCAACTTGAAAGCAAAATGGGAATTTTTCATTAAACGCGCATACATATTTAAGTGTATGGGAAAGCACACACACACACACAATGACAAAGTAATACTCACAAACACAAGCGTACAAATTGGAAAAGTTTTTTTTGGCTCAAT
This sequence comes from Meiosimyza platycephala, assembly GCA_963662105.1. NCBI lineage: Eukaryota > Metazoa > Arthropoda > Insecta > Diptera > Lauxaniidae > Meiosimyza > Meiosimyza platycephala. Next base: position 24,741,997 of record OY759208.1, read on the forward strand.
TAATAGTAGGGGAAAAACCGCTACAGGGTGTTGCATTAACATTAAGTTTACTTAATTGGCAACATTAAGAAATTAGGCAGGTTTTTGAAAGAAAACAACCTAAATGCTAAGGCCAAGGGTCAAAAAGGCAAAACTTTTTAAATTAGGATTATTTTGGTAGTTAAAAATATTGGTTTTAAGCACTAGAAAGAACATATTATTTTGCTATTAGAAAAATATTTTTGTGCTACATTAAATTGCTTGTACAATTTGTCGTACAGTGTACTTTTTTATGTCTCAGGCTGATCAAAAACACAAAAATTTTTAAAGTCTAAAAATTGTATCTTTTATAAATTTCTATAAGTTATGAATTTGTTGAACAATTTCAGCAAAGTTTGCTTACTCTGCAAGTCAATCTTCAAAGCTATAACACCAATGTTCACAACTAAAAAATCTGTACTTTGGTCAATTGAATATTCTGCTGCGGCAGAAGTTATCTTTCAAACAAAAGAAAAATTATCACATAAGCTCGATTAAACGGGAGGAAAAAGTTGGAAAATCCAGTAAATTTCCTCACTTGAAACAAAAAAAAAAATTCATAAAAATTTACATCAGAAATTTTTGTGCATTCACTCATTTTTGAGCAGTCAGTCACTTCAGAAAGTGCACTGTACATCGTATGTGCAACGAACAAACATGCGGTAAAATTGTTGATTTTAATTAAAAGTTTTTTAATTGAATTAAACAGTTTAGACGACAGCGGTAAAACGTTTAGTAGCAAATATTCCTTAATTGCTGGTAAAGCGTAATTTCGCATAAGTAAAAGTTTACTAAGCACGAGTACCACAAGCATTTGCGAGAGAAGTATTTGAGCGCACAAAAATTGTATGAATATGGGTTTAAAATAAGATGAGCGTTTTGCATAAAAATTAAAAAAAAAACATAATTTAATTTTGCTTAGATTGAAATTATTTTGAAAGACTTTTTTGCCCTACCATTTATTCGACTTTATCTTATGGACGATGCCAGACGCAGTAAAACGGAAAAAAACGGCAGGGTTACGTTTGTATTTGACAGAGATCAGAAAAAATGATGAGGGAGGAAGCAGGGATGGTTATAGCCAAGTGCTTACAATAACAAACGATTTAGTTTTAAGTTCTCTCGGCTTTTGTTTTGACCAATTGCTCAATTAATGAGCTTTATAAGTCTCAAATTCAAATCTGTTTAAAGTTTAAAAATGCAGCTCCGAAAAAGTCTTCAACTTTGAGTTATGGAGTAATTTCGTTGCATTTGATCAAAATTTAAATTTAAATAAGCAATTGAAAATTAAAAAGACGGCAGAAAAAAGCAAATAAATGAAATTTACGCCAAAACGCAAAATTAAAACAAAAAATGAAATTGAAAAAAGGAAACTGTTCATGCTGGCAAGTGAGAACTCCGCCTTTTTAGTGTAGTCACGCGCAAGCAAAAAAAAAAAAAAGTCTAAAAAATGTTGTTAAAAAAACTCAACGAAAATTGCGAATTCAATTTAAAATGTCAGCATGACCTAGGGGAAAAAACACAGTACCAGGAAGTTGATAAAAGGCAGAGAAGTGCGAGGTAGAGTAGTTTGAAAATGCAAGAATACGACTTCAACATAATGACTAATGATGCATAAATTTGCACAATTCTCAAAGAAAAGCGACTCAGAGAAAAAAATAAAAACGAAATTAAAAAAGTAGCAACACAAAGAGAATAGTGCGCGACTTTTACGCTGCAGCAATCAATAATTTTTTGGAGCGACGGTAGCAGCAGCAAAGCTTTAAGGAAATCAAAAGTAAATGAAGCAAAATGTGTTGCCAACTAGCAACAAAAGATGAAAAAGCGAAAAAAAGTTGTTGCTCAAAATGGGAAAAAAAAATTAAAAACATTAACATAGCAAATTTTCATTTCATTTAATTTCAGCAGCAATGTTTCCTTAGCAAAAAAAAAAAAAAACTAAAACTGGAACAAGCAGCATGAGAAGCTTTGCTTGTTCCAAAACTACAAAAGACAAAAGTTAAGGAAAACGAATACGAAGAAGTTAAGGAAAAGCATCGAGTGACTGCATCATTACATTTTAATGCGAAAGAAGCACATAATACAATCACTCTTACACCAAGAAAAATGACTAGATAATTTGGTAATATTACTTGATCAACAGAATATTAATCGAAAAGAATGATGTACGTGAATACTTTTTAAAATTGCTGCAAAGAACACTTTGATTGGGATTTTTCGGCGCGGCGAAAAATCATCTTTGCCACTCATTAAAACATAAAAATATATGCAGGATTATGCCCATTCATAACATATATTAGATTTGTTTTTATTATTATTGTAATTGTAAATTAATAATTATGTAAAATTATTTTCAGTGTGCTTTACTTTTCATTCCATTACCGCTTTAGCGCACTTCTCTGCGCTGCTGCTGCTGTTGCATTAAAAGAAGAAGAAGACGAAGACGAAAATTCCCAATGGTGGCAACGAAACATCATTATTCATGTCACTGTGAAAATTCAGGAAATTTTCACATTTCGCATAGAAAATTTTGCACACAATCACGTGTTTCTTGAGCGCGCTTCCATGACTGTGTCGCACTACTTGCTCCTTGTTGCTGCTACCGACCGCTTCCCCAACTCGACGTTTCATGGCAATGCTGCTTGTTCTTCAATTAATTTCCATGTCATTGATTCACGTCTTCAGCAACAGCAGTAGTAAAATTTTACTTGATGCTTCACAAATACAAGAATGAGCAACACACACACATACAGTCACACTGAAATGTTGACAGACAAAAGCAGCGTATTTTATCATCATGCTAAGATTTTAATTAATTACATCTTCGTTTTTTGCCTTTCCCTTTCTTTTTCGTCATTTAATGTTGCTCTCATTTCCTGCACATCCTTTTTCTGTTGCTGCCGCTGTTGGTTCTTCTCCTCCACAAGGAAACTTTTACTTGAAGCAACACTTTGTTTAGCGGAAACGGAAATAGCAAATTTTGATTCAATACTAACAACTACAACAACAACAACAACAACTACAATAGCAGCAACTATTAAGAGTGATAAAATATTTTATGTCTTTCAGCATGACGAGCACAACAACATCAGCAAATGACTTGGCCATTATTCTTCTAACCATTTGGTTGAAGACAGTAACCGCTGTCGTTAAGAAAATTTTGTTATACAAAATATGCTGCTTCCTTTTTGCTTTTTGTTGTTGCCTAGGCAGAAGGCTTTGATTGAGGAGAAAATGGTAACGAATGATGCTTGATGCTGCTGCTGCTGTCACTGCCGCAACTGTTGTTAGTGCAAATTATGCTATTGACCCTATTAGCGTGCTAAAAGTGATGAGGTTAAGTAGGTAGTTTTGTTAACCCAGTTGATAAAAGCAGAAGTGGGAAGGCTTTTTAGAAGGCCTTGCTTGGAATGGAGTTGGTGTTTCCTTGAAACTTAATTTATTTTTCATATGAAATAACTCTGTTGACTAGGCATATCTTACTCGCTACTAAGTGGATTGAAGAAATGAAAGATTTCTGTGAATGCAAGAGATGTAGTATTTCCTTGGGAGGGAGAAGAAAATTCATTGAATTGAGTGGAATAAAATATCACGGAAAGCAAACATCTTTCACACTAATTGTGATAAAGCATATCGTAAGTACCCTGAAATGCCACAAAATTCATATAAGCTAAATAACTGAGAGCCATAGAAATAAACGACTCATGAAAATTGAGAGCAGATTTTGTGGCTTCTATAACAGTTTAGACACTGATGTTTAAATGTGATAGCAGGACCTTCTCCGGTATAGGTTTTGCTCAATTGCCCACTGGGAATACACATACATATGTATGTAGTATAAATGTGTGTATTGGTTGTATGTTTGTATCAGTTACCATTAGTGGGTTAAGTGTGTGCCATTAAAAATAAAAGTGTTACTTTCATAGTCTTAACAGTGATGACAAGTTATGATCACTGATATATTCAGGCATCTTTAATTTTATGTTTAATGCGGTAAAGGTGGAGACATAGTACAGTTACCTACTATGCTATCAATTAGGATGGGAAATTCCAGGCATAAAAAATTACGATAAAAAGTCAGAATGTCAAATAAAACTAAAAATTATGATTGTAGTTATTTGTAACGAAGGATGGGATATTTTGGAAATATATGTTTTACATTAGATTTCGGTTGGGGAAAGAATATGTCTTCAATTTGCGCATCTACGATTTCATCAGCTCCAAAAACGAAGTGTTGCATAATTTATTTGATGACACTTATGGTTACCAATATTTCGGATAGTCATGTCCGAGAAAAATATCCGTATATGCAGAAAATTATTCGCTTTTACGATGTGCTAAGTCGATGGGCTCATACTTTTGTATGAGGGTCATCCTAAATTATGCACCCTAAATAAAAACTTATAGCCTAAGAAATGCCTCTTAATATAAAAGACACGTAGTATAAATTCCATGTGAATTGATTAAGTGGTCTTTGTGAAAATGCTATTAAAAATATTTTTGTATGAGGGTCACCCTAAATATACACCCTTATTAAAAGTTTTATAGCTTAAGCTATGCATCTAAACATAAATGGCACGTGGTGTAAATTCCATGTAAATCGATTAAATGGTTTTTGTGAAAAAAATTTTTTAAATATTTTTTTATGTGAGCCACCCTAAATAGAACTTTTGCCTTAGCTATGCCTTTTAATATGAAAGCTACGTGGTGTAAATTTGGTGTGAATCGATTAACCGGTCTTCGTGAAAATGATATTTTAAAATATTCTTATGAGGCCCACCCTAAATATGCACCCTTAATGAAAGTTTTACAGCCAAAGCTATTCCTCATCACATAAAAGACACGTCGTGTAAATTACATGTGAATTTATTAAGTGGAAAATGTTATTTTAAAAATATTTTTGTGCGAAGGCCACCCTAAATAAAAGTTTCGTAGCCTTATCTATGCCTCATCATTTAAAAGCTACGTAGTGAGAATTTGGTCTGAATCGGTAAACCGGACTTCGTGAAAATGGTATTTTAATTTTTTTTTGTATGAAGGCCACCCTAAGTATTCAACTTAAGTAAAAGTTTTGTAGCCTAAACTATGCCCCTTAATATAAAAACTACCTGGTGTAAATTCCATGTGACTCAATTAAGTGGTCTTTCTCAAAACGCTGTTTTAAAAATATTTTTGTATGAGGGCCACCCTAAATATGCACCCTAAATAAAATTTTTATAGCCTATGATGCCCGCCTGATCAATACTAACGTACTTTGAAAATTTCATCAAAATCGGCCGGATAGTTTCCGCGTCCACTAAAGACAGACAGACAGACAGACAAAAACTTAATTTTATATAATAGATTTTCATCAGTGATGCACAAATTTCTACTGGGTACATTTGAATTCTATATACATTTATACACATGTTTTTTTCGTTGGAATTCCTACACACATTTATACACATACTAGCGCGAAATTTTTGTTGTAAACGTCTGCGCGCTGTCGACTTTTGGACACCTCAGTTGGCCATCCGTACCTTAGAATATAAATTGACTTATCGACTTTTCATTTTCTTCAAATATCAAGGACTTGTTGTAACTCTCCGTTTCGACTGTTATCAACAATTGGCTATAAATAATAAAAATTTGTGACGCACAATGAATTAACGTTCTTAAGTTTATTTTATCAAGATTTTTTACCGGCATATGTCAGTTTATATTATATACTTCTGACAGTAAAATGCATTTACTCTTAGGCAAAACACACAGCGTATCAAGGACATTGCTAAATTTTAATTAATCACTGAGTACACAACAGCCAAAAATATATTCAACAACTTGTAGATTAACGAAGAGCCTTGGCATAGTTATAGAATATGCAACATAAAGTTCATTGCAAGTAACAACTATTTTTCATATAAAAAAAAGAATTTATGAAATTTTTATGTAAAATAATTCATTGTTATCGTTTGAGTAACATGTTGTTTTTAATGTTGTGCTGTATGCTGAGGGCTATTATTGTTCGGTGTTGTTGTTGAAGCAAAAAACTTTTATTGCTATGAATAAAATGCAAAAGTTACAAGCCAATGACACCATAAGAAGTAACAGATTTCAAAAATGTTAAGAATGCGAAGTTTAGAAAGCAGGAGAAAGCAACAAAAAATAAGAAATGTAACTCAGAAAAGAAGTAACGCATAAATCAGCAAAAGTAGCAGTAGATTTTTTTTACTGCCAGTCCCATTTTTTTTTTTTTTTTTTTTGTTGTTCTCGTTGCGTGTTTTGTATAATTCATTGAATATTTAATTTATTTATTTATGTTGCGCATAAAATCATTGCCATTACATACATAGCTGTTCATTTTGTTCTGTAGTGCAAAATTTTGTTGCATGCTTTTGAGCGTTAAAGAAAAAACAATGCGTTAGTCATTTTAAATTTTAATGTTTCATATGGCGTTAGTGAGGGGAAAATGAAAATCTGTGTAATTTGAGTTTTAATTAGATTTGAATTGAAATGAATGAGATAGTAAAGAGGACGTTGTGTAGCATGCTAGATAAGCAAGCTTAAATAAAAAAATTACAGTTTAAAATAAATGTAAAAGAAAAAAATATTTTTCACAGTACAGCAGTAAAAACAACTACAAATATCCAACCTAAACTTAAATATTTCAATTTTCTTATATAAGTATCCTTGTTTATCTGTAGCAAAGTAAACTTTAATTCATTGCTTGCTTTCTACACTTTTTATTTACAGCTCATTTATTAGGGTCTTCATTTTATCTTTCTCAATTTTATTTTCTTACTAATCCTGATTAATTGACCACAAAATTTCTGTAATTAGCTTAGCACCTAATCTTCTAAGGCTCCGGAAAAACTTGTTTTTCTGTTTGTTTTCGTCCTTAACGTTGTATAATGTAACTTATTTTGTTGCTTTTAATTGTTACTAACTTTATTGTTCACTTTTTTTTTTTCCTTTGCCTTCAGAGGTTTATTGATAGTCTGTGCCCTGACCTTAGTCATTGTGTGGTAGAAATGAGAAAAAAAAACAAAACAGCGTACAGCGTATAGAAGTAAAAATAAAAAAACAATAAGAAAGGAAAAGGTAATAGCAACAACAATGAAATGGCAATTTTATAGTGCCAGTTGTAGTTGAGTGCACCCGCAGTTTTGCGTGTGTGAAATGTTATTGCCACATTGTAAAGATTTCACTTTGGCTTGAGCTAACTTCGAAGTAGTTAAGCTTTAGCTACTTCAGCAAAATTTAATTATTTTCTTGATAAAAATACGGAATAATATACATAGTGCGACAATTTTTCACCCAAACTTCCCTCATAAAACCCAAATAGTGCAACATTTTTTAAAATTCTTCATTTATTACTTACTCCCCTTCCACATGTACGTACTGTTTTTAGCGAGTTAAAAGTTTTTTAAACTAGTGGCACATGTTCTTAACCAGCTCTGTTTTCGCATCTCCCTCCCCCCGCTGCTTTAATGGTATGTATCAATGATGGCATTTTCGGTATATTTGTACTTTCGCAGTACACTTACGCCGTTAAAAATCGCTGTCAGTACATTCGAGACGTTTTTAGTACATTCGATACATTTGGCGCATTTTCGGTACATTTTCAGAACATTTTCAGTACATTTTAACTATTTCCAAAAATTATAAATTTTTTTTAGTAAATTTACCACGAAATATGCCTGCAGTAAACCTTTCTGACCTCTTTTTTTAGTTTAAAAAAAAAAGCATTAAAAAAAATTTGCAAAATTTTAGTATTTTGAAGTAACTTTTTCATGTTCTTGTCGAAAAAGTATCAAGTCTCCATTCAGAACATTTTCATAAAACCCAAATACCACTATGTCCTCGAAAAAACAACCTTTGAATATGAATTTTATTTTCGGGAACTGAAAGAATTCAAACGCTAAGTCATGCGAATATATCAGATCAGGCCCGAATTTACCTTAGAGGCACACTAGGCCAGTGCCTAGGGCGGCAAGAATTTAGAGGCGGCAAATATTGGGTCCTCACTTTTGATATTAAAATTTTTTTTTCCATATTCACCAGTGAAGAGGGGCAACAATTTGTGAATGGCCTAAGGGCGGCAAATTTCTAAATTTGGGCCTGCATCAGATGGTCAAATGTTATCAAACAAGAATTGAAACGCTTAGATCATTGAAAACGCCGTGAATTTGTTAATTTTTTCATGAATCAACATGAAAATGTTGATGATTTTACCAAGAAAGTCGTCTTCTTTGATGAGACGTATTTTCATCTCTTGGAATTCGTAAGTAAGTCAAGTTGTCTTTACTAGGCTTAAATCAATCTACAAATTATTCACGAGGAGTCCTTACATTCTGTAAAAGCAGCCATTTGGTGTGGCTTGTAGCTAGTATCTGCTTATAATGGAGTTACCGGTTCTTATTTTTACAAAAATGAGGAAGTAGTTGCTGTTATCGTCACTACTGAGCTGTGAAGATCAGTGATAACAGCCTTTTTATGGCCCTTAAATTTATTATGTGAAAAGTATAGAGGATCAGAAATCTCAAGAAATGCAAATGTCAAATGATCATCAAAAAGATTGTGATTTATCAACTTTGAACTTGAAACTTGAAGGGTTTCTTTCAGTAACTCATCGAGAAGCAGAGGCAGCTATTTGAAAAATATTGTTTTCCGAACGCTTATATCGGCTGTACTTCAAAATGTAACAAAGAGATATTGCTCAACCTCATTTCGATTATGTTTTATTAAAAAAAAAAATTATATTTTTATCAGAAACCCTTCTTATATGTCCATGATAAATAGGGGATAGCATCGAGTATGAGGAAATTTTTGGTTAACCATTTATGGCAGAAATCTCTTGGGACAAACTTTTTAATAGAGTAAGTAAGTAAAGTAAAGTACTGCTATTTTAAATAAGAACTTCAGGTTGTTTTACCACCGATAATTCTATCAAAGTTTTAGTTTTGAATGTGACGAAATAACAAAATTTGGTATAACAGAACCTCTCAAGAGGCACAGAACTAAAGAAATTAAAGTTGAAGTACCTTCATCTAATGTTTGGGGAAACATTTGAAGTGCAAACAAGTAATTTTTTGAGTTTACTGCTCTGTACGAGAAATAAATAAAAAATTTTCAGAAATATCCATGAAAAATCCATCAAAATCATAAACGAAAGACTAAGACTATAATTTGTATGATTATTAAAATAAATATATTATAAATTCAAAGGCAATTTCGATAACTAACGGACTTTTGAAAAACTTTTTTTTTTAAAAAAAAACCTTTACTTTTTGCTCCCTTTACAAATATTACATTTAATCGGAGTGTAAAGAATGACAAACGAAATGTTTTCGAAACGTTTTGCCTAAGCTATAATATCAAAATTATTACATTAAACATTATATGAAAAAAATGCTGCTTTTACTAATTAAGGTAATTAATACAAACATTTTCCATAAATATACTACTTAATTGTCGGTAATATACGCTCACAAAATCATTTTCATACGCTTTATTTGTTCGAACAACAACAATTGCTGACAGTGTGTTGTTAAAAAAAACAATTCGCTTATTATTTTTCTTCACTCCATCACAGATTCTTATCTGCCTGATATCTTGTTATTATACAATATAAGCAAGGAAGGCAGAAGTAACAACAGCTTGCTTCCTTCACCAGGCTGAAACTATGCAACAAAAAAAAAAAAACTTTTACATAAATACAAATACTTACTTACTAAATAGCATCATTTGCACAAAATAGCCCACAGTTGTTAACACCAAAAAGCTTCTAAATGTAACAGAGCACAACTTTAATATACCTACTCGCACGTTATATTGGCCATGTTTAAATTAGAATTAACTCAATGCGAATAATTGCACAGTGAACAAAAATTAACTAAATAAAATTAAATTTATGCAATAAACAAATAGAAAATTGTTGCTTAATTACTTAGCTGAAGATATTAGCAACTATATGTAGCTGAAATGAACTTTTCTCTATAACTTCTGCTGGTGATGTTTAAAAATGATATTGTTGTAAAGCACCTAACTATATCTTTTCCACGTGCGAAGTCGTATACGATTAGTAATGTCAAGTTTCTCAGGTTCGTACCTCCGTAAATGCAGTTTTTTTTTCCTTTTCATCAGTTTAATATAGTAAAACAAAAATAAAGTTCTAATTTATACATGCGTTAGTCCCACTGTGCATTTTTGTCTTACCAAATGTGGTGCATATTATTAAGAAACCAAACGATTCTGTAACAAAAAAAAAAAAGATACCATGCAATGATAAAATTAATTTTTACACACTCTTCCCCTAAAATTATACTGCGAAAATTGTATCAATTAGTATGTTGCCTCTTTTTTTTTTGTAGCGTTTAACTCTTATCAATTTTTTCTTTTTCTCAAGCTTCGTGTGTCGAAAACAACGAAAAAAACAAAAGCAGATGACGTCAAAACCACTTGAGCTTACGAGTTTGTCCTAATTTTTTTGCAATTCACTGTAGTGCTGTTCAAAGCATTTTACGATAATTATAACGAAGCAGCAACGGAAAAAAATCCCAAGACAAAAAAAAAAATAAAGTAAAGATACAGTGAGAAAGAGACTGAGATATAAAACGGAAAAAAAAACATTTAGCATTAAAAGAACTGGAAGTCAAAGCAACATTAATGTGGCAAAGGCAAGATATTTACTGCTATTCAGTGGGCCGTGTATTGAGAAATCTTTTAGAAATCGAGCGCAAACGGGTGAAAGAATACTTTTTTCTCACGAACTTTGTCATTCGAAAAAAAGTGTAATTTACGCCATACTTTTTATGTTTGCTGTTGCCTTAATGAAGAAAATTTTGGGTAATAATTAAAAACCGCAAGTTTTAGCCAAAAAATTAAAAAAATAAAAGTTTTGTTTTTTTGCGATATGAACTTAAGGATTTTTTTTTGTAAAAAGTAGTTTAAGTTCTCTAAAACTACAATTACAACGATTGTAAAAGTTTTTCTATAGCAAGTGAACTTAAAGTTTTTAATGTCTTTTTTTATGTTGTCATTTGGATTATGTTGTTTTTAAAGCCTTTTATCAATCCGGTATTGAGAAAAACACTACTTGAAGATATTAATAAATATAACAAACGTAAGTGCTATGTATCGCAAATTTTTCAGTAGTTAGTTGAATTTTTTATATCTTTGATGATAAGATATTAAACTAATTTTTTCTTTTAATTTTCGCTCAAGTTTCCGTCTCAAATATTTTATAGAGATTTTTCAATGTTTAAAGACTTAGCTAGCAAAGCAAATCTGAAAATGCATGCTCGTGTTGCTCATAACCACAGCAATAAATAAGTTATACGATCATTAAATATTAAAAGACCACAAAAGCCACACAGCAGTGAAGCAAAAATAAATTTCTCAAGATAATCAAATCAAATATTGAGAAGAAATTAAAGGAATTTCATTTTAACCTGATGGCATATAATAACATAGAAAGTGAAAGAAATGTGTATATATTCCAGAGATGGACTGATTTCAAAAATATTTTCGCCAATAAAAAACTTACAAAGATTCGAGTTTTGTAGTCTTTATGTCTTTTTAATAAATTAAAGCAGCGTGACACCTCACTCACAAGCGAAAAGTATAAATCTTCTACTGTATGAGGTGTTAAAGCTAATGGAATTTGGTATGGGATCTTTTGATGACACAAACAAACATTAAGGGTATTCATCGCATACCAGGCTCATTTCATACTCTCTGGCAGCATCAACAAAAAAAGATTGTCGATTTTGGGAATTGGGAATTTTGGAAAAAGATGACTGCTTGGGCCCGTGTATACACAAAAACTATTAGTGGGTCATTCTTCCACAGCCAATGGCAATCGATATCGGTGGATTTTGACACACCTTGTGTTTTCGCAAAAGGACGACACAACTTGCCTCACTGCACGCTCGACAGTGAAATTTTTGCATCGGAAGTTTTCATTGATATGGTATACATAGCTATTACAACAGAAAACAATGAACTACTTATACTAGTAGCAAACTAATTTGAAAAATTAAAGAATTTGTATTCATTCCTATAATGCTCAACTAAATTATTTATTTTATTGAGGGACATATTGAAACCTTGGCGCATGGTAAAACATTTCTCACCTATATATCCATCATAAAAATAAGATCATCAACAATTTCAGGCCTATCAACTTGATGTCCTGCTCATCATTTATTTTTTTGTCCGACTATGGATCTAGCCCAAGATTTTTGTCCGAAAATTGCACTTTTTATGACAGAATAAAATTTTTTATATCCTCCTTTTTTGTCGGACAAGTGGTAATACATTTTTTGATTGCACGAAACCCTTAACTTCTTAAATTCTCTCCCCTGAATATTGTCCGACAAGGTTACCACTTGATTTTAAATATTTTTTAGATTGGACTCTGCCTAAATTGGCTCTTAGGTCATGAATTTTTTGATTTTATAAAGTTGGCATAGTCGCGTGTCGGAGGCGCGAAACGACCCAATATTTTTGTCCGACAAAATGTTTTACGCTTTTTATGTATAAAAAAACTCTTGATTAAAATATTATATAACATATAGGTCGTAAATTTATTTATCTCGTAAAATTCATGACTTTGTGATGGCTTGAAAGGAAAACGCTCCACCATCATAATTAGCTACGTTCAAAATTTGTTCGAGTCGACGTGAATATCACATACACAAAGTTTGAGCAGTGTGATGATGAATAATTTTTTTACTCCAGGGCCCAAGGACTATAACGACTTAATCAAAAATTTAACTACACAAGTCAGCATACTTTTTCCAAAACCAAGTTTTTTTTTGTAAATTTAAGAAATTACTGAAAAAAAATTTAAACTAAAGCACTACAAATAATCAAAATGTAAAACAAAACTTTTCCACTTTTAATTGAAAACCTCTTAAATGGTGCAATTTTTATGCCAATTCATGATGAATGAACTGAAAACACTGGAAAAAAAAGAGCAGTACTCCAAAAAAACAGCACATGTTCCTCATGTGTACGCGCTGCTTGTACACATGCCAGCTGTCCATTTCAAAGCTGGGAAGCAACCGTCAGAACCAGCAGCAGCAGCAATAGTCAGCATACAGCGGTTCTGACTTCATACAAACAAAGCTAATAAAGTGTTTCAATTCAAAAAAAAAAAAAGTGAAAAATTCAAGCGAAACTAAATTTCAACTGAATGATGAGGGTGCAAGTTTTATGTTTTCAGTTTTTTGCACTGAATGGATTTTTTACTTTTTTTTTTTTGTTACAACTCCCTTAATTTTTCACTCACTGTCTCTCTCTCTCTCTCTCTCTCTCTCTGTTGAGTTATTTCACATGCCAATGTTGGGGAAAATTTGCTCCTGAAATGTGTAAAGCAAGCAATTTATGCTGCTGCCAACCAGCGCTAGTGTATAATTTAATGAATTTTAAATGCGAATGCGAATAAATGTTGAATAACATTATGTGGAAAATGCAACAAAATGCTTAAGTTGAACACAAAAACAACAAACAAAAAAAAAAAACAAAAGATTGAAACATTTGCTGAAAATCAAGTAGTTAGTAGAGTTTAGTTTTAAATTTTTCTTGCTGGTTTTTTTTTTTTTTAATTGCAAAGTGGCAGCAGCAGCAGCAGCCATACTGCAGTTTGATGGAACTTGCAGTTGGCTTAATTAGAGCATGGCTAAGCAGTTTTGTCGTTTTTTTTACACTTCTTTATTTTTATATGAAACTTTTGCTTAGAAGCATTTAAGGTATTAATTAACTTTAATTTGTGCTGACTTACATGTATTTTTTAAAAGGCTTTTGTTGAAATTTAACGTACCTGAAATAGAGAAAAATAGTTTATTATTTATATAATAAATCTGAGAGTGTTCATTTAATGCTCACAGAATTTTTCCTAAAAATACTTAACAATTGATGCAGGTATGAGAAATCATGAACTTTGCTTATGAAATTTGCTCATTCATTCAGTTAATAATGAACAAAATATTTAAAATTACAATACATAGAGCGAGTTCTTTATAGAGGATGAGCTATTTTTAGCTAGGGAGCTGGAGGCCTTAATTTCTATACGATTTTATCGTGTGGCAGAGGTTGAAAATCATTAATTTCTAAATAATATAAATAATACGAATAATATCTGCATTGCGTTGGCTCTGCGTTATTAATTGAGAGCCATTCCAAACTATAAAAATGGTAACTTAAACAATTTTATCGCGTCTTCCATTTATATTAAAAAATACATCTACAGATATATAAAAACAGATAAATGCAAAAGGCAAACGTTTTTGTTGTTGCATTTAAGAGTAGCTAAATTTTTTTTCAACATTTGATGATATAAACATACAAACCTAAGTGATTATGTAGTCCGGCAGATTGTGATTTTTATAAAGCTGATGCCATAAGGCACAAGATAAATAACATCTGCCACTTAGTTATGGCTGCATTTAAAAATATTACAAATATTTAAAAAAAATTTAATACTAAATCATTTTATCGATAACACCGCTTTTTCTCAGCCAATACACAACATAATCCCTTAATTTTTTTTTTTTCTTGGAAAGGTTGTGATGAGAAATGGCGACATGTTTACTTATTTTTTCAATAGTAGGCGGTGCAATACCCCTAAATGGAAAAAACTTTTCCACGGCTAAACTAATGGACAAATTTTGACATAATTTAGTTTGGAGATATATTGAACCCTAAGAAACTTTGAATTCTTTAAGGGGGCGTGGCACCGCCCTGAATGTGCAAAAACGCTGTCTCAGCTGAGCCGCTCCATCGATTTGGATGAAATTAGGTATGGAGATAGATTGATTGTTGCGTAAAAAATAATTTTTTTAAGTAGGCGGTGCCATGCCTCTTACAGGAAAATACGTCGTTATAGCTAAACTAATGATGAAATTTTGTTAAGACATAGATTGAACCCTAAAAAAGATTTCTAAAAACTCAAATTTTTTTAAGTAAACGTGGCAGCATCTCTAACAGGAAAACTAATGCTAAATTAATGGACCGATTTTGATGGAATTTGGTACAGAAATAGATTGAATCCTGAGGAATGGTATTAGTTTTAAAGTGAAAGGTGTCACGCCCCCTATAGGAAAATATATACAGCTAAATAAATGAACCAATTTTGATGAAATTTCGTATGAAGATAGGTGAAGAGGTTGTGAAGAGAGGCAGTGCAGAATGTAATATATATTCCAAGCGGAGCCATGACTTCAACAGGAAAATAAGTTTCCACGACTAAACGTATGATCCGATTTCGATGAAATTTGGAACAGATTTAGATTAAACTCCAAAAGAGGGTATTAAAAGCCCTGCGTTCTTAAAGTGGGCGTGGAACTACGCTTAGTAGGAAAAAACGCTGACACGATTGATCCGCCACACCAATTTTGATGAACATGATAGATTGAATTCTGAGTAAAGATATTTGTGTTGAATGGGCCCCTAACAGGAAAAAACATTTTCTCTTTTAAGTTAATGGACCGATTTTGATGAAGTTTGGTACAATCGCTTAATTTTAAATTTTTTCTAATTGTCCGAGAAAAATTTTAAGTTTACAGTTAAATTTATTTTTTCATTTACTGCAACAATGACTTTAAAACATCGTGAAATCTACTTAATATTCATTAGGATCGAATCATTTATTTCAAATATACTTTATAATATTTTTGTGGCTTTATTCCAACTATTTTGTATTCAAAATCAATCAAAAAGTGTTTAAAATTATGATGCACACACTCACAGAAACAATGAACCCCTCAATACACGACTGTGCCGCAACACAGCATTTAATTCCCAGTTTGTTGAGCGAGAAATTTTAATCTCCTTTGAGAATATTTGAACAGCAAACATTTCATCATTTCATCAGTTACATACGTACATACATACAAATGTATATTTAATTTGAAAAGCATACACACACACACGCGCAGGCACAGCGGCATAGGCACTTGCATACAAACAAATCAACAAACTGAATTAAATGTTAAGCCAACCACATTTGAAAGCAGCTTAAAGTCGCTAGAATCAGACAGACGGATAATAATCGAAAGCTGCTGTGTCGGTATATTGTTGCTGCTGATTTTACTGTTGTTGCTGTTGATTAAATATCGTCGCATTTGCTTTGTGCTGTCAGTCTTTCTATAGGTGCATGCATGAGTGTGGTTGCTCGAATGTGTGCACAAAGAAAACTTTTTAATTGTGTTTTTTTTATATTTCATTTTAATTTAACTTTTATTTAAAAATTTTTTTTGTTTTCCTCATTTGTTTTTTGTTTCACTCTTGAGCTTAGCATGTTGATTTGCGTTGCGTATAAGCAAAGCGTAATTGAGCTTAGAATAAGCAGAAGCTTTCATTGATTGCTCAAGTAGCATGAACAATCCAATTTAACATGGATAAATTAAAAGTGTTTTATGTGCTTAAGAAAGTAACAAAAAAGTAGTTTGGCGGAATCATTTGTGGCATGATGTATTAACTTAATAATGTCTTGTTATGTTTATATTGAAAAATTTACCTTAAAATTTGATAGCCATTTTTAACTTGAGGTATAGCTAGATAGAACAATTCTTAATATGAATGGTGGTCTAAATTCTTTTAAGTTATGAAAACTTTTTAATTTTTTATATTTTTTAATTTTTTCCCAGCAATTAGAGTTTTTTTTTCCAGTTTCACCATTTTTAGTTGAATAATTTCTTTAATAAATCGCAGCCTATTTAATTAAATGTTACTCATACAACCCATTTAACTGCAAATATAGCAAACAGAAAGCAAAATTCACCAGCATGAATGCAAGCCAATGATGCGTCAATTTTAATCAATAACTAATTGATTTAGCTTATTCTTTGGCAGCAAATACATTCATTCACAAACAGATGCACACACATATATAAATACATACATACATACATACATGCACTTTGACACTGACATGAAAGGATTTTTAATTAATTTATTTAAATAAAATTTTCCAAAAGCCCAAACAGTTGCCTCTACATAATGCTGACGGCAGCAAAATGATATGGCATGCAATCAGATGCATACACATACATACATATGTAGGGTATGTCTATGATTCTATGTATGCACACATGTATATGTATATTGATACATATTAGTATGCATTTGCATAGAAGGGAGTGTGCTGGCTCTATTTTACTTTGTGCATGTGCTTATTTGCTTTTATGGCTTAAAAGGTCCAAAACAGCATTTTGACTTTGACAAGTCAATATGGCAGCAAACCTACAAGCAAACTATAGCATTTTCAACTACATATGTTTGTGCTACTCAAAATTGACTTTTCTTTATGTATTGTGTGTGTGTGTGTGTGTTTTCGTGTACATACTTCGTTGGCGGCAGTGCATGCAAACTTTGCATGTAATTTTGTATTGAATTAAATGAGCCTTTGCTTCTGCATTGTATATACATACATATACATAGAATATACATATGTATGTGCTTACTTATGCATACACTGATACAAACATAATGAGAAAAGAGTTTCCCTTGATTTTTGGCAGAAATTTTAAGACATTACATACTGTAAGTAGTACTGATTTTGAGTCTGTAATGCTATTCAGAGAATCGTTATCCAGATAATCGGTTTTCTATAGCCCAATTAATGAATTGCCAACGTAATGCGTGGTCAGTCGGCTTTAGTTCTTGAGTAAGCTGCATTTTGTAAGCCTTTGCATGAATATCTTTGTGTAAATTATTGATGTCCTTGGATGATAAATTCTGCTTTTCTGATCTTGAACTGAACCAGTTTTTTCAAATTTATTAATGATAAGCTTAGCAGCATGGTTTTACGAAGCATTTTCTCTATCTTATCCTAAACGAAATTTTCATCCAACTTCATTACTTCATACCTGTATAATCTGGCATCTGTAAGAAAAATGGCACAAAAGAGACACCTCAAAATTGAACTTCCTTTATGTGTACATATGTATGTATGTATGTATGTATGGGACTTAACCCGAAAAAAAAAATGTATTCATCTGGCACAATTTGATCCATAAAACTTCAGCTCCCAAGTCACATTACACTGGCGTCACGAACGGTCATAAATGGTCAAAATATTCAAATTTTGCTTTGACCTCAAACTTATAAATTTTGGTTAAAAATTTAGAAAAATAATAAGCTTGCAGCATAATGGCACAAAAGTCTATGTAGCCGCAAGAGAGCTCAGAAGTTAAAAATTCACCTTAAATTGAAATTTTTTCTAGGAAATGCACATAAACTTTACGAGAAATAACGTAAAAATTGATGGAGTTCTTCAAAGTTGTCCAAGATTTATTTGATTTGTTCCAAATTTTGAAATGACTTTTGAGTTCATATACCACGCCAAGAGTCCTTACGCTTCTTTTTTTGTAATGATCACCCTAAAGCTTAAACTCGTAAAGAAAGCTATGCATATCTTGTTGCAGTACTGTAAGCTACACTTTTCCTTCCACACGGTTTTTCATGATCACATCGTTTGTCTTGTCACTTCTTATGTTTTTGCATTGATGCACTTCGGTGCATGTGGGTAACAAAAAAAATTAAGTTCCACTTTACTTTACTCGAGTGTCTTGAGGGTAAAAGAATTGTTAAAATAAACAGCTTAAGGAAAGTACACGTGATTTACATGTAAGCAAGCGTTCCTTTCAATTTTTACATTTTCTTATCCATTCTTTTCTGCGTTTTTTCAAAAATTTACGATTAAAAATGTGTGTGTTTGCATGATTTTCCTTCATTTCCGTCTTTCAAATCATTGGGGTTATATTCTCTCTTACTGAAATAAAACACATCTTTGAAGCAACAACACACACGACAAGCAGAACAAAAAAAAATGTGTGCTTTGCTCTCTGTTACAACAAAGTGCGGCTGCGGGTCAGTGGGTGTGTGATAGGTTAAATAGCTTAGTATGTTGTCGGGTAGTAAAAAATTTGTTATCTTCCCTTAAGCTACATTTATTGAGTCTAAGCACGTTTGGTGTACTTTTTGCTTAGATTTTATTTTAACTGAAGTTCAATATAAATAGCAGCAGATTAGGTGCAGAAGGCTCAATATTGAACCAAAATATAAAAAATAAAAATAAAAATCAGAATTATGTAAAAAGTCCATATGTTGAACATTATTTTTACTCAACATTCAAAACTCATAGCTGCATTAAAGGGTGTTTTTAAATGTAAGTTTTAGTAAAACTTTAACAGTTGAATGAATGAGATTAATGTTTAGTACATTTTTTTATGAAATTTGATAAATGCTCACCTCGGATTGTTGAAAATTGTGAAATATAATGCTTGATGTTGGCACTAATGATATGTTTATCAGTAGTGTTTTTTAATACTATCTTTTTCTCTCATAAATCCTTAGAGATCAAGATACGTCACGGAAAATTGAAGGCAGTCCTTTGAAGCAATTTTTATGTTTATTGTATTTTATTGTTTTAAAATTTTCTTTGAGAACCTTGAAAGGTTCAAAAACATGTGACCACGTCCTCTATACAGGAGCCCTAGTCTGTAATGCAATTCGACACGAAATTGAAAAAAATTTTATCGAAAATGAATTGCTCTATATAGTATGGCCCCATGCATTTGATATCCTTTCACTGCTGGCTCGTAGGTAATTGGCGGTTGTTTACAAACTTTCAGGCGTAAATGTGTTTGGCTCGTAGTAGATCGCAAAATCGTTAGTAAAATCTTTACAGAAATATAAACGTTAGTGACAATATCTTCGAAATTGCTTACACACTTCATTATGCTAGCTAACTCAAAATATTAACTGCTTCCCTCAACATCACATTTACCTTTGACTTTCAGAGTTTTTTAAGACTCAAAGCAATAATTTTTAAAAACTTAATCGCGGGATAGATTTTCCATTTTGTAAAAACTTTCGCATCGCTGTTCTACAGACATCAGGCAGAGGATTGAAGAACACCATTTCAAATTATTTTTCTGATCCTTTTCCAGCCATTGCTTTCTCTCGAGTTTAATTTTTTGATTTTGAAGTTCGATCTTAAAAATATTTGCAAGATAATTGGAAAACAAGTACGGATGACTTAGTGTATAGAAAACCATGAAACGCTCCAGTACCAAACTTGAGAAATAACAACAGGTCATCAATGTCGGTAAAAACTCTCGCGCGATTAACACTAAAGCGTCCGAAAGTCATATTGCAAACAATATACAGCGAAGTCAAACTGTTGCGTAGAAAAACACAGAAAAGATTAAGACGCCCCTCACGCAGGGACGCCCTGTTCGGTTGAACGGTGCAAACACCCCTCGAGCCGGCACTGTATCCATTTCATTGAAGATTTTTTTTTTTGCAAGTTTTTTCAGGAAAATAGTTAAATGATTTTTTTTGCCAATATCGTCAATATTTTACAAAGGTATCAGATTTTGTGGCAACCTTACTGAAAATCTAAAAATTAGTATGCCTTTTCCAAAAACAAAAGTTTTGTGTTGAGCCTTTATTCCCTTCTAACTGAATGTAATTTTTTCTTAAAAAATCACCCAAAATGAACAAAAGTTTAGAACTTATTTTCATATAGCGTAATATTATAATTTTTATAAAACTCTTTTAGACTATTCTCTAAACTTTTTGTCGATTTTTCTTTGCGTAAACTAAGAGTAGGTACTCTTAATGGCAAATTTTTTTTATTTATAAAAATTTAGAAAATCTTAGCTTATTTGTCAGCAAAGACCAATTTTTCTTAAACCAAACTAAAGTCACACTCCTTAACCTTTATCAGAGTTGAAAATCAGAACTTTAACACACACGCAAATGTACACACAAACACAAAGATTGAAGCGCATACTTTTTTGATATGCGAAGAAATAAAAAATCTACTACGACAAGGGGAAAAATAAGCAACTTAACTCGATCCTTATCGATATGTGTTTATATCGAAGTTTAAGTATGTGTTGATGTCTGTGTATTTGCAATAACGTGATGTATGCTTGTGTGTATATTTCTATGTGAGGAAAACCCTTAATATGCGATTTATGTTCCGTCACACATGCTCAACAACTGAACCATCACTGACTGCATTGGCAGCGACGCAGTAATAATGAGGCTTTGTTGTTGCTTTTGTTGCTGTCATAGTTGGTAGTTTGTTGCACGGTTCAAGGATAATGCAAGCCGTATTATCCACATTTACTTATTTGTGCTACTCAACGTTTGCCTTTGTGTGTGTGTGTGTTTATTATTGGTGCTGTCATTCGTATTTTTTTTTGTTACTTCTTATTTTTTTTGCTTTCCACATTGTGTGTGTTTTTGGTCTCTGCCTTTTGTTATTCACAATTTTCATCAGCCTTGTACTAAATTTTTTTGCTTTATTTGTTGCATTTATTGTGGTTTTTTTTCTTTGCTATCGTCGGTTCTTAATTTTGTATTAATAAGCTTTCTTTTCTTTTTTCCCGTGCTACACTGTTGAAGTAGAGTTCAACATGTCAAAGTGTTGTGTAGTTTTGTGTTAATACACCATAAAGTTTATTATATCAAAGCGGAAAAACTTGTTGACAGATTAAATTCGTTATTATTTAAATGCAAAATTTGTATTTTGTTTGTTAGGTACAACGTGACGTATGAGTTACATTTACTAACAGAAATTATTTTTTCAAACATCACAACATTTGAGTATGATTTTTATGCTGCGATGTCATTATGAAACTTGAAATTTTAGCGTTTTCATTACATTTTAAATGCTCAAAACAAGCTTATATGTTTTTTTTTGTGGCCGCTCCAAAATTACGCTTCATATTAATAAAACAAAACATATGACTCTAAATTTTTTGATTATTATTTGGTTAATATTTATGTAAGTCAAACTTTCTGTATGTAAGGAAAGTCTTCCTAGTCTTGTGAGCAACTGGAGCTCTAACATATTAAATTTTCATATTTCCAGCATAATTTTTTTTTCATCTTATGGTTTGAAGAACTTGTAGTGAAATGAAACTATTCGTATACTTCAATACCGCAACTTTTTGCATACTTAGTACACAGAGAGCGCTGTAGATCACTACAAAATGTTAGAAAAGTGCAAACAATGAGACAGTGTGAACACCGAGAACGTGTGAACAGTGAGACAGTACAAACAGTGAGGCAGTGTAAACAGTAAGACGGTTCGAATAGTGAGGCAATGCGGACCACAAGACAATGCACACAATGAGCAAACACCGAGACAGGGTGAAGAGTGAGATAGTTTGAACAGTGAGATAGTGTGAACATTGAGATAGTGCGAACAGTAAGACAGCAAAATTTTTTTTTTTATATTGTAACCTTCTATACTTCCCATAATTTGACAGTCAAAAACTCTATGAAAATAAACAAAAAGTGTACTGAAAATCAATAACTGGATAGCCAAAACAAATTTTCAATATAAACAAGTGCACATATAACATGAACGCATTGAAAAATTTGCAATATCGTACATGGTATGTACTACATACATATGTACATCTAAGTAGTACAAAATTCATTCTCATATGTCTTCAAGTCTGTCTTTGAGTCTGTCTATTTATGCTGCTGACTTTTTCATGTGCCAAGCACATGCACTTTATGCATTTCACTTTATCTATCTGTGTGTCTAAAGCGTGCCAGACTGTTGCACGCGATTTACGAACGTCACGACGACGACGACTTCTCTCACTTGCTATGCACTAATAATTCGTAAATTGAGCTCATTGCGGTTCAACACGTCAAGTCATCACAGCAAACAGTGGAGCGTTCTCAAGCTAAGCTGTCTTCGACGCTATCAAGTGATTTGGTTTAGCAAATCTCTGCACGTTTTTTTTTGTTTAATAGTTGCAGTCATGAAAAGTGTTGGCATACTTGCATTTTTCTTTGTACTGTAGCTAGTATGCAATTGCAAATGTGTGTGAGTCGAGCGTGGGTTACCGCAATTTATGAATGTGTGAATTTTACAATTGATTTTGATTTGTGTTTTGCTTATATGCGATTTTTTCTGCAAAGCAATATTGTTGCAAAAGGGCGTATGAGTAACATTCATTAAAGCTAGCAAAAGAAAATGTCAGGTAAGTAAAAGTTAAAATTACAATAACTTTGGAACTACATAATGATAATTTAAAAAAATTTGTAGTTAATAAACATACTTATTGATTAAATATTTAATGTTGTTAAAAGCGATTCACGCAATAGTTCATAAAAAGTTTCTTAAATCGAAAGCTTTTTATTTTTGATATTTATTTAAGTGTAAAGATGAAAAGAAATCAGAAAGCTTCCACTTCTAGGTATTCATATAAATAAATAAATTTTACTCATACGCCATGATGCAGCAGTAGACTTCAACTGTCTCATTTTCCTTCTCCTTTTAGTGCATAAAACTTTAACAAATTCCATTATAAGATTGCAACATTTTCCAAAATAACGTACCATGATATCATACAAAATAATTCAAAAGTCTTAGATTTCATTTTACACCACAACTTTGTTGTTAACTTTAAGTGATTTATTCCCAGTTGCGTGAGCTGCAACAAAAAAAAAAAAGAGGAGTATTTAGCTACGACAACTATAGCAACAGCATATGCTACCACACAAAAGGAAATTTTAAGCCAACTCAGTCAACCAGTCAGTCATACAGTTTTCTATGGAAAATTTTACAACAAAAGATAATAACAATGAGTTGGTTTTACACTTTCGTCATAGTACGAGTAATATGCAAGTGTGAATGTGTAGTTTAAATGTTTGTGCTTGCAGTTGGTCGTATTCCCGTACAAAAAGCAAAAGCCAGGAAGGAAATTCTTTGTTAATGCATAAAGGTAGATGATGTTGACGAGAGAGTGCACAACAACAATGCAGCATCAGAAACAACAACAACAGCAACAACAAATTTTTGTTGTAAGAGCAATTTTAATAAATAATATGTTGCAACACTCTAATGAAGACAGGAAAATCTCAAGATAACAAGCAGCTGTAGTAGTAGCAACAAACAAGAAACAAAAGGATATTGCATGTAACTGAGGACACTAACAAAGGCTATAATTAAAAGGAATAACAACAATAAAACTTTATTACAAGTACAATAAAAATTTAATAAAAATATGTTGAAAATTTAAGTTTCTAAGATTTTTCGTTATGAGTTTTCTTTATTTTTTATTAATTTAAAAATAATGAAAATAATAAGATTTAATTGAATTTCTACGTAGTAACCTACGTAGCAGGTACAATTGGTAAAAAAAGTTGAGAGCTACTGCTCGTTAATAAAATGCAGTCGAAAATCGCAATAAGATATTGCACTCTTTAATGTTTTCAACTGTTGAAGAAACAAAAAAAAACTTAACGTCAAAAATTTTTTTTTTTGTATATTTTTCTTTGAATCCAATCCAATCCTTTTTTTGAAATATTTTTTCTCTACAAAACTTTACTTTTCAAACCAATATACTTGTAGAATTCATGAGATTATAATCGGTCTGCCGCAATGTCTAGACATTTTAGACATTTCTTTGATATGCCCATATTTAGCATAACTTGTTGCTACGTGTTTTGTTTACGTACTACAAAAATCAAGTAAAAATAAATGCAAAAAAACAAACACGAATTTGAGAGAGAAAATTATTCTACTCAACAAAAATGTTTGCGTATGTTATTTTTGGCTTTTCTTTGTTTTTTGCTTTTTACTACAAAAAGTCTATGATGGCGTGTTGGGTTGTTAGCTTTTAATGTGAATGTTAAACGCACACTATTTCCAGCGCCACCGAAAGCAAAAACAATGGCATTTGCTCAACAACAAAACACACACAAACCTAAGCAGCTTCTTAAACTTTGTTAAAACAAAAATGA
Organism: Meiosimyza platycephala; assembly: GCA_963662105.1. Taxonomy (NCBI): domain Eukaryota; kingdom Metazoa; phylum Arthropoda; class Insecta; order Diptera; family Lauxaniidae; genus Meiosimyza; species Meiosimyza platycephala. The sequence continues at coordinate 24,766,786 of OY759208.1, forward strand.
ACAAAAAATTAAAGTCTGAAACAAAAAAAAAAAAAAGTGAATCGCAAAACTTTTGCACAAAACTCTGACGTTGATTATGTCTGTAGTTGAACGTTCATTTTGTATGTAGGTAGTGAAAAAAAGAGATTTCTGATTTTTTAACCAACTTCCGTTTCCGCTTGCAACAGTCAAACACTTTGTTACAAAAAGAAACAAAAAATCTTCATACAACAACAGCAACAACAGCTTTTTCACTACCTTAACATTACCTCAGTTCTTTTCTGCCGAAATTACAAATGAATCAGTAGTATGCAACTATAGCGATTTGTTATAAGTGGGGCAGCAAAAATGCTATTGAATTTGGTTCGAATGTGTATGGGGAGTGTATTCGAGAGTTTAAAAGTTTTTAGTTTTTTTTTTTTTTTTTTTTGAAAAGAAATAATGAGAGTTTAATAAAAGTTCGGTGACTTTTGCACAAATTGAGGTTGAATCAATTGGTAAAAGTTCAGTTTTTAGTTTAATTTTTCATTGGGAAATTTAATGTATGCATGCAAATTGTTATTTTGGTATTATGCTACAACATAATATTAATCGTTAAAAGTTACATTATTAATTTGAAAATAAACTTATGTTGCTACAAAAAATAAAAAGATATAAATAGCAAACTAAGCCAAAAGTTTATGTAGAAATTTATTGTTAGATTTTGTTACCATGACGTATGAGTAACATTTAATTATTATTTTGTTATGTTTTCATTTGCAGAGGCATATGATTTACTTTTAATCTTCTGAAAAACAACAAAATCATTTATAATATACGTACACAGCTGAACTGCTTATTTATATGATGTTTGAGAGCTTCATAGACTTATTCTAATTAAATAAGTGGCTGCTGCATATTATAGTCAGAAGCATGTTTGTTATTTATAGCTTGCTGCTTTCGAAACCGGTGCTGATAGTTATAATGAACAGGCTCAAAGGATCCAAGTTATTAAAAAAAACACTTTTGGGCTTATATGAGAACCATATTAAAATCAAACTATATTTCTGTTACTAAGAAATTGCTAGTAGACCTACATGATTTTCTCGAAATTTTCAGTCACCCTTTCGCATAATTTGTGCTCTATTTCGGCGATGGCGGCTTCAATATTCGCTTTGAAAGTTGGGATTGTTTAAGGATGATTGGCATAGATCGTATTCTTAGCACTATCTCAAAGAAAGAAATCTAAGGGTGTTGAATCGCAAAATATTGGTGGCCAATTCGGGTTTCCAAAACGGGAAATCACGCGACCAGAGAACTTGGTGCGCAATAAATCGATTATATTGCAATTTTGATGTCACGTAGCGCAAAACTGTTGAAAGTTTAGGTCAACCGTGTCCATATGCTTCATCTCCGTCCACAAAAAATTGTTTATTATGCGTCTGTGGCGTACTCTATTGACTGTAATGGCTCTTGCGTTGCTATTTTCTAAAAAGTAAGAAACTATGATACCTCTGGCTCAAACAGACATTTTTTGTGAGTAACTTTTGAAGTAAATTCACTTATTAACGTAACCGCCAATGCGAAGCTGAGCTTAATCAGAAAACACGATTTTTGTGTAAAAAGCACCTACTGAAAGTACGGCGCTATTGGTATTCCGCCGGCTGCAGTTCTTGAGTCAGTTGACCCTTGCACGACTACATAGCCAACATTTTTTTGTCAATTTTTGCTGTAGTGTAGACGTAGAGAGTTCTAGTGCGCGGAGACCAATAATTTATTTGGGTCGTTTTCAACACTTATTCACAGCGGCGATATTTTCAATCAAACATCCGGGGCGATGTCGTTTCAGCGTCTTCACATCTTGCACTGAGTTAGCATTTTGGAATTTTTTGAATAGGTTGCGCACACACATCTCAGAAGGACTATGATTACGATCAAATTTTGTGAATATATAAATTTATGTTTTTCTGTTAAACTCCAGCAGAGGTACAAAAAAAAACGCTATACAAACAAAGCAACTTGACTGCAACAGCTCGGCAATGACATTTATATAGAGGCATCAAAAAGCGGAAGTATTTGCTTCATTTTTTTCAAGAACGATGGTACTTCTTAACAAAAATACTAGCGCACATAAGTTGCTGTTGACAGTTGAACGTGATATGTAGGCATTTTTTTTATTATAACCTCAAGCGATTCATGGCTTTTGCTCTCACATTGCTAAGCATTTCATGTTAAAGTTTTATACTTTTACTTACATTTTTTATTTCAAAGCTTAATAAGCATTTAAGAAATTCGAAAAGAAATAATTGTTAATTATTAAAAAACAGAGAAACAAACGTCTATTCGTTCGACTTAAACATAAAAAATGTTACTCATACGACCTGTTAACCACAATTTTTTACTTAAAGGCTACATTTTATTAAAGCAAAAAAAAAAAATAGTAAGTTAAATCAAAACTGTTAGCAAAGCACAAAAACAGAGAAACACCTTTTCATTGTGGCGAAAATTTATGGCTGGCCGACAATGCAGCCATCGATTGTAAGACAAACGATTTTATTAAAAGTGTCGCCATAAATTTCATTAAAAGTGTCGTCGCACTAAGGTAAAGTGTACAAAATATTACAACGACCAATTGAAACGTAAAGTGAATGGAAATGGCAACACGAAAAAAATGAGAAAAAGCAAAAATGAAACCGGTAAAAATGCCATTTTTTGTGCAATATTTAAAAGATATTGGATTTCGTTCTTTCAGCACGACAAATGGTAGCAATAAATTAAATTGGAAACGAAATTAAAATCATAAAAAGCAACTGGATATCTTTTGTCAACCTTACTATCATATTTTCTTAAGTATTTTAATCAATCAAATCTAAAAATCGTACTACCACTGCTCTTCTAAGAACACCTGTATCGCATGGCTACTCAACGTTGTGTTTTTTTTTTTTTGTTTTTTAAGCTGGAAGTGCATTTTTTTTTCTTGTGGAAGAAGACAAAAAGGCTCAAAAGAAAATGCGATTTTTGTTGAGCTTCCGATTTTCTGCTTGTTCAGCTCGTTATATGCTGCAACTTGCTCCGCCCACTTAATGTCATTCAATTTTTAATTTTTCAAATGGATTCTGACAATTTGTGCACCTACCTCACTAACTCACTTTAAGAGGGAAAAGCAAAAACTCGAAATCTTTTTACTAGATATAAATTTCAGACTGCAATGTCGCATGCAGTATTTGCTGCTACATGGTGCAAAAGGTTGTCACAATTTAGTTATAGTTAATATTTAGTTATAGAAATATTCAAATAGTTTAAATATACATAGGTAAAAATCTCTAAGAAGTTTAAAAAGAATTCAGTTTTCTTATTTCGCGAAAGGATTTAAAAAATGGCATAAATGAAGAACGCTGGTTTTTTTGAAATATACAATAGCATTAAAAAGCGATATCAAATCTAAGTCCACAGAACTTATACCAAATAATAACTTCTGTTTAATATTCTCCATCAATTTTCTACGGTGCACTACTACAACAATGGAAATTTTTTCTTAACAAACAAAAGTCGTACACGACATGTAGTAAAGTAATGTTGATGGTAGCACAATATACACATTGGCATCTTGTAACTGCCAGCAAAACATCCCGTAGCGTGGTAGAGTCTTAAGTTGCTATCACAATAAAGATCGCAGTGCTGTTTGCTCCCTGCACAAGAGTTTTGTTGAAAAATTGTTTTTTGTTTGTTTCACAAGTAAAAGTTTTATATGTTGCAATTTTTTATCAGACAGGGTACAAAAAAAAAGTCGCAACATATTTACTCAAGTAACTTAGATTTACTAAATGAACTTCGAAATACTAAAATTTGTTGTTAAAGCTTAAACTTTATATAAAGTGAAACTTATGTTTAAAACAAAATTAGAGCATTTAAATCAACATAACCTTTTAGGAAATAACAACTTCTTTTCAGAGTCATTGTTTATTTTCTCTAAAAAAAAAACGTAAATATATAACTTTAATCTCTTTTATTGCATTTTAAATTTACTGTATCCTTTTTTTTGGTTTGTTTTCATTCTTTCATTTCATATGCAATACGACAATCTCACTCTACTTAATTTCATTACCCCCACATGTCGTTCTCAAATAAACCCCTGAAAAATTAAATGTCATACCTAAGCCTCTTGTTAAAACCTAGTGCTTCCGCTTGGATCTGCAGTTAGCGCGACAACCAAGTGAATTGTGGAACCACGCAGTATATGGTAGTCGGTCGGTGCCGGTGCTACTCCACATTTCAAGCACTACTTTAGCAGTCTCTAAAACTGTCATTTTACTGCGTTTTTATTTGTTTTTCACTGGCTCAGTGTTGGATTTTTTTCTTGCAGCATTTACTTTTTCCGGCATTTTTGCACGACTGCCATATGTAGTGTCACACAAGCGCAGACTTGTAAGTGTGATTGTGTGTGAGTGGAGGCTTTATTTTTATACGTATGTGCTGGTAAAAAAAAAGTGTTTCATTGTTAAATCGCATTTCTTGCGCTACTTGAAAATTTACGGATTTTTTTTTTTATTCTCTGTGCTAATCTATAAGTGACGTATATTCTACATTGTAATTGGATGTTACCACAATCACATTCGGGTTAGGTTTCTTAGATAAATATGCATTTTCTTCCAAAACATATGACTGTGTAGGGTGATTCACTTAGAAGTACTTTTTTCAATAATAAAAATTAATAAAATTTAATTTTATCGGATAATCTTTATTATCATACAAAAGAAACTTTCTATACATTTATTTGTTAAAGAATAGTTCTCTAAAATGTTGACTTTAACTGCGGCTAAAATGGTCCATTCCGGAGTTACAAGCATTCAAGCATTTCGAGTTACATTTGGCGATTGGCGCGAATTATGTTGGGCTTCCAATTTCTCAATCAAAGACGGATATTACATGTAGACTTTGAGCTTTACTTAGCCTTGAATGAAAAGGTCTAGAGAGTGACATCACATAATCTAGGTGGCCAATTCAACGGCTCCAACCCTGTAATTAAATGTTTACCGTATTGTTCATGCAATAAAGCCATGGTTTCACGGGCTGTTTTGCAAGTTGCGTCGTCTTGTTAGAACCAAAAGTCATTGAGATCATGAGCTTCAATTTAAGATAGCAAATAGTCTATTATCATAGCTCAATAATGGACGCTATCCACAGTTACGTTCCGGCCAGTGACATTTTTGAAGAAATATAGACCCATAAACCATACCAAACCGCTGCTCTGTCTGTATGTAATGGCAGCTCTTGAACTTCTTCGGGTTGCTTTTAAGCCCAAATACGGCAAGTTTGCTTATGAGCGTAGTCATTAAGCCAGAAATGGGGCTCATCGTTGCACAAAATTTTGGTAGAAAACAATGGATCTTCTTCAAGCTTTTCAAGAGCTCAAAGACTAAAACGGTGATGTTTCGGAAGGTCGGATTTGAAGCCAAAGCCAAGTTTTTGCATATGAAAAGCAAATCGAGTCATATTTGTCTTCATCACAAACACTCTAGGCTACCGCCGCTATATTTTTTTCACAACGTACTGGAATTGGTCTATTTGGTCCAATATTGAAAATTGGTTTTCAAATTTTCGATGGAATAGCGAATTGTACATTCGGTAGGACGATTATGTGAATCATAAGTTGCTTTTTATAAAACAGCTGTTTATTTTGTAGACGCTGTGCCGGCTGCAAGCTATAGAGCGATGAGGACTGAGTAGATAATTTTTTTTTAGACAAAACAATGATAATGAAAGTGGACTTCGTGTCAAGAGCAAAGAGCGTATATCCTTACCATAACTAAGAAGCAATTTCCGTTTAGCTACCACTCATGCCTCTTCAATTTTTAGTACAGTCAATTTTGTTGAATTCTTTCATCTGACTTTTCTCGACAGAAACAAATTTTTGAAAGTAAAACTTGCTGCATTTAATTTTCTTTTAAATTTTATTTAATTTGCAAATATTCTCGCATGGAATTATCCCCACATTTTTGTTTCTTCCTTCTTTTATAGAGTATTTTTCCCTCAACATTTCCTAGTTATTTTTATTATTATGATTATTATTTGGTGAAAGCACGGACAGTGAGTTTGGTAGGTAGGTATATGAAGACAGGCGTACAAACAGCCAGCGCTATGTACCAACGAAACTTTTCTGCTGTGTTGTAGTGCATTCATTCCATTTAGCTTGGTCTGCTGTGAACGAAGTTCATTTACATTTCAAGCAATGAGTCTATTATGAGTTTCCCTTGCGCGCCTAAAAGTATGCTTTAAAGTTTTCATTTTTTTTTTTTTCTGAACATGTGCACTGTTGCGAGCACATTTGTGACTTTTTGAACGCATTTAGGTCCTTTTAGTTTATTCCTTTTTGTCATATTTTTACTAAATTTCATGAGATCTCAAAACGTCTACGGGAAGTTTCATTATCGTTGATGAGCCTGACTTTGTGTCTACAATGCTGTTGTTGTTGTTGAAATCGTTTCCTTATGCCGTTGTTGTTATTTTTCCTTTGTATTTTCTACGGTTTTTTTTTTTTTTTTTGTTTTGCATTGTTTGTCTGTCTACTTTTTATTGTTTATTTTTATTGCTCCTCTACGTTGTCGTGTGTTTAACATGAGAAAATCCCTTTCGTTTTGTGTTTGTTTAATTTTTTGTATTGCGAACATTTTGTCAACATGGGTTATTTTTTCTACAACTTTTTTTTTAAATATCCACATTTTATGCTGCTGCCGTTGTTGCTTTACCATTGCAGTTAAATGACATTGACTCATGTCCTGTGTGTATGAGAATTCTCAATGATTCAGTTCAGCTAGTTATGCAGGCAGGCAGATAGGCAGCTATTGATTTTTTTTTCTCTTCTTTTTCTTCATTCTACTGTCAGCTAAATTAGAATTTTTTTTTTTTAGGCTCAAAGTTTTTTGTATTACATTTTTTTTTGTCCCATATATAATGATGCTGGAAATTGTTTTGTGCTATCCTGACTATTTCCATTTTCCTCTCCCCATTTTAGACTGTCAATGTTACTGATGTGTGCTCATGTGTTGTCAATTTATTTTTTATGTTTTCATATTTTTTTTATTCTATCATTAAATATCAGCGGGTTGCTCACTATGATGCAAGCGAATACATAAATTCTTGTTAGTGAGATGCCCCAATGTTTTATTTTAAAGGAAATTGAAATGAATGAGTTTTTAAGTCATAAATGGCTTCAAAGTAATTTAGTTTGGTTTTATGTAAAGAGGCAAATGGTAAAAATATCAAGCTGGCTATTGCTGTCATGCGAAGAATATTTTCAATATAGTTTTTCCTCCTCGCAAGTCACTGGCAATTGTACAATTTATTCTGAAAAGCTTTCTCATTTTTTTTTCTGGTTTATTGGAACAGAAAATAATTTGTAATAATTTTAAAACGCAGTGTATGTCAACACTACAAAATTTCACTAAATAAAATTTATTTATCCAAAAAAAAAATATTGGCTTAGCCGCTGCTATACGGAATCATCAATGACTTTTAAGTCAATTAGTATCAATTTATTTATTTTTACTTAATTTATCTTTATTACACTTTTCTTGCCTGCAACAATAAACAAAAGAAAATAAAATTTTTTCATTACTTTGTTTCACTTTTTGCTTGGTCGCTGATGATTTCGTATAGCAATGGAAGAAACTAGTATGATAGCTGTAGCCCCTTTTTTGATCCAATGTACAACATTGCAACAATCGAACTCTATTGAAAATTCTACCGAATGTATAGCGAAATGCGCCCCTACACTTCAACTAAACCAATTTAATGTTCAGTATACGAAGGATAAAAAACTATGTATGTAACGACATTTCAGTTGACTTATTTTGTAAACTAAGGAAGATGTTTTCAATGAGCTACCATTAATAAATACATCACTGAGAAATGGACATGGTTTTAACTTTATTTGATTTAATTGACAGTTATGTCTATCGAATTGAAAGCCATCAGCATTAAAGCGGAAATGGGCTTTCAATTTCAGTTTTAATGGAATGCTAAGAAATTTCTAACAATATAAAATTTATAACTCAAAATAATTTTCTGAACAACAACAAAATAATTGTTTAAACAATTTCCTGTATAGGCAAAAAGTAAATTAAAGTTATAATAATGTGCAGGTACTGCTGGTATTCTGTATATTGAACATCTGTAAGTGAACATGTGTATTAACAATTGACAGGAAATTGAAAATTTCTGCCCATTTAACAGAGTTTTTTAAACAGATTTTAAAATCAGCGTCATTATCTACAGTGCTATTTCGGTTATACGTTACATACATATGAGTCCTGCGAAACAAAATACGTAATTCACTTGCCAGTAGACTTTGGCGCCAGATGAAAGCATTTTGAAATTCAAAATGAATTTGGTTTGAAGAGCAATTGCTGCCAGCAGCATTTTCTATGCATTAGGGTGTTTTGAAAATTTCAACGCAAAATAAATACTTATGTAAGTATATGGAAAAAATATTGCAAAAATGTTCCTCAGCACCGCTTTAATTACTTTGAATTCCACATGAAAATAAATAGTTTTTCGAAATATTTAAACATGTGAAGTTTTCAAAATGCAGAATTATATATTTTTCGGCCTTTAAAAATTTTTTTTTGTTGTCAGTATAAGTTGCGACAGATAATGCTAACCTCAAAGTATGAATTTCAAAAACTTATTGTTTTTTTTTTTTTTTTCAGACAGCTCTAACGTGCATATGGAGGTATTTATCCTTAACGGTTGCTTAATAGTCAGTTGTATGTTTGTTAATTTCGCTGTGTTTTCATACATTCAAATGAATGTTCAAAATTGTTTTTGTTGTTGGTCCAAAAATTGGTTAATATTTGCGATTGCACAGCATATTTGTTACGTGTTACGTGTTTGTTTACGTTATGGCAAATTGCAGCTGCTCTGTTGATCAAAAGTGTAGATATTTTTAGTATGGAAATTTGTCCTTACTACTTCATATCCTTGCATTGGTTGTCTATTCAATTTTTTTTAATGACTCGTGCTATGAAAATTAAAACATTTTAAACTTTTTTTCGAGTTTTATACTAGCATCACAAAAAGACGTGCCTTGTGTTGGTGGTTGATGTTCTGTTCGACTATTGAATTTAAATGAAGCGTGTTTGACTTTTAATAGAAACGTTTAAGGATTATTTTTGAGATAAATTACTACAAAATTGAAGCTCTTTATTTGGTTCAATAAAGTGTAATCCCCCGAGGATAAATTTAAGTACTAGAAATTAACACTAAAATCTTTGAATCTTTATGCCATGAAAAAGTTTTTGCCAAGGATCAAATTTGGCATCTTTCTTGAGCAACATAAAAAAAAAAATTCAAAAAATTATTAGGTATCTATTTTGAAAAAGCCTTTAAGTCAAAAAATTGCATTTTTCCAAAACTTTGAGTATAGCAAAATTTGTTTTAATTCCAATAATCAACATTTTTCGACTTTTGCAACATTTTCCACGTCATTGGCCGATAAGAATAATTCTCAAAAGTAGTGATCGTTTTGAAATGCTTGAAAAATTTGATCAGTTTTGATTTTATTAAATTTATTTCTAAAAAGGATCAAATGAAGATATTTTTATTCATACATTAATTATAATATTTGCACTTCAAAGATCAATTGAATCATGAAGAAATTGGTAGAAAATAAAACTATGGTGTCAAAGAAATATATACTTTTCGGCAAAAGGACATTGAATCTTCCTGTCGATTCTTAATTTCTGTAAATATTACTACATACAAAAGTAGGCTTTCAAAGCACACCAACATCATGTGCATTATATTTTCTTCAATTTCTATTCCCATTTTGCTGTCAAATGTTTGCTTTTTATAAAGTTTTATAATCAGCTTAACTGCATCTGTACAAGTAGTAGTTACACAACTACATACAAGCATTTTCGACACGAGCGATATTTATTGCTCCACAACATTTCTGCTTTGTAGTAAATTTTATTGTCACTCCCTTTTTCGATCGAAGTGCATGTTTTAGTAGAAATTCCCTATTTCCTGTCGACGAAAACAGCAAGAAAAATAAGAAAAACATTGATACTTTTAAAAAAGTATTTGTTTAGCCAACCACTTTTGGGAATTGTAACGGCAACATAATTTTCTATTTTCCAAAAGTTTAAATTTTCTTGCGTTTCGGTTTGCCTCCCACCAATTTATGCATTTCCTGTAGTAACTTTTGTGAAAGTGCACTACCATTTTTATCCCTAATGATTTCTTATAGTTTGTGGCTCGTATTTTTCCTGCCATACAAATTCCTTTACTATTCATGTCAAAATGTCATTGTATATTTGTGGCTGTGTGTGTGTGAGTATTGCTTGTCAGCTTAACTGTGCGCGATGTTGCTGTTGCCGACTATGTTGCAGCAGCAGCAGCATGAGCATTTTGTCATGTGCCTTCTCGTTGGCTTCAGTTTCGACAACAACGAGGACTACAGTGCGCTCTCCAACAGTTTTGGTAGCTTCAACTTCAACTCCAGCACTATGTGATGTCATAATTTTTAGCGATGATGGAAACTCTGATGGCAAATACCGATAAGAAAAAATGCTGCTGTTGTTATTGCATTGCTGCACATCACCATGTGACGTTATAACCGTTGCTCCCCTTCATTCAGAAAGCACCCTACAATTTACAGCTTAAATATGGAGGGTAAGAAAAAAACTTTGTTCCCGATTTTTTCTTCTGTTCGTCAAACCACCCCACCACACACATCATCATTATGTTTGTTATGCTGCATACATTTCGGCGCTGTTATCCTATTTCTGTCAGCTTAAATGAAATAAAATTGCAAGAAATCCACATCGTTAGTCAGCGTTGTTACTCCAGAAACCTTGTGCTTCATCAAAATGAAATTTAGTGGAAATCCCCATAGGATGTTCATAATGGTGGCATATAAACTACTACATGACTACTCATACAGCCAACAGCAGTGACAAAAATTGTTGCGTTGCTCGGAAGCGCTACTTGTAAAATACAAAAAAAAACAACAAAGAAAACCGGGAAGCGCGCTAAATAAAGCAGCCGACTTTTAGGTTATAGTGGTGATTTGGCTTACATGGCTTATACGGACTATATTTCCGTTGCCTTCCTGCCCTTCTGCCTCCTTTATTTAATTTTATTTTATTGTTTCTATGGCGTTTGAGTCACATTATATTATGAGCATCATCCTGTGAGTAAAAAATTCATTTCCCCCTCCCCCCGTACAACTTTAATTTTCTCTTTGAAAATCTCATTGGGGATTTTTCGCGTATGAACAAAATTTTGTTGTCAAACAAATTAAATTTTTAATTAACATCCCACTTGTTCATCGCACACATTGATGTCGTTTTGTGTATTCTATGTCTTATACTCGAGTGTGACAATATACTGTGTCCTGGCTGGTTCCATTGGGTGATGTTGCAAAGCATAGTTTTTCAAGTGCTGCTGTTTTACTTTTTTTTCATTCCCATATACACTTGGCTTGTGCCAGTGGTGTTGTCTTTGTAATGTGTTTATTGTAGCATATAAAATTTAATTAAGTTTGTCGCTTTCTATGAGTGCAAAGAAAAAATTTTCTTTAAAAGCAATTAATTTGGGCTCAGCGAAGTTTGCAAATTTGCTGTACGTACACAGAAGTTTTTTTTTTGCGTTTTGGTGCAGTAAATTTTTAAACATTTAAGATTTTATTTTTAAGTAAGACAAAGCAAACATCGTCTAAATTCTGTAAGACATTACTTTCTCTGTACAGCAAGATTGGATTCGCTGATTTAAAATGAAAAATTTTTTAAGAAAATTGATAATAAAATTTTTATTTAAAAAATTCCAAAACGTTTCAAAATTTTTTTTAATTTTTTTAAAAGATTTACATGCACATTTCCTTTATAAGCTATTTGCAATTCAACATACAAAGTTCTTAAATGCCTAAAATTTTTTTTTTTTTTTAAATACATATATATTTTTCTATAAAAGTCTACACTTACCTCTAGAGAATATTTTTCCAATTAAAAAACTGCAGTATGACGACAAAACCAACAGTTGAGAGAGCACAACGCTGAAACGACATGAGAAAAGTAAAATTATATTTAAGTTCTAGCAATAAACATAAAAGGAATTGGGGGAAAACATTGCATACCCTTAGGAGAGAAGCAAAACAATTTTGTGAATGGATTTAATGTCTGTATAAAGAAATTAAAATGAAATAGTGTGAAAACTGTATAAAAGAGATTAAAATGGACCAAAGGCTTAAAGAGTGAAGCGATAAAAAAAAGAACTTTAAACAAAGTTAAGCACTCAAAACATGAAGTACAACGTTTAATCAAATCCATGTCATATCATACCAAGAAGTTGAATAAAATGAATTTTTATAAATACTTTATTAAATAATAAACAAATTTCAGAGTACAGAATAAATTTTTTGGTTTATCCGATTTACTTAGCACTTGGAAATACAGGACATAGAATATATTTACGTAAAACAAATTAAAGTTTTATTTAGAGCTTATGTCAGCCCTTGTAAATTTGACAGTTTCATGCTCTTGTCATATTTGCAAAAATTAATATTTGATTATTTTTCTTTAAATGTTAAAATATTTTCAGTTTTAGTTTGATTTAAAACTACTTTCTTGAAAAGAAAACAACTCATGTGCTTGATGTTATCAAAGTTAATGTTATTTGGATTTCATGCTGGTGGACTATAAAAAATACTGGGATGCTGAACTCATCAAATGATTTTAAAGATATTTACAAAGTAACACGTCATTCATGATGGCGTCGCAAACAAAAGCAATAACTGATGTCGCTTCTTAACTCTCCGAAAGCAGCAGTCTATATGGATGATATCAGCATTATTTAACTGCGCCATGCAATATAGTCAAGCACCTAAAAGTATGTGTGAAGAAATAATAAAAGTACTCACACACATATAGTACATATATTTTGCTACACTATACAGATACACTGATACATGTTGTAAAAGCAAACTTAATGTGGCCATTAACAAATATTTATTTGCTTATAAATTTATGGCAACAAATGCAGGCAAATAAAAATTTCATATTTTATGGGAAATCTGAGTAGATGGCCGTTAAACAAGAAGAGACACAAAACATACTATAAAGAAAGACAAGGAGAAAGAAAATGTGTGGAGTATTCTGAAATATGTAATATCTAAATAACATAAAAACATTGCAGACATGAGCTGCAGAAGCAACAACAAAATTAAATTTTTTTTTTTTCATAGGCCAGGATTGCCATTTTATAATATAATATTTAGAGTAAAAATCATAATGAAGGTAATCCCCTAACTTAGGACTTATGAAATGGACATAGTGCCAAAAAAAATAGAGATATCCACAGTATCACCTCGAAATTATTACGGAAATATGGTCTACTCCTTAATAGAGTTAATATCATATCATATCTTTCTTTCAGAGCTTTCAATAGAATCTAAAAATCTGGCTAGAAAGAGATTCCAAATAGGAATCGAAGGGAGCATAAGTACTAGCAAATTCATGCATGCCAGAAATATTCTCGAAGAAATTAAAGAAACTGCTGAAACTCAACAGAAACTATACCCAAACATTTCCAGAATATCTAATTGCCCTTAAAAACTACCTTATTAAGACGAAAATGTATCACATTGGTGTCCTGGTAAACATCATATTTTGCCACCCAGGGTCTTCTGCCTTCAAGGCTTAAGAACAAATTTCTTGAAAAAAGATTAAAATAGCATGGATTCTTTCTGGTCTGAAAGTCTTTTAAGCTTATGGGACTGTCCTAATAGACCATGGTTGATTTTTATTTTATCTCAGTAAATATTTATTGAATCATGAAGGAGTGCGGGGCGTCAATGTTGAGCCCCTGATTCCGTAGCTTCGTGTCTGACACGAGGGGCAGAAAGCTAAGGTCGGCATCCTCGGCATGGTTGCAGAAGCTTGATTGCTGATACGATCTAAGTCCCGGTTAAGTGAACTTTCTGCTGTTGACATTTTATTGTTGAACAGTGTAAGAGACGAACTTGGTAAAGCTCTAGTGTCCCATTTAGATTACGAAGAAGAAAATGAAATCTTACGAACGGTTTGATTGCTAAATTTTATCTCTCTTTTTTGCGCTAACTAATAAGACCAAAATTCAAAAGACATGGCAACTCTGAGTGCAGCACAAACGAACATTTTATTAGTCAAACGAAGCCAAAGTGTAGTCATCACCAGCGCCAACAAAGTGTAGCAAACGCAAACGCAACTCAGACGATTAACTTGGCTCAAACAGTAAAGGCTGTTGCAATTGCTGTTCGTGGTAGTTACATAGATTTTTTTTTGCGCTATGCGGTTATGTAAACACAATAAAAAAAATTCTCAATTTTTTTTTTTTTTTTTTTGTTCTTTAGATTTTTGTTTTTGCTTTGTATTTTCAACGAATTGCAAATCGAAATTGCAATCGAACAATGGGCGTTTTTATTGCTGCTGTTTTTAACGAAAGCGGCGACAATAACAGCAACAACAACGATAGAGGCAATTGCGCCCCTTAAGCTCTAGAAGCAGCTTTATGCAAAAGCAAAGAAAAAAAACAATAAACCGGAAGTTTAAAAAAAAAACACCAAACCAATATCAATAGCAGTAGCAATAGCATCTATTGGCGACATTTAAATTGCAATAACAATTCAATTTGAAAATTTTTCTGTCGTCATTGCTGCTGTTGTTGTATAAAAATTGCAAACGCCGCCTTTCAATGCTAATCGAAAATTTACTGCAGCGCCACTATCAAATGATATATGGCGAAATAAAGCATTTTATCCGGAAAAAGACACTTGAATCAATTTGTTGTTTGGCATTTTATCGTTTTCATAAGGGAAGCTATTATGTAGCTCAGTTGGTAGGTAGGTAGGTGTATTCATTTGTAAAGACTATTATAGCTGTTGTTAGAAAATTGCAACATAAAAGCGCCATCATGCTGCAATCTTTCGAAATTCAACATGCAATTTTTGTACATGGAAGAAAGGGAACCATTATGGGTTTAATGTCTTTTTTAAAAGTATAACATATGCTCATTGATAAAAAAAAAAGCACAAAATTAATATTTAATAACGAGTCTTTGGAAGATATTACTAAATTCCTAATATAACATAGCTAGACAAACAAAAACCTAAAGTAAAATAACATAAATAGATCAACTGTCTTAAAGAACCTTTGCAAGCAAAATTCTTATCTCCACATAAGAAACAATTTTAATTAAAGCGCATACCACTAAAAGGAAGCAACTAATTTTAACCTGACCGTGACATCAATTGTTTCATCACAATAAAGATCTACATCCATTCAAACAATAGCTCCGCAGCCGAAAGTTTCAAAGCGCAAAACTTGAGACTAATAAATTCGTCTTTTGAAATGGCAAACTTTTCCATCAAATTACTCTTGCTGTTAAACTATGCAGATCTGTGAAGGTCTTATTCTTCCCCTTTTGCGTTAAAGCGCATTCCTTTTCATTGCAAGAGACAAATGCAGACTTCAATGAATTCCGCACTTAATGAATAAACCGCAAAACGCAACAAAGGCAAAGTTCAATTTTCAAGCTAAACTGCAGTTTCCTTGAAACTTCCGCTTTCATAGAAACGAGGAATTTGAATATCGTACCATGTGACCAAAGATTGTAAATGTCTCCGCAGGAATCGTTCTCGCCTCCTTACAACAGCATACTGGTTGGGCTGTTAGTGTGTGTGAGTTGAAGTTATTAAAATTCGTATCGATATTCATAGTATTTTGAGCGCTTATTATTGGGAATTATCATATAAACTATATATATCTAAATAACGTAACCTGTTAGAGGAATTCCAAAGCTAGATTAGGATTAAACATCAGTTATAACATTTTCAGTACAATGGGCACCTTTTTCAGTAAATTGCAATTTTTGGTGGACTTAGAGCTCTTTCAGCAAATACACATCTGTGATGAAATAATTTTTTAACAGTTTGTTTTTATTGGTTATAATGTCACTTAGACATTCATTATGTCCGATAAATTATGTACAGCAATATGCCATCACTGATCTACGCTCCAAATTATATCGATAATGACAATTTATGCCATAGAATTTTATATAAAAAGAGCTTAAGATCATTTTATTGTATCTTAGTGAAGAAAACTAAAAACGTTATTAGATATCATTTTGAAATTTGATGCAAGTCTTTATTAGTCTAAATCAGCGGTGGGCATCGAAATCTAGCAAAAGGGCGCAACTACAAAATCAAGCAACAAAAGACGAAACTTCAAAGTTTTTTTGCTTTCATTTCCAAATTCGCCAATAGCACAAAAAAAAACAATTGTTACATTCGTCGAGACACAATGTGGCACCGTGACTAATGCTTTTGTGTGTTGTTTTTGTTATCATTTGAACTAAGGTCAACGCTGTATGTCGATAGCGTTGAAATTCTGCAAATTGATTTTTGGTTGCTTATGCATCGAATAACGGTTTGAGCTATGAAGGCGGACAGTGCCACTACGTGCCCATCGCTGCTCTAAATGATAGAAATATCGATAATTTAGTACTGTAAGTCATCATCAACGCAGTCATACAAAATTTGTTGGAATATTTTCTTTGTTGAAATTTCACTGTGGATATTACGCTTTGTTTTGCATACCATTTGACAAAAATGTTGAAGACGACGACAGTCCTTGCAGCAGCAGGCAACATTTGCACTTCATATTGCTGCTGCTGCTGCTGCTGAAAAATAGGCAACCACCGCAGATTCCTTTAACTGTGGAAACAAGTGATTCACTCACTTGCATCCTCACCACATTTCAAATAATTTGCATTCGCATTTTGCAATCTCGAAGCTTCGGCATACTGCATTGGAATCTACGTACGTACATGTATCTGGCATTAAAGTGGCATCGTATCTGTTAGATGCATTTTGTATCTCTGCAGTTATAAGTTACAAAAAAAAACTGATTTGCATTTACGATTTCCAGGCAAAAAGTAGCTCAGCAAAAGACGGCATTCTAATGTACGTCTTCCATGTCGACTTGTGATTTTCTTTTTAGTCAAATTTTTGCTTCTTGCATTTTATCGATGGGGCTTGACAGCAAGATAGGATGTTTTGAAAATATCCTCATGATTCCGAATCAATATAGATGAACAATTCTCATTGTTAAGTTTTAGTAATTACAGCAAATTCATCTGATGTGAGTGAAACTTTCAGAGGAAATTTTATATGCCACATAAAAAATTTTGCGAATTGATGTTGACGATTTTTGAAACAATCCTAACTTAAATGCTCAAAATTAAATATAAATTTTTCTTACCACCTTACAATTTTACAATTGTTTTTTCTTGAAATTGTCTTTTTCTTCTTCTTGAAGTTTTGCAAAACTATTCGTTTCAGGCATTTCAAAGTTTTTGTTTTACAATTTGCATGCAATTTGGTTTCTACTGCGCCTTTGGTTCGCTCGCTGGCTGCCACGACAACGGCTTTTCAGTTTTACTCTGTAGACTTCTCATACTTTTTTCAAAACTTTGTCACCGCAAGGAAAACTGGAAACTAAGATTTATTTCATTTATTGAATAAAAAGAAATTTGAATTTCTAATGCAAACATTTTCGTTGTCATCAACACCAACATCAACAGCATTATCATTATTACAGTCATAATCATCATCATATTTAGCAGAGTTTCCTGAAAAAATTTATTTTGCAAACTATTCAAGTAATTTGTTTGCGAGAAACTTTTCCAAATGCAAAATTATTTTGTCTTAACAAAAATAGTCTTTTTGGGACAAATTTTAAGTAATAAACTTTTTAGCAAAAACTTATGCTACTCAGTGGTTTCATAAGATCCATTGGAATTTTTTCTTTGAAAAAATAGAGTGAACGCAGACTATCGTGGTATCTCATGTGTGATTAAAATAGGACTTCTCATACTTCCGGTCGTAAAATCGAGTTGTACGCTTGCTTCATAAGCTACGATTTTTATAAACGACTTTCCAAATCCATTTCAAACCATGCAGTCGGACTGACTTCAAATTGCGGAATTGGTTGCCGACTAAATATGTTGATTTGATTAAAAAATCATTTTTCTCGAAGTTATGCCCATTTAAAGTTTTAGTGTCAGAGCTTAAAAAACCGCTGAAAATTGGTTCAAAATAGTCGCAATTTCATCCAAATCAAAATAATTAATTTTTGTCTTTTGATTCTAATAGAACTTCTGATTTTCTGTCAAAATCAGAAATTTTGAAAATTGTTAAAAATTGGCGGAGCTATAGCGCTCTTTATGAAAAAAAAACAAAGCTGATTTTTTCAAAAACCCCAATGTTTTTTACGCTTTAAATTTCATTAAAGATTTGTATTAATATGAGTGAGAAATGACATGAGTTTAATGCTTGTTAAAACAGATTTGAGATCAGGAGATTTTTTTCCCCAAATCAAAATGTCAATTTTTTTTTTCATCATTATCAAGCCACTCTACGGTACTATTTTCAAAGCAAATAACAAAAGCAACATTCCAAATTACTTTCTGCTAAACCTGCTTGCATTCTGCATACTTTTTTTTGCCGTTATTTTTGTAATAACATTTTATCACAGGAAATATATAAAAACATTGTACGCACATATAGCTTTTTCGCTGACTGTACTTCTGTGTGTTTTGAATGTTTGGTTTGCTTGACTTTGGCAGCGAAAAAGTTCGTTCGTACGTGAAAATGCAGCTTTTACTCTAATAATTTAATTTTCGAACTGAAAAGTTGAAGAATCATGCGAAAATTTTCGTTCTCAGACCGTAAGGACTTTAGTTTCTTGGTTTGGAGATCTATCGTAATAAAATTTTAAGCTGAGTTTAAGAAATGTCTATGCTGAAAATATATTCTAATTATTCGCTACAGATTATATCATAGCTGCCATTAGTCACATCAAATTTATTAACTTTCGACAATCGATTTTCTTGTATTTCTCGCAATATTTCATTTATTTTGAGTCAACCCAATAGTTATTACTCATATTTCCATTTTCATTGTGTCATTGGCTTTTTGTGCCAATTGTCGTTTCTCATACGCTCATAGACTCAACTAGTTGTTGTAATTGCATCGATATATCGATTTCAACATTTTTTTTTTGTTCTGTTTTCTTTTTACTTTCGCCTTTTGTTTTTACATTTCTCCAACTGTTATATGGCAAACACCAAGAACGATGTCATTAATAAAATATTTATATTATTATTTGGTTTTCAAATTCAAAATGGCACATTTTCGGTCGTTAGGTATAAATACCTACAACACGTGCTACTGTTGCCAAAATGTACATATAATTTTATATTTCAAGCTAAGTGAAGTGGAACAATACGCACACGGCCATATTGAGTACATTATATACATACATATGTATGTATGTAACTATAAGATACCTTCTCCAAACACATACTTGAGTGCTTCACACTTAGCAATAATGTGCCATTTGGAATGCTCATACTACGCGTTTTGTAGTGTACATCTACATCTTAAGGCTGCTACCATATGATGCCACTGGGAATTCCCATAATTGTTTCGTCATGTTGTGTGCGAGTGTGTGTGCTACATGAATTTCATTTATGTATTAGCATTTTAAATGACACTTTATGATAATAATGACATTAAATTGTTGTTTTTATGTTGTCTCACTGATGACATTTGTTGTGTTTGTCTATTATTTATTAGTTTTCTAACATTTTAATTTCCTGAATAGGGTTCTTGCGTTATCTTTTTAAATGAACTTTTTACACTTTTATGTAATTGAATATCTGGAAAAATATTTAACAATCTCGAATGGGACAATCACTTGTTACAAAACAGAAACTCCTAAAATCTATTTGTTATTTCACATCGTATTGTAGGAATTTTGATCAAGGTTTCACGATAAGTTATACCTTATACCAAGATCACTGTAGTACGCTTACCATCATGTTACCGATCTTTAATGCTTTAATAATTTCAAAGAGATAATGCTAAACAGAACTGATATTGCACAATTCGGCGAGGTTTGTCCGTTTGGCAGATTTTCGAAGTAATGTTTTCCGCTGGATCTAAATCTGACCTCAAAATGACAGAATCACGTCAGAGTTTTATAATATTTGAGGTTAAGTATTTAAAAATGCGTTTTTTTTATGTAACCTTGACCTTTTTTCCAGCTTATTTCTTATAAAAGCATCATTTAGTACCATTCTTTCTCTTTAAAATGTTACATTGTAAAGTTATAGTTAATTTAAAAAACAAAACGATTTTTTAATTTCATCAAGATTGTAGGGTTTCTGTTTTTAGGGATCATTACTTTGATTTAATGTCACCTTTAAATGGCTATAACTTGTCAACATTTAAATATCAGTACAAAAATTTGTCTGATTTGTGTTTTCAAACAATTTTTTACAATGCAAATGTGAGCGAACCATCTAATTTACAAGGGCTATATATATATAACAAATTATTTTTGATAAATTTAATTAACATAATAAACACTGCATATATCAATGACTTTGTTATTCGATCATCACACCATCATCATCATTATCCTCGCCTCGTTATTAACATCATTTTCAAGTGTGCAACATCATGAGTTCAATTATTATTCATCTCAATTGAGTCCTACTTCATGTCTGACATTTGCATTCATTCATTCATTCATGCAGACATTCATCCATTAAATTAATGCGTTATATAGCAGACAGCTCGCAGTATTTGCTGTACGAGTAGGTGCGGGCATGCATCTGAATTGTCCACCCTTTTTCATCCTTTTGTGTGACAATTCAATTGTGTTGATTGTTATTGTAATAACGATGATAGTTAACTATGAATAATGAGCTTTATATTTGTGATGATTATTATTGCTCACATCATTATGAATATAAATTGACTTGTTTCTGTACAACAAAGATGCTTTTGTTCCTGTTGTTATAATACATTTTTTCATGACTGCATATTTTCATGTGCGGTTTTTTTGTTAGTGAGTAGGTGTTAACTGAAATGATAGTGAGAGTGGACATCAAAAATTCTATAGGATTGTATATGATCTATGCGATTTGTTGCTTTTTTAATACAAAGGTGCATAATGTGTTAATTATAAACAATGTTTGTGTTAAGTTTTTTGTATCATTGGAAAGTACATTGTGTTCTGAGGCTACATTTTTTAAGATATGCGGTAAAAGTCGTGGTTACACTCAATATGTTAAAGACAAAAACTTTTTATTAAAATATATATAATATAGAGGTCTTCATAAACATCCCATTTTCAATTTAAATTTTCTTCTGAGTCTAAATATCTAAGTAATATTTTTTGTTCAATTATTTAAAACTCAAGCAATTAAATTGCTGCCAATTTTAATTTAAACTGAAATAGAGCAATAAATTTCAAATTAAAGGACATCTCAACCATTAAACTGAAAGAATGAACACCTGCGTTGGACTGGTAACAGCAACTGCATTCAATTGCTGTCACAAGCACTTGACAAAGGAATTCATGCTCAATCCTTAGTCTTTTATGTGTGTAGCAACTTTTGTGTGTCCTAGCGACTTACTTTACAATGAACATACTCGAGTTTTAGTACTTTTTGGATAATGGGCTCAAAATCTAAAAAAAAAAAAAAATGAAGCAATTAAAATCAGCTATAAATATCTTAAAAGACAGTAGGCAAGTAATGCAGTAAAATGGCAAATAACCAGGTTAAAGTGCTTGTAATTGTGCCACATCAGTGCACACACTAACACTTGCAAATAACTTGATAAAATGACTCATTTTAGGATATTTCCATATGTAACTTGCATTATTTTCTTGTTCTTTTGCAATTTAATGACTGTAAAGTATCTAAATAATTCTTACAATTGGGCACGAGTTACGAGTTACTTTGTTTGAAATGCTCGAAAAACTCACTTACTTTAAAGGTAACTGCTATCAAATTGGTTTTCTGAAATAAAAGTTTGGTCACCAGTTTGGTTACTTCTTGAACTTTACAACTTCGATTCATTCTCGTATCGTGTGGCAGTTCTAGAATTGGTCCATGAGAACAGACAGTGCTCATTTTAATTTTGCCTTATTGGTGAAATTTTTATCGGAACTGCGGAAAGTTAAGTAAATGTCGAATGTTTGAACATATGTACTTATAGATATCTAACGAAAAACAACTGAAAGTCGAAAACACAGAAAAGTGTGAAAGTATCGATTTTTATGAAATAAGTCGATATAAGTAAAAATGTATTGGAAAAACATCAGAAAAGTCGAGATTAAATTTTTCTGCCGTCAAATATTTGTAAATTCTTTCGAAATAGAAAAATTTTATTGAACAGTGACGTTAAGTTTACGTGAAATCAAGAAGAAAGAGTTGTAGAAATGTAAAATATAAATTAATTTAAGTAAATACAAATATTAAAGTTAAAATTACAAGATAAATGTGTTTCATAAAGTTTTGCGTAGAATTGTCCCTAAACATACAGACACAGACAACATACAGGTAACACACATGTGTGTGTGTATTAAACCAATCTGCCCAACACTGAGTGCATGTCAATAAAATTAAAATATTTTGCTCGTATATCAAATAAAAAATTGGGACAAACGACAATAAATGAGGCATAAAAGCAACAACAACAACAACAACAGCAGCAGCGACAGAAACAACAGCCTGCACACCGGAGATGCAACGACCAACCATATACATACATATTGTCCCTGTTTGCATTAAATCTAAAGTATAATATTATAAACGGAATGAAAAGAAAATGCAACACTGGATGCTCTGCTTTTGGAAGAGCGAAACGAAGTAAAATGCAATGAAGAAAAATAAGGATTTAATATATGAAATCAATATATAGTCAAGTAGATGAGGGGATAAAGCGCAGTAAAGAAGTGATGTATATATGCGACTAAGGCAAGAGGATAAATGACTGAAATTATCCTTGTTCAAACAAACATATTTGCACATACACTCATATATCATGACATATCCTAAAAAAAGGATGCTAATGTTGGCTACCGCTAGTGAACAGTGGGCATATTATTTAATACTTTTATTAAAATGCGAAATGTTTGATATTAAAATCTTCTTAAATCTTCTTTTACTTAAGAGTAAGATAACTCCCTACTAACTTGAAATGTTTTAGCGGCTTTTATGAATCCCCATCGTGGTTTGAGTGAAAATTATTAAAAATTAAAAATATTAAAATTATAAAAATATTATTTCTTCAATGTGTGCGAACAGTTTAGTTGTTACTTGTGAACTATTGGTAGAAGTGAATAAAGTAGTAATTTTTAGAAATTCGAAGTCAAATTTTCGTTTTAGAAATAAGTTAACTGGAAAAATTTTACGCAAAGTCGAAGAAAATTATGACAGACATTACTAAAGGCTACTAGAGGGGTCACAACCCCTATTAGTAACTCAGTGTATTCCGATGAAATCAGTGAAATATAATGTTGTGAAATTTAAAATGATCGCTGTTAAAGAGCTTAACTGACTCACTTTCATGCTGAAAAAAAAATTTAACTGTACTGATGGAGAATTATTAAATTATAAACGATAATCCCACTGTCTTGTACTGCTGCTGCTCCTTACAGCATGACTAATGCCAGTGCTTTCTATTTTGCAGTCGCTGCGACACTCGATATGTGGAAGTAAAGCAGTGAAGTTGATGCCGAAAGTAGGCCGCCAGATTTTTTTTTGGGATATAAAAAGATAAATTTTTCATATATGAGTACTAAAGTAGTAAAAGAACTTCATGTGTGTGTGTGTGTATGAATAATGTGCATATGTGTATGTGTGTTTGCATGTATTTGTGTCTCTTTTTGAATTTATTATTTCTGTTCTGTCGTCGTAGTGCAAAACAAGTCGAGTTGGCAGCAGGTGAGTAGTGCTTCCTTACATCGCTTTTACGATTTATTGCACAAGGACATTCAGGCAAATTGCAGTAGTCGGATTCAAAGTGATTCGTTTTTCTCTCTAGTCAGTCTGTGAGTAAGTGGGTGCGATTACTTTCGTGGCATCCTGGCAAATTGAGTGGATTTTTTGTAAGCTAAAGCTTTTCTACGACTATGATGTAAAATTTGATTTTCATTTTGTATTTTCCTAGTGGATTATTATTGGTTTTGATTCATTATTGAATAGCTGAATGATGAGATATTAACGTGGTTTTAATTTTTTTTAGCATATGCTTTGCAAATTTACTGTCGGCTTGGAAAGTTGATATTTGATTTGTTGAATATTTTATACAAAATTTCAGAGGCAGTTGCAATTATAGTTAATTACAATATATTTATTAAGGATTTCGTTATTATATTGTTTCAATACCAAATTTTTTCTTAATTAAATTGGAAGTAGACCATTGAGCTTATTATTTGTATTGTTCTTATCTTATCAGCACAAATTTGAAATTTTTATGCAGTGTGTTTCAACACCACCCGAGTTATAAATTCATCAACTGAAGCATCTATTTTGGTTTGTGGGAGATTTTCTTTTAAAGAAAAGTGGATCAAAAAATATATGCCAAATTGCCTCTGGCATTGTGAGAAAATTCAAAATTAATTATAACAATTTTATGCTTCATTCAACTGAGTCTTCCATATTTATTCAACCATCTATTCTACTGACCATATACATACATATGTACGTGTGTAAAGATGTATGTAGATATGTATTTATTTCAGTAAACCACGTGTGAATTGTTGCCTTGCCAGTCTTTATTTCGTTCTTTCGAAACATAAAACTTGGAAATTTTATTAAAACTTAATTTTGCTTCAACGCTTTTATTGGTAGCTATGATTTTTGGTCAGCACAAAGGTTTGACCGAAACTTGCATTTCCCTTCACTTTGCATGAACAATCCTGAATCCTGTATTTAATTTCATATCCCAAACAATACCATATATTCCTTATACCACTGCTCAACAGTTGCCGTTTCCTATGTGGTGTTACGAAGTAAAAGTGCAGCTGCATGTCGTTTTCAATGCCGCATACAAAATTTATACTTTGGTTCCAGTGGCCCATAAAAACTCTGTTTCATTACTGCTACTTCCACTGTTGCCAACATGCATGTTGCATGTGTGTGTGTGTGTGTGTGTGTGTATGAATTTGTTGCATTTTTTTATGTATGTATGTGTTTGCAATATCGTATTTTGTAGGAAAAATGGAAGTTAATTGTCTTGATAAATCATTTATGGTTGGTTGTTGTGTTCACATAGATATACCTTGCTGCTACTGGAGGGCTTTAGGGGCAGCATAAATAAAACAGTCAGTGCGGTTGCATGTGGGAGCATACGATTTAATACAGAAAGCCCAAAAATGATTTTCTCACAGTGTAGCATAAATATTAATACGGTAACTCAACGCTTTGAGCGTAAAATTCACTACAAGTTTATATGGATTTTACGCTCAGCACAAAAGTGGAAAATTTAATGGTTTCTACATACATACGTACAGCAGCTATACATATACATATGTATATTTATGGTTATAGGTATTTTGCCCCTTGGCATGTATTTGTAACAAAATTGGTTGAAAGTGTGCAAATTTTCGTAAAAATTGCAAGCCTCATCTCGTTAGGGATTGGCTTTTTTTTATCCTTAGAACGTAAAAAGTTAAAGAATAAAATTTCAAATTGAAAAATTATTTAAATTAAAAAAGTGGGTATATTACAAAAATTCTAAAAATTTTTGGAATATCTTGAAAAAATTATGAAATATTGGAAAATTCGAATAATTTTGCAAATTTTGAATACGAAATACAAAATACGAAAGATATTAAATAAACTCAGAAAATTTTAATACATATGTTCGAAAATCTTAAAATGATAATTATATCGAAAATGTTGAAAAATTTAAAATATGTGACAGGGAAAGTTATGTAAATGGGACCTACGGTACGAAAATAAGTTTTCGAGAAAAACGACTTTGAAGTTAAGAAGTGGATTTTGATGCGCCTGAACGTTTTTATGGCTTGAAACTCTTTCATCGGGGGTTTTCGGGGTCGCTGATTATGAATCTGGTGTCAGATTTTCAAAATTCAAAATGGCGGATCCAATATGACAGACAAGTTTTTTGAAAACTGAACGGATTCGCTTGAAACTCGTTACTCAGGTGTTTTTGGAGTCGCGGATTATGAATTTAAAGTCAGATTTTCTAAACTCAAAATGGCGGGTCCAATATGGCAGAAAAAATTCATAAGCCCTATTGGATCCGCCATTTTGAATTTTTAAAATCAGACACCTGATTCGTAATCAGCGACCCTGAAAACCCCCAAGTAACAAAGTTTCAAGCGGATTTGATCAATTTCAGAGAAGTTTATCACATTGGATTTTTTTGTAAATTTTTTTTTTTTTTTTTCAATGTGTCCATGTTTGAAGTGAATTTGTGAAAAAAAAACTAATGCAGCTAAGAATTGCTAAATAAGTGAAATTCGATTTTTTCGAACCGTAGGTCCCTTTTAACTTTCCCTGTCATTGTATATTGAATGAACGAAAAATGTAAAAAAAAAATCAAAATCAAATAAAAATGTTCAAAACAATTTCGATAAATGACGTAAATTTTGAAAATCATACCTGCGTGATTCATCATGCATCATCACTGTCACATGCCAGCCAGTTCACAAAAGTATAAATATTCTTTCACAACCACCAGTAAAGATGTTCATACGTCAAAAAGGGTAAGATATCAGTGCAGTTTCTGACATTTTTCTCAACAACCGAACATTTATTTTTTCGATTTATGTAGAAACACTGGTTCACAAATATTTAAAAATTGACTTGAATTTTTAAAACAAACCTTAAGCCAAGAATATGTTTTTCCAAAAACATCAAATATGTTGCACATACATAATTTAATTTTATATATAAAATTTTTACACAAATTGACAAAATTTAATAAAATTTTAAATAGAATTTTTATCGTGCCTAGCTGGAATTTAATTGTGCATCAATATTTTAAAAGTGCATGATGGCAGCTAACCGCTAAAATGTCAAAAATGTTAATAAAATTATAATTTACATACATTTTATATTGCATAGGCATAGGCATAGGCGGGCAGACAGTCAACCCAGCAGTCATCATGTCAGTTAGTTAGTCACTCGAAATTCTTTTATGTCGCACTGAAGCACTTTTGTGACAAGCAGCAGCAGCAGCAGCACTCGCACAAAAGCGTAGAACTGACTTAATGTGCGCTGAGCTTTGAGTTAGGGTTAAAGTGGTAACATGTAAATATTTTAGTGGTACAACGACTTTAAGTGTGCATGTGCTTGTGTTTTTGCAACAATTTTCATATGGTATAAGTGTAAATTCATGCGCTCAAGTAAATAATAAATGCGCGGCGCTTCTTGTTGCCATTTTGTTGAATCCTCTTTTTGTCTCTATGCTCTGTGTTGCTGCTTTTATTCAACAATATTTTGTAGTATACTTTTGGGGCGGTGTTGCATGCAACATGCACTTGAATGGAGTGCATTTCTGTTAATTATACTCAAGAGGCATGTATCGTATGAAAAAGTAAGCGAAAAAAAAAGCAGGGCAAAACGTTATAACATGCAAGTGGGGAATTGTATGGGTTAAAAGCGGCAACAGCAGCAGCAGTAAAAGAATGATAATATAAAATGAATATGAATATTTCTCATATGAACTATAGGTAGAGATTATGGCATTTTTATTACGTTTTTTTTTTTTTAATTATTTTTATTTAATGTAGTTGTAATTTTTTCTACCCTCTTTAGCTTTAAACTATCAATTTTCTATGAAAATAAATATTATTCTTTGGAAATCGCAGCGCAATTTTATTACATTTTATATCGGCTTACTCACTTAGCGTAACTTTATATTCTTCTAAATAATGCATAAGTTTTCTGACACGTGATATTTTAATTTCAAGTTCTATAAGGCCGCGCCGCACCGGCAACATACCAACGATTCTTGAGCAAACGAGTATTTGAGAACATACATTCGTAGTACGTTAAAGTTTTCATAGAGCTTTGCCTCATTTACATATTGTGTGAATTTTTAATTGTAACTACAGTTGAACTGCTGCGGCATGTAAAAACTTCCCCTCTATATAATTTTTTTACTACGTTTGAAATATTAGAAAGAAAATTACCGAAAATTCTGTTCCAAAGCACTACTGCACATTTAAATTTTATATTTTATAATTGAGTTCATAATATTTCTCACAATAATTTGTGCAAAAAAAACTAAGAGGGTGGTATGAAAAAAGTGTGGATTTTCATATGTTGAGAATTCTGCATAAATGTTGCATTGTACCTAATCCACATATTTATTCAAGGTAAGTATATCTGTGGCACACATTATAACACCCAGTTATGTATGTTATCTATTTTTTTCCGAACACTGTTGCCAGACTACACATAACTATGTAAGTTTGTAGCTAATTAAATATTTGATTAAATTCAAAAGTGCAAAGTAAACACAGGAAGCTGAAGAAAATTAAAATTAAAAACTTTAAAGTTACGTGAAATATTTACCTTTGAATAATTGGATTGAAGTAGATAAAGATGTTGGTAAATCTGCAAGAATAAAAATAAAATTTTTTTACTATGTTATAATAAAATTTCAATAGTTGCGTCATAAGAAGTTTCATTACACTTTACATTATTTAATAATACAATATAAGATTACATTCTTTATGGATTTGAAACATAAAATTTCTCATAGAAGCTTCTTAATTTTTATCTAATTTAATTTTATCTACATAATTGAACAAACTTTCAAAGTGACACCGCATATACAATATAAGTAAAAACTGTAAAAATTAAGAGTTTGGCATATAATGCTTTACCCAGAACTTACTTATTATTAACTTTGTCGAGGTTTGATTTCTTTAAAGCTCGGTGTTAATCAAACATTGGACCTATTCAGAGTTTCAAAGTAAAATTACCATATAGTATATTTAGATGAATTACTTCATTATATTTGATATTTTGACACTTCACTGCTGAGCGAGTTCCCGTACAAAAATTCTACTTTTTGCTTGGTTTTTCCTGTTTATTTAATTATAATTATTTAATATTAAAATATTCTGCGAAGATCAATCAAGCAACCAAGATTTGCATTAGTATCTGTACTACAAATCGCTGTGACATTATAAACAGCACTATTCTACATAGGATTTTTTTATAGGATTATTTATCATTTTTGAAATAAAAATCACTGCATTATCGTTATAAATATATTTCTGTTTTTTCTTTCCTTTTTTTTGTATTATAGCAGTGACTTTTTTAGAATTAAAATATCCGCAAATTGGGATTTTCAGCTATAACCGCTATATCATATAGATCAGCGATGGGCAATATATTAAGTATGAGCCAAGTTTAGCTCTTTACAACAAACACGTAATTTTTCTTAAGAAAACTATGCACATTTTTATCGTTAGCGCTATGCACAGGATCTTTATTTTTGTTATTGTTGCATCATTCAAAAAAATCAAAAAATACTCAGGCGACCGAACAAGCAAACAACAATATGCACATTGGGACAGCTTCTCTCGTTTCGTTTGATGTGTACTTCTATTTTTACACTCAAATTGTTCTTGGAATTGGCTTTTGATTTATATAGGAACTTTTTTTTTGCCATCGCGATCGAATTTATGGTGCAGTTTTTTTCGAATTTCAACTTGTATATCGACGTCGTTATACGTGCTTTGTTTTTTCGGTGCTTTTAAACAATTTTTATTTTTTCGATAATTTTCTATCAATTTATTCTATCAATTTATCAATTTATTTACTTATAATTTTTATTGTAGTGATTCTTCTAAGAGGCAGCTCAGCTTTACACCACTCGCTTAATTTGTACCTTTTGTGCATTATATTTATTTTACTAAATTTAGTTTTAATAAAAAACTATTTCTATTTCACTTTTTACATACGTTTTTAAACTGAAACATTAGATTTACATTACAATTGAGAAATTTTTAAATTTCTTAAATTTAAGCTGCCCTAGCGCCACTGCCTGCAATACAAAATTTCGGTCAAATCCACTAAAGTTTTTTTTTGTTTTGTGTATAAAATTGAGGAATTTAAATTACTCAAAAGAATACAAATTACTTACACCGTACAATTAGTTATACAATCGTTTTGTTGAGCCTACAAGTGCCACTTTAAATTCTCATTTATTACGCTCGTTTACACTTTAATTGTTGATCTACATAAACTAAAAACATACAAATGTCAATTAAATAACAACAAAATTATTTATAACTTCCGTCTTTGTATGGGTATGAACGCTTTTCCCCAAAGTGTTAAATGTAAATTGCCGCTACGAAATTGTCATAGGTAAAAAATCATAAATTTTAAAATTGAAAAAAAAAAACCTAAAAAAAAAACTGCCATTTATGTCGACCAACCGACGCCGCATTGACCGGAAAATTGTTCACATCACAAAATAATTAAAATTTTATTTTATTGCCGCTATCTCACTTGCACTAAATATTTTTCAACAGCTGTTGGCCCCGCCAAGTTCCCATACTCTGCGCTAACTCACGTTGCACTTTGGCCAGTGCAGTAGTATTTTACTGCTGCGGCTGCCCTTGACAAAGGTGATCGCAATGGGTAAGGGGGGGGCATAGAACAACAATAAAATACTTTTCCTCATTTTAATTTTTTTTTTCTTCATTTTTTTTATTTTATTTGAACTTTTTCTCACTAACAGTGTTGCTGTGCAATTTTACACCAGCATCGAAATTGCCCGTATAAAAGAAACAACAACAGCAACAACAACTACAATAAAAATAGCAATAACAACAATAAAACTGTCCATAGCTTAAAATGAGGACAGTATCAGGGCTACCAGGCACACACATTTTTGTGCTGTTGACTTTATTTTATTTTGACTTAAAGTTTTACTTTTTATCGTCTGCTATCCCATATTTGCTCTTACGTGTTGGCAAGTCGTTAGTGCGACAACCCAGTGGGTTGGTTAGTTGGCAATCCTTTTTTTCTTGCTTCTGCTGCTGCTACTACTTACTACTACTACTACTACTGGAATAAAGAAGATTCTATAGCTTGAAGCTATAGGCTAATATGAGGTTAGATTGAGGTTGACTTAGCGGATAGTCATCGTAAGTCGTAAATTTTATGCGCGCAAGCAGAAAAGCAGTTTGAAGGTGAAAGGTTGGTGGGCGGTCAGACAAATTGCAGAGGGGGGACAAATTGAAGCAGCAAGTTTCGAGTGCTTTGCGTGCGGATGTAAGCAAAAGGGTGTTAAGTCTGTAAGATAAAGTTACTCTAGTCAGGGTGTAAGTGAGAGTTTAAATATTTTTGATGACCTCTGGGTATTGTTGGTTTTGCTGGTGATTGCGTATTGGCTTATGTGGTTAATTTAAGTCGGTGTTTATCAATAGCGCATAAATTGCCAATATAAAAAACCTTTAATTAGTTGCCATTGATGTGAGATTTAGCAAAGGGTCATGTAAGGATTTTTACAGGTATGACTTATTGCTATACAAAATTAATTTAAATAAAAAAATAAAACTAATTTTTTTTTCTTTGCTGATTTATTTTTTTCAATGCACAAAGAAAGTTCAGAGGCGAATACCAACGGGGCAGTTTAAAAAAATGTTTTTTATGTGGCACTACTCTAAAGTACACGTTGCTGTGAAAGTACGATAAAGCTAAGGAAAAATTACAAATCTGATTTAGAATATTTTTCCATGTTCCATTTATAAAAATAATCTTTTAACATTATTAAAGCTTTTTGCTAGATAGCTAAGAAGGCTAATAGCTGTAGTAGCTAAACTCTATTATTAATACTTTAAGTTGTTTCTGCCAAGAGTAGCTTCTTTAATATTTGAGAGTAAAATCAAAAAATTAAAACGGCATTGGTCCTATGATTTTCAAACCACCTGCCATATCGACATAGCAAAGTTAAGATGTTATTGTTAAAATAATGCATATGATGAGTAAAATTATTTTATATTTCTTTGACGGAACATGAAAGGTAATCGCAACCAAAATTAGAGTTTGTATAAAATTTTAGAAAGGAAATGAAAGCAACAAAAAAAATTAATGCTTTTAAGTTTTCAATTTCTGACTGTAAATCCCTTTTAGCGCATATGATAGGCATACCACACAACACACTAAAAAAAATACAGTCAACCCAACTAATGACCAACCAACATAGCGATTATATTGCCAAAATATTGTTAACTCACCGGAACACATTTTGGAAACCTTTTAAGTGTGTAATAAAAAAAATAAATACTGCACTCTACTCATGAGTATGCTCAAAAATTAACCAGGATAAATTTTACGGCGCATTATTGGAAACTCATGCATTTTGAACAACGGACGACATCATAATAACAACAGCAGCATCAGCATCAGCGACATCTACAATATCCATAGGTAAACTAGAATTTTCCGCTTCATATAAAACAAGTGAATTACCGACAAAACCACATGTGTGGACCACAAAACATGACACAATAGTTGGCAAAGGGAACAATGGAACGCGGGGTGTAGGCCATAATATCCGGGCATAACCGAAAAAAAAAGTTTAGTAACATAAATTTGTATATTATGGATTTTTGAAAATTCAGTTTTTATTATGGTTTTTGTATTTTTAAGTTAAGTACGTACATGGTTACATGTCACAGCTGTTGCGGCAGTATTTTATGAGTGGACGACTTTAAAGTTACAATTGAAAAAAAAAATCTTACAAAATTTTAATGCCAACGAAGAATTTGGTAGTTAAGTCCTTATGTGGTATTTAGTTGTTGGTAGTATTTATATCTCTTAAAGTGTTCGTAGTATTTGTAGTTTCAAATTGTAGCATACATACATACTTTATATGTATATAAAGTGCATTCAATATTTGTATTATTTGTTGTATTTTTGTGTTAAAGTAATTTCGAATTTGTAGTAAATTTATTGTTTGTCCTAACAAAATTAAAGTAATGAATGCCTAATATGTTACGAATAGTAGCTTAAGAACTTAATGCGTTTGGAATTAACTTTCATGGAAATTTTTATAAATGAAATAAAATCTTTCAAAGCCTATGCAAAGAACTTTCATTTTGCACTTTCGTTAACAGCCAACTATATAGACAAAACGACGACACTGCACTCAGAGTAGTAAGTGGAAGCGTTGGAAATTAGGTCGTTTTTGTACAAATTTTTTATTTTTTTTTATTTGGCTGCACTTTAATTGAGTTTAAACTTTTGCTGGCAGAAAAAAAAAATTAAAAATCTTTTGTCTCTTATTTTTTGTAGATAATTTATGAATATGACCCACAAAAAAATGCTGTAACATAAAAGCAACGACAACGTATTGCAGTCGTAGTCGCAGTCACAGCCACTTTATTTGAACTCTGTCCATTTGGCTGTGAAAAAAGGAGCACACGCCATATGTACAAATACCAGTGGCAAATACTCTGCATATGAAGTATCTACTCATGCTAAGCATTAAATGTGACCTCAAAATCTGTATTATTTTGCATAGATATTGAAATAGAAGAGCATTTTGCTTTATCTTTGATTTTTATTTTTATTTACCAGTTTTTTGGCTAGAGGCCTACGATATGATGACCTTATTTGAAAGTGAATAAAAAGTTATTTTTGCACTGACTGTGGGTCTCTTATCGTTTTATTAAAGTTTTTCATATTAAATGAACTTACAGCTCACACTTTGATTGGTTCGATTCAATATTTTAATCTTTTTCACAAATCATTCAATTGTTGGTAATTGAAATATTCGATTCATTGTTTGCTTTTGACAAAACTTTCTCACTTGACTTTTTAATATTAGCGAGGCACTTACTTCTACCCGCACGCACAGACTTATTTCTATCGTTTTGTCATTTTACTGTATCTCACTCACACACTATGATTTTGTTTTTTTTTTTTTCTATTTTTAATAGAAATTGTATTTTGTGAAGCGCCCTCTGTTGATGACACTTGTGATAAGTGCGTATTTGATAAGGAGAGAAAGATTTTAAACGCTTCTGAACGCTACTGCTGTTCGCTCTGTGTTAATGTTGATTCTGTGATTCAATGCTGAGTTACTTTTTCGTATTTTTTTATTTGTTGCTCGTGTTGACTTTAACTGGAAGTTTAAATATTGCAAACATTCTACTTTTGTTATGAATAAAATCATTTATATGAGATAATGATAGAAGCTTTGGTATGAAGTTAGAGATTTTAGTTTTGAAGACAATTCAAAGGTTTTTAGATTGAACAAATGCAAAATTTCAAAAAAAACAACTCGGTCAGTTTTTAAAAATGAAAAGAATATAGTTACTACTAAGAAAGATAGGATTTATATATGAAAAACAGCATAACGATGCATATTTTTTTGTAACTATTATTCGACTTTTTTTATTAGGAATATTTTTAAGTTTTAAAGAAAATTTAAATTTTTCAGTTATGTTCTTAAAAAAAAATATATATAGAGCATTAACCAGATGCCGTCTATTGAATATGCTTCTTCAAGCGCGTACGCATACCAAAAGGAAACAGATTGAATTCTAAGTATTGCAAAGCCACTGTACAGAACGGAGGTGGACGTCTAATGGTCTGGGGATGCTTTTCTGGTCAAGGGATTGAATCAATTCATAGGATTGATGGAATTATGGATCGCTTCATGTACATTGACATACTAAAAGATGTGATGCTACCATTTGCCGATAAAGAGATGCCACTTAAATGAAGTTTCCAGCAAGACAACACACCTCTGAAGTTTTTTAGGTCTGACTTCTGAGCAATAGATTTGAAGATTTTAGTTGAACTGCCTTATCTGAATGCTATTGAGAACTTGTGGGAGATCGTTAACATGAAAATCGACGGAGAAAATTCCAAAACCACGACAGATCTGTTTCAAACCTTGAAAATAGCCTGGGATAGGATATCGCAGAATATCACTAATAATTAAATATCTTCTATGCCTAAGAGATGTCGTCCAGAATAAAGGGGGTGCTTGAGTTTTGTCCGTTAAGTTTTCTAGCTTAAAATGCTCCTTTGATACAAACTTTTTATTTAGGAGACGTTGAATTTTTGAAGTTTTGTTTGTCAATAATAAAAGTATATATTTTAATTTAATTAATTTGTATTACTAAATTGTTAAATGAATTGAAAATAATAATAAAAAAAATTAAACTAAAAAAAAAATGTAAATAAATAAATTAAACATAAACATGTTTCAAAAACGTCGTTTTCACAAAAAATTTATGATTTGAAAAAAACGTACTCAGGGGGTGCTTAAGTTTTGACCAAGACTGTAGATATATTGTTGCTGTTGACTCATGCCAGATCTCGTTTATTTATTTTGTTTTTAATTACTTATGGAACATTCAGTAAGCAAATCAATAAAAATAATTACGGGTATAAAAACTTTTTTTTTCACTGCTTTAAACAGCGTATGTTCCAGTAAAAACAAAAGCAAAAAATCGATCAATTTATAGATAAAATCTGATAGATCTTTAAATTTTGCGCCTCATAACAATTAAATTTAATTAGATGTTATCTAATGATGAATGTTATGATTCATTGACACTCATGCGCTAACATCTGTTAAGCGTTTAATAACAAAATCAAAACAAAATTAAAAATGAAGACATAAAAAATATTATATTTTCCTTATAATTACTGTTGTGAATTTTCTAACGTAAAAGGAAGGCGCCGCTCAGATTACGGCGCTTATGAATATGTACCTACACAGTGCATGTTAATGGAATTTAATTGCTATTAAAAACAAAATAACAATAAAAATAAAAATAAAAATAAAAATTTAGCAAAATTTTTTCAAAAAAAAGTTGTCAGTTAATGAGAAGTGCAAAATACTCACTAGCTGACCTTGAATTTCAAACACACTCGCAGTCAGTCAACCGAGGCTGAAACTTTGTTTTTGATTTACTACACGCAAATACACAAAAAAAAAACGCAATTAAATAATCGGTTCTCTTTATTCTGTTAGTTCTACTTCATTAGAACTACATAATTTGTAAAATTTTTGTTAAGAGAATTAAAAACTGAAAAAAGTTACACTCGCTTTGTATGTTAATTTTAATATATAAGTCCTCATGAAAGTAGTATTTAAATCTATGTATGACTTTCACACGCATCTAAATCAATTCACTTCAACTTCAAAATTTTAAAGCGCATTTAACTAAACTAGTTATTTAGGCCAAAAATTAATTACCAGGACATTATTTAAAATTCATTTAGTATTGGTTTTAATTTCAAATTCACAACGCGACGGCCGGTCGGTCAGTCAGTGAAAGCGGATGTAACAATTTGCATACCAAATTTAAATATAAATCATTTTCCGTTTCCGGCTATATCAAACGCACAAATTAAATTTATTGCAATTAAAATTCAATTAAATGGTTTAAGAAGTAGCCACAATTAGTAGGCAAACAACAACAACAATTACAACAACAGCTGAAACACCCACTACATCAACAACTGAATTTTATTGAAAATTAAAATTTTATATGAAATATTGTAACAAGTATCTGATTACAAAACCAAAATTGCGTTAAGGCCCAAAGTAAAAATGAAGTACACAATAATTTTTGTTGTATATTATACAAAATAAATGAAATGTTGTTAAAATTTCGTGTATTCAATTTTAGCAAAATTTATGCATAATTAAATCCAAATTTATACCTTAATGTGGTTAACGAAAAATAAGGATACGAACCTAACCACCTACTCTAACACTGACAATATAATGTGCACTCATAAATCCCACTCATAATACCCACACCATTATATCCTTTGGGTGTTTTCGCTGCAACCAAAACCGGAAGTTGATGGACAACACTTGTTTTGTATTCCAATGGGTTGATGTCATAAAATTATTTTATTCTTCACTTTAATATTTCAAAAATTTGCTGAATTTTGTGTTAATTTTATTGAAATTACCCGTGATTGTGTTAGCCACGATATAGTGGTCTAAATGCATATGCTTTTGATCAAACTGGTTTTTAAATTGTTTGTAATTTATTTCTTATAAATTTTTGATATAAATAATTTCTTAAAGGTAATGCTTTTAAGTGTAACTTATGCCCATAACTAAACAAGAATGAGCATTGAAACCAAAAAGACAAATAATTGACTGCTGGCCAAAAGTACGAGATACAAGTTAAGCTACAAGATAATGCACAAAATCTGCAGAGTGGGTCATGTTAAATCATAAGTTAATCCACCAATTTTCAATTAAGAATTAAACAGATTCCAAGCGCAATTTGTACATAAGGTGTGGAGTTAAAATAACTAGTGACGTCACTTCCATTAATAAATTTGTCAATTTATTTTATACTACGTAGATAATATTGGCATCGTCAAAGCTTTAAAAGATTTAAGAAGATGAAACAAGTTGCCATGACGATTGACGTAGATAAAGCGAACAAGTAGCATGTTTAGATTCAGCGTTCCTAAACCCGTGAAAGTTACATAAGCTACATAGTACGAGTAAATGAAAATTAATTTTCAATTTCACAACACCTTTCGTGAAAATTATAACTTTTTTTGAAAAGAATTTTTTTTTTTTCTTGAAACAAATGTTTTCTTAAGGACTCTGAGACACTTGAACAGTCTGTTACCTCTTTGATTAAGATTCATTCATTCATCATTGATTAAGATTCCTTTTTAATTTTTTTAATGTTTGATTATGATATATACATACATATTTATTATATGTAGGCAGGCTAAGAATTCTGCATTTTTGCATTATATAAAGATGCAGAAAGTGCAGAAAAGATTCATCTGAAGCTGTATATAGATTTTCGAATTCTAAACGTTTCCAAATAAAGTTTTTCAATAACACGAAGCCCTAGATATACGAATACTAAACATAAATGAGTGAAATGAACACGATAATGAAACCTGGATAACTGGGATCTCCAAGGGACCAAAATTTTTGTCTCAATTAAAGAGGTTTCCCATTTCCCAAATAACCATACTCAGAGCAATAAAACGCGCATATTCAAATTCAAAATAACAAATTATACGCACATTTCTCACTTATAGAGGTTATTTCTAAACGGTCACAGTCATAGAAGGAAAAGCCCAAGTTATAGAGGCAAAAACGCACAAAAACTTCAAAAATCAAATCCCAGATATAGAGGTTTAATAATCCCAGTAGAGGAGTAGAGGTATTTTGATGGGACCTTGAAGTGAGTCTCACTAGTAGAGGTTTCCACTTATCCAGGTGTCGCTTAACCAGGTTTCACTGTATATAAATAAATTAAATAAATTAGAAATGTAAAGGAAAAACAAATTGGCGATATTTAAGGCAATTAATGAAAATAAAATATATAAAATTCAAGCACGAGTAGTAGAGAGAGAGAGAGACAAGCACATTGGAGTGTTCTACTTAAAAGCGTTGATAGACATTTATACCACTAAATTGCGTGCATAATCCCCTAACAGATGTTGACGGCTGATGTTGTTGTTGGCGTTATTATTGTAGTGTGAAATAAGTGCGAGATAAAATCGCGATTAGTAGCAGCATTTGTAAGTGACATATAAATGAGACAAGTGTCATAAATACACAACAACAACAAACGGAGCAGCAAACTGAAAGACAATGAAAAGTGCTTAACTTTTATATACCAGCGGGAAATGGATTGCTCCATTATGAATTCTTCATCGTTTTTGTTTTACAGCAAATCTTCATCTTCCTCTTTGATTCGTCTGCATACATTTTTTTACATTTCATTTTATTGGAAAAGATTAAAAGTTTGTGT
Organism: Meiosimyza platycephala; assembly: GCA_963662105.1. Lineage (NCBI taxonomy): Eukaryota > Metazoa > Arthropoda > Insecta > Diptera > Lauxaniidae > Meiosimyza > Meiosimyza platycephala. Next base: position 24,805,416 of record OY759208.1, read on the forward strand.
CTTTTCTTTAATTCATATTTATACAGCTCATAAATACTCAAGTGAATTGAGCAGTGTCTGAGATTGTGGCTTTAAAAGCGAAAGGACCCGAATTTTAGTCCGGCTTCAATATTTTTTTTTTTGTATTTTTTTTCATAAATTTTATTGTTCTCATAAAAAAAATAATTTCTAACGTGAAATTTATCTGGGACAGAATACGTGCCATTTGCAAAAATAAAATTACCATCATGATTTTTTTTGAAATTCCAAAAGTAACCATTTTTTACTTTCGTTGTTTAAATACAGTTTTTGCAATATTAAGCTTTGGCAACTTTATGTACAACAGCTGGTTGGAATCAAACATTTGCATATTAAAGAGGATGAATTGAACTTTCATTAATCGTTTGGAAATTTTCAAAATATTAATAATTTTTTGATATTTTTTTTTATTTTTTGTAAAGAAACAATTTTTTTTTTATATTGGTCTATTCAGAGCATCGTGTGCTTCATTCATGCTCTCATTTTGGATCACTCCAGCATTTTCCCATTGGGTAAACACTTACTCATTCACATTTACATACACAGAGAAAACGATACAATTTGTCTGAAATATCGATGACAGAGTTGCCATCATTTTGATTTTGATGTGATAAGTGCAAGTGTAGATTTATTTCATAGCGCATTAAAGCTGTCAACAACTTAAGTGATTACAACATGGAATAGTTGACATTTTATGCTTGAATTTACTGAAAGGAAAACGTTCAGTTATATTGCCGATTAATGAAGATATGTTTTTGTTGAATCACAAAGGTTCTATTATATCAACCAACAGTGGCAATACTAACATCGGAATAGGAATAAGTTTAGATTTAGAATTACTTAATTACTGAGGTCTCAGATGGCTTTTAGAGTCAGCTAGACTCAACTCAAGAGGTGATGCTGATCAAGAGTATATACGTTGTGCTATATTTGTCAAGAACTCTTCTATGCGTTCCAAACAAAAGGACAAAATGAAAGGCGTATTCATATATGACAGCGTAAGGCATTCTGCCTACGGCAGAACTCAAGCAGAGGCTGCGCGTATGTATATATGTACTCGTTTAAAAAAAAAATGAACAACAAATAAAACAACCTGGCTGCCATGAACAGTCAAAATATAACCGACTCTATTAAGAAAATCTTTAGTTACTAAAAACTGTTTCTTATTTTCTTATATTTTGTTTTAAACAGTGGGGAAAGCTATGGGATTATCAACGACTTTTGCAATATTTTAAATAATTAGCATTAGTAAGTTTGTCCGTGACGCATCACACGTAACTATAAGTACATTCATATTTTCATACAGAATGATAAAATAAATTTATCAAAATAACAAAAAAAAAAAACTTTCTAAAATTTTCAATTTACGCTTTTATTTTTTTTTTTTAAATTTTTGCGACTTAAGAAAACCATAATATACTATAATGACGCAATTTGTATTTAAGTTCAATAGTAACTTTTTTTCTTCAAATTAAAATGTTTACTTGCTATTTTGCTACTTCAAGGCTTTTGCCAATTTCCTGGCAACATTTGGCTTGGCAGCACAAGCAAAATTTTGCAGCGAAAGAAAAAAAATCATCACAAAGGAGTCAAGAATTTTACATATAAAGTGACAAAAATTATTGATCTATTTTAACCAGCGAAGTGTAAGGTTAATGCAAAATCAGAAGCTGTGACGAAATGTCAATGTCGTCTGGCACAAGTTTGCCAGTTTAGCATGAAAATAAAAACAGGAATTTTTATTCTTTTTTTTTTTTTTATTTTGGTAGAAGAATAAAGAAAAAAGAATATCGAACGAAACAAGTGTTTTTATATACAAAAAGAATGATGAAAAATGATACGATTACGTTAACGATGTTCGTCATTATCAGCAAAAAAAATAAGTTGATTGGCGTAAAGCAGCATACTATCAATACAAATGACAAGGTTAGGGCAAGAAACATAAAAATTATCATTAATTTGGCTAAGCATTCGCTATAATTTTTATATTTAAGAATAATTTGGCGACATTTTGAGAATATAATAAACATTTTTCTGTTAAAAAAATTCAAATATATAAAAATGTTCAATTCAAATTGATTCGCTTGATGACTTAATTCACATTGGAAAATTTTTCTCTGCTTTGCATACACGTAATTTTTCATGTATGTACACAAAATAAAATGCGTTCCAAAAATTTCTTTCTAAAAATAGCAAAGTAATTAAAAATAAGAAAATGTATTTACGAAATCAATCTAATAAAAATGAATACTGACAAAAATGTGTTAAATATTTTGGGATTTGCCAAAGGAAATAAATTAATAAACAATTTTCTTTGAAAAAAAAAAACAGATAAAAACAAATTATTATATTCTCCTGCCTTAACGAAATATTGAAAAAAAAAAGCACATGAGATTTCTTGCTTTAAAAGTTATAATGATAAAGTATCTATAAAGCTCATTTTTCTCTCAATATTTTATTTTTCCCTGGAAATTTGTATGAGATCAGCATTTTGTTTTTTTTCTTTTTTTTTTGCTATTAATTTATTTCATAGAAAGCAACAACAACAAACTGTAGAAGTGTAATCGGCCAACATAACAATAAATCAATCCAAACGTTTGTATTATTAGAAATCATTTAAATAAATATGCAGTGTAAGCAGCACCTGATTTAAAGAGCATTTAGAGTAGATTGTTAATAGCATGCTGAAGGAGATTAACAGCGGAATAAAATAGAGTATGTCAGTTTTACTAGAAAGATCCAGTCGATCATATTAGATTTTCAGCACAGAAATTCAGTATTTTCGAAGGAAAAGATATTATGTCCAAAAAATAAACTGCACCAAACTGATATATCGCTTTGAAAGCTTTTTCGGGTTTTATATAATTCATTTAGTTTGATCTCTGTACATACACTCTAAAAAAGCTATGCGATTTTAAACACAAACTATTGTATCTCAAACTCTTCACAGTTTACTAGTAAACCATACGATATTGTGTAGAATTTAAAGAATTAGCAAAATTTTAACACACTTATGAGTTAATTTATTTCACATTGGATATTATTTTGAAATATTTCACACAATTTTTTTTTTGTGATGATGTTACATCCACAATTTTTGATTTAGATATAAAAATAGTATTTATATATTCTTCAAATAATTTTATTAATTCCGTGGCCGCTTTGGACGCGGTCAGGCCGTTGATCATCGCAGGCTTTGTCGGAATTGAAAAAATTTCGGTTAATGGAGGATTTTTGTTATATGTACTTAAGTTTTTTTATTTAATAAGCAAAAAAAGTCAATAAATTTTCTACTAACAAATTTTATGACTAAAGAAAAAGTTTTTTTTTCAACGATTTCAACTTGGTAACCCATCAGACTTATTTCGTTCGATTTAATTTTTCTTAATATAATCAGAGCTGCATAATTCTATTTTGTTTCAACTTTAGTCTCCTACTTCGCTATCATATTAATTTCCACAGGTTATGTTACATATCGTTTTGAACGATGTTTCTTGTTCTATGGAATCCACCTAAGTAGCTTTATCTGTGCTGTTTTCTCAGGAAATTATCAGTATCCAGATCAAAATGTTGGGTTTTTATCATGAAAATTCTGCTTCAACTACGTGTTAACATTCTCTGTTAATGTTCTGTTCCGTCATGTGGTTTGTATCTCAGCTAAGAACGCATTCTCATTTAACTTCGCAATCTTCGCAAAATGTACACTAAAAACTAACATGATTATCAGCTATATGTAGGGTATACAACAAAAAACCGTGTCGTAAAACTGAGAAACATTAAATGGCAATATAATTAAAAATTTGAGAAATATATATGTATTGAAGTAGAAAACAAAGAAAGCATTAAAAACTCAGAATAACAAAAAAAACGCACAGAGATGAATATTTCAATAAATGGCTAACGAATCGTATGCCAATGTTTTCCTCCATTCATAATATTATATTGATAATAAGTTAAAAAATTACACATTTATGCCTATGCAGGCGGTTAAGTTACTTTAAAAATAATTAAATCATGACAAATGAATTATCACTTGATTTCAAAACTTGAAGTATTGTATTAACTTAGCAAAAATTATGTTTTGTTGAAGTTGTATAAACGGGTTTTTTTCGAAATAGTAGATAAAAAAACCCCAAGTCAGTATACATATGTACGTAAACTAAAAATAAAATGTTACAGTATTATCAACTACAATTTTTGCTAATTCTTTTCATTAAACATGAATTCAAATGCTGCCACTGAAATTCAGCTTAAGCTCGTGCGTGTAATTATTTTTATAAAATTGAGGATGGTACGGTTTTGATAAGGCCAACATTTTTAAATATACATACAATTAAAACTAGAACATATTAATATTATTTCTAAATTGTAATACATATACATATGCTTATATTCTAATTTGCTTCATTCAAGTTTGATATTTTCTTATCGTAAATATTTTACTAAGCTGTGATAACCCCAACTAAATGAAGGTCAAAATTCTCGATTTTATATATTTTATTTACGCCATAATTTTAAAATTGAAGCAAATAATAAATTTTGCGCTAAAATTTGAGAAATATAATTTTACATACGACGTTAATTAAATATTAAAAAAGTTTTAAAATTAAAAGTTGTCAATAAGCAGTGAACAAAAGCTGAGGCGCATTTGGGGTGGACCATTATAACAACAATCGATATGTTCAGTGAAAACGCCCGAAAGCCCTTGAGCCGAAGTTTTGACCCCTATAGCTAAAATATCATGCCAACAGACGGAAAGGTAGCGTTATACTTGGCTTATTCAATTTATTGGGCTCAGTGGTAAGAGTGTTGCTCTCTTACACTGACATCCATTGGTTCAAGGCGTAAAACTGTCAACATCAACTTAAAATGCCTTATGCGAAAAAAAAATTTATTTTTTTTTAGAAATAAATCTCTTTAAAGAAAAATCTGATCTGAAAATTTGATATTATCATACATATACTGAAGATTCAATCTTAAGAATGCTATTTTTAGTGGAATTTTCTATATTTTTTACTTTTTTGTAGGCTAGTCGATCAAATTTCTATGTTCGTTTAAGAAAAATTCACGAAACCATTTTATATTACTATTCGGAAGACGCATCATCCTTATTCATTTATTATTTTTCACAACCAAAAATTTCCTTAAATGCTTGATGTTGAATATGGAGCATGTACACATGTATGTACATTAACCTCGACATACATAAGTTTTGCAAATTTCAATTAGGAAGACTAAAATTAAATCGTAGCCAAATAACCTAATCTACACAGAGCAACAAGATAACTCCAAATGAATTTATAATGAAAACAGAACCGTGGTAAGGATAATAAGGTCAAAACAAAAATGCACGAGCATACATATATTCAAATATAGAAATACTTTCAAACGCACATCCCAACGCGAAAATGTAGGAGCGTTCCAAGTTGAGTGCTGAACACAAATGCCTATTCGACAGCTAATGTAGTTCCAAGCCTTTCTTCTAACTATACGCATTAAACAGTTCACATTCTTAATTAATTTCGAACTCTGAACGGACTTCTTACACGGATCGGTTCCGTTTTATTTAAAAAAAAAAAGAGTCCATCTCGAAACCGTTTTATTTATTGTAAAAAAAACGATTCCGTCTCGAATCCTTTTTATTAAAAAAAAAAACAAGTCCGTCTTGAATCCGTCTTATTAAAAAAACATGAATCCGTTACGGATCCGTATATGAAGTCCGTTCCGAGTTTGAGATGGATCCGCATCCGTTTTTGAGCACATTGGGGAGCGATGTTAAAATTTATATGCAGCTTTGATTGGAAAATTCCCAGCAAACATTTAGAAGCTTTTAAAGCTAACCTCGAACAGTTTCACAAACTATCGCTCAGCATCGTATCGGCAATTGATATATGCCGCTTCTGCGATTAAAAATGTTTGCTAGATAGCCATCCATTTCCCCGTTGGGATATGCTAATAAGCAAATACAAAGATACAGCAGACATTAAAACAAACAAAAAGTGCATACAAGTAAAGAGCAAACAACGTTTATGCGGCATAAATCTTAATGAGTGTAAGCTGCTGCAAAAAAAAAAGGAAAACAAAGGAACTAAACTGACGAACAGAAGCGGAATAGAAACTGGCAGTAGCAACATTGGTAACAACAAAATCTTTAAAGTACATTATGTGTGCAAAATTCGCGAGCAAAGACTTTGTATGCGTTTACACTCTTATATATGTGTGTGTGTGTGTGTGTGTGTGTGTGTGTGTGTGTATGTATGTGCGCGCATATAGAAGCTGCATAAGATGCACAAAGATGAAATTACAAGAAAACAAAGGGATGGCAACAATGCCAGTCAACCACAAGCAACCAAGCGACAACGAAACAACAAAACAACGAAAAATTATATCAAAAATGGCAAACGAAGCCAAGCGCAACAGCACTGACAAAAATCAAAGAACAAAAAGAAAATATGGAATAAAGAAATGGGCAGATTGTAGCCAACTTATTGTTTTGAAAGCAAAAATGCAGCTTAATAAAAAGCTTGAAGGACATGCAGTACCAGTAACTTGTGAGATAGTGTTAGATAACGCACACATATCATATGTACTTATTAGGGTGTTCTATTTACATAATGTACTGAAAAACAACTTAAAATTTTTAAAAAAGATAAAATAGTTTGTAAAAGAATTTATCATTTATGTTTATTGAGATTGCAATGAGTTTGCTGTTCAATTCAATTCAAAGAGACAAGGCAAACAGTTAAGGCTTGTGTTGATGTCCATCAGAATGTAATTTATGAAGTAAGCAAAAAAATAGTTTTTATTTTGTGACACCCTAACATACTAGCGCTACATTCATGGCAAGCCATAAAAAAAAACCTGACTCGCATCAAAATTAAGGAAACTGCAGCCTGAAGCAACTAACAAACAACTGCAGTAAGTATAAACTTGTATTGTGTTTTGGTAACAATTTCAAGGACATTTGACAGAAGGGCAGATAATGAAAATAAAACATTGCATTTTATGTTCAAAACAACAACTATGAACATACAATTCCGCTATATTTAAACAAAGTAAGCGAATGAGACCGAAATTAAAAAAAAAATTGATATTATGACCGCCAGTTTGCAAAAAAAAAAATGATTTTTAATCAAGGGTCTAAAAGAGTACTTAATATGTAACCGAAACATCGAGTTATTGAGAGTTCGGTTATTGAAATTTAAGAATAATACTACGGCAGTCAGCTATAAATAACTTTTGGAGTCTGTGTCGATATTCTGCAAAAATATGTACATATGAATGTGTACCATGAAAGACATAGAATTGCTGTAGGCTAAAATGACATATTTTTTAGTTTCTTATTAATAGTCCAGGAGGTTATGTCACAAAAAATTTACTCAATGTAAGAGAACAAAGTTGTAGTGTGGGAAGAAGAATGCCGTTTGATCAAAACTATTTGACTAAGAATTGAAAGACGGGCAATATCAAAACGTCGACTATTCGTTTTATTTCATATATACATATATATATTTTTTTTGATCAAAATAAACTTTATTATAGCCCTAAATATAGCAAAAAAAAAAGCTAGGCTTATCTGATTTTATTTTATTTTTTGATGGATAAAAAGTCAACATATGAAAATGAAAACCACAATACAAACAAACGCAGTGTGGGCTTAACACAAAAAATGTAGAACATACGCGTGTACATAAAAAAGAAATATTATTAAAACTATAAAAAAAGAAAAAAAAAGTCACATTCTCATGCATACAAGTTAAAATTGTAGCAGCATCCATCCAACTCAAAAGGAAACACAAAAGAAAATATTACAAAAAAAAAAGTCGAAAACTACAACTGGCCACACATGACAAACAACTCAACTACTGCTGTATTACAGTAGCAACAACAATAAAAACCCAGTCAACATTTGAGAAATTTTTGAAACTTACACACAATAAATTTGTAAGTCTTCTAGAAGAGTTAGGGGACGTCCATTAATTACGTGAGGTGTTTTTTTGATAATTCAGACCCCCCCCCCCCTCCCCTTGGTGAGATTTGGTGAGAACTGGCGGGACCCCTCCCGTGAGATTTAAATATTAATTTTTAATGTAAATTCTATGCATTAAAAAGTTGACGTGAGGTTTTCCTTGACCCCCTTCCCCCCCTTGGTGAGATTTGATGAGATTTTGCCGGACCCTTCCCCAACTATTTTAGCTCACGTAATTAATGGATGTCCCCTTAACTCTCGAGTTTTATTTCTTATTTGCATATTTCCAGGCATTTCTTTAATTTCCTATGTTTCAAGAGGTTATGGTAAAATGAAAGTCATAATGTCAGTTTTTCAGGTTGGTCCTCTGTTCTCATGTTGTGTTAAGGCATTTTCAATTATAATTAAAAAGTCACATAAGTAAAAACAAATCACTTTTAGATAGATATTCACGTATTTTCGTGAATAAAATAAAACAATAAATCCGAGCACAATTTCACCTTTGACAATTATCGTTTGAAAATGTTGACTATAGCCCGACCGCTTAACATGAACAAACTATCGCGATCAAAAAACTATTTCTTCATCAATATAACTCTACTGCAATTAAAAATGTTTACTGGGAATTTTCACATTTATAAAAATAGATAGCATAGCTTTCAGTGGCAACTAAGAAATCGGTATATTAGACAGAATAACAAAAAAATCGCAGGACACCAGAGTCAGTGTTTTATGAGCGTGAATCCATAAATGGTTTCAAAAGCGATATGCATCCAAGTAGTGAGCAAATGACAACAGCAACAACAAAAAAATCTAAATAATAAACAATTGAATTAATGCTGTATGGAAGTCATGTGTATAAAGCCATTGAAATAAGATTTGTTCATTGTGTGGTTTAATAAATCAACAAATATTTTAGATCGCATAGTTTTGATTAATATACCCACATACTTGGCTTTGTAGGAAAAATAATAATAAATACCATATGTATAGCAGTTGCTGAATTCATCAGAAAACATTTTTCTTTATTTAATATAAAGATGTTTTAACTTATTTAAAAATCTAGCAACACTAATAAAGAGCAATTACTCAAAGAAGCTATGTTATTTATTTTATTAAAAATTTGTGTTTTGCAAATGTATATAAAAATTGCACAATTTTTAACAAATTCTATTTGAATTTATTCTTTTGCACTTCATATTTTGTGTAATATCAAATACGCAAAATCACAATTGCATTATTAACTGATTAAAAGTAATTGGAAATATGTACATATTTTGGTTTTTCACTCCTCAATTATTTAAGATTGCAAAGTTTTGCTCTTTACGATGATAATTTATAAGCAACAATAAACATAGCATCAAGCAGATAATCATAAAACATTATTTAGATTTCATTAAAAAAAAATCAGTAAACATGAAATCTGGAACCTTCCAAAACACATAAAATGATTAAAGATTTTTATGTCAAGCAGTACATTTGAAATGCATAAGGAAGATTTCTGTAACGTTCCGTTTGCAATATTTCAAATGAAACATTTCTGTTACGTTACGTATTGTTTCTGAAACTTTCTGAAACGTTACATGCCGAGTGGGTAGAAGACATTCGTATTAGTTCGTATTATAATTTGTATGTATTTAAAAATCATAAGGTAAATCTCACCAGAGGGGAAGGAGGGGTCTCGTCTGATCTCACCAAATCTCACCAAGGGGAGTGGCAGTCCGAATTACCATAAAAACGCCTCACGTAATTACGTCCCCTTATATTCAAATTCTTTGCATCTCCCAAAAATTGAACTTCTTTGCCTGAAACATACATAGGTAAATCGGCATAGAAACGTGATATTTTCGAAAATTTTGTCCGTAGAAAAAGACACATTCACATTCTTTCCTTTTTTTTTTTTTTGATTCGAACTACTTTTTCAAAATTTCAAATACTTATAGGGGAAGGTGGGGTAAAGAGTTATGCTAAACGAAGTTTTCACAAAAAAAGAAAATTTTTTTCGCACAATTGAACATGTAAGTTATTTGTTCGATCTAATTTATTTAGGTAATTAGGCGCATTATTTTCTCAACAGAAGATGTTTATTATTACGATACAAAAAAAAAGTACGTTTATTCCGCTTTGCCTTAAAAACCCATACATAACTTGTACACTTTCTGGAGTACAATTTGGCCGAATATAAACGAACTTCAGAATATCAAATTTTTGTCGTTTACCGCTCCACATGAAATATCCGATAGTCTAGTTAACTTTAGAACAGTTAAATTGCATATGTACATTAATGACTTAATTTCGAATAATAATAAGACTTACCAAAATTTTTGGACTGTTTCGCCTGGATTCAAGCAGGATATTAGTAGTTCCCAAAATTTATATTATTTTAAATATAATTTACTCAACTTTACTGTTAATGAGTAAAAGAGGACAACTTTTTTATTGTTATACTAAATATTAAAAAACAAATTATAAAATTTTTTACTTTTTTAATCTTTGGAAATTTTTAAAATTGAAAAAAAAAATTAACCGGAAATTCTCAGGTAAGGACCAAGAAGCAAAAAATTCAAAACCGTCGGCAACATTCACGTTATACAACAAATTCCAAGTTTATGCGCCGGAAGACAAAAACAAACTGAATTTTTCGAGAATACAAATAAAACAATACAGATAATAAGCCAACTAATTCAGTGAACTAAAGAGAAGCTCAAAAACAAAAACAAAAAAAAAAGACACGAGCACAATTTACACTTTTAAGTACAAAAATAATAACAAAAATAAAAAGATTTAAACAATAAAAATATCAAGAAAGTTAAAAAGATTTGAATTGTAAAATGTAGAAAGAGCGCGCCAACACGGTAGCACGGTATTCGCAATGAAAAGAGTATACAAAATTGCCGTTAATTGAACTTTAGTTGAAAGAGCGGCTTTGTATCGAAGCTTTTAAAAATTAAATTTATTTAAACTGAAACTTTTTTGTGTTCTTCGTTTATTTTTAAAATGACGTCGTTTTCACATTCAAGTTGTTTTTTTTTTTGTTAATTTTCAAATTCTAGCAATAGCTATTGCATTGCACTGACGTTGTGTTCATTAAACAATTTTTTTTTTATTTTTATTTAAAATTTATTTATTCCGTCACCTTGTAACACATTAACTCTACCACGTCTTTTTGCGAAAGTACGTAAGTACTTGTCGTATTGTAAAATTTCAATTCCAACAAAATCAACACTCACACGTAACAAAACCCAGCAAGTGTTAACTTCCGCGTTTGGTTCCTTTCAATTTGGATGCGCGATTCGTACTGACGAACTATTCACATCAGCCAATCTGCCAAACATCCAGTACTTGTGTGTGAGTGCAATGGCATGCGCTATTGTGAATAGGCAATGTGGAGTAGAGCATTGGAGCAACGCTGAGAGTGAAGCTCATCTGTGAGGGGTCTTTTCGTTGTAGTCGTGAGTTTGCTTTTGCGTTGTTTTGGCTCCAACCTTAATCATTTTGTATTTGTTAGTTATGTTATGCTCTCACTTGTTTTTGTTATTGCTTTTATTGTTGCTGTTTTTGCAATTGATGTTATTGTTGTTTCAACAATTTCAAGTTCAACATGTGCGGCCCGCCGCATGTTCGAAAACAAACAAAAAAAAAACTTTATTTATATATTTTGTTATGCTCTCCTCTCTGTTGTTTCTTTGGAGTGTGTTTGTTAACACAGGCCATGTTATATTGCTGTCGTTGTTATCTATTAGCAAGGCCTGGCATACATACATATATTCAAATCTATGTCGGAAAGGTCGCTAGCTAGAACGATTGTTGGCTAATTTAAGAAGTTGACTCAAAAGCTAACTAAATGATGAAGTAGCCTCTTCCTTGCAAGTCCGGGGCTCTGATGGCTGAGCGTAGTTGTTCTAAGCCTTACTTCAAGGCAGATGACATTTTTTTATCCAGACTGAGCCGAAAAATTGTTTGATTGATTGACTTTTCCTGGAACTTTTTCGATAACATTTGGCTATAGTCTATACTGCTGTCAGAAGCGAATTAGGCGTATCTCAAAAAAACTCGCTTCGAGATAATTGAGGTTTTGTTTATGTCAATTTGCTAAAATACATGTAAAATTGAGATAGAGGAAATTCTCTTAGGAGATTTTTTATATGTTTGAACTAAAATATCTTTATTCATTAGACGCGTAATTTCTTAAGCTGTCCGACGCTATAAGAATCTCGAATATCAATTTTTTTTTTAGATACGCCTATTTCGCTTCTGACGGCAGAGTAGCAGGTACACGAAAGAAGAATTTTGGTGCGATTTGAGCTCATAATATTAATATTTACTGGTGGCTCATCGACCTCTTTTGTTTTCCATGCGATTTGTATGGGAAGAAATTGTTTACAATTCGCCGCGACCTAATAACATCATCAAGAACTTCACCATAATTTCTTTAACTATACTTAAAAAGTTCAGTAACATTTTTTGTTAAATATAAAAAAGGAAATCGTTATATTTGAGGAATACATATATAATTAGTGGTTGAAAAAAAAAAAAATAAAAAATTTGACAATCAACTTCCATCAGCAGAGTTATCAACGTGGAACCCAGATTACAATTCGGACATATGAGTTTGCACATAAACAAATATTGCGCATATCCATGACCGACTTGCACTGATTCCAAAAATGACAAAAATTGCAGTCAAAAAGGAAATATTACTAAAGAATAAGCAGACAGACAAAAGAGACAGATACAATTTTACAAGAGTTTTCTTGCGTTATTGGTTGTAAGAAGCCTTAAGCTTTCACAAAGAAAGAAAAAAAATAATCTAAGGCCGTATTTACCAAGCAATAAAATTTCAGTATGAGCATCGGTCAAACAAATGCAAGGAAAATGTGTTGAAGTTATTTTTGTAAGGAGAATAAGTGTCACAAAGAAGGATATCTACGATTCCATGTGAAATAAAAATGAAACTACATAAGTCTTTTTATTCACCTCTCTGTCAAGTTACTCTATGATAGTCTATCCGTCTGACCAAATAAAAGAACAAAACTATTTAAGCTTTAAAGTCAACATTATGCACAAAATTTGCCAATAAATTGCTAAAAGTCTTGCAAACGATATTTGGGTAATAACATGTAGTGGATTAGGGTGAACCTTATCTAGGACACTTAAAACTGTAGTCCTAAGTCAGGCTGTAACAAATAATATCCTTGTTGTGAGTGCATTCTAAGTTTATAACTCTATTCCTTAGGACCTGTCTTAGAGATAAGCAATAATTGCAATTACCCCGAATGGAACTTGTATCTTACAGAGGCGAAATTTCATAAAATTTTTGTTTTTCATTTTAAGAAATTTTCAACAATAGCTTAAATTATCAATATATCAATTGAAATGCGCTCAATTTCAATCAGATTAATTAAATCTTTGTAAGAATTTACGCGCAGTTAAAACGAGCACCATCCTATAAATGCTATAATTTTTTCTTGAAGAAATCATCCATTTCTGGTTGCAAAAGAGATTAAAAACAAATTTTTCAAGGAGACGATTTGAATTCAGTTTTAAAGAATAAATTAAGACCAAAAATATTTAAAAAAAACTTATGTACCCAAGACAAATGCTTGAGGGCTGCAAAAACTGGATTAGATTAGATCTGAAGACAATATAAAGTTCGTTTTCGAAAGCAACGGACAAAAATAACCTTCAATTAAAATATCTCTAGATTCTTGGAAGTTATAAAAAAAAAAAAAAAAAAGATTCTTGTAATATAAGTAAGTGAATGTCAGAAACTAGAGCTGATTGAGCAAAATGAAGTTCGATGTGTTCCGTTTTTGTAGCAAACTTTCACAGCGTCAAATTATTAATAGATGTTTTTTTAGGCTTATCGTTTTCAAGATATTTGCAAAAAAGAATTTTTTTTATGACTTCTAGATATATCGCTGACCTTGTGGTGCTCATATCCAACATTTTATTAAGATCCTTGTCAAAATACAAACGCTGAAAGCTTTCTAATTCTAGGCACTTTGTATTTTCAATCAGCTTTTGCAATTCCATTGTAACACGAATTGATGACTGAGTGGATTCCTCTACTCAGATCAAAATTTTAAATTGAAAGTTTAAAATGTTTAAGTAGAGTTGACGTTTTCATTGCCATTGCAAGAGTATTCCTTCACACCAAGAGTTTGGTATTGCAATTTTTGTTGCTGGAATAACATTGGCTATAAAACTTGAACCTGAACCGAATTTTTTATTGGGTTTGGGTTCGGGTTCGGGTTCACATAATGTAACAAAAATCATTGAACCAGACCGGGTTCACGGTTCGGGTTCGGTTCGGGTTCGAAGCCCTGCTTCAAAGGAATTCGCTCAAGAAAAGCATGCTTCTAACTTCAAAATTATCGTAAAAGAATAAATTTTGGAGAAAATATTTAAGAAAACTAAACTTGACGAACGTTGGCTTTCAATCGAAATGTTATCCCAACTCCAAACCACTAGATGAACGACTTTCACATCGTAATCACACGTAATATTCAAGCGAATATTATTTACGATCAAAAAGTTTTTGCTTTCAATTATCAATTTTTACAAAACAATTTCAAATTTTAGAAAAAACAAAATAACAACAAAAATCGAACGAAGTCTTCTTGTCTAGTCAATTCAAAACGAATAAATTTTCATTGAATTTTTCTTTTAATTTTTTCATTTTCGGAAAATCAGGCTCACAAAAATGAATGAGAGCCTTAGTGCATGGGAGAAATTTGTATTACTGATATGGAAAAATTTTCGTGCATATTGGAATCATCCCACCTACTTTTTGCTGGCCATAGCATTACCAACGATTTTTACAATTCCTCTAGTCTTTATGAGATTTCATATTGAAACTATCACCGTCAGTGAGACAGACTATGAGGCAATCAATTTAGAGTCCGCTTGGACGTAAGTTCTCAAATTTCTCAATGATATTAACAGAAAAACAAATAAATACATAATTCTCTTTAATGCATTGCCTCAAGTGAAACCAAGGAGAGGATTGAAAATGACAAGAAGACGTTAAGTAAAACACATCCGTAAGTTAAAGAAAATAAATCCTATCTCTTCTCTATATCTGACGGCAAAACTATTTGTCAAACCGTTGCATGTGGATGGGCTAGGGGCGCGTGCGACAACACGTCATTTGCATACATTTTTTTCTATTTTTTCTCTTCTTTTTTCAGAAATTTTGAAAACAGCCGGTTTTTACCTAACATTTCTTTGGCATATGCTCCTGATGTAGCTAAAGATGATGATGAATTCAATAATCTTTTAACTAAAATAAAAAATAGGTTAAGGATTGAATATGATATACAAAGTTGTAAAAACGAAGGTGAGCTAGAGAAAAAGGTGCGCGAAGGACTTTATTTTGCTGGTATCGTTTTTGTGCGATTTGATGTTAATCTTACTGACGATTCAAGTGATATCACATACAGACTAATATTTCCAAGTGAATTGCGTTACTACGATGATACTTTTATTGGTTCGGGCTGGTCAACAAATGTGCAGTATGACCGTGTTGCAGGTGCTGAACACCGTAATCCCTCCGATAACACTGGCGGCTATGTTGGTTACGTACGTGAGGGTTTTCTTATGTTGCAAAACGCTATCTCGCTTTCATTTATCGAGGTGGTTACGAGATCTACGAATTTACCAGAAATTTCCATTCAACGCTTTCAACATAAACTAGATACATACGATCCGATGATTGAACGTATGGAAGTTTATCTTGCATTTGTAGTACTGACTGGATTCTTATATCCCTGCATGTTTATTACTTGGGTAAGTGCAATGGATTGATTCTTGATATATGTACATATGCATAGCACAGTATTTAATGTTGGAAGTAAACTTAATGGTTAGTGTATTCATATAGTGAAATTAATGTATTTGAATTAGAATTAGATGGATTCTTCAATAATGATTTTTTTGAGCATTGCTTATATTGTAGTAGATATTACCCTATGGCAATTTATTTGTTAAAATCAGTGCATTAGTTTAGAAGCTATGGATTAACTAGTGGCTGCTAGGAACTGACAATTTCGTGTAATTCATAGAAACTTCTTTGAATAAATTGAAAAACCAGATTTTTTGGCAAAAAATATATTAAAATGAAAGCGAACCAATCCACTTAGCATTTTTCTAACAATTTTACAGTCACAACCACGCCTACTCAACACAAAACACGCTACTAAGACTAAATTCAAAATGACTTAATCACGAAAAACAGTTTTTGCCGTTGAGTCAGTAGATTTGGAGGAATTGATTGTTGGGTTCTGAGCACCGTGAAAACACCGCAAAACTTTAAATTATTTTATGCTTGCTTGTATATACATACTTACATATACATATACATACATACATAGCTGCATAAGTCAAAAAATTGCAAGTCATTCAAAAAATGTTTTAAATAAAAAATGGTGGGTATCAAAGGGCTGATCCAACTATGACCTTAACCATGACCTTGACCTACATTTTCAAGGTTATTTTCAAATGGAAACCCATATTTTTGACCTCGGATTCCGGAAGAGCACAAAATTCTACGTTCAGATAGGTATTCATGTTAGAGGTTAAAATGACCCCTGAAGGTCATTTCAAGGTCGAATTCCCGCTTGGTGCAGAAAAACTGCAGCCAGTTATGGCAAGATTGTGCAGCGGTCTAGCCAATGAATACTAGCTTTTCTGCAGCAAGCGGGAATTTGACCTTGAAATGGCCTTCAGGGGTCACTTTAACCTCTTCTTGACTTTTGACTTATTCAGCTGTGTAAGTTAAAATGGACACCCTGTATATACCTACGTACTTCTATATATATGTATGGCCAAACTTTGTTTCGAAAACGACTGCAGCGAATTTGATGAAACTTAGGGATATACCTATATATGAACAAATTAAGACTATGCAATGTTCCAAGTTTTCAATAAATCTTAAAGTGTTGTGGCAGCGTGGCAAACTATCCAAGATATTGTGATGAAATTTGGTAATTGAATTTGAATTGTGTTAAAAGTATGCGGACTTCTAAAAGTAGGCATGGCATTTTGAATAATCGAAAATCATTTGAGCGTAGGTGCTATTGACTCTTATAGCTATACTCTATTATCGAGCAGTTAAGTACGCGCGCATTTTTTTAAATATACAAAAAACTTTGAGGATAGAGAACGGCAAGAGCCATTTTGATCCATGACATCAACAAAGCAAAAGATATCTTATTCAGGCCTGTTCTGATGCCGTTTCGAATTTGCTTCGAAAACAGAATTGAAATTTGGAATTTATTTAGTATGAAATTGTATAAGCTTTTATGTGGGGAAATACGTTTTAACTTTTCAATGAACATAGATGGAGATAAAAGTTTTTCGTTGTTTTTCAAAAGTATGAAAAAGAGACTTGGCTGGAGGCCTCATTATTGTCAACGTTAACTAAACGATTTCTGGCTACTGGCTCAATTCTATACATCAATTTTCTAGTATACCGTTAGTTGCATTTTATACTAATGTTTGATGTTTGATGACTTTATTAAAATCATTCCTTACTCTTGTTGATTTTCAGGTTCTCGCTAAAGAAAAGACGACGACAATGAAGGAGGTACTTAAAATATATGCTATAAACTACTTCTTACAATTCTGTGCGTGGTTCTGTTATGGTGTGCTAATTTTATTTGCTGCCAGCATAATATTAGTTTCGATCTCAAAGGTTGGTGGAACACTTATTACAATTTAAATTTTTCTTAATTCCAAATCTTTTGTTCTCACTTACAGATTGAGTGGGCCGACGGATTTTCAATTTGTACAAATGGCTCATGGATAGCTTTGCTGATCTTTTTGACTTCTTATTCAATAGCCAGTGTAGCGTTTTGTTTTATGGTGACCTCTTGCTGTAAGCGATCGCATACAGCTATCATCTTGCTGGGTTTGCTATGGATCGCCACATTTTTGCCACTGATTATCAAGGTAAATCAAAACATTGGGGACTCGATGGAAGTATCGCTTATAATGCATTTATTTTCTAACACCGCAATGGCTACGGCACTTCGCAAGATACTCGAATACGAGCAATATTCAAATGGATTTTGGTTAAAACATTTTTTCGCTCCTGAACATTTTGATAATAACATAACTGTAGGAATAACAACTGTTTTATTTTTGGTTCAATGTGTCCTATACTTATTCATTGGGCTTTGTGCTGACAAAATACACCCGGGAGCTTATGGAATCGGCACTAATTGGCTATGTATGTTTTCAAAACCGGAAAAAAGACGTTCCAGTGAGAAAAAGCGTTCATCGCCAATGCGTCAGACAAAAGTTTTCGAAGTTGAATCGCAATCTAAGAAACTCAATGTTCAAATTGAGAAGCTTTTTAAAACTTACAAAACCGATATTATCATCAATGATATTCACATGTGTTTTTTCGAAAATGAAATTGTAGCAATTATGGGTCACAATGGAAGTGGTAAGACTACGCTGCTAATGATGATTGTTGGATTGCTTAAGCCTACAAGTGGGACGATCTCAATATATGGCTTTGATAATCAAAAAAATAAAGAAATTGCGCAGTCATTCCTTGGCATTTGCCTGCAGCATAATATGGTCTTACCAGATCTATCAGTATCAGAACAATTACGGTTTTATTGTTACCTTAAAGGCATGACGAATGAGTTGGAAATTGAAAAAGAGATTGTGTATTATTTAAGATCTACATACATGAGCGAATATTACCATGTCTATATCCGACGATTGTCGACCGGATATACACGCATACTAAGCGTTTGCTGTGCGCTATGTGCTAACAGTGCAGTTGTGGTTCTTGATATGCCAAGCGTTGGAATGGATCTAGCAACACGAAAAATATTG
This sequence comes from Meiosimyza platycephala, assembly GCA_963662105.1. Lineage (NCBI taxonomy): Eukaryota > Metazoa > Arthropoda > Insecta > Diptera > Lauxaniidae > Meiosimyza > Meiosimyza platycephala. The sequence goes on from OY759208.1 coordinate 24,824,257, forward strand.
TGGAGTTTATTAATAAAGGAAAAGCGTAATCGTACAATAATACTCACCACCCATTGTTCAGCGGAAGCTGAAGCTTTAGCAGATCGTGTAGCAATAATAGCTGGCGGTGAATTAAAATGCATGGGCACTACGTATTTCTTGAAAAATATGTATGGCTTTGGACATCGTTTGGTGAGTTTGTCCTCTTTTTTTATATCTAAATGTAGTTGAGATTATAATATAGGGGTGAGCAAAAAGTAATCTTGAACAAAAGTGAATGGAGAAATTTCGATAGAGAATTTGCTAAGTTTATGTGAAGCACGTCAAGCCCAATCTGGCGAGTCCTTATCCACGTACTAGCTGAAGAATAGGAAAGAAAGTGTTGCGTACCGTCCTCCTCATCGAAACAGAACAGATCGATTATCAGATTAGCAACAATGTTAGCTATGGAGTAATCATGGAATACATCAACTATATAGCCTGTTGATCTTTCATCCTCAAACGCTGAAGAGCGTAAGCAATTTTTCTGTTCGTCTAATTTCTAAAGCATTTTTTTATCCGACAGGTATTCAGTTCAGTCTATCTTGCTCTATGAACATGGCTCATAAAGTAAATGTGCAATTAATTTTATTTAAAGTCTCCCAAATTTTAACTTTAGCCACAAAACGTTCCATACTCCATTGTATATTTCCAGTTTGCTCCCCCAGACTATAATTTTTCTGGCATCGCAGTGATTTCCCTTTGTTAAACTTAACTTGATACACAGCTAGCTATCTATTAGTTTTGGAGTATATTCGGAATTGCTTTCTGAGTAAGCTAAGGTTTCTCATCTAGGCAAAATTTACACGTTTCTCATTTTTAGGGCATATTTTATTGGCATATTTTTATTACTTGCACTATGAATTTATTTGACTTGCTTCGCTGCTTGTGAAACTCAAACTGATCACTGCCTGCTGCTTCTGCGAGTACCTAAAAGCATTTCGCCGGAACTCCCTTTTGCAGCTGTTGATATTCTTCTTTAGGCATGCAATTGCTTTTGCACGTAATGGGTATAACGGTGCTTTTGTTGTTTATCTGCTGTCTTGCTTTGTACATGGTTGTATTGTGTTTTTGGTATGTTGATACTTTGTTGCTATGCTGATGGTTGGCGCTTATTGTAGATTTTATGGTAGGTTCTTATATGACTATTGTTTAAGGTTTTATTGCATTATAGATTGCATATATGTATTAATATATTTAATATACTCTGCATCTCTCAGATCGATCACCCATTGACCTATACAAATAATGTCTGAATTTATAATTTTTATCGCTATTTTATTTAATAACACTCTTAGCATTTTATTTTTATCTGCCACAAGTATGTAACGTTTTAAACATATTTCAATCTTTCTACATGCTCTAGGTATGTTTGAAAGGTGCAACATGCAATGTAAACAAAGTAACAAAGGTAGTCAAAAAGATTATACCCGGAGCGAAGCCTGAAAGTAATATTGGCAACGAGCTCTCCTACAGGCTGAAACTAGATAATACCGAAACGTTTGCCAAAATATTACAATTATTAGAGAAATATTCTAAGAAGCTTGACTTACATGGTTTTTATATAACAAATACAACAATTGACGATATTTGTCTATCGTTTGGAACCAGTGATCCAAGTGAAGGTGAAGCTAATCGTCATGCGGAAATAGTGAACGGTATATCAGAGTATATTGATAATTATGACGATTTAGATTTTCTCAAGCCCTACACACCCTACAAAGGCTACCGACTCTTATGTTATCATTCGAAAGCTTTATTATATGAACGATTTCTCTACTGGTCACGTATGCGAGCGCTGTGGATAGAGTTGATTGTACTTCCAACTATAATAATGGCGGCAGTATTTTTTATTTCACAGCACAATTTTGAAGCACGAAAGCTTCCAGAAATATATTACCGACTTGATAACTATGGCAGTACTGTGACGCCAATATACGCAGATGCAAATGAAAGTTATATAGCGGACATATATGCGGCATATTTCGCACATAGCGGCAGAAGTCACAGCTCAGTAAGGGTAAATAAATCCTTCGAATCAATGGATAAATTCATACTTAGTACGCAAGACGAATTCAACCATACATATAAAAAATATATAATTGGTGCATCGTTTGAATCGACAAAATATGTAGCGTATTTTAACAATTATGCATTACATTCGGCACCTCTCAGCTTAAACGTGATCCACAACGCTATATTAAAGTAAAATATTAATGCTCATATACAATTTTATACTTTCCAATAAAATATCTCGAAAATAGTTGTAAAGAATTTATCCAAAATATTAGAGTATTCACTAAGCACTAAGCTTTCGAGACATTTGAGTAGGAAAGTTGAAATGGTACATCCGGAAAATGTTTAACAATACCCAATTTATTTCTTTCATTTTAAGTAATTACTCCGATCATTCCTCAATATTGGTATCAATGAAACCGTTGGAACTTAAATATGACTATCATGCAGCAGATATGCGTAAAACAACCAGTGCTGGCAACTTTGTGGTTTCTACAATAGCGTACTGCGTTGTTTTTGTCTACTCTTTTCCAATTATGTACATAATAAGAGAACGTCAAGCCCGTTTAAAATTAATTAAGCAAATATCCGGCTTAAGACCGCTAGTCTTTTGGATTTCATCTTTTGCATTTGATTTGATAGTAACAACCACGTGGTCAATAATACTTCTGGTCATAATTTATATATATCAATCTTCTAAGATACTGGAATATGATTTAGCAAGTATGTATTCACAAGTTTTTAAAGAGTAATTAGGTTTTTATAATGTAGATCGTTTGGCAGAAGCTAAAAATAGATAAATGCTGAGCAAATTGGTTTTTTGCTCACCAGTACATCACTGGTCGTATATGAAATCCGGTCCTTAATGGGTTAATTCAGATCAATGCAAAATTTTTAATAATTTATCAGGGCAGATACTTGAAATTTAATTACTTTGATTAATGTTACGAAAATTGTCCACGAACTCTAGCTTTGATAAACCGTATGTAGTATTCAAAGAAGAAAAAAACATTTTTTTAAAAGCAGATACATACCTATTTTTAGCTAAATGCTCAATTTCATCATGTTCCCGCATTCTCACAATCGTCATGTACCTTCTTATATATCAATTTAAATAAATCGGTGTGGAAAATTCAAAATTCTGTCATCTTTTTTTTTTCGTTGGCCTTGATGTTAAGTCAAGAATAGTAGGTACTGTTTTAGTCTCCCTGGTAACATTTAAGTTTTAAATTTGTGATTGACACTGTTAGAGATAGAAAAGAAAAGCTTTCGAAATTGTCACAATCGCCTTGTGAAGCTTCTTCAGTGGCAGAATGGACCCTAGAAATTACTCAACAACTCCTGCCGCATTGCATACGAAATCAAATAAAAAATTAATTCACACGAATGGAATCATAATATCCATATAAATTAGCTAAATATAAAATTGTTGATTGAGTTTTAGAGATATGATGGAATATGAAATTAATAAACGGTAAATTTGTATGGATCTAATTAACTTTTGGCCCCAAAAAATATGAATCAATTCAGTTTTATATGGTACTTGAGGCAATAGGGAATGAAAAAATATTATTGTAATACGATTGTGAGAATCAGGGATAGTAATTAAATTGCTTTTCGTTCTTATCGAAAGAAACAAATACTAGTAGCAACAAATTGTTTCAGACGAATAAGATTTCCATTTATAATATGTAAAATGAAATATACTTGGGTTATCCCTTCAATGTATGGAAAAAATATCAATTATCCACAATAGGTTTCAAAAGTTGCGTTTTTGCAAAAAAGACTACGTGGCTCATATTCCAAAGTTTTTACAATTATGTCAGAAGTAAGCCACAGGATATGTCGGTATTAGGCATATGGCTAGATAGATTTCATGCTCTAAACACTGCCAAAATGTCTTTCATTCTCAAGATATATCTTATAAATTATTTGTATATATGCGCTCATATCTTTATTTAATTTTTAGGGGCGAATGGGATATATGTTCTTAAAGGTTCGTCAGAAATAAAATCTATCCAATCCTTAATCAGCCCAACAAAAGTTTTAAATAAAAGACAGAGCTATAGTCATATACTAGTCAATAGATATATTTTCAGTACATCCTGTTGATGCAAAAGTCCAACATTTTAAAACATCGCCACTCGAACAGTGATGACCACGATAATATCTGAACATAACCATCATGAACATAATTTCCAAAATAATTTTTGGCTTCATATTTGATTTTGTTTAGCTATTAATCCCAATTTATTTTGGAAGTTGTAACCACTTCTTAAAATTACCATAATCTCCAAAACAATTAATGTAATTCTAATATATTTTGGGTGATTTTGCATAGACTAAGTGCTAAAACGGATATAACCCCTGTGACTGGTGGATTATGATTCGTTTCTGAGGTAGAAATAAGGCCCAAGACAAAGCTTGAGTTGGAAACAGGGTGTCCTTAGATTCCATCTTCACCGCTGGATCTATGATCCAGGTTTCAGTGGAGCAGCTGGTGCTCATTGATAAATAGGTAAACTACACCAACCAAGTTGGCATCAGCTTAGAAGGTTTTTATCTAAGATTTGCTAAAGTTTTCTTTGGATTTATCGGATTGTTTTTTCTGAGTGTATCACTCACCCGATGGTGAACTCACAACGCATTTGTAATGAAAAAGTTTTAACAAAACGTAGTTTTTGCGAAAACACAACTTTCGAATTGTATTATGGGATAAAACCATATATTTATATTTCTTTTAGTTGATTTTGCAGTTATATTGTTTTTATTTGGAATTGCCATAATGCCCTCAAACTATCTGATGTCTGAGTGTTTCAATAATTATATCTTGGGTTATTTTTCAAGCGTCATCTTCTACATTGCTGGAGGTAAATACATTGATACATTGATACATATGTAGAAGTAAAAACAATTGAATCTCACTTCCTTTTTACTTATTTAACACAGATGTAGCACTCGCCGCTGTGGTGGACGGTATGGAAAAAAGTGCAGCTCATCAGGAAGACCTTGAAATTGTGGAATATATTTTTCGCATCAATCCTTATTTTGCATTGAGTAGAGCATTTTATAAAGCCTATAAGATTGGGTTACATCAATGTTTATGTAAAAAAGAAGATATAAAGTTATTATCGATCGGATTGAAATGTGACAAAGCTCGACCAAATTGTTGTGGTAAGCTATATAATTTTAAACATTAACCGAAAATAATAGACCATTGACTGAGAAGGATTTTCTTAGCAACTTCTGTATGTCTAGCCTCAAGTTTTAAAGTAAAAGCACTTTTATCCATTAACCACTGTGAGTACCTACTAAAAAAACATTCCATTAGAAACAAGAACTATAGTTTTTATCTGTCATATGAACTTTCATAATTTGTATGTGGGTATTTACAAAACGAGAGAAGTTTAGTACAACATGACTCTAATTCTACTAGGAATTGCCAATAAAAGTGCACTAACCTAACCTAACCTTACCTTACCTAACCTAGCCTAACCTAACCTAACCTAAGCTAACCTAACCTAACCTAACCTAACCTAACCTAACCTAACCTAACCGAAAATCATTGTCTTCAGAATTTTTTAATGTGTAGAGTACAGTAAAGTTGGAACAAAATTTGAATAAAATTTTCTTTTTTAAGAAACTTAAACCATTTTCTAAGAAATCAAGAATCAGGGCCGTATTACCGGCAATACTATACATAGGTATACAACAATTTTTATTTGTTTTTTCTTCTTTTGTGGGATTTGTAGTCAAAAAACTTTTTTTACGAACTTCATAGCCTGACATGAAATATCCAAAGTAAGACCCACCCTCGGATGATTTCTCCGCACGAACCTATGTCCTTCTATTACAGATCAGCTCCAAGGCTATATACCACTGTAAGAATACATGTCTGAAATGATTTGGCAATTAGTTATTGAATGATTTATTTATTGCTATTGATGGCTTAGACCAGCTCCAATGCAGTCTATAATATTCCTCTTTAGAGATATGACAGCTACAAACTTCAACGCCGTTTCCAACATTTTTTTCCTAAGCAATTATTTATACTAAAAACTAATATATACTTTCGTTTCCAGTTGAGTACAAAGTACTAAGTTGGGAAAAATTTGGTGTCCTGCGTGAAGTAGCGTCATTTTTTGTACTTGCTATAGTTTGCATTATTATTATTGCTATGAAGGAAATCTACCGTTCAAAATTCTCTTCCGAAAATCCCGATCCGTAAGAAAACTCCGCTGTGATAGATATATGCAGAATTTTATTAATTTATAACTTACATATTTTTTAGTGACATAGTGACTAAAATGCGTTCGGTACAAGGTTCTGATCACGAAGAACGGTAAATAAGCTTCGATCTGTTAGAAAGTTTCGCTATTATGTGTGTGTATATTAACTAAATGTAATTTACTTACTTTTTCAGTGGAGCGGGACTTGAGAGAAGGGGTTCACATACTAATACTACTGATTCCGAGCTGCTGCTAGATACAAGTGCTCTTACTGAAAAAGCTCGCGTTCTCTCTCTTAAACATGAGCAGTTACAACTAATGCCTTTGGTGCTCAACAAAATTATCAAGCGCTATAAAAAGTTCACGGCCGTAAATCGTTTATATTTAGTTGTTGATAAGTTAGTGACGAATTGGCATATAACATTTATAGCTTTTGAATTATATCTACACATATCTTTCAGTTCCGATAGCGTTGGCTTAATTGGTCAAAATGGTGATGGTAAGTCTGTCATTCTTAAAGTTTTGACTGGTCAAGAAAAACTTACATCTGGCAGTGCATTTGTCCATGGTATTAATGTTACCACTGATCATTATGCGATGTACCATCTAATCGGATATTGTCCTGAGGATATTGAATTTTTGGAACAACTCACTGTCTATCAGCTGATGAAAGTTTTAAGCATGTTACATGGTGTACCCATCGATGAAATAGAGCAAAGATGTGAGTGCCTTGCTAAGGTTTTTGGGTTTTACGAAGATTTCGACAAGCAATTTAGTATTGTAAGCTACGGCAATAGGCGACGTTTAAGTAACGCAATTGCTTTTATGGGAAATCCAAGGATGGTTTATCTTGACACACCATTCAAATGTATCGATCCGGCTGGAATACGTCAGCAGTGGAATATATTTAACATTGTGCGTCAGGCGGGAAAGTCTCTGCTTATTGCATCAAGCAGGCCACGTGAATGTTCGGCGATTTGTACACGATTCGTGGTTATCAGTCATGGACTCGTTCAGTGGCTGGGTACAGTTCATGAAATAAATAGACTTTTGCCAATGGATTATCTTTTGAAAATTAAAATCAAGCCATACTCTGACGGCGAATTTTCTAAAAGGAGATCAGAAACGGTGGGTGGAGTACAAACTTCTGTAGTGACTCCATATTCAAGAATTTGTTTGTTTGTGGAAAATGAGTTTCACAATTCATTCCTTAAGTAATCATAGCATAATTCAAGCCAATGTGAAAGCAATTTAAATTTTATAACTTTTATTTTTCCAATTACAGAGAAGAGGATGGCTTAGTACTATTTTTCCATATACCGAATGAGAACACAAATTTATCAGAAATTTTTTTAAAAATACAAACTAGTTACGTTAATATATACATCGAAGACTTTACGGTATCACACACTCGATTAGCCGTGTCATTAATGGATACTGTTGACCATGTTGCGCCTTCACCAGGAATTCTTCGTCGTCAATCTTCTACTGTTGGTTGATGTCATTCGATGGTCACAGATTTTTTCTCAATATTGATCCATTTTATTCAACTCGAAATAATTAATTTTGTCCCGTGTTTCGTATGAATTATATTAATAAACCATTTAACTCAAATTTCACTTGGGGATATCAATAATTTACTGCACGGTGGTGCATTTCGGAAGTCGGAAAAAATTGAAAGAGGTTGAAAAAATTTTAAGGAGTTTTTGAAACAGTAGAAAAGGCTGATAAAAATATTTGAAAAAATCAAAAAACTGTCGCGCTTACAACTGTGTGCTATCATGTGAGTTGCCAAGGTCACTGATGCAAGCCCGTCAAATTCCATTTAGTAGAAAAACTGATGGTAACCGACATCTTCTTACCAAATTTTATTAGGATCGTACACAAAATATAACATTTAACGATTTTTGCATGTATGGGAGGTGCCACGCCTACAGATACTATTGCGCTCACTTTTGGTCATGGGATATCTTGCATTTCAAATTTCTAAAATAGTTGGTTGGTTTCGTATTACTAGTTACACACGTTTGAAAGAGATAACTGATATATAATAATCTGTTTAATCTTAATGCTAGCATCTTACAATTGATTACATATGTTAGAAAAAGATAGCAGATATAACAGTAGAGATAGAAACATGTAAAGTTTTTTATCAGTATAGCGAATTAGCTTGTTATGATGACTTTCAGTGGTATTATCTTTAAACTTTTTATAAAAATCGTAGGTGCTACCACCTCACCTACCTTTGGTCTTACAAACAAAAACCGAATTAAAATATTTCTAAACACTTTTTCACAAAACAAAAATCAATTTGTATTACTCAAATACCAGAACAAAAAGGCTCCATCAAAATTTTGTTCAAGTTTTTATTGTTAAATAAAAAATAAGGCTTCAAATTTTTAATAAAAATACGTTTAACACAGTCCGCAGTCAAAGAGCAAAGAAATGACGAAATTCAGAGTGCATTGCGGAATAACGGTAAATTTTTTGAGTTAGTGATGCAGAGTTTTATCTATTTTCACCAGATACCAAAAACTCATATGTATTTTAATTTTTACATTTTGAATTAATCGCAGGTTTTCATACCTAATACCCCACTGTGCGGCGTTTGAAATGTTGGTGGCGAAAACCACTTCCGTTGTTGTGCCGTGCAAACGCCTTAGTTCGTTGCAATGAAAAATTGTGAAAATGAAATATTGCTCAAAATTAGCCTTAGCACCAATTATAGAGCTAATTAAGAGTTATAAATTAAGCCTATTGTCAAAATAAAGATCCGTTTTATTTGATTTTTTTTTTACTTTAAATGTGTTGGACGGTCCCGTTTGACACCATAGAAATGCCCATATAAATCATATCTACAAAATAAAAATATTTCATGTTAAACTTATTAAATAATTTCCACAATTAATTTTATATAAAAATAATTTATTAAAAACTAATGTTATCTTAGACATAAAAAAAGGAACGTCTTAAAGTTGTATTTAAAAAAAAAAAAACACATAAATTATGGTATATTGAAAAACAAATCCCTAATATTTCGCATCTGATGTACAACTTTTGCTTTTAAAAATCTAATTTTTTAATTATGTAAAGCAGAATAAAACTCTGCCATTGCTGTACAAATTTCTAAATGCTTTTATTAATAAATTTATTGTTAGGCGATGATACATTTTCTACAGTAAAAGTAGTCAAAATGTAACACATTTTGCAGATACTTAAAATCTTTTGATAAAGCAAACTACAAAGGTTAGAACTTTATTAGCTTATAATACTTTTTACTAAAAATTGGGTGCATATGGTCCAACATATCACTTCGAGTTACTTCTATATCGTTAACCACTGCGATGTTAAAAGTTTTGGTTACTTGAAATTGCAGCAACCCTTTTTCTTTTGTCTATAGAGTACAGCAAAAAAAATTATCGATCAATGAAGTTTCTCTTGAAACTCTATTTTGAATGAAACTTACGTGCTACCGCGTGTGCCATCATTTTGAGTTTTTGCAAATTCAAGGAAAATCTCCTCAAGTGTTGTCTGGCTTATTGAATAATCCTCAATATTCAGAGTATTACGATTACTTTCCATGAGACCGAATATTTTAGACCATTTAATACTGGCAAGTGGTATGTAAAAAGTTAAGATACCCTGGAACTCCTCTCTAAAATGGAAGAACAAAATATTTCATAGGAGGTTTTGAATCGAACTAAAGGAAAACTTACTGCAATATTGCCTTTGGAAATTGACGCTCAACAAACTGTTTGACATTGCGAATATCCTGATCTGTCGTTGGGATCAGTGCCGTTTTTTCGTATTCATCATTGTTGTTATAGTTACTAAAATTTGTAAAAGATTTAAATATTGAAATATTAAACTATATTTTGAAAATCGAGTTGGATTCAATTAGGAAGAACTTGTTCAAGCTATAATAATTCTATGAAGAATTAAGTAAATATTTTCGTTAATATAAGAAAAAAAAAAATTTTTGAGTGTAACACATAAGCTATGAAAATTCACAACTTACTTTCTTGGTGGTTGCTGTCGCAGCGTATCCGCATCAGGATTAATCTTAATTTTCAATATTAAACCTTTCGAGAATTTATTTTTCAAATGTTGCGTAGAACCGATACATTTAAATTCACCATTAACCATTATGGCTAAACGCGTACACAACGCCTCACATTCATCCATACTATGCGAAGTTAAGACAATAGATTTTCCTGCATCACGTATACGGCAGACCATATTCCAAAGCTGACGCCTGGCAGCTGGATCCATGCCAGTTGTTGGTTCATCCAAGAATACAACCGATGGGCTACCCAGTATGGCGATAGCTGTGCTCAACTTACGTTTATTACCACCACTGTACGCATGCGATTCTTTATTCAAATGCTTGGAGAAACCGAAAGATTTAGCCAATTCTTCAGTTAATAGTGGTATACGATCTTTGCGTATGCCACGCAAGAGACCGTAAATTTCTAATGTTTCTCGTCCAGTAAAATCACCAAGCAGAGCATCAAATTGTGGACAATAGCCAATTTCTTTATAGATTTGATTCATATCTGTAGATAAATTCATGCCAGCTACATATGCGGAGCCGAATGTAATGTTCTCATCACCAGTCATCATTTTGAAAGTTGTCGTTTTGCCGGCGCCATTTACACCAAGTAGACCAAAGCATTCTTTTCTGCAATATAAAATAAGAGATGTTTTAAGAAACAATATAAATGAAATTTTCATTGTGGCGTATCAGAACAGAAAATAATTTAAAGGTATTTTACTGAACTTACAGTTTAGTACAATGTATGTCAACATCAAAAAAATTGCACTTAACAACGATAAACTCAGCAACAACAAAAAGCGGCTAAAGCTAGTCATACTTACTAGGCTTATCCGTTGCTAAACGGAATCATCAGTGACTTTTATGCCGATAAATAAGAATTTCTGAGCCTGATATGTTTCTCCTTTTGCATAGATATGTTGAGAACCCAACCGAAAAGTGAGGCAAAGCAAAAATTATATTTGTTGTTTATCTCATTTGCAAGAGCAAATCGCATGATAAATCGTTGAGCTTACCAAAAGATAATTTCTTAATATATTTGATACACCACAAAGAAATTATCAGGAGCAAGAAATACTACTAGAAGGCCATTTTGGGAAAAAACAAACCTTACCAACTACTTTCAAACGTATCTTCATTTTAATATGATACCTATGGCGAAATTAAATTATAAATTTCTTAGGTTATCAGAAGACCAAGAGTCAATTCAAGGACATTCAGAAAGGTTCTTACTTTTCAACTTCTAAATCGAGAACATTTACAGGAAAATAAGCTCGATATACTTATTTTCTTGTCAATATAAGCCGATACAACGCCTCGACAGACTTCGTGGCTTGCTCATCACGATTAACCACTGAAGTGCTAAGAACTTGCTTTCCCGAAGAAAATCAGAGAGTCGAGTGAGATAGAGTTCATGGTGAGCAAAACCCCAATAGACATAATCACCAAAATGACTGTGCGCCTTAATTTTGATTTGTTTCAGTTATAATACTCAAATTATACATTTTCTGCAAACGGACACAATCCCTAGAGACAACAGAGACATAACCCCCAATAATTTGATATCTCTTCAATGATATTTTTCAATTTTCCCAGACTGAAGGCAAAAACGGTCTTAAAAACACATACATTTCTATTGCTATGAGCGGTCACAGTCCACAAAATTTTTTTTGGAAATAATAACCATTTTTCCGGTGGATATCAATAACATTTTTTCGACATTATCTTCATGAGAGTTGTTACTTAGTAACAAGTTAAAACACAGGGTTAATCCATATGGATTAATTCAATATGAAAAAAACTTACTGTTTCACACATAATGATATCTGATTGACAGCCAAAAAATCACCATAATACTTTGAGACATTATCCAGTACAAGATTCTGACCAGCAAGTTGATCTTTTGACATGGTAATAATACGCTCCTTTTCTTTCAATACATCATCGTCTATGTAATCACCATTTGCACGAGCTGGAGGAACGCTGCAATTACAAAGTAATTAAATTTGTAAAGTATATAAACTTACGAATATCTCAATAAATGTGTCCTGCTTACTCATTTCTATTGCACATCCTACAGATCAGCTCCCTCAACAATCCATACTCACGATTAATCAGAGCCAAAAAGTATAAAACAGCCGTACAAACCATATAAATGACTTCGGGCAAGACACCCGGTGCTGTCCAGCCAAAGTATTGTGTAGTAGCTAAAATGTAATGCATAAGAGTCTTAGGCATGTAGTAAAAATATTGCTGATCTGGAAACTTACAACAGCACTGTGGTATCTCTTCGCAACGAATCTCAACCGGCAATATTGCAATCAAAGGATTGCTACAAAATTCACGTGTAGCCACATTTGTGTAGAGTTTATTGAGGCCCATTGCCAGTGAAAAGTGTGGGAATATACGGAAAAACCAAGATAATGAATGTGCAGTACTTATAGTGCCTGGATCATTAGTTGGCATTGCCAATGCAGTGACAACAATAAAAAGTGCAAGACCTGCAATAATAAGTTCATGATAATGATAATTTTTCTTAACCCCTATATAGGTATATATTAACAAAAAAAGAATAACTGAATAAGTCTTTTTTCGAATTTAAACTGAAATTGATGAAACTCACCCGCAAACATATTTATAAGTGAGATACGTGAAAAGCCCGTTGCCGGTTCGGCAAAGTAAAATGACATTAGATAAGTAAATGGTAACGCTGAACATCCAAAAAGTAATAACATAAGGAAATAGCGCCCTGTAAAATATTTCACAAAAAGAATTAATTAAATAAAGCTTAAAAATAATATTGATATCTTACCCAATTCATCAAACGTTGCGAAGCCATCCTGCTGGAAGCAGACCAATACAATAATCACAATAAGCGCTGTTACTGTATATGTAGCAAAGTCCCATATCAGCTGCGTTAACCAAAATGTCCAGACCTTAACACCGCTTACGAATTGCAGCAATTTTGAGCGTGAGGTGCGTTCTTTTATCACGAATATTATGTAGAATGAACTGACGAAACACATGCAAAAACAGAGATCGGTGGCCATTTGTGTGCCTACATTTTGGCTGGTATTCAATTGGTTCAGTAGCGTTTTTGTATCGTAGGCAAGCGGTGCATTTGAGACTTTAATCTCAGCATTCGGACTTATCATTGATCTGAAATGAAAGCATTTTATTAAATATTTTAATAGGACTTTCTTAATGAAATGACTTTAATCTGATTAGATCTGCAATGAAGATTATCCTATAGTGGTCGATAAGGATAAGCCCTACATAGACATTTTGATCAATAGTGTTACATTCCAAAAGGTTTATTAGTATCCTTTGTTATATTTGTGTCGGATATCGATTTGCATGAGATCCCATATAGAATTTTTAAATTAAGAGAATTTTCTTTCAAAGTTTTTAACTTTTAGCTTACCTTGCCATTGCATTGTGTACCAAATTCATCGACAGTGGCGCTGTATGCAGTGGCTGATTATTCAACCAAACAGTAATTTTACCCGGTTCTATAGTTGCTGCGGCCAGATAGCGTGAATTAATTAGAACCTGCTCTGTTTTACCCAGATTCAATATGTATTCACTAAAATTACTGGCGCCAGTCGACTCGAATGTGTAGTCTGTACCGAATGATGTAGATATGGATTCATATTGAGCTGCAATTGAAGATTCCAAAGAATTTGCCGTTAACGAATTGGTCTCCAGTACGGAAACCGCTACGGGGTATTGTGTTAAATTAATTGACATAGTTGGCAGTGGGCTGTATGTGCCGATATTACGTGCGATCAGTATAGTCATTACAACAAAAAATATTGGTATTATATTTTGCGCTAGCAGAAGTACTTTATTGCGCCAAGTATAAATGAATTTCTTCAAAAACATGGCACGCACTTGATTCAAGTAAAGATCGTTGCCTCGAAGCAGACGTGTATTCTCGGAAAACATATGGTCAGCTGCATGAAAAAAAATCAAATGTTATAAAATTAAAGTTTCCAATACAAACCAATGCTAAAAACTTACAATGAGATGATTCCATATCCACGTGTTTCAATGTGCCACCATTGACAACTGTGCTTTGGGATTCATTATCATTCTCATGTGAATTTTCAGCACCTACTTTCATGAAAACTTCTTCCATTGAAGTGATACCAACGCCATAGCCATTGAGATTTAATTTATCTGAATTATTTTCTAGCGATCTGAACATTTCTTCAAAAATGGAGCAATACGATTCGGATAATTGATATGACAGCTCAGCTCCGATATCGCTTTCTGGAGTTATGCCTGGTATGTACTTGCTCAACATGGAAGTTACTTCGTTGACATTGCAACCTTCACGCTTTACACAAATCTGTTAAGAAAGTGATGAATCACAATTTTGTTTTGCATCAAATAGATAGACAAACTTACCAAATGATAGCCGGAACCATATTTCTTTTTGAGGAAGAACGATGTTCCATGACACTCCAGCTCACCATCACACATGATTGCAATACGATCGCCCAGCACATCAGCTTCATCCATAAAATGCGTTGTCAAAAGTATGGTACGTCCCGTTTTTTCTGCTTGCAACAAGTCCCATAGTTGTCTTCTCGCCGATGGATCCATGCCAGAACTTGGCTCATCACACAAGACCACTTTGGTATCACCACAGAGTGTACAACAAAGCGATAGCTTACGTTTCATACCACCGGACAATTGAGATGAGGGTACATTCGCTTTATCTTCCAACTGAATCATACGCAAATATTTATCAACCTCCTGTTTTACAGCATCACCTCTTACACCCTTCAGACGACTAAAGAATACAATATGATTTGCCACAGTCATATCATCGAAGAGCACATTATGCTGTGGGCAGATACCGAGTGAATCACGAGCATTATCCATATTCGTTCGTATATCATATCCATTTACGAAAGCTGTGCCAGACGTGGGAGGTATCATGCCAACCAACATTGAGATGGTTGTTGTCTTACCAGCACCATTGTGACCCAACAATACGGTTATCTCATCCTCGTACATATTCAGTGAAAGACCACGTACAGCAGCCTTTTCACCAAATTGTTTTCTCAAATTTCTCACTTGTATACCCACATGTTTACCAGAAGGTTCAGTCTCAAAAGCACTAGGATTACGGCGTTCGCTTTCATTACCAGCTATATTCTCAATAGCAACATGTTGTTTTGCGCCACACCAGAATCCCTTGGTAAATGGAAAATACCATTTCTTTGCAACTCCAAATTCACTAGGCATTACCTCTTCAACATACAGACATATCAGCAGATATATAACACAGGAAGCCAACATAAGCAGAATAATATCGCCCACTGTCAGACTGTCGTCTACTGAAGCTGGTGTGAACATATTGCTCCACTGTAAGCCCTCACCAGTAGATTCAAAATTAAGTATCACCTTGAAACCGAAGCCCATAGCTGTATTAACTATAAGTGACCAGCCTAATTTTTGACCCAAATACAACTGGTCATATGAGTTAAGTATAAATTGGTACGGCATGTAACTGATGTACCAAATGAGTCCTGTTACAGCAGCTGCCGTACTAGCATTGTTGAAGAAGGCCACAATCATAAAGCAAAAACAAATGCCCGTTATAATGTAGATGAGTAGGAAGAAATATATCGCCGTGAAACTGCTGTATGTAAGTACGGCTACATTATCGGACCATTGAATCTGAATGTTAATAAAAGTTGAGAGATAATGATTTTGAAGTTGGTTTGAAGATCTAAGTGCGTCTCTTACCTTTAAAAACATTGTGACGAGTACACCTGAAATGGCCAGCATTATAAAGGATTTGACAAACCATGCCATCCAATGTATCCAGTTACTTAAGCCCATAATTTTCATAACTTCTTTCAGTTGCTTTTCTTTTTCCACTGTGATACTCTGGAAAGTTTAATACATTCATTACAACTATGTCAGTAAATATTAATTGTTACTTCAGTTCCCAATCAGCTGCTCTACTACTAACTACTATCATTTGAAAGTTTTGATAAATTTTTAGTCCCAGAGATCACTGTGCCCTACAATTTCCTTGTGGTACGTGAAGTTTCCTAAGATAATCCAAGTACTTTTCTCAAAGTCACCTCAATGAAAACGGACATATCGTCGAAATACTAGGAGTACAAACGCTTCAATTAATAGAGAAAAGAAAACAAGATCTAAGATTCAAACTAATTCTTAGTGTTATTTTTGGAGTCCCATGACAAAAACTTCCGTCCGTGCGAAGAATAGAGCATATAGTAACATCGTTTGCTAATACACGATTTGTTCTCTGCCTAACGGAGAGATCAACTGAGTGCTAACGCATGCGTCATAGGGTACGGATAGTGATACGCTCCGCAGATGTGTTTGGCTTTCGCGTAGAAGAATGGAGTGGAGAATCGAGTGGAGAATATCGGAGGGTTTCCGAATGCCAATACCTGCCGCAAGGCATATCAACTATCATAGATTCTAAAACGCTGATATTAAATAATTCGTCAAGTGGTAAACACAATATCTTCTTCGGCAGCAAGCACATCGTATTTAGTGGTGCAAAACAGATGCTGAAACAAAACTCAGTAATTCCATAAGTTAAAAAAGAGGCACTCGCTACTGATAGTGCAAGTTGGAAAAGTTTCATAGAGGCCCTATGCCCCGTGAGGAGATAAAGAACACAAAACGATTACAAAAAACTCGAGTTACAAAAATCGCACGTACTCACCTTTGTAATGTAAACGGCTGGATGTATAAATGTCAGCATTATTATCAATGACATTATATATTCCATTGTCTGTAATAGTGGATCTTCTATGTACTTTGGATAGGGATAACGTTGCATGACGATTTCCGGCAATGAGCTCTGATTTCCTGCCAACTTGAGATAGGCCAGTGAGATTGCCTGTTGTATGGGTAGAAAACCTTCACGTAAATATCCAACTGGTTCACCACCATCAACATCATCACGTTCTCTAGCACCTGGGCTGGTACTGGAGAAAAGTTTATTTGTGGACCATGTTTGATCGTCGCTAGCCGAAGAGTTGCGTAATTCACTGGGAAATCTTAGCGCATAGGCAAATGTTGAAGGATATACGGCACTTTCATCAAATTGAACACCAGCTAAGTAATTGCCAGCAGTGAGAGCTTGCTCTAAGTCGCTTGCATTGGCATAACCACGATATCCAGCGAGTTGTAAACTGTCGGCTGCATCTTTAACTATAGTGTCGTATATGGCTGAAGTATTTGGTGAGTACAGCAGCTCGAACTTCGGTAACACTTCCACGCTGCGACTGTTAATTACAAATTAACATCATTCAAATGGTATACATACTTAATTATGATATATTTTAATGCGAGTACTCACTTAAATAGTTCCAAATTCGATATATTTAATTCAGTATAATGTATCTCCGATTCCGGCGTAGCTTTTACCAATAAACGTATCAATACTAACAGCAGTGAGAAAACTACAGGTATTATAATCTCAACAACGAAGAGTATTTTTTTATCCCAATGCTGTATCCAGTTTTTCCATAACAACAATGTGAATTTTTGCCAACTGCTGACCTTAGCCATTTTTTAAAAGAAATTTTTTTTTTTTTTTTTGTACTCGTTATTTTAACTGAACATTAAAAATAATACTTGTTGCGGTAATGTGTTAGGGAGTAATTTTCGTCTGAAACAAAGTAATTGAAATACTAAGAAGTAAGTTTAATGAAAAATTGATAGAAGTCTAAAATGTATCAATAACGTAACGGCGTGAGCGTGATCGTAAGCGTTACACACTCCAGTATAGATTTTCGTTCATACCCGCTAGCCCAATAAATATTAAATTATTAAAAATAACAACAAATTTCAACAAAACGCAATGTCTACGATATCTTATCTATAAAATTAAAGAGACTATTTTCGATATTACCGCTTTTGTTACGGGCACTACTGAAGAAGCTAAAATGTGTACTCGGTATTAGTTTTTGTTATAAAATGTTAATTATTTTGATAATAATTGATCCTATCGGCGTTATGTGTCGCATTTGTCATGATTGTAGCTATCTAAAATTATCATCATATGGACTTACACCTAAATTGATTTTGATTTTAAGAATTGATTGAGTTTTTTATAGTACACATGTACTCGGACAAAACTAATACAAAACGTATTATAGCTCATGTAATAGCCTTTTCGAGTAACTTAATAACCATTTTGGCATTAATGTAAGAAGAGCACATTAAATTTCAAAAAGGTAGAAACTGCAAACGGGCCCATCGACAGGATGGGTAACAGCAGAGTTCCTCCCGGGTCCTTAGTTCTTCGAAGAGGCTCATATGTTTTTTATTAAAAAACATATTGTCGTAGAAAACAATTACGATGAAAATATTCGATTCACAAAGATGGAAGAAGAGGATATCATGAATGCCAATGGCTCTATAATTATTAACTGAAACTATTCATTCATTTTTTTTGCTTCTCAACATTTTTTGAGGTAGTTTAGGGGGCGACCATCATCATCACCATCACCAATGCATTATCACACTTAAAAAAATTTTCAAAGTTCCATTTGCCGCCCTAAATATTTGCCGCCTAAGGCACTGGTCTAGTGTGCCTGTAAGGTAAATCCGGGCCTGATTATACAGCTTGTAAGAGATATGCAAGCTCAAAAAACATATTGATGATTTGCCAAATTGATTATGCTATTAAAATGTTCCATACTATCTCACTTAAGTTTAACGAAGATATCATAAGTTTATATTAAAGTTTATTTATTTAGGTTGACATCATTTTTAATTCTTCAGCATTGTGTTCAAAAAAAATGTTGGGAGCCACTACATACTATAAGCTGTTAAATTTCAACACAAAATTAATTACACTTTATTTGTAATGTTTAATTTTAATTTCTTAGCTCATTATTATTATTTGATATTTTATAATTTTTTTAATTAAAATAATATTTGATCACTAACATTTCGATTTGATTAAATATTACACGGAAAATTGGTATATTATTTTGAAGAGTCTTTGCTTGGCATTGTCAATGAAATAAAAACCCAATCACTTCCGTATTTCTGAACGTTACTGTAGAGCGTTAAATTTCGAACTGAAACTCAGTAGCGAAAAACTCAATTATTTATAAGCGGGAAAAGTGGCTAACACTTGTTACCGAAGTGAAGGCACTTGCCGCCTATTATCAAAGATAAGAAATGCCTCTCTTTAATTTTGAAATCGATAAAATTCGTCAATTACTCATTACATGAGCTTGGAATATCAAAACATTGGTTTTTATATGCTATCCTAAGCATTGTGTCTTAAGTTATCAGTGTATTTGCATTCGCCCAGTGATAACTCATTGTTGTTGCTGTATTTTTTAAGCTACTTTTTTTTTTTTTTTTTTGGTGGGAGGTGCTAATTAATTTATGAATCAGGTTTTTCGTACATGAATCGGATACACACTAACAAATTGGAAATTTACATTCGTAACTGAAATTATTTTAATTTTTATTAGCTTACTAATGCTAGAGGCATATAAGCCAGAAGTAGCAGCTTTTGCGTGAAAATGAAAAAGCAAAATGTCCAGCAAATTACTTTACGGACACAGCTGTACCAGAGTTTTGATGAAGTCAGCTAGATTATTGAAAAATTAACCCCACAACTGTCTATATCTACTCCTACGAAAAGCAAGAAAATTACAGAGGATGTGTTCAACATTTTCGTCCTCATCTTCGCAGCAGCAGCTTCTGCAGAAACTATAGTGGATTGAAAGCCTGAACAAGGGCTGTAAGTTGAGGTTATAAGAGAAAATACCACCACTTACTGTAAGCTCCATCTTTGAACCATCAGTGAATTTAAATTTGAGCAACGGCCTCCCTAAAAGCGAAACATTGAATGACGATCTGGAAGTCTTAATTAAAGCCTACACTAAGCAAACAGCCATGAGAGCAAAAGTGATGTAAGTCAGTTTTTAATAATTTCAACTCATACCCCAGTCGTAAAATTCTACTTTAAACTGTTCCTCGATAGATAGTGGAATGCCAAAATGAAAAGGATGTAGCGTTTTGTGCAAAAGTGGTGTATGTCACTGATAACTTAAAGATATAATAAAAGAACGCTTTTAAATAATTATACTGAACGAAATTAGATGATGATGATGTCCGTGATACATGCGCTGCTCTCTACGTACTGGAATTTTTAATAAACTTATAGAGTTTTTTTTAAAACTCAAGCTATCCAAATCAAACAAAAAAAAAATCCACATAAGCTATTTTTGAAATAAAGCAAAGGCAAATAGTCAATACCCCAGTAACACAAGCGAGGAAAAAATACATATTGGTCTTAGTGCCTCTCATTCCATCGATTAACCACATATTTTCAAAGACTTGAAAACATCAAAAGAGTCCAACAGAAAATCGCTGACTGATCCACATTTTACAAGAATGGCGACTAAATTTCGAAGCGTTTTATTGCTTGAAAATACTCTGGCAATAAATTTTCTCTGAGCTTAAATAAATTATCTTTCAGTAGAATAGAAAATCTCACTGAAATGTACTCGTATCTGAATTTTATACGCTGACATTATATTCTTCAAGGTAGGCTCTATAGCATAGATGGGCAAAGTTTTATAAGCAAGAGTCACTTACAACAAAAACAAAAATTACAACAGGAATAAGAACAATTCAACAAAATCAGTAATAAACTAAAAGCCAAATCCAAGAGAATCAAACAAGAACAACAAGAGAGTAGCAAATATATAATTGCGACACTCCTTGGAAGAGGGAATCGCTGTGTTTCTGGTAAGAATTATTGTCAGCTTTTTATGTAGCTTCCTGCTTAATTTCGGTGATAAATGTCAATAAAACTGTCATATATAAAAGACATGAACGATCAAAAACTGCACCTATTCTTTTTATCTATGGTTTTTTTTTTAGCCTAAGTTTATCATGTTGAGCTAAACAAATTCAATAATAATAAAAATTCTATAAAAGTAAAGACAGCACACTTTTACTTGGGATGTATTGAAAAAAATCTAGGGATTGTGGGAAATTATCGAAAAAACCTTATACAAAATTTCATTAAAATTCAATAGTTATTTTTAAAGATATTGGCAAAAGAATAATTAATTTATTGAATAAATATTCATGGAACGTTTTATATAGCATAAAAAGAACCATAGCCTCTCCATACGAATGAAAAAAATTTCAAAATTTAATAAAAATGTAGAATGTGGAATGAGGCAAAAATAGCACCTATATTGATTTTTTATCTTAAACACGTGTGATATCACATGTTACTAATTTTACAAGTTTCTGGAGACCACCCCTCTGCTTTTTTTATTAGAATTACCATCAATTATTTTTATTATATATATGTATATAGTTATCTACACTCGTACATACATATTTGTTATCAAAATATTTGCACGTAAGAGCACTGGCATTTGTCATCAAACAATTGTAATCAGTGTGAATTATTATAAGCATAGATATGTATATATGAACTTTAATAATAACAAAAAATTTGATAAAAATTGTGGCACACTTCGACTAGAAGTGTTTCCTTATACTGGAAATTTTAAAAATCAGTAATAAAAATGGGTTAATTGAGCACCCAGATTTTTAAGATAAAGCAATTCTTTAAATTTATAAGCACTACAGAATTTATGGCAATCTACTCGTTCATATAAAGGTAATTCTGATTAAAAACTTCATGCATACCATACGTAGGTACGCACGAGCTCGTATCCATGACTCACAATACATATAATGAAAGTGATTGTACTTCATTACTATCAATTTTAAAGTGCCATATGAGGAAACCCCAGAAATTTTAAATGATATACATATGTGTCATCAATGTTTTGAACCTTAGCATTTAAGATAGCACAAATATTAATGAAATATTTAAAATAAGATTATTGATTGATTTTATTATATGTATTACAAGAGCCATCAGTATTTTTCTGTGCCTTTTTAGTTTTTATTTTTTGCAAAGTCGAATAGTCCCTAATAGGGACTCCCTATAATAGGCACGTAGATGGATAAAATAATACCATTATGATTTTACAATCATTTGACCATGACTAATGAAAGACAAAATCGGATTATAAATCCAATCCAAAATCTTTATTTGGCATCGTGGCATCGTCATTTCTGAATTATTTAAAACTTTTAAGGCATCATTTTCAAACCCGTAATAGTTTTCGAGTTACTGCAGAAATATATCGTGGTTAACTGCATCAAACTCTTTTTTTCATTTAATATTAAAATAAGCTCGGGTGAGTTAGTCGAGCTAGAAGTTGGCCGAATAACCTATGTGACTTTTCTGACATTATAGAGTTATGGTCAGCATTGTAGCCAGACAGATTTTCACGGAAGAATTTGTACATGTTTGTCTTTGAAGTCTGTATTACAAAGGTGTACAGATTTTAAAACATATGTACATAACATATACAGTTAGTTTTCGAACAGTGTTCGTAATCCTTCGCTCAATGAGACAAATAGCATGACCGCAATGCCCTCTTAAAGCGTGATACTTGCTTACGGTAATTTCATCATGTTTGCACTATATTTTAGCAGTCTTAACATTTTGTTCGATAGCTAAGCGATCGATAAAATAGCAAACTTTTAGCTAAATAAATGTCACCTTGAATGACATTTATATTTCTTAGCCACCAAATAACAGGATCCTCTTTTCGAACCACGATATGGATAACTCGTTCTGAGTAAAAGCTAACAAAGAACCCGAACAGCGTCAAGCATGAAATTTATAAAATTAAATCAAAACAATTTTGTGGAATTTGTAAAAATGGCTCATTTGTTAACCCTACAACCCCAATCGTGTTTTTTGTTACATTAACCCCTTTAAGGACCACATGCAGGTTTTTCCCAGCCTCCAAAACAAAAAGCTATATTTTCGATATTTTTAAATAGTTTATGATAGAATTAATTTATGGAAAACAAATTATTTGGCATAAATTCACTGCCATAACAAATTTAAAATTTGAATGGCTTTTTCGTATAGAGGCACGATTTAAGCTTTTGTTAGGGTGTGTAAGTACCCCGCACGACCTCTAGATTTAGAACTTCTTCTAGGGTTAAATAGAAATGATTCAATTCAACTCTTTTGAGTCAAGTAAGTCACGTATACGTTTTTATAATCGTATCTGTAAATTTTTTTTTAAAAACCTTAATTTTGAAATTTCAAACAATACTGAACTGAACTGAACTGTGTTATCTTTCAAATAACAGTGTGATACTTAGAATATTCTGGTGATGATCTGGGAAGCCGAGTATAATCCTAATAAAACGTGAATTATTCGTTATTGCATATGCACATGTATAGGTATTGTCATGTTGACGATTTTAAAACATAATATGTACATATGTACATGTTTATATAAAGATTTATTATATATTTTCTTAGCTAACTTAACTGATAAAATAATTTATAAAATAGTAATGTTAATTAATGTAAGAACAACCCTTGTGTTTCTTCATTATTGAAACAAAAATACATCAATTGGTTAGCTAAATTAAAAATTATTCTTTAGTTAAGAGTTAACTTCTAATGTGTCGAATCTTATGCTAAACTTTTCCCAACAAAATCATTTTTATTTTTTAATAAAGAGCAGAATAAAACTCTGCCGTAGCTTTACAATATTTAAATACTTTTATTAATATATATAATACTTATATGGTATTGTTGTATTTTGTCTAGAAAAAAGTAATTAAAGCTTTAGAAATATTTTGATTGTATGCTTAAAAACTTAAAGCTATTAGTTTCGGTGCAACAACAGCTTGTAGTACTTTTTACTAGAGTTTGTTGAGCCCTCACGGCGTAACATATCGTTTTGTGTTGAGATGATTATAATCCTAAGCAATTGAATCTTTCGTTGACTTTCGTTTTCTTAAATTGCAGCAACCTCCTTTCTTTTGTCTGTATAGTACAGTAAAATAATCAATGATAAGGTACATATTTTTTTTTTTTAATATAAAACTTACGTGTTTCCGCGTTTATCATCACTTTGAGTTTTAGCAAATTCAAGGAAAATCTCTTCAAGAGTTGTCTGACTTATTGAATAGTCCTCAATATTCAGAGCATCACGATTACTTTCCATAAGACCAAATATCTGTGACCATTTTATACTGGCAAGTGGTATGTAGAAAGATAAAATACCCTGGTGTTCCTCTCTAAAATGGAACGCAAAAAAATTGTTATATGAAGTGTCGCATAAGAAAGATCTCAAGCACTTACTGCAACATTGCCTTCTCAAATTCATGCTCAACAAAGTGTTTGACAGTTTGCATATCCTCATTTGCCATTGCTCTTTGTTCCGATATTCCATATTCGTGATTGTTATTACTAAAATTAATAAAAAATTTAATATATCCTCAATTATATTTTTTAAGTCAAATTAGATTCATGTTGTAAAAATTTATTCTTTTCAGTAATTTTTTAAAAATATTTTCCATCATCTAGGATCATCAAAATTTTACTTAAAAAAGTTCTCAATAAATTTTTTTTTCAACATGAATGTAACGCCTATATATGATTCAGAAAGTGCTTTCTTACTTTCTTGACACTTGTCGACTCAGCCTGTCCGCATCACGGTTAACCTTTATTTTCAATATTAAACCTTTCGAGAATTTATTTTTCAAATGTTGCGTAGAACCGATACATTTAAATTCACCATTAACCATTATGGCTAAGCGCGTACACAACGCCTCACATTCATCCATACTATGCGAAGTTAAGACAATAGATTTTCCTGCATCACGTATACGACAGACCATATTCCAAAGTTGACGCCTGGCAGCTGGATCCATGCCAGTTGTTGGTTCATCCAAAAATACAACCGATGGACCACCCAGTATGGCGATAGCTGTACTCAACTTACGTTTATTACCACCACTGTACGCTTGTGATTCTTTATCCAAATGCTTGGAGAAACCAAATGATTTAGCCAATTCTTCAGTTAATAGTGGTATACGATCTCTGCGTATGCCACGCAAGAGGCCGTAAATTTCTAATGTTTCTCGTCCAGTAAAATCACCAAGCAGAGCATCAAATTGTGGACAATAGCCAATTTCCTTATAGATATGATTCATATCGGTAGCCAAATTCATGCCAGTTATATATGCGGAACCGAATGTAATGTTTTCATCACCGGTCATCATTTTAAAAGTTGTCGTTTTGCCGGCACCATTTACACCAAGTAGACCGAAACATTCCTTTCTGCAAATAAAAATTAGAGATTAAGTTACGGATTGATTGATTCTTTTTCTGAAAATGTACATAACAGAATTAGCCATAAAACTCGTTATTTATCATTGCGATACTTACTGTTTCACACATAATGATATCTGATTGACTGCCAAAAAATCACCATAATACTTTGAGACATTATCCAGTACAAGATTCTGACCAGCAAGTTGATCTTTTGACATGGCAATAATACGCTCCTTTTCTTTTAATACATCATCGTCTATATTATCAGCACTTGTATGCGGTGGAGGATTGCTGCAATTACATAGTAATTAAATTTGTAAACTATATGCATATATCTCCATAAATAGGTCACACTTACTTATTTCTATTCCATAATTTAGTGAACAGCTCCTTTAAAAATCCATAATCACGATTAATAAGAAGTAAAAAGAATATAACAGCTGTACAAATCAAAAAAACAACTTCAGGTAAGGCACCAGGTGCTGCCCAGTCAAAGTATGCTGTAGGAGCTAAAATGTAATGCATAAAAGTTTTAGATATACATATAAGTATTAAAAATACTCTATTGATATGAAAACTTACAACAACACTGTGGAAACTGTACACAACGGATCTCAATTTGGATCGATGTTATTAAAGGATTGTTACAGGTATCACGTGTTGCCACATTTGTGTATAGCTTATTAAGGCCCATTGCCAGTGAAAAATGTGGGAATATGCGGAAAATCCAAGCTAATGTATTTGCTGTAGATACTGTGCTTGCATCATTGGCTGGCGAAGCCATTACGGTTACAATAAGGAAGAGTGCAAGACCTGTGAAAACATAAACAAGAAATCATAACATAGAAGTAACATATGTATATGATTAATATTATTAAATTTATCTAATAAATCGATTACACTATTCGACAAATACAAACTTTTTCAAAATAACTAACAATGAAATCGGAATGGAAATCATATGATCCCAACATTTAAGGTGTATCAAGCGTTTAGCAACTTTATATAAAATTTAACGAAGAAAATTTTTTTTAACACTTCCACTTTAACACTTGAAAACAATAATGGATTATCCCATGTTTGCCACTAATTTTTCATAAAGCAACTTTATTTCATGGAAAAAAATTTCTGATATCATATTATCGAGAATCCCTCCCTCTGTCAAAAAACTGCCACAGATGAGCTGGCCACTTCGCCCCTAGGAACGTGACATCATCTATGGAAGCTCCCTTAGTACGTGCGTAAATGAGTTTCAATACAAAACTCTTTAGCTACTGGGCCGATTTTGTCACTTGTTTTGTATTACTAAGAAAATTGAAACGGGATATGAAATCTGTAAAATTTGAACTTTGAAGGCGCTGTGAGGGTTAACATTTTATTTACCAATATTTCTGCACTTTAATCAAATGTTGTACGTGGGATATTATCGATTTGTTCGATACTATTCGATTACATTCAACTATTTTTAGTTCCTTTACCACACATTTCGATTTTTTCGATATTCTTATTCGATACTTTCCGACTTCAATCAACTTTTTCGATATTTTCAAACATTTTTTGTAACTATTCGACTTTTGTTATTCGCCTTTTTAAATATTTTTCGAAACAGATCTACGCTTATAGACTCTTTCAATGTTTTTTCATACTTTACATACATACTTCTACTTTTTGGATACCTTTTTTTTGCTACACTTTTATACCTTTCAATTTTTTCATGTTTTGAAACTAAAACTTTTTCGATTATCTTATTTACCATTCAATACTTTTCGATTTTATCGATGTTTTTCAACGTTATTCGACTTCTTTGATATGTTTCGTTACAATTCAATAATTATCTACTTTTATCGACTTTTTGATGTTTTCCAAAATCAATCCTTACATTTCGAATCGAACTAATGATGAATGAACAGCAGTGGTTCATAATTTTCGATTTTGAGTTAACTTCTTTATTTATAGTTTTACTTTCAACTTACACTTCTGTTGTGTGTTCCAATTATATATTTTTTTTTTAAATTTCAAGACAATTTGATAGGACTTACCTGCAAACATATTTAAAAGTGAGATACGTGAAAAGCCTCCAGCCGGTTCGGCAAAGTGATATGAAAGCAAATAAGTAAACGGTAGCGCTGAACATCCAAAGAGTAATAACACAAAGAAATAGCGCCCTGTAAAAAAAAAAAACGATCGAAATTAAATACGTAATCAAATACAATAACTGATCTCTTACCCAATTCATCAAACGTTGAGAAACCATCCTCTTGAAAGCAGGCCAATACAATGATTATAATCAGCGCTGTTACTGTATATGTAGCAAAGTCCCACATCAGCTGGGTTAACCAAAATGTCCAGACCTTAACACCGCTTACGAATTGCAGCAGTTTCGACCGTGAAGTGCGTTCTTTTATCAAGAAAATTATATAGAATGAGCTGACGAAACACATGCAAAAACAGAGCTCAATGGCCAGTTGTGTGCCCACATTTAGAGGGCTACTCAATTGGTTGATAAGCGTATTCGTAGCGTAGGGTAGCGGTGCATTTGTGACCTTTATCTCAGAGTTGGAGCTGATCAGTGCTCTGAAATGAGAAAAAAAAATATATCCAATATATTAAGGTATACGAAATTTAATGGCTTTGATGTGACGGAGCAGAAGAGCTCAAAAAACCCATTGAAGTATTTACACTCCATATGAATTTTCAACTTTAAACTTACCTTGCCATTGCATTGTGAACCAAATTGATTGACAGTGGCGCCGTATGCAGTGGCTGGTTATTCAACCAAGCAGTAATTTTACCTTGTGCTATAGTAGCTGCTGCCAAATAACGTGAATTAATGCGAACCTGTATTGATTCACCCAAACGCAATATGTATTCACTGAAACTATTGGTGCCAGTCGACTCGAATGTGTATCCCGATCCAAACGATGTGGCTATGGATTTATATTTATCAGCAATAGAAGACTCCAAAGAGTTCGGAACTAGAGAGTTGGCCTCCAGTATGGTTACCGCTTCGGGGTATTGCGTTAAATTAAACGTCATAGCTGGCAGTGGGCTGAAGGCGTCAATACTACGTGAGATCACTATGGTCATTATAACAAAAAATACTGGAATAATATTTTGAGCCAGTAGAAGTATTTTATTGCGCCAAGTATAGATAAGTTTCTTCAAAAACATGGCACGCAGTTGATTCAGATATAGATCCTTGCCTTGCAGCAGACGTGTGTTCTCGGAAAACATGTGATCAGCTAAAAAAAAGATTTAGGTGTTATAAGATGTGAAATTCGGATGCAAACAAAAGTTAAGAGCTTACAAAGAGTTGACTCCATTTCTATGTGATCCAATGTGCTACCATTGACAACTTTGCTCTTTAACTCATTGCCATTTGAATTTTCAGCGCCCACTTTCATGAAAACTTCTTCCATTGAAGTGATACCAACACCATAGCCATTGAGATTTAATTCATCTGAATTGTTTTCTAGTGCACTAAACATTTCTTCAAATTTCGAAGAGTAAGCGTCCGATAATTGATAAGATAGCTCAGTACCAATATCGCTCTCCGGAGTAATTCCTGGTATGTATTTGCTAAGGTAAGAAGTAACTTTCTTTACATTGCAGCCCTCACGCTTAACACAAATCTGTAAAAAGTTGATGATTAACGAAATGTTTAGGTAATCAGTGATGCATAAACACTTTTTTGAATTGCTTCTTCCATTGGGGAGTAGTTTTCCAAGCATAAGACATTGGCCTCTGAAATCTGATTAAAGCACCAAGAACTTCTAAGTGTTGCTTGATCTGTTTGCATCCAATTCAAAAAAAAAAAAACCCTTCTATGGCAAACTTACCAAATGATAGCCGGAACCGTATTTCTTTTTGAGGAAGAACGACGTGCCATGACATTTCAGCTCACCATCACACATGATTGCAATACGATCGCCCAGCACATCAGCTTCGTCCATAAAATGCGTTGTCAAAAGTATAGTACGTCCCGTTTTTTCTGCTTGCAACAAGTCCCATAGTTGTCTTCTAGCCGATGGATCCATGCCAGAACTTGGCTCATCACACAACACCACTTTGGTATCACCACAGAGTGCACAACAAAGCGATAGCTTACGTTTCATACCACCGGACAATTGAGATGAGGGCACATTCGCCTTATCTTCCAACTGAATCATACGCAGATATTTATCAACCTCCTGTTTTACAGCATCACCTCTCACACCCTTCAGACGACTAAAGAATACAATATGATTTGCCACAGTCATATCATCGAAGAGCACATTATGCTGTGGGCAGATACCGAGTGAATCACGAGCATTATCCATATTCGTTCGTATATCATATCCATTTACGAAAGCTGTGCCAGACGTGGGAGGTATCATGCCAACCAACACTGAGATGGTTGTTGTCTTGCCAGCACCATTGTGACCCAACAATACGGTTATCTCATCCTCGTACATATTCAGTGAAAGACCACGAACAGCAGCTTTTTCACCAAATTGTTTTCTCAAATTTCTAACTTGTATACCCACATGTTTACCAGAAGGTTCAGTCTCAAAAGCATCAGGATTACGACGCTCACTTTCATTACCAGCTATATCCTCAATAGCCACATGCTGTTTTGTGCTAAACCAGAATCCTTTGGTAAATAGAAAATACCATTTCTGTGCAACACCAAAATCACCAGGTAACACCACTTCAACATACAGACATATCAGCATATATATAACACAGGAAGCCAACATAATTAGCATTACAGCGCCCACCGTCAGATTATCGTCTACTGTAGCTGTTGAGAATAAGTTGCTCCACTGCAGACCCTCACCAGTAGATTCGAATTCAAGCACCACTTTAAAACCAAAGCCCAAAGCTGTATTAACTATAAGTGACCAGCCTAATTTTGATCCCAAAGCCATATCATCATATGAGTTGAGTGTAAATTGATACGGCATGTAACTGATGAACCAAATAATGCCCGTTACAGCTGATGCTGTACTGGCATTATGAAAAAAGGATGAAATCATAAAGCAAAAACAAATGCCCGTTATAATGTAGATGAGTAGGAAGAAGTATATCGCCGTGAAACTGCTGTATGTAAATACGGCTACATCATCGGACCATTGAATCTGTAAGTTAATAATGTTGTGGATTAAAGCTTTTTGAGTCATTACTGAGACTAAATTTACCTTCAAAAACATTGTGACGAGTACACCTGAAATGGCCAGCATTATAAAGGATTTGACAAACCATGCCATCCAATGTATCCAGTTACTTAAGCCCATAATTTTCATAACTTCTTTGAGTTGCTTTTCTTTTTCCAATGTGATATTCTAGAAAAATAATTTTATCATATTATTTGAATAAATTTTAATTGTTGTGCTAAGCCCTGATCAACGGTGCTCATATTTTATAGTAGCGTCATAATAATAGTAACATAATAATTTGAATTGAATACCTTTTTTGGTTCAACACATATTTTTCGAATAAATAGTCAATTTCTGACAAAAAATAAAAACAAAACAACAACAAAGAAAACAAAAAAAAAAAACAAGTAAAATTCAAAAACGACATCAAAAACAATTGCTCTCTTCTCTCTGCAGTACTTGCAACTTTATGATAAGAATACATCGACAGTGCTCAGAAAGAGCAAAGCTTCCAGAAAGTATGACATTACTACATTGCGGAGATATGACTAAGTATATGACTACGATTCTTATTACTACATATATCTACTAAATATATAAAATTCAGTTTGCGTCTATCTGTCTGTCTTTTATTGACGCAGAAACCCTCTGTCCGATTTTGATAAAATTTTTACAAAATGTTAGTATTGATCAGGCGGGTGTCATAGGCTATAAAACTTTTATTAAGGCTGCATATTTAGGGTGACCCTCATACAATTATATTTTTAAAATAGGATTTTCACAAAGACCACTTAACCGATTCACATGGAATTTACAGCACGTGTATTTTATATAAAGAGGCATAGCTAAGGCTATAAAAGTTTTATTTAGGTTTAATATTTATGGTGGCGTCATACTCAAATATATTTTATATATAATTTTCCCGAAGACCACTTAACCTTAATGAACATTATTGCTTATGATTAAAATCTTTTTGGACGATATGAAATTTTTTTTATTATGCCATTACACTTTTTACTTAAGCAAACTTCAATCGCTTCACTAGCGATTATTAAAACCAAAATTCTACTGAATATTAAAATTTTTGTACTCACCTTCGTAATGTAAATGGCAGGATGTATAAATGTCAACATTATTATGAATGACAACGTATATTGCATTGCTATCAAAAGTTGATCTTTTATATATTTTGGATATGGATAACGTTGCATGACGATTTCCGGCAATGAGCTCTGATTTCCTGCCGCCAACTTGAGATAGGCCATTGAAATCGCCTGTTGTATGGGTAGAAAACCTTCACGTAAGTAACCAACTGGCTGACCGCCATCAACATCATCTGGTAGCCTAGCACCGGGACCAGTAGTGAACAAAAGATTATTTGTGAACCATGTCTGATCGGCACTAGCCGTAGTATTGCGCAATTCACTGGGAAATCGTAGTGCATAGACCAAGTTAGTAGGATATGAGGCACTAGCATCGAATTGAACACCGGCCAGATAATTGTCAGCAATAAGTGCTTCCTCTAAATCTTTTGCATTGGCATAACCACGATATCCAGCGAGCTGTAAACTGTCGGCTGCATCTTTAACTATCGTGTCGTAATGACTTTCGGTATTTGGCGAGTAAAGTAGCTCGAACTTTGGTGGCACTCGTGCGCTGTCACTATTTATTATAAATTAACATCATTAAAATTGTATATTTATGCTATGCTTTAATGCGTCTACTCACTTGAATAGAGCCAAATTTGATAAATTTAATTCTGGATAAATTATCTCCGATTCTGGCGTAGCTTTAACCATAACACGTATCAATACTAACAACAGCGAGAAGACTACGGGTATTAAAATCTCCACCATAAAGAGTATTTTTCGACCCCAATGCTGAATCCAGTTTTTCCATAATAGCAAAACGAATTTTTGCCAATTGCTAACTTTTACCATTTTATTGATTCGCTTTTTATTTTATTCTCAGTAGGGACATTAAAATTAACATATACTGGATGCGCTGATGTACGAATAGTCAGATATGATTTCTTATCTGAAAGAAATCATGAATAAAATATTTATTTACTACTCGTTTCGTAGTTAAAAGAAAATTTACAAAGCAGGCCGTAACTATCAAAATTTGATGAAAATAATTTATACAATTGAATGGGCTCTCATGAGTCTTCAATACATAGTGGTTCTATACTAAGCAAAAGTGATTTGAAAACTTTTATATTATTCTTCTTAGTTCTTGAGGTACTTAGCGTTGATATATTTAATATTAGATTTATTTGTCAAATACTTTCTTTAATTTCTCATTTATTGTATATGTCCATGGTTGGAAAACCGAAACTTTGAAGTTCAATCTATCGAAGATATTGAGATACAAAAATATGTCCAAAATATTCACGTTTTTTGTGTTATTCACAATTTTTTTGAGAGAAAAAAATTTAATAATAAAATTTTTTTTTTGCCTTAAAATTAGTGAAAAATATTTTTATTTTGTTTTATTTTGTGGGCCTTCAAAGAATTTTTTGATACAAAACCCACAAAGAAAACATAGTAAAAAAAATTTTTAAGGCCGAAAAGGATTTTTATTTGCTTTTTTTCGATTTTTTTCCATGAAAAAAGGTGAAGAACACAGTTAATAATAAAACATTTTTATTTTGTTTTATTTTGTGAGCTTTGTGAGTTCAAAAAAACTTTTAAACCTGTCAAAAGAAAAAAAGTTTTTAGGTCAAAAAAAAGGTTTTTAAAGTTTTTTTATATTGTCGGGTTTTATTTATAGAATTTGGTATGTTTTGCTTAAATTGATCCTCTGAAGTATTTGTGTGACTTTTAGTGCATTTTGAAAAATATTTCAAATGTCGAAATTTAGTTTTTGGGCCAACCTGAAGAAAGGTTGTTAGAATAAAACTGCAAGACATTTGACTCGGTCTGCACTGTAAATATTTTGTTTTTAACTTTTTTTTATTGTTTTTTTTTTTAATTTAAAATTCTTCAACACAAAATTTTTGAAAACATACTAACATTTCGTTTTGATTTAATAACTTGTAAAAATTATTACGATTTTTTTTTTTTTAAGTATTTCTCACTTAACCCGATCAATATTCGTACACTGGGGTCGTTGCTGTTAGGCAAAAGATTTTAAACTAAGCCTTTACATTGGATACTCAATGATTTATATACTGATAAAGTGACTAATGTTATAGCCAACTTTACACCTGGCGCATATACTCAAAGATAAGTAATGTATTGCAGATTCTAAATCGATAAAATTTGCTGATAACTTATTACTCACTATAACATGAGTGTGGTATGTTACCGTTAACATTGTGCTTTCAGTTATCACTGTTATCACATTCGCGTTCTGTGATAACTCGATTTTATGGGTGCAATTTGGCATGACAATCAATTTTTGCGCATTATTTGAAAAATTTTATGTTATGTACACACATTTTTCTTGCTTGTAATGTAATCATTACTAAAGTTAAACAATATAACGTATTCGATATCGCATTGGAGTTATACTGCTTTAATAATGAAAGTTAAAAAAGAATTCTTTGAAAAAAGTTCCTATGTTCCTTTCTAGGAAGACCCACAAAAATAACCATTTAAGTGTGGGGGCATACAAGCTCATTGGGAACCTTTGATGTCAGTGAATTCGAAAATGTAAGCTATTTCAGTGGACAGGCTTTTCATTTCGAGATATCTAGCCGTTAAGTGGTAAAGTGTTAGTTTTGAAAAATCTTCAAGAAATAATTAAAAGTCATTCACATTTCTTACGGCGCCAGTGGGGTTTGAGCCTAGGTCTTAAGCGTTCTGGGATGAGCCTCTTAAGGAGACTTATAATTTACATCATGTTTGACTTGTACAATATATTTATTAAGCGACATTCTTTATATCAAAATTTTATATGAATTGCCTTCTTATCAGGGTTTTCAGATTTGTACTTATATGAACTTTTATTTTTGTTTGCTGCGCTAAGTCTATTACGTTGTGAGACAAATGAATATTTGAATACCACTAAAGAAATTTGTTGATATGTATTACTACACAATCTAAATATTACACTATCATACAGCCACATATCCTATAAGATTTGTTTTTTTATTTTAATAAGGTGTTTCATAACTTATATATCTACAAATTAAGTTTTGTGATATATGTATATTCCCGATTTTGCTCTAAACGCAATACCATACAGTTTTTCTTCGCAGCCTTCAAAAGTGGCAGAGCACTTTTCATTTAACTTCAGTACTCGTAGTAATACGTTTATTAAGACTCGGCAACTAAAACTAAAATATTATATGCCATTAAAACGAAAACAATTGAGAAAATATTCTCTAATAAAACTTTTTAACATTTTTTCTCACAGTGAGTTTTTGTGAAATAAGGGGTTTGACTCGCGGGGATCACAACATAGCAGTTGTGATTAAATTTTTTTTTTTAACAGGTTTAGTAGTTCCAGATATATTAGATATGTTCAAAAAAATGCATGTCCTAGAATTCTTCGGGAACGCTTAAGATTCGAAAATTTATTCATATTCGAGTTTATCCTCAGTAAATTAGATATACCATTACACGAGTTGGACTATTATGGTTGCCGAAATCGTTTCTCTATTCGCAAAATGTGCTAGTAGAATTTTGCTCCATTTTCGAGATTGGTTTTGATACATAAAATGCAATTTTGGGCCAGATGTGTATAGAAATAAAACATTTGACCATACATACATAAGGGTATTTCTTTTAACATATTTCAAGGTCAAGGTGTAACATTTTTCGAATATATCAAACTGAGTGCGACTTTTAAGTCCACAAAAAAATATGGCGGAGGACCGAGCGGGTCCTATTTTGAAATATACTCTTGCTCAAAATAGCATCAAGAATAATATACTTCAAGGATAAGGTCATAGATAACGTTTAGCATTTTCTGTATAATTTCCGAAAGTTTATATTTAATACAAAAAATATTTTATTTATTATTTACGATAGCCGGCGTGACAAATTTCCGACGCTTATAACTTCTTTCATCTTTGCGACCATTTTTTTGTGGGTCAACATAGATATAAATTATATATATTATATTTATGGTAAAAATCGAATATTTTTGCTTCACTGCTAGAGTTTAAATCAAATTTTCAAACATATTTGATTTTTCACTAACAGTTGAAATTTCTGCAAAAATACCCATATCTCTAATATGTTATCAAAATGTAACTTATGAATGTGATTAGCTTTTTTTCTAACATGTGTAGCATCACATTTTATAAATCGTTGGAGAAACCTCCAGGTGACTTTGCTCACATGCGTATTTTTCTACTACGATTAGTTTCGATTGTTTATTGAAATTATACTTTTAAAAACACATGATGGTTTTTATTACGGTTATTTTCTTTTCATTTATTGAAATTATACTGTAATCTAAACACTCGTATACAAAATTTCTTATCTACGTAAATACATTCATTTGTGTGTAAATGCATTGATATTTATCGCTAAAATATCATAATCAGACCAATTTAATTCGATAATGACAAATCGCTGGCACGCTTTTAGATATTAGAATAACATTAGAAATGTTAAAAGTCTGTAAAAAATTGTGTTAATATTGCGGAAAGGTTTCTAAGATAAAGCAAATTTTCTATATTTATCAGCACTTCAGAATTAATTTGTATTTGATTTAATTTAAACAATCTACATAAGTCCTTATTACCGAATCGTACCAGACAGCTATACTAATAACCATAAGCATGTCCATGACTCACAACATCGTGAAAGTAATTAAACTTCAGTATTATCGTTTTTAAAGTGGCTAAAAGCATGTTTGAGGAAACCCCAAGAGCTTAATCTAATATGGACACATAAATATGTATGTGTAATCAAAGTTTTGAATTTGAATTTTATACCGGGTGAGCCAGCAAGGCATTATTGCATTAGAATGATTTGATTTTTTTATTGAACAATGCTTATTATGTGTGGAAGACAATATCAGTCAAATGCTCACCACGGTTTCGGAGCATATATATCAATCCGTTTGTTCAAGTTTAGGATGACAACCTGGCATAATTGCATCTGTTATTTTTTCGTTCCTTAGCTCTTGAATTATTGTTGGCTTATTAACATAGATCTCTTTTTCGTGTCGTGTCAAACCGCATGATTTCGGTAGCCGGTTGATATCGCTTTTTCGCAAAATAATGCGTTTTAGGAACTTCTTGTACAATAAAATTATTAAAGCATTGAGTATTTAGCATCTGGCACTGTCATGTTGTCATCCAATTTGGGTCATTAAAAATTAGTTATCATGTTACGACAGCGTTTACTATTCACAGTATTCATTACCGCCACCATTTTCAAAAAGCAAAAAGAACGCTCCAATAATTTGTCCAGCATAAAAATCGATCAAATAGTGAATCTTTGAGAATTCGTTGGTTTCTCGGTATCTATCTTTCTTGGATTTTCATCTGCCCAAACGCGAAAATTTTTCTTACTAACGTATTCGCTGATTTGAAAAATCGTCAACTAGTTGTGCTAGCTCGTGCATCCAATCGGAGAACGTACGGTGCTTGGAATGGTCTGGAACAGAGAACAGGAGCTAGTGGTGGTTCACTGAGGTTCTTGAGCTATTACCAAATATATGTATGAAGCGTGAGTGTGTACATTGCACGGAATAATGATCGCTAATCTGAGCTACGCTCACTAATAGCGAATGCGAAGAGAGTGTGATGTTCATGAATGTGATTGTGTAAGTAGCTCGGGTCTTACAAATGCGAATGCGTGTATTCATACATTCATAAAACTCTCTCTCTCTGAAAAATCCATTAAACAATGAATGGCTCGAGCAAATGTGGAAGTGTAGTTAAAAGCTTGCTTTTGAAAGAGTTTGGGACTTCTTCAAATAACTATCTACGATAGACACTAATTTATTGAGAACAAACGTTAACAGCATCCTTTTGGTCTTCAAAGTTAACTTGTTTTAGTAGTGCCTTTTGTGCTCTTTGTAGTATAACATTTAAAAAGACGTCAACAAGAACAGATTACAAATCCCAAATTGTACTTTATATTTTTTTATTTGGTGACAACTCGAATACTCCCGAAACATTATTTCTATTTATGTCTTCAGCACTGATTTGTATTAAAACATAAAATTATGTAGTTAGAAAACCACTAGGCTCAAAGCTCTACTATTTAGGTGTCAATTCAGAAAGATTCTTGTCAGGTATATTCCATAAACATAAAAATTCTGTTGAAGTTAGAAAAACTTTTATTTATTTATTTCGTCGAATAATATTAACAATGTTTATTTTGCTAAGATTTCAGATTAAATTTTTCGTTTTATTATATACATATAGATTTTAATCAAACTTATAATAAACTTAGCTCAAAAACATGCAAAGTGCAGAGAAAAATTTCATATGCCTATTTTATTCATTCTGGTAGATGGGTGCGTCCTCTGATAGCGGCTCTGGCATTTTCGATAAAAATACGCTGTTTTCAACTCACTCGTAATCGCAGGTAAGTGACTAGAATAATTATAAAAAAACTCAATATATAGATTTTGATTTGTTCTTTGCGATGCACTATAGACATTTTACCACTTTCTTTGGCATAAATTCCAAACATGTTAAACAAATGGTATGATAGTTATGTAGACTATAATTGAAAAATATACAAAACATTAGGATCTCTTCTTTTTGGATCAAAACATTTTTTTCTTACGAAATGTGGATGTCATATGAAAAGTAATTTAAGGAGCTATGATATTATCTTCTGTATGCATTAGTACTCGGCACGATTCCTAATTCTCTCTGTGAAAACACCAAACTTGGTGTATGAGGGTTTTTGGGGTCGCTGAATATGAATCTGAGGTCAGATTTTTGAAATTCAAGATGGTGAACCCAATAGAGTGGATTGGGTTATTGAGTGTGGGAAAGCAAAAACAAAATCGAAATCGCTGACTGTACTTCTGTGGGTTTTGAATGTTTTGTTTTCTTGACTTTGTCAGCGAAAAAGCTATATATGCGTACAATGTTTTTATATTTGTATTTCCCATGATAAAATGTTATTATGATAAAAACGGTAAAAAAAAAGTATGCAGAATGCAAGCAGGATTTTCGGAAAGTTTTGGAATGTTGCTGTTATTATTTGCTTTTAAAATAGTACCGTACCGTGACTTGGCAATGATGAAAAAAAAAATTGACATTTTGATTTTGGGGAAAAAAATCTCATGACCTCATATTAATACAAATCCACAGTAAACTTTTCAGCGTTAAAAAAAATTGGAATTTTTGAGAAAATCAGCCTTGTTTTTTTTCATAAAAAGCGTTATAGCTCCGCCAATTTTCAACAATTTTCAAAGTTTCTTAAAGATTCTGACAGAAAATCAGAAGTTCTATTAGAATCAAAAGACAAAAATTAATTATTTTGATTTGGGTGAAAATGCGACTATTTTGAACCAATTTTCAGCGGTTTTTTAAGCTCTGACACTAAAACTTTAAATGGGCATAACTTCGAGAAAAATTATTTTCAATCAAATCAAATTGTATAAATATATTTAAAAAAATTTCATCTGCATTTTGTATACCTTGTTACATACATACATATGTATATTGCTTTGCTGCAAAATTCATGGTAGACTATCGATTAAATTTTATGAAATTTGAAAAATTTTAAACATTCCATCAAAATATGACGCATATTTTATAAAGTGATACAATTTTTTATCACACGTCTCAAGAAAAACAGAATTTGTTTAATTTAGAGCGGAATCCTGGCCTTGTGTGTATGCTGAAATTAAAACAGAAAGTATAGGAAGAAATTAATAAGATATACACATATATATATATTATAGGGTGATTCATTTGGATTTACTTTTATCAGTTTCGTGTCAAACTGTCATAGTATTTTTGTTCAATATTGATTGACATATCAACATGAAACGTTTAAAATCAGAGAAACGATTTGAAAATGTCGAAATTTTCTAATATCAATAAAATTTTAACTTAAAATTCAATCAAAATTCATAAAATTGTTTGCAATTATAAAGTGAATTGGGCGCCTAGATCACACCTCTTGACTTTTTCCTTTCGGTCTACGTAAAGTCTACATGGATAAGCCGGCTACGATTGACGAAATGGATGCCAACGTTATTCGTCGCAGTAACAACCAATACTTGAAAGAAATTTATTTAAAAAATAAATTTAAATAATGGTTCTCTTGTATGATTTCGATAAAACTTTTTTTTATTTCTGAAAAAATTATCTCTAAATGAATCACATATATGTAACACCTTAATTTCTTGGATATATGTACATACATATGTATAACCTATATTGTACTAAATGATACATACCTGCTGCGACGCGGATCATCTTTCTGAAATTTGGCAAATGCAAGGAATATCTCCTCTAGGCTTGTCTGACTTATTGAGTAATCTTCAATATTCAATCTTTGACGATTATTTTCCATAAGACCAAATATTTGTGACCATTTTATTGTAGCGAGTGGAACATAAAAAGTCAATATAAAACGATATTCTTCTCTAGATGTGACAAGAAAAAAATTAAATAAATATTTATGTGCGCGATTATTTTGTTGGCAGGGTTGCCAACATACTTTGAAGGCAACAAAATAAATTTTGATATATATTTAAATAATTTTGTTTCGTATCTTAGGTGTCCCAATAGCAGAGTTATTTTTTCCACATAAAGTTAGTAGGGCTTAATTCTTTAAGCTCACACTCTACTTAAATGGAAACTTCCCGTAGAGTTTTCAAAACAAAATTTGTCAGCAGAGCGCATTTTGCTGGCACTTTTCGAATAAGAAATGTGTTTGATTCAAAAACTAAATATGGTGCCCTTATTGCGACACCTCTTATGTAAATTATTTGAAAATTAAATTTTTTTTTCAAGTTTATTCCTACTTACTGTAATATAGCACTCGGAAATTCATGTTTCACAAATTCCTTAACAGTTTTAATATTCGTATTGTCTATCAGTTTTAGCTCTGATCTTTTTCTTTCTAGACTATTAAATTTCCTAGAAAAAAATATTTCACAATGATAATACTATGGTTGCTTAGTCGATCAAAATCAAATTTCTTACATCAATGATACCTCCTTCCTAAGCAAAGTATTGGGATTGACTTTAATTTTTAATATTATTCCTTGCGAAAATCGATTCTTTAAATACTGCGTGGAACCAATACACTCAAATTCACCATTAACCATTATGGCCAAACGCGTACACAGCGCCTCACATTCATCCATACTGTGAGATGTCATAACAACAGAATTACCAGCATCACGTCTACTACAAATGACATCCCAGAGTTGGCGTCTGGTGGCTGGATCCATACTGGTAGTTGGCTCGTCCAGATAAACGATCGATGGATTACCAACAAAAGCAATAGCCGCACTTAATTTTCGTTTATTTCCACCACTTAATGCTTTTATTTGCTTGCGATAATGCTTGGAAAAGCCAAATGACAAAGCAAACTCTCTCGCAATCTGTGGTATATTTTGTTTGGGTATACCACGAATCAGGCAAAAGATTTTCAATGTTTCATATGCTGTCAAGTCCTCAAGTAATGCATCGAATTGTGGACAATAACCGATTTCTTGATATATTCTATTCATATGAGACTTGATATTCATACCAATAACGTAAGCATCACCGAAGGTAATGCGTTCGTCACCAGTTAACATCTTGAAGGTTGTCGTTTTGCCAGCGCCATTGACACCGATCAAACCGAAGCATTCAGCTCTAAAAAAAAAATGAACGATCAAATGCCATAACGTATAAAACATATTCAGTGGGCTTACTCACCGATCGACACACAGTGAAATTTGATTGACTGCGAAAAAATTTCCGTAACACTTTGAAACACTATCCAAAACAAGGTTTTTCTCAGCAATTTCACTCGGTGACATCTCGATTATACGCAATTTTTCAGCATAAACATCATCGTTGGAATACTCCTTGATTGGTGGTGGTTTGCTATGTTCAGTAAATCATACAGACATCATCATTACTTAGCAGCTTAACAATTGCATTATCTCATGCTTACATCATTCTCTTTCGTATGATATATATGAAACTATCTATCAATTTATATTCCCGTATTAAAATTATTGTAAAACACAGGACTCCAGTTGAAAGCAAATAAGTAATCTCAGGCAAAACACCCGGCTCTTCCCAGTCATAGTAGGGCTTAATTGCTTAAAAATATAACAAAGAATAGTATTTAATAAGACTCGTTCCAGTTGGATTCCAAATGCATTTTCACGTGACCTGACTTGATTTTTTTCGAAATTGTTTTAATATTGTGTTCTAATAATAAAAAAGCACAGACTTTAATAACTTTTTCTTAATTTGGTTTTTGGGTTGTATATTGGTTGTCAGTCGCAATTCTAGTTCTCAGTCAAGCTCCCATGAAATTCATATAAATTTATGTGATTTGGTTTCACTTTCACTCGGAAGTAAAATTTAGAACATGCCGGATATTTTCCAATTTTTTTTACGAAGATAAGAGAGGGTATGGAGCTTTGGCCCAATACACCCCTAGGAATTATAGGAACAATACAATATAACACAAGGCAAGCTTATCGAGAGTTTTTTATTTCCTTGGAAAGTAGACGTGTTCAAATTTTGAAAATACTTAATTTTCTTTTGAATTTGAGCTTAATTTAAAATAATGGATGATATTTTAAGACTTTTAAGGTTTTGGCCAAATAAAAGTTGATTTTTTTTTTATCTGCAGACAAGTGCGACATTTCCTAGAAGAAGCCAAAAAAAAACTTTTTTTTAATATTATAAGTCACATAACAGTTTTCAGTAATAAGTTTTCTTTTCGCTTAAAAACTCATAAATGACATAAAATTTGCCATTTTTGGCAATTATTGGTGAAATATAGAAACGTTTTGAAAATATTGCACATAAAATAATATGCTATTTTCGATGACTGACCATTTCCTAGTAATTTCAAAGGCATTCTCACAAAAAAGGCCCAAAGAGGTATTAAACCAAAATTTCTTGTAGTTTAAAGAAAAATGTCTCTTTTGGCTTTCTCGATATCGTCATTAGCACAGAGAAATTGAGAGCCAGACAGACACGGTTTTATCGACTCAAAAAGTGACACGAATCAATATTATATATACAGTTTTCTACACCTGTCTCGCTCCCTTCTTTACGTTACAAATGGAATGACATTTCAGTATATGGGGTATAAAAATCAAAAAAACGGCCTTAATGTGGCACCCGTAGTGAGTTTGAGACCCACTCCCAACATTTTGCTATCAATAAAAATATTTCAGTTATGTATGTATTTTCAGAAATCTTTTTTTAAGAGTACGGCAATTTAATATGTACTAGCAATTTTCGTTGTTATGGCTTATACTTGGCTACTTTGTGTTAATTAAATCAGTTTTATTGCAGGATATTAAAGAATATATTAAAATTAATTAAAAATTACGGATATTCTTTATAGAAACAAAAAGCCAAATATTACGGTATTTTTGATCAAATCGATCAGATATTTAAAATTGATCGTAATATTGCGAAATTTTTCATATAAAATCGCAACTTTTATGGTACCTACTAACTATAATAAATATATCATACTCACTGCAACATCTGGGCAATACTTTACAACGTAATTCATCCAATATTTCTTCAGTATTGCTGCAGGCCCTACGTATTGTTTCATTTATATAGAGTTTATTCAGGGCCATAGCTAACGAAAAATGTGGAATTATGCGAAAAATCCAACCCATTACATCTGCTGTATCTTTGAGTGAGAAAACTGGAAGAGACATGACGATCACGATCAAGAAAAGTGCCATACCTAGGTATTAAAGTTAAGTCTTAAAATTATAATTTAATATTTATTCAAAAATACAACACACATAACAAACTTTTTTTATTATAAAAATTAAACTAAAAATTTAATTTCATTGGCTTACCGGTGAAAATGCATAATATAGACATGCAAGCAAAACCTGTTGCCGAATTCGTAAAATAAAATGACACCAAATAAGTAAACGGCAACACTGATGCACCAAATATGCCAAGTATCGAGAAATATCGACCTTCATCACAAATATTTAGATAAATATGTATACAAATATTAATTACTCCAATACATACTCACAAATTTCTGAAAACTTCATAAGACCCGGTTCCTCAAAACAAAGCAAAGTAAAAATCGCAATAGCCGCTGTTATCGTAAAAGTCAACATGTCCCAAATGAAGTGAGTCAACCAGTATGTGAATGCATGAACACCACCAACAAATTGTAATAACTTTGAACGGCACTCACGTTCCTTGATCAGAAAGAGCAGATAAAAGGAGCTAACGAAACACATGCAGAAGCATAGGTTTATAGCCAATTGAGTGCCAACGTTTTTTCCAACATCAAGTTGTGTCAGCACAGTTTCAGTTTTATACGGCAACGGTGAATTTATAACCGTAATCTGAGCATCTGGGTCTATTAGAGCTCTAGAAACAATAAAAAAGTTATCAACATGAGGACTATAGAACTTTAAAAGTTTTCCAGCTCACGTAAAGAAAACGTAAGATTTTAATAATTCGATTACTACCGATCTCTTGCTTCTACTTCTTAAAGTTATTCCCCCATTCATTTTTCGGCCATATCTTTATCAATTTTGCACAAAATTTACTTTTAATTTCTAAGCGATTTTCTTTAAATTTTAAATATATTTTTTTGTGAAGCTCATGTTGGTCTTTATATTGCAATTTGGGAAGTTTTTTATGTACTTGCTTTGGCATATATTCAAAACTTATAGCTCACAAGACCTTCACTCAAAAAAATCCGTAAGTTCACACAAGATTTCGCCATGTGGAGAGCTCCCACCTAATGTCCAATGTGCCCATGCATAAAGACGGGCGAATAAGTCAATAAGCAATATGTCAGTTTGACATTGAACAGAACCTTAAGTACATAGAGACTATCTTTTCAAAAATTTCAGCCGCTTTGAATGAAATTCTTTCCATGCAAAATTTTCGTTGTTCATCTGCGCGTTATTTTCTAATGAAAACCACTTTGAGAGTTCTGATTGTGTTTATTATCGTACAGTCCTGACATTAAGCAATCTGACTAATCATTTCTTTCGGTCTTTACAGGAATACGCTCTGAACTGTATAAAATCTAGTTCCGTGAGGAATGTGACAGCAATAAATCAAATCGGTTTCTGAATCAAAAACATTTAATCCACAAAAAATAGCTCCAATTTTGCATGATAATAATTTTCTTACAGACTGCACTTACCTGGCCATTGCATTGTGCACCAAATTCAAG
Source organism: Meiosimyza platycephala (assembly GCA_963662105.1). NCBI lineage: Eukaryota > Metazoa > Arthropoda > Insecta > Diptera > Lauxaniidae > Meiosimyza > Meiosimyza platycephala. Next base: position 24,869,232 of record OY759208.1, read on the forward strand.
GACAATGGTGCCGTATGATAGGCATGATTATTTAGCCATGCTATAATTTTCCCAGGCTTCACGGTAGCAGCAGCAAGGTAACGCGAATCGATGCGCTCTTGCATGGTTTCGCTCAACCTTAAGATATATTGCGAAAAATTTTGTTTTCCAATCGATTTAAATTCATGATTTGCTCCATGAGAAAGAACATTTTTTCCATACTGCTTAGCAATATCATGTTCCAATGATTTTGATTTAAAATGACCATCTATTTGCAAAACTGTTGCGGACTTAGGATACTGATTGAGGCTTATAGTCATTGGTTCCAATTTATTATAGCTGCCTCTTGTGCGTGAAATTAGTATTGTTGTCGCTATGAAAAATATGGGCATAAAGTTTTGTACAAAAAGAAGTGCTTTATTTCGTAATGTATAATAGGCCTTTTTCAGGATCATAGCCCGCCATTGGTTGAAGAAGAGCTCAACGCCTTGATGCTTTTGTACGTTTAGAGAAGGCAATGACATTTTTTTGACTTTAATATAATGGAGAGAAGAAGGTTAGTTTTATGCAAAGTACACTGAGAAAATAGTTTAAGAGAACTAAAAAAATAGCGAAATTGAAAAATAATATATTATTTGATAACACAGGTGGACAAGCCTAAGTATCTGAAACCCAAATATACTTTTTCAGAATATCTTTGATGGTTTCGGTTTTTGAGATACTCTGACCTATAAGTGCGAATATCACAGTTTTTCAAAGTATTTGAGGTTATATTAACTCGAAAGGTAATTTTTATTTATGAAACTATTATTTGGATCCAAAATAACTACTCTATCTCTACAAAATACACTTTGAATTGTATCGATATATTGTAAATTGAAATCTGTTAGGTAGATAAGTCTCAATACAAATCAAATTAACTTTCCGTAAGCAGAATCGTTATTTTATTCGATCCAAAGTAATCGTTAATTTCGATTTTTTTTTTTTTCGATCAAATGAAGCGATATTTTAAATTTAAATTTTTTGTGATCAAAATTAATCGTTATTTTGGATTTTTATTTCTTGCGATCAAATTAATCGTTTCTTTTTTTTACTTTAATTTTTTTTTTTCAATCTACATTAATCGTGATATTGGATTTTAATGAGAATTATTAATTGTTATTTTAAATCTTTATGTTTTTTTCAATCCAAAGTGATCGTTATATTGGATTTTTTTTTTCGATCAAATTGAATTTTTATGTTTTTAGATCAGAATTAATCGTACTTTTTCTTAAGTGTAGTGTTTTACTTATACATAAGTCTGTTGTTACTTTTACCGAGTAATTCATACACAATAAGTCGTATAAGTGGCATTTGCTTTAGCTCAGTATATGTATATAATTTAAATTGAAAAAATATTCATTGAATTTGAAAACGTTTTTGTTTAGTTTGAAAATAGTTCAATTTAATCTGAAACTGTTATTAAGCTTTGCCAACATATATTATGGCCATTACAAACTTAAATGAATCGTGCAAAATACAATCAAACTATTTTCTCAGTGTAGTTTTCCACCCTTCTTGGGCTGTCATATCTTAACAAATGCTGCTTTTTTATGCAATGCTTACATTGTACCAGTTTTTTCTCTAGTGATGTAGCCTTATTGATGGTAGGACGCTGTTCCACAATATCTTCATCATCATTGCTCACTTTTATAAATACCTCTTCCATTGATGTTATACTGATGCCATAACCGTCAAGTTTCAGCTTTTGTCCCCTTTCCTCTAAAGCTTCAAACATTTCTTTAAATTCCGAAATTTTCGAATCTGGCAACTTATATGATAACTCTGTGCCAATTTCACTTTCTGGCGATATTAGTGGCAGATATTTTCTTAACAATTTGGTTACTTTATCAACATCGCAATTCTCACCTTTAGTGCATATCTTAAAATGAAAAGATATTGCCGTTCCTATATGAAGCAAACATTCATTCACTTACCAATCGATAACCAGAGCCATATCTCTTTTTGAGAAAAAAAGATGTGCCATAACATTTTAAAACACCCTCGTACAAAATGGCAATGCGATCACCCAAAACGTCAGCTTCATCCATAAAATGTGTTGTCAGCAACACCGTACGGCCCTGTTTCTCCTCTTGCAGCAAGTCCCAAAGTTCTCTCCGAGCTGATGGATCCATTCCAGAACTGGGCTCATCACAGATTACTATTTTTGAGTTACCACATAGCGCACAACAAATCGAAAGCTTACGTTTCATACCACCGGACAATTGAGATGAAGCCACTTTTGCCTTATCGTATAACTTAATCATTCTCAGATATTTTTGAGCTTCCGTTCGAGCTGCTTTCCGCTTGAACCCTTTAACTTCACTAAAAAATACAATGTGATCTGCAACGCTCATATCATCAAAGAGTACATTGTGCTGGGGACAAATGCCGATGGACTCTCGCGCTAAGTCTAAATTTTTACGTATATCATAGCCATCAACATTAGCCGTACCTGAAGTTGGTGGATACATGCCTATCAACATGGATATCACTGTAGTCTTACCAGCGCCATTGTGCCCAAGGAGCACCGTTATTTCATCCTCATATATATTCATCGTTAATCCCCTCACAGCATCCTTGCCACCAAAGGTTTTCTTCAGATTTTTCACGGCAATACCAATTGGTTTTTCATGAGATTCCGTTTCGAAATTATTTCCCGCTAAAGCATGTTTCCTTTTCTCCTTCAAATTTGCACGAACATGGCCTTCACCACACCAAAATGCCATAGTAAATGGAAAGTTCCATTTTTTTGGAACACCATACTCTCCGGGATAAATTTGCTCCGCATACAAACAAATCAGCATGTACAGGATGCTAGAGATCATCATCATAATAATAATTGCACCCAAACTGAGGTTGTCATCCACAGTTACTGGTGTAAAGATGTTGTACCATTGCAAACCTTCACCTGTACTTTCAAGCGACAGTATTATCTTAAAGGCAAATCCCATCGCTGTATTGGAAAACAGACTCAGGGCCAATTTATCAGTGAGCGTTAGGTCATCATAGATGAAATTGGTGAAAGTAAATGGTATATAGGCAACAAACCAAACGAGACCTGTCACCGCGACAGCAGTGTTGGCTTTATTGAAGAATGTGGCCATCATAAAGCAGAAGCAGATGCTGGCTATTGTGTAGATGAGCAGAAAAAAGAGTATGGCTATGGGATCGCTATAGGTAAGTACTGCCACATTGTCGGTCCACTTGATCTGTAATGCATATGTGGGCTTTAACAATGGAAGAAATAAATATTCAAAGAAACTAAACATAAACGACAACCAGTAGTCGAGGGGGAGGCAAAATCGTCGCTAAATATATCTCAATTTGCTAGGGTTTTTGAAAGTCAAAACTGAGGACCATTTTTTTAGTGAATGAAATGAAGTCGATGTAGTAAATTTGAATGTGTATGTAGAAATTTTCACAGTATTAGTAAAATCGTTATCGGAACCTAGAACGAGACGATATTAAATAAATTATTTCTCGTATGACCGAGGCCGAGAACGAAAAAGGTCTGACAGATATCTCGTTCTCGGCGATAATGTAGTGTTTATCGTACGATAACCACTTAGAAAGTTGAACGCGCATATATTTATTTATTTATTTATACGATGACCCCCCACCCCAATCGGCTCGAAACAGAATAAAAGAAATTTAAAATTTTATTTAAAATTTTTATCTTTAACCCTTACTCACCCTATTTCAATGTGGTAATGTAAATGTAAGAGGGGTGGAAAACCGGGCAGTGCGCGGGTAAAGCCACTGGTCCAGCTAGTATTAAGCGTATAAATTTAAACGAGAATAACCGAGAAATATCGGCGATAACGAGACGAGCACGATACGATACCGATACAGGTCAAAAAAATTATCGCACGCGAACGAGTACGAGACGATAAGCTTGGCGCCACTACAAGAACGATACGACAATTTTTGAATTATCGTATTGGTGAAGCACTACTGAAAAGTGAGGAGTTGTTTTTTTTTTTTTTTGTGGTGAGGTAAATAAAATGTTTGTTAAAAAGTGGTAGGGGCGGCAAATATTTTTTCCCCCGGCTGCCCAATATGCATGGTACGCATTTGACGACAACGCATAAATTTGATGAGAAGAATAATTTCCCCAGAATTGCTCATTAGTAGCGGTAATTTGCATGAGTTTCAAACTAAATATTTACACGGAACGAAAAACTTACTACAATTAGGAAAGTATTTTTCACCATACATAACGAAATGATGTTCCCACGTTTCTAGATTTTGCTTATACATTATGTAGCTTATCTATGCTGATACTTACTTTTACCATAACTGTAATAATAATTGCTGATATGGACAAGGTTAAGAACGATTTGACAAACCATGCCGTCCAATGTATCCAGTTTCTAAGCCCCATTATCTTCATTACTTCCTTCAGCTGTTTTTCTTTTTCCGTAGCTATAGACTGTTTAATGAAGCTATTAGTCAATGAAAACTTCAATTCGAAATCTATTAACTAAAACTTACATTGGTAATGCATGTGCACGGATATATGAAACTAAGCAAAATAATTATTGACATTGTCCATGGCAAGAATTGAAAAAAACTATCATAAATATATTCTCGAAAAGGATATCGTTTCATTACAACCATTGGTAACTTGTCTTTGCCACTTGCTAATTCTAGATATGCCATTGAGATTGCATGCTGCAGTGATATAAAACCCTCACGTATATAACCTACTGGTACGCCACCATCACTAGCGTTGGGATTTCTGGGCCCAAGCGTTTGTCGATTTGGGAAAAGTTTCATTGTAAACCATGTCCATGCGAACTTAGGTGATGATGTACGCAATTCACTTGGAAAACGTAAAGCAAAAGATAATTTTGTTGGGTATTCCATAGCGCTATCAAATTGCACCCCCGCCAGGTAGTTGTTTATAATAAGCGCCTTCTCTAATTTCTTTGCATCGGCATAACCATGATAATTTAAAATAAGCAGCCTATTAGCTGCATTTTTTACAATATTTTGGAAGATCTCCATTGTATTCGGTGAGTAGGCCAACTCAATTTTAGGCATGCGAACTGTTGAATATAAAGGACCTAAACTTTTGAACAGAGACTTCAATATTGCTGGATATGACAGAGGTAGTTGCTGCGACATACTTTTACTAAAAAGAGTTAAAAACGTTTTAAGCAACATTTCCAAAGTTTTTTCTAAACATTTGCAAAAAAAGTTTGGATTTAACAGACTCACTGTAAGATGTCAAGATTTGCAATATCAATTTCTTCATAACATCCACCTTTCTTTTTTTCAACTTCCATAAGAGTTCGTACAAATAGCAGCAAACATACAAATATCACTGGTGAAATGAGTTCCAGAAGAAGTTGTACTTTACGGTTCCAATGAATAATCCAATTTTTCCATAACAACAACTTAAATTTCTTCCAGTTAGAAATTTTCACCATATTTTATATTTGACTTTGCGTTTATTAGACATTTCAGTAAATATAAAATTTCAAATAATTTTAGAGTGAATTTTAAAAATTTTAGGAAAATGAATAAAAAAGTTTAAAATATTTAAAGATTTTTTTTTTCATAGTACATTCACAATATAGTGGCACAAATGTTTTCTCTTGCTCTATGTTTCATCGACCCAGCATAGAGCATAATAGGCTTGGGCAAAATGTATCGAAGTGGCGATATTTTTTTCGATAATTATCAGCGATATTTTTTATTTTTATATATTGAAAAACAATATTTTATTTCTAGTATCGAGTTTCGATATTTTTGTTTGAAGATAGCTCTGTATACAATTGAATGCGTCGCATGTATTGGTTCTTCTTTTGTTTAATGACGGCGAGATTCAGCGCTGCCACTAGAGAACATTGAAACTGGTGTTACTATAATTTCTACATCTGTCTATAATTTTCTGAACTTTTGCTAAATATTTTGATATATTTTACATTACTGGCTTTGGGAAAAAATATCGATTATCGATTTATTCGAACATAAGATTCTCTACAAATTTGGTCTTGAGCAATATTTTATACATATGACCGTTCTTGTGATAGAACGTATTCGAGTAATATTGAATCGAATTTTTGATAGTTGAAAAGTGCCGCGCCCTCTTTTTCCGAATTCCGCTTAGTATTGATACAGTTCAAGACATTTATGATCTCCATCCGTTAACCAAAATGCAATAGAATATTTTGCATGGTTTGCGAGTTATGACTTTACAAGAATTTAAGTTTTGAGCGGTGTCACGCCCCTCCAAGAGTCTTTAAAAACTGCAAGTCCAATGCAATTTTAATATTGTTCACAATAAGTTTCATCATAAATGCTACAGCCGTTTTTGAAATAAAGGTTGAATCTATTTTTCTCTGAATTCACTGGATTATACAGCCTTTTCTCTTTTCGAATTCTTAAGACTCCACCAGGTGACTTTCACTACGCAAACAAAAAATTTGGTATTTTGAGTCTGTATGTTTTTAAAAACTGGTTACTTTCAAATGTGACTAAAAATAATTATATTTCAGAAAGAATGTGCTGAAACTTTATGTTTTCGTATAGCGTGACAGTAATCAAAAACAAATTTTTTTAAGAAAATACATTTATTTAATTAAGTAAAACCATTGAATGATGATCAATATGAATGAATATTTTTAAAATTTATGCTTTCAAATGTATAGTTGTACAAATATAATATCTATGTGAATAAAATTTATAATGAAAATACGTAGTACACATGTATGTAAACGGGATAAAAATCTTTAAATGAGATAAAATTTAATAACAAATTCGTTTAATTTTTTTAATTTAGAAAAGCTATAATGATTTTTTCTAATAATAAATTAAAAATATATTATCTAATACAAAATGTATGTATAATAATTATAAATTAAGTAGATTTTTATTTAATAAAAATTAAACTGAAACCCTGCAATATTTAAAAATTATAATCACATTTTAAGTAGTATACTTTTCTATAATTTCCTTTCTATCTTAATTTAAGGCATCTCTGAGGCATTTTGAATTCGTAGTTACATAACATATGCACGCTCTTTATTTACAAAATGAAATGTTCATAAATTCTATAAAAAAATTAATTAATTTTCTTTTTTTTTTAAGTCTGGCGGAAAGAGCGTCAGAGTCTCCAAAACATGTTGAGACCGTAGAAATATTAAAGCTTGCAATTAGATTTTCCATGTACCACTATGTCCATAACTGTTCAGCATACCCATATGGATAAAATTGATTGTACTCTTGTATTACCTATATATCTACTTTAACATCGGCTGCAGCTGTTGCATTAATTTTGACGATTCTTTACAACAAAACGAAAAGCAACTTGAATTTGTTTCACTTTGTATGCAATTTAAAAAATAAATAAAAGGAAAGTTAGTAAAATATTTTTTCGATTTAAAATTTTCAATTAGTAAAAGCTGCGTCAAAACCAATATAAATCAAAAACATGGGCAGCTTATTGCATTAAGCGTTGGCCTTGGGAAAAATATAGAATAGATGTGCAAGTAAGATAACTTCTACATATATATTATATTTTGATATCTACAAAAAGTTTTTTTAAAAATAAAAAATGTTAATATTAAAAGGTCATTGCTAAGGTCCGGATTTTGTTGACATGTCATTTCTCTTTTCATATTTTTCGGCGGTACATTTTTTGGTACTTGTCCACCAGAAATCATTATCATAATCAGTCAGGGTATGTGATTAAGTGCAATGGTAGCAATGTGGTAGATTCATTTGGTTACCCTAATAACATAGCTATAGGTGAGGAGCAAAAACTTTTTTCAAATAAAAAATTAAGTGACCAGCTGGCCACCCAACCCAACATTTAATGTAATTCTCAAATATTAAAGCCTCTTCAATTGAAACTTTATTCTTGAGACCAGGGTGTATCGAAGGTCCTAAAAAAAAAAGTAGTCTCTGTGAGTGGTGAAAGCTTGGGAAGAGTTCGCTTCAAACGATATTACTTTCTAAGAGAATGCTCTCTTTGTACAATAAAAAAAGTTTTTTACGAGCAAAAAAGTAAAATGCTTTTCTAAAAAATGTTCATGGATCATTTTCCTAAAACAATTAAAGCAATTTTGATTTTTTAGCTCAATTTTTCTATTACTTAGGTAATTTTTTAACCATTTTAGAGCATTTTCTTTTATATTTTGAATTTATTTTTTACCAATTTTTAAGATCAACAAAATCCGTGCCCCATTCGTATTACAAAAATTAATGTGTAAGCTTTGTAAAAAAAAATACTAGTACTTAAATAAAAAAATAAATAAAATTCAAACTACGTCCAGTTAAGCCACTAAGGTGCCATAAATATGCAATAGAAAAGCGTTAAATAGGTGCCATGTTATAAAACAAAATTTATTTTATTATAACTCTCACTGAATTGCACGTGGATCTTCACGTTGATATTTAGCAAATTCAAGGAAAATCTCCTCTAGTGTTGTTTGACTTATCGAATAATCTTCGATATTAAGAGCATCACGATTACTTTCCATTAGGCCGAATATCTTCGACCATTTAATACTGGCGAGAGGAATGTAGAAGGTTAATATTCCTTGATATTCTTCCCTGCAAAAGAAAAAAGAATTTAGTTGCAATTATACATTATATTTTTAATTTTATATGTTTATCTGCATTTATGATAAATACAATCATTTAATTTTGATTCACACCAAAAACTAACATTTACATACATTTGTGAAAAGTATCGAGTAAAAACTATTAGCAAAATGTTAAAGCTTTAAGTGTAGTTTTTGAAAATTAGGATTTTTTCGTACTGATTTACATAATCTACACAACAGAAACATAGTCAAGATCTACGAACGTACCAGCACCGAGATGGAAAATGTCGCAAAGCGTAACATATCCATATACATACATATGTATGACCTTCAAGTACTGTTTTATGGAGTTCAGCTGGACATCACTACTGTAGAGTATATACCGTTAAAATAGCTCTAGAATAATGTGTTGCTGCTTAAACGAAGCAATAGTAAAGACGATATCCATATATTTATGTTCATATAAAAGTTTTTCCATTTCACACGGATCAAGGCTTGCAAAGAGTACTTATTCAACTCTTACTAAAGACATAAAGAGAAGTTTATACTTTTCTGCTCATAAGATTATTTGTGCATATTCTCTCTAGCCAGAGGCGATACTGAACACTATCTGAAAGTCCGAATTTTTCAGAAAATTGTCGAAAAAAAAACTTACTGTAATATCGCTTGTGGAAATCCGCGTTCAACGAAATCTTTAACATTCTTAATATCCTGTTCTGCCATTTGCTTTGGTATTGATTTCTCATCGTCATTGTAATTAAAGCTACTGCAATTGAAAAAAAATGTATATAACTTTTTTTATTGATCAAAGTAAATATACAAACTTACATTTTGGATGCTCGTTTTATCATATCCGAATTTGGTTTCACTTTAATCTTTAATATGAGTCCCTTTGAAAATTTATTTTTCAAATGTTGTGTTGAACCTATACACTTGAATTCCCCATTAACCATTATGGCTAAACGTGTGCATAACGCCTCACACTCTTCCATGCTGTGCGAAGTCAATATAATCGATTTACCTGCATCACGTATACGACAAACCATATTCCAGATTTGTCGTCTAGCTGCTGGATCCATGCCAGTTGTCGGTTCATCGAGGTATATCACCGATGGCCCACCAATTACTGATATAGCAGTACTAAGTTTTCGTTTATTTCCACCGCTATAGGCTTTGGTCTGTTTATCGAAATGTTTATAGAAACCAAATGATTTTGCTAATTCTTCAGATACTACAGGTATACGACTACGATGTATACCACGTAGCAGACAAAAGATTTTCAACGTTTCACGTCCAGTGAGATCTTCTAAAAGCGCATCAAATTGCGGACAGTATCCAATGTCCTTATAAATTTTATTCATATCAGCCTTCAGATTCATGCCTGTGACATAGGCATCACCAAAAGTAATGCGTTCATCGCCGGTCATCATTTTGAAGGTTGTCGTTTTTCCAGCACCATTTACGCCGAGTAAGCCAAAACATTCGGTTCTAAAGAAAATAAATAAACATTTTTAATTATGTACAAAATAAATTATTTTGATCAAACTAAAACTATATACACTAGACAAATTTCTATGGTTTCATTCATATATATTTCCTTTTCCGATACCATTCGACATTTTTGACTTTAATCGGCTTTTTCTCACTTTTTCGATAATGATAGAGACTTGCGACTTTTATGAACATTTTCGATATCATCAACTAATATTAAGTTTCGTTCATTTTTCGATATTTTCGACTTTATCAAAATTTTCGATATTTTTTTTTGCCATTCATCCAGTTTTTCGATACTAATTGAAGCATTTTCGAGACTATCGACCTTTTCGATACTTTTCGATATCATCCAAAAATGTTCAACTCTTTGTCGATTACAGGCAATGCATTTCGACTTTCATCAATTTTTTCGGTACTCTATGTAGTACTCTACGACTTTGTGCATAATTTTTAGTTGAATTGGTCATTTTTAAAAGGAGGTTATCCGCTAAATATCAAATTTTAAATTAATAATATTCACCGTTAGTAATAAGAAATAAAACCTGATACAAAGACAACTATTCATTAAAGCAAACTTACTGTTGAACACAGAGTGAGATTTGATTAACTGCCATGAATTTGCCATAATACTTAGTGACGCGATCCAACACAAGATTTTGTCCAGCAATTTCATCTTGTGACATGTCGAGTATACGTTTATTTTCGTTGAAGACGTCATTATCCAAAAATCCATCTTCGGAAGGTGGCGGTGGTTTCCTATATTATTCATAGAGCATATAAATATATATATAATTGCAAATTTAAAATATTTTATAAGTCACTACTTACACCGTTCTATTGCGTATCTTATAAATTAGTTCATTTATCAATCCGTATTCCAATACTAAAAGTATAACAGAGAATAAGACAGCTGTTGTGAGCATGTATGTGACCTCTGGTAAAATACCAGGCTCTGCCCAATCAAAATATGGAGTTGTGTCTTAAAAAAAAAAAATTAAGGATGTTTTTTTTTAAATTTTCAAGATTATTAATCAATTTTACTTACGGCAACACTGTTTCACATATTGACAACGTAATGCATCGGGCAATATGGATATAAGTGGATTATTACAGGCTTCACGTGTTGCCGTATTCACGTAAATCTTATTTAGACCCATGGCCAGTGAGAAATGTGGGAACACGCGGAAGAACCAATTAAGTAGCTCAGCAGTATCCTTTGTATCGAAGAACGGGAAAGACATGACTATTATAACGATGAATAGTGCCATACCTAGGAAAAAGAAAATATAGAAGATTAAGATAAATCATCGTTGTAGCAACATAAAGAAATAAATATTTTTCTGTATCGAGTGTCGCGAAAATCGTACACAGCATAACACAGGCCAACAAAAACACGAGAGTTCTGATATACTTTTTAGGCCTAAATCGTTTTTATAAATGGTCGGAAAGTAAAATGTGATGAATATTTACGATTTTGAATTTTCTACTATGTACAATAAATATAGCCAAAATAAAAAAAAGCTTATTGTTAGATCCAATTCAAATCAAGGACACTGAATACTTCAGAAATATGTTAATAACAGTTCATCTCGATATACTATAACTTACCCGCAAAGATATTAATAATAGATATACGTGCAAAACCAGTTGCCGGTTCAGTAAATAAAAATGAAAACAAATATGTCAGCGGTAATACGGAAACACCAAATATTAGAAGTATAAGGAAATAGCGACCTGAAAAAAATTACAAATATTGCATATAATCTAAATCTTAGTGTTAGCATTTACTAATTATAGCTCACCTAATTGTGGGAATGTCGTAAAATAAGTTTCTTGGAAGCACGCCAAAACTATTATCAAAATTAAAGCTGAAATAGTGTAAGTAATCATGTCCCATATCAGTTGTGTTAACCAAAAAGTCAAAACCTTAACGCCGCCCACAAACTGTAGTAACTTCGAACGCGACTGACGTTCTTTGATAATGAAGAGAATGTAGAAAGCGCTGACAAAGCACATGCAGAAACAAAGATTTGTAGCCAATTGTGAGCCCACATTATTGCCAATATTCAAATTTGTCAGCAATGTATCGGTGGTATAAGGTAATGGATAATTGGTGACAGTTATCTCAGCATTTGGATTGATCAGGGCTCTGCAAAAAAAAAGAGGCAGAGCTCAAGTATAACTCTTTTTTTTTTCATTTAAATAAACTTACTTGGCCATTGCATTGTGCACCAGATTTACTGTCAGCGGTGCAGTGTGAAATGGTTGATTATTTAACCAGGCAATGATCTTTCCTTCTGATACCGTCGCTGCATTGAGATAACGTGCATTAATTCGCACTTGTATAGTTGCGCCCAAATCCAAGATGTAGTCGGTAAAATCCTTGTCGCCTGTCGATTCAAATGAATGCTTCGCACCATATGAGTTCGCGATCTTTTGATAAAAATCCGATACATTAGATTCCAGTGAATTTGGTTTTAAGCCATCAGTTTCTAAGACTGTTACTGCCGTTGGGTATTGTCCGAGTGACATTGTCATTGGGTTTAATGTGTTAAAAATTCCCTGCGTACGTGCTATCAATATCGTGACAATAACAAAAAATATGGGCATAAAATTTTGAATACCAAAAATCAATTTGTTGCGGAATGTATAGAGGAATTTCTTTAGAAACATGGCGTGCCACTGATTTAAGTACAGATCAGTACCATGGAGTAAGCGTGCATTTTCCGAGAACATACGATCAGCTGTAATGAAAAATAAAATATATTTCCAGTTAAAAATATTCAAGACAATTAACTTGAAAAAAAGCCAAAAATTGCAAAACAACTACGGCATACTTCAGTATAATCCCGTATAATTTTTCCTTACTTATGCTATAAAAATCATGCAATCTCAAAATATATATGCTTTAATAAAATCATCACCAGCATCACTAGCAAAATCAGTATCAGATCAGATTTCGGCTCATTTCTTTACATGAAAAGTGTTTTCACTTCTTGATTTTAATCTAAATGATCGAGTCTAGATCTTAAACTAAGGATCTTGATATAAATGTTATGCTTATATGCAATACTCAGGTGAATTCCTGAGTAATAAATACTTACAAATAAATTATTTAATCACTTACATTGAATTGATTCCACATCCTCCACATCAGCGTAGTCATTACCTCCATTCATTATACCGTTCATATTTTTTCGCGTACCATCACTGGCATTCTCAGCGCCCACCTTCATAAACACTTCTTCCATTGAAGTTATGCCAACACCGTAACCATTGAGGTTCAATTCATCTGATTTATCTTCTAAATTTCTAAACATTTCCTCAAACTTTGAAGAATACGAGTCAGGAAGTTGATATGATAGTTCAGCACCAATATCACTTTCGGGCTTAATACCCGGTATATAAGTATTCAACAAAGCAGTAACTTCGTCGGAATTGCAATTTTCTTGTTTAACACAAATCTATAAAGAAGAAGATATATATATATTATTTCTTTATTTGTCTTACAAATTGTATTTACAAGTTACCAAATGATAACCGGAACCATATTTCTTTTTGAGGAAAAACGATGTGCCATGACACTTGAGTTCACCATCACACATGATTGCAATACGATCACCTAAAACATCCGCCTCATCCATAAAATGCGTCGTTAAGAGCACAGTTCGTCCAATTTTTTCAGCTTGCAATAAGTCCCACAGCTGCCTTCTTGCCGATGGATCCATTCCCGAACTTGGCTCATCGCACAGCACAACTTTTGTATCACCACATAGAGCACAACATATTGATAACTTTCGTTTCATGCCACCAGACAACTTTGATGATGCCACATTTGCTTTATCCTCCAGTTCGATCATTTTCAGATATTTATCAATCTCCTTTTGTATGGCATCACCTTTTAGGCCTTTAACACGACTAAAGAATACAATATGATTCGCTACACTCATCTCATCAAAGAGCACATTATGTTGTGGGCAAACGCCAAGTGACATGCGAGCACCATCTATATTTGTGCGTATATCGCTACCATTAATTATGGCAGTACCGGCAGTCGGTGGGAACATGCCAGTTAACATAGAGATCGTTGTTGTCTTACCAGCGCCATTGTGACCCAGTAATACAGTTATCTCATCCTCGTACATATTTACTGACAATCCTTTCACTACAGTTTTATCTCCAAATTTTTTCTTCAAGTTTCTCACTTGTATACCCACATGCTTGCCAGCTGGTTCTCTCTCAAAAGCATCTGGCTTTGTTTGCTCTAAATGACCATTTGGTATATCTTCAATGCCAATATAATCCCTATCACCGCACCAGAAGTTTGCTGTAAAGGGGAAATTCCATTTTTTGGCGACACCAAATTCACCGGGAAATACTTGTTCCACATACAGACAGATAAGCATATAGATAACACTTGAGATTAACATCATTACGATTATATAGCCCACAGAGAGACTATCATCCACTGATGCTGGCGAAAAAATGTTGCTCCACTGAAAACCCTCACCAGTACCTTCAAAGCCAAGTATAACTTTAAAAGCAAAGCCCATGGCAGTGTTGGAGATTAAACTATAACCCAGTTTTTCACTCAGTGTCAATTGGTCGTAAGTGTTGACAGTAAAAGAGAATGGTATATAGGCGATAAACCAAACGAGTCCCGTAACAGCAGCAGCGGTACTGGCCTTGCTAAAGAATGTGGCCATCATGAAGCAAAAACAAATGCTCGTAACGACGAAGATCAGCAGAAAGAAAAACACAGCTGTAAAGCTGCTGTAAGTGAGTACAGCCACAGCACCATCCCATTTTATCTGAAAAATACAATAAACACATGCAGTCAAGTTCCCTCAGTTATTTAATCTTGACTTACTTTTAGCATAGCTGTTATGAAAACGGCTGATATCGCCAACATGAAAAATGATTTCACAAACCATGCTGTCCAATGTATCCAATTTTGTAATCCCATAATTTTCATGACCTCTTTCAGTTGTTTCTCTTTTTCCGTTGTGATGTACTAAAATTTCAACAAATCAAATTTAATTACTTCATTTAAAAGAATATGACCACAAACCTTAGTTATATAGGTGCATGGATAGATAAAACTGAGCAATATTATCAATGACATCAAGCTAGCTAAACCTTCCAGCAGTGGATCAAATATATAGGGTGGATATGGATATCTTTGCATTACTACATCTGGCAGCTCTTGGTTGCCACTCGCCAACTTTAGATATGCCATTGAAATGGCATGTTGTACAGGAACGAATCCTTCTCGTATATAACCAACTGGTACGCCACCATCATTCATATTAGGATTTCGAGGACCGGTCAAATCAATAACAGGAAATAATCTCATCGTAAACCATGTCATTGCTATTCGCAATGAAGAAGTACGCAGTTCACTTGGAAATCGTAGCGCAAATGATAACTTATCCGGAAAACTAGCAGTATTATCAAATTGCACTCCCGCCAGGAAGTTGCCTTTTACGAGCGCCTGTTCCAATTCATTGGCATTTGCATAACCACGATAGCCAGCTAAATCTAAGGTACTCGCAGCATCTCTGACAATATTATCAAAAATCGATGTATTCGGTGAATAGAGCAACTCGAAATTGGGATATTTGAGAATATTTTGAGGGGGAAATGTATAGCTGTTTCAAAGTGAGAAAGAAACGTTTTAGATAACAATATTTTTATATTGAAAGAAAGTTGATGTTTTACTAATGAAAGTGTTGTTGTGCTGCAATGTTTTCTTAGAAATAATGTTAGTGAAATCTAGGCATTATTAAAAGCAACAACATTCAAAGGATTACTAAAAATTAATATTTAGGTTAATTAATTAATTTAATAAAAAACAATAACCGCCTTCTAAAAATTGTTAGTTTCTCTATAATATATATACGAATATAATAATAAAAGTAAGTATCTAATTATGGTATATGATTCCAATACATAGTGCAATTTCTAAAGAAAGAACAGCGAAAGTCATTCGTCAGCACACCAAGCCTGTATAAAATTCTAAAGGAATTATAGATTCAAAAAAATCACACGTATTACCTTCAAAGAAAGTTATAGCCGATTCGAAAAATATGTAAATTTAATATAAAATTGAAGAGGAGGAGAAAACAAGTCGATTTCATGCATTAAATTCCTATAAACGATACGATTTTACCGAATTACGTTATGCTTTGGAATTTGCCAAAATATTCAATTTTTATAAATTTTATTTATATTCAAAGATGGAATAGAGGAGAACACATATCAACTTCTGTTTTCACGCTGAAATGTATATCGATGCATTTCCATAGTATACATATTTTCGACATTTCCGACTTTTTTTCATATTTTCGATACTAAACTTATATTTTTAATACCATTCGATTCAATTTCAATGATTTTCGATACTATTTAAAATTTGTCTACTTCTCCGACACTTTTCGATACCTTCCGACTGTTATCGGCCTTATCTACCTACGGTACGCTACGTTTTTCGATATTATTCGTTGGTTTTACACTTTTATTGACTTTTTGAAACACGTACTTCGATAACATTCAACTATTCGTACATTTTGACCATTTCGAAGGAAAGTATCGAATTCCTACTTTTATTGGCTTTTTCTATGTTCGATGTTTTTCACTACTATTCAGAATTTTTAAACTTATTATTGACTTATATTGTTAATTGTTGTACTTTTTGAATTGCTAACTTTATGTTGCTTTTCGATACAATACGAAATTTAAGATTTTTGTCGACTTCTTTTTCGATGGTTTTCGATTGAATTCGATACTTTTCGACCGCTATCAACGCTTTCAAAGTTTTCGAAGTTTTTCAAATATTCAGATGATTTTGATCCTATTTGATACTTATTGACATTTTTGTTTTGATTTATACTCATATTCGATTCTTCTCGACTTTTATCGACATTTTTTGATCCTCGAAAGTATTTGATAATATTAAATTCGGATATATATTTCCAGATAGCATCAAGACACTTTTCGACTTCCGTTGAACTTTTCGATTGTTTTCGATATAATTGAACTTCTCCGATTTTTTTTAAGCTTCAATGCTATTTTACTGTTCCGTAATATCTGAATTTTATCAACCTATTCGGTTTTTTGTTTTGATTTATAGTTTTATTTCAGCTTACAACGAGCGAAACGAAGTTTAGGGAGGCGGGAGATTGGTAAGCAAAGCGAAGCTAAAGTCAATTTTTACCGGAGTATTAATCATAGTAAAATTTACAGTAAATAAAACTTGACCATAGTGTACACATTTCATCCCGGCATTCAATGCTTTATGTAGGTAAACTCATCACTTTTGTGAGAACGTACTAGACAAAAATTATTTTTAATCAATTGCTTCCAATACCATTTCTAATTGACAACTATTGTTAAAGTTTTAATACAACATCTAAAATGCAATATTTGTAACCAACAAATAACAATTCTACATTACATACTATACATATGCTTCAGTAAGTAGATTTTGATTAATAACGAAACTAAATTGCATAGAATTGTTGAAACAGTTTTTAAAAATAGAACAATTTCCAATTATATAAAAAAAGCCACAATTAGGAAGTTGTATTAGCAAAATAATTTAATGTTGTTAAAGCCAATAATAGATTATTTTATTTAATTCTATGCACTAAAAGAAGAAGCAATTCATTTACGAATTATAATTTATAACAGCTTGCAAATCGAATAAAATTTCAGTCTTAATTTACCTTGGAAATAATAATTTTACTAAGGATGACATTCCGTGGGTTCTATCTCTATATTTTCTGAAATTTTTATAATATGTTGTATATTACAAAGATATATATTTTTTTTTTTTTATTTATTTAAGCTGAAATTCACTTTGTGCAAAGTTGCCAATAAATATCTTTTAAGTGTGACAAAAAAATAATTAAATTATATTGCAATAACAATTTGAATAAAACAAAATTACAATTAAATTAATTCAAATTAAGGGAACTTTAGTTTATTATGAAAATAAAAATAAATCGAAACTTTGCAGCCTTTTAAGCCATGAAGTGAATTTTGTGGAAAATATAAGAGACATTAGAAATCGATCATGAAAAATTTTAATAAAAAATATTAACACTTTTTTATGTAAATATTGGATAAGACCATTTTCAATTGTACTCGTATTGCAATGGTGTTGTTCTTTTTTTTTCTCATAATCATAATATGTATAATGATTATAATCATTTAAATGAATTATACATCAGAGAGCAAAATTTTTAAAATTTCATTATAATTAAATATATGTACATAAGTCAAAGAAGTTTTTCAAAACATAATTTTACAAAACAACTAAATAAATCATAGCCAAAGCTATTTTATAAAGTAATTTGATGAATTGAAACTGGACATCGGATTCAGCTCGACTGCATTTATATTGTTCGGGATACTAACTTCCTTGGTTTATTATGAGTAAACAAATTTATTGTATATTGGACTATTTATAGCATGCTCTGAGCTAAAAAAAATTAAGAGATAATCTTGTTTTCTTACGATTTGACAACATATTTTATATTTCAATCTTTTAAAACTTTGAAGATCCAAAAAAAATATTGACCATATCTTATTTACTTATTCAATAATAATGAACATCATTTTTCAAATGGAAAACAATTACATATGTAATTTCAAAATATAAATTAAGTTAATGGCTCTAAAATATATACTTAGTACAATTGAAAATGGCACACGGAAAGAACGAATGAATATAAATCATCTCATATGCGTTACTACCTTTTGTTTGAGAATACCTAGGACATTTTAAATATTTTGCTAAGCACCTTGAAATTTCACGAAAATGTAGTCAGAAATGGACCTCAAAATTGTTTTTTCAAAAAAATCTAATTATTTGCGGTATTTCATTGACTTTGCCGATTTAATGAAATATATCTCAACAAAATAATGTCAGCAAGTTTTATTATTCTCACAAAAAATTCGGGTTTTAAAATTAAAAAAGTTCTCTAAACAGGAAAAATTAATTTTATCCAAAGCTTATTGGAAAAAACCAACCAAAAACATACATAGAAAGAAAAAAAATCCCCCTAAAAAATCTTTTGAAAAATATACATTAAATTTAAGTTATAAAAATCGCCCACAGTTTGAAATCATATCTGAGTGTAAGAAAAATCATCTAACGTTCGTAACAAAAAAGCGCAAGCAAAAAAAAAGAGATGAGCGCTCAAAAAATAAATAATTTTTGTGCAAAATAAATAACTGAAAATAATCAAATTGGAACAACTCGTGGTTACTTCCCGATGACAACGTATCGGCTCATATATATATCGATCAATAATTGAATCCATTTAGTTTTATAGTCAAATTCCGAGTACTTTTTAATCAGAACGTATTTTTTGAGGGCATTGAGATCTATAAAGTTCTAGTGCATCCAGCAGACGTTGTTCTGACCACTCTGTCAATGTTCTTATCTCCAGCGCCCTACGCATCCCTATCTCCACCACTATCCACATCATTACCCCCAACACTAACCATATTCCCATCCCTACGCCATACCTATTCTGATGCTCATCCCTATCTCCATCCCCATCTTTATCCCTATCCCTATATTATATTATTCAAAATGTCACAAGCTATCTCAAAACTGAAAGAGCTTTTCACATATGTATGTATCTTTCTTTCCGTGCTTGGATACTTAATAACTTACTAACTCACTATACTATTGATACTTACTTGAAAATATCTAAGTTTGTTATATTTATTTCTTGATAAGTAACACGTTCTGCCGGCTCAGCATCCACCAAAAGACGCACAAGCACCAACAAAAGTGAGAAGATCACTGGTAATAAAATTTCGACAACAAGCTGCCATTTGTGATGCCATTGTAAAATCCAATTTTTCCAAAGTAATAATACAAATTTATCCCAATTGCTAACGTTAGCCATTTTGGGTTTTTTTTTATTTATTTTCGTCAGTATTAGTTTAATTGTGACATTTGCATATAGTTTTGTTGAATTTTTGCTGAAATTAGAGAAATAATACAAAACCATTAAATATGAATTTATTTTTTTATTAAATGAAACCTGAAATGAATTCGCAAAAGAAAGAATATTCGCAGCGGAATTAACATCGATAGTGTTAATCTTTGTTATTATGAGATATGTATGTATAACATGTAGATACTGAAAATTCCGATAAGCTGATAAGTTAGTCAGGTTTTAGTTTCCACATGATAATAACTTATGTATGTACGAGAACTATGTGAGACTTTTTGGGTTTTCATTTTTTTTAATTTTTTACTTTTATTTTGCACTCAACCAATTGGAAATCTATTGATTGAATTTTGAAAGTGCGTGGTCATTCATTGAGATGATTATGACCAATTATATTTATTGATTTAAGCACGTGCGAGCGTATGATTTAAAATTTAATAAACTTTTAATTATATGCCTTTGTACCATATAACAATCATACTATTAGGTGTTTACATTAGCTTAGGCTTATAATACAATTTTATTACATTTATATTTAATTAGTAGTTTCTTTGGCATTTATACTTTAATCAACTTTTAATAATGTAGTTCATTTTGTTTTTTATAAAAGTTTAATTTGAATTTTTATGTAATGAAATGATAGAAAAAAACTTATTAGTTCTCAAACGAAAGAGGGTAGGCTAGGACAGGGCAACGCAAATGATTCAATAATAAAGGATATATTATTTCAGCTTTTTGTTTGCATTTTGTATTGAATTTCGACAACTATGAAGTCACATTTCGGTATCAGATTTCAATGTGACAACTTAATATAACACCTATTACTGCATGATGGGTATCGCAAGTTTCTTAAAATAGAACTATTGCAATGCTCTCAGTTTATAAAAAATATAGTTAGTAAATAAGTCGGATTTTATAAAGCTAAAAAATAAGTTGGACTTTATTGCAAATTATAATACGTACTTTATTAAGAACAGTCCCGGAGTTACCTTACAGGCACACTAGGCCAGTGCCTCAGGCGGTAAGTATTTAGGAGCGGCAAATATTGGGAACTTTTTTAAGTGTGAAAGCAAAAAAAAAAAAAACAGGTCCTCACTTTTGTTATTAAAAATTTTTTTCCCCATATTCACCAGTGAAGAAGGGCGGCAATTTGTGAACGGCCTAAGTTCGGGCCTGATTAAGAAATCACCAGAGAGTGGTTCTCGTGATCGAAGAATTATATTTTTAACGAAGCATTCTTCTAGATAGTAATGTTCGGAAGATATATGTACATACCAAGTTATGTACATTCGTACTGTTTATGCGAATTTTATTAAAGCTTAGATTGTGATCCGCTCAGTAAATAAATAAGTATAATTTAGTGCTTTTTAAATTTTCGCAGTCAAATTTGCATTTTCACCTTTGATCTTTCAACCTTTTTGAATTTTTTTTTTTTTTTTTTAATAATAAGTATCTAATAATAAAAAAGAAAATGTCAAATTTCATGGGTTCTTTCATCAGCTCTTTTCAGGGTTGTCAAGTGACCAAGTTTTACGCCGGCCAAGCTCGGAATTTCATGTCATCCAGTAGAATATGAAAGTTTTCTGAAATAGCCGGGAATCAAATGTTTTTCGTTACATGTACTTAAGTTTTTTTTTAAGGAGCAACAAAAATAAAAAGAGGTCATCAAGATTTTCCCATCCAAAAATGCTCGATGGTTTTTTTTTTTTAATCAACAAAATGGTGGCCTCAGGAAATTATCTCCGATTTTCGGAAAAATACCTACAATTAATTGTTCATAAAAAATGGATATTCAAAAAAAAATCCTTAGATCAGGAACTAGCTTTTTATGTTTTTCAAAAACTGCGTAAATTTCATTGAAATCTATCGAGCGGTTTCGAGTTATAGTGGTCACCAGTTCCGAAAACATAGTTTTGAGAAAAACGATAAGAAACACATGAATTTCCGTACTTTAACTACCGAGAGCACTTTTTTTATTGCCGAATAATTACAAAAGTAATTGTCGTGTTGACTTCAAATTTTCAGGATATATTTTTAAGATATTATACTTTAAGAAAATGCAAAAAAGAAATCGATTTCTTTAAAATTATGACTGCCCCTGCCCTCTAAATTTATTTTTTTTTTTTTTTTTTTATGGACGTTATAGTGAATCAGCGCAACGTTAATAATTAGAATAATCCTTAGACGATATTTTCGAGAAATAATTTTTAGATAAAACTCATACTTAATTCAATAATATGAACATACATTTGTTTTTTAATGGTAAATCGGTACTTATCCTAATGAAAACCAAAATTGTTTCTTACAATAAATTATGTACATTAATACAAACAAAAGTGATTAACAAAAATTATAGAGATATAATGGCACATTCATCAAATGTTATAACAACAATTAGCAGTTAATATGTGTATTTTTTTCATATTTTTACTAATTAAAATGAGTTACTAATTTCACGCCCAGTACGTTAGTATAAAAAGATTAATTTCTTATTAAATTGAAAGACTTTCATTGGTTTAAGCCAAGAACTATTTTTACATACATAGCTCAAAACAACGGAAAATCATATTTTCCACTTCAAATTGAAATTTTTCATTGATTTTTTCCAGCTAAAATGGAAAAAATTGCAAATTGTACGATCTTAATTCGTTTTCGATTTAGAATTTTATGAATTTTAAAACATCGATTTAAGACAGAAAACGGGTTGATCCTGGGTTTTTCTCTATGTATTTGCTTGTTAGTTTTTAGCTTTTATTAATAAAATTGCAATTTACTTTAAAAAAGAACAATTTTGGATTGTGACAAGCACTGGCACTTTCATTAGGAAGTTTTGTATGTCTAGCGTTAATTTTATAAATGGCCATTTAGTGAGTACATATACTCATTACTAAACTCCAAAAGGCTCGTGTTTTGCTGCGACTTTTATGTTTCTTAATAAAATTTCTTTGCTTTTTTCGAATATTCGAATGCAGCACAATATTAATTCGCGCACATGTTCCTATGCTGTGTGTGGCATAAAACGGCATTGCGCAAAACTTTCTATTTCCGCAAGTAATTTGTGTCGTCATTAAATTCGATAAAAAGATAAAAGAGTTAAGACTGCTATAATTCCTTCTATTTACAGTTTTTTTTATAATTGGCATGCACAAAATGTAGTAAACATTAACACAAGCAAACATTTTTTGGTGTTTGTACTTTATATAGTCTGGTTCAGCCGATAAATTGATAATAAATTGTACAATCATTTAAGATAAGAAATTTATTTATTTGTACTAACTGCCCAAAAATTAATCAATCGTATTTATTGCTCGATGTAACAATCATACTCGCACCTAAACAATGCTATCAACTGCCATGGTTTCTTATCTATTTCATGAGTTTTTTTTTTTCACTTTGCAAATTCATTCAACATTCGCAATAGTTGTTTCGGTAACATGTTTTATTATTAGAACATTATCAAAAATAAAATAAAAAATATTAAAAGCTTTTATCCTAAGCACCTTAATTGTTTTGTACTTAATGCACTTCAGCAACTCAATACTTAAGTAATTGTCGTAATAATTGAGTCTCGTAAATAGCTACTAGAGCAATGAACTTACATTCTTCTCACCTACAGCACACTGAACATGAAGTCGGAGTTCTGTTTCCATTGATAAGCTCCAAAAAATTTGTTTGTCAAATACATGATTTACTGATTGTTAACAAACGAATGATTGCTAGGAAATAATATTTGCTTCAACCAAAATATAATTTGGTAATTATTACCAAATATATAATTGATCCAATAATATTATTCAATTCACTGTAATATGTGAAATTTTAACATATATCAAATATTTAATATACTATTTGTTAATTATAACCAAATTTTGGTAAATATAATTAAATTGTTTTCTCAGTGTACATATATTTATATACATATCGATAGAATCTTTTATTTTGATTAGAATAACTGTCACTTAGACGCCCCACCTCGGAAAGCTTATGCTTGGAAGGTAAATGGTCTTAAACAGTACAAAACCAGATTATATATTTATAAAGTCTCAGAATACTTATGCCAGAACAACGCTTGTAAATTGTGGAAATCTATTAAAGTCACTAAAATTTCAACTTTATATTCACTTAAAATTCACATGATTTTTGAAATTATGAAGTCAAGCAGGCCGCCTTTATCGTGTGATATCAAAATTAAAAAAAAGCTCTAAATTGAATTACTAAATTTTTAAACGTTTTATTTGGAACTTTCCAAGTCTTACCATTAACCAACAACAACATTATCTGTCATTGATTTTATATAGGTTTATCAAAAAAAAAAAAACATTTATTTTAAATTAAATGAGAATTCGAGGAAATGCGTATTAACGCAAACCTTTACTAGAACGATCGAAAACTTTAGCTTCCCCCCTAAGGCCCAATTTCACATCGGAATTTCGTCGAAGAGAAACTATAAGGCATACGTAAACCTCCATTGATTGGTAGCCGTATAAACAAATAAGTGTTCTAAAATATAATATTAATCTTCTGCGAGAAACTAAACTCCGTCCAAAAAATGTTGATAAAATTTTCACAGAATTTCAAAGCCCTATTTAAACTGGAAACTTTCAATGAAAGATTTAAAGTTCGTTTCGGCGCAAAGTTGATAATCAAAGACACAAAAAGGTTTTAACACTGATAAAAAAATTTCTTAATTGTTCCAAACTTTTACTTTCACTGTTTTTCATTTAACGTTTTAAAATTAATACTTACACTTTATTTAATTACCGCTTAATATTAATCACCTCAGGTGACTTTGCTTAGTAAAATATTTTTTTTTTTTCTTTTACTTTAAAATATTTTTTAATATTTATTAAATCTATCGGTTTGTTTCAATGTCCCTTTTTGCACTTGAAATTAAAACTTTCTCTATTAAATTTTATTAATCCAGTTCTCTTCAAACTTTTTCAAAGTTGTTATAATACGAGCACTACCGTTATTGCTGCGTAAAAGGACTTCACTCCAGAGCGAACAGTTTCGTACTAAAACTTAATAGTCATGAATAGGTTTTATAAATATAAACGAGTGTTGCCCCTTGCAGATAAAAAAATCGATTTCTAAAAATTATTAGTAGGTATTTTTTATTTCAAAAGCGTATTGATAAGGCTTATGGCAGTTCATAGATAATCGAGAGATGGCAAAGAGTTCTTTGTGAAACATGCAATAAAGAGTAAATTTACTCTTATCATTATAGAAATGAGTAAATGATTTGACTCTTGCTAAAAATGTTCCTGGACATGAATTCAAATACCAGAAACATAGTTTTTGAGTACCTTCCCCGTGCATTTTATTTGTAGTGATAAGAATTATTTATGACCGTCATTAAGTGCTTTTTATTATTATTTATTTTATTTGTTGATATTTAAGTGCAAGTCTGAATTGCATTTGTTTCATGACACGTATCTTTATGCAGAAAGTCTAATTATATTACACTGGAAAAATTAAATACCGACCGAGTTCTTGTAGGTATGCCACGAGCAGTGTAGGAAAAACAATGAATTCTACATTCGAATTGAAACTTCTTAACGGGCACTTAGTTTTTGAAGATCTTTGAAACGATAACGGAAATACTAGGGCTAAAGTGCATGTCATGGCAAATATTTACAAACTTTGTAGAAAAAGGGGCTCATTGCTGTAACACTACCAAGCCGATTGCTAAGAGGATACTAAAGCTTCAAAAATATTATCAAAGGATAATGTCAAAAATGAGTCTTTTGCTTATATCTCCGAAGAAAGTGTTGGGTTTTAGTGAAACTTTGTACTAAGATTTTCGTTGATTTTCAATACTATATGATACTTTTCTTATTATATTGAAATTTTCGATATTTTTAACATCTATCAACTTTTTCAATGATTTTCGTTTAATTTTTTTTTTTTTTTTTTTGTTTTTGATTCTTGACAATTTTCGAGTAATTTACCATTTCCAAATTTTTTGATACTTTCTTTACTTTATGCATATGTACACCTTTTATTTTAGAAATTTCATTTTCCGGCTTTTATCGACTTGTTTGTTACTACCTATATCTTTGACTTTTTTTATACTTTTCAATACTCTTTGAATTTTTAAGCTTTTAACAAAATTTTCGATATTTTTCAACATTGTACAATACTTCCCGACTTTTCGATATTTTCAATACTTTTCGGCTTTTTTTCATCCTATTCGATACTTTTTGACTTAAATCACTTTTCGATTTTTATTGATACTTTTATTAAACTTTTCGATTATCAACTATATTTATGCTATTCGATATTTTTTAAATTAAATCGAGTACTATACTATACTAAACTTCTATCGACCTCTATGGATGTTTTTCAATATAATACACTCTTTTCGAGTAGTTTCCAACTTAAATCATCTCTTCAACACATCAACTTCGACATTTTCCAACTTTTTCAGCATTTTCGAAGTTCTTTGACATCACTTAACGTTTTATTACGACTTTTTAAACGATTTTCAATTTTCCAACATTTGTAGGCTTTTTCAACATTTTTCGACAATAATAAACATTTTTCGAGTTGTTCAACCTTTTTCCGGTTTTTTCATAAGTTTTAACTATAAAGCGACACATTTCGAAATAATCGATATAAATTTAAAAATCGAATACTACTGGCGTGAGGCATTGAGTTTTTGTCCAATTCACTCTAACCTATAGGTTTTCTTTCCTATTCATCATTATACCGATAACTAAAGATATTACCACATGAAAATGTAATAAACCAAACACCATGACTATTGTAATGGCAACCATTAAAGTCAACAAAAAAATCGAGAAAACAAACTGAAACAATACGTGTAACATTTAAATGACATAAATTTCTTGACTAAATTAACGATAAATGTATCCTTTCGCATAGATACAGTGCTATCCAACAAAAATTAAATGTTTTGGATGTATGGATGTGTTGGCTACTGTGGGCTTGAAAATAAGCGTTGCTAAAATCATAGAAACCCAATTGAATTGGAACTAACTTTCATGTGGGAAAGAATTCAATACCTAGATAGTATGGTGTCGGAATATGATGATGCGTTCCTAAAAAATAAAGATTCTCGTTTAGTCAACTTATTAAAAGCTGGAGATCATATAATGACGACGTTAAAACAGAGCTGCATATCTCGTTGTACACTGTACACATATTAAGCTTGCTTGGTAGAGTAAAATAGAGCGATATAAACCAGCAGATCAGAAAAATCAAATTCAATGAGACGATGACGAAGTTTGCAATTGTGCAGTAGTATACATATAAGATATTCTTGGATAAGCTCAATGTCAGTGGACAGGATATATAGCCTATAACATACTTGACTTGAGTATATTAGCAGAGTGCAGAGCCCGTTGAAGTAATCTAATGAATTCCTTCAGCTCAGTATGGAGGGCGCTAATAATTGCTAGGCACTGAAACAAAGAATATAAATCGTAGAACTACATACTTATAAGAAAATTCGAAAGTCAATACAAAGAGAAGTTGCAATTAAGAAACCTTGGCTCTTAATGTTCATTTTATATTAACTTTATGTAATATTAATTCATTTTCAAAGTGAGTACAATCAAATAAATACAATAATTATTTAGATGGAAGTTACTAATGTTAGCTGACGTATATAATTATTAATTCATATAACAAAAGCATTAACGATTGGCAATAAAACTGAAATTACTTTACTGTTGAATCTATAAATGCCATATTATATTAAAATGTCTTTGTTTAACAAAATATTTGTGCATGACTAAGGCTTAAAGTAAAAGAAATTGATATTTTCTTCCTTCAGGCTGTTCACTTTAAATGAAACGTTGTAAAATTATTGATCTGAACTCTGACCAAAACAATTTTCAATATCTTTTTTTTTTTTTTTAACTTATCTTTTCTTGTCTATATTGAATGGAAATCAACATTGTACAATTGAACAATACTATTCTCGTAAGTGTTCCACAATCTTATCAATTAAATAAACTTTAATAATCTACGCTTAACCATGTGTCACACCTAGTTTGCCATCACAAGATCTCTATATTATTAAAAGCACGTGCTACTTATAGGGGTGGACACAGGAAAAATGTATGAGAAGTATTTTGATAAACTTTTAGTGATAGTGTACGGTGACATGGGAGTAATAAAAACTTTATTGGCCTTTATGGGTCAAGCAACCGATTTGTCCAAAACAAATGGTCGAACAAATTAAGTGTGCCATATCACTTAGCCTTGCCAAAAAGCAAACAATGTATTACATACATATATACAATATGTACCTCATTTGAAAGATAACTTTTGTACATAAATTCTCAAGGATTGGGATGTAAATAGAACTATTGTTACGCATTTTGACATGTAGCTCATCCTGGGTACTATTTATAACATAACGTTGTGCATAAAAATTATGGTAAAATCGAAGACCTTTTAATTTGTTTGTAACTTGTTGGAAACACAAAATAATATTCATGAAATTTTTGATTCCTGAATGGAAACAGGAAATACGGCAGAATGACATGAGCCAAAAGTGTACCTAAGCCCAAAGCTATTGATTTTTCTCAATATATTTAATCCTTAAAATTTTTTTTTAATCAAAATACAAAACAAAATTTTGAGCAACAGAGCTACTTAAATTTGCTAGCATCCAAATCGATAATAAAGAGAATTGACACATTATCTTTTATATATGATACATAAGATACGTAGTCATTCGGACATCATTTTGATTTGGCATCTCTGAATTCCTTCAAAATTTTTTTTCTTTTAACAGTAATTGAGAGAGTTATCAATAATATTTTTCAATTTTTTTTTTATGAAGCTATTTATGAGCTATTTTTCTACACATAATAGCAGTTTTTCCAAAATTTTCTCAGACTTGATGTTTTGGGAGGCATTGCCGAACTTGTTTAAAATATGGATTCAAAAATATTTGGCACGTCTATGAAGCAAACTTTATAAGCAAATAAAAGGCTTTCATTGCTTGAAACATGAAATGAAATTGACATGACTAAGCCCCATATGTTGCCATCTTTCGTGAGACTTTGACCCGAAAATTCAAGTTATTCAGATATTTCCTAAGCTAAACCATTCATATTCAACAATTTGGGCTAGTTTTTTATGATTTCGAGAAATGCGGTATTTAACATTAAGCGATTTTCATATATTCAATGTTTAGGTTAAACATAGAACTCGGTAAAGCTTTTTTTGTTTTTAAATATGGAACAACCCGCAGATGGAAAACTTTTTTTCTAAAAGTGATGTGATTTCACTATGAAATTTTATTTGAAAAAAAATTATTGTAGGAATAAATGAGCGAAGTTCATAAGTGGATGGAGAACACGGTAATAGGCACGGACATCAAAAAATTACTTTTTGGGCCAAATTGTAAAAAACACAAATTTGTATTAATCGGCGATCCCAAAACCAAATAAGGGTCCATTCTGATATAAAAACAATTTTACACTACTATTTTGAAAAAAATAAAACAATTTAATCCTTTTTTTACTCACTGTGTAAAAGTGAAAAATATAAAAATAAAAGCTTACGAAAGCTTACCAACCTTTTACATGTGGCATACGGCAGGATAATATCTCTTTTGTATACCGATACCGGCAGTGGGTGTTTATGGATTTTCTCTTTCTCTTAATTGAATGTCAAGGTTTGTATATCCACTTGTCGTCACTAAAGATGTTGTCGCTGTTCTTGTTGTTATAACTTTTAGTAGAAGGAAAATCGTTCATAATATGAAACTGATTATTATTAAAAAATGTTTATGCAGATGAAATCAAAAAGAACAACAAGCAATTTCTTGAATATTTATAAACTTAATTAACCAAAGGGTTTTGTTGCTTTCGATTTACATAAATAATCATTTAATTAATTAGTTTAGATATTTGTTACTTTTGTTCTTTGTTGTTTTGATTAAAATCACTGCATTTTTTCAAAAGTTATATAACAAATATTCTGGGTATATACCCTTTAATGAATAGGTATAATAACAAACAAAATTTCACAACCCATGGCAGAAAATGTAATTCATTTTTGCATAAACAAAATTGGCCAAAACAAAACAAAATTTTTTATATCGAATTTCTCAGAATTTCATTGAGTCAGCAGCCAATATTATTACGAGTTTTGTTTTTTTCCAAGCCAAACACTTGCATATTATTATATTCTTTTCTATTAAAATTCAAAACTGAGACGTCAATTATTTGAGTTCGTTAAAAACTATGAATGAATAAAAAAACGTTGGAGGCACAGACGAAAACAGCGCATGTATTTAGAAACAACGATAAATATTATTTTATATTTTCTTGCCCATCTCAATATTGTAGCACTTTTTTCCCACTTTGGATACACAACCGATAGGCAGCGGAATAATAAAAATAAAATTAATAAAAAAGACCTTCGCTTTTGAGAGCCACAGAACGCTGCAAACTCTCAGTAATAACTGAGCCAACAAACGGAACGAATGTAGCAAAAGCAGACAGTAGACAGCTGATGAGTGGTAAACATGTGCTAAAGTTTAATCAGAGTGACGTCATTGAAAAAGCTTAACTAAGTACTCGCAAACTCACGGTGAATTCTAAAGTATTGGAAAGCTTTCATTATGACATAACACACTCGTTGCACGTACTTGTTGTTTGTATGTAAATAAAAATGCGGCAAGGTAACATTTGACACCGTTTTGTTTAAATTTGAATTTATTTTTAATGATCACTTTCGTAGAAACTAAGCGAATTTCTTGAGACATTTTTCAAATTAGTTATGCCATAGGTTAAATCGATGAATTTTCATCTGCTCTACAATTATTGGTCTTAACATAATTTTTTACTTGTGGCTTACTTTCCGAGTTATTGAGCGAAACTTTTTTCGTCGAGCTCTCACGACCAGACCCACCACGATTCTGTCGACTGATGCTTATTTCCATTATAAACCTTACTTAAATTAAAAATTACTAAAAAAATTAAGCGGGTGGAAATTACCTTCAAAAATGCAACGCTGCCTGGTTTGGTGGCAATACAAGAACTGTGTAAGAATCATCTCTTTTGGAATCTATTCGACAGAAAACTTTTTGTTTTTGCAAGTCTTCAGGCTTATTATTAGCTCGCACATCTTGTGGACAATAGTGACAAAGCTAGTAACTCCGTAAACCTTAGTGAACCTAAGAAAAGTCTGACCACTAGTGAGCGGCTTGCTAGTCAACACCTGACCCACAATCAACGGCTGTGTAATTAAATCCACAACAAAAACCACCTTGTAATTGCCTTGCCTGGAGGTCTGTATTAAGCCCTAGAAAACGAAAAGTGTTTTAAACTACATATTATAAAGGTAACAGACATACAAATCATTACGGACAAAGTTTGCTACAAAAAGAGTAACACGACAATCCTCAGATTTCAGCGCTTAAAGTTTGGCAATTCCGACTTACTAATTCCCGCTGAACGGGGACACTGGCACACCTTACACCCACAGGCGAAAAATTTATATATTCAAGTATGATAACCTCTACATTCAAAACATTGAATCTGAAATTAGAAAGCACCAAAATCGCTAATAGAGTGGCAGCCGATCTCCTCCCCTCATCACTACTCGATTCAAATCCAGATTAAGATAAATAATGGTACAAACATATATACATACATCTTGTGTCCTTTATCTCCTCACTGAATATAGGGCTCTACAGAACCTTCTAATGAGCACGATCAGTAGCGAATGCTTTCAGTTCTCTTCAAAATTTCTCTGTTTCACGCATTTCTAAGGATGCCATTTATTCGAATGCGAATATACTTTTAAAAAAAAAGACTCCTGTATTTTTGTGAAAAATCCTGTAGTTATCCTGTAACTATCCTGTTTTATTTTCATTGATTTTAAACTTTGCATTTCTCTTGAAAGTCAACGATCATTATCTCGCTAAGTTTGTTCTTGTTAGTTTGTGTTCGTCAATCCTTACGTTGATAACGTGATCAAAACTCTTCTATAAAAAAAGTTTTACAATAAAGCATTTTTTATTATATCAATTATTTTCCAAGTTTTGAGAACTTGGTGTTTGTTGCGAAACGATGGATTGAAATTTTTACACATTTGGAAACTCAGAAAAAAGTAGAAACTTTTCTGACCGCTAAGATCAATTTCCATAAACATGTCGTGTATTGATTCTCACAATTGAATAAAAACAAAACCTGTAATCAATTTTGGTTTCGAAAAATTAAATCCTGTAAAATGACATTTTTTCTCCAATTTTTCCTGCTTCCCTTGAAAAATTTATGGCATGGTTACGTATTTCCTATTCCAGCTACGTTTTCTAAACGATAGCAGTAATCAGTTTTAATAAAAGTGATCGATTTTCGGATTGTTTTTTCAATAAAAATGTAAAGATTTGAGAACAAAGTTCTAAGTGAAGATGGCAAAAAATTATTTTTTTCTCGTTAAAAAATTTTTAAATATTTTTTTTAGTATATGACAGTTCAAAGCAACAAGAAAATGCGACATATTTATTTAATTAATAACTTCTCACCGTAAGACATTAGAATTAAGTTAGACATGCAATAGACAATGTCGTTGACTTTAAACTTAATAGTAAAGGTGTTTGTTATCTTTGGTCACGTCAAAAATTAAATACCCTACATATAGCAAGCTGACAATTGCGTTGATATTTAAAGTTTTCATTGAAAGGGTATTTTTGTTCTGTCACGCC
Organism: Meiosimyza platycephala; assembly: GCA_963662105.1. Lineage (NCBI taxonomy): Eukaryota > Metazoa > Arthropoda > Insecta > Diptera > Lauxaniidae > Meiosimyza > Meiosimyza platycephala. The sequence goes on from OY759208.1 coordinate 24,901,976, forward strand.
ACGTGCTGACTGAGTTCATCAAACTTTTTCAACCTTTATTAAGTAGCTCTCAGCATAGCGATATTACGTTTTTTCTTGCCATGCCCTCTGCCCACTTTTCGTCTAGTACTTGCCCGAAGTACATTTGTGTTCAATTTGAGTGCATTATCTTGAAAAATTTAAAATTTTTACTGGTATTGAAGATATCACGCCATCTTGTCAAAATATGCCTCTAGAGCTAGTCCGAGCCGTACCTTGTATTTGTATAATATTTGGTTGCTTTCTAGTCAAAATGTCCCTGCATTTTCCGTGATGCCAGATTGAACCAATCCTTGTATTTGTGAGAAAGTTGGTTGTATTACCTTAAATATTTGTCAAATTGTCAGTAAAATGTTTTATATGTATAGTCGCTAAGAACGATGTTAAGCAGACGCTCAAATGATTCCTGGTCATGGAGCCTTTACGCCCTTTCTTGTACTTTGGCACTTTGACTAAAGTATGTTATGTTCATAGTATTTTGTAATTTGGAAATTTAAATACAGCAGTGCTGCTATCATCTTCTATATTTTTTTATGATAATTTTGCTATTTTGCAACTAAAACGTACTACCTAAATGTGAAGGCAACCTCGTTTTGATGTTGTGATTTGGCATTTGGCAGGATGAATAATCCGTGACCATGGATCATCAAAAATATTAATCTCTCATTCTCAGTTTCACTTTTTTAACTAACATTGAAAACATCAACATTTCGTGATTTGGCCAGATAGTCTGCTTAACATCGCTATAAATATGTACAAGAATGGTTTTTGTTTATTTTCTACTCCACGAGCTATAGTTGAAAATTTAGCCTATTATAAATATTACATCGCCTTTGTTTTTATACAAAATCGATTTATTTATCATAACTAAGGCTACATACATTTGAATTTCTATTTAAGGGCAAATGTTAATGACCTGAATCGTACAAGTACCTATCTATCTATCATTTTGATTTTGAATTCTAGCAATTAAAAGTTTTCACATTTAATTTTTTACTGAATCTGCTAATGTAGGATACAATTTTTGTTTGTGTAATCTGGTGGCAGCAACATTAGCAAATGCTTCGTCCATACTTCCCTGCGTTATGAGATATGAGATGATATTCAAGCGCTTACGATTCTTTTCAAGAGCACCATAGACTCTTGAAAATATGACTCTTTTGACTGGGCAATAATATCTTAAGAAATTGTCACGCTGAGATCTGCAATTAGTTTAGCCATAAAATAAATGGCAAACATGAAATTTCAGTAGTCTTACCGTAATTCTGATTCCTCATGTATAAAGGTGGCAAAGCGATGTAAATTTTCAACATCTCTACTAAGACTGTAAGCAAAATGAAATGAAAATAATTATATTCTTAAAAACTTTGAGAAAATTTACAATTTTGTATACTTAATAAAATTTTAAACAAATATTCCTGGAATATTTTAAGAGATGTATTGGTATGTCTTGGTTTTTTTTTTTTTTTTTTGAAAAAACAAGTATTGTTTTAAACTCACTTTTGCATTGTATCTTCAGCATTCTCACCATCCAGCTTTAATTTCACCTCCAAATAAAATCCTCGCGTATACTTTTGACGTAAATATTGCATGCTGCCGCAAGCCAACATTTCACCATCTTCGAATAGTATACACTCATCGGACATGTAATTACACTCGGGGCTACCAACAGTGGTAAATATCAGAGTTTTACCCTCAAGGCGTGCAAAACTGATGACATTCCATATTTGACGTCGGCTCAGTGCATTTAGGCCACGTGTTGGTTCATCAAGAATAATAACTTCATTGTTTACCAAAAAGGCGACGGCAACTAATATTTTACGTCGCATATCATACGATAGGGTATAAAGTTTTTTATGCATAAATCCTCGCATATCCAAAGCTTTTGTTATATCAATTATGAATTCACCAATCTCATTTTCTGGTATGCCGCGTATCATGCAAAATATATGCAATAGCTCACGTGGTGAGAAATTACTAAATATTCCACGATCCTGCGGACAATAGCCCATCGTGGAATAAGCTAATTCCGTTTCGTATTTCAATTCGGTGCCCTTTACATAAACATCGCCAAAACAGAAGCTATGTTCTCCTATCAATTGTTTAACAAGATGTGTTTTTCCACCTTTTCTGGGCCCCCAAATAGCAAGACATTGACCCCTGAAAAATAATCGAATTTTACAAAAATTATGAATATTTTGTGGAACTTGAGAGCAAAGTTAGTGAACGATTTTTTCCAAGGACTTGAAAAGCAGCGAGGCATATGCTTTGCCCAATTATTGTAATGTATTTCAAGTGGAGGCTCTAGCTTTCTGGAATCTAAGATTTTTAAACGTTGTGATAGCACAGTTGCCATTAAGGATCTTGGCTCCAATGTTGTCGGTTCTGTTTGGTGATCGCAGGAAATCACTGTGTAAAATAAGAGGAAAATGTTGGTACGTTGGGTTCCTTGACATAGCAATTTCATTGGCAATTAAAAAATATATAAATTGGGCTAATATACGGTTGTCAAACATGAGAGAACATAAATTGGTTATATTATGATGCTAACGGAACGTCAAAAGTAATTACATTAGACAACTAACTGTCATCTATGACAAAGCAAAATAATAATTTATAAAATTTTTTCTCTCTCAATTTCTCCGAATTCCCATTAGAACATTAGTCTACATAGTGATCCAAAGAGTTATTGAATTGCTTAATTTATCACCTTTCATTTGATGTGCAAGATGATATACCTCTAGCAGAATTTAGAGTTCAACTGCAGTCCTAGTGAATTTTAGTCTTGTGGACGATTCTACTCTCTCTTGCAAGAAAACAAATAAGCAATTTTTCCAACTCTGATGAGTCTTTTCGATATTCAGCTTTATCAACATACCTATATATCGAAATTGCTGGTATTCGAGCTTTTTGTTGAACAAAATTCTTTCTGAATTAACCATTATTTCAAATTTCATTTAACTGACTAATAGTCAACTTGGAAAAAATAAAATATTAAAATATATGTATATATTACATACTTTCCAACAGAGAACGAAACGGTATGTAAATTTAGAGATTTTTTCGGCATTTCATATTCCAACTGATCCACGAATAAATTGTCGTGTTTGACTTCACGCAATTCAGCTTCTGCAATGCGTTTCTTAACTGCTACAACATCTGCATCATCATACGGATAACAGGCAGAACGTAAATATTTTAAACTGAAAAATATGAGATAATATTGTAAAAGAAGAAAGCACTGATTAATATCAATATTCGGAATATAACCTCGAAAAGAGTATGCTAGATAAAGAAAAAAAAACTTACTTCTTTGTGGTGGCAAATCTATTTTCGTTACGGTACGTCTCAACCCAAAGTAGCACACCAAGATAAAGAAAGGCCGTAACGATAAAGGCAATGAGGCTTGGCATTATACCAGGACTAGTCCACTTGAAGTATGTATCAACTGTAAGAAATATATTTTATTTTTAGCATGTTAGATAAAAGCTAATTATGCAGTTCACAGCTCTGTCCTTGTCATATGTGATTTCAAAACTTGTGAGTTTTAAAAATAAAGAAACCTGTAAACAAAATCTAGCTCATTTAACCTAGAGGTTTCAAGTACATATACCATATATGTATGCAGTAGCATAATTTGCAATATATTGGACTTAAAAAGGGTTTGATCGAGCTAGTTGTATATTTTTTGTATATTTTAGTTCTTTAAAAATTCAATATTGAGTGACGATTTTTAAAGGATTTTTATCAAAAGAGACACGTATGTTCGTCTTGCCAAATTTTTCTTTACAAAAACTGAAATTGAAATGTCTAGCAAATTCAATTACTTAGATAGTTAGAGGTTACGAAACTTAGTATTTTTAAAACGACATAGAGACCAAACATCAGTACCTTTTATGAAGCCCGGTAGGTGAAAGTATGCTCTTACTTAACTTAACTTCTCACGTTTCATAGACGAATATCTAAAGATACAAGATGTTTTCATGGAATCTTCCATAGTCTTATAATTCGTATAGAAAAAAAAAGAACACTTTTTAGTAAACGCGTTTTAAAATATATGAAATCATAACAAGTCTGACGAAACATGTTGAACTATGCATGTTTTTTTTTTAAAAAATAATCAAACTTACAACAACAATACGGAATACGTTTACACAAATTGTCCTCATTGCATCCGATCAAATTTTTGCAAGTATGTAAGCAATATTGCTCTTGCATCGCCTCTGTATACATATTGCTAAGAGCTTCAAGCAATGCAAATGTTGGAAAAAACATTGCAATAAAAAAGAACACGCCAGAATTGTCAAGAGCATCCCAGTAGAGGACGAAAAAGACGAGACCTGCAAAAAATTGAAAACGTTTTGTTTCATACATACATATATGTTGAAAATCTTCGAAAGTCCACTACTTACCAGTCACAACGTGTACAAGACACGATATCAAATAAGCACTGAGCCGTGATCCTTTGCAGAACAAGGATATAAGATATGTGAGTGGTATAGCTGAGGCGCTATAAATTATGAACACCATAAAAGCGACTGCAAAAAAAAGGATTCACATAACGTTAAAATTAAAGCACATGATTAAGGTTTAAAAAAGCGGTAACTTTTGATATTCCAGTAAATTTGATTTCAGCTTTCTATTAGAAAAATTTTTCACTGTTGCGCTACATAGAAATTTTAAAAATTTATGAAAAGTAAAAGAACTTTCGTTCCACCTTTTGTTACTTTTTTATCAGAACACCTCAAACTTTCAATCAAATTTTTGCGAAGAAATTTTCATAAACAAATTTTCCAGAATATTTGAAGTCAGAGGAAAACCATTTTCTTAAAGAAAAAACTCATTTAATAACCATGACTTGTTCCATACAGTTTCGAATTGTTGTTTCATATTAAGCTCTCTGATTTTCTTCAAAAATCGTAAATTGAACATAGAAAAGATTAAAGTCAAGGCTAACTTCATCTATCTTTTGATAGCTTAAAAACCTCTTATGAAGAGGCCATAATTCGCGAACCACTTATCAGACTGACAAGCACCAATACATTAATTTCGCTACCATCCCCCCCACCTAAAGGATGTCCACATTAGATAATGCTACGCCTCCTTATGCTTATTGTGAAAAATAATGTAGTAGGTAAATATGTATATACCCCTGAACTTTTAAAAAACTTCATTCGAATGCATATGGAATAGTCATTAAACTTACTCAGTTTCTCAGACGCTTGAAAACCGTCAATTGTTGAGAATGCCATTAAAAGAAAATAAAATATACAATACGCCAAAAAAGTCATAACATCCCAAATGTATGTGATGAGCCAGTAGACGTGCAACCTCAGACCAGCTACTCTCATAAGCATCAGCAATTGAGATTCACGTTCCTCGATTAGGGTAATAATAAATGTGCTCACAGTCAGTGGCATAATGATTCCAACTGTAAGTGGTAATACCATATGATGAAGTTCCATTTCTAGTAAATTGACTTTTGTTTCTAACGGTATGGGCATTGGATTGTTGATCAAATATGTAGTATACATCGATTCTTCGGCGGCTTTAGTGTCTCTTGCTGTTTCCGGAACTGTAAGGGTTGGAGAAACTTGCTCGGTTTCAGGACCTTGTTCCTTTCCCGGAACTTTTTCGGTTTCAGGAATTTCCTCGGTATCGTTACCCACTCCTGTTCTTTCATCTGTATTATATTGTATTAACTTTGCGGTCTTAGACTCGTCTTCTGTTCCTTTATAAGTTTCATCAACTTTATCGGATCCAGCAAATTTATTAATTTCATCAACCTTTTCGGTATCAGCAACTTTATCGGATCCAGCGAATTCATCGGATTCAGGAACTTTATCGGTGTCAGCAACTTTATCGGATCCAGCAAATTCATCAGCTTCAGGAACTTTATCGGTGTCAGCAACTTTATCGGATCCAGCAAATTCATCGGCTTCAGGAACTTTATCGGTGTCAGCAACTTTATCGGATCCAGCAAATTCATCGGCTTCACGAACATTATCGGTATCAGCAACTTTATCGGATCCAGCAAATTCATCGGATTCAGGAACTTTATCGGTGTCAGCAACTTTATCGGATCCAGCAAATTCATCGGATTCAGGAACTTTATTGGTTTCATCAACCTTTTCGGTATCAGCCACTTTATCGGATCCAGCAAATTCATCGGATTCAGGAACTTTATCGGTGTCAGCAACTTTATCGGATCCAGCAAATTCATCGGATTCATGAACTTTATCGGTGTCAGCAACTTTATTGGATCTAGAAAATTCATCGGATTCAGGAACTTTATCGGATCCAGCAAATTTATTGGATTCAGGAACTTTATCGGTATCAGCAACTTTATCGGATCCACCAAAAACATCGGCTACACGAGTACCATTGGTTTTAGAAGGTTTATCGGTCCCAGGAACTTCATTATTTTCAGGACCTTTATCGGGATCAGGACCTTTATCGGGATCAGGACCTTTATCGGGATCAGGACCTTTATCGGGATCAGGACCTTTATCGGGATCAGGACCTTTATCGGGATCAGGACCTTTATCGGTTTCAGGAACTTCAACGGTCTTATTACTCTCAACGGTTCCAGGAACGGTTTCAGGAACTTTATCGGTTCCAGCACCTTTATTTGCACGGCTGCAATTTTGCGAAAACGAATCGTTTAATTTAAAATAATTAATTGTTTACTATTAAATGTATGTAGAATAAAAGTGTTTCTCAATGGTTGGTGTTCTGAATCGGTTCAACAAGGCCATTTTGGTCGCCGTTTACTCTAAACGCCAAATACGTTACCTTAAGGGGTTAAGTTTAGACTTCAAACCCCACTGGATGTTTTTTTGCTCTATTTACAAAATTATATATTTTTAAAAATTTTAGAATGGTCTCTGTTGAAGCATACCCAAAATAACTCAACTATGTAACTGCTAAGTGTCCTAACAGATTTCCGTAAAATATAGTACATAACATATTAAGGCTTATAATATGCCTTGAGTAAATTGTTTCCTCCTTTAGCATAAGCGTTCTCTAGAAATAGGAATTATATAATGCACTAGCAAGCAGGAGTAAGGTGTTTTATTAGTAGTTGTTCTTTGGGAAGAAATAGTTTTTTGCAGCTCCATAGAGTAAATGGTAAAAAAAACAGCACCACAAATGCACTCAGCAGATATCTGATTTGTCCCATCATCATTATCACACTATGTTCGAACATGTACTTACCTTAAAATCAAATTGTGCAAAAGGTTCAAAACCACCGGTGCCGAATGAAATATCTTTTGATTATACCATCCAGTATATGCGATCGTGCCCGTATCCTTTTTTTCAACCCCACCAACTGTATAAGACATATTGCGTTTGTGAGTGATATATTGCTGATACGTCGTTGTGTTAATACAATGCAAAGTGCTTTCATCATAGGTTCGTGGATTTATGCGAACATACTCGGTTGTGCCACCGATATGTTTAATACCAACAGTTGGACAATCACTGAAAGATGCCAACAGACTTTTGGCATCGGCCTCTGGCACATCTGAAGACAGCATTTTTTTAACAATCGCGTCTCTTTTTAAACCTAATTCTATATAGATGTCCTCTTTTGGTGGAACAACCAAGACCTGGCTCATGTTATTAATGGCGAATATTAAGAAGAACACGACTAATATCATTACCAATGGAATGAAACTTGGTGCCTGATTAATGACCTTTTTAAACGCCATCGCACGAATTTGCTGTCTTTTTAGTTCATCTTCTTTCAAATACTGTATCCTTTGTTGCTGTAGTATATGATCACTGATGACTTGATTATTTGCTTTCATACCAAGGTTCATGTAGACGTCAGCTAATTCACAACCAAACATTGTAACATTCTTAATTCCCAATTTTGCAGCATCTTTTTCCAGTGCTATCAGTATACGTTGATAGGCCCCAATCTTTTCTTTCGATATTCTATAGAAAACCTGATCACCTAGTATATGCTCTGGTTCGATGCCCTTTATATGCTTTCCTATGGCTTTCGTAATAGGTTCTATAGGTATCGAAGGGTCCTTAATGACTGTCTAATGGTCAAAAATGTTTGTATTAAAATCATGTAAAAATAATTAAATTAAAGCTTAAGACAAAATCTTTTATAATAAAAGCGAATTATTTCAAATGCAGCATATTATATTACTGTGGTTCAGGCACCCATGCAAAAATAAAGCACACCCTTAAACTTACCAATTGATAGGCCAGACCAAAGTTGGATTTTAAGAAAAACTTTGATCCATAAGCTAGCGCCATTCCTTCATGCATCATCAAAATCCGGTCAGCATATCTATCGGTCATATCAATTGAGTTAGAAGTAGCTACAATGGCACGTTCGGGTTTCTCTTGATGCAGAATATGCCAGTAGAGATTAGATTCTCGCCAACGCATTTGTTGTGTTGGTTCATCGAGCAACAAGACCTCTGTACCACAGCTCAATGAACAGCATAGAAAAAGTAAACGTTTCTGTTCAAATGTCATTTTTTGGACACTCATATTCAAATCTGGTATTGCTACTTTCAGATATTCCGTCCATTTAGATACTTCCATTGCATCCATATCTGGGTCTATCTTATCTCTTTTAATATTGCAATAGTATAGTAAGGTCTCTATTGTATTAAGCTGGGCAAAAAGTGGTATTTCTGGCATGCATACATCAAAGTGATGTCGTGCTTCTTCCCATTCTTCATAAACATCCTTTCCTTTTATTAGAACACTGCCAATTTGGGGTTCATATCGTCCTGCCATTATAGACAAAAGTGTCGTTTTCCCACAACCATTATGGCCCAATATCATTGTTACTTCACCACGATATATCTTCATAGAAAGGTTATTTACGTGCGTTCTACCAGGGCAATTTTCATCGTTGGTATCGACACGCTTAAGTTCCAAAAGGGCACTACTATGGAACGGTGCATTTTCAATGTGTGTCCATACTAAGCTTTGTAAAACTTGTAAGCTTGGAGTGTGACCTAATGGCATTGTTCCATTATCATTCCTTTGACATAACTTACGAATGTTTAAGAAATTATATGGCCCACGTAGTACATACCTACCAGGCCAAAAATATTGAAAATGCCATAAAAGTATTAAATGTAATAGGATATTTGCTGTTAAAGCAGCATAAAAAATACAAATTTCGGATCCAAAAAGTGTATTATCCTCTAAATATAGCATACCATAGGCAAATGTATTATTAAAAAATACTATAAAGGCTAAATTAACCCAAAAATTACTCAGACTATTGGTATTAAATAGAATTATCGAAAACATGCCATAAGTTGTAATCCACAATAGACCTCCTAGTAACATAGCATTCAAAGCTGTGGGTATAAGAGTGACTAGAGCCATTGCGGTAATTATAAGCGCAATAGTGTAGAGGATTAAAAATGATACGAGCAGAAAGATGTTTGTTTTTCCAAAATTATATGTGTAGTCATCATGGGTCCAGTGAACCTATGAAAATAGACATATAAATACAAATAGAATTATTTATTTATGAAAATAATAAAAACTCATTCATTAAATCCTATTCGATTTACATAAGCTGCATTTCGTTAATAAGAACACAAAATTACGTTGTTTTATGGCTTAAGTCGACACAAAATTGATAGAGATATGGGTATGAATGCGGATAAATGAAAAAGGTGCTAAGAAACGGATGAATTTTTTGGGGATAATCTCGAAAACGAGTCTTAAGAAAAAAAATGGTTCGCATTTTTGGAATGTTCGCTCCAAAATATATACAATGAATTATATGAGAAACCGGATTTCTAGATGAGACCCAAATTAGTAAACTAGTGTAATCGAAGTTTTGAAATTTTTAATTTTTTTTTTTATCGAAAATAGCCGTCATTTTGGATTTCTATTTTATTGTTTAATTCATTTTATCTGTTTAGCGAGCGTTTTCGGATACTCTTTTTTCAATATATATATATTTCGGCTTTCGTCAATATTTTTCGAGAATCATAAGCAATTATCATCGATAAGTTTTGACTTACATCGACTTTAATGATCCTTAACACTAATCGATAATCTGCGCATTTTATCGATTTTTTCACAAATTTTGTTTCTGAGCTATAATTTTAGCTTAAAATTTTTTATTTTTTGTGCCAATCGATGAAAAAAAGCTATGCTTAAATTTGGACCATACAAAGAACATTCATGGCGCACCATTAAGGCTTAATTTGGAACGGAACCAAAATGTTGAGTAGTTGAAAAATATCGAAATTGAAAAATATCGAAACTTATCGAAAAATTTCGATGAATTTCGAAAACTTCCCAAAAGTCAAAACGAAATTAAAAAAATGAATCAAAACTTATCAAAAAGGTATAAATCGAAAAATATTAATAAAAAAGATAGATATGAAAAACATCGCAAATGATGGACAAGTACCGAAAAAACGCTTTTACCAATAAGAATTTAGTGGTAATGGAATTCAAAAAGCAATTAAGTGTGGAATTTAGTGCACTAATCAACACTATGCATCATACATACCTTACCAACAAACAGTACTATTATAATTAACGCAAAAAAATGTCCGAAAGCTACGATAAAATGAGCGATCCAATGGTGTCTATAGCTAATTCCAAATTTAAGATGATGTACATATACTTGATGTTCTTGTTCATAACCAAAGCGCTGCAATTATTCAAAGAAAAGTTTACAAATGAATACAAAACTTTAATGTAATGCAATTAAAAAAATATTTACCTGAATCAAATTCAGAAACGGATACAAAAAGCACATATAGAACAAAAGACATATCAAATTCGAGCCAGTTGTTATGACATCACAGTCTTGAGAATGTCCTTCGGGCCGAAATGATCGTAGCTCTATCGTTTGGTCAAGTGCAAGACCCGTCTCTTTAAGCCAACTCATAAAGATTTGATGTTGTAATTGCAGAAAACCTTCACGTGCATACAAATCAATATTCTTATGCCCGATATCTCCACTATCTTTTCCTAGTATGCCATTACAACGCGTCAACCAAAGATAATTTTTGACATATTCTGATTCAATCGTACGAAAGTTACTAGGAAAACGTAGAGTAATTGCCAAAACCTCAGTACTTTCATTAAAATTTTGAAATGCTACAGCAGCGAACGTTGTCTTATTACTAAATTTCGCTTCCATAATGAAATTATTTTCATATCCTACAGCTTTATTCAACTTAAATTTTGCAACAACATCCTCAATGATTTTTGTTGTTGTGGGTAATACTGGTGTATACGCTAAGTTTAATTTAATATTTTCTGTTTTAAAATGAAGTTCCTTCCTGTAAAAAGAAAAAAGTTTCTATGAAAAAAATACAAATTACAACGGGGCAGTTTCATGATTCAGTACTCATGAGCAATTTAATATGTCAATGAAAAATTAAAGATGAGCTTTGTTCTTTTGGTTCGATACATTTAGTCCAACGTTTTCCCAACTTTTTGGAACCCTTCAGTGGAGCTGTTTTTTTACAATTGAAAATTTTACCATTTTATGAATTCCCATGAATGTAACTTTTCACCATTTTAGGGGAAACTTGGTCTAGATGGAAGAGAACTTTTTTCTTCGCTAATTGCGGACGGTTTTGCTTTAAAACGTCGTGGAAACGGAGCAATAATTTGGAATATTTGCCGGTAATCGCTTTTTTCTTTCAAAGATATTAACTATGCCAAAACAAAAACTGTTATCATGGTCAGTGCTGGTGTTAGCCACATTGATGCCACATATGCTGAAGTGATTAGAAAATTTATCATATTTGTATCATCTGTACACAGTAGAGCCAATACGCTGAGAAAATTAATGTGTTTGGATGGTATGATCTAAAATGACATAAAACTCAAAGTTTCGATGTGTTCAAAATAAGCTGGAGCTGTATCAAATTAAAAGCTGTGCCATCATTCGTTAGATTTCATTGTCTTATTGAACCGCTGCCCTAGTACGTTTGAACATATGTAAGTTCAATGATTTTTCGGGACATGAGTGAATTTGGTTCTTCTTAAAAAAGAAAGACATTTTCCGAAATTTTTCTAGTATTTTTTCCAAGAGCAACCAAATACGCAACTAAAAAAAAAAATCTGACCTGAAAAATTTGACTCAAAGATTTTGAGCTTTGTTGTCGTTGACAGGAATGAAGATTACCAGATATTAAAAGCTGAGTGAATGTACTTTTCGCTTTGTTGTTAATTTTAACATGGACGTCCTTATTGGTATTACCACCAGGTATTATTGCACTGGGTTCGCCTACCATGAAGTCATTTCTGACCCATGTTGGGCGAATGGACATGCCTTTGGTCTTATTGATGTTCATTTTCAAATCCAATTCGAAAGGTTCGTGAGTTTTCTTGCATATCTGATTGCTAGGTGGCGAGAAAGAACATTTTATCAGCATAAGCTAAGTCTTCCAGATGTTTGCTAATACTCCACTGAATGTTTCAAGTCATATTGGTGCACAACTGAGATGAAATTACATCGGTTTTCAACAATGGTTTCGATAAGCATGTCTACAGGTATTCATTTTATTTCCCGAATTTGGATAAGAACGGGGAGCATAAGTTTCAGTAGTGAACACCAGGGAACTATACGATATATGCAACTATACGATCTGCATCCGCTGCTTAGTTATTTTTAAGAGATTTTATGCCTCTCAGGGAGAGACATATGGATAGCGCTTACGGGTGAAGGTGGACGTGTTTAATGATCTCTGAAAAATACTCTTTCCAACGGATTAGCTAGTCATTTGAAGTAGTTAATAGGCTTCTGTTTTTTTGCTTTTGATTCACTGATTTTGTCTGAATTTGTTGCTTGTCATCTTGCGTGTTATATCGTAATCCGTTCATAGATCTATAATTTCTGCGCCATGTTGGGCTGTGGTTTCTCGTTTGTTTATTTTACAGAACGCTTTTAAGTACTCCCTTATTTGTATATTTGTGCCGCGTCTTGTCTCTGGTCTCTTGTTTGCGCTACATCTCTCGCGCATTTTGTAGTTTTTTCTGTTTTCTATGATATGTACTATATATCAAGTAGCGTCGCTCATCCAAGGTTATCTGTTCCGTGGAGTAAATTCAAGTTTGCTCTCACTCGCTGTTATAAATGACGATTTGGTGTTTTGTCATTTAGATTCGATTGAGCACCGGGGTTAGTATCGCTGAGCTTTTCTACTTCATTGAGGAAGTTGTCTTTGAATTTATGTAAGGTAAGCTTTTTGGTTGCGCAAGTCTGTTTAATGTATTCTACTTTGATCCAATGAGAAGCTACAAGGAGGTGGTGATCAGAGCTGTTGTAAGCGCTTCTCCTGACTATAACTTCAAAAGGGCATTTTTCATGGTCTCTTTAGGCACAAATAGTCTAGCTGGAATTCTGTCCGGTGATCGGTTGAAGTCTATATGTTTTTATGCTAAATCATGTGCTGAAACAATATTCCTCCAGCCATAAGATTTGTGTCACTGCAGAATTGGGTAAAAAGTTCGCCGTTTTCAATCCTGGTGTAGATGTCATGTCGACCCATTACCTCCTTGACGTTCTTGTTGTCTCTTCCCACTTTAGAATTGAAGTCGTCCATAACCATAAGGGGCCGTTCATTAATTACGTGAGGTGTTTTTTTTGAAAATTCGGACCCCCTCCCCCCCCTATTTTGACTCGCGTAATTAATGAACAGCCCCTAAGTAATACTTAGTAAGTATGTTTTTCTGGTGTGAGGAGCTTACGGTAGCAATTAGTTGGCTATAAAATGCTTCTGTCGCTATAAAATCAGCAACCTCAGTTCGAACATATCGCTCATTTACTTCAAGAGTAGCATAACTCAAAAAACCTGATTTTTGAGTTAATGATGCAGAAATATCCGTCTGTTTTATCTGTTTTATTTTGTATCAAAAATTCAGAATGGTATCTTATAAACTCGCCTTGTGAGAAGAGTTTATGTAAACATACTTTTTTGAATTCTCATATAAAAAGTAACTTATTGAAAACTTTAAATGCGTTTTTCTCCCACTTTGTGTTTTTTGAGATATGCCACTCTTGAAGTAAATGAGCGATATGTATTTGAATTATTACTCGTGCTTTCTTGATTACGAGCAGCGAATTCGCTCATGTCCAGAAAAAAAGTTGAGCTAACGGACACCCCAATTGACTGATATTTACCTGAAAACAATTATGTCATCTAAATTATCCTTTTCATTGAATATAACACTCTTCGTATCTTCGGACTCACTTGTTCTTGCTAAAGGATTAATTAAGACAACACTTAGTAAAAAAATAAGAATTACAACTTCAATTAAAGATTTTCGCCAATATCGCAACTCAGTTCTAAGATTCTTCTTGAGTAGTAATGGCATAAAGCTGAGCCAATCCATTGTATTAACGTTAAGTTGTAAGCCTGAGCGTGATGCTGAGCGTTTGCTGATTGATAAATGTACGATATTTAATAGCGTGAAAGAACTAAAAGTAGAAATAAAAAGAAAAGTAAAATTTTTGTTACATAATCATTTTATATTTTTATATACAAAACACTTGCCCATGATTTGAAGAGGATCAACTACAATACCAAACAAATTCTTGTATTTAGAAACAAGAAATGTGATAGGCACCCACTAAGGAAGAATTTTTGGAAATTCAAAAATGGATGTGGCACTCGCTAGCAGTGCCGGGGGGGATCACTATCAATTGACCTCTTTGTCATAGATACAGCATATAGCACTGTTGAAAGAACCGAACTGTTTTAAAGACCAAACTTGTCGACTACATTTATATTTAGATCCAACAACTTCTTTTAACAAGAAGTTTTCTGCTAAAATTTAAATTTTTGACCCCCCTCCCTCTCCTTAAAGGTTACGGTATCATCCAAGTCACCAAATATTTTACTAAAGTAGGACGCCGTGACAAAATACTAAACTTCTAAAAAGATTGGGAACCCCAAGCGCTAAGCATTTCGCAAAATTTTAACGGGAATGGACCACGGGGCGTAGCACCTTCCATGCGATAAAACAGCTAACTCACGTTGAAATAACGCTCATGTGAACCGAGCACTGCTCTTGCATTGTCATCCACTATATACATATATTGAAAAAGCTCTGTTCGTTTGACCATGTAGATGCATATAATCCGAAATGCCAAACCTACTACACAGATAATATTTTTGTGATTGGCAACACTTGCTTAACACAGTTTAACGTCAAAAAACTACACTATACTGTCAATTGACAGCATAAAATAAGGAAACTTTTATTCTGTGTTTCTGGGATTTATGCAACAAAGGTGGGCTCTCAATAAAATTACTTAATAAAATTTAAGCAATAACTTGTGAATTCAACAGCTAGAATTTATTTTACCTAACTTCTTTCACCAAATGGCATCAGCAATCAAAGTTAGAGAATTTCATCGACTTTTCGTTGGCAATCTGCCGTGGACTGTTGGTCATCAGGAGTTACGTGCATATTTTAGGAATTTTGGCAAAGTAATTTCAGCGAACGTGGTGTTTGACAAAAATTCTGGCTGTTCCAAGGGATTCGGTTTCGTAGGATTTAACAGTCTGGCACCGGTAGAAAAGATTGAAAACGAACAGAAACACGTGTTGGAGGGCAACTATCTGAATATACAGAAATCATAGAGAAGACAAATTATTTTTTTAAGTAATTTGTAACTTTAAGCATTTAAAAATAAAATAAAAATCTAAATACTGCAGCGAAACATAAGCCTGAAATATGTCCGGTTTTTCCACTGACAGCGACTTGGGGATGGAAGAAGACAGCCAATTGGATTTGGAATTCAGCAAAGCAACAGAACATCTGCAGCGTATACACACTGAACAGACGCCCACTGACTTACTTGAGTTGTATGGACTCTATAAACAAGCCACAGTTGGACCTTGCAACACCTCAAAACCGAGCATCTTTCAAATGCAAGGACGTGCAAAATGGTGCGCTTGGCATGAGTTGGGAGAGCTGGAAATGGCTGAGGCCAAACGTCAATATGTTATAAAGCTTGCGCAACTTGATCCCAATTTTGTGTCAATTAAAAATTGTGCAACAGCAGTAAAGTCAACGCACAACTGGGTAGTCCATTCGATACAATTACCACCTGATGAGGATCCCCCACTTGCAGAGCATGAAAAGACGACATTTGATTTTGTAAAAGAACGCAATCTAGAAAACGTGCGCACTTCTTTAAGTACACCAGAATTACAACAATTAGACACTAATGGCATGGGATTGCTGCACTGGGCCACCGATCGCAATTCCCCCGATATTTTGGAATTCCTTCTGCAGCATGGTGCAAATGTTAACTTGCAAGATTCTGAAGGTCAGACGGCTCTGCACTATGCTGCTTATTGTGCAAATATAGATTGCATTAATGTACTTTTGAAATTTGGTGCTGATCGCACACTGCGCGATGCTGAAGGTCAATATTGTTTGGATGTTGCAGAAGATGCAAAAGTTAAACATCTTTTAGAACATTGATTGTAAGCGCTTACCTATGCGAGGTTCCGTTGTCGGCTAACAAAAACCAGTATTTCTAGTTGCTTATGTTTTTTTTTTAATTCGATTTTAATAAAATAAATTCTGGCAGTTTTCCTGATTTTTTAAAAAATACTGATTTCTTATTATATTTTGTTCAAGAATAAAATGTTAAAGTGTTCTGTGAGAAACTTTTTGGGTGGAGAGATGAACCACTTAAAATTAAGAAATCATAGAGTCGAATTGTAGCGTCATTCCTTGAATTTTATTACTCTAAGTGGCGTGGTGGTTTTATTAAAATCAACGGAAGTGGTACATACATATCTGAACTTACCAAGCATATAATTTTTTAATAGTTTTGCGAAATTACGTAGGCATACCGGCAGGCCCGGATTAAGCTTAGAGGCACACTAGGCCAGTGCCTAGGGCGGCAAATATTGGTAACTTTGAAATTTTTTTTTGTAATTTATTTACAAAGGGGGAAAAAAGGATTGTGTGCACTAAATTACCTAAAAATGTTAACAAGCAAAAAAAAAAGAAGATATATGCATATTTATTCCGCATTCTAAAGGATATGAGGATGGAAATAACAAATATTCAGCTATAACCTACTTCAAAAGCTTCGCACAAAAATTCAACTAGAAGCTAGATATCAAGATAAACTTTACTTTCTTGAAAACGTTTTGACACAAAGAACCCATTAAAGTTAAGTAAATTTTTTATTTAATTTTCTGCTAAGCGTATTTGTATCCAACGCTTTTTTGTTTTACACGAGAATATAAATTTAAAATAACATAGTAATTGATTATTGACACCATTCACTTCCACAATTTTTTAATGGACATGTTCTTCTCAGAGTCTTTCTGCATTACCTTCGCAACTGCCATTTCGAAATCTTCTTGGGTCACGTGTACGCGACGTTCACGCAACGCATACATACCAGCCTCAGTACAGACACCTTTCACTTCGGCACCCGATGCACCAGGCATCAGTTCAGCAATTTTACGCAAATTTATACCACGCGTAAGATTCATTTTACGCGAGTGTATTTTCAGAATATCCAAGCGAGCCTCCTCATTTGGTGGAGGAAATTCAATTTTTCGATCAATACGCCCAGGACGGAGTAAAGCTGGATCCAGGATATCAATACGATTGGTTGCCATAATTACTTTGATATTTTTGGTGGCTTCAAAACCATCCAACTGGTTAAGAAGTTCCAGCATTGTGCGCTGTACCTCAGAATCACCACCGGAACCGGATTCAATACGTGACGAGCCAATCGAATCGATTTCATCCATAAAAATAATAGACGGTGCGTGTTCACGTGCCATAACGAAAAGTTCACGTACCATACGTGAACCCTCGCCAATGAATTTCTGTACCAACTCAGAACCAGAGACACGTATGAATGTACATTCTGTGTGATGGGCTACAGCACGTGCCAGCAATGTTTTGCCCGTTCCAGGTGGACCATACAATAGTACACCCTTAGGTTGGGCAATGCCTAGAGCATCAAAGAGTTCTGGATGCTTAACGGGTAACTCAATAACTTCTTTGATCTCTTTGATTTGTTTGTCTAAGCCACCAACCATTTCATATGTGGAATCAGGTACCTTTTCAACCATCATAAGCGACACCAAAGGATCCACTTTATTTGGCAGTATCTTGTGCAAGGTGTAGCTTTCATTACGCAGTGCTACACGACAATTTGGTGTCACATCGTTGATGTCAATATTCTTATCGATGTCAACAACAAATTTACCTTCCGGGTGTACTTTTACCAAAACTTTTTTCTTGTCCATAGGCTTAACTACCTCACCAACGTAGCTGCCTTGCTCCTGCAGTAGTTGAAGCTCCTCCCGCAACATACGTACTAAAAATATATAAACATATCGTGGCGAAAGGTTAGCTTCCATACTCTCAAACTGTTGTGGTAGGATTTGATTTGATTTCTGTTTTCAATTTACCTTTGGCATTTAGCTCATTTCGCTGAGCCTGCAAACGCCTAAGATTTTGGCTCTTTTCGGCCACAACCAATTGCAACTCTTCAATTTTCTGTATGTAGTAGGCGCGGAATCCTTCACCTTTACAGGCGACATCAACGTCCATCTGCGTTGTGGAAAAAAACTTTTCATTTAAAACTAGAACCTAAGCTAAATATTTTTCCTTACCCGATTAGTGACGGTCATTGTATTTTCTTGTATTTATTTAGCTATCAAAATACTAAATTGAGTTTCCCCTATATTTTATGCTTTGACAAAGTTGACTCGGCAAAATTCAAGTGTCAAACTTGTCTGTGGTTTTTGTAACATTTATCATTGATAAGAAATCGTGTAGATGAGTTCGCTATACATGACATGTCTTGAGAGAAATTTTTTCTTTCATCATGAATATGATATATATTTTTCAAAATAGAGTGATTTATTTTTTTTCATTATTTAAGGACCAGTCTGTGAACACTGATATCTAATAACAGTCATAGTTTTTTTTAGCGGATAAAAGATTATTTCAGGCTCGGTTCACAGGAGCGTTTTTTCAACGAACGTTTCAGCATAACACAAAATTATATGAATCACATCATCAACGTGCGTTTTTTTAACGCGCGTTGGTTTATACTGCTTTATTATTTTCGTTAATCAAACTTGGCAGCACTGCCGTAGAGCAACTGTCGAACAAGAAAAGACAATTGAGTTCAATCAGAGACTTTTATAAAACTTGATACATATATTGATATCTCATTTGGATAATTCAAGAAAAGTGGATGTAATTCTAATATAATGAAGAAAATACATATGAAACTTTTTCCAACAAAAGTTAAGAACATAGGCAGCTGATTCCATACAGAGAGTGCGTTCAGTTTCGCTCTTTGCTTAAGGAAATGACATGAAAATTGAAATTGTGAAAATTGTACGAAACTTTTTGTTAAGTACGTAGAAGTTTTAATATACGATTTGTGTATTCGCACAGTTGCATCAGCTGACTTCATTCAAGGCATGCATGGTTTAGTTGGACCTTAAAGGCATGCATGCATGCATCAATGCATAGTTTAGTTGGCCCGTAAGTCTGGCAATTCAACAATCAGCTGTTCTAGATGTCATAATAAACATTGTAATCCTAAAACACTTAAATTATTATATAAATTTAACTTACTATGGCCAAACCGCCACAGCGTGACATTTTACGAATTATTTTTACCAATTTTCTAAACTCATTTAAACCGCGCCAAATACGTGGAGACCTTAAAGGCGAGGACTACTTTGGTAATAAGTACTATGAGATTCCTGCAAATCCATCAATTGGTAAACGCAAGCCATCACGTTGGTTCGAGCCTGCAGACAAAGAAGCATTCGATCAGGAGCTGACAGCAGAATGGGAAGCTTGGTTACGTGGACGTCGCAACGATCCACCGACGCGAGAGGAATTAGTGCAAAATTTACAAATTATTGAAATGAAAAAACGCAATGCAGCTGAATTGGATATAAAATATGGAAAGAAAGATGCAAAAGGCACTCTTCTACCTAAAGAACAAGAGACAATTGGAACATTTCCGAAATATGACGAGTATGAAATTTCGCCTGGAAAAGAACCATTGAAAAAATTCTAATCCCAGTAATATATGTGGCTGGAATAATTCAAATAATTTTAAGTAGTTTATGGTGTAGCCTTGTATGTGCGCAACATGAGAGTTTGGATTAAATGTTTGACATACAGTGTATACATAAGTGGCGAGCAGTGTACCACGCACGATACACTGCCAGTTCAAATTGGTGAACGAAAAATAGTTTTTGCTTATTTCTGTGTACCTCAAATCAAATATAATTTAACCCAAAACTGTAAAGCAGAAAAAATACCATCGAATTCTCATAAAATTTGTTTACATTTTGTCGAAATCAGTTTGTTCACCCGCAAAATATATCTTAAATCAAAAAAGGGTAGTAGTGGTAAAAATAAACTGATTTGTGGCCTATTTTCCGTTTTTTCATTCATCAGCTTTAGTAGTAACTTCATCATATTTTACTTAAAAACTAACAAAATATTAAAGCGTTAAAAAAAAACTATAAAATTCACCAAATTTGCATGTTTCCCAAAACGGCTTAACTGAATCGCGTCTTGATGTGGAACATTTTTTTGAACTAGAAATGAGTGTGCTTTCTTCTTTTCCTCAACCTTAAATAGAATGTTTCTTATTTAAGGCATACTTTCTTGACAAAAAGCTGTGCTTTTGGCAAAAAAAAAAAAAACATTTAAATTAAATTCATTTTAGAAGAATACTAAAATCACGTAACTCGTTCAGATCTTATTGTATTTTATATAGAAGTTTGGGTCGATGTGTTTCTGCTCTATAATTTTGGACTGACCTATTTTTTATTTAAACAAAATTCGTTTTTCGACCACTTTCAGCGGCTACAATAAGAACTGACCACGATACACTGCCGTCAACTTACACAAACATTGAATTCATTCAACAATTCTCGATCCCCATATTTTGCATATTTACTTTGTTTTAGCCTCCGGTCTACAAGGAATTTTTATTAACGTACAGACATTTTTAGTGAATATAACAAAGCAGTGTCATTTTAATTGTCGCATGAATTAAAATTTATTCAGTTTTTCAAAGACTATTTTAACTTATTGAATCTTAGCTAAAATTTTAAAGTTGCACAGTGTGTGTCTCGTAAATTATTTAACTGACCAAGCTTTTTTCTTAAGTAAAATTTGACTAATCATCGATTTTCCTAATGGCACAAGGTAATAAGAAGGAAACGAACGAGTTTTATAGAAACGTGTGTTTTATTATTGGAAACCATTTAAATAAAAATGGCAAAAAACTGTGTTAATATAACAATTATTATTAAAAATTCTGTCACAAATATTTATTATTAAAAAAAATTCTATAGAAATGTAATAAATATTAGAAAACAAAAATCGACTGCAACTTTTACCAATCATTTAAATCTAAATCTTTTACTATATCTACATCATCTTCATTTTCTTCTAGAGGCACATTAAATTCAACCTCAACTGCTGTTTTGTTACCACTCTTTTTTACTTTCTTCTGTTTATTTTTCACTTTCGATTTAGTGGTCTCCTCTTCTTCACCTGTGTCCAATTTTTCCTCTTCTCCAACAACCAAATCCGGCAAGTCATCATCTTCCGAGTCCGATGGGAACAGCTCAACTTCGCCTCGTTCATTCCTTACAACTACACCAGCAGCGCCGGTTTTGCGTTTGACTGTTGGCAAATCATAATCATTAATATTGTCTGTATTTGCTGCTTGGCGACGTTTCTTCGTCTCATGTGTTTTCATCCAACTGCTATAGTAAATGGCTAATGGTGTACCCTTATTGAGTACTTGTGCTTCCCATGCCTTCACTTGGACCAAGTCTTTGAGACCAAAAGTAACCTTGCGACGTTCATTCTCAATAAAGCGTGAATTTTCTTGTATTTTGTCTAAAAGTTGCTTAATTTTACGCGAATGATTTGAATTCTTACACACTTTGAGATATTGTTTCAATGCTATAAAAACCGGTACAACCAGATCGCTATAAGCCAGTGAAGCAGATTCATGCGCCAAGTACTCGAGCGTCAGACCGCAAACATTTTCAATCACCTCATCACGAAAACCATTCTCTGACATTTGTGTTTTATTCAGACGTAGTATGCAAGTAAATTGCATTGGTTTCATCGATACAGCAGTATGTTTCTTGCTGAAGGTGTTGCTTTTTAGCACCTCGAGTATAAATGGCAGCACAGGTATAAATGTATGACTTTCCTTTGTAATTGTTATCAGTGTTTGTATGCAATGAAAACGTAATGGAAAATACTGTGCAGTAGGAATTAATTTGATGACACCAGTAGTAATGGTCACCAGTGGATAAACAAGTGGTTGCAGCTGCGGTTTATTGGTTGTCGTTCCCAGTAGATCGGCCCAAAGACGTAATGAATTAATATATTGCCAATTGTAAACAGATTTGAAGCTATCTTTCTTTTTCAGTATGACAGCATTACGTAAGTGTATTGCTAATTGACGTATGTAGAGAAAAGCATGCTGATATGTAACATTTAGATCCAGTGCAAACATTTCGACAAGTGAGCGTCTCATGAAATTTATACCAGGCAATGTGTTGGGCGAAACAAATTTAGAGTTGCGTACATACGACAGATACATGGCTTTAAGTACATGGTTCAGCATAGACACCTGTTAGAAAAAGACAACAGTATACGGAGTTAGTTTAAACTTTAAAGTATACCGAATATACAAACTTTAACTTAAAACTTTATATGATGAATTAAGAACCTTAGGGATAATTTTTATTTCATTAACGCATTCCTATAATAACAAAATAAATTGAAATCTTATCTTTTTGGTTTTAATTGACTGATTATTAATTACAAATCAAATTATTTTTGGTTGAAATAAGTCGTCAGTCACGACCGATATTCTTGAAAGTTTACAAATCGATTAATTCGCTCTTTATCCGATGAATTAATTTAACCTGGTAATTGGTACTTGTTTCGGCTAAGGCCATATGTGTATATCGGAAATTCTTTAAATAAAAACATGATATTAATGGACCCAACAGTCTGCAGTAAGGACTGCGTAAAATGTAGCCGGAATTGTACAATGGAGTGCGCGGGCAAAACCGCAGATACAGCTACTTAAATTATAAAAAAGATAAAACTATTTGTTAATTCTTTTTTATATAATTTCAAGTTTTTCCTATATAAATATGTGTATACATATATTCATAGCATTTAATACACTATGTACAAATTAGCATAAAATAAATCGTATGGAATCGATTAAAAATTAGTTTTAAGGTCCAGTAATTATTGACTTGTCGAAAAACTCCGCAAAGGATTTGTGGCCCAAAACTGAGAGGCACGAAGAGCGAACAGAGAAAAATTGGAGATAGCAGACCAAAAACACACAAAAAACATGTCCTTACAACCGTGGACCAAAAATTGGTGTCATTAAAATAAATACATGAGTATTGGAGTTCTGATTAAAAAATTATCCTAAGCGCTATCTATATATTAATACGTGAACATCGAAACTTATGGTACACTTTTTTAGTAGTTACTATAAAGAGAGGGAAATGAAACTTATTTCATTGGAAAGGTACAGTTTTGTAGATGTGCACAAAAAATAATTTGTAATATGTGCCGGTAAGGCAGGTAAAATAAAGAAAACATACGCGCATTATTCCCCCATACAAAACGTTGAAATGAGGTAAGGTGAAAAATTAAATTAAGTAAGATCATGGTCCATGGAAAAATACGTTTTGTTCGTCATAGGTCGGTAAAATTCTTCCAAAGTTAAAACTTGGTGGCTACGGTCGAGTTTCGACCACAATACCATACTAGTATTTAGTAACCTTTTAAAAAGTTTAAATGCGACGTAATAAAAATTTATTAACATAACATTTAACACAATGGCGACGAGGTCACATATGTATATACTCAAAACTAATTTTATGGTGGTTAGTGCACCAATGACGAACAGGACCACTATAACTAGATATTATTATATAAAGCTTGAACTCTTACCTGTTGATTGCGAGTTATTTTCAAAATGCAAAGAAAGGCTAATACACGCACCGTCTCATCACCGGTAGCCCACAACACAATAAGCCGTTTGAGAATTGTTTTACCAATGCTAGAGAATGAGGCAACCATGCCGGACATTTGATGCAAATGTTTTAACAGCACTGAAAGTATGTTGGGACTGGATACATTTTCAATAAGTCGTATTAAGTCCATGAAATAATAACGTAGACAGCCACGTACTTTTGTCCACTTTTTTGTTTTATGCAACGGTGTTGTCGATTTAGGTGAAAGTCCTAAAATACGCTGTACCGCAGGTTGCAAATGCAAAACACACAACTGAACTATACCATTGAATGTAGCGGCGCCTACCACCTTAAATGCTGTTGCAGCGTTGTCGTTTTCATCACCAGATATGCTAGCTAATGCTGAACCAAAAGCCTGAATAACCTTACGCACAATATCAATTGAAACGTTTGGCTTCTCCAACTGTAGCTGCCATTGACGCAAAAGATTTAAGGTTATTTTTTGTGTACCATCGGTGGCAATATCTTCCGCATCATCCTCGCCATCATAATCACTTTCATCGCTTGCAAGTTCAAGTTCACCACTGGGCTTATGGAACTTTTCATCACCATCATCATCGCTTTGATCTCCATCAGAATGGGTTGATTTTTCATTTTTCTCATTTAAATCTTTTTCCTCATCGTCCGAATCCTCACTGTCGAATAGATTGAAATCCAAAAGTTTTTTATCGTTTTGTTTTAAAAATGTATAAAATTCTGGATCTATTTCTTTCAATCCTTCCAATTCTTTAAGGTGCTTCTTTTTCACTTTTTCTGAATTATTCGCTTTAGTGGTATCTAGCTTATTTGACAAATTAATTGTGGTTTTCTTCACTTTTTTAGGAATAGTTTCCGTTTTGGTACGATGTGATAGATCCTCCTCACAAATCACATGCTTGCTCAAGACATTCTTGCTCTTTATTTTACCAGCTTTCTCAATTGGTTTCTTTTTTTTAATTGTACCAACAGATCTGGGCTGCGACAATGGTTTTACTCTTTTAATTGACTTCATCTTTAAATATAGTAATTAGTAATTTATGCCAAACTCTAAATTGCCACAAAAATGTGTTTTCGATAAATTGATTGAATTTTATTTTGACAGCTTAACATGTGCATTCTACACCATGATACATTAATATAGTAGCAATATCATGGCAAACTTAAATTAATACAACCGTGAAAATGGCTCCAACAACACAACTGGGACGTGCGATATAGCGATAAAGGAAAGAGCTTTTCGACAAACGATTTTTAAGCTCTTTACCTTTCGCAATTGCAAGAACAGCTGACTGTCAAGAAAACTAAGAGAAATTTAAATTACGAAGAGCAATAATTGCTAACACGGATCCCCAAACAAACCTAATTCTCACCGCAATTTATAAGAGTTATTATCGACCATCTATCGCAGAGCGCAAAGTTGTTTAATCTAAACTTTTTAAATTTTATATCGGCAATTTGTTGTTCGCGCAAATTATAACTTACAATCCACTGACAACGCTCGTTGTCATTTCTTTGTGCTGTCTTCTTCTTGTTACCAAAAAATCACACAAAAATAGAATTTGCTCAATCGTTCTGCTATTAAGTTTGTAGAGCCACTTATAAAAGTTTAACATTTCAGGTCAAAAAAGCTCTATATATCGCAAAAATCATTTTGATTTTTGTAGCTACATCGCACGTCCCAGTTCGGTTTTTTAGGGACACATCCTCGTGTAGGGAGTTGAAAACAATTTTTATTATTATTACATCTCCGAAAAATAAAAAGCAGAGGAGGGAAGTGAGTAATGCGTGTGATGTGTACACCTCGAAATTTTTCTGCAAATGATGTTTGACAAGCATGTTTGATGATGTAAATGCAAAACGAAATTTACTGTTAAGTTGGTTTGTCAAGCCATGTTGGACAGCATTAAAGATGGTGTGAACTCCCCTATCTAAAAACGTTTGTTTATTACAAACTTGGTTAGAGTTGCTAAGAGGTATTGCAGCGCTTAAGCCGGCTGAACAGGGCCAATAATTTCGGCGAAATTATTCATTAAACGGAGTTGCTTAGGTTTCGCCTTCACCTCTGAACGTGCGGCGAATAAAAGATTCGGTGTTCGTAGCGTCATTTTTTGCAAAAACTAAAAAAGTGTTGAAAGAACTTTTGTTTAATTAAAAACAACCAATTTTATAGTATAAAACTATTAATTTAGAGCTTCCGACTTATACAGCAGTACTGTGTAATATCTTACAATCTAAATTTTAAGTGTAATTACAAATTATTGACTGCCGTCGAAATGCACGAGACGGGAAAATAAGCGCATAAGCACGAAACTGCTACAATTTTTCTGATATTTGCAAAAATACAAAAAAAGTATCTAGTGAAAAGAACTATTAAGAATTGTATCAAGTAGGGAAGAACAATTTGGAAGGGGACTAATTATTTTAACCCGTCGTAAATAAACCGTTAAAATTGTGGAAAAACAGGAGAAAACTCCCAAGCGGAAGAAGAAAGCTGCAGCCAGTAAAATGTCTGCAGTTTATTCGCCGCAACCACCGCAGCAAGCGGTGGGAGGACCGCCAGGGCCACCTGGGCAGCAGCAGCCGGGTGGAGCACCTACGATGCAACAACAGCAGCAACAACAATCTGCTGGCACTAACCTGGGTGGAGGGAGCGGGAGTCATATAATGGGCCCTGGTGGTGGCGCTCCTGGAATGCCCGGTGGCCAACCAATGCAACGTGGTCCCCCAGGTATGGGTGGAGGAAGTGGCGGTATGCCACCAGGCGGTGGTGGAGGTATGATGGGTGGTCCTGGAGGTCCACCACCACCGCCTTCAAATCGTGGTGGAGTTCCACCACCGCCCAGTCCAACGCACATACAAAAGATCCTAGAAGAGAATTGTAATATAATTAAGACGATACAGGACTATCAGAATATGGACAAGTGGCAGGAATGTATGCATTTCCATAATACGCTGCACAGAAATCTCGTTTATTTGGCTCAGTTAGCCGATCCGACCATGAACATAGCACAGATTTTGCCGGTAAGAAAATTTTAATTCTTTAATCTCAAAAGTGAAGGTAAAAATCAAACAGCGAACTTTGGGGTATTTAATTAAAGTTTAAAAAATGTTGCATCTTCGTTTTGTTCATCTTCTGAATATGTTTGAGACGATGTTAATTGGGAACAATTTTACTTTAGGGCCAATGCTCCAATTTTTTTTTTTTTTTAGAAACATGAAGTTTTAACCCCCTAAAACCGAATCTGGAAAAAAAAATGTCGGTCTCTTATGGCTTCCGAGATAAAATTGGTCAAAGTTTGAAAATTCCATGTACCCCCTTGTGTAAATAAGTTGTGTACAAATTTTTTATAAATTTTTTATTTTTTTTTTCGATAAAACACGTCAAAATAAATCGAAAATGTTAAATAAAAAAAATCGATACCACGTTTGGTTTTCGAAATATCGATACTAAAAAATCCTATAGTATGTCCAACATCGTATTCGGTAGCCACAGTAATTATAAATCAAAAGTAGGGTAAGTGGGCGGCCTGCGGCCGCTTTTAGTGATTTTAAACTCCCAAAAATCCAACACCGGCTTCGCGGCGGTCTTCGACCGCGGATCAGTCTATAAAATATCCAACACCTATAATATGTCCAACACCGTATTCGGTAGCCACAGTAATTATAAATCAAAAGTAGGGTAAGTGGGCGGCCTGCGGCCGCTTTTAGGAATTTTAAACTCCCAAAAATCCAACACCGGCTTCGCGACGGTCTTCGACCGCGGATCAGTCTATAAAATATCCAACACCTTTTAGCCACAGTAATTTTTCACTGTCACACTTACGTGTGGGTTGGAGCAAAATGTGAATTTTCGAAACTTTGAACCGTTTTAACTTCTAAACCATTTGAGATAAACATTTTTTTTTATCGCCATTGCACTTAGGGCCCCTAAATACATAATAAACGCATTTTGAAGTGGAAATTTTTGTGAGACGACAATTTTTTTTAACACCATTGGGATCAGCGCCCCAAAATACATAATACAAATTTAAAATTTTAGTTTTCGGGCTATTGGCCCTAAAGTAAAATTATGCCGTTAATTGGTCTAGTCAGTTGATTCCAACTGATAAGTTTGATCCATTTGTTCATCCTCTATTGTGACACCTAGTATCAAATCGTCTTCACATATTTCTAACTGTAACATACAAAGAAAAAATGTTAACCGAAACATCTTAAAAAAATTGATTCCTAACCATAACACAGTAATTTTCTTCCAGACGCTTTAACGCCATATGAGGAATTAAAACCCCCCAACTCGTGTAAATGTTCGCTCACAAAACTATCTCGGTTTGCTTCGTATTTATCGTACTTGGTCGATATTGGTATCGTTAGTATGGTAAATGTCCAAACTAAAAAAAGTATGTAAAATTTAATTACTAATCCCACAGAAAGATGTGTATGTAGGGAAAGGTATGGAATCGGCAATTCCATGTTCACATTTATGGCTATAATTCTGTAACGGCTGTGTCGATATCAAAAGTGATAACGTGATATAGACCACAGGGGTTATATTATGGTATGCAAAACATTGATGTAAGTGGTGTCGTTTATGATACATGTACATTAGGGTGTTTTTTTTTTTCAAAGTATTGTAGATGGATTTTATTTCTTATTTGCTTATATTTTAGCTTGAGGCTCTAAAATAACTCTCCCAAAATTTATGCTTCCTAGATCATACCTGTAAACGGCGCGGAGAGAATTTCTGTCCGATTTCGTTTTACGAAAAATAAACTTACTACTTATTTTTTTTAATAAAATGAAAAACATAATTTAAGACAAAAAAGAACTCGGACATCACATCTAGTTTTTTTCTTTTTAGAAAATTACTCAATATTAAAATAATGTCAAGGGTAAACTTTCTGATTGGAATTCTCTATTAAGATTATTAATAATGATGGGCAATATGTATGATTGGAACAAAAAATAACATTTAATGATATGCATTTCTTAAACTAAAAATAGAAACAGCTTCTGCCTTTGGGAGTTCCAATAAGGCGAAAAAAATGTCTTGTACACCACAAGCACTGTCGGTGTACCGCGCAACTAAGACGGTTGATTTAGTCGTTGGCACATCAGTGATTTCATCCACAATTAAATACATCATGTAACAATTGGGTTGTGCGATCAGTCGCAACAATATTTCGTTGCATGTATGCTTATTCCCTTAACATGCAAGAAACCAGAACCATACCACTTTTTTGAAGACAGGTTTGGTAAAAGTTTATTTCTAGATGTAAATATTTGCTTCCTGGCTCGAAAAATTTTAATTTTACGAATTTCAAAAAAATATATATTTTACTAAATCCTTCCAAGAGGAAAAAACGTACCACATTTGGCAGGAAGAAATACGGATGTTCACTTCCTTTCAGAGATACAGTTTTTCTATAAGTTTTGGAAAATGAAGATACATATTCGCTTTTTTCTATGTATGTATTTATAATTTTTGATCAATGTAACTTGGTCAGATCTAAAACCAGCATTTTTTGCGCAAAAGGTGCGTCAAATCTTGTTATATGGATATTTGCGGGCATGAAAACGATTTATTTTCTTATGATCTGCAGCTTTGGACTTAATATATGTATTTTACTATTTGAGGATTTTCCAGTTATTGAGGAGAAAACTTTTTTTGACTTTTAAAGTGTCACTGGCTTCACAGTGCAAATCATTTTAATTTTTTTCACATAACAAAATGTTTTGGTTAGCCTTGATGAACTAGCTAAGTTGGAGCTCACCAGCATCCTCAACTTACTAAGGCTTCTGGGTGGTTTGCGCCCAGTGAGATAATTTCAGGAGAAGGGACGGGACTATATATATAGGGTATCACAATGAGCAAACTGCTTTCGAGTGAAACTTGTATATGGCAAGCGACCCTTTTAACATAACCTTCACAAAGCAAAAGTTTAAATCAACTTATGTCGTCTTTAGCCACCACATGTACTGCAGTCTCAAGCGCAACAGGGTGCACAACATGGCATGATGGGTGGACCTCCTCTTCCACAAGGTCCGCCTGGTGTTCCTCCAAATCAACAACAGATGGGTGCTCTCGGTGGTATGCCACCACCACATGGTGAAGCTTCTGTAGCTGGAGGTCCTAATGCACCAACTGGCAGTCAAATGCCATATGTTAATCAGGCCCCATCTGCACATCCACAGATACCATTAGTTGCCCAGCAATCTCAAGGAGTTGCTGTTCAACAGCAGCAGCCACCGCAAGTTGGCCCAGGACAACCACAACAACAACAAGGAAGCAATATGGCCTACCGCGGTAGCAATGTTAACGCTGCAGGACCACCTGGTCAACCGCAGCAGCCACCTGTATCTGGGGTTGGGCCAAGTAAGTGTAAAGTACCTTTTTTAAAACGTGTTTTACTTTCCTTAAAAATTATCTTTTTGCTCATAAATATATTTATTGCTTTAGACCAACAACGCCCAAACAGTGGCCCTCCTGTTGGTGGATCTCAAGGACCAGGGCCGCAACAACAGCCACAGCCCCCACAACAGCAGCAACCACCGCAAACACAGTATCGTGGTGGCTACCAACAACAACCCCACTATCCAGGCTATCCACCACAGTCACAACCTTCTTATCAGCCACAAGGTGGTTATCCTGGTCCCTACGGACCACCTTCACAAGGTTATGGCCCACCACCACCACCAAATAGTCAAGGCGGCTATCATCATGCTGGTATGCCGCCGAATCCATCTGCTGCTGGTCCTCCAGTTGGTGGTCCACCAGGCGGTCATCCCTATTCAAATGCAAATTCGCAACAGGGTCCGCCTGGTGCATATCCTCCACCACCAAATCAACAAGCTCCTGGTCAACAACCACCACCATCACAAATGTATGGACCACCAGCTGGCAGCCAAGCACCGCCACCACCACCTTCCAGTCAGTATGGTTCACCACAACCACAGAGCACAGGAGGGGCTCCTCCCCCAATGGGTTATGGGAACTATGGAGCACCACCACCAAATACTGGTGCGTATGGACAACAAGCAAATGCTCCAGGTGGTTATGCGCCACCACCACCCGCTGGTGGATCTCAATCTCCATATCCGCCACAATCACCATACCAACAGTCAAGTGGGCCTGGTGTTTATCCTGGACAAACCCCACAGGGCCCATCACCAGCGGCTGGTGGACAACCGGGTGGTCCCCCCAATGGCCCACCACCTGGTGGCACATACAACACTGCACCAAGTCCAGGTCAAACGCCGCCGCCGAATCAACAAGTTCCAATTACAAATCCAAATGGGCCTAATGCACCGCCAACAAGCATGCAATCCACACCACCACCACCACAACAGCAGACTGGTGCACCGCCCCCACAACAGCAGGCAGGTGGGCCACCACCGCCGCTCCCACAGCAGCAACAACAGTATCCGCCACCAACACAACAGGTAATATAGTAAATCTAATTCAGTCTTGTTCAAGAGCGGTTTTCTCTTGGCTCCACTCTGCTTGAACTAAGCGTCATACAATATAATATCTCAAGACGATTTTTACACACACTGTAATAGAGCTATACAATTACATAAATTATAAAATATAGAGAATAACAGTAATTGTGGCTCTAAGTGAAACTGCCTGAAAATAAATGGAGTTGACCCCTCAATCGTAACAGGCTTATGGATTTATGCCCGGATATGTGTCTCAACCCTAAGGGACTGAAAAACAATCCTTTTCATAGTGAAGATTTTATATCCCTTGCAAAACTATCGAATTGAAGAAAGCTTTAAGTAAACTTATTACACGTAACTACTGGAATGTAACCGAGCTTAAATCAAGAAATCTTTTAGTTAAAATCAGCATAAAAATTTTCAAAGCATCTTTATTCGACTGTGTGCCGGTGTAAGTTACATCTCATATCACTCTTTATATAGCACAAAGTCAATTTTTTACAAGAAAAATAATTGACATTCCTGTAATTGGCGTAAAAAAATGAGAAAAAATTAACACTTTTATTCCTGCGGCGCTACAGTTATTACTTTCAATCAAAATGGTCCTTAAATTGGGCTGTGAAAGAGTACATCCCTAAACCTATGATTTCTGTTAATTTTGAGAAGACCCTGAGCTGGGCCGTACTAAGAATACTCTGTTCCACCGCTACATGAGATCTGTATTAAAAAGTTAATTGCAATATTGAGAGACATACCGCCTGTGATTCAGGATACCCCATCTTTTTAGAAAATAAATCCATTAATAAAATACAAATCGAAAACCAATGCTCGGCACGTACAGCATGGAAAACTTATAAAAGTAACCCTGTTGCTTATAAACTTCAACCATTTAAAATAGAACAATGATATTCTTACAATTGTAGAAGTTGTAAGACAATTAACCCACCAACATATGACAACAAGTAAAGAAAGTTCAAAAGAAACTCAAGTAAAGGTTGGTTGGTATCTTTATCCCAAAACAGTAAAAACAATATTACATCCATATAAAAAAAATCCTTAGAGAATTATTTCCTTTTTCGCCGTAGGTTTCACTTTTTAGCACAAGAAGCTTAACGATCCAATAATTGCCAAATCCGGAATAACGTTCTATACATCTACTTTTTGTCTGTAGTCGAAAACACGATAACAGTCAAAAGATACAATTCACAATTAAAAACTAATAACAATTACCACCTTTGAAATAAAATGAAAACACAACAAATGAAGAGTCAACATAAAGATGGTGTAAATTCGGTGTGAATCGATTAACCGGTCTTCGTGTAAATTATATTTTAAAAATATTTTTGTATGAGGACCACCCTAAATAAAAGTGTTGTAGTCTAAGCTATGCCTCTTAATATAAAAGGCACGTGGTGTAAATTCCATGTGAATCGATTAAGTGGTCTTCGTGAAAATGATATTTTAAAAATATTTTTGTATGAGGGTCACCCTAAATAAAAGTTTCATAGCCTAAGCTATGTCTCATTAAAAAGTTGGTTTATAAAAAATGCAACATGCATTAACAAGAGGGATTAACAACTGCAAATATAAAGTAAATTATGCATTTGTTGCAGCTTACATTATAGAATTACTTCCCGCATTGCTTTTCCAACTCTATATTGAATAATACTTATCTTTTGCTCCTCACGAATTCCAATTCTTTTTGATTATTGCAAAACGTTTGTTCTACCTTGTGAGCTGAATGTTTAGTGTTTTATTAACGCAACATATTTTTTTAAACAAAAAGCTTGCATTGAATCCTTAAGGTAGCAGAAGACGTGGCCTTCCTAAATCATCGTAGAACGATCGCTCGAAGAAGAAATGAGAGAATTGGGGAAATGTTTGAGAGAATGAACGTGCGCGTTGGATGAGTTTTGTGGAGAATCTATGTTCCGTGAGCAGATGAAGGACGCAAAGAGAGAAATTATCTAACTATACTCACGTTGGGCGCTATTTAATTTAAATTACGATACTGTTATTTATTTAAATATTCGCAAACTGAGGAATAATAAAAATTATTAAGTTAGATTTGTTCCGACAATTTTGAACTTTTTACAAAATTACTTAGTTTTATTTTATTTCGGCTATGCCGAACTGTTGAAATTGCAATTTATTGAGTTAAATTTTATTTCGGTTATGCCTAACTGTTTACAAAATTAAACTGACTTACTAACGAGTGCAATGTAAAAAGTTAAGCAGAAAATTCAATCAGGTTTTTCCAAGTAAAAACAGACGGTCTCACGTGAATCCAATTTGCAGAAAAAAATACGAATTGGGAAGAATCTGGTCAAATTTTTGTAGAAATATATTGGAAAGGAAATATGGGAACACTTCTTGTAAAAGAGCTCTTGAGTTATATGAAATTGGCATGCCTATGCTAAAATAATGCGTTGAAATAAAATTTTTCGACTTCCGAATTGATTATTTTATATTCTATACTAGCTGATGCCCTCTACTTTTTTACGCGTATCCTGTTTTTTTTCTGATTTGTGTTTTTAGCAAACAATTCAGGCTTTAGACCAGTGTTAGGCATTCTTCCTGCCGCGGGCAATACCGGCAGAACTCACGCAGAGACTGCGTGTATGTATACTCGTCGCGTACGCTGCGAAATACGATTCGATTACGTTCGGCTGTTAATTTGTAAAAATTATTAAAAGCAAAATTCTAAAAGAAGTATACAAAAAGGAGAATTATTTATAATACATATTTAACATATTTAACTCAACTTAAATCTACATACATATGAGGAATTCTTTAAATTTTCTGGTTTTGGACGTGTTCAGATAATGGAAATATAAAACTGACTGCACGTATAGTTTGGACGTTTCAAAACAAAATGACCAATTTGACACCCCAAATTTCGGGGGAACACCCCATCTGCCCATTTATCCACCGACTAGTTTCATTGGAAACTTAATTCCTCTTAAAGTTGTTAACATAAAATTATAAAACTTTGTACACATGTTAACAATTGATTGCACTTTCTATTCATGATAAAAAAAAATTTTATGATTTTATTTTTCCATTTGCTTATAACTTTTAAATAAACAATCGATGATAATTTTGCCTTCCCAGTACGAAAAATTAAAATTTGTTAAACTATATTTTAACTTTGAACACTTAAATAACTTGTGTAATTTTTTCACATCAGGTACCAGTTTCAAGTGGGCCGCCGCCACCTCCAACACACAGCAGTCAACAGCAAGCAACATACTCATCACCGCCAGCACCCAGTAGTGCTTATGGCGCACCGCCGCCACCACCACAACAACCACAGCAACAGCAAAGTGGGCCACCTACTGGTCCACCCAATACAGCAGCACCGCCGCCACCACCAAATGGAAGTGGCGCTGGGCCTGTTCCAAATCAATACCAGCCACCACCAGGAGCACAAACTTATGGCGCAACACCGCCTCCACCACAATCGTATGGACCACCGCCACCAGGCAGTGGCTATCCCGGCCATAGTTATCATCAACCACAGGGATATGCGGCGATGCCACAAGGACAGTATCCACCGTCGCAAGGTTATCAAGGCTATCGTCCAACTAGTGCTCAAATGCCGCCACCTGGAGCACCACAAGGGCCACCTGGAGGTGGGTATGCATATTATGGAAACCAACCGCCACAATAGATAGCATCGACATACTTATAAAAGAATATTAAAGCAAAGCTATATTTTCGAGGAAATGAAATGTGAGTGACGCATTAAAGGTGATTTTGATTATATCTGTACCTCCCATTTTTTTAAACGAGAAAGTTCTTAACTAATTTTTTTAAAGATATTCCATCTTAAATCCTAAAAATGTGTTTTTTTAAATTGTCGAAGTTTCGACTTGAAATAAATCACAAAAACTTTGTCCAAATAATCTGAATTTCGGCTGTATTAGGTAGATAACTTTATGCCATTTAGCATTTGAATATTTCGGGCAAATAATCGCCGCAACTGTCCCGAATTTAGAGCAGTCTCGAAGTAAATTTTCGCTGTATCTTGGCAATATTACGACAAACGCTGGCTTCTAAATGATCTAACGTCGCTGGCTTATCTGTTTAAAGTTAAAACCAAAGGCTTAAAATATTTCCCCAAGAAATAATCCACGCAATCTTGGCGGTCAATTGATCAATCAAAAAAATCATGTGAATTTATTAAATGCTGTAGTATAAGACTTTCCATGATTAAATGGCAAACCTTACTGAGTATAAGTGGCGCTAGCGCAGCTGCCAAATTCAATTAAATTTTTGACGTTCCCTATTGGAATGTACGACATTCTCAAAAACCATCCTATATATACTATATTTATGACATATTTTTAGTTGACACTCACTTGCATTACCTACAAAATTCCGATTATATTTATTTTTAATGTTTTTACAATATTTTTTCGTAATTTTCTTTTTATTTTTGCAATTCGCTTTTGTTCTTAAAATAAAATATCCAAGTTTAGTAATTTTTAAGCAAAAAGACAAGATAAACTAGAGAAAAAAATTATAAAAGAAGAGTTGCAATTCTTATGCTATTGCACGAAAATTACGGAAATTATTCGTAACCATGTAATAATTTATTAACTATATACTTAAACTCTAAAAACTTCATTACCTATTCTAGATAATATGAAAGTTATAATGTTCGAAAAAATATACAAAAACCAATTATGTGTGTAGCTACTATCAATATAATTTTAAACGAATAACTAATAAACTTAAAAATTTCAAATTGCTTTTCTTATTTACACCAGCTATTGACCTCAATATCACTGGCAAAACTAGACAGGCCTGGCTTCAAAAACGGTACATGTGCTTAGTATTGAAAACTGTTTGATATGACCGCATTGAAGCAAAGAATGATAGTACGTCCAAGAAAGGTTTCCGCTCTTTACTCTTAAGTTTAGATGAAAATTGAACCGGCAGTTCATTTGGTCTAAAACTTCGCCCTATTGAAATGAAAGCAAACTAGCCGAAACGTAGAAATGCAACGAATTGGTAAAAGATTTGTGTTGATTTGATTGCTGTTGATCTTTGAAGTTGTATTTGAGAAAATTCATCATTATGGCAACCAGCAAATCTAATAGCAAGACGATTTATGTTGACTTCATTCAAACAAGAATTTAGTACATTTCAAGAGTGTCATACAATGTTTTCATGTACTTTTGAAGCTATAACTAAACTTTCGTCTATACATTTACGAGATGAAAAAACTGTGGAACTTTAAGTGTAAGATAAAAAATTTATTCAGTTTTTGCTTCCATTTGATTTTTTTACATTATTTTTCTGATTTAAGTCCACATCTAGAAACCAAGATACGTCTACAAAACACATGAAAACTAGATTTACATAGCAGTTTCCATTTTTAAAACATAAAACCTTAACTAAATTTTCTTATCAAAATATTTTTTAAGAAACTGGTGAGTAATCAAACTATGGCTACAAGTTTCGTTACCCAAAAAAAAAATCAATTAGAGTTTGCCACTACATGGCATTAAATTTACATCAAAATTGCATAAATTGATTTTCAAAACTTTTATAAAATTCTTATAAGTTTAAATATGAACTAAATCGATTATTTAAAAAAGACTAGTGCAGTAAAAATTCACGGCAAATAATCAATTTACTCAGACTTTTCATGCATATAATCAAATGTAGCCGTAGCATTCAATTCCTCTGCCACATTAACGTTTGTGCCGCCGTCACCTGTTCCCGCAACTTCCTCAGGCGACTTTCGCTTCTTGAAAAGCTTTTGCTTAAGCTTGCCAAACATAGTGTGCGGCTCATCCCCGGTTTCAATTATAATTTTCTTTGTGGCCACACTATGTATGGGACCAAACGCCAATGCTACCACTGTACAGGCCAAGCAGATGACATTATAGGGCATACTAAAGTCCGGCGTTGGCAACGAAAGTATCAATGCTTCAGTGCGTATTTCAAGGAAATAAAAAGGCCGTGTTGCATTCAAGCTATGGGCAAAAAGAGTGCGCTCCACAGGAATT
Organism: Meiosimyza platycephala; assembly: GCA_963662105.1. Classification (NCBI taxonomy): domain Eukaryota; kingdom Metazoa; phylum Arthropoda; class Insecta; order Diptera; family Lauxaniidae; genus Meiosimyza; species Meiosimyza platycephala. The sequence goes on from OY759208.1 coordinate 24,939,534, forward strand.
GCTGTATAATTACGTGCTAGTGGCAACTGCGTTGAAATTACAGCTGAGCCCAGATAATGACCGTGATTAGCATCAGGTGGATATTCTAGCCATTTCAGAAATATATAATCAAAATCGAAGGCAACTTCTACAGTGGATTTGGGAGGTAGCTCGAAGGCCAGCTCTAAGTGATAAGGACGTACTCGTTGCACGCCTGGGATGTAGTACAAAGCATTAGGTTTAAGATTTTGCTTTATTCCACCACTGGATACAACAGTAAGTTTTAATGTATGTATATAAACGGGCACATACCAAGGTATGTTCTCTTGTAAGATCACGGGCAATGCAGAATAGTGTGAATTTATGATTTGCGTTACAATCACACCACGTTCCTGCCCTTGGCCGAGAATATAACGATGTGCTGAGATTGGTGGAAGTGGGCTTATTTCTACTGCGGGCTGGTTCTTCTTTTGTATCCATGCAACGTTAAATAGCTTCTCTGGTGGTTCCGCCTGTATATCATAGATACCATAGTGTGTGGTGCTGCCACCACGTGTTGATGTAGTGTTGGAGTTCGGTGTTGGTGCCAAATCGTAGCGGCTCTCATCTAGCGCTACATAGATTTTGCTGGTCTGCGCAAGAGCACAGTGACCGTTGAGACCTTGTCCAAACATACGACGCAGTGAAAAATCATTGGAACCCAATATTTTTGGATCGTATACTAAATTTGCCGATTCAGTAAGTTCAAGTGTGCAATTTTTATCAGCGTCTGTGCAGATGGTACGTAGCGAAATAATAAGCGAATGAAAATTTGTGTTGTGAACATGCCCAGAATTCAGTAAGGAGGCAAAACCATCTCTACTATTGCAAGGAAGCAATTTTTTCCATGGAGTTAAATTTTCTGTGCAAACAATTTCACGCGGTAGCGTCGCGTAACGTAGGAATTTTTGCGTTGAGCCCAATGGCTTGGCAGAAAATCGTGGTCGGAACCCGTATTTGGGTGACAGACTGTTGGTGCCATCAATGAAGTTGAGAGAAGAGCATAGTATGCCGGAAAATGTACTCGCCAATCGAATCCATTGCAAGTCAACATCGACTTCCGTTAAGTTATTGGTGCCACCAAACCAAGCCCAAACTTCAGCGCCTGGCGCAGTATCTATCACAGGGTAGCCCCAGTTCTCATATCGCCAAAGACCCTGTGTTAGGCTTACATGCAACTCCTTCACATCGAAATGTAACAAAATTTCAGCAATGGGGCGTGGTACTAAATGGGTATTGTGCACTACAAGATGCATATTTTAATTTAAAACCAAGTATTAGCAATAAATGTGTACAACTTACAATTACTTTTCTCCCCGTAGTGCCAACGTGTAGTAAATTGAAAGTATGTGTTTACATGACCCGAAGCAAGCGGTTTTACAAATAGTTCCTCATGGAACTCCTCAGCTCCAGCAGTCACCTGTTGTAGTTGAAACGTTTTAACTGCCAACAGAGTAACGAACAAATTGTAGAGTAGATTAGTTTTCTTGGCCATTGTAAATAATCATTTAATAAATTGTAAATTTTTATTAATGCAGAAAAAAAATTTGGAAATGAAAAATATGTTTTTCAAAGCCGTAAAATAGAAAGGATTGACGTTGATTAGTCAACGTTTACACACAGAAACTCTTGAAAAGTTTTCTTGGTTATTTGCAAGAGGGGAAAACCGAAAAGGTGGTGTACAGAACTTGTCGTACTCGGAAATTCTCGTTCATTCTGTTCGCTCGTAGATATTATGCTTTGAATTTACGTTGGTCGTGGAAGTTGACGCAGTAATTGTTTTGACATTTTGAAGCACAAGAAATTCTAATTTGATGTGTAAACACAAAAAAAATTCACAAAAGAATAGACAAGAATTTCTTTCACCGAATTTCCTTGTGTAAACGTTGACTTAGAGCTTTCAACTTTGACAGCGCAATTATTTTTCAGTAATGCCAGGTCATGAAGAATTCCCCAATCTTTAGGGTTTTTTTTAAATATGGGGAATTTTGAGTGAAAATCTAAAAACTCTTCATTGGCTTACAGACAGTTTAAATACACTCCTAAAACTAAGAATTTAGAGGTATTCATCTAACTGTTCAAAACCCTCGCAAACTGTGCAAGTTGGGCACTTTTGAACCCTATGCAAACGAACTGTCAAAAATCGTTTTTGAACAAGTTGTGCAAGTTTGCACAACAATTTGGTCGCGCGAAATTGCACTGGTAGTTTTAGGGCTAGTTTGATATTTTATAATAGATATGCTGGTCATGGACTCGTGCGGTTTATTACAGCTCGTTTCTGCAACTTGAAATTAGTTGAACGGTAAAGCCGTTTTCAAATCCGATCGACTAAACAGAATTGCGACGTAGGACGGCAAATTAAGCTATCAATTTATATTTACAATAAAGTAATTTTTGTATTGAAATATTTTTGTATGTAACAATGTGAAAACTTGTTTATTTTGAGAGAAAAGACTTCTTTTAGTAGTTCGTTGTAATCCAATCGATGTTTGATCATGTGAACTCTAGAAACAGCCGCTTGACACTCATTTTGGATGGATTTCAAAATATTTTGATTTCTCTGCTGGCTTCAACAACAAGAAATTTTTCATTTCAAATAAGATTTCATAGAGTCAACATCGATGGGTTACGTGAATAATAAAAAGTTTTGTCAAGATTTAGGTTTTTTTAGGGACAAATCTTCGTTGTAGGGAGTTGAAAAGAATTTTTTTTATTATTACACCTCCGAAAAATAAAAAACAAAGAATTGAAGTAAGTAATGCGAGAGATTTGTCTGCAATTGATGTTTGATAATGTGAACGCAAAACGAAATTAACAAGTTATTCGATTTGTCAAGCCATGTTCGACAGCATAAAGGATGGTGTGAACTCCCCTATGGGGTGAAAACAAAGTTTTCTACTAAAAACAAAAACAATTGTCGAAGGAACAAAGCGCATGTAAAAAACTTTACTATCTGACGTTTTGTTAAAATGGAATAGCCAATACTCTTCTAACTAAAAACTGCCTAAATGCCCAAGCAAGAGAGTGATAGCTACATAAACACTCACTGTTTTTGTGCTAGATGTCGCTTCATAAAAAGTAACACAAATCATCCGGCGCTACGATGGAGAAAAATTTATATGATGAGTTCAAGGAATTTAGTGGCGTTGCAGCGTTTGCCAACACCGAGGCGCAAGCAAAGTAAACTCATACACAATCAAATTGCCGCACACAAACGCACGCGCTAGCCTTATTTGATAAGTGTTGTTTACTTCATTTTTTTTCTAAATGTTTTGGGCTGAAAAAAAGGTCCCCTCTTGTAAATGCTTTCTATTTTTACTTTTTCCTCTTTCAAAATATGTGAAAATTTGATAAGTGATTCGATATCAGGTAGGACATAGCCTTGATTCAATAATATAAGTGGTCAAATTAATTTATTCATTTGTGAACATTTTGTACTGAATTTTAGGAAAACCACTGACCTTTTATGACTTATTGGAATTCTTTGGTGTTAATATTTTCAATCAACCAAAATTTTTTTTTTTAGTCGTATGAAAAATTTGCAAATACTAAGTCAAAAAAAAAATCAAAACAGCTAAGTGTGGTGTCTCAAAGAGGACCAACTCAAACTTCTTTTCTTCCGGTGTGATTACTTTGATTAACACTATTTTTGAATGCTGACGTTAAAAATCTTACAGTGTATGCATATGGGATCAGCCAAATGTCCTGAAATTTCTTTCGATTTCTTATATCCAGTTCTACCACGAAGCCACCACAGTATATCTTTTTGATACGGTTTTATTTTCAAAAACACAAATTTTATTTTTAAAGCAGTGCTAAAATTTTAATTTGTCAAACTTTTTATAAAACTTTTACCCGTCACCATGTACATCAATTTTTTTTTTAAATAGAACTTTGTTAAGAAAATATGTATATTATGACTAGTTTTATCTTATAGCGTTTTTGAAATTTTTTCTCAACTTACAAGCAGGCTTGCTGGAAAATATATACATAGGGAAATACTTATGTTGCTAATATGCCAGATTTACAAAGTGATATTTATGCCTAATTTGTGACATTATTTGTCTTTTTAAACAGAAATTTTTTCTAGTTTTAAAATACAGAGGGAATAAGCTTCAATGATTTTAAGAGATATTTGGACATACTTTAAAATAAAACACTTTAACATCCTTTTTATATATGTCTAATTTATTTTGAGTTCTAATTAAAATTATGAGCTAAGCGTTAGACCTATGGCATTCACTTTATGTCTAATTCGCAATTTAATACTTTTTTTACTTAATTACTTTAAAAAAGTTTGTAAGGTATCATTTGCGTTAAAGTTTGATCATATACCTACTAGGTTTTGTTCTTTTAAGAAATGTTATAATTATTTTATGTTATGGATCATAGCCATTTAAGACGTAGTTCCTATGATTGCTGAGTATTTGACGGCCTGGGAGAATGGGTTCGGGCATGACAGGATCTGAAATATTTGTTGTAGAGCAGAGAATAGTGAAAGCAAAGATGCCGCAAATAAGAGCTAAGCACAACTGGGATGGGCAATATCGTCCACATTTTTTCTATACGCTAATAGTGAGTACAAAATTGCCACTAACAAATTTATCGCAGAGAATTCTATTTTTGGTGAATTTGACACATAAGCTAAAATGCACGTCCCAGTCGTGGGTTTAACTGACAGTTTGATCTGATACAAAATCTGTCGGACATTTTTTTTGTTTATTCCATTTATGAATGTTTTTAGTTTCGTTTTAATTTTTAAAACAAAAAGTAATGAATCAAGAAAACCAGACAAATAAGCCAAAATGAATAGTGGCTGTCAATACTAGCTATCGTATAAAAGCAAGGGAATGTTAAGAGACATGCTAGCAATAATTGCTTGAAAACGCCACAAATTTTGAAGAAAAAGCAACACTGCCATTCGTCATCATACTTTGTATCGCACATTTGCCCGTTTGCACATTTACGTTGTAGAGCAGTATTGCTTGTTCAGCACACAACGACGAGTGAGTAAGGCGACCAACAGAAACGAACTGCTGCCCGACAAAGTACAAAATGGCTGTGGCACTGCTGCGATGACTGTGTCGTTCGTCGTTCGTTGCTCGTTCTCGTTGTGTCGTGCGTTCGCTCTCCGCTTCACTGAAAAAAGCATTTTAAACTAAAAATTACATAAAGTTTTTAAGCCAAAAAATTATGAAAAATATAAAAAAAAAAAATTTCATGTAATAGCAAAATTGAACAACAATAACAGCAACAATTTTATGTAATTCCCATGCAAATATAGCGAATTAAATTTTTCTCCGCAGCTTAGCACACACGCTGTACACCGACAAACAGTTGCAGTCGTCGTCTGCTGCTGCTGATTTCTTTGTGACATACACACATTTACATTAAAAAAGAAAATTAAATTGAAAATACTTTTTAATTTTTTTTTTGCTTTTGCACAACACTGCGAACATGACTGCACAGCAAAGAAATTTAAAGCACAGCATAGACCGACCCCACAAAATACAAAAAAAAGTTTAGAGTTAAAAAAAGCAGAAGTCACACAAAACACTTGCGAAAACGCAACCAAAGAATGTACAAAATTATTTATACGACGAAATAAAAGTTTTAAAACTTTTTCATTCGTTTCGTTCGCTCGCCTCACGCGAATATATGCAACGACAAAAAAAAATCGAAAGAAATTCACAGTATATCTTTTCTTTTCGATTTCTCGGTCTTCGGGCTCGTCGCGGTGTACGCCGCTGAGGCAAAAATCAACTGTTTGACTCCGACGCTGCTTCGTTCGTTCGCTCGCTCGCTCATCGTCGTCGCCGTTGTGTTTCGTTGGCTTGCGGCCGAGTGCAAAAGTAGTGGTAAAAAAACAAAACGAGTGCGAATACTGTACATAGTGGGCGAGAAAGAGAGAAAAATTAATTTGTTATAAAAAATATCCACGAATTTTCTCGCTGAAATGTTGTTCTTGCTTTCTCATCTATTTTTTTTTTCATAAGTTTTATCAATTAATTTTTATATTTATTTGACAAAGTAAACAGTTATTTGCTGTAATGGAGAAATTATCAGAAAAAAAACCTTTAAAAGAAAAGGCTTCGATTAATTAAAAATAAAAACCATTGAGAAAAGACGCAAGCAGCGACAACCACTGGACCAATCATCTAGAAAACTTAACAAAACCCTGTTAAAAAATCCTCTAAAAAGGTGAAGTTTTTATTTTAAAAATAGGTATTTGAAATTATGGTACATATATTAGTATCAATAAGTGCATAATATTGTAATTAGTTTATAAGCTCGTTTAAGCATAGCTTCGACCTTCCAAGTTAATAAAAATATATTTTTAATGATATCTCCATAAAATGCAGTAATTTTAATTTTTTTTGAACGTTCATACATAAGTATGTATGTATGCATGTTCAAAGTTGCAATTGAAAAAGAAAAATTGATTTCGTCATCGCCTCACTGTCTCTTTCATCTTCTAATTCTAGTATGTCTGTTGTTTTTTTTTATTTAATCCATGCGTCTTGACGATACGCAGTTGTCCCTTTTAAATTTACGCCAGCATGATTCATTTAGTTTTTGCTTAACGCCAAAAATTCAGACCCTAATCTGATCAATAGTCAGGAATCTATTTAGCTTATCTTTGGTATTTCCTAAGCATAAAGTTTATTTGCAGATCATTCCTACACTTCTATCATAATAAAAATAAAAAAATTTAAATTTGCTTCTATTGTATCACCATACTGCTGCATGGCGGCGCAGATTGCAGCTACTTTCGTCGATTTCATATCAAATACGAAATTTCTGGCCCCCAATCGAGTGCGCAGGTCTGCTGTTTTGCTATATTTTATTTATATTCTCCGTTTGTGTAGTTTTCCATTTTTTGTAGCGCTTGATTTTTTTTGTCGCATTTAAATTCGCCCAGTGAGAGTGAGAGTCGGTTTATTTCACATCGTGCAAATTTTATTCATCAGTATTGCCATGAAGGAAAAAAAAAATATTTTTCAATGTAAAATATCTTACGTCACTGATTGTGTTGCTTTATTCATAACAGGCTTTACTTAATATTTATTTTATAAAGAGCACCAATACCGACGGCCATTCAAGTCGAAAAATCTCTTCTAGACTAAGTACTGAAAACAATATGCAGTGGACCCACAGGCGCATAATCATAGTCATTTTAAGGCCCAGGTGTTAAGTTAGCAAAAGCTGTATGCTGAACATATGTACATACCTATGTAATTTTGGGTGTAAGACTAAAAGAGACCGGAAAATCTGACAGTGTAGAAAATTCAGTACCCTGACATCTTAAAAGCTACACCCTACTCAAAAAGGGCAGCCGTCCGGCTCCGTGCACATTCACCAACAAGGGCAAACAAATTAAGGCTTTCCGGTCTGCTTTGGTCACTGACTTATAGTTTACACGCGTTCCGCGGGAGCATACAGCTTATAACATTTCACCTAACTATTTTGCTTAAACAAACGAAGAATGTTGAAAGTTATAACAAGATGACATTAGCTTCTGCAATTTACGTGGGTTCTTGTAGTTAACTTTAGTATATAAGCAAGATCATTCATAATTTTTAAGCATTTAAAAACATACATAAATAGTTGTGTGATCACATAAAGGGATTGAGCCTTATGAGAGTGCGCTCACCTACAATTAAATAGTTGAACGATTTATAATTGAAAAGAAGTTCAAAAATTTGAGTCAACTAATTAATTGTGCGACAGTCGACACAATAATTAAAATTAATAAGACCCTTTTGTATGTTTGTATTAATTTACACTAAAAATTGATGTTTCTTTTAATCTTTTAATCATGCTTTTAATCGAAATATATGTAATATTTATTCTTTAATTTTGTTCTGTTTGTTTTGTTTCTGATGGTCAGTACTTGCGTTTGACAAACGCAGTTTTTTGTGCTCTATTAATATATACCTAATTCCGTTTTTACGCGAATTTGATTTAACGCGATTCAAAAAAAAATGTTGCGTTCTGTTTTTGCGCGAAAACAATACATGAGTTTGAAAATTAAGTTGAAATTCTGAGTGATGACAGTAATAGGGCCCATACACGTTCAGATTTTGACAGATCCGAGTCGTACGTTCGAGTCACATGGGAGGATTTTTTCGTACGACTTGCCCTCAGACGTTCAGATTTTGCCAGGTCTGATGAAAAATCTGAACGTGTATGGGCCCTATAACATTCAAGTTTCTGAAAAACAGTGCGTGTTTTATCAGAAAATAATACCGATATATTTTACCTGTTTTTATTTTATTAAAAGGAATTGATTTTGTTTTTGTTGATTTCTTATGTATTGTATGAATTTTCTTTTTGATTAATTAATATTTTTATTGCATTTTTTCTTTTTTCTATGTAATTTATTAATAAACATATGTATTTTATAAGCTACTGAAATAAAATAGGTCACAGCGCCTGTAAAAACGATAATTTTTTATACTTTTATATTATCATTTTTGTTGATTTTTTAAATGTGGAACCAATCCCCAACTTTTATATGGATACTGTAACTTTTTTTACGCAATTTTTTTTTACGCGAATTTTTCGAGAACGTATCTAGTTATCGCGTAAAAACAGAATTAGATGTATAACGATTTGACGATTTTATTGGCAGATGTCAATTGGCACTATGCGATACACCTCGGTGATTAAGGCCCAACTCATACAATCAATCGTTGTACAACTGCGGTGTCATTGTGGCATCTCCAGTAGAACGAGCATATCTCCGATTAAAGCCAAAAACACAACTAGGACGTGCGATTTAGCTTCAGTGTCAAATCGCACCAAAAATAGAATTTGTTCAATTTCTCTGCGATAAATTTTGTAGTGTCAATTTTGTGCTCACTATTAATGTATAGGAAAAATCTGGACGATATCGCACGTAGCAGTTGTGTATAGCCTCTTAATCAGATTGAATAAACTTAGACGCTTACCTGCTTCTTGCTATAATCCTCGGCAATATACCCAGATTCCGCTGAAGGGTTGTGACGACCATCTTCACTAAAAATCGTGAATATGCGCTTGTTTACACTATTGTAAAACAATGGCAGTCTCGATTTTAAGAAGAAAATATAGAAAGTTGGCAACGCATTTAAGTGCCACTTTTTTTTGTCAAATTTGGTTACAAATTATTTCACATTTCTGTAAACTGTCAAAGGTGATTATTCGAAAATTTTGTAAAATTTTCGCTACAATGTAGAATTGAAAAAAGAACTATGATGCGAATAACATGGAGAGTGTAGAATAATAATTGAAAGAAATTTGTTGGTGAGTAAAAATATGAACATTTTCATAGTATTTTACGGAACAAACTTTGTGAAACTATATGTTAGATGAATGGTCTGCAGAAGGAAGTGGGAACTATAGTTTTTTATTATTACTGAAAAAATATTAGGAAAAAATAAAAGTAAAACATCGTCTCGCAATTGATCAAATTGATATGGGTTGTCGGAAGTTCATAAAAGCCAGGAGGGCGCCGTGTTCTTTTCCGTTGTAAATCCGTAAAATGTTTAGCCTACTTCGATTTGAACGCCGACAAAGAAACGCAGCTCCTAATACAAAATTGCAAACTTGATTAAATTCTGTGGCGACATCGAAATAGAATAACTGAAAAGCCGAAAAGAATAGCCGCCATAGCAAACTGCGGTGGCAAGAATACTAACATAGGTGCTGATATGATTTTATTTTTGTTAATATTCGGGCAGCTCCCAATTTTGTTGTTTATGTCGAATTAGATAGCTAATGGCCAATTTTGATCCTCAGAGGTCATTTGGACTGTAGAATCGGGCACATTTGATATGGCCAACAACGGCTTTGCTAGTCATAGTAATTCTACGGCTCAGGATTTACATCCTCCAAGATGACCAACGCAGTAAGTCCAACACCCGTTTCGCTAGCCATAGTATTTCTACATAAAAGTTAAGGTATGTCCAACCTTCGGCCGGGGATTGGTTAATTTTAATGTACTAACAGTTAATTTTGAATGCTTTGTCCACTTTTATTGTGGACATAAGCCCAAAATTATTTGGCTTTATGTCCTATTTTTGGGAATTATGTCCGTTCTTACTAGTGGTCATAGTCCCAAAAAAATGGGGATTATGACCGGAAAAAAACGGACATAATGCCCAAAATCACACCTGCTCAAAATAGTAGTTACACCCTAGACTTCAAAAAATAGAAATTCATTAAGAATTACCATAAGGTACGAAAGTTGAGGTCAATGAATAATATTTGCTCAATATTTTCTTGCTCAAAAAAATAGGTATACCGGAAAGATATACAGAAAAACAAAAAAAAAATGTTAAAGATATGAAGTTTTTTATTTACACTTTCATTACTTAGTGTATCCACCTTTATTTGGATAATTTCGCAAAATTTCTCGGCATCTCATACCAAATTTCTTGGACACACTCACACAATCGGTCTGCATTTTTTTTTTAGCTTTTTTCTTTAAAGTCTCCACAGGTTTTCTATCTGCTCTAAATCCTGTAACTGACTGGGCCAACTAAACGCGTTGACTTTATTGACTTATCCAATATGAAGGAAAACAACCCCACACCATATTTCCGCCTCCATGTGTATGTTTTTTTTTTTTTGTGAATCTGACGTGAAACTCTTTGCCTTTAAGCCGTCATGCTCAATTTTTATTCCGCAGCAAAGGATTTTTTTTAGAAATGCAGGTAGTTTAGCCTTAAGTAAACGTCGTCGAATTGTTTGAACGTTCCCAATTTTTGCTAAAATTGTCTTTGAAGATTTTGATATGCCTTTCTTCGATACTTTCAATATGAAGATAATCTGCTGGAGAGGTTTTTGAAGGTCTACCACGAGTTTCTTTTTGCGGCTTATTTCAAAATACATTTCTCACGAAATTGAGAGATACATTCGAAGAAACTTTCCTTCGTTTTTTCAAGTTTAAAGCCAGTCTGTATTCCTCAGCAAATCAATTTGACTTACGACCAATCTCAACGAAAATGTTTGCTGTCGATTCACTGCATTATAAGATTTTATTAAAGAAAACTCACCGTTCTTCTAAGAAAAGCTAAAAAAAATTAAAAAAAAAAATTTTTAAACAAAAATTTGAACCAATTTGCAGGTGTAACTATTATTTTGAGCAGGCGAATTTTCAAACTATGCACAGTAAGTAGAAACGCTCAAAACTCAGGGGACTAACATAATTTGTTCTACTGAAGATTGTGCTACCATATTGTGTAATTTACTAAGATTTTTTCTCTATATTTCCAAAATATTTTTGTAATAGAGTTTAAACTTAAAATCAATAGTGTAACTATTATTTTGAGCAGGTGTGTATATATCGCTCATTTACTTCAAAACTGGCATAATTCAAAAAACGTGATTTTTGAGTTAATGATGCAGAATTATTCGCCATTTCATGTTTTATTTTATGTGAAAAAATTTCAAATATGTCTTATAAACTTGTCTTGTGAGAAGAGTTTATGTTGACATACTTTTCTTCATTTTCATATAAAAAGTAACTTATTGAAAACTTTAAGTGCGTTTTTATCACACTTTATGTACTTTGAGTTATGCCAGTCTTGAAGTGAGCGATATGTACTACTAAACATTAGAAACAGTTCGAATTCTGTTGCTAAAGTATTGGGTTCCAATTTGTTAAAACTCTCAAATAAGTTGAATAACTTGGCGGCAGAATGCCTGACACTGCTTTAAAATGAAGCACAGTGTGTATGATGGAATTGTAAAATAAACTTTGCAAAATTTTTTTCTGATTGAATTTACACCTAGTATGTATGTACATATTTGAATGTTCTGTACTCAAGCGAGTACAATGGTTGTAAATGGGTTAAAATAAAAATCTTTGATTTGACAATTTGCGTACACTCTAATGTTCTTCTAATTCTATTAGCGAATTGAATTTCGTAATTATATTTTTTGTTGCACCAGCCCATAAGAATGAGAATAAGAGGAGAATAAGAAGGTTTGGGAGCAAACAACAGGAACAGTCAATAGCGTCACTTCACCAAAAGCTCGGGGGGGGGGGGAGAGGAAAGGATCATAATTCTACCACTATCAGATGGTTTCATTGAATTGATGTATTGAATAATAACTAGTGTCAGATCCTTGGGGGGAAGAGGGCAATGCCCAACTAAGCCCTACCGAATTGACGCCACTGGGAACAGTAAAAAGACGAAATTTAGTTATTGAAATTAATGGCATTAATTTTGGTACTGAAAAAATACCGTTCATTTACGTCAAGTGCGTAAAATGCCACTATAGTAATTAAGCAGGCACAGCTAAACTCGGGTTCACTCAATGCTTAGTTTCGTACCAAAATCCATTGACAATAACAAAGCCAAAAAGAGTAAACGGTATCAGTAGCACACCAACAATTCACTACCATGATGCCGATGACGAAATTATAGCAACGGTAATAACGACAACAAACAAATAAGATTACGTCGACCACACCGCTTTGCCGCCCGTGTACCATGCAGCACAGCCCCCTTTGTTCTGCTTTTGGGAGCTGCTAGCAGCGAACACACGCTTCGCAGACTAAATTTTCAAAGTAGAAAATATTCTATAGCTGCTCGGAAATAAAAATGTCATCGTTTGTTATTTTGTTTGCTTTCAACTTCGTGTCCGATCGTACCTCGTGTGCTCATTTTGTATCTTTATATTTTGACAATATAGTATTCTCATCGTTTTATTTTAAGCTCCATTTTTCAGCTTCTGCGCATTTAATTTGACATGCTACAGTTGGAGCAGGTCACAGTTGCCACTTTGGTACAATTGTATCAAAACTGGTACATATTTTGATTTTTTATCCATTTTATACATTTGTACTTAATTTGGTAACTTGGGTATATTATGCATTGGTATATAATAAAACATGGGTATTTCCACGAAAAATTATGTTTTATGTCCCGTGTGAACGCCTTGGTTTTTTGTAATTATCTTGAAAACGAAAAATTGCCCAAAATCAACCTTAGCACGAATTATAGAGCCAACTAGGAGCTATAATCTATAATCCGTTTTATTTTGACTTTTTTTATTTTAAATGTGTTCGACGGTTGATCGGGACCCATGTAAATGCTCATAGACAAAATCATTATAAACTTTAACTTAGAAATATGCTCAGAGTTTTGAAGTGAAACTTCTAAGGCGCACTATGTTCAAATATTTTTGGTCATACATATTTGAATCGGACAGAGAACTCATAGCTGCTAAACTTACAGTAACGTAGCTCGGGGCCGGCAAAATGGTCCTCGTACTATTAAATTAATTAAATTTGTTTGATGAATTTTTCTTGAAATAGAGGATTCGAATATATTTTAAATTATGTATTTCATTTTGTTAAGGTTTTAATGATCAGGCCTCAGAATGTCAAGCATTTGCTTGAACTTGCTTATTTTGCATTTGTCTTATTACGGCAGCAATGCTTAAATCAGCAATATTAAAAAATCCTGAAATGATAAGAAATTAAATTTTTTTGTGGCACATAGTTCATTTCACAAAAATCGTCGAATTCCCGGCTTTTTCCGAAATTTTTGAATTCCTCCCAGGCTCCTGGTTTTGCCCTGACATTCCCGGCCAGATCGGGTCAATCCCGGTCACTTGCCAACCATGACTGATATACATTCATTCAATTAAACTTTCAAAATTAGAACTGTTTTTTTAAATTTTGTAATACACACATCTTTGAAGTATTTTCTTTATGAAAATTTTGACTACGGTATAAATTCTGAATATATTCAATATGTTTTTTTGCTATATTTTGTGTTTTTTCAGGCATATTTTGTACTTTTTTGGAAAATATTTAAGCGCTTAAAATCAGTTTTTTCGAGCTTAATTTGAGCCCTGTTTATTATGTCAAAAGTGATAACCCTTTTTTTTTTTGGTTGAAGGCATTTGTGCTGGGATATTAAAACTTCCATAATCTATTAATAAAGGGCGCTATTGGTTGAAGAATTATTTATAATTTCCAAAGTTATAGCTCCTAAATATCAGCTAATTTTGACAAAATAAGTGTCACTCTTTGTTTTACTAGGAAGATTAATGCTCCACAAATTTGATTATGGTTATCGCTATAAATAAACAATTGTTATGCCAATACCATATTTTATTAAAACATTTCACGATGGTAGCTTTTTCGTGCTTTTGTTTTTTCACAAAAGCATAATAAATTGATTTTACGACAAGTTTGCTTTGAAATGCAAAACGTAATTCTTTCGCTACAATCACAACACTTGAAAATTTGTTGGTCGATCAAAGGTGTTAACAGTACTATATAAAATTCAGTTTTTGTCTGTATGTCCGTCTGTCTGTCTTTTATGGACTCGAAAACTATACTTCCGATTTTGATGACATTTTTACAGTATGTATGTACAGTATCTGGCAGGTGTCATGAGTTACAAAACTTTTATTAAGGGTGACCCTCATACAAAAATATTTTTAAAATATAATTTTCACAAAGACCACATGGAATTTACACCACATGTCTTTTATATTAAGAGGCATAGCTTTGGCTATAAAACTTTTATTTAGGGTGCATACTTTAAGGTGACCCTCATACAAAAATATTTTTTAATAGAATTTTCACGAAGACCGCACATCGAATTTACACCACGTCCTCCTTATATTAAGAGGCACAACTTTTATAAGAATTTCCCTTATTTTGTTATTTTTTTATCTTGTGTAAAATTTTTAAAATAAAATTATTTAATTAAAAAAATAATTAGGACTAAATTTTCCATTTAAGATGAAGCGAAGCCCACAGGGTAATGCTAGTATAATATATAACGGGGTGTACGCGTTAATAAATGCATGCTGTAAAACACCGGCTTTTTTTTTGATGCGAAAGAAAATTATTCAGTGGCAACGCTGATTACATGCACAACTCATTTCTGTTCTCTTATAATTGTTGAACCATCTCTTTAGTTTTCTCTGTCTTGTAGCTTTGTTGCGTTGTGTGGATTAATTTTTGTTGTTTGGCATTGTTGTTGCATTAACATATTTCTGTGTGGTGTTCATCATAGTCGTGCATTTAGTATAAAATCCACCATTTCTTGAGATTTTTTTTTAAATTCTTTATTTTTTTTTTTTTACTTATCGCCCTACTTATGTTATATATTTCGTAAAATTATTCTGAATAATCAGCAACATTGGACTTGTCTGCAGTTGCCGATTATGGTGTAGGAAAAGGCTGGAATTTGGATTTGTCATACAATAACTGAAATTTTTGTCATGTTGTGAGTTTTATAAAAGGGCAGAAACTAAAATTTGACTGATGTTCATAAGAATCAATAATCAAAACGATGACTGTATCCCCTATTTATTTCAATACACCTTGTTAAATTTGATCTGGAATCTCCTGAAACAGTTTTAGAACTCTACCCCAGTGATGCCAGTTTGAGGGAAATTTCCCGATTTGCGGGAAATTTCAAGTCAAAATAAAGCTAAAAGGGAAAAGCGAATACTTTCAACCCTTCAAAGAATAAAAGGAAATTTTAATAAAATCAACATTTTACGAAATTTTGAAGAAAAAATATTATTGCAGTACTGTATGGTAGGAAATTTTTGTCGGAGAAAATTGCCTAAAGTTTTACACTGTTTCTCTACATCAAATGATATCTCTTTGGCCTTTAACCCTTTCGGCCCGCCCCATAACGAGCTGCCAGGCTTATTAAGCCTCTATAAGTCATTTTGGAAGTTTTTAGCCTAATCCGGTCACTAGATATCGGAAGATGCTTATAAGCAACTTTGGGCAGTTAAGAAGTATTTTGGGGGTAGAAAAAAATTAAAAGATATGTAAACAAGCGAGTTCCCCTTGTCCAAAACTTCTTTCATAACATAAAAATTTTAAATTCATCCTCGCATTATTCATCATTATTCGTCATATCGGTCATAACCCCCATGGTCATAATCCCCAAAGCCATTTTGGGCTTTATGTACGTTTTTTTCGGTCATAGTCCCCTTATTTTTCGAAAGAATTTTTATGGGAAAATTTTATGGCTTGTTGAGGGAAAAAACTCATTTTTTTTCCTTAGATTGTGGGAATTTTTTGAATGAGCTACTGGCATCACTGCTCTATCCTTAATGTGCAAACTGGCAGGGGAGCGAAGTTTGAAAATTCCAAGGGAACACACTTCTCTTTTCATATATTAAGCACGTACAGTAGAATATCTCTAATCCGGATCAATTAGAATCGGTTCCAATTCGGATAATGCGGAGATCTGGATTAACAAAGGCATATTAAAATTATTAAAGAAAAACATTTATACCTACATAAATGCTTATTCATTTATCACCAAGAGCGTGATAAACATCTTTGATGAAAAATCTCGGAATGTTCGGGGACTAATCGAAATTTTTTCTTAAATAAACAAGTAATCCAGATGCTACCTATGTAAAGATATCATAAAAAAATATGTTTTCCTAATTTTATGACACTATAATGCCAATATTAGACAGTCAGGAAAATAGCACCGAGTAAATACCTATCACAAAATAAAAAAAAAAAATTATTGAAAAGCTGTGATTAGTTCTTAAATTATTTATTACTTTAGACTAAATTTTACATTAAATGCACATTATATTAATACTTTGATGCATTTTTTTATTTTCAATGACTGCGATCCATCCAGTTTTTGAGACTTTTCGTCAGGGATCGCCTTTCATAAATGAATATGTATGTAACTAGTACGTACATACGTATTCATATGTTTGTTTTTCTAAAATTCATAGTACATACCTACATACTCGTAGTTCACCCAAAACTATGCAGCATTATCTTTAATTTATTTAACCTCTGATATCATGCGGAATTGATTTTATTTTTTTTTAGAAAAAGACATTGGATATCCAGCTATCCAGATATTCAGCTCTTTATTAAGTTACTTATTTTATTACTCTTTGTTAACTACAGTGAATTTTGAACTTAAAAGGTAATACTAATAGCCTTGATGCTTTTTGCTACTACATACTTAGGTACTCGTAGTTACTAATTTCTTTTTTTGTTTTTTTCAATTGTTGCCAGTAGCACCGCCTTTGTTAGATTTTTCTGTGAATAATTTTTTCTCAACTTTTTTTTTTATATTTTGACATCACTTGCTAAACTGACTGATTTTTATTTGTTATTTCCGTCATTTTCAGTTTCTTCTTCGTCGTTTTTAGCGTATATGAATGCGGCGTTTTAGACAGTAATACTACCGCTGTGTTTCTGTTTTTTTTTACTGTTGCTCTCTGTAAGTCTGTATGTATTTTGTAAATGACCTATTTTCAGTTACATATAAATTTAGTTATGTGTGTAGTTTGAAATTTTATTTGCACTTACATGCCAACCAATACATAGTTCCATAGTACCAGTGATTACAATATGTAATACATATTTTATATTTAACTCAAACACACAGTTTTTGAGTTTTTGCTAGGCATAAAGAATATCTAGTTTTGCTTCTATTTTTCTTTGTGCACTTTTCTTCTTTATTTTATCATAATTCTTACATATTCATACATTGTGTATAATCGGAAATAGTTTTTTTTTTATTTTTATTTTGTTGTTTTCCTTCTCCTACATTTTTTTTTCTTTCTTTTATTTTATGCCATAAGTCTCTACATCCAAGTCGTCGCCATTGTAGCTATTAACGTAGTTTTTTTAAATATTGGGTCGTACTAGTAGATTCTTTGGTATTCTATGTCAGACTTACGTCACAATTTCGTTGTTGAGCATAGCACACACAATTTGTTTATTTACTTCAAGATAACAAATCCGTAGCACATTTTATTTTGCTTTTGCTAAGATTAAACTGCAAGGAAACGAAAAACTAGAAAATAAATAATATTGTTGCAGAAAATATTAGTTGAACTTTTCTTTTAGATTAGTCACGAAATTGCTTTCTAAAAAAATGCACTCATAGATTCTTTGAATTATGGCGAAATATATTTACGAATATGTGGTTCGAAATTTTATATTTTAATCTCGTAAAATGAAGTTATTGGGTTGTACGCTTTTAAAATGTTTGTATGTACCTAGTTGAAATACTGTTATCTATATTATTAGTAATTTTAGCAGTTACTCATTTTATGATAAAGCACGTGCCATATATTTAAAAAGCACAATACTTCTTGGACCATATCCTTATATTTCAGTCAATTGATGCAAACAATTCAAAAAACGCAAGCGTTGTAAATGCACTGGAAGGCACCCTCCCATTTACGGAATTTTGGATTTTTTTTTTTAACCATCTCGAAGTTCCCCCAAATGCAAATAATAGGCACCTTAAAAAATCTGGTGTTGATTGCTGTGTTCTTAAGGGTTCTAAAGCTACGAAAAGTAAAATTTGATCAGAATGTATCCACGTGTGCTCGCCACCGTATATCCTAATACGACCTTGTACCTACATATGTATGGATGTATTTCCTCATGAACATGTATTTTACTACGCTAATTGCTACGCGCATGCTCGTCTCGTCCCACGATCATTTTTGATTTTTGCAAAACTTCTTTGTTTTTGTTTATCTAGGATTGTTTATACCTAGGATTGCTTACATATTCGTATAAACACTTTAACAATTAATACTTTGTATACTAAATACGTATCTTGTAGATACGAATATGATATTTGCAAATGACTTTTTGTACAATTAAAAACAATTGCTTTGGCGACTACATATGTACCTTAAAAGAAGCTTCATCATTTTAGCGCAATTTTTATGTGATTATTTCACAGTACCATTTATATACACGGAAAGAAAAGCTTAGCAATAAAATACTTGCAAACGAGGTGTACAGTAGTTTACAAATTAATGCGAACAAAGATCATTTTTGTATTTTCAACTACATATATTTTATTTTTAAAAATTATATATGTTTAATGTTTAAAGTGGCCTCCTTTTTTCTGTATTCAGTTATATGTATACTCGATTAAGCATTGATTCTACCAAATTTTGGTAGATTTTATCTATTACGTTCGGGTCATTCCATATGTTATTGATAAATGTCTCCATTGCCTGTATACTACTGCAATTTAGCTTTCGTAATTTTGCCTCCCACAAATTCTCGTTGGAGTTGAAATCATGCGAATTTAAAGGCCAACCCAATATTGTAATGAAATTGACAGGAAAATATTTTTTAACTGCCTTGAAGCTGTGACATGGAGCCAAGTTCTGTTGGAAGGAAGATTGCGTAGTTAGTTGTTTTTGCGTACTTTTTAAAACGGGATTGGAACTGCTTCTTATGACTGGTCATAATGTACCAACACTCTTAAAACTGAAACATCTCCAAAACATTTTTTAAGCGATTCACTTCAAAATGACACTATTCAGAAAACAAAATATTTTTCCAATTATCATATGTACAGTCTTTATATTTTGTGGCCTATGTCAATCTTTTGGACTTAATTTTTATTGTTAGAAGCTGTTTTTTGTAGGGCGTGGAGTTCTTCCAAATTTCAAAAGCCTTTTTTTTCATTTTTGCAAATAACACATTTTCTGACCCTATAATAATTTTCCTTAGATTTTCATTGTAAAAACTATATTACAATTTTCTCCGTGTAGACTGACTATTTCTATCATTGGCTATAAATTCATATATGTATAGCTTTCGTATTGAGTATCACGTACGTACTACACATACACATATGTATACAATACGTGCGAAGTTTTGCTTGTTTTATCCGCTACTATTGCATTTGTCGTCATTTGCTGTGCTGAGCAAGTTAGCAAGCAATCCACCAGGCAGGCAGTCAGCTCACCACCGCCTCATGACGCCTGTGTCATGCTATAAAAATTTTAAATTATTACGAGTATGAGAAGTTTTCAAGTGTATGGTCAGTCGGTTGGTTGATTGTTAGTTGGTTTTATTTTTTACTATAGTCACCGTCACAGCCGACGTAGTTGTCTATTTTTTTTTTCAACTACCGGAGTTGTCGAGCTGCTTAATCAGCTCTCACATGCGCAAAATATGACGTGCTCTAATTTTTTTTTTTTCGTGAACTTTTGTTTGCTATAAAAATTAGTTTTTGAAGGTGGCAGAAGTAGCTTTGGTCCAATTGTACTGAATGATCTTTTTTACCTTAATTATTTTTATTTACATAGGTACATATGTGCATACATAAAGGCGTATCAAGCTTTAAGAAAATTAAAACTTAAAGTGTCATCTCCTATTTGAGAGCTTACCCCGGAAGTGTTTCAGCGCCACAAACCTTTTTTTTTTCTGAACACTAAAAACTGGCATAAGCAGTTTTTTATCATAACTTTTGTTGTTGATGTTCGATCAACAAATACAAAACAGTTTTTGAAACGTATAAGTGAGCACTACACTCTGCACTCAGATTTCATTGACCTGCAGTTTCGCCTTCGACTAGGGACTTCTGTTACTCAATTTAGTGCCTCTAAAATTTCGTTTTTTATTGTTTCATAAAATTAAGCTCTCAATCACTTGACTCTTATCGTGGAATTTTCTTTTTTAATTCATGAAAAAAGAAGAATAATACATTGGATCAAACTCTGCATAAATATTTTCTGATATTATAAAATTTCGTAAGAAATCAGAAAACTTGATTAGCAATTTAGTATTTCGTCTTCTCTTATATTCGCTAATAAATTTCGTTCTTTATTTCTACTTGATTTAATTTTTCCATGTTATACATTTTATATTCTTCTGTGTTCTTCGCTCGTTTAACATATGAATGTGCGTAAGGATTTAAGCGATTTTTTTTAACATGGTACTTAGTATATACATTAGGGTGGTTCTGATTTCGATTTTTTGCGAAAATCAAATGCGACGCCCCTCCAATCGGTTCGAAACAAGATAAAAAAATTTAGAAAATTTATTAAAAATTTGTTTCTTTAACCCTTTCTGACCCTATTGCAAAGTGAAAACTGACTTAAGCGAAAATCAAATGTGACGGCCTCACAATCGGTTTGAAACAGGATAAAAAAATTTAAAAAATTTATTTATAATTTTTATCCTTAACCCTTACTGACCCTATTCCAATGTGAAATTTTGCTTAAGTCGCCACTTTTAGTTATTGACGCATATCATAAAATATTTACTTGTGGAAATGTTTTAAATTAAATAAATGCCTTATTAGCGGACAGTTCTCAGTCTGTTTAGGTCATATGATCATTCATATAATAATTAATTAAAATAAATAAATATGTATGTATGACTTTGTAAAAAGACTACAGTTTGTTCATTATATTTGTATGAATTAATTGGGCTTTCTTAATACCGTAAAAAAATTAAAAATTATTAATACAATTTTTAGAGAAAATAACGGTTATTTGAAAAAAAAATGATAAAACATTTTTAAAACAGCCATATCACAAAATATATGGAACTAATTTGAAACTTTTATGCACCAATTTTATAGACGAAAATTACCTGCCATATGATATCAAAGTATTTAAAATCTATTAAGGAATTCTCAACTTAAACTGATTTTTAGAAAAGCTATATCTGCAACTTTATATGACTATATCTCGGAAACTAGATGCGAGCGACATTTATTATTGATATATTCTTTTATAAAATTAAAAACCTCGTAAGAAAAAGTGCTTAAAAAATTTGAAAAAATTCCTAAAACATTTTTATCCTATTTCAAACCAATTTAGGGGGCGTCATCAACTTTGTGTTTTTAAGGACCACCCTAATGTACATATGTGCAATTGTGTTAAGTGCATGTAGGCTTCTGGAATATTGGTCTTAAAAAAATTGAGGATATTACGTTACAATATGTTCTAAGCAAAACATCGGCCCGTAATGATAGTCGCAAAATTAAGAGCGCTCTAAACTATCATAGACGTTTGATAGCTTATGTCTTAAGTAAGCAACAGCATGTAAAATTCCTTCAGTTCATATGTTTAACACTGCCAAAAGCTGTTGCTAACTTAAAAGACAACTTATACGTCTATGAATTTTCACCTACATAGATCTTTTGATGATGACTCTGTGTAAACAATCTTGCCTACAAATGAAACTTTGCTCTTTATTCGTTTCTCTCACTTTTCGTCTTTCTCTCTTATGCATAACTGTAGAGATAAGAACAGCTGTTCTGCAGGTGATTTTAACAGGTTTTTATTTTCTCTCATTAACTTGCGGCAGTCAAGTTTTACCCGATATCTTTACTATACATATTCATTCGCCTTCCTCTTTCAGTTCAATTTTATTTTTTGTTTCTTTCCTATAACAACTGAAAGCTTTTTTGTTTGCATACTTGTAGGTTATTTTAAGCTAGCTACTACCCTCAGAAGCGAAATAGGCGTATCTCAAAAAAACGCGTTTCGAGATAATTGATATTTTGTAAATGTCGTTTTTTTTCTTACTTTCTCTACGGATTTTTTAATTTATTTGTGACAATTTAAATATAATTTTGATGTTATTTATTTATGATTAAGGCAAAATCAAAATTTTCTGTGCTTATACCCTTTTCAAGAGATACGGCCATTTCCCTTAGTACTTATACGTATTCAAGTATACGACGACTATATACCCTAATATCCTTGACATACGCTTAGTAATTTGGGGTAAAATTGAGATAGAGAAAATATTCTTAAGAGATTTTTTATATGTTTGAACTAAAATATCATTATTTGAATTAGTTCATTAGACGCGTAATTTCTTAAGCTATCCGATGCCATAAGAATCTCGAATATAAATTTTTTTGAGCCCATTTCGCTTCTGAGAGCAGAATAGATATTTAGGCAATAAATTCAAACATGTGTTATCAATAGCAAATGGGTAAAAACAAAAAATCAGACCATTTGCAGGTATAAAATTTATATAATATTGATCATATCGATATTGCATTGCAGATCACGGGAGAAGAAATAATGTGTCGAAATTTATGGTATGATTCGGAAAAACTAGACGAAAATTAGGCAAACTTCGAAAATAGGGCGTGGCACCTCTCAAAAGTAAAAACTTTCACAGTGTTATTCAAGGTAA
Source organism: Meiosimyza platycephala (assembly GCA_963662105.1). Classification (NCBI taxonomy): domain Eukaryota; kingdom Metazoa; phylum Arthropoda; class Insecta; order Diptera; family Lauxaniidae; genus Meiosimyza; species Meiosimyza platycephala. The sequence continues at coordinate 24,962,497 of OY759208.1, forward strand.
TGCCACCAATTTCATATAAGGGAATGTTTCGGACATGCCTAAGGAAAAAGTGGGCTGATTTTGATAAAAAGACATGAAATCTCCCATAGAAGCAAAAGCTTAAAGTCGGTTTCATACAAAGAAACGTAAACTAAAAATACGCTTATACAAAAGAATTTTTTAAATAGAATTTTCACGAAGATTTAATAATTGTTTTTAAATGTTTCTAATGGTCTATGAAAAGTTTTTGCAAAGTTTGGCCATCAAATTAATCATATCTCATCAAGTACTGGACGCAGATGAATGGGACTTGATATAAAAATTACGGGCAAAAGTAAGTTTCACTGGAAAAATGGGCTGTTTCGCTTATACATTCCATCGCTTGAGTTCATACAACATCCGGAACACCTGCCGGAGACGGCAGGACAACGTCTGCCGGGACAGCTAGTTATTATATAAATTACGGCATTTAATAAAACAAAGTAGTGGTGACTGGGCGAATGCTTTCGCATATAGCAAAACTTAGCCCACTGCCACTCCTACAAAACTCTGAAAAACTACCCTTTTAATAAAAATTGAGGACTTTTAATCTTAACGAAGTGTAAGGTATATAATTTTGACGAGACTAAAAATAACAATTTCTAAATTTTATTTTGAATTTTGAAAAAAAAAAACGATAATTTTCTATGAAGCATTTCGAGATAGTAACTTTGATACTTAAGCACCTAAGTCCGACTAATTATTTTATGCATTTTATGATATTATTTTCATTTGATTCTAATTATCAACATAGTATTTTCACCAAAAATTATGTAATTTTAAGCGATTCGTCAATGTTCATATTCCATTTGGGATGCGATTGTCATCACTTCTCGACTGCTCAAAATTTTAACTTTCATACTAATTTCGTTTCACTGAAAAAGTGAAATAAAATAAAACTTAAATAAGTACAAAAGAAAAGAAAACAGAAGCCAAATGTAGAAAAAAATAAGATAGATATACGAATTTGAACGAAAGCAAAAGTCGGATATTAAAAGTCGTCTATTATGCTAATCAGCGTGCGAGCTAGAAAGCAAATCTGAGAGATTAATGAATGTTGTAAAAAATTATGCAGCAAAAGGAAAACATTAAAGCGTAAAACACCGATAATGAAATCGATGCGATGAAAAATAAAGAAAAAAATTTAACAACTATAAATGCAGAATAAACACTTTATACTGATAAATATTTGTTAAGGTGTGTTAAAAAAACAAATTATGTAAACATAAAGTGTTTTGATTTAAATTTTCTTTTTTCTCAAAGTTTTGAAAAGTTATGTGGTGATTTTTTCCCCCACATAGTTAACCTAAACTTAATAATGCTAAACTCAAAGGTTGACCAAATCAAAAAAAAAAAAAATCACCCATTAACTACTGACACCAGGTAAGGTGAGATATCTTAGCTATACAAGAGAACTTTGTACACTGAAATTTCGATTTATGTATTTGACATAATTTTGGAGCGTTGAATTTGAGTTTCGCACCATTTTTCCCATAAGGTTGGCAGCTCTAAAAATTTCATATTTGATATCTGTCAATGTTCCGATTAGCATTATACGAGATGCAATCCACTCAAACAAAAATTATGTTTGCCCCATTAAACAGCACTTCAAGTTCCAAATCAAGGCATAGTAATAGGTATTTACCAAAATTTGTTAATTGTTAGTAAATATTTTTAAAATCAGTCAACCAAGTATGTTTGTTAAAAGGTAACATAAAATTTTTATAGAATACATCTCTAGTACATACACCGTAGTTGTAAAATTGATACTTGATGCATTAAAAGTACGAAGTTCGTAAGACTGCCACGCCCACTTATTTTATAATAAATATTTTTTTTTAAATATCTTACTTTCTATAACAGTATATTTGTGAAGTAATTTTGTATCAGTGTAAAAAATTTTTCTTTGCAACTAAAGCTTTTCATTTAAAGTTTTCCTTCAGTTGTGGTTTTTATGAAAAAATTTAAATTTTTTATGAACTGGTAAAAAAATGATTTTCTAAAATACATACTTACATATATCCAAACAGCGCCAAAAAAGGAGGTTAATAAAAATCTCATCTCCTAGTTGATGTGGAATTAACGTAAAAAAGTAATACTTACTTCATCACAGAAAAGTATTGAATTATAAAGAAAGATAGAAATATGTAGATGAATTAATAACGTAATTTTCGAAACTAATGGAATTATCCCTGTAATTGCAATATAGCCGCATATTCAATAGGGACACAACTATGTTTCATAATTTGCTTGGAATTTCCCCTGGGGTAAACTTATTTGTGACATTTTTTCTCTCACGTACTCTCTTTCTTCATGTGCCTGCCTTTATGTTTCTCAATTTGTATCCCTCGCTTATTTTATCTCAATTTTTGCATTATGTCTGCTAGATTAGAATATATATATGTATGTATGTAGTATGTCGGTACCTAAAAGAAGAAGGAGATAAGAGGTTTATACTTGTAAGTTATTGAACTACCCAACGCTCTTTATTTTGGATATCATTGGCCCTTGGCTGGCTGGCTGCCTGTGCTCTGTGCGTCGTCTGTATTCGCTTGCTTACGTTCTTCTTCTTTAATTCGCTGGTGCTTCAAAATACAGCGACAACAGCAGGCCCACCAACATCATATTTCCCATGTCAGAATGTCTGGTAGAGATGTTGTGTTCTTTTATTATATGTACTTAACTTGTATCTTTTTTATTTATAAATGTATAGGTAAGCACACACACATATGCAAACACAACACAGTCAAACAAACTTTTCAAGGTCGATTTATTTGCTTTGGTTTAGTTCGGTGCGTTTTTTTTTTGCCTAACTAAACAGCGTTGTTGTTGTTTTTGTAACATTTTTCACGTTTTTCGGACATGAACCTTTAAGTCGTCTGTCTACCATTTATTTGTTGTATTTCCTATGCCTCATGGCTTTACTTTTTTTTGATGCGTCATTATCCTGGCGAAGCTCCTGCCAGAGCTCTTCATCATCTTGTCTACTGTATTCGATTTGTTGTAATTTTTTTTTTATTTTCATTTGTATTTAATACTCGTCGTAATTTTCTGCTTTTGACAGACACAGACAACTGCGTAAATACGACGAGTGTGTGTAGGTTCAATGACATATTTTGTGTGTACGCATCAGGGATCTGCTTTTATCATGAATTAATTGACTCAGTGTTACTCCTACACAATATTGGTTCAGAGTATTTCAAGCACTTGATGTAGTTTCGGAGGATATCTTTTGCGTTTGACATTTTTGGGAGCATAAAATATGTAGATGTCATATAAATAACATTTATTATTTGGTGAGCTTATAGGAATAAGATGTTAATTTTACAGTTTTCATTGTACAGTACAGTACTTCGTTGTAAATTGGGCTGGTAAAATTACAATGTTGCACGTAGTTTACATAGTTGATCGGAGAAATTTCACATAATAACTTTAATTGGCGATTTGCACTTTAATAATCGATTACACGATATAAGTTTGTGACTAATCGGCAATTAATTAATCGCAGTTTAATCTACGATTTAATTGAGATAAGTAAGCAAGCCTTAAAGTTTATTCTCTAAAAACTCTCAATGTAGCGTTTTAAATTTTCTTCAGTTTACTTTCCGAAAATCGCTGTATGGTAATTGATATACATATGTATATAATTATTGGTCTTTGTTGTTTCATCTAAAGCTCTAAGAAATATGGAGGAGATTTGCGAAATCAAAATAGCACCTTGTAAAAAATGTATACAAACTGGCAATCTTTAGTTTTTGGTATGGTCTCCTTATTAAATATCCTAAATATCCAGTTTGTGCATTTAAAGAGTCCATTGCTCTTATTGTTGTCTTAACCTCTGTCGATGTGCTGTATTTTCATGCAACACCTGGTTAAAGTTAACGATGCAGGACAATACATTCAGCATATGTTTTGCTTTAGCTTACATATGTATAGGAGTATAAATATACATACATACCTACATGTATTTCGATCACATTACAGTTCATGTTCATAATAACCCTAACTGAACTTATGTAATTTTTTTTCTTACAACCCCTACAAGCGATCCTCCTTTAGGTATAAATTTAAGTGTTGATTATTTCTGTTTACTTTTGATATTAAGATGTATTTTTTAGGTGCTATTTATGGAGTACACAAACATACATCATGTGTATGTATTTGTACTACGATACTTCAATGTCAAATTTATCAAATATTGATTTTATCATTTAAAGATTTGTGTGATATAGGCTATTTAAAATGTCAACATTGTTTGTCTTGCTGTCAATTTTTTCTTCTTCTTCTTAAGTATCATTCTATAGCATCTAAGCAGGTATTTTTAAAATTTGTCATGGCCATTCACAGGCCAAACTGACTAACTTAATTCGAGTAAAAAAATATCGAGAAATACGCTAAAACAATTTTGCATTCATTGAATGTGAAGCTCGAAAGGAAAAGTTTGAGCTTGAGGAAATTACACCGTACTTATTGTAATGGAAATTATTCTCCGTGAAATTAACTAAAATTTCAATATGCTGTAGCTTATGTCGTCCTGATCAAAAGTCTTTTTTATGCACAAGTTTAGGATGTCAGAAATCAAAAAAAAAAAATCCATTTAAATTAGCTGTGTATTACATTTTTGACTAAATAATCTTTTGATCAGGTCGAAGAATATATGTATTTAGGTTTAATTTTCCATGCTAGCTCCGTTAAGTATGACGTAGTCTATATAATTTTGTCCAAAAGTATATATCTGTGACACTAAAGCAAAACGACTTAACTCCATTTTTTAGAGATTTTAAGATATTGATATTCAAAGTTTCAAAGTAACTGGTTTTTCCTCATATAATGAAGATAAATGGTAAAAAAATCTGGAATTCCTGTGGAATTATTCGCTAAAAACGTCTAATTTGTATATAGAATTCAACTTTAATTCAAAATAAATCGAATGACACGCTTATCTCGATGTTGCTCAGAAATGAATTTAACCACATAATCTATATCCTGGGGAGACTGAAAGCCTTATTACCATACCATTCGTACGTTGCCATTTGTAAAAAAATTCGAAAAGTTGAGCATTAATAGAATAGGGAAATAAAAAATTAAAAAAAAAAATATTATAAAAGTTGAGTTAACCAGTTTGGCAAGTGAACTGCTCATATATCTACCAGATAAATGATCATCTAACAGTTTTACTGATAAAATATATGAAATGATATTAATCACATTGTTTTATTTGATGTCAAGTTATTAATTGTTAAAAAAAGTTATAAAATTTGTAATGTTTTTATGTTTTTATTTTAGTTTTCTTTTTACAAGTCAGGTCTTTCTGACAAACTCATTTTTTTGAGTCACTGTTTTAGCCTATTTTGTATACATAATATATTATTATATAAAGAGTATTACATATTCCAAAGTGAAATAAAAAAGTGTTATTTACTACTATCTTCAATTATTCGTAAAAGTTGCTTGTTAAATTCCTAAATATACCTATGATATCAAATTTACGTAAGTTAGCAAAAGAAGACAAAGAATTCGCGATTTTACGCGCCACTCACTATTATCATGTGGCAATTATTTTTTAAATCCCTTATAGCTTCCCGGATATTAATGTAACAAAATTATACGGTCAGTTCACATTTAACTATAAGAGATACATACATAGGGATTCAAAAGTTAATTATACTCATGTTGTATAGTAAATTGTTGATTCACCATATCTCTGAAACTGCCTATACCTCAGAAAGATCATATAAATATTTGACCCAGCATTTGACTTTTATTATATTGTTGTATTATATACTTAAAATAGCATTATTTACTAATTTATTTTTTTCCTTTGTTTTTAGGTAAGTCGAAGTCGTCAGCAACAGACATAACATTTTGCTAATTGAATAATTTAAACATTAAAGTAAGTCCCTTGAGCAATTATATAAAATACAATTAAATTTTAAAGTTATTTGACAAAAATATTTCTTGATGCAAGCTCTCTAGCTCTGAAATTTTTACGTTCTCTAACGCCTCACTAACAGAGATAAGAAAAGCCGTAAGAACTGTTAAAAACAAAGCAGTGGGTATACACTGTTCTTATCCAATCTTGGGAAGAAAAACGTATACCTGAAGACTGACTCAAAGAAGGTTTAGTAAAAATCTCAAAAAATGGGGACTTATCACTATGCCAGAACTACGGGGGTATCATGATTCTATAAATTCCGCCCAAAGTCTTGACAATCCTTCTCACCAGAGCCTGCTTATCCTGGAAGGATTTCGTCCGAACAGCTCGTATATTGATCAAATTTATACGCTTCGCCTTATAGTGTAGCAAATAATTGAGTGGCAGGCTTCGTTACATTTAACTTTCATCGACTACAGTACCGCTTTTGATAGATAGCATCGAACGAAGTTGCATCTGGAATGCATTGAACAGATGAGGTGCAGCAGAAGGTTTGAAATGTAGAGTATTACATAACTGGAAACTTTCTGATATGTACTCTTGAATCCGTCTCAGGTGTGCGTCAATGTTGTTTGCAGTCACCAATCTTGTTTCTGATAGTACTGGATTATGTTTTCACCAGAGCTATACTGCCGTCAGAAGCGAAAAGGGCGTATCTCAAAAAAACTCGTTTCGAGATAATTGATGTTTTGTTTATGTCAATTTGTTGAAAAAATTGAGAAATAGTTAATTTTCTTAGGCGATATAGGTTTGAACTAAGATACCGGCATTAGACGCAGTTCATTAGATGCGTAATTTCTTAAGCTATCCGATGCCATAAGAATCTCGAATATCAGTTTTTTTGAGATACGCCCTTTTCGCTTCTGACGGCAGTATAGACTCTACAAATCGTGGCTTTCAATGAACTTTCAGTGAGCGCCTGAAGGACCTCGCGTATGTGTACTTTATTTAGTTTTTGGTTTAGCTATGGGATGGAAAGATATTATAAGATGATTTTAATGTAATTTTTTTATGTATATTTTCATACTAAATAGTTTTTTATAATGATAATAATAAGAAGCAAGATTTTAACAAAAAATCATTTTTCATATAATTACAAAATAAAATTTACTCCGTTTCGCTATTAAAAAAAATAAATCTTTATGAGACGCCCGATGCGACTATAGCACTAATATTTCTTCCATATAACTTTTCTATATTGTCACGTTCAATGTTATGGTGGTGCACACATTTTCTCTTTAGACTTAACGTACTCTATTCCTTTGAGTCAATTGATTCTAAGAAAATTTATATAATAAACCTTTTGTGGAAAACTTTATGAGCTATAATTTTTATCAAAACTATTTTGCTGCAGAAATCGATATAGTTTTTGAGATAGTTACAACAAAAAAAACAAAGATTCACCCGTGAGTCTTAAGGATAGGTTTTAAGTATACGTTCCAGGACATAAAATTAAAGGTCTCCGCTAAAATTCATCTTGGTGGGAGTTTTTCGAAGCGGACTGGACTATTATGAATTTATTTTTATTTGTATGATTCCTGTTAGAAGAATTTTTCTCATGTTTTATGTAGGCGATGCACAGACTGGCGAGCCAAACATGCTTTGCTTACCATTCGGCCCTATTACTTTTGTCAATAAGATCCCATAGCACTGTAGTACTATGCCGAATCTTCTCGCCTTATTTACTGTCTTTTTAATCATGAAAAAGTTTCTGAAGAAAATAAAAATCTGGTCATCATGATTGCAAATCAAAAAATGTTTTTATTATGACCCTACCTAATTCACTGGAATTTGAGAGCAATTTTTACCATGATAAGTTTTCTTAATTATCGCTGTTCAAAACCGGCTTTAACTCTAGGCCCCCGCAAGAGAATGGCGGTGGCTAAATGCCTTCAGAAGATATTGCGTCTACACATTACTATTATTATGTTTCCCAAGTGTTAGCTAACACAATGACAAAATGCGTTTTGAAAAGAATAATCTTTAATGTTAGCTAACAGTTATTTAACAGACATGTTACACTGAAACTGCTAAATTTGCCATCTTCATATCATAGAAATGACAGTATTTTTTAGAAATCATTGTGTTTGGCTGTGATATGATTTTTTGATAATATGCTTGATAGCAGGCCTAATTGTAGCATGCAAAGAAAATGTAAAACCCATATTAATTAGCTCATTTTTATGTAAGGTATGCTCTATTTTATTAAATGTTAACTATATATTTTTCATTTCAAAAAGCGCGCATGCCACCAAAGTTCGCAAGTTGTAATCTCTTCCGTCTCCAAACAATGTGGGATTGATATATCAAAATAAAATTAAGTTGTGCCCTTTTCGAAATTTTCGGCTATTCAATTATTAACTTTTTTTCATTTATGTCGCAAAAAAAAGGAAGACGAATTGACCCAAATTATATCTCACACATGGTGTTTCATTCTCACTTTATTCAATTTCATTATTCACACATTGTTAACAATATCAGCACCAACAGTTCTGTTGCACGAAAATAAAAAAATGCAGTATCCAAATACGGTGAGACATCACAGCGTATGAGTCAATAAAATATTACGTATCAGCAGTTTTTTATGCGTGATAATTTTTGTAATGTGATGATTTTCTTTTTTATTTTCATAAAATGATTAATAACGATTTTTGCTATTGTTTTTGTTTTTGGGCTTAAAAATATTTTTGTTTTTTTTTTCATTAAAAAATCGTGGCAACGAACAAATCCAAGGATTTCATTTACAGTATCTGCTCAAGTCATTAAACCTCTTAGAAAATCTTCCGTAAATTTTAGTAGTGATAGTAGTTGTACGAAAATGGCCAAAATCGGTGTTTTTGACACATTTATTAATTGGTAATTTAATCGTATTTAAAAAAAAAAAGTCTTTATTTTTTATTTTCTTTTTTAAAAAGTGATATTGATAGGATTTTCAATATTACTGATTCTCGATAACTATGTACGTTATATATATTTTTTTTTTAAAAAAATGTTTTGCAAATTTTTCTAGGCGTTGTAAAAGCTTGAGTAGATACTGTGCTTTTGAATTTATTCTGTAGTTTATTTTTGGACAACTTGACGTATCGTTAATTAAATTTTTCTAACGAAATATTCAAATTCTTGATTTCTGTCACCTGAATTGGCAATGTCAGAAATGATAGATTATTTCCAAGTTCTTTTAGTCAAATTAAAGTGACAAATTCATATATGAATTTTGTGACTAATCTATAAATATTTTGGTGAAAATTATGTTTGTGGGATTATTTTAAAAACTTAGTATGTATAAATATTTAAATTTTCGATTTGCCATTTTTAACTTTTTTCCATCATTTTTTCGAAGAATGGTTACAAAACCCACTAAAAGGAGTGTCGGAACCCCTTGGTAACTTCCAAAATTCATTTGAAATCTGTTCCCAGCTATTAAGGCAAAACAATTTTTTTTCGAAATGAATATTTTTCATGCAATGCTTTTTGAATAAAGTTGCATTATATGTAAAAGTAATCATCAACACAATAATATAAAATATCAATTGAATCATTTTGCACTTAACAATTTCAAGTCACATGATTCACTTGTAGATGAGTAATACCAGTAAATTCCTTTAAGGGGTTACCATTGTTGTGTAGTGCGTTGCAACTACATATTTGCTTTTTTTATTGCGAGCGCCGGAATATTAATAAAATTGTAATAATATAATAGCCAAAACAACAATTTCCAATGAGAAAAAAAACTTCTAATGTGTGTCAAAACTGCAAGATAAACAGAGAATGTGTGTAGCAAATTTGACGAAAGGTGAGATGTGAAAGGGCACAGAGTTACTCTATGATTTTGCCAGGGTCTGTTAGACAATCTGATTTTGTATGTATAAATGTAAAATATGTAATACGGATCGTGTAAGCATGCAAATAGTTGATTGTATTATTTGGAATACCTTTGTAAAAAATTAAAATTTAGTAGATAAACCATAATTTAATTCTTGTTGCAACCGTTTTTTGGATATTTTTCAATTCTTACAAACGCATTGGTTCTTTTAATCGAGTGATTAGAGATTTCCAGCTCCCTTACTTAGCTTTTCTGGCCATGCCTGCCATAGATAGACGCAGGAGTAATCAAAAAGCTTCGTAATCTAACAAAATTATAATAATCTACATTGTTTTTTTGATATTATAGAAAAGTGATTTAATAACCCCCCTCCCCCGTATTCTCCCAGCATTTTTTTGCGTCAATGTTGGTTAATACATAAAGTTGCTACTCATTCTTTGCTTAACGTAAATATCCCATACTTTCGCTTAATTACCTTAGACGTATTTGCACCTGAAAATCATTTACCGTTTTGTTACTCCAATTTATCTTTACTAACTCAAAACAACTGTTATGATCCACTTATACTTTTTATATATATATTCATTCCTCTTCTTTCCCACTTTCTGATGTTTTGCATTAATGTTTTTACTTTTGCTTCCACTGTATCTGTGTATCTGCTTTGTTTTTTCATTAACTTCCAACGCGTTAGTGGAGAACCAGTTGAGAGGGCCTTGTAAGAGTGCACCTCCATCATCATCCGCTAAACAATTCTACTTTGCGCACAACAAGCTCCACCACATGTTGTCATTGGCAAGAAAAAGCGTTTCGCTTGATGACAAAAAATGTTTGCATGTACGTACTATGCTCCTCGTTGATTTGTCGCGCTGATTAAATGCAATTTTTATGCTTGAGCTGCGCAAAAACATGATAACAAAAGCGCTGGCGCTGACATTGGAGCTGATGATGATAACATAGTCGGTCACGTTTTTTTTTTCTTCATTTTTGTTGTTCAGTTGTTGCAGTCAACCAGGAATCTGCCCAATAAAAATTATAAAAGCATTTTCTTCTTACCGCTATTATTTTGATAATATAGTTCACAATTACGCATACACATAAGTAGTACATATAATGTATCGACGCTAAGGTGGGTCAGAAATTTAAAATTTTGACAAAAACTGCAACAAGATTTAATAATAACAAATTAACAAATATTATATTTGATTTGTGTTTACATGCCACAAATTCCTTAGAATGAAATATTATTGAAGCGAAGTGACCGGAATTTCATATCAGAGCCCCGGGGGCTTGCTAGAAGTTCAATAATTTCTAAAATAGCCGTGAATTTGACGATTTTTGTAACATGTACTTCAAATCTAGAATTTTGATGCACTGTGTTTACATTTTGCTATGATTTTTAACTGATCAATGCAAAAAGTAAAATATAGCATGTTTCGAAGTTCTGAAACGTCGGCTAACAAAGCTTACTGATGATGGCAGCTAGTTGTCCATTTTTTTATTTTTTTTTGTATTTTTTGCACTTACAGTACTGAGCAGGAAGCTCAGTTAAAAATATAACAAGCAATTTTTTTGAACCACCCTAATACGTAAGTAAACTGTACCGTCACTTCGACTTTTCGCCAAACCGTATTAAATTATTTTACTAGCAAGTTACGCAGTGTTCTTTCGTAAATAGAATACGCATTGAGACATCAATCAGTTCATATGCTAAATGTTAGAGAACTTTGTGTATTTATAATTTTGCAGTTTTTTTTGTGTCTCTCTTTTCGCTTGTCACATTTATTTATTTTCCAGCAGTTTTCATTTCTTATGTTCTACGATAGCACGTTTTTTACACAACTTTACGTAAAACATGAGCTCGACTTGAGTTTTTCTTTCGCTTTATGTCAGCAATGATAAGAAAGGGTATTGTGACAATAACAACGAAAATTGAATTCAAGCAACCTCGGCAAGTCAGCAGAAAATAACAATTTTTTTTCCAACCATATTCGTTTAAAAAGTAAATGAATGAAATCATTAAAAAATGCGATAATTTGCTTCTCTAATATACATATGTACAAACATATTCATTTAAAAACCTTTATGTATATGTGCGAATATTCGCCTACAAAATGTCAATTCTGTAATCAACAATCTGTTTGTCAGAGGGATAATATTGAAAAAAGTTCGAGGAAAATGAGAGAACAATCGATTACCTCCAATGACATGCCTATTTTAATGTAATGTAATTCGGTAATCGTGCAAGTAATTAATGACCAACATTTCCCGATTATATGTAAGTGAAGCTTTTGCTGAGATACAGTAAACAAGCGTCGATTATTTGTAAGCATAATAGGTACATAGTTATATGTTTTTTCAGTATTTAAAATTGTAGTTTTCTGAGATGTACTTATTTTAACTTTTTGGTGAAGTACAATCGACCTTTGACATTAATAAAAGAAAGAAATTGTGCAGTATATCATTTAAATCCGTATAACATGCCGTTAAAAATTTTAGGTGTTCGAAAGTAAACCATAATAACATAGGCCTACAAAAAATAAGTTCAGACTTAAGTAATAATAAGTTCTATCCTCATGCAATTTTAACCGTTGGATTAGAAAATGTCCAAATTACTAGAAAAGTTTCCTGGTCAGATTTGGATTCAGCATTAAAAAATCCATAAGAAATGGTCAATTATTATACTTACTGGTTATAGACAAAATGGCATTTCGACACTTAAGGGTTAGATATTTAAATATTTCCAAATTAATTCAGTGGTCAAAATTACATTAGGTCAGGTGGGTCATATTACCAATTTTTGTATTTTGTATAGGCCAGTGTTATTAAGCTTGAATTTTTTTTTTTTTTTGTATGCTTGTGTAATTTTTCGATATTTTTTCATGTTTTGTGTCATGTAACATGTCCCATGAAAATGGTATGTTAATGAAAGACGTATTTTAAACTTTCTGTCAATTAAAGATGGGTACCTACATGTTTTATAAATTTATTGATGCTTTTAACATAATGAAGTGTCCTATGTCTTGCGAACCTATCAATAGAGTCAGGGATCTGAAGCTTATATAAATAGTTAGTGCATTAGGGTGCCTGTTATTTCCCAATTAAAAAATTTTTGGGAGCGTAAACACGTTCGACGCAAATGCACAACTTAATACTTTTTGCGCTTACCGCTGTCTGAAAGCTTCAAAACTCGCGTGCTACCAAAAATTTATTGTATGTTGGATATAAAATATATTTTTTTAACTAATGCTCAAATTTTCTCATGGTTATAAAAAAAATAGCCCCTATTTTAGTTTCGTTTATGTCGTCAAAACAATAATTTTTTTCTTTTTGTTTCGTGCAGCTCTTCTTTCAAGATGATCGTGTTAATGTCTACGACACACAATAACTGTGGTCACTTTAATATTTTTGTAGTTAAAGTATACAATTTATACTTTTTCCATATACCTTACCTACTCTTTAAGAAATGCTCTTTTCCATTAAAATAAATGTGTCATGTTGTACGTGCCACATACATCATATTACCATCCGGCGGAAACTAGATGACACATTGAGATAGTTTTATTTTGCATTATGTTAATTTTAATTATTTCATTCTAAGTATACGAGTATATTCATATTTATCGCATTCAGATTTCTTATTTCAATTGACGTTTAAGCTTTGCGATACTTTGCAAGCCTTAGGATTTTTTCGTTGTTAACGAATAAAACAAACGCTGATTTTTCAGCTTGCAAAAAAATATTTAAAATCATTAATAAAAATTTTCATTTCAAAATTATTAAAAATAAATATATGAATACCAAAATAGCATATTTTGTGTTATTATCAGAATGAAAATAAAAGCTAAAAATATATGTATATAAAAGTATATGTTTATAATGAGTTTAAAACACTAGTCATATATTTTTACGCTGGTCTAATATTCAGTCAAATATTAAAATAGCCAACTCGTTCTTAAATTAAAGATTCTTTACATTCATTCAACAATGAACTTTGTCATTCATAAAACTAAATCTATTTAAGTTAAAACGTGCGGGTCTTTTTAAATAATTTTCGTTATCGTTTACATGGGGATGGTTCCGGCTTATATTGTCATATATACGATAGTGTGTACATATATCACTCATTTACTTTTATAGTGGCATATCTCAAAAAACACAAAGTGAAAAATAAATTACTTTTTATATGAAAATTCAAAAAAGTATGTTTACATAAACTCTTCTCACAATGCGATTTTATAAGATATCTTTCTGATTTGACACAAAATAACACATGAAATGGCGGATATTTCTGCATCATTAACTCAAAAATCACGTTTTTTGAGTTATGCCAGTCTTGAAGTAAATGAGCGATATATATATATTAGACTAACACAAAAACAAAAAAAAATATTGATTTTTTTTAGCGTCACTTGATCAAAAATCTTTCATTATATACATTTAAAAAAGATTTCCTCAAAACTTGATTAAAAAAAATTTAAATTTATTCCCTGTCAGATTATATGTATTTTAGGTCGCTAAACACGTTTTTGATGAGTATTTGCCATACTACAGTTCCAAAATTGAAAAGCTCAAAATATTTTTGTTGAAAACAGTATCTTAAGACTGTAGTAAGGGCCAAATGCTCATCGGAATCGTGTTCTGTGATCAAAAATAAACATTATCTGTTAAGGAAAATTGGTCCGAAAATCCATAGGAACCCGCAATTATGCTTAACTGCCGAATCTGGATAAAAACGGACAGTTTAACCTCTAATTTTCCATTTGTTCTCCAAATTTTGGGAGATTTATTTTTAAACACTCGTACAAGGTAATGAAATGCTTTTTTTTTGGTCATATGCCTCTAAAAAAATCATTAGTTTATTTTTGGGTCAGTCTAATGTATACACTAGGGTGTTTATTTTGAAAATTTTGTACATTTTTTTGCTTATGTCTTACCATAGTGCTTAGAAATAATTTTGAAAAAATTTTAGTTTATGAACGTCACAAACAGAATTCGTTTGTTTGTGCTGTTCACAGGTTTGATCTAGAAAGCTGAAATTTGGGATGCATTTTCTTTATGTCTTGTTAGTTCATCTATATTGAGATTTTTGACTTGCAGAATCTAAATTTCAAGAGTCCAAAACCATGTAACTAAATAATTTTAGAAATTACCATTTTTCGACCATTCTGCCTTTATACAGGATCTTTTTACAGACTTTTGACAGCTGTCATGTGTCAAAAGCATTCTGAATGACAAATTTCCCAACTCCACAATAAAGTGTTCAGTTTTGTAAAAATTTTGATCCCAAATTGATTGATTTTCGTCGCATTTCAAAGGAGGAGTCAAATTTTAAACTAAAAAACTCGGAAGTGCCTCAATGTGCGGTGTAATTTTTCCAACGCAATTTTCAATAAGTTCTACAATGCGTTTCATATTTATAAGACAGTTTCGAACTTTTTGCAGAAATATGAGAATCTTAGTTTTTAGAAATATTTTTAAATTTTTATAGCTTAGTTTTATTGTAATAAATTATCAATCAATGTTGATGAACTTAAAAAGTAAGTTTTGAATTTTGAACTAAAAAATTCGTAAATGCCACACTGTGCGTCATAGTTTCCGAACAAACCTATTTTTTTTTTTATAAACAACTTGCTTATTCCGTTTGTAGTGGAAAAATTATAATTATAACTTAACTGAAATGGTCAACTTAATTGAGGATTTTATCCCGTGTTTTGAATTTGCTATGTAGCAACTTCTTATTGTACTATGCTGCCATCAGAAGCGAAAAGGGCGTATCTCAAAAAAACGCGTTTCGAGATAATTGATGCTTTGTTTATGTCAATTTGTTGAAATACATGTAAAATTGGGATAGAGGACATTTTCTTAGGAAATTTTTTATAGGATTCAACTAAGATAGTGGCATTCGGCGTAGTTCAATAGATGCGTAATGTCTTATGCTATCCGATGCCATAAGAATCACGAATATCCATTTTTTTGAGATACGTCTATTTGGCTTCTAAGGGCAGTATGGTCCTCTAAAGTATATCATAATAAATTTTTCAATTTAGATATAAAATATGGCATAATAAATTCGAAATGAAAGCGTTTTTAATATTTACGATTACTTACTACGAATGTGAGTAATACAGTATTTGCTCGACACACGTTTTAACCGCTCCACATCAAGTTCAAGGCCAACATTTAAAAGTTGTCCGTCCACCATGTCTATCGATGGGGTTGTGCATTTATGGTTATATTTGTTTTTTTGGTTTATAATAAAAATAAACACTCTGCACAAATACGATATGTATTTTTGTTTGTTTTTTTTTCAATATTTATTTTAATTTCTTTTTGTTTGCAATTTTTTTTTCTGTACTTGCAATTTCTATAAAAAAACATGCAAAAACTTCAAAAGTGTTAAGTTTTTTTTTTTGAAGTAGTATCTGCATGTTATAAGCGATATTTAAATAACACTTTTTTTTTACTAATTCTTATCAATATTAATTAAATATATTAACATATTTTGGCACTTGGGCCATTGTTAGATATCACCGTCTATTGTGTTCGACACCACCGTCATCGCCGCTCATTTTTCAGTCGATTTGCAAGCAAAAGTTCAATAACACTTTTTGTGCGTATTTGTGCCTATTCAATAACACTTTTTTGTAGGTATTCGTGTCTATTGAACCGACAGCTCCAGTCATATGAATTGCTGAGTTTTTGTTTTAATTTTCTACTTTTTGTTCTGCTTCTTATCAAAAATATTGCAATGTCATTTTAGCACTGTATGTATGTATGTATATCGCTAAATGTTTTAAAAATAAAATTCCAATATTATGAATTATTTAATTGATCAGAAAATTAAATGAAAAATACCTTAAGTTGATTGCATAAATAATTTAAATTATTAAAAAAAAACTTATTTATATGCAAGAGATGGGACAATAAAACTAAATAAATTATTTTCTGTTTTAATATCTTGACAACTTTTTGCAGTAAATGCAAAATATTTCAAAGATATTCTATATAATTTTTAAATTTTATTTGTCGCGTCAAATTATCTAAATAATGACAGAGCTAATTATTGCATAGTTAGTGAAAAACGTGTACGATTCTGATGGAATTTTAATTATAATAAGACTTACAAACAAACATACATACTATACTGCCCTCAGAAGCGAAAAGGACGTATTTTAGAAAAATGCGTTTCGGGATGTTTTGTTTATGTCAATTTGTTGAAATACATGTAAAATTGAGACAGTAAAAAAACAGATGAAATGAGCTGGACACATAAAAGGCGCAATCTGTAAAAACGAGCAAAAAACAATTTGTTATTTTTGTTGATATGTACATACATATGTACAAACATTTAAATCATTAATAATTTCTGCATGATTTTTTGGCTCCGGTATTCAAACCGTTGTGCTATTTATATGTCCGTGGCTGTACATTAAAATAAAATATTGTGAAATTGTCAAATTTAAATTTTGTTTGTGAAAACTTAACTGTTGATATTTACACAAATAAAATTATAAGCTTTTATTGAAACATTCCAAAACACTAGCGATTGTATATTTTTTTTTACTACAAATGTCTTATCTACCTACTGTGTAATGCGAACGCCTACATAATTTTTAGTAGCTAAGGCTTAAGAATAATAAAACTAATAGAAAATTTACCAAAATGTGTTTTAAAGCAAAAATATTTACAATTTGATAGTAAAATCAGCAACAGCAGTTGTCGTTGTCATGAGCTGATATCTACATTTACAATAAGTACATGTGTATGTATGTGCGAAACGCATTTAGAACAAGGCAATTTTTATCTTAAACTGATACTTTTCTTAATGAGGCAAACTAAAAAAAAAAAAATGTTAAAAATTGTTGCAATACATTGAAAAAGTTAATTTGGGAAATAGCAACAATCAAATATAACGCAAGAAATTGTTGTCGTCACATCAACATGCGAGTTAATTCGTGAAAATATTACGCAGTTTCATCTTGAAAAAAGTTTTCGAAATTAAAAATAAACAATAAATTAAATACACAAACATAAAATCGTCTCTTCCTTGCTCGCGATCAAGTTAAAAGTGCAAAGAATTTAATTTTTTTTTTTTTTATAAATTGAAAAAAGAGAATCGCTTAGATTTAATAGATTGTTCGGTTGTCGATTGGTGCGGTGCGGTGCGATGCGATGCGATGCGATGCTTGCCTGCCTGCCGTACTATGTGGTGCGTGCAACAAAATGAAGCGATTAATTTTGAACGCAGTTTTGCTGTTGCTGTTGTTATTATCGTTGTCTTTACCGTCGCCGTGTTGCTATTCCATTAGATTCAACGTTCGTTGCTATTTTTAGCAGCTTGACGAAAATTTTTAAAGAATTTTTTCTTTAGCACCATTGCATTTGGCTGCTTCTGAGTCTGATTTTTAAATGTTCTACTATTTTCTAGAGCTCAGCGTTTTATGTAATATCTTGTGTATAGAGATGAAGTTATTTGCTTAGAAAGTAAATTGCAGTTGGCCCTTTTATTGCCAGCACCAGCACATGCCTTAGCTTTATCGCTGACACTGTTATGCAGCAGATGTGCCATTGCTTTGATTAGGTATAACTCCTAAATTTTCTCAAAAATATTCGAAAAATTTTGATTAAAATAGCAACACAAATGATTTTATGAGAGGAGCACAAAATATATATTATAAAGCAAATCGGTTCAATTTCTCAACGGGCCACTTTGCTTTTAGAAGCCCTTAACTAGACGAACATTTTAAGACCTCGTATGTGTGGTTCGGTCGAGCCAATTTTTGACCAGGTATGTGATCCGCTTGACGTGATACGTCCCATATCTAAAATAAAGTAAAATGCATAGCTCTTGGTAGCTTGTCATCTACTCTTTTTCGTGAACTCCATGTAATGGACTGTAATTGCTCTTTTTTTGTGTCCTTAGATCTTTTAAATATGTTAAAAAAATTTATTTATTAAATAAAATTTAAAAATGCGATAACTCGGCGAAAAAAAAAATATTTCAGAAAACTCAACGGCATTTGAAAGAGGACGACTTGTACTTTTAGATCTCACACATAGAGTTTTTGAAAAAAATAAAAAAAAAATTCACTCACAAACCTCAGATACATGTACAAACTGTGTCAAAAAATAGTGTTTCTTGCATCTCAAAAACCTTACGTGATTGAGTAATTCTGAGCCCGGATTCGGTTTCAGTATATTCCAAAACCCAATAAATCAGCACTGAAATCAAAAAAGGAAAAGAAAAATTTTAATTTGTAGAACTGTGTAATTATATCGAAACAATTTGAAATTGATTTTTAAAAATAATAATCTTGATAATATGTTCCTAAAATAAATGCTTAAAGGCAACTAAAATTGATGTTTTTGTTACGTTTAACCCCAGATTTCGTGAAAATTTTAGATATTTGTTTCGCATCCTAGTAACCCGATGAAAAGCAGTTCATACTCGTATTACTTGTTCGAAATCGATAAAAAGAACAAAAGATTTGTGAAATCCCAAGTCTGTGAATTAAAAGTTAACTCATGCCGCTTGGCGATCAAAGTTTAAAATTCTGATATTTTTTCCTAGTGAAACCACTGTAAGCTAAATCAGAAGTATACGTTGCATGAGCTTGTACTCATCAAATTATAAGTTGATATAAAAGAAAATTTTACGCAGTAAGTGGATTTTATTAGGGTTTTCGATAACGATAATTAGCATTTAAAACCATAAAAAACAGTTTACATTATTTAAATGAAATATGTACTGTATATATTTTCAGGAGGATAATTCTGCATTGATCAACTTATGTAAACTATATATTACACTTTTTTAATGTACTCAATGTTGCTGATTTTAATTTTAAAAAAACTAAAGGAACACACGTAATCTCGAGCTGAAGAATGTGTGTATTCCTTTGAAATACTAGATGTTCATACTCTTGTAAGGCTACAAATCAATCATAGGTAGAAAACCCATTTGACAAACTTTGAGCTTTTATCATAAGCCTTAGCCAAAATGTTCCAGAACTCTGGACCACAAGAAGTGCGGGCACGTGGCTTACCTCCTTTGTTTTTTTTTTTCAATATTTCGATATAAAATTTCATTCAAAACTTCTACCTTTTTTGGGTAAACGATATCTCACAACTATGGCCACCGTAAGTGCCAAGAATTAGAGACTTAAGTGTTTTTTTTTTCTTATGGAAGTTGTCTTATCTATTTAGCTTCTAACTTTCGAACGCCTGGTCCCAATTCTTCTGTCTAGAACTTGTTATCTTTGAAGACTCGTGGATTCTGGAAGCGTATAAAACACAAACAGACAGGCCAAAGTACATATGTATTGTATGTATGTTGCATTCAATTTTATATAGTTAAAATATAAATTATAAAGTTGTCATCTTCTATTCCTCTATACTATATGTTGGATATTGTTGTCACGCGAGACATTTATAAAATACAAAAAAAAATTCTTCCTTGAAATTTAATTCCATTAGCTAGGGACACGCATGTTGCTGACTTGATTCATGAGCCGCCATGCATTTAGATCGTTTCTTTAACTACCAAATTCCTCTTGTTTTATTTGTATCTTAACAGCAGCAGCAAATTTATGAAATAGCAAAAATCGCAGTTGCACTCCGTCATACATAGTAACAACTTGCTGTAACAAACGCACATAAACTTAGATGACAGCAGCAGCAACAGCAACTACGACAACTGCAACAAATCGTATTTTATGTTGACGCCGTTCTACTTAAAAAATATCGTCCTTGACCTAATTGCCGGTGTGTTGCCCGCTTGCTTGTAGTAGTAGTAGTAGTACGAGTAGAATTAGTTTTTGTTGCTGTCGTTGTTCATTTATATTTGCAACAAAAAAATGTAGTTCATTGATTTTGTTGCTATTGCCATCATTGTCGTCGTTGTCGTCTCGACTATTGAAAAATTCCTACAAAACTATGACTTAATATTCGCTGCTGCAGAAGCAGCAACAGAATCAGCAGCAGCAGCAACTACAATAATTGACCATCAGTGTGAGTAATATTTTTATTGCTGGTTTTTGTTTATTGTAATCGATCTTTTAAGAAAATCTCATGCGGTATAAATATTTATATGTTTATATTTATATGTTTACTCTAATATGTTTATACTTATACATACATACATACATACATATATAGTATCTTTAATCTTAGATGCCACCGTAAGATCTCTTCACATATGCGTTAAACCAAAGCTTGAAAATAACTCTCAAAGTATTTATTTAGATAAAGTGAAACTTTAAACTTTTTCTTTCACATTGTCATCAAAAAACGTCACGTTTTTTATCTAACCCGTTTTTGAATCGAGTTTTTTAAAATAGCTTTCACACTGACATCGCATTTTTGTTTTACGTTATTACGAACCTCGAAATGAATTTTATTTATTATATTTATTGGTGACATTGTGAAAATTTATACCTATTTATGGGTGCGTCCACTGATAGCGGGCCACCTGGCGTGCTCCGCGATTTTTTCGACATTACGCTCTGTGTTCAACTCGCTCGTAATCGCAGGGAAGTGGCTAGAAAAAAATGAAAAGAAACATAATAGATAGATTTTCATCTGCTCTTCCTGACGATGCCATCAGTTTATGCTCAAAACTCTCTTTTTGTGGTGAAAAATATGTTTCGAGTTCGGAACGTTTCAAGCCAAAATTTCGATGGGGAAAGTTTAAAAATGGATTGTAGACATCACCAGGGGTGACTTCAGACTCCAGAAAGGCTTCTTTTGGGAGCATTTATTTAAAAAAAATTATAAATGAGTTCTGGTATGAACCTGGACCTAACACCAATCAATGGTAAAGAAAGAATTTTGAAAATGAGAATTCTCAAGAGCGAACCCGTACCGCGAAAAGGCCTGTTTTGTTTTGGTAAAAATATTATTCCATCAATCAATGGAAAGCTTAAAAATTGATTTTTGACGTTGTAAGGGATGGGCCGGACCCTGAAAAAGTTTTTTTTTTGGGAAAATTCGGAAATGTGTTTTAATCATCACCAGGGGCGGCTCCAGAGCATTCACCAAAATAAATTAGGAAAAACGAAACTCGTAAAGTAAACGGCGATTTCACAATTGACAAATTCGACTAGCAAACATTTTGAAAAATTTTCTCACTTTGCTTTGGTTTTTGAATTTTCCAATCGATGAGGGATCGTTTTTATCCCACGTAATTACATTTTGAGTTTGTGTGTTGCCGACCAATCTACGATAGTTGAAACGAACTTCGTTAGGGCAAATTAAGATGAAATCAATTCTTTAAGCTTCTTATCACAAAAATATGCTTTAAATTTTGCAAAATGTTAAATGAAGATATTCTGTGCTTCGGCCCAGAGTTTACGTCATGTTGTATGTTAAACACAGGCTTCGCTAGCAATGTAATTTTTGCATAAAAAGTAAAAGTCATATCTGACTTAAAAAAATCAAGATCATAAAAAATTTGAAAGCCTTGAAAGATTGGTTTGTTTCATATGAATTTATAGCCTAGATTCACCACTGATGTTGGGGGCCATCACTTGTGGTCAGTACCTAGGATACCTAAGTATACAAAACCGTCCCCAAAAAGAGTATATTTCTAGCGAGTACATTTATGCATGCTTTGCCACACACAATACTTTAATTTAATATTTTTCAATTATTTCAGCAAATAAACTTTTCGATTTGCAAATAAGCGCGCGCTAAAAATTGTCAGTAGGTCAACTTTGTAATAGCAGCAGCAGCAGCAGCTTCCAAAGCTTCCAAGTCGCACTATCAATTTTTAAAGGCGGCAACTGCATTCAATTAGCACTCTCTTGTTCTTAGTGCAATTTTTTTTTTTACCTCCCCACCTCTGCCAGTAATAAGTTTTAACTTTGTTGCTGTACTTGTTTTTTTTTTTTGTTTTGTGTAACATAGTTGAGCTAATAATGTTATTTGGGCCAATTAGTGGGAAGTATTGATTTTTCACCTTTACCTTTTTGACGTTTGTTTTTGTTCCTTTGCAGTTTTATGTTTACATATGAAAAAATGACGTAAATATTTTGAGTTTCGTCTCTTAATTGGCAAACATCTGTTGCGCTTTTTTTATACTTAATTTTTGTTGCTTGATGTCTTAATAAATGACGTAATTTTGTTAAACTTGCTTTATAGCTTTTTTGCGAGGTACTGGCAAGATTGTAGGCGTTTAATGGGCGTGTAAGCAACTTACAGGCTAAGGGCTAGTAGCGTCAAAACCCACATAATTGCTTAAGATAAATTTCATATGTTATTTTGTTGCACAATGTAAGTCATATGGTACATTCATACATGTATGTATGTAAGTCAAAGTTTGACTGGTGGATATATCCTAAATGAGCTCTGTGACAGCAAGAGCCGAGTCTAAGTATTGGCGGATGAATACTATGATCTAAATTAGGGTTGATCATTTAGCCTCTCGCGGTCGCGAGCTATGAAACGTGCAATCATTCTTCCTGCCGTGCAGTTGCTGATTTCTATGTGCTGGTTCGTTTGTTTAATAAATATGCAAGAGACCTAGTCGGAATAAAACGTGCAAAAACAAAACAACTATGAGCAAGTGAATTGACTTGTTAAAAGAAATGAGAGACCAAAAAAACTCCTATTGTGAGCATCATTGTTGTAAAAAAAAAAATCATATTCAGGGAAAAATAGTTTTAGTTCTCGGATAGTTTTATTTTTGTTGATATTTATTTATTTACATCAGTGATGCACGAATTTCTACTGGGTAATGATTTGTTTACGTTTGAATTTCTATACACATTTATACACATACTAACGCGAACGTTTATGTTATAAACGTTAACGTGCAGTCGACTTTTGGGCACCGAAGTTGATCATCCATAATCGAAATACTTGTGATATATGGACCTTTGTTCCAATACCAAGCATGCACAAGCGAGTAATTTGGTCTAATGAGACTAAAATCTATCGTTTCTAGCCCAATGGGCGTACTTGGTATTTAAATAAATGTCCATACAATGTCAACTAAATCAAGTGCGCTAAACAGTGAAACACAGTGGTGTTTCAATAATGATTTATGAATGTATTTTGTTAAATTAAGTATCCTTTGATATATCAACAAAATCTTCCAGGTGTAGGGTTTTGCTGGCCAAAAACTAATTCTTGAGAAAGACAATGAACGCAAATGTTGTCCAAGCTTCATTTAAAGACAGAAATTTTGTGTTTTGAAGTCTCTGTACGTGAAACCACGCCAAATAACAGCTGCAACATTTGACTTTTTTCTTCATTTTGCTGTAAAACTTTTTTGTTGTTATCAGGCAGCCTAAATTAATTCTAGAGAGAGATAATAAACCCACCAACAAAATATCAAAGCAAAAAAAAACACATTATGAAATTAATAAGGTAGAAGACCACGTTGAAATGAGAGTATGTATGTTACAGTATTGCTCGTCAGTGTATTAGCAAATTGCCAATAACATAAGCTTTGGACGAAACATGTTGTAGTCAAATTTGCATGATAAAAAACCCCCTATGACTCATAGAAACTTTTCATCGCTATTACAAATTCAAATTTGAAAAAAAGTGTTTATCGGCTTATCCAAATGTATATACAGTCTTTGTCAAAAGTATTAGGGCACCCCTATATTTTTCAATTCTGCTAGAACAACTTAAATATTAAAAAAAAAATTTGTTATAAATTTTATATAAACTATTTTATTTAAAAAAAAAAAATAATATTTAGTTGACTGTCAAATCAGTATTTTCATATATTTTGGGAAACTTTTACTCTACTCTTCTTTTATACAGTCAATACCAATTTTCCACAAATTCTCGATAGGAAAAAGGTTTAAATATATAAGAATAGTCAGAGGTGCCTAATACTTTTAGTCACGACTGTATGTGTAATTTATCTCACAAGCACACACTGAATGTTGAGTTGTAAACCAACGTTGAGCTATTTTTATTAAACTATTACATATTGTTTAAAACGGTTTTTACTCATATCTTCTCTTTCTTTTTGTTCAGTATTAGTATTCCTCCCTCTTTATCTTGCACTGTGTTTTGATTTTATTTATTTTAATGTTTAGATTGTTGTGTAGATTGTTTTGTTTACTTTTTTCTTCTTTGAGTTGGGGTACTTCAATTGAGGCCACAATATCGGTTTGTTTTGTTCTATGTAGCTTCACGTGTTTGTGCTGTGCTGCCGTCTGGCGGCTGCTGTTGTAATTAAATCGTTGTTGTGTATCTCGTTTAGATTCGCTCTTGGCTGTAGGATTTTTATTTATGTTTGTTATATTTTAGTTTGTCTTTTTAGTTCTATTCCAGATTTACTATTTGCACGGTTATGTAATTGTTTATTTTTATTTTATAAATAAAGAATTATTGACCTTATTGCTGCTGTTGTAGCTACAGAAATAATGCCTTCGTTGTAATATATTATGTATTTTAAATTGTTTAATTATGTTTATTTTATATATGGTTTTTACTTGTGATTTACCGTTGTTGCCGATTCCTGTTGCATTACATTTTAATGGCTTCACTTGTGTTTTGATCTAATTCGGAATCACTCTGGCAATTGTTTATTTTAAATTGTTAGGCATGAATCAACGATATATTCCGTGTCATATACCTACATACATACCATACATATATAAATATATAAGTATAATTATACATGTTAGTTTTCTCATTAAAATTGCATTTATAGAAGTCGCTCCCTAGTCTTTAATTTATTACAATCAATGTAGCTTAAAATTCAACAAAACTCTTTTCAACTCGCGAAGAATAAAAAAATATCGATGAAACTTTTTTTTTCAAATGTATTTATGTTGTATTACATTTACTACAATTGTGACTCATTTTAAAATTTGATTCAATTTTAAATGCGATATGTGCACAATTAAAAATTAGGTATAGGGGAAGGTGGGACAAAGTGGTATGCCTAACGGGTAAACGAAGTTTTCACAAAAAAAAAGGTTTTTTCCCACAAACATGTAAGTTATTAGTTCGACCAATATATAAATAATTAGGTAATTATGCTCGTTATTTTCTCAACAGAAGATGTTTGTTATTACGATGCAAAAAAAATTACGTTTCTACCGCTTTGCCCCTCGGGTGAGGTAAAGCGGTATACGAAGTTTAATACATAAAAAATAATTATACATTAGTTATAAATCGTGTTTTATGTGTGCGATGAATGGCCGTCCAAATTAATTACATTAATTAGATGGCGTTGTAATGCAAGGATAAATATAGGTATACCCTTTGCACTGCTTTGCCCCATATACCGCTTTAACCCGCCTTCCCCTATAAGAACTTTGATAAATAATTATGTAACACTTCTGGAATACAATAAAAGAATAATCGGCTACCTTGCCTATGTTAAAGTAATGCGTTCTGTAATCTGAAAAGTCATCTAATATACGAACGAATTACATGTACATATATTTTTCTGTGTATGAAGTTTCCGAGTTTATGTTTAATTTTTTAAAATTAATTGTTTTTTTTTTTATTTCAGACTGCGTTACGGAACAAGGTAAAGAATTCATTAACAAAAAAAGGAGATAGGAAGGAAGACTATACTTTTTAGTATTTTGGAATGAGTATCAAAACCTTAAAGATTTAACAAGTTAAAAATACAAAATTAAATAAAAAAACGATACAAAAGAAGCCTTATTTAAAAATTAAAAAGCGATAAACCTTCACATCTCTATTATATGTATGAAAACAAAAAAACTTTCGAAGTTACTTAATAAATAATAATATTAAAAAAATATTTAAAATAAATAAATAACATAGAAAAAAATCACTTGAGAATTAAGAAGATTTATGCATCTTCTTGCATATCAACGAAAATAAAATAAAAATATTAACGTTAAATATCAACAATTGAAATAACTACAACAATCAAAAGCAATTAATTACCATTACATTCAATTAATTACAAAGAACACAACAGCAACAACAAATATCATACGCAATCAAATGTATATCAGCAACAGTAACATTGGTATGGCAACCTTGTTACAACAAAAACAAAATTGCATGAAAACTCTTTCTAATGGCGGTAGCGTTATTGTTGCCACAGCAACATCAGCAGGTACAACAAGCAGTGTGGTGACAACATCATCGTCATCAGCGGCAGGATTAGCAAACGGCAATGTTGTGTTGCCGCAAACGCAAACAATAGTCCTAACGAATGGTGCAACAGGTGCAAGTAATATCATAAGTTACCAGCAATATCAGCAATTGTTACAGCAGCAGCAGCAGCAACAACAACATCAGCAGCAACGGTTGTTGATGCAACACGAAATGGTCAGTCTACCGATTGGCAGCATTGTTTCGACTGGTAGTGGCGGATTGGCCGTAATTGCTGCTAGTAACGCTGCAGCAGCAAATCTAAGCAATATCGCCGCAACAACAGCGACAAACGCAACCCAAGGTGCTTTTCTTGTTGCTGCCACAGCTGCAGCGGCAGCAGCACAGGTGGCAACAACAACCGGTGCGACGATGAGCAGTTTTCAGCAACAGTTTCAACAACAAATTGTTGCCAGTGGTGGCAATCAGCAACAATTTCAACAACCACAATCGCAACAACAAAACATCATCGCAACTGCTGCCAATTTAAATACTTTCCTACAGCAACATCATCAACAGCAAGCAACGCCAGCACGTGGAATATCAAGTTTTAATCAACAGCAGCAACAGTCAACCGCATCAACTACCGCCACTAGTACTACAGCAACAACAACACGTTATTTTTCACAATTTAGTCAACAACCCGCCACTTCCATAGCTTCAGCATTAACATCAACAGTTGCTGCTGCCTCCGCTGCAATTAGCAGCAACAGCAGCAGCAATAATCGCACTACCACTCATGTGCTTATAAACCGTAGCAACAACACAATTATTGCTGCCAATAGCAGTGTTGCACAACCACAACGTTTACAGCATGCAACAATTATTTCTAAACCACCGACAACAGCAGCAACATTAAATAATAATACCAACAGCAATCATCGTCTGCCACATACTCAACAACAACAACAACAGCAACATACCACCATTAACAAGTCCACAACAAATACTTTGACACCTGTCACACCCACTTCTCAACATCGGTATGGTGCATCAACGTTACAACAAATAAAATCAGCTGCTAACCTGCAACTTCAACAAAAATCTTCGAATAACAACATAGACGTTGCAACAGCAACGGCAACAGCTAATGGTATCATTCCTTCTACCACCGCCGCCACAGTAGTTCCTAATGGCAATACTAATGCTACGCGCAGCGTTGCAGTTGTTACGCCATATAACAGTAATGTTGCCGTCGCCGGCGCTGCCACCGCAAATACAACAGCAGCAGCAACAACTACAGCACCAAGTCAAACTACTGCTGCTGCTGCTATGACAGATACCACTGCTGCTCCCGCAAGTGCTTTAAATACCTCAGAGCAAGAAGCCGAGCCAGAGGTCGATATTGTCATCAATAATGTTGTTTGTTCCTTCAGTGTTCGCTGCCATCTTAATTTGCGCGAAATAGCGCTCAATGGTTTCAATGTTGAATTTAGACGTGAAAATGGTATGGTTACCATGAAATTACGCCGACCCTATACGACAGCATCGATATGGTCATCAGGACGCATCACATGTACTGGTGCAACCTCTGAGGATCAAGTAAGCTTCACCGAAACTATTTTATTTTTCATTTTAATATTTTTAATTTTTTATTTAATAGGCCAAAATCGCTGCTCGTCGCTATGCCCGTTGCCTTCAAAAATTAGGTTTTAGAGTATATTTCAACAATTTTCGTGTGGTCAATGTCTTAGGCACATGCAGCATGCCATGGGCCATAAAAATCGTTAACTTTTCTGAGAGATATAAAAAAGATGCCAGTTACGAACCTGAACTGCATCCAGGTGTTACCTATAAATTGCGTTACCCAAAGGCCACACTGAAGATTTTTTCAACGGGCAGCATAACTGTCACTGGTAAGTAATCGCAATGAAAGTTGCATTGACTTTTAGTGTAATTTTTTATCAAGTCCCTTACGTATCAGGTAAAGCATTGTCTAAAAAGTTTAGCTTGGCGCTTTTAAGTTCTTGAAATGTTCACCCAGATAATATTTTTTAAATTCTTCTCACACTTTAATAAACATATGTTTCTTAACTTTACAGCTGCCAGTGTAGCCAATGTACAAGCTGCCATTGAACATATTTTTCCGCTAGTTTATGAATTCCGTAAGAAGCGCACGCCTGAAGAACTGGAGCAGCTTCGTCTGAAACAACTGCACAATGCGCATGTTGATGTTATTGAGATCGAAGAGACAATAAATGAAGATAATATACATTCCCCGCCACTAAATTCGTCATCAGCCACAGCAGCATCTACATCATCTAATATATTGTTACAGCAACAACCACAGCCACAACAACAGCGCCGTATCGGATCTTCTATAGATGCGCTTGACAATTCTAAAAGAAAACGTAAAAGACTTGCTGATGGCAGCTATGATGATGGCGACGATAATAATTTGGATATCGATGGAGATGATCCCCAAATTATCGATGGTGATATAGACGAAAACATTATAGTGTGCAGTGAATTTGATGATCCGAATGATTTAATTGAGGGTCCTGACGATGAGGATGATGATTTGTAAGGTGCAGCACCAACAGCGGCACAAACGTTTAAAAAAAACTCAAACAAAAACTTAAATTAAGTTAGGAGGACAAACCACAACAGAGAATGATTAATGAATGCCTATGCCAAAATTTGATATAAATAAATTTTATATAAAAAAAATATAAATAATTAACTGTGAAATATTATGCAAAGCGTTTATAAACTCAAAATGGATGAAGATTGATAGGAATCTAAGCAAATGAATATGCAACTAACAACTTATAACGTGAGAAAAGAAATAATTTAATTTCAATAAATTTGAAATTTTCTTAAGTTCGTTCGCATAGTTAAAAGCAATTAAATTAAACTCGAAACCAAATCAAATTGTTCGTCCCAAAATGTATTTCATGAAAATACAAAAAAAAAAAATATATTTGTTTTTAAATATATATTTTATACTATTTTACAATATCATTTGCGCTGCAACATTAAACTAATAATGAAATGAAGCAAGACAAGAAACAAACAGCCAAAAATGTTCAATTAATATAAGGTAAGTAATACTTGTTATATACAATACTTAATAGTAATGCTACCAGAAACTGCCAATCTGTAAAGAATTTACAACTGGAATATTTAATATGGCGGAAAAAACAGTTTCCTACTCTCCTTCAGTTAGCATATGCACATCATTTTGAAATGTGAAATTTGGAGTAGAGTGTAATCTTTTCGCTGATAGAAAATTTTCCACGTAACTAATTACAAATTCTTTACAGATTAACAATGTTGTGTGTGTTTTACTACTCGCAACTCAGTGTTTCATTGATGTTACATTGTGTCCCATGGGAGCTTAGAAGAATCGACCAAACATTGTGCCAAATTTGAAATTATTTTTATGCGATCTCAAAAATATTTTGTTTGTTTTGCAATCAATATGGATTCCTCACATCTCTCATTTAATATAAGACATCTTTAAATTGGTGTTTTAAACCTTTTTACCAAAGGGTAATTGGAAGTTGATATGAATTTTTACAATTTTGGTCACTTCAGAAAGACACATTCGTTAGCATTTTTTGAAAAATATTTTCAAAATGAAAATTCGTAGGAATATCATAACTCCCTTACTTTTTTCTTTTATTTCGCAGATTTTAGACGCCAGTGTGCTTTGCTTTTTACATAAATTTACAAATAGCGATCAGAAAGATATTAACTTCTCCACTATTCTAACAAAAAACTAAAAGGAACAGCAATAACAAAGGAAATCAACCAATTGACTAAATTTATTGCTTATTTTTTATTTTATTTTTAAAAGAGGGAATTAGAAATACGAAGAAAACCAACCACCGTCTGCATATAATTATTGTTAACTATTTTTTTTTAATGTATAAAAATAAACTAATATATTATTCCTAATTTAAACTAAAATATAAAAAAAAAACGAAGAACTCGAGTCTTTTTTTCTTATGAATTAAATAAATGCTTTTTGCCTTTGTTGTTGCATAGAAATATAAAATTGTTTTAGTTGCACTCATTTTAATACTTTATTAGCAAAACAGTAAAACTTTAAAACTAATTAGGTAACATATAAAATTTAATTTATGCATTACATAAACATTATTTACCTAAATGTAAAAAAATGTTTATTCATTGAACAAAAATATCAAAAAGAAAAACAAATCATAGTAAAAACAAACATTTTAATCTTATCTGGTCAAATTTAAACCAATAAGCTATTAAGTTATTTAACTATCATTATTATCATTACTGTTAAAAAAATAATTCTAATGACACAACATCAACTATACTTATATGAAACAAAAAAACTTCAATTTAACAAGAAAAAAAAAAGTAAAAGTTCTAAGAAAATTTTGTTTCTTTTATTGAGCAAATGAGATAAATAAAAGAAATGAATAAACAAAACTAACAAGCGATGGCATTGCTTACAAAAATAGCATGTAACATAAGTCGATTTCAATAGAACTTACGTAAAACCTTTTGGCACTTTGTCTTGCAATAACAGAAACAATTTTTTTTTTAAAAGCAATTGTTAAAATTTGCAAATTTTGAACTAAACCGTAAAGGACAAAATAGTCCTTGAAATTCTCACTAAAAACTATTTTCGTGAGTCAGTATCTATAAAAGCAAAAAACCAGTCTTGCTTTTTTTTTAACTATTCGTTATTTTTTCCTTATTAGTCAATTAAGATAAAATGAATTCTAACTTTAGTTATATTATATATGAAGCAATTAACATATTTTGACTTTGCGCAGTAAACCTAGTTATTGTTAGGGTACGCCTTAGATTGAATTGAGTTTTTATTTATTTATTTCCAAAACATGTATGTAATAAAAACTTGAACCTTTTGTTTTTGATTCGAGTTATTTATGGCAACACATCAAAGTAGCTTAAGCCTAAGAACTAAATTCTAAAACAAAATATTTTTATATGAGACAAGGACAATTGAAAATTAAGATACTTGTTTTAATTGATGCATAACATGGTGCATGATATCAAAAAGTGAATTTACATTTATATTTTTTAAATCTCGCATGAACTCGGACTTCCGTATCGAAAAAAAAAAAAAATGTTTCCAATTTTTATACGATTGTATGTTTCAAAGTGTTTTGAAATATTTTACCCTAAAAAGGGGATTTTTGAGCTTTTAATTATAATCAAAATGAAATGTATTAGAAACAACGTTTATTTTGGGAGAAGTTTGGAATTCTAAGATTTACTTTTTAAGATAACCAAACATGCTTGAAGTGGTAGATAATTCATTCATAACAAGGAAAATAAAAAAAGCTGACGAAATATATTATTAAAAAACAGTTTTATTTTTAGTTTAGAAGAGTAAACTATTTAAAATTTCAAAGTGTAAGTTCTTGCGAGATTTGCCCATGTACCGTTTTAAAGTTCATATTTAAATAAAATTGTACTATCTATGAATATGTTCTGATTAGAATGAAAGTGCTGTAAGTCAAGTAGCTCAACTTATTCAGAATAAGGTGTTTTGCTCACTGTCATTCTAAACTGTTCATCTGCTTTGTTAACCCAGCAGCACCCAGAAAAAAAAATTTTATTCATGCGATTTTGGAAAATTCACTAAAAAAAAATGCATTTTGCTAAAAAAAATTTTATTTTGTTTATTGAAAATATTTATACCAAAAAATTCAAAAATGTCATCACCGACTACCTTGGTTGATGGTAAAAAAATAGCGATCTGAAGAGTTCACACATTGTATGAAATTTCACACGCTGGGTATTGCTGGGTTAAGTAGGAACGCAAGAAGTGCCATCTACTGAGCACAGCATCAAAAAGTGTCGAATAGCTAGCCATCTGTAAACTTACTCTTTTTAGGAAATAAAAAACTGACTTGCTCCAATGTCTCATTTATAAACATACATACAAGAACTCGAATTATAAATAAAAATTAATAAAAATAAAACTAAAAAAAATACATTTAACATAAAAAGAGATCCAGAAAATATGGATCACAATAATTATAAATTTAGAATGTAAAAACTTTTCTGAAATGAAAGAATCCTTATAAACTGTTTACTCTTATGTTTGAGACTAGTTTAAGTTTAACATTAAAGCATTACTAACCTTATTTTAAAATGTGTATCTTTTCACCGTTGTTATTAGCTCATAAACTCTTATGCGAAAAAAGGCTTTTTTAAATTATAAATTAATGCACGGCTGTGCACATTAGTCGAAATGGATATGTATGATGTTATTGTGCCTCAAATTGCAAAATTTTGTTGGAGAAACACTTTAATATCTTTTTTAATTTCGCGGTATATACATAAAGGTTACATAAAATCCGTAAACAATTTTGTGTACCTACTTTGTTTATTTAAAAAGCAACAAAATAATTCAACTTAAACTAATCATTACTTAATGTTTCATAATTTCAAAAGAATATAGAAAAGACAGTATATTAAGAAAGTTCAATTCAAATTAAATTTTATTCAAATTAATTCATTTATTTTTCATAACTTTTTGAATGGTTTAACTTATGCCGAATTGATTTATAGTGAACCATCAGCTACATAGTTAGATAATAAATAAAAAATATCAGCAAAATCATAAATTCAATCTCGAAAACAAAAAAAAAAATTCTTCAATAAACCAAAAGTCAATTCCTAGAATCAAACAATAACAACTGAACTGTAGAAATAAAAGTACACTGATCAAATGAAACCATAGAAACTGTCCTCAATGTGGGCATTGTTTTTTGCTTGCTCGGTTTCTTCTTTTTTTCTGAATGATGCAACAACAATGCAAATGCCAAATTCAATGTGAATATAGCGCGTATAAAAAAAAAAACAATATAAATGTGCGTAGCAGGGTAGAGTGCTTGTGTGTGCTGTTGGTTATTTTTCGTAAGATGATTAAAGATGAGATGAAACTAATCTGCAAACATAAAAAGTTTCAAAAGAATATATTTTTATTAAACGTTATGTTTCTTACCTTTTTTATCTTTAAAACATACTGCTGCTGCCGATGTCGACGGCCTCCATGGAATAACATTTCAACTTACACATTCCATTTTATTATACTTCTACGTGTCTCATATCTGGGACGATCCCATTAGATAACTAATAGTAAATTCGCAGCAAGTCAAAATGGATAGTGTGTATGTCTTATCATAATTTATATGTCCATATTTTTTTAGATTCTATGAAATGATTTATGCTATTTTTTAATAATATTATGGTTTTCTATGAATTAAATATTTATTTTTTATTTTTCTAAGTGTTTTGTTTTTTTGCTTATACTGAATAAATGACTGAAATAGTACTGTTTTCGTTTTACATGGTTATTCACACAAATATTTTCAATTTCGAGTTGCACGGTTTTCTGAAGAACCTACCTCCCGTGTAAAACGGGGGAGAGGTGTATTCCATTATATTGAGAATTATGTTAAAATTTCATTTTAGTTGATCATTTTAGTTCAATCATTTGCATTGTTGTTGCATCATTCAGAAAAAAAGAAGAACCGAGCAAGCAAAAAACAATGCCCACATTGAGGAACGTTTCTATGGTTTCGTTTGATCAGTGTACTTTTATTTCTATAGTTCAGTTGTTATTGTTTGATTCTAGGAATTGAGTTTTGGTTTATTGAAGAATTTTTTTTTGTTTTTGAGATTGAATTTATGATTTTGCTGATATTTTTTTATTTATTATCTAACTATGTAGCTGATGGTTCACTATAAATCAATTCGGCATAAGTTAAACCATTCAAAAAGTTATGACAAATAAATGAATTAATTTTAATAAAATTTAATTTGAATTGAACTTTCTTAATATACTGTCTTTTCTATATTCATGATTCTGGTATAAACTTGATTTAACTTTGGTTTATTATTAAGTGATCGAATTTTTTCACTTCATTCTATGGATAATAAGAATGAGCATAAAAAGTTTAAAGTAAGCCTTACCATCGAATTTTGAATTTAATGTATTCAAAAGTTTGATTTTAGAGCTCTAGAAGATATCGTTACATTAACTCGTTCGCAATATTAATCTAACACTTCAGATTTCGTTTTATTTTTAACTAAAAGTAATATGAATTATGACAATTTGTGAAAAATTGTGTTTTTTTTGCACTTCTAGACTTAAAAATATATAAAATTTTTGACATGCTGAAGTAACTTTGCGTCTGGTTTTTTTCATTCATAATCAAATAATTCTCTAAAACTGGCTTCACGACCTTCTGGGAATCAAAGCTTTACATGTAATGTATGAGAAGAAGACGAAAAGTGTAAGCGTGTACCACCGAAAAGAAGTAAAATTATGAGTCTATAACAACGCTGTATTAGCGGGCAACTTTTCTGTAATATTAAAATTCGGAACAAGTCCGATTTCTGCACCCTAGTGTAGACTTATACATTTATTTTGTATTCATTCATAGCTTTTATCCATTGTGACTGGATCTTCCTTCTGCCTTAACTAAAATTTTAAATTTTTATATTGAGTTTCAAATTAAATTAACGCACAACAAGTTCGATTTCTGCACCCTAGTGTAGACTTATACATTTATTTTGTATTCATTCATAGCTTTTATCCATTGTGACTGGATCTTCCTTCTGCCTTAACTAAAATTTTAAATTTTTATATTGAGTTTCAAATTAAATTAACGCACTTTAACAAAGTTTATTTGGGGAAAAAAGATAGTTTTATTGATTTTAATTTTTAAGATTAGTGTAATATATACACTTGTAGAGCTGAGTAGTTCCGGTAACAATTACGGTTGAATTTGAGTTAAGTTATTTTCAAAATTCGTAAAACAAATATTTGAATTCAGAAAGTAAAGTTGAAATATTTCAGTTGCTTATTACAGAATCATAATTTAATTTCAAAACGAATGTGTTTAAAAAAATTTCCAAGTCAAATATTTCGTTTTATTAGTTTATTAATTTAAAAATCATTTCTCAACACATAATCAATAAATGTTTATCAATTTTAAATATTAAAATGTTTTTTTTTTGTTACGTACAAAAAGTAAAAAAACACTTTATAACTTATAAATGAAAAATAATGTGAAGAAAAATTTGTTTTATATGTTATAAACAAAGCATAATATTATATTTTCAAAAATTAAAGATTTTATCTTAACAATTTGTTAAAAACTATGAGCAAAAAGACCTAAGCAATGAACATTTTTTTTCATAATATTTTCATCCGCCATGAAATTGACATGCACCCTTTAAAAAGCCTTTGCAACTATGTATTTGCAATATTGTAAAGTTTATTGAAAGTTTTTCACTAGCACGTTATTTTCTTAACTGTATCGGTTGCTAAACTTAAATATATTTTTAGATTTGTCTTATCACTGTTAGAAAATTTTGGAACCAATGTCAATGAACTGTTTTGTCAGCAGTAAAAGTTGTATTTTAAAAAATATGTTAATGCATATCAAATTAACTTCAGCTTAATTTTGTGAAATATGAATGTACTATGTAATTTTTTTTGTTAGAATTTTTGGGTTCTTGAAAAATTGCAGTTTTTCGACTCATGGCAAATTTCTCCAGATTTTGATTCAACAGCAACCCAATGCAATGTTTTTAACGAATAATTTTTTTGTGTATTTCTTTTAATTAATTTTTGGGTTCTTGAAAAATTGCAGTTTTTCGACTCATGGCAAATTTCTCCAGATTTTGATTCAACAGCAACCCAATGCAATGTTTTTAACGAATAATTTTTTTGTGTATTTCTTTTAATTAAGGGAAAAGATGTTTCTTAAGTCTTTTTGAATAAAATTGTAATTGCATGCATTACTTACCGGTCTTTACATCTCAAATTAAAGTTGAGTTGTTGCATGCATTACTTACCGGTCTTTACATCTCAAATTAAAGTTGAGTTGTATTAATTCAACTCGAAACTGAAGTTTTTGCTTTGATTATATTTTCATAAGTGCTATGTTAAGTTACTGCCAGCATTAAAAACCATGACTTTTTTAACGTTTAGATACGGGAAACAAATACGCGAAGCGGTTGGCTGGCCTTTGCTGAGCAGAAGGAAATTTTTGGAGTAGATTTAGTTAAAATTTTTACCCTCGATTGTCAAGAGTCTTTGTTTGCGTTGATATTTTGTGAAATTAAATAAATTTTCTTCTTAATTTTGAAATATATAGATACGAATTTTAATCTGTTCTTCAATTATAAAGAATACGAAGTA
Organism: Meiosimyza platycephala; assembly: GCA_963662105.1. Taxonomy (NCBI): domain Eukaryota; kingdom Metazoa; phylum Arthropoda; class Insecta; order Diptera; family Lauxaniidae; genus Meiosimyza; species Meiosimyza platycephala. The sequence goes on from OY759208.1 coordinate 24,999,553, forward strand.
TTGTGCTAGTGCGAAATAAACTTGTGGACATTCTATTATTCAAAATGTCACTTCTGCCCAAGCAGAAAAGGTGTCAGATTATGTCAGCTCTGTCAACTTACTGTACAAAAATACATACTTACTAAACTCTGATTAACAACTTTCAAATATACATAGTTGTAATGAACCATACTGATTTTTCAATTACATACAAAATGAAAACACATAGTTGTAATACGTAATAGAGGCATATGCAATTTACTGTGCCAAATTGGCTTTGCAATGTTATTTTCGAAAAATAAATAAAATAAGTTTTCCTTACTAATAGTTTTTAACTAAACAATGAAATTTTACGACTTGAACTTATGAATTAGCGTAAAGACCGATCAACTTTAATAAATATTTTAAATTAAATACATACAAATAAAAATGCATTCATACATACATATTAAGTACTTTTACTTACGCTATTATATACCAAAAATTCAAGTATTTTCATATTAAATATTTAATTCAATGCTGAGTTTATAAATATAATTAACAAGTACTAAACATTTTATTTTGTAATTCTCAATATAACTCTTTCCTTATTTAATTTATTACTTATACTAAGCTACACTTAATAGTCAATTGAACTAAAAAAAAACAACAACAAAAGTCAATAATACTAAAAATTTGAAATTTTCCAGAATGTTTTACTTTATGTAAATCATTGATATAAAATTTTTCATGTATAACTTATTCAGATCGTGCCAAGTATAATGTAAGCAATTTATTTTATATTTTATCATATACGAACAAGGCGTTTATTAGAAAACTTTTAAAAATTGCTTACGTGATACTTAAGGATTTCTTAATAAGAAATAACGAATTAAAAAAGCTTTGTGTTAACGAGTTCTCTTCTTTCTGTGCATAATCAGCTAAAAATTAAGAAATAAATAACTTTTTTTCTGTTTGTTTTGCCGTAAAGACTGCATTATACCAACCAACCAATAATAAATCAATAAAAAAATATTGAAATTACGTAGTAAGATTATTATTACATTAAGCGATTTCAAAAAATCCAACTAATATCTTTAATGAAAAAATTTGTCAAGAAACAAAATAATTTATTTAATAGAAATTATTGTCAATAACACTGGGCAAATGAATTATAGTATTTTTTTTTTCTATTGGAACAAAATGTTGACTTTTTGTTTATTTGTTGCACAGTGTTATTAAAATATTATGCTGTAAAAATTAATAAAAACAAAAACAATTTATTAAATAAATTTATATAATACCTAAAAAAAAGATTGAACAAGTGCATAATTACATTAAGAATAAAAGAAAAAATATTAAAAAACACAAAAAAAAATCGATTGTTTTGTACATTAAGTGTACGTATTTACAAGAAACCATTTAGAGGAAGCGTTTCCAATTAACATAAACATATTCACAATACATTCAAATATAACATAAAATATAATCAAATTATATGTTTTGTTTCATTCTGCTACTGAAGATTGTATTACGTTTATTAATTTGCAATTAAGCAAGATAGAATGTGAAAAAGTGTACATTATACACTGGGTAACCTAAACATATTTATATCAATGATTTTTAAACCGCTATATATCCGCAAAAAAATTATTGAGTAATTTCAAATTGAGCATTAAAGCCTTAATTTTTCTTGTTTGAAATCAAATAAGCGAACTGTCTTTTAACTGCTTATTTCTCGTTCACATAAAATCTAATGCGACTACGTTAGCGGATTTCGCGCACTTACGACGAGCTGTGATGTGGAAGGGGCAGGGTTGGCAAGTGGCCACTTTTGATGCTATCAGGCCCTTAATTGCATGCCCAAAAGTTCTGATTACAAAGAAAGTTTTAGCAAGTTCCAATTTCTTAGAATCCATAATCTATAAGAATCCAATCTAGCCTAGACCAATCTGTTTGCCTTTGGAAGATAATTAGGTATATATGTATGTATGTATGATTGCTCTTTTCAGCATATTTGCATCATGAAAGGTTGGACTTTTTTTTTTATACTAAAATCCTAAGAAACCACGACCTTCCAGTGAAAAGTGAGTGTATTTAAACAAAAGGATGTGACACCTTCCTCTAGAAAGAAAGCTCTTAAATAACCCTATCAAGACAATGTACTGGGCACGAGCAGAATTGGAATGAAAACTGGATAGGTTCGGAAAAATCAAACAGTCGTTTCTGCATTGGGATCACAGAATTTGTATTTATCATATCATGTATTGAGTGAAACATTTCTGTGTCGCGAAGATGTTTACAGTAAGTATTCACGCTTTATTTTGAAAAATTTGAATTTTATTAACTTTATAAACAATGTTTTAGAGAAAAATTGAGAATATTAGAAATTATTTCTGAGTTAATTATATTCCTATTTTGACATCGTTGTTCACTTTGATAAAATCATAATTTGTTTGCCAAGCTGACGGTGTTTTAGGGATCGTTGACATTCCCCGAACAATGGGGGATGGAAGTTCCATGAATTTGTGACAAACTGTGACACGGGCTTTCCAATGCTATATTAGGAAACTTAAATTTGTTTGTCCTTACTATAGATTATGGCAGGTATAGAAGAACAAATGAAAATACGACTTGCATTGAGTTTAATGTAGTAGATTTTATTAAGTAGATATAAGATTAAAAGCTCTTATTTTGATTTTGTGGCTTATCATGTTTTCAAAACTGGCGTGCAAAGATCAACTGTGGAGTCTAATTCAAATTATGTATACAACAATATCGTCATCTCCACAGTAATTTTCATTGACGATTACCTCACTCCAAGTATGACCAGGATCGAAATCGATTATAAGTATAACTTTCATTGGTGATGGTCGATGTCCAGGATTAAAATCAGATTCCTTGGGTATAGATCCCTCTGCAAAAAGAAAGGCACTACGAGTTTATAGTTCGCCAAAATGGGCCGAAGTGTGGCGTTTATATAGTTTAAATTATATTAAGATCAATCGTATCAGAAGTTATTTATGTATTCGATTTCAACGTTGCGCCACTTGTAAAGTACAGCTGAGCTGATTTCTCGGTAAACCGATTCTTGTAGGCGTTTTGCATTTTCGAAAAGTCCGTCCACTTCCAATTCAGTATCGTCATTCTTTATCGTCTGATCACTGCAGGCACATTTTTGTATAATCAACGTTTTCATACCGTTATAAAATTGTTGAAAAGTTTCAAGCGCCGTCGGAACGTAAAATGAGATGGTTTGAAAGATCAAGGTATCAAATTTAACGTTCTCGTGTTTTGTAACAAGAGTGGAGAAACAGAAAGATACCAAAAATAATGATTAATTCGATTGTCCCCGGATTTTGAGAAATTCCATTATAGAAAGCATTGGTGGGCAATTCCAAAATGCAGGAGCGGGAAGGACCTTTGGTGAAAAATTATCCTTTCTATAACTTATGGTCCGACTGAATTTTTGTGCGGTTAATAGAAAGCGAAATATGTAATCGCAACATACATTTTGATGACTATCTTGCATAAGAACAGGTCTGCGTAACATTTAAGTCTAGCTATGATTTAAAAATGGGTTTTTAATAAAATTTTATTTTCGAAGTTTCCTACACTGCTAATGAATCTAATTTTTCAAAATTCGATAATATTAAACTTACGAGTATGTTGTTGGTCACCGTGCAGCGACGTGTATAGGATCTGCAGGCTCCTAGGCTACTACCTTGCCCTACAGAAAGAGGTTTTTGGCTAAAAGATGCAAAGAAATATTACATTTTTGCATTGAGCCCACGTTGTGTGAAGGATATCTAACTGGAACTTTGGTGTAGATTTTAGGTTTTGGTCCAGATGTAAAAATTCGAAACAAAAATTAGAACTCCATAAAAAACAAAATTTATAACGTCAACTGGAATATTCTCCCGAAAATTAAGCGTGAGGGGCTTAAAATATTTGTTAGTACATATTTATGAACATACTTATATAAAGTTCAAAAGAACTTTTTTTCTTTTTCTAGCAACTTCAAGTTCCATTTTTGAGAAAATATAATTTGATTGAAAACATATGTAGCATCATCTCCCAATATACATACATACATAATAATAACATCAATTAAATGTTTCATAAACGACAGCAGATTCTCGAACTACATGAGCGAGCTATAACCTTCCACAAGTGTTGAATATTTATGTAAAAAATTTTGCCTTAAATTACTAAAACAAAACATTTAGATAAAGCATTAATTAATTGAAAGGATCCATTAGAAATCGACAAATCTCTAAGACCAATTAACAATTTATATCAGAGCAAAATGATTATATTAAAACAATTACAAAACAATAGTATTTTACCAAAGAAACATAAAAATTGTGAAAAAAAATGTTTAAATGAGCTGAAAATTGTTGCATTAGGTATGTAGTATGTACTTTGAAATATCAAGTGCAAATCGAACACAATTATTTGAAAATTAGAGGTTCAATTTAACTATGATAGAAACAAAAACAAAAGGCAAAATAAAATCAACTATATTACTAATAAGCTTTTATCAAGAAAGTTAATGGTCGACAGATAGACCAATAACTTTTCTTAATAAACTTCCAAGATGACGAAAATATCGTTTAAAACTTTTCACGCTGAAAAATAATGTGTTTCATTATAATGATATATTCAAGAAACTGAAAATCATAAAAGAAATTAATTTATAAAAAATACAAAGCTTGAAAAATTTGCAATAAGATAGAACAATATAAAGAAATATGGTAATTTTTCGAAATACAATGCGATGTAATGCGAGAATAAAATCATTAAATAAAACTTAAAGTCGAATTAGGGAATTGAATTGTAAATTTGGATTTACTGACATAAATATTAAAAATAAAACTTATAATAAAGAAAGGATAATTTCATTGTAACAATTAATTAAATGTTTTTTTATTTTAAAAGTTGATTTAGAAGAAGTCCCACAGGGTAAGATAACAGATGTTATCTTCCATTATTTTGTATTAGAAAGAAATAAATGCTTTCAAATGGAATCAGGTATAACAGTTAATAGTCTTTAAAATTAATTCCAATTCCTACTGAACGCGGGTCGAAACGTAGCTGAATTATGCCATGCATACTAAGATGAAGATAAAAAAATTAAATTTTTCCCAAAAACAAAATTTTACTTTTTACCATTTGGAGGCAAAACTTTTTTTTTGAGAAAGTCGGGCATTGCTTCTTTTCAACTTGGCAACTCTGGATATATGAGATTATATTTGTACGAGAATTTAGTCATTGTAGCGTTAGCGACCTGCTCAAACACTAAAGCGTCAAGGTGCACCTGAACATTCCAACAGGATCGTCGCACAAGGATCGCGTGAATCAAGAATTCCTCAAAAACAACGTTCCGCACCTCATTTTTGCTTAACAACGGTTTTTAAATTCTTCTGATGCGAATCCGATAAACATTTCTCAACGTGCTATTTTTGAAGCCAATACCAGCACTAAAATTTATAAAATTTTATTCCGGAAAGGGAATAAGATTCCAAAGATTCTTACGTTCGGGCAGTGAACGATTTTTTTTTATTAAATTAAAAAAGCGATGGGTATGTACATACAATTTGAAACAGATGGTATTTTTTTCTTCTAAAAAGTCTAATTTCCCTATGTGAACTGCAACAAAAAGAAAATGCGTTAGTATATTTTTCTTAAGACTAATAGCAATATATTTTGTAACTTTTAGTTTATTGACCAGTGTAGTTTTATCTGTGAAAGTCTGTTGAGTCATTTGCAGAATTTTTGTATACTCAATGTCTGCGTTATTATAGAGCGTGAGAGTCTGTGGGGTAAGCAATTTTTCCTTATTAGAAGTTCATTTTTTTTTTGTTTAATATTTTTCGACAGCTGTTTTGAGTCGTTTTGTTTTAGTTCGTTCTCCCTATGTTTCGGGTGGTTTATCTTCAGTGTTTATTTTGCTATTAAAAATTAGCAAAAATCCATAAGTACCTATATATGTATGTAAGTGTGGTAGTAAAAACCAATAAGGAGTTAATTAACACAAGTAATTATGACATCAGCTGCACTCATAGTTGCTTTGGGAATTTTAAATTTCATGGCCCAAGGCAATCACACACGCAGTAATGATGACAATTACTATATGTTGCCAAAATTTTGGACGTCAACTGGCTTTTGTCCGGCTGGAGAAATCGGTTCAGTTGATTTGAAACAGAATCTTTTATCGGATGCAGTAAAAATGAACTTGCGGCATATTGCAGCGCTACCAAATGGTGCTATTACTCACATACGCATTCATTGGTTATTGGAGTTAATCAATTTTATTGCATACACACAAGCCGGTGTTCCAATCTATGATTTTGACGATTTGGATACATTTATGATGTACCTCGACGATTTGGGTTTATATCCTGTAATTGAGTTTATGGCTAATCCTGGTGAAGTCTTTATCAAAAATCCAAATCAAAACGATTTACTGTGGGAAAACTTCAGTTTTCAAGTTACAAAACATTATTTAAGTAAGTATTTATGTATGTACATATGTATATGGACAAGTGTGTATATGAAAAATTGATTTGTATATTTTAAGATATGCTTGGTGCTGCTAAAATACTGCGCTGGCGTTTTGAGTCATGGAATGAGCCTGATTTAATTAATTACAATAGACTCAATTTTACAATTGAAGGTGAGTTAAAAATAAACTGGTAAGAGTGTGACTACTTTTCCGGTCGTAAAGTGTTTTTAACAAAGAGTTTGGGATTTTCCATTTCATGAATTAGGGTAAAAGATTTCAAAAAACCATAAATTATGAGTTGGTATTTTCCATAGTACAAATATGTATATTTTTTTCATATATTTCTAGGAAATAAAAGTTTTCCCTAAAGCCGATAGCGCTGGCAGCTAGTGCTTTCTTATTATTAATTGTAATTTTAATTATAGTTAATAAAGAAATAATAATAATAATAATAATAAAAGTTTTCCCTTATTGTGATCATAAAATTTTTTGTTTTAATGGGGGCTCATTTCTACTTTGATGTAAAATATAAATTTTTAATTGAATATTTCTTATATTTATTCTGGATTTTTTTTTGTAGAGCAATGTTATCGCATGGTATGGAAATGGTTCCCTTTTCTTTAAACATCATCTTATACGAGATGTTTTATATAGGAATTTTAGTTAAGTGAAGTATTCTAGGGTTTTCTCAATTACAAATTAAATCGTCAAATTTTCCATGAAGTTCAGATAAAATTCACAATTATTTAAAAAATAAAATAAACAATTTTTACTCTATAAAGTGGTTTTTAAATTAACTGTCATTCCTCAACAGATTATCTCACTTACACGAAATCATTGCAGAAGGGTTTACTAGCGGCAGGTCAAAGGCCAACCAATAGTTTAAGTTTCCCTCTTCGTGGTCCAGCTGGTCTTTTCAAAATGGAAGCAGGGCATCCGCTGTGTTGGAGCATACTACAATATTGCAATGAAAACCTACAGAGTTGTCCATTTGGTATTTTGACATATCATCGTAAAGGTAATGGCACTGCAGCCGAAGTGCTAACAGGTTCCAGTGCATTGTTGTTGGAAATTTATGAGAAATTCCCTCAATTAAAGGAATTGCCTTTAGCAAATGAGTAAGTAACAACTTAAGTTATACTCTAAATTTTAGTACTTAATTCACCCACCATAATTATGCAGAAAATTTTAAACATATTTCTTGTTGTCAGTTACGGATTTACTTTGCGTTGCGTTAGGCAGTAACGTCTAGTGTTGTTTTCCTATTCTTTACAAGTGAGGATTAAAAATAAAATAAAGCTAGTAAGGATATTCTATAGAGATAAATGTAAGCGAGAAAACTTGAACGACGAATTAAAAACGCCCAAGCTCAATCGAATCTGAATGGCAAAATATCAAGTAGTCATTTTTGCAGCGAGTGAGACGTGAATACCTGAAATCTGGCTAGCGTTATTGTAGAGCGAATAAATGAGTGGCAGGCTTCGTGACATTTAACTTTCTTCGATTACAGAAGCGCTTTTGATAGAATCGTCTATAAACAGATGAGGTGCAGCACCCAAGATTAATCTCAATACAAATGTTTCAAGTGTAGAGTCTTACAAAACGGGACTCTTTCTGATCCTTTTGAATACGTCTCAGATGTGCGCCAAATATTTCTGCTGTCACTAAGTGTCAACAATTGCTTCATGATAAGCGAATCTAGCATAGAAGAAGAGTATATTTTAACTCAATTGGGCAGTATAATAACACATGTTGGCGGTGCTAATAAGGACATCCAAGCTAGAATAAGCAAAGCTAAAGGTACCTTAACTTAGCTTCATAAAGTTTGGCAGTCTTCTTTTTTATCAACGACAACGAAGCTCAAAGTCTTTGAGTCAAACGTTAAGCCAGTTTTTTTCGCCGAATTCTAAAAACTTGGGATTCTAGGATCATTTTCACCAGATGCCGACAAAATGCGATTTCCATTCAAATCAAACGGCGGAAGTGGAAATATATTAGACACACGTTGCGGAAATCATTCTGTTCTATTTCAAGCGATTATCAAGTGTGATCTAATTTTGAACGAGGGTAACTGTTGGTGGCGATTTATAAAGCCGCAGTCTACATTAAAGAAAGTGCATTTAACAAAAAACTGTATGTACTTCTATGTAGACAGTCAGGCCGCCCTAAAATCGAATTACAGCAAATCAAAAACATTCCTAAAATGTTTCAATGCATTGTGTACACTAAGTGAGGAGTATTCAGTATTCTTTCAGTGGGAAGAGAAAAGGCATATTTACTAGTTGTGGTAACACTATGGTCACCTGTGGTCTAGGTGAGGCTATGGCCGCCACCCAAACCTAACCTAGGTATTTTTATTTAACTTACTTTATACATAAAAAGATATTGAATTCTTTTTCAGTGAAGCGGATCCTATTTCTATGTGGTCAACGCCACGGCCAATGCAAGCAGATGTACGATATGCACACACTCTAACATTGATTGTACTAAAACACTGGAATGCATTGCTGCAACATCAGGAATTCAAACATTTTGAATCACTTAGTCATGATAATGCCTTCCTAAGCTATCATCCGCATGTATTTTCTCAACGCACGCTTTTAGCACATTTTCGTATGAATCGATCACAGCCAATACATTCACAATTCATACAAAAACCTGTTTATGCTGCATTGGCATTACTAGGAAAGTTAGCGTATTTAGCTGCAGATTTAGAGCAATTTGAAACACCTTCAGGTGATATAATAAATATACTTAAAACAACTGTATTTGATAGTGACCCACTGTATATGAGTTGGCTTATGTTATCCAATGAGAATACGACAGTAAAACGACCATCTTATAGCATTGAGAAGTCATTTCCATTTGAATTGCGTGAAGATGAAACTTACAGTTTTATTGTGGAGATACTTGAACAAGAGCGTACAGATCCAGCATGGATATGGTATGAGTACGGTAGTCCTTCATATCCAAATAGTACAGTCCGCGAAAAAATGCGCCGTAGTCAGAGTCCAGTACTGTATTCAACTGGTCTACTAACAGAGGCTACTATTACTACCGTAATTGACTTTAAATTGCCTTGGATTATGTTATTACGTGTATGCTCTAGCCTTGTTCGGAAACTGCAAGCACCGCAGCAATTAGTGGTAACGGAAATAACTAAGGGTGAAGTGTTGCTAACATGGCGTGAAATTCCTCAAACAACATATTGTCTTAAGTCGTACGAAGTTTGGTTTAAGGCATCAACGAATAAATTGACCCAAAAAGATGAAACTGATTGGTTAAACATATCTGATAGTTGGCATGTACCATTTCCATCTTTTCACTACGCACCGCACGACGCACAAGTTAATGGTAAATCGAAACAATTATTTGTCTAAGTATTATATTTAAGTTATTTGATTTCAGGCTTTTTCAAAATACGAGCTCTAGACATTTTTGATCGTTCCAGCCAATTTTCGAAAATTTACTGGTACATTGAGTTGTAACCGTTTGTTAAATTTATTGTTTATTTTTATAACTTTACAGTTCCTTCTTATTAATTTAATGTTCATAAATATCAAAATATAGTAATTATTTAAAAAATAAGCAAAATATAAATAAAAAACATTGCTATGGAGATTAACATAAGCTTAAAGCAGAAAAACACGGTTTAACGTACTTTTCTACCTATGAATCCAATACCAGCCACTTTTCATCAATATGTTCCATCTGCTTAGTAAGTATAGGATTGCGTACGCGTATTTTGACCTCTAATTTACCACCAACCGCTTTGCGACCATCCATTAACTGCAACAAAATAAAAAATTGTATTGTTTTTTTTTTAGAAATTATCATTTAATAGAAAAAGAGTATTTTTAAAAATCTTACATCGTATGTATCATGTATATCGCATTTTGTCTCCAGCGGCTGTAATTTAACATTGACAGTGCCAATCAGAATGTCCGAACGCAGGAACCCGCTGAAACAACATATTGGCAGTATACGACTTAGTCCACAACAATCAAATCGGCATCTTATTGTTTTTTATTTAGCGAGAAGGCATTTATATTTTGCATTTTTATATACATATTAACTCGTTAAATGTTTTCATTTAAATATAAAAATTTTTTTCGAAAATATTAGTGAAAATAAAGTAAAATTTGCAAATGATTAGTTCTAGAAAGTGAAAGCTAAAAGCAAAAGGCAGTTGGAATATATTATATTGAATAGGTTAACCTTCAAGGATTTTTAAATTTTGAAAGGAAGAAAGGTATGCGTAATTTTTTCAGTACTGATTGAAAAACCGAAATTTAAAAAAAAAATATTTTTTTGATAAATCTAGTTTCTGCATTATCATACGAAAAATGTTAATGTGACCTCAGCAATTAGACACCAATTTTTTATGATGGATAATGTTAAGTCAAAATAAAATACTTTAAGACTCGAAAATAAAAATCTATTCTGAAAATAGGCCATATCCTATAGCTAAAAGTTAGAATAACTATTCCTAGTAGATATGTACATATCAAATATAAGTTTGCGTGCATTTATGATTCAAAAAAATTACGAAAGATAAGATTATCTACGTTCTTAGATTTTTATTGTTGTAATTTTTTAAATTAAGAAAGATAAAAATTACAATTGCAAATATTTTTTTTTGCTTATCAATAATTCCAGAATCTGATCTTCATCTCTTTTTGTTGCAAATATACTATCATAATTTTTACTATTCCGTTTAAAAATTCTGATCCTTAGAATTTTTCCAAAAAAAAAAAATATATAATCTAAAGCTTCCCTTTCTAATAAATTTCAATTATGATGATAATTATCTATTATCATAGAATGCGAAAAGTGATCTTATTCGACACATAAATAGACTATGAGAGTGTTATTTTATATTATTTTTTTTGTTAAAATGTTTGTAAGAATTTAATCATTGTTTTTTTGAGTGATTTCGGGTAAGCATTCTGTGAAGTAAGAAACATGTATTTTTGACAAAAAAAAGGTCCTCAAGAGAACCAAAACTACTCCATTGAGTCTTATACGATTAAAAGAAAGTTTCTAGACGTCGATTTCAAGAGTCAGTCTCTAACTATTCAGACCGCCGGGCTGAATCTAAATTTCGGTCCGGTCTAGTATGGATATTAAAGAACAATTTATGTTTTGAAAGTATTTAACTTAATAATTAAGATAGAAAAGTAAGTAAACGAGGGAAAAGAGATTTACATAAAAAGAATAGGACAAAATCAGAAAATGAATTGTGAATAAAAAGTTTTACCAAACCTTATTATTTTCTGTAGGGATGATCGTTAAAGTATTGTATTTGACCGTTAATAAATGCAAAATATTTTTTTTTTTGTCTGAATCAACATGCAATATTCGTCCTGCAATTCGAATGTGATGGTACCAGAAAAAAGCAACCTTCCCAAATAACAGAACAATACAAAATTTCACCAAATTCGTTTATGGGTCAGTCTACCTCGTTTTTACATTCAAAATCTATATTACTCAAAATCAATTTTTTTTCGATACTTTGTCTAAAAATATTCGATACGTTTTTTGGAAAAAGTTTTAGCGGAATTATTTTCGAATATACGATTTTTTGAAAATCAAATAATTTAAATATACATGAATTTTCGGACGCTTGTATTTCAAAATGTACACGTTACAGAGTAAAACCGTGTAGGCATAAAAGTTAGCATTTTACGTCTATTTTCTAATTGTTGTATTGAAAATGTTCTTCTCTTAAGTTATAAGCAAAAATCTTGCAATTTAAAAATTAAAATCGAAATCGAGAGAAAATAAAATCTTAGCAATCATTTTGCAATTTAGTTTAGAGTGGGCAGAGTCACGGTTCTCTAGATATGAATTTTTCTATATCCCTAAGCGCAAAAATTAATTAACAAAATTATAAACAATAATCAATTCAACGCAGTAACACAAATGGATAACAGTAAACGCACCGCTCACAGTTGAATTGACTCGTTTCTATGATTTTTTAGTTAACTTTTGTGCCTACACGATTTTTCTCTCTGATGTGTGCATTTTAAAATACAAGCGTCCGAAAATTTATGTATTTTTTAATTTATTGGTTTTCAAAAAATCGTATTTTCGAAAATAAGTTTGCAAAAACTTTTTCCAAAAACACGTATCCAATGTTTTTAGTTAAAGATTTGAAAAAAAAATTGATTTTGAGAAATCTAAATTTTGAATGTGAAAACGGAGTAGAATGACCCGTATATGCTATCCTGATAGCAAACTATGAAGATAAGCATACTTTTTTCTTGTACAATCACAAATAAATATAATTAAAAGCAAATTTTTATAAATGAGTTACCATTTGCCTCCAGTTGCATTTAAATATAGACATAGAAACAAAAAAGCAAAGCTAAATAAAAAAGAAAAACCATTTACACTCACCCACGCGAGTACACTTCAAATTTAACACCATGTCGTTTAAAAATTCGTTGGAATTGTCTGTTTCCACGTATTATTTCGACTTTAAAACGTTGGTCATAGTCTGGGCTATCTGTGTCTTTAATTACGGACGTTTTTGATTTAAAAACTTCATCCTAAAATGGAAAGTGTTTTTGTTTTTATTAGAGTCCAAATCCAAAAAGTAGAAACCATTAAGATATACAATTGCTTACATTTAACAAAGGAACATCAATGCGTATGTAGGTATCCACATCCTTCGGATTTGAAACATTATAATTAATGCCACGTACTACTACAATTTCTAATTCATTGTCCGTTAGGTCTGTATTGCAATGTACAATATTAAAACTTTTTTTTTCATAGTGGAATTTGGGCAGTGGAAATTTTTTACGCTTGGAATAGCGTATTAAATCTAAATCTTTTTGCACTGTCAAAGCTAAATTTTCAAAACGATTCATACCAGCAACATCACCCATAGCTTTATGGTGATCTCTAAAATAATATATTATGTATGAAATTTTTTTATTAAGTACATTAGGTATAGAAAATGTTTGTTTATTGAATTTATACCTGGTGTTTTTGCACATCATTAATTGTTTGGCCAGTTGCTCTTCCATGCGTACGCCGATATCTGATATATCTTCGTCGTTGGGATCACAGTCTTCTGATGCAACAATTGCAAATGACGCTTCCAGATTATCGCGTTGTGATGGCGGCACAGGCAACTATAAAAAATTTGTGAGATAAGAACTAGAGAATGGAAGCAGGGATTGCGGTATTTGCTGCAAGTGTAGGATCGAAATATAAATAATTTTTTTAAATTTATATTTCAAAAATGTTTCTTTATTGCATACTTGCAGCCGGTTTCGTATGGGTTGTAGCAGTTAAGTTAAAATATGTATTTTATAGATTTAAGAGATATTATTTAGTACGGGAAGTTTCACGTCAATTTTTATTTCTGAATCACATACAATTTCCAAATCAATTTCAGTAACTTTGCCAGGATAGTTTTTTTATCATAGCGTTTTAAAGTTTTTACTTGTATGGAAATTAACACACCTACTTGTCGAGCCCCGTGTAATAAAATGTTTTCGTATTAAGTTCGGTAAACCTTGTATGAAGAGTTTTTTGCTCATACATACAAAGCATTTCAAAATGTTTAAATTATGGGACACTTTATTTGAATATAATTCAGTTTTAAATTAACTCTGCAGAAAATATTGCAAAAGGCTTTAATGAAATGCAAAAAAAAAAAAACGAATTATCTTTGGTAAAAATTTTACCAAAAGAAATGTACCTTCATGAAAATTATGAATGTATGACAAAAATTTGCAGAAAGCCTATGACTATCTTTTGACGATATACTTCGAGAGTCGAATCAGGAGATTGTTATTGAGCAGCGATAAGTACATATGTATGTGCAAAAAAAAGACTGAGCTATCGTACTTTAAACTGTGAAGCCGTAAATGCGTTAATAGAGCTGAAAAGCCTTACTTTAGTAATAAATAATTATTTATAAATTTTAATTTATAATTCTTTAATTTTCTTATAAAAGAAAATTACGAGTCTTTTTTTGTATCTATCACCGTACGGGTTACAACAAACTTTTGGTCACCAAGTTTTCTAGTGCCTTTCTTGATCGAATGTCCTATCCATCGCCAGCGGGTTTTTATAATCTCAGTTGAGATAGAAGCATGGTTGGTAGTCAAATGAATATCGAGAGGTAAACAAAAGATTGTATTCGTGGTGACAGTGCGCTCGCAAGGAACCATGATACACAACATAAAGACAATTTTTTAAATATATTTGTTTCTGCTTCTTACTTTTAGCTTTTATTCAAAATTTGGTAGAATCACCAGATCGAAAATTCATATATTTTTGTGTTTACTCACAGTCGTTAAGTCAATAGGTAATCCACCGCTGGCTGCATTTAAGAGAGCATCGAAACCTTTATATATTTTTAAGTACTCCTTAGCTTGATCAATTTCACCAGCTTTTTTTGCTTGAACTGCTGCAACTTTGAATTCTTTTTGACGATCCAGCAACAACTTCATTTGCTGCTCTACCAAATTATTCGTTTGTTGGTTACCTGTGGTACGTGAAGTGAGTTCTGGCTTATGCGGAGGTCGTTTTGGATCTTCCTGAGGACTAGGAGAACTTGCGTTTGAAATCGATGCCGGAAAAGTAGGTGTTGTTGAAGCAGGTTTCGGCGGTACAGGTGGCGGAGATGGCGTGGTAGTAGCTGGATTAAGTTCGCTTCCTCCACCCACTGGCAATGGTTCAAAGCCCGGCGGTGCTGGTAGTTCATCAAATGGCACTGGACGTCCAGCTTTGTACAATTTTACAGCATCTTCGTATTGCTTAACAATTCGACCCCATCTACGTGCTTTGCTTGCATTGCCTTCAGCCTTAGCAGACTCTGCTATAGATTTGCATTTTTCTAAGCGTTGCTGCAATGCTTCTAATATTGACACTGGCGTTGTTTCAGTAGCTGTTACGCTGGATGGCACAGCAGGTTCAGCAACTGAGGCAGTAGCAGACTCTGGTGCTGGCAGTTCTGCTGCAGCTTGCATTTTCGCCAAAAATTCCAGAAACTCTTCAGGAGGTGGTGGCATGTCACTAAGGTCGACTTCTTGTCCATCTTGACACATTTTTATAACTATTTCGAATTGTTTGACAACTTTAATGAATTGAAGTGCTTTAGTGGTATCGCCAGCACGTTTAAAATTTAAGGCAAAAGCCTTATATTCTTTTTGACGTGCGAACAGTTGTCCTAAAACTGCTGACTTTGGGTCATCAGATGACGTAGCAACGACTGGTACTGGTGGCAGTGGTGCTGACCTTAAAGGGACTTTTGGTACATCTGCCTCTGCTGGTGTAGTTGAAGTTTCATCGTTCGTTGATGTAGGCTTTGCTGCAGTTTTTACTCCTACTTCTGGTGGTATATCATCCAAACTGATTTGTTTACCGGACGAAGCTTGCTTCAGCATATCTTTAAGGGTTTTGAGTCCACGATTAAAGCGTCTGGCCTTGGCCGCATCACCTGCAGTTTTGGCATTACCTTCCGCCTGTGTGTACATTTCAATGCGTTCTCTTATTATACTCATAGTATCAACAGTAGTTGTTGGTAAAAATAATTGTTGTGGTTCTTCCTGTGTTGGTGAAGTAATCACAGCAGGAGATTCATCTTTCAGCACTATATCTCCACCACCAGTGATATCTTGCAGTTCATCCAGTAAATCCGGATCATTTTCGTCTCCAGACATTTCTTCGTCACTTCCAACATCACGTAAACTATCAGCAACCATGCGGTCTAAGTCTGATGCAGCTACTAGTTTCGGTTTGGGTTTTGGCTTTGGTCGATTCCCATCAACACCACTTATTGCCGCTAGTTCTGCCTCAAGATCGCTGTCGACAGCATCGTCATCATCATTGCCAATACCGCCAGTGGGATCAAAATCGTCTGATATATCTGTAAATCCAAACTAAGATGAAAAAGAAAGTGAATAAAGCTGTCCGTGAAAAAATGACTCATACATAGCAAATAGTTTTTTAATCAGCAAATTTCATAGATACTCAATTTCCATCAGCTGCAATTAAAAATTGTTAAGATATACCTGTGATAAATCGTGTTTACGTTCTTTAGCTGGTTTTTTGCGAGCAAACATTTTTTTGAATTCCAAATGACTAAAAAATTATTTATGTGTCATCATACTTTGTCCTAGCAGCTGATTCAGTCGCAATACTGTCACTGAAGGATGCGGTAACATTTAGTACTATCGATGTTTACTAGCATCGATAGTTTCTAATAGGGCCCATACACGTTCAGATTTTTCATCAGACCTGTCAAAATCTGATGAAAAGTCTGAGCACGTTTGCGCTTCTAGTTTCTGTATTGATGAAATAATAGAACTAGAAAATAATCAGAAAAAAATTGTCAATCAAAGGCAGACAGTCATAAAACCCAAATGCTTTGGATACATTTATTACTTTTGCGATGGCGGTAGTCAAAAATCCCAAGGATGAAAACCCATGTATTGTTTTATTGAATTAATGCACATGGCTTGCTACCTGTTGCAACTGTCCACAGAACGAAAATACTTACGCATGCTTAATCTATGCATACGTATAAATTGCGTCATATTTTTAAACTACTAAAGAAAATGAGGGCCTGACAAGCAGATTTGGTGTCAGCTGAGGAAGCTGCTTATTTAGGCCGTACACAACATCCTTTATACCAGGTATCGGCGCGCTGCTACTCATGAGTAGCAGAGCTAATTTTCTTGTATACGTATACAACAAGAGAGAAAGAGAAAGTATTATTGCTTTGCCGATAAAGTTTATACTGTCCATCATGCTTGAAAAACCTCAATGTTTGATTATGTGAACTCTAGAAACAGAGCCGCTTGACAGTCATGATGGATGGTTTTCAAAATATTTTGATTTCTCTGTTGGATTCAACAACAACAACAAGATGTTTTTCAATTGAAATGAGATTTCATAGAGTGAACATCGATGGGTTACGTGAATAAAAAAGAGTTTTGGCAAGATTTAGGTTTTTTTAGGGACTTGAAAATAATTTTTTTTATTATAACACCTCCGAAAAATAAAATGAAAAGGAGAGAAGTGAGTAGTGCGAGTGATGTTTACACCCCGAAATTTTCTGCAAATGTTGTCTGACAAGCTTGTTTGATGATGTGAACTTAAAACGAAACTTACGGTTTGTCAAGCCATGTTGGACCGCATGAAGGATGGTGTGAACTCCCCTATTACTTTTTGCGCCCCCAGGGCTACAACTTGGTAGTTGCATCACTAGATATTTCGTAGCAACGGATTTTTTAAAATATTAAAAAGTACGCCGTTTTTATTTTGTGAAATTGCATCCTTCAAACAGCTTCTGCCACCAAATTGTGCTTGGAAGAAATATATTGAAAAAATTACTTAAAGTGTCATGCCGCGCAGATCGAGAAATGCTGGAGCAAATTTGCAACCAACTTTCGGTGATTCCGACACTGAGGAATCCTCTGGGGAATTTTATTCACCAGAAGAAATGGAAAACGCAACTAATTATGGACTAGAATTCACAGGACGGATCGTAAACCCATATAGACCACCTACAAACAGAGGTGCTCAGACTGTGTCAATAAATAAACAACCTACGGCACGCAAGAAGACTAGCAAAACTCCACCGCAACACCAACGGACACCCGCAGCGCAACACCAACCGACACCCGCAGCGCTAGTGACCACCCGTTCGTCAGTTCAGGAACGGCAATATGGCGCAGGTCGACGTAAACAGCGCATGCCACTTCAATTTCAATTAATGCAGAGTACACGTAAGAGAGCTTTAATGCACCATGCCATGATTTTTATTTTTACATGTATTTTTTCACAGACTTTCTAGTACCGCGTTTACCTTTTGGACGCTTAATAAGAGAAATTCTGATAAATACTGGCCATGGTACTGGGGTGAACCGTATAACAGGAAGTGCCCTCGAGGCCTTGCAAGAAAGCGCAGAAATGTATCTTGTGCAACAATTACAGGATGCTTACACATTGACGCTGCATCGTGGGCAAGTGACACTACAGGTTAAGGACATGGAAATATTAAGATTTTTGCGCGGATATATCTAATACTTTTATTCTATAATTAATGATACATGATATTTTTATTTTTACAAAACTTTTGACATTGCACATTGAACATTTATTCTAATACACGTATTATTATTCAATAAATTTAATTGACTCAATTTTTATTGTTTTATTACCTAATCTTTGATGTAACTATGCATACGTTAAGTATAAATAAATAAAATAAATAAATAATCATCAATCATAAAACGGTCTGTAAACTTTAAATCATTCAGACTACAACGAGCAGACCGCATAAGCTCGATTTGACGTCATTCATACCGAATTAAACTCGCGCCGTTCGAGTTTGGCAATTGCTTTTGATTTTCAAGAAATAATAGAATTTAGAGATTGTGGCAGACTGACGCCTCTAGTAAAAGCTTTATCAAATTTAAACTTAACCTATTTTTTGAAACAAAGCAGCCGAAAAAAATCTGTTAACATTTCAGTATTTACCATCAGAAATATCCAGTAGCCTTTGTATACCCTACACTAAATATGTTTTCACTTCGTCATTCCGTTTGTAACGCATAGAAGTAACGTGGCAGATATAGGAAAGTCCAATTAGCCATGTCCATGTGTTTCTGTGGAAGTCTCGATTACAGGAAAACCATTCGAGATAAATGAATGAAATTTGGTACACAGGCTATAACCTTAGACATGTTAGTATAGGTCAGCTACTTAGTTTTATTGCGGAATCTGGTTGGATCAATGAGAGGGTATATTTAGATACACTGTGGTATCACAATGGATCAACATTTGATTTAAATGAGTCGGTGCTTAGACTGACTACCACTCCTATCTAATCTAACCTTGTTTCTTCATTTAAAATTTTTGAAGAGCGATAACTCTCAAGAAATGTATAGGGGGCGCACATGTAATAAAAATCACATTTTATATTTCTCTGAAAATATAACTTTGTTTTAATATTCTTTTATATGTACATATATCGTTCTTCTCCACTGTGGCGTTCGATTTCCATAACATGCATACCCACTTCCATGTGGATTTTGCACCGCTAAAGATGGGGATATCCTAGGTAACTTGCGACGGTGTCTGGCATCGCACTTATTCCTGTAGTTGGTAATTACTGTGCCTGGGATAGCCACTTCTTGGTGGTGGTGACCCATAAGACTGTGGTAGAGCCGGCGTTGAGCCATATGCTTGTGCAGAATTTATTTTCTTTCAAATTGGTTGTATTCAAACTTTTTATTTTTCTCACATAAATTTGGCAATGCTAATTTGTGACCAAAAATTGATTTCGAAAGCCTGTTACTTTGATAACAATTGAGATGAAGCAATTAGCCTGGCAACATTTTTAAAAAACAATAAATTATCGAAGCAATAATGCAAAGAATATGTCTGAAAATTTAGCTATAGTTACCTCTTTAGCAAAGCTTCATCGGCTTTGGGCGAAATCTAAATAATCAAATTAAGAAATTTCCCTGGGGGTTGGATTATTCTTTTTAATATACATATATACTATACAATTATGTTAATTTCTAAAAAAAAACATCCTTTTACCCACAAAAATATCTTACTATGGAAAATGACCAAATCAATCATATGGTCGATACATTCCTCATATCAAGTAAAATTAAGTCGTTACAAAAAATCATAAGTTTTGCAGCAAAAAAGTAAATAACTTTTATTTAATATACATATTCTTAATAAAAGAAATATTGTTGGTTAAGAGAATCTTAAGGTTCTATATCCATTTTGACAGCTTGCAAGGCATAACACATACTTTTCGAATTTATCCATCGCCACCTGTTGCGCCAGAAGTCATATGTACTACCGTTCACTAAAACCGTTTGGCAGTTTACTGGAAAAAAATATTGTTAAAAATTGTATTGCAACTTCTTTAAAATATGAACTAACATGAATCTAGTATGCGTTGCACATCAACTGGTGATATCAGTTTATCCCAATGATGTGTATTTTTAGGTACCAAATTCAAAACGTACTCTGAAACTAAAACGCCGAACACCCACATTGGTATAGTTTTGTTTAATGTTGTAATAAAAATTGAACCACCAGGCTGAAAATTAAAAAAAAAGTTAAATAATAGGTACACAAAAAAGTGCTTAGTAAATCAGACAACACTTTTTTATAGTTTTAGATATTCTGAATCTAAACATAGTATAGTAAATATAGTGGGCACCACTTCAGGATTTTTCGGTATTTACATAACCCATAAATGCCATTTTTGTCCATGGCCTCTAAATCTGTAGGCTTTTTACAATCTAAATAAATGTTAGAAATTTCTTAAATTCAAACCCAGAGGTGGAATATCTCAAGTGCATCAAACACAAAATAGTTTCTTCCTTTTGGATTTAAATACTAAAATCAAAATAGGTATTTTTAAAATACGTTTTCAAGTAAAATGCTTTTATCAGTTTTCTTTACGAATTTCAATATTGCTTATTAAGATCATGAGGCCTTGGAACCTCATAGACAAATTTAAAATATATACCTATAGGTATATTATAATCCAGACTTTAACAGAACAATTTTTTCAAATAAATTATCAGTCATATTTTTATTATGAGGCCTCATGATCATGCCACCAAAGGAAAATGAACGCGCTACTAGTGCAGAATTTGACAAGCACGTATTAAATTTAAGAAAATCTTTTTTGATATTTGGATATTGTTTAGTGAATCCAAAATCGTATTATCATTTTTCAAACATTAAAGTGTTTCTAAGTCAATTGTGATGTTTACCGTGTTACTAGCTACGGAAGAGTCGGAATCGAATCCTCTACAATCATGTAGTATGACTCGTTTTTTCTCTTATTTTTACATACTTTTTCTTACTTCTGCAACATACAATTCTTTTACAAACTCCCTACTCGGTACCCATTTCAGTTTAAAAAAGTGATATGATACAGATGCCAGCACACTTTCCTTAGCTCTAAGCTCCTCGAATGAGTAAAAATTTCAAAACGCTTTTCTATACTATATCCATGTGTCCAAATTCTTCAGATCCAGGAAATTCTTTCAAAAGTAATACCCCTTCGTCATCATAATCATCATTATTATCATTATGGGTGTCTTCATTTACATTCTTTTTAGCATATTCATTATTGGGTAAATTTTCATCTCTTGCATCTGTTTACAATATAGTTTAAAAGCTTTGACCATATTGGAGCCAATATTAGTTACAGTTTTTGTGTCAAATCATATTCAGAATGTATAATGATCAGTTCTGCTACTTTTTAAAGTATAAAGTCTTCGAAATCTCTTATAGGCAAGAGTAGTAAATCTTTCACTAAATTTTTTATTACATGTACGGCGGCACATATGTAATTATAAAAGGGTTTGATAATAGTTGAGCACTTTCAATTAGAGCCCCAAAACAAGAATTTTTCGCCACTAATATTGGTCTTCACATCAATGCGTGTAGGAATTATAAAATTTAATATGAAAAGTCGAGCAATACTTTCTCTAAAGAATGGCTTAAAAATTTTTTTTTGCATTTAGTAGAAAATATGTTCAAAAAAGTATTTGAAATAAAATAAAAAATGCTTTTTTCGAAAAAGTATTTAAAAGCAAAATAGAAATAAGTATTTTAAATTTGAATTTGCATTCAAAATACAACAATTTCAAATATACATATCACATATCTGACCGCACTTCTTTTTTGTATCATTGTGCAGTTAATTTTAATGTTCAATTTAGAAATCATGCAAACCTTAAGCGCCTGCACAGATGCCGTCAGAAAGGCAGGCTTATCGTCAACATGTTCCAGTACTTCAGACACGATTACTGCGTCATATTTTTCTAAATTATCCTTAACATGCAACTCTATGGGTTCAACTTTATAGCATATACGATTTTGCAAGTCTGCGCTTTGCGATGTAAGATGATCACGTGCGACTTTTATTACTTCTTCCCCTAAATCAATACCAGTAACATTGGCACTCAAACGAGCTAATTGTTCTGTTAAAACTCCAACGCCGCATCCTACTTCCAAAATTTGTTGACCTTGCAAAACCCGTATGGTGTTTAAAAGTAAAGGATCAATATTGCCTCGTGCTACAAGTCCATCTCGTATAAAAGGAACTCTGTAAAAGTATTAAGGCATATATAAATATTCATCCATTAAACAATTTTTGTTCAGTTAAAAAAACAAGCTCCTCAAGCTAACAATTAAATGGATATTTGATGAACCATGAAAATTACATTTTGTTACTTTTTTCAAAGTATGTATTACTAACTTGCATTTTATTAACGAATTGAAAAAAAATTAATTTTTTTCCATAAAATGGCGTATCATTTTATTTTTTCGTAGATTTTATTCCCTACACACCTACAAGGTTATTTTCATTTAATCATTCAATTTGTAACGTAGAAAAGTAAAAAATTTTATACAAATAAAAGTTATGGTTCGGAAAAGTTCTGGACAAAGTTTGAGAGAATCTCGGCAAGGCATGGTATCTCACATACATATAAAAATTGAGGAAGCTATTGGAGGAAATGTTAAGCGCAACCACAACAGACCGCAATGACGTCTTAACTAACCAAAGGTTGGAAAGCGAATATACTTCTTAATTCGTCAATAAAAACATTTATTAGTACATATTTTCGAAAAAATAACGTTTTAAAAAATCAGTCAAAATTCAAATATATTGGTGGCTACTTGACCCAATTAAATATAGCGATTTGAAAGTTTATTAATAAAATTTAGAACTTGCACCGACTTACGTGCATTTGATTGAACTTAAGTATCAAAAAGGTTCAATTAGTGGAGATAAGGTAGACGAAAACAAGTTTCGAGATACAGAATAGGGTAACCTATTTATTTTATTTAACTAAATATGTGATGAAATCAGATTGTCAGAACAAAATTTTTATGATAGCGGGTTGTTCTGCTGCTACACTATAATCACTCGGGTTTTGTTGTTTAAGGAAACGTTTCCGCCGATTTAATCCATTTTTTTAACACTATAACAAAAGACTATTGCTTATATTGTCCTCTCACGAACCAGAGAGTAATATTTAAGAGACTGCAATGGAAATGACGCACAGATCAGACTCAATCGATACTTTTTTGCGTGATTTGACGGAGCGGAACGGGTTTTATAATTTTTGTCGTACAAAATGCAAAGTCTCTTAAATATAATAAGGCAAGAATATTCATAAGACTTCTAGCAAGTAAACTTTTCACAGGTCGTAACATATATTAAACCTTATTTCATTTAAGGCATGTAATGGCCCCATCTGTCCTCCTGTGTTCCACCAATCAGCTGCAAGTTTTGCATGATGCTGCACCTCTTTTTCGGTTTCAGCTGAGTGCGACTTATTTGGTTCCTGTTGATGCTTGTGGATCCGTTCTCCTTTGCCCATGTCCTGTGCGCTAGTCAACATGTGTCTCCTTTAAATAAAGCAATAAACGAGGTACATACAAACATACAAAAACTTTGCTTTACCTATGAGTACACAGTTTTGATCCTATACATCTGCTAATACGAAGTACCATATTCGATAAAATTAATAAAAAATCTATTTCACAAAACCTTTATTTTATTATTTATTTATTCTATAACAGCTGATCGAGGACAGTTCACATGATCCCTCATATTCAGCATGAGACTTGAAAATATGTGTGACTCAATAGTTGTGTCTATTTACTCGCCAATAAATTAATTAAGGCGCGTATTGTTGCCTAACGCTCGGCTTACACGAGCGGTTTCTCAACTGCGTTAGTTTACGCGCGTTTCAGCGTAATCCAAAATTATATACAATAATGAGAGTAAATGGTCAGGCTCCATTGCAAATATTTTGTATTTATGTATACAATGCACAACAGTTGATTCCTTACAGAAAGTGTGATCAGTTTTGTTCTTTGCTTATGTAAATGACAATTAACGAAACTTTTTATGTTACGTACGTTGTAGTTCATAGTCGCATATCAACACTATGCACAGTTGCATAAGCTGAATTCAGCCAATGCATGTATAATTTAGTGAGACCTTTTCTCTTGACGAGGGGCAGTGGCTGACTGCTATATGAAAGTCTTGCTTTCTTATTAAAGATAATTTTAACGTCGCAAATTTACAATAGAAAAAATTTTAGATACGTTTTTGAAGGCTTTAGCTGCAGAATTTTTATAAGCAATATAATTTAATTTTGTATTAATTATCATTAGCGTATATTTTTGTTTTGCTCTGATTATGATAACTTATTTAGAAAACCTTCTACTCTCCCAGTGTAGAATTAATAAAATTTGAAAACTTGTATATATGCATGTAATCAATTCATGGTTTAAGATCAATTGATTAATAACTCAAAACGTAATGTGATGATTTTGACATTTTAAGATTAAAAACTTTAATTTTGTGTTACTGTTTAACAGCTTGTAGAAACCTTTATACATAGTTGAATCACGGGAACAGCCGATTGTCCAAAGAATGTCAAAACAAAAAATGTGATAAGATATTAAAATTGCGAAACTTGAAGCAATGAACGGCTGGACACATACGCAATTTAAAAATTTAAGCGGTGCAAAATCATATAAACTTTAGAAATATATTAAAATCTAAACTTTAAAGTAATTCTCGCCATTTATTAGCAAAATATTTACAGCAAAATAAAGTGGATTATGTGAAAACTTAAATAGAAAAAAATTAATTGACAATAGTGTTAGAATAGATAAAAGTGGAAAAGAAATAGTGTAAATTTGAAAGCGATATTTGTGTGCATGTATTTGTAAGAAGAAGCAAAAGCAAATGTAAAATGTGCTGCAAATAATAACTAAAATTCGCCGGGCACCATAAAAGCAAAGGGAAAAACTTTTTAGACACTTGCTTGCGGTTAGTTTTATGAATTTGAAGAAATATTGTTTTAATTTTTTGCCTGCACATTGTTACTTGAACTTGTGCACAAAACAACGACGACAAAAAGAGCAACAAATTTTAAATTTACGTGTGCTGTGCCACTTTTATTGCCAAAGTATTGTTTTTATTTTTTCTATTTCTGTATACGTTTCATATTAATTTTTTTAAATTTATTTTTTGGCTGACTTCCAAGTTGGCAGTACATTTTATATTTTTTTCAATTATATTTTACAAAAAACAAATTTGACTTTGGATGATTGTTTTAATTTTACAAAACTAGGGAATGCATTCAAACTGCTTTAAGTGCTGTTATGCCGCTTAATTTTTTTTAACTATCAAGTTTTTGCTGCAGCTGTCATTAGTTGTCAACTTGAATTCGCCGTGTAACAGAAAAAAGAAAAGCATTGCTTTTTTACAACAACAGCCAGAAAACGTTTTTTTGATTTGCGAATTTCCTCCCTCGTTTATCGTCTGTGTTGTTTGCCATTGCTGTCGTTTTTGTCGTGTGTGTTCTGTAAAGATTTTTTTTCACTACAGGCAGCTACAAGATAAATTTCAATTTAAATTAAAAAGAATTCTATGCAAATTTTTGAAACAACAAATTTTATTTACGAAATTTTCCTATCAACTTTAAAGTTTTCAAACACAAAAACTTTTTACTTCAAGCTGATGAGCGCCATCCTTTGACTTTATTGATTTTGTTGTTGTTGCTGCTGCTGATACTGCCACCACTACCAACCACCATCACCAGCAGCGCCGTTCATCATTGAAAATTGCAATACTTCCACCACAACATACTACAAGAATCGCCATCGCCACCGTCACCGCTTCAATAGTCAGCATCAGCCTTCCATATACATCATTTTCATAGTTAATTTGGCCTATGTTGTTACTGTACATTGGTAAGCTTCTTACCAATGTTGTCACTGGTTCAAATGAAATTCCGCGCATTATTGGTTCTCCTCTCAAAAGTATGGACCTGCATCTGTTTCATGTTCAATCGCCAAGTGAGAGCTGTAAGTGAATAGTCTAAAAATATTACGTCTTCTTTTACTAACGTTTTTTTAAGTATTTTTTGTTCATCAAAAATTTAGTTGAAAGCAAAACAAATGTTGGAATTTCCTATTTAATCTCTGCACGGCTAACATAATTTTTTGAACTTTTCCATTTGATATCAGATAAATTGATGTCGAACTAAAACAAAACGCGCTCGTCAAGAAATGTGTAATATCAAAACAGTTACAAAAGCAATTGCATATAAATGGGAAAAAATTTTAGAATTTTGGCGCTCTATGTTTATATTTTTAGCTATGAGGTCGGTGAACAAAGCTTACTGATGATGCCAAGTAGCGGTAGTTGAAACTAGTATAAGCAGCTAGTTGCCCATTTTTTCCACTTAATGCATTTTGCGCTGTAATTTTTTTGTTTTTTTTTTCACTTACAGTACTGAACAGGAGGCTCAGTAAAAAATAAAAATTAATATAAAACAAAGCGTTTTTTTCGAGGTTGTGCAGGGAGCACCAAGTGAAAGGCTAACCATTAATTCCAATAGATTGTTAGGGTTTTCCAACTGTGATGCGATAAGGTTCAGAAATTTTTCGCGCATTGAATGTTTTCCAAATGTATTTGGAAAACGCTTGCAGTTTCTTCGGACCATAAATATTTTTGAAAAGTACTTGAAGAACTTTTGGTAATTTTCCAAGACATACGACTATGTAATTGTTTTCCAAATAAATTTGGGAAGAGTATATTAAATAACTTAGAAATAAATTTATTAATTAGTTCGATGGCACGATAATTTGCCCAATCTTTTTGTTGCATTTTCTCATTCATTCGTTAAACTTGATTATGACTGGTCTAATTTAAAAAAATAAATTTATCCTTAATGGCTTTGGACTGAAAATATTTTGAAAAGTTGAATCTTTGACGATGTTGAATTTGTCGAAATGTCAACCATATATTTTAATCCATTAGAGACAGATCAGTGATAGACTTTTTTGAACATTTAAAAAAAAAGTCTGCCAACACAGATTTTCTGAAAATGCAATTTTGAAAAAACTGGTCAATAATCTTCCAAAAAGAAATTTAAATAAGAGATCTCCTGTAAACTTTCTGGCTAACTAAATTTACTCAATAAATCCAATTTTACCATTATTTTCTCTTTCAAACGTTACTGAAATCTCTTTATTTTATTTATTTATTTATTTACAAGAATTATTATAAGTAATGATATTACTAAAAAAGAAGGCACTAGCTACAAATCCTATCTCTTTATTTTAGTCTCTTCGAATATTAACCCACAATTGATGGTGAAAATTGATAAGATCGAGCAGAATTGCAATTTCAAACCGTTTTGATTGACCCTTGTAATATCTCGTCACTTTCCTATTAAATCCTTTTTTTATAAATCGTATGGTCATCAAGTAATGTCATAGTTTTCTTCTTTGAGTAATGCTCGGTAGCAATGCTCCAGTTTGCATATCATAGTTTTCTTTTGTGAATAATATTTCGGATCGAACAGTTCAGTACGATTTGATTTTAAATCAGGCGTGAAAATTTGTAATTATTTTTAAGGCTATACAAATATATAAATCAAACTTCGCGTTATAGGAAAAATGGTTGTATGGAGTGTTAGGAGTCGCTCGTGTTGAGAGAGCTTCCCGTTATAGGAAGTTAACCTGTAAAAAGAAATTATGGCTGCAATGACAAAATTCGTTTCACAGTAAAAATACTGGTTGTAATGTAGGATTATCATGGGCTTATTATGGAACAATACTTAATGACTTAATGAACGTTTTTTGAAAGTTGGAAAGAAGGTGATCCCTGCAATAAACTTGGAGCAATCCATGAAAAGAAATGGATTCCTGCCTATTACTCCGAGCTCCGTGCATCTTGTACTCCCTTTTAACTTTGAGTGCTTTAAGGGCTACAATAGGAGTACTTTCTATATAGGGTATAGTTAGATTTTATAAGAAAATTATTTTTAATGATTATTATTAGCTTACAGCCAGTAAGCAACGATAGATATTCCTGTAAAATTTTATAAATTGATTCAATGCTCACAATGACGATGACAATGCTAATGTTCAATTTTAGTTTTTACATAATATGCATTGAATCAGCAAATTTTTGTTTTTAATCCTAATAAGCAGTGCCGAAGAGGACAACTTTTATATCAAAATTATGCTGAAAAACAAAAACTTTTTCCAAAATATCCACAAATGAATTTTTGATAATTTACAGGAGTTACACCAATCTTCCCATGTTTTTAATTTATTATCTCCAGTTGTACTGATCGGATCAATGTTGTTTTTTTTTTATTTTGCACTTTCTAACGTTAGCTTTCTAAGTGTTTTAAAATAATTTTTTTTACTATCACCAAAGAAAAATAACGATTTAATTGTTTAAACAGTTTTAACATGCAACTAGAATCAATTTAAAAAAATATTCTTGATTTTTGTAATTTTATCTACAAAACCTATTTTTCGAAAAGTGGAGTCTATTAGATCGTAAGTTATTAAATATTTTCGAGCGCAAATCAACTCAGCACGCTCTACTTGCGTCAAAGATCTCAGACGCTCGCACCTACTTGAGTTGCAACTTGTCGCACGCTGCCCAAACCATTAGTACAGTTGCAAAAACATTACTGAGAACACTGTTATTATAAAAACGTGTTAAATTTTAATTTCATTATTTCAACCATCACCCCTCTTCATCATCCAAGTGAAGTTAGACATTTCAATTAATGTTGCGTTGATTATACATATGTATATACTTTTCTGCCTTCCTGCTTTTTCTTTTGTTTTTATTTTATCTTATGCGCGACTATCATATTTTTTCCTATTAAGGCTCGCACGTTTACCGTCTACTGCTATTTAGTTTATTTTTGGATCTAATTTGCAAGTGCATGGAAAAAGTCGTGGTCTGGGACTCGACAGAAAACTTGCGTAGAGAAGTGAAAGAAAAACCGCCAAAACTTTTATTTTTTTAGCGGAGTTCCCATCATCCAATTTTTCATTATATCGTTTTATGGATCGTTGACAGCTCAAGTATTTACATAAACAAACTTTTTAGTCAAATTTTAGTTTTTCCCTGAAGACCGAAAAGATAACATAGCAGTGACAGACAAATTATTATGTTGACGAAAAGTGATATGTTTATATGATATTAGATATTAAAATAAAAATGCAAAAATGCTTAAAAAAGCTATTTTTACTTACAATTAGAAAATTTTGTTCTTATATGTATTACAAATAAAAAATTTTGACTCTTATATGAGTGTAAAAATTTTAAATTTTACACAAATCTGCCTAAACGCCACGCAGTATATTTTTTTGATTTTGTCATTTATATGGATTTTGGGTCACTAAATTTTAGACTGAGACCAGTTTTATCCAACACGTCAATTTTTTTGTAATTCGGGGAATATCCAGCAAAAATTAGAAAAACGTATAAAAGCTTTTAATAAACGCAAACACGGTTTTAATACGTTTTTCCTAATTTTTAAAGATTTTTCTGAATTAAAGGCAAACCTGACGTAATTGGCAAAAAAAATTCAGTGTAGAGTTTGCCGCCACAAAAAAAAACAGATGTTTTATGCCTCTTGTACAAACTTAACAAATTCAATTATCTGATCTATTATGCTCTGAACGTTCGGGCCTGTTTTGGTACTTTCCGTTTTGCAGGGCCCTGTCGCCGTCGGTCTTTTTCGCCAAAATTAAGCAATTTGGTGAAAAATGTACAATCTGAATTCCGTGATATTCTTACGGAATACACTCCAAATTGAAAAAAAAGCCATAATGAAGTTGTTTCATCGTAGTTAGTTTGCTTCAAAATATAAATATTATCGAGGCTGCTATGATGTTTGCTTCTACTCCCCCAGAAAACTATTTCCTTAAAAAGAGAATAAAACTTAAACGAAAATTAAATACGAATCTGGGTGGTGTGTAAGGGATGAGTGGGACAACCTTCAATCGTGACAAAACTTCCTTAGACCTCTCCATCTACTTCAAATTTTCCCGTTATCATTTCTGTAAACAACTCTCCGCTTTAAATACTCCTCAATCCATTTCTGTTATTCCGAATCCACAAGTCGTTCATACGATTGGTGGTACCTGTTTCCTTGAAGGCATTGCGTAGATTAACATCAATTTTTATTTCACGGTTACATTCCAATACTACTACTGACAATGAAAAAAGATTTGGCAAAGCCATATTATTCCTACTGACGCCTTCATTTCCTGAGGAAAATTCGATAATAAACCCAACTTATGCTTCTTTCAAATTAACCATGGCCTTTTCTAATTTTTCTGCCATCCTTAATTCTAATAACTACATATCTGAGTATAAATGGAAAAATAATAATAAGACGGCGCTTGCATTCTAAAACATTAACGACGCATTAATTTCAGTTAATGTGATATCTTTCTAGTTTGACCCCATAGATAAATTCTGTTGATGATGACTTCAGCTCTGTACCTGATGATATTCCGGCGGCAGTATTAGTTAACTGCCGCTCTGTGCTAAGTCAGTCCCTCTGCTTTTTATTTAATAAATCTATTAGAAAGTTTTGGAAAAAAACATACATACGAAACATTTTAAAGAAAGGATGTAAAAATGATGTTTCAAAGTACAGGCCCCTGGCTAAGTTATCATCAATTCCGAAACTTTTTGAATGAATTGTATACGAATTAGTTAAGGTGCGCTTTAGTGAAGTCATAATAACACGTCATCAGGGTTTTATTAGTGGCAGACCTACTGTTTCTAACTTCCTTGATTGCACTTCTTTTGCATTAAGCTCTTT
Source organism: Meiosimyza platycephala (assembly GCA_963662105.1). Classification (NCBI taxonomy): domain Eukaryota; kingdom Metazoa; phylum Arthropoda; class Insecta; order Diptera; family Lauxaniidae; genus Meiosimyza; species Meiosimyza platycephala. The sequence continues at coordinate 25,030,717 of OY759208.1, forward strand.
AGATTTTCGGCAAGTTGACTTCAGTAAAACATTTGACAAATTACCACAGAATTTGATTTCGTTTAAATTAAAGAAGCTTTGATTTCCAGCTGAATTGAATCTTATTTATTGATATCAAATAAGATTTCGGAAAGTGTTTTCCTCTCCATTTAGTGCGACTCAGGAATCATTTGGGGCCGCTCCTGTTTATATTAGCAATTAATGAATGATGTTGCACATATTAAATTCCCATGTGTTAGTATACGAGATATTACGAAGTATATTAACGGGAATTTTGAAAATTTGAGGGATGTGTCTGTCCGATAATTTTCAGCCATATTGGCTATATACTTTTTTGTCAGCTGATGAAAGAATAACACGTTTATAAGTACTGTTTTTCAATTTGTATATAGCAATAAAGAATGCCTCCACTGGGGCGATTGCATCTTAGTTTTGACATCGTAACCATAAACTCATTTTATGATGAATTGGCTCCTGCCATGAAATTTTTTCGGATGTTGCAGCTAAATTTGTTTCAAAGGGGTAAAATTTCGAAAAAAAACATCAGCGAATGAAGTTGCTCAAGAGTCGCTGAATCAAGTCCAAAACGATACAGAACTATTAAAACGTGTCATAACAGGTGATGAAATAAATGGTTATATGCCAAAATATTTTCAGAAATCTCTGTGAACTAAGAACACAATTTTAGAATTTTTAAAAAAATGCCATTGCGTTTTTTTTTTATTATGGTTCTTATTGCGCTGCCGAATCGCTTTTAAACAAACTATGTTCCAGCGATATATTCAGTTTATTGAACATATGTTTGTTTTTTTTTAGACCATCCGGATTACCCCGTGTTCAAAGTACCTAACTTATTCACTCGATACAGTGTATTTACTATTATTTTAGACCACTCTGTTTACATATGTAATAAATATACTATTTACAAAATCACAAATGAAAAGCAAAATGTTTTAACTTCTTTCAAATATATTTAATACCAATATTCTTATCTTTGATAGCTTAACCAACAACAACAGACAGTGTTATACAGTGCAGTAAAATAATAGTGATATTCTTTATATAGTGTCTGCAAATTTGTCCAGTTCAACATGATTTTGCTATTGAACCGATTTATCTGCTAATTAACGATAAGATTAAAAAATTCATATGTGTATAACTGAAAAACAACCGCATTGACGAATTCTGAACGCCTTGTAATTGTGTTGCTTTCAATTCAAATAATTTGCAAATTAAAAAATAAATTTTCATATTTTTTTAACTTGTTATTTATTACATATCTAATTATATAAAACACTGATTCGAGCCTCTTTAGTTTGTACAGTATCAACCAGTTAAATATGAATTGTTTCCATTGTCGCCGGTGTCACGGCATCGACTCAGCATTGTGCAGCGCAAAACACTTGTGCTTGATCTCGATGAGACGCTCATCCATTCACATCACAATGCCATGCCCAGGAATACGGTAAAACCAGGAACACCGCACGATTTTACAGTGAAAGTAACAATAGATCGTCATCCAGTGCGGTTTTTTGTGCATAAGCGACCACATGTAGATTTCTTTTTGGACGTTGTAAGTTATATACGAAGTGTTGTTGATTCTTTGCAATATTACTACGCCCTCACTTAATTTTTTTGCTCAGGTGTCACAATGGTACGATTTAGTTGTATTTACTGCTAGCATGGAAATTTATGGCGCTGCTGTCGCAGACAAATTGGACAATGGCAGAAATATTTTACGCCGTAGATATTATCGTCAGCATTGTACGCCGGATTTTGGTTCTTATACCAAAGATCTGTCAGCGATATGTAATGATTTAAACAGGGTAAATCTCATTTTTATTTATTTTTATTATTTAGTTGAGCTTTTTTTAATGAATTTGTTTCTATTCTATTTAAATAAAAGGTTTTCATCATTGACAATTCGCCTGGAGCATATCGTTGTTTTCCTAATAATGCGATACCAATTAAAAGTTGGTTCTCCGATCCAATGGATGTTGCATTGTTATCTTTACTACCCATGTTAGATGCACTAAGGTTTACGAATGATGTGCGATCAGTTTTGTCACGAAATTTACATTTACATCGTTTATGGTAGCAGGTAAAATTTTTTTATTTCTCTATACTATAAAGGTTTTAAATAAATTATAAATAAATGATGTTGATTTTTAGCCACATTTTTTATTTTTCCAACACTACGAGTATGAAATATATTGCAAATGTTTAATCCTTAGCGATTAAGATTCGGCTAGTTACCCCTTCAGGCGTACATCTTTAAAATTTTTTGCTAAAGTAAATAAGAATAAAGTTTAAGGTTCCTTAATTATTATCAAAGCACTAATCAAATGAGAAACAAAGTCAGGAAAAAGAAATTCTTCTTTTACCTTCACTTAATTACTGCATAATTTTCGAAAATGAGCTGAGTATGCAGTACCCGTAATGATATTAAATTTCATTACGATAATATTAAAATATGTAAAATGTTGAATGAAGTTGAAAAAGTCGAAAAAATAAGGAAAATGTTGAAAAAGTCGAATAAATGGAAAATGTTGAAAAAAGTTAAAAAAATTTGAAAGCCGAAAAAATTCGAAAAAATTATGTACAGAGATGTGATATATTTGAAATAGCTGCATTTAAAATACAAATGCAAAATGCAAAATACATACCTATTTCTATTTGGCATTTAAATACTTTTTCGAAAAAAGCATTTTGTATTTTATTTCAAATACTATTTTTAATGTATTTTCTATTTACTAAATGCAAAATACATTTCTTTAAAGAGAGTGATGCTCGCTTTGATGTGGATTTGAATTGTTTAAACATTAGTTAACTTATAATTGATCATGAAGTTACTGCGACGAGAGTCTGAATTATTAAAAAAAAATCTGTGGCAGCAAGCAATAAAAGCTTAAGTCGAGTTAAGAAAAATGGAGGTAAGGTTGAGTTAAGACCATTTTTCCGTTACTTCTGCATCAAAATTCATTTAAGTTTTTATGCAACTTTGTTATATGTATATATATAGACCTAAATATGAAGATGAAATTGCGCTCAGAACCAATGGAAAATTAGCCTTAAGTCAACCTTAACTTAATTTTTCTTAACTAGACATTGCTTTTTGGCACAGAATTATTGAATAACAGGCAGCGGCGGAGAGTAAATCTCTCTATTGCAACCATGTGGCCGCACATAGAAATTTTATTTATATTTTTCGGCTGATTATTATTAATTAATTGAACACAACGCCTCTACATTATTATCGCTTGAAAAATTAAAGAGAAAAAATAATGTTATTATGCGATTAAAATACATCCATCCATTATTTTTTGAAACTGAAAACCCTAGAAAAGAAATGAAAAACAACTCGCCACCCAAAAAAAATAAATGCGAGTACATATTTTTACATTATGATTTTTAGACCTAGGTTTGAAGTTAGCAACATCTTCTATCTGTATAAAGTACATGTCTGTTACTAGCTTAAATGTTGAAAAAAATCTATTTTATAATTTTGGGTTATTCCTTTCATAAGTTGCCCGACTTATTGTTGAAACATTAATCTTAAAAGCACTTATGATTACCAAACAAATTCTTAATAAGATAAATAATAACAACAAGTCTCGCACGGCCTGGAAATTTAAGTTTTGGATAAGCTTCTGTGTGGTAATAGAGCATACTTGTATTAAGTTATAGAAGAAGCCCTAGCGCTCGCTATCCATACATTTCCGAGAAAAATTATTTTTACTAGTTTGCGTTTCCCCATATATTTAGAGTTCAACAACTTAAGAAACTGCTTCTTCACTTTTGAATGTTGAGCAAATGAGTTTATATTTTCGAAATATCAATTTTTAGAATAAACGAAGGTTTTAAAGGCTACGTTTTTTTGAACCGCATTAGTGAATTTACCATGCGGTCGCAGGAGTTAAATCGGTTTTCCTCGAAAGTTTATGGATGATTCAAGGGCTCTCCAACCATTTACTTTCGGTATATCCATACTCTATCGCCGGACAAAATCTTCCGCAACTCTTAATTTTCCAGATCGTCGCTTGTAAGATAATCTCTTCCAAAATCAAGCTAATTAACTTTTTTTCGTTTCAGGTTTACAAATTTAAAATTTGGTGCTGTGACACTTAAAGGATTTTTGTTTGTTTTATTTAATAAGGATTATAAATATATAAAAGAAAAATATAACTTTTTTTGTCTAAAAAAAAAAATAAAAACTTTTTTGAATTACATTATGGGTATTGTCTCATATACACATTACAAGTTATTATTTTTTTACAATTTTTATTTAAAGCTGTTTAATTTTTCAATAGAAATGGGAAAAAGTTTATTTTCGGGCTTAGTTACATACAAAGTTACATGTATTTTAATAGTGTTACTATAACTTTTTTTTTGAGGATAAAATTAAGATTTTTTTCGCTCTTATTATTATTAAGATAAGTAAGAGTTTATTATTTATGTTACAAACTTTTGCAACTAATAGCTTATTTACCTACATTGCATTTCATCCCAACTCAATCTAAAAATTTGTAAAATCAAATGGAACTTATCCAAAACTATCCTTTGATTGTAAGAAAATAAGAAGCCACGATTCACAGTGGCATAAGCAAACAAATTTTATAAAAATCAAAGGATATTTTGCGGCAGAATATGAATACGATTAGTTACAAAATCTTTTAGATTTAGCTGCTTTGGAATCGATTTCATGGTTTACTATATAAGTTGTTCATATAATGAAAACTACTATATAGCTATAGCTCAGATACATCTCTCTATAATATAGTTTTAAATGATGTTAGTAAATAGAATAAGGTTGCAAGTAAGTACATACATACGAGTAAACATGTTGAAAATAATGAATGATTTAATGTTTTTGTTTTTCAATTGTACAAAATCATAATTTTAATGAGTTGTGTGTAAGATGTGTAATGACAATTATTTTTTCTATTTTTCAAAAGGTCATTTAAGTATTACGTTAAAGGCCATTCAAGTATTATGTAAGATGCTGAGTTTAGTAATGATCAGATTTGTAAGGGTTGATTTAAAATAAAGGTACACATCATATACATACTTCTGTAATTCGTGCGTTTTTTTCCGTCTTGAAAGTTTTTTAGGTTTGCTAAATTTAATACATATAAATTTTCAACATAGATTTAAACAAAAAAAAAAAAAATTAAAATGCCTACGTAATACTTTAACGGTCCTTAGACAAGCTTTTTATAATTTAACATTATCGGTTCTTCCTTAACAAAACCTAGCCTTTAACTCTTGTTTTCAAATAAAAGCAATAAATAATTTACGTTGCATAGTAATTATTGTAATAATTATTAAAAAATATCATAAATCATAATATTAATCATAAATTTGTATTCTTATATTAAGATCTTTATCATAAAATAGGACAGAAAAAAAGAACAAATTTATTGATTATAACAATTAAAATCAGAAGAAAAGAAAAGTATTCGACTATAAGTTAGCTAAAATTTTATTAAACCAACAAATTTAATTACTTAAGTACAGTCACAGAACTAAGTTATAATGTAATTGTAAATGTTTATGTTAGACAAGAGGCAAAACCAAAAAACGAGATAATTATTTTCATTAAATAAAATTTTGAAAAAAAGAAAATCATTACAAAACCGCAACAATGAAAATTGTATTATAATTTATTACTAATACAAAATAAAGCATTAACTATAATATGAAACATTAATTTTTTATTGAGAACAATTTTTTTTTAAAAAGAGTCAACAATTAATAAAAATACTTACGTCCAATGCTTATCATTAGGAGCGTAGGACAATAGCAAAGGTTCTATTATTTCTAATATTTTATTTACCAAAAAAAAGATCATCACATTTCACATCCCAAAAACCCTATCAAATGAGTTATGTATATTTCAAAATATCAAATTACAAAACCTGATATGGGGGCCCTGCACATTGTATTTACAATTTTAATTTGTTAAAAAAAAACAAGGTCAATAAAATTAAGAAAAATTGAACAATTGAACAAAATTGAATTTTACAAGTTTCCATGACACAAGTAATTTTCTTGACAAAAAAAAATTTTTGTTTGAAAAATTGTAATGAAAATTAAATGTAGAAATCATAGGTACAAAACGAGCCGCCTTGAGTTTACTTTAGCTGCCATTCTTCAATTTTGTTTTTTTAGATGTAAAAAAGGGTTCAAAATAAATAAAAAATATGAAAAAAAAATTGTCGCTCTAGTTTCGGAGATATAACCATCGGAATTTCAGTATATAGCTTTTGTAAAAATGATTATAAGTTGGGAACCCCTTTATGAATATCAAAAATTAGAAAGATAATTCAATAATGGTAAGTACGAGTAAAATTTTGAAATTTAACCTATAATTTTGGCGATAAGATTTTTCTGAAATTTTGACCAAATTTTTTTAAAAAGCCATCGGTATATCTCCGTTTTCCTAAATGAGTGGCAACCTATGTTTGGAACAGGATTCGACAAGGCAACCATATATATTATATTTAGGCTCTTCGATCTCTATCATTTGTCACACATTTCAAGCGGTTATCCTAATTAATAAAAATTTATCCAAAAAAACAGTGAAAACCCATGTTTTGGACAGGATTTAAAAATGCAACCCCATATATTATACATATGTATATAGTCCTCTACTTAAAATAACAAAACCATGCATGGTAGCAACAATTCTGAGTGACAATTCTTTATACATATGTGTACCTATCTTTGCTGTCAAAACAGCGTGTTTTGCTTATTGTTGATTTTTACACAATTAAATATGGCGCGTTTGTCAGAATTTTCAATATCTTTTTGTTTTATTTTTTTTGTTTGTCATAAATGTAAGCTTTTTCACGGTTGCATGATTTGAGTTTGACAAGATAGTTCCACCATGAATAATTGTACCACGGAACAGAATTTCCCGTGATTTAATTTCATAGGTTGGATCATATTGTCAAAATTTTAAAATGAAGAGCATGGAGGAATTTTTTGCAAATAGTCAATATGTATCATAGCCAAAACAAACAAAAAGAGAACATGCTTGTGACTTTGATTTGGTTTTTTTCTTAACCATTTATCACGTGTTGTTTTGCGATTTTTTGACAATTCACAAAGAACCAAATAATGAAGGAGGCACCATTTGGCATTGCTCCAACCATGTAAGTTAAATCATAAATGCTGCCATATTCGTTTAAAAATTATCGGTGTTGAGTTCATGAGCACGCCAGCACAATAATAAAAGAAAAAATTCCAGAATGTAAAATTCTGAATATTTGAATGTTTCAAAGCCACTTCTAGAACACTGAAATATCGATTTAAAATTTGGAACATGTCTTGAAAAATTCGAAGTAGTTGGCCAGTATATGTACTTATGATTAAAAACTAGTGGATCGATTTTAAAGTATGATGCAATATTTTTACAGCTTTGTAAATAAATTTTTCGATAATACCGTTTAAATTAAAGCAGAAGTTCTCAAAAATTTTACACTTCTACAATTAAATGTTAAAACTCAAAAAAAAAAAACAATATGTGGCAGCACACTTACTTTTTAGTATAAATATGAACGTACTCATTAAAATGTTGAATTTTCGAACGTAAACAAAATTTTCCTTGTGCTTTTTTCGAATATTTTCATTGCAACGCATTCACACTCATTGAAAGTATACATAAGCTGCTCTTGCTCTACAACAAATTAATATAAAAAGGGAAAAAAGTAATGTCATTTTTATGGAATGATAGGAATAATAAGGGTAATTAAAACTTTACGAATTATGTTGCTAGCACAGGTGTAATTTTTTACTTTAAGCCTTCGAGAGCAACTTAAAGCCCCCAAAATGAAAATTTCAATAATTTAAATATTGAATATAACCAATTATTTAGAACTTTAATTGAACTTTTCTCCAAAACCACGAAAACTAACAAGGTGTCACAATCAGCTGTCAAAAAAATTAAATGATATTAACAACACTGTGCGGTTCGTTCTTAAGCAATTTTGATTTTCATTAGCAGAAGAGTTACGTGTGAAGATTAAGATGTTAATTAAATGGGTTTTAAGAAATAAAACTTAACTTTTATATGCTGCATGTTAAAGAACTTTAAACTTTAAAGTGTTAAGTAAACTTTGCAAATTGTTTTTACGCCGTTAAAGTCAATAAATTGTAAGGAAAAAACTTTTCAAATGGATAATTTTTTTGTGTGTTGGTGACTGACGACGAGTCTGAAAAGGCATTTAATATAAAACAAACATAAAAACTTTAATTTGGTAAGTAAAAATCAATCATTAAGATTGTACTGAAATAAAACTAAGATTGAGCTAACTGTACAACATGAAGGCTTCGTCAGTCAGGCACTTTGCAAGCGTCAGAGTTTTGAGTTATATTCTTTTAAAGAGTCGAGATAAAAGCAAGATCCATACCTCAAAACTTCTGTTGCCTTTATTTTAATTTATCTATGGAAAATAACCATATTTTATTACCCACATCAAATTTTATGTTCTTTCAACAAAGAATCAATGGTAGAGTAGAAGAAGATAAGTGGGGTATAATATAGAAGTTAAAATTGTGTTTGCAGGAAATCTTTAGCCTTCCTATCATATCAATAAAAATGTTCATTATGCTTAAACATCAAAGTCTCATTTCCAAGAAATGTTTGTGATTTGACGTATGGAAATGTGGTCTGATCTTCCCGGTAAATCAGTTTTTGAGATGGCAAAGCCTCCTAAATGGATAGTCTCTGTCATAACATCGCAATTCACCATCTCGTACTGTATTTAAACTTAAAGAAAATTCTTAGTCAGCAGGCGCTCAGCAAAAATACCAAAACTAAGGTAATACCAGAGACCCAATCTTAAAAGCTCATTCCCCTCATTCAAATCACATAGTTTTTAATTTCTAAATTGAAATTGGGCAGTTTATAAAAATATACAAAGTTTTCCTTGGCAATTCTAGGTTCATTTGATTTTATAAGTTCATAGAAGACCAAACCGTGCACTTTTCAAAATTTTACTTCCGTAAAGGAAGAGAACGTGAAGAGTTTTGAAAAATAAAACTACATTTCTTTAAGTTTAATTAGTTTAATTCAAAAAAAATTTATAGAAAAAAAAAATGTTGATACAAAATTAAAATATACATAAAATCAGTTTACTCAGTTTTGTGTTGACTATTTTAATATTTTATTTAAAACGTAACATACATATATTCAACAAAGAAACTTTTTTGAAGCGAATGATAAATGTTCAATAAACACTGCATCGCAAAATAGTTCGGGTAATTATACGACAGAAAACTTGCAGCAATTTTGTAACGTAAATCTTGACACATCTTTATAAGTAAGTACTTATTGTTTTATGATAAAAAATGAGTTATTTACAATAATACCAATTCGGTCTTGGCCTCGTCGTGATGGGTTTTCCCAAATATCATCGAAAATATAAATTCATCAATGGAAAGTTGAGGAGTGCTTTTTCAAAGGGGCTTATTTCCATGTCAAAAAAAATTTGAATATTGAAAAAAAAAAAAACCATTAAGAGCTGTTTACAGTAACTTTTTTTAATATCTCTAGTGATATAGTGTGTTGATCTAATATTCTAATCCGCTTAAAGCTTTTATTCTAACATCTTTGTATTTATTGGAAAAAATAAAAAACATTTGGAAGTGTGCCCTCTTAAGTGACCACAGTCAATTTAGTTACAATCGTAATCATCGCTAGTCATTTCCTATATTTTTATCATCTATTACACTCTTGTACCATTAAAGCTCTTTTAAATTCATCCAGTCACAAACTATTTTTTTAATAAGATTTCTACTTCATTATTTTTGTTCATAGTCAGTGGTATGGTGACTGGATCAGTACGAACTGGATAAGAAATACGTTATTTTTTACAAACAAAAATTAAATGGAAATGTGTCGTTTTGTATGTAACTGAGGTTTTTAATTACGAGTTTCCCTTGGAAATATGTATTCTTTGTAATAGATTTTTAACTAGAGAATACATTTTAGCATGGTAACGGCGACATCATTCTTAAGTTTGTTCCAGGTCATAAGTGGAAATAAGCTTTTTTGATAAATCACTCCTCAGTTATGCTCTCAGTGTGATGAAATCTTCAAAGTGTTTATTTTTTGGGACCTTCCAAGGAATTAATTTGGATGTGTACTGTGGGCAATATTACAGCTCATCATCCAGAAACGTTAAGTATTTATGTAAGTTGCATCATAAACATGCGAGTCTATATATAAGTTTGATAAATCTTAAAAAATGACAATTTTCCGACCTCATATCAGTATCGCAAGAGGTATGTATGTAGTTGACAAAATTAACATTATTAAAACAACGCATATCCATTAGCCCAACCAGTGTCAGCAATAATAGGTAGGTGGATAGCTGCATTTACTTTGCAAATTTGCTTTGTAATTTTTGGCACTCTTCGTTGGTGTCAACATCAGCTAAGCTCAAAGTTTGAGTCAAACGTGAATAATTTACAAGTCTCTGCCAACAATTGCTTTTGTCGAATTCTGAATATATGGTTGCCTTGGACAATTTTCAATGCCGAAGCACTCGTCAATGACGAGTAAACAGTTGTGTAATAAAATATCTAAAAAGCACTGCACAAAATTTAGCGTACATTTTTTAAATATATGACCGTTTTCTTTGTCATAAGAAAGAACTCTCTATCTGGGATCCCAGACCACTGACTCCGGCGGTGGTCCTTCGTCGACTGCTGTCTGGTGAATATCATATTTCGATTACAAATGCACAACATGTACAATATGGAACCTTCATCCCCTCATGCCTCAAGTTGTAACCAAAGGTAAATAAACCCTCTCCGTCTAAAACGATGCCACTGCCATAAAGTGTGCTCTTTAAATTATCAGATTTTATTTTCATAACCAAAACATTCATAATAACACCTAATAACAATTAAACCTTTTATATAACATTTATAAGCCATCTTGTTTCAAATTTAGATAAATTTTTTCTGTTCTAGAGAAAAACCAAAAATGGACAATACCACACAAAAAAAGCGTGGTAGGTCTGGTAAAGCAACTACGCTGCAGTTACAACAATCAAGTGAAACGTCTTCAATAGCTTCTACCGATAATACTGGCAATATTTCTAAAACTGTAGAACCTGTAGAGCTCCAAAATGCAAGCAGTATGAATGCTTCTTTAAATGTAACTGATAGCTCTGCTGTCTCAATATCGCCAACCTCAGATACACCCGTCGATTCTGCATTAGCTGGCACAAATGCTGCAGCAGCCGAATGTCGACGTAGCTCACGTAAAAAAATAATTAAGTTTGATGTACGCGATTTGTTAAATAAAAATCGTAAACCACACAAAATACAAATAGAAGCGCGAATCGACTCAAATGCACCAGCATCTAACCCAATGTCAGCTGTTCAAGGGTCATCCTCTTCAGTTTTAATTTGTGGATCTGGTGCAAATACCCCTGCAGCATCAACCACAGATTTGACTAGTAAACAAAAAACATTCATAGAAAAATCAGCAATATTTCGACGTTATTCCATATCAGAGCAGCAAAATAAAATCAATGCACCACCACCGCGTCCACCTCTACCACCACCGGTTTCAAAAATATCATTGCTTAATAAAAATGTTGATTCAGCTGCTTGTGAAGCTGGTGGAGACAATTTACCAGCGCCAATACAACTTCCAATGGATCCTATTAAAATGGCGCAAGCACGTCGCCTTAGTCGCACGCAAGAGATTTTTAACGCTAGCATGATGAAATCTAAACAAAATTCAAGTCTTATTGTAGCACAAATGGAGAGTAGTAGCAGTAGTAGCTGTGGAGCTATAATTACGCCATCAAATACTTCTCCTCCAATACAACGTAGATCAACAACTGCAGTGACTAGTGGTAAACGTAAGATTGTAGTAGCAAAACTATCAAATGTTACTAGTGCACCAAGTAAGAAAAATATTCTGGAAAATGCTACAAGTTTCAATTCAGGACTTTCCATTCAAGACTTAAAGACACAAAAAAGGCGTGGTCGTCCACCGAAAAATAAAATAAGGGGAAATGATCAACAATTGGATAAAGATAATTCAAAAACAATTCTTTCAAAAAGTGCTGAACTAATAGAAGCCCATATATCAAATGTAACCTTAACTTCAACTAATTTGTCCACAGCAAAGTTAACGCCGGAAAAAGCCACAAACTGGAAAGAGTATAAGGAATGTTTGAAAGCCAAAGAAAAAAGAAAACAAATTAGTGTTGTTGAAAGTGAAATTAATAAATCAGGAGTTTCAAATCAGGATAATGATGTTGTTTTGGAAATCTCATCATCGGATTCAGAATTAGAAGAATTACATTCACCAACTAGTGACTCGTCATCATCATTTAAAGAAGCACATCAAAGTCCGACGAAACAACGGAACTTCGCTGCTGTGTCATTTATACAAGAAACACCTTTAACTGTCAGTGACAATATATCTGCTGCACCAGAATTTATTGTAGCTGCTGTAGAAGAAATATTGACTGATTCTCCTGCTGTACTGGACAATTATGTAAGCACTCCCATCTTAACAGAAAGTAGAATTGAAGACAACTCTGAATTGATAAGCTTTTCTGTTGCATCAACTTCAGAAAGCATTACTAATTTACCTGCAATAGCAGCACCAATAATTGATAAAAAATTGGCAAGCCGTACATCAAGTGGTTCGGAATCCGAGACAAACTCAGATCGTAGCAATAAATCCTATAAACTCCGTGTTGCCTTAAAACGTTTGTCTGCAAAAGAACTAAGTCCAAGCAAAGATAAAACTCAAATCGTACCGTCAAGTCCAACCATTTCCATGTGCTCTACATCCTCGTCGACTGCAAATTCATTTAGTGAAAATTCGGCAACAAGTAGCAAAGATACAGGCGAGCTGCTAGTCAAACAAACAAAAAAGCGTTCAAAACGTTTGCAAATGAAAAGTGAACTAATATCCGTGACATCAACTTCGACAGCTAGTGAGGCAGAGAACGAGGAAAAAGTCACGAAAATTAAAGACATATTTTTACCTGTAGTTGTTAAAAAAACTAGAGAGCAAACTAAAACAAAAGATATTTCAAAAGAATTTCAGATAGTGGATGAATTATCTGAACAAATTATGGATGTAGCATTATTACAGGAAGGAGAGAAGTTTGAAGCTTCAGCATCAAAAAACAAAGACAAAGTCTCAAGCGAAAATATGCCAGAGAAAACTATTTGTATTTCGGATAAAAATCTTAAAGAGAAACAAACGGAAACAAAAATTGATCGTAAAAAGGCCATGCAAGAAGAAGGTCAGGAAATACTGGAGGCTTACTTAGATGAACTAGAAAATAATGAAACTGAAACTAAAGCCAATAAGTCTATGCAGTTTCTGGAAGAAATTAAAATATCTTCTCTCGAAGTAATATGTGAAAAAGCTGAAGGAAGCAGAGATGAGGAAACGATTAAATCTATTGATACGACTGTGGAAGAGAAAGCAACAATTGAATTACCTTCTACAGCAGAAGTCGTAAAGTCCGCGAATGTCAAAATTGGAAGAAAGCCCAAACGACTAACACATCCAATTAATGAAGCACAATTTGACCCAGAGACTGATAAATCCGAATCATTCATACAATTTAACGAAGAAACAGAATTTGCACCAACAACACTTACTGAAACAAAATCTGAAACTGAAAAGCAAAAAATCGATATTATAAATCAAGAATCCACAGAGTTACCTCAAACGAAAGAAAAAACAATATTGCCATTGAAAAAACAATTACAAAAGCAAAAAATCCTTGACGATATAAAGGAGGACTCTAAAATATTACCGACATCAACGGAAAGGAAAAAAGATATAACTCCAAAAAAACTAAGGCTTAAAAATATCGAGAATGCTAGTATTGATAATACAACGAAAGAAATATCAATAGAAGACGAAAAACCCACAACTTCTGAAAAACAAAACATAAGAGCAGAAATAGCAATACAACCAGATGGAAGAACTATAACTTTAATAGAACCGATAGAAGAAAACAAAATTATACAGGAAATAAACGTTAATGATTCAACAACAATACCAATAGCTATACAATCTCATGTGGAAGAGACACAAGATTCAGCTCCAATATTGGGGAATATAACGAAAATTACTGAACAAGTAAGTGTTGAAACGAAAACTCTTTTAGACATTCTAAAAACTGTGCAAACGAATGAAAAAGCTGCTGCAGCAATAGAAGTTGATGAAGTTGCATCAGATACAACAACCACCAAAATAACAGGGTTGAAAAAAAGAAACTCACCAGCAAGATCGGAAACGTCTTCGCCACAGGATGTTAAAAAATCTATACGACGTTATGAGCGCCGTGGTAAACGTGGGGAGGAAACAACACATAAAACTTTGGAAGAAACATTTGCGGAAATTGCAGCACAAAGCTCGAAAGAAATTTTAGAAATGGCTGCTGCATTAGAAACGCACCGTGAAGAGAACGAACCAGAAGAAGAAAGTGAAAAAAATAAAACTATAACGGAAATAAAGTCGATACAATGTGACTTTTTAACGGTACCTGATAATCCAAGTGTTGAGAGTACCGCTATGTTAAGTGAAACAATTTCTACAAATGAAAATATAGAACTTGCCCAAACAGAGGAAATACATACGGCTTCGAAAGAAAAAATTAAAAATACTGATAGTAATATCCCAAAACCAGATGTATTAAATATAATATTGATTGAGGATACAAAATCTCAAACTGAGATAATGTTAGAGCACATACCTACATATTCTTCTGAAATAATACATAAAAAAACAATTGAAGAAAATATTTCAGAGACAAAACTAGAGTCCCAAGCTGAAAAATTAAATAATGAAATTGATTCTGCAGCAAATATAAGTCAGCAGGAGAATATTAAAGAAGATACTAAAACTGAAGTTCGCACCCAAGCAAAACGTGGTAGAAAACCAAAAGTTAAGCAAAATGAAGCCACTGCAGCAATTGAAGCAGAAGAGGCAGAACCTCAAATATTATTGGAAGGAAATAGACATATGGACAACTATGCAAGCGAATCAGAACAACCGAGTGAGATTGAAATACAACAAGAAAAATTGGAACCTAAAATATTAGAAAACAAAGATGTAACATATGCTATCCAAAAAAGCATCAAAAAATCAAAAAAACATGACAAAACGGTTGAAACAAAATCAGAAGCACAGACTATTCCTGAGAGTAGTGAGAACAATTTGAAGTTAAAAGAATCTGAATTAAACTCAATCACATCAAAAAATAAAGCGTCTGAGACCACTGAAAGTGTTGAAGATAATTTAAAACTGTTAAACAAACAAACTGAATGCGATTCAAAACAAAGAGAATTCAGTGGCATTAATTATAACAAAAGTAAATTAGATGAAAATATTGTCAAAACGTCAGAAAACTTTGAGGTACTTCCAACAACAAAAGAAGAAACAAAAATCGCAGAAACGTTTGAGAATGATGAAGGAAATTTAAAAATAATGGATAAACTAATAGAACACGAACAAATTCTAAAGTCAGCTGACGCAAATGAGTTACTGGAAATAACAGAAAAGGACAAGACGGTAATTTTTCAATATAGTAACAAGGAGTCGAAGGACTCGGAAAAAATCTTAAAAACAACGGTAGGTGTGACAGTTATTAAAAACTTTGAGCCAACTGAAAACGAATCGTGTATTTTAGACAAAACAGTTGATGACGATGTAGAACTTAAATCAGTTCAGTCGGATGAGTCAAAAGAAGTATCCGAAAAGCTTAAGGCAGCCAAAAAATCAAAAAAATCTGGGGATATCTTAAAAATAAAAGAGGACACAAACGTTATCGAAAAGCTAGAAAGTGGTGAAAAAAGTGTGAAGCTAAAGAAACCTGCGAAAATTTTAAAAACGGATGAACTAATAACTAACGAAAATATCAAAGGTACTCAAAAAATCCTAGAAATATTAGATAAGAGACTTGAAGGTACATCAAACACAGAGTCACCTAAAACAAATGAACTTGAAGAAACTGAAACATTGTCAAAAGAATCTAAAGAAACTTTTGATACAACAGAGAAAATCAAACTAACACCAAAAACATCGGAAGATATTGGTAAATCCATACTAAACGAAAAAGCAAATAGTGCAGATAAAGTTGAAAGCGCACCAAAGCCTCCACCAAAAAAGCGATTATTTAAAACTAAATCGGATACTGAACTTATGAAGAATAATCTCTCTGCAGATACAAGCCAAACTACAGAAGTCAAAGAAATCACAAAGAAATCCAAAAAGATGTTCAAACTTAAAGACAGTTCCTCAAAAACTAAAACAAAAACAGTTAAAAACGTTGCAAATCAAGAAGAAGATACTGCAAGCTTAGAACCAAGTAAGACGCCGCCAAAACGTGGAGGTAAACATAAGCAAAGCAAGTCTGACGTGGAAATTGATATTACTGCTTCAACATCAAGTGGTAAAAAGAAAGGTAAAAAAAATATGGAGGATACATCAAAAACAAATAAATCGAGTCCAAAATCCTTAGAGAAAAAGAAAGAAAGAGCTTCAGTAAAAAAATTGGAAAAGAAAAAGTTTTTGGAGAATGAAAATAATGCAGATATAGCATACAAGACAATGGAGGAAAAAACTGCGAAGAAAAAGCGTCAGAAGAAGTTAAAAGAAGCTTTTGAAGCTGCTTTAAAGGAAGAGTCCATTCACGCGGTACAAAAAAATGATATTTCAACTGCAATTCGAACCTTTTCTGAACTTTCTGAGCATGTAGTAAATACTGATGCAAATACAGATACCACCTCTGAAAAACAGTCCTCTCCATCTTTATATAATTTGCCATTAACTCCCACTAACTTAGATTTAAACTCACCAAAAATATCAGAACTGGAAACTTATACTCAGCAACAAGAGGTTACACAGCCGCTAATTGTTGAGCCTGAAGAGGAAGATCCCGACCCTCTCAAAGATATAGAGAAATTTATTGAAGATGGTGTAAATTTGCTTAAACGTGGTTATAAAATTGAAGATGATAATAGTGATGAGGAAATGTTGTGTGCTCCATTAAAAAGTGTAAAGGATGATTTATGTAACAAATTGATGTTGCCAAGGACTGAAGATAATGATAAAATTGGCAACTCAAAAAAAGAACCGACTGACCTACCACCAGTTCTGTCAGAAATTACGAGTTTTGCCGATACACCAGCAGATACTCCACTAGCAACGCCGACAGCTTCACCATCTAAAAGTCCTGTGCCAGAAACCACTGCTGATGATTCTTACACATCTGGTGTGCGTCGTTCTCATCGTATTAAGCAGAATAAAACTCCAAAAGCTTTAGTTGGACGAGGCTTAGTGCGAGATAAAGAACGTTTTTCTTTTAAAGATGATGTGGAAACAAAGTCGCACTACACCATAGACGATCATCGCATGGATTTGGCTGAAGTTGAGGCGAAAAATGCAAAATTTTTAAAGGATATGGAAGAACGTTTGAGTAATTTTCTTCTAATCAAGGAAAATGAATACAAATGTGAAAGGATTATTAGTAAAGAAGCAAGGAAAATGATTTGTGATTGCTTTTTAACTGTTGAAGAGGAGGGTCGTGGTGAGTTAGCTTGCGGTGAGGATTGTTTAAATCGTTTGCTAATGATTGAGTGCGGACCCGATTGCAATGTAAAGGAGCGCTGTACAAATAAACGCTTCCAAAAGTTTTTATGTTCTCCGTGTCGTGTATTTCGTACTGAAAAGAAAGGATTTGGCATAATGGCAGATATCGAAATATTACCGGGTGAATTTATTATGGAGTACGTTGGTGAAGTTATTAATGGCGATGAATTCGAAAATCGTCGCATTATGTACTCGCAAGATAAGAATAGGCACTATTATTTTATGGCGTTACGTAGTGATGCTATCATCGATGCTACAAGTAAAGGAAATATTTCTCGCTTTATAAACCATTCGTGTGATCCAAATGCTGAAACCCAAAAATGGACGGTAAATGGGGAGTTACGTATTGGATTTTTTAGTCGTAAATCAATAATGCCAGGTGAGGAAATAACTTTTGATTATCAGTATCAACGTTATGGCAGAGAAGCACAACGATGCTATTGCGAGTCTTCAAATTGTCGTGGTTGGATTGGGGAAGAACCCAACTCAGACGAGGGTGAACAAATTGATGATGAAAGTGATGAGGAAAATCTGGCGGAAAGCCTACTGGAGGATGATGATGAAGATGATAGCGATGAAACTGATGATACCGAAGATGCACAAAAGAAATTAGAAATTGCAGCAGCAGAGGCTAAACTAATACCAATTACGGATCAAGATAAGAAAGATGTTGATGAAAAAGCTATTATTGATGAAGAACAGAAGAGAGTACCTGTTACCGATAGCAAAATGGATGCACAAAAAGAAAATGAAGAGGACTCAAAGAGTAAGTTTAAAAAGTTGCTTAGTAAAATGGCAGAAAAAGTTGCCAAAAAAAGAAAACAGAAGGAGCGTAAACAACGCAAACAACTCACAACAAATGCGGATAATGCAAAACATGTTAAGCAACGATACTTGGAAGATCCAGATATTGAAGATGAAGTACATTTTCTTAGCCGTTGCGGTCTTAAAAATCAACCCGATACTTTGCGTTTATCCCGTTTGATGGTACGTGCTAAACTTGTGCAGACACGCTTGAATTTGCTAAAAATTTTGCGAACAGGAGATCTGCCATGTCGACGCCTCTTTCTGGATTATCATGGATTACGTTTACTGCATGGCTGGATGAGTGAAGATGGTGGCGATTTGAAGATACGCATGGCGTTATTAGAGACTTTAGAAACTCTTCCTATTGCTAATAAGACAATGTTAACAGACAGTAAGGTCTTTCAAACTGTACGTAATTGGTGTGGCGGCATAATTGGTAGCTCAGCTGATAGTTCGCTATCACCGAGTGACGAATCATCTAAAGAGAGTTCAAGCAGCAGCACCAATAACACTCCGTCAGCTACTCAACAAGAAGTTCCTGGCGAATTACAAAAATTAGCCACAAAACTGACAGCTGCTTGGGATAGTTTGCCAGAAATATTCCGTATTCCTAAAAAGGAACGTATCGAACAAATGAAGGAGCATGAACGTGAAGCTGATCGTCAGTATGCAGCTATAGCTGCGCAAGAAAACACTGCATTTCCAGATCGCTATCAACGTGATCGTTTTGGACGCGGTCCACCAGGATCAAATAATTCAAACCGTTTTGCATGGACACGTGGTGGTGTTGGCGGCGTGAAGGACCCACGCAATATTTCTACGTTGAACTCTACATCGAGTAATGATCCACGAAGAAGAAATGGAAACGAAATTGTAACTCATACCGCAGCAGACAATACGAAGCATTTATCTAAAGAACAACGTCGTGAAATGTTTGCAGCAAAGGTAAATGAAGTCAATATTAACTCATTCCATATGGATTGAAATACAGTTAAATTTCAATCGAAATTATGTTTGTGCGTTTGTTTTGATAAAAATGAGCAATGCGAAATTTTTTTCCAAAAGTTTTTTTGTGATAATTTGACTGCTTGGTTTTTGTATTCATCTATATCGAACAGGCTCAATTCCAATAAAAACACACAAGGAATTGCTTAAATGTATTCACTCATCTCTATTGGGTTATGACATATGACCTACAATATTTCGATAAATTAAGTCAAAAAAATAGGTGCACTACCATCGGAAAATGATGCTCATTGATATGTCATTTTTGCATTTGAATGAGTAACAGCCATTTTTCTGTGATAAGTTCAAATAATACGTAACGCTGTTTTTCGAAATTTTTGATAGCAAAAGAAAATACGAGGCATGAATAAATGCTTTTATGATGCCACCATCAACCGAAACGTACTTGGTGCACTGAGCGACAATTACCAAAAGGGTTTGGCGCTTTAAATTGTACATGAAATTTTACTGTCCTTTGGAAATGATTTTCTTTATGGACTCGCTCGTAGTATAGCTTATGGTGTTTACAGAAATGTAGGCAACTCGCCAAACTATACAGTCAATTTTAATCGATGATGTAGACAAAATGCCTTTTATTTATTACACATTGTATACAGAGATGTGGACAAACTGCCTACAAAGTGGCAATCACTTCAAAAGGAGCCTTCTTCCAAATGACTTCGAAAGGAGAAAGTAGACTCTTAATGCTCCAGCTGCTTGCTTAGCTTAAATTGCTGGACGGCCAGTGTTATCTCTTCAAGAAAAAGAGGCAGACTAGAAATAGGCAATATATTCCTGGAGGTGTTCTAACATTTTTTGTTGTACATTTTTGTCGGGATTCAGCCAGGTGGTCAAGAGTTCATACCATCTAGCTAATCATGCCGATTCGGATGTTAGTAGTATGCCCTCCTAACTTTTGATTGGACGAAACTTATTGAAAACTTTAGTTTTTTTGTTTTTTTTGCCATATATCGGGGAAAAAATATTATGGCCTGAAAATTTCGCATGGTTTACTTTTTTATCAAAACAAACGCACAAAAGCAAAACGTGAATAAAATGTAAGAAGTCAAATCAAAATGCAATGTCAATCCGAATGGATGGCAACCAATTTGACTCTTTTCCTCTGTTATTTATAACTAAGTATTTGATTTGATTTTTAATTTCAAGGTTGCTCGTGACGAAGCTGAAAAGCGTTTAGTGGAAGAGCGACGTGAATTTGAAACAAAGTGCCGTTTCTTTGGCTTAGACCCAAAGAAAACACGACCTCAGAATCTGCCGTTTTGTGTTAATCCTACAACGGGTCAATGGTATTCAGCAGAACGCCAACCAATTCCTACTCCGCCAACCTATGCGCATGTTCAGGTACCCATTAAACCAAAATCTACAAATCCTGCTGATTATCAATTACCGCCTTGTGCCATGAACTTGACACAAAAGTGGAAATTTGCTATAACACCACAAGGACAAATTTATTATTATCACATACAGTTCAGAGTACCACAATGGGAGCCACCCACAATCGAACAGTTGTATGGTAATTTAGCATCAGATGGCGGTAATACAATTGCTTCTGACAGTGAGACAGATGCAGATGTCAACGATAGCACTGATGACGATGTTGAAATTATCAAAGGTTTGAAATTTTTTACTATCTTCACGATTTGCAAAAAAATATTTAAAAACTGATTTTCTGACTGTAAAGAAAAATTGCCCATTCAAGAAATTAAATTGGCATTCTTATATCCAGTTAGCTTTAAGGGCATTCATCGGTACCGGGTAAATTTAAACAATTGCAGCTCAACCGCAGGTTATTAATGTGCATAAAATCAGCGCTGACACTGTGCTACCATAATATGTAGTAAATTTTCTACGTTCAAGGAAAAAATAACACATTCGCGACTTTGCCATCCACTCTCATCAAATAAAGCGATTTTGCTACGTTGTAAGATCGTAATTTTTACATAGGCTAAGGTCATCTTTTTAGGGGGTAAGTCTTCAAATCATTCACAAAGAGTCTGTTCTTTCTAAATGCTTTCTAAAGAGAAATATTTAGTTGCGCCAATAAGGCGGAGATAACTTTTAATGCTTGTTACCTTTTGTTGTCTTTTGGTGCTTTATTCAGCTTAAGTTTCTGGATCACCAGTCTTATCTCTTCAAGAAAAGGAGGCAATCTAATCTACAAATAGTTGAAATGTTTCTGGAAGTGTTTTATGTTCTATTTTCATTGATGTCGGGATTCAGCGTGGTGGTGAGGTCGTCGTCACAACGGGGAATAATTTTTTGAATAATTACACAGTAGAACAAAAAAAAGTTGACCGAAATGAAATATGTACCTACCTGTTTTTAGAAAGTTAATTTTTTGCTGATTGAATATCCCAATATACAATAGCTACAGAAAATGTTGATTTTTATAAGTTTTTGGTATAAAAATTGCAAGCTTTGAACTTAAGAAGAAATTGTGATCGACATATTGTTTGAGAAAGTTGATCATCTCAAAATTACCTTTCTGAAAATATGTCTTTTATCTGCCGATCAAATTTTTTCAAAGTTTTCTTGCTATTCTATTTTTTGTATTATTTTTTTAAAATTTTTATGGAATAATGGGGATACTAAATATGAAATTATTGCAGACTTTGAACGTAACCACTGTCTTAACTTAATGAGAATTCATGAATATTTCACTAACAATAATTGTTTGTTTTATGATATTAAACAGCCAATACTAATCTTTTTTAACCCATGTTTTTAAGGTATGGATGCTACAAACTTACAAGCTTATGTTGAAAAAAAAATTGAAATGCGTCGTCAGCAGCGCTATGGTAGATTGGTTGATGAGCGTCCCATTAGTGTATGTTTTTAAACTCATACTGAATAGTGTTTTTTGATTAATACAATTTTTTTTTCTAAAGCCTCGCCGTGAAGAAGATCGCATTTACAATCAAATAGAGGTACGAAAGTACAAAGAAAATAAAGAGAAAATACGCAAACGTAAAGAGGAAATACGTCGAAAACGTGTTGAAGCGGTTAAAAACTCTACACTGAATATGTGTACTTTGGGCAGTTTAGACGAACCAAGTTCCAGTGAAGTTTTGCATAAAATACATGGTCGTGATATTGAGATCGGAATTTCCAACGCTTTACCTATACAAGATTATTTACTTTCTTCTGATGAGGAGGAGATGATGAAAGCGGAGTGCAATAATAGTCCTTTGTTAGACAAAATTGTTCAGGGTGATAAAATTGTCGATGAGTTGGATGCATTAACAACAAAGCGAACATTAAAGCGTACACTACCACCACATCGAGATTTGAGTGCTAGTGCTATGTCAAGCAGTAGTGCAAGCACCTCATCGGGAATATCTGTTGGATCGTTAGATAAGCATGAACATAAGAAACGCAAATTGGACAAGAGAGAGTCCAGCAAGAGGTTACTTTAAATTATTTAAAATATTTTAAACCTTTCAAAATATCAACTTCTTATTTTATAGTGGAAAGAAGACTAAAGAACATGACTCTAAATACCGTAAACTAAAAGAAAAATTCCGATGTGAAATCGCTGGTATAATTGTTCATCATTTAAAGCCATATCGCAAGGAATCATGCGCAATTGGACGCATAAAAAGTAATGAGGATTTTAATCATTTAGCTAGAAAGGTACTTATACTTCTATACGTGAATTCAATTTAAAACCACTTAAATGGTAAATTTACTTTTGTTGTTTACAGTTGACACACTTTGTTATGATAAAAGAACTTAAATATTGTGAATCAGTTGGACAAACTCTAGTCGTTACTGAATCAGTAAAGAATAAATCGCGTGAATTTATCAAAAAGTACATGACGAAATATGGCGATCAATACGTCAGGCCAAGTAATGATCCGGAATTTAAGGATATACCATTTACTTTATAGATTAACAATAGTTTTAGTGTAATTTGATTTTAATTAGTTGTTGAACATTTAAAGACTTGCAATTTCTTTAAGGTATTTACATTTGGTTTGCATCATTTGAGTTTTTAAATATTTTTAATGTTTATATCCAAAAAAAAAATTGGAATCGTTTCTCTTCAATAAGACGTTTATTTTGAGAATGATGTAATTGAGAAAAATGTAGCTCATAAACTTTATAATTGTGAACTGATGAGAGTTTTAATCTTTCTTCATAATATACAATTTAATTTAAAAAATAAAATACGAATTTTTAATTAAAATAGTTTTGAAAAAATAGTTTGAAATTTCATAAAAAATGTTGATAAAAATGATTGCATAAAAAGCATGTACTATATATGCCAAAAATTGACCTATCACAATTTTTCAACTGATATTTTGAAAAAAACAGACATTTTTAAAATAAACGTCAAAAAATTTAATTTAGTTTTGTACAAAACGAATACAAAATATAACTACATATCGCTCATTTACTTAAGATACGATATTTTTTAGTTAATGATGCAGAAATATTTGCCATTTCATGTTTTATTTTGTGTCAAAAGCTCAAAAAGATATCTTATAAACTCAGCTTGTGAGAAGAGTTTATGTAAACATACTTTTTTGAATTTTCATATAAAAAGTTACTTATTGAAAACCTTAAATGCGTTTTTCTCCCACTTTGTGTTTTTTGAGTTATGCCACTCTTGAAGTAAATGAGCGATAGTACTATAATTTATGGTAAATTGAAAAATATGTTTGCTATTTTACGAGAATTAAATTTTATCTTTAATACGACATGAGAATTATATGTATACATATTTGTCTGTATACACATATATGTATATCGTTTCTCTAAAGCGGAATAAAATGCAGTTTAACCTCATTATAAAACAACAGCAATTGTCTTTTTGAGCTGGAAGGGTAGTGCAAATGGTAAGAAATTTTGTCTATTCATGAGAACTTTGCTTCAGACAAAGTCGTAAAAGAGCGTTTGTAACCGTGTCAATTACCGGTTAATTGACCGTTATCGCGAAACGCTAATGTGTAGGGCAATATCTGATGGCAGATTCGAGCTCAGACTCCAGATGCCGTCTTATCCTTACTTTTATGTAGAATTACTGTAGCTAATGAAGCCGGTGTCGGATATACTACAGCCCGAACCGCGGCCGAAGGTCTCCGCTGAGCCGGTGTTGGACATATTGGAGAATGTAAGTCCTGAGCCGTGGCCGCAGGCCGCCCACTTACCTTAACTTTTATGTAGAATTACTGTGGATATTGTAGCTGGTGTTTGATATACTATAATCTGAACCGTGGCCGAAGTCCACCGCAAAGCCGGTGTTTGATATATTAGCGAACGTAAACCTTCACCCGGGGCCGAAAACCGCTCACTTACCCTAACTTTTATGTAGAATTACTGTGGATAGCGATGGATATACTATACTGCCGTCAGAAGCGAAATAGGCGAATTTCAAAAAAAAAAATTATATTCGAGATTCTTGTGGCATCGGATGGCTTAAGATATTACGCATCTAATGAAATGCGTCTAATGCCGGTATCTTAGTTCAAACCTATAAAAAATCGAGAAAATTACCTATTTCTCAATTTTACATGTATTTCAACAAATTGACATAAACAAAACATCAATTATCTCGAAACTAGTTTTTTTGAGATACGCCTTATTTGCTTCCGACGGCAGTATAATATAAACAAAAACTAGTCATAAATTTAATTTTTATTCATATTTCATAATGAAATTACACCCAATGATCCAATTAAGAAAAATAGCCATTGAAAGTTTTTCTTTCCAACTACATTAAAACAGACCACTATTATAATTTTTCAAAGTATAATACTAAAACTAAGTGCAATTGAGTACTTTAATAAAATTTCAAAATTAACTTAAGTCTGGCAAAGTACAAAATAAGGTTTATAAATTAATAAAATATTCTTCAGCAGTATTTTACTTCTTCTCTGTTGTAATACCAGCATTTTCTGTCAACTCAGCACGATTTGGATCATCCGGTTTCATAGCAGGGAACAGTAGTACTTCCTAAAGTTAAAAAAATTACTTTTTTGTCTTCTTAATATTACTCTAAAACATACCTTTATGTTATTGGCATCGGTAAGAAACATGGTAAAACGATCAATACCGAAGCCCCAACCACCCGTTGGTGGTAAGCCGTACTCAAGTGCAGTGCAAAAGTTTTCGTCGACCATTTGGGCCTCATCATCTCCCGCAGCTTTGTCATTCGCCTGCTGTTCGAAGCGTTCTCGTTGAACAACGGGATCATTTAATTCTGTATAAGCATTTGCGACTTCTTTTTTCATGACAAAAAGTTCAAAGCGTTCCGTCAGACCAGGTTCGGTACGATGGTACTTGGCTAGTGGCGACATAATTTGTGGATGTTCACAAATAAATGTTGGATTAATGCAGTTTTCTTCGATAAATTCCCCAACCAGTTTATCTAACAGACGTGCAGTGGTACGAGGTGATGGACATTCAACCTCATGCTTTATACATAATTTAGAAAGAAAATCATTGGTCTCTTTGGTATTCAACGAAGTTGCTGGTGGAAATTTAACACTAAGTTTTTCTTCCAGGGTTTTGATCATAGAAACGCGTTTAAATGGCGGCGTAAAATCAATTTCTTGTTCTGGACCATCGAGACCATCAGGATGATACTTTATCTTGTATGTGCCATGTATAGCTTTAACCATGCCAGAAACCATTCGTTCCGTTATGTCTATTAAATCATGATAATCAGCGTATGCCATATAAAATTCGCATGTTGTAAACTCTGGATTATGTGTTAAATCAATTCCTTCGTTACGAAACTGTCGACCAATTTCGTAGACACGATCTAGACCGCCAACGACAAGAATTTTGTGATATAACTCTGGAGCAATTCGCATATATAGATCCATATTTAAATCGTTGTGATGTGTTATAAAGGGCTTTGCTGTTGCACCACCAGCAATCATGTTCATCATTGGAGTTTCAATTTCCAAAAAGCCTAAGCCATCGAGAAATTGACGCATGTAAGAAATTATCTAAAAGGTATAGTGTTACACTTGTTAGAAGTATACATTTTTTATGTTTGACATACCTTAGCTCGTATTTGGAAGGTTTCGCGTACTTTGCTGTTTAAAATTAAATCTAAATAACGTTGACGAAAACGTGTCTCTTTATCTTTGAGCCCGTAATGCAAATGTGGCAACATGTGAAGACATGGCGACAGTAATTTTATTTCCTTTGGTACAATAGATAATTCTCCTTTTTTAGTTTTACCCGGATACCCAGTAATGCCGATTATGTCGCCACGGCGTATTTTACCAATATCAGTCTCAAAAGCATCTTCACTTTTGTAAAGTCTAGCGTTGGCCATAACCTGCAGTTTTGTGCCTTCGCCGCGTAAATCGTAAAAAATTAATTTTGCACCAGATTCACGCATCGCATGCACACGACCAGCCACACTACAAAAATTTGTATTTAATGAGTACGTCATGAATTATGAAAATGATTTTCCTCTCACCTTAATTGCTCGTTTTCCAGCATTTCTCCTTCCTTGAGGGAAGAATATTTTTCAATATAGTTTTCTAAGGAAATGCTGACATGGAACTTATGCGGATATGGATGAGTGTTAGGAGATTTTTTAAGTTCTGCTACAGCTGCAGAGCGTAATTTAAAGTATTCATTTGGTGAAATTTCCTCTTCAATAGCAGCCGTAGATATTTTCTTTTCGGCGCCAGCGCCAGCAACTGCGGCAACAGGTTTATTAGCGTCTTTTTCAGCCTTTTCTTTGGCTTTTTGATCGGCTTTAAGGCGCCGTTTGAGCTCACTTAAAAGGAAAGTAACAAAATTAAATTTTATATATACCATAAGTGGGTAAGGTAGCTTATGAAAATATTTGCAAGAGCTTTAGACGAGAAACATTGCTAAAATTGAATGCCGCATTGTAAAATTTTTTTATCGATGCTTAGTTTGTAGAAGCGTTGGATTACAAAGGTTTACAAATTTTAAAAAGTTTTCAGACTAGGTACGCTCAAAAAGTTTTTGGAAGCTAAACAAGAATCTGTTAGTTATTTTCCAATCATGTCAAGATCCTCTGCCATCCTTATTTAAAGGCGAAAATCCACGTTCCGTAATACATGAACGGTTGTTTACACATATTTTTTGAAAATTGGTCAGTTTGACGGGAAAAAATGGACTCAAGAACTACTTAGCCTATTTTAGCCATGCCATTTCTCAAAAGATGGCAGAGGTTTTAGATACGACTCGACTCCGACCTTTCTAATGACATTAAGAAGTCCCAATTTGAACAAAATGATAAAAAAAAGACAAATTTGATTCAAGTTCTTCGTTTCAGGCACAAATGCAAAAAAATTTTCAAATCCTATCCAAGCGTTTAATTAAGAGACTACAAATAAATTCATACAGCTTGGTCCTTTTACTTGGAGCGTACACCACTTCCACACGTTGAATTGGTGTCGATGATGTGACACTAAAATTTTTCAGCATTGGGCACAGCAATTGCCTTGTTGCAACTAAATTTAGCAGTTTTTTTCCGAGTAAATGCATAGCATCCAAATTAAGTTTCAACAGAACCCCAGTACTTTTGGACTTTCCAAATTTATCTTGGTAAAATACACGACACGTGAACTTTTTCGCTGCTTTTTTCACTTTACTCCAGTTTACTATGCAAAATTTTTGTGTGTTCAGTTATAACCAAACATTTTCTACAGCTAACACATTTCGCTGCAAGTTAGCTTTCGTGTTTGTTTTATGAAACGAATTTGAATTAGTCTACTCACTTTTTCGATATTTCACCAGTTGATGCAGCCATCGCGAATGCGTTCTACTTCCACCTTAAATAAAATGTTAAAAACAATTAAATAAAAATAGAAAAATTTCTACCTGTTTTCTGATTGTGTACACCTTAAAAACTTTGCCTAAAAATTAGTGACACGCCGCGATCTGAACAGCTGTTGAAAATTAATTTTTATCGAATTAACAAATTTACAGGGATGCCAAAACAAATTTATGAGAAAAACCATCATATTTTTCATCAAACACTTTGACAGCTCAGCTGATGAAATTTTTCGTCGAATTTCAGTTTTGTTCCGACCGAATTCAGTTCCTTCAGTTTATTAAGTTTTGGCTTAATAAATATGATTAATTTAACTTTTGATATAAAAAGTGAACGAAATTCAAGCCAGCCTGATGTGCTAAGCACAGTTGGGACGTGCGATTTATGTTCTGTGTCAGATCGCACCAAAGAATATAATTTGTTCTATTTCTCGGCGTTTACACACACAAATTCTTACCGAAAAGTTTTCTCGTTTGTTGGCAAGAGGGGAAAACCAAAGAGACGAGGTACAAAATTTGTCGTATTTTGCAAATGCCAAACAAAAACCACAAAAGAGAATAGACAAGAATTTGTTTCACCGAATTTTTTCAGTGTAAACGCCAAGCTATAAAATTTCGTAGTGGTAACGCTGCAAAATACTTTTGACAGTAGGATTAGGAAGAGAAATTTGATAGCCATTTGACACAAAAAAATTTTGATGTGTTAAATGAAAGTCGCAAAAATAAATTGGTGTAGTGCAAAAAAATAAAATTTTCATCAATAGAATTATCAAATACCAGTGAAAACATTTGTCATTTGTAGATTTATTAATGAAAAAGTTGTAGATTCTAAATTAAGACTTGCAAAATAAAATACACGAAGAAAAACATGATGAATCGCGAGCGAAAAAAATTATATCGAAACATTGAAGATTTTGAATGAATAAAAGTTCAATTTAAATACCTAAATGGAATTGGAACCAGGTGGAGGTACAGCAAAACGCTGCGTTTTGCTGGAATTAATATATATGTAAATTAAGTTTAAATTTAAATGGAATAAATTAAAAAAGGAAAGAGGTTAAATAATTAAAAGTAATTAGCCAGCTAGAAAAATCTATAAATCAAGTAGGACAAGAGTGCGTGCACTGAAGACCGAGAGTTTTCAATTATGTCAAATAAGTAGAGGAATTTAAAGAGAGCCAAAGAGCCAACGCCGAGCGAAAGTAGAAATAACGAAATCAAAACAAAACAAAACGTTCCAGCATGGAACAACAACAACCCCAGGAGTTCAGAATACCAACCGGTAATGATTCGACTACGGAAATAGAAGAATTTATTTTGGCCAGTACATCGCAGCTAAAAGATCCAGTGCTGTTAAACGCTACAGCGACTTTAATAACTACTGACGAAGACGACGATGATGAAAATACCTTCTACGAAGCGGCATGCATGCTGCCAAATGAACCGGATTTGATGAAAGACTCTCTTAAAATAACAAATGACGTCACGTCGGATATAAACAAACCGAATGTGGGGCTGCGTACGCCCGAACAGTCAGAAATAGTTGTTCTAATGGGAGAAGGGGCTGTGCCATTAAATCAGCGTTCCGTTGCGTCACAAAATGAGTGCATGTTAACAGTAAATAATGTAAAAGTCGTTGACACAGGTTGCATTGTAACCGTAGAAAATGTGCCTATAAAGAGAGGCGATGTGGTCGCAAATGAAGTTGTTTTGAGAGCTAAGAGGAACAAAGGTAAATAAATACATAAATTCATTTTTTGCTGCTTGCAAGTTACTAGGGGCCAATTTACTTTAGCTACATTGAAATACCTACGCGATTTTTATTTTAGAACAAATAATGCAATATTTAAGGGGTTATGTCCAGTTAGATTGGCGAAAAAAGGCGATTGTTTAAGATGTTTTTTTGACAGATGTTTTTTTTAAGCTAACTGGGCATAATTAAATAAAAATGATGCAAAAAACAAGTGTCGTTCGAATCTGGTTTTGGAGATATAGCCATCGGATATAATAATAATGGAGTTTTAGCGTTCTTAGCAATTTTTAGCTTGAAGCTTTAAAACCAAGTAAAAAAATCTTATATGTATATTAAGGGAAACGAACATAACATGAACATATAACAAAGTTTCGCATTTCTTTTTATCAAGTGTTTATAACAATTGAACATAATTGAACTTACAGCAAACACTGATATTCATGTAAATTTTACAAATCGGTCAGTGCCTATTCTTAAAAAAACATGACTTCCCGTCGCTAATGCTTTGCTATAGACCATTTTCGACCGCCTCCTTTCTGAGGACAACTCCATAGAACTTGTTTTTTAATTCTACCTACTGATATTTAAAGTTCTTAAAATATTTCAGCAAAAAAAGATATGTGATGTGTTGCATACACCGACTTTGAAGCAAATTAAATATTTAAATACTTGCGTGATTTTTTCTGCTTAGTAGATAGATAACAATTAACATTAACATTTTTGTTTGTTTTCTATTTTAGCATTAAAAGACTTTAATCAACTAAATCAAACCATAATTTTAAACGAAGATCAAACTCAAAGGCAACGACAACAAACTTTGCTAACAACAAAGTCTTGCGAAAATCCAGTAACTTCATCACTTTCCCCTACCAACTCCTTTAATGGCAGCATTGGTAGCGGTTCAATCGAAGATGGCAGCGTAAGTGGAGGTGCACGCCGTAAATCATGGACACTTTCGCCGCAAAGTGGTGGTTCAACTCCATCAATTAACGGCACAAAAAAGAAAATTAAAAATCCGTCCACAAAATCCCCTTCCCTATCCACACCAACAACTGATGGACAACAACCTTTCAACCTCTGGGTTGCACGCGAATGTTATGAAAGCATACCCGCAGAAACAGTATACGAAGTAGACTGTATCACACATATAGTGGACGATGATGACGATGAAGAAGCAGCTGCCGTAGAAAGTTTACTTGGAGCTGCTGCTGCCTTGCATGTTGGTGGTAATTTAAGCGAACCCGTACAACGTCGTCAAAAACATTTGCGTCAGCCTCAACATCGTCCCTTGGAACGTTCATGGCCACCACGTGCAGCACCACTTGGCGGTACTAGTGGCGGAATTAAAGATTTTAAAATTAGCGGAGATGCATTTAAATTTGATATACTCGATTTAGATGATGGCTTAGATGAAGTCGTTGACATTGGCGGCAACGCAAATATCACAAATGGATTTAATTCTCCACTGCTTATGTTTAACGATTCAACAACTTCAAGTCCACTTGTCGATGATACTACTTTATTATCATTAACGCCGATGCATGCATCTTCTCCACCTGTACAGCAAATTAAGTTTAAGCCTTTAATTAAAAAGAAAATAGGACCCGATAGTTATATAAATACGATAACAACAAAAAAAGTTCCTATAGCTGTTGCCACAGATAGTTACAAATTTCCAACATTTCCCACAACAGAATTGATGTCTTCAACTCCACATGAATTTCCGAGTATGCGTCAACATCGTCCGCTCACACGTACCCTATCAAATGGAAAACCAACATCTAATTACGATGAAATGATTACACATTCTCGCTTAAGGCAAAGAAGTCCACCTTCAGGTTCATCAACACGTAGTGCTTCGCCGTTGGATTTGAGTTTAAGTCCCGAGTTGAATTCTCCTACAATTGCAAGTAGTGGTGTACTTATGCATAAGAGTAATCCTGCTGTAACGGCTCCGGTGCATTTGCGTCCACAGGCGCGTTTACTTAAGCGTATTGGGGGCGGCATAGGTCAGTTAACCATACATCTAATTTTATGAATAAAATGAAAGGAATTCAAATTAAATTCAATATAATTTTATAAGTTTGTATACCATATAACATATACTTGGTCTAATCAGATTTATAATTTCAATGTGTAATTGTGAATCAAATGTGAATTTGTTAATAATATTGATTTGATCGAATATTTTCCTCGAATATCACTGCACACAGTGTTATTGATTTAAACGTATTTATTTATTTATAAATCTAATTATGCATATATAACTTCTCTATTTTTCTGCTTATATTTTAGGTGGCAACCTTATTTGCCCACCTACACCAACTCATCATGCTAGACGTCATGCGCGTCTACAAACAGTAGCGGCTGCTACATACAATAATAATACAAATGATTTTTTTAATGGCACAGAAGCAGCTTCATCAAATTCTAGTCAATTAGATTTTAGTTGCAATAACACACCACCTTCTTCGCCTGCACCATCATCACATTTAGCTTCTGACTTAGTGCCTGACATACGCACTGCTGATATTGTACAACTTGGAGATGCTGCTGTTGGTTCCTCTACTGCTGTAGAATTATTGGATGATGATGTTGTGCATTTAACAAGTACACGTTTGCCTTCGATCCCTGAACGTGGCGCTGCTGGTGGGCTTATACGTACAAGTAATCTATTTGGTGATGCTGAATCGAGTGCTGAACCACCACTGCCACCTGCATGGGAAGCACGAATGGACAGTCATGGACGTATTTTTTACATAGATCATACAACACGGACAACTTCATGGCAGCGCCCAGGCACAAATGGTTCAACTGCTATGAATGGACCAGGTATTTTTTATGACAAGTGTAATCTAGCATTTAACACAAAAAAATGATCTCATTTTTTGTGGTGTGGAGAAAAAGATCTGACAATATTCTCCAGAGTAGATATGCTAACAATTGGATAATAATGGGTCTAATTTATTTTTTAAAATTTTTCTTGAATACCTTTGCTCAACTGAAACCAAGTTTAAAGAAAAAAATATTTGGCAATCTTAAATAAAAAAATAAAATAAAAAAAAATAAATATAATAAAAAAATAAAATAAAACAAAAATAAAATAAAATTAAAAAAATTAAATAAAAAAATAAAAATAAAATAAAAAATAAAAAAAGTAAAATATAAATAATAAATAAAACTAAAGTAAAAAAACCTAAATGAACTTATAGCCAAATTTTTACCAATTTTCTGTAGCTCCCGTTCAAAGGTTTGTTGCCTGCCTTTAGAAGCGCCTAAGGCTCAAGTTGAGTAAAACAATAGCAACAAAATCAATGCGCTGCCAAAAAATCGTGTATCTGTTTTAATAATAAAAAATGTTATAGGAATCAAAGGATATATTATTTAATCATATAAAAATAAAATAATATTCAAATTAGTTTTTATAATTTTTGAAAAAAAAAAAAATTAATTATTAATTAATACATTCAATTTGTCTGTGTGAAAAACAAAGTAACAAAACATGAAAAATGAAAAAATAGAACAGAACTTCCTAAAAATTATCGGTAAAAGTACCGTTATTGTAAAGTATAAGTACTCTTCGAGTCATATCACTTTAAGTTTATTTTAGTTTTTGCACTAAATGTGACATTAACTGTTCAGTTTATAATTGTCCGTGATAAATACTCTAATCCTCTAAAATTTCAAATTATTTTCGGATATGAAAAAAGAAAATCGCAAATATCTCTTGCAAAACTGTTTAATATTAACCGATCAATAATTTGTATTCTAAAAAAAAGTATAATTGCACAAAAGAGCCAATAACGGTACATCCAGGTGGGCGGCCACAGACAAAATTGCAGCATTATGATAGAAAAATTGGTGGTATGGTCAAATTAATGAGGTCTAATGAGGTTTTGCGGACACTTAATTAAGATGTCTACCCAATCACTGTCCGCAGCCAAGCCTTTAAAAATAGTTTGAGAAGTTAAAGACCAGCGAAGAAACCGAATCTCCTAGCATGAAAATAAACTCAATTTGCGACCAATTAAAGTCGCTACTGTTCGAAATACTTGTCGAAGATGAAACGTAACAGAGCTATGTATTGTGTCCCTTGCAGTATGAGTTGTAACTCTATTCTAGTAAAAGCAATGCTGTAGATGGTCTTGCACAGACCAGGCTTCAAAAACATTCTCAACCGCATCAAACAGTACACTAAAGTGGGTTCAATTGTCAATCAGCTGCCCTTGGCCTCTCCGCAGCCCATATCTTGCAATTTTTCTTTTTAATAAAGCCATTACATTTAAAATGGACTTAATCGCCTAACGACGATATGCACACTGCCTCTAATCAATTGACTGTTGGTATTTAAAATTAAATTTTATGATTTTTGTTCGCTGTAATGTAAATCGTTCCATGTTAACCTGATTTATGATGTTTTGTAAAAAGTAATTTTAATTATAAAAACGAAAATGCAAACCGATATTTACATATAGCACTTGCAACTTCATTCGTATCGCCAGAAAAGCTTTCAACGGAGCGCTCGTCAAGAAATGTGTAATATCAAAAGAGCTACATAAGCAATTGCATGTGAAGGAGGAAAGAATGTGTGTGTGCACTGTGTTTTATGTTTTGCTATGATTCTCAACTAGTCAATGCAGAAAATAAAATATAGTGTGCTTGCAGACTATTAAACGTCGGCTAACAAAGCTTACTGATGAAGTGATGTAGCGTCATGGAAACTAGTATAAGCAGCTCGTTGCCCATTTTTTATTCCTTTTATGCATTTTGCGATTGTAATTTTTTGCTCTGTAAAATACATAGAAAATGCATAATATTTTGAAAACTCTCCTTCAGCTGGTCGCGAACAACATCATCGTCAACAACTTGATCGCCGCTACCAGTCCATACGTCGTACAATTACAAATGAAAATCGACTTTCATCCACCGCGGCAAACGCTTCCAGTTCTGCTGCTGCTGCAACAAATGAGAATGGAAATTCAGCAGCCACTACTGCCTTTAATACAACTACAATTCAAACAATTCCAAACACTGTCAGCAATCAAGCTTCCAATAACAATTTTAATGTTTCCGCTACTCTACAAACTTTGCAACAGTTAGCTGTGCATCCCGCAGTGATTATGCTTTGCCGTCCAGACTTTTATTCACTCTTGCACACAAATGAGGATGCACTATCGATTTATAATCGAAATGCCGCACTCAAGCATATGATAATACGCATACGCCGTGATCCAAATTGCTTTCAACGCTATCAATACAATAAAGATTTAGTTGCATTGGTTAATACGTTTGCGCAATTGAACCGTGATTTGCCATCTAGCTGGGAAACAAAACTCGACCAATGCGGAAAACAATTCTTTATAGATCACAGCAACCGTCGTACATCTTTTATGGATCCAAGATTGCCAGTGGAATGTCCACGTGTTATTCGCCATCGACAACAACAGCATCATCCGCATCAAAATCAACAGCAGCAGCACCAGCAACCCTACGATGTATTTGACGGTAATTGCATGTCTGCAGCTCAACCACCTTTACCACCACCACGACCGGCTTCAACTTTGTTATCAACAACTAGTGGCGGTGCTGGACGTAATGCAGCAACCAATGGTGCTACAGGTGGTACTGATGGTTGTAACGATGTTCCTGTTGCATATAATGAAAAGGTAAGAAAAAATACAGAAAATTATAAACAGTTTTAAATAGCTACGCGTTGTTATTGATTTTAGGTAATTGCATTTCTAAGACAGCCCAATATATTAGAGATATTACGCGAACGTCATGGACAAGCTACTGTATCCCGTTCACTGCGTGAGAAAATAAATATTTTACGTGTTGAAGGAGTTCCTGCTTTAGAGAGACTAGGACACGACTTGCAGTTAACGATTTTACTTAGGTGAGTCTGACATTTAAAACAATAATATATAAATAAGTATTTCCATTCAACTAGTTCAATGCCCAATAGTTTAATGCAGTTCAAATTATATTGAAGATCATGACGAACTTCCTGTTGCAATTTTTCAAGTGCATTAATATAAATTAACAATTAGCTTGTTACATAGTGTTGGTAAAATGTCGAAAAACTTCACAAACATTTGAAAAATTATAGTTATTAAAGCTGGTGAATTTGTCCTGCTTGAGTGATTTACGTTTACTTACCATCCATTATAATTGTGCCGACTGCAAAACGATAAGGTTAAATTTTTTGTAATACAAGGTTAAGTCTATTATTTGCTACTATAAATTGCAATAAAAAGGAAACCACAAATATTGAGGAAATTCACATGTTTCAAGTATTTAAGTAAGTTCTAATTTTTAATTCCACTCTTTTAATGTAATATGACTACCATAAAAGCAAATTCAAATTTATTTTTATTTTATTTCTTCACGTTTTATTAAAAGCAGCATGTTTTTGATAGTTTAAATGAAGATATTAGTTACAAATCATGCGCTGATTGATGTTTTGAAATTTACGTACAGTATGCATATCGATACGTCCAACGTATAAGTTGGTAACTCGATTTACCAACTTTTAAAGGGACAGTGTTTATCAGAATCTGCGCTATGAACTCTATCTGGTGACAATTTTTTGGAGCTCTAGCTAAAAATTTGAGAGATTAGCAACTATTTTAACAGTTACAACTTCGGTGTGCATAAGTGAAGTCGCCATGTAAAAACTTGGTACCTTAAGTTAAAAAGATATTGCAAAAAGTGTTTTTTTGTTTTTGATAGTCGAAAGACCTTTATTTCATCTACATTACACAAAAATCTGTACTCAATTTTGATGTTTTGTTTTCTTTTTATAACGAAAACAATACTAAAATGGCCATACTGAAGAATGACGATTTTCGAGTTACCAACTTATACGTTGGACGTATCGATATATAAAATTTGTACTTTTTGTATTGCTTACAAAGGCATGAAACTGTAAAGAGTTAGTTAGTTGATAAGATGACTTTCGTCGGCTTGTTGCTTAGTACCAAATAAAGACCACATCGGTCAATGGTCATTAGGAATGGCCGAACAATTTTTTTTTAAATTCAATCAGAATATTTACAATTGTCGAAAGATTTTTTAAAATAAAGATAGTTTAGATATTCTGTGTTGCTGCTATTTTCTTTAAAAATCAACTAGTTCAAATATTCTAATCAAATTAATTTGTACCTAAGGTTTCAGCCCTTATAATATTTCAGCCATTCGTATGTACATATGTGTATGTCTAATTTACCAAATCTTTTGTATAATGTACTTTATGTCATCCTGATTAAAAGTTTTCATATTTAAGTGTTATAGGTTAGGTTAATGAGCATTTAATGTTAGACTAACATTTTTTTCTTCGCTCTCAAATTAAAACCTTGAGTTACGGCTTTAAAAAAATTCTGTAAAAATTTCAGTTTTAAATTTTACTTTTACGAAGTCCATCATCGCCACACGTTTTTCCTTAAAAATTATGTGTACGATCTATCCAGAATAATTATACTCTGACTTGATCTTTCTAAAGCATAAAACTCTCTGAAAAATTCCACCAAAAATCTTTCAGATTATATAGGGTGCTTCATTTAGAACTTTTTTTTTAATTTTAAATAAAACACTTAAAATAAAGTTGGATGTCGGAATCTTTATTATGACCCCAAATTAAGAAAATTTGACATTTACTTTTCAAAGATAATTTCATTTAAATGTGTATTCCATTCAGAAACGAATACCCAAAGAGAAAAAATCCATGACTTCATAATTGCAAAAATCATGTGAATTTTTTTATGAATATGATTTTACTTGTTTTTTTTTTCTTCTGAAAATTATAAATAAATGATTCATAGTAGATATTTAGTAAGATTATTGTTGACCATTTGATACTTAAACTTCATAAAAATAGGTGAATGCCGTATGTGTCATTAGAATTGCCTATTAATAGGACATATCATTTAAAACTGCGAGCTAGCACAGAAAGATTATTTTTACAAATAATATACAAATGTGGCATTGCACCATTACTAGCAATAAGTGTATGGTGTATAATCTATAAAGATATCTCTGACGGGGGCTGCATTCATTCATAAAATGTTTATCGAAAAGGCGACCACCATTTTTTTATCATATTTTCAAGAAGCGATATGTACTTGCTATAGATCAAAACATCTTTTTTAAATCTTTATTTTGCACTCAAAAGCAAAATTCACAAGCTAAAAAATAAAAAGGCTAGAGCTTCAAATATGATTTTAAATTTTACAGTATTGTAACCTGACTAATGCAACTGACAACTACAACCTCAAAGTTAGTTTTTTTTTGGCATAAATTGATACGTAGATATATAGTTACAGGAAGAAAGTTTATTTATTGATTTATAACTTTAGATAAATATGTATCCATACATGTCACATTTTTTTATTAATTCAACTAGAACTTCCTTGAGAAATCTATATGAAAAACAACCAAATTCAAATCTGACCAATTAACGTGCATACTTACTTATGTAACTCAATAAAAACAAATAAAACATTCCCAGCAAACAGAAAATTATTTCCTAAACACTTTGGAGAAATAGAATTGAAAATCTGATTCCAAATTCCAATTAAATTAATAAAATCCAATTCCAATTGAAAATTTCGATTTCAAATTCCAATTCGCTGGAATCGTGTTATAAAATTTGTGGTTCCTAAAAAAATTATCCCTACCAAGCTTTAGCTTTAACGCGGCTCCTTTTAAGACTATTTGGAGATATTAACGAAAACAAATTCATTTTACTCTCATCCCGTTCAATGTTTAAAGAACACTGTCTATTAAAAAAAAAATTTAATTTAAATTTATTTTAATATACATACATATGTACATATATACATACATATATGTATATTAATGATTAATTTTTACGTTTGCAATGTTTTGTCAATAACATTTTTATCATCCCCATTGATGACGTTCATTTTTAGTTTGCAACATGGTGTAATATTTAACTTATTTTTCACTTTCGCTTGCTTGTGAAATATTAGTTAATGCAACTTTGGTGTGTTTCCCCGACTTGTTTAATTTTGTTAAATCGTGTTGGATTCTTTATCTTTCATACTAGAGATTTTATTTTTATGTAGACATAAGATTGACTCTGTAACGCCTACGACGTTGTTTATAGTATTCTTTCAGCGAAGGGTGTGTGAAATTTTGATACTGGAAAAAAATTAAATATTTTATATAGCTCTGTTAATGTTATTTTAATTATTTGTTTATTTCATTATCTTCTACTATAAAGATAAATGAGTTCATTTATGATTGATTCTTTTTTATCATTAAACAATTTGTGCATATGAGTACATTGAAAGCCATTTTGCTATTTTTGTTACATTTAATTTGCAGAGTTTCCATTTTACCGTAGAATAAAGTACAAAAATCATAAATTAATACATAATTACATATTTGAAAAAAAAGTCTTTTAAAAATCATAAATGAGTATCGGTTTTATCGTTTATGTTAATAATAATAATATATAAAAATACGTATAAATAAAGAATTAAAATCATGAAAATTTAATATTGTGGACCGAAGTCTCTCTAATTCATATGTATGTTAGAAAATGCTTTTTTGGAAAAATCAATAAAAAAAATTTTAATTTATGTGAGTCTTTGCGAACAAGAATCAACTAACTTCATATACTAATAACTTTCCCTAGCTAAATAACTGATTCCAATAATACTAAAAGAAAAAAGACGTTAACGCACAGTTCCCGCAGACATACCTTCATTTACAGTAATTAAGATTTACTTTTGCTGAATTTACTTTATTCTGAATTGAATATTTTATAAAAACTGCACTCGGTGACTTTTCTCAAATTAGAGTTTGCATCCTAATAATACCTTAGGGGTTTCCCTGAACTGTTTACTGTTATGTAAATTTAATCAATTTTATATAAAAAACTCGTAAATTTGTTACAGTATCAAAAGAAAATCGTGCTTTAAAAAATAATCACGTGCCATGATTTATAATAAAATATAAAGCTATTTGTAAGTTTACTTGTATTAAAGTCAAGTTGAACTTTATGAATCTTTTGCAATCGTTCAATCCTTTAAGATATAAAAATATACTGGTGTATGGGCAGAGTTACCATGTCGTACAGAATTAATTCCCGGTCTTAAAAATTGTAAAAAGTTTTAGAAAAAGTTGACCTGTTTTTCTTTTTTAGGTAAGCAATATTAAAAAAAAAATCAATTCATAAAATGGTAAAAATTTGAAACACTAAAATCGTCTAATTTCCGGCTATTTCAGAAATTTTTGGATTTCTATCTGGCTCCTGGCTTTAACATGAAATTCCAAGCTTGGCCGGGTCAAAGCCTGGGTCATACGACAAGCTTTTTAAATTTTCATTTTGGGTTACCATTCTGAAAAAAAGTATGCGCTAATTTACTTCCAAAATCTGGCTTTGGAACTGAGATATGTTATTTTGAAATTCAAAAATAAGGCAATTTTTTTTTGTTAAATTTCGTTATAATTGAGATTTGAATAATTTTTAATTCTGACAACAGCGTCTAACTTATTCTACTAAAGTGCCCAAAGGCCCATGCTAACATTTTTATTACAAATCATAGGTATTTTTTGGCCCATAATATATATGTACTTTCGACAATTTTGCATGAACATGTACATGTATAATGTACAATTATGTTAATAGAAAAATACCCAAAATCCTCATCTTCCCACATTAAGACCTTAACCTACTTTGCAATGCCACCATATAACTCTAAAGCTATATAAAATATATGTATGGTATATGCATGAAGATTAATATCAAATAACCCAACCCCTACTTTTATATGCTTTCCAATAAAAAATGAAAAAAGAAAAACAAAATATAGACACAAGCGTATTTATTTAATTAAGCCAGTGTGTCATACTATAGATATTGATATACAAATATACAAACATTTAAATACATACATATGTATATATGAACGTAGCGATTAAACTAATCGTTGAAAACTCCATTTGTAACTAATTAGCGAAAAAATTAACGAATAAATTATTAATATGTCTAGGAAGCGCCCCTATACGCTGAATTTGTAAGAACAAAACAAAACGAAATAAAAAAAAGTTTATTTAAAACAAATTTATTGTTGGGTTTAACATGAGACTCCCATGTGAAACGCGCACAGTAGCCGGCGTTAAATGTTGCGCCCATGATGCTACCGTTAAAAACGCATATAGTCGCGTGTAGTAAAAACAAATAAATTGTTGTTGTGGTCGTTATGAGAAAAAATTTAATTTTAGTTTTTTTGTTGACATTTTTCAGTATTAAGGTACGCATTTTTTTTTGTTGTCATGCTTCTCCCATAAAGAAACCCCTTGCCAAAACAAACTCCATCAATTGATTACAGTACGCGCGCGTATATCGACTTTGTGTAGTATGGCAG
The DNA here is from genome assembly GCA_963662105.1 of Meiosimyza platycephala. Lineage (NCBI taxonomy): Eukaryota > Metazoa > Arthropoda > Insecta > Diptera > Lauxaniidae > Meiosimyza > Meiosimyza platycephala. Next base: position 25,072,130 of record OY759208.1, read on the forward strand.
ATCATATTGTAAACATAGCATCGATGATGCCACAACAGTGCAGTCATGAGTCAGTTGGACAGTCACTTCTCGGTTCATCAGGCGAGTGAAGACGCAGTCAGCTCGTAGTTAAATGTTTTGTGCTGTCTGTCCGTCTGTCAGCGTGCCTTTTACTCTGCAACTTAGACTATTTAATAATTTTTTATTCTTCCAATATGACTATGAATGCATGTGTTTTTTTTCGTTTTGTTTTTGTTTTGGTATTCTGAAGTGACTCCGTTGTTGCTGCTGCCACTGCCTAGAAAATTGTATACAAATAAATATACAATAATTAAATAAAGTTTTTTAATATTTATCACCATTATGAACAACAAAAGCGTTCATTCACTTGTTGAGCGTGAACGATAGTATAAACATCGCAATCGGAAATCGGTTCTTAATCGGGATTTAAATTCATTTTCCAAAATAAATTTATTTAAGGTTTTTGAAAACCTTTTTGGTATCGGTTTTTTGTTTTGTTTCTTGTTGTTTCTGCTTCGTAGTGTTTTCTAAAGGGAATTTAGTTTGATCAAATGTGAAATTAAAATAAAGGTTTCAACATAATATGAAATTTTGTTCTATAAAAAATTTCAATGGACTTTAAAGAAATTTTATTTCAAAAGGACACACAGACAGATACACTTAAACTGTAACTAAATACTTTTTAGCTCTTAAAAGACTGTGTGAATTCATATCTTTTCATTGTTTCGAATATGTTGCCGGGTAAAACTGTGGTTTCAAAAAGTTTCTTATGAAATGTAAAATGGTAAAACTTGTTTTTATTTTTTTGAAATAATTAATTTTCCAAAAACTGGTCAAAGTGAAAATTGTGTCTCACTAAAAAATATTTCTGAATTTCTGAAGATCAATGGTCAAATATATATATTCAGAAAATCCATTTTTTACTTTCAGTTGTGTACCAGTGGTTCTTTTAATAGAGAAATGTGTCAAACTACATAATGGAGTACCTTACCTTATGTTGTTTGACGTCATAAAATATTTTCAGAAATTTTTTAGTTAATCGCTTGTTGCACCAAGGTGTTGAAATTTCTCCTATTTTTTTTTACCTGAAGTATTCATTTATAGAAAAAATAGCTCAGAACAAAAAGTGCATCGAATTTTTCAAGTAAGAGAAAGGAAAAAATTTTGATTTCTTGAAGGGAAATTTTTAATACTTGCATAGAAAAATATCCAAATTTGATGAAATTCCGATACGACTGATAGATTTCTAAAAACAACCGATTGAAAACTAAGCAATTTTCCGATCTTGACATTTTTAAAAATTGCTATTTTCCGAAAAAAAAAGTTGATGAAATATTGAATATTTTTTTAAGGAAAAATCAAAAAAAATTGATTCGCAAAAATCTTTAAAGAAAGATCTACTACTTAATTTTATGGTATTCACAAATGCTCCAAAAGTAATTGATATGCTTGGAACTGAAGCACAAAAATAGCTAACATGTCGTTGACACAATCTATCTCAAAAACTAAGCCATTAGTATTAAAGTGGTATGAGTGACGATTCTCATGACGTAGAATGTCCTCTAAATCAAATGGTCTAAAAATATTTCTTCTTTTATTAGTTATGTGAAAGAAACTAAAATTTGACATCTAGAACTAAGACACAACAATTTTGTTGCGTTATGTAAAAACGTTAATTTTAAAAAAAATATGTCCCTTAAATAGCTTGATATAAAATTTTAAAAAGATTATGCAGAATACTCTCAACCAATACCTACTAAAAGAAAAAAATTTTTTCTAAAAAATCAGAAATGCAAAAGCAATATGGTGTCCGATTTGGCGTGGAATGCTTCATATTTTACCTTAATATAGAAAGGCCCTAACAGGGCCTTTACAGGAGAACGAAAAAACTTAATTAAAATTTATGTTTTGTAGTATTGAAATTTTATTTGTTTTTAAATGCTTTATTTTCAATCGTAGCACACACATTTTTATCAATAGTGTATTAGTGGGTGGCCTACCGATATCTAAAAAAAAAATCGATTTTGAAAAAAATGTTAGGGCCTTTCTATATTAAGGTAACGTATGTATGTATGCTCTCTTATGAACTTTGTAACTTTCTTAAGTTAGGGCTTCTGTTAAAACATTTTCAACTTATTCCTACATCAAACAGGCTCAATAATCTTTTTTATTTACTTAAAATTCAGTAAAAAATTGTAAGTCGGTCCATACTCATCATAATAAGTTTGTTCGGCGCTATTCTGAAATAAGTATGTACATATAAAAATGTTAATTCTGACTCTGTATTTTAAGGGATATTCCCCATCTTAAAAATATTTAAAATAAAATTTAGCCAATGTAGAAAATGAGTAACAGTTTGCCAACTTCAAAAATGTTAAATAAGGGATTTAACCCAAGTGAATAAATGATTTCTTCTACAAACTTTTGGTTAATGAAAATATTTCTCTGCAAATTTATAAAATATATAAATTTAGAACAAGTACTAAACTGCTTCAGTTTTAAACTGACATTTGATATCAAATGCAGTAGTTGTGAAAAAAATCTCTCTGCAACAAAGCCTGAGAATATTTTGCTTTATCAAAACGCAAACTGCGTAAAAATAAACCAAAACAAAGAGTTCCGCGCTGTTATCTATCCAAGCAAAGCTATTGAACGAACGCATAAATTGCAAAGGGTGGGGAAATCAAACATCAAAGAACCCTATATTCCTGTTATACCAAAAGCCATACTGCAATTAGGAAACAATAATCTATATAAATCAATCAAAAAAGTTGCTTAACTCCCAGAAGCGACACAACAGCAACGGCGATAACAGCAGCAGCAACAGAAACAAATTGTTGCTATCAATGAAAACGCATTGTGTTTGTTAAAAGCAATTTATATTTAAAGAAAATAAAGCTGTTGCAAGTGCTTCAATTTAATTAAAAAGTTTGTAAAGAGTGCCAGCTTTTCAGTTAATAATCTGAATGTTAAAAAAAAGAAAAATAGGCCTAATAGTTTGATAAAAATGCTCTATTTATGTTTTCAAAAAGGTTGCAGTAAATAAAATATAAAAATTCTATGAAATATTTATGCAAAAACATGGAACATTTTTCATTAAAGGAGTTTTAAAGTAACGAAATACCTTTGTGCAAACTCAAATAACACCAGTGCTTTTTATTGACATTTTAATTAAAATTGTTAGAGAGTTGAAATTTTGTCCATCATTGATATTTGCTGATCGCTGTCGTCTTACTGAGAATGCTGACAAAAATTCCTGTCGCTATTAAAAGAGTTCCCGTTTTTTGTAATTTTCAAGCCGTTCTTCAGGCTTTTAGCAGCTATTTTTTGTCGTGGATAATTTCACCACGTTATCAGCGGAAAATTAACAAAAAGTCGGGCAGAAATGGGATTTTTCTCAAAGGCTGCATACATTGTGTGGGCTGTGTAAGTGTTTCTATATTTTATTTTCATTTATTTTTGTAAAACATTAAATATTTTTGTGACTAACAATGCCTTTTTTTCATTGCGCCTCTGCATAATTTTTATCTGAAATAAAAGAAACAAAAATATTTGTTTACGTTTAAAAGTGTAAGTCATAAAACTTTATAATCGCAACGTTTTTGAAACAAAAAGTCTTGATTCATGCACTTGGAAAAACAATAAAATTTTTAATGTTCTTTCTTTTCAAATATTGATTTTATGTTTGGATGCATTTTTAACACTTGAAAAATTTTTATTATGACAAAAAATTTAAAAAATTTATGAAGGCTCTTAAAGTACTCAAAGATTAGTCATTTAATTCTCTGCACACAATATATTCATAACAAGTTATTACGCTTTTTACAAACAAGACAAATGTTCGCCCAATAGATAAAGACGTCGAAAAATTCAATTGAAACTTTTTGGAAATATTGGACTCAGTTCCATGGAGTAGAAGAAGATATAAATCGATTTCATGCCAGGAATTCTCACTGACCAGCTAAAAGGTCACTGATGGTTTCATTTAGCAATGGATGAAGCTAGTATGACTAGCTTTGGCCGTTGTGAAACTTGATACGTGGATGTAGATTGTTTATGCCAAGCCACATACATAATGTGAACGAGATGGACAATGGGGCATGGCTCCTCCCATACAACAAAAACACTTAAATTGCAACTCTTGGTAATTATACCCAGCTGTGAAGTCTGATACCCAATTATCTGCATTAAAGACTGCGAAAAATGTGACCGAGGTTGTACAACGGGGAGTGTGCGGATATAGTTAGAATACCCTATATAGATATAAAATCTATTTTATTCTTAAATAAGCAGTTTTTTGCGTTATAAATGTACCATCCTTTTTGCATCGGTGTATGCGTTTGTTTTCATTACTCTTTGTTGTCCTTGAATTTGATAAGGTTGTTTTTTTTTATTTCGCTCTAAGATGTTTTTTCAGTACCTACAACCAATTTTTTTACCTTTCATTTAATTAATAATTTAAATTTATATTTTATTAGCGCATAAGTTACTTTGAAAACGCTAATAATATGCAATTCCTTGCATACCCTATATATTTGTTCATTGTGACCTTCACTTTACCACTACTAATAGCAATAAGAATAACATATTTAAAAGTGTAGTTTTTACACGATATCTATTGATATGCAGCTTCTTTAACCCACACCTCCCCATTTGTTTTTCCGCAACTTTCAACGGAAATGGTTAATTTAATTTTTATTTCAATTAGAGGAGGTGGTACGTTCACGTCTGACTGTTAGTGTCGGTTCAATTCATTAATTAACGATTCGATTTTTTTGGGGTGCTTGTCGAAAATTTTAATTCTTAATTAAAGTAGGAGATGAAAAAAAAAATAAAAAAAATTTATACCTATGTATATGGTTGTCATTTAGTTAGTAATTGTAAGCTTTTTAAGTCATATGTACAAATTTAAAAATAATTGTATTCCATTACTCATTTCATTGAAAATTGGTGAGTGTTTTAATGAAACTTGTGTTGCCATTTACCACGCTATAATTTTCCACAAAATTCAAGGCTATTGTCCGGTGACTGCATAATTGTGGTTCACGCGCCTTTTTTTCAGTTCTGAAATTTTAAATAAGGCACAAGCTAACAAACTTCAATTTTATATTTTTCCCGGAAATAATTTTGTTAATTTTATTTGGAAATTTTATAATTTATTTAAATTTAAACTGTAAAAAAAAATAATTAGCACTGATATTTAAATAGACACTTTATTTTCAAGTTATTATTGCTGTATTTTTTTAAATATTTTTACAGTTCTCAATTCTTTAAAGAAAAATTCCTATTTTTCCTGAAGCATTTTGCTTTTTTTTCTTTTGTTTGAAAATAAAATGTTTGTCTGACATGCATGCTGGTTATTAGACTGATACAAAAAGATATACATCTTCCGATTTTTTTCGCCCATAGGCTAGAAAGTTTTATTAGAATATACATAAAACAAAGTAAAAATTTTGTGTCAAAAGCTTAATATCACATTCGAACGCTGTTTTTGGAATAGAATCCTGAAAAAGGACGCGCTGTCCTGATCAATTTTACTGATTTTCCTGATTTTTTAAACCTACATTTGAAGGTTGAGATCGCAAGTGTATAAAATTCCCAAAAAATAGCTTGAAGTGTTAAAAAATTGTCTACCAAGTTTCAAAATGGCATGACCTGCAGTTCTATATTCGGCGCAGCGATACTTTGCTGATTCTACCAAAGCGTTGATCGATAAGTTTCCCTAGCGTTTTTCCAAATTGTGCGGCCTATAAATTGTCAGCATCTTTTCATAATCTTAGTTCAAATAGAAGTTACCAAATGAATGATTCGATATCGCGCGCACTAAGTCGTTTAAGATTGGTTTGCACATTGGACGATTTCGATCCCAGAAAGATGATATCCTTGGTGTGAGCCGATTCTAAATGACCTCAAAAGTACAATTTAATCACATGGTTCCCATGAAAAACAGTGAGAATACTGCGTTCGTCCATTTCCATTTTAGCTTACACAACTTGAAAAAAATTGCAAGTCATTCAAAAAATGTTTCAAATAAAAGTTGGTGGGTATCAAAGGGCTGATCCAGCCATGACCTTAACCATGACCTTGACCTACATTTTCAAGGTTATTTGAAGGTCAACTTTAGTTTTTCAAATGGAAAACCCTATTTTCGACCTCGGATTCCGGAAGAGCACAAAATTCTACGTTCAGATAGGTACTCATGTTAGAGGTCAAAGTGACCCCTGAAGGTCATTTCAAGGTCGAATTCCCGCTTGGTGCAGAAAAGCTGCAGCCAGTTAAGGCAAGATTGTGCAGCGGTCCAGCCAATGATTACTAGCTTTTCTGCACCAAGCGCGAATTCAACCTTGAAACGACCTTCAGGGGTCACTTTGACCTCTAATTTGACTTTTGACTTATTCAGCTGTGTAAGTTAAAATGGGACACCTTGTATGCGGTGGCCCTTAATCAAGTCTAAATGTAAGTTTGAGTTAAAAAAACATTTGAATGTGGAATTATTTGGGATGTTATTTAGAGTCGATATATATCAAACGGAAAAAAATCCGCCAAAGCTTTATTTTTTAATTCCATAATCGGCGTTTACACAGTCAAATTCGGTGAAACAAATTCTTGTCTATTCTCTTTTGTGGTTTCTGTTTGGCATTTGCAACATACGACAAATTTTGTACCTCGTCTCTTTGGTTTTTCCCCTCTTGCCCACAAACAAGGAAACTTTTCGGCGCAGAGACGCCGAGATATTTATGGTTTTTTAATGATATTACCTCCAATATTTCTTAAATCGGGTCGGATCGATTCCTCAAAAAATCCCATTTTTACGAAAACAGCCGAGTCTGATGTTATTATTATATATCCGGGTTTGTTTAACCATTTTTACTGCTTGGTGGTTCATTTTAAATAGTATAAAATGACAAACAACACAAAAACCTGTTCAAAGTATTATGAATAAAATCTCGATTTAACTAAAACCTTCTGCTCTTAATCGGGTTCCAAAAAAAAGGCCTTAATCAGGTCTAGGAGGTTAAAACTTTTTTTATAAAATAACAAAAAGATTGTGAGAAGCATTTAGGAAAATTGTCAAATTTCTGAAATCCTGCCATCAAGATAAAGTGGCAGATACCGTCACTGTGTTCAATTAACCCATTTATATAAAAATTTTATTAAATAAATTTATGCTTTTACTTGACTGAGTATATCGCTTGCACTTGTTCTTTGCCTTAATAATATTAATCAAATGGAAATGCTCAACTTGATATTTATATTATTTATTAGAAATTAAGTTAACCTAATTTCTCAACAACATGTACTTTATTTCTTATCTTTTTCTTAAACTTTAAACAGTCTGTTCGAGCAAGAGATTATGAGTTATGTTCCCATCGAAGAGCGTAGCCCACAAGGTTCACCAGTGCTCAATTCAAGAATACCACAACGCGCGCCACCACCATTCCGACGTGATTTTGAGGCAAAATTGCGTGGATTCTATCGCAAATTGGAGTCAAAGGGATACGGTCAGGGGCCACATAAGTTGAAGTAAGTGTTACATACATATCTGTAGTAGGTTGTGTTTAAAATTAAAAAAATATTAATCTTGCTATCCTTATACACTAGACTTCATATACGTCGCAGCCACTTGCTCGAGGATGCTTTTCGCCGCATAATGTCAGCGAATAAAAAAGATCTACAACGTGGTCGTCTCGCAGTATTATGGGATACTGAAGAAGGCTTAGATTATGGTGGGCCATCAAGGTAATTGACATTGATTCCACAAAATAAATCTTAAATATTCACAATATTCATAATTTTTGCAGAGAATTTTTCTTTCTACTTTCTCGTGAACTCTTTAATCCATATTATGGACTTTTTGAGTACTCAGCTAATGATACCTACACGGTGCAGGTATCACCACTTTCGGCCTTTGTTGACAACTGTCATGATTGGTTTAGATTTAGCGGACGTGTTTTAGGCTTAGCACTCGTGCATCAATACCTTCTAGATGCTTTCTTTACGCGTCCCTTTTATAAGGCGCTTCTACGCCTGCCAGTTGCATTAAGTGATTTGGGTGAGTGAATGTTGCATCTTATGGGACATTATAATTTATAGCTCTCTTTTTGCAATTTGAAATAATTTGTAATCAACAGTATGTCATTTATAAATTTAAATAATTATACACATTTTATTTAACTCAACTCTCAGAATCTCTGGATAATGAATTCCATCAGTCACTACAGTGGATACGTGATAATGACATAAGCACTGGTCTTGATCTTGGTCTTACATTTTGCGTTACAGAAGAGTTACTTGGACGAGTCGTAGAACGTGAACTAAAACCTGGTGGCAAAAACATAATTGTCAATGAAAAGAATAAAAAAGAATATCTGGAGCGTATGATTAAATGGCGCCTGGAGCGTGGTGTACAAGAACAAACGGAGTCCTTGGTGCGTGGATTTTACGAAGTCGTTGACTCTCGGCTTGTATCAGTTTTCGATGCACGAGAGTTAGAGTTGGTTATTGCAGGCACTGCTGAAATTGACACAAACGACTGGCGTGTCAATACTGAATATCGTTCAGGTTATCATGATAATCATCAGGTCATCATATGGTTTTGGCAGGTAATCGAAAAATTTAGTAATGAACAACGTTTGCGTTTGCTACAATTTGTCACTGGTACCTCGAGTATACCATACGAAGGATTTTCTGCATTACGTGGCTCTACCGGTCCAAGACGTTTTTGTATTGAAAAATGGGGCAAACCAAATGCACTGCCACGTGCGCACACTTGCTTTAATCGCTTAGATTTGCCGCCGTATCCAACGCCAGAAATACTCTATGAAAAACTTTTACTAGCGGTAGAAGAGACAAATACCTTTGGTATAGAGTAGATCGAATTAAGTGAAGAAAAGCGGAAAGCAATTAAGTGTAGCAGCGATTTTAGTATGTATGTACTATGTTTTTTACGATATTAATGTTTAGTTTCTATAACGTGATATTAATGCCGCAGCAACAAATGCAATTTTAAAGTTTGACTATATTATTATAAGTGCGTAATTCGTCGTCGTTGGTAATTTTAACAAATGTTATTTCATATATTAGGTGTATTTTTAAATTATAAAATAAGTTAAGCTACAGTGATAAGTGATTATTAGTTGCAGGGAAATTAGTTAAACCTAACATTCCTGTGTTCCATTGTCACAAAATACGTTGTTTTTATAACAATATGACTTATATTCTTAATTTTTTTTTTGCATGGAGCTTTATTACTTTCTTAGCGCTATTCTTAAGTTTTTACGGCGAGAAACTTAGTTATCAAAGAGCAACGTTTTGCTTTCGTAAAATTATTTTCGACCCTGAGTTTTAAGTGCCTTTAAACTGCGACAGAGTTGGCACGTTATTCAAAATAACTTCTTTTAAAAGCGGTTTAGTATTTCCTTATACTGTTTCTATAATTTGCACATCTTCGTTTGAGCTAGATGTTCTGCTGCTCAAACAAATTTGTACCTCATATTATATGTATGTACATATGTATGTACTTATATATGCTACTTTCAATTGCATTCTAATTTTCGATATGATATAAAGAATATAACTTCATTAATTAACCTGTCCTGAAAAGCGAGAAAAGACCATTTAACTTAAAAAAAAAAAATTTCAATGAAAAAAATTTAAATTTGTTCTTGACTTAACATATTTAAAAATTATAAGAGATTATGTATTATGTTTTCTTCTTCTAAAGCGAAATATGGTTCCGAATCAAAAAAAAAAATTATTCTCAACTCAAATCTGTTGAAGCATACCTTTTTTCTATTAAAATAATAAAACTGACACGCGAAAAAATAGAAACACTTTAGCTTGAGCTAAGTTTTCGCTAAGGGCAAGGATGCGTTAAATTCCTATATATTTTTTTTTTCTTCCAGGTTTTTCTCTAACCCGTTTTCACTCTGAACTACAATAGTTCCAATTTTATCTCACTGTTTATTTGACTCACTTTTAATAGCAGCCTGTCAATTTACTTTGCCCCTTAAAAAGTTTAAGAAACAAACGAAAAGTGGAGGCGTTAGTCAATTATAAAACAGAAAAAGTTTAGTAACACATTTCATAGCAAGTTTAATGTATTGTCTTTACCTATGCATTAATTTGTTAGATCTAGCCAATTCCGTATGTCGTTTTTCTTGTGAAAATGTAACGAGATATGTAAATGAATAAAATTTAAAATGAGCTTATGTACTACACTTTCAGGCATCACACAATGGGCCTTTATCTGCAACTTCTCGGCTTAATGAAACCGTAACTGGTGATCCATCCGTGGTGTTTATACGCCTGCATTTTATATCACGGTTTCGAGCGCTTTAAAATAGCGTAGTTTTAGTTGCATCCTGCTTATTACAGCAGTTAATCAATGATAATTCCGTTAGCTAAAATTTAAATCCTTAAGCACAAAAATCAGTGAAATTCAGTGTAAAATAAGAATAAATACAGAGTTTATAATTTATTTTGACTGCGTTTTAGCTATCTCAATGAAAGACTTCCTTATGTGTAATTTTATCTTAAAATGTTTTATATTTATTTTACTAGAACAGCCAAAACAAAAGTGTATTAATTTTTATTTTTAAAACACTATTGGCATACAAAAAAACATACATATGTATGTATGTAATGAAAACACATATGAAAAATTCCATTTTCTTAATAATAAAGTGTACATATTTACTTTTACAGTCCAAAGCCTTAAAGCCAGCTCTACCCCTAGTCAATAAATTTTTACACTATTTTTAATGTGCAGCTCTTGTAATTATAGTTAATTTTTTTCAATAAATTTTCAAGTGTAGTTGAAATATTTATTTATTTATCTATATACATATATAATAATTAAGTGGTAGCTGATATTGTATTGCTGCTACTGAATTATTGGATGATGATGTGCATTTAACAAGTACAACTCTCATTTGTTTTGTAAATTAAGTGTACGTATTTACAAGAAAACATTAAGAGGAAACGTTTCCAATTAACATAAACATATTCACAATACATTCAAATATAACATAAAATATAATCAAATTATATGTTTTGTTTCATTCTGCTACTGAAGATTGTATTACGTTTATTAATTTGCAATTTAAGCAAGATGAAAATGTGTACATTATAACCTAAACATATTTAGCATCAGCTGAAATAGTTAGTTCCTGAAAAGAATATAGGAAAGACAGTATATTAAGGAAGTTCAATTCAAATGAAATTTTATTAAAATTAATTCATTTATTTTTCATAACTTTTTGAATGGTTTAACTTATGCCGAATTGATTTATAGTGAACCATCAGCAACATAGTTAGATAATAAATAAAAAAATATCAGCAAAATCATAAATTCAATCTCGAAAACATAAAAAAAATTCTTCAATAAACCAAAAGTCAATTCCTAGAATCAAACAATAACTGAACTGTAGAAATAAAAGTACACCAATCAAACGAAATCATAGAAACTGTCCTCAATGTGGGCATTGTTTTTTGCTTGCTGAATGATGCAACAACAATGCAAAAGCCAAATTCAATGTGAATATAGCGCGTATAAAAAAAAAAACAATATAAATGTGCGTAGCAGGGTAGAGTGCTTGTGTTTCCTGTTTTGTATTGTTTGCCGATTTTTTCCACAATATATATTTTTTTAATATTAATGTCGTTCAGCGCTGCTTTGCCATTTCGAGCCTTAATTTTTTTTCTCATTTTCATCTCTTTTTGGATTTTTCTTTGTATTTTAATTTCTTTCAATTCTAAAAAATAAATATTTTCAATTTCGAGTTACACGGTTTTCTGAAGAACCTACCTCCCGTGCAAAACAGGGGAGAGGTGTATTCCATTATATTGAGAATTATGTTAAAATTTTAAATAATGTATATAATAAAAAAAGGGCTTACCTTCTTCTACACTAGAAAATTTATTGAGAAAAATGTAATTGTGATTTTTTTTTAAAGAAAATACCTATTAAATGATGTGTATTAATTAGTAGCTAACGAATGTGAAAAGAAATATGTTTAATTTTTGTCTGTAGGAATATTTAAATTTAAAATAGTATTCATTAGATTAAATTTGTAGTTTTAAATCGAAAAACAATAAAAATGTTCAAGGCTTTATTCTCGCCAGTTAGTATTTTTTCTACGTGTTATAATTTTGGGAAAAAATGCTTTTAAATTTTTATTTCTTTGAATGCGTTTAGTTAAAAATTAAAATAAAATCATAGCAGCAATTCTCTCACAAACACAAATGTGAACATAGTACGTTGCTTACGCTGTTGTTCATCATCAAAAAATGCTTGTGTTTCTTCTGTAATATAAAAATACTGATGCCTACTACTAAATTGCAAAGTTAAGCCTTAAAATATGTTAACTTATTAGTTCACAAGTTTTATCATTTCTCAAATACATATATTCATAAAAACTTTAGTTAAGAATTTTTCTATTTTACTGTATTATTATACTTATTTTTGGTTACAAGAATGTAGTGCAATAACTACATACATTATACGATTTATTTTCCAACAAAGCAATAGTGCAGTATATCTAGAAAAAGAGCTTAACATTTTTTTAATTCTTCAATTTTAATCAATGCCAAACTTGTAGCCGTGAAAGATACATTTTTAGAAATTCGATATAAGTTTTATTTAAAATTCTTAACACAAAAACTATATAAAATCGTTGTATGTACCGTTTACATACATAAGTCAAAATTCTTGTAGATCTGAGTAATTAAAGAATAAATTCACACCTAATAAATTTTTTTAAAAAGGTTTTTTTTTTGATTTATTATATAAATGGAAACACAATTTTTTTTGTAACTTCTGTTTACATATTTTAATTTTATATATTTTCGAAACAAAAAAAAAAAACTTATGGATAAAAATATTTCAATTTTAAAAAACTTGACGACCAAAAGTGTATTGTAAAAAATAAGCTCACACAAATACGAGTATGTACGTACATGTTGTGTTATATATGTTACTTAAATACTAGCTAAATACATATTTAATTGAAATAAACGTTATTGAAAAATAAAAGTAGTTTATTGTTTTGTTTTCGTGGATTTTGTTTACTTTTCATACTACTTTTCAGGAGGGAAGCACATATTTTTGTCATTGCAAGCCAATAAATATCGGATATTTTACTACTAACCTGGCAAAACTTTAAAATCGAATCCTTAGCAGCAAACCATGGATACTCAAGGATGAACTGTTTAATTGATAACGGCAAAAAATCGCTTCTGAGTCATTTTCTTTAAAAAATTTATCAATTTTGAATTATTAATATGGTATTCAGATTCCCTATAAAAGATTTTTAAATGCCTGTAATTTGATAAAGGTTAAGCCCATTTATGTAATTACTTAATTACATGTATAAGGGGAATCTATGTCTGCCGCGACGGTAAAATTAAAATTAAATTTAAGTCCACCGTAAGCGTTAGCGGCATTCTTCCATTTCATGCAGTCACGTTTGTTGTAATTTTGACTAGTTTATTTAACAATTGACAACTTTGCCATAAATAAAAACACTATGGTATTAGATTTTTAAGATAATTTTTCCTTTTATTAATTGATAATTCCTAAATAATTATTTGAATTGCTTAATGATATGGTAAAAAGAAATAGAATAACAATACCAAGAATAGTAAAATATTTCTCTAAAACTAATACATAAAGTAAAAATTAAACAAAAAAACTACATAAAGTAAATCATATAATTTATTACGCCTATAAATAAAAATAAAAAACTTTACACAAATCATTAACTAACAAAAGAAATTATATTAACCTACGTTGTTAGCTTTTATTTGAATGAAAAAGATTTATTTATCGTTAAATACATTTACTAAATAAAATACAAAATGTTATAAGAGAATAGCAACTAAAAGAATAAATAGAATTTTGATAATGTAATATTTTGCACTAATCGAAAATACATAAAACAGAATTGCAAACGAAACAAATGTAATTGTGTCGTTTACTATAATAAAATAAAGATATTTCGCTAAGTAAAGCGGATACGTTCACATTCTACAAAAGTGAAGTTTTCACGTTTATTTACAAAGAAAAAGTTAGAAACGAAAATGTTAATTATGTTTTTCCGTGAATCAAGATTTTCATTATTATTTTATTTAAAATTTTAATTCATAACATGCAATAGTATTTACTCTTTAAAAGTTTTTATTAATTTCCAATTCAATATATATTTTTTTTCCTCTAACGAACATTCAACAAAGTAGCCATATGCTGCTAACAAATATATCCATATCAATATTCAGCCACATTCAGTTACATAATAATTTAATTTGACATTTATAAAATTTTGTAGATTTAATATTATGTTTTGCAGCCTTTATATATATATTATATTCGACCGCAAATCGTTAAAATTTAGGTATATTATAATAAATTGACTTTAGTCAGTTAAAAGAAACCCTGACATATGTATGTATTCACTGCTTTCTAGAAAACTTTATGATTTTATTAATGAATAATATATGTTAGTCTTTCATATTTCAAAACCTTTATTTATATTTCGTACATATATTTTTTGTATCATTTTGATTTTTTTTTTCAAATTTTAAAATTATTTTTTAACAATTAACACTTTGGTTTTATTAAGTTGAATCTTTTCATTACTAACATACATTAATACTTATTTTTTACTATCTAAGTATTTGCCAACAATTTATATGGAACAGAAAGTTTATACGAAAACTAACAGGCTGGATATTTTCAAAGCAGAATCGTACCACAACCCGTTCCTGTAACTGTGACGAGAAAAACTCGATATCACTAACGGCTAATGCTTCAAAAATATTTGAATGCAGAAAGGTTGGAGAAAATCAAAAGTATTACGATTCAGAAATGTTACACAACCAAGCTAAAGTTTTTAATTTTTTTTTTTACAAAAATGAATAGAAATTTCAGCGTATTTTGGATATTAGCAAAACAATGCAAACTTAAATTCTGCGGCAAGAAGGAAGAACAATTGAAATTGTGTGCTTCACGGGTCTTAAGCTGTTTTTCTTATTTGACATTTTCTATTTATGTCTCCAATCATTTTTAAATTTACTTTTTCGATCAGAGTTAAAAATTAAAACTAAAAAAACATTGTCATGATCACCACATAACGTTAGCTTAATGTAACTTTACAAAGGAAAGAAAAAATTGAATAGTGAAGCAGCATTTTTTCATTTCATTATAAATCCATTCTTTTCAATCAGTCGTAATTAAGGTTTATTTATCAGAATTTGCAAAAATTCCGATTTTGGAAAAACGGAGTTATTTTCTTTCTACATTAAGCTAACGATAAATTCTTAAAATGAGTAATACAAAATTTTCAAAATTTAAAATCAACCTGAGGAATTAAGTAAGAAGCGCATTATAGTTGGATTCAACGGCACTCAATGTATAACATAAATAAATTTTGGATCACATATTCCAAATTCAATACTTGTTCTCCTTACCATTGAGGCTTACTACTTCGGTTTTATGCCGGTAAGCAATTCTTATTAAATGGTCTTGGGAGTAATTTTTAATGTTGTAGGAGGAGCTGTGTTATTTCAATTTATGGCAATGTCAAAAAAAAACTCGGAAGAAATGAACCGATTTTAAAATGTTAGCTATGTTACATAGTTTGAAATCAGAAACAAAAAGGTGGGAGCAAAAGATAAATATGAGTTAAATATAATCGAAATATATCTACAAGTGAACATTTGACTACAACATACATAACTATTATGGAGTTGATTTTAACTAGAAGCTTTAACAATGTTACTTGGACATATTGTGCCCACCTCTGATATGGTATGTTTTATCATTAATATTTCCTCTAGACTTGTTATGCGAATCGGGTAAACAATAACTAAAATATATAAATTTTTTTATTGTATAGTTTTATTTAAATTGAAAATTGGTGCATAGGTAAGAATATCAAAGTTAAGCAAAATTAAATATTCAAAAAATATTTCCGCATTATGTAATGTAACATAACAAGCATTAAAGAAAAAAGTCACAAGTTTGGTTCTTTCTATTCGGGTTCCTACGTTTAACAGAATTTATTTCATGGCTAATTTCAACATTTAAAAATCACAAAATTTTTAATCAATTATTTTTAACAACATCTTAAGCTTTTATACGTATCTTTATATTTAAATCAAACAGGCACAGAAAAACCAACCCATTTCCAATATTTTCGTCCACAGACTAAAAAGTCATAGTATATTAAAGTACCTCGTAAAAATACCAAAATATGGTCGAATATATGAGAGACAATTAAAATTTGTTTAGTTATAAATATGCTATAAAACTTTCATATATTTAATTTAGAGTTACAACGAATTTAAAATATATTATCATTAATTAACGCTAAAAAATTAGCGAATCGCTTTTCCTAAATTTTTAAAATAACGAAACTAGCGATCTCTAAGCATTTGCATTTTGAATCAAAATTTATATTGGGTACTTTTTATATATTAAGTCGACTTTCTGGGCAAAAAAATAGAAATAGGATCAGTTTTTGTTTGTATCCGTTCAATTTTTCGATTTTACTTAACTATTGAACACAACATAGTCAAGTGTTTTCAATTAATTACAGTTTTGTATATATTCATTTTTTTCTTCATTTAGTAGCATTTTTCCAACTTTTACTTCATAATATTGATTCATATATTTTTTATTTCATTCATTATATTCTATAATAAATATTTGTTTAGCTAACAATTTATTTATAACGTAACAATACGCTTTTATGTTTATGCTCATATTATAATTTTTAATAAAGCCAATAAGAATAAAGAATTGACATGTTATTCTCATAAGAATTTAACATAAAAACAATAGAAAATTTTTAATTAAATAGCAAAATTAAACAAAAGATATGTACAGCGTTTTTCCAATGCAAAAAAGGCAATAATTTTTATATGTATCCAGAAACGTTTTTACTTAACTTAAAATACTAAATAAAATATTAAGAATTATTTCATACAAATTGCCTAGAAATAAAAAAAAATTAAATAAAAATATATATGGGGGGATCAGTTATTTATGTTGCATTTTAAAAATAAAAATTTTATTTATTTCGCGTTTTTATATTGTGCATGCGTCAATTTGTTGCTAGTTGGTGGTGCTGATCAACGAAATGGAGGATTTAAGCTTAAGCAAGAGTTTGGTTTGGTGAATTTTTAATTTGAAAACATTTTAGTTTTGAAAAGTTTATAAATTTATATAGGAAAAATAAATTAAAGAACGTCTACCTTGCCATACGAAGTCAATGTAGGGAAAGGTGTAATAGTTTAAACAAAATAAACTTCAGTAGAATTAAAAACGTACAAATAAATCCATGTAGATTAAAAAGTAGCTTTCTTAACTTACACTTTTATATAGATAAATATTATCAATTAAAAAATATCTGTTGATAAGCTTAAGAAGTTTTAAAACAAAAAAAAAAAAAAAACAAAGTACGTCTATATAAAGCCTTAAAACTAGATTAAGTAGATTTTCTAGAAGTTTGGTTTATAAAAAAAATAACAATAATGCAAAAAATTCCTGATATTGTAATTTTTTAAATATTTTGGTTAGTACAAAAAATTTATGCTGACAAACTTTTCCAATGCATTCATTTTTCAATTAGCTATAAGCCGCAATTTTCTTCGGAACTGTTTGATAAAAAGTCAACATTTTTGACCGACGGTGTTGGATCAGATGTCTGAGAACTTGCAAAGTAATTTCTCTGATCATTGTTTTTTAGCGTAAACAAACGTACAGTTTGTCTGTCTCCGACTCATCTACCAAAAATCATTGGTTTTTATCAGACAGTTTCAAAGGAAATTATGAATACATAATGCGGTTCTTAAAGACTTTTACGATTTTGATGGCTAATTTCAGGATTTTACAGGCAACGCATATATAATTGAAAGGTAGGTTTGTGTGAAATTTATCTCTTGGAAAAACCATTTTTTAGTAATTAGAAACAATTGAAAATCTTTTATGCTTTACCAAACAGAAATTAAGATTTGTTTTTAATCCAGAAAACAATGTACCTAATAACGAATTTACAAAAAATTTATTTTTTTTCTTTTTTGAAAATAACGTGAAATTTTGAAATTCAAAACTCAGCTTAAGCGCGCTCTCCTTTTTTATACAAATTTGATTTTTCCCCATTTATCAACCTATATGAGACATCACTGTCCTACATTAGATCTATACAAAAAAAAAAGTTAACTGAAACCCATAATGCCGCCATAAACAGCAGGACAATTAACAGACATTGCAAAACAAGCACACATTCTGTTCTGTTCACATCGTCTTAACCAATTTAGCATTGTGTAAACATATTGCCTGTTTACACATCAACGCAATACTACATGCAACACAAAAATCGATGAAAGAAACTTTTGGCATTCCTTCGCGCCCTACTGGCCCTTAGCTAACAAATAATACCCTGATCCAAGCTCAAATTGTTTGCAGCGCTTTTCGGTACATGATGAACATGGTGCACGTGATGATGATGCACATGATGATGCTGCAATTGATGCTGATGGTGCTGTTGCAGTTGCTTATGATTGCTCAGCAAAATAGCAGCTGCTGTTGAGGTTGCTGTGTTGGTACTACTACTACTACTACTACTGTTGTTTACACTGTCGCTACAGCTAGTGTTGCCGCTGCCACCAGCTGAATGCCTGCATCCGTTGCTGGTAGTATTAGCGGCAGCCGTATTGCTACCACTACACGAAAGACAAAAAACGCAGGTGGTTTTAAATGTAGAAATGGAATTATTGGTGGAACTGGTGGTATTGTTGTTAGTAATCGCAGCAATTGTTGCAGTTGTAATTGTAGTAACAGGTGTACTCGGTAGTGCTGTGGAGTTTTGTTTCTTCAGGCATGATGACGTTGTTTTATGCTGTTGCACCAATGTGTCAGTTGGTAATGATTTTCGACTGCTACTGCCTACCAACGCTTTGTCTGCTGTTACAATTGTATTTGTAGATGCACGTCGTTGACTTCCGTTACAGCGTACATTACTGTTGATATTATGCTGTTGTTGATTTTGTTGTGATGACTCCTTTAAGTGTAGTGTTGCAGCTGATGTTGTTGCTGTTGCTGTAGCTGTTGCCATTGGCGGCGTTGGTGCTGGCGATGTTGAACGAGAGCAATTACCACTGCCGCCGCCGATGATACAAACACCGTTGTTGCCTTCTAATTGAAATTTCTTAACGAGCGCTTTAACCGATGTTGGTGATGTATCTGTTGTAGGTGCTTTGCGTATGACTTTTGGTGTTGTTGGTGCATCCGGAAAAATACAGCAAGTAGTTGCGGTTGCTGCTGTTGTGGTCGAACCATTACCATTTGGTAATGTTATGGTGGTTATAATTTGATTTGTCGTTGATGATGTTGCTCCTGCTGCTGTGGGTGATATGACAATTGTTGCTGTTGTTAATGTTGGCTTTTTTGCTATTGCAGGCGGCGTTGAAGAGGCAATTTTCTTTGTTGTCAAGAAAGTATTCTCCTTATTGGCATCCGATGAGTGTCGGCGTGGTGCTATATGTAATTGTTGCTGTTGCGTAAGCGGGATGGTTGTTGCGCGTGTTGCTGGCACAGTAATAATTGCAGTAGTTTTTTTAGTGCCATTGTAGATAGTAGGTTTGCCTTTGGGCACAAGCGGCTTGGAGCCATTCATCATAGTCGTTTTTGTTGTTGTATGGTGATGTCCATTACTGATGTTTGGTTTCATTATTTCCTGCTCGTTGTGTTCCACATCAGATGAGTCCATTTTGCTGTTGCCATTGTGTGTAGTAGTGACATTGTTGTCTTCGTTGTAGTTTTCTTCCTCATCGTCGTCGTCGTTTTCATCAACGACATCTTCTTCCTCAAAGCTTTCATCGTGATCTTCGATATCGTCCTCTGTTTCTTCTATATCATCATCGTTTTCTTCATCATTTACAGCGGCAGCTGTCTTAGAAATATTTTTGAACATTTGTCTATCAATGGAACAATCATCCTTCAGCCAAATGTGTTCCAGACATCCTGCAGCTGTCATGCGATCACTAAAAAAACAATCATATTACAATACTTTAACTTTAAATACAACATACAATTTATCACTCGTTGTGCTATTTGTTCGCCAGTTACTTACTTTGGCTTTATTCGCAATGCACGTCGTATGAAGTCGATTGCATGCGCTGATACTCCACCAAATAGTTTGTCGGGAAATGTCAGCGCACATTGTGATATGTTGAGGAAGGTTTCTTGTTTTGTTTCGCCACCAAATGGCGAAAAACCAGATAACAGCACATAGGTTAAAACACCCACTGACCAAATGTCTGTCAGCAATGAGAGCGGCTCATATTGCAATACTTCAGGTGCAACATAGTCGGGTGTGCCAACGATTTCACGTACATTGGTGCCCTCGGCAACAACGCGTGAAATGCCAAAATCACATAATTTTAAGCCATCTATATGAATAAATGAGAGAAATTTAAGTTACAATTTTGATAAGATAAAGTGCGGGGGGCATGTTTAATTCAAAATTTGGGACATACCTTCGATACGCTCACCAGCGAGCAATATATTTTGTGGTTTTAAATCTAAATGTGCGATCGATAGACTGTGCAGGAACTGTAAGGCCTTAAGTACTTCACGCATGCATATTCGGGCCTGTGGCTCACTGAGGCATTCTTCGTTGTCCAAGAAAGTCTGTAGCTCACCGCCAGTTGCGCTGATGAGAAGAAAAAAAAGAGTGTGTGAATAAAATATTAATCATATACCTAGGGGGCATACTAATTATTATTATTTACAAAAATATTTCGATAGTTTGATGGAGAATTAGAAGCTTTTAACTTACAGTTCCAGTAGTAACGCTGTATCTGATCTGGACTCAACAACTGCATTTAATTTGACAATATTTTCTGCTCCATCGCATAACATCAACACTGCTATTTCGTGTTTAATTTCTTTGTCTGACGATTGTGCTCGTCGTCGACGTTTTAGAAATTTGGCAGCGAAGTGTACGCCGGTATTTTTATGTACTGCGCGGCGCACTGCAGCGAATTTTCCCCTGTAAGAGATAAATAGAACAAATTATGGTTTTTTGTATAATTTTATTGCAAAAAATTAATTTAAAGAAATTATCAAGGCGAGTGCATTTAGATTTGGTTTTGTATTTAATGCGTTTAATCTTATATTAATTTGGTTTGTAACGCTTTGGAGCAAAATATACAGAACCGATTAGGGCGGGCAATTTTTTTTTCGAAAGATCAACTAATTCCTAATTTTTTCGTAGAGTTGGTGATAAAACATATTTTAAAAATAAAAGTCATTTATTTTTCATAAATTTTACAAAATTATAAATCAGCAATGGTTCGACTTATTTTAAAATGATTTATGGTAAATCATAAAATAGTTCTCAGGATTCAATAGTTCAATTAACTTTAGTTCGGCAAAGAACCGTATTGTATTGGGTTATTTATAGACATACATATAACTAAAACTAATTGTATTACTCGTGTTTCATAGTGTGTTACTGTAACATAATTTGTAAGAAAGTAAGTAAGTAAAATGTTTTTTTTTTCTGTTATTTTTTTATTTTGCCGGATACGCATACGACGATTACAACCTCCAGACAAATCGTTAGAAAATTTAAAACAGACAAACAGTCTGTTGCAAGTCAGACTAGAAGTTTTACGAGTACACACTTCAAAATAAAGTCTTTGAAAAAGAATAAAAAAAATAATCTTCATTCATGAAAATTGTTGCTTATAAAAAACTAACAATTTCCATTACTTACAAATGTGCATTTGGCAAAACGATTTCGCAGACAACGGTGCGATGACAGACAGACAAACAGACAGACAGAAGAAGAAATTAACCAAAAACTGCAAATTGTAGACAAGACACTGGACTGGACTGGACACCATGACAACAACTTTAGAAAACTGGTTGCAATTAAACCGGCAAATGTATTAATTTTTTTTTTTATTTCGCAAAATACTGGATAATAGACCGTTGCAAGCAGCAGTAAAATATCGAAATAAATAGCACACAAACTGGTCACAAGAGACTTTTTTTTTTATGGCCACAAACGTATGATGTGTGCATACTACATGCATGGGCGGCATTAGGATGGAGCAACATTTTAAAAGTGCAAACGGACAAACAGATTGGTAGATTGCTAGGCAAAATATCTGTAGTTCAATTTCAATGGCTTATGAATTCACTTATAAATACATATAGTTGAGGGAATACGAGCGCGAAAAACTATAAAATGTATATCTGTAACTAAGAAAGTAATCGCCAATTCATTAAAAACATTATGTGATTGATCTAAAAAAAAGTGTTAATTTTGATGAAGGTGCCAATAATAAGATGTACTGTAAATAACACACTCTTTTAATTTCAAAATACTTAGTTAACAGAAAGGTCGCTTTTTTTTGCCCATGATATGTACGAGTATTGAGAGGTTTATATAATACTTAAGCTTTTTTAAAAGGAGGGGAGGATTGAGGTAACATATGTAGGTGGAATTTCTATAACGTCATAGATCGACCCATGGTTATATCCTACAAGTTCTTTCTTTAACTTTTTTTCGGAAAACATTGAATATTCGTTTGTATTGGACATTGAAAACCAAACAGAATATTAATGCATTTTATGGCAAAAAGAATCCTTGTAGAAAATCAAACTACACAGACACGCCTACTGCTCATACAAAGTACACATTTAAAACGCTATATTGGGGTTATATGATGTTGTGTAATTAAATTACTCACAAATACTAGGATTAAATCGGATAAGCTCTGGACAAAAAAAAGGGCGTATTAAGAAAAGAGGGCGCTTTGCTTTCCCTGCAAGCAAAAACTTCAAAGCGCTATGCCGCGAAAATTATTCAAGGTAATGAAACAAAAATTCACACAGCAGTAGAAATGATTCCGAAATGCTTTGAACAAGAGCTAGGCGAATTTCTGGAAGTGGGCGTGGCAGTGAAGGGTATATAAGTTTTAGGCGGGCTGAAAATTATTCAAGGTAATGAAACATAATTTCACACAAAACAGTAGAAATGATTCGGCAATGCTCTGAACAAGAGCTAGGCGAATTTCAACAAGTGGGCGTTTATCGGGTATTTGAGTTTCAGAGGCTGGCTGAAGATAACAACTTAGTTTTTCGAAAAAGTTAACAATGTTATTATTATTTTAATAACTTATTCGACCTGACCAAATCTGT
Organism: Meiosimyza platycephala; assembly: GCA_963662105.1. Lineage (NCBI taxonomy): Eukaryota > Metazoa > Arthropoda > Insecta > Diptera > Lauxaniidae > Meiosimyza > Meiosimyza platycephala. The sequence continues at coordinate 25,095,348 of OY759208.1, forward strand.
GGGTGGCCACAAGGAATAACATCTAAACTCAATATTTGATGACAAGGCGAAACAACATAAGTTAATGTGTGTATTCATATGACTTATACTGTTTCGCCTTGTCATCGAATATCGAGTTTAGCTGTTATTCTTTGTGGCCACAGAAATAGTCATTAGCAGATGTTTTTTTTTTTTAATAAATTTACTCAAGTCACTTAATTTGATTTACAAAGTCTTTAAAATGTCTTAGTAATTAAGCTACATGAAGATAAAAATGTATCTAATATTGAACCACAAAATTGTCTCGTCGTTTCTTTTATGTGTAGTTCTGTGTCTTCTTCTTAAGAAACAAAAAATTAATTGCCACTTTTATTGCTACGTTAGCTAGCAATAGGAAGATTCATGCCATTTTTTTTCCGGCTTTCAAAGGAAGATTGCGTGCGTGGTACAGCAGCAGCAGCAGCAGCTCACACTTTTTGCAATTCAATTAAAATTTTAACATTTTTAAGTAAATGATGCAGTGCAAACGAACTAGAAAACGTAAGAGTGCTGCTGCAGGAAGTCATCTAAATAGCTGGGTTAAGCATGCTAAATACATTTGTCAGCAAGTCGTTCGCTGCAGAGAAATTCTTAACTTTTTGATTGCGAATTTGCCTGCATGTTCTTAATTAGCCATGGAGAATACCAAGATCTTGTGGCTGAAATTGACACCGTTGTAGTGTAGTGCAACAGTAGAAGCAGCAGCAGCAGCATCAGCAACCTGAAAGTGTAGTTACTACCAATTTAAATTAATTGATAAACAATGAAGTGGCGAAAAACTAAAGCAACAATAAACGCCAGCTAGTCTGCATGAGATCAGAATTCTTGCCGTTACTAATTGAGCAAGGTCTTACTTTGTAAGCCATGATCTTTTGATTAATTTATATATTCTCTTCTTTAAGTCAAGTTATAAAAACAGTAGCCACATTTTGAGATTAAATTCAATGGGAGATGTAGCGAAATGTGAAGAGCCATTGCCGCCGCATTAAATGACAAATCGACCGTTACGTAATTTTATAGTAGGTGTTGTACCAATGAATGTCGGAGATCAATGAATCTCATTTTGTATGAATACCATGAAATTCTTATTTTGTTACATACACAAAATTTCGTCCAAAAATATCAAACTTTAAAAGTTGTTGAACTTTTTTTTTCTGTAAGGTTGGCGCATTTTGAGTATATCGCAATTAAAGTTGGCTCACAGGGTTCACGGGTACAACTTCAGTTGGTCTGTCGGTCGGTCGGTTCATTTGCTGTTTTTTTAGGCAATCGACTTAAACTAGGCACACCTACACATGCTGCACGAATATTCACAAAACTTGGACATTCGTTCGATTGTAATTAAATCAAGTAAGTAGTTAATGAATACTATGGCATTTAAATTTGAGCACTCGCAAGAAAAGTGTGATCTTTTTATAATTTTCGAGCATTAGTCCAACTACGGTTAAGATTAATTGATTGATTCAAATTTGCAAATGTCGTCCAAAAATGGAGCGTTTGAAGCGTATAAAGAGATTAATTTTGCTTACACGTGTGATTAAGAAGTTTGAAAGTTAAGATTTGTCTGCTTTTTTTTTTGGATAGGTTTAGGAACGAGTACACTAAAACTCTGGAAACCATGCAAACCTGTTTGTTTTAAGCCTCTTTGTAACACGTGTCGTTCAATTAATCAATCGTAAGAAAACATGAGATTGATGGTAATATGTTAATCTGGCCCACGTATTGCAGATCAAATATAAAGCAAATAATTTTTTTAAAACTACTTCTGTTCGAAATAATGAGAATATTAGATATAAGAACAACAGAAAATTAACTATTCAATGGAAGATCAAGGAATAAATTGATGAAGCAAATGACAACATAGATGCTAGGAGGGTCGCTGTAGTAGTACTCTAACATTGTCGCCTATTTAGTCACAATATCGCAGTGGTACATCGCGTCATATAAAATAAACCTAAAAACGTTTTTTTTGAGAGGCGGATCTTTAATTACTGCACAAGAATTAGTAACAACACAAAAAACTGTGCTGTGACTGCTCATTAAAAGTAAAAGCGATAGTCTGATATTGCTGTCTGCTGTGTAAAATACAATAGTGGAAGCAACAATTCACGAAGAGTTGTCACAGTCGACTGTCAGCTATTGCTATAGCAGTCGTAGCAGTTGCTGTCGCAGTTGACTGTAATATTTTTCATTTTGCAAATGTATTGAATTTTTATTTTTTCTATATAAAATAAGAGTAATACTTATTCTCGATTAAATAAAATTAGTAGTTTAATCATACAGAACATAAAAATTCAATTCCTTTGCGCAATGAAAAATATAACTGCTATAGCAATAACTGACAGTCGACTGCGATAGCAACTGTTGCGACAGCTCTTTGTGAACAGTTGCTTTGAGTATTGAATTTTAAGCAGCAGACAGCAATAGCCAATAGTCAACTGCAACAACTCTTCGTGAACTGTTGGTTCAGCTGTTGAACTTAATGCAGCACACAGCAATAACTGACTGACCGACAGGTAAAGTTTTTTTAGTAAATTGAAACACTGGTTTGAGTCTCGCAACTACATATGTAGGGGAAGGCGGGGCAAAGTGGTATACCTAACGGGTGAACCAAGTTTTCACAAAACAAAATTTTTTTTTGAACAATTAAACATGTAGGTTATTAGTGCGATCAGCATTGAATCTATTAAGGTTATTAAGCTCATTATTTTCTCAAGAGAAGATGTTTATTATTGCGATGCAAAAAGAAAGTTCGTTTCTACCGCTTTGCAGTAGTGCAATACATAAAGATTGATAATTATAAATTAGTTTACTAATATTAAAAACTATGTTTTTTATGTGTGATGAATGACCGAATAAACGTAACAGGACTTTTCTATTTTTCAAAACTCCTGAAAACTGGATGATGGAACCAAGTGATAAACAATGCCGTTTTGCCCCTACCACTCTGCCGCCATGACCTATGTAAACATATAGACTCATTGTCAACAGAAATAAATGTCACTAATATATACTACGATGAAATGAATTAACTTAAAATCCTCGAATTTTACATCGATCGCACTCATTTTGATAAACCTCGTGGTTCTCGAAAACGGAAGGCTGAAATGTCGCTATAACCTGGCAGTTACATGAGCACTACTCAAACACAAATTTCTTATATTTACATTAGATGGCGTTGAAATGCAAGGATAAATATACCCTTTGCACTGCTTTGCCCCGAATACCGCATTGCTCCGCTTTCCCCTATATATAGTATATCATCAATTATCATGAGTCTTAAGGCTACTAAATATGCCATGAAGAAAAATGTCAATTACCCAAAACTAGCTCATTTTGACCTTCTTTATTTTAGTAACATTGTATATGGGCGTGGCATTACATCAGATTAGTAGCATTTAAGTATAACATGGTACGGCAAAAAATACAGTTTTTTTTGACACGTGAACATATCATTAATTTCTTATAGATTTGTCGATACTGAATCAAAGCTACCAAGTGCTTAACACAAAATTTTTAGGTTATGCGTTAGTGATAAAACAGTTTTGGTCAAAATTTCATCATTTGTAATTTTTTCTCCTAAGCAATCAATTTTCATTAAAAATCGCATTAAGTAAAAAGTTCTTAAAATTGATTGATTGTATTCATAAAAATATATTTTTTTTATGTTAAAATTCGCAACCTCAAACTTCTAAATTCCTCTCAGTTTCTGATCAGGTACCTGAACCTTTCAAAAAAGTTAACAACGGGGCTATATAAAACTCTATTGATCGAGCGAAGATTAAGAAATATAATTAGACCTGGAACTGCAAACAAAATTAATTCGTTAAATGCCATAGAATTTAAAGTAATATCGTAATATTGCTATCCAGTTACGTAGTCGAACTTTTGTATTGCGGATGCGTTTAGAAAAATATGTCACTAATAGAGAGATAAATACGCCAATCTAAATTCATAATAAATTCACATTTTGGCAAAAAAAAAAAAAAACTAAAAGCTTGAAAAACAAAACCTGTCCAGTTCTTATGCCCAAAGGAATAACATAAATATTTAATTGCAATTCTTATGCGTTTCATCAAAAAAATGTCACAATGTAGACATCGCTAGTGATGATGCGTCAGCAAAACGACCATGTACGTCGATCGGTATGGTGGACAAGGAATTGTGACGCCTTTGACAAAGTACGTGTTGTTGTAAAAGTAATGAGCTTTCGCTTCCGGCACACGAGTCAAGTTGCTCTCTAAATGGACATGTTAACAGGGTATAGCTGAAACAATAACAACGGCAAAGCGCTGTATAAATAAATGGACAGACATAAGGAATGCTACTATCGAGACGCATGCACGTTTGTGATAATGGCAATGTCAATGGCGTTAGTTTTATTAATCATAAAAAATCAAAAATGACAAAAGTTTGAAGTAATGAAAATAGTTTTTGAATTACATAGGCAGATGATTGAAATGCTCTGCTAAAATGAAAAGGAATTTGATGATTCACCACAAATGATTTTGATATACATACATACTAAGTAGTTAATGATATTTTATATATAATAAACTAACAAAAACTCAAAACTCTTTTTCTATATTTTTAAGTTTCTGATTTGATAAAAAAAGTTCTTGAGTGGAATGAAAAATAAAACTTAATTTTCTTTTTGAGATTTTTAGTCAGCGTCACTTTTAAGTCGTTATGCCTGGGTCACATTAAGTGGAAGTTATAATATAAAACTTATGGGTATGACAGTTTTCAAAAAATACTACGTATTTGCGTCAAACAATAACAATCTCTCAGTGTAGAAACGTCGAAAAAAAAGGAATAAAGAAAAAATTTCGTAGAAAAATAAAACACTTTTTTTTGTCCACTCAGATATCTGTAAAACACTGGTCAATTAACAGCTGACAGATAGCAGTAAGCAAGGAGTAAGTAAGGATTTAAGTCAAACTATGCTGAAGCAACTAAATTCTAATTGTGAGCTGTCTCCCCCATATGACCAACCGGTAACAACTGCAACAACAAAAATAATTGCTGTTACAATTTATAGCCTCGTGTACAATCGCTGGCTGATAGTTCAAGCAGGTTCTTACTACAAACCGGGCACATATTCTGTATAGGTACCCTCTTTTGATGAAATGAATGTTTTGCAGCGTTGTAAAAGAGTGCATTACAATTTTTTTGGAATTGACTTATTGAATCAAAAACTAGCGTTGGGTTTTCTATGAATATTTTATTAATGGAAGTTTTTTATTTGCACCATCAGTGAAACATATTTTGTTGTAAAATCAGATAACTTGAATTTGCAAATCCAAAGAACAAAGGGATTTTCTTTGATTCAAAGAAATGAATAGTTGAATTCCAGTAATTTTAATCATAGAATTGCAATTAATTTGATTTTACCAATTCTGTTTTTTCGGTGTACCCGTGCGCAGCCAGCTAGCCAAATATATTTTGAAAACTAAAGCTAATGGAGACAATTTTTGATTTCAGTGTACCAAAAGCACCCTACAGCAGGTTCTTAGAATACAAAACTAAAAATGTTTGTTTATTTTCTTCATTTGCGTTAAAAGTTATTTATTGCAAAATGTTCGTATAAAAATATAATTTTAACTGAATGCGCTTTATGACAGCTCTGATATTGAACATTATGGCGCTTTATTTTTTTTCAACAAAGTAATTGGTGAAAATTAAGCTCTTGCGGTAGACACGCAAACTTACTAAAGTTAAATCTTAAAGAATAAGAATACTCTGGACAGATTTGACTGCTGCTGTTACTGTATCTGTCTGGTCGACAGACAAAGTTATAACAGGAAGAAGAAAAAAGTCGTTTGAGCAGTTGCAGTAGACGACGTTTATGATGTAATCACTTTGGTATGCTGCAGTCATTGGTTAAAGCAATAAGTGCCACACTGTTTTAGAAAAGAACATAAATTGACTTATGATGTTAAGGTTCACATGTTGAAATTAAATGGAGTTATTATTATTAGGAAAGATCCCAATGTGCCAGATTGTTATTAAATAGAAGTAGTGCCGCTAAGGTTTAAGGTCTATGGGAGCGCTATTCAAAGCTTAGCATATTTCTAACGCATAAACATAAAATTTAATAGAATTATTTTCGAAATTTTAATTTTGAAATTCAAAAAAGATAACATTAAATGTCATATAGGCTGCTTGGAAGTTCGAACACATTTTATTCCTTCAATACTCATTGGTATAATGATTGTATTAAAACCAAAACCTAAATGATTTTTATAAGGTTACGACATTGGTAAATAGACCTTAAGGCTTCTAATGTATGACCGGAACACAAATTTTTATACAAAGTTAAAATTAATTGGTTAAATTTAATTTAAATTACAAAATTTAATCAATATTAATTAAAAAAGCTAAATATCATTAAGACTCTTGTTTATTAGCAATTATTTAGATTTTTAATTACAACTACGAATAAGAACTCAATAAAAATAACAGTTAAAAGTTATAAATTAATTCAGGTGAAAGGTAAGACTGTCTAACCTACAAAAAAAAAAAAAAAAAATCACAATGACCTTGAACAACCGATTGCAAAAATAATTACTAATAATGAAGAAATAAAATGCACTAAAGAAAAAAACAAAGTACCATAAACGGAACTACGTACAAAAAACTTTGGTCTAAAAGACAGAAAACAGCAACAACAAATTGCTTGTTGCAGCAATCGCCAACAATGGCGGTGATAAAAATTTCCAAGTGTTAATAATTTTTAAGTAAACATTTAATTGTTTACATAAATAAAATAGATAGAAAAATTAAAATAAAAAAGTCGAGCATGTTAGGTACATGAAGAAGAAGTAGTCAGTTGGTAAGTAATTGAAAGTGTGTGTGGTAAGTAAATGTCTCTGTTGTTGTTGGTCTTCTTTGGATTTGTTGTGATGGCAAATATCCAACTGAGCGCAACAATTCGAAATTAGTCTTGGGAGTGAAAAACATTTCCAAGATTTTTATCAAATTCCAAATTAAAGCAAACAGATGAACAAAGAAGAGAAAAGGGAAGGAAGACTATGCAAAAAAAAATCAACAGAAAAAAACTATAACAATTGTTTGTTACGAAAATGTTGTAATAAATGAATTTATGTAACACCACTTACGAACAACGAATTACCACAGGTGGGTGGAATTTTCATTGCATGGGTAAATGCCGGAATGAGTGGGATAGGTGCTGGACGAATTTATAGTACTGAAATTAACATTTTTATGATCTTAAATTGATTGTATAATTGAATGATAACTCAAAATTTTACAGGAAACTAAAAAAAAATACTGTCCACAGTCGATAATACCACCAAGAAAAAATACAAATTTTTGGAAAAACGTGTTGAGAGTGACAAAATTAATATCAATAGCATGGGATCAGATAGTCGAACCTTTGTTCATCGTCTTAAATGCTAAAAGTACAATCCTAGATTCACCCAGAAGATGGTAAGACACGGGTGTGAAACCATAATGGTCTGTAGTGCATTTTCTTGGCATGGCGTTAGCGCGCTATTAAAAATCAAGTTTCAGTATTTGGATATATTGAAAATCCATATGGAATCATATGAACTCCATTTCATGCCAATTAAGTGGATATTTTTACTATATAATGAGCCCAAACACTCCTCCAAAGTAGAAAAGAATTGGTTTTGTGAGAAGAAGTACGATGTTTTGGATTGGCCAGCCCAGAGCCCTGACTTAAATCCAATAGAGAACCTGTAGAACGAAGTCAAGGTTAAAATCGTAAAGAAAAATTTTAAAAATATGGACGATCTTTGGTCACAGAAACACAGAAAGATTGGTGTGCCATAATCAAAACAAAATGCCAAAAAATCGTGGAGAGTATGGATCGAAGGTTTGAAAGCTGTCATAAAAAAAGAGGCTACAGCACTAAATGTTAAAGATTTAAATGTTTGTGCATGCCAAAAAATCAATAAATGCATTTTTTACACGATATCTTCTCCTTTTCCCAAACTGTGCCATTTATGTGTCCAGCTCAATTCATCAGCTTTATACATTTTGATAATTTTGTTTTATTAATGAATCAAAGCTGATGATCCTATTATTATTAAATATGATGAATAACCCTTTGCAAAAAAACAAACAATTGTTGTATTTACGATAATATATAAGAAAGAACTATTAACAAAATGTGCCATTTATATGTCCACGACTGTACAAAAGAAGACTTGATATTCTTTTTGAGATAGTTAGCTAGATAGGGTCATATTTTCAGGCACACATTTCATGATACATATTGGCTTTTGAGAGAAATATTTGAATATAATTTTTAAAAAAGTTGCTTCAGCGCCGACCTGGTGAATAGTTCGGTATTTGAAGAACTAATTTCATGCATACACTCGAGCTCCAAAAAGCGGCTACTGCTTCTGTAAACTTTTGCCAAAAACTATATGTATGGTATATATGTACCTTGATAATGATAGCCATTACAAGTCACGTATGTAAATTCAACGTTCTTTTTTTTTGTGTGCATTTACGAATATTTCGTTTATGATTAACAGAAAAAAATCTAAAATAAAAAAAATAGTTTTCTCTTGTAACTAACTTCCCATTTCACATCCGTATCCGGTGTTTTTTTTTCTTTTTCTCTTTCAAAATTTTAAACGTCAGCCATAGTAAATGACAAGACACGTGGTTTCATTCATTGATTGAATGGTGGTAGCATGCAATGGCGCATGCGGACTCAAATTAATGGGTTAAGTTTTTTACTTTATGCTTCAATAGTTTTGCCGCTCTTGTTATTTCTAATAATTTATCATAGCGCAAACGACTATTTTCGGAGAAAATATATAAAATTAATGAATGGATTGAGAAAGCGTCAAAGAGGAAATAACTATCAGCTGCGCGCATGCGCACATTACACATCGCCATTCATTTTTCAAGCGCAATGACAAAGAAGAGTTCTGCTCTACTTACGTACACGTTAATTTCATTTGAAATCAATTTATCAAAATCTTTGTTTGTTGTTGTTACCTGCAAGAAAAGTAGAAAAGAAAAATATTATTAGAAATGATAAAAATTATTAGGTTGAATATGAAAAGCTTATTATTAAGTGTCTAGTTTTGGTGGATAGTAAAAAAAATTTTAAAATACTTGATGATTCTGTAACACGAGTATTTTATTTTATCGTTGAAAGTAAAAAAGAAAGACCCATCCATTCATTCGCCATTATTTAACCTTTTCTCATTGCTTAATTCAATAAACATTTCCTTAAAAAAAATGGCAAAAAAAAATTTGGTTTCGAGAAAAATAGACCTAAGGGAGCTGAGGGGTCTGAGATGCAAAAGCAAAATGGTGTACGATTAAGCATGGAATGCCCCATATATACAGCCAGAAATAAAAATCTTTAATATTAATGACAAATGAAAAAATAAAAATTGTATAGGTATGTAATAAGTTTTGGAAATCAAAATTTGCATAGCATTAGTTTTATATCCCCAATAATATGCACCTTAATTGCTCAAAAACGTCTGCCTTCAAAAAAGCAGCGCTGAAATCAAGTGCCTTCTCTATTTTTATGTTTTTCATAAGTAAAAGCAAGAGGCAGACGCAATAAAATGATTTAGTAATAAATTTTTTTGAAATCTTTTTAATATTGCAACTTTGACAGAGGTGACAGAGGTTGTTTCTCTCGTTTCTTATGACATAATCATTATAATAATCGCAATCTGCCTGACTTAAGTTTGCATTAATCGTAAAATTTTTAAAACAAATTTAATCACGTCTGCCTCTTGCATTTATCTTTTTTCTGTGTATAGACAAATTTTTTAATTTCAAAAGTAGACACGATAAAATTGTTTATGGTACCTCTATACATTTAAAAAAAACACCCTATACTTAGATATGTTTTATACTACATACTAAAAGTATGTAACTCAGTTACTTAGTTTTCATTAACGTTTATAATTATCTAAAAATAAACCTTTAAAATGACATTTGAGATGTATTTCTTTTTTTGTTTTCAATTTACGCGTACAAACTTCGATTAGACTCATATTTCAAATAATTATGAAAAATCATTTAAAGCATAAAATTTAAATGCATTTTAAATGAAAATTTATGATAACCACAAAAAAAAAAAAACAGCAGCAGCAGCAGCTAAACCGCTAACACGCCAACCATGTAAGGTGACACCAAATTTTGCGGAACGCCATTTAAATATAAATAAATTGAAATTAATTAATAATTAAAGAAAATATGTAATTTTTTCAATATAAACAATTTAATGCATCGAAATTGCAATACTAAAAAAATCAAGGTGGCCATATGAGATGACGAGACGACTAATGATGCTCGGGGTGTTAGCATTTAAATACGATTTTTTTGTAAATGTCGCTGTTGTTGATATTTTAATATTTTTGCATAACCTCGTTATAAATTGATGATTATTCCTAAATAGCAGTTGTTGTTGTTGTTGCTGCTGTAATTAACAAGTAGCTACATTACCTTACAAATTATTATTTTATTACCTGATGTTGCGCTGCTGATTTGATTTGCTATGTTACTGTTAACACCCCCATTTAAGAGTTAACACCTTGTTAACGTAATAAGCAAAGCAAAAAAAAAAACAAAAATTTAATTGTAAAGGAAATGACATTGTTGTTGCCAATTTTGTTTGTTGTGCTGTTGTTATTGTTATTGTAGTAATCATTGTTCACCTACAAATATGTGGGTGAGCGAAAGTATTTGTTTTTTATTTAATTTTTATTATTTATTTTGATGTTTTTCAATTGAATGTCAACGCACGGCATGTCAAGCAATGAAGGTGGAAGGGGGTTGTCCGTTTGCTTGGTCGCATGTTTGCGCTTAATTACATGTTAGCTATTTGTTAATACAATTAAAAATAATAATTTTTAAATGATTGCTATGATTTTTAGTGAATCGTTTAATAATATGTTGTACAATGAATGGGTGGCAAAACCGTTTATTTAATGAACCATTTTTGGCTAACTATACGGAAATAAGCCGTATAATGTATACGCAAAATAACAGTCATTTCTCAATAAAAATCTTATTAAAAATTGTCGCATTGGAGCGAGAAGTGTGTTGATTCATTATAATCAGGCCTATTCTCTAGTTCCGATTTAGTTCGGAAGTGGAATTGAAGTCCAAAGTTGAATACTGATTTTAATGTCTTAAGCTATCCGATGTCATAAGAATCACGAATGTGAATTTTTTGAGATATGCCCTTTTTCGTTTCTGAGAGCAGAATAGCTCTTTTAAATCTAATGGTCGGAATTTTGAAGTTCCGATAATTTGGCGGACTTTAATTTTTTGTATGATTCTGAAATGAACTTCAAATTTCTATTCCGTTTCGGAAGCAAACCCAAAACGGATGCAGAATAGGTCTTAATCAGTATCTTTTTTTAAATCAAAAATTTTTTTTTTTAACAATTTACGTTTGAAAGTAAAATTAAGTTAAGAACATTGAAAAAGCAGATTGTATATAGGACAATCGAGCAGCAAAGGGTTTTATAAAAAAAGTCGAATAGTATCGAAATAAATCGAGAAGTGTACAAATACACTGAGAAAAAAAAACTAACAAGCAGCGTGCTATTTCAACCCGAAACTAATTCAACCCGGAACGAATGACTTGCATTGGTGTTACAGTTGCGGCATTTAGAATCAATTGACACAGATGGTTCTAAAATATACTCTAGAGCAGCGGTATGGAAATCTAGCAAAAGGGCGCAAAAAACAAAATCAGGCAACAAAAAACGAAATTTTAAAGTTTTTTTGCTTACATTTCCAAATTCGCCAACAGCACAAAAAAAACCAAATTGCACTACAAACAAAAATTATTTCTACATTCGTCGAAACACAATGCGGTACCGTCGCTAATGCTTTTGTATGTTGTTTTTGTTTTCATTTGAACTCAAGTCGATAGCGTTGAAGTTCTGCGAAATCTTTTTTGGTTGCTTGTGCGTCGTATAGCGGTTCGTGCCATGAGGGCGGAAAGTGCCACTACGTGCCCATCGCTGCTCGGGAATATTCTTCAAATATTTGAATATGAACGAATGCTACATAGATACTTGAAGTTGAACAAAATCACTAACATACCAATAAGCCAGGCATCAATTACGCCTTCGAGTTCAAACATTATCAGGGGTATAGTGACTTCATTGTCATCGAAACTGTTGATAAACCAGCAATGCTTTGTTAATTTACACACAAAATAGTAAGCTAACAACTTTTTTGGTAGAAAAATAGTAAAATACACTAACCACCTTGCACCGGATTAATTTAGTATTTTGGATTATCGTTTCGTTTACCTACTTTTCGGTAAGTTTACCCACAAAATAGTAAACTAACAACTTTTTCTGTGAAATACCATATGAAATTCCGTTGCATTACCGCAAATAACTCTCATAGTAAAACTTGTATAGGGTGTGCAAAACGCTCTTGTCAAAACAACTCAGCTTTTTGTCTGGAGTTAAACCAAACCGTCTAAAAACATTATAGCACTAAAAAGGATATTTTCCTTTTGTTGCTTGAAGCAGCATTTCAACCACATTGAATTTTTGTTTTATTTGTTCCATTGGATAAATTACTCTACCAAGATTTAAGCTTTTAGCATGCAGACGACGGACGACACACTTAAGTTCTTCAGTTTTCCTATCTTCTGTCACGTGCATAATTTTTTTTATCACATGCAAGGGTTCGTCTGATCTATGTTGTTGCTGTTGTTACTATTTTAGTTTTATGCAATGTTGCTACTGTGTATGTTGCAGTCGTTTTCTAATGCTGTTTACCTACAAGTATCTCTCACTCATCATACATATGTGACTTATTTTCATGCCTTACCTTTTTGTAGAAGTTGAATGAACTGCTGCTGCTGCCATAGCAAGAGAGTCTTGAATTGTTAAAAGACTGTTGATATTTTGATTACATGCGCTGCGGCTAAAAACGGAACCAGAAAAAAAAAAAACAATGGAAAACAACAACATTACACACAGCAGCAATACAAATGTGTATGCAGAGATACTGCTGTGGCAGTAATACATATTTGCTGTTGTTGTATTATTGTTATTATTATTGTTTCCATTACTGTTGTTGTTGTTTGGTAGTTTCCTAAAAAACAAATCCCTATTAACGGAAGCAGTTTTAAGTTTTACTTGCGTCTTCGTAAAAAAAAAACATATTAGTATTCGCGCATACGAATATTATTGCAAGGCAAATACCAAAAAAAAAAAAACATAAAAAAGGTGAAGGAAACATAGCGATGTTTAAGAGGAAGTATGGAAAAATAACTAATGCTCTAAGGTAAAAGGTTTGTAATCGAAACAATACACATACGCTGTTAAAAGAAAAAAGCTTTACACTCTGATTCCATTTTATATCCGAAGGGTTTACTTTACTTTTAATTCAGTCGTAGTCTTGAGAAGTTAAAATGTGTAGGAGGGTTGGATTCGAATATTGTGTAAAATGCTAATTGTAAAAAGTCATAATTTATTTTGAATTTTCTCCCTTTGAATATTATAGGGCAACGATGGGAAAAATAAGAATAATGAGCCATTTGTGGCTCATAAGAACATTTTTCTTAAGAAAAATAGCTAAATCAAACAAAATAAAAATATTTTTGGAAGCAAGAGCTACTTACAACAAAAGCAATAATTACAATAACAAAAAACCACACCATAACTTTCGTCTGGAAAAAAAAAAACTCAGCAATAAACCAACAGCAAATTCCAATAATCAAACAAGAACAACATAAGTAGAAACAAAAGTAAGCTTATCAAACGAAACGAGAGAAGCTGTCCTCAATGTGCGTATTGTTGTTTCCTTGTTCGCTTGTTTTGGTTTTCTGAACGATGGAACAATAACAAAAATACACGTTTTTGGTTACTTTTCTTAAGAAAAACCATGTGTTTGTTGTAATGAGCCACTAATGGCTCATTTGTCGTATATTGTCCATCGCTGTTATAGAGCATCCTCTTGGTATCTACGTATGACACGAGTAAAACTTATTGAGTTTTTCTATTCCAGTGATTCAAACTTAGAGATAATACCGGCAAAAATTTAATGTCGGAGTAACTTCTAGCGAAAACATATAATTCGAAACCTAACAACCCTGTTTGAAAGAATATGATCACTTACCAAGAGATTATATCAGCATCAATTACATGCCCAGTAATGCACTTTTTTGTGCGGTGATATACTTTAAAGCAGCGATGGGCACGTAGTGGCACTTTCCGCCCTCATGCCCGAACCGTTATTCGACGCACAAGCAACCAAAAAACAATTCGCAGAATTTCAACGCTATCGACGCGCAGCGTTGACTTGAGTTCAAATGAAAACAAAAACAACACACAAAGGCATTAGCGACGGTACCGCATTGTGTCTCGACGAATGTAGCAATTGCTTTCGTTTGTAGTGCAATTTGTATTTTTATGGTGTTGGCCAATTTGGAAATGAAAGCAAAAAAACTTTAAAATTTCGTTTTTTGTTGCTTGATTTTGTTTTTGCGCCCTTTTTCTAGATTTCCATGCACACCGCTGCTTCAAAGGATTATTGAATGCAATTTCTTTATAGCTTTGACCATTTCAAAAAACAGAGTTTTTGAAAGTTATAGTGTTTATATAGTTCGCTACATTTATGTCGAAAAATTTTTTGATGATCGTTTTACTCACTAATTCTCTTTGCACAGTTTTCTTTTAAATCTCAAGTTTACGAGGCATTCGAATGAAAAAGATTAAATGAGGGATCTTTTGTAAAAATTATTTAAAAATTTGACAAGTTTTCGATTGAATAAACAAGACACAAATTGATAAATTTTTTTTACTTGATTTCAAACTTCAAGCTAAATAGCTAAGGAGGCTAATAGCTGTAGTAGCTAAACTCTAATGTTATTGTTATCAACTTAAAAAAAAATTTCCCATGGCTAGTTAGCAGACTATATTTGGAAATTAGCAAATAAAGTGCATATATGGTTTGGTGCAAAACGATTTACTTTTGTTTTTAAATTTGACAAAAACAAAAAATAGCATAAAAAATTTGTAAACAATGAACAAGTCCAATTATAGTTAGAACAA
Organism: Meiosimyza platycephala; assembly: GCA_963662105.1. Taxonomy (NCBI): domain Eukaryota; kingdom Metazoa; phylum Arthropoda; class Insecta; order Diptera; family Lauxaniidae; genus Meiosimyza; species Meiosimyza platycephala. The sequence continues at coordinate 25,110,425 of OY759208.1, forward strand.
AATTTGATATAAATTTTTCTATTTTAAGAAAACACCCCCATATATTGTGAATTATAGCACAACACCATGTATATTATGTCAATAAAACACTCGGCAAAACCTTATAACCTTAATTTATAAAGATTTAACATAAAAAATAAAATAAAAAATTAAAAAAATACTTTGCATCTTTTTAAAGGCAACAAAAACATGTTGTATTTGCTGGTGCTGCTGCTGTCGATGACACACATTGACAACCTTGTTGCATGTTGTTGTTGTTGTTGTGCTATTGCATAATTCAACTTCCTGGTATTTTTTGTTTCTGCAACTTGCTGCACTTCACGTGATGCTGCATAATGAATGAATGAATGAATGCAAAGAGAGGTGAGAGAACGTTTTCAAGAGTTTTTGCATCGACATATGACTATGTACATCACTGCGCAGAGTAAGGGTAGGTGGTACATAAAACTTCCATCGAATTGAAAAGAATCCAGATTTGAATAAGGAAATGAAGGCGTGCATGAATAACACAAATTTTGTAAAGAAAGACTGTATAAAGTAAGGAACTTACATATGGAAATCTAATTTCTAAAAGGAAATTTCGACAAACATGATTTTTTTTTTGGCGCCATCAACAAATAAAGAAAAATTTTTATGGAATTTAACGTGAAAAGAATACAACAATACATTTAAAGTTTAGTAAACATAATTTATATGGTAATGATATACAAATTATGCAAGAAAATGCGATATATTTTCAGTTACATTTTTTCTACGAAAATCAATAAAACTTGAAAATAAAAGCTATTTTGGTATCGTTAACTCTTATTTAATATCGGATTACAAAAAAAAATATATGTATAAGTATTACTTAAAATATACGATACCGAAAAATGTTCTTTATAGTTTGAATTCATTTAATATTTTTTATTAGATTTTTTTTTTTCAGAAATTACCCAACAAGACTTGGGAATTAGATATGGAGCGATACACAACAGAGCAATGCACAAAATTCATAAAAATTTCTTTTAAAAACTAACATTCATTACTAACAAAGCTCTCGATATTAGCTGCGGTGAGCTTAAGAGCGGGTTATCAGTGTCAATTGTACCCACTAAAATGTCTAGTTTGGTGCGGTATATCGTCCAAAAGAATCAGTGGCATATATCTTTAATAATAATAATAAAAGTAATAATAAGAGAGTTTAGCTACTTCAACTATTAGCCTTCTCAGCTATTAAACTTGTAGCTTTAAGTCAAATAAAATGCTTATTAGAATGCTTATAGAAATTACGCTTGTTATTATGTTATTTTTTTTAAAGGTTAGGATTAATTATGGAGACTTTTGCAATCTCAATCAAAATGTACGTTCTTTTTAAATATCAAACTTAATTTTAAAAAATATGTATAATTTGACAGAGGGAAACCAGGTCTAATGTTTCTAATGTTGAGATTACAAAATCTCGTAAATTTATCATCTCTGACTAAAATTATAACATACAAAAAAAAAATTTTTTTGATTTCAACTGAAATAAACAAGTGATAGCAAAACTGCAAATATAAATGTGCTAATTTTGCGCCAACCTATATCAGTAAACAAAATCGCTAAGTCAATAATTACTCATTCATTCACAGCTTACAACTCTAAATGGTCATCTAATATTTTTGTTAGCAAAAAAAAAAAAAAAAATAAATAAAAAATGATAAAAATCAACAGCGCGACAGCATTTGAATAAAATTAAATGTTTAAAATTGAAAACACAAACCGAAACTTACCAAAATCGTAAACGAAATAATTAATTATTTTTAATTTTTCTACAAAAGTATTGGCGACTATAGCTGTGCATAAAACTGAGCTCGCTGTGTAGGTGGCGTCGACCTGTATTTATAGCTTTCAATTAGATTTTTTCCGTATGATTTCAAGTTGCAAGCCTTATTTAGTAGTGAAATTTTTAACATTAAAATTGGCACAATTAAAGTTGTGAAATTAAAAAATAAAAGCTTTTAAGTGTTTCATAATTTAAATTGTACAAAAAAAAGCTGAAATGGCCATTAGGATGATGATTTCTGCTGAAGCAGTGGGTTAAGAAGATATTAGTAAAAATTTTAAAGTCATAAAAAAATATTTACAAAGGTCTTATCTCAAAAGTTATGAATTTTGTGCGTTTTATTTTATACAGTAGTTGATGAATAATACAAAGGAGGCTTTTGTTCAGTTATCAAATATATAGAGCTATGATTGAAAAACTAAACTTGATCGATTTGTTTTTGTATTTTTTATTAACTCTTATTCTGTCTATGCTTGTGATGGGCATGCATTTTTTTTTTAAATCAATTTTTATAAAGAAAAATAGGAGCGTATGAGCGTCGTTTTAGATTCGACTGAAGGGACTAACTGATAAAAAATTTTGGCATTGCAAATTTCCTTTTTAATTTAAAGCCGCAAGTTTTGAAATTGAAAATAGTAAAAATAACATATTTTCCATTTATTTTCAGCACAAGCAACTTCAAATTCATTTAAAATTTGGAAAGTTTGAAAATAAAATTTTTTTGATTCTTTTGAATTGAAATCAAAAATGTTTCTCTTAATGATTCTTTGTCTTTTTAAAAAGCAGTTTTTGAGTCCTTCCAAGGTACTTTAGCAAAATATCTCACTAACCTTTTTTTCGACATTTCCATAAAATTAAAAATATATTGAGGTGGAATGTGAAGTTCAGGCAGTTTTATATTTGTACTCATTACCGCCGCGCACGTTGCCCTGCGCATTAGTTACCGCTGCGGTCTTATAATATTTTTTTATGCTAATATTTTTTTTTTCATATTTTTAATCTTGAATGTTAAATGCTTATTTCATATTTGTGTTTTAGGCATGAGGAAATCAATAAAATTATTATTTGTTTATTTAAAAACAATCAAAAAATTTAAATAATTATCTCTTCAATACCATTTCTGTACATTAGACTGTCCGCTATTTAACAAGTTTCTTCAATCGAGCAGATCGGCAAACCAATGTTTTTGTTAAAAAAAAAACACAAATTTTTTTTTAGATGTTTAAGTTTTTAAAATTATTTTATTGTACTATTTTTTTACTCAAAAATTAGTAAGTTTAGAGAAAACATGTGGAAAGTATTTTATTGTTTATTTAAAAAATAACATTTTTACCCAAATACATATACGGAAAAAACAAATATTGAAAAACGGATGGTTTTTGATGTCACTGTGTGAAAGCATTCCAGTCTACAAATTTTAGAGTAAAAAAATAAATTTAAAATAAAAAATGCTCGGTGATAAGTTTTTGAAATTTTATTTATAAATCACTAAAACACAACGAATAGCTGGAAAATAAAGGACAGTCTAATCAACATGTATGTATACAATCATAAATAAGCTATAACTAACAGTTAATTTTAACTTTTAATTGGTATATTAAAGCAACACTTTACTCATTGAATAATCAAGATAAAATTCTTTACCTTAAGCGATCGATAAAAATAAACCTAACGCAACATGCTATGAATCATTAATACGCCCTTGCATACCACACTGCGATTACGTCATTTTGTATATGAGAACAACATAAAACGAATCAGGCATAAATTATGTTGTTCAAGCATCTTGCTTTAGGCCAAAATTCTTAGAAAACACTGCAAGCGAAGGAAACATTTAAATGCAGTTTTGATTTTGTGAGAGACCCCTCCCCCTTCTTTACAGCATTCCCTAAATACAAGAGACGCATGAAAACAAAATATCCAAGAAAGACACATTTTAGAACCTGCAACATGAAAAAAAAAACCTTACTTATAGCCAGAGTCACATAGTTAACATGCGACTGTTGACCAGAATGTATGTACATACAATTTTTGGCTGTTTTCGATTCTTTTCTTTTGTAGCCGCTATGGGCCGTAGGCAAAGGATGGATGGATGGTTTCTTTCCTTTATTTTTCTGTGAGTGTGATCTCATATTTATGGGCACAAAATTGATAGAGGGAAAAACAAAAATTTTTGTTCTTTCATTCTCTCAATTTTCAGCCTTCAAATGTACGAGTGTGCAGCATTTTATTTGTGCAGTGACTCATGCTCGAAGCATTAAACAACGCGCGATCTCTGCTTGATCTTGCCATTCAACCATCACCGATCGTTCATATGACGTCGTCGTCGTTTATCCGTTTGACATGTTGCCGCTATGCGTCGTCGTTGTCGTCGTCGATGTGTGAGCAGCGGAGACATTACGCATACGTTTGGAGAGTTTTAACCTTTTGTTAGATGGAGCAAAGCAGCAAAACCGTAAATAAATTACGTTTACTCTGCTGATCCATGCAGCACATGAAGATCGCATGAGTAATCAGAAGAAATTGTTATAAAAATAAAAACATCGTAACGCGTGTGATGAAACGTAACGTTAAGCAGCGTCATTCGTTGCAGTTTGCTTATGCGAGATAAAATTACTAATAATTTGTATTTAATATTTATTAATAAAGTCAGCGCGGGTTATTTTGATTGGCGAATTTTAATTTTGTTGTTATGTATTAGATATATTCGCAACTTTTGGGGTTTTTATCCTTAAAAACTCAATAAATTAAGTGCTTGATTTAATGAAAGCATTTGTCCGAATTCTCAATTCTTTGGATAAAATTTAACGAAATTATAATATCACATTTAACAAAATTTTTAATTAGGCCATTAGACTTTTTAATTTGGAAGTTTCGTTATTCTTCTTTTGTTAAACATTATGAAACTTAAAAATTATAATTTTTATAGGTTTTCTACCGGCTTAGTTCCCTAACCCAATTGTTTAAATCCAAATTCGTTTCCTACCTCCATCTATAGCCTAAGCCAAAAACGTGATGAGACGATAGCAACTAAACGAACGTTTGCACTCTATACTTCGGTTTTGACATTTAACCCAAAATGTTACGCTTAGCCAACGAACCGAAGCAGCTGTTATGATGAGCAGTGAAGGTTTGAAGTTCAGTTCTTACGGAATAAGACGTCTCGCCAAAATGTTTCGTTCACTTTCGATCAGTTACGTACGCTAATTCTGGTTATCAACATTAATCGTTACTTACTTTACTTACTTGGGTGGCCATAACAACCCATTAATCGTTACGTCTCGAATTTACTCGTTACGTCTGGTCACTTCTATTTTGGTTTAGGCTTATCGTATCAGTATATTTATTCCTCTATTTTTGTCACACTCTATATTTTCTTTCTCTTACTCTATACTTCTTGTCATTTCTCTTTAACTTTTTATCTAGCGCATAGTTACACCATTGAAAATTGCGGATATGCAGGGCGTTCAGGTAAGAGTGCAAAGTTACGTTTTTAAATTAACCACATTTATTCCGTATTCCAACGGAGATTCCATCGTAGCTACGAACGAACAATGCACATTCTACCGTCATACTTTTGAAATTCAGAAGCTTCACTAATTCCGAGTTAAACGAACATTTTAATTTAATTATGCAATTCACACTTCGTTGTAAACTGGGCTGGTAAAATTACAATGTTGTAATTTTAGAATATTTTATTGTTATTGTTTCCCATATAAATGCAAATTACCACGGTACGGGAAAAAGTAAGTTTCAATGAAAAAACAAAAGGTGGTGCCACGCCTCCTATATGATACAAAACTGAAATTTATTATATCTTGGTAACTACTCCACGTAGACGAATAATTTTTCTTCTTTCAAATACCCTTGCCTATCCTCCTATTGCGTCAACGACTTGTTCTGTTCAGACTTTCTTACACTGGGACTTTAACTAAACCAAAATCATCACACCACCTACCGGAAAGGGCAGAACCATGTCTTTCGGACCAGCGAACTTGTTAAAAAAGTAAGGTTTAATTCTAAATTTTAACTTTGAATTCCGCAATTATAAGAGATTGGTATTTTGAGGGAGCAAAGACTTGTCAACTGGTCATATTTACGGTGCTTTTATAAAACTGTAGCAAAATTTTAAATCCTTTATTTCATGTCGCAATGGACAAATTCCAAATTTGATTTCGAAAGACACCTTTGAGACAAACAAAAATTTTCGATTGCTCAACATATGTAATTAGGTTTTTTTCTCATTCTTATGTCACTTCAATTTGAAATCGTGATATAATATATAAAGTATACAACCAAACAAAATCTTTAATCTCGCAATCTCACAATCTCACACAGGCCAAAGTCAAAGATATCAGCGGTAAATTTACTTGAAAAACGTTTTATCTAAAGCACAAAAAATCAAACTCATGCTTTTGGAAACTATATCCTTTTGTGCCTTTTTCTCTCTCTCTCTCTCTATCAAAGTTGATCTTTAACGCTTCGTTAAATTAAGCATACATGTGCCCTAATTCTGTCAATCATTTTGTGGGTGTGCATATTACGAGTACAGCGGATATTTGGTGTCATCAGTAGCAAAAACAAAAAAAAACTTTACAAAAAAAAATAAATAAAAATAATTTGAACATGGCAACGAAAAATTGAAAAAAAAAAAAAAAATCCCAACACCTTGAAAATTTAAATTAAAGGTTGAAACAAAAGTGGCTGACAACAACAATGACGACGATAAAGTTAACAACTTCAAATGCCATTCATATTTAAATTTACAACAACAACAGCTTGAATGCATCAAATTGCATTTGACGACGACGATGCAGCAAAATAATGCAACAACGCTAATGTTATTGTTGTTGCTGATGATGACTTTGAGAGGGTCTCTCATTACAACGGTCGGTCGATTGTCGTCGGGTTGGGTGTGTTAAATGTTGGACATCAACGTCATTGTCGCATATTATTTCATATCTAAATAATTTCGTTAAGTTTGTATGTGTGTGTCAAGTTTTTAACAAAAGAAAATTTTCTTCCAATCCAAAGAAAAAAAAAAAAAATCATTTGAAGAACGAAAAAAAAACTTTTAGGTTGATTGTCATCGTTTTTGGTGAATGATGAGGTCAAGGTTTCTTGCGCGCCACACACTTCATTTTAACGATTTGACAGCTTTGATTGAAAATTGACACCCTTTAACGATTGTTAATTTTTATGAAATGCTGTTGCACTTTGTATGAAGAAGTTGATGATGGAATTCATGCAATTTACGATGACGCTCTTTGTATTAAATTAATGCATTTAAATGCATTCTTGTGGTTGCATGAAGCATGATGATATGGCACATTTTGTCAGGTTGGTATATACATACATAATACGATGAATGTTTCTTCGATGCTTTTTTAATTTTTAAGTGAAGTATCTTTTTTTTCCTGATTTTTGTCATAGTATTTTTTGGAGCCATTAAACGAAGCTTCGTTTTGTTGAAGTATATAAGCTCCATTAAGTTTAATTTAGAGTGAATTTCAATATAAGTTAATTGGAATCAAGTCTGAGCTTGAAAATATTTTGCGTTTCAATATCAAATCAAATTTTATTAAGTTTACTGCATAAATTTCTTCAAAATTGAACTAATCTTTCGATGAGCTCAACGATTTGCGATTTCCAATTCGATTTGACTTGCCAAGAAAGCTTGAAACAAAGCGTCTGCAAGAAAATTGTTTAGTTGCACTTTTTGATTTTTGGGTTCTCAACTAGTCTACGTAAAATGCGAAACATATCAGACTTAGAAAATCTCACTGATCGTCACAAAGGTCACTGATGATTTCACTTAGTAAGAGATGAAACTAGCTTTTGGCATTTTTGTTGTTGCTTTAAGTAATTTTTTTCTGTTGAATATTAAGCTCAGTAAAATAATTCAAATATAATAGCTTTCTATTTTTATTATTCCTAAAAATTGAGAACAGAACCAAACAAATACATATAACTTAAATAAACATTATGGTAAGCGAAAACGAATAAAAACAAAAGGAAGAAGAGTTTAGAATAATAAAACCACTAACTCAAAGTGACCAATAGATTTATTATCACTATTTTTTATGGTTTTTTGTAATTTAGGTTACGGTCACAACATTGCCAACTGGCAACGCATGCAGTTTAATAACCGCGAGTTAACAACAAGAGCTGCATTGAGATGCATTCAACAGCATAATTGTTGTTGCACGGTGCTATGTCAATAAAATAAGGTTAAGTACACCGGCACAAGCATAGACATAGATGCACACATGCGCAAATGCCGCACATGCCACACACGCGGAAAGCGTGTTGCATAAAATCTCATACATAGAATATACATTTTTTTTTCAACAATAAAAGCCTTAAAACAACAACAAAGACAACAATTAAATTGCATCAAATATTATGTGACCACTTGTGTGGTTTTCTTGTCAAAGTAATTTGATCGAATTTTATACTCCATATAGTTAATGACAGTGATCAAAATATTTTGATTAACACGCAGTTGGTGGTGGTGGTGGTGTCATATTAAGTCCCCGCATGAGAACAAAAAAAAAAAACATATTAGAAAGGTGACCAAGTTTTTTTTTTGAAAATTAAAAATAAAATGTACTAACAATAAGAATTGAGTGTTTGATAAATAACAATAGCAGTGGGCGTAACTTTTTATTTCAAAATACTTGTGTTTTTTTGCTTTTCATAGTGGTAGTAGACTTCACAAAAGATGAATGTTTCAATCCAAAACTCCTCACTGCCTCAATTTAAGGAGTTTGTAACATTATCTTGTGGCAAATACAAATTAATCTCAATTGATGATCTTAACTAACTTTTAGACAGCATGTCCATTGCATACAAATATGGCATGCGATTATGCCATATAACATTAACCCTGCAACCTCTACATTATATTATGTTACATTAATTCCTTTGGGGTCCGCAAGTCCTCACGCACTTTATTCTCTGCCCAGAAGAACAAAAAGCTATATTATTAAAATTTTTTAAATAGTTTATTAAGAAATGGTTAATTCTAGACTAATTTATGGGGAAAAAATAATATGGCAATAATGCACTGACTTTAAAAAATAAATATTGAATAGCTGTTTCGTCTATAGGTACGATTTAAACAGGAGTATGTACGCACCCCGTAGGGTTTCTAGGGTTAAAAGACTCAAGACAGCTATACTACAACGAAATTGGTAGAAATAGAGCCGAAACATACAAGAAGATTAAGGTAGAGGAATAACACTTTTCAATAGGGATTAAACGTTAAAAAGATCATCAAATCTAGCAACGCTGGTGTCACATGAGGGGTCGTCTAAAAAAGACGTCCCCAAAAATGTAGGAAATGTAACCGCCTCGCCGTGGTTGTTCGAATTTGCTACCTCCTCCTTCTCAAGAACGTTCACATATGATGGTTTCTTAAGAACAAAAAAAAAAAACGAAAAAAAATTCAATTACATTTAAAAAAAATGCCCCAGCTTGTCCACTTGTATCCGTTTTTCCGAACCCGTCCCCTGCAGCGGACGTTTTTCATGGACGACCCTTTAAGCATCATTTGGAAGCCAGTGCTCAGCGTATTATTACCGAGACACAAGGTATTGCCAGATGCTCGAAAGCGTGGACGTAAATTGGACATTCAAATAGCGCTATATGCAAAACAGTCGCAGCGCTCGCTCATATGCCCAGAATCATCTTCCAATGCCAAGTGGCATAAAATTTACTGCCGTATAAAGCCTGAATTCAGGTCATTTAGTGTGTTTGATTATAATTTGAAACTATGACACTTAAAAAAAAAAAATTCGATATAGTGACTTTAATTGCAAAAAAGTTCACCATTAGTATGTTTTATTGAAAACTTCAACCTTATAACAAAACTATATAAAAGACCTAAGCTACAAATTCATAATCTACACCACATTTTTTTTAAAATTTCAATTGAAAAATTGAACAATTAAAGATAAGTCGAATTATTGCTAAATTATGTATATGTGTTTCTGTAATTGCCCAGTTTTGAAATATTAAACCATTAACCTTCAATACGAATTAATTACGCATTGCTTCATTTGTAAACCTCAGCTAATGATTTTATTTTATTATTTGAAAAATCAAAAAAAAAAACTCTTTACAAAAGTTATTAGCAGCTTAAATTGTCATCAGTGGCAACACTAACAAGATCGTCATGAATATCATCATCGTCATTATCATCAGCAATAGCATCATTTGTTTGTAACCTATAATAATTCAGCATATGAAGTTCAATCATACGCATGATATCAGCTGGGAACTGAAACATCCGCAATATAATCGCAACAGTGGAGAGTAGCAGCAGCAGCAATATCATCAATAAAAATAATGAAATTAAAAATTGTCGCCATCACTAAAAAGATCGGCATAGTCGTTGTCGTCGTCGTCGCCGCTGTCAATAACTTTTTGGACCTTGAAAATGCGTAATACAAAAAAAAAAAAAATAAAAAATTGACTCGCTATATAAACAAACGAAAATCGGCGTTATTGCTTGTTATTTTTTAATTATTTTGGAATTTTTTTTTTCGCCTTTCCTCCTCTATTTTGAAATGCCCACTTTTATTAATGCGCTTATAAAATGTTTATTGTTGTTGTTATTGTTGATACTAATAAATTTTTGTAGTGTTTTTATCCAAAAAAAAGTGGGTGTTACTTTTGGCCATTCACTGTGGTGCGTTGACATTTTTTCATGGTATTTACTTTAGTTTTTTTTTTGTTTTTCTTCTTCAAAAATTCAATTGCCATATAAAGTTTTTTGACGCCATTCAATAAAAAAACGAAACAAAAAAAAAAAAAAATACTAAATGCGCATTTTTCTCAGTTTCAGTTTGATAACTCTGGGTAAGTGCGGCTTTTAAGGTTAAAAGTCTGTTAATTTATGCCACTTGAGTTTGTTTTGTTTTGTCTGGGAGAACTAGTTATACTTATGGACAAAAGTAACACATCGTGAAAAGCAATTTTAACATAAACAAAAGCAGCAACCAGAGAGCAGAGCAATCATATGTTATTGATAATTCGTTAGAACTTTTCAAAAGGATAAGTCACTAATCTTTTGAAAACTTCAAAATTATTTTATAAGTGGAACAATCCCAACATTCAATATAAAAAGTAAATGAGCGCAGCAGGAAGTTTGCCTTCTTCGCTACATAGCAAGTAGACAGGAAAGAGCCAGCTTGCCTACATCATCATATATAACGTTAACGAGTGGTATTCAGTTTGTCTACATCTTCATATACAAAGTAAGCAGACTGTTGCCTGACTAAAATACAAAATGTTGCAGACATATTGCTTTAAATATTGATTTTATAAGGAAATGAAATGGCATATTACCATAAATACTTTTTGAAGAAGAGTGTAATTGAGTAAGCTTTGTGACAGCGACTTTTGTCAATAAGGATTGTATCCACCTCAATTTTTCCTTGCTCGTTTTTCTCCAACCTCTCCACCTCATTCTTTTGTAAGAATACTTAAGTAGACGGTTATCTTTCATACAATTAAAAATTTGAATGCGGGAATGATCTCGACTATGAAATGCATTTTAAAAAGAGTTTTTGAAGTATTACAAGTATCTAAGTTTATAGAGTAATAATGCTTCCAACGAATTTTAAATAATATTTTGAAATTTCTCACGTGTGGTTTTGGCTCGGGGCACCCTAAATGGTATCTACAATGCAATACTAAGTTGGAAAATTATCTTAAACTAACAATATGTAGCTACTCTTGGTTCGAGGATATGCAAATTTCGCAAGGAATCTTCGTCTAAATTAAATATACAATCAGATTGGTAAATGGTAAACTCCGGCGATCCTTGTGAATGTGGTAGCAAATTTTATTGCGCGATGTTTTAGGTTCTCTGGACTTCAGCTTTGGGAGTTAGACAGATTCGATTTCGAAGACGTACACATGCGTTTGAATGATCTCGAAAGACTTCCAAGGTCTATAAATTTTAGCAAGTGACTCGATGTATCAGCTATTGCAATTTAAATCTCGCGTCAAGGAACTCTGAGTCCCATTCGAATAATACTGAAACATAGGAAGTCTGGAAGGTATAGGGATAGAAATTGAATTTTGAAAGCTTATAAGAAAACGAACGTGCTTTCTAGTAACAAATCAGTTGCCAAACTTGTAGTAAATGTAAACTCTACAAATGACACATTGTTGTACATCCGACGAATGCTAAAATGATAACCCTAGACAATCAATTTAGTTTCAAACTATAGAAACAGCTGGGCAGTTGCTGAGGACTCAACAAAAGAATACGATTAATGCACATGCAAATTGCTAAAGAAAATTACAAATGTCAATACTGAACCTTGAATTACTAAACTGCCATCATTTATCACTCTTCTTGTGTCCATTTATAGCAGAATTAAAGTATTAACACATAGCTTGTTCGATTACGAAAAATACGATATTTTCTTAATTTAACTGAAGAAAAGTCAAATCCACGCACACACAAAACATCTTCTTGGCTGACTGGTGACATCTTTCTTCAAGATTTTTAGTGCACAGTGACCGTGACACAAAAGCATCCCGCCGCCGCTGCTGTGCTCAGCCAACTAGCAAATGTGTGCGCTGTTACAGAAATTCCAAAATAAAGTCGGATACAATGGTTTTTAATAGTTTTTGACCAAATTGGCTTGCTTAATTGATTGTTAATTTTGCCAAAGCAGGTGTGATTTACTTTACATTTTTTGATTTTAATTTGGTGTGAAGGGTGAAAGTGAGCACATTAAATGCGTGCACTTGAGAGACAACGCACAATCACTTTCAATTTGCAAGCAAAACTGTATACATTTCATGGGCTGTGAATGACAAATGATGAAGAGGTGTTAAAATTATTATTTTTATTTTTTTATTTAATTAGCCAACTAAGTTAACGAAGGTCAATACGATTTTTACAATGTTATTTATTGTTGGCAATAAAAAGATGATTAAAAAGGACAAAACATTTAAGCCATGCGTTAAAAATCGCTAAGATGATTTGATGTTTCAATGAAGGTTTCGTTAAGCTGTAAAACTTTGTTTATATAGGCCATTAATTGTACGCGTAAATAATGGAGTTTTTTGCTTTCAAAAATTATTCAAAATTAACTTGTTACACACAAGTCACTCTTCATAATAAATGCTACGTCAAATTTAACTTAGAAATTTGTTTGCCTTAACAAAATAATGAAACCTATAAGAACCAAAGTTGTAGAACTTTGCATTGGTAAAATCAAACATTTGAAATTTAGTGAAATGCAAACATTTGAAGTGCAATGAACTCTCTTTCTGCCATTCATTTGTAAAACTAAACTGCTTGTAACTCAATCAACTCTGCTGCTTGGATCAACAAGTGCGAATATTAAAAACAAACACTTCCATCCATCATCACTAACTCAAACAAAATGGGAGAGCAGTAGAAGAAAAACAAAAAAAAAAAAGCACTAATTTGTTGCAGCCGTTACTAGTTAGGAGTTGAGGACGCGCGTCAAAATGACGGACATCTCGCAAATTGATGTGGACATCCGCCTACGCTAGGGATGTATAGCGGCGGCGTCGGCGCATACACCAGAGTGTGCATTTTGATATCAAGCCGTGTTTTGGTGCTGGCACACTATGCAATCCTGGGAAAAAGGGTTAATTGATTGCAAACATTGGACAACACACACACACATACTGCCCAGTGACGTCTTCTTCTTCTTCTTCTCATGCTAGCAAGTTACTACTGTCAATCAGAAAAGAGGGAAAATTTGAGCAAAAAGTAGCGGGATGACGATTTCATAAATTTGCGCTGATTGATGAGAAACTAACCAACAACAGACTAATGAACTTTGGTGCAAGCAAATGTGTTCATTTGTTTGTTTATTTGCAGAGTTAACAAATACGTTTCTGTTAATTCCTAAGTTCAAAATGTAGTTGGCGCTCACAAATGCTTGCTTTGGAAGTGCATTTATTGTATTAGTAAAGGAGCAATTGTTGTTTTGACATTATGCAATGTTAGCATATTGAATGCTTTAATAGTTAAAGTTGCTCATAAGCTTTATTTATTCTTCATAATAATTCACAAGTTTTGACAGAATTGTTCACAAACATTAACTTCTAACTACTGACAAATAATCTTCATTTATACAGAATTGTAAAAGCAGAGTAAAAGCTCTTGCAAGAGGTCATTAAAAAGTCGTTAAAAGAGTTTAATGTTACGAAAATTCTATGTTGTATTTGAATATAATATTTTGTTTCTATCAGTTTTCTAGAAAGAAAATGAAAAGTCAAGGTCCGGTCCGTAGACCTTAAAATGACAGTTTGGGTTTACAAAACTGCATCTGATAATTCCCCAAGACAATGACAGGAAAACATGGGACGTTGCACAATTAGGTGTGAAGCAATCTTCTCCTCCTCTTTACATTTACAGAGATCATTGAAATTGTGTCCAATGAACCTCAGATGATAGTACCTGCATCGTTACAGTTTCGATGAGTCTGCTAACGTCTGAAAGTAGTTCTTAACAAACTGCAACATTTCCTAATCTTACAATTTACGCAAGTCAAAACTTAGTTTGCCAGCAGCTACAATCGAGTTCACACAGGCAGCAGTGGTTTCCAAATGGCATATTCCATAACAGTATCAATAACACCCTCTCGATAAAGCTAAGACAGACCATTCGAGCTAGTTCGTCAGTCACTTCTTTCATGCAAGGTTATTTGATTAAATGCAACTAAAATGATGTATGTATATAGAAAAGGAAGGGTCTAGAATAGTAGGCGTGACATTGGGAGCTGTACTGTCGAAAGTGAGTATTGACTCCCTACATTGATTACTTATTTTAAAAATAGCAACAATAGTGGTTCAGGCAAAAACTTGACAAAATGTGCGAACAATGGGCGTGGCAACTCCCATACAAGCAAAAATTTAGTGCCTGACACTTTGTTTAAAATACTATGTACATACTTAATTTGACGAAAACTATTCTCACAAAATTCTTACTGAAATGACTATGCTAATTCTTTATCTTTATACAAATTGACCTCAAGAATGATGCGATTTCAAAGGAGATAGATATAACAACTTGAGTTGCGGTTAAAAAAAATAATAAACAAAATGTCATAGGTATGGAAATGCAATGAAGGAGTCAAAAGAAAATACAACACAAACATTGAAGTAGCAGACAGAACTAACAACTGTCGAAAGATAGACAGACAGACAGACAGACAGATAAATAGACAGACAGTTGAACATTTTCACACATGGCTGCCAACATTTAGAAGGCAAATAAATTAACAACAATAACGAAGACAACAACATTAGTGAGCGCGCGCATTTCAAGTTATAAACTGAAATATTGCCATAATGTTAATTTCTCATCAGTTGGAGTACAAACAGAAGACGAAAAGGAACATGAAAATGGAGAATACTCGCGGTGTACCTCGTCGTACTATGAAAACCAACATTTTACGATGTACTCAATGGGTCTGAATGGGTCAGTTAGATGGATGTTGATTTGCTTTGTGGGGAATAGATGCTCGGGAAATAAAAAATGTAGAATATTGTATTGTTGTTGTTGTTGTTCCTGCTCTGTTGCTGTTGGCGTTGTGTGGGAAAATTTTTTCGTTAAAAAGGTCTTTTCTTAATTAAAATAAGAAGTATAAGTTAGAATGCTCATAGCATAACATAAAAATCTAATGGAAAAGTATAACGCTAAAGAAAAGTAGACAAAAGCTTTAGTATTCCTTTTGTGGGCCGTTTATTTAAAAATGCATTTTTATGTTTACTGATGTAGAAAATTATATGCAGGAGAAAAGTAAAGAAGAGTATTTTTTCATGAGAAGCACTTTGTCCAGCAGACTTGCTAATTACTTAAATGGTTAAAGTTCTCACGTATGATAACGTCGTTTAAAATAATTATGATAATGCACAGGTTTCAAGATGGAAAAATAAACTTTAACGTTAAAAGTTTAAGTAATTCGTGTTGTAGACATGTGTAATTATATGAAAATTTAATTAGGGTCTAATTTCTATGGATTCATATAAGATGACCTAAAGCAGTTGATTGAAGTTGGTAAAAAGAAAAGCTCAAAGTAAGGTCTGCCAGAAGCGGTCTTAGAAGGACTCTTGACGCAAACAATGTGGGAAGACCTGCTTGAAGAGTATTGCTATCAGGCCTGTTTAGGAAGGGACATTTCATGTAAAAATCAAAGTACGTTTGAAAAATGTGGTGAAGGCCTGTTTCTGCCAAAGGAAGGTCTGCCAGAAGTGGTACTTACTCCTGCCCTTGCTTACTGGGTAGTTCTTAGATATTGGAGTATTAGTGCTATTAGAGTATTGAGTGTAGAAAATTCTTAACATTTCAATTTTACGCGTTTTGTCTACTTCTTTAAGCATTTAATAAAAGTTCTATTGAAACCGTTCATGATCGGAGTGGGTCATCAACGGTGCTCAAAGAGCGTAAAAATGAGAACGAGAAGGCGCTTAAAATGCGTACACGTATACAGAATTATCAACACATGGTTTTCGTTGCTTGTGGTAGTGGGCACCACCACCGGTCATGAACATCATGAACGCAATATTTAATGAAAATTGAAAACATTTTGACAAAATTTTTTAGTTTAAGTGAAATATATTTCCATTTAATTTTTTAGTGGCAGTGAATTTTGACTCAATTTAGCACTAAATAGATGGTGGTAAAAGCGTATATGTTTCACTAAATGTTTAAGAGCTACTGGGACTAGATATACAGTAGTAAAGGAATTGGAATTTATAACAGAAAACTTAAATTATTTCTTTTGTTTTCTCCCCTAAAATACAAGTATCATCCATAATATTGTCAACAACAGCTATGCAAATAATAAGGATCTTCGAAACTATGTAATATACTGTCATCAAAGATGCTGCAAATCGAATTATTATACATTATTAAAGAAAACGGCCAAGTAAAAATTGCATTAAAATCAAATGCGAAGAAAACTTTCTGTAAATCAAGTAGAACAGGTTCAAATCGATAGATAGATAGATAGATAGATAGACAGACGTCGTCGATTTTCGATTGCTGGAAAAGCTGTTTATTAGCGAAATACCATTTAAATAGCCATAAATTGTTGTGATCACTCTTACGCGCAATTAATTTGCAACAAATGCAACTTTTTATCACAAAATTTATGAACACGCATGCGCCATGCGGTGCAACAAAATTGAAAATATATGAGTAGTTAGTAGCTGCAGCAACAGCGGCAATTATGCATGTGGCGCATGCGCCAAGTTTACGCCCCTTTTTTGCAATTGTTGGCTATTTACAATAATAATAACAAAAACAAATATGTATATGAAATCGACACAACAACAACTGCCACATTAAAATGTTGCCAATGTTTTAGAGTTTACGAGATAATGCAGCAGCAGCAACAAATACTGCGCAGCGCGGTGAGTTGCTGAGAAAAATGAAGCTCGTGTTGCACTTGGCACTACTGCCCCTTATAACAACAGCGGATTTAAGCGAACGCATAGCCAATATTCGTATTAAGTACACTTAGAAAAATTTTTCAATGAAAATTAATTACGATTAATGCATTATATGCATTGCCAGTCATATATGACTGACAAGTGTTTTTTAATGCATTTGAAAATAAAAAATGTTGGTCTGATGTTGTTAAAATGTTTTAAGACTACGAAAGTTATTTTTTTAAGTGTATACGCCGTCATATGCATTTGAATTTATTAACTTGGCTTTTAAAAAGAGAGACAAAAAGAAAACTCCTTGCAAATAAAACGCAGGTAAATAGTAAAACATTCAACTGCATAATCATAGGTTTGGTTTGGCGTCATTGTTGTCGTCGTCGTTATTGTCTTTAATGTCCGTCGTGTCAGTTTTTATTTTTATTTCTTATTTATTTTATGAAAACTTCATTTGGCTTGAATGAATGAATGATCAGTAAACGTAAGAGAAAAAAAAACAAATTAAAATAGAAATAAATTTTGCAAAAAAAAAAAAAACTTACAATAGGCCAAGTTAGTCAGCCATCAAATGGGGCTTTTACATATGGTATATGGTATATACGTACTAATGTTTCCATAATGTTGTTATTTTGTCTCTTGGCCAGCAGCCGCAGCAACAAGTTAACGTGTTTATATGCTATTTTAATTATTTTATTACCTGTAATGAAAAAAGAAAAAAATAAAACACGTTAGTGATGAGTAAAAATGTTATAATTGGCAATTGTTGTAATAAAAAAATTGACTATAAAGTAAAAGTTGCTAATTGGGTGGATGATGATTGGATAGAGTGATAAACAGATATTTTAAAATTGATAAATATTTTAATTTCAATTTCTTTTCTTTTCTTTTTTCCAGCAATTACCATTCAATAACACACATATTTAAAAAATTAGCTGTTGTAATAAGAATCATGAACGAGATATTTTCTATTTTCGCATATAGAACTGCAAACACCTAATAATATTTCAGTCACTTATAGCACTCTTAGCACTCAAAATATTTCTTTAAATAGCGATAGCTTTCTAACGTATGAAGAAGCAGAGAAAATATGAATCCAAAATGGCGGCTCCGCTTAAACTCAACATGCAATAAATCCGATTAGCCTCGGAGCCGCCATTTTGAATTTATAATAATCTGTTAATGTCATGATGTTTTCCATTTCTCGACGAATTTGAGGTTTTAGCCGCCTTGTTGGATTTCAGCACCTTATCATACAAACAATTTGAGCCCAAATTCAATTGATTCGAATGTGATTTTTTTTTCACAAGATTTTTAGCTTGATTTTCCTTTTGTTTCTAGCCCAAGGTCATTAAAGTTTATCAACATGTATTTTGGGCAGAGTTTTGTTACATTTGACAAAGAACGTTCATTGATTTAAAAATAAATAAAAAAATTATGAATGCTCTAATTTTATATTTTTGCTGTTGTAAGGTTTCACGTGATTTCGTAGCCACAAAAAGATGTGGAATCGATCGCTAGAGCAGAAAATACGTGAAATGAGGGAATCTTAGCGAGAATTGAAGGCATTCGCTGCTGATCGTGCAAGTAAAAAAGGATTTGTGGAGGCACTGTGCTCCGTAAGCAGATAAAGGACACAAGCGAACATATAGATATTGATAATTCTAATTTTTAATCACATACAAAACAGTTAGTCTCTTTAAAATGATCCAATTTTGAAAACAAAGATATCCTAAATTTTGCTTCAATTATGAGCAATTTTGCTGTTGTAAGGTTTAATGTGTTTTCGTACATATCATACATTGAATTAGAAACCTTACAACAGACAATATCTCAAAATATTTTTTTTTATTTTTTAAATTGTCGTTTAAATGCTAGAAAATTTATTTTAAAGTTAAAAATATTAGATGCTTAAAAGCTTTTCATTTTGAATTTAAACATTTTTATTGCTTAATTTAAAAAAACATTACCCAACGAGAAATCTGGAAGCAGCATTCAAGTGTAGCACGTCAGATGTGCTTCTTCGAAAATCAAAATTCTATTTAATTAAAAATAAAACAACTTTTATTTCGAATTCACTGGGGCTTGAACCTGAACTTTCATTCGTGCTTTTACATGCGCAGTATAGCGACATCAGCCAATCTTATTGATACTTTTTGGCTGTCTAAAAGAATATTATTAGAATTATCAAGTGGCAACTATAGAATTCGAAAACTCAAATTTCATTTTGACAGAAAATTAATTTAGTTTTAGTCTCACCGAAAAGTTGGTTAAGATGCGCGCATCTCTGGACACTGAAATAACTCACAAGGACTAGGTTCAAATCTGATCGTTGACAGATAAAAAAAATGAATTAAGTTTTTTTTTATCAAGCTTTATATGCGCTTTCGTTTCCCGTTTAGTTTGTTTGATTGTTCATGAAGTTATTAATTTTATTTTCAACAGAATTCAGTATTTATAAGGTTCCCATTATCATTTTCCATTCCTTTTTTTAACTTTGTCTCATTTAATTTTAAATTGATTGCTTTACTAAAATTACAAAACAAATCTTAAATGAGTCATTTTGTTAAAGCTACTCATATTTATGATATTATAAATTTTAGAACAGGTTATTTTAGTTCTATTAGATTGCAGCATGAGCCAACAGTATGTACATACGAAAGCTTTATTTATTTAGTAAGCAATTTCAATTTTTCAACTCAATCTAAATCATCTTGACTTCATAAATCTCCTCGCCTTGATGTAATTAAGATTAGTTCGTCCGTAGCTTGAACTATGGTATGCTTAATTTATTGATTTATCACGGACGGCTGTACATAAAAGTATTCTGCGCAATTTCTTAAATCAAGTCAACTTTTTGTTTTTATTATTTTGTTTACTAGTTTACTAGTTGTTGGTACACTTAGGTAGGTAAAGTTTAACTTTAAAAAACATTTTATTTTGCTTCCTGACGTTTACTAAAGAATTTTAATTGCTTGATTTGTTTACGATGATGACGTCTGCACCGCTGATTAATTTTATTTTATTTCATTCTTATTATTACTACGATTATTCGTATTATTTATTTATATTGCAATATATTTTGCAATTAACAGACAAAAGAAGAAGGAATGAATGAAAACAGTTTGTGAGGCAGCTGTCATTATTCACAAAATTTATAAACCTGACTTGGACATATGACGACGACGGTTTGTAATACGAAAATATGCATGGTGCAGGGGTTTGCTATAACAGCCGCTGAGAGGTGAGCTGTTTTGATAGCGGAAATGCCTTTACAAAAAAGTTTATATTTTAACAAGTTTTTCACTTTTAATGTTAATATGCAAATCTTTTGAAATTGATTTTTTTTTTTTGTAAAAGGATTAAGATGTGTGGGTTTGATTTAGTTCAATATAGTCATTCGCTTTTGGTATTATCAAACTTTGATCTACGATACTTTGATTTATTACAAAAAATTATTTCAAATAGTAGAACACTTAGTATATGGGGGAAATTTTCTTTTCATTCTAGTTTAGGTTAAGGAGATAATTCCTGTGAAAAAAAAAAAAAAATTAATACTTTTCTTTTCAGTGTTCAAGTTTCGGTTTTTAATATGAGTGCACTTCTGAGTCAGTCTACACCGGTTGTCATTTTCAAATCATTGATTAATTGAAAAGTATCTTAAGTAGTTAGCTGTGAAACCCTATCCTTTGCGCTTCATTTGAGACATCACTTCAGTCGTAATAAAAGAAGTCTAGAAAACCTTTAAAATTTACAACCGCATTTTCAATCTTTTCGAGCATAAGCCTTGAGCAGCGGCATACCGGGAGAAAAAACTTCTTTGACGCTCCTACGGAATAAAATTTTTGTTTTTTTTTTTTTAAAAATTTCCTTTACCTCACCAAAAAAAAAAGGACCTCACTTTTTACATTCAAAAACTCTAGCAAAATTAGACATATTTTACATTAACTGTGAAAATTTCCAGCTACACATTCAAATTTACTACAGTGAAACCTGGTTAAGCGGTACCTGGATAAGTGGGAAACCTCTACTAGTGAGACTTACTTCAAGATCTCAGCACTTTCGCATCAAAATAGCTCTATTACTGGGATTATTAAACCTGCGCGTTTTCGCCTTTATGTATAACATGGGCTTTTCCCTCTATAACTGGGACCGTTTAGAAATAACCTCTATAAGTCGGAAATGTGTGTATAATTTCTTATTTTGAATTTGAATATGCACGTTTTATCGGTCTGAGTATGGTTATTTGAGAAACTGTGTAAATGGGAAACCTCTTTAATTGAAACAAAAATGTTGGTCCCTTGGAGATCCCAGTTATCCAGGTTTTATTGTACATCGATTTATTTTTATTCATTAAAAAAAAGGTCCTCATTTTGAACTTTCGAAAACCCTACCAAAATGAGATATATTTCACGATCTCCAAGCCTTGCGCCCGGGGCGACCGCACTTCACTCTCCCTCCCCTAAGTACGCTACTGGCCTTCAGCAGTGTTTTTTTTTTACCATTGGGTGCCTCAGCAAACTGTTTATGAACCTCCAACATCTTAGGAGTAGTAACACATCATTATAAACGTGCGTGACTGAAAGGGTTAGTTAATCAACTCAGCCGTACTAGATAAGAAGTCAACTAAATTGTCACTTATTCTTAGTTGTCATAGCCGTCTTCGTTTATTTAGTTGTCTGAGTGTAATCAGTTGACTTAGTCAAATTAGACGTCAAAAAATATGGAAAAGAAAAAACAATATAAAATGTTATTAAAAATTTTATGCAGCATATTATAATGGAATGACCCATATACAAAATTAAATTTTAAAGTCTTTTCTTCACTTACAACAAAGTAACAAACAATATATTTTTATTGCAATATGTAAATTTAAAATGACGCATTTCTTAACTTTTTACGCAAATAAAATTAAATTAAAAGTGATAACACACAAAAGAGACAATAACTTTTGTCTGACAGAAAAGCCAAACGTAACCGCAGCGGAAAAACCCCCAACTAAAGAAAGTTGAAAATAAAACGATTTCCTTTCGCTGGCAAAAAGTACAAAAAGTGTAGAATCAGTCAGAATTTTGCTTTTTTTTTACGGCGCTGGTTTGGTTTAGTTTTTCTTTCTTTTTGTGGGAAATGGCAGCGCAGCGAACAAATATTTTCTTCTTCGAAAACTATATTGACAGTTTGACACACTTTTAACGAGATTTTTTTTTTTTTTTTTTGCCATCGTTGCTATTTTCAGTTTTGTTTAGCGAGTTGCCATTTTTATCCTGTTGACTTACACGGAAAATTCTCACATTTTATTATGCAGTTTTTGCAGTGAAAAGAAAAAGGAGTTTAGTTTTTTGTTGTTGTGCTATTCGCGCAAGTATTTTTCATTTAAAAGTAAAATTGGGTCAAACATGTGCTGAATTTTTTTTTGTTGTTGCTGCTACTGCTGTTTGCACGTTTTTGCTGCTGCTGCTGCTGCCAAACATTAGACGACTGCTGACTAGTGGAATTTAGTTGGCTTTTTGTTTTTTTTTTTTTGCTATTGCAAAATGTTAAGTAAAAGTAAGTAAAAAAGTTTCGTTTTCAATTTAGCTAACAAAATGAGTTTGATTTGAAAATGAAATGAACGTTGTTTATTTTCGTTCGTGCCTAAGGTGTATGTTATAGAAAAAAATGGTTTGAAATGGAACTGTGATTTAATTTGTTTATAAAATTTTGTGTATTTTATAACATAAAGTATTAAGAAATTTAGCAGAGACCTGAACAACTTAAACTTTATAAAGAGGACCAGGACCTAGAAGACAACTATGCACTGTTAATGGAATCATCAAATTTGTTTTATTTCAATATTTTTTTGATATTATTAAGAGAGATTCTACCGAAATATGTATGTAATTCAAAGTAGACTTGATATTTTATTTTTGAGCTAAAATTGAATATCCTATAACTAATATTTTATTATAATATTTATTTGTTTATTTATATTTTCCATTGGTATTGTTGTTGTCATTTACACACAACAACTTCGTGATCACAATTCGAGCGTATCTAATCTATTGTTGCAACTTGTTTAAATAATCAACTAGCAAAGAGTAGTTAAACTACTACTACCAAAAAAAAGCAAAAGACGAAGAGTAGGCAAATACCTCAACTAGTTAGTAGACCAGCAAAATAGTATCGCGTGTACAAAATTGTTTTAAGCCAAGTTTAAACTATATGATTTTTTTTTTGTGTTAAGCTTCTTCTTTTTTGTTATATATGTATCAGCTATGTTGTATAGTATGCTGCTGTTGGCAAACTTGCTCCATTAAATGAAAAAGTTTGAAAATGCAAGAAAATTAATATTCAATTGCATAATATGTTATTTAAATATTTGCAATTTTTGTAAGAAGAATATGCTACTAATCAGCAATTGATTAAAAGATATGAAATTCATTCTCTTGAGATTTAATTTCTTTGAATTTAAAATGTTATCTCAATGGTTAGTATTTGACTTGTAAGCCAAAGGAGTAATAGCCCCAAATTTTGTGTCCCATTTTTTAGGATGAACTTATTGGACTATATGTGTTAGAAAAAAGTTCACTCTTTGCATTGAACCATAACAAAAATTTATTAAAAAACAAAATCCAAATAATATTATGCATTTATGCATTTGGTGCTTTCTCCAACTGTTCTTATCTTGAAAACGTGCTTTCGCATATGAACCTGGTGTTCGTAGATAAGGTCATATCAAATTGAATAAAGTGAATAATCACAAAAAAAAATAAATAAAAGATTCCAATATTGAAAATAGTAATTATAATTTTTTTTTTACTTTAATTTTTAACACAAACACAAATTGCATTTTGTATTTTTAAGCTTTACTTGTAACTTGACATGAAATGCGTTATACTTATATGAAATGTTAGCAAATCTTTTGGTTTTGGCGTAAAGGGTGTGGCACTTTATATTATAGCATTTACACGTTTTTCCCTAAAAAAAAGCTATAAAATAAATTTTAATTTAAATTTCAAGAACATAAAAACCATTCACAATTTTCCAAAAAAGAAAAAAAAAAAAATACAATAAAATTAATGACTCAATCAAATTTCTTAATGGCCACACTCAAATCGGAAGACATTAAGATGCTTGTCAATAAATAACGGCACATTCTATAAAACTAAAAATTTTACGCTTATCCAAAATCTATAAAGTCGAAATAATTCTGCTAATCGCCCGCCGCCAACTAAAAATGTAAAAATCATTGGCAAAGCAGCTTTATTTTATTGCTCAACTTCTATTCAATTCAATTGCGGCTGTCCAGAGAAACAGCAGCAATAGCAACAACAACAAATACAAAACTACACCTACGCAACAGCCAACAGCAGCAGCAGCAGCAGCAAAAATGCAGATACAACAGCAGACCAACAAATGTTTGAGATGAAGTTGTTGCCAACTTGGCACTTTAGAATACGAACCAAAAAATTAAATAAAAAAAAAAGAAAAGAAACCACGAATGCAACCCACACACGATTTATTTTTTCTTTTTAATTTAAGTTTTGAATTTAATTTCAGGAAAAAAAATATATATAAAAAATCGGTTACACGAAAAAAGACCAAAAACTTTAAAACCAAACCAGCTGAAAACTTGAATTTAATTAGAAAAATTGAAAAAAAAAACTGAAGAAATAAAAACAACAAAAAATGCACTTTGCATACAAAAAATAAAAAATAAAAAAAAAAACAACCAATTCAGTAAAAGGAAAATTTTGTGCAATCAGCATAAGAATAAAAGAAAAATTCAACGCGTGTCTTTCTTGTTGCAAGATTGCTGAAGCCATCATAGCACTTTTATTTTTTTGGTTTCGTTGCAGATTACGCAACGTTTTCGCCCCAGCTTTGCTATAAATGTCACAGCTGTAGTAAAAAAAAAATTAATGAACGTAAAAAAAAACCAAAAATTAATTAACTGTATCGATTAGCACTAAAAATTATCGAAAAAGCTGAAGGGCAATGACCACTACGAATTGCAAACTATCGACTGTCAAGTCACTGAAAGTAGGAAAAGTAGAGGAAAAAGTTGCGAAAGTAAAGAAGTATCGAAAGAGGTATCAAAATCAAAAATTTAAAAGTATCGATAAGGTCCTAAATATAGAACGTACCCAACAGCATCAGAAAGTAGAAAATGTTCGATAGAAGTATCTGATAGTATTGAAACGACCGATTTAAGTCATGGTACGAAGAACATCAAGTTATATCCAAAAGGACAGAAAAAATAGAAATCGTCAATAGAAATTGAAATGTGTCATTTGGTATCGAACAAATCGATTGAAAATGTCATACAGTTGATATTGAGAAATCTATATAATATTGCGCGTCAGTTGAATTTGATTGACATGAAAATTTCGCAATAAAGGATGACAGAAAATATTTGTTTATTTGTCCATGTGTCATCATCTAGCTGCCTTAGTCAGACGGCAGTGAATAATAGCGCGATACTTTGAAAAGAGCAAACATAAAAGAAGTATGCATTAAGATTAAGTAAAAAAAACAAAACTTTTACATTAAAAGCAAAACTTTTTTTCAACAATTTTAATGAATGAATTGTATGCGTATTGCAGCATGTAATTCTCGACGAACAAATAAGGGGAAAAAGTTGCTTCCTTTTTGTATTTATTTTTTTCTTAATTTGTAGTTAATGCATGAATGAATCAATGCTGCGGCGTTTGTATTTCTCTTTTTTTTTGTTTTTGGAGAATATGCTGCTGCAACGACGTAGCACGCTGCAATCGTGTGCGTGCCTTGCATAAATTACGCACATATCTACTTACGTTCGTCATAAGTTACCATATATCGTATATTGCAGCTAGCTGCCCCACGCCACTATTATTGCTGCCACATTGCTGGCAATATAAATTACAATGGCATCTCCATAGCAGCACTCGAGCGCACATGAGCTTTCAAAAGGGGAGCGCATCACAAATAGCAAATGAATGAATGATACCGAACCGACCGACCGAGTGTTCGTTTTATTGTAATTGATTTTGTACGAGTTGTTATGATCCATGTGACCCCACCAACTGACGCCCCCCATGCAATTGCATTCTTTTCTTCATTTTTTCTAATTCGTTTTATTGTGTTCTGGTTTGGTTGTATTGTGCTTCATTCTGGTCAATGTCATGTGTTTAAAGTTATATTCTTTATTCTAGAATTTTCATTTAAAAATTTGCTTTGTTCCTTAAATTTAGTATAATTGTTGTTTTTGTTTTTTAGCTATTATTTTTTTAGTGCATGTGCGTATGCAATTTTTATTCTTTGTTTTTATTGTTGTTCGAACTTGTGCAAATTTCAATAGCACCGGATATTTAATTAAACACATCATTTCTTTAGAACTGTAAATTTTGTTGAAAAATAAGGTGTATTATTGATTTTATATTTTTGAGAAATTTTATCTAATAAGGTTTTCATTTGTCTTATTTTTGAGCAAGAAAAGAAAACAAAAAAAAAAAATTGGTTTTTGATTCAAAAACCAGCTAAATACGGCTTATTACCTATACACAAATCAATCGTTTTCTACAAAAACCAGTCATTTTCCTACTGAAACCGTTGCTATTGAGAATGAATTGTCAGAGTTTAATTAATTTTTCATGCTTGATGCGGGAAGTTCACGACATTAGATAGAGTCCCTGTCCCTGTCCTGAAAGTTGTCACTGCGACTTTAAAATATCTTTTGCGCTAGGCTAAAGTTAAGAGAAATGAGTTTTCACTTGCAAAAAATGCTTTGTGACAGACGGATTAAAACTGAAAATTCTTAACCAACGTTTGTAGGAACAGACAAGAGGTCATTTTTGATCTTACTCTTTGTTAAGGAACTGAAAGTTATGTAGTTAAAGTGGAACGTTACCCATGAGATAACAATGCTGGATGTCAGGTGCAACCGTTTTCAGCAATCTACGAAATTTGAATATCATCATTCCAAAAAATTCCACCAAAAACTAACTGGAAAGACTTTTGGGATTCCCTAAAAAGTCGCTAAAACGAGGAGCATCAACAAATTTAAAGTTTCTCGAAAGGACCTTACTAGTACTTGAATATAGCAGACTACAAAGGGAACTGCAAAAGCTCCACTGGCAGGAATGCTATAACACTCTGGAGAATACCCGATCTGGATAAACAAAAGAAGGAATCAGGAGATTTCAATAAAACTATGAAAGCCAATCACATAATTCGTGGTGTGGTTATAATATCCCTAAGAGAGCTTTTCAAAACAAACAGCTCAAGGCAGTAAAAAAGCTCTAGCAAAGAAACTAATGAAGTTTTGCCTGCAGCGCACTTTCCCAAATGCAGCATGGGAACGATGAGATCGATATCTACTTAAAAGGACAGTTGCAAAACCATCATGCAGGGACTAAAAGACGCAGCCGAGATTATAACTGGAGAGAATGTGCAAATGAGTCACCTAGACCAGATGGAATCTACCCTATTTCTATTTTACAGAACCGATATGAGCTTTTCTAGCCTGTCAGTAAATATATGTCTTGACGTAGAGCGAGCGTGGCCTTCACACCTAAATTATGATAAAATGATTAATGCGATGCCATCAACATTTTATGTAGTAACATTTACCCTAATTTGTTAACTGTTATCAAATTCTATTGAAATTGAAAGACTGTCAAATATACATTTATTAATTTCATGAAACTATGAGTTTTCTCAGCCTACAAGTTTGACCAGTCCTTGAATTAAAGAAACATTAACATGTGAAATTCAAAATTTTATAAAGTTCAACTTTTTACCTAGACATTGCAAAATTATTTCCGTGTCAAATTTGATAAGAAAAGTGAATAAAAAAAAACTAAATTAATGACAATAAAATTTAAAAAAACATTATAAAAACTTTAATATTAAAGCACTGACTCGAATTGCAGACTTAAAAAGACAAAACAAAATAAATCTGTTTACCAAACTTTGTTGTACTTATAAGATAGTCTGCATTACGTGCGGATTACCAAAGAAAATCACTGCAAAATTCGTGCTCAAATGCAACTACAGTAGTGTTAGTCAATTTGCAATTGTATACGTTTGTGTATGTGTCTGTGTCTATGACTGTTTGGCTTAATAAGCTGGTGTCAGGTTATAGTTTACGTCGAGTGTCATTTAGCATAAATCTCACCCTATATCAACGGTTTTGTGGTGACAGTACTTAGTTAAGTGTCAAGTTGTGGTTTAACTTGTGGATTGAAAATTGAAAAAAAAAGGTAGTGATGTTTGCTTAAAGGGGTTAAGTCTACAACGAAAAGGAAAAGTTTGAAAAAATGGAAAAAGTGACATGAAAAGTTTAAGTTTTTTGAACATTTAGTGTTCTCTTGTGTATGGCATTACTTTAAAGTGTCCTGAGGAAATAACGCCCAAAAAAATTTTTTTTTCGTGGATTTTCATGTTAAAACGTAAATCGTCAATCAGTCAAGAATGTTGGAATATCAATTAATATTTTGGGCTATATATTGGACTCTCAGAATTTTGAGAATTTAAACCAAAAGTGCCAATCTGTGGTTTTTCATAATCCTAATGAAAATTGTGTCTTTTTAAATTAAATAAAATTTTCGAAATTTTGAAAAATTGTGGTAATGCTGCTGCTAGATTTAGAATTAATACACTGAAAACTATAAGAACCATTTTCTAAGCTACGGTTAATTTCTGTTTTACGATAAAATGCCTTTAATATTTTTTGCTGAGTTTAATTTCATAGCGCGGTACTGTATAGTTCCATACTATTTATTCAATCAACTCTGGTTGCTTTTACTTTTGAAAAAGTTCGTTAATTGCAATATACGACATGATGCGTGGCAACTCTATGTAATTGCTTAGGATTATGGCAATATCTATACGTTCGTACTCTTATAAGAATAAATTATTAAATGAAAATCCCTGATTTTCTTATAGCCGAGCATTATTACTTATTTAAATTATGCAATCTTTTTACATATCTTTCATTTAATTTTATTATTTTTTATTAGATTTCTCTGGTGTACACAAAGTAGTGCGCTCATATTACAACAGGCATTTTAAAAAATTTGTATCCGTGTTGCTGTCGCTACTGTTGCTTGTCTTGCCACTATTGTTATACGAGTAAGTGTTACTGCTGCTGCTGTTGTTGTTGTTGTTGTTGACATTCTCTACTATCGCATCCATCAATTGAATGCAACTGTATCTGGCATCTCTACTTAATTTACCGGCGCATTCCATTGTGATAGCACAACAATGCAGTGGGCACCTTTGTTCCACCTTCAACACATCGGTGTACTTGCTGTTAATGTTTATTGCACTGAGAGAAATATTTATAACTTTTCTTAGAAATTAATAGCATCTTTTTTTAATACAGACACTTGGACACGCCAACACATTTAAAATTTTATATTGAGAAAGCTATATTAGGAATAGCCTCGACAAGCTCTGTACAAGAAGTTGGGGAATTTTGATAAGAGGGAGTGGCACCTCCCACACAAGCAAAAACTTCAAAGCGCTATGCCGAGAGAGTCATTTAAGGAAATGAAACGGAATTTCAAACAATGGAATGGTTCGGACCAGCTCTGAGCAAAAAATCGATAGATTTCGCAAAGAGAGCAGAGGGCGCGCCACCTCCCATAGAAGCAAACAAATTCTAAAACGTTATACGAAGAAGTTCTGAAACCAAATTGCATACAAATTTAAGAATTAATTTAGTATAGTATTAGACAAAAAAGTGGGCGTAGCACCTCCCATATACGCATAAGTTTACATATAATTAAAAATTGCCACATTCTGTGACTTAGTTTAATCAAACCAATCAGCAAGTAGCGTGTTTTTTTTTTAGTGTATTACACACAACTTTTCCCTGCTTTCTATTCATCAAACTTTTTGGTGTTTGTGTGTATGTGTGTGTTTGCATCTTGTTAATCTGTCTGCAATTTCTTTGTTAGATGCAAATATTGTGCGAATATCTTGCGTGTTGCATCTTATTGTTGTTGTCGATAGCGCAGCTGCTGCTTAGACACACTTTTCGTTACCTTCCGTCCATAGCGTTGCGCTAAACCCCCAGCATCATCTCATCAGCAACAAACAACCAACAACGTTTTTTTTGTTAACACTGGCATAGGCGAGCTGAGCTGTCAAAACAATTGGCAGCTATGCAATCACTTAGATAGACCATGAAGACAATGCTGCTGTTGCTGCCACCACTGTTGCCACCGCTGCTATTTGCATTACGGCTGTTGCTGGTTGATTCCTTTGTTGCATGGCTGGCGCTGGAACTACTGCTGTTGTTGTTACCTTGTTGGTTTAGTTGTAGGCACACAAAATACATGCATTTTTTGTTTGTTGCAAAATTTCCGGTAGTCAATTTAAAACAGAAAGCCAAAAAAAAAAAAAAAACACCTTTTCATTGGGTGAAATTTTTCCATGTGCTTCCTTAAAGTTTGGCAAAAAGCCGTGGAAAATTTACAAGTCGTGTAAATTGCATTGTAAATTATTACAATTTGTTTTTGTTTTAATTAAAAAAAAAGCCTCTTATTATTTGTGTTTTCTTTGTTATTGCTGGCAATAAAAAGCATTTTAAGTCGGAGATTAAGTGAAATTTTATAGCGCATTCCAAAAGTGGTCAAAGAAATATTGTACCAAAATCAATATCAAATATCGCCTCAAAAAACAAAAAGAAAATCTAGCCCTATTCGTTTTTAAAACATTATCCCCAGGAATGAAGCTGTGAATTGATCGATAAAATTGTGTGACCTTTAACTAATTTAACAACAACGATTGGCAATTTTCGAAAAGTTTCAATATCATCACTGCCATAGGACGCATCCTCAGTGACCTAAACTTTTTTTTAACAACTCTTTGATATCGTGCTTGCAAGAAAGATGTGATATTAATAAGTTGACAACACGAAAGATAATACTCAAGGAAGGTATTTTTGCAGTAGTTTAATGTGCTTTTTTGCTATGGTTCTTAAAACGTTCATGTAAAAATGAACATAAGGCAAGCGCGGGAATTATTTATCGCATAGTCAAATCGCGTAAATAAATATTTTTGGACAGTTTTCGAAATGAAGCAATGCTTCAATTATGAATATTTTAAAATTTCTTTTAGATTAGTGTAACTAGTGCCTTTAACTCTCCTCTAAGCTAATTTTTCATTATGAATTTTAAAAGTTTTTTTTTTTTTTAAAACAATCAAAATCAAAATAATGCAAACTTTTCATAATTGCAACAGCCAGCAAAGCAGCAACACTTAGTGGGGAACAACGACGATTACGCAATATTAATTATCATGACTTATCATCATTACAACTTTTAAATAAACATTTTGAACAAATGTAAAATTTTGCATAATTTGTAAAATATCTGCCAAGGAAAAGAAAATAAAATTAACCGCACATTTACCGGTAGGGGTATCTTTTACAAAAATCTCAATTGCGCACCTCACAAGATAAAAACAAAAAAAAAAAAACATTTAAAACAAAACGTCCAAGTCATTCATACAGAAGAAGCATTAAAATTATGTCAAATTTAGTATGCGAAAAGCCTCTCTTTTGCCAAAAAAAAAAACAACAACAATAAAAATTATGAATGCAAAAGACGTAAATGACGCAGTAGTAGGTAGCGGTAGCAGCAGCGTAGAGTTAGGTAAAACAAACAATGTAAAACATGAAAAATAATTGGTTATTTTTACGCTATTTGCACACATAAAATAACTACTTTGGTAGACTTAAACAACATATTAAAAATTAAAAAAAAAACTAAAAAAAAAATTGCAAAAAAACCTAACAAAAATATAATAAAAACGATTGAGTTGTTATCTAACATTTGCGCTGGTATTTGATATTAACGGACTATGGTTTTTAAGTTTAGGGCAATGGGGTAATAAAAAAATATACTTCAGGCGTATGTGTGCAAATTTTCATGGTTCAATGCCAAAACGCATTTGGAAATTTAAGTTAAAGAGTCATACCAATTTACTACATCGGCGATTTGTTTTTTTTTTTTATAATAAACTTTAAGTAATTGCAAAAAGGAACTACAAGCAGTTTGATAAGTTGAGAAATTTTTAAAAAAAAAAACAAATTTAGGTAATGGTCACGAACTGCTCTTATTTTGATTATTCGTTTGCTTTAACCTTTAAAATATTATGGCTGTATTTTCCTATTAATAAAAAACAAGAATTGTTTCAAGGTTTAGTTTTATTTAACAAGATTTGGTAATATTTAACAAACTCTATATGGGCGTAATAAATAAATAACTTTTCTAATGTGAGCAAATCTGTTGTTATATTTCTCAATCGCCTAGGGTAGCATAGGCCCAAAATAAAACGTCTCCAACGAGAGCAATCCTTTGCGATTACTTTAATTTTTTTCTATGATTTTGCATTTATCAAAAAATAAATGCTAAAGATAGTCATAGTAGTTTCATTCGTTGCTAAACGGAATCATCAGCGACTTTTAACTCGATTAGCAAGAATTTCTAAGCCTGATATGTATCTCATTTTGCGTAGATCTATATTTTCTGTTCCGATATACCATAAAGA
Source organism: Meiosimyza platycephala (assembly GCA_963662105.1). Lineage (NCBI taxonomy): Eukaryota > Metazoa > Arthropoda > Insecta > Diptera > Lauxaniidae > Meiosimyza > Meiosimyza platycephala. The sequence continues at coordinate 25,143,207 of OY759208.1, forward strand.
AATTATCTTTCGGCAAGCTCACTGATATACATATTATACGATTTGCGCTTGCTACTTCGTTTTGACTCGTCAAGAATGCTAACAACGAAGCGCCTGCAAGAAACGTGCAGTATCAATTAAAATACAAAAACAAATTTAAACAACAGAAAATTAAATTTTTGCTTTGTTTTGTTTCACTTTTTGTATGGGTTCTCAACAGATCTATGCAAAAAGGGAAACATATCAAGCTTAAAAGTCACTGATGACTCCGTTAGGCAACGGATGAAACTAGTATGACTAGCTTTTTAGTTCTGTTTTTTGGATTTGAATTATGTACACTTGTTCACAGTAATAGGTATTATAAATTATGGAGACATTATTTATATGAAATTAAAGAAAACAGTCTATTAAAAAAAAATCCGTTCGAGCACAATGAGTATAAGGTAGTAAGCGATATATGTAATTAGACTTGTGGGGCCTCTTATTTACAATTTACAGAACCCCTTTGAGAATAAATGTCGCTGTGCTAAGAAATACCTTTCAAGCTATAGGACTCACTGAATTTATTATAAGTGCCTTATTGTCTTAGTGCAAAGAAAAGTTTTTCCTGTTTCCCTTAAATTGCTGCATTCACAATTGCCTTTCCTCTTCCACATTGTATTGACAAATATCTTAAAAGATTTATTGTAAAAATGGCATTTTAAGTGTCATTTTTATAACATTTTATGTTTACAACTTTTTTGTTAATTTTTATCAAAATTAATTAGTCATAAAATTAAATGAACAATTTTTATTCATAAAATAATTTTCACTATGTTTTTTGTGTTGCTTTTAATGAGGGTGTTGATCTTAAGCGTAATTTAATGACATAAAATCAACAAAAGTCACGCACTAAGTTCACACCCTGTTGGTATAATAAATAAAAAAAAAAAAACAAACCAAAATCTAGCCGCCACATATGTAGGCACTTAAAAGTTTTATGAGAAGTAAAACAAAAAAGTTTTGTAAAATCTACGCATTCAATTGACATATTACAGTTTCTTTCCCCTACTAAATTTCTTTTTGATTAAGATGGCAATAAAAGTCACTACAAGCAAATAATAAAATAAAAAAACCACCCAGTATTAATTTTAAGTTCTTTTTTTAGCCATAAAAATCTTTAGTTTTATATGTTGAGGAAATAATAAAATTTATAAAAATAAAAAATGAATTTTTTACTAAAATAACAAATCAAACGTAATAAAGAAATTTTTCTTTTTTTCAAATAATTTGTTAGTTAACTTGTCGCGCTAATTAAAAGTATAAAAAAAAAACAAATGAATTTTAAAATTTGCTAATTGCAAAAAACACCACGTTTTTAAACTTTGAGTAAATTGCAATTTACAATTAGCGTTCCATCACCTAATTGTAATGCAAAAACTTTATTTAGATATGCCCTGTAACAAGTGTGTGCTAATTGTTTTGAAAACACAACTTACTACGGTCAAAATCATTACCAATCGTTTAGCGCACTTACAAGTAATAATTTGAATAAATAAATATTTGACAAACTATTTAATAAAGCGATTATAGCTTGTTTTATTTAAGTCTAAGGATTATATACTGAATTTAGAAAGATTTAATTTAAATTTATATACTGTGTAGTAAGTGTCTGGAATTGTTAAATAAAACGAAATAAAAAAAAGCTGAAGTGGTAAGGCAAAACAGACTAGGAATTTTCAGATACCGCAGTCAAAAATTTATATTAAAAGTATTTGATTTACACGAATCAGACCATAGCCTTTATGGATTTCCTTAAAAAAGGAAAGTTCTCTTTTCACATTGCGCTACTTCTGATTCAATGTTCTATTGTGCATCACTGCAACGTCATACATTTCTAATTGAAAATCACAATATCTGGTGAGCTTCGTTCTGCGTTTGTATGGGAGTTGACATGCCCACTTCATATATTCAACCCTCTTTTATTAAATGTTTCACTTTAAGGTTTTAAGTCCCTGCATACAATTTGATTACATTCCCAATTTAAATTCTGAAGACACTGCGTATAAGCGCCACGTCAACTTCAACAGTTCCGCCCACTTTTTTCTTATATCAATATATAAATAGGCAATTGCAAAACGGTTACATCCCTTCTTAAGCGGCCATAATACAACATAATCGCTTAATTTTATTGGAAAGGTTGTAAAGAGGTTCAGTGCAGAATACAACATATTTTTCTAATAGTAGGCGGTGCCACGCCTCTAACAAATACGTTTCCCATGGATAAACTAATGGACTGATTCTTATGAAATTTGGTTTGGAGATAGATTAAATCTAAAAAAGATTGTTAAAAACAATGTTAAGTGCATTAAGGGGGCGTGTCACCGCTTTTAATGAGAAAAAACGCTCTCACGACTGAGCCAATTTTGATGAAATTTGGTATGGAGATAGATTGAATCTTCAGTAAAGATTTTTGTTTTGAGTGGGCAGTGTCACGCCTCTAACAGGAAAAAACGTTTTCACTGCTAAACTAATGGAACAATTTTGATGAAATTTGATACAGAAATAGATCGAATCCTGACGAGGTATTGTTTTTGAGTGGTATTTAGTGGTATTTGTTTTTAAGTGGACGGTGCCATGCCCTCCATAGGAAAATATGTTATCATAGCTAAACTAACGGATCGATTTTGAAGAAATTTGGTATGGAGATATGTGTAGATATTGAATTCTAAGGAAGGGATAGAGATTGGGTTAGGGCAACATAACACCATGATTTTTATTTTTGGAGCGATGACAAAAAATAGCTCCTTTTTATATCAGTTTTTTAATAACAAAAAGCATTTTTTTTTTGTTTTGTCACTATTATTATGGTATTAGCTAAAGTTATAGGTTATATTTTAAATGTTTTGGCTCTTTATAATTCCAAAGCTAGACATAGGATTTTGTGTTCATATATTAAGTGTTCATATATTAATATACATGCACACATTAAAACTTCTTTTAAAGTTTAATCAAATTTGTACAAAGAAGTTTTTTCCAAAAAACGCTGTGGGGTGTGGTGTTCTTTGTAATTTTTTATTTTATAAGCTGCTTTAAACTCCATAATCAAATAATTTAATTGAATACTGCAGAATACAAAATATTTTCATTCTTTTAATCAACATTGATTAAGTTTCCTTTTTTTTTCTTAATTGTTAGTTTTCATTCATTTCATGTTGCCGTTTTACTTTTTCTAACCGGATGTAGATTAATTATTCCCTGCAGAGTTGTGCTTTTCCTGTATTTCCTACATATATATATTGACAAACAGTTGATGGAAGGCGAGCACGCGAGTGTGACAACTTGAACAAATCATTCAAACTGTCAGTGGCATAATAAATGACATTTTATTTAAAGAATAAATCAGGCTCTTGCTAAAGATACGTTTGGATTAAAATCACACACAAATCGCAACAACGATTGATTGAAATGATTTCTAAGGTAGTATTTGTAGAATTATTTAAATGCTTAACTGGTTATTTATTAAACTATCTTTTATGCCGGCAATATGCTGCTCATTCTCTTCAATACAATAATGCATTGATTTTTATAAATATTCCAGTGGAATTTTTACTATTTTTTTTTTCTAAAATTTACAATGAAGTTTGAATAAAACAAAAAAAAAAACTATAAAATCATCAATTTAAAATCTGTCTACGGCAATATTGCAGCAGGCATGAAAAAACCTTATGCAATCTAAACATCTAAACAAAAAAAAAAAAATTGAAAACTTTGCTGATAGAATAAATTTCAGCACTTGACGTTAAATGGAAAAGTCAATGAAAGATAAAAATTGCTTAATTCTTTAGCTGCTGCTGCTGCTATCGGCTATCCATTATAACAACTGAAACCATAAATAAAACAGGCAACACGCAACACTCACAACAGCAACACAAGCGGCGGACGCAAATTAAATGTTAAGATTTATGTTGCAGCAACAACTTGTTAATTGAGAGCACAAATTGAAAATGCATGAAAATTGCATTTGGCTAAAAACAAAAAAAAAAAAAAAAAGCAGAAGACAAAAAAAAAAAAATCACAACAAATGTTAATTTTTGAGTTTTTTTTCTTTTCTTTCCACAAAAGCTCAACATTAAAAATTACAATAAATAAAAATGCAAACAGATTGCGAACAAATTGCTGGCGGCATTGAAGCAAACTAACAATGAATTACATACAACATAGCAGCTTATTATTGTGCAATTATAAGAAGAAGAAGCAGCAGCAGTAAAAAACAACTACACAGTCAGAATTATTTTTTTTTAATAATGTACAATAGATGCAATTATAGAATTTTCTTATTTATGAATGATGAACCAATTGTTCATTTCCAACAAGATTTGCGCTCTCTAGCAATTTTTGAAATAAAAAATATTTTAATAAATTTTTTAGTAGGACTTTAACTTAAAATATTAAAAAAAAAATTTTTTTCCAAAACTCCGGCTCTGACGATTTGTTAGCATTTTAGTTAGCTTTGATTTAAAAAAAAAAGTTATTCATTTCCAACAAGATTTGCGCTCTCTAGCGATTTTTGAACTAAAAAATTCGATTTGGGCCCAGTGTACATCGCTTCAAAGGGCACTGATGATTCCCTTTAGCAATGGATGAAACTAGCTTAGGTATGACTAGCTTTAACCGTATGTTCTTGTCAGTCCTTTGTTTTTTATTTTATATTTTCGTTATATTTTACTTTACTTTCCGATCCGATACATCATAACGAAATTGTTAAATTACAGTGAAACCTCGATTTCGAAACCGATTTTTTCCTCTTTACGCATAAAACTTTGAAGAAACTTTTTCCGAGTGTATTTAAAAAATTTCCTTGTATATATTATAATTTGATGAATGGGCGAAAAAACGCCCAAATTAAGTGTAAGCAATACAAAACAAACAGATACATAAACGTGAGCTCAAAGAATTGTGAAAGATTAAAAGGAAACGCAACAAAAAAAAAAACATTGCTGATGCTCTAAATTTTTGCTTTTGTTATAGAAAATTTTGTAAAATGTTAAACAAGTGAAGTCTCAGTCAGTCCGTCGTCATCCAGTCAGCAACAACAATAAGCGAACAACAAATAAATGAAGCATTAAACAAAGTTCATCATCGACAGCAGCAGCAGCAGCAGCAAGATTTCATGTGGACCTGAACGGCACAATTGACCTAAATAAAGGCCAGCCAGCATAATGAAGATGTTCGTTCATCATAATTGTGTTGAAAATCTTCCTTTCAACAATTTTAATGAAAATCGAAATTCTACAGCTGGGCCAACAACAGATAGTGTTGCCATTATTTCTTTTTATGGTGTTTAACAAATTAAATGCTGCAACAGCAAAATAAAAAAAAAAAACAAAAACGACTTCAAGCAAACAAAATTTTCAAGTGAACAAAAGTGAAAAAAAAAACGCTGATCAAGCAAGCTCATTTTTGAAATTCCAACAAATTTTGCAACAAAAGAAATAATAAATAAAATGAAGTGGTTGGGGGGGGAGTGTTAAGTTTTAGCCAAATATGGCAAAAGTAAAGGGAAAAAGTACGATGATGGTGAGGTATTTTTGAGCTGATGAGAATTTTATTAAAAAAATATAGAAAAATGTCTTTTAATTTATGTCAATTGTTGCTTAAGTTACTAAGGGTTTTGCTATTGTCAATTTGAGACATCACTTTTGTTGCACATTCATCACTGATGGAATTACATATCTCTAATGTTTTTGAAAACTTTCAAATTTGTGACTTTTTGCAATTCGCTTTAAATTTTTTTATATCATTATTTGTATTAAAATTGCATTTTTAAAAAATTCTAGAGATAAGTTCGGAAATATGGTTGCCTAAATATTAAAAATATTTCGAATAAATCGAAGTTTCATTGAGTTTGGCATACCCAGAATAAAACAAATGCAACATAAATCATATCTGTATAATAACCATATAGAGCACCGAGTGTGCGGTTTTTATAAAGTAGGCGTGTCACCCTCCGTAACGGGCAATAGCGAACAAACAACTTGTGTTATAATCACCATAAGTATCATAAGTCCTTATATTAAAGCGTTTCAATGTTTATGTAGCCGTTGTTGAGTAATAGGAGTTTAAAATTACTGAGAGGACGAATTCATCACAGGTGTTCAGAGTCGTTAATTTTTTGGGTAATACAATTTTTTTTTTCCAAAAATCGTTATTTATTATCCAAGTGGGCATTTTTACACATTATACAACAATTAATAAAAAAATCATTTGCAGTGCTTTATTATAAGAAAACTGGTGCATTTTTCATAATAAAGTTTATTTTCTGAAAAATAATGAAATTTTGTTCGACTACAGGTTGCTAAATAGAGTTTTATTAGCCGGGAACGAATTCATCATGTGTGTCTCTAGTAAGTTGTGAAAATGTAGGTGATCTATGGAGGGTTAAGTCTTTGCGAAATTCCAGCAAATTGTCGGAGCCCGCATTTAAAAAAAAAAATTAGGTTTTAATTATTTTTTAGTTAAAGACCAAAAAAAAAAATATTTTTTTAAATATTTTTTGGTATAATAAATACTAGAGAGCGCAAATCTTGTCGAAAATAAATAATTTGTTTTTTAAAATTAATGCTAACTGAAATGCCAACAAATCGTCGGAGCCCGAATTTTTCATTTAGGGCCAAAAAGAGTGCTCATAAAGCATTATTTTTTGCGAAAAACGAAAAACAAAACCATCACTCAAACCCAGGAAAAGCTTGATAAGCTTTTGTACCATCAACTTCAATGATAAAAAAGTGGTTTACTGAGATTCGTTGTGGTCGCACAAGCACTAGTGATGCTGAACGTTCTGGACGGCCAATTGAGGCCAATACTCCCGAAAATGTCGAAAAAATGGTGTTGGCGATCGGCGAGTGAAAGTGCGTGAGATTGTTGATGCCATAGGTTTCGATTTTAAATGACCAGTTGGGTTTTGGAACCTATCCACAGGATGTGTGCCGCGTTTGCTCTCAATTGGCCATAAACACAATCGTGCGACCTGTGTAGTCTCAATGGTAAAATTTCATGAATTGGGCTAACTAAAAAAATGGCTCGGTGGAAGAAATTATTGCTTGAACAAATGCCTATTATTTTGAGAAATCGTATTTTTTGGAAGGAATAAAAAATTGGTTCATGGTTGGACTAAAAAAATGTAGAAAAATAAAAACATTTTTTGCTAAAAAAACTGTGTTTTTCATTCGAAAAGAAACGGACTTATTGATCCGCCCTCGTACACTGCAGTTTTACTATTTTTTTCTTTGATAAATTGATAAAAATATAAAACAAATTGGGATGAAGCATTGAAGTTGCAGTTTCATTTTGTTTATTTAGTCCGTTTATGCAAAGTTTATGCAGTCGATACTGTTTGCATTCCTTTTTCGGAATCCTAAATGAATAATTAGTATTATAATATAATATAATAATTAGTATTATTAACATATGGTTTTCTTTGAGAAAAAGCCAAAATTATATTTTGATTAACAAAAAAAAAATATGTTCTTAAATTTCTAAAAATTAAAATATTGCTATTATATTTCAATACAATACATTAATTTTTGAGCATAAATTGCAACATTTGAAGCATAATTAAATTACACATAATTAGCAGCATAAGCTATATGGGCTTGAACCAATTTAACATTAATTCAAGGCCAACAGAAAGTGATATCATTGCCAAACAAAAAGACAACAACGAACGAACAATTAAGTTTGCAATAATAAATAAACATAAAATATTTAAAAATAATTAAATGAACTAGAAAAGAATGTTACTGAAAAATTAATTTTTTTTTTTGTTAAATTTTGCTCATTATAAAACGCTATGTTTTTTGTCAATTCATGTTAGAGCATTTGAAAAATTTGACCTACTGCCGCTGTTGCTGTTGCGCTAGTGCTGCAGAAAAACGATTTCACGCTGTGCATAATTTAATTTTATACCAAAATGTCTTACGATTTATTTATCTATCTATCTATCCATCCATCCAGCCATTCATCTATCTATCTATCTATTGATTGTCATGCGCCAAAGCAAACTAAATCTAAATTCTCAACATTCCAATACGAAATCATACCATTCACTTTTGTTTTTTTATTCAACCAATACGACATGGGTAAAGTTGCCGTGCTGCCGTTAGGAATTTTTTTTTTTTTCAGTAAATATAAAAGAAAAAAATCGCACATGTTGCCATTCTAATTTTTCATTATTTAATGAATTTTTTTTCCTTTACACAATACATTGTTGCTTTTTAAATTTACGATATTTATACCACCCTCGAATCATATTTGCAAGCTTAAAAGCTATTTAAGCTACTCCATGTAAGGCTTTTAGCAACTTATCTATCTATCTACATTTGTATCTGCAAATTATTAGATACAATATCGCGATGGCTAATAAATTTTTCATTTGTCCGTCCGTCTGCCCTATGTATGTAATTCAGTCAATTATTGTTGCAAAGCAACAAATTGCTCTGAAACACCCTCCTGTCGCTGCACATTATTTGTCAACAACAAATAATTCATAGCTTGACAGCAACATGTTGTTGTTGCTGCTGTCTGTTCTGTTGTGTTGTGTTGTATTCTGTTGCTTACGACAAAATTGCCAACATTTTACAAAAAAAAAAATAAAAAAATTTAAATTAAACAGATTTTTTTGTTGTTGTTTATGACTTTTCTTGAGTGACCTAAAATTTTTCATTTGATTTGATTTATAAAGTTATGCGAATTTTTGTAGAAATTTTTGCGATGTTTCAGAGATGCTGCACATGAAATTTTTTGAAGAGATTTTTAATTTCACTATATTCTGGGTACTTTTAACATACGTAACATAACAGTTTCATATTTTGGCTGTGTTTTATTCGCCAAGTCGCCATCTATGCACAAATAAAACTACAAAGTTGCTATTCGACCAACTCGCTGTCTATACGAGCACTCGTTGTTTTCCTTTCTACTTTTTCATTTCAAATTGCTTCTTTTTGCCGCCTAACATTTTAAGCAATTGTTTTTTGTGCGATATAGCACTTCTTCTTTTCATTTAAAAATGCACAATAGACAAAATACAAATCTGCTGCGTAGCACAGGCACTTAAGCAACTTGCTTAATTACTTGTTACTATCAGTAGCGGCGAGTGGTTTCAACTCTCTCTGACAGGTATTTTCGTTCTAAGAGGATGTCCATTAATTACGTGAGTTAAAATAGGGGGGGATGGGGTCCGGCAAAGTCTCACAAAATCTCACCAAGAGGGAGGGGGTCAAGGAAAACCTCACGTCAACTTTTTAATGCATAGCATTTACATTAAAAATTATAATTTAAAGCTCACCAAATCTCACCAAGGTGGGAGGGGGGGTTTCCGAATTTTCAAAAAAACACCTCACGTAATTAATGAACGTCCCCTAACGAACGTCGCCACGATGATCTAGGACGGAAACGTTTTTAAAGCTTACTGGCTGGTATGTGATTTCTGCAACGTCTGCTCAATCCATTTCCATCTTCGCCGTTTAATTTAAGTAAATGCAAATCAAATCTTGACAGCAAGCAATTCGAATTTGGAAAAGGTTCCAGAATCACCAAATTTTCTCTATTCGGCGAAGAAAGTTGTTGGTGAAGCTTTTGGTTTATCAAGTTTCACAGTCGTAAAAAGACGAACTGGCTTCACCTTTGACTTAAGGGGGGATCCTGAATTATGAGGTACGAAAAATCGAATTTTTTTTATTGCTTAAATCAATACATAGACATTTTATAATATGTACACAAAGTAACAGGGACCAATTCAAAGTATTTTGGGCGGTGTACCGCTACAGATCTTCTACTTTGTTTTGAAAAGATTTTCTATCGAAAACTTTAAAATGCGTTTTCTTAAGTTTTCATTTTTATGATTTTACAGAATTGACAGGCTTGATAGCAGAAGAATTAAAGGAACTATTGAGTTCATTAAATTTTTTTTTTTTTTTATTGTATTTTCTTTTATTTGAACTAGAAAGATTGCCGAAAAAGTATTTACATAAAAGTATAACTTGCAATATCATTTGCATTAACAGGATTAAGCTATATTTTGCTGTATAACGATTTAGTTACTTGCATCACGGCGCGTCTGAGACGCTATTTACATAGTTTAATCATTTAATTTCTTAGCGTAAATAATAGTTTACTGTTCAACTTAAATAAAATGGTTTTTAATAGTTTAATTAACTTATCAATCATATTAGTTGCAAGTAATTTAGTGAAAGGGTGTTGATTTTTTTTTAACTCCAATGCGTTTTGTAAATCACATGAACTAAATGCAATTACCAACTAATCACAATAATAAATAACTAATAGCACGAATTTTTATTTACTTTTTAAATTGCTTAAGTAAATACAAAAAAAAAAAAAATATGCAAATTTTATTAAGAGGTAACTCACGGACTAAAAGCTTTAATAAACAACAACAAAAGATTAACAAAGTAAACAACGACAGCAACAACAACATGACAATATTACATGCATTAGATGTTTAGATTTGAATTAATAAGTTATGGTGCAATTTGTTGTTCTGGTTCTTATGGTTGTCGCTAAAGTGTATCTTAGAGATACACATTCATGTGCAATGTGCATGGCTAACACTTTTGTGTCGGTTGTAACAAATTAGTATACTCGCTAGATTTTGCATATAAATGAAAATTAAGACAACTTTGAATATCTTAATTTCTTTGAAAGATTCAATAAAGCAGTCAGTGAAAATTATTTACTTATTTACAATATTTAATTTAATACTAACAACTGACAAAATAGAACAGTTCAAGATTAAGCTATATTTTTTGAAATATTCTAAAAAATTTTCGTTTGTAATCAAAATTCTTCACTCTTTCATTAAAATTTTTAACTACTTATTAAGTAAAATTTTTAGTATTTAGGTTGAAATGAAGAAATATTTTGAAAAGATCCCGCCCAATCCATATGAAAAATCTGCTAAAGTCAAATTGCATGATGAGGTCCTTTATGACCTCAAATCAAAAGTTCTCATGGGCACAAGGTCAAAAAAAAAAGTTCTGAGCTATGGATCAAAATAGCGCACGATTTTCAGCCTATCAAATGTACAACGGGTAGGATAATCGATCGATTATTTTTATCAGGTGATGTGATATTTTTTTACATTTTTTTCACCACACGCCAATTAGAGCTTTTTATCAGAAAATTATACAGACCAGCAACAATTTGATCAGAGGCGATTATCCATAAGGATTGTGCAGCGGGGTTTCAACTGCAGCGATGATCATGTAATTTCGTAAGGAAAAATTGCGTTAAAACGGTTTTATTGTTTCATACGTTTATTGGTAACTTAAAAATGACCAAAATCACAAAACCCCATTTCAGACTTCGTGAACAAGATTTTTTTTTTTGTAAGGGTTGGGTCAGCGTGAGTATTAAACACGGTTGACGGGGTTTAAAACCTTCAATTTTTCACCATTTTGAAACACCAGATGGTTATTAATTAATTCATTAATTACGTGAATCAAAATAGGGGGGAGGGGGTCCGGCAACATCTCACCATGGGGAAGGAGGGGGTCAAGGAAAACCTTACGTCAACTTCTTAATGCATAGAATCAACATTAAAAATTATAATTTAAATCTCACGGGACGGAGATCTCAGATCTCACCAAGGGCAGGGTGGGGAGTACGAATTTTCAAAAAACACGCCTCACGTAATTATTGTACGTCCCCCTGACTTTCAATTCATTTCAATTCATTCAATTTTACGTTATGAACTATCTTGTATAGCAGCGATGGGCAAAATACGAAAAATGAGCCATTTGTGGCTCACACTTCATTTTTCTTAACCAATACAACCTTTACTTGGGTGCAGAAATTGTGAATCAATATTGATTTCAAGCCAATGATTTAGTAACTATACTTTTTAGAACGTTTCTTTGCAAATGTGTCAATCGCTTAATTATCTCACTTCATATATCTCACATTTCTATTGTTCGTGAACTTGATATTAAAATTTTATTAAGTGGGTACAATAAATCATAAACAAAATAAAAAAAAGCAAAACTTTGAAAAAAAAAAATCTCAGCTCTTGAATATAAAATTAAAGAGAGACAAAGAAATATCAATCAAAAAGATGAAACATTAAAAAATATCATAGCCAGATATTTTATGTGGCTTTCTAAATACTTTTGGTGTAACATGGTCATAAATTTGCGAAAGAACAATCAAAGAGCTTAAGCTACTGCCAACCATGTTATGTTAGCTGCTTTCTTTTTTCATGTTTAATAATAACAGATATTTAAAAGAAAAAAAAAAAAATGATTAAAAACGAATGAATGAGCGAACATAATAAACAAGCTGTCAATTATTGAACAATAATTGAAGGTACCACAAAAAAGCAACAAAAACAAAAAAAAACACTAGGTAGCAACTTTGTTGTTTGCTTTGGTTTGGTTGTAAAATGTATCTTTTTTGTCAGTTATTCAAGTTAAATTAAAGTCGTCGTACTGTACAGGAAGAGAAGCAAAGATGAAAAAGAAAAACAACTAAGTACCCAAAAATGTAGGCCAAGAACTCTTTTTTTTCTTTTACCTACGGTTATTAATTGAGATAAAAATGAAAAGAAACCAAAAAATTAGGTGAAACTAGTTACGCGAGGAGTTTAATTTTAAGATCATACCATTTAGTTAGAAGGTCATTAAAACGTACATACATAGTACATATGTAAGATATAATTTGGTCTTTAGTTTATTTGTTTTCTTATCTGTAATGATGTGTTTTTTTTTTTTGATGTAATGCGGTAGAGTAAAGTTGATGATAGCACAGACATAGTGACCTACTTACGTTAACCTTTACATAGTTCAGTTAAGTTATTTTACCTGTAAAAAAAAGAAAAAAAGTTTTATTAGAAAATTTGTTTAGAAAAAATTGTAGTTTACTTGAGCAGACAGACATAAACCTATAGAACAATGTTGTGTCAAAAAAAAAAAACAGTTACTAAATTTAATATATTTTAAGTATTTAGTATCACAATTGACAGAATCGAGTGTAATAATATTTTGTCGATTGAGAGTTTATTGAAATATGACATAGTTTGATAGTTATTTGAACTGTCAAAGTGTGCCATATTACCAGCCAATTGCAAAAATATTTATAATTTCACAATTTGAAAAATTATTTTTTAAAAAGAAACTTATAAAACTAAAGAAAAAATTCTTCATTTGCATTAAATTTAATATTCAAATAAAAGTGTGCCACATTAGCAGCCATTTTGAGCATTTTAATATTTAAGTATAATTTTTGACATATTCAAGCTTAATTATATCAAACCGATAAATTGTTGATTGAAATATGACATAAATTGATTATTTGCAACTTTAAAGTGTGCCATATTACCAGCCAATATTAAAAATATTTGTAACTTGACCATTCAAAAATTTACTTCGCAAAATAAACTAATAAAACTAAAAACCAAATTCACGATAGGTATTAAATTTTTATTTTACAATAAAAGTGTGCCATAATAGCGGAAAATTTTTAGAATTTTAAATATTTCAGTATCGCAAATAACAGATTCGAGTACAATAATAACAAGCCAATTGGCTAATTTAAATATGATGTTAGTTAAGTAATAATTTGAACTAACAAAGTGTGCCAAATTACCAGCCAATTGTAAAAATTTAAATATTTTTAAAAAATATTAAATAACAGAAATAATATCGAAGTCAAAAATAAAAAAAATCAGCACCAAGCGAGACAACCCGCATCAATGGCATAAAAAGGCTTACGCTTATCAAAATAACATGTAAATTGCTAAAACAAAATAATTATGTTATGCGATTTTTTTAATTTGTTTTTTTTTTCAAAAGTATGCTCAGTAATGACTTTTTAAAAAGTAGCCCCAGTCTTCCCATCATAGTGCCTACAATTTTCTTATCATTTCATTTAAATTCATTGAGTTCGTTGCTTTTGCATGGATGTACCACCATCAACCAACAACTTAATGAAAAAAATTTGCAGCAACACAGGCAGCTAGCTAGCTATTTTGACGCGACTACGACAAAAACTTAAGTCATTACAGAAAAATTCTTATCAATATATAGAGGGAGTTGAAGGGTAGGCTAAATATGCTTGCTAACTGACTGTATGGTTGGTGGTATTGCAACTACAGCTCATCTACTATACGAACTTAGCAACATAAAATTGCAAAGAAAAAAACAACATTAGCGATAAAAAATACAAAGGAAAAATCTTAGGCTGCATAAATGCATATATTTGCTTACTTGTTTACTGTGCGCTCTTGCTGACTGGTTGTATTTCTTTTAAATTAATTTGCATCGCGGTTTAGTTTGGCGGCAAAACATCAAACGATTGACAGCCACAGCAACAAGAAATCAATGATTTACAATAGCAAATAAGCGCAATACAGCAACAGCAGCAGCAGTAGCAAGCGCAAAGTTAATTGGCTATTTGGTGTTTCGTGGAGCGGCATAGATTGAAGGGGGGTAGTGGGCGATATTGCATTTTCTATAACAGCAGATTAGTTTCTAGGGGAGTGGCATAAGTGGACAGCGGCATTTTTCATGAATAAAACAAATGAAATATATGGCGATAAAATAAAAAATATTAAGAGGTTAAAGTTTGTAATTTGTTATCCTTAATACAAAATAGCTTTTTATAAATCTAAAGAATATGAGCTTTTCTAGTAAAAAAAAAGCACTTAGGAAGTGATCACAGCATCAAAGATTAGGTGCGGCAAAGTTTTAAGTCCGCTTCGAAAGCTTTTTTTGAGCTTTATTACGAATATAATCACATGAGCATTATATATTTCAAATGAGCAGCACTTTTTGAAAAGCTTAAAAACTTTAACAATTTTTAAAGAATCTGCAAAAACTCGATCAGATTTTCAAGTAAACAAAATTTGTCAAATATTAAGACAAATGACGAATTAAAAAATGTTGCTCAGAGAATTCCAACGACCTACGAAATGAAATACATCAAACTTACACGAATCGGTTTGGAAATATGGAGGGGATGGATCAGAAGTCAATAAAACTCATAAATGTAACATCTACAGAGACTAAGGGATACCGCCCCCTGCTCGGTTCGCTCAACAACCCCCGTTAGAACTAAAATACAAATTAACTAAAGAAGTTTTTATATATTTTTTCAAACAAAAAAAAAAGCAACAATTTTTAAATTAAAATTTCAAAAAAAAGGCGCAAAATTACCTAATGCAGAAGCTACATACATGCGCTATAAAAAATAAAATTGCAATTCAACACCAAAACAATAAATGTGAAAAATCAACAACAACGACGTTGCCAATTTAAGCCTCTCCTGTGTTACGTTTTGCATTTTCCCTTTAAAGGCGTTTGCTGCTGCTGGCCTGCTGCTTGCCGACTTAACTCCTGTGTATGCATTGGAAAAAATAAAAGTTTGAGAAAATGCATTTATGAATGTCTGTCTAGAAACCCAATTCCCATGACGCTTTAAATAGGCAAATGTAAGCATGTTTGCACTTTTGACTCTTGTTAGTTTTTTTCTGAACATAATATTTACATTTCTAGCGCATGATTTTGGAAAAAAAAAATCAACAAAATGCAATTCAAACTAAAAATTGAACGAACGAACAAACGAACGAACGAACAGAACACATCACATTTCAAGTGAGCAACGCTTGCGCATTAAAAATTGCGTAATTTTGAAGTGCACTTCATGCAAAGTTTTGACATCAATTTGCTGCAAAGCAGAGTAGAGCAGAATGGAGCAGAGCAGCGCAGGGCAACAGCAACAACAGCGTGAAAAATCAACAAACAACTCAACTGACGTTGTAATGGCCGCCGCGCATTATTTGGCTACATGTGCAACAGTTACAACAACGTGAGCTTTTTTATAAAAATTATCTCAAAAACTTTAAGTCAATACATACTAAAGTGTTGAAGTACGCGTGATTCGAGTAATGAACAAATTTCAATTTCTTAAATTAGAGAGGTACACGTTAAATGAAGATGCACGTGTATATTTCCCCATATAAAGCGGAAAATGTTGAATTATCGTTAATTTTTGTTTAAATATTTGTTTTTTATAAAAAAAAAAAATGGAATTTTAACAAATTGAGAAAAGCATTTTGTCAATATTTAAGTGATAAGAAAAATACATTAATTTGTCGTAATTGCGTTGCAGTAATGCAACAGTTTGTATAAATAACGTTAAATGAATTATTATCAATATATATAATACAACCAGAGTTCAGAGTCTCAAAATTCATAATTTGTTTGTTTTTTTTTTATTTTCTACGTTATAGAGCATAGATAATAATGGCAACATTTGACGTCCAGCAACGAGAAAAACTCATTGTGGATTCTTATTACAGTCAATGAAAGTTTTATTTATGGAAACTCAGGGAAAATATTGGTAATATCTTAGTGTCAGAGTATCTCTTAGGTAAATCATGGCTCGAAAGCTAAGCATCCAATTTCAAAGAACTGCATCTTCGGCAATCTTACGGAAAAGTAGCAATAGGATCCCTAAAATTGCACTCTTTGCAAATGATAAAGGTCGGCCAGTATGTATCAACAGAAATTTGTAAGGAGCAATTCTTGAAAATTTTTTTAGGCTCAGAGGTTGAAGTTGATTATAGTTATACTTCCGACAGGATATAGCTAATACTGGCAGGGCGAGAATTGGTCCCCTGCGAAAAATCAAATAAATGTTAATTTTTTTTTTGACCAGCGCCAGTCCATATCCCACGTTCAGGACTTGAAACCTTGCGTAAGATTATGAAAATGAAATTACAGATTTGTTTTTGAGGATAAGCTTTAGGAGGTTAATATAGTTGTCGTCTTTGACAACTACATTTTATTAGTTTAAGCCAGTGGTGGGCATGGAAATCTAGCAAAAGGGCGCCACAACAACATCAAGCAACAACAAACTAAATATTAAAGTTTTTTTGCTTTAATTTCCGAATTCGCCAACAGCACAAAAAAAAAACCAAATTGCACTACAAACAAAAACAATTGCAACATTCGTCGAAACACAATGCGGCACAGTCGCTAACGCCTGTGTTGTTGTTTTTGTTTTCATTGGAACTCAACTCAACGCTGTGCGCCGATAGCGATGAAATTTTGAGAACTTTTGGTTCCTTGTTTGTGCGTCGAATAACGGTTCGGGCTATGAGGGCTGAAAGTGCCGGTACTTGCCTATCGCTGATTATTTTTTTTTATTTTGAAGTTTTTTTTTTTACTTTTTCATTACACGTTTACACACGGAAAGATTACTTTGTCCAATTCTTTTCTTTGTGAGTGACTTTTTTGTTGGTGTTGCGCGAAATTTAAGCGTAAATAGAAAGCGGTGATTTTCTTAAAAAACACTGTAAAATTTTATTTATTTTTTAACACGTTTACTAAGTTTCACTTTAAGCCGAACAAAGAAATAGCGTTGTATGACGAATAAAAAAATTAATAATATAAAAATACTAAGAATAATTTGCTCAAGCTCTGGCCAAAAAGTTAACGAATTTCAATAAGAGGGCGTAACACCTCTCAAACAAACAAAAATTTCATAACGCTAAACTGACAGAATTGTTTTAGATAATGAAAACAATTTCATACGAATAGTACGAATGATTCGGAAAAGCTTTGGAGAGGAAAATGGCGAATTTATACAAATAGGCGTAGCACCCTACATAAAAACAAAAACTTTAAAACGCTATAATGCAAAAATTATTTAAGGGGTCGTCCATAAAAGACATTTGCTCAAACCAGCCAGCACTTCATTCACTTCAATCAAGTCAAGAAAAACTGATAGAGAACATCTTCAATGCAACAAGAAAAATTATTTACATTTCTAAGCATACTATCTATCTATCCAATTATGAAATTTAGTGATTGTAACAAGCCCTTTTGTGTTTACAAGACAAAAATGAATATATCATGCAT
The DNA here is from genome assembly GCA_963662105.1 of Meiosimyza platycephala. Lineage (NCBI taxonomy): Eukaryota > Metazoa > Arthropoda > Insecta > Diptera > Lauxaniidae > Meiosimyza > Meiosimyza platycephala. The sequence continues at coordinate 25,161,101 of OY759208.1, forward strand.
GCAAAACATTCTCTTGAGACGATAACGCCGCCGCCGCTAACACCACCTACAATTGCCACACTTTTCACATTTGTGTTCCCTTTGAAAGCGCCGCTTGTTTGCCATAATTGTGACTTGGTAACGTTTTGTTTTGTTTTTGTTTTTTCCATCTCTTTAGCCGTTTTGTGTTTTTAATTACGTTTACTATATTTATTTATTGTTTTAACAATATTTTTTATGCAATAATTGCAACAAGTCGTGTCATTAATTATACTCGTATTTTCATATTTTATTATTATTAATATTTATTTTTATATTTGCAATCGCAGCCGCCGCCACAGAGATATGTATAGTAAATGATGGCGCGTTTATAACCTGCGGGTTTTGTTTTGATATTTCTTCATACAACACACACAGTGTACACTGTGTGTTTTGTTTCAAATTCGCATAATCATTTTGTGTTTTTCTGTTGTTGTTGTCTTTGCCATTTGTTGCCATAATTGTGCATGCCGCAGCAGCAGTAACATTTACAACATTTTGTTGTAAATGGCGAGGCGAAAAGTTGCGGGTGGCCGTCGAGTAAAATTTTTAATTTATGGTTGACATATATTGACCGATCGACCGCGACAAATCGATTACAAAATAATTACAACAAACGTTTTGTTTGAAATCTATACATTTGACCGACATTTTACCAAATAAGCGTATGGTTATGATAGGAGTAAGTGAGTTTCTGATACATAAATGAATATAAAATAGTGCTATAATTTAATTTTAGTTTTTGTAACCACGCTATTTTCCTGATTGTTGTTATGTAGTGCTTGTACTTAGCATTTATTCAATTGTGCTTACAAATTTATTTAATTTACACGGTTGTGTAAGTGCTTACAAAATTTCTAATAAGGCGTTCACACTGGCATCAAAAACAAACCGTTTTTTATTTATCTTGTTTTTGTATCGCAATTGTAAAATAGGCTTTCACACTGGTATTAATGCGTTTTTGCTGACTCGTTTGTTTTTGTTTAATGATGCTTCTGTTTGATTTGGTTTGGGCTGGTTTTTGTCTCAGTGAAAGCAGAGCACGGTTTTTTCAGAAACATCTTCAAGGCATTGACAAGTCGTAAGTTATACATTTAATACAATTTATTGTTGATTCCATTTAAAGAATCAATATTTGGAATCATTAAAAAATGTTGACTATATTCCAGGAAATATGAATTGGGAATCGACTTTTCTCATTTCATGGCGAAAGAGATTGTTAAGGAATCAACATTTTAAATTCAGTGCCATTTTTCTACATAGCAATTTTGATGACTGTTACAGTTCAAAGAGGTCGAAAATCGTTGTTTTTCAGTTTTTATTTATTTACTGCAAAATTATTTGTTCTAACATATTTTGGGAAAATTATCCCGAGAAAATTAACAATAAATCGGAAAAGTGGATATTTTGGTTAGTTTTTGAGACAAATTTTGAAACGCTGCAACTTGGGGTCAAATCTAATCGTAGATAGGACTTTTTGGCATAAAATCTCCGCTACAATTTTTGTTTAATACATTTTTCGATTTAAGGTATATTTTTCAAGTAAATGAGTAATTCCACCAGATACAAAGGAAACCTCTTCGAATTTTTTACTCCCTTTACTAATTCACCAAGTACTGACGTAAAAAATTTATTGACCTAAAATCTTTTATTCATTTATACGCATATTTGTTGCACAATTTACTAAAATGGAAGCAGCAATATGGCATAATTACTAGCCGAAGTAATTAATTTTATAAAGAAAAAGTGCTGCGCATGCGCAATTGTAATTACAATAAAGTTTATAGCAAGATCTAATAAAAAACAATAATTTTTCAATAAAATGCAGCAGCGCACGTTTTTTTTTCTTTATTTGTAACAAATAAAAAAGCAATAAATATTAATTTTTATTACAACGCAAACTAAAAATGTCAATAGAGTCAGCTGTGAATTAACTCAGCGCGCTGCGCTGGCTGTATTTGTGTGTGCGGGTGATATTGATACATCATAAATGCCGCCGTCGCTTCTAAAACATGCTCCCCGATTTCATTGCCTTTTCCGCATTCGATAGGCGCACCGTACTTGGCAAGTTTATTATTTAATAAAATTACACTGAGATAATTTTTTTTTTTAACATTCTCAGTTTGGTTAGAAGTGGTGCATTAAATATATATGGTAGAGCGTATGCAATATCATGAACAAATGGATTAAATATTGTTTTCTATATCTATGGGTATTTAATAAATCTTTTTTTTATTACTTTTAAAGTGCAAGTTCATGTTTTAGTTTTGCATTTAATTTGCAGTTAATTTAATGTTTAATTGCGCTATAAACGCGGCAATAGAGGATTAAAATATTTTAGAGATTTGCATATTGCAAATTGATGACTAAGATCTACATACATAAGATCAAGATCTTGTTCTACGAACTTAAATTGAATGTAAAACATTGAAATGATTTTGATAAATTACTAAATTTTTAGAAAACTGAAGCACTACAAATGTTTTGAAACCTATTTTAGAACTTTACAAATGTGCAAAAGTTTTTCAAGCTGACACTAAAAATTATTATTTTTGAAAATTTGGATTCCACGGCTAAAATTTCTTTTAGAAGGCACACATTTTGTAGTCTGCGAGCTGGAAACTAATTTATCACTGAAATGTTTGTTTCGAACCAAAGCATTTTGAAAATGACGCTCCTACCTTCGTAAACTTGGTACCAGTCGTACAAAAGTGACATACCAAAGAACATGAAATTAGCTTGGAACAATATTAGAATGACAAATGTTCACATCACTAACAGTGGCGTTTCTTGGGGAGCGGGAGCAATGGAGGCCGTCGTCACGGGCGCAAAGGCTTAAGGGGCGGTAAAATAGATGCATATATGTTCATATGTATGAAAACATTATTAACAAATTTTTGGTATATCGAAACATAAAATAGTTTAAAATTATATTACTGAGCTTATTGTTCTGTGCAGTGTGTGATAACTCCAAAAAATGTAAACAAAAAACGGATAATGCTTGTCATACTAGTTTCTTCGATTGTAGTAAAATGAAATCATCAGTGACGTTTGAACCGAGAAGTAAGAATTTCTTTTTGTAAAGATTTGTTGAGAACCGAAGCAAAGTCAAAATTCTCCCGGTAATTTATTTCTATTTGTTTTTAAAGGCCACAATACATCATTCATGCAGTACATTCATAAAAAATTCAAAGGCTACTATATACTGTTCTACACTGTTTTCACATCATATATATAGTAAAATCAAATTTGATAATAGCAAATTTCGAAATATGTAGTAATACGGGAGGGTCGGCAGACTGTTCTGCGCTCCGGGAAAAATTTTTTATAAAAACGCCACAGATCATTAAAGAGTGGTTGAGTACTGAAGAAAAATGTAAAATTAAAGGTGTTTACAATGGGGAAAAACTAAATAAATTTTTTTTGAAAGATAATTAACAATATTGTCACACTGCTAAAGAGAGAATTGCTATTCCATAGTCTTCTTAGATTTCTAGACTGATAAACGTAAGAGCTCACTACACTTGAATCAAGTTAAATCTAAGCTATTTGGTTTAAAATTTAACAATTAGTAATTGGAAATTCAAAAGGTGCGAACAGTGAGACAATAGAATAATTTTTTCAAGTGCTTTTACTCTCCTCGTGATTTAGTTTTCTGCAATTTTTTTTAAGTGATTTATAAATATTCAATATATTTGTCTTTTCAGAAACAACATAAGTGAATAGTGAGTTATTTTTAAAAAGCATACAGTGAGACATGTCTCACATGCATGCAGTACTTCTTCAAAAAAAAAAGCTGTCAAAAAAGTGCACAAATTTGTGTTGTATATTTTTTATCTAACCGTTTGATAAATTTGAAATTGGTCGTTCACAAGTACATACATACTCGCTTCGGATTACCCCCGTAGTGGAGTTTTTACCTCTTTTGACCTTCTTCTTTCCTAAATAGTCTAAAGTGGCTGTATACTTCTATCACCTTCTAATGTATCAATTTTTTTTTATTTTTAGCTGAAAGAATTTAATTTAGCAAGGGTAATTTTCTAATTTCATTTCATCATACACGAGACTTTGGAGTGTCATTTTTTAAAAATATTTGTATTGTCTCACTGTTCGCCTTGCGCCGTTTCGCTGATTGCACTGCAGGCAAAAAGAGCACAACAGTGAGGCAGTTTGTGTTATTTATAATTAAACTTATAGTCGCGTTGTTTTAAATTCACATACTAAAGTTTATTTCATAAATGACTAAAATTCAAGGATATGTTGACTTAACAAAAATATGCCGCACTGTTTGTACCTTTAGCTCATACATGACTCTACTAGAAGCAAGGTTTCCGGCGCAAAATAGTTTATTTATTTATATTGAACTGAAAAGAATTACATTTTTTCAAAAAAATAATACATTAATTTTTAGATTTTAGTAATATACAGAAATTTTCGTACCACCCTTAGAGAAAAAAAAAATCCCTATAAATTTTCGCATTTACTAAGGCAAAAAATCTTAGGAAGCAATTAATTAGTTAATTTTTTTCACTTTTTTTTTTTAAGGCTTCTCTTTTCAACCGACCGTTAGTTTATATGAGTGCTTACTTTTTGAATAGTGCAAAATGCTTCGAATTTGTAAGCAATCATTTTTGTAAGTAATTTGAATTTTTAACGGCTGATACATAAAATCGCTTACACATTTTTTTAAGTGCTTACAGCAAAAACTTAATAAAATTCAATTGGAAGTACTACACTTTTTTTCTCTTTGAATTACAAATTTCCTTAGGTGCTAGCGCTGGCAAAGCTTTTTCTAATAAAATTCCGAGCATTAATGCAAGCAATAAATTCCATTTGCTAAATTAATTAACTAAATTTATGCAAAATATTCGGCCATTTGCTGTTCGTTCAGGCTAGCGCGCAAAACATTTACATTAAACATAAAATTTATAATTTATGCGCAATAAATTTAAGAAAACATTGTAATGTAACAACATGCAATAACAAGGAAAATGCTTTACTGTGCCACATTTTGTGGCAGGCAGCATGGCTTCATTTGATTTGAAATTTGAAATTTTTATGCAACACGATAAACGATTTCTCATGTTCCAACCGAAATGAAAAACCAAATCAATTCGTGAAAATTTATTATTATGTACTTGCGATAACGATGACGAAAATAAAAAATTACAAGATTTAACCTTTTTATTTTGTGTACAAAACACAACAACAAATGTCCAACGGCAGCAAAAGAAAACCAAATCGTACACAGACTTTCCACACGGATTGATGTTTGTTTTAATGGATGGCAGTTAAAAAAAAAAACCATTGGCTGGACCAAGTTTAGATGCTCTCCAGCAGCTATGATGAATTTCGCGAAAATAAAAGCGTCTAAAATTTCACTTAACTGATGAAATGACTAACTTAACTAACTGACAAAGTGACTTGAGTTGAGTAGAGGCGACGTGAAATTCAAGTCGTGGCCAATGTGCCAAAATCGACAGAAAAGCAGAAAAACAACGAAATAAAAAATCAAAGTCTGCCGTCGCGCGCGCATTGGCAAAGAAAAATGTAAGTAAGTAAAAAATATCCCGCGGACAAACGTTGACCCATTGAGTGGAAAATTTATTTCATGAGAAATTTTAAGTTTTCGATTTTTTCTTTTTTTTTCTGAGTTTTTTGCTACTCGACATTTTGAAGTTTAAATGCGAAGGTGGCTGAATTTTGTGATAAAGTTGAACGATTGCGCACACACAGAAAATTCAAGAGTAAAAAATTAGACCTAAATATAAGTAAGTTATAAATTTGCACCTTATAGTTAATGCGAATAAAGAAATGTTGCCAATGACTGGCTGACTGACTGACTGTATAAATAAATTGGGGGCGGTGCAACATCTTAAGAGTTGCTACGATTTATTATTTAGCACAATAGGATGCCCCTTAAGGGATTTATTGTTGCTGCTGTTGCTGTTGCCATTGCTTTCCCATGGAAGTGGAAAAATAAAAAGGTGAAAGAGTTTCAGTTGTGATTGACATGCAGCACAAAAGTGTTATCTTAATAAATAGGTAAGCATTGATGATGGATAAATTGTCAGTAAAATAAGTTGTAAGCTAGCAAAGTTTTTCGAAAGCATTTACTTTTCAGTTTGTTGCATGAATTGTGCTCAGAGTACATGATTTTTTAGCTGATCCGGTTACATACGGTTAACATTCGCTCTTTCTTTTAGCCAAAAACTCAATGATGGCCTTTTTATCCTGCTCCCGAAGCTAAAATTACCAGTGACCGTAACGATTATGAATTTTATAATCAAAATCATTGCATACTCGCTGCATTTGATTTTTTTTTTTCGATTCAAAGTAATCGTTATTTTGGATTTTTATTCTTTTCGATCAAAAATTATCGTTACTTTGAATAAAAATCCAAAATTACGATGAATTTTTTGATCGAAAAAAATAAAAGTCCAAAATAACGATTATTTTTGTTCGAAAAAATAAAAATTACAAAATTACGATTATTCTTGATTTTTAAAATAAAAATAAAAAAAAGACAGTCAACTGCAACAACTCAATGCAATTTTTTTGACCCTAACTATTAAAAATATCGATTATTTTAACCCTACTTCTTCAGCTCTTCCTTTTTGTTTTAACTTTTTTTTTGCAAAATATTTTAATTTTTCACCCAAAACTGAAGTTTTTGTAACCAGTTCCGAAATCAGATTTTTGTGTGCATATCTGGACTAGAGGACTCATGAATGTCGTACATTCAGCGCACGATTAAGTACCGAAAACAATGAAGATACAGCAGGAGTTAATGGTACGCCCATCAGCAAGGCGAAAAAAAAACCAGTGAGGGCATATTATGTGAAGCAACCGAAATTTTGCATTCAATTCATCGGATTTTTAGAAATGAAAAATGAGGATTTTCTTTTTTTTATTTTGCTCACTATTTTGTGGACTTGCTTTTGAGTTATTAACCCCGGGACACTGTAAGTTTCATTAACATAAACATCATGCACACTATGCGGGTACCTACTGTATAGTTATAGATCTATAAAACATTTCTTTTTATTTATTGTTTGCACAAGTTTCACCCAGTTTTTTTTTTATGATTTAATAAACAGAGATAAAAAATTTTGTTAATACCTTTAAATAAAAGAATAAATGCAAAATTAAAAAAAAAATAAATTAAAAAATATTTAAAATTGGTGAAATTTTTAATATATTGTATCATCATATATTAATGCAAATCAGAAAGTTTTCTATTCAATTTTTAAACTTTAATTTAATTGTTAAAAAATTAAAAAAAAAAAAAGAAAAATAGATACTCCAATGAAAGTTCGCTAAATGCAAAAGCTTGAAGCAAAACAATATAAAACAGTTTAAACTAAGAATATCTCATGTTCTAAGATTCTTTCAATAAACAATAAAATCTTGTCAACTTTTTGTGCATATCATTAGCGACTTTCAACAAAAAAAACTATTGAAAAAAACTAAAAAAAAAAATGTAAGGAAAAGTTTGACACCATTAGCTATTACTGAAAATGAAAACAAACTCGATTTTGAATGCGTATTGAAGTATTTGAATGATTGCACATACAACAACAACAGCAATTAGCAAAAGCAAAGAAAAAAGAAGATCCATCATTATCATAAGCATATCATCATCAGTGACACAAAAATTTAATAGAGTCCATTCAAAATGATTGAATGGAGTGACAGCTGTTTGTTTTCTTTTCAAACTGAAGGGGGTCTGCCTTCTTCTTATTTTCATCTCTTTAAGTGAGAGTGCATCCACCGCCTTTATTAAATTAGCATAACTTGCATAAATAATGAAATCTGTATAACTAAAGTAAAGTATAAAAAAATTGATAGAAAAATACCAATAAAATAGGTTACTTAAAAAGTAGACAGGAAACAATAAGTGTTTTTTGAAGCTCAAGCCAAGAAAAAGTTCAAAATCACATTTTTTAAGGGGACAAATTAACCAACAACAGCTTTTTAAAAAACAATATAAATATGCGACAATTTGTCAAAAGAAAATCATGAAAAAGAAACCTTCTTGTTTAACCTGTATTAAAAGAAAAATTAACAAAAAATCAGAAATGCAAAATGCTGTCCGATTTGGCGTGGAATGCCCCACTAAGCAGACAGAAAAATTAAGAAAAATAATTCATATGACTACAGAAAAAGATTAGTAAATTTTGCATAACAAAATTAGCACGGTATTGGTTTATATAGCTTTATAAGTACGCACCTTAAGTGCTAAAGAACGTCTGCCTTCGAAAAATCAGCGCTGAAATTGTCTGCCTTCTCTATTTTTTTGTTTTTTTATAAATAAAGAAATCAGTCTGCCAAAAGACGCATTAAAATGATTGAGATTTCAATTTTTTTTTTTAACATTTTTGTAATTTTTAAATACAGTCATAACTAAGTGGCAGAGGTTGTTTCTTTCGTAACTTATGACATAATCTTTATAATTATCGCAATCTGCCTAACGACAAAATCATTTCAGTTTGTCTAACTCAAAAAATTAAAAACAAAAATTTTATTACGTATCAATTTTGCGTTTAGACACATTTTTTAAAATAAGTGGCAAACGTTTTCGTGTAAGCTGGATAGTAACAAAGAAAATGCGCCATACCGTTCCCATAGAATTCAGTTTTTCAAAGAAAAAAAAGAGAAAATTTTAGGGCTGTTTTGGCTGTTATGGGTAGGTGAGTTTTGTTGTAATATTAGTTTTTTATTACGCTAAAATACTGTAATCTATTGAAAGCGTAGCCAGTGGGGAACAATAAGAATACTGAACTCGTCTATATGAGTTCCAATTTAAAAAAATTTTAAGTCATTGAAAATTTGGAAAAAAAGGAATGTTGTTCTCAAAAATTGTTTGAAATATGATCATTACACTTGGATCGTAAGACATTTCGTGTATATTAAGCCATTTATATTGGCCATTTTTAAATAAATACTGCGGCCTGTTTTATGAATTATATAGTATGTAAGACACTGCTTTGAAGGGTTAAATTATTAATAAAAATAAAAATAAGCCATTTCTTTAAAGCTATGTACATTAACGCCATTAACAAAAACGCTTAACACTTTGCTGCGTTTTTTTTTTCTTTTATAATTTTTTTATTTTTTATTATTAATTTTTGTAATACGTGATTTAAATTTCACTTTCTGATGTTGTTAACTGTCGTTTTTATTTTTCTGTTGTTGCCGTTGTAATTTTCTATTAGTGGTGGTTCGTGTTTTTGCTTTTACACATTTATCATATTTTTTTTTAAATCTTTTTTTTTTGTTTTATTGAAAATACCATAAAAAATTTAAATCTTAAGACAGAAAAATCGAACAGACAGACAACAGCATATCGCCTGTGGGTGAATTTCTCTGTTTAACAGTGGTGCGTTACTCGTCACTTGCAAATTTGAAGCTGTTAAGTGGCAACTATTAAGCTACTGTGATATTTGACATATTTGACTTTTCAAAATCACTTCAATTTAATGCTTTATTTTTTGTGAAATAAAACTAAATTGGAAAGATTAATTAATTGTTAGTATTAATCAAGATTAGAACACAACATATAAAATTTGATAATTGCAGAGCTTAACATAAGAATCAGTGCAATATAAACTGAGATAACTGATACTATTTTGAATATGCTACTTCTTTTATAGCTATTGAAAAGTGCCGACAATCAAAAGGAAACACCCTTTACAAATTACTTTATTGGATTAAAATAATATAGTCCGATTAATGTTTGTTGAAATTCGTATTTTTTGTCATAATCAATATGAACATACCATCGCATTTTATATATACTATATATAAAAGGTACATTTTGAATATCAAGTTTCTTGCTGACGCTCTTAGCTGTAGTAAGTAAAGTAAAAAAACTCAAAAATATTTTGGCACCCACGCAGCACAGGGGGTTAAAGTCAAAAGTCAATTATTCAAAAATCTAATGATAAAAGACTCAAATTACAACGCCACACATATAAAATTAAGAATAACATGCAGTGGTAGGCGATAAATGGCGTAAAATCCAACACTTAATGTAAACATAAAAAAAAATACCTAATAAAATAAAGTGCATTTTATAATAAAACCTAGAAGTTAATTTTAAAAAACTCCTACTAAAAATAAACCAGATTTGGCATTAGAACTAACGCTTTATTAGGAAATATAAAGGAAAATGTCAACGATTGCGCTTAGACGAAAAGTGTCAATATCATGTTGACCATAATAGCTATACCAAAAAAAAAAACAAAAGAAATATCTACCAAAAACAAAAAAATATCTACCAAAATAACAAAAAAAAAAAACAGAACACCTGCTATTATGTTAAAAAACAGTTGATGCTGTGACAGGTTTTTAATACTTGAGTAAACACACCATCCATATGCAACAATAAAACTTCAGCTTGAAATATTAAGACAAAAATTTTAAATGAAAACTAAACCAAACTGTAAAGGGTGTTCTAAAATTCACACAAGATTTCAATTTCACGCCATTTGTGCGGTAAAGTATTGTTGTTGAAAAAGAAAAACAGCGTGACAGCTGACATTTCAGGCTTATTAAAAATAGAACGCTACAGTACGCTATTTTCGTACAAAATATGGTTAAGAGATTAATTACAAAATTCAGGGAGTCTGGCTCAAATAGTGACCTTAGGCACTGTAATGGTTCTTCAACAAGCCGTTCAAAAGAAAACATCGAATCAGTTCGTGAGAGTATTGCTGAGAGTTTGAGAACATCAATTTGGCACTGTGGTCAAGAATTGCACATTTTGAGAAGCTCTCTATGGCTGGCGTATTATCACAAAAGGTTTGCATCTAAATATTAGCAAAGTTCAATTGAGTCAAAAACTGAAGCCTCGCGCGACCACGGACAACAAAGAGATTACGTTGAATGGATTGTTGATTTTTCGAACAAAATCATCTTCAGAGATGAGGTTCATTTTCATCTTGTTGGCTTCGTTAATTGTCAAAATTTTCGCTTTTGGGGTTCAGAAAATATACGAATATTGTTGAGAAACAAATGCATCTACAACGTGTCAGTGTTTGGTGCGGATTTTGAGCTGGAGGCATCATTGGACCATTGATCTTCGAAAATGCGGCTGATCAGGCAATAACAGTTAATGGTGATCGCCAGTTTTTTGTGCCTAAATTGTAAGTTATGGAAGTGAACACACACACGTGTCACATACCTACGGTGGGTGACTATATTTTTAGGAGCTAAGCCCGGGACAAAAAAAAAGTTCGTTGAATTTGCGAAAACCAAATTTCTTTTGCTGCAAATAGTTTTGACGATCTTTTTTTTTAGGAACTTACTTTAATAATAGTTACCTATTCCTTATTGAAAAAACTCATTTCAACCTGACAGCAATACATTAATGTCCAAATACGGGACTGAAAAAGAAATACGGGACATCTGTACGTCCCATATTTCGTCAAAAAAAAAAAAACCGGGACAGCATACTGAAATACAGGGCTGTCTCGGGAAATACGGGACGGATGGTCACCGTATACATACCAAACATACCGAAAAGCAATTCAATTAATGAATTAGTCATTTACTGCCCGTGTAATTACCCGTTTTTGGGTACAGAATTGGCTGCGATTTATCCTCGTTAGAGTATTTTCTTTGGGATTTCTTGAATCCTAAGGTTTAAACCAACAAGTCCGTGACCACTCACGCCTTGAAGAAGGAAATTGAGCGCTGTTTCAATGACTTTCAACCACTTTTATGCAAAACGGTCATAGAAAACTTCGACAAAAGGGTACATATGTGCGCGATATGATATTCCATGCTATATGCTTTATGAATCAATATAAATATTTGCAATTTTTAATTTAAAATCTGTGTTTTCTATCAAAATTATTGCAAGCGTGAATTTTTTGACATCTTTTACAAACTGATAGTAGAAAAGAAACATTTGCAAGGTAGACAAGTTGCCTAATATGTGACGAAAAAGAAAAAAAAAACTTCATGTTTTTAACCACTTTTGTACAAATGGTGAATTCTACAAGAGAGCAAATTTTTGAACCGACCCCTTCCTCATGATTTCGTCAATTGATTTTACGTTTTAGTACACCATCAGATGAGCACAGGTAAATTCTTTAGATTTTTTTATCTTCATATTAATAATGGACTTATGCGCTTTTGTCTGTGTCTTCTATGTGGAAAACTTTAAATGTTTATAACCTTGTTGTGAGTTTATTTCTTTAATTTTTAAGATAAATTTACGCGGTTTAGAAATCAAGTCAACGTTCGTCGCATGAAAATTAGGTACAAGGTACCTTCTACTTCACTCATGATGTCTTCAATACTAAAATTGTCAATTTTTTTTTGTTTTTTCAATAGACATAACAATCAATAATTTTATTTTATTATGTAGATGTGTATTCGTCGCCACTGTTACCAGCTATGAAATTATGTATGTGCATAATTTTTTCATTTTAAAATCAAAATTTTGATGTGGGCGCAATTATAGCTACGATTTTAGCCCACCCCTGCGCTTAAATTTCTATCTATCGATAGCATTTCTTATGTTCGTTTGACTGTTACTTGGGTAAAACGCCTTCAGCCAGCTGCAACTTTAACAGCAACAATGAATACCATCATCAATTCATATCAAATAGTCCAACATACACTCAGAGGCTTATTAAAGATAAATTTAATAAAATTTTTTATATCACCAAGCAAATGTTGCTACAAGATATTAATTTTTACAAGAGCTTATTAGCAAAACATAATACAATAATGTTGGGAGAAAACAACTTAAAGTTGCCATTTCAGATGACTCCTGTATTTATCAAAATATGTAGTCATTAAGCAGAGGATGAAACTAAGCGCATTATATCTTTAAGGCTAAGGCTTTTTTTTGTTGACCAGAGGAATCGCTTAGAAGACGATCCTTATCACATAGTCCTCTTATAATAAAAATTTTTCTTCGTGTAGTTATTTTTTTTATTAGATTTCTCTCTTAGTAAATATGGCGGCGCACAGTGGTGCTGAATTGAGTTTTTTTAAACAAAATTTATTTACTAGCTCAATATGAGAGCTGGTATAAAATAAAGATTTATTAATTGCTGAAAACGAATCGCAGCACAATCCATTATAAAGTTCAGAGTTCGAACAAAATAGGCATTTCTTAAAATTTATTAAAATTGAAACTATTTTTATAATTACAAAATCTGCGGAAAATTTCCGTTAAGCAACAAGCCTCTATATTGAGCTTGAGAAAATGTATTTTGTCCACAGAAACTCCATTTAACACCACTGTATGGCGCCGCCATAAAATTTTTAAGTATGCAAAGATATCAATACAAAAATAATAACTGCAACAAATTATAGCGACTACGTCGACGCCATCGAAGAAAAATAGGTGTTGAAACTGCGCCAAGCGTTATTAGCCTGTCGCGCGCTGTGTGACGTTTGCCAAAAATGGTTGGAAGCCATATGACGGGTTTTGCTTTTTGTCGGTCTATAAAGTTTAGTTTTGCTTTGGTTTTTTTTTTTATTTTCAACTTTATGAAATGAATTTTGCTTTAAATAATTTTTTTTTATTTATATTTTACTTTAAAGTTGTAAGATTTTTTCCCGACTCGTTTTTAAATGAAATTTTTTATGGCTCAAACATTTTCGTTTTGGCGGCAATTGTTTTATGGCAAAGTCTTTTCATGTTTTGGTATTTAGTTGCCAAAGCTTTAATTTCATTATCAAGTTCAAGGTTGATTTGAATTTTCATTAGTTGTGCCTTAAATGAAATTCGTTAAGGTAATTTATAATGAAAAATTAATATGTATTGGAAAAAGTTAAGTGCAATTTATATAATGGTATACGTAAGTATAGTAAAAACAAAATAGGCTTTTTTTCTGTTGTCAAATTTTGAAAGTTTTATGAAAAATTTAAATTCGAGATTAAATGTTTAATTATGCGAATAAGGGTAAAAATGTTTTTTAAAGAAATTAGAAACATTTTGACATTTTCAGAATGTAACGTCACGAGTTAGCTCTATTATAATTCCACTGGGCCAATATCTGGAGAACTAAGTAAGATAGTGATAAATGATTTAGGTAAGAGTTATATAGTTTCTTGGGGGTCAAATAACTGTGGCTTTCAAACCAATTTTCAAGGTCAATTCGAGTTCAACTGCAATTTTTTAAATATAACACTTATGTATTACCGTTTGTCCTTTATAAGTTTCTAGAATCTTTATTCGATCTGACATCCATGGATCTTCGTACATCTGTGGGTCTTCAGAAGAGGTCATAAGCTCTTTACAGAGTTGTTCGAAGTAAGGATTCCGGAGTTGAAGAAAAAATAGGTGACGAACCTCCGATATATAAAAAAAAAACAGTCAAACCGCTATACCTTGACAGTTACAGTTTTGAAATTTGGATCTATACAGTCTGTGCTTAGCGAAATTGGACAACAGGACTTACGCGGGCGGGCAACAAAAGGTTTTTTTATTTCTACTTTCAAAAGGTTGTAGCAGCACATCTACTCATATTTATTTTAAAATTTTTTAAGTATACTTATTTGAAAAATTATTTAAACGGTCTATAAATATCAAAATTGAGTGTTGAAACTGCTCTTCTTATAGTCAAGGTACTTGCGTTGAAAAATATGGCCCCATTAATAAAACATTGATAGTATCTTTTTTTAAACAACTTTCAGATGTTCCTTATTTTATTTTTTTTAATAATAACGAATGACGTAGAATATTTTTATAATTTGATACATAACTTTTTAACATCTTTTTTTTTCAGAAGTAAGCTCTTGTACGACAAGAAAAGAATCCACAAAACAAAAAAAGCATTGAACAAATGTTTCCATGCCTTTTGGCAAGCAGACGAGAATATTTCACTTGCCAAAAATAGAAGTCATTTACTTCAACAGCAACTTTTATTGTCAAGTTCAAGGGTATTTTTTTGGGTATGCCAATTTCATTTTTCATTTCCATTTAATTTCAATTATTGTTCCTTCCTCTTTTTTTGTTTTTTGTTAAATTTTTGACTGAATCATGTAACATGCATGCATGTAGCACGCAAGCAAAAAAATTTCTAGTTACAAAAATAGAAGTTTTAAAGTATATAACAATTCTTTTTAAATACCTCATAACTTCAAAGTTTTATGTAAACATATTTTATAGACAACATGTCAATACATCGATTCGCAATGATGCTTGAGAAAACGTGGTGATAAAGCTTACCTGCAAGTAAAAAAATATATAATTAAAATTTATTTTAGTTATAGTTAAAAATAGCATATCCATTAATAAATATTTCAAGCATTCCCCAACAGCTATTGACAACAAGTATTAAAAATGTTATATGAATATCTTTCTTTGAAAATGTTGACAGTCATTTGCAAAAAAAAACCTCTCACATGCAAAGTAAACATGGCTTAATGATGACTAATTTGCATGTTCTAATGACAATTAATAAATAGTAAAATATATATTGAAAAATTGAAATGAATATGAAACGTGTCGTCTTAATTAAGAATGCAATACAAAAAAAAAAAAAAAACTACTTAAGAATAATTTGTCTGGAAATAAAAGATTTTAATTGCCAATCAGAATTTGAAAAAAAAATATAATGAATAGTCAGCAGCGTTGCCATAACTTTGATATGGAGGGATATCAGTTTTTCAGCTTAAATACGGAACAATCGCACTCAATCGGTTAGTGAGAAGAACGCTGAATCTGAATCTGTTACTATCATATTCGAATTGGTGTGCAGAACAAAGGTCCTCCTTCTGTTTTTTCAAATCCTTCAGTCACCAGTGTTTTTTTTTATTGGCTTTTCAACAGAACTTTGAAGACGTTTAAAAAAGCTACTGATGAACATGTTTCTAACTTTTTTATTTGAATCTACTATATAAAAGTGAATGCAACATGTATGCAAGTATTTCCTTTTATCTTTTATAAGTTTCCAGAATCTTTATTATTTTATTTATATTTATTCGATATTGCAGCCATGGATCTTCGTTCATCCGTAAGTCTTAAGCGGATGTAGAATGATTATTCGGAGAAGGGTTGAGACATATCCCCATTCTTGGTTAGATAATAGGGTGTGGAACCTCCCATATATACCTCCCAGCTACAGACAAATGGATGTATATTGTTTGCAACAAGAACCTTGCAAATTTCATGCGGGATTGGACAACGGAGTGTGGCACCTCCCGTAAAACGAAAACACTAAAAATCCTATATCTAGGGACCTATAGCTGCCATAGTTATGAAATTTGACACCATGGATTTAAATAGTTTGTACTAAGCACCTTAAAAATGTTAGCGCAATAAGTCACCACGTAATGTTACGAATTTGCACAGCTGCCACATTTTGAAGTTCTATCTCCTCACGGAGCATGGAGTTCCACATGAATCTTTCTTTTTGCGTGATCGCTGCTTCAGCGATAGATTCCTTGATGATTTAGGACGGCCGTGTTTTCTACTAACTTAAGGTAGTAATGCTTGGCGACAGAGACTTCAGTTATTGATTTTCGGAACGTGTGCTCAATCCATCTTCATTTCCAACTTTTGATTTTAATGAAAATCGGATCTTGACGACATTTGATGGCAACTCTGATATTGAAGATGGTCCTGGATTATAGAATTTTCGGAGTTCGACGAAGACAGTTGTTGTCATTGATAGGAACGAAGACTGTCAAATATTACGAAACTGAGCTCAGGTGTCTTTCGTTTTGTTGATCATGGTCAGCGCTGGATTCAGAAAGGGCTGGATGGGGGATATAGCCTCGGGCCATGAACTCAAGGATTGGATTAAGATATTTGCTAGGGGGTATGAAGAACTAGGATCCGAACTTTGACCTAAAGAGCCCCCAACATTATTCTATTAATTTTATTTAATTAATCCAACACCCATTGGAGGATAAATATCCACTACACCTCCTGGCTAGACTACTGTAAATAATAAATAAGGATAACAGGGAACTTTTAATAAGAAAATGTAGTACACTTTACTGAAAGTTTTATAAAAATGCCAACAAATATCTAAAATCAAACTCATTTGCGACTTAGCAAATCAAAAGATAACTCAACATTTTAATAAAAAAAAAAAAAAAAAAATTTAATGAGTGCTTTGCAAACATAATCACTGCAATTAAATGTTTTTATTTACAATGTTAAACAAATTAATTAAGTTAAGTTTTAATGCAACAACATCATGGAGGGATGTGTTATTAAGTAAATGAAGCTGTGTATTTCATTTGAAGTGTTTTGTGGCGCAAGCGCAATGAGAAATATCGATGTTGAAAAGTAAAATTTAATTTTTTTTTCAAGAGTTAATTTTTTTCATTAAAATAAAAACAGTTAATAATGGAAATTATGATACTATAAAAAAATTAATTGAAGGTAAATTTAACTAAAAGCACGCGCTTTATGTTTAATCAAAAGTTTTTTTTTTTTCCTTATAGAAGATGTTTTAGTGAGGCGATGGGTGGGTGGCGGGTAAGGCAATACATTGCATTGCCAATGTAAGCAAATAAACTTGACATTGACACATTGACTGAATGAATGAATGACTGTTGAAATACTTGCATGAATATTATGAAATTAAAACAGCAGCTACATATATAGCGTGACACCTGTAGTTGGGAAAATTTTGTAAGTTCTATTTAATTATCAATGTGAATCATGTGAAAATTTCCAAAATGTGGCATAAATTGTATTTGATTTAGTTTATTGATATTGTAGAATTTAGGTTTTTCTATATCCTCATAATGTAATATAGTGAATTGTCAGATTTTTCAGATTAAGTAAATGTTTTGAAATTCAAAATATATGGTGCACTAATGTGGACAAATGTGGATATCACATACAAATTGATTATACATATAAAGCGTCATCTCGCGGAAGTTCATTAAGTCAAAATTAGCAAAACATAAAAGAGCTGCATCAATCATCGTATCCATGGCAATTTTGCAAATCCACGTTTTTGTTGAAAAAATCTAACAATAGCAGATATCTATCTAACTTATCAAGGCGATGGTCGGTAACTTATCTTTACGGAAAGTGTAAAAGTAAAAGACAATAACAAATCAAAAAAATTAAGTGGCAACATTTGTAAAGTATTACAACCGGAAGAATTTAATGATTGAACTTTAACACTAATCAAACGCTAACTATTTGCAATTATACGATAGATGATAGCTGACCTTTACACATTCGATTCGCAATCATTTGCAATAATTATGGAATATTAATAATTTTAAATATTAAAAGTACAATTTAAAAATATATTAATACTTGCGGAAATATTAAAATCAAATCAATCGATACATAGAAGTATTTTATCTCTTTCGATTTCCTTAATCGTTGATTTTGCTATAACTTTTGAAGCTATCGCAAAAGAAATCTTGTTTTCTGCGCCCAAACAAAAAAAAAAGTGCAAAGAAAAAAAAAATAGAAAAAACAACAACAAAAACATTAGCGGTGTTGAACAAAAAAAAAAAAAGAAACATACCAAATCATATGCGAAAAATCTACATTGGTACACTATGTACGCGACGCGTACTCGCAGATATTTACATACAATCAATAATTTGTAATTACGTACACGTTGCCAATTAATACTTGTGCACCTACGCATACAAACATTTTTCAATTTAAATATTTTAATACTTTAAGACGACGACGACGGCTTTCATGTGTTCCGCATTCGATTTTCGATTTTTTTTCTATATAATTTATATATATTTACGATAACTACATAAATGTATTTGTATGCAAAAGTTATAAAATTTTGTTGAAATGGAGACCCCTTCGTGTTGTGCTGTTGTAGTTATGAATAAGAGCCAGCCATAAGAGATACGTTATATTGTATAAATGGATAATGTTTGTATTTATAAGATACTTTTACTTGTGCATAGATACAAAAGTGTGCTGTTTTGTATCTTTGAAAGCCGCTAACGACCTTACTGAACTTGAAAATAACGTTTATTTGTTATGCAAAATATGCGTTATACTATAAAGTTACATATTGTTGTTGTTGTTGTTATTATTATTATTGTAAATTAGTAATGCATTCACCATCAGTTGGTTAAAATGCAAAGAAAACAAATTACAAATCCATCTGTCACGCGGCAAAACTCTTTTGAGAATGCGGTTTTTTTCGCTTAATTTATATGCCTTTGTTTTTTTTTTTTTTTTGAAACACCTACGCTTATTATTCAATTTTGTTTGCTATATTTTAATTTTTTTTTATCTGTACATACATAAAATGTAAATCTACATATATGGATATTTTATTTCTTAAGCATTTTTAATTTGGGCTAAAACAAAAAATTCAATTTCCTAACACACGTGGCAACAAATTTAGATTGTTGCAAGAATTCTAGTTGATTTTAGCCGGCTGACTTTGAAGTTGTGTTTATTATTTTGTTTCAAAGACGAAAAAGTGTACATAAGTAATGTGAAAAAAAATTACTTGATATGACTTTAGAAAGTGCAAAGAGAATGCATTTTTAATTTAACTAGACGCCTAGTTAATTTAAATATTTTCGGTTTGATTTTACAAGTTTTCGCTTCAAAAATTTTTGCGTATAAAAAATCAACAGAGAATTCATTGACAAATTCAACTTCTACAGGGTGTCCGCATGAAAGACATAGAATTTTGTTTTGCCGCTATTTTGGTAAATATCAGTTTTGACAGTTCCCATTTGGCAGTCATGGAGTAAAGAAGTGGAAAATTTACTATGGTATCATCTTTAAAAATTTTATGAAAATGGTTGGTGTTGAAAATTGTCACGCCCACAATTCCAATTCCGCCTAATTTTGTTACAATTTAGGAAATTTAACATCTGCTTCCGTTTACCAAATTTCATCGATTCAAGATTCCAAATACATAATCCGAAAAATCTGAGCTACTCATTTACTTGTTTTATAGCAATTTCAAGGTTTACACTTTGGCCGACACGGTTCCCTTCAAGCACGATCAATATCGGTAGAAATTGTCAACCAAATCAGACAATGTACAATTATTACTTAGTGTTCGGAGATTCCAAAAACATAATCCGTAAAATCGTATCTGATGTTTTGTTTATTTTATGGCCATTTTAAGGAAAACGCTTTTACCGACAATTTTAAAATAAAAACAAACCAAATTTGGTTGACAATCCTCAATCTCTTTATTTCAAAAATTAGACATTAACAAACCATCAATTTTCTCAAAACTCACTTCCACTGAAATACCGCTTTTTTGCCTCTAAGGGCAGTATTATTCCTGTAAAGAAAAAAATTTAAACGAAAAAGCATATTATTATAAAAACGTAGGTCCGGTCCTCAAGAGGTCCAAAACTGCTGCATTGAGTTTTTTCCGATCGAAAAAAATTTATGCAGAAATCGTTTTCAAGAGTCCCTTCAACTTTTCAGACCACGTCAAGCTGAATTTTTCTTTTTTTTGCTCCATACAATTCGATCCATAGTACAGAGTCTCTGCAAGTTTCATCAAAATCGATAAAGCCATGTCAATAGTCCAAGTGGTATTGCGAAAAATCAAAGTTCAGAATGAGTTAAATCTGTTAACACGTGCAAAGCTCCTGCGCACCCGAGTCCAAGCGTACATCTGATCAAAAGTCTATATGTGCACTAGAATGACTTATACTTATTGGTTTAAGAGATATGAAAGACATTGTCTTCTAAACTCATTACCGATTATCTCTCGAACTGAACACATATTACCAGTAGCTTACCTAGGAGGTGGCCGAGGGTGCGGTCGCCCCGGGCGTAAGACTTGGAAGGCGGCAAAATGGTCGTGAAATATATCTCATTTTTTAGGGTTTTTGAAAGTCTAAAATGGAGGCTTTATTTTTTTTAGGTTTATAAATCGAGGTAGCAAATTTGAACGTGTAGGTGGAAATTTCCAAAGGTAAAGTGAAATACATCTCATTTTGCTAGAGGTTTAGAATGTCATGTCAATGTTATGTTTTTTTTAATGATAATGGTCAATGAAATTTTTGTTAAAAAACAAGAAAATCGGTAGGAGTGACAAATAAGTTTTTGCCCCCGGTACGCCTCTGCATATTATACATTTTCCACCAGGATGATCAGCAATAAGATATATTGAAAATTCCGTCAAATATGCAAAAAAAACTTTCCATTGTACAGGGTCCTTTGAATTTTTTATACGAATATCAAAGTATAAAATTTTAAAATCACACAACACATAAAATCTACATATTTACTAACCCATAAGCAGAGCAAAACAAACGTAGTTTAATAATATAACCGACCAAAAGCTAGCACCGCAGGAGTGCTAAACAAACTTGCCCACAACGACAACATATCTGAGATACAAGCTGGATGGAGTTCAACAAACTTTACTGAATTTTTGCTTTTATGAATACAATAAGTTAATTACAAATTTTAACAATTTGACCATTTTTGGCTAAATTATTGAAATGTTTGAAGCTTTTCAATGCACACACCGAATGGAATTTCAAAGTTATTTACATAATTCATATGTTTAATGTTAAGTCAAGTTTATCAATAAACACACAATCTCTACGATCGACGATCAGCAACATATACTTTTTTATTGATTGATCATGCACCAATGATTTGTATTGTTCCTTTTTTTTCTTCTTTCAATAAATCGATTGAAATTAAAAAAAAAAAATGATCAATAAATTTTTTATCATTTGTAACCCTTTCGAAATGTCCAAGCGATACAAAAATAGAACGCTCATATACAGCGCGTCGAGCATTTAAACATTTTGAATGTCAAATAACGTAAATGACTCACAGCAGGATGGCTATGCCGAACATATGAGCGCCAGATATGGGTCATTTATGGTTGGAGTGTTGTTGAACTCTTATTGTGATACGTAAAAATTTACATAATACTAGTCGTATATGCTTTGTTGTTGTTGTTGCTGTGTTCTTTTGTTGCTGTTGCTGTTGCTGCTGATAGAAATGGTGGTGCTGGTTGGTGGTAGCAATCAAAGAATTTACGAGCGACTCTAAATTTCGTTGAGTTGTTAAGTTGATCTTCGACCAAAGCTAAAGATAAAGACAAAGGTTTGCTAATTTCGATGTCAATTAACGGTACTTTGATTTCCTTATGGTATGCGCTTTCATTACCTTTGAGTTTGTTTTTTGTCTATTATTCTTTCGTTTCGTTGTTTTTATTATTTCTTTTTACTCTTTTCATTTTTATTTATTTTCAAATTATGTAAATTAAATTCTTAAACGTAAAATCAACAGAACGTTCTTACGTTTAACATTTTGCATGTGCTGCCATCTGTTGCTGATGATCTGGTATGTGACTTGGCGCCTGGTAATATGTCACTTTTAGTTGGTTTTTTTTTTATTTTTATTTTATTCATTTGGGGTTTTTCTATTTTTTTTTTTATTTTTCGCCATGTCAGCTTTTTTTTATGCTGGGCCCCATATTATCGTAGTAGCTCTATGAAGCGGCAGCGGCTACAGCAGAACAAACCAAAAGAACAGTAATATAGCAAGAAAAGCGTCGCCATGATGCCAAATTATTTGTTGTCGCGGACTTAATCATCGGCAGCAACTTACATACATCAGTAGCATGTTTCTTGTGTGCCCACTGAGAAGAGTGTTGGAAAATTTCTTTCTTGGAAGTGATTTTCTTTTTTTTTTCTTAGATTAAAAATTAGCAGGGCACATTCACTGAAGAAATGTCACTTCTTTTATGCAGCTTTTTGTTTTTGTTCACTCAATATTACTTTAAAAAATGCAACAGCATTTAAGTTAGATATGTCATAGGGAAAAAGGGCAAACAGTGAGACACTGCACTCATTTTGTATCAATGGCATTCACGAACTCATGAAAAGTTTTGTGTGGAGGTGCATTATCGTTCAAAAGGTTCGAGCTGCCCGGCTCTTGATGTTCTAGCCTAATTCGTAAGATTCTCTTACACAATTGTTCCACCCAAATAGTACGAACCATTGAGCAATTTTCGGTGAGCTTGGCGACTTCTGGTTCTTTGTTTCGAGGTCGTAATTGAAACATGATGAGACCATCGCCTTCACAACCAAATATAAGAAGTTTGGACTCTTTTTCTTCGTCTTTTGAAAGTTTCACGCTTGGCACTTTTTGTTTGTCGGTCAGCATTTTTCAGGGATCTTGACGTATACAGACGTACGTACACTGATAACGTCACATATCCGAAACTTGCCAGTCGATTTGGATGGGATATTGACAGAAGTTAGCTGATGTGCCAACTCAACCGACCGACTATTTAATTTTTCAGGTAAAATATAGCCGAAACATATGTCACTAATTACAAGGTTAAATTGTACCATTTGTTAATCTGTTATGTTTGTTATAAAAATCATTGACCGATTTGGGAAATTTCACTTGATTATTGGTTCAAAATGTATGAAATGATGGAACGACGGAAAGTTTTAAATTAAATGGGGAAAAATTGAGCTTGGGGTAAATATCACAACAATTCCACATTGATAAACCTCTTAGAATTCTCAACTTTTCCACTGGGTCACTGGGTTTCTATTAAACTTTCTTCCGCAAACCTGACTCTTTCCAACATTTTCACACAACACAACACAACTCATACTCATGTGCACTATGCACATGAAACATTTGCTTTGTATCACAAGCTTTATCGCCGCCGTCGTCATATGTACATTCTTTCAAGTTATCAAGCGTAAATAATGTCATACGCGCGCATTTGTCATAATAAACTATAGAAGAAGCAGAGAAGCAGAGAAGTGCGGGAAAAAGTAAAATGTAGGAAAGAACAACAGTTTTCTTCTTCTTTTTTTTCATATTTACAATTTTACAGCACATGTTTTTCTTCATGTTAGTTGGTTGCTGCTTTCGTGTTGTTTTTATTGTTTATATTTTGTTTATTTGTCTTAAACAGAAAAATCCGTTTTTAACAAATAAACACACAAACTACATACATACGAAAGAATTACATTCCGCGATATCGTTACCAACGTTTGTGGACCATAGCAGCAGCAGCAGCAGCAGCTTCTTCTGGAGACCAAACCGTACACGTACCACCACCGACCGACCGTACCAATGATGGTTGTTGGTTGGTGTTGCTGCTCAATTCAATTGATGTTTTCTAAGCGTCGCATCTCGCGTCGCCTGTTTAGTTAGTGCGCCTTGAGTTCAAGACGTTCGCATATTTCATGATCGTGATCTTCATTGTCATATGGCGGATTTATGTCTTTTGGACTGTTTGGTCTG
Organism: Meiosimyza platycephala; assembly: GCA_963662105.1. Lineage (NCBI taxonomy): Eukaryota > Metazoa > Arthropoda > Insecta > Diptera > Lauxaniidae > Meiosimyza > Meiosimyza platycephala. The sequence continues at coordinate 25,185,318 of OY759208.1, forward strand.
GTATTGGTTGGCTGGCTTGTTGGTTGGACTCTTTGATTATTTGTTTTGTCGCTGCTCGGTGCTGTTGTTGTTGTAAGTTGGTCATATTGTGACAGCCAAAAGAGTGCAAAATATATGAGGGTTCAATTTCTTAAGTTCAATTCAAAAAGATTAGAAAGTTAGTACGTGTACTTGTCAAGTGATTGTACAAACAAAAACAAAATCAAACAAACAAAAAGAGATTGTTTTTGTTTGGTTGTTTGTTTTATTGATGGCCGCAAGGGATGGACTCAAAAACTTTTGTCAGCCCACATTAATAGTTCTGAGATTTTTGCGAAAGTTAATTCGCGCGAACGACATTAATATAAGGGTTTTATTATTTTTTCTGATGAATTTTACTCTAAGCATATTCGAGAACATAGGGGTTTTGTTGATTTTTGTGTACGATAGAATTTTATTTCAAAGATGTTACAAAAATTCAAAGAACTTATATTACCAAGTAATGTAAAAAATCGCAGTTAAAAATTTCAAACGAAACGAAGTCAGCAATGTCAAACAGAAAGCTAATGTTAGCAAAATCGCGATAAGGCCAGTGTGAAAATAATTTTGAAAATCGGGATACAGAATCCATGCTGATTTCGATGCCTATGGGAACCGCTTAAAAAGCTCCAAATATTTCTCAAGCAAAAATGGCGCTGAATTTTCAGTGACGCTTGTTTATAGGGCACTTTAAGAAGTTAACTGAAAAGTGAGCCACTTGAAAAGCTTGCATGATTCGCATTTGTAACTCAAAATTTTGATGAGATTATTACTAATTTTAGATTCAACTGGTCTGAGCTTAATTGGTATTACATTTTAAGCGCTTAAAACTACATCATCTTGCAAGGACGACGAAGATATTGAAATTTTGCTGAAAACACTTCGCCGATATTTTGTTTAATTAACCAAAAGACACAAAAAAAAAGTCAAGACCACCTTAACATTAAGCAACAACCTGCGCTTTATTGTAGATGAGATGATGACAGCGGCTTAGACCGAAAACTGGCTGCAATGGATATGCAAATAAGATGTTTAAAATTTTAAATAAAAAGGCAAAAAATTACACTCTAAAACACACTATCAAAATCGTTTTATTAAATAAATCATATCAATTTTTTTTATAAAAGAAAAACTAATTAAAACGTCTAATGAACTGAATATGTGCGGGCATTGCTTGATTTATGAAACAACAACTCGTCAAATGTTAAGTCAACAAAGTTGTATAAACTGACATAGAGGAATTTTGCATTAAATAAAATAAAGTTGAATAAAAATAAAAGAAAATAATTTACATCGGTGGCAAAAAAGTATTAAAAAACTTATACCTTAAGTTGATTTTTAAAAAAAGCTTAGCACAATAAAAATGTGGGGGAGTCCAAGACGTAAATCATGCGTCAGTCAGTCAGTCAGTCAGCCAGCTAGTTAATTGAGGTTTTTATTGCATTTTTTTTATTCAGTATTTTTTATTATACAAGAAAAATATTTATTTACTTAAATTAATGCTAAGTAATCAAAAAGTTGAGATGCTCTTTTTTTCTCATACTTATTGTAGGTGGCATCGTCGACAATCATTTGCATTGAAGACGACTATCATTTTTTAAAACATTTTATGGGTAAAAACATTTCAAAGTAACAACGTAATATCGTATTACCTAAATATCTTCTAATTTAATGATTTGTAGTATAAATTTATATTACAAAATAAAGTTTCGTACTAAATTTCAGATTACTGACCCCAGCGGTTTCGAAGATAAAGTGCTTTGAAATTTCAAAAGCATGGAAAAGTTACTAAGGAAAATTATGTCCTTCGTGAGGTTACAATTTTGAAGCTAATATTATCAAGTTTAAAAGAGCATATCTTAGAGAGACTTTTTATTAAATTCTGAAATAAATTTTGAATGAATTCTGAATCAAAAAAAAGTTAAGAAAAAAAAGTAAGTACACAGTGCGACAATTTTCCACGCAAACTTTATCATAAAACAAAAATAATTCAATATATTCATTTATTATTCAAAGTAGGTACTCCCCTTGAGACGAGTGGCTTAGGCCCTCAGGCGGTATTGTCCTCAGTTGTCGCATCGCCTCTGCTTTGATGATATCAAAAGAAAATTGTCGCACTGTGTATGAAGATGATTTTTTTTTTCATTGAACCAAATTTACATAGATAAAAAGGATATAATTAAAACATTTTGTTTTTCTGTAGTTTTAAAAATATCATTTTCTAATGTGACACGAAATCGAACTTTGACGTCGAAGAAAAAAAAATGTATGTCGTTTAAAAGCCTTAAAGCAGTTCCCATGGTTTCTTTTATATATAATTCAAAGCCCATGAAGAGCTCTCTCAATATATTTTCTTCAAGTATAGAGTATCATATACTTTTATCAAAAATTAAAAAGTCTCGTTTTCAGAGATATTCTTTTAAAATTTTCAAAAAAAAAACCAGTACGTTGTTTGAAAGCTGAAAATATATCCTTTAAAATATCATTATTATGAAAGAAATTTTTGGGAAATTTTAAAACTCAAATTCCACCTCAGGAATTTTTGATGCTTTTTTCAAACTTAAAGGCCTTATAACTTTGGAACAACGAGGATCACGTAGCCAAAAAAATTAAGTCTTAAGCTTAGTCTTAGGCCACATTCACAGTGGTATTCGTATGCAAATAGCGCGAAGTGTTCAGAGTGAGAGCGAAACGATCAGTAGTAAACAAAAAATGTGAAAGAGAAAGAGAGAAAGAATTTACGTTGCAGTGATTGTACGAAATCGCTTCGCAACAAACGCCAAACGCTTCCACTCTGAATGGAACTAGCATCTTATAGCATTGACTAGCTTCGCTTCTCGCCAATCTTTGCTTATAGCGCCCACTGGGAATGTGGCCTAATAGTGTAGGGGAACGCGGGGCTGGTTTTAACAGGAGTAAGTTTTAACATTGAAATTTTGAGAATAATTTTTTGGACTACTAAAAAGCAGATACGGGGCTTAAATTAACAGCTGGAATTTTATCTTTAACGTTTTGAAAAAAAAAAACTATAAAAAATTTGGACCTAAGCTTTTTGCACACACTAACTAAAACATGTATGTAAGTATTATATTATATAGAAGACAAATTCATAAAAATATTAACTGACTTACAAACTAGAGTTATTTTCCCAAAAAAGTGTTAAAACCAGCTCCACCCTCCCCTACATTGAAATTCAAAAATGGCAATTTTCTGAGTTATTTCATACATTTCATATATGTATGTTCGTTGTGATTTTGAGTGCCACCATCTAGCGGGAAATTGTTAAAATTCATTCACATAACTCAAATAGCAAATTAAAATTTTTATTTTTTTATTTCTAAATAAATTAAAGATAACGCCATTACAAATCGTAACTGTTTTATTTTTTCCAAAGAGAGAAAGAGAAAAAAAATTTATTAAAAGGAGTGCGACCATCATAAAAATTTCTGCAAATTGCTGGCGCCGTCTGTAATGGCACAAAATCTGCTTAGTATTCATTTGCGCTATTTGCGACTGGAATATTGACTTTTGTAGGAAACTTGGAAAGGAGGAGAGTTTATGACTTTTGTAACAAGAAGTATTGTAATAAAAAAAAAAAACATATAAATTTATCATAACTGCAGATAGATTGGAAACTTTAGTACGTAAATCCAGCGATATTCAAAGTGTAAAACTTAATTAAAGTTGAGAATTTCAATAGCAAACCTATTTGCGTAACACTAAATATGGCACCTTATAACTTAAAAAAAAAAATAATAAAACTCCCGTCAGTCGCAGCAAAATACGCAGCTTGCTTTGCTTACATTAAATCCGCAATGTTGACATTGAATACTTGATGAAATTATGCCCAACAATAATGCCTAATGCTAAATAAATATTTGCATATTTGAAATAATCCGCAATTAACAGAAATGCGATATGGAAACCAACACAAAACCCAAGACAAATTTTATTAAGAAGTCGCAAGAGACAGACACACTAAGAAAACAACAACAACAATAACAAAGTGATAGAATTACCAGTGGTAAGACAAGACGAAATCGCATCCAAATCCAAACTCACAAATTAATGTTGATAGTGATGTGAATATTTAATAGTGATGTACCTACAGTTTTTGAAGGCGGCAATCAGATACGCATTTAAAAATAAATGAAATAATAAACAAGCGAGATAAAAAAAAAACAACAACAACATAACATAACATAAATAAATATATAAATAAAATTAAGTTCAAACAATAATAAAAAGTGCAAATTCCAATTATAAAACCAGCGGAATTACAAACAAATAAACGAAAGCACGCACGTTATAAATGCGTCGTACCGTACAAAATAAATGCAATCTTGGCTGACAGACTTGGCTGATACTCGTCGTCATCGTACTTACGTACGTACGTTAACTTCGAGACAGATATAGCCAAGTTATAAATAAATCTACGAAGCTGTAGATAAAAATGTAACATTGTTAGAGCTAAAAACAAATAAAGCCAAGATTAAACCAAAAAGATACCAGATACAAGACTTCACCATAAAGTGCAACAACAATTTTAAATGCAACATATAAATTGTAATACACCAAGAGAATTATCTAGTCAAAATTTGTTAAAATTTTCAACTTTTAAGTAGCTAATGTTTGAAATTACAAATGTATAAATAGCTAAAATTTTCACAAGCGCAGACAAGACAAAACTCCTATGGCCTTAAGTGCACTGAATCTAAATCTCGAAATTATTGTCTGATCCTTGTCGAACAAGTTCAGATTAATTTTCTAAATAACCACTGTTCAGACGAAATAACTTTGAAATCAAACTATGAAAATTTTCGAGGAAAAATGTTTAGAAATTATGGAAATGCTTTTCAACAAAGATCATTACCATTGACTAGAGATTTTAATCTGGTGTTCCGAGAATAGATCAAATAGTCCAAATAATTTTAGTTTTGAAAATGAACAGCGAAACTTTTTTTTTTTTGCGTGTAGAATGTAAAGCTAAAACCACAAAGCAACTACTTTCTAGGTTTAGCTATTGCACAGGCAGAGAAGTATCAAGCTGTTGAGTGAAAAAAAAAGTAGTAACAAACAGCATTGAGGCCTTTAACAACAACTGACTTTACTAGAGCAGTCAGCGCGCTCATATGAAACGACCTTTGAAAATATTTGCGAGTTACATACTCGTACTTAGATACAAAATACTAGCATACCAGATACCAAATACTATAACTTGTATATAGCATCAATACCATATAAAATACAATATTGTTGTTGAGATGAAGAAGAATAAAATGAAGAAAATGGAGAAGAAGAAAAAGAAACAGATAATGCTGATGATGACGACAAAGATATGCGCGAATATAACTATTTACAATGCACGTATGTATACTGATAGAAAACGCATGAATCTTTAAAATGCCAAATAAAGCAAATATAGCTTAGCGTACTAATAAAATTAAAAAAAAAAAAAAAATCATAAAAAATTTATGTGTTAGAGCGAGAAAGAGTTGATTTTTCTATAGTTGCACTTATGGCTAAACATTTTTTTATGCAATGGTCATGTGAACGAAATAAAAAAAACTTGCATCCGTCTGAGTGCCTGACGATGCGTCTCTGTTGGCTTTGGCAACACAATTCGCATGTCTAGCTGTAGTAAAATTGAGGGAGAAACCAACTGAAGTTAAAGTGGCCTGAAGAAGTTGGTATTTTTTTTTCTCAATTTACAAAGCAGGCTTTGGATGCATAACTCTTAAGAAAATAACTGTGTGAAATATATTTTCTAAATAGTAAGTGTTAACATATCAAAATGTTGTATCCGCATGAATGGAAATGTACCAAATTTAAATTTATGGCACTTTTCTAATTAGTCAAGAATGTCAAGTCCCAGGGGGAAGGTAATTAGTTGGGAAAGTAACAAATGATTTTAGTCGAGAAATAAAACTACAAGAACAAGAAAACCAACATATTGTACTGACCACTTGAAATGTCCGCAAGATATATTTTTGAAGGGATATGACGAGATTAACGACTCCGCAGACCTTCATTGGTTCAAGTACGTCTGTATCCTAGAGAGCAACCTGCTACCAGATAAAATGAAAGAAATCAGATTAGAGAGGATGCTATACTGTTGCCCAACAGTATGGAGTCTGCTGTGGTCTAAACGGAAAATTAAGCAGAGGGCAAGTGGCATAGTACGTCGAGTTTATCGGAAGAACGCTCTAATGTCTTATAAATGGTGGCTGAACCCCCATTGAAGGTCCTGACATAAGGCCTGACACTCAGCACTTCCATAAATTAAACAGAAAGTCTATTAGAGCTAGAGTTCACCTACTGGTTGATACTCAACCATTATAGTGACAATACAACAGTTTAGCACCATTTTACCTGATGATAAGAAACCATGATATCATGTTCTCCATCACTTTCTTGGGGTTCAATCTAACTCAGACAGCATTGAAATTCCAGGCATTCACCAATACTGACAAAACCTATGCAGTCAAAAGATCGTTCAATTATTAAGTTTTGTGTCCTTGGGAGTCTTAAGAATCATATCAGTTATCAAAAACTCATTTTCGGAAACTAGATGGCTTTCGCGAGAACGCTTACATTTATTTTTTTACTTTGTAGCAAAAACCATTTTCTATTAGGGTGTCGAAACCCCAACGTTCTACCCTAAATATAATCCACTTGAATATTTATGCTTTTTTCAAAACTGAGACATTTAACATCAGGAGGAATGCACTTAAAAAGTAATTTTTTTTTTAATATAAAAATTAATATTTTTTTTTAGTCATAAATTACTGCTGACAAACCAACACAAAAATTGTCAAATTGCTTACAACAATTTTAAAATATTTTTCATTCGCTTTCATTTGTCCTTAGCGTAAAATTTCAATGTCTCGCCTTTTTTCAAAGTCATTTGATAAATTCCTTTCTTTAAAACCAAATCCGGCATCTGTCAACATTTTTCCATATGCAATCCATCACATTAAGAGTAAATGCCGCAAATTAAGTACATGCGGTATTGTACCAGAACGAGTACACGAAGCAATAGCACCAGACGACAACAGTCAGTAAAGTCAAAAACAAAAACAAAAAAAGCCAACTAATAGTAAGTAGCAGTAGTAAGTAAAACATTGTAGCGCCAACTGTCACGACTTCTTTTTTTTTTGCCTTGGTAATACGCTGTTTTCGCATAACATCTGAAGAGGAGATGCAAACAAAAAAAAAAAGTGACATTGGAATTTGCAAGATTTTTCTTTCATTGCCAGATTTAGAACAGCACTAGCAACAGCAACGGCAATGGCAATAGTAATAATTGAACGACTAAGTGAAAGAGAGTTGTGAATCACAATAACAAAAATAAAAGAAAGTTTTCATAAAGAATTAATAAGAAAGAAAGAAATAAAAATTGCCGGTTGTCTAGCAAAAGTGCTTTTATGAGTTGTGATAGCAAAAACCATATCTTATTAGACTTTATTGCGTATCTGTTATTTTTTATTATCATGTTTACCTACTGAAATATTAGCTGCATTCACTACTGAAATATTAGCTACATTCACGATCCAGAGCAGTTGACGTGGTAGAGTAGTAGATTTGGTCTTAGCAACAGCAAGCTACATGTGTAGTAAATTTGCTGTATTACGCTGCAAAAACCTTGATTTAAATGTGAGCGAAATTTTGCCATAACGAAGTGTCACCCTGTTCAGAAACTCTAATCCCCTTGTCAACACCTGAATAATTTGCTAATATTTTGGCAATATTGCCATATCTTAAAAAAGGGTGCTTAGCCAGCTCATTGCGAAATTAACACAGTGCTTGCGTGAATACCACCATTATATTTAGCAGAAATGAATAACTATTCCATGATATGGAACATTTCTCTGATTATTTTAAATATATAATATTCGATACTATTTGACAATTGTTGACCTTTTCAAAATAATTCAACTAGCTATTATCGAATTATTCGATACTTCTAGTCGATTTTTTCGATTATTTTCAATAAAATGCACATTTATCGGCATTTTGATATAATTCACTGTTTCACATTTCTTGATATTTTTCATCTTTGAACAGAAATAATATTCAAAATAACGGATCATTGAGACAGAAATTTAAACGAAAAACAAATTTTAAAAACATCACGTTTAATTGATGTTGCCGGTTAGCAGACCACGATGAATAAGCGAGCCCCGACATTGTTTAAAATTATTCGACTTTTTTTTACGTTTAGCGACATTTTTCGATACTTTTCCACAGTTTTCGACATCTATCGACTTTTTTGAAATTTCTTGATACTTATCGAAATCATTTTTAATGTTTATCGACTTTTTCGCATATCCGACAATTAACAATTTTTAATAATAAAAAATATTTCGACCTTTGTAACACCTCTTAATACTTTTCATTATTTTCCGATTCTTCTTAATACTATTCGACATGCTGCGGCTACTATTATCGATAGTATTAATAATTTTTCGATTTTAATCCACTTTTTCGAAACTTTTCAATATTAATCGATAATTTTCCATACTTTTTAAGTACTTTTTTTATGTTTTTGTTTTTTTTTTATTTATTATATTTTTTTAATTTTTTTATTTTTTTTTTATTTTTATTTTTTTTATTTTTTTTTTATTTTTATTTTTTTAATATTTTTTTTAATATTTTTTTTAATATTTTTTTTAATATTTTTTTTAATATTTTTTTTAATATTTTTTTATTTTTGTTTTTATTTTTTTTTTATTTTGGTGGTCTTTTAAGCCCAAAAGCTGCAAACAACAATTTTAATACGTATTTAATTTTAATTTTTGCCTCGAAATGTAACATGTCGCATTATTAAAGAATGAGTTTATTTTGAGATCTTTTCCAAAGCGTCACTTGTGCATCATTCTAAGACTTTTTTTAAATTGTATTTTTAGTTTTCTTATTGCAGTAGAAACATAGAGAAGTTGCTTCAAAATATTTCGCTTTCACCCGTATGAAACATGAGTGACGTTTTTAGTTTTAGCGATTAGATTGCAACTTTTAACTAGACGTTGAGAAAACTTATGTACATATGTATATATAAATGAATATACGATTAAAAATTGTACTGTGTCACTCAGCTATCAATAACTTATCACTCATATATCATTACACAAACTGTGTTATAATTTTTCCAGCACCAAAATGCTAAAAAAAAATAAAAACCAATCTAACACATAGGTTACATCAAATTTCTTTAACCTTGTGTGGCAATTGAGACAGTTACGACTATGGTGGCGGCGGCATCGCTGTCTATACAATAAGCGAGCGCCCGCCTGGGATGTCAAGAGGTACTTGATTGATTTTTATGTTTGTTTTGTGATCTTTTTTTTTTTTGGTTTCGTTCTTTCTTCATTCTCGTATTTGACGAGTTCGACAACTTTTACGTAGAAAAGCCGCCGTAGTATTTTGCGCTGAGGAGACAAAGCCAACGCCACCGAGAGAGACAATGACTTGTTAGTTCATGCAGAACGTGTTAAAATTTTGTACCGGATGATGTAGATGGAGAAGAAGAAGATGATGGAGCAGCAGCAGTAACAAAGTACTTGCACTGGTAATTGTTTATTGACGGATTACATTTTGCTGGTTTGTTTTTAAAGCTCTTCAAAAATACAAACAAAATTTGAAGGGCTAAGATGCTTGATTTATACTTTACTTTGAAAAGTTTCTTTTGAAAAAAAAAAAAAAAAATATTTGTAAAACGGCTAAAGGGTTCCGTTATGCTATAAATGTATTGTTAATTGAAAATATTTAAAAAAAGTCTGAGAAGTCATATATAATGAAAAAGCTAACACATGGGGTGGGAAGATGTAAAGCCGCTGTTAATAGCATGAGATTCAATGTCATTTTGTGGTGAACTTGAGTTTATTGAACTTTATTGTTATTGTTGTTGTCGTTTTGCACTGAACATCATTAATTTATTGGTTTTTTATTTTCTTTTTTTTTTTTTGTTGCAAATATATTAATGATGAGGGAAAGCCAAAGAACTTTGTTAAAGTTGTTATTCTACCCTTCGCTAAAAAGTTTTAATGGCAACAAAAAAATATTTATACTGTTTACAACCAATTTATTTTAAGGCTAAAATTTGAACCTTGGGGTTCGTTTTTAAGCTTAAATCGTCAACTTTTGCCAAAGTACAAAATGTAATTCATGAATTCCAAAAACCAAATTTCCTAAAACAGACCAAGTCAAAATTTTTAATCGAAACCAAAAATTACTGCAATTTTTGACTAAAAAAAATTCCAAATGGCGGTTATTTTCGATCAAAAAAAAATTTACAGGTATCGATAAGATCATGCAGTGATTTAAATTTTTTTTAAATCATAAACGTTGCGGTCCCTTATTTAACGTGCTATTCTAGACGTAACACAAAAATTACAAGTCATTTTAAAGCACAACGCGCATTGACAATCAGCATTGAAAGAAAATTAAGCAAAATCTGTCAAAAAGATATGCTATAAAACAGTGCAAAACCAAATCAATAGATGGCGCCATTGCAACGAGGTCTGCTGCTTTTTTTACTACAGCTAAGTCTCCTCTAAATAGAAATTCAACTTTTTTAGAGTCTACAAAATGCAAGTAACTATGTACATATGTATTTTTCATTTGATTTTAAGCTTAGTAAGCGGATTTTGTCATTTAAAGCCAAATAAATGAAAAAAAAACAATACATAAACAAATAAAATTTTACCTAAAATAATAATTTTTTTTTTCACAAGTCGCAGACGTGCTATTCGAAGCGTAACGTGCTTGAAATGTTTTAATTTTGATAAAAATTTGAGCCAAAGAAATAATCTAATGGTTATATATTGTACATATTATATGTATAGTTTAAGGTGAATAAATTTCAATAATATTTAAAACTGTATTTGTTATAAAACTGTCAAGTGAACATTAAAAAATTATTTTAAAAATTCGAAATGTAATCCTATTTTGTTCTAAATGATGATTCATAAAACTATATTTAATATTTTAAATAAACAAATACTTAAGTTCTTGATAAGTCTTCAGTATATTTCATTCCTCTCTTAACTCAAGCCCAAGAAGCCTGATTCAAGTACTGTGTGCAAAACATACCTGAAATTAAAGAAAAAAAAAGACATTAAAAATAAAAATACATATTATTATGTATGTATATATAAAAAATATTGTTATGTATATATAAAAAATATTATTATATATAAAAAATTTTATTAAATATAAAAAATATTATTATTAAAGCTAAAATTTTTATTTTCTCAGGCTAAAAGGCGGTAAATAAAAAATAAATAAATTTTATAAGAAATATTTTTGCCTAAGTACTTACCTTCGAGGCATGAGCTACGATTTCGGAGTTTTGTTAAGATCCAACGCTCAGATATTGGACAAGGAGAAGAAGGAACCCTTCAAAAACTGTTAAAAGCGACATAGTAAAATATGGATACTTTTATGAAAGCTTGCTATAAAGCAAAATTATTTAATATACATACTAAAATAATGTAATGTCAGAAAACTTTAAAATATTTCAGTTGTGCAATTTCATTTATGTCAGCCAACACAAAATCGCAATAAATTGTCTCATTTATTGCACTCAACATGATATATTGAACTTAAAAATTCTTAAGAAAATAATTTATTTTATTTATTGTTGTGCATCCAACCAAAAACTTCCTATTTTCAATGCACAAAGGATTTTTATATTTAATGGCTACTCATTTGTTATCTAAACAAATGTTAAATTTTAAGCTGCTTTTTCTAAATAAAATGAAATTTTAAGTTAATTTAAGCAAAATTTTTGTTCACAATTTATTGCTTGTTAAGAACAATTATTTTAAATAAACTTATGCGCATTTAATGAATATAAATATTCATTTTGTTTAAAGGAAGAACAATAAACTCACTCATGCAGGATTTTTATGGTTTTAGTTCAATGATTAATATTTATATACTCTATACGAAAAAGAAGAAAGGTTAATCTCGCTTTAACGACAAAACAAAATTAACTACTCTTTAGATGCAAAAATGCCATTGAACTTAAGTCTTCTGCAACAATTGCCTTCGCCGAATACTAAAAGTTTGGCGGCCCAGTACCATCTCTAATATCGAGTTGGTCACCAGAAGCTTTCAAGATTCATTTTCCATTCAAATGAGGAAAAAAGAGAGTTAATAGAAAAGAATCCAGAGAACACGGCCGTCCTAAGTCATCGTGGAAATAAACAGGAAATACGTGAATCGGGCTACCGATTGTAGCGATCGTTGGAGGCCATATGCTCCGTGAGGAAATAAAGAACGCTAGAGCCCATTGGTGTTAGGTCCATTGTTATGGATTTAAATTCTCAAAATAAATCTACAGATTATGATCGTTTTTCAGTTGGTCAACCATTTTTTTTTTCATGATATGGCAGCAAGGTAAAGTTTTCAATAACAACAATAAAATATTAAGTTTTTGTTTTAAAGTTTTTGGCATAAAATAATTCGCACTTTTTCTATAGTTTTTCTACATCACTAGCGGCGTTGACAACGAGTTCATGAACTTGAAATGCGTTATTTTGTTGACTAAACAGAAAATGTAACATAAATTTATTATTTTTTTTTTTTTCGTTGCCTTTGTTAATGAAGATCAACACTTTGTAATTGTTGTTGTTGCTATTATTATTGTTGTTGTTGTCATAAACGAGCAACACAGAGCACTCATTTCATATTTTCAAACATAAACAAATAACTCGCTTAATTATTGCATTGCTTTTGCCGTCATGTTGTTGTTGTTGTTGTTGTTGTGATTGTTATTGACATGGTTGCCATACTTAAATTTATTTTAATGCCATCTTTAGTGTGAAGTCATAAAAAATATGAGCAAACGAAAAAAAAGAAACAAATTTCAAAACACATTTATTTTGATGAGTAGGAAATCAAGTTATGGGAAAAACGTAATTTTGCAAAAAAAAAAAATGAATTGAAGGAAGTAATAAGTAAAGTCTTACAATATAAATTGCATTAAAATTTCGTATGCCTATTTGCTCAATTTTTTTTGTGTAACATAAAGAGCAAAACGTTTGTATAGGAAGTGTATTTCCTCTAGGAAACGGAAAAATTACAGAAAAACAATGCGCTTGGAAACGCATTTCTTAAGAAAAAATCGTCCAAAAAACCAAAAAAATAAATATATCCAAGAAAAATGGCCATAGTTTGTATGAAATATGTTGACAACAATATTTTAACCGATTTTACCTAATAGTGCACCATAAATTAGTACGAAAAACGGGCCACATGGAATTATATGTATCAGGAATCATATATATTGGTATCACATCAGATAGCTAAGAAGGTTAATAGTCGTTATAGCTAAGAAGGTTAATACGTATCAGGAATCATAGATATCGGAATCACATCGGATAGCTAAGAAGGTTAATAGCTGTTATAGCTTGTATATAAATTAATTGGGATATTATTTCTATATGGCTTTAAATTTTACAAAAATAAGTTTATAATTTTCTAACTCAAACCCTCTATAAAAAATAAAATTTACAAGAAAATCTTCGAATGGACCTTAATTTACAAGGTCAAATGTAGTGACATTATAATGGAATTATTATTGGTCTATGGAGCAACACTTTCACTTCCACATGCCGCTTAAATCTACTTGCCTCCTAGCAGGAACTGTACGACTTTGTCAGCAATCAAAAAAAAGATACACTGTGCATCCTCAATTTGAGATGTTAACCTTCATAAGATTTTTTTGCCAATAAAATTTTTCACAGAAATTTCATTAACAATTTATAAGACATAAATTTGCGAACAATTCATCAACCCAACAATTAAACGAATAAATATAAAAGCAAACAAATGATTTCTACCAAGTAATTAAAACCAATAGCAACAAAAAGTCATAAAAAAGCGCCCACGCGATCATTCATCAATTAAAAAGGACTTGAAAATTCGCCACAAAACACTAAAAACAATCGAGCAAGGTTGGCTGGCCTCAAAAAAAAAAAAAAAACAAAAATATACGAAAAAAAAAGATATAAACATATTCACAGTTTAATTGAAGAGAAAAATTTTAATTATTTTTTAAGACAATTCGATTAAAAAGAGATTGGCAAGTAACAAAGATATTGTAAATATTTTGAAAAAAAAAAAATCAAAAAACAAAATCTTGCCAACGAACGCACGACGCAAGTCAAGTTTCAATGGTCAAGATCAAGTATGCCTGGATATTTGTAGCAGACTGGAAGGTGAAGAGCACAGCAATCTAAAGTGTGACGCGCTTTACGCATATGTATGTACATATAGACAGACTGATAGATAGCAATCTTGATTTATTTAAATTTTCGATTAATGAGAGAGACCCATGGAATAAGTGTGACATGGTAGAGTTACTTTTGCAATGGCACATTCCAATTTAGTTACAAATGAAAAAATACAAATTAAATTTCATGGTTTCAAATATTGAAATAAATAAGTCAAGTCATCGTTATCGCGATCGCAGATGCCAAACGCAAAAGTGTAACATGCTGCAGGGGGGAGGCAGACTCCAAAATTTGTTGCTCGCTGTCAGTCAGCGTGAAGAGACGAGACGAGAACTTAGATGACAGTGAAATCGTTATGTTAGGCAAATATTCATTTAACACAAAAACTTAACATTATAATATTTAAGCAAATTAATTTGAACACAAATAGAAAAGCGAAACAAATTGGAGTGTTTTTTCTTCTTCTTTTTTTTCTTAAGATCGGCCACCATACCCAACAAATTGGGTTAAACTTTGTTTTGTTAACTGAACTTCAAGTTAATTAGGTATGCGGAAGCAACATATAACAATGCAATTGCCAATGTTTCTTTTTGCTGCTTCTATTTTTTTTTTCTTTTGCTTGACACTGTAAGGGTTAAGTGTGACAAATTGCTCTTGCGACAAATTGCCTGTGATGAAAAACAGCCAACGATCGATCAAAAAGTTGTAGTGTTCTTTATGCGGAAAAAATAAATAATAAAGAACGTGCATATTAGTTAATTAAAACGAACACAAATTTAAGAATATTAATAACGATGGCTTGGATTTTAAAATTAATTTTGCTCAATTTTAAGTCGTGTCAGTCAAAGCATAAGAAAAACAAATGCCAATGATCTTATGTTATAAAAATAAGAATTAAAATCAATCCCATCTCAGAATTGTGGGGTACATTACTAAAATAAGTGTGCAAGTGACCAAAACGTTGTTTGTGTTAAAATTGCTGAATATCTACCTCTTGCAGTTTTTGAAGTATGTACATAATTTTGTTGGAAAATCCCTAAAATCTGAATGAATTTCAACGCTTAATGTTCCCAAACCGGAGCCAAGCTTAAATAAAATCTATTAAAATAATAGAAATACTTGCCACAAATTATAATTTAGCTATAAATTGCATGAATTACATGTATAGGAGGCAAAAGTGCGAACAGTGAGACACTTTTTTTGAAATCGTCATATCTTTGAACTACTTTTAGTTGGCTTAGTCTTACTTTGACTATTATTTAAAGTCAGATTTTGGCAAGCGGTCACGGAAGGATCTTAAGTTGATGTGCAATGCGAACATGAGCTAAATCATGGCATAAGTCAACTGTATCACTGTTTGCGCAACATGTTTACGCATATACTCGGGAATAAATAATGGTTGATTTTTTAAATAAAATTTTTCTCAAATAAGTTTTCACACCATTTGCTATAATGCCCCCAAAGCTTATTTCTATATTGTAATTGTATTTTTAGAGCCGAGTTAGTTAATCAGATTTTTTCCTACACCACAGTGTTTCGAAAAATTTTAGTTATAGACCGTATGAAAAAAATCCTTTCGATCTTTTGTCAATTTTCCAAAAAGTCTGACTAAAATGCTTCATAGAGCCTTTAAAGAGTGGTACTGAAGGGGTAGTTTAAATGAAAAAAATGTTTGTCTTCTCATGAGCAACAACCTCAAATACCAAAGCTCTCAGACTTGTAATAAAAAGAAGTTGTAAAATAGCGTTTACAGTGTCGAAATGAGTTTAATTTACCGTTGTCTCGAATCGCTGAAGTGTTGACCAAAATCTGATAGCGAATTCGAACTCGACAACCCCAAATTACGCTGAATTGATATCAGTCGATGTTACTCCAGCATTTATGTCTCAACACAGTGTTATTAGTCGAGAAAAAAAAAAAAACAAATAAACATTAAAAATAAAAATAAATAACATTTTTATTTTCTAATAAAACAATTTTTTGTTCTGGCAGAAAGAAATAAATGCAAATATGTATTGGCAATCCACCAGAAACAAAGTGAATATAACAATGGTTCGTGGTTAATCAGATGCAAATGTAGTTAATCAACAAAAAACCTTGTCAAAACAACAATATTACGTGGTTAATCCTTCAACCTCGCATGTTGTAGACTTTATCATCATGAGTGTAATAGCAAATATCAAATCATACAACTGAAATATCCTGTATAAACTACGTTTCATTTATTTAAATGACTACGATTCAATAGATGACGCAATATCAACCAAAGTTTGTGTTTCAATAAAACATAATTAGATTTTCAAGCGAATTAATTTTGGCAAAACATATCGAATTTAATTATTAAGAAAACAGGAAACTTTTCATTACAAAAACAAATTTAACTAATTAATACGTTATAAGAGTCAACTGACCAGAAAAGAAAAAAAAAAAACGATAGGAAAATAAATTGCAAAAGGTGCGATACGCATAAAAACCTCACGCACGCTATTTAAACTGAACGAAAACAAATGATAGCAAAACTATAACGAACAAAAACAACAAAAAAAAAAACTGAACGAAACAAAGTTGTTGTTGAACATGACAATGGAATTTGTTAAATCTGTCAGTTGTGGTGTTGCGAATTTACGTGTAGCATTCAGATTTAAAGCAACGCACGTATTTACACATATACCCAAACATGCCCGCTAGGGAAACAGAAATTATGTGACAAAATAGTATGGTATCAGTAAAATCTGATATTAGAATTTAAAATGATAACTTCAAGAAACAATGCGTAGTAGCAGAGAGAGATGAAATAAGATGTTAAAAAGTTTTAAATCTTATTTCCGCCTGGGTCTCTCAGTGGTCTTTTGATAAATGATTTTCACAGCGATGGATTAAAAACAAAACAAAAAACAACAGTAACAATGAACATGAAAATAATGTTTTGTGGTCGCCATAATATTATACCTTTAGGGAGTTTCAGTAACATATTTCTGTAGCATATCATCATAAGTGTTTTTTGGTCCAAAAGTCTGAAACAGACCAACACCAGCAAGCAGATCAGCTTTATGGTGCGTTACGTTTTTATTTTTTTTTTTTTACTGATGATAGTTCATGGGTTGGTTTTTGTACTCGTAGTATCTTTGGAGGCTCTGCTGTTTGGATTTTCTCAGTGTTTGTAGTAGATATGACCTTGAGATTTTTTTTTTCCATTGTGGTTTTTGTTATAAGCTTAGGCAAAATAGCCTTCGCCTCTCTCTCTCCTCGTGCTTTTGCAGTGTTGCATTCTTTTGTTCTTTTGGTTTTTTTTATGAAATTCTTTAGGTACATTATAAAATATGTTTTATGTTGCTGTCTTTTATTTTTTTTAATTCAACATTTGGTTTTGGTCTCATTTTTCATAGCTGTCAGTTTCACTGTGCGTCGTCTGTCCTTCCTCTCTGGTCTGCTTGCCTTTTTGTTTATGTTTGTTTGGCCATTGTTGGAAGAAAAAAAAGTGCTGGTTCTGTTTATCTTTTAATGCTTGAAGCTGAATTTAAGTTGGTCTGTCAGTCAGTCCGTTGGTCGTACAGTAGGTTTATGGATTGCGCTAAAGTTAATTTGTTTGCGGCTTTAATTAAATAATGCGTATCTCCTGCTTTATGCTCATTCTGGCTAGTGCTTGGCATTGTCTTGTTTGTTGTTATTATTCTGGAAAATGTTGCAATCAATTATCTATAGAATGACGTCTCATTTTAAAATTAATTTCGCAATATATTACGATTATTATAATCATTTGTGTTCATATTAACTATGCTTAAAGGCTTGAAGTAAAGGAAATGCTTCTTTTGAACACTTAAAGGATTTTAATTGAATATTTTGAGATTTAGACTTTCCCAAATAATACATCACGTTACATTTGTTAAGAAAATATCAGAGTCTATTGAAATATTACATTGACCTTGCATTTTGGGTGAGTGTTTCGATTTTTTCAGTTTGAATATAAAACTCGGTTTACGGGGTCGAAAGACCCCATTTTGTAAGAGGGGAGCAAGCAGTATTTCCACGATATCTGGCGAGCAGTAAGTAATTTTTTAAGGCATTTTTTGTAGAGAATGGATATCTCTACACTCCGTCAAATTGAAAATGAAAAAGTTTTAATTAAAATTAGACAAAAATTTTCAAGAAAAATTATCATTTAAGGGCTATAACTTTTTTTCTCATTACTCATTTTTGAAATCTCCTTTATTTGGAGAGGTAGTAGAACGCTGGCAAAGGACTCAATCCAAGTGTCTTCTATTTGAATTTCCCCAGACCAATCTCTACAGAACAAAGTAAGATATTGATAAATATGCTATACAAAAGGTATAGGGTTTCTGAGGGGTGAAATAACAGTGATCTTGTCTTTGACCTTGAACCCAATTTTTAAAGTCAACTCGAGGTTAATTGCAATTTTTTATATCCAAAACTATATTTTTCCCAATACAGTATGTGGAAATACAGGTGACTCATACGAAATGTTGTCCTTAAGATTTTAAGTATTATTTAACAACTTTGGAAAAGAATGACTCATACACATAAGCAAAATAAATTCCAACAATGACAGCCAACTCATTTTACTTCATAAAATTTTCAATGGAAACGAAGTAAACGTAAGATGCAAATTCATTCTTCACACTCAGTTTTTTTTCTCTCTATTGCATAACATATTATTATACTAAAATTGATAAAGTCATCTATCAATTTATAAATGGTTCTTTACACTTCCCTCCATATTATATTTACTCGTAAAATTTCTTTATTTAACATTCCAAACACATTGAACGTGGAAAAATTTTCAATGACGTTTGCGTTTTTTTCATAAACAATTAATTAATTATTTTATTAAGCTTTCTAAGCACAACAGAGAAAATTAATCACTTAATTGGTTGCCTTTTTCCAATATCAAATAGTACTTACATATAATAAAGAAAATCTGTTACAAAATCATCAACAAAACTCAAGATCACATTGTGTAACGTTGCTTATTTCGTAATAATTAATTTGTAAAAATTGTGTTGCTTTTGTGTTAACGAACAAAACAAAAATTTTTCATAGTTATAGAAAATCGAGTATATTTAGTAGTTAACTGATTTTTCATTCTCTGTGACAATATCAGGTTCCGCATTATAAAATTTATAGAATTTCTAGGAATATTTTTTAAACAACTAAACAAAAAGAATAGAACAATTAAAAATGTACATAAATAAAATTTAAAACAATTAAAAATGCAATAAAATAAAAGCCCCTTGTTATTACACTCGCTAAGTACCTACTATTGACATAGAACGCAAAAAAGTTTGCACGCTCCAAACGTTTTGTTCTTTTAAACTGAACTGCGTAATGGGTCTAATGTACGAATAGAATTTATATGATCCTACTTTGTTCATATTTTAATTAACAACTTCTTAATTTTTTTTTTTAATTTTTATTTATTTTAATTTTTAGCGGTATAATAAACTACGCCGAAGCATCCTGCTGCTATCAAAATTTGTGAATTATTGTTAACAATAAATAAAGGATTTATTTTTGAACAATAAAAAAGTTTGCATTAGATTGCAACACAAGCCAGATCTACCGTGGGCATTTTAAGTTTTTTCTTGTGAGCAATTGTCAATTAAATACTCCCCGTTTGGAGGTAGTGCCTATTTGGCACTACACAACTTGAACTACTGGAAAAAAATGTGCTATGTAAATGATTTATAATTGGCTCTTACGATCAATAAAGGGTCAGATTATGCCCAAACTAGGGTAATATATTTAACCTCTCATGCACAACTTTAGAGTTTAACGTAAAGTATAAATATCAAGAAGTTACACAATTTCTATTTTTTACGAAATTCACTCCATACGAGTTAGAAAACTGGACTGCATTAAAATATAAAAAGCACAATTTTAAGTGTTTTAAAAATAACTGCTTTGCTCACTTATCAGAACAATTCACAAGCCTTTGTGGAATCGCTCCTCAACTTTAATTTCACTTAAGACACTATCATATTTACAATACAAATTAAAAACTTCGGAGCTAGCATCATCAAGTGATTATAAGAAAGTTTCTAAAAATTTTTGAAAAGAGTAATCTTGCAGTTTAATATAAACCAAACTCTGCAATATATTTTGCATATTTAATTCATAAGAAAAACTTCTTAAAAATAGTTTATTGAGGTATTAAAGCAACTAAGCTTTTACTTTGCGACTTCTTATGACACCCATTTGTTTTTTTTTTTCAATTTTAATCTTTCAACATTACAAAATATATAAATTAATCAAAATCAGAAATCACGACCTCGCAATGCGTGAACAGTTTGCATGACACTCCCAGAAAAAAAAAAAAACATACATAAGAACACTTAGAATGGACAATCAAGCGTAACACTTGACATCACACCCGCTGCAACTATGTAATGCTCCTTTCAGCTGTGGCCATAACTTATGATCCCCATTTTGATTATTTTAGATTGAATTTAAATACATCGAGTTTTCCCCCTTTTATCGCCCGCTACATAAACGTAGACTTCTTAGTCCAAATGTTGCTAAACTATAGCAGATATTGTCAACAAATAAAAAACGAGTTTAAACCGTTTGTTCATTCAATAGTCAGTCAGCTATCTATGTTCTCTATCTCATTTATGTACACATTCAAGTGCTATCTCTCAGTTGCTATTCCAGTTATTGATTTGAATTTTTATTTGTTTCTAGCATTTTTAATTAATTTTTTTATTTTTATTTTATTCATTTATGTTTTTGTATTAATGCTGTTTTGCGGCACTCCTCTCCCTTTGTGTTGGGCTATGAAACACTTTATTTTATCTCTCTCTCTCTGTTTCTTTCATCGCTGTCATGGCTAGTAACTATACTTGACATTTGCTGTCAGTTGACGCGCTTATTTTGTTGTTATTCGGATGTTCTCTGTCTGGCTGTTTTTGATCTTTTTGTCGGCTAGTTTATTTGTCTGTCTGTCTGTCACTTTGCCTCTCTGTCTTTTTATACAAACAATTTTCTCTAAATCAATTTTTAATTAATTCAACGGAAATGTTTATAGGAAGCCGCATTAATTTTAAGTTGATGTTACTTCTACTAAACGTATTGTTGTTGTTGTTGTTGTTGTTCACTAGATTCTTGTTTAATTGAATCCAAGTATTGGTATTTAATTCAGTTCCTCTCTACGAACTGAGTATGTTTGCAATTTTGTTGTTTTCTTTTGGTATTCACAACAAGTTTGTTATAAATTTTGTCTTTTTTCAAGTTTTCACTCTTCTCAAGAACTGTGGATTAGAGTTTTTATAAATGTATATAGGAAAATAATAAGTTGAATTTAGAAATGTAATCCCAAATAATCTGAGTAGGTACTTTTCGGTACAATCTTAATATGGAAATAGCCCAATTTAAAAGATCGAAAGCATCCCTAGAAGCAAATTTCTCCATTTTTCACCACACATTTTTGTGAAAAGTATCCAACTTTATTATCGTAAGAAAAGTTTTCAAGAAACAGCTCTTGCATAGTAAATTCTACATCAGAAACTACTACCATAAAAGCAATAAATTACGGTATATATTTGTTCTTTTCGCCCAAATAAGTATTGCAAAAATTTATTACTTAACCGATTACCTCATACGGATATCTCCAATATAAATTCACAATGTAAATATCGACGGTTGTTATAAATTAAAACGTTACAATAAATAAAAAAAAAGACAAAAATAATAAATCAAACAAAATGTGGAATTTCGTTTCACAATTAATGGTTACCCGAAACACTCCCCTTTTTCCAGCACCGATGGAGAAGGTATTTAATAAGGCAAACGGCCTCGAATGAACAATCGAACGAACAAGTGTGATATAATAACTGTTTGTGTCGCACATAAATACTACAACAGAAAAAAGAAATGTAGTGCAAATAAAAAGGAATTAAATAAAAATTCTTGCATAATGAGTGAAAAATAAAAAATGAAAACGCACCTTGGCGAAAAATTTAAATTAAAGTACAGAAAGGTAACGAAAAAGCCGACGCAAAATAAATTGCACTTTTGGCAAAGGTAAAGATTCAGCAAAAGCGGCGGCATGGCTGAAAGGTAAATCGGCACAAGTACAAGAATAAAAGCAACAAATAACCGATTACAGTTGTCACAATTTAAATGACAAAAATGTCAAAAAGCGCACCGGGAAAAAACGGTAAAATACTTAAGTTTCATTATTTTATGTAGAGCACAATAAAAGGTCTGGGAGAGTGCAAATTAAAAAAAGGTTTGAAATTAAACAGCAACAGCTTTTGGTTGGTTTAAATACAAATGGCAAGATACAAGTGTCACAAGTCACAAAAAAAAGTACGACATTAAAAAATGATAATGCGGGAATTAAAAGCTGCTACCGTTATAATAAGCAGACGTGCCGTGGCAGCAAATGATAAGCCATGAATCAACACGAAACCCTCTTCGTGTCACAGTAGAGCCTTGTTGGTTCGAATACTTTAAAGTTTACGGTAGTAGACGTAAACGTAAATGTAAACGTAAACGTAAAGTTAAGTAAAATGAAAGTGATTTGATAAGATTTAGTGAAAATATAGTGAATTGAGATGATTTGAGAATAACTAAATCGAACTGAATCAGACCGAAATAGAAAAATTGCAAAATTTCGCACCACTTCACAAATTCACTTTTTGAATGAAAAACCAATCGAATTTTTGAAAGTCTTATTTATCGAGTGTCTACTGCACACGAATTTTGTCCGTTCAAGCCTAACAATCAGTCAAGTATTTAATTTTTGCTGTTGTAACTCAACGGCTGAGCTAATGATAATGGCACCAACAAAACCAACAACACCAACATAAATCTATTCTTTTTCGTTTTTCTTTGTCATATTCTAGGGTTTAACTTTTGCGGGAAATTGAAACGGATATTTGCAAAATGACTTTGCAATATGGAACTTTTTTTTTTGTATGACAGCTGTTGTCAAAAATTACAGATCAAAATAAATGAGAAATAGAAACTGTGGTTAATAACCTATAGTAAGGGGTGTGAAATAGGATGTTAGGATATTGACATACGTTGGTTATCTTTGCTTGATATAACTACAGATGATGATGATGTCATTACCATTAAAGGCACACATGTTTATATTGGTGATACCATCAAAGTTGGTGATGATGGTAGTAAATTTATTTCCAGCATGATTTTCTGATATTTATTTGATGATTTTCAGGAAACTATTTGATTTAATACCATACATTTGAAAAGTTATTAATATGTATTATATTATACTTTGAATTGATGGGAACGAATAAGGAAAAGAGAGGGAGTTTTTTTTTATTTTATTTCAAATTTGGCTTTGGTCTTTGACAAAATATTTTTTATATTGTATGAAAAAATTTGGATTTTGGACTTTTCAGCGTTCTATAACAATTGAAAACTAAATAATTATTCATTCGGTTTCTCGTAAACAAACGCTATTCATTCAATTCCTTAAGACTTTTTTACTTCTAAATCAAGTTAACAAAATGCAATTTAAATTCTTATTACACAACTGACAGCAACATCATTAAAGACGTTCATTTAAAGTATTTAATTTTTGTGCATTACATTGCGTGGCAATCGATCAAAATAAATGCAGTTGGCAACAAAAATTTAGTTAAAATTTTCAGCACGTTGTGCTTTAAAATAGTGGCAATTATTATTTGTTATTATTATATTATTTATTTTTTAAGTGATTGTTCATATCACAGTTGCGATCGTGTCCAAAAGAAGCAACAACGGACCCGTATAAAATTTGTCAATTCAAGAGAACAAACAGAGAAATTAGCAAGAAAATGACAGTATATAACAAGGTACATAAGAAACTAAAATGTAAAGTAAATCAATAACACATATGGGAATGAAAGAGTACATTTCGAAACTTTTCTATAGGAAAAAAACTCTATACATTGAAGATTACATACAAACTTATTGTTTTGGGAACAAGTTAGGCTCTATTTGCTACTAGGCGCCCAACTCTGATTAAGATTGTTCTAATATCATTTAACACAATCACTACAGTTAAAAACTATAAATCAGCGTATCATTTATTATCGCACAACAAATATTAAAGCGATAACATAGTGCCGTGCCTAATGAAAATTTCTTATAATTATATTAGCAAAGTTGAAAATATCAGAGAATGACGCTTTTGAAACAATTAAAAAAAAGGTAACGTACGTGTTATGAATATGAAACAAAACGAACAAATTTGTATTATAACTAAATTTTTAAGAAATGTGACAGTTTTTAAAACAATAAAAAAAAGTTATTTGTTTACAAAGTATAGTTGAAACCAAAACAACAAAAAATGCCTAAAAATACTTTACGTATACCAAACGCCTTGAACTCCTCAAAAGGTAAATAACCTTATTAAAAAGTTTAAAAAAATAAATTTTAATAAGCTTTGATTTTTTTCAAAAGTTTTTTAGTTTTTTTTATCGTAATAAATTTAATTGCCATGTTAATTGAAAAAAGTGTCACGATGCTTGGACTAGGTTTTACTTACATAGTTCTTAAATTATAGTCTCTTCTTCCAAATTCCATATATACAAACTGACATACATTTTATGCTGATTGTTAGTCACATTTATGTAATTTTATTATCGACCCTTCACGATAACAAATTTTTATTGTTGCCGTGCGATATAACAAATAAAAATAAAAAAAAATAAAAATTATATTTCTAACCTCAATAAATTTATTCAGTATAATGTAGGCCTTTTTCATAGGCTCGTTTGCTTGATGAATAATAAATATTCAAACAATAAGTCAGTACTTAATACCATTAGTTTTTCTTGGAAATCTTACGATTGTTGCAATTTGTACTGTTTTTATTTTTTTTAAGCTACTATTACTAAACTACTCAAACTTTTGGATTATTATTTTTTTTTTTTGTTTATTCTGCCTACTGTGATGTTTCACTTATCACAATGAGGGTAAAGTTCTGATAAGAAGTGTCGTTGATAAGATTTATTAGGGTACTCTGCAAAAAAAATGTTTTCAGTGAAATTTCAAGTTTTATTTTGATTGTGCATTTAATGAAATTAAATGTAAGAATTTATGAGAAGTTTTTCTATAGCAATTTCCAGCATACTATTATTACGACAAACGTTGAAAAGCTTTCTTTTATGTATGTACGCTTGCATCAATTAACGAATTTCCATTTTTTATTTTTGGTAATTCAGTAGAACCTCGATTATCTGTCTCAACATTATCCGTCACCTCCATTAACCGTCACGGTCCATTTAAAAAAAAAATATCTTTTCTGTGTCTTCACTATCAGAAGTATAACTATCGAAATCCTCGCTATCAAATTGTTCGCTATTATAGTTTTCTGTATCACTTTCATCGCCTTCATCACAATATTTAGATTCTTCATCACAATTCACAAATTCAACTGTTGGATTTGAGGACATTTCGAAAATTACTTGCTATGTTCGACGTTCCATTTTAATCTGACATTCTTTTGCGTATTTGCATAGATATTGACAACAACAAAAATTCTCAGAATTTAGGATATAAGATCTGAGGTCATCTCCGTGCCTGACGGATAATCGAGGCTCTACGGTAGTTGCCAGCGGAGTTAATGTTTGCGACAAATAAATGTTTGTTTTGCTCAAAACAAGATTAGATGATTGTCAGCAAGTGAATTTTTGCGGGAAGAATACAAGACATTTTAAAAAATACTGTCTTCTGATATTGCTTATTAAAGTTTTAGCTTGTTTTTCCATTTCTTAACTTTACCAAATCTTGATTAAGACAATTAAACTGTTTTTTAGTGTGCAAACATCTATAGGGTTGTTCTTATACTGCATGAATTAAAGCATTTCGACATTACGTCATAACTGCAAGTTTTACTCCTCAATCATTGAATAAAACAGACATGTCCTCGGGAGTTGATTAAAAGAGCTAGAGTTTCACTGCCACCTAATTTATCATAAAGAACTGATGTGCGAAATCAAGTTCTAAGAACTAAAAAGCAACCAATCTAAAAATTAAAACGGAACAATTGCAACAACACAAGCAGGCAGCCAAATACGTTGAGCTGTTGTATAGCAATCGATGCTATGTTGCTTAACTTTTGCAATTTTATGACGATCCTTTTGACCTTTTAATGAATTGTCATTGTTTGTTTACTAATTATTTTTTTTTTTTTTGCATGGGAGCCTGACTCAAAAATTTTTACACTGGCTGGGCATATTTGAAGTAAGCTACAAGAGTCTGGTAACAACAAAGATTAGTTGATACTCAAAGTTTTTTTTGTCTACAAAAGATTATATTAATGACTCAACACAATTTAAATGATGAGATCTTTTGTTACTTTACATTTTCTTATACAAAAGTTTAAGTTTCAGAAAGTATGAAGTTATTTCTCTGCTTGAGAGTTCTGGTGTTCTTATGGTAGCCACAACCCTAAGATTTGACATAAAAATTAGGGCCGCAATTTTAGCTAGTACTACGGGCGCCAATGCTTGCTCAATACTTTTTTTTAAGCTTTAACTAAGAGATTAATGACTACTGACAATAAAATAAAACAAACTGCTGCAAGAAGTCATTGCAATGTACAGATATTTATCTAAGTGATTTCTAAAGAACGCGCCAATGATTCCTACACAAAGGACTTTACGCTTTCACTTCATTCATAAGAGAAGCTGTTAAGAAATTCCAACGTTCAAATCAAATTGAAATCTTTTTCAGCGAAACGTTTAAGCAGCTATGATGAGTTAAAATCCGTTTCCAAGAAGAGGAATCTTGACAACTAAGTACTTATAGTACGTGTACGAAAGATAAAAGAATCTATCTATTGCCATTTTTTTATGAAAAAGTTGACGCTATTTACAAAGATAAATGCCATTGTAATGAGTTCTAATGCGTTAAAATTACTCACAAGTATTTATGAAGTTACAAAATGATAAACTAAAGAAAGCAGCAGGGAAGCGTTTTATTTAAGGGGAATTATGGGCTTTTTTTTTTCTTTTCTATTTCCATTTCAAATGTACAGATTAAAATTGCGCTGTTTTAGTATATGAGGGTAATGCCGCAAAGAAAATAATGATTTTCAAATAGGAAACTTGCAATATTAAATGATAATGGCGATGAAGATGGTGGTGATGATGATGATGATGATTATGATGATGATTATAATTCTAGCTTTCCGACGAGCAACGGAAAGATTTATTTTGCAAAAGGCAATTGCAATCTCTAGCGTGTGAAGCCAAGGATGTTCGTCGAATTGTGAGCTCAAAAAAATAGAAAAAGGGGGAAAAACACAAAACGGATATATTAAAATTCCACAGTTGAAACCAAGTAGAAATGTAAAATTAGCGGAAAACAATTTTATTTTGTAACAATGGGAAGTAGCAACAGCAGACGAAGTCATCTTATGTTAAGGGTAAAATGGGCTGAAAAAGGAACTAAATATCAGCAGCAAGCGTGGAACAGCTGAAACGGAACATTAAATTTATACATTTTTTTGTGCGTAAAACGTCTGTTTAATTTCAGAGGATTAAATTTATTTGCATTGTAGTCATGTGCATTTAATTTCGCTGGCATTTGCTAGGGAGGGGAGAAAATAGACATTAATTGTTTTTGAACTTGAAGATGCAACAAAAATACTGTGACTGAATGGATGCTTTCAATGTTGATAGTTAAATTGTATATTGAAAAAAATTATGTTTATTACGATAAGTAAGTTTGAATGAAGCAAGGTAAGGTAGTATTGTAAGGAAAGCTAAGCTAGCGAAGTTAAGACAGTATAGGGTATGGTAAGGTAAGAGCAAAAAAAAAGCAAATTGTGAAGGCTGATTAATGACTTAAGACTCTTAAGTCACTTACTTAGTTAAGAGTAAAGGTGCAACTAGCCGAACTCGTTCGCACAAACTCGAAACTCACGAGCTTTCCACAAAATGTCAGCACCGAACAAAGTTCGTTTAACTCGACTCAATTTAGTTTGATGTGTTCGCTCACGTAAGGCTTAAACGAGCTGATCGAACATGTTCGAACGTTTGCCATACGCAACGAGTCAAAACACGATTTGTTCAGCTTAACTCATGTTCAGTTCATGCGTTGTTCGTATAATGCGATTATAACTCATGACTTTCGAGCTACTCGTTTGTTCGAGTTTCGAATTTTTTACCACTGTACGTAACAACATAAAAAACACAAAATCAGCTGGACAGTGTCTTCACAGTTAAAAGCTTTACGAATTACCCAACTAACGAGGCTGTTGTGAATATATCTAGTGAGTTTTTTTCGAAAGTTTTCAGCAAAAATAAGTCAGATTTTTTTAATCTTTGCTATTGTGAGTGTGTGTGCATTAATGGGTTAATTGTTATATCGTTGTTGCAATTTTCGACATACTATGTATGCTACTCCCTTATTTTATGCAAATTATGCATTTTAATTTTATCAACGTAACAATTCATAGCTTTTCATAACATTCACTTTATTTATATAGCCTAAGCTCTGTAGAAACTGAAATTGTATGTTGCAATAAATTTAATGTCGGGGCAGAAAAAGTCGTTAAAATGTTATTACTTTTTCCCCCTCATTCTTGCTGTTGTTTTTAATCACAAAAATTAACTAGTAAATTTAAAGATGCATGAAATCAATTTAGCTCTACTTTGGTTATGAAGATGGACTATCTGAGTCAGAGTTGTTTTAGTATATATATTGTTATATTGTGTAAGACCATTCAACTCATTTTCAAGGCCAATGCACATTGTTTTGGTCGGTTATAAAGCTGTAGCTGTAGTACTCGTAGTTTTACAATAAAAAATTTTTTATTGGAATTTGTGCTGTGCGCACTCTAGTGGAAATAT
Organism: Meiosimyza platycephala; assembly: GCA_963662105.1. NCBI lineage: Eukaryota > Metazoa > Arthropoda > Insecta > Diptera > Lauxaniidae > Meiosimyza > Meiosimyza platycephala. The sequence continues at coordinate 25,214,407 of OY759208.1, forward strand.
CTAGTTTACTTTGCATTGAGGTAAATAATTAAAAATTTTATATATAACACCAATTAGGGGGCAACATACATATAACAAAAGTTTTTGTTAATTTTTTACAATTTATTCAAAATGATTAAAACCTACTAACACCAAAAAAAAAAATTTTTTAATAAAAAAAAAATGACATTTTAATAGAAATTATTTCCATCTATTCACATATCAAATAATAGCTATTATATTCTTGCAATTTTGTTGAATTTCTTGAACCAAGAGTAAGTTGAAACAACCGCTAAGGAATGTATAGCCCCAAAGGGCATATTTTATTATGCAATTTACCAGTGAAATTGTCTTTAAAGGTCAAGACTAAATAACCCCCACAATAACTAAATTAACACAAAGGCTTTTTTCTCTTAGGAGTTATGTGTTGTTTTTATTATTGTAGTCATTTCTATTTTTTTTTTTTTTAATCAAGCAACTGTCAACATGACAGCAACAAAAATTAAACCCCTGGAGTGATATTAAAAAAGACAAATACACAACAGCAGCAACAATAATAGAGCAGCAAAAATAACAATAACAACACTATGTTTTGAAAATGAAACAAAAAAAAAAAAAATGCAATGAAATGCAATAAAATATAGAAAAAAATCTGAAAATATAAAAACTTGTAAGTGCAAGGAAATTAATGCCATGCGAAAAAGAGAGCTACTACTTTGATAAAGCAAGACAAATAAAGTAAACATAATGTGTTGGGGGCATGTTGTATGTTGCATAGATACGGATGCAAGTGTTGCAGATACCAGCGCAGCAGTGATTTAAATTTGAACAATATGAGCGGAGCAGTCGTCGTCGTATGCGTCGTGAACAATAAAAATAAGAAAATACTGAAAATGAAAGAAATTAAAAAGCGAAAATAAACAACACTCAATTGATAAAAAGACAAGAAAGGGGAGAAGAAATTGTACCCAGTAGGAATAGCTAGAAAAAATTTTTCAATTATTTGTGGTTTAACATTTGTATCATGAGCAGATTCATTAGTGGCATTAGCAGGGTCGCTGAGGATTAGAAAAGCAAAATGCTTGTGCAATTCTATTGGAGGGAATATAATGACCCTTGGGAGGGTATATAATGGTTTTTGAGATGAGTCGAAGAAACTTTTTATCGAAGAAAATTTTCTACTGGCTTTCAAATGTGTGACAGCATGTTGATAAGGAGTTTACGTCGCAATGTTTACAATGACTTAAGCACAATACTCTGTGTACAACTGCTACTTAAAATTGAATTCGGAGGGGTGGTGGAAGCAAATGCATAATGTGTGTGTGTGTGTAGTAGAGCATCAAACACCGCCAACAAGTAAAAGTTGTCATCGTTGTAATTATCATAAAATTTTGTTACGCCGTTGGAAATGGGAACACAACAAGTTGAAGACGATGAAACGCCACCGCCATCTCACCACCGCACCAAAAACAAATGGCACCCGCTGGTGCAACAAATAAAAAAAAAAAAAAAAGGGAAGTGAATGTAAATCAGTTGGTTGCAGCAAGTGCTGCACTTTCCTTGTCATGTCATCAGCAGAGGAGAGAGCCAAGAGAGTGAAATTGAACAGTTTACACGGAATGAAATGGTGCGGAAATAATGAATGAATGGTTAGTTGGCAAAGAATGTCATCATGATACGGAAAATATATTTTTTCAGTGCTGTAAGACTTTATGTCAAGGACATTCAATTTGGCTGGTTACTTTTTTTTCTTTTAATTTTGCAAATATATGGCGCAATATTTTTTGTGATAAAAACAAAAGAGTAGAATTAAATAAATGTTACAAGATCAGTAGTAATGGTAAGGAAATTTAAGCTAATTATGACATAGGTGTAACTTGCTTGAAAGATTATTTTTAATACTTTAATGCCAAACGTTGTCCTTTGAGAGTAGGAGGCACTAGGAACAAAATTTAGTCAAAATAGCGCCTTTTTATTCATGGCTGTTTTTAAAGCTAGTACTTTGCAAACTAATAATCATTTTAGAGGAAAAACTATACTGTAAAGTATGAGTACGAAAAATTCCGCCTCATGTTTTTATAAGCATTGTATTATGTACCTCATGTTTCGCATGTGTCTTTATACTGCACTTAACAAAGTTCTTATAAAGATATTAGGTAGCTTTTCCCGTATGTGTCTTTATACTGTACATGTTAAAATGCTTATAAAGACAGGGGGTGGCATGTCGCATGTGAATCTTTATAATGTAGACATAAAAGTCACTTGAAAGAAAATGTGGCAATACGTATAATAAAATATATCATAGATAGCTTAGTAGTTAGGGTACAGGACTATGGATCGTTGGGACATGGGTTCGAGGCCTAAATAAAAATTAAATTCGATAATAAAATAAAATTATATATAATAAAGGGATATAATTTAAATATAAAGTCTCTAAGACATCTCTTAAGTCTCAACGAAAGACACTTTTTGCGCAACTCTTTTTTAAGTCTTTGTAAGATTTTTTTTTGAAGATCTCAGAAAGATACTTTACCGTGTCTCTTTTAAGATAACAAAGAGAGAAACTTCACACGCCAAATTACTCTTATAAGCCTTTACATATTATATGGTCTTTCTACTTGTCTTTAAAAGCCCTTTAAAAGAAGCTATAAAATCTATTTTTGCTACTAGGTTTATCAGGCCTGTTCGAAAGGAGAACAGGGCTGTATATAAATACTATTCTATTTCACTTTTATGTGTTACAAACGCAATGACCGTGAATATAGAGTATAATAAGCATTTTCATCATTAAATATATTTTTGCTGCCTGTACTGACAATTAAGTATATTCCTATTGAATCAATTATGTAGTTTTATGCATGGCATATTCTTTTATTTTACTTTTATATTGTAAGTTTTATTAAAACGGAGCTAGAAACACAATTTAAATGTGTGAATTGGCTTAAGAATAAATTATTTTTTTAATGCAAAGTTCTATCAATAAGGCAACCAACCCTTAACTTAAACTATTGATTTAATGATTATGCTATTTCCTAACTCAATCTTTTTGTTAAATAGTCTTTCAGCTAAGAGGATCAACTAAAGGAATCCACTAAAAGGAATAATGTTAGGTCTTATTCACAGACAGTATTGATTTAATTTAATAGGATTTCCCAAATGTTATTGCATTTCACTTTTCACAAAACAACAGCAACAGCAACAACAAAAATACCAAAATATTGCATTAAGGAAGAGGGTGCCTTTAAGTCTACTGCTGCAGTTAGTTCCCCAAAAGAAATGAGTGTCAAATCCAATGTTATGGGAAATCCCAGTGTGTAGTTTTCGCTTTGATAAAACAACTAAATTTAAAAGTTTTCCACCCTCACAATTTGACAGCTCATTTGATGGCTTGTATTTTCAGCAGGGGTCATGAAGGCGTAAAGTAGATGAGCACAACACCACTGGCAGGGGTGTTAAAGGATTTGTAGTCAAATAATGAAATAAAAATCAAATAAAATTTGTGGTAATGGTGTGGTAAGTGCAGAGTTATAGCCCAAGAGCACACAAACTTTTTTAGGGAGAGGTTCTCGATTTCTTGTCAATTTGATTACGGCTTTAAAGGCGAGTCATTTAGTTAGCGAGTAGTTCGCGAGACATGACCATTTAAGGAGGTTTTCGCTTAATAACTTGATAGGTAAGCCTAAAATAAAAAAGTTTATTAATTCAAAAGATATAGACGAGATAAAAACACCACAAAAAAAAAACATTCAAATCAATATCCGAATATTTTGTTTGAAAACAGACGATTTTGTGGTATAGTGGTTTAAATCTAATCGTATGCAAGTTTTTTGGGAAAGAATTCTATGTGTTTGCATCTCCTCTACAACTTTGGACTTAATACAATTTTTCATATGAGGCTTTTTTCTCACGTTATTGAGCAAAACATCTTTAAGCGGTCATAACTCACGAATTATATTTTTAAAATGCTCCACAAAAACATTGCATTTAAGTCTGTCTTAGACTTTCTGTTGAAACTTTCACTGGTTTAAACCTCTACACAGTCTTTTAAATTATAAATAAATTTAAATGTTTAAAAAATATACCTTTTTAGTTATTTTAATATTCATTTCATTCAAATTAATTACCTGCAAAGAATCAAAAGAAAACAAAAAATTAGTAAAGTTGTAAAAATATTTTCATAGAATATAAATTTCTACCTATACGACTTTTTTGAGTTAACGGTGTTAAAACTCAATTAACACCATCATTGGTAATAGCAACACACGTGAAAAAAAATAATTCGCAGTAAATTAAATTTGTAAAAAAACCACCCTCTAAGGCAAAAATAATTATGAAAAAAAAAACGGGTTCATCAATGCCTTCTGGTGTTATAAAATTAAAAATTAACCAAGAAAAAAGTTAAAGAGCATAAAATTCATAATACAACATCATATTTAGAAAGTCTTGTCTACAAAGCAGCAGCAATTAATTAAAAATTTGCTTAAAATTAAATAAGAGAAAAAAAAACAACAAAATAATTAACATGAAAAATCTGCACAAGCGTAGCAAATCACACGCGAAAACATAAATAAAAATTAATAAAACAAATAAAAAAAAACAATAATGAAAACGAAAAGTCAATCAGGCCCAACCAGAAAGTATGCTATGTATAAGTAGCTGGATACAAGTTAGATATTAAAGCAATGAATACATAGTTTATCTTAGCTGCAACCAAATAAATCTGCATAGGTTTTGAATTAAATTACAAAAATTTGATTTAAAGCAATCAACTTGAAAAATATAGCTAGTTCAGCGATGGGCAAAATAGGAAAAATGAGCCAATTTTAGCTCTTTACAACAAACACGTCTTTATAAGGGGCTGTCCATTAATTACGTGAGGTGTTTTTTTGAAAATTCGGTCCCCCCCACCTCTCCTTGGTGAGATTTGAAGAAATCTGGCGAGACTTCTCTCCCCCTCCTCCCGGAAACAGCAATGCGTACATTGAGGGCAGCTTTTTTCGTTTCGTTTGATTAGTGTACTTTTATTTTTACACTATGTTGTTTTTGAACTTGGCTTTTGGTCTATTGCAGAATTTTTTTTTTCTATCGAGATCGAATTTATTCTGTTGTTGTAATGATAGTTTTTTTTGCTTATGTTGTAAAAAATGTTGCCCACCTAAGCTTTAGACCATGGATGGGCAAAATTTTGGTTCCTGCTTCCAAAAGAAAGAATAAAGACATAAAGACATTGAAAAAAAGCTACATAAAGGAAGACAAGGAGGATATTGAAAGTGAATGGAAGCTACTTTCCGAGGTACAAAATTCAAGTCATCTAAAGTGGTCAAAAAAGTTTGAAGTTTCATCACAAATTTTTTGTCCTTCGTTTGGTAAATGTATATTTTCCACCGGCATAGGAATGTGGTTGTCAGATAGATTTCCTTCTCTTCAACATCATATCCTCTTATTCATTTCAAACATAATTTCCATTCCAGAAGCTTCAGCATATTTGTCGAAAACCATTAGGTCGTGGCCAACTGCAAATATTTAATTTATTTAAAAGCTAAGCACCTTTAAGCAGAGTCTGGCAAATGCAATGCCGTCTTTAAGCAAGGACCTACATGGTCCTTGGTTTCAAACTGCGAAGGGGGTCCCCAACATGGAATCATAACGACATTTTTTCATTTTTTTGCTCATCAATCGCTCATTTGTATGCATTTTTAATGTAACGAACTTTTTTGCTCCAATCGCTCTTATCTGCAAAAATCGCCATTAAAATTTCAATTGAAAAGAAATGTAGAGCACAACTTCAAATCCAAAACGCATACATATCAACTCCGATTTTTATGCAATTGCGAATCAAATTTCAGAAAAGGAAAGTCAAAAAATTTGTACAAATATTTGGCTATTTCTAAATCGGTTTGATTCCTACTGTCAAGTATTGTTATCAGTTCAAACATTTCAATTCAGTTTTTACAAAATAACATAATTTCAATTCGGCACTGCCATTATTTGAGGCATATTTTCTAGCTAAAAAAAATGGTATAAAAAATATTTCTTGAAAGCTAAAATATTAATTTAAAAAATCGAACATTTCAATATTGTTTCAAGGTCATATCTTCTGCAAACAGTGGCATAGCATTCTAACTCAAAAATTGTAGGGTTAAAATAAAAACAATAGGTTTTAAAAGAAATTAGCAAAGTTAAATAACAAAAAAAAAAAAAAAACAAAGTGGAACAAAAAAAAAAAAAAAACAAAGTGGAACAAAACGCAAACGTAAACAAAAGCGTGAAAACACGTATTTTTTATTATTATTAATACTTATAATAACAACAATGGTTAAAAAAATAAATTGAAAATTCTTCGCAATATTAACTCGTAAATATTAAGTTGATAAAAAACAAAAACACAAAAGATGATAGGTGTAAAAATTACAACAAAATTAATGAAGATGAAAAGTGTTTAACCGTTTATTTTTATTTATTTTTTTCTTTTTTTTTTTGAATTTTTTGCTTATGTCAACTTTAATAATTTTAACAAAATATGAAAGGCGAAAGATGCTGAAGAAATGCTTTTGATTTTTAGCAGAGAAAGTTTTTGCACGCGTATGATGATTGTTGTTCGAAAATTAATATATACATAGTATATACTTATTATAGAAGATAAGTAGAAATTTAGTAATGCAGTATATAAATCTTTAGCATGTGTACTAGGATAGTCATTAGCTTATTGGAAAAGATATTACTTTTTTTAGTTTTTTCTTCAGGGAAACCTGCAGGATATTATAATCTGTCATATCTTTATTAGAAACGTTATACACAGGTTTAAGTTCAGACTTTGTTTATATGTGCTATCCACATGATTATTTTTTAAAGTAGGACCTTTGTCTCTGATTCGTTTATGTAGCTCTTTCCATATTTGTTCAATGGGGTAATTGCGCTGGCCAGCTAATGTCTAACAAAACTCCTTCGAGTTCTTTTTTAGAAGGAACTCCATGCATAGTTTTAAAATATGTTTGGCATCGTTGTACTACTGCATTATAAATTTTCTCCAAGACGGCAGAGCAGCAGCGTCAAACGAAGGTGAGCCTCTTTGGCGCAAGTTTTTCAAACTTCGACTCATCAGTTCAAAGAGCTCAAGCCTTCTTCGATCTGAACTTGTTTGGGATTTATTTCTAGAGTGCGCTATATTGGAACCATATTTTTTAATAATTATATTTTTGACAACAGATTATTGACTAGTGACCCCGAAAACTTTAGAATAAGATCTGTTAAATTTTCTTGAATATTTATGTGATAAAACGTGCTTCATTTTTCAGCATATGCAATTCTGAAATTTTAGATTTTGACATCAATTTCGGGTTGCTTTAAAGTTCAAAGTGAAAAGCAAAAACTAAGACGTGTTGTCAATTTGCTTCAATTCCTGAGTAAGTTGGAGCTTTTAAGTGAATAATTCGAGATCTTTATGCAGAATTCTGTTCAGGCTATTGCGTCTTCATTGCCTCCAGCATAGTTTTACACGTTGCAAAAATGTTGACATCTTCATTAAAACTCTTTCAACAATTCGACAGTAATGTACATTTTGTGCTAACTGATTAACTAACACAACCCTTTCGTCCCCCTAAAAAAAAAGACAACATTTCAAATGTTGCACCAAATGCTTCAAGCAACAACAAAACTTTGTAATCGCACATCTATTGTAAACTGATTTGAATGGAGTTAATTTTATTAAATTGCGCAATATTTTTGTTAACAATTCAATCGTTTTTCAATTGACCAACTTGAAATGTTGAACAGTACAAACGAATGTCAGTCTGTCTGTCAGTCAGTCAGTTAGGTAAACAGGTAAAGTAGGTATTACATAGGTCGTCCCGCCAACGCAAACAAAAAAAAAAATCTCAAATTGAAATCGAGAAGATAAAAATAAATAAATTGAATGTTAAAAAAAAAGGTGGTGTATGAAAGAAAGCTTCATTTAATCAGCTGCCAAAAAAAAACCTAACAATACAACGTCAATCAAAATTGAATTAATATTGCAGCAGCGGCAGCAGCAGCAGTAACAACAAATCAAATTCAAAATTGAAGTATAAGGGAAAAAACACTACCAAAGTTTATAATAAAAAAATGGCGAAATGTGAACGTGACGACGCTGATTGTTTTGGGATTTTGGTCCAATTTAGGAAACACATACCACAACAATGGTAGCCAGAAGCAGCGGTAGTTTAGCTTTGAGCCAAATTTTAACATGACTTTAATGAGGAGTGCTGGCAAGAAATGTACAGAGATGCTATATATCAAAATAAGGTGGGCTTTGCATGTGCATTTAAATTTTTTTTTTTTGCAAAAAATAAAATAAAAACAAACCACAAGTTTGTTAGCGGGCGTCAAGTCAGCGCTCCCACTTGCATAATTTAGTAAAAAGAGCTTGTTAATTTTTTACTTAAAAATTTAACTAAGCGCAAAAAATTGATAATCAATCAATTACATCTAAAAAATGAACGAAAAGTTGCAAAAATCTGTTTAAAAAAAATAGATTTCAGCGTAATCAAAATGTTTTGATAATCAATTTGAATTTCTCAATTATGTATCAAAGGATTTATTTTAAATTTAAATGAAAGTACATTGAGAAAAAGATAACTGGAATCTGTTTGATTTAACTTGTGATTAAGTACATTTCTGTTTATTTTAAACAGTTTCAAGTTAGAAATAAAATCATAATAATTTTGCTCTTAACTGGAATTGAACCCAGAGCCTCTAGCTTGCAAGCGCAGTATTTTGTCACGCAACAAACCAAGTTCTCAAGTTCAATTCAAATTTAATTTCACTTCTATTGAAACGTAAAAATTACACGATTTTATGTTTATTTAACTACATATCCAGTCAATTTAAAAGCTTGAACACAATAACCAAGTTTGAGTTAATTTACCAGACTCCTAGTTAAAAAATTCAATATATTCTTCCCACAGTGCAGAATGACTCGTTTTGCTACAACTGATGGTATACATCAATTTTGGAGTGGCTCGTTTAAGCAAATATATTCGATAGAGAAATGTTCAGAGCCAAACAAACATAGAGTTTGACGCTGTGTATGTCTCAACTTTATGCATTCGTTTGTGTAAAAGATTGGCCCAACTCAAATCAAAGCAAAATCATTTCCAGTATTTTCTTATGAAAAGCGCATAAAAATAACAAAAAAAAAAAACTTTTTGGAATTAAGACCTGATATAAAACTAGTTTTTTTTTTGTCATCGCTTTCAAAAATATAGGTTGTCCTATCCCTTACGTAGGGTTCAATTTATCTACATACCAAATTTCATTAAAATCGTTGGTACCATTAGTTTTGTTGTGAAAACATTTTTTTGGTTATAGGCGTGGCACCGTTCATTAAAACAAATATGTTTCTTTAGCTTTCAATCTATCACTGTACCGAATTTCATCAAAATCGGTGTATTAGTTTATCTATAAAAAGATATTTTTTGGTTATGGGCGTGACATCACCCATTAAAACATATATATTTCCTTAAAGTTCAAACTATCTCTGTATCGAATTTTATCAAAATCTATGTATTAGTTTAACAGTGAAAACGTCCTCCTGTCAGAGGAGTGGCACCGCCCAGTAATAACAAATATTTTTCATCAGAAATTGATCTATCTCCGCGGTGCAGTGTCGTGGGGAGTAATGCGTCCAATAAAAAAGCAAAAAAGTTGTTAAAACCATTTCTTAGGATACAATCTACCTCCTTACCAAATTTCATCAAATTGCTTAGCCGTGGAAACAGACTTTTCTTTACGACCGCTAGTTTGGCCGCTAAAATCAGTCTCCTAAAGTCATAACGAGACTTGTGGGGCGGTGAAAACTAATGAACTAAGGCACCTACACATTTCTATTAATAAATTAAATTTTTGTAAAGAATGACTTTTTAATAAAAGTTTAATTTAAGAACCAAGCAGCACTATCTCAATAATGTAATGTCGAAGCTTCCAATGAAACTATGAAGAAAAAAAAAAAAATTTCAAAAATTTCTATGCTAAAACTTTATGCTCCACAAAATATTTAATTTAGTGATAAATAAAAAAAAAGTATAAAATTTTATCTAAACTCATGAAGGCACGTACACAATTTCAAATGAATTAAGATTCCATTATAAAACTCTGCCTAGCATAACATAAAATTCTTGACGTCATTACGTGAATAAAACAACACAACCAAAAAACATGTGTCACTTTTCTCAGCACTCCAAAGCAGAAAGCAAAGCTCAACTAAAAAATATTTTGGTACTTTAAGCTTTACAGCACCCGCGCCGATGACGTATGTCAACGACCTTAAATGGAATGCGATAAGGGGAGAAAATGAACCAACCAACCACTCACTCTCTGTCTATCAGTCAGAGGGTACGAAGTGCAAACAAACGAATTATTTTTTTTTTTCATTTCATTTCATTTAATTTCACTGTAAAACCACAGCTGGTGCGCGCGTCATTTGGGGGTTGCCCACTAAGGCATGCCCATCTTAACCTTAACCCAAACAACAACCAACCATTTTCAAAGCGCACAAAGTTACTCATACGTAAAGAAGTAGAAAAAAAGCACATTGTATTTGGAAAAAGCATTTCGAACAAATCGCATAATAATAATTCTAAGGCCAAGGTTTAAACGTTTGACAGGGATTTTAATGTGTTTTGACTTTGCCGCCGCTGCAGCCGGTACTTTTGTGGGTGATGTACAAAACAACCCCCATTTAAAATTTAACAAAAATAACTTTGAGCTTAACTATAAGAAAATCTATATGGATATGTAAGTACATTATTTTGTAATATGAGTAACTTACAAATATTGTTTCTATACAACAAAACTAACGTTAAGCAGCAAGGGAATGCTAAATATTTTTGAGTCTCAACATTATAATGATTATGACGTCAAGGGTGTTTTTTCAAGATCTAAAGTGTAGAAAGCAGTAGTTTCATTTTGTCATCGTTAAACTTTTGTGTAGGTTGTTTCAAAAGTATTATAAAGTAGCTCGTTTGTAAGTATGTATATGCAATGTATTGTACAACGTAAGGGAAAGCAACGTAATATACAATAGAAATGCTTGCTGTCCCCGGGCATAATATTTTGGTGGTGTTGACACTTAAGTGCACTTGCTGAAAGTGGATTTTGTTATTTAATATCTGAGTGGAATTTTAAGACTATTGTGGGCCGTGCTTTAAAAAGAGATGTAGTAGATATAAATAATTTGCAAAACAAATTGCTTTTGTAATTTTCCGAACAGATTTAGCAAGTGGACGAGTCTTCAAAATTATAATAGCAACTAAGAAGACAATTTCTTTGCGAATTATATTTTGGGAGCGCTAAGCGTGACCTTTGCTTCAATGCCAAGGAGGTGGTTCAGTTATTTTTTTTTTATTTTTGTATAGAATATTTTCTATTTTAATAAGTGTTTTTAAAGGAACGTTTCGAAGTCTGTGCTATTTATTGCTTTGATTCAATAGATTCGTCCAGCTAGTACACTGAGAAAACAATATGTTTGAATATAACAAACGCATATATCATATAGAGCAATTAAATATTTGATTGAGTCACAAACATAAAATGCTTCAAGCACCACTTATCACTTGTATCCGAATACAATATGCTTGGCTCAAATAAATATTTGATTTCTCTATATGAAATATGCGTTTGACATATTCAAACATATTGTTTTCGCAGTGTAGTTGACAAGGAAAGCTATTCGTTTCTTAACCTATTCTATTTTAAGCTATTGAGCTGACACCCGATATATCTTTTATGCAAACTCCAATGGCTTTCTGTGCCTCTCTCTTATATTTGAGGTAATTTCGACGACAAGATTTTTTCCTTTCTTGATACCAGCTGAGGCATTCGGTGGGATTTCCCTCTGAATTATCAAGATTGTTAAATTTTTTGTACTTATCGGGACAAATCATCAAACAGCTTTAAAACAAAAAGTAAACAAAACTGCTAGCGTCAGACAAATGCCAGTGTGAAAGCTATCTTTAAATGAGACGACGTTTTTCGATGCCAATGTGAAATTTGTATTATTCATAATTTAATGTTGATAATATTATTATATTGCACAGAAACAAGTTCTTAATTATCGTGTTGATATCAAAATAAATCATGAAACCTCATAAGAGCTAATTGATAAAAATGCAAAGCTTCGAAAGAACCAAAAAAAAAAGAAGACAAAAACGACATGCTATTAATTCCACAAAGCCATCATAAATTTCTTCGAAACTTTCTAGAGCTTAATTGTATTTGTGCGTTTGTGTGTGTGTATTAACTGAATATTTAATTTATATGAAAATTTTAGCTAAAATAAATATACCAATTGGCAGAAAAGAGTTAAGGCAGTAGAATGCGTCATTTGATCAGGTTTCTTTTATCTAATTTCAATTTTTATTTTTTATTTTTTTTTGTAATAAAAACAACAAAGATTGGGCAAAGTATAGTACAAAAGATAAGAATCGACCTCAAAGTTAACGAAATACAAGCGTACGAACTCTTACAACCCACATATACACGCGCTGCAACAACAACTACAGCGACAACGACAACGATTTACAAAAAAAAAAGCTCTTTTTATCATTATCAGTTAGTAGCAGGCAACAACAACGAGTCAAAATAAAAACCAGTTAACAACTACAAATACAATGAAAACTATTGCTGTTGCTGATATTCATAGTTGAATTATTAACGAAAATATAACGAGTTTTATGTTTATTGTAATGATATCAAGTTAGTAGGAATTTGTTTTTTATTTGGTTTTCATTTCGCTGATAGCTTCAGTTTTTTCATTGTTTTTATTTTTACATTATCGTACTTACTTATAATTTGGCATAAACAACAACAGCAACGAAAAAATCTGTCTTGATAAGGATTGACGAGCCATGATATCAGTAGCAAATAACAAAAAAAAAAAAAAGGAAAAACAAACAAACTTTGTAACAGAAAATCGTTAAAACTTAACGAAAGTATGATAGTTAATTGCGAAATAGAAAAAAAAGTTTAGTATTTTCGCACTTAAATGAAAAATTACATTTATATATTTCAGGCGAAATTTTCAGTCTAAAACCATGACCCAAAATTTTTTCTTGCACTTCAGATTTATAGTGACTCGAAAACTAGTTGAGTTACACAAAAAGTAGTTAAGAGCATTAATGTTTGTTTTTTTATGAAATTTCAGAAAATAAAAAAATAAACTTTTTTCGCTTCTAAAATTAAAAAATTAAATTCCCCGCCCCACTAAAAGTTAATAAAAACACAAATAAAAGGGTTTTAGACTACTTTTTCTGTAAGTTCACTAGCTTTAACGTAAATACCTGCGGAGAAGATTTAACCCTACGGTGCACCATCATACTTGAGATTGAAGTACGATGTTGATCAGCACCCCAATGATATAGGAATACAACAACAATTTCGCCATACAGTTCTTGGGCATTATGACGATTTTGTAAGTGGGAGTTATGCATTAGTGCTCTCAACTGCGGTGCCCAAAAGTCGACAGCGCGCTGACGTTTACAACAAAAATTTCGCGCTAGCATGTATATAAATGTATGTAGAAATTCAAAGGAAAGCAAAACATACCCAGTAGAAATTCGTGCATCACTGATGTAAATAAATAAATATAAATGTTTGCATAAAAAAATGTGAAAGCATCGCATGGCTACACAAACAAATTTTTAAGCTCAAAATTCATCAATAAAAACGAGCAAAACAACAAAAAGTACTTTTCCGAGAATTAAAACTATTTTTCCATGAATATGAGTTTTTTTTTTTACAAGAATGATGTGCACAAGAACAGTTTTTTTAGTCTCTAATTTTTTTAGAAGTCAATAATACAAGCGAAAAAAATTGACTTTCGCAGAAATATTGTCTTTGACCTGCATTTTTCACAACTGGCCATTGCGCCATGATTCCGACTGGGTCTCTTGTATATTTATTTGACAAATGAACCAGCGCATAGAGATCAGCAACTGCACGGCGGGACGAATGATGGCACGTTTAGATAATTGCTCGCGGGAGCGCAAATGGCCAACCGTACTCTAGGCTTAAAGAAACATGTCGCTATTCGTTAGCTAAGAAAATATAAGTATTTTTCTACAACAAAAAAAAAATTTAAGGCTCCAGCGCACACAGAAAAAAACAAATTCAGAATATTTAAACGCAACGAATTGCCTTTGTAAATTAATTTGTTAAAAATTAAGTTAAATGCTGAAATGAACTTCGTTAACGTGTGAATTATTTTGAGCTGCGAATAAAGCAGATTTTTTTAGAACAGTAAAAACGGTGTTTATAATAAATCACCTAAAAAAGCTTTAATGATAAAATGTTAAAAAAACAGTTTGTTGAACAATTTGTGTTATGTTAAATGAAAGTCTAAAGTACGAAATTTTTTAGGATATTTTTATCTATAAAACTTTGGGTGACTTAATCTAAGTACACAAAAAAAAAAAAAAAATCACAATTACAAATGAAGTATAACTAACAAAAAATAATAAATTCCGTGTGAAGCACACTCTATCTTAATGTGCGTTCTACATGCATTAGTTTCTGTGGTTTTGGCCCACGTCATTTAAACCCGATGGAATCAAAGGTTAACTGACTCGAATGTGTAGAAAATTATGCCAGCATAGAGTAAGTTTTTCACTTTGTGGTTTTTCGTTAAGTTAATTTAGTAGCAAAAAAAAAAACACTCAGTCGTCAGTAAGTTGTAACTTTCTAGTTGTTGCTATTGTTATTGTTGCTGTTGCAATTGTTAGTCTTGTATTAAATTCTGCAGACGTTGGTTTGTGTTCTTGTTTTTATAGCTACTCTGTTTGTTAACGCAAAACAAGGGTTAATGTCCTACTAACTAATTGTTGGGAGGAAATGACTTTGTTAAACTTGTTTTGAGTTTTGTATTTGTTTTTTTTTATTTTTGGTGAAAATTATTCGTTCAAAACTGTTACATTGCTTTTATTTTAAATTTTTTTAGCACTGACATACGCAAAAATATTTTAATAAACGACTATACAAGAAGTTAATTACAGGTTTTTAACTACATTTAAAATTATTCTTAGAAATGAGACTCATTGGAACGCCTCTTTTGGGTTGGGTTGCGTTCACAAGCGAGCTATGTCGGCAAATGAACTTAAGAAGTGTAAAATGAAATATGTAATAAGCAAAATGAGTTACAGTTTAACATTTAAATTTTTTAATTTAAATAAATAACTTGTTTAACGAAAGCTCAGAAAGTTGTCAACAAATGTAACCAATTATCACAAAAACATCGTTGCAATGCAAAATAGAATGTATCAAGAAAATAATTTAAAACTTTGTTTTTAATCAATTTCCAGACATTGCTGACGTCAAAATAACGGTACTTTTGTCTATTTTCGCAAATATTTTTTATTTATTCTAGGTTTAAATAAAGTTAAATGGCATACCCCATTAGACAGAATTTTTGTCAGATTAAATTGTAAGCAACATTTTTACGCATTAAACTGAATACAAAAATTTTAAATGAAACAATGTTAAATTTTTAGATTTTGGTGGACCCTGTATTTAAGTATTGATGAATCTTCAGATGGAAAATATAAACTTTCAATAAATAATGAAAGATCTTTATAACGTTATGTTATTAACAAATGTATAAGCTTTTTTCTAAGTACATAATCCCCTTAGTTCCTAGTTGGTTTAATTTTTGAACAGAAGAGGTTATATATCTGAAAGCATATCCTATACATTTTTATTAATTTTAAGAGTTAATTATTGCTACAAGCTACCACTTAACCCTAAACTCCCAGCTAATATAAACATTTTTCAATCTGACTCTCGTGTGATTATGATGAGCTCTCATATAAATTTTTAACTAAATACCCAATTTATCTGTCGAGTATACATTAGGGAATATTTCACATAAACGTATTTAGAATTATAAAGTTTTACTACTGACATGAGTAAAATGTTAACAGAGTTTTGAGTAAAGTAAAATGTCACATTGTCCAGATAAAAATGGGTGGAAAATGTGGTACTTCCCATAGAAGAAAATGAAGTTTTCTAAGGTAATGTAAATAAGAAAAAACTGATGTCAACGCACCTTATGATAATGAGGAAAAGCAATGTAATTTTTGGGCTCCATTTCTTCTTGGGCAACGTCTCTATTTATGTCTTGATTTTTTATGATTTCTGAACTCTACCTTTACTATTATCAAAAAGGGGCGAATACATTGCCCCCAAGACCTTCAAGACTTTCAATATAATCGCTGTCACAATTTTCAAAATTTATTCTACAAGAAAGAATTCAAGTTTTTTGGTTAGTCAGTTATGGCGTGAAGTTGATTTAACAGTAAAGGTTATCTAAGTATTTGCAAATTTGATATTTTTCCAATAATATTAAGAATAAAATATATGGTTCATCTCAAAAAATGCTACCATTATATAAAATTATATTGAAATGGCATAAAAAATTTTTAAGTTAAGCGCGGGAAAAAAGTTTGTCTCTCTCATTTTTGAGATTAAACAATTCTTCTTGCTGTATATAAAGCCAAAATCGTGTCTAAAATTCCAGTACTAAACCAAATTTGAAAGTCAACTTATTGAAATCTCTTAAGTATTTTTATGGGGTTGAAAATCTTGATAAAAAAAATTGATTCTTCAAAAGATGTTTTAAGCAACAGCAGCTTTAAAGATATTTTTCCACAAAATAACTAGGTACGAACGTGTCTATGCGTATAATAGTAAATATGCACAATAGGTACGAGTATAATGATTTAGAATGAACTTAACAAAATTTACTTCCTGATATACACGACAACAATAGAGAATAACGTTTTCGCCATAAGAAGCATACTTGTAGATACACGTACTCTTATGTGAAAAATTAAAAGAAAATAAAAGAATTTCAGAATAAAGAAGTAGTTAGCAGAAAAACTACAACTAGGGGAAAAGAATGAAAAGGTGCCAAAGTAGCAAAGCTTACGACCAAAAACGCAGAAGAAGAGGAGTAATAAAACCCCGAAGAATCGAAAAAACTTCAAGACAAAGACTAAAAAGAAAAGAAAAGAAAAGAAAGAAGAAAAAAAAGTTGCCATAAATGCAAGCGAACGACCTTCACAGTCATTGGACGCTGCTGCGTCAGCCGTAGTTTTGCTGAAGCAAAATGCTGGCTGACTGGTTGGGATAATATAATGATGACGGTAGATATGGCGGATGGTGGAAGTTGGTAGAATTAACAACCAAGCAACAGAAACAGACTGTTGCTTCAACAAATTACAGACATGCGAGCCATAGGCACAAGGGGCAAAAGAAAAGTGCGAGGGGGGAGACAAAAAAAAGTAGGGAAAAAAGATACAAGAGACGACAACTGACGTTGATGAGGTTGACTGACTTTATGCGAGTAAGAATTGAGCAGAAAAAAAAAATAAAAAGTTAAAACAACCTTAAGAAAGCTGCAAATTGGTCTAGAGACCAAGAAATGGGGGAAATCTAAAGCTGACACAAAACAGATACGAAAATACATACCTTTTTTTTACAAAAATGCGGCAAGTTCGTAAATGAAAAAGAAAGAATGAATTAAAGAGAGAGAGATATAATATCCAAAGACGAAACAAGTCAATTTAAGATTATGATGACTACGCTTACAACGAGACAACAATGACAGCGTATACAAAAAAAAGTTGGTTTTGGCTGTTGCAAGAGAAATTCTGCGAAAAAATATTTATTTATTAAATATTAAAAGAAAAGAAAACTTAAGTAAAAGAACTGATGTGCTGAAACCAAAGATGAAATGTTTTGAGTGAGTGCTGCAAAACAGTGAAATTGCATATTTTAATATATAATATGAAAAGATTTGCGCGTGATACAGATCGGACAATTCTAACCCCGGATTCGGATATCTCTCTCGGTATGGTATCTCATCTTCCAACTTAAAGACTTTTTTCTGTGGGCCTGTGTTATTAACAGTCTAAGCAAGGGTTGTGGCCCAGTTATGCCTTCATATCTACTTTATTCTAAATGATGACTGAGCAACGAGTATTTGCAGGTACCTATGTATCTATAATTAACAAATGTAAACTTTTTTTCAAGAAAAATGTTATTGAATGTTAACCGGATATAATACTTTCATGAACATTTATATAAAATGTCCAAAGGTTTATTATACTTTAATTTAAATATTTTTAAACTCAAAGACAAAAATTATCATAAATACTACCATATTTTTCATTGATTTTCTTTCAAGCCTCAATCAGATAATACTTTGAAACATTGTATTTTTAACCTAAAAGCAAAATAGAAATCTCAATAAATATCTAGAGAAACTACACAAAGGTAAGAATATGCAGAAGATAAAAAAAAAACAAAGAATAAAGGTTAAACCAAAAGTAGCACCTTTGCAAAAGCAACAGCTGCTGCCATGGCTACTGCATGCTGTTACTAAGAGGTTTGAAAACTAAAAAACTAAAGACGGAAGATCATCATCAGCATGCAGCTATGGTCAGCATTTAAAAAAGGTAATATGTATAAATTTAAATGTATGCAAATCAAGTTCAGTGCATTAGAAAAATTATTGCAAAAACTATATTCAGACTACAGCAACAGCAACAACATAAAAAGAAACAAAATAAGGGAAAAAATTCAAAGGGCAACTTAAGAAAAAAAACCAATAATAAAATATAGAAATTTCAAAGCAAGTCTAAAAGAAGTCTTAAAAAAAATTTTAAATAAAAATCGTTAAAAATACAGAGCACCAAGGAGCTCACAAAAACAGCGAGACAAACAGACGAACGGACAGAGCGGGTACACAGACAGACAGACATGCGAACGTATAGAAAAATTTATCAAAAAAACTAAAAAGACCAAACAAGTTTTGCAGTTGTTTGTCGTTGTTGGTTTCATTTTGTGACTTTCTTTCAAATGTTGTTCCACGTTTGGTTGGCTTGGCCTGACTTGTTTCGTTATTTCAACGCGAATGTTTCTGGCTGATTGTAAGTTGTAAAGTAGCATCGAAAACTTTTTTGGTACTTGTTTTTTTGGGAAACAAAATATTTAATGAATTTCAAAAAACAAAAATTTTTTTTAGATAAAAAAATATTCCTGGCATTTTTTTGTAATACTTAAGACCTCAAAATTTAGAAAAAAAATAAATAGCTCAAACTCAAAATCAAAAATATCAAACTAATCCAGACACGCCCTCGGTAGCTGCATAAAAGAGCTAGAAATTCTGTTAACACCACAAGATGATCATAATTGAAAAAAAAAAACAATTAAATAGATAGCAGTAAATAGAGGCTGCTTTGTCTGGTGATCACAGATCGACCTTGGCTGTTATTTTTTGTGGCCAAAGCTATTAACGTGAGAGCTTGACAAAAAATTGTTGTACTAGATACGGATAAATCATTGAAAGTATGTTAAAAAATTAAACTTTTATTGAAAAAAGTAATAGGTCAAACATTTTTTAGACCGCAGTCTCTTTTCGCTCTGGGACTCGGTTAACAGTTACGCCTCTACTATTTTCATTTGGAAAATATAATACAAATAAAGAAGCAACTCGATACCATTTCTGCTCTGGAGTTCCCAACCTTATTATAGTTATTATTTAACATTAAGTTTCAAGCTAAATAGCTAAGAAAACTAAAAGCTGTAGTAGCTAAGCTCTATTATTATTATAAAAAACTCATAAGTGATATTGCTATCCCGGCCAATGACGCTGACACTGGCAGCCACTTTGAGAGACTAAATGGAAAAAAAAATATACCAATGGATTAATAGATTCTATTCAATTAGTTTTGTAAAAGTAAAGTATTTAGTTGAATGATGAATTTGAAATTAGAATGAAGACAACCAAACTGCTTAGAGTAATTTGTATAGGACTGTCATTGGAATTTCCTTCTAGCACAGCTTTAATTGTTCTCTTGGGCTCATTACATTTATAAATTTTGTTATGTATTTTGCAAACCTTTCTTATTAGGATCTCCTACAGATTTTTGTTGGAATGAGTTCAGAACTTCTTGACAGTCGTTTAATTATAAAGCATTATTTCGCAATAACAAATTTTTAAAAAATCCTTTGAGAGTATGTTTGTTATTAACGTTTTTTTACGAACAGTACGTAAATTTAATAGAAAATTTTACCATATTCGGAAAGATAACTAATAATACTTAATGAAGCAAGACAAGTCTTCTGAAAACATGATTGATTTACATCGCAAGAGCGGATTGTTGGATATGGAAAATAAAGAAATTCGGTATTTACAATTTCACAATAAATTATAATGATTTATAATTATTTAACCGTAGTTAGATATTAAAAATATGTAATATACACAAATTTTAAGCTAGCATAATAATGGTTTAACCTTTTCTGTTAGATTTGTCTATATAATATCCCAATAAATAAAGAGATATATTTACAACTAATAAAACAATTTTTTAAATTTCTACCTGTTATTGGGTAGTTATATAGAACATGGACTTTTGAGGAGTTATTTATTTTGTATAGCAAAACAAAGGTATCAAAAACAATTATTGATAATCGATTTTTCTCAGCACTTTTCCTGTATCTATAATTATTATTTAGACGAAATAAATAACAAGAAATTATGCTCCAAATGAATGACACAATTGATTTCTTTGAAAAAAAAAACAAAATAAAAAACAATATTTTAGTTAACAAATTTCGTTTGTGGGTGTAATAAATTGGTTGGGACAAGCAAATTATCTAAGTAAAAGACCCTTTTGTTGTGGTTAAATAATTGTTTTCCTGGTAGCAATCCATCGTTGCCACAGCCACTCTCTCAATTGTTGCTTCTTTAAGCTACTACTACTTACAATATGTTGATCATAATCTAAAATTAAAATTTAACTCAATTCAAAGAAGCCCTCACAAATGAGGCACTAACATAAGAAATCACTTAGTTTATTATGCGTTATACTTAAGAACCAACTTAACTACTAATAGTACACTTTTCTTTTGATTTTGTTAACGTCAACCTACGAATTCCTTAGACTCTTTTGGTATGACTGCTTTGAAGAAAATTTGCATTTTCAAATCTATAGGTACATATGAATCAATAGTGGTAAATGAGAGTAGCAGCTAGGGTGGCAGCAAATGTTGCTGAACTAATTGAGGCTACTGTTGTTGTTTACGGCAAATGCGGTTGTAATAAGGAAATACTGTTTGTTGCTTGGTTGATTGAAAATGTAAAGATAAATGATTTTTTTCACGTTGTACATTTAATTAAATATTAATAAATGACATATTTCTTATACATAGGTTTGAAGTATGAAATTAAATCATAGTACAGCGGTTAGACTTCAAGACAGACAGAGCATAATGAGTAAGAATGGCCTACGCATTTGAAAAAATTACTGATTTTATATCACATTTAATGATATACGTAAAGTTAGGTTTATAACAGATATATTAACTTTTACAAGGTTTTATTTATTCTTTAAAAATTGAAACTTTTGAAAAGACAAAAAAGTATAGCTTCGAATGGTTGTAATATGTACTATATGAAACACAACAACTTGACGTTATAGAAAAAACTGACAACAGAAATAAGTTAAACTCTTAAAAATCTTTCAGATGCATCCAATCTGATGTATGATTTTAATTTAAAACTTAATTTTGTGTGACTTTAATATTTTTTAAAAAAATACTAGATCTACTATCTGCTATAAAATCTAAGCACATACCAAAGTAGCTAAAAGTCATTATAGAATTATGTTATGAAAATAAAAAGTAAACAAAATATGGAATTCAATGGAATTTTATCAGTGAAAAACCACCTGCTTTTATTGTTTTCTTTTTTTTTTGTATGATAGCCTGCTTTTGTTTACCATAGAATGATGCAAACTGTAAATACATCTGCTCAGCTGAAAAATACTATCTTATCTTAGTTAAAAATCTGCAATCACTGAATTTAAGTTCAACAAAATAAAAATAAAAAGCAAAAATGCCGCGCGCTACAATTGTTGTTTGCAACATCAGCAGCAGCAGCAGCACAACCAGTAGCAAATGATATTAAAAATGATGATAAGGCAGAAAAGTACTCGTAGTTATGTAGGTACATTTGTAGCTTTAAAGAAAAATTCCAATGATCATCATTACATTAAACACTGATGCTATGCTATGAGTACTTTAGCTGAGCTATGCTTATTTTCCATTGGTGTTATTGCTGCTACTTATACATAAGAAATAATAGTTAATAAGAAAATTACTTTTGCTAACTTCTGGCTTGCATTACCGTAAGTGAATACAAAATAAAAATATCTAATAAAATACAAATATATAACTACTCAATGAACATAGTAGAACGAAACCAATGAAAAGCTGTTCAAAAATTCCATTGAATCATGTTAAAAATATTTACACTGTATTTGCAAGATACATGTGAGCTTTTGCTATTGAAAAACAAAAAACAAATTAAACGTTAATTTATATTTTTCTTAAAGATCAACTAAATAAGTTTGGATATTAAAATTGTTTTTTATAGATGAATAAACTGTGTGCAAATAAATGATTATATTCGCCCTTCATACAAATGTCATATTTGTTTCAAGTTATTTGGGTTTTGTGCAGGAACAATCATCTCGGGCGTTCATTTAATATCGGAGATGTTAAAATCTTCGACATCTATATAGTGAAATTCCCCATTACGAACAGCCCCCATAACACTCACTTTTCCATACGAAATTAATTCCGATAGCCGGACGCTCCAAAATATCTCTTTTAAACGGACAAAATTATATAAAAATTGTATTAAATTTGCATTACTTCCCCTTTTTACAAATTCTAATTCGTTTTTGTTTTGAAAGCAAGGAATTTAGTGTTTCAAAAAAGTGTTGAGTGAGTCTGGTTCACTGGTTTGACGAATTTTCGAAAATCGATCAAAGTTTATTAACTGAAGACAACAATATTGAAGCACAATTTGAAAATCAAAGCGCCACTCCAGAGATAACTAACCGAGTCGTAAAGGCGAATCTGGTGAAAAAATTGCTGACCCCATAACTTCATATGATGAGGCAAGTTGCCCGTTTGAAACATTTTTCCCGAGAAAATCTACTCTCACTAGATTTTTTTAACCAAATTAGTATGTAAACATGTGTTAAAAATTCAATAAACAGCAATTTCAAATAAATATTTTTGTTCCTCCTCCATGAGCGGACATCTCCCATAACCGGTCAAATATAATGCAACGGTGGGTGTCCAGTTATACGGAATTTCACTTTATTCAGTTTTATTCTTATTTCTGATTCTTCAACCTAACGAAATTTTTTATTTTTTTTTTTTTTGAACAATTTAATTACTCAACGAAAACTACATAAAAAGAAAATCCAATTTCAATAGAAATATTTCTTAAATCAAAAGTAATTCACCACTTATGAACAAGAAAGGCGATGTTATTAAAAACTATTACAAAAATTTTGTTTAATATTTTGTTGAAAAGCTTATTTGTTATTACAGCTACAGATTGTGCGAGAATCACTAGAATACTATTAGATTGTGCGATAATCAAGTTTTTGGAAGATCAGTAATATCGATCGCTATGTCTCAGAAGCTAAGCCCAACCAAGTTTAAATTTTACTTTTATTTTTTCCAGGAACTCTAAACGTTTCAAAAAAAAGTTGGTTAGGAGCATCTAGTGTAAAGTTGTTCCAAACTTTAACAAGGGTTTACCCAATAAAAAAATATAAAACTCACCTTGCAAACGGAGTTTGTTCGACATCGTAGATCTCGTTGATGTCTTCCTGCACCAGCAGGCTCTTGAGACGCGCCTCATCGATGTCCAATAGCCCATCGCCAATTGGAAATATGCCCTCGGTAAACATTTTTTCTTTAATTTTTCTTATTAAGTGTTAAATCAGAAATAACTTGTTTTTTGGTCAACTTTTTTCACTTTTAATATATGTATTTTATTTTTTTTTTATATTTTATTTTTCTTTTTTTTAATTTTAGTTAGATTTAATTTTCGTTTTAGCAACAAAATTTATAAACACTTTTAACTATTTAAATAATAAATTTTAATTCGTTTTAAATTTTTTAACTCAATTTATAATTTGACGCTTTTTTTGCAGCAGAAACGTATGCACGCACGAACACAGGGTGTGAGAGGCACTCGTTTTGTTTTTCTTTTTCGATTTTTTTTTAGCGCTGCTTCTTAACAGCAGCAGCTTGAACTATACGAAAAAAAATTTTTTTATGTTCGTTATCCCCGTACCATACAGCGTTTCAGTGGCAGAGCAGCTTCAATTTGACATTTGCTGCAATGTTCCGTATGAAGCGATGTGTGTTAGAGCGTAATAGCACTAGGGATGAAAATTTTATGCAGAAACTTTGCTGGAGAAAAATGACAGAATGAATTTGTAGCGCAAAAAATTTGTATAACGAAAATTTCACAGAAGGAATTTAGAAACGTCAAGGAAATTTTAAATAATTTTATTTTTTTAAATTTACTGTTTTATGTTGTTGCTTTGATTTACACACAAGTTTAAAGGAAATGCAGTTTTCGTTTTTAAATTTAATTTTCTCTTTATTGCGCGCTACCCACCAACTGGTTTTTGCTGAGAATTTTGTGTATTCCTTCCACTTTTTTTTGTCTTTTGAATCGTGGGTTTCACATTTTCGCTGAAGGTAGGTAAGGAAAAGTTGAAAATTTTTGTTTAATGAATTTTTTTTCTTATGTTAATTGACACTTAAAATTCTGATTTCTTTTATAACTTCCTTGGACTTTTTTAGGAAATTAATTTCCTTTTTTTTTGTTTTTATTCACTCAATCAACAATTATCGCTTCACACTATTTTTACTCGAATGTTTTTCTCTTTACCGCAGCACATCAAGTCAAACACACAAAAACAACAAAAATTCATTTGTTTGCTTTTTTTCCACTTCGATTCGCTGTGTTGCGCTAAAACCCATCGACTTCACAACTCCACTCGATTCGCTCGGCCTTACAAAAATGACTGAATTCATTTTCGTAGAATCGAGCAGCGCCAAGTACCTGCCGTTGTCGCAGCAGCAGCAGCAGCTGTCAGTTGTTTGTGTGCATGTGTGTGGATGTCTGCAAAGCCCCAGCACGCTGTTTTTGTTGTTGCATTCAGCCGTTTTCCTTTATTGCAAATTCTCTGCATGCGCAAATGTGTATGATTTTATAGTTCTCTTTGAATTAAAACTAGTTTTATACGATATTCTGGCCGATTTTTTATTAAAACATTACTCTGCTGCATTTGGAGATCTGCTTATATTAGACTCTCCACACAATTCTCCAATTGTTTACAGCTGTCATTTGTACGTTATTCAAATTCGACAGTTATTTTACAAAAACCATTGTGAATTGTGAAGTGAAACTTTAATGTCATGTTTTCAAAATCCACAAAAGTCATTATTTAAACTTGGCTTTGTTCGCTTAAATTTCTTTAAAAGTTTCTGTTTATTTTTATAAAGCTGTTACGCCTGCGTGCTGCCAGATGTGTAAGAAGCTGCTGTAAAAATCAATAAAATCAATTTAATATGAGTTTCACTATAAGCTTGCGATGAAGCTTCAAGAAAGGTGGTAAGGAACTCAATTTGTGTTCAGTAAACGATGCGCAAAGCTTGATTGAAAAGAAGAAGATAACGAAAGTAACTTAGAAGCAAATACTGTGGAGTGAACAAATTTCGAAAAATTTTAAAAAAATTGCTTGCATTAGCTGCTAAACACACTGGATGCGAGTGCGAGAAATAAGAAAACGAAACAGCATGATATTGCCTATAAGTTAGAACTTTTTTTAGCTTTGATTACGCATCTTTCACTAACATATATAAAAAATCACGTTATCTCATTTGTTTTTGGGTAAGATACTTAAACTAGAAGCAAATGTCTCAGATAAACTTTCCGCCAAATGATTTTTCGGGGGAAATAGATTTTTTAAAATTAAAAAGTTTCGTAGACTTAAAATTCCTCAGTTACACCCCTAGATTCCCTAGATTATTATCCAAAATGTGTGATATAGTAAAAGTGATATATGTATGAAAGTTTAAAATCTATGAAATAGTTGACAATTTTTCTAAAATTTCAACAGTTTTTTTTTCAAGAAATCAATGTCTTATTCAAAACATTATGTATATATTACTAACCTATAATTTTATTTTCGCTTTTTAAAAATAACTAAATGAGTTTTATCACATTCTATATTTAAAATGGGGTCGTAAAAGCTATCTTTAAATGTTCCAAACTGGATATACGTTTCGGATGTTTTGAGGAATATAGTGGGAATGAAGTTTCAATTCAAATATCTTTTTTGCATTTCTTTTGCAGCGGATAATATAAATAATATTAATTTATAAATTTTCTAAGAATAAACTTTATATATAAAATTACCGAGCTAGTTTTTTTCCATAATTAAATTACTTCATAAACAAAACTGCAGGTCAATAATTAATTTTTGGAAAAATAATCGTTTTTCAAAAAAAAAAAAAAACTTTTTAATTCCATTGAATTTCTTAGCACTTAAGAAAACTTTGATTAAGGAAGAATAGGAACTAAAGTAATTTTAAGCCAATATCGTTTAGCTACCACGCTCATCTAAGAGCAGATATTGAATTTTCTAAGCAAGGCAAATTATAGAACTTTTTTTTTTAATTCAAAACATTTCCATTATAAGTTAAAAATAGATTCTTAATTTTTAAAACTTAATCAATATCCGTACTTCCAACTAATTAAACAATTATTGATGATCACATCACGAGCAGACGCGCGCGACAAATTATGATTTTTATTTTTAAATTCGATGCGCACCGCTAAATACTTCGATAAACATTAAAATTGTAACTCAACGATTGGAGCCAATAGAGTCTAAAAGACTAAGGTAAGGAATTACCATCTCTCTTTTTCCTTTTTCCGATCTATTTTTTCAGTTTTATTTTCTCAAACGGAACAAATTAAGTAAAAGATTGAAAAGAATCTGAAGAATGCATCTAATGTGTACATAAATAGCCAAGTGCGAGTTCTCAAAACAATACGTAAGAATTAAAAAAACAAAAAATTGGAAGAAGGAAAGAAAAAAAGCATCCTAGAATGAACATTCTAAATGCAAGTGCAAAAACCTCTTATTTTAGCTGTCGTCGGCCCTTTCCCTTCTGACGACCATTTACTCACACAGTGAAAACTAGCGCAAAATGCTCCTAAATCTCATCATCATCGGTATTAACTTATTTGCATATTCGAGCCATAGTCTAAATAAAAAAAAAGCGCATGTGAGTGAACAGACGACGACGATGAGCTAAATACCATGCATCGGATAGATTTGCACGGATTCTCGACGCGGTTGCCGTTGAAAGTCCATGAAAGCATCACAAAGCGATTGATGAGCAATACATATCTTAATTTAGTGACTCCAATGCCCCATGCGGAAATTCTGAAAGATTTTGGGATATTATTGTATATATGTTTCTTCTAAATCTATGAAGTATCATATTGTTTTACCTTTCACCCAACATTTATATTTAACTAATATAATAATAATAAGGTCATCAAGACTTAGCCACACAAAAATATTTAATTTTATAATATTGGAAAATATATAATTTGATAATATTGGTAACTAATAAAAAAAGGTCCTCAATTTCTTTCCCAAAAAAAAATATACTTTTTACCATTTAAATAAAAGATTATTTTATTTTGGGAAGGTCGGGAATTCCGTCTTTTCAACTTGAGAACCCTGACCTTTTAAATATTGAGTGACTTTGGAAAAGTAGCCTTCTTGATGTGCGAGTAAAGAGAAACTACTGACGTAGTACCGTTCATAATTGCTTATGGCTTTCATTTAACTCAATATAAACTAAGCAACAGGCACAGAGCTCAACCTAAATGGCGAAAAATAAGCCTTCTTTTTTGACAGAGAGTGAAGCCATGCTGCACTATACCACGGAACATAAAACCCTGACTCAACCTGGGAAATCGTTGAAAAAAGGAAAACTGCAAGGGATAAATTGCTAACCAGAGACCAAAATCATTATCGCGCACAGCCATATATATAACATAATATATGTAAGATTTCAAGGACTTCGTAGCCAAGGCCCAACGAGCTGCTGAAATCAAAAACCTTCGCTCTGGTAAAGTCAGCCAATCAATAGCGAATAGGAAATATAACGTTCGTCATTCTACGTACCTGAAGAATGGCTTCTTGACAAAAATTCCAAAAAACTTATCGCTATGGAAGAACTAAAAGGGCACACAATTAAGTGATCGAACTTTTGTAAAGTAAAGAACATTGATAAATTAGACTTTTAGCTTTTCCAAAATAATACGTAAAAATAAGCAACAATTGTGGTAAAGTAAATTTCTACTGGGCATCTCATAATTTGTATAGAAGAAGGGTACTTTATCATTCCAACCATACTCATTATTCATGCATGCAAGCAGCTCATCCTCCGAGATCATCCGCATATATAAACCACATTGTCAAACGAGGATCGGAACAACTCTACAAATTTCGTATCGCATCGTATGATATCATATGTATTATCCAAATAAATAAAGAGTCGTTGATACATAGCATTCATCGAATAAAATCCGGATATGAAGCTCATCTTTTGGGAGTATGTACTGTTAAGTTGATTTGATTGCGTTGAGTTCGTCAATCAATGTATGAACTTGTTGATTTTTGGTTCTTAGCATCGATGAAAGGTTGTGCGGATGCTTTTGTTATTGCAGGTGTGTTGGACGCAAAATGGCAAAACGAGTGCATATATTTTTATAGCTACTTTATTTACACTATACGCTAGCAACTTGATTTTAGAAATTCCAGCGCAAATTTAAAATAACCAATAGATCAATGAACCATTTTTAAATGTCAGCTTAATTTTTGAAATGCCAAAGATTTTTGTAAGTGATAAATAGTGAAAGGGTAAGAAATTCCAAGGATTTTTAAAGGGATCTTATACCTTTAATGGTAGAATAATATGTGATTTTCTGGTATATTCTTATTTAAGAAAAAACCACTCCGCACTTTCAAAAAAAAAAAAAAGTAATATAACATTGAAAGTTCATGTACATCATATATGCCCGGATACTAAGAACACCTGGCTAAGCGATTCGATTAAATACAAATATGCCTACAAATTCTAAAGCTATACGTGTAATAAGACGCACCATCATTAAAGATGAAGCCGCTACCATAATGTACTAAAAACCATAAAAAAATAAAAGCCAAGAGTATTATGAAAAATGTTTGTAGCTTAAGGTACTAAAGAAGTAGCATATAAACAAGTACAGAAGTAGTCAGTTTCGACCTTGTTAAACACCTTTTATGCAGAGTCTGCGCTACTTTATTGAACATCCCATGTAACATTTTTTACAGAGAAAGATCAAAGTTAACATTTGTAGCGCTAATAGAGCTGTTGAAGCACTTCCAATGCACATTTAGAGCTTCCTCTGCAAAAAATGTTACATGGGATATCACCTGTCATTTGATACATCTTGGCTTAAGTTATTTCACTATCAGTTATGATTTCAACGAAACAAGAAAAAAGCTTAAAAAGAGTGAGGTAAACGGAATAACCATTCATTTCAGTTAGTTCTGCTACAAATAGCCTAGGGTCTCGAAATTCTCCAGTCTCTTCTAGACTAGTGATATGGCTACAATTTTGTGACAATTGACCCAAAACTCTTTGCAGCGTAGTATATGCAGAGGATATTGAGATCATTGCAGTCTCCTAGCGATTTTTCTGCGAAAGCTTTGTGGATATTGATGATATGGTCAAACAGATAGAACTTGTCTAGCATAACATTTGTCCACTGACTGAGACGAAATGCTGCCATAATTTTGATGTAATCAAGGAACTTACATACTTTAAAGAATACAGTGTACACTACACTTAGGCAACCGATGTTGTTTCAAACTAATTTTAAGCTCAAAGCTGCTCTTTTGAAAGATCAAAAACACGCTCTACAAGGCATTTATTCTGCCTGATATTTTCTATATGTAGCCCGGTGCTTAACAGATTGAGTTACGGAGCAGGTTCTACGGTCTTTCGAGAAAAAATCTTAATATTTGGTCCTGTATGCGAGGACGGTGTATTGAAAATAAGATTAAACAGAGAAATCTATGAGATATATAATATAATGGGTTGAAAATCTGATTTTCTTCTAAATGAAATTCGATTGAAACATCTAGATTTTAAAAAACAAAATTTGCATAATTTCCTCAAAGTTATAAATTGAGAAAAATTAATGGAATTTTTAAAATAAAAAAATAGTGAAGGTATGGGAAAGAAGGCAATCACTCGCGACGTGTTGTGTGAACTTAATGATGTTTGGGTATGGTAGTATAGGACTCGAATTTATTATCTGATTATCTGTTTCAAAAATGTGTGGTTTGAAGTCTGCGTGCCATTTTACATGAGAATCATTGATTTATTGTTCTGCAATCATATTGATCTTTTCAAGGTATATTTCCCCCTAAGATTTCTGTACCAAAGAATA
The DNA here is from genome assembly GCA_963662105.1 of Meiosimyza platycephala. Classification (NCBI taxonomy): domain Eukaryota; kingdom Metazoa; phylum Arthropoda; class Insecta; order Diptera; family Lauxaniidae; genus Meiosimyza; species Meiosimyza platycephala. The sequence continues at coordinate 25,244,825 of OY759208.1, forward strand.
ACTTGTGCGTGATCTTTGACCAAAAAACAGCCCGTTTGCCACCATTGCGTTGACGCCAGTCTATTGAACTTAAAGCAACAACAGAAACCAAATAGAGATAATACATATGTACATATGTATACATATCTATGATCGCACATACACATAAAAGAGACCATTGCTACCGCTAAACGAAGCTTTTCCGCAAGTTAAATGGGCGCTGTGGTTATTTTTAAAAATGGCGCTAAACCATGCACTTTCATTTTTAGAATCTTTGGAATTTTTTTCTTTTCTTTTACAGATTACTAAAATGCATAACAACATTCCTAAGGAACCCTAAAAATAACACATCCCATAGACAAGAATTTTCGTAGTCTCATAATCTTGAAGCAGAGCATTAAATGTTTGCGATTTCTATTTTAAATTCAATAAAAAGCTGAAAATAAAATAAGACTGAGCAGCATTTTATATTCTTATTATGCTTTTTTCTAAACATTTTAAAATGACATAATTTGTGGCGACACCAATACGCCACCATGCATTATCGTCCCTTACGTCCATGTCGTTCTATGCTTTCCCTCTTGTCTACTGAACCATACGTCCTACCATTTTAAATCGCGGAACAGTATAAGATTTTTACAATGAGGAAAGACAATAATTTTCTTTTCAAAAATATAATTTAATTGAAAGAGTTGTACTTTGGGACACGATGTAATAATTCCAAAATGTCATACACTTTATTTAAAATATCAAGAAACATTCCTTCTTTCTCGATCTCGGGGAGGTCTTTGCAGAGTTGTAAACCAAAAAAATTGGGGCACTATGGAGCGAAAGCAATGTGATTCATTGCGATTGAAAGCATTACAGATTAGTGCCCTGTTGTCGACTTTCTTTCTTTGTTTCAGAGACCAGGTCTCCGAGTCAAAACTCATTAGAAAACTCATAGATTACATGAGAAATTATATAACGTAAGGTTTTTCTTTCAAAAACCCTTAAAATATGTTTCCATAGCACTCGGCATCAGATAGAACGTCAGTATTACAATGGTCGTTAAAGAGAGGACTTTCGAGCTCTATAGATAGTCCAATGTTACAGCGGCTGCATAATATAACCCTTCAACGAATCTTTTCCAAGTTCTCAGATGGTAAACAGGATGGTAGGTTGGTTGCTAGATAGCGTGTACTTAATTACAATTTTTCAAAAAAATATCGTTGAAATATCGTTTTTGAAAATTTGTTATATATCGAAAACTTTTGAGCTCATGTGAAACAATTTTATAGCTTATTAAATAATGTTTCAAATTATACCCTCATAGTTGTAATCAGATCAGAATTTGAAAGAAAAATTCAAAGCGAATCCGAAATTATGCATCCAAAGTACTTTTCGATATCTTTCGTCGTGGTCACATCGTTTCCTTAAAAAAGTGGCGAAAAACTCGCATGATCTTGTTTAAATGCTCTGAATACCAAGTACCAAGTGGAAGTATTTTTTTTTTTATTCCATAGCAAAATATAATTATGTACATATGTACGTATTAAAATCAGCATAGGTATTTGTTGCTTATGAGTTTTTTTGGCGTTTCTTATTAGCGGTACATTTTATTTCATCCATCTATCCCGCACATTCTCGAAAAGCTATGATATTTAGTTGTTGGCGTCGTCATGTTTTCGTCTTACCATTTTCTTTCTGCTGATTAGTAAAATTTTACATTTTTATCTTTATATTTTCGAAAATTTGAGTTGCAATTTGCATGTTTTTTATTATTTTTGTGGGAAAAGTTTTTTTTTTTTAATTGCATTCCTTGACGCCATGTCGTTGAGAATGATCAAGTCATTCACTTCTTGCCAGGTATTTGGCAAATTCCTTAACGCCGCTATGCTTCTTGGCTTTTGAGTGAGTGATGCGCACTGCATCATTCGCCATTTATTTTTTTTGTCTCGGCTTATTTGCAGTTACAATGCCACTAGCGATGAAAGTTGTTGGCAAAAGGTTGTCAATTAAAAATCTTAACAATAATATTGGGGATGGAATGCTGAGTAGCATATAACGGTGTTTTGTTGTTAGGTATTGAAAAACTCTATACTTTTTTACAATTGCAGTAATTGCTAGGAATTGTCAAACTTTTTGAGCAAACAGTCTATTCTAAGACATTACATTGTAGCTTCTTGAAGTCAAAACTTTCAGGAAACTCTAATGTTAATAAATAACATGAAGCAAATCATTAAGAACTTTAATGGAAGTCCATAAGAAAGACTGACAAATGTTAAAATTATATTCGCAAATATCCTTTATTATTTGCGGTATGCTGGAATTTTTACCAGTTTTTGAATTTTAAACCATTAATCAATCATTCATTCCGTTGCAATAACATTTGTCTTAAGCAAATTTTGGTTTTCCTTGTTTTTTTATAAATTTGTTTAATTGTACTTTGTTTAAATTAAAGAATTTTGTTTTTGTTTATTTTGGTTAATTCGGTGCATTGCTCTGAATTGCATAACCACCAGACCAATACTATAGAGGAAAAGTGTGTAATATGGAATACCATATTTTATCTGGACTAAAATTCGCGAAATATAAATATAAAATATAACTAGTGCTTAAAATGCCGAATGCCCTCTGATATTATTCTAACTTTAGCATGGTACAAAGCGCTGTTTCGAGTGGTCTTCTTCCACAAACCTATGAACAAAATAATGACAACGTAACGCTACGACAAACGACATAGAGATATGTGGGTACAATAGGTCAGTAGTTAGATATTGCAAAACGAAATACTCGCCTAGCGGAGCTGTTATAAAATACTCAAAGCTGCTGCTTGACAACCTTAGCAATACCGGTAGCTTAAGTGTAATGCAAAGAAAACTGAAATTACGGCTTAACTCTCAGTATTGCAAAAAAGTAATGAAAACATTGACACACTGGAGAGCTAGAAAAATTCTATGACCTGATCTGGACTTAGCATTGAACAGTTAGTATTCAAATCGTTCGATCATTCTCGAGCTTTTGCGTGACTATTGCACGGCAATCGATTTTTATGTACATATCCGATCCGATGATCTTAAACTTGTCAGTTACTGATTTTGTTACTATAAAAAATCAAGTTTTTTTCGAAAATTTTTTATTTATATAAATAGGTAATTTTGGTAGCCAAAAATTTGTCATTAAACATTTTTTTTTAAATTTGTATTCATTTAATTGTTACTTTTTGATTTTTAATGAACATCTTTTTGCCAAAACAGATCAATCCACAAAGAAATTAAATAAACATAGAGCAATGCAAATGTTTTACCAAAGAGTATAAATTTATTATTTATACTCTTTGGTTTTACCATCAATATAATGTGTGGATTGATATGCTGTTACAAAAAGGCGTACAATTTTAATATTAGTAAATTCTTAATGCATAGAATTTTCACATTTTTCTTCTGTTTTTCCATAGTATTATATAATTGATACGCATAAATTTTTGCTCTCGTCTGTATTTTGGTACGAAATAAGAATTTATTATGCCAAAAAGAATAAAAATAAGGTCCATAACATAAATTAATTAATTTCAAAATAAAAACAATGTATTGCTAAATTGTCTAAAAAGCAATCTAGTAATATTATTTAAATTTATATTTTAATATGTATTAAATATTTTTCTATTGTTTTGTTTTAAAAGTTTGAATTATATTGTAATATCCCTCACTTATCTGAAAATGTTCCGTTTACATAGAAACCTTTACTTTTTGTCGGTTATTTAACTATTACATTTCAAGAAATTATAGCGTTATTTTCTATTTTAAATAAAAATATCAAATATTTCAGAGGAATGCCAAACGTTTTATTCGAGTAAGCGTCGTTTCCTTTTGACGGCCAAAAATTAGAGTACTAACTATTGTAATAAAACAGGGAAAGTTGAAAAGATAACTGCAAGCTATGTGTCCAAAGTTACATCATGCTTTAGATATTGCACTTTAAAGACTCAAAGGTTTATACGTCATGATACAGTAAGAGACTAAAACTTAAATACTTAGTTTTATTTAAAAGTTAATTGTGAGAGGTGTATTTAAACTTTAGTCCATGACTGTAAATATAATAAACTGGATAGCTGGCATGGGAGTACTGCACTAAATTTCCAGAGCATTACCTCTATATAAATTAAGAAATTTTTTTCATTACAACTAAATAGATTTAGTGCCTACTTGAGTAACTAACACTATATTTAGTAATAGTGAAAATTTAGTGATAGTGAAAATTTTGTCACTACCACTAGCGTGAAAAAGATTTCACTTCCAGTAAAATTTACTGAACACTATTTCAGTAAATTTAGTGGTAGTGAAATGTTTTCAATATAAGAGAAGGTAAATAAATTTAGTGATAGTGAAAGTTATATATTAAATTTAGTGATGGGAAAAATCGGGAACTACCATCAGATGAACTCAGTGAGTTTTCCCATAACTTCTCAAAAAAAAATAAGGATAGTGGAGAAACTTTTCACTACCAATATCTTTGATGAAAAATAAAATTTAGAGTACTACCTTCATGTCTGCTAAATATAGATGTATTATTGATTGACACTTTTTTTACTGTACACAAATTTGCGAGACGGTACATCGCATGACGTTGGTGTAAAATAGTTTTAAATTTTTTTTTTTTTGTAAACAAAAGATAAGAAAAGCATGTGTGTTTTAATTTTTAAGTAGAGAATGATGTCTTATTAATGGCCGTTGAAAAAACTATATATGAAGTTGAAGATATTAACCCGAATCACCCTGAGTAAATTTTTTTTCGAATTTCAAATTAACTGGAAAATAACGGTTCTTGAATTTGTTTACATTATGTGATCGTTTGAAGAAGTGACAACTTTGCGTTGCTATATGGCAACGCCAGGGTGATTCGGGTTGACGCAAGAAAAAAAAACACTATTTACAACACATGCTCAAATAAATCAAAACGAACAGTAAGCACAAATATACCCAGCGCTAATTAGAGATAATCAAGTTTAAAAAATGTATAACAAATTCATAGTTTTTTAAATAAAATCCTTATAAACTAATTAATTAAAATTTACAAAAGTTAGCCAACGTTATGTCCAAGACCTGCGCTCTATCACTGAATGTTGAACTTCAATACAGCAATTTCCATCAACGAGCGCTTAAATCGATTCAAATATCTTCTTCTCTACACGTTACAGGTACTTCCGATAGTTACGCAAGTCACCATGCTCTTCTGGCGCACCTGGTAAATCGCTGACAACACCTACTGCTGCGGCAGCCATCTCAAATGAAGGTGGTTCACTATTTAAACCAGGACTTGGTGGACCACATACCAATGCTGCCTTAGTACGACGACGTCCTCGTGTACCACTGCCTCTAGAACGTCGACTACCACTTGTTGTTGGTGTACTTGTCTCAAGCGGCACTCCAGCTGTGCCGCTAACAGAAGCACCACCACCACCATCAATTGTATCTGATCCCGTTAGCGAAGTATCAGCTATGGATGCAGTCACTATAGTAGATGTACGACCACGTCCAGCGCCACTGCGTCTGCGACCTACTCCACTGCCTTCCCCAGGTGTCATTGTGGCACGTTTTCCTGGTCGTCGTTTTCGTCGTTTTTTATTGCCATAACGTGGATCGTAATCGTACTCATCATCTGCCGGTGACTTTGGTTCTTCTAATGAGTCCACATCATTTATGTCTATATCATCATAGTACCATTCTTTGGACAAATCCTCTTTAAGCTGAATTTGCTGCGATTGTTGTTGCTGCTGTTGACTATCTTTGCTGTCGCTGGTATCACCACCGGCTGCACCCAGTGATGATGATTCTTCAAGCAATGAGCCATTAAAGTCGGGATCGACTAGACCTAGTGCAGCGGTGCCAACAATGGGTGATGGGGTGCCTGCTGATGCTGTGCTGGCAAGTAGAGCATCGTGATCCTTGCGAAGCGCTTGAAAAGGTCGATCTGGAAATCTGTACGAAATAAAAAATGGTAACATAGATAGGATAATATAGGAATGCACAAAATTTTAAGTTATTTTGATTTTATTTTACAAAATTTTCTGAAAGCTGCCAATTACAGGAAAAGAAAAAAAAAATATGGTTTTAAGGAAAGTGTATACATATCGCCTTACTTGTACATTTTGTTTAAATATTGTCGACGACTTTTGCGCCATCTTTGCGCTGGATAAGTGTAAATTTGTCCCTGTCTAAAGCCGGGCATACGATGACGCTTATTTACAAATAAATTGGAATGGTTTTGTGCTACTCCGGTTTGTGGATCGATGAATGGCAATCGAAGGCGTCTTTCAATGCAAAGTCGCGTATTAAAGTTTGCGCTAAATTCAATAGATTCTCGATAAGTAGAATCTTTGAAAAAGTTTTCAATTTTCTCCAAATTCGGAGTTGACACAATTTGTATGTCGACGGCTGAGGACATGGTGATGTTATGCAAAATTACGTTGGTGAGTCTCGTGTTTTTCAATTCCGACAAAGCTATTTAATAAATTCAAATGACTATGTAAGATCTAATTAACATTTCAACACTGCTTCTGTCGTCGAAGAGGCCAAAGGCGACTCCAAATGTTCAGCCGCTCTTGTCTACTCGGCACCGACTTCTTATCTTTTTTCACTTGTTTTTTCGTTTTTGCTTACGGCCGCAATTAGCATTAGATTTTATAACAATTTTTTCTGTCGTCCATTGCTACTGTGGATATTCTGTTTTGTATTTGGGTTACTTTTTTAATAGCTCCTTTTAGAAGATTCTTTATACTGCAACCCGAAGTAAATTTTTTCCTAAATTGAATTTTTTTTATTTATAATTCTAAAAGAAATCAAATTTTCATTTTTTTCGCTTTTCCTCTGACAATTGCTAAGAATTTGACATTTGACTTTACTTATTCTGACTTTTTTTCCCAACCCACAATGAAAAACAAAGAAAAAATATGACATTAGTGGTTTTTCACCAATTCTTCAGCCATCAAAATGGTAATGGGGGTTTTTATTAAAACATCGGTGTATTTTCAGATTGAATTTTGTATACTCATTTACATGACAACTTTTAGCTTTTCTGAAGGAATAAGTGCATTGATACTGTTAACGCCAGTGGGGTAAGATTCTGGTTCAGTGAAGTGAGCAATTATTTCATTTAACCATGAAAATATTAATGATGTTTTCACTGCGGTCTCTCACAAATCAATAAAACTCCACTAGCATACACCTGCAAAAAGAAAACCTCTATTTCAGTCTGCATACAGGTCATCCAACAACTTACGGTAGATAAAAAACCAACTATTGAGAATATCCCAGCCACATCATTAATATGAAACTGTTCATAATAAAAATTTATGCTTTATGGTCACAGAAAAGTGCAGGCAACAAAGTTTTTAGTTCTGGAATCTAGATGTTTCATGACCTGATTTTTAAATGAAAAGGAAATCCATCTTAAAAATATTCCTTCACAAACTCTGCGCTATAATTTATCAACATTTTTGTCATGCATCATAATGTTCCAAAATTTAGTTTATTAACTATCGACTTCGCTATTTAAGAGTTCGTTTGACCATGATTGTTGTTTGATTGTTGTACAATCACACATACAATTTGTTCACTACAAATATTCAGTCGACGTTTACACATGGAAATTCTGTGAAAGAAGTTCTTGTCTATTCTCTTTTGTGCTTTTTGTTTTGCATTTGCGACAAACGACAAATTTTTTACCTCATCTCTTTTGTTTGTCCCCTCTTGCCCACAAAAAAGAAGAATTTTCGGAAAGAGTTTGTGTTTGTGTTTGTAAACGCCGAGTTTATAGCTCGTATCTTTCGCTTTTGCCCCTCTTAGTCGACGCTTACACATAGAAATTCTGTGAAAGAAATTCTTGTCAATGCACAAGTTCGCTTTCGTGTGAATGGGGACTTATGCGTCGGTGTTCAAATGTCAAAAATGTTTAATTTAATATATGAATATGTTAAATTAATGTATAAAATCACATTTAGCTAAAATTAATTTTTGAATTCAACATAAATAAACAGCGAACTTGTGAGTGGTTGGCGTTACAAGTCGAAGCAATAACATAATCGAATAACATAATCGTTATTCTTTTCGTTGGGTCTGTGTACAATATCAATGGTGTTAGCTATTCCACCACGTGGTGATAAACTTGTTAGAAGGCACTGTATACGACTATAAATATTTTTGCGCACAATTATTGTTACATAAAAAGTTTAAAAATAACAATTAGTACAATTAGCAAAACGCCACAAGAAATATTTTTAATTTCTGTTTTTTAACTAAGACTAATTTTCCTTCTATGAAAATCAGCTTAGGTTTTTCAACAGTTCAATCCATTTTTAAACTTGAACATGTACTGTTTTTTCCCCAAACTTCAATTTAAACCCCAATTTCAAAGCTGAAAATTTAAAAATTTTATAATTCTATAAATTGCATACACCACAAGTGCCGCTATTAATGCGGTCAAGTCGTTAATTGCATGTCAAAGTCGTGGGCCTTGTACGAATTCAAAAATTTTGGATTTTTTTTATAAGCAAAGAAAAGAACAATTTTCCCACAAAAATAAATTCGGTTTCTAAAATAAAAGGGCTGACCAAAAAAATAAAGGCATCAAGTTTATTAACCGACACAAAAAAATTTATTTTGGTCAATCAAATTTTTCCAACATAAATAAATTTTACTTTTTACCATTTTAAGCAAAAACTATTTTATTTTAGGAAGGCCGTTGATTACTTCTTTTCAACTTGGCAACCTTGCATCCTTTATTCTTCTTTAAGTTAACGAAAAAAATGCAACAATTATTATGCGGAATTTTAAAAAGTTTTTCTTCGACTTAAGACTCTTTTTTTATTTAAAAAGCGATTTTCGAAAAAACTAAAACATAATAAACAGTTTTAAAAATCAAATCGAAAATGATCCGGATTCCGTATTGACAGTAAGTACTATTCTCTGGCCATAAGGTAAAACATCGTATGTTAATCTATGATCTCAAGGCAAAACAGCTTAAGTTCCACGTAGTATCAGTTTTTCTAAATCAAATAGCTTACATGATAATTATATATAATAACTTTTTATACTAGCAGAATTGAAAAAATTCTGCGGTGCCTAATACTTATGACCACGACTGTACATGCATACATTTGTGTATGTTTGGATGTGGGCACAGGATCAATTTATGCTGTTGTTCCACATGTATTATTTTACTATAAAATACATAATAAGATTTTTTTGTCAAAAAAATTCCTTTCGGACTCAGACCTACATATTTCTCGATGGATGCATCCTAAGCGCTCCCTTTTCCCATATAATATGAACACTGGGTAAGAAAAAATATTGAATAATTCTTACAAATAACTTAGTATAATACAAATGTGCACCTATTTTGATGTGAATTTAATAAAACAACTGTTCCAATATAAAAACGTGTAATGTTATTTCTATTACTTTTATTGTTATCTAAAATACTGATCTCCATTGTTATTAGGTTTTAAAAAAATACTATTATGGCTGTGGGCCTATAAATGCAGTTGCTTCTAGGAAATAGCTTACTAACAGTTTTCTAAGCGTCAACGTTAACATGAAAATCGGTACAATTTTAAGTTTAAGCTTATCCATATTTGGTGTAGCTTTACACTTTGTGGAGTTTTCCGCGGCTACCAATTATTGCGCTGCTTCCTTATGTGGAGGATCCCAGCATATTGCCTGCAACAATAATGGGGTACATTGGTGTTAATAGCAATTTGTCGGCTAAGCTAAATAATTTACTTTTTATTCTAGGCCTTAGCCAGTAGCTGTTCCGGAGATGCGACATTACAAACCATTACTGCTGACATACAGAATGCTATTGTTAATAAACATAACGCCCTTCGTAATACCATAGCTAAAGGAGGTTTTTCTGGTTTTACGGCTGCTTCACGTATGTCTTCAATGAAGTGGAATGCTGAGTTGGCAAATATAGCTACTTACAATGTTAAGCAATGCGCCATGCAACATGATGCCTGTCGTAATACCGATGCATTCAAATATGCCGGACAAAATTTGGCTTACATGGGGTGGTCTGGCACAACTCAGACAGTTCAAGATGTAGCACTGAATAGTATTGAAATGTGGTTTAATGAGTACAAGGATTGCACAATGGAGCAAATCAACAAGTATGCCAATCCATCAAGTGGGTAAGTCTGGCTTGAAAGTTGTTGTTATTGAAAGAAAAACATGATTTTTAATTATTTTTTTGTACTTTTACTTTTTATTTAAAGAGCGGTAATTGGTCATTTCACACAAGTGGTACAAGAAAAGGCAACAGATGTTGGCTGTGCCATATTAAGGCAAACTAAAAATGGCTTTACCGAACAATACACGGCCTGTAATTATGCACGTACTAACTTTTTGGACAGACCTGTATATACGACTACTGCGACAGCTGCCTCTAAATGTACAACTGGGGTCAATCCGTCTTATCCATATTTGTGTTCTCTAGGAGAGCCAATTGATGCCAATGTAGTGTAAATAAGTTTTCAAACTTTATGAAAACTTGTACATAAGTATGTAAATATATGTATATACATATATGTATGCATAATACAATATATGTACATACATATATTTACCTATGTACCTTGCAAAATATAAAATATCCAAATACATTTATCAAAAGACATTGCAATAAAATCGTTAAGATATACACATGTTTTATTTATTTTAAAGTATATATTGAGGTAATATTATGCTCATTCCCGTAGTTTACTTAGTCAATTTTAAATCCATTTAACATTAATCAATGGAGTTTTCCACACGCGCAACAGGTCTTTTGGCGCCCCTGACTCTTATGAATTAAAATTGGACACGATAAATTCGGAACACTTTACGAATCTTTTATTCTTCTTAAGTTAACGAAAATATTGCAACAATTCTGTGGCCACAAGGAATAACAGATAAACTCGATATTTAATGACAAGGCGAAACAACATAAGTTATGTGTATATTCATATGACATACTGTTACGCCATATTTTCAAATATCGAGTTTAGATGTTATTCCTTGTGGCCACAGAAATATTGTGAGGAGTTTAAGCGAATTTTCTTCGTCTTGAGTGTCTAACAGAATCTTGAGTGTCTGGGAGAAAACGAACTTACTTAGACGTAGAAAAATCTGCCTGTGTTTAGGGCGCTTTATTATTATTGTTTATTATTAAATATTATAAACTGATACTATAATCACAAAAAATTAAATCGCGAAGATTATTTTACATTTCAAATCAAGCTCAGATTTTATTAAGTTTGAGTTAACAGCTTCGATTGCTGTTCGGCTATCAATATAAACACTATATCACCTGATTGTAGGCGGTATTACTGTATGGTACAAGAACGCACCTTGTTTGTTCCGAATTTTATAAATCAACTGTTTAAATAACTGTTTAATAATATTATGTTTACCTGTTATATAAACGCGCAATGATTTTTTTATTATTTTGATTGTTATATAAAACACTGACGTCAATTGCTATTAGGTTTTAAAAAATATAATGCCTTTGAGCCTATAAATACGAATAGATTCTGGGGATTTGCTTACTAACAGTTTTTTAAGCGTCAACAACGTCAACATGAAAATTGGTACAATTTTAAGTTTGAGCTTATCCATACTTGGTGTAGTGTTACACTTTGTGGAGTTTTCTGCGGCTACCAATTATTGCGCTGCTGCCTTATGTGGAGGATCCCAGCATATTGCCTGCAACAATAATGGGGTACATTTGTGTTAATAGCAATATCTTGGCTAAGTTCAATAATTTACTTCTTATTCTAGGCCTTAGCCAGTATCTGTACCGCAGATGCTAAATTGGAAACTATTACTGCTGCCATGCAAACTTCAATTGTTAATCAACATAACACCTATCGTAATACCATAGCCAAAGGAGGTTTTTCTGGTTTTACGGCTGCTGCACGTATGGCTACAATGAAGTGGAATGCCGAGTTGGCAACAGTAGCTGCTTACAATGTTAAGCAATGCGCCATGAAACATGATGCCTGTCGTAACACCGATGCATTCAAATATGCAGGACAAAACTTGGCTTACATGGGGTGGTCTGGTACAATTCTGACAGTTCCAGATGTAACACAGAGAAGTATTGAAATGTGGTTTAATGAGTACAAGGATTGCACGATGACGCAAATCAACAAGTATGCCAATCCACCAAGTGGGTAAGTCTGGCTTGATAGTCCTTTCTTGAAATTAAAAATATAATTTTTAATGAATTTTTACTTTTTGTTTAAAGAGCGGTAATCGGTCATTTCACACAAGTGGTACAAGATAAGGCAACCGATGTTGGCTGTGCCATATTAAGGCAAACGAAAAATGGTTTTACCGAACAATACACAGCCTGCAATTATGCACGTACTAACTTTTTGAACCTACCTGTATATACGACTGCTGCGACAGCTGCCTCTAAATGTACAACTGGGGTCAATCCGTCTTATCCATATTTGTGTTCTCTAGGAGAGCCAATTGATGCCAATGTAGTGTAAATAAGTTTTCAAACTTTATGAAAACTTGTACATAAGTATGTAAATATATGTATATACATATATGTATGCATAATACAATATATGTACATACATATATTTACCTATGTACCTTGCAAAATATAAAATATCCAAATACATTTATCAAAAGACATTGCAATAAAATCGTTAATGGTTCAATGTTCATTCCTGTATATAAGCGACTTTTATTTTCAAAGATCAAATGGAACGAAGAAAAATAGCAACAACCATCTGTCAACGCAATTGTATTTGTCAACAATAAATACAAATGAAAAAATGAAATCATGTTCAGAAATTTAAAGGAAGAATTAATGTTCGCTATCAATCAACATTTCGTAGATCGACAGCAGCCTCGGTGCGCTGTTGCTCTTTGAAAGTGTATTTTTCTTGTCTCGAAATTTGTCGCAACAGCTGCGGCTAAAATGGTAAAAAACCACGCATTTATACCAAAAATTTATTTTGACAATCAAAATCGAATTTAGAGTGTTCAGTTCAAACCGAGTGGAATCGGTTTCCCCGATGTTTTTTGCTGATGAAAAGACGCGCTCAACGCGCTTGCTCCAGGTAGGCCTTCAGCCAAAATACATATGTATGTAAGTGCCAATTAAGTACGATAAGTACGCTTTAAAAAATAAGTACGGCAAACTGAAAGTAAGTACTGTGCCTACTAAACAAGTGCGGTTGGTATGCTTATGTATACCCAATAGGTATACCTATTTACAAAAGTTACTACTAATTTGCAAAAACAGGTATTTCTTCATGTCTGACCATTTAGAAACAATTAACATAATTATTATGAATTGTCTGAATGAACTGAAAATACTCCGAGTGTACTGAAATTTGGTACTTACGTACTGTTTAACTTGTTTATTTCACTTTGTAAAATTCTATTTTTAACAATAGATACTTTCACTGTTGTCGCAAGTATTTTTCAATTCCAACTTAATTTTGTAGAACTGAACTACACAAATAAATCTTCTTCAATATTTTGATTTACAAGCACTGCATTTAATTATAAAAGGTTATGGGCCCAGCACGCTTCCACTGCGCAGTGCTTGTAAATCAAAAGATTGAAGAAGATTTATTTGTGTAGTTCAGTTTTATAAAATTTAGTTTGAATTGAAAAATATTTGAGACAACAGTTAAAGTATACATATGTTGTTAAAAATAGAATTTTACAAAGTGAAATAAACAAGATAAATAAGTAAACAGTATGAAGAATACTATTTCAAGTATTTAGATAATTTTAATGAATTTCTAATTGCTGTAAAAATGAAAAATCCAACGCCTTTGTAAATATGTCAGCCAGTTGTTGTTTTATTGGCATATACTCCACTTTCAGATTTCCTTTCATAACATGATCTCTAATAAAGTGGTGTTTTATGTCAATATGCTTTGAAGGTTTGCACTCCACATTCTTTGACATTGCAATGCAACCTACGTTATCTTCATATATTACAATTGGCTCACTATCCGATAAAATTTGTAAGTCTTGTAGAATACCTCGAATCCATAATCCTTTAGAAGTTGCTTGGCCTAGCGCAACATACTCAGCCTCACTAGATGAAGATCATGTTTAATGGAGAAAATCCACTTTGAATTTATTAATTTTGCCATATCCGATTTCTTAACCAGTTTCCAAACTTTATTTTTCTCCATAGAATCAAGTTCAATTTCAACCGCTTTCATCCAATTGGTTTTATCTGGACAATCTTCAATAGCGTGAAGCAACACTGCTGCAGAGTTTAGCGACTTTCAAAGGTTTATGTACAGAGTATAAAAAGTTTAGTGACAGTTTGATTTTAGCTGCAACTTGCTTCAGTACAGTTTAAGGGATACTGTAAAGTAAGACTTCATTGCAATATGTCGACTTATCACAATTGTTATTTATCACTGATGATTGTTTTAAATCTAATTATAGATAGATATTTGCAATAATTACTTGACAACTTTTATGTAAATAACGAAAAAAACGGAAGCGACAGAATTTGGGGTTTAATGATTAATCTTCAGAAATGTTTTGTGTCAATTTGTTGAATACAAGTAAAATTGAGATGGAGGAAATTCTCTTAGGATAATTTTCATAGGTTTGAACTAAGATACCGGCATTTGGCGCAGTTCATTAGATGCGTAATTTCTTAAGCTATCCGATGCTGAGTACTGTTAGCCAGTTGGCCAGTACTGTTAGCTTTCACGATTTCCGATGCGTTAAAGGTCACACACATAAGACAACTTGTTGCGAACACTTGTTGCAAACACGCAGTCCCTCCCTCAGTCTTAAAACAAAGTAATTGAAAACATTTGAAAAATAAAAAGTGTGTCTTTCGATTTTTCAAGACATGAAGCTATAAATTTTTTTAATTACGGAAATAAGTACTAACTGTGCGTCCTCTATCAAATAAAAAAAATTCTCCAGGGGAACCAATATACAAAATATCACGCAAATGGAGGCTGACTTTGGCTTTAACGTGAAATGGCCAATATATTAATCCAAAAGGCTCACGTAAAATATGCAATTACCCTGCAATCAATTTGCACTCATCGGTGCAATGGGCTCCCAAATTTATACATATCCCAATATCCCAATTACATATGACAACTCAACTTAAGTTGTATATAACTAGTCGACTTAACTGAACCTTTTATTGATATTAGTGTTTATATTAGTAAGTTATGTGTATGTTCATATGACTTATACTGTTTCGCATTGTCATCAAATATCGAGTTTAGCTGTTATTCCTTGTGGCCACAGAATTATTGTGAGGAATTTAAGCAGATTTTCTTCGTCTTCAGTGTCTTTTTTTATTTAAAAAATTATTCGCAAAGGCCGAAAATAAAGAAGAGTCAAAATTTCCATTACAAAAACTGACAGCGATTTTTTACTGTATAAATCAGTGTAATGCATTTTGCCTCCCGCTGGCAACTGCGACAGAAATCAAGCAGAGGCTGCATACAAGTATGCATGTATTCTCCTCGTGTACGCTACGAAATATGATTCGACATGACTCAATTACGTTGACATGCATCTGTGTAGGTTTCCCTTACACCGGTATAAATAGTAAGAATGTGCAACGAGCTGACCGAACATGTTCGAACTTTTGGCACACGCAACGAGTCAAACTCGAATTTGTATTCCGTTTCATTGAAATTTTGCAGAAAACTCACTTACTAAGACGTAGAAAAATATGCCTATGTTTAGTGCTCACTTTATAAACCAATCCTCAGATTCTCTGCTCATAATTGAGCCATCTCTCGCCAGTTTGTCAGCATTATCGTTGACGACCAAATTACTATTACCTATGACCCAACACAGAGCCACGTCACAGCGATTGCGTAAATCGCGAAGATCGATTTTACATTTGAAAACTAGCTCAGATTTAATTATGTTTGAGTTAACAGCTTTGATTACTGTTCAGCTATCAATATAATCACTAGGTATAGCATCTTATTGTAGGGGGTATTACTGTATGTTACAAATACGCACTTTTTTTGATCAACTGTTTAAATATATAAACACGTAAAGATTTTTCATTGTTATCTAAAACACTGACGTCAATTGCTATTAGGGTTCGAAAAAGATAATGCCTTTAAGCCTATAAATACGAATAGATTCTGGCGATTTGATTACTAACAATTTTCTAAGCGCCAAAGTTAACATGAAAATCAGTACATTTTTAAGCTTAAGCTTATCCATACTTGGTGTAGCTTTACATTTTGTGGAGTTTTCTGTGGCTACCAATTATTGCGCTGCTTCCTTATGTGGAGGATCCAAGCATATTGCCTGCAACAATAATGGGGTACATTGGTGTTATTAGGAATGTATCGGCTTAGTTCAATAATTTACTTTTATTCTAGGCCTTAGCCAGTATCTGTACCGCAGATGCTAAATTACAAACACTTACTGCTGCCATACAAACTGCTATTGTTAATCAACATAACGCCTATCGCAATACCATAGCTAAGGGAGGATTTTCTCGTTTTACGGCTGCTGCACGTATGGCTTCAATGAAGTGGAATCCTGAGTTGGCAACAATAGCTTCTTACAATGTTAAGCAATGCGCCATGAAACATGATGCCTGTCGTAACACCGATGCATTCAAATATGCAGGACAAAACTTGGCTTACATGGGGTGGTCTGGTACAACTCAGACAGTACAAGCTGTCGCACTGAAAAGTATTGCAATGTGGTATAATGAGTACCCTAATTGCACGATGACGCAAATCAACAAGTATGCCGATCCACCAAGTGGGTAAGTCTGGCTTGATAGTCTTTTCCTGAAAAAAAAATATAATTTTTAATGATTTTTTTTTTACTTTTTATTTAAAGTGCGGTAATCGGTCATTTCACACAAGTGGTACAAGAAAAGGCAACCGATGTTGGTTGTGCCATATTAAGGCAAACTAAAAATGGCTTTACCGAACAATACACGGCCTGTAATTATGCACGTACTAACTTTTTGGACAGACCTGTATATACGACTGCTGCGACAGCTGCCTCTAAATGTACAACTGGGGTCAATCCGTCTTATAAATATTTATGTTCTCTAAAAGAGATATATAATGTCAATGCAGTTTAGATGAGATTTCAAACTTTGTGAAAGCAATCCTTTTACTTGAAAAACATTCTAATACTTATTTGTGTATTTGTCAAAAGTCATTGCAATATAAACGTTAAGATCTACTGTAAAAGTAAATTTTTTTGACAAAGTTATTTTTTTGGTCAGTAATATTAAAAAATTATATAATTCATAAAATGGTAAAAACTTTAATAGTGGTCTATGGAAAACTTGTGTCATCGAATTCCCGGCTATTTCAGAAATTTTTGAGCTCATACCCTCCCAAACACTCATATTTGGGACAGATTCAACAATGGAACTCTGTATATTATGTTTAGGCCTCTCTGAGTTCTATCATATGGCATATATTTTGAGGTGCAATTAAAACAACAAAATTGGCTAAAATTCGGGTATTTTCGGGCATCGGAACGGGCTTCGGCAAAGCAACCCTGGATCGTTAATTTCACCATAATGCATTACTATATTTCCCGTATATCTTATCCTGTAATATTATACACTCGATTTTCTACAGCGCGCTTTCCGCCTATTAGAAATACATACATCTAACTTTTTTCAAAAAACACACGTTCACTTTTTTACTCATAGAACATTCATATTAAAAATGACATAGATTTTATTTGTGTTGATGTCCATTTCCATTTATGTAAATATTTTATATAGTAATGCCTTTAGTAACCAAAAAAAAAAAAAAAAATCGAATCTTATCTTCAGTGGATCTCTTGTTATGAATATGGCAATAAACACATACTTTTGCTTTCAAAATACAAGGCATGGTAAAGGTGTTTTTTGATTTACGTCTCGCAATTTTCGAGAATGAATTAAGACGTAGGCTAGGTTACTTCCGGGAGATGACATGTCATCATAACTTAGGCCACGGATAGGCCCATTGTATACCAGATTTATTTCAACCTAATTTAACTATTTCGATATTTTTATAAATTTCAATATGGATTTAAGATCTTTTGATGCTAGTTCATCTAAAGAGTTGAATAAGCCGAAAGCCTTAAAGCATCGTTGCGCTAACGAAAGGCATTCACAGAGAAAATGAAAAACAGTTTCTTCAACATCTGGATCTCTGCAGCCCCCTACGTTCGTTTGGCATCATAAGATGACCAAATTCATCTTGATGTAATATGTCAACCATTGATACCTACCATCTAGAATTAGCTTCGCGATCGGCTATCAATATCAATATAATACTATAACCAATTTGTTGGGCTTACGAGGTATTACTGTATGGTACAAGCACGCACTTTTTTTTTATCCAAGTTTTACAAAACAACTGTTTAAATATGTAAACGTGTAATGATTATTCTATTATTTTTATTATTATCTAAAACACTGACTATTAGGTTTTAAAAAAAATGTAATGCCTTTCAGCCTATAAATACGAAGAGATTCTGGAGATTTGCTACCTAACAGTTTTCTAAGCGTCAACGGTAACATGAAAATCGGTACAATTTTAAGATTAAGCTTATCCATACTTGGTGTAGTTTTACACTTTGTGGAGTTTTCTGCGGCGACCAATTATTGCGCTGCTTCCTTATGTGGAGGATCCAAGCATATTGCCTGCAACAATACCGGAGTACGTTTGTGTCAATAACGATTTGTCGGCTAAGTTCAATAATTTACTTCTTATTCTAGGCCTTAGCCAGTACCTGTACCGCAGATGCTAAATTGGAAACTATTACTGCTGCCATGCAAACTTCAATTGTTAATCAACATAACACCTATCGTAATACCATAGCCAAAGGAGGTTTTTCTGGTTTTACGGCTGCTGCACGTATGGCTTCAATGAAGTGGAATCCTGAGTTGGCAACAATAGCTTCTTACAATGTTAAGCAATGCGTCATGAAACATGATGCCTGTCGTAACACCGATGCATTCAAATATGCAGGACAAAATTTGGCTTACATGGGGTGGTCTGGTACAACTCAGACAGTACAAGATGTTGCACTGAAAAGTATTGAAATGTGGTATAGTGAGTACCCTAATTGCACGATGACGCAAATCAACAAGTATGCCAATCCACCAAGTGGGTAAGTCCGGCTTAAAAGTCCTATGTTGAAAGAAAAATATAATATTTTTTTCTTTTTATTTAAAGAGCGGTAATTGGTCATTTCACACAAGTGGTACAAGAAAAGGCAACCGATGTTGGCTGTGCCATATTAAGGCAAACTAAAAATGGCTTTACCGAACAATACACGGCCTGTAATTATGCACTTACTAACATTTTGGACGGACCTGTTTATACGACTGCTGCGACAGCTGCCTCTAAATGTACAACTGGGGTCAATCCGTCTTATAAATATTTATGTTCTCTAAAAGAGATATATAATGTCAATTCATTTTAGATGAGATTTCAAACTTTTCGCACACATTCTACTAGAGAAGCACAACTCAAAATTTTCAGAAAACGCAAAAAACAGTTTTGGAGCTTGTGAACTATTTTTCAGAAATAAAGTGTGGATTATTTAGAATAAGGTACTAACAGAATATGATTTGATCGTAGCGATCCCAACAGATTTAACTCTCCGACACAACTAAAAATATGACACTTTTCCAACTTGCACACTTAATTTCGATTGCAACATGAAGAGGGTCATAACTCTTTTTTGACAGCAATGTACAGCAAAAAATTGACTCACTTCTTTTGTGCTGATAGATATGTATTTGTATGATGAAGTTTGAACGAGAAAACCTGAAATTGATAAATTTTGAGTTGTGGCTCTTAAGTAGAATGTGTGCGATATGTATGTAACTTTTTATCGAAAGACATTGCAATAAAAACGTTAAGATATACACATTAGATCGTTTATTTTGGAAATTTTGTAGATGTACATACATATTTTATTTTTTGCCTATATCTTAGCATGCATTTTCAAAATAATTGTCACAAAATGTGAGCTTCCTAGCTCAAACGTGTAGACGGCGCGGACACAGTTTGTGTCCGATTTCTTTGAAATTTTACGAAAAAACCGACTTACTAAAAGAAAAAGTCTACTTAAAGTGCCAAGATATGGCGTTTTAGGTATTTTAGTTGTATGGGAGGTGCCACCCTCTTTTGTCAATCCATGCCCACATTTTTCATGTGGCTGAAAATTGCGTACAAAATACACCCGATGGGAGTTTTTTTTAATTTTCGGTCCTATAATTCTATATTATAAAATCGGGTTTGAAGAAAATTCTCCCACAACTTTAACTTCCTAAATCAACCTGCGATTGTTTCCTATTACAATTCATATGGAAGAAACGAGTTTTTAACTAAAACGCAAAAAAAATCTGTCATTGGTTTTTCTGTTTATCCATATGAATTGTTTCTGTTTGCATTATTATATTTATTTATTTGTTTATTGCCGTATGTCGCATTTTTATTCATTTGTTTGCTATAATATAGTATGTAGCTAAATATTATTAACATTATAAGTTCAGTTAATTTTTCAATATTTCATATAAAAACAAGCAGGAAATCTTCTCCAAACGTGTGTAACATGTCCAAAATTCTTAACTTTTTTCGAAAAAACACTTATACTTTTATACTCATAGAACATATATTGGACAAAATAGGGCTTAGTTTTTTTTAGGTTTAAGTAAAAGTCCAATGATGATGTATTTTTTAATGAACACTCACCGCTCATTGCCGCAAGCCAGTTATTCTCTGCTAAAAATGATATATGTAGATGTTATTTTTTGTCGTCTTTCGCAAAATAAGTTATTTGGCTCTTTAAAAACAAAACAAAATCCACTTTTAATTATGCAAATATTTTGTAGAGCAACATCTGCAACATCTTTGGTGGATCTTTTGTTATTAACTGTTAAAATATGCCTTTTATTTGCAAGTCAATTTTACACGTATTTCAACAAATTGACATAAGCAAAACATCAATTATCTCGAAGCCAATCTTATTTCAATATCAAAACTTATATGATACGGCGGTGACTTACGCATCTTTGATTGGTTCCACCTACATACATATATTTGTGAGCAAAACTTCAATATAACAAATCTGAACAAAAGCAAGCTATGATCTTGAATTACGGACATTAACCTGGAAGCTGTCTTAAGGATGGCTACAACTCAATTGACTCCAAAAATTTCTAAAATTACAAGAAAAACGTAAAATATAATTTTTGGGTTTTTTTTTGCCCGCAGTCGTTTGTTGCTAGTTTGGCTCCGCGCTTTAAAAATCTGTACACCACTCATCTATAACAATGGCTTTCAACCTTGCCTAGATAAAAATAGCTGACGGAGCTCAAGCTTATGATCACTAATCTGTAGATGCCGATGATTGTCATCGAGATGTACATGTTTTTAATATTATAATTTTATTATCTTGAATACGACTCCAAACAGCTTATTTTAGCTTTTGATTCTGGACCTCGTTTTCTCATTTAAAATGTAAGATTTTTGATATTCGTACCAAATTCCTCTCGTAAAAGGGAGGATCATATTTTGGGCTATGTCCAACTGTGTGCTCAGCGTCTTTACATCAAGTTATGTTAAAGGTTGTCAGGAAAAACTAGTATTTTTTCACGCTCCATTTGAGTGTAAATAGTGTATGCAAAAACAGATCTTGTTAGCTTGTTAGCTGTAGCTTTATTATGTCTTAAATGACGATTTTCATATTTTTGAAAGTCTAAGCTTTTGAACTAATAGACTAAGCAAAAATCTGATTACATTTATGAATTCTACTATCATTCTACATCTATTGTATAGGCCTATATTTTACATTGAAAACCGTTTCCAGCCACTCTTTGCCAACTCACATCCGACTTCTCTTTTTTAACTACTAGAGCTCTTGGAGAACATAGCAAAAGTGCAATAAAAAATGGGAGGGAGTAAATTTCTTATTATACCCATCGGAAGTCGCGAACATAGCATTTCAAAAATCGTTTAGTTGGGAACACCTGGATTGATTTGAAAAGTATAAGAATAAGAATTTAATGAGTTATTGGTGCATAAAAAATTATTCAAATCAGATTTTTCTGTAGATATTAATTTAAGTCCGTAAAGAAAATAAGCATTAAACAAACTTATATGAAAACAAATCCTTTTTATTTGCTTCTTTATATATATGTAGGTATAATTCTTTAATTGTATAATTATTATTATTATGTTAATGGTTTTCATATATACCGTTTTTATTTTTAAACTAGTTTAACTAAATATCTCTTCAACAAAACACAAGTTGATGATTTAAGCTTGCATTCGATTTTAAGTACATTTTAGCAACAATTGCAGTTAGAAATATGAAATTAAAATAAATTAAATCATTTTTTAAGGAGCAGATTCAACGCAGCACTAAACGAAACGGAACCTTAATAGGATTTAATTGAAATTGCATGTATTTCGAAGAGAATAAAATATATTGTGATTAAGATTGACTTTTATTATATAAATTTTAACAAACCTAAGGCGCACTATTTTATTGTGTATGATGTTTGTATCTAATTTACATTAATTTAAATAATATTAAGTTAAAATGCAAGTTTGTTAAATACAAATAAAATATAAGTTTATTAAATATTTTTGAGTTTGAATTTTGAATTCTTTTATGCGAATGTTGGGGACGAAATAAAATTTCTGGACATTAAAAATAACGTTTACTATATAGGATAATTTTTTAACTTAAATATCTTAACAAATGAAAAAATTTAAAAGTTCACATGACAATTTTGGAGCCAGGTCTTTTCTGAATAAATATTTTAAATAAAACAAATAATGTATTTAGAATGCCATCGCAAAATTAATAAAAATTCCTTATTTTTTACAATAATTTCGAAAGCTTAATGAATTTTGTATTTTTTATTTCTTTTACGGATTGTATTTTATTTATATTACAAAATATATTTATATATAATGTATATGGGGAGGGCTTTAACTTATGTCTTCTATACTGCGATAATTATTTATATTTATAATTTTTTTTTTAATTTTAAGCACAATTTTGATTTATGCGTCTATTCGGGTGAATTATCGGGAAATCCAGTGACTTCTGTTTGCTCCAACACAGGTTGTCCATCAACGACATATGATATGCGTAACCTCATGCGAAGTATTGCCTAGTTGAGTTTAAAAATAATGTTTTCAAAAAATACACTGAAACTTAAGCAATTCAATTACCTTGGACGTACTAACAACACGCATTTCTTGCGTAATAACACCACCTGGTGGTAACAATGAGCCCGATGGTGATAACATTTGAAGAGTAAAACTTTTAGGAACTGCCGCCTGAAAAAAAAAATAATAAATACATCAATATTAAAAATAATTTAACATTTAAATTATAATTTATATCTATGGTTTAATCCGACTTTTACTTTACTTTTCCATTGGTATTTGGTTTTGTTTTGCTTTAATTGAGTAATTCTCTTTGTTTTATCGAGTTCGTTTTTTTATTTATTTTTTTGTTTTACAAATAAATTGTTTTTTTAACTTCTGTTTTGGTTTGATCAACTGTTTATGTTTTTGACTATTGTTAACTTATTTTTGGAGACAGAGTAATCAGTTGTTTATTTTTATAAATTTTTCGCTTTCATTTAACTACGTTTTGGGATAAACAGACAACATTTAAGCAACTTTACGCGACAAAAGTTGCCTAAAGTTAACTTTGCAAGTAAGCAAACACAAATATTGTGTTGTGGAAAAGTTTATAATTAATGAAACAATTTTAAGCAACTAAAATGCAATAATTTGTCACAAACCTAAAATCTGCAGCTTTTGATCAATATTACAAACGAATTGTTATGAATGTACGTAAAAGTTAAGCAAAGAGAATCACAAGCGGTTGAAACCCGATTTACTCTCGTCACAATTCACATTTCCCCACAGGGCCCTCCCTAATGGTTCAGCATAAATATTTACGCCATTATGAAAAACGAAATGAGCCGTTTATAGGATCTCACATGTTGGACAACAATGTTTGATCATATGAAGGCCAACATGTGGTATGGATTTCAACATTATTTGGTTTTTCTGCTGGTTTGACTTACTGTAAAACTTGTGTGAATGTGAAAATAATTTACCATTTCAAATAAGATTTTATGCATTAAACTTCGATTGCGTGCGCTGCGAAAAATCAATTTTGATAAGATTTTTTTTGAATTACATAAAAGTTTTCCAGGAATTTAAAAATTACATTGTGAAAAATACAACAAAAATAGAAATGCAAAAATAAGCATAGGAAGTGTTTATGGCAAAATTCAAGGGAACCGAGCCAAATGCTGCGGCTGAAACATTAATCAACAACTTAGGATGATGAAATCGATGCTTCCGAATTATTGAGCAAAATATCATTTACCGTCTCTTACAACCAGTCTCACCACGATTCTGGAGACTGACGCTAATTTTCATTATTAGCAATATTGAAAGTATCAATTAGAAATTAAGTTAAGCGGGATGAAATGACCATGAAAATACAACGCTATCTCCTGGACTATAATGTATGTTTCGATTGAGAGTCCAACCTACAGTAAACAATATCAAAAAACCTTATAAGAGGCATAATCAGTTGTCTTATAAGTCGACGTTTAGTTTGAGTTGAGGTAAAATCAGTGCACATCCGTAGGTAGCGTAAGGTACCGTAGCTAATTTTCAAAGCCCTTATGACTCAACCTACCTGAAACAAATACTGCTCCAGCGCATTGTCTGAACTATTTGTCGCAGTCATATAAATTTGCATGCAATCAGTAGCCTTCACTGGAACTAATTGAACGAGAATTCCATTTTGATCTAAAGCTGTTAATTTTGGACCTTGAGGCTACATTCAAAGGAAGATTAAAATAAATATGTTTAAAATAAGATAGGGTCAAAATTCATAATAAAATTACATACCACAACGACGTTGCTTGTCCCCGTCGACGATGGAGACGATAGATCTGTTAGTAACGTACTCGGTGAAGTTATTGTGCTTGCTGTTGGTATAATACTATTGGACTCAAACAATGAAGCGGCAACTGCAGCATTCGATAGCCCAGTGCTGCCTAACATATTATTTAACACACTTGTAGCCGGCATATTGTTGCCATTTGATGGTATATTACCAATGCTAACTCCACCAAGATCTAAGCCTAAAACACTATTCATATTAGTTGCTGATGCTGCTTGCGCTGCCGGTGTGTTGATTACGCCAACTGACGACATATCTAAACCAAGTAAATCGAGAAAGTCTTGATTGTTCGATGAATCGTTTGCATTTTTAGAATTTTTCTTTTGTACGGCATTGGAAAGGTCAGTGGCCGTAGTAGCTGAAGTTATTGCAGATGGTGTTGATAGATCAGCACTTCCAAGCAGATCCAATAAAATATTCTGAAATAAAAAAAATTAAGTAAAATTATTTTTAATTAAAAAGCAAAAATAAAATATATTGTATCCATTATTATCAAAATATCCATAGTAGATCAGAGGTAGAGGTTAATGATTTGCGAGATTTTTCAACCTTAAAAATTAATTTGCAGGAAATATCAGGCACTGTCCTCTTCCGTAAATCAAATAATGTCTTTGGGTGAACTTTAGAATGGAATATGATGCCGTAGAATGAACATTTTTATTGAGATTGCCACTCTTATAAATCTATAACCTCTGATTCTATAGAAATAAACAGTTTCTATAAATTTTTACACAATGTAAGAAAAGCACTTTAGTTTCATAAAAATAATTAATTTTGTTAGGGTTTTTGAAAATTAAACAGTGACGACCTTTTTGCTCATAAGATTGAGCACAGCTGGACAAAAACAGACTTCGATACTTCTGAGAATGCAAAATACTATCTTGTTACAATTCAACGATTTTTAACTTAAAATTTATCATATTTGCTTATGCATATATTTCAATACGCAGAGGAAAAAATCAAATTTTAAAATCCGACAAGGTTCTTAAGATATTTGGGGTATCGGGCGGTTTCCACTGCTGATTTGGTTTTAACATAATGAATTTTTTTCGGCTTAGGGGCCGTTAAAAGTATTACGTAACGCATTTAGGGGGGAGGGGGCGTTGAACAACGCGATACGCTGCGAGTTAAAAATCTCTTGTTTTATTAATTATTATCGCAAACGCGACTACAACATAACAAAAGTCGCTAAAATGACTTGCCGGTACATTGCGCAACATAATTCTGACTTTTAGGTAAACATGGTCACTTGGGTGATATCGTAACGTTTAAGAAGAGAGGGGGGGGGGGGGGTAAAAAATCTTCAAAAATTGCGTTACGTAATACGACCCCTTAGTTGCACATTGTCCATTTTCATACTCATTTTTGTACAGCTTATCTTAAATTGGCATATGTACGTTCGGTTTTTAACTTACTGTATTATCACCCATAGTATTTATATTGCTTTCAACTGTTAGCTGTTCTTCGCCAACACCATTTTCAATTAAGTCTGGACTGTTGTCATCAAATGAGCCGCTACTACCACCATTCTGTGCAGACATGCGACTTATTTGCATTGGCGGCATTTTCTCTAACAGCGGCGGACGTAAGTGGTTATAGCTGCTAAAAAGTTGTGAAAATTCAATACCACGCTGCTGCAAATCGACGTTCAAATGGCTGCCAAATGATGTAATAAGCGCTTGAATTTCCCTAAAATGAAAGTTACTGTAAAAATATTATTTACATATAAAAACAACTTACTCTACGCAGCTTTGTAAGCGTGTGCTTAACTTGGCCAACGAGAGGAAGGCGTATTGTTTGCTTGTAGTCGATACTTGAGCAGAAGTTAGAAATTTATGGTACAAAGCGATTAAATCACTTTCAGAGGGTCGTTCAAACTCTGCAAAATAAATATGTGGATATATTGTTATATTTCTCAGTAATATGCAAAATTTACCATCATCATTTGGACCATACATAAACAAATCACCATATTCTCCAATGGCCCAAACAGCCACCTGCAGCAGAGGCTGTTTGTCTTCGCAGTAATTTGTGACTTGCAGTGACTCCCAAAAACGATTGGTTATGTAAGTTTGCTCAATGACGGGGCTGCTCGAAACTAATTGTATAGTCGAAGAAACAACATCATCTCGCACATAATTACCAGCCTGTTTTATAACAAAAAACATGTAAACAGGTAAAAACAATTCATTATAAAAAATTAGGTCTACTTACAGCTACTAGAACACTCAGCTGTGTATCTAAATGCCACCTCGTGTTGGGTGAATAACGTTCAGCAGCTAGAATCATGCCCGAACTGCACTGGGCTTTAAATTCGGGATCTGATTTTTCTAAAAAGAGCAATAACTCTTTAGTCATAGTTCTTATATTTTGTGCATTGATGAGCGCAAACGATAATTCCATAGCACGGCGGCGTATCGAAACATCAGGATCTTTAAGACACTCCAAAATGGTGGTACGATGACGTTGTACCGCTGAGGTATCAGCATGTACAGTACGTAGCAATGTGTTAAGTGCTACGTAGCGTATGTTCTTATCTGAATTGAGTAGAAAACGCCCCAATATGTTGACGGCAAGCACGCGTAAGCCACCTTCGGATCTTTAAAGAAGAAGAAGAAATAGTAGTTAAAAGTTTAAGTTACATAATGCAAAAATCAAAAACTAAACTTTTAAGGAAACAAAAATTAAGCAATTCATGCATTTCCTGAGAGAAACAAAAGCCAATATTAAATCCACTAAGGTCAAAGTCAGGTTGGCGAGTTAAAACTTTTCGTATTGGATTATTAGTTTTAAATGTCTTCTTAAGTGCCTCAATTTTTCCAGGGTAATTCAATCCGGTTCTGATTTAACAAACGATCCAGCTTTTGATACGATAACTTTGTGCTTCCTTGTGCAGCTTTTTGTATTAATTAGTAACCCCCATAACATTTCGAGTTTGATCAGCTTCTAATTGGTAAGGCTATGGTTTTATCATTCTCTGCCACTTTCTAATAATACGGCCTCAAAGCCAGAGGTGGGTGGGAATGTGCTATAGGATTGATTCCAATTCCATGAAATTGGAATTTGAAATCGACTTTTTCAATTTCATGACAAAAGGAATTAATTGATTCCATTGTTGATTTCATTCTAGGAATATAAATTTGGAGTTGAAAATTCTTATTCCGTTGCAAGGAATTAGAATTTGAAATCAACAATGAACTTACAGCTATTAATTAAATTAACTTCATATTGTAAAACGTCAAAATGTTTAAACTTAATTTATCAAACCTCAAATAAATCAGAAACTTTACAAATGGGCGCACTGTCATAAATAATTATAAGCATTAATAGCTCATTACTAAACTTACCGTATATCCATAATCGAGAGCACCGTCTCATACAAAATTGTGTTGCCCACATTTTTACTAGTCTCGGTATTGGTGGCAACTTGTGCTAAAATATCATTCATTGCTTCAGATGCATCTGGATCATTGTGTCCAAGTATGCGTAAAAGACGCAAAATTTTAACTTGCAAAAATGGATCACTAACGCCGCTGACATCATGCTCAGGCGAGTAGCCACCCAATATAAGATTCTTAAGAATACGCACCAAATTTGGCACAATCTACGTAAAAAAAGAAATACAGTCGTTAAAAATATGTAGCAAATCTTTAGTTTAACAACAAAGGATAGGATTACTAAAAAATATGAAGAAGATTAAACAGTGCATTTAATTAAATTTCTCTGTGTAGTTTATTATAGTATGTACTGAAGTTAAATAAGTGTAGTAACAATTTTCAACAACATAAATCTTAGGTAAACTAATTTCTTTTTTTTTTTACTTAAAAAATTTTGAAAATATGAAATTATTTATAAGTTAGAATAATGCTTTTTTACTTTTAGGGATTGTTGTTGACTAACTACTATTGAAGATGGTTTTTGAATTAACTTTATTTTAGACAAGCGCTTATAACGAAGCAATTCAAATTCTAAAATTTTCACTATAAATTATAATAAAAATATATTACGATACTAGATGTATGTATATATTCCTCAGTTGAAGGATCAAAAATCGCAATGAAATTGTATTTTAGTAACATGATGTGGAAAACGTTATTGCACTCCTCAGTTGAAGGATCAAAAATCGCAATGAAATTGTATTTTAGTAACATGATGTGGAAAACGTTATTGCACTTGAAATTGTATAATAATTGAGTAAAAGTTGTGTAATTTATGTGCATAAGCTCTGATAAAATAATTAAAATCCGATTTTCAAAACTAGCACTAAACAACTGAAAAAATTGTAAATAAAACTTACATTACATAAACTAAAGATTCAACTGTAAACTAAAATAAAATTTGTGACTAAGATCACATACAAAGTAATAGATGACAGACATTAGCAAACGTCATACCTCTCGATTTCCGCTATCCTGGCAAGCAACATATAAAGTTGTTGTATTTTGTTTTTTGTAATGTGTAAAATATTGATATAAAAATGATAAACGCAAAATTATAACAAACGATAGTAAGAAAATTGGTAACGCATAAAAAATGAACACAAGAAAAATGGACATAATTAGCATAGTTTTCGTAAGTTTTCAAAAATTAGTTTATAATCAAAACAACGTGTGTGCTATAAGCACAATGCATAATTTGAATATATAAAGCATACTTTTTGCCTTAAGTGATAATATTGGTACAAATTTTGGAAGACGGTAAAGAAAACTTTTACTTTAACGTTTGAAGTATATAAACATTAATTTGTTGTTGTTTTTTAAAAAAAGGTAATCAACTGAGTTTGTTTCAGTTTTAAATTGAATTTGAATGTTTTTATTTCAAATGAAGTATGGTTTATTTAGAAATCTTGCAGAAAAACAGTAGTTATTTAACTTACCTTTTTAAAATGCATCAAAGTGTCGGCACTGTTTTCACACATTTCCGTAATGAGAGTAACACCAGTTATGAGAATACCTTCAAGGATAAAAAAAAATGTTAACATAATGTAGTTGGAAAACGAATTATATATATTCAAATGAATAAAAAATATAAATTAGCTACAAAATGAACGTCACTTTGAAATTTCTTATGGAGATATGTTTTGGCTGGAACGTTTTTTTTTATGTAAAGCTTTAATCAACTATTTTTAGAATATGCTATTGACATTTTCCAAAATACTTTTCCTTACATTTTTGTCTTAAACTTTGGAATGTTTTTCTCCGAATCGCTGAAGGAAAAGTTACATTAAATTGGCACACCAATTTTTTTTCTCTTTTTATTCTACTTTATTTTCTATTCTATTCTATTTTTGTTTTTCTTCTTTCTATTTCTTTTTTTTTAATTTTATTCGTTTTTTTTTTCTTTCATTTGTAAGATTACATTTAATGAAAAAAATTTCTGAAAACAATGATCCTGAGTAAATACCATTTTCAAGTTATATTAAAATCATTTCATTTAAAATTAATAATATGTATTTTATTTACCACACAGTGTAGTAACATGGTAGCAAGTTTACACTCATTAAGTAAAAGCTAAAACTCACCGTGATTCTTTTCGCTTAACAAAGAACGTGTCGCCGGCAAAAATATCTCCATCAATTCGGGAACACGACGAATAACGCGAAATGCGCACAACGTTGCTTTCTTCCGAATATACGTATTTGGTGATTTCATTAAACGCTCCACCTCACTAGCTAAATCGCGAGCCATTTCAGGCGATGCTATGGCACCCAAAGTGCACAACGCTAAGCCCACAACAAATTGTGTTGAACTATTTAAATCACTAAGGGTAACGTAAAAAAATCAAGAATTATAAAACATTTATAGGTAATAAAAAGAACACACTTACTTTTTCAAACAATTCGTTATCAAAAGATGCACATCTTGCCGTTCGTCCAGCAATAACATAGCACCTAAATAGCCAATACGTTTGTCTGTAAAACGTGTGCTTGCCGTTAGCTTTAGACATTCTAGTTGACCAAAATGTGCCGGATATCCGAGCATGTGAATGTACAACAGTTTGGCAATGTTACGACATCTATGAAGAAGACATTTCAACAGAGGTTAATAAATGTGAATGAACTCAGGGGGGGAATAGAAAAATTGCATAAAATGTATCTGCGATGTCATTATTTTATACCTCCACACAGAATCCTCATCGCGAAAAGTGCTACGTATGTAGGCACATTCTTTATTCACAACAGCGCGTTCTTCGGCCGCTGTCCTAGCAGCGCGAATCTGTCGTATGAGATCTCGAAGACGTGTGGGCGTCGGCATTCTTACTATAATGGGTGGATGCATTTACATTATTAATGTTGTTGTTTCAGAAATTGCACATGCAAAATAGAGGAAAATTAAATTAAAATTTATTACTTCAACACGAATGAGTGGGTAGATTTAATAAAAAAAAGAGAGTGGAAGGTAAAATTAAATATGAAGTGTTAATTGATTTTTTTCGTACTTACATACATTTTTTTAGTAAGTTTCATACAACATACCTCGCTCAACAGCTTCTGAAAACGCCTGACGTATTGTCGCCATATTGAAGGCTGGATTGAATCTGAAAAAATAATGACAAACAAAAAAAGGAAGCCACAGAGGGATTAATTAAAACATGCATTTAGTTGTTATTAAAATTTAGAGTTGATTTACTTAGATTTTTCGTTTTACAGGCTCTTTGTTAAAACAAATGCCTAAAACATCATCACTAAGTTTAATTTAAGGTATAGCATTTATTACTTCTAAGCCTATAGAAACTAATACGATTTTAATAAAAATTTCATTTTTTCAAAAGCAAAAATTGATATGCAACAGTTTCAATAAATAATACAGAAATATACAGAATAATACAGACTGCAGGAAAAGCGATGGACTGGAACCCTTTAGTCGGCAATGGACGGCATCCACGAGACTTGGGAAAATAATAAACTTTGGGTTATGTTAGAGAGCGCTATAGTGGCTTTCGAAATACCTATATATCACAATATAGATTACAGAATATGAAGAACTTTGTCACATATCTAGGTTCTTTAGAGTACAATTTTTATCGATACTGAACTAGTTAGTTTACCCCAACACCCAATAAAGATGTCCACATAGCGAATAAAAAAAAATTGTCTTGTATTTTCATTGTTTTCAAGTAAATCACAAATGTTAATAAGCTTTGCTATTTTAAACGCTTTACAGTGCATGTGTGTGATATATTAAGCATCGCCGCGAACTCACGTGTTGACAATACAAATCGATTCGGTTATTAGTTACTTTGAAACAATTGCCATCAATTTTAGCTGGAGCTTTGTTTATTTTTGTGTGAAAATTCATCAGAGAAAAATTTTGCGAAACAATATCGAAAGAGCTGTCTTTTCAAATTTCGTCATCATGAGGAGCATATATTTTATGTGATGCATGGCAGCTAGGCGCCAATCCTTTGAGAATAATTATAGCAAATAACGCAGAAAATACTAACTTTTATTTGCCTACAGTAATGCATTTAAGGTATTATTGGATATTAGGGCGGTTCATTTTATACCAGCACTCACATAAAAATCTTTGAATATTTGAGCCCTAAATTTTACCTTTGCGAGGTCCATCATCAATACAAAATTTTCCATACGAATTATATAGATCAAAATGTTTTTACATTACAGTCTTGCGCAATATGTCTAGAATTTTTTTTACTTAAAAGAATTTGGCTCTGTCTAAAGCATTACACTATGATTATATGCGCAAGTAATCACATGCAAGGAGATCCACGCTACAATGGCAATTTACCGTGGACTAAAAAAATTAAGAAAAAACTTTTAGACGATTTCAGTTTTCCGGCAGATTTCAAACTTTGTATAGTCTCCTCACCTGAACATCGATTCAGCGCTATTAAGCAGATAAAACAAATATAAAGAAAATTTAAGAGAATTAATCTTAAATTTTCGTTTATTGCTCTACATAAACGGATGAAAATATTTTGTTCATTTCGTCCTCGTAACTGGATTACTCTTAAGATTTCTATCTGAACATATATATTTGTTTTCATTATTCATTTCTGCTTTAACATTTCACATATGGCGCATAATTTGCCAAACGTCCGAGGCCAAAAAAAATTTTTCCGATAACTAGAACTGAAAATTGGGTTAACTGTTGTTCTATAAGCTATTTGTTGCAGTGTGGTTCTAGATAAAATGCGCAAGAAAAACTGAAACAAAACACATTTTTTATGTGTTTATTTAGGAGTGAGAAACCATTAGAATCAAATTTAGCAAAAAAGTATCGAAACTACTATTCTTTCAAGACTTCGCCATAAACAATATTTTGAATATGGTTGCACTGTGTGATTTGATTAAAAATCGAATGCCCTATATTTTTTGTCTAAGATTACTCAAATTCTTTATGGTTAATTCAGCTCTAACATTCATAATTTTAGCTTTAGAAACAAGTTTGCGAACACCAGAAAATATATTTTGATGAATAAGTTTACAAATGACATCACTGTAGGTTACTTAACTAGTCAACCACATATAATCTGGTACTAATATCATATCGACATATTTTTACTTGATCGCAAAATACGGCACATCAAAATTAAAATGTTAATTATATAAAAATAAATACAAAAGAATGTAGAATCCCTAAGTTAATGAATAAAATTATCGAATATCGTGGCTAACAATGCGTCGGCCAGCCATATGTTGCAAAATTTCAATAAAAAAATCTTGTTCTGTGAAATTCTTTCGGAAGAACCACGTATCTGTTTTCACATTTTATCTTTAAGGAATAGTTAAGGAATATAAAGCATAAAAATTATTCTAAAAAACAAACAAACGAAAACAGATTAACGACAATTTTATCAATAAAATGAGTATGAAATAAAAAATAAGTTAAGTTAAGCAATAATTAGAATAATGATAATATGAATACAAAACAAATACAATTTACCCATGCTCGGAATTCATTTTGAGCCGTGATTCACAGTTTCAATTTTCAATGTGTTTTAATAGTTAGTTTCTTTCTTTCGAGTCAACTCGTTTAAATGCTGCCTGCTGTTTACTTGTTCTGGTTGTTAGCTGAAGTAACGCCGTTTCCCTCGTTGCTGTGCGCCCTTGTACGCTCGAGCACTTATTTGTTAAGAAAACTGATTTCAAATCAATTAAGTGCTGAACGAGTTTGTTATTGACTTTGTTCAGTTTTATTCGTGTTAATAAACTTTATTTTAGTTAATAGGTAGGTAGTATACCGATTTCTTTTAAGTATTTCAAAATTAATTTATTAGTTAAAACAGTTGGAAAAATTAAATAAAACTATTGAAGGGAATTGATTTTTTTATTACAATTCTTTTTTAATATGCTTTGGACAACGTCATGTCATCGCCGTGGTCACCTTCATTTACTATCATGCTATTTACTTGGCAATTATGAATTAATTGCGATATTCCGTTTTAGATATTGAGACACATTTTTGCCACAAATCTTTTTTAATGGTTTCGTTGAATTGACTTACATTCTATAGCACCACTCAATTGTAGTGCACTCAGTGTTTGAAATTAAATCAGTACATAAAGGGATTGGGCGGATATGGTTGTCAAAGTTTGATTTTGTTTCGTTTTTTTTTAACGTTATCTTATTTAGCCTGCATCTGCTTCTTTTGTTCTACACTCGAAATGACAATCGAAAACCTACTGGCATGAAAAGCACAACAAATGGCTAAGTATTGCAGCTTTAACTCACCATAGTCAGTACTATTGCCCACTAAACAGTAATCAAATACTGGAGCAAACGTCAGATTGGCTAAATACAATTAAATAAAGTGACAACTGTGTTGAGTTATAGTTGTAAGAAGGCATGTGAGAATTGACCAAGTTTGTAATGTTGTTTTTGCTAAAGAGGCTGATTACAGAATTGCATTGAGAAACTTAATAAGAGAACACTAAGTGGCCAAAACATTGATGAGGTGTGGACCTGTTTTTAAAAATAAGAGTGACAAGCAATTTATTTGTTCATGGGTGTCGAGAAAGTTTTCAACGGGTTTCAATAAAACTTGGTACAAAGGATCAACAAGACAAACAGTGAATGCCTTGAATATATTTCAAGTTTGTTACAAGGACAATAATAATGGTCCGAACAAAAAGGAACACAGTTTAATACAAATGGGGGTGGCACCAACCATAATAATAAAACACTTGCTATCATAGTAATTGAATGAATCGAAACTTGGTACAAAAACCAATTGATACCATGCTTTTAATCCTTAGGACCTGCGCATAGCTGACACTAAAAATTAACCGACGAAGTGCCACTGTGGCACCTCCATGAGAACGTTGCCGGCCACACTTAGTTGGCCAATTATTGTCCTTATAGTTATTGTTCCTTAAAGGAGCCGACCTCACCACGATTGTCAGTGTATTTGAATGTAAAGTAATTTTATGAAATTTTTGTACAAAATGTTTACAATAAATAGCGGAATACACGGAGATCAGACCATGTAGGGAGTAATTCATTCAAATTTCGGTGAGAAAAAAAAATATAAGTACCCCGTGTTGTTTCAGTGTAACTCGAAGAGTTCGGAATGTACGGAATTTAAGAAAAGTAAAATTAATTTACTAAATTAAATACTGCCTTGTAAATTGTTCAACTCAAGAATAAACCAAACAAAATAGATATATGAAAAAAGTTTTACACACTGGCAGAGAAGGAATAAAAATCGAGTGTAATTTGGAAGAAACGGAGATTCAAATTATAATGAAGAACCACTACAATTAAATTTTATAAACTGAAGTGAAATCTTCGTCTGTTAATTGTACAAAAAGAACACGTTAAAGGAAAATGGTTTGGACGGGTCCAGAAACCACGAGCTCAGCGAAGTTTACGAATGCTGAGATAAGCGAAGTGAGCAGTGGCGGAGCTCTATGTTTTAAAATAAAATTGTGGTTAAATGGCCAAAAGCTTATGAGTAGTATGTTTTGATTCTTTTAGAACTTAATGAGATAGCAATAAATACTAATGAATTTTTTTTCTTGCATTAAGGAGATAAAGGCTATAAATAAGGCATAAATTATCGGCATAATTGAGCTCGTCTAGATTCTAGAGCTCTGCTGAAAACATCGCACAATACTATAAGAAACAAAATTGGTGACAGCCTTGGCGCACACCTTTTACGGACTCAAAATCCTTATATATATTAAAAACAAGAAAGAAGCGGAAGCAGATCGTATTGTTGCCGAAACATAGAAAGCATACACGGAAATCACCGCTGAACTTATGCATCATGCCGTTATTCAAATTTAATTTGTAATTAGCTTAGTTTATTCGTCATTTGAAATAAAGTTTCTTACAGACTAGAGAAAAGAAGATATAGTTTGCACAAATTTCATGTACAAATAACCAACATACATAATAAACAGAAATTAATTAAAATATATTCAATCCTTGCAACACATTTCTTAAAACATTTTTAAAAAACGAGACTTAAAAATTTAAGGCCATTGAATTCATTGAAAAGAGATAATGCTCTGGTAGTTAATGGTTAATGGTCCATAGTTTGTTTAGTGATGAGCTCAAAGGGAAACAGCTAGAACTGAACAAACATCTGGTGACGAAAAACCAGCAACAACACTTGAAATTTGGGAACAAAGAATACCTTAAGACTAGCACATGAGAAACTCAGTAAAAATACTCAAAATGGGGGAACTATCGCTATGCCAGAACTACAGGAACATTATGATATTGTCAATTCCATCCAAGGTCTTAACGAAAATACTTCTTAACAGATTAAGGAAAAAAAGCATCACTTATCTGGAAACATCAGGAAGGATTTCTCCCGAGTGTGTGTTAATTAAATTTATATCTTCGCATTAAAGTGGAGTTAATAAATAAGCTATAGGTTTGGTTACATTTTGCTTTCATCGACTACAGTACCGCTTTTGATATCATCGACAGCACTTGCATCTGGGATGCATTGAATAGACGAAGTGCAGCAACTAAGTTCATTAATCTTATCAAGGCTCAACACGAATGTTTTAAGTGTAGAGTATTACACATCGGGAATATTTTTGATACTTTCGAGTCCGTCTCAGGATTGCGCCAAGGCTGTCACCAATTTTGTTTCTTATAGTATTGTGCGATGTTTTCAGCAGAGCTCTAGAATCTAGACGACCTCAATTATGCCGATAATTTATGCCTTATCGCCACCAAGTCTACATGCAAGCAAAACACACTGCCGTCAGATCTTCGGAAGAAGTAACTTTGAAAATCAACACAAATAAAACAAAAAACATGTCCACTCGTCCAACTAGTGCCAGCAATAGCTATTGGCGAATCCAGTATAGAAAAAGTGGATAACTTACTTACGATTAGTTTAAAAAAAGAAGAGGTGTTCTTTAAGTAAACCTTTGCCAAATTTTTTGTTAAGTTTTAATATTATTCGTCCGTGCCTGCCAGATATAGCTTCTTTTCTGTAACTAGCACTTTACACTAAAAAAATCAGTAACATTATTAGGCCAAGTGGAATTAAAATTCAGAATAGGGACAAAAAATTCTGCGATTGCAATACGAAAGTTACTAATAATTAAAGAAAACGTTCCAACAGTCATAAAAAGGAATTTACGATTGAAACGAAGTGCATGATAGCAAAGAAGGTGCTCCGTTAGCCATTGACGTTGGCGCATAAAAGAAAGGCACATATATATGAAACACATTAAAGATGTAGTTTTATTTAATGTTAAAAAAATGGATACGAAATTTTCTTTTTGTAAAAACCTTTTCTTGTTGAATCAATTGTAAATCAAATCTACGTTGGGTTTTTCCTAAAACATACACTAACACATTTTTTCCACTTTTTGCTTCACCTTCGTTTTTTTTTTATTTGCTCTATGCTAATTTTTTCACAACCAACACGACAAAAGTTCTTTCGTTCACTTTTTCACAACTTTTAAAATGTTTGGCGTTATTTTGCTTTCCATTTATATCATGTTTTATCTTTCACTTAATATTTTACACATCAAAAGGCTCAATATTAATTTTTAATGACATTTATTTTGCAATAATTTTCTTTTCCACCGACAAACGAAGAATAGCGACCACTTTCTGCTGCTGCTTCTGCTGTGACGATGACATTTTGACGAGGTGAAATAAAGATTTCATAGTTGCGCTTATTTCAAATGTTGAATACAGTAATTGCGGTAACTTTACAACACTATACACATTGAAAATCACTAATGTCATGTGGAAGATGTCCACGTATGTTTGAATCAATGACATAATAATAGGGTTACATCAACTTGTCAAATAAAAATGTTAAATTGTCAAAATATAAAACAAATATTTTCAAACTTATAAGCAATCAAATTGAAATGAACAATTTCTGTTCATGTTTAGTATCAAATTTTGACAACTATGAAGCCACATTGAATTAATTGCATTTTGAAAATTTGCAACTTGTGGTAACGGGCCGTCCATTAATTACGTGAGGTGTTTCTTTGAAAATTTTGACTCACGTAATTACAAGACGGCCCCTAACATATAATATTGAAATATGTTTTCAAACATGGTACAATTATATATGTGGAATTGTCTTGTCAAACGGAAATTAATGTAATCCTGAATGATTAAACAGAACAAAAACAAATCAAGCTGACTTTGACAGATAAGGATCCAATAAAGTGAACCGGATTAGCCGTGTTTTTTTTGTATGAGAAATTTGTCGGCGATAAGTATCACCGACTAAATTATCATTCTCATAGAAAAAAATTTTTAGCGGATAACCGCGTCAAAAAAAAGCGGCTACTACGCAAAACGTATTTTCACGTCGCAACCTTCGAGCGAAGTTATCTTCACTTCGGAAGACAGCGTGTGCTTAAAATTGTTTAGCAATTAAAGCGATACTGTCAAGCTGTCTCATAATCAAGGCTTTAAAATTGAGTTAAAGACATCACAGTTTTATTACCGCACCGCTTCTGTCAGAAAGAGTTAAAACAGTGGTTATGTCGCGAAAAGTTTAGTAACTTTTCTACGTTTTCCCGCGTCGTGATGGTTAATCAGCTGATTCACAAACTTATCACTTATTAAACAAGTTGATTTCCTAAAAAATGCTCCGAAGCACCGCGGCATATTACGCGGAACCGTGAATCGTACCATGACGCGATAAAGCGTCTATTCACAAACGCGATACTTTTATAAGCAGATTACAATTAAAGGCAAACCAATCAAACAAGAGCTTGCACACACAGCTCTGTTTGGCACAATATTTGATTAAATTATCGGCACCGTTCGATTTTGTTGTTTTACATAAAAATGTTCCTTAATTTAAGAAACTCGTATAGAAAAGAAAAGATATACATATGTTTGTAACGGTACCTATACTCGTTTTATATGCAAAAATTATGCAA
This sequence comes from Meiosimyza platycephala, assembly GCA_963662105.1. Classification (NCBI taxonomy): domain Eukaryota; kingdom Metazoa; phylum Arthropoda; class Insecta; order Diptera; family Lauxaniidae; genus Meiosimyza; species Meiosimyza platycephala. The sequence continues at coordinate 25,284,151 of OY759208.1, forward strand.
CGTTTTTTGACTTGACTCCACACTTTTCTCGAAAACTACTCTACGGATTTTAATAGTCCAAAAACCATTCGATGTGAGAATTTCTTCTATCTCAATTTTAGATGTATTTCAAATTGACAAAAACAAAACATCAATTATCTCAAAATGCGTTTTTTTGAAATACGCCCTTTTGGCTTCTGAGCATAGACAATAGACAAACTACAAATCTGCTGGGCAACACTGGCACTTAAATACGTATGTAAATATAGCAACTATAATTTTACTCGTTAAGTTTGCGATTTTTTTGCTGTAGGATACAACTATCGTAGCTAGCTATAGATAGCTAGTAATGGATGACGAATAAGATGCAGCTTATGTTATATTAAATATTGCACCAGACAAACAACCGTTGTTTTGATTTTATCCCTTTAAACTCAAACTGATATTCAAATAGATAAATTGAAATTGTCTACTTGCCGAGCATTGTTATATCAAGATTAAACAACAGCAACATTAAATTCCAGATCTCAATTGAATCTAAATGGTAAAACATCAATTCTTAATTTTTAGCAGCAATTGGGATATAGTAAAATGCATACATAAGTATATAAATAAGTGGTAGATGAAGTGCAACATCTAATATCATTAACCTCGTCAGGGCTTAATACTTTCCTTTTTCATTTCATGTCGTGCGTTCGCCAAGATCAATATTGGACAATAAGGTATAAGTCCGCCTTGCCCGGAAAAATTTTTAAAATTTACACTACATCGGCAAATGTTTCTTTTCTAATTTTTGTAACAAAATTGTTACGATTATCATCTGAGAGAATTGATAATGAAGGGACAGGGCTACCAAGTTTTACAGAAACAATTCGCGGGCATCTCTGAAAAAATTATTTTTTTGTTGATGTGATATATTTTATGACCTTCGTTTTTTTTTTCAGCAAATTAATTCGTAAAATGATTAGAAGTTAAATTTTTTGTAGGATTGATGACTCTTTTTTTTGCTCGTTAAAAATAGGTAAAGTTAATTTCACAAAAATGTCGTCAAATACCTAGCTATTTTTCAGACCCCGACCTTGAGATGAAATTCCCGGCCTGGGTCAATCCCGACCGGTCACTTAATAACCCTGAGATGTGAAGTATAGGGTGGAAGCTTCCTTTGCGTATCGCACAGTATCAGCCATAGTTACTGTTTGCACAAGAAAGTTCTTAAAGTTTTACACGCGATAAATCAAAGTGCAATAAAATAATATAAAACGTGCTATGTATTATCAAACAATTCTTAAAACAATTGAACATAAAATATTCTCCAGGGTTTCAATAATTGTCATCCATATACATTAGACCGGTTCAAAAAAATCTAATGTTCTAGAATTCTTCGGCAACAGTCGAAATTCGAAAATTATTTCGAGTATATTCTCATTTAAAAAATACTCCTATGGTTGCTACCAGAGCTGCAAAACTTTAATTTCGGAACAACTTTTACCGCTATTTTTAAGCCTATTTATAAGAGAAAAAAAATGCATTATCTCTGCACAAGTATAGTTTTGGTGTTTCTTGAGTCACAGCTCAAATCCTTTGCTGTTTTCACTACATTCACCCTATAGTTTGAAATTGCCAAAGCCAGTACATGAATTTCCCTTAAAAAAAATAAATGAGAAAACAAAAATTTTCAAAGTATATATTTTGTATTCATATGCTTGGGAAAAAAATTCGATTAGATTTATTCTTGGCTACATAAAATTTCATGATAATTCCTACGGAAATTTTACAGTATAAGAGAATAAGATGCCACTTTACTCAATCTTTTCAAAAATATATTAGCTGCGTTTTCGTACAATAATACATTAATCCAACTTATACGATACAGTCCAAAAAGAGTTCCCTTCTGCGAAAAATCTGTACAAAAAAATGTTTTGAACTAAATCTAACTAAATCCTGTGTGTACTGTATTATCTGTTGAATATTTGTTCTTGGTTGGTCGTATTCTTGTCTATATTTGCGAATCCCTATTCACTTTTTCACTTGTTTACGATCGTTTCGATCTAATGTTGACCGCTGTTATTCTAATTGAACAGCAAATCGCGTTGAAATAACAATAGCACTTTTTCAAAAACCCTATTGATTTCCGCACACCGAGGGGACGCTATATTACTGCAGTACTTTTCCATCATCTCGCTCACTCGCTAGCGAGTGAAAAGAGGTGAAAAGTATATAATTATTGCAATATGGATATTTTCAAATAAGTAATTAGGTACATACATTTGTGTATTATAAAATAAATCTAAATCTTAATCAAATTTTCATGGGGTACTTAGACGTACATATGTGTTAATAAAATATATACGCTTATAAAAGTTAATGACTCAATCTTTTCGTGGAACATAACCACACTTTATAAAATGAGGTTGACCAAAATGTTGCTACAACTTACCTACGGTTGTTCTCCGGTGGCAAAACACTCCAATCCTGTTCATAATATGGATACATGTTAAGGCTCATTAACTTAACTACACTTTTTACTTAGTCACGAATTCACTGTAATCTTTTCCTTTTTGTTTTTTTGCCTTTATTAGATTTAAGGTGTTTATAACTTTTATTTTAACTTGCACTGATAACAACTTTGATTACACAAAACTTCACTATTATCTATTTTTCTATAGATATGAACTTTTCTCATATCTGTTTTAACATTTCTTTTTCACTTTTTTTTTAATTCAGATACTTTAAAATCGTAAAAATTCCTTTCTGTAATCAATTAAAAATACACATATGCACATATATAGAGCTATTGTAATTTTTGTAACCGCTTTAATGACTAGTAATATATCACTCAATTTAAACGTCTGTTTGTGTACCCTGCTTCCAAACGCAAACTGAACCCCACTAGCTTTGTGGATTCTTTGAAAATACCTTTGAGCAAAGCCAACCAACCTGTTGTACGTGTAATCACAAAAGTACGCGTTATCTCAAGGTGTAATAAAGAGAAAAATTTAAAAAAAGAGTTAACAAGCGCGAAACCTCTTATCAGCAAAAGTAGAAAAAATTATTGCATTGATAAAAAATTACACTATCCGACAAAGGATTTGTAAGTTTCTAATGTTTTTGGAAAAAAAAAATATAAAAGATAAGAGATGGGAAAGGAAAACAATTAGCATAGAGATGTAGTTCAATTATCAACTCATTCGCGATACAGCGAGTTTTGTAGTCGTTATCTAGAGTTTAAGTTTAAAAATTTTTGATCACAATGAAAAATTCAAATAAATTGTGCAATGAGAAAATTTAAATTGGTTCACCTCTTCTATTGTGTTTTTTGCCCGCTGCATATACTGCTTGTCTTTTATTGCGTACTTTTATTGAAAATTATATTTTAAACTTCCGTGGCTAGGTCATGACCTCTGCCCTTTTTATAAATCACATTAAGTTTGAATCACCTGATATAACACATATCATTCGAAAGGCAAAGGGCCTGCCTTATTTTCTCAAACGATTTTTCAAATTTATACTTTTTTAATCTAAGATTTTATAATATTTATGACCCCATTATTGACCAATTACACTGTGTGCAGTCAAATTCGAATAATGTCAATTCGGGATAGTTTGGCGGTCAGATTTTGACCTAAACGTCAGCCATTCGTGATAACCAGTAATTGACACGGTTATAAGCGCTCTTCTACGACTTTTTTTTATTTCAAGACTGAGATTCCTTAACCCCCTAAATTGAAGTTTTCAGACTTTCAATATTATTTAAGATGTCACTTTGACTTAAGGAAAGAGAGAAAGACCCAAATCTAATATTGGAACCAAAATTTCCGAAACTTCAGGACAACTATTGCTATAGGATTCATAATTTTTACATTAAAAACGTTGCAAAAAGATTAGCACCACACGCATTATAAAAAGTATGCAGTTCTTCTAAAAACATTGACGAAGGAACAGATGAGCATCCTTTTTAAAATTAACAAACCACCCAAAAACTGTTCTGGGAGGAACAGTTTTGTCTGGGGTTCGTACTTATTCACTCTGCACGAAGGCTTGAAACTTGTTTTAGAATTTTTTCTTCTTTATTCTTAGAAATTTTAAAATGTCTATAAGCGAAAATCTCAGTTCAAATCTCGTAAGAATTTAAAATAATGTAGCATTGTTTTCCATAGCCAAAGTCGATTTTGCTACAAATTTCAATTACGTGAGAAAATTTGAATAATCGCAAAAAGTTTGCAAGCATTTAATCTCTTCAATTTAACAAAACATATAAGCTGAATGACTCCATCCCATCATATCATACTTCGCTACAAATTATCCGATCCTCCCATCTCGTAACGTAATACATATGATAATAGTATGTGAACTATGCCTAAAGGCTAAAAAATAATTCTATACTTTGTAAATAAAACAATTTTGAGTTATCTGATACAACGAAATTCGTTCTTGAAATTTTTTTTTGTGTATAATTTTGTCGTAGAGTGTTTAAAAAATACTACATAAAAGCAAGCATTCGACACAACATGAGAAAACGAAAGGTGTAAATCGTACTGGCTAATTGTTCTAGATATTCTAACACGAGGACATAAATCGAGAAGTTGGGAAAAATGTTCATATAGTATAGTATTTTGTACTATAAAAACATAAAAAATTGGCAAATCAGATCGTTCTGTTTTCTTGACTGCACAGATTCAAAACAAATACTAGTAAGAGTGGCCATGTCGACAATTAAATCCCCTACACCGCATAAATAGTTAAAGTACGCGAAAGTCTTAAATTTCTATTACGAGGGTACGAGGGTCCGTTAAAGATGATTTTTCGGTTAAAGTGAACAAACCTGAAAAGACGATTTTTTTTCTTAAAAAACACTTGTAATTTTATCGCTTAAGATAATCCGGCTTAAAGCGAACATAATTTACATATGTAATAAGGCAACACTGTAAAATACGGTGCTTTAGTTAGTGCTGTTCATTCTAATTGGGAATTTCTCTAAATTGGTCTTCATTTATCTAGATTCTAGACACAGGCAACAGGAAGCTGTTGAACAACTGCAAAGTGAGAAGATGTATCAAGAGTTTTTTTCCTAATGTAATTTTTGAATGAACAAAATATATTGACTTTAATGAAATGCTCATATAAATTTATTTGCATTAAAATTTAATCGAAGGCTTATATTCAATACGCTCTATCTATAATATTCACGAAAATGAGTTTTTGATGCCAAACTCTTCACTGAAAACTGATATTTATAAAATTAATTTCAAAAAGAAAGTCTTTTAAATTAGTCTTTATTATTAAATGTTATTCTGGGTCTTCTAGATTTTTACAGTCTTGAAGAATGTAGTTGGCTTCTGTAAGGTCCATAATCGGTTGACAGAAGTCAAGGAATCCCAGATGTTTTTTCAATTTAGAATTTGCATTTGTACTTGGCCTTAATATTATTGATGAAAATTATGTATATTACTCACATCGAAGAATTAACGGCTTGTCAAAAAAAAAAAATATTTTAATTTTCATGAAAAGTGTGACTGTTTTCTTTTTGCTCGTCAATATTAAAATGAGGTCGAATTTATAACATTTTTTTTGCTCACCTCACTAACGTTTTCACATTTACGACAATAAAACATTTACGTTTTCACATTTACGACAATCTACATTCTCAAATATCTTGGACCTTTTTTTTAGCTCGATAAAAGTAATATTATAATTATCTTAAATTAACGGTTTTCGCCTCCAATTAAGGGCTTAACGGCATCCTCCACGGCCAACGGATTTACCATTCAATTAACAGCCACATGGCAACCCTGCTTTTAAACAATAAAAATTATTTGTTTTTCACTAAAACACAACTTTTGCTTTCAATAAATACTTTGTTTCTCACTCCAATCGCTCTCCATATATTCGAGAAGAATCGTGGTGGAAATAATGCTGACAAAAGATTCCTATAAGCAGCCGAAAGCAACAATATGAGGGCAATATTTCAATGAGAAAAAAGTTGCTTAATAATTTCAGTAGTTTGTAAATATAACTGGTGTATTTTTAATACCTTTGCAATGCGCATAATATATACACATGAACATTTATTAATAAAATTTCTTTTACAATTATTAAATGTAATGTTAATTGGAATTATTTTACAATAAAAAAATAATGTATAAATATATTTCGATATTATAAATTACTATTGTTGCTGTTATCAATCATTTTCTCTTGGCGGACGTACAATGGAATGTCTTTTGATGGCTTCGACAAGCCATTTGATGCCCTCATCAACACCTTCACTGTTATAAAGTAAAAAAAAAATATTAAGAATAAATTTAAAAATAAATTCAACTTACCCTGTTAATGCAGATACTGGTATAGTTAAACAATCTCTGCGACCAATTAAGGCACCTGCTTGTTGAAATACAGGTTTTATTTCACGTACACCCATTACATCAGGCAAATCTTGTTTGTTGGCTAAAATAAGTAGTGGCACCCCTGAGAGTAAATCGTTTTTGATCATTTTATCTAAAAAAGAAAGAAATATTTTTTTATTATTATTGTATGTACGTACATTAGGGTGACTAAAATTTTATTATTTTTTTTTGTCTTTTTTAAGGTGCTTAAAAAGTAAGTTTATGATATGAAGAAAAATTTCTAGAAAATTGAGCTTGTGCCTCAATTATGTAAGGCGGCACCGAACCCTGTTAGTTTTACATGTAAATTGATTCGAAAAACTATATTTTATTAAGAAGGTACAATATGTGAATATATAGATGATGCATGTTGTTGGGCTGATAAGGGTCGTTTTCGAAGTAAGTTTTTGCGCTGATTCCGAATCTGGCCCCAGAATTGACCCATCACGTCAAAATTATGAAATATTTGAGGTAAAGTAACTAAAACATGATGGTTTTCGAAGCCATGTATAGGATTCAAAAAAATTGTTCAATTTCTTTTTAACAAAGCATCATTTAGTACCGTTTTTGCCCTTTAAAATAAACTTTCAAGGAGTCTTCTGTGATGTTTCCTTGCAAAGTTATTAGCATTTTAAAGTGAGATGAACTTGATCCTTTACGACCCAACCATATTAACCAATCGGTTTCAAATACATGTCACCTTAAAATAGTTGTTACTTTGCGAGGAAACATAATAGATAAAACTGTCGCCTGCAAACAGTTTGCTTAGTGTTCATCTAGGCTATAAATTGTTCGCGAAACAGTCACTTATGATTCCTTGGAAAATCACCAACGAATTTGGCAGCAAAGAGCAACCATATTGACTAACGAATGATGCATTTAGCCCGACGTCGGATTTGCGATTTGACAAATGTGCTGTAAGAATGACGGGACAAGAAATTAAATTTTTTCTTTGAGACTTGGAATGTACTTTTTGGATGGCGAATGCACTTTTGGTCATGAACACCAACCTTTACTATTAAAAATGGTATGCTAAAGAATAACATAATTTTCATATTGAGAACTTAGTTATTCGGATTATTATTTGTGATTCATTCGCAAGCCTCATTCGCAATTCTACTTTGGATTTTCGTTACTTTTTACGAATGTTACATCAAATTTATAAAAAAAAATATATATAATTATTATAAATGGTATAAATGTTGAAAGTTCGTCCTTTGTACCGAATATACTAAGAATGACAATCTATTTACAATTTTTCACAACGCAAATTTACTGAAAAAGTACAAATGTACTGAACAGGTATTGTACGGGAACGTATCAATAAGAGTTAGTACTTTATTAGTAATAATAGAAAAATACTTTTAACTGTTTTGCATAAATTTTTTTAACCATTGGGATACACTCTGGTACATATGTATATAAAAATAGTAAATTCATGATGGACATTTCTCTCTTCTGTTCTCGTGTTAAAGTAAATTTTATAAACATACGAAATTTTAACGTAAAAGCACTGTCGCTAGCGAAGTCGGTGTAAGATGCACTATAGGATGTAAGCACTTAGCCAACCAAAGACCGCCACTTACCCTAACTCTTATGTAGAGTTACTACTAAGTTAGCAAAATTTGGCCGCCTATTGATTTCAGCTTTATAAATTTAACATTAAAAAGAATTTATCACTTACCAAAAATTTGTTTCGACTCGTCCATTCGTTCCCTATCATTGGAATCAATCACATAAATTACACCATGTGATTCTTGATAGTATTTATCCCATAAAGACTGCAGTTCCTGCTGTCCACCCAAGTCCCAAAAATTTAACCGTACACCCTGCACATCAATTGTACCAATGTTGAGGCCAACGGTCGTTGTAATTTTGGCAGGATTCATACCTTTGTAGTTTTTTGTAAATTTCGTTTTCGCCGCTTCCAAATATGTCTACAACAAGAGGAGCAAGTGTTATTTACACTTTATTCTTAGATCCACATCTGAAATAGTTACCGTTTTGCCTGCGTTGTCCAATCCCAGAATAACAACACAGTATTCATCTTTTTGTGTGAGATATTTGTAAAATCCATGGAGCAAAGTGTACATTATATTTATTCAACTTCTTAATTTAATTAATGAAACATGTAAATTTGATTGTAAATGGTATTTAAATACGAAAATTGCTGTGCTGTCTTTACAAAGTTTGGCTCAGGCATCCCAACAAGCAAATTTCATATCAGCTGTTCGTTTGACAGCTACATAAATTGGAGCAGTAATGCACCGTGAAAAAATATATGAACATTAAAGTTAAATTTTCATACGAACTCTTATCCAGTGTAACCGCAGAATACGGACGGGTGACGGGAGACTGTCAACGATTATCTGCCGTCAAAATATCACCCATCTGAAAATTGTTTGAGCAACACAATTGAGCTGGATGACGAAAGTTCAGCTGCCATTTAGTTTTCATTGACCTTTCAAAAGTAAATAAAAAAATTGACAGATCTAATTTGAAATGCAACACTGATCGCTACCCGCCGATGAAAATAGGCAGGTTTCTAGTAGTTCGCCGCAATTGTGTTCCATTTCATACGGTCGAGTGAGTTACAATTTTGACCGCGGTTAATCGTGTATGATTTCCCGTCACTCAGTCGTATTCGGCTTAACGCATTACTCGGAGCAAAAAAATAGCTGATGATCAACAACTAAAATCAATTTAGTGACAATAAGCTTTAGGCGATTCCACTCCTGTAAATAGTTCTGTTTCTATATCCTAATTCAATTTACATGAATCATGATATAGGATAAGAACTTTTATATATACTCTGTAAAAATAAGATAAGGATAATTAAACAGTCTGGCAACATAAATTGACTAGACGGACAGTTTTTAATAATTTCCGTTACATAGTTCTTCGAAAGCTGCATTCCGTTTACCAAAGTTATATTAACCAATTCTTTTATTTTGTTGATGATCTAGATAGGATGTATTGAAATCCTTCAGTGGACCTTCCATCTCAGTATCGTAGGTATTAAATATTATTTTTAATTCTGTTAAAAAGTAATTGCTTTTTTTAGAAGAAAATGTTTTTGAGGCCGTACAAAATCAAAAGTAATCATCTTCTAAAAAGAACCGATATAAGGCGGCTGCGAAAACGAATTGAGCATACATTTCTCCATCTAAAAGCGCAGCAATTGCAACAATTGCTGCCGAATAAAACTAATGTGTCCTCGTCGAAATTATTAACTTATGGGAAATCCAAAACTCTGGTTTTCTATATTAGGCAATTGCCGATGTTTTTCGAAATTGATGGCGGCACACTGGTACCAACGCTGTACGCCATATGGATGGTGCCTGATTTACTGCCCTACTTTTCTTCCTTTCCAAATGTGCTGCCAAAATTAATAAATGGTTCTGATCTCATGTTACAAAGTATTAAACCGCAGTGTTCGGGAAAGTATATGTACGGTAACTATAAGAAAGGACAATTGGTTGCCGTAAATCTAACATCAAGTGGAGTAGCAGTAGGTGTCGGTTTCTTGGCTCATTCAAGTGATTATCTGAGTATTGTGGGTAATTGTACAACTGCTATTAAAATATTGCATTTTTTTGGAGACAACCTTTGGGCAAACGTGCCCACCCTAAAGTTACCTGTACCACAACATAAAACTGCAGATATTCCGAATAAAGTCTTAGCAGATTCGACGGAGGAAGACTCTACCGAACCTTCATCAGATTTAATATTAAGAAACGCATTTTTAGCTGCACTAATGAATGAAGGGGAAAAAATGCAACTGCCGTTATTAGTCAGTAGCTTTTTTCGTATGTACGTTGTACCACTGGCACATGAGCGCATCGATTTGAAGAAAACTAAATATAAAAAATTTTCCAATTTTCTGTATGAGATGACAGATCAGGGGTTTTTGTCAGTACGTGAGCAAACTGAGGGTGTATACACCATTGTCGATATCAATTTTAAACATCCAGAGTTGCTAAAATTTAAAACGGATAGGCAAATGGTAACAAATGCCACTGAGCAAACTAAGCCGCTGTTTTCTTCAAAATTAGTTGGGATGTATATAGTAACTGATACAGTTGCCCCGTTTTTCGTCAAATTGGGCTATAAATGTGGAGATGGTCTTTCAAAAACACAAATAAAAAATATTGTGTACAATATACACAATATACACAAGCTATCAAGGAGAAAAAGAGTGCATCAACTGTATTTATCTTTGCAAGAGGTTTGTGAGTGCTCCTATGCACCTCCAAGTGAAATATCCAATTTGATATTAGAAAAAATGGTTCTTTCGTATGAAATACGCAACGTTAACGATACTGGTTATCAAAAACCTTTAATAAACATATCTTTGGAAATAGTTAAAAATCACACGGTCACAGTCATTACCAATATTGAATGTTATGGTATTATTATGTCAAAATTTATTAGGCTATGCAAGAAGGGTGCTTCGGCAAATACGGCTCTGGTTAAACTGCCCTATAAAAAGCGTAATGCTCTACAAATTCAAGGCAATCAAATTCAATTTGTTTATGCCTTACTGACGAAAACATACAAGTTGCCAAGAAAATGTATTCGATTTGTAATTAAATATAAAGAGAAGAATAAGAAAGGAAATCGTATTATCAAACGGTATAAAATCAAACTACTCAAGGAAAAGCGATACAAAATATCAGCAGAGGAAATATTTAGTTTAAAGGCGGACGAAATTTTTAGTTCAAACGAACTCATAAGTAAGCGTGTGTTTCAATCAAAATTTAAGCTTACTTTCGGTGATTTTTTAATTCCTCCCCTTCGATGTGAGCCGGAAAAGGTAGTAGAACACATTGAGCGATCAAAGCCAAAAAAAAAACAAAAGCCAAAGTCCCGAAAAAAAATAGAAAAATAGTTTAGAGAATCAGAAATTCACAAAACACCGTTAGATTAATTAAAATAAGTTTAGAAAGAGGTTCGCTCGGAAAAGAAGAACCGTTTCAAAAAAGTGCATTTTCAGAAAAACCCATTTAATTTTTCTTACAAATTTTTTAGTTTGTTGTTGAAATTATGTAACTATAAGATTATTTTCATTTTTATGTTATTAAAAACTTGAAGTCTCAATATATTACTCTTTTTTTTAAAAACGATATAAAAAGACAGACAAGTAATAATATATTCGACATTATTGTATATCTTAACTTTACTAGAGTTATTCAAAAATTCGTACTATTTGCCATTTTATTGCTAAAAAAGGTTTAAAATATGCATATTTCTTTTTTCTCACAAAACATTCTATCATCCACAAAAAGGAATAAGTATTTTAAGCTTCCACATCCTGAATAAAAATAAAAAATTAAAAACATACATTTTATAATAAGTATTTTCGAAATACCTGAAACTTTTAAGAATTTATGGTTGGTCGGCCTAGTGTGCTCACTATTCGTCGAGCTGTGGACAGTTTTGTGAAATGTTCGTGTACCAATAAGACAAGTATCCGGTCAAAGGTGTTCTTACTAGTTAGGACTATCTGCCACAACAACATGACGTATTTTACGGTTGAACTTGGGCATACATCCATACAAAATTGTTATCACACAGGAATTAAAGCGTTTGGAACATCGGATACGCAGTGAATTTGTTGTTTTTACTCTGGAACAACTTGGATATGATACTTCTCTGATGAAGCGCATTTCCATCTCTCTCGATCGGTAAATAAGTCATTTTGTCGTTACTGGTTTCAAGCCAAACCACAAATTATTCACAGGGAAACCGTTATTAAAGTAATCATCGGTTCTTATTTTTTCGATAATAGTTGCCGTTACTATCAATAGTGAGCGGTATAGATCGATGATAACGGGCTTTTTATGACGTGAAACATGTAGTTGCCACAAGACCTTTTATTATTTATATGCATATATTTATCAAACTCAAGAAATCGAGATGTCGAAGAGCTCCCAAAAAGTTGTGATTTAATTTCAGTCAAAGGTATGCCAATATTCGTGAGCGCCATATTCGTGAAATAAGGCCTGATTTATTGAATTATTGAAGGGAACGAAATTCGCCTCTGTAAAAGGAGCAAAGGTGGCCATTTGAATATACGTATTAGAACATACTTGCATCGGTTGTATTTCAAAATAAAATAAAGCCTGTTGCTCTACCTCATTTCGATTTTGTTTGATTGAAAAAAAAAAAAAATCACTTGAAACCCCCTTTAAAGGCTGATATATAAAAATGGTTACATGTGTTAATTTTAATGGCAGCACAAAAAAAATCACAAAACTGTTAGCACTAAAATGCATATTCAATGTTCAGTTAACTGACAGAAAATAAACAAAAAGTTTTAGTTTAATCAAGGTATGACGTCGTATATTCAGACCTTTTTAGATCCGGGTTTAAAGGTCTTCTTCTGTTTGGTGTCTAATAATTACTACAAACTTGAGCTTCCAACCGATTCAATGGTAACTTTTGATAAGTAAATAATATTCGAAAAGACCATCGCTATAAAAGGTAAGTCCTTTAATAATAATAGTCCTTTAATAATAATAATATAGTTGACTACAGCTATTAGCCTTTATGGCTATTAAAACATGATATCGAAGGCATAAACTTTTACTTACTAAATGTAAAGAAAAAATAGAGCGAGCTTCTACTCTGCTGTATTTTATATTTATTTCATTTATGTTTTAGCTCTAATTGAAATAAAACTATAACATTTTTATTTAAGTAACGACAATTAGTGTGAATTAATACTATGTTTTCAATTTATGTACCTATGTATTTCGCAAGGGGAAAATTTTTAAGGCCTTGTTAAAAATCACAGAATAAGGTTATATAAAATGTCGCAAGAGCTTGTATTACGGTATGAAATGCTACAAAAATCGATTAAAATGTTCGAATTATTCTATTTCAAGTGATTATTGATCCTGATTATTTCTAAGGTTATGAACAGAAGTTGAAAATGTCCACAGTCTGAGTAAACATTTAATGTAAAGTAAAAATGAGAAATCAAATTAAAGTTAAAAAAATATATTTGATTTATATGAATCAACAAGCTTTGAAGAGTGATAACCGGGTTCCAATAATTTTGCGGTTACAAATTTTGTTCATTAAGAGATAATTTATTAGTGATTTTTTGTAAGGCTGCAGTAAGCGCTCCACAGTGCTCATTTGTTAGACCACGGTAACCGCTTGCACCCTTGGACAATGTTTAAATCAAATGAATCTTCTTGCCGAACGTAAGCGCTTCTTACTGAAAATTAAACGCTTCTTACTGAAAAATAAACGCTTGTTAGTCTTTTGAAGCGCTCTTTTACCCCTTTATATATTTTATAAACAGAATATTATTTGAGGCGACCAGATGCGAAATTAGCCTTTTCTACTTGTAGTCAAATTGAGATGAGTATGTACATATACATATGTATGTATGTAGTTTTGTTTGTTTTCTATAATGAATATTCTACCGAAACTTTTCTTGACTAGCAGTCAACAACATGGTTAAATTTAATTATCTAATTGTAAGTTCGTTACTACAGCAAATTCCCAATTTCATAAAAACACAACTTTTTAAAATTAATAACATTTGAGTTGAAAATATTTTCAGTTAAATTATTTCCATTTCATACTTGTTGAATCAAGGTAACTCTTTTTTGGAGTTTTTTAAAACAAAAATATTTTTTATTTGTACAGCAATACCTCTTAAAATACCTGTGCTAATACAATTTTTTATGTATTATTCCAACTATTGACTAACTATTGTTTTTTGTGGTCTCAAAATTACTCGACTCATTGAAAAATTCAAACCTAACGAAGCTGTTACTTGCATTAAATTTAGTAGTATGTTTATTTAATTCTGTAGTAAATATAACATTATATATGTTTAGTATGTATATTATGTAAATCAGCAATAGATTTTTTTATTTTACGTTAATAAACACCTGCTACAGAAATAATTATTAAATATTTTATAACTAAGCTTATAAAAAAAAATTTATAAAAAGTGAAATTGAGATTTTAAAAATTACTTTTACTTTTTATCTTTGAAAAATAACAAATCTTGAATTTGTCGGAATGTTTTGTTAAGAAAAGTTCAAATAGTTGCGCAACTTGGTTTGAGTATCCACATTAGCGCAAATTAAATTAAACTTGGCTTGAGTTAAACCTGACTTGCTGGATATTTTAAATGAAATTGGTACTGTCACATGTAAAATACAAGTCAAAAGTAAAAAATTTACGCAAATGTGAAACCAGCTTTAATAACAAAAATAATAATACGACATACATATGTATATCCGAATAATGTGCATTGGAATCGATGTTTCAAACTTAAAGTAAATAGCCGTAAATTAAATTTTGTGTCACATTATTTTTGTTCACTTGGTATCTTTCAGTAAAATGTTTTGCATTAAAAAGCATTAAAATAAGACCATTTGTAACAAAAGATTGGAAGTAAAACATAACAAAGCGACTTTGAAATATTTGATAGTTCAATTTTTGTTTCAAATACTTTTTAGGTTTATAAATTTAAAGTGAACAGAAGACTAAATTTTTACAAAACATCTGAACTACAATGTACAGTCGTTAATTATGTTGCGTAAATGTAAGTACGAAAATATTCTTATTTATTTAAATGGAAATTAAAATGAAAAATAGTTTTTCTTCTTGCATAAAGGAAATCATATTTGCAATTCTAAAACAAAACAAAAAATATTTTACTAGAGTTTTGCTAAATATTTTTAATCAACTTTTGTCATTTTCTTATACTCTTATTCCATTTTAGTCACTTTTACTTTTATGCAGATTTATTTTCTTATAATTTTCATATTGTAAATTTTAAATGTAAATTGAAATTTTTATATTACATGTTAACAGTAAACAAACATATACAGCTAGTTATTTATGTATATTGTATGTGCTTACTTTCGATTTGTTTTTGATGTTCAATAATGCATTTTATGCTTTCAGCAGTTTAAACTTTATATTCTTGTATTAATTTAGAAATTATTTTCTTCTGTATTTGCCTGTTTTCAGTTGTTGGTGTTTTAAAATTGAACCCAGTTTGCATTTGCTTGTGCCGCATTAGGCTGTTGGTCTTGTGCTTGATTTGCGCTGAAATAAATATTTTTTATTTAAATTGTGATCAATTCCATATCAATAAACCTACTCAGCTGAAGCATAATCCCCCCATTCAGTGCCAGCACCTGGTGTTCTATGGGCAGGTGATGCGCCTGGACTTCGCATGCTGCTTCCCGCAGCTGCGGCTGGTGGTGGTGCAATTTTTCCCAATCCACCTGGTGGTGGCGGCAAGAAACCGGTCGATGATTTTGATTTAGCGGTGCGTGATGAACCTTCTGAGCCATCTTTTTTCTACGTAACGAAACAGAAAAATAGTCATTATATATCACTACGTTTGTATAGAAATGAAGCCTTATTACAGTTATTCGCATATTTATTTTAATTGTTTCGCCTTCTTTAAAGCCGAGATCTAATTCTTGTTTAGGTTCAGTTTTTTCCTTTTCGATTTGCTCTTGATTTTTAACCCATTTAAAGTGATCTTGCAGCGCTACATTCAAATCAAAAGAATCTGAGCGATCACCAAAACCAAGCCCTAAAAATGCTGAGCGACCTGTCCAGGTTTCATGTAAAAAAAACTTACATTAAAGTAATGTATATTTTTAGCATGTAATTTTTTCTTACCATTATCGTCCTGCACACGTATTACGAAATAACGTGAGCTATCTGATACTGATTCAATAGCCACACCAGGATATGTGTCGACGGGGCAATTGGCAAATAATGCACCCGATGTTTTATCTTCTAATTTAAGGTTAACGGCGGTGCCTTTTGCGACTAGTCGCATACGTCCTGTCCATGTGGGTTCACCCAAATTCCAATCTGCAGCTCTAAAAAAAATTAATAAAAAAAGACATTTATTATTTGATACTCCTACTCGAGCAAGCGGAATCAAAATGTTTTGAAATCTATCTACCACATTTACTTAACTTTTAAAATAGTTTTTTTGTCAAAGTTAGATAGTACATATACGCAAGCGTAAACAACATTGCTTAAAACATGCAATGAAGTATGTACCCCGTATAAGGCACATATGATATATCGGTAAAAGCGTATATGGCGTAGTTGAATTGCAAAAATTTGTATAAGATCTGAAATACGCTAAAAGTATACGTCATGGATTTAAACGATACCCATGATCTTAATAATGAGTCGAGGAAAAAGTTCGTTTTCTTTACTAAGATTTATACAATTTTGATGAATTAAAGTATGAATTTAAAACTAGACGAGCTTACACGTACAATTTGTTTGAAAAAATGTTAAATACATTCGTTTAAGAAAATTGATTTTAGCGACTGATTATTTATTATTATAATGAAACGTTATTACATTGAACTTTAAGAGTTGTTCTTAGCATAAGAGTACATTTCGAAAATAAAAAAAGGATAGCAGATTCAGACTCAGTTAAAAAAAAATATATTTTTTATCATTCTGGTGTGTCCATTGCTTGTCGTCGCTAGTACATAGATGTTAAGAAAGTATTTGCTTCTAAATCGTTTTTCTAATTGTCGAAAGGGAATCTAAATAAATACATTTTTTGTTTGTTAGCCAAATCAGGGAACACAGGATTGCTTTCAGTGCTGATGCTGCTTCAGTCACTTAGTTAGTTTTCCTTTTCAAGTTAATTGTTGCGACTTGTGTTACTTGCAGCGGCAATACCATAGCATTTAAGCATTCACTTTTATTTATATGAATTTGATTTGGCTCAGAAACACCTGTCAAAATTAAAGAGTAATTTAAACGGAGTTTAAACAGGCTAAATAGGGCGTTTACCCTACGACTGAAAGACTCGAATCTGTGTTCAAACCAGAAGCTGATCTGAACTTACACTGAAAAATTGGCAAACCAGAAGCTGACCTGAACTTACACTGAAAAATTGGCACAGTTTTCAGTTTTAGTTTAGACCAAGTCTGTTTAAACGCCGTTTGTCATTTAACCACATTTACTTTATAGGCTTTGCTTGAAAAGTCAACTCTGTTAGAATTTAATAGATTTGTAAACAAAGTTAAAACGCTCAATATTTTACGCTTAAGCTAAGATCAAATTTTCTGAAAAACTACAAGCTGAATTTAAACTAGTAACAGAGTTAACTTTACACTGAAAAACTGACACTAATTTGCATATAACAAATAAGCCATTTCAGCGACAATAAAATTATTGATTCATGGATAATACGTTTGATAATTTGATTATATTAATAGATACGTTTGCTGCATACATGTATGTAACTTAAAATAGATGTGTTTTGGGCAGTCCTACTATAAAAATTGAATAAGGGGGAGTTATTTGCTGACGTCGTCTTTATTAAAATCTTCCCCGAAAAATGACAAACAACTATATGTATGCGAAGGTGCTAACCGAGTGCAGCAGCTCTGATCTCAAAAGATGTTCGAATCAAAAATAGCAAACAAATAGAAAACATTTGCCACATAAAATCAACTGCATCACAGCAGAGTTTAGTCAACTGTGAAAAACAACAAATAACAATAAAAAGAAAATGAGTAGAAAAAATATAAATAAAAAAATCAATTTGTATTGAACTTGCTGGCTTTTTTCAAATTTTGTTTTTATTTCTTTTTGCACTTAACCTTGTGATGGGATAAGATGCAGAGAAATGAGCAAAAATGAATACGCAAAATTGAAAAATTTGATAGCACAAAAGAATATTCCAAAGAAAGAAAAAAATTGGAATTCCACAATTTTAATGCGAAAGTTTTTTTTGGCAAATTTTCAGCCACATCATTTTTTTACTCACCTGTATCCTCTATTACTGGCTCTTGGTGGAATTTTATAGATGAAAACTTCTGGTTTTACAATCAACACACTTTCATATTCCATTGTTTCTTTTCTAAAGTTTGGATTTTTTCTTATGTATTATTAAATAAATTTTATTTTAATTTTTTTAGCCGTAGTTTTTTTTTTAGTTTTCCAAGATTCTCTTACGTTGCACACACAAAAATATTTTTTAATTCTGCTGGTGGTTTATTTTCCCTACTGCTGGTCACTATTTGGTATGCTTTCTTTGACAGTTTTGACAGCAATTATTCGCTCAGATTTTGGAAAAAAGATGTATGCAACAAAAAGAGAGATGGTAGAATTTTTTAAGTGGAGAGTTTAAGAAATTGCACCATTGCTCCATCCTACTTTTACTTATTTTTAGGAAATGTCAAACTTTAACAGAGATGGTACTTTTGTGTTAATTTTTATTGCCAATATGTGGAAAACACATCTTAATTTAGTTGGTTTTTGTTTTCAATTTCAAAACAAATTGAACAGAAATAATTCTAAAAAATTTCACTTAGTGGGATGAGTTTGACAACTTGTATTAGCCATATAAATGAATTGCACCTCATTATTTAGAACAGTAAAAATAAGGATTATTTTTTTAAGGTTGATCACTAGAACTATTTCCTTATATCAAAGCCGAATGGAATAACAGCCAGCTATCGTCAAAGAAATACCCTGGATAGGCATATTGCAGCAAAGCATAACTTAATAAAAGTATTTTCAATAGTTCTTTAATTATTTATCAAAAGAAAAAGCAACTGGAAAAATCCTCAAAGTTGCAGCTAAATATTATTTTAATCTTTTGATATTTACGTATGGAGTGAGCGATACCTGCTATAGGTATTCATGAATTTTCACACATTTGGTACTTTTTTTGCCTAAAAGGCGATACACACTAGCGATCATGTTCGGCAGTCAAAAACTCATCAGTTTTGAATTGCTGTTCCCAGCTGTCAAACTATCATTCATGTTCGAAGCTCAAACCGTCATTCAAGTAGTAAAATTTATGTCCACAATAACGTTTTTTCAACGTGCGTTGGAACGAACGTTGGTTTTACTAATGCCGGAGTAATGAAAAAATGCCCTTGTGGCTCTAGTCTAAGAAAGTGCCTATTATAGTTCTTAATTAAGCCTTTAGGGAATGTGCATACAAGTGACTAAATAGTCGGGCAGCTATTAACCCTATCAAAAAGACCGTGTAATTAGTCGTACCACTCCAGGGGTCGCATTATCGTTGATACCATTATACACCTATTTTTCATAAAAGTACGATTTTGTACGCATATATGAAACTAAATAATTGGATGATTTAATCTCATGCGATTCAACTAAATTATTTGTTTGACGACTAATTGCACGGTCTATTTGATAAGGTCAATAGCTCCCCGACTATTTAGTCTCGTGGTATACACATTCCCTAAAGGCTTAATTAAGAACTATAATAGGCGCTTTCTTAGGCTGAAGCCACATAGGCATTTTTTCATAACTCCGGCGTACATAGTTATTGTTTTTATGCAAAATTAATCTTTACCTTTTTTTTATTTTTGAAAAAATAACATCCCCAAAATTCATTCAGAGCAACATAATTTCGGAGGATAAGTCATAGATACACCACTATTGGAGAAACGCACCCTTTGAGTACATTGTAATAATGCTTAATTAAACAATTTCATGTTTTTTAATTGGTTTTGTGATTTATTTATAAATTTATTAGTGTGTTTTAAAAGTATGTATCAGCTATAATACTAAATTGCACTGTGTACTTAATAATAAAGTAAAATATAAAAACAATAAAACAACTAAATAAGGCAATGCTAATAAATATGAAAAGCAGTGACAGCGTAAAATAAGCAAATAATGTTTGAGCTAAAATTTAACATAGTTTTGATTCACGTTAGTTATATTCGTCATATGAAAATGATTATTCGAATTTCCTTTTTCTCTCTTCAATCTTTTTAAATATTGCACCGTTAAATAAAAACTAAAAAAACTTATTTTTTCATCAGTATCCGATATTTGTGCAAAATGCCAACCTATGAAAATATAGACAATTGATTAACATCAACCACATAAATGCTGACGAGAAACATAGCACTCCAAAGTATATGATAAAAACGTCATATAACTTTTACTTATTAACTAAACCTCTTGCTTTTGGATAAGCTGAAGCAGGCTTTTTTAACTGTGTACTGCTGCGACCAGTTTGTGGACGTTTGTTTGAATCCATTACAGCCGATGAAGGGATGCCACGGCTTGATTTAATCGAACGCACAGCAGCTGCAGATGCAATGCCATTATGTGTCGGTACAGTAGCTGTGCCATTAGTAGCTGCATTTGCACTTGCATTGATAATATTTTCTAAACGATTACGTATTGAGTTGGTGTGAGAATCAACAATATCAATATCATCTCCAGTTTGCATAGCTTGTGCCAGCACAGCTTGAAGTGAAGCCGAAACCTTGGGTGAACGATACTCCTGCGTGGTGCGACATGGCATTTCTAATTCGTATGATACGATATTTTCACTTTTGAAACGCAACGCTGACGGTGTATTAGTTTTAGACTCAAGCAGACCATATTCGGAAATAGGACGACGACGTTGAGGATGTGAAACAGGCCGCTTATTCGAAAAATTTCCATCATTAGCAATGGGTAATGAAGAAAATTTCCATTCTTCAAGTTCTTCATCGTATTTAGCTTGTGTATAAAGTCGTTGTTTTACTTCGACTGGTACAAAATTGTCAATTATTAGCAATTGCCTTTTGAGTTCTTTGACCAATTCATTTTGTGCCATTTCAAGCTCTCGCAAATCTTGATTATGATCATATTTACAATCATTTAGCTCTTGCTGTAGTGCCAAATATTTGGCATAGCATTTCGATAGTTTGCGCTTTTTTAATTCTACTTCCTGCTCAAGTGATGTTACAGTTTCTCGTATCTCCAAAGTTGTTTCTTCCTGCAATTCTAGCTGTTGCTGAATTTCAATTTCACGTTTTTTACGCTCTGCAATTTCGACCAATTTTTTTTCTAGCTCAATTTGACGTTCACTATATGTGTCCAGAAGATTTTTTCCACCACGCACCAGTTGGGATTCAAGTTGTGCTAACTTAGCGGCCAGTTTAGAGTTTTCAATACGTTCACGTTCTAACTCTTCAGAGGATTTAGCAACTTCAGCATCATTTTCTTTATCAGATTCAAGTTCCTCCTCACTTTCATCGTTTTCTAAGAATTCACTTTCTTCCTTGAGTTCGTTGCTGAGCTTTTCCTTCTTTGGTTTTTTTGCGCGCTTTCGCGTAGACTTCTCAGTGCGCTGTTGCTGCTGTTTGGGGGCAATTAAACGTTTCAAACGTTCAATTTCTTCCTGATACTCTTTAAGTTTGGCGTCTTGTGGATCTTCATTCTTCACTGGTTGATTCTGTATGGTCTTGGCACGAGAAGCATAGCGGAGTGTAGTTAAGGTTTCATTATAATTGTAAGCAGAAGGACCAATATTGGCAATCATTATAGTTTTCGAGTTACCACCTAAGGAATCTTGCAGCAAACGTGTGAGTTTCGAGTCGCGATATGGAACATGTGGTGAATTTTCGGCCAACGCCGAAATAACATTTCCCAATGAAGAGAGAGCAAGATTAATTTTGCTTGCTTCTTTAAGACGTGCAGCTGATGCACCCGTTTTAGATTGACGTTCACTACCAGCCAAATCGATTAGATTTAATTTGCCAACTTTAATAGTGTTGGTTTCAATGTCGCACATTTCAATTTTTATGGTGAAAATTGCATGAGATCTGAAAGATAAAAAAATAAGTTTTTTTCATTCAAAATGGTAAATACATGTACATATAAATATGTAACTTTATTAACTTTAGTTTTTATTCATTACTTATTTTTGTTTTTGTAGGCACAACACATTGGTTGTTGCAATGATAGTGTGGTTTTAAAAAACTCTTCCTCAATATACAATTTTTTATAACTTATCAATTTCATGGAAAATCCAAACTTAAGTAAATATGGTTGATATATTTACCTAGAACTGTGCTCATTCATATTGGTAAATCCCACTGTTCTATTTTTGTTTCCCAACTGCATAACATGCAACATATCATCGACACTCTTACAATTGACTGAATGCAAATTCGGGACATAAACTCCTGATCCTCGTTCACGTACTTCTAAGGCTTTTGAATTTGGTTTCAGTAAATCTCGAATCTCTTCCATATAAATCTCCAGATAGGAAACATCAACTAAAAACTGAAAGTTCTCAGTGCGATTGATGTGCAACCAAATTTGTTCAAAACTACGCGGTATGATGCCCATCATCTGGTCACTTCCGCGTACACCCTCCATAGTGTATGTTTTGCCAGTACCAGTCTGACCGTAGGCAAAAATACAGCCATTGAATCCTTCGAGGACTGAGTTTACCAGTGGAAAAACCACTTCATTGTAGATCGTCGTTTGTGATGCACTTGCATCGTAGGCAGCATCATAGGTGAAAACTTTGCGTTGAACCTTGTTGGGTTCATTCGAATTTGTTATTTCAACCACACCGCGATTTGGATACACATTTACTACTTCCGGTGAACCCTCAGCGCGTTCCCGGTTGCTCATGGGACGAGAGCGCACAACTACCTGAACGCATTCATTTGGCGCTGAGTTGCTAGCAGCGGTGGCGGGACGACGCGTTTTTGCACTCATATTTAAGACCGTCGTTTTTCTCGGTTTTCCTTTTTCGTTTAGCTTTGGTTGTTACGGTGGAAACAGTTTCTAGTGGATAGAGAAAAAATAAAGAAAAAATATTTTTGTTCAAAACTACAGAATTTATTGGATATTTTAAAACGGTGAAAGACGGGTCAAGGCTTGTCATATGCAGATTTTTTGCATGGAACTAATATTTTTATATACATATGTATGTAGCTCTGTACAATTTTGAGATTGGATTTTTTTCACAGCGTTGATTTGTTCTTCATTGACACATTGATATTGCTTGTCAAATTACCTTTTAAATGGCACCTATTTTGACCAAACTTGTAACGATTTTAAGAAAGCATACATACGCAATTACCAATGGCTGTATGTTTGGAGCCTGATCCGAAAGAAATTTTTGAGAAATTTCAGGACTTTTTATATTTTTCAACCAATTTTCTTTTTTTCTAGAGCTTTAGTTTAGCTTAGCCGCAAATGATTTTCTTTACGAAAACCAATTTTAGGTTTAGACTTAAATTTGAATTTCATATTACAAGGACCTTTGCTAAAAGATTTTTTATTGTTTGAAATCTGGACTAAGACTTTCACTATTTTTTTTATTACCCGTGTTTTATCTAAAAAATGTTGGAATAATCTATTTATTAAGATATTTATTTATTCATTGTCTTATTAAACTGCTTTTCTTATGACACCCATATTTTAAAAATCTATCAAGTGGTTTTAAACTTTTCGATAAGCTATACCAGCAAATTCGGGTGGATACCTCCCCGAAACAAAACCTAGCAAAACTTTATTTGTCCTTGTTCAAGGACCTGTGCATGCATAAAAATAAATAGTTGTGCGTCTGAGTGCCATCAGGTACTCTTATAAATATTTATTCCATACAAACGTTCTGTAGAACGTGAAAAGGACACAGTGGCACAACCGTCTATTGGTAGGTATGCACAGGCCAAAAGCGTTACTTCCCCTAAAAAAAAAAAAATTCGGACACTGCCACTGCAGTGGACTCTTGCCTTTTCCAATTTCTTGTCATCAGTGACCATTACTAGGGTGAGGTGGTGTTATTTATCGTATCCAAGCAGCCACTTCTCCAGAGAAAATTCGATAACCGTAAAAGTAATGAAAAAATCGATATTGCAAAATTTTAAAGACTTGAATAAATTCGTATAAAATCAAATTAAATTCAGTATTATTTTCGATTACTCTAATTATATTTTTTGTTTTTGTAATTTTTTAGTATAGTAATTGCTATAATTAGTTAAATAACTCACCAAATTTAACTTGTCGTGTCTTCAAATGTTTATATGTACATATGTATTTGATTAATTTGGTCCACGGCTTATATTTTTTTTCAGGTAGTTATCAGTTAATTTCCATATTCGAAAATGTATGTGTTTCTACTTATTATATTTAATTAATTTTACAATCTTTGGATAGTGAAAATATAAACCTTATGTTGCTGCAACCACCGTCTATTGCAGAAATTTTTACTTTATTCTGCAATATTTTTCAGATTTTACTTCATTCGTTATTTCCTTTTCTGCATTGGTGGCATACACAAAGTGCGAAGCTGCGTGACGGTTGTGTAAATGTTTTACGTAAAAAAACTTCTGATAGCAAGCCATATAAAACCATTTCATGTTATTTTTTGCATGTTCTTTATATCCAACACTCCGGATAAATTCACTTTGTCATTCCGTTTGTAACGCATGTAGAACGGGAAGTAAAAAAACAAAATTGACCATATACAAAAATTTTAATTTTGTGTTTTTGATGTTAGGTATACAAATTTTAGAATTTTATCACAAATTTAATAATATTTACACGTATTTAAAATAATAATTAGAGCTACCCATTAATTATATAGTCAATTTTGCGTGTAAGCTGACTATATATTCTTGATCAACAACATCACCTGAGTCGATTTAGTTATCTTCGTATAAATCACGATTACGGCAAATCAAGCCAGATAATTGATTGAAATGTGGTACAAGACTACATCTTTAAACATAAATAAAACATAAAACATAATTGCACTAAAAATGGGCAAAATCGGATCAAGGACACGTCTACCACCCATCCAAATAAAACACAGCTTAATAAAGTTTCTTGCAAATGCATACTAGGGAATAACTTGGACAAGCTTTGGAATAAAGGTGGCGAATTTTGAAATGAGGGCGTGGCATCTCCCACACAAGTAAGAATTTCTAAGAGCTATTTTGAGAGAAATATTTAAGGCAATGCAGCCAAGTTTTATACTAACAGTATGAATGACAAATAAGCGTGGTACTTACCATACAAACTAAAACTTTAAAACACTATACTATTTATTGTAATGTTATCAAATTTAGAAATAATTCCATGGCCATGGACAGACATTGGGTGATTTTTGACAAGAGGACGTGGCACCACGAAAAAATTGTTAAAATCACTTTCAAATAAATATTGTCAAATTATGGAAATAATTTTTAAAATCAGAACGCAATGACAGCGGGAGAGAAGGAACTTTTTCTACTTCGGGCAAAATAATTAAGTTTTGAATGTTGAACATGACAGCGGTTACCGATTTTTTTTTAGTGAATTTCATGATTATACCATGAGTGAATTTAGCTAATTTTCAGAGTTTGCAAGCGTAATTGCGGTGTCAACTTTTTCTTGCCGAAAAATTTACTACATCAACGTTGCCAGATTTGATGAAGTTTTTAACGTTTGAACCATGTGCATGTCGCTTCAATTGTCACCTGCAGAAAAACAAAACTAAATGTCAATAAAAACTATTTTAACCTTTCAAGTATTAAAAGAAAGAAAAATTTAAACCAAGTAGAATAACAGTAAACTTATTTGAAACAAATGCCACCTGGTACGCAATTAAACTCGGATAGCGATTTGGAAAGTATTATTTCTACTAAAGAACTTAGGATTAAACAACGCTGGAATAGCACGCTTCCAAAATACTTTTGTACTATCGATGGTTGTAAGGAATCTTTTAAGCGCTTGGATCATTTGGACAGACATGAGTATCATCACACGGGAATCGTAAGTTCAATCCAGAATAAAAACGTTCACTTTTCTTAAAACATTTCTGCTCTTAGAAAAAACATGCATGCACATATGAGGGCTGCGACAAAATGTATTCCATTGTGACCCACTTGAAACGTCATTTGCGCTGCACACATGAACGCATCGTGGCGACCACAAAAAATGTTCCCTGTAGTATCGACAGTTGTGGTAAAATGTTCCAAAGTACTTGCAATATGCAGCGTCACATACGCGAAGTGCATGAGAATCCAAAAGTTTATCATTGTAATTATTGTGATGAAAAATTTACACAACGTCTAAAGATGCGACGCCATGAAATAACTAAACACACAAAAGAGTATCCATTTAAGTATGTTAAAAATATTTTTTTTATATAAGTTTCAGTTTTATATAATTTCAATTTATATCAACTTTCAGATGTACTAAATGCAAAAAAGGTTTCTATCAGGAATGGCAATATGAGAAGCATATACCAGTCTGCAAGACTTATTCATGCGCCAACTGTACATTGCAATTCGATAAGTGGTCACTTTATATTAAGCATTGCAAAGAGAAGCAACATGGGCGCAAGCACTATGAATGCGAAGGGTGCAAACGGATTTTTAGGAAACCAGGAGAATTGCAGCGGCACATCGACAACAAACATTCAGATGATGAACAGAAAATAGTTTACAGATGCTTAGCAGAGGGTTGCTCGCGTTTTTATGCGTACGAGCGCAATCTGAAGCAGCATCAACGAACCTCTCATTCTGGAAAACGTTTTGAGTGCACAGTTCCAGATTGTGAACGTGCATTTAGCAGTAGTCAAAATTTACACAATCATATAAAACGTGATCATAGTAAAACGAGTTCCAGTCTGAAAACTATGAAAGTAAAATCTGCATCTGTAAAACAGCGTAAAAAAAGAAAAGATGCTGGAAAAGCTGTCATGTCTAATTTGGCCAAACTTTCTGGCTTGGTTGTAGACAAAACTACAGATAAATTACTGCGCACACGTGAGAAATTCGCTTTACATGATGTTCAAACAATGCTGCAGAAAAATTATCATGAAGAAAGTGCCAAAGAAGAAGAGTCTGAATTGGAAGGCGAAAAAAAACTCACACTGTTCGGAGTTGCACAAAAAGAAGCAACGCACATAGAAGCGTTGCATATAGAAAATTTACTCAAAATTGCACTACAAGATTAGGACGTAATTATTAAATTTTAAATATTTATTCTTTAATTGCTCTTAATTAAATTTTAACGTTGTTTCATACCACTTGTTATTTTTTTCTCTACGAAATCAACAGCAATTTCGTTTTTCTGAATGACTATGACCAGAAATACTGTCCGTTATTCCTAAGTTTCATTAATAAAGAAGCTTCGTGTATTTTAGTTTTTGTAAATATTTCGTAAATAAAAATCGTTAAATGCATTTTTTCAGTGAATTTTACATTTTCTTAAAAGTTCAAAAAAGCTTAAAAATATTTTTTCTGTTAGTACTAGTCTTAGAGTAAAAAAATAACCGAGCTCCTCATCGATAAAAAAAAATTGGGAAATAATGAACAGTCTAATAAGAACTGATAATCTTATCTGGGGTCCATTTAGTGAAAAGGTAAATGCAGAAGAATATACAGTTAATTTATGTACCTATATTTAAAATTTTTATAGGTTTTTTTTAACAAAAAATAACTAAAGCGAATTAATAACTTTACGACTGCGCATATCTTGTATCCATTTTTCAAATTGTTGCTGCGGCGTTTGTGGCTCAGGCAAATAGTAATGTTTTGGTGGCTCACCCTCTTCTAGACGTACAAAGTAATGGCAGTGTTTGTACTCAACACGACCTATGCGACCGCGTGCATGGCGGCGCATGCCACGAAGGACACGTCCCTTACCCACAAAGGATTCAGCTGAAAGTGAGAAATATGAATAAATTGAGAAATCATGTATGGAATAATTTTGAGCCTACAATGAAATGAATAGAATAGCATATCATGAAAAATCATGATTTGCTCTTAATCTTAGAACTGTGGAGAACAATTATTAAATTTTGCACAAAAAGTACACCTAAGCTTTTTTGCTTGGGCGTTATGAAGTGAAGCTTCAAATGAGAAAACGATGTCAGATAATTTTATTCTGGTTTGACAAGAATCTAGCGGTGCGTTGTTTCAATATGGTACAGCGCTTAACAGCAAAATAAAAAATCAATGCTACGCTAGTGCTCTTGTTTAGGTTAAGCTAATAATTATTAAAATATGGATAGAAATTTTAATTTTCTAAAAAAAAAAATAATTTCATTGAACTCTTTCGTTCTTCATATAGTTTTGTTAAAAGACTAAAAAATTTATAGTACCCAATGGAAAAAATAAGCTTTTAGATTAGTTTAGATGTGACACAGCCACAAGCTCAGTTCCGTTTTTTATGTAGCGTCTGTACGTTATTTAAATAATATTTTTATCCAGTATCTTATAAAAAACAGTTCGAAAAACTCTTTTGCTTAAGCAGTGGTTTCCAAAAGATATGCTTAAGGAAACGTTTTCAATTAGTTTTTTCCTAAAAACTTATATGTATTTTACCTATCCATAAATTGCTTTTGAACTCCACATTGTGACGTGAGACGGCCATTTCTTGCGCTTCCAGTATTACTTCCTTGATATGGGTAGCACCTTTCTTCAACACGAAACTCAATTGCTTGACAGCCTCATCAACCGACATACCACGCACCAGGCTGGCAATGTACCACATTTTGTCCGGGCTGTATTTGATGTTGGTGCGCATATGACAGACGTACTATTTGAAGAAGTCTTGTTTTTATTGTTTTTGGAAAACGATATAAATAACTTACCGCCTTGCGAACCTCCTCTTCTGGAAGTTGTGGTGGATGCACAATGCGATTATATTGCAGCCACTTTTGTGGCCCAGTATGTGATTTATTGAATTTAGTACGCAGGCTACCAGGTGTCTGTAGTGCGCTGGCCAGCGGCGCCGCTAGTAATTTACTGCTCGTTTGCGTTAGTGAAACGCGTGTAATATTTAATCGCACAAGCTGTTTGGTAAGTGCATTCATTTTTTATATAATTTTTGTATTTTATTTTTTCTATTTTTCTCGACCGCGTTACTTCACAACATTGGGCTGTTTGTCAAATAGAGTGCTGTCTCAAAAAATCGCATTGTCAAAATCAGCTGTTTTTCACAAATAGTTCACCCAAAGATGGCGCTTTTGGTGATAGCCACACACGCATACATGTAGCCGGAAAGTTTGCATTTTTAAGCTTCCGGCAATGCTTTCACACACTCTCTCGTTTACCAAGTTGGTACAAAAAAGAGGGGTGAATACTGAACTGTCTTGCCATCGTACAAATTTCGGTTTCAGTTTTCGCTATATAAAATCCCGAATGCTTCTTGGCGTTTACACACACAAATTCTTTCCAAAAATTCTTGGTTTTTGGGCAAGAGGGGAAAACAAAAAAGACGAAGCACAAAATTTGTCTTTTGCCGACAAAAAGAGAATAGACAAGAATTTCTTTTATAGAATTTTCTTGTGTAGACGTTGACTTGCAGAAGGGATTGTTGCAGTAACTCGGCGTTTACACAGGCAAATTCGGTGAAACAAATTCTTGTATATTCTCTTTTGTGGTTTTTCTTTGGCATTTGCAACATACGACAAATTTTGTACCTCGTCTCTTTGGTTTTTCCCCTCTTGGCCACAAACAAGGAAACTTTTCGGCAAGAATTTGTGTGTGTAAATGCCGAGTAACTGCTGATATGCATACATATGTATATGTATTAAAAATGTCTAAATTGGAAAATCTGATCAATTTATATTTTGAAAATTACCGAAAATTTAAGTTTTTTTTGGACTTGAGTGGAAAATTAATTTTGAAACAAATTTTCGAAAAGGTTTTGCAGTCATTTCATTTTATTTCGTAATTAAAAGAATATAAATCAAAATATTGAAAGGAAAAAAAATATATATGAGTATGTACATAAAAGCAAATTGAGTCATGTTTTTGTTGAGTAGAAAAACTAATTAAATATTTATCTCGGTTTTGTTCTTAGTGATTTTCTATACCTCTTTTGTGTGAGATATATGTATTTTTTCTGCTTTTGTGCTTTACTATTGCATCCCACTTTTGCACGAGCTATTTATTTGCGTTCTGAGCGTGCCATCTATACTGTACACGCAAAGATAAAATTTGCAGGTTGATGGCAAGGTCATTTGTAAAAGTTTTCCCACTCGATTGTTTTTGCTAGTACTGTGCTCTGTTTGTCCTCTCATTTGCCGTTATTTCTTTCTGCATTTCTTTTCTGCATGGATAGCAAACGTCAAGCATTCAATTTCTGGAGGGGATGAGCAGCAAATCAGCGAATTTATGGAAAAATCGAATTTTTCGCAGTCGTGTCGAGAAATTTAGGAAAACTTGTAAAAAAAAAACGTGCTGGTAAAGTGAAAATTGTGCATTTTGAGATAAAATAAAAAACAACAAAAAGTTTAAATTTAAAAGTTTCGGTGGAATATAAAAACTGCTAAAGTGGAAAATAAATTTTATGATTTTTCTTCAACATCATTGGTTGGAATTACAAAATCAATTTGAGCATATCCTTCATTTGCTTAAACCGCAATAACAAGTGAAAAGTGTATTTTTAAATTTTCTTTTTGTAAGAAAAGGATTTTTATTGAATAAAAAAAATAAAAAATAAAAATAAAATCACAAGGAAATGTGCGATATTCTACCAAGTGCTAAAGACGATGGCGGCGACGTCAACGTCATCGACAACGTCACAACCGGAAGTAATGTATCCTCGCCGTCAGTGGGTCAAGCAGAGGACGTGGACACGGATATTACCAACACCGGAAACGCGTCGCGAAGCGTCGAAGAGAATTCAACGAATATTTCTAATGTTGCCAAAAATATGGAACAGGTGATTTTACAGTTATAATTTAATGAATTACATAAAAAAGTTACAATGTTTCATTTAATATTTATTATATGTATTTTTTTATTATTTAATTTATTTATAGATTTTTTTATCGCTCAGCATCACATCATGCCTACAGATGTTATTTTTTGCATTTTTTCACGTCCTTAATTTTTTATTCTACTCTAATGCTAAAGATGTGACCTCGTTATTCGATACTTCTAGTTAGATATTTTAAAGTAACTAGATAAAAATGTTTGTGGAATCGTCTGATGAAAAATAAAAAATTTTGACTTTCTGAGGAATATTTTGACCAATAATTTCTTGTAGTATATTCATCATCAGGTTTTGACCCGTCCATCCGGGGTCTGTAGCAATTGAAAAACTTCTGAAAAAAAATCCGGTAATTTGTTTTTAATGAGAAAAAAAAACAGATCAGAAAGTTTTTCCGATCAAAAATGAAATTTTGAACTATTAAATTTGAAAAAAATTTTACTTATTACCAATTCAAAGAATAATAATTTCATTTTGGGAAGGCCGGGAATTCGTTCTTTTCAACTTGGCAACCCTGAGTATTAGGGTGCTGCAATTATAATCCCAATATCTCGAGTTTTATTCCCAGTTGAAATAAGGTCCATCCATGTGCCTTATTTTTTATGTTTTTATTTACTCTCTTATTTTGTATCTATATCCAAATTAAAACTAAGTGTATTTTTTAAGAACTTATTTTAAACAATAGAAATAAACAACATCCAATGAAGGTGTTATCTTGGCTATACCAAATGAGCAACTAACACTGCATTAACAGTAGAAGTATGCACATATGCACGTATAAAGGGTCATGCCCCAACCCCAGAAACATGAGTTATAAGGGGATTGTAGAATATGCGAGATAATGAGTTTGTATATGTCCTTGAATGCACTTTTTATTTTAAAAATGTATCTTTTCCGATTTTGTGGGATGGTGCGGAAGAGGTATACAGTCATGATTTTTGTAAAAGCATTACCAACTTTTCCATCAAACCTTATCTAACGTATTTAAATATGAATGATTGCTTGAGTTTCTTAACATCTAATACCTCATCATAGCGAATTTAAACTTGGTGTTTAAAGTACAGTCGTGCCTGGATATAGTGAACACCCTATATAGTGAACACCTTGATATAGTGAACACCAAAATTTCTACATTGAGTTTTTTTCACTATTTAGAATAAGAGTGAACAAAATTTTGAAAGCCACTTCAAGCAGAAAGCAATAAAAAAACACAAAAAAATGAGGCCAACACTACTGGCATATGCGGGAAAGCGGTCCAAAAGTCAATTTCTGAAAGCGAGAAGCCAACATCTATTCGCGAATTCTCTCAATAAACATACATATGTACATTTCTATTTTCCTACAAATTTATTCTAATTAACTCATTTACATATACAAATGTGTACTTTGAGCAAATAAAACGAGTTTTTGAACAAAAATGTCAACCTTGATATAGTGAACAACCTGGATAGTGTGAACAGACCTTGCAAAAATTATTCAGACACGACTGTATAGCTAAAATTTGACGAAAATTTCGATAATGTGAAAGGTGGAGCTGTTAAGTTAGTTGATCACAATTTAATGAAAAATTTGATGGTCCGTACTTCGTTATTCTTTACAGATGCTTTTTATACCCTCCTACACTCAACAAAAAAATCACCTCACTAAAAATTCGATCTGACTACACCATCATCATATATGTACATAAATTGTTTAAAATAATATTTCCGATTATGGTTTGTACCTAAACTAAAACACTCAAATAGTTTCCGGTTAGGTGTTGGATGTTCGCTAAAACGCAAATATTGCTACTGTTCCGGTTTATATCTACGAAGATCAATTAAAGGTTTGTAGAAATATGGTTTGTGTCTTCACCACTGCGTCATCCTATGACGTCATTCGCCATTGCTCCACCTCCACTCTGGCCCGAAACACGCAATTACAGACTACTTACCTTAAGAAGACTATTATAACTATGTATGTAGTTATAATCGTAACCTTTTGCCAACACGTTACACCAGTTTGTTGGGTCACGTGTAGCACAATTAGTGCTACTAGTGCCTTAAGCATGTACATATACAATTTGACACTTTAACTCAATCAAAAAATAATTGCCAGAATAGCAACTACGCCGTTCAAATTTGATACTGCAATTAAAATTAATTATGTAGACGGAAATGCTAAGGGAGGCGTCGAAATTCCATCGTGGCGAAAAAACCGATTTCTATATCAAATTTTGAGAATTTTGTGATTTTTTATCTTGGAGACCCACTTTCAAAAATTCATAACTCCGGTTCTGTTAACGCTAGAAAATTGCAATTATTTTCATTTTAAAGCTAAGTAATTAAATTTTTAATAAAAAAATTATTTCTTAAAAAATTATTAACAAATTAATATTGTTATAAGCAATTTAAATGTTTAAATCGGTTTTTAACAATTGCTGTCACCTTGTATCAAATTTTTAATGTCACCAACGTATTCTACGTCAAATTTCCTATCGAAAATCTTTATTAATGGGGGAACTATGGAGCAAGAAAATGAGGTGTGCAATAGAATCCGCGCTTCGATAAGACGTGCCTTATACATACATACATATTTCTAATAATAGTCACTCCACTGTTAATGGACCCACTCATAAAGTTTCTAGATTAATTAGATGATCAAGAGACATATCAAGAACGTTCAGAAAAATTTCAACTTTTTACCCCGATTGACTAAAACGCTTCTGGAGAAGCTGCAATATGTTTTCAAATTTAGAGGTGTCACTCTTTCAAATAATGAACCAGATATTCCAGTGTATTTTAGTTCGATACTTTTATTTCAAATTGATATTTACAGCGTCATTGTCATCATAATATTTATTTTGTTACATAATTTACTACCTATTCCGTGCACATTTTGCTTTATTTATTTTTTTTAATTCCAAACAAATTTTAGCATTTAGCATTTTGCGTTTTGAGCTTTGTTATTTTTGTTGTTGTTGTAGTTGCCCTCGTTGTCATCTACCCTTATTGTTCTTGCTTACCGTTTTATTAGTCAGTAGTCGTTTTATTAATGTTTTTTTTAATATCCCTGTTAGTTAGATTTGAATTTATTATTTTCATTCCAAGCGTGTTGCTTTTGATTGTTTGCTTCCTCATCTTCATTTTTGTTTTTTTTTTGATTTTTGTTTTTATTGATTTTTTACGGTAAATTTTATTTATAGTTTCCAGGTGATTGTTTATTTCTTGTTAAATTTCAATGTTTATTTTTCTGTTAATGCAAGCAGAGACTCGAAAATAATAGCGAGACTCTGCAATTTCAATTGACTAGAAAAAATTCATTCATTCGGCGGTAACATGATACCCCAATTAAAAAAATTAGTACTTTTCATTAGATTTGAGAGTCTTGTTAATACTTTACGGTCTTTGCTGTAAGTCTTGCAATTCTGCTCAAAAATATTATATTTAAGCAATCTTGATCCACGTTAAATAAGTTTTTCCTGATTCCGGAACAATGTGGTAGCTACAAAAAAGAATTAGGAATTACGAAAATTGAATATATGTAGGTAGTGTCTTACAAGAGTAGTTAGCAACCTTTTGTCCCAATAGCTTAAAGTCCTTTGTTATGATCTTATGTTAAATAATTTTCTTTGAAATGGCGTTTATGTACATACATAATCATCTAACGATAAACGCTCAGAAGTATATGCACATAAGCCAATGCAGGTAATACAGCAAGGTCAAACAATATTAAATAAACAAAGAGCCAAGTGTACTTAAAATTTTTTACATTAAGATCAAAATCTCACACATCAATTAAGAAATTCACATGCTTTTCTGAAACGTTAAGTTGTTAGATTTGATCATATGGAAGTTGGTGGAATGTGCAGTTCTGTGACTAAAAATCTCATTTATACAGTAATGGACAATGAAATCTAGACAGGCCTAAAATTTTAGTTTTTGCATACAAAAAATGATTGTTCCCTTTTTTCATAATAATTGAGACTATAATAATAATGCTGACTATGTATACTATATATTATGCACTTAAAGAGAAAATATGAGTTTGTTTCTTTTTGGAAATTGACTTGGAAAATACTGGGTCTATTCCAAAATTTGTATTTTGAGTCGTTTTCACAATGTTCGGTTAAAGTTAACCGAAACTTTAACTGACAGATTTTGTATAAAATATTAAGTCAAACTTCTGATTAAGAATTCGGTTTATAGTTAACCAGTCATTATGAGCACGTCTGTTAGACGTCTAAATTTTTTTTTTCATTATGTTGCGAAGATAATATCGGTCATGTTGCCGTCGGCAGAGCTAATGTACATTCAAGAGATTAAACGAGAATTCTCAATATACTTAAGTATAGCGATCTAAGGTTAATATACGTATATTCTACTTCTGTGTACTTAACAAATGTCAAATAATATAAGACGCCATAATTTGTCTACGAAAGCTTGACGACAAGGGGTAACAGAAGGATTCCTCTAGGGCCCATAGTTTCTTTGAAAACGTTTCCCAAACTTTTGTATCGCTTTGCGCATATTCTGCACATTATTAATCTCAGTTGGCAGTGCTAAATGCACCTGTACCTGTGAATGTACCAAAAATAATATTGGTTCATCGTTTTTGTAAGAAATTTTATTTTATTCCAAAAGTTAACAATTTTTGGATATAAAAAATAAACAAAAATAATGAAAAATTAGAAAAAGAATTTATTGCGTTTTTTGATTGGCAATTGACTTGACCACACGGACGATCGTGTCGATTGAATTTCATTTTATTATTTTAGTATTGCAAAACTCTGTCGACAGACTTGCGTTATTATGAATTTAGATAAATATTTTTGTGAATATTTTACCTTCTGATGTTTTTTTTTTTTTGAATTTGACGTAAATAATATTTTTGTGTGCTGTAAAGTTCTTTCTTTTTCTTTTGTTAAAATATTTATAAAAAGTGCCCATCCAACTCAACTTATTCTGAGAATTTGCACAATTTGGGATGCTATTATTTTGCTCCATTACGTTCTGGTTACGTTTTATTACTAACAACTTTTGCTTCGAAATTAGTAAAACAATTCTTTATGTACTTATTAGTATATAATACTTATTTATTTTAAAATATTGTTGTATTAAAAAATTATGAATTTTTTGCTCTTTGCTATAAATAAATGCCACACAATACAAGAATTAAAATAAATCAACTAATAATAAGCTCATTTTTATATCAGTTTTTTAATATTAAAAGTATTTTTTGATTTTGTTTTGTCACTGTAAAGGTTGAATTTCGAGCACTGCGCGACCTTTAGTATAAATATAGTTACTTTCTACTCCAACTTGCTCAGACTAACAAAAGGCGATGCCAATATTTTGACGCGTTTAAGGTTTCTTTCTAATAAAATAAAATTAGTTTTTATGAAGTTATTATTTTGATGGGCTACATTTTTACCTGTTCTGTTTTGATTTGTTCATTAGTGAAATATATTAATAGCGACGAGGAAGGCTTAAAATGCTCTCACAGGTGTAACAAAATTAGCCCACCGTTGCAAACCATAGCACAAAAAGACAAAAGTCTGTTAATTGTGAAACATTTATTATACTAGTTACGCCTTCATATTTTGAAAGAGTACAAATCAATCGACCATTAAGTAATTAAAAATTAGAGAAAACACAAATAAACAATAAATTATTCAGTTTTCAAGTAATCGCGTCTAACTAAAGTGAACATAAATGTCTTATAAGCACTTAAAGAAAATAAATAAGAGATCAAACGATGTATACTTTAATATTTGCCGAAAATTCTATTAATATATTCTTGCCATCAATCTTCTTTTTTGGTGCTTCCAATTTTACAATAATGCAATCTGCTATGTCATCCAGAATCTTTCGTTTTTAGAAATTCTACTATACTTTCTTCTATATCGCTCTGGCACATCTCCACATAGCGATATTGTGTAATTTTTTTGCTACTGTTCGAACACGTATGTACCAGCGAAAATATCTTTTGAAGAGACAGTAGTGTTTTAACCAGTTTCAAGGCTGGTAATCTCATTTTCAAAATAGGTTTTCAAAGATTCATTATCTAAAAACATATCATTTGAGTCGATATAAAATCTGAAATATAGTATGAAAGATGCTCTCTGATCCGATACAGAAGGCACATATACATCAGTGTGACAGAGCTTCCAAATCTTTACGTTCCCAATCACTTGCAGATTTCAAAACCAACGTGCTCTTTAGATAAGACATAGAGGTTCGTGCCACAGAAATGCTGTTACCATCTTCAGATTAGAAGAAATGTTTTTATTGAATATCTGGAATATTTTTAAGCCCTTTCATTTATCATCTAATATATTATATGCCTTAACTTCTTGAACTTGTTCTTTTGATAAGAATGACCGATATATACACCTTTGTATGGAGCTCTTACTTATTCATTTTTTTCTTCTTTACTTTTTGCAGCGGTTATCATTAACTACAACATCAACAACAAACACAACAACAACAATGTCTTCTACTGCAATACCATTTGCATTACACTTTATAGCCAGCTTCCATCAGATTTGCGTCGTTACCGCATTACTTCCGCTTGTCACGTTATTCACATGTTTTGTCACTGCGTATGTCTTCCAATATGATGAAGTGCACGAAACACATTGTCGCGTAAGTATCAAATCGAATTGAATTCTAAGTTGGAAATTATGCTAATAATATTGGTTTTGTTGATCTGTTTTAGGTTTACAATATAATACCATCGATAAGTGCAATTACCGGCGTTAGCCCGCAACGTTATTTCTGGCGTTTTAGCATTGCCTTACATATAGGACCCCGTATACCGATAGCATTTGTCTATACAAATTATTATCGCAGTCAAATTAACGAAATTAAGCGACGTCGAGCAACCTCGGATGTTACAACGAAGGCAAATTTTTTGATAAGCCTAATATTGATATTAAACATCATTGAAGTGGCATCGTTAGGAGGCGTTACCTATATATCGAATCGTGAGAATTATCGTAAGTTGTGCGAAATGAATTTGAAAAATAAAAAAATCAATGAAGAAATTTTGGATCAAACTCAGAGGTCAGAGCTGCTTAAGGCTTATGAATATGATTAGATTTAGATTAGCTAATCTGTTTTGTTTTATTGTGAAAAAATAATTAATTTCGGGAATTTTGAATTACACTGCCTTACAAAAGAAAACTAATGCAGAGTTCTGACATCTCTTTCTTGGATGCTTTTTGCCCATTGTTTTTGAAAATCAGCATAATTTTTCTTAATCAGGTTCAGTTGATGCCGAATTTTTTTCCTCACAAATTATTTAGCAAATGAGGTCAAATATACTCAAGAAATAAAAAAACCATAAAAGATACACATCTCTGAGCTTAGTTTCTTCGAATTTAGCATGTTTGGATAAATTCACAATGTGTATTTAAGTAGCCGTACATTATTTCTTTGTTCTATATTTCATTTGAAAATTACGCAACGATATTTAACTTTTTTTAATATAAATTCTTAATTTTTTTCTAGCGGTACATGAGCGCATTTTTATAACATTCATGACCTGCTCCCTATGCCACATGCTTGCAACCATTAAACTGCATGGTATGCTACACGCAGATCCGCAACAATTGTCAAGTGAACAGCGCGATTCGATTAAATGGAAGAAAAATCTATTTGTCATGTCAATCGGGAGCACAATTGGTTTGTTAATATTCTTTGCCAAACATCGTTTTTATTGCCATGATTTAGGTTTGTTGTAAAATTGTTGTTTTTTCATTTTATAAAAATATTAATGCAAATAAAATTTTTTATTTAATTCTAGCTTTCAGTTGGTTTGCATTTTTCGAGTATTTGATCGCTGTCGCTAATATGTTATTTCATTTCACCATAATTTG
Organism: Meiosimyza platycephala; assembly: GCA_963662105.1. Classification (NCBI taxonomy): domain Eukaryota; kingdom Metazoa; phylum Arthropoda; class Insecta; order Diptera; family Lauxaniidae; genus Meiosimyza; species Meiosimyza platycephala. The sequence continues at coordinate 25,322,905 of OY759208.1, forward strand.
GGACTTTCCATCGCAATATATGATTATAGTGCAAGGTTCACGAGCAAAGTTGGAACAATTACTTAACACTGTTAATAAAAAAATCGATTAGAGCAAGTTAATGCCAACAGAAATGAAATGAAAATGTGTAACCTAAGCGCGCTTCCAGTTTGAATTTGTTTCTTCTGTACTTTTTACAACGTGCTAAGTCTTATATTGTTTCGCAACAGCAGCACAAATTGAGAGTATACATTAGAAAATTACTAGTTCCTTCTAAAAGATTTTGGACAATGTGAACTTTTCTGGTAGTTTTTAAAAAATATTAGTTTTTAATTAAATAATTTAATAGTGCAGTCAGTTGATTTTTGCCTTGCAATAGGTGAATAAATATTGCTTTTTACATATGTCATTAAGTTTAAAGACCTTAAGCTTTCGACCTTGTGGTAAAGTGAGAAAAGAATAGAAATAGTATATTTCTGAGTGCAACGAATTACAGAAGGGAAGAGTTAAAAGTTGTTTTAAAATATCAAAAAAAAAAAAAAAACAATCTGTCGTTTTGTATTAGCTTTATTAATTTGTCTAATTCTAATCTGAATACATGCCCAGCAAACATTATTAATTGCGGAAGAGTTATAATTTTAATAGCCAAAACAATGGTCAGGCAGTTCTAATGCAAAATGATTGTTTGCTTGGCAGAAACAGTCTGGTAGTCCATATTTGAAAAATGCTGCGGGCTAGAGAGATTTTTAGCCAGATTTTGCTTAGGTGCAGTACCAAAAAATCTGTCAAAAATTATAACTTTATTTCGATTCGTGATCTGTAAATTGCACAAGCAAGCAGTCATATAATTTTTGGCTCAAAATGATATACTTGGCGTCATATGTCAATATATATAACTAAAATTAGATATATAACATTTTATTTGTATATTAGGCAAATTTAACTCTTATCTACTGTAATAAACATTATACTTACTTAAAAGTGTGAAGATAATTGTCTTTTCAAGATTGCTTGTAGTTTGTTTTTATGAAAATATTCGATTCATTCGAAAAAAATAGACAGTTTTGTGCATGTTTGAACTGTAGTTAAAAACTTGCATTTTTTAAAAGCATTTCGATCTTAATAACATTTGTGAAAATCGACCTTTTTGCAAAGCAAACGATTTTTTTCCCGTCTGCTGACTAGACTATAAAGATTACCTTTGCATGTACCTTGTATGTACATACATACAACGGGTTATCTGTCTGATATTAGAAAGCCTTAAATATTTGTAGCTAATTTCGTTTACTAAATAGTTTGTACTTGTGAAAAATTCTTGAAAAATATTCGAATATTTATTTATGTAGCAACTATAAACTTAAGTTAATTTATGTTCTCTGTTGTTGAATTTTAATTAAGTACAATCAATATAATTTAATTGCTATTTGTTTTAATTAACTAACTGCAAAACCCCTGAAGTACCCTCGCAAAAGAAAATTTTCTACTTGACAGGAACTGCACTTCTTTATAAATACTTAAGAAAAGTTATTACATATATAAAACTTTTGAAATAAAACAAACCCATATTTAATTGTAAAAAAAGTTAACCAATATGTTGTTGAAAATCTTACATTTTAGTAAACAAACTATTGCAACTCCTCTATTATTCCATAAGTATTGAAATAGTACGAGTATTACATACATATAATTGCACATACTATACGGGTTTCTTCTACCTTCAAATTCTATTTTTATAGGTTATTTATTTTTGTGAAATTTTAATATTTATTACGTATTGTAAATCTATTTTATTAGTATTTAACAAAACATATATGATAATATTTTAAGAGGACTTTTATTTTGTAACAATTTTATTATGGCTTAAACACTATTTTACGATTTTTAGCTATACAATTTTCAAATAATATACATAAATATTCAATAATCTTAAAAGATGATCAAAATTAACTTTTCAAAAGATGCTAAGTTTAAGATACAGTATAATACAATATATTAATGCAAACATGTAGGAGATTTCATTTCAGTATTATGTAAAACTGTTTGTTCATAAAATTGTGAAACGATTTTATGATATACAACATACACACACATACATATAATTGTTTGTTATTTAAATTGTTTAATGATTTTACAAACTTTAGATGACGAAAATCACAATTTCTTAATTTTTTTTTGCATTGCTTGTGCAATATTATGTGCACATTTATTTCAAAACTTTAACAATAAAACTACACACAATTGTATTACATAATTGAGTTAAATCGACTTCAGAAAAAATATATTAGAATCATAAAAGTTAGAAATAATTTGTAACAGGCTAAGTTTTTGCATACACACAGAGTTGAGCATAATTTAAATAATAATTTATCTAGATAGCACAAAACTAGATAGAAAAAGTAATTACTGATTCCTTATAATAATAAAAATTTGTTATTTGTTTTTTCTTTTTGCATCACATCAGGATTCTGCAACATCTTTGCTTCAAAGTGCAAAAAACTAACTTGTTGGTGAAATAAGACCCGAAACTCAAAAATATTCCTGTCCATTTTGTGTTGTTCCATTTCTTAGCTCATTATTTTTGCAGAATTTATAGTTGTTATACCTTACATTCAGAGATCACTTGTCGTATACGTAACTTTTTTTATTAAAAACTTCTGTGAAGAACATTACGTATACGACAGTTGAAATAATAAAAAAAATTTAAATTCATTACAGTGGCTAAGGAATAGAACAGCAATTGGTAAATATTTTTAAGTTTTCGATTCTGATATAAATTTGGACAACTTTTCTGATGCCATATCTTAAATGATAGCATATCTTATCTAAAAATAAGAGTACAATCATTATAGTTGCATATGAAATTTTAAAGTTATTAGCAAAAGAGCAAAGTTTTCTTGAGGCTGTTCTCTTCAGGCCGCCATATTAGCTTAGCATTATATTGTATCTGAAAGCGATATTGTTAGCGAATAATTTGAGCTAATTTTTATTTTTGTACGTAACGTCAAGTCTTTGAAAGAAAACTGATCTGGTTGTGATGGGACGGACGGCACACATATACAATAATATTATAACGAACGTCTTGTCGCTTAGTTCATATATCCATTTACAATTCATATATCCATTTCCAAGAATCAGGCTAAGATATATTGGCAAACCTTTCTTCAATGACCTCAGCGAATTTGCTGAAGTTGAAATCGGATCTTTGCTCTACTACCTTAATAAAACTAACTGGATATAGCCATTTTAACATCCATCAATTCGCCCGGTCACGTAATGTGGTATTAAAACTGCACAGTTAGTGCTATTTATGGCTTCAAGCCTGTTTTCTAAGCCAGCACTCTAACCTATCCTAACCTTAATAATTTAATGGATTATTTTTTTGAAAAACATTTACATTTTAAACTATCACGTGACTTTAAAAAGTTCATTCAATTAATATACAATTCGTACATATGCCTTCAAAATAAAACTACACAAATTTTAGCAGATTTTTTAACATATAAATACATTTGGGCTCATTTAAGACCCATATTTTATATTCTTCGCTCTCACATAAATATTTTGCAGCTTAGTCTGAAATGAAAATGCAGGTGCATTTGAAAACTTTCATCTTAAATTTAACTTTTAGGGGGTATATACATACATACATACATCAGGAAGACTTGAGTTTTTCCATACAAATTGCACGGAAAAAAATTTTTGAAGCTTTAGCTTTATTTCACATGTATTTTAGGTAACTCTGTCGTATACTTAACCTTTAATTTGCATAACTAAATTCTTTTTATTTCAACTCAAGCAACAAGATTTTCGTGTAGGAGCGAAAAACACAAATGTTAATCTTAAATGAACTGCACAAAAGTACTCAATAGTCAACTACCTTAGTTACCATTTACACAGATTTTGTTTTTTTTTTAAGTAGCTACATTAGATAATCTCTATTTTTAGTATAAAATTGTGATTTCTGATCTCAAGTCAATTTACTTCATAGAATTAATCATCGCAAAATTTATTTTTAAAATGTTTTTTTTTTTCATGTTTATTTTAAATACTTAAATTAAATTTTAAGCTAGTCACTTTACATAAATCGAAATAATATTCAATATGCTGTCGAATTATTCTATGAAAAACTTAAAAAAAATATTATTAGAGTAACATATCGAAAAATTGACACACAATTTGTTAAAATCAGCAAAAATAAGACAACAATAATAGTGGTATATTGTTTTATATAAAATTGTTCATTTAAGTTTTAAGGACAAAAAGAAAATGCTGATTTAATTGGCTAAGAAATTAAAGTGCATGTGATTTTATTTAACTTACTAAAAAATTGTGTATTTATACATTTACGTTGAAAAAGTTTAAATGATTTATATATACAAAAGTTTTGAAAAAATTAAATTACTTTAGTAAAACAATGCTGTATATAGTTCAAAAGTTTTAATATTCAATAAACATTAAATGAACAGTTTAAATAAAACAGTGTAACATATTTTTACAACTTATTAGTCCAGGGAAATCAGACAAAAAAAAAATTAATAAATGAAGAGGAACATCTTAAATGTTTTCAACTCTATGTAACGTAAAGATTAAGATCCATAAAGAAAATTGGCCGCAACAGGCTTTATTTCAGTTTTATTTAAAAAACTTGGTATTGAAATTATGTATTATTCAGTAAATAAATACGCAACTCAAAAATTTTATATAAAAATCATAAAAATTGTCCGTACTTGCAAAATGTCATTGGTATAGATGGATATGTCGGATTCATAATATTATAGAGGAGCAAATTATATTTAGGTTAGAGGGAGTTCTCTTGATCTAATAATTATTATTTAAGATTTCAAGGATTGTAAATATTGCTTACATGAAACCCTTTTTATAATTGAACAAGGGTTTGCTAGTCAAAAAAATAAAACTGAAATACAATTTTAAGCGATATTTATTAAATTACTAGGAATGGACATTTTTTGAATCTTAGTTTTTACACTACCAAGAGTTAAAATTTGAGATAGTTAGGACTTGTTCATCTAAAAAAAAAAATTTTTCCTGTGCTAGTTATATTGCAGAAAACTAATTTTTTGTAAAAGGAAAAATTAAGTAAATTAAAAGTTGACAAAAGTTAAATGTTTGCAATAGGATCCAGTAAATCAACTAATAGAAACAAAACTATGAAAAATAAATAAATATAACATCTAAGAGTTAATATTCAAGTAGCAATCATTAAGATTAAAATTTTACGTTAAAATTTTTAGTGATTCAATGAAAAATGGTTTTAAAATTTTTAAACGTAGCTACAGAACGAAATGTAAAAAATATTAATTAAAAGTAAAAATATAAACTGTATACTCAAGACTTTAGAAATTGGTTATTCATTTTAAATTTAACTTTGTTTTATAATTACATAAAAAATTGTACTAAATTTAAATTCATTTCAAATTCATAATAAAAATTAAAAAAAAAAAAATTGACTAATTTTTATTTTAAATAGATGTAGCAGTACCTTAACTAACCTAAGTTTTCCAATTAACCAATTTTTGCAGGGTTACACTCAAACGCTGAGAGGATGCGTTTCGGAATTGTTGTCTCTGGCCTTAAAACGTGCAATTTTTTATTTATTTTTAAATAGTGACTTTGTCACTTATGCATTGGAGTTAACACAATTGCGGCGGACGATGAATGACAGAAAATTCAGCTTCCATTTTGTTTTCACAATCGTAAAATAAAAAATGCAACACTGCCGATGGTGAAAATAGAATTAAATCTAAATCGACGGGTACCCGTCAGCAGGTTTCCAGTCTTACGCCACAATTCTGTTCCATTTCATACTCGGCGTTTACACACACAAATTCTTGCCGAAAAGTTTCCTTGTTTGTTGGCAAGAGGGGAAAAACCAAAGAGACGATTTACAAAATTTGTCGGATGTTGCAAATGCCAAACAAAAACCACAAAAAAGAATAGAAAAGAATTTGTTTCATCGAATTTGCCTGTGTAAACGCCGAGATACGATCAAGTGAGTTATAGTTTTTGACAGCGGGTAATCGTTGACGATTTCCTGATTCGGTTCTGGTTCAGTTTAACGCATTTGATTTTAAGGTTGAGCGACTTCTCCCGATCACAGCGTTGCCAAATTTATTGAATTTTTTAAAGTAATAAAAATAATCACCCTACATAACCCTGCTCTGGCAAAATAGATATCGTAGAAGTTGGTAGTCACAATATTGTTGTTGTTTCCTGTAATTTGCCAGCGTAAATTTAATTCCTATTGGAAAGTATGGTACTCAAAAAAAAAAAAGAAAAAAAACACCCCATATAACTCTGCTCCTGCAAAAAGATTTCAAACAAAAAGGCAGCCCTGACAAAGCACGTATGCTGTTATAAAAGTTTAACTTTACGTTGACATCGACGTTTCTGTTTTCGTCGTCGATTCGAATGAATCGATTCTTACGATCTGTAAATTTTTTGCCGTAATTCCTAACATTCCCCAACGTACGGTTTATGAAAAAAAAACGTAAATCTAAAAATTCTTAATAAATTTATACAAAAAAACAAACTTGAATGACCGTGGATAAACATTTAAAGCTGCCGCCGTACAGTGGTTTTAAATCACCGCAAAGCATAAAAACGCCCTGGGAAAATTATTGCGTGCGAGTAGAGTATCTGAAATTTTTTTTTAAATCTAATGTAATATTTTGAACTTTAGTTCCTTGATTTTACAAATAAATTTGTTTTACTCAAGATAATCCTGGTTCTTACCATACATTGATTTAGGAAGAATTATACTTTATTGTTTATATTAATTTTCTGAGTAAACAATTAAATTTTTACTAATTTTGCACACAGAAAAAGTAAGCTAAAAATATTTAATTCGATGCTTGTTAAAATTATATCAACGAAATTTCTAAAACTATATTCAAATGAAAGATGAAACACTTAAATTAAGAATTTATTTATTAAAATTTTATAAAAAAAATTACATTCATGTTATCGGATGGAATTTGGTTTCTGAGCTTGCTAACTAAATTTATAAATTGGTTTAAAAAACCATCTACCAGAAAGCAAATAGCCACTACACATACATACATTGATTGTTAAACTCTCGCCAAAACAAGTGCTTAAAAATTTGTGGAGATTTTTTTTTCATGTTGTTTCTAGCATATTTTGAAAAATATAGAGCCCCACAGCAATAGAGAACGTCCTTTCACGGAACGTTTATTTCTTGGGATTACTTAGCGATTATTAATATTATGCTTGCTTATTTAATTTAATCTTCTAATGAATTCTGATTTTTAAGATAAATTTTCTTTCATAATTCAAATCAAGCAGGTGGCAACGCTGGCCAGCGTCACTCGCTAGTTTTGATTTCACTTATGAAATGCGCGGTGTTTTGTTGTTCTTCATAAGTTAAATTTCGGAAATTCTGCATTAATATTTAAAACAGAACCTTAAAAGTAGTGATATTTATGTCTTCAATAGTTTTAAGTGCTAATTTCATAAAATATTTGAATGCATGTCGATGGAATATCGATTATAATCGATATTGCATGATAGGTGGCAGAGCCACCGCCAGTGCAAGTGTCTTATTGTTTTTTGTTGCGAATTTGAATAAAATTCTATTGAAAATTTTTTCATTTGTTTAAAAAAGTAGCAAGTACACAATTTAAATTAAATTTAATGTTTACGAAATTTTGTGAGTGTTTATTTAAATAACTTCGAAAAATTGTGTATGTAGTAGTGTACAAGTTACTGCTGTGCAGCATCCGCTGTGGCTTTTCTATGGAGTGCAACTTCAGTGCTTTTAAAATTCCTTTCTCCGGAATTTTATGCAGTGCTCTTTCAATTTTGTGAATAAATTTATGAACACAATCGGTAAGTGATTCCTTTCTTATGCATATTTTTGAGGTTAAGTACAAGCACTAAGCATAATTTTTATAATTTGTATTTTATAATTTTACTGTTATTTCATTATATATTAAGTTTTTCGAGAACTTTTCACATGAAATGTTTGCGGATCCAAAAAAGTGCTTATAGTATTGCCCTCAAACGATATAACTTTTCTTACGACTAAGCCAAGTCGCATAAAAAGCCGTAGCGTCTGAGGGCAAGTCGCAAGAAAAAATCTAACTACATATTATGATATTTATATACGACCTCGTATAAATCGTACGACTGGTAGTATGAGAAGTTGAATGGCACAATATCGAGCTTAAATTTATAGAATTTCTTATTATGAAACTTCAGCAAAAGTCTCGCTCAAAATCTAATTAAAATCCACTCAAGAATCGTCACGCAATTAATTTATTCTCCAATAAAAATGTATTAAAATATACTTCTCAAAACTTATTGCTCAATGTATTCAATCTCCATTCAAATTTTAATAAAACGCCGTTCAAAATGGAATGAATTAGAGATTTTCAAAGTAGGACATTTGAAATCATAAAAACTAAAGTTATTTTTGATCCTTAATTAATAATTAATTTTTTATGTTTTTGGTGAGCGTGGAAATGGTAATTTCATATCCCAGAAAAGCAGGAAAACTTAGAATCCGTGACCGAAGAATGCACTTTTTAGAAAGTTAATAGATCTTTTGGAGAAAAAAAAAAACGCTTTTACAAAGTGGGTGTGATTGTGCAAAATAAAGTTATATTACATACTTACATACATTATATCTAGCAAAGCTTATTAGAGGATGCGATGAAACTTAGTATACTGATTTAGAGTCACCCAGAAAATGGGTCTAGTCACATATAAATAAAATGTCAAAATTTTCTGCCTTGAGAGTTTAAAACTTAAATATAAGATGTGTCTTAATGTGTACAGAGACACAGGACAACACAATAAAGTTTTTGGAAAAAAGGTGGGTGGGTCTAGCCAAAAAGAAGTACATTCTCCATTCAAGCCCATAGTAAAACATATATCCTTCGGAGCTTTATATATAAATGAAATCGTCTATATAGAACAAAAAGTCAAGATCTACATTTTCTTGACTCCGAGTAATAAAGCTATTTGTATGTGCCTTATAACTCAAAGTATAATAAGCCCAAACACAAATTTTTGGAATATGAAGAGTTGTTCATTATTAATTGCCAAATTTTAGAATTTTTATGATTTAAGGTAATACAATACATATGTATATAAAAAGTCCTATAACCCGAAAATATGGAAATATAGATAATGACTTTTTGTTCTATACTGACGAAATAGAATATGATATTTAAATTCGGTGCGGCACGCCTACCATTATGGCCACTTTTTCCTCAATTTTATATACCCATTTTAAGTTCCCAAAATATGTTTTTAAATTTTTGTTTGAGTGAAAAGTGTTAGCTTATTTGAAACATTGTTTTGGTTACCTACCAGTACCTTAAAACGTTTGATCGTATTCCCTTCTAAAACAATGATTTTTTGCCACACCCATTTGAGCAATCGTCCCATTTATTTAATGTTTTTTAACCTGTCATGTATAAGTTTTTTAGTTTTCACAATAATTTCTTATAAATTTACGTTCTATACAAACTCCTTTTCTGAAATTGAACCTCTGTGCAACGTCACTACCATACAACTACACCGCAGCCTTCAACGGGTATCTTGCAAATACATTCGCCGTGTTACATTGCTAAAATTTTTTTGTGCCGTGGTGTGCTTTAATTTGTTGTTGCTATTGCCGGTGCATGTTGTGATTCTTTAAGGTTCGTGCAACTCGATTTTCATATGTTGCTGCACAAAAAATTGTTTCTTCATTGTATCGAGTAGATACTTGTCGTATCTGCAACATTGAAAGTTTTCACTGTATTGTTTGTGTTTGCTTAGATTTGCGGCGGCAGCAGCAGCAGCAGCAGCAAACAACGCGAACGGGAACGCGCAACTATCGGCAATGTGAAATTCTTTATTGACTGTGGAATTTTTTCTGCTGCGACGACGAAGACTTGGCTTTAAGAATTTTTCAACCATTTGGTCCGTTCGGTTCGTTCGCTCTTTTCGCTACCACTACTGTAATTGCCAATGAAAATTCCAAAGTTTTTCATTTGCCAACAACAACAAAAACAACAGCTACAGCTGCTTTGTGAAACAATAATTATTTTTTTCAATGTTGTTTTTTTCTCTTCTGGCGGCAACTAAAAAAAAAGAAAAAAAAAACAACAAACAACAAGAGTACAATAACAAAATGTGAATAAAACAAGCGCTAAAATGCGGTTGCTTTAATTAAGCCGAGTTAATAACAATTATAACAAAATCGACAACAGCAACAGAAGTAAAAAGAATAACAAGAATTGTGTTAATACGATTTCAAGCGAATTAATTATTTATTTTGCAAAAAAAAAAAAAAAAACAGCAAAGCATCAACATTCTACTTGTAAATCCGTTTTTACATTTGTATTCAATAAAAACGCCAGTGATTTTTAATTGTTTATTCTTTTCAATGCATTTGTTTTTTAGATTTTTCTTGATTTGTTTGCGATTCGTCGCAAATCATGTGAGAACATTCGTAACAAAAAACCAAACAATAGAAAAATCCCCTTTATTTGAATTCGCCGCATTTGCTTCAGCTGTTTATTGTGAAATTTGCTGCTACAGTGGAATTTGTTAAAATCGGCTGCCTTACTTTTTGTATTCGTTGAGGTAAGCATTGATTTCCGTAAGGAACAAAATTTATTTTTTCTACTCCATGCATTATTATTATATTGTAAGAAACAACACAAATAAAAATTTATGTTTACGCCTTCAAAGTAGACCCCACCGCTTGATCCAGTCCTCGATACATTTTTCGTAAACTGATTGAGAAATAGCATCCAGCTTCCTCAGCGAATTTGCTTTTATGTCTCCAACAAACTCAAAGCGTCTTCCTCAAAGTGGTAATTTTTAGTTTCGACAATACAAAATTCATGAGTTGCCCTTTTACAGTTTGAGTCATTTTTGCTGGGATGACAATGTGCTTAAGTAATTACTCAAAACGTAGTCGTGGCGTGCCGTACTTGTAAATTCTATTCCGCATAGAATTTTACGTACTTTGACATTTCGAATTCTGCTCTTGAAAGGAAATTAACAAACTAAAAAATATTTATGAGACGAAAACTAATGAAAAATTAACTAAAATATAAATTACTAATGAATAATAAGTTGAAAAAAGAAAAAATAATAAAAAAAAAATTAAAATTTTTACCAAATGATGACATCACAATAAGAGCGCATAATCAGTCTTTAAGGCTTGAGACAGTTGTGATCTGTTGGAAAATTAGCCAGTTCGCTTTGTGTACAAAGTACAAATAAAATGTATTTTTACCCACTGTTACCAACACCTGTGCGTACAAACGCAAACATCCACACAAACTTGGACATAACATGTACAGATATCAGCTGTGTGAAGTAGGCTCGTTACTTCGAGATATCAAAATAAAAATTATCTAGAAAAATTGTTCTTCGTTTGCTCGTCCAGTATTTTTGGAAATATTTTCAAAAAACAAAAACACCCAGCTCAGCACTACAAGCTATCGAAAAAACTTTTATAAACAAAAATTGCTCTTTGTTTGCTCATCCAGAAAATATAAACAAAAACTTTTCGTGCAATATTTTGCTTCATTCGGGATAACTTAACATCACCTGTATTTCCTATTAACCCAAGAGCCCGATGTAGAAAAGTCGAGTGTATCATATTACAAGATAAGATACACGGAAAAGATAGTAATGCATTTTGGTGAAACTAACCAACCAGGATTGCCTTGCCAAAGCCCTTCCTGATGCCCGAAAATTTCCGAATTTTGCCTAATTGTGTTATTTGAATTAAAACTATAGTACGTATATTACAGTCAGCAATGTATGCCAAATGATAGAACTCGAGGAGGCCTAAATATAATAAATGGGTTTTCATCGGTTTTTCGGTCAATTTTCATTAATCAAGATAACAGCTTGAAATGTGTGCCAAATGGTAGAGCTCGAAGAGCCTAAATAGAAAACATAAGGTTTCACTGCGCCCAATATTGAAATTCAATCAATGATAAGCACGCGGCAACTTCCGTAAAACACAAGACTGATTTAAACTACCGCCTGTAGTTAAACTACAAATAAACGTTCAAAACAAAATTGATTTTGTATGTCAAAACGTCAATTGTTTTATGTTTATAATTTCAAATTCTTTTATTACTCAAATATATTCAAAATTTTAGTTAAAATATTAGTGCATAAGTTTTAATAAATTTACGCAAATGAAATGGCCGACAGGGGTCAAGTGCACCCCCGTCTTTATCAGTATCGACAAGAGCGACGAAAATTCTCTATTCGAGTATACTTGATCACTACCGTTTTTGCGATTATAACTATTGCACAATGGGGTGCTCTCCTGTTTATGTAAGTAAGAATGTGCAACCTGTTGATATAGCCGACTTTAATTAAACGTCGACCGCGATTACACTTCTAGAGACGAAATTAAGGACATTTTAGTAGAACACTATTATATCAGCATCATAACGCTTCTGGCAGCGCTAGTGATGGTTTCATTATTCGTGTTTTTTGATGGGCTAAGGTTTGCTATGCCATTAAACTGGCTGGTGTCTATTCTAATTGTAAGTCACATGAGGCATTGGTATTGTACCTGAAATTATTTTCTAACTTGCAGGTTGAACTTGTAACAGTGGGCTTGGCGCGTATTGTAATCGTTACCACAATTGAGAACTGTGGGTACAGCCTTGCAGTAGTCAGCATTGTGACCATTCTATTTATTTTACTGGGAGTTTTTATAAGTGTAAGTTAAGATTTCAGATAACGCATAATTTAGTTTAGCTAAATTGAAATAGTTTTTACTTTTGGTTATTTTTAATTCAGTCATTGTAGAAAAAAAAAGAAATTTGCCTTGTAAAAAGTGGAACCATTATTTAAAATCCGAATTTCCACCTTGTGAAAGGTCTCTATTTTTAGCCAACTGAGTTCATAAGTTTCCATGGACTGTTTTTTGGATATAAATATTTAACTGATATTGATACTATGAAACAAACGTATAGAAGACAAAACCTCACATATTTTTTGAAAGTTAAAAGCAGATAAATTTTCTTCCAAATACTTATCCTCTGGCATGAAGGTAGTGCACTACACTCTATTTTTCACTTAATATTTTAATGTAAGACTTTTTCATGGTCACTAAATTTATTAAGAACATACTGCACTGCCAATTTAGCGCATCCCGTATGTAGTGCACCTCCCATGCTTGAAATAAACGGAGGTCATCTTTCGCATAGTTTGTGAACCATTAACCAGATTGGCAAATATCTAAAAATGTAGCCATAGGTCGGACATTTGGGTTTTTCATATGTATTTCAACTTCAACAACATACGTATGTAATAATCGTTTTCTTCCACCTTTCGTAAGGCAAAATTATCTGCTGAGTGAACTATTAAAAAAAAAATTATTTTCCTATAGCGAGATTTTACCCTGGATGTCATTATTGTATTTGTGTGTGCAATCGTGTTCTTTGTTGGATCTGTATTTTTTGCTACGGTAGCTATTGTTGCTGATATTAGCTATTCTATCATCTTCTATTGCGGATTCGTTATAGCTACAGTGCTACTGGTGGGCCTCATAATTATTTGGTTTTGAACTAATCTTGTGCATTGGTTATATTCATTTCAGTTTCTAATGTATCACGCTCAAACTATTGACGGTGGAAGGTACGCAGAAATGCGTCTCAATGATTATCTTCTAGCAGCACTTATTATTTATCATGACTTTGTAATAATTTATATATTCTCACTGTATATTTCCACGGCAATTGCAGGAGAAAATAAGTTATTCAACATCTACCATGGTGGCAGTTGGTGAGTACAACGAGTTGTTGCTTAGTGATGCCTTCTTAATTGCAATTCCTCCTTCGCATGATTTCCTTATTTTAGCAGTTGGTGTCATAGTACTTCTACCACTACTATTTCACCACGTGGGGTGAACCCACCGGAATCAGCTGGTGTAGTGGGAGAACTCCAAAGCGAATTATCAAGTTCTTCAACCAAACCATCACTACCACCAACAAAACCAACACCAGCACCAACAAAACCAACTACAACATCAACCGAACCAAAAACACCATCAACCGAACCAACAACAACATCAACCGAGCCAACTACACCATCAACAGAGCCAACAAAACCACCAACAAGAGCCCCAATAACGGATAAGTTACTAACGAAACCTGCGAAAGGGTTTAGGTCAAGCATACTGATACCTGATAAGTATCAGCAGTCATATGAGGAATACCTGCATAAATACGAGTAAAAATTTTCAAGTTCAGAAGAAGTTCAAAGATGTACTAATTTTTGTTTTTTATTATTATATAGTTTGACAAAAAAAGGACGTATACAGGACCCTTGATACTATGCAAAATTGCTAATAAGCGTAAAATAAATATAGAAATTGTGTTTTGAAAAAAATGATTGTAAAATTATTAAGGTTTAGCTATCAGAACAAAAAGTGGATGCAGTTGCACAGCTACGCGTGGCATCTTCCATAAAAGTAAAACCTTAAAATTCTCATGTCTACAGCGTTTCCAACAAACTATAATGAAATTTAATTCAAATATATGAAATCACAAATGTACCATAAGGACGGACATACATATAATGAATGGGATTAGACAAAAGGGAGTGGGATCTTCTACTGATATAATAATCTTATGATATCTTTGAGTTTCATTAAAAATTATGAAAAAAAAATTACTCGAGCGCGTCAGATATTCATAGGGGATGTTAAGTGATCCCGAATCGAGCAAAATATTACACGAAAATTTTTTGTTTATATTTTCTGGACGAGCAAACAAAGAGCAATTTTTATGGATAAAAGTTTTACTGATAGCTTTAAGTGCTGAGCTGGGTGTTTTGGTTTCTTGGAAATATTTCCAAAAATACTTTGGGAGCAATTTTTATAGACATATTTCCTGGACGAGCAAACGAAGAGCAATTTTTCTAGATAATTTTTATTTTGATATCTCGAAGTTACGAGCCTACTTCACACAGCTACAGATATCTGTTGCGTTTAAAAATTCGCAAAAATGTTTGTAAGTATTCGCTAACATGAGTGGCTGAGTGAATTCGCCGCGATTGCGCATTGAGCGCATGCTGCAGTATCAATTACACTAACAAAACAAAAATAAACATGGCTGAATCAGCTGAATACGACGAATTTATCGTAGTACGTGCATGTATTGGTGTATCTTCTCCAGTATTGTTAACTCGCTCGCACTTAATGCATTTCCAATGTTGCTGTGCTCGTCTAACGCTGCAGATACACATGGCGACAAATATGCGAGGTATTTTCGCCGCACATTCTTCAGCGCATTTTTCCGGTGAATTTTTCAAGTATTTTGAATGTTTGTAGACATTTTATTATGCCGTTAATTGTAGTTGGAATTCTTCGATGTAGATGGCGTGCAGAGAGAATTGCGCGAGAATATGCGCGTTATTATTTTAGCTCTCGCGTTTAGTTTTATTTTATTTAGCTGTTTTCGCTTAAGTTATATATCATTGTTTTTAGTTTTGAGCTAAAAAAATGAGTTGTTGCTCTTGTATCGCGTAGCTTGTATCTGTGTTGCGTTTTAATATCGCTGCCACTGCTCATTGTTCATTCACAAGATATTTCCGATTAACTAGGTTGTTGCTCATTTGAGTTGGAATTGCTGTCGTTGCTCAGTTGTGTCTGTTGTTGTTGTTGTTGTTGTTAACATTACGTGCATGATGCTTCTACCTTTCAGACACTCAATTTGTAATTTTGTTTTATTGGTGTTGTCCATGTCAATCTTAACTCAACTCATTCAATTAAACTGCGAGCAACTGTTGCTTATTCAAGCTTAAGTTGTTGACATTTTCAATTTCTGATAAATGTTTAATTTAATTTCCAAGATATTTGTGCTTTCGTTTAGAAATTTCTTAGAAGACATCCCATTGGATTGCATTAACAATAACTTGCTGCAAGAGCAACAAAGTGCAGCAGCAGCATTAAATTGCTACTGCATTTCAAAATTTCAAATTTTCAACATTTTGTTGCTCAAGAAAGTTCATTGCAACATTGTGTTTGTTAATGGTTGTTGTTGTTGTTATTGTATTAACTGATTGTTCTTGCATCTTTTCCATATGTACCTACATTAATAGCGGTTTATCTTCAAGAGTTCACCTTTTGTTCATTTGAAGTGGGTGGTGCCTCCAAAATGCTACAGTCAGCAATTTCCATTTGTGTTACTGTTGTTCGCTGCTGTTGCCGGTGTTGCTTTTATTGTTGCTGTACCTACTGGCTTTAGTGCGGCTTCTTATTGTTTTTATAATTGATTGACTGTTATGTATGTGCATTAATTTCGACCATTAATGATTTTTGTTTTGTTTACGCTCGTGCTGCGTACTTTGTAGTTGAAATAGGGTATAGAGAAAATTGCTCCCAAAATATCAGAAGAAAAAATAATTTTGGATACTTTTTAAATTTTGGTTTTTGGGCGTTTTCTCTTGAGCAGATATGTGTGGCGCAAAAATATGAGAAGAAAAATTGCATACAAATCTTCGGCAAAAAAATTTTTCTTCAGGAAATACAGCGCACAAAATGATATTTTAGGCAATTTTGACTCTTATTTTCGGGGCATTTTTCCTATGTCATTTTTTATTACAATTTTTAATAAGCAACTAAACTAAGAAACTCAACACCACAAGCATTACCAAACTTACCAAATAAGTTATTCAAAAAGAGCCAGAAACACTGAAAAAACAGTAGTTAAAAGCAGTCACGAGACGTGAAAATTGCGATATTTGCCTGCATTCACACCCTTTTTATTTTCAACATTTTTCTACTGATTTTATAAAAAAATTTTACAACTACCGTATTCGAATGAACCACGAGCTGTACGAGCTCTACGTTGACATTGACATAGTCAAGCGCATCACTATCCAACGTCTACGCTGGCTGGGACTTGTAGTGCGTATGGACGAAGAAGCTCCGGCGAAAAAGGTGTTTGATACGGAAGCTGCTGGGCAACGACGAAGAGGAAGATCCAGGGCCGGATTACTGCCTACGCCAACAACGTCGTGCCGTATGGGCGGCAGCATTCGATGGGGCGGAAAATCGAAATATATCTTAATATGCTAGGGTTTTTGAAACTCAAAATTGAGGACCTTTGTTTTTTTTTTGCATGTGAAAATCAGTTTTTCTTTGGTAATTATAGCGATAATTCTGTCTTATAAGGGGCGGCAATTTATGATTGCGTAGGGGCGGTAATTTTCTTAATCCGGCCCTGGAAAGACTATGTCTTCGTTGGAAAGACCAGGCCGAGGAAACCCTAACCACGCTTGGTCTGATTGATTAGAGAAAAATGCAGAAAAGAACTTGTCAGGCTAGGACATAAATATGACATTACTCTCATATGGATTCCAGGTCACAGGAATATTGAGAGAAATGAAAGGGCGGGTGAACTAGCAAGGCGTGGTTCCTTTCTTAATGAAACCCCACTGGAATGTGTTTTTACTTCTCTCGGTTTAGTTACGAATTTCTCGCATTTTCTATCTGTAGCCGGAAACCACTGGCCAGTTAAACCGGGCGTCTTATAATAAACTGAGAACCAACTATTTACTGTCTAGGAGCCGGTTTGACATCGCAAGAATTAGTGATGTGTGAGCTCGGAAATATTCCAAACCGAGTTGACCAAGTTGAAAATTCAGTGAAACCGAGTCAACTCGAGTTACTTAAACTGAGTTGACCAAATGATATTGTAAAATTTTTTATGGCAGCCTAGTGATGTGTCAACTCGGAAATAATCCAAACCAAGTTGAGCGAGTTGAACATCCACCTAAACCGAGTTGAACAGAGTTGGCAGACTGAGTTCGCCATCACTAGCAAGAATCACAGCGACTTGCACTGGAAACTGGGCAATCGGCAAGCATGCCGAAAGATTAGGTATCCCATTCAATTCTTCCTGCCGCAGTTACTTGAATGCAAGCGAGAATGAATCACTCGAGCACTTTCTTTGCAGTTAAAAAAAAAAATTTAATAAACACTGTAACTTTTAAGGTGTTGAAGATGAACTTTGCTCCCATGCAACCTCGTACTCACAACGAACCAGGAAATCTAGTTTTCCGAATGGCAATTCGGATCCGGACCATATCATAGCACATAGTAATTGTAAGGTCGCTCCATCTTTATAATTTTTGGTTTTTGATTTTAAAAGCGATAGACTGCAACGCGTGCCGTCGATGATTAATGAACGCAAACGCTGAGTTAGTTTAAATATAATTATAAAATATTTTTCTTTGGATTTAATGGATTTTTTATGTTTTTTACTTGCTTGTGTTTTTGAAATTTCATTTTGCTTCTATTGCTTGTGATAAAGCGGAAAATTTTTAATTTTAATTTAACAAGATTATTCTCGTTAATGTACGATTAAATAGTTTTTTTCTGTCCCACCCATTTACTATCGATACAAAATATTTACTTATGTTCATGCAAAGTGTTTATTACAAAATATCTTAATAACGTTTCATGCTTTTATTTGTATTCCTTTTATTTTTAAACTTGAAAATTGTGTATCTGAGCTTAAGTTGTCATAATCATTTGATTCGGTTTGAAGTATTACCAAAAGAAACACAACAAAAATGAAAGAGTTGTTATCAAAAATTGTAGCACCACATTTAAAGGTAACACAGCATTTATTTTTTTATTAAAACTCATTTTCAATTAACTATACGGAATGGCTTAACGTGTGCCTTTAATATATGTAATGCTTACGGGTTAATCGTCTCTAATTGGCTTAAGGTTGTAAAATGTTATTGTTTGGGATACATTATTTATATGAATGTTTGTTAATTGGCCCTTCTGCCTTCTTGAACCTTGGGTAAATAGTTAATTAATTTTTAAATTCATTAAAATCTTAATATTACTACAGCTAAAAATAAATTTGAAACAATTTGTGACTGTGAAGTGAAAATGTTCGCCTGCATAACAAAAGCCTTAGTTTAAAAAATTAGTTATGTTAGAAATATTAAATTATTGCAGTAAAAATTATTTATTCTCATTTGGTGCTTTATATAGCCGAGCGTTAGACGTTGAGCAATATTTCTGAATAGTATTAAGGGCCATTCGAGAGAAAAATCGTGTTTCAAATATTTGGTGCTTTTTGTGTGATTTGCATAGCCGATTAATCAATTGAGCCGCATATTGATCTGGGTATGTATAGTCATTGACGTAACTAGGGGGTGGGAGGCAAAAGACCCATAGTCAAATAGAAGAATGAGTGAATAGCATGTTATACGTTTCAGTGCCCCTGAATAAATTTATATAAAAAATTCGAATATTAAAAGTCTTTGTGCCTCAAATTTATGGGTATAAAATCAATCGATGCATTTCAAGCATAAAAAAAATCCATGTGAGAGATAGAACTTCAAGCTGATTAAAATTTCACTAAAATGATTTTGAGTGATGAAGCGAATAAGATCCGAAAAGTCCCAATTATGAAATTTGATAGCCAGTGATTATATGAAATTTATTAACAATCCCAGTCTTAGCCCTGCTTAAGCTGGAAACCTGGAGAGTTAGCTCTCATATTACACCAATGGATGTAATTGAAAAGATAAGATCATTACTACTATATACCAACTGGTAAATGAAAGACAACACTACTGCTAGGTTAGATTAGGTTAGCTTGGGTTAAAAAGGTCGCTTGCATATAGCAAGTTTCACTCGGAGGTAGTTTGTCCATTGTGATACTCTATATATATCTACTTACATATAGTTCCCTCCTTTCTCTTGAAATTATATTATTTAATGAACGCGTACCACCCAGAATTCTTAATGAAGTCAAGAATGCTGGTGGGCTCCAACTTGGCTAGTTCCTTAAGTTCAACAAAGAACTAAAATTTTGGTCGTTTCATTGACATTCGCTGAGTAGATGCTTAACCGTCTCATCCACTTTTTCGTCTCCACAACTCCTGCAGAGTTCTCTGAACCCTTTTCTGGCAGCCATAGGGCGATAGAACTGCTATAACGCTTCTTACCTCTCCTCTGTTAAAACTTAAGAGAGTTTGTGTCCTTCTTAGGTTCAGTTTAGGCCACATATTTCGAGACGTTCTGCATACGGTGGTAAGGTTGCACCTTCTGTTCATTTGTTTCTTGGTTATGTTCTCTGTGCAGTTTCACCAGCGGTATTCTAAGATCTACCACTGGATCTTTTCTACTTCTTCTGATTATATTATTTTAGCGCTTCAGTTAGATTGATCTCAAAATCTGATTGCTTGGTCGTGGCGATAGCAAATTTTTGGAGGAAAAAAGATGCACTTCATAGTAGTAAATGTATAAACATGAACTTATTCTGTTCTTTAATAATAATTTTCTTACTTAATACTTAATGATAAATTACTGTATAAGTTACCTGCAAAAATCCTTGAGGTTTTTCTACAAAGTTTAAATTTTCTATTCTTTAATCTCTCTTGCTTTCAACGTAACGTTATTCTTGAGTATTTTGTGCTATTTTTGAGTTTTCTAGTCCTGCGCTTTAAAAACTACTCATCACTTATTATATACATACATATATAACAATGAGTCCCTAATAGCTTTATTGTCCAACTCATTTAGTCACTGCCACTCAAATTACTCACTGATTTACTTACTTACAGTACTTATCTCACTCATTCTCTCTACTCTCCTGAAGCGAATAATCACAAAACAATTACTTATTTAAAGATGAGAGCAACATATTTGCCAGGATATCAGTAACAGTAAATGTTTGTGAATATGTGTCTGTGTGCGTGTACTCGTATTTTCTTGTAAATTGTTGTAAAAGGACCTTTCGTCGCCATGTCTTTATAAAATACGAGCTGATACGCTCAATGTCCGTTGTTGTTGTTACACTTTGGTGCTACGCTGCACGCTTCCTTGCATTTGTTGTTGTTGTTGGTGTTGTTGTAGTATCCTTATATCATTGTTTCCTCTTAGCACACATTTTGTATGTGTAGACGTGACACAAACACTAGATTAATTTTTAAATGCTTTTTTATTGGTGCTCTTTGGGGGGGGGGATAAGGAAGCAGCGCTTGGGGTATACCATAAGAGAGTAAGTGCAAAATAATTCATGACTGAGTGGGATAGAGAGAGTGAAAAAGTAAGAATACATTAAGCTACAGCGGAAGAAAGGACAAAAGGGACCGATGGGCAAATGTACGAATGGGTGGACAGAAAAATTACCGGACTGATAGTCAGACAGTCGAAATAACAAAGAGCCGCGCTAACTACTAGAAACATATAACATATGGCGAAATTCAAAGAGTTGTGCTTTGCGTTGCTGAGTTTGTCACTTTTCTTACATTCACGATATAATATGAATATAATATGCATTACACGATATAAGATGTGTGCAGAAGGGCTATGTAAGGTTAACAGCTTTTTTGTAGGTACATACATGAGATAATATTCGTGCGAAAGCACAAAAATACTTTTCTTGTTAATACTTTAGCTGGCAATTACAATGCATGCCTTTTTCTCTTAGCCTCAGTGCTGTCAAAATCATAAACAAAATGTCAACAAATGAAATGAATTAAAATTGTTTGTTAATGTTTTGTATAACACTTTGCCAAACTTGATATTCGCTCTAAAGTTTTAATATGGCAAATTCTTGAAAGTTTGTAGAATCACGTTGTCAGTCAGCTATTAACCATACCAAGAGAAGTTTTGCTTGAGTTTTGCTCTAATATTAATTACCAAATGAGAAGATCAGTAGCAGTTGAGGTTTCGTAGAAGTTAGCCCCAAGAATTTTTTTTTGGACAAAGAAGAAAGAAATTTCTAATATGTGAAAGTCTTTCAGTAGTTTCATTTGATACTGATTTGAGTAAAGACCATATGTAAATATCTACAACAAATCACTCTTGATATTTCTGTAGACCATGGCTGTAAATTTAGTACACAAGATCAGCGAAGGGCATACCACAAAAAAAGTACCACTTGTGGAACTTTACAGCAAATTTTCTTAAGAGATTTTCTTAAGAAAAATATCCAAAATAATAAACATGGGCGTAGCAGTGGTAAAGAAGAATCAATTACTGATCTAGATGGCTTATATTTCTTAATAATTTACTCTCCAGCATGTTTTGCAATCAAACCTAAACCATTCATATTGTATAGAAGCTAACAATTATTTAATTTGATTACAAAGTCCAGCCATTCCGTATTACCTTAATAGATTCGGTTATTCTGTGTACTAGATGCTTTGCCCCATCCCATTCTTAAAGCATCCGATTAAATAGTTTTTGATGATCATCAAAATCAGGTGAAAAATTAGATATCTGTGAAGTTTTTTAAGTTGCCATTCGTTTTGTTAACACTTATGAATTACTTTGAGTAATGACTAAAAGCGATATTTCTAAAACAAGGAAAAATGTGTTTTTGTTTGGCACAACAGTCCAGCGATTGAACTTGTAGAGCATAAAGAAAATTAGTCTAAAATCTAAATTGCGTGAGACTATTTTACACATTCTATGCACAAATTTTAAATGTCATAGGAGTATTCTACATTTATAAACTCTGTTAATTCCCAAACCTTTTCAAGAATTTGGCCATTGCTTTAATCTGTAACTTTTGAAAGCGGAGTACAAAATTGATGAGAAAAGACGATGACACAAGAGGATAAGAGAGTAACTTGTAGCTGTCGAGAGAGTGAAATGAAGAAACGATAAATGACATTTAATGTATGAAAAAGATAGTTGAAACATGAGAAAGAGAAAGCAACAATTGTGGATAGGAGTAAGTGAGCACTTACTTTAGGAAGGAAGCATTGTTCGTATCCTTGACGCGCGTTGTTCATTGAATTATATGGACAAAAGTGGGAGGTAGTGGTGGTTGATTATTTGCGTGTATATATCGTTGTTGTTGCTGCGAGTGTCTGTTGTACGAAAATACGAAAACAACAACAACAACATGACCGCATACACAACCATCACAACATAAACGCCAAGAGCCAACAATGAAGCACCGGGAAAAAAAGGGATTTTCTGGTATGTTCACATTATCGTTGATGTTGTAGTTGTTGTAATTGCTATTGTTGCTGTTGTATGCAAAAGTTTTATGCTCGCAGCGCATAAGAACTCCTGTCTTGTTGATTTTTTTTTTGATTTTTTTTTCTGTAAGCTTGTGATAGTGTCGTGTTTGCTCTGTATAAGTATTGTGGGACTTGGTTTTTTTGGGGGACCCAAATTAAATTGAAATTTGCGCTTGATTTCAGTGGGTGTGCATGTGTGTGTGTGTATGAAGTTTTCTATTAAGAAAGTTGTTGTGAAGTTTTTAGCGTTTATAGGGTGCTTTTCAATTTTCCCTAAATGATTTTTGTTGAAAAGGTTTTGACATTTTAATATGTACCTTGATTTAGATAGCTAGGGAAGCTATTTTTAAAAAAAATAGAGCACTACAACTTATTATCTTAATTAATAATCTAAAACTCCATTAGGAGCATTGCGCTCGAACAAGATTCTATAACTATTCAGGTTTCAGTCTATTTATTTATACTGTGCCATTCCGTTTCGATTCTAATATCACATTCGGTGTCACGAGGTCTTCCTCTGCATCTGTTCCTTTGCTGGTTCTACCATACCGCTGATCGAGTAGTTTCCCTATAGTCTTTCCTATCTAGCAGTTCCCATGGTCCGTAACAAAAAACTTTGCAACTCCATCAAGATGTCGATTGTGAAAATGACTTATTTACTTCAAAATAATATGTATCGGGTGTTAAATTATGTTTCAGACTCATGTATCCGAGAAAGGATCGTTTAATGACAATGATCTGTATATTCCAACAGCTGAACAGATTTGTTAAAGCTAATGCCTTGTATTTTTATTGTTCTCCATCGCACTATCTGTTCCAGCATGTGGCTAAAACCACAAGTCAGTGAGTTCCCTTTGTAAAATCTGGTGCAGTTTTGGAAATGCCGAGGTCGTATTGCACAGTAGAGGCGAATATCGATTTAAAACATGCTGGTGGAGACCACATAGATGCGATCCAAGCATTGTGGCGCATAAGAGCCTCAGAAGTTCAGTACTTGCAGGACATAGGATCGCCTTTTTTGAATAATGGGCAAATAAAGCTGATACATCAGTGGTAATCGTAAATCTTCATAATTTGAGTTATTACACAATGCAAGCGACGTACTAAAACATCACGCCTTACATATATCCTCAAATATAAATTTTCTACTATGCACCCTGCAAATAAACAATTTCAACACCAAAGGTCATGTCGTCATGATATTCTCGTTGTTCTGCTCGATGTACCATACAAAGGACATTGAAAAGCAGAGATGCTGCTCTCGCACAACAGTCAGCACAATGGCGTTGATAGCGATGATGATGCTCCAAATGTTCGTTATTGTTTTATAAAGACGCCCCCGCGCTTCATGCAACAGGACGACGGTGGTGACAACGACAAATGACGATAACGTCAAAAAGTAAAAACGCAACGCATGATTTGAGTAGGGTGTGAGTAGGTTAAAGTTTCGGTCAGAACTTAATCCCACAATTAGGAAGGGATAAAAAAAGGGTACTACGTTAGAGTTTTTGGCGGCAAAACTTAGCAAAGCTATTAAATGCCGCGCGGAGCATGAAATACGAATCAACGAAAGTCATACGAAGTGGATTTTAATAAACGACGACAATGAAAATGATGATGAGGACGAGAACGAGAACGACGACGATTCATGTTTATTGGTTTTCTTAATATAACCCCAAAACAGAAAAAAGGGGGTCAAAACGTTAAAGTTATTATGGCGGATATTGCGCCATTATGAAAAGAAAACGCGATGGAGTGAGCTGAGCGCAGGGAAAGCAGAATGAAATGAAAACAAGCGCTATGGTGAGTGAAATAAAGTGAGGATTTTGTTTTTGCTATTTCGATGCGCTTAACATCGTGTGTAACTGGTGGCTCCTTATTGTTTGTATTATTCTTATTATTGTTGTTGTTTCTCTTGTTGTTGTTGTTATTGTTGCTTTCGCTCTTAGTATGACACAAGCATAGTGTATACCCGTCGTACGTTTTATTATGACTTGATGGCTGTGGCTAAAAGTTAAGCCTGTGAGGAGTCAGATTACAAATTATCATTTTGTGTCGTGGTGATTAAGATAATGGGGACTCACTTGTTTGTCTTTCCCTACAACCCCCTTAATGTTGCTGTAAACGGAGTGTTTATTGACATAAGCGTCGTGTTGAAGGGTGCGCGCCACCGTTTTCTATCTACTTCTAAAATATAAAGGAGTTGGTGTAATAAGTGGAAGGGTCTTTTTTATTGCTTTTTCTTTTTGTTGTTCCTTTGAGTTGCTATCACTTTCATTGTTGTTGAATGCTGTTGTTGCTGTACTCGAGGTAAATTTATTTTTGATCTGCTTTCCGTATGTTTTTTCATCGCAGCAAATTTGTCACCAATAGAAAATTTGGCAATAAGGTATCAAGTAATTCAATGGATTGCATGATCCACTATAATCCTTTGAAAGAATATGTTTTCTTTAAGAATAGACGATAATCCGGAAATATTTTGTTAATAGTTTTAGTTCTTTAGAACAAGTGATATATTCTCCCAAGAAAAATATAATTTCAAAAGCTTTTATGACATACACATACGAATATTTAATCGAGCATCCACTGGTTTGGTCGCATAGTCCGATTGAAAAACAACGCTCAAGCATAGATATCATTTAGATAAAAGTCAACTAGTTAGTGCCGAAAAAACAGGACGAATTTTCTTTTCAGAAGTCTGCAAGTGATCTCCGACACCAATTAATTTGACCTATGTAGGCGTAACACCACATATAAAAGTAAAAAATGAACGACACTGTGCTGAAGACGGTAAGCTAATAATCTACAGTCCCACATATTTCCTATCTATATTGCATAGCGTATTTTCTCACTGGGTCAACAAAAAGTTTCCTTCTAAGATGAGTCTCAGATGAGTTACAAAAGCAAAAAAGGACAGATCGTAAAATTAATAAAATGCGTGACATTTTTTTTTTGTTTTCCAAATTGTTTTCAATGTCAAATCAAAATAGAGAAAATTAAATGTAAACCATGCAACTACTACTACATCGTACCACTTCTTCTTCTTGCGCGGACGTATTGGTGAGGCATATGGGTGGCTATATAACAGGGTGTTAATGGGCGGTTTAATGTCTACACGCGGTTTTATTGGATTTTTATCTACCATCATCATATGTGTGTGTTTATCGCAATATGTGTGTGTATGTGTGTGTGTGCAGTTCTTTTTGTCTTTTCGTGTGTTAATCGCTTTCAAGAAATTGTGCTGATGGTTGATCAAGGCATTCATTGCATGTTGAATGATGAATGGTGCCATTTGAACAAGGATTTTAATAGGAGCTGCCTATTTAAGCAGCACCAGCAGCAATTGATGTTGTCAGTGTGTGCTTTTGGCTTTTGTGTACGTGCGTGTGTCTGGATGTGTAAGTGATTATTATTGCTGTGTAATTGATTATTTATTTGTGTTCGATTTTGTTTTTATGCGTTTGCGTTGCTTATTGTGTGACATTCATCAAAGTCTATTGTTGTTGTTGTTGTAGTTTTTGTTGCTGTTGTCACTTGTAATGGTATTCGCCCGGAGACGGTTTGGTAATGGTTTCTTTAAATGGGATGCGTGGAAGTTTAGTGCTATTGCCTGCGTAATTTCTTGTTATTTTTGAAAACGAATTAAATTTAATGCATCGCAAATCTTTGATTAATGAGATTTAATTTCAATTTGAAATCGATTGCAACAAATTTATGGTGCTCCATAGCGATTTTTTTAGGGATATGAAAATTATTGGATTAACAATTGTAATTTTCTTTTAAGAGATAGAAAGTTTTGATACGATTTTCATTTATCAAAAGATTTACAAAATTGCTTTCACACTGACATTAGCTTGCTGTTTGAAGTTATTTGTTTCTATTTAATATTTTGAATAAATGAATTAATAATATTTAATTTTATTTTAATACTGACGCCTTGTACGCCAATCTCAAACCCATATCCCAACCATCCCTAGTCCCGCAAGCAATCCACTAGGCTATCTGGGATATGTTGAATTATATGTTAGAGACGAATCATATTTTTCTAACATTTGTCTTGATAAAGCTCCTTAAAAAGATAAAAATGGACAGTATTAAGACATAAGGCGTAATTTTTTCTACGTGCCTTTTATGTTTACATTATAAACCCACGCTCGAAACATGCTATATCATGTCATTATAAGCATTTTATTATGCACAGTATATAAATATGTACATTCGAGGCATATTCGTTTGCGTCAGCGTACAGTATAGTGAGATACCCGAGTCATGACGCCTACTATGAGCCTTAAAAATGCATATTAGAAATATTTTTACGTCTCTCTTTACTATGGTTTTATATTTTGCTGGCTGTAGCAATTATAAAACAAAATTTCGCTACATGGCCAAAGTGTCTTTTTAATAACGATACCAAGCTATTTCAAAGGCTTCACTGCATTTTTGTCTTGATAAATTCCCCGTTAGCTACTAGGGTATTTATTTGACATGGGGATCTTCGTCAACTTCGTATCTATTTCAGGGCACCAACATTTTCCAAATACATATGTTTAACTTTATTGTTGAATAGCTTAACCTTTCCCTGTCAACCCCATTGTGAATTAAATTGACATTTATAGAGATTATGAAGATTTGAATGTACACCATTTTAGAGGAATACTCTTATTTTCCAAAATGGCTGGTTTTGTTTTGTTTTCATCAATTTCTGTTAAAGAGGTCTCTTAACGCGAAGAAGGGATGCAGGGCCATCGAAACGCTTCTGCTCTAATAAGTCGAGATTTTCAAAGAGACACGATACGACAACTTCATACCATGGCTCTTATAGAAATGCTATACTGAGTTTCATAAAAATTCCTTGCAACTTATGCATTTTAATATAGCGTGTTGATTTTTTTTATGGTCTATGCTAGGGATGCTCAACTTCCACAAATGGCTATTTGTTATACCTGATAATTTGTATATTTTTTCGGTGCGTTTTGTGGTTCTTATTATGATTTCATTGCATATTCGTTTTGTTAGATGGTACTATACATAACAATTTTTACGAACAAAAAAAATTATTCTAATTTGCTATCAATTTGAAATAAATGAAATAAATTGCAAAAGTTTGTAAAGTGATTTCCATATCACATCGTCATCATCATTATCGTCAAAGAACAGTGGTTCCACACTTGTTGTCATTGTTGTTGTCGGACACTTAGTGCTGCCATCAATATTATCAGTAGAAATGACAGAGACTGAAATAAAACCTACATTATTATTAACACCACCACACTACCAACAACAATAGCAACAGCTGAGTTCAATATAATAATTGTTGTCGTAGAGTTGAATAATTCATGAGTCAAGAATTTATTTTATTCATTTTTTCCTTCATGAACTTCAAATTGTCGTTCCATACAAATTCATTACATTTTGTCAGCATTTCAATTATTATTCTTATTTTATTATTAATATTATTGTTATTGTTCCTGGTATGCCTTTGTATTTTAATCCCTTTTTATGAACGTTGCATGTTTTTGTTACAGAGCTGCAAAATGGTATTTTATTTTGAAAAGTTTTAGAATTCATTGGAGCCTCTGTGCTCGTATTTTATTTCTGAAAATCTTTTTCCATTCGATAATTTTTCATGGCCAAAACGAAAGGAATTGTACTTTTATTTTTTTTTGTGTGTAGTATTTGGCTAGCTGTTGATGATCCTAAATAATTTTGGCATAAGTCACAGCTTTGTTGCGCTACGAGTTTTTAAAGTTTATGCAAAATAAAAATTCTTTCCGATTTTCATAGACTTTTGTGACATTATTTTCAACATCAAGGTGAAGCATCCTGGAAAAGTATAGCTGGGAAAGATTTTTCCCAGGAATCCATTCAATTTCTTTAATATTTCCAGCAAACGGCAGGAAATGTTTTAATTTCTATGATAGTTGCTCTAAGACTTTTAAGTATTTTCGGAACGTTATAATTATACGCCAAAGCATGTCTCTTATAAATCTAAAGTGTGAGTAAGTTTAGCTTTAATTATTGTAAAGCTTCATCATTTTACATCTCTGCAATTATATCCAGAAGTCTAAACACGTCACTCTTTCAGTTCATCGAAACAATCAGTCATTTTATCAACATGTTGAATGAATGGTATAAGCAAAATTGATTGCAAGCACGCGTTCAAAATTTTTTTTCTTCATCTTATGGTAAACTTTCAAGAAAGTTATGTGCACATATAGATATTATCTTGAAAAAAAATTCTCAAAAATTATACAAGATATATAGAATAATATTAATCATAAGCATAAGCAGGCCAAACAAATGCAGAAAGCCGCTTTGTCATTTTGCTTGTGTGAAATGATTCATACGTAGCGTTGAAACTACAGATCAATATTTAATTATGAACTTGCTGCTCTGTACATTTAATATATTAAATTATTGATAAATTAAAATTAATTTACAAATCAGATTAATTCGAAAATACTTGTTGCTTAAATGGCAATATACTATAATCCTACAAACGCTGTGTGACTTTAGGCCAAATGAAAAACCTGTTTCTTATTTTATGCAAACAATAAAAAACTTTTTCTTTTTTTTTTACAAAACCAGTTAGGTATCACTGCTTGTTAGCTTAAACTAAATAAAAAAACCCCATTAAAACATAATAATAATAAAGAATTATCAACTAAACAATAAATTAACTCGATTAATTTATGCAGCCAGCAACAGATTAGTAGAATTAAAACAAAAACAATGAACGAAAGAGACAAGAATTGTGGAGGGAAAGAGATTTTTGTATGCGATATGAAAAGGTCAGGTTGCGTTTATGTTAAAGTAAAAGTTAAAGTTGAAATCAAATTCATGATATAGATGCAGGTGATACTTAAAATCTTAAAAGAATAATTGACATAGAGATCATGCTGAATTTTTTAAAAACAGTTATACAAAATTGAATTTGTTGTAGTGAGTCCGATGTTTTATTAAGCACAAAGCTCATATGACTCAAAAATATATATTTTCTTAAAATAAATAAATTTTTTCCCCTCTTCAACATCGTGAATCGGGGAAATGTTGGATAGTATCAAAGGCACTCGCTACTGAACGTGCACGTTGGAGGAGTTTTGTCTTATGAGGTCTTATGCCCCTTTGAGGAGATTAAGGACACAAGAAGAAGATCAGCATATTTTTTTGAGTAAGGAATCCATATACTTTTGTTTCAATTACATAGCCTCACATAAAACTAATCGGTAATTATTTGAGGAATGATATAAGTTCAGTAGCATAATTTTCCTGAAAATAATTAAAGCAAATTACGGCGAGAAGAGATAGTCGGGGCATGCTTCTACTACTATAACCCTGTTAGAAACATAGATCCTGAACAAAAAGTCTCTCATGTTCAGTTCAGATCAGTTGTCAATTTCTCAATTTTCATTTCCAGCAGAAATTTATAAAAGTTTGTATTCGTCTCGTCAGCGTGCTTGTGAGAGATCCTGACTCGCAAGCACAAAGCACAGCACTGGATTAAGGTAGTACATGAGAAGGTTATAGCCTCGACCACCCCAAACAGCACTGGATTAAGGCATTTGCTAGGATTTTTGCTAGGGCTAGGGCCCGGACCCTAAACTCAAGGGTCCCCAAATAGGACAAGAGAGATGCTGTGTTTTTGACGATGCTCTCTGGTAAACAAAACAGGTGGTCATACTCCTTTATTATTGCAAGGCGGTTAACCATTCCGTACTCTACAGGAAACTTGCACAATAGCTCCAGATCGATGTCTAAAATATTGATGTTATATGAGAGACTTAATTTAATAAACCATGGTATTGTTTTATAAAAGTTTATAATCAATTCCATAATTTTCTGAATGTGTCGAATTTTCCTTGAGTTTTACCGATTATATTTTTAAACCCTACATTTGTCCGAGAAAAAGCAGTAATTTTAATACTCTAGACCAGCGATGGGCAAAATACGAAAAATGAGCCAATTGTGGCTCTTTATAACGTCATTTTTCTTTTGAAAAATAACCAAAACAACAAACTCAAAAGAGAGCAAACAATCAGACAACAAAGCACACTTTGAGAACAGTTTCTCTCCTTTCGTTTGATCAGTGTATGTACTTTTATTTCTACACTCATGTTGGTGTTGTTTGATTGTTGGAATTTTATTTGGATTTATTGCAGATTTTTTTTTTTTTTTTGGTTTTTGGTATTTAGTTTATGGTGGGGTTTTTCTGTTGTTGTATTTGTATTTGTTGTTTTTGTTGCTTCTGTTGTAAGTGGCTCTTGCTTCCGAAATTTTGCCCATCTATGCTCTGGATTCAGGGTACATTCGCTTTGTCATTCCGTTTATAAGCTTAGAAGAAGGCTTGGCAGGCATTAAAAAAATATATAAATTCTTTACACAGGCATATAAGTCTGTCGGTTCGTCGGTCTGTTCATCTGTCTGTTCGTCTGTCTGTGAAAATCGAGATTATAGAAAAACCAAGCGAAATTGAATGAGAATTAGTACATATGCTATATTGTCAAACCTATCACGTGGGATTAAAGATGGGTGAAATCGGTTCACGAACACGCCTGCTGCCCATACAAATATTGCATTAAAAATGCTGTATAGCTATTTAAAGTAGTGTAGCCAAATTACTCACAAATATTAGGAATAACACTATACAAAAAGTTTACAAATTTCGGCAAGTGGGTGTGCCAGCTCCCATACATATGAAAAACTAAAAACTACGTGCGTTGCTCAGTTTAAATCATAAATTGGTTACCCAGGTTTTAATCGCTTAGCATGATATACGTTGGGGCCGTAAAACTTTGGTAACCTACGGCGTTGAAGCAATTAGGCTTATTCCGATTGAGGTAGTGTGCGTGCGCATGCAACTTTGTTTTAATTTTATAGCTTTTTTTTTAAATTTAACTCTCTGTTTTTTAATTTTCAATCCATTCATTAATTTTATCAACACCCTGACGATTAAGAATTTTAATGTGTTGCTCTTTGCGGCTTACATTGTGAGTTCTCCCATGTCTCTTGTCTTGACTTGTTATCATCATATGCTACTACTGCGCCATTCCTCTTACTTTTATTCTTCTTCTATTTCTTGACTGTGCCGCATTCTATGCATTCATTGATGTGCATCTCGTGTCCGCACGGTGCAGCAAAATTTGAACCACGACCAGCCTTTTGACCCAATTTAGTAGTCAGTGCGTTGTGGCTGTATGTCGATACGAAATGATATGGTAATCAGCAGCGGCAGATTGAATGAATCTTTTGATATCAATTCGTTTTTCACATAATTTGTTTATAATTTTTTATATAAACACACGACTACGAGTAACAGTGATTTGGTAAAGTAATGAAGAAATATGTGGAGTGTGAAAAATTAAAACTAATAATAAGATTATATTGTTTTTCTTTTTCTTAATAATAATAATGTGAGAAATAATTAAACGTAATAACTGAATACTGGAAAAACTTTGATTTAACTGAATCTTTGTTCATTTTACGCGTAGTTGTAAGTTTGCGAAAAAAATCCGTTTTCTGATACATTTTGCTCTTTGCGTTCAAATAGAATTTTTTCAATATTTTTTCTCGGTTTGGTAATAAAAAATATCGTACGCGGGAGACTTAGGAGACTTTTAGAAATAAGATTGGGGAGCCCAACAGGGGATTTTGGGACTTACTCAAGCGCAGCAGATTAAGATATGGGGGATACCTTGCACTTTGTTGAGTACCTCTACCGCGCGTATAGGGCAGCCGATCAGAATAGTAAAAAATCAATAGCTGGAAGTACTCGAGCGCGTCAGACGATTTCAACGTGACGTATAGGAGTGAGAGGATCACAAACTTGCAAAAAAAAAAACATTACCTTGACATTCTCGAGCGCGGTAGAATTTTTTTTTATTTTGAAGGAAATGGTTCAAGAATAAAGGGAAAAATATAAACTGCCGATTTTCACTAGCCGAAATAAAAAAAAACGTCAATAAAGTTTTGGCTTGTTTGTATTTGTTTCAAGTTTTTTATGAATTATATTTTGTGAGTTTAATATCTAAATTTTTTCAAACGGTCAGATTAAGTAAATCCTTGAAAATAATCGTTAGATTATATATCAGCACAACCAGGACATCAAGCTGAACCGTCTGTATAAAATCTGACACGCTCGAGTATTTCAAAATATCGTTTTTTTTTTGCATTTTCGTAAAGTCGCCACGAGCTTGCATCACATCCGAATCGTTAGTCTTTGGAATGGGAGCTTCGTTTGGTATCACTTAACATCCCCTATGAATATCTGACGTGCTCGAGCCAATTTGTTTTCAAAGCACTTACCGCTTGCAATATAATTACGGTAGCACTTGATTTAGTTTTTCATACATATTTCGTAGGCTATTTGTGCAATAACCTTCAGTTGCTTCAGCGAATTCGCTTTTATGGCTTCAATCAATTCAAAGCGTTTTCCTCGAGATGGAAATCTTAGCTTTGGGAACAAGAAAAATTCAAATGACATTCTTTGACGAGCATTCCTACTTTAACGCTTGAAGGAAACAAAATTTGTGTATGGGCATTTCCACGAAAAATAATGTTGTTGTCCCGTGCGAACGCCTTGGTTTTTTGCAATTATGTATCTTAAAAACGAAAAATTACTCAAAATCAACCTTAGCATCAACTATAGAGCTAATTAGGAGCTATAAGTTAAGCCTATTGTCAAAATAAAAATCCGTTTTATTTTGACTTTTGTTTTACTTTAAATGTATTCGACGGTCCCGTTCGACCCATGAAAATGCTCATATATAATTCGAATACCTTTTACACATTATATTACCCACTCGGCATGTAATGTTTCGTAAACCTTCCAAAAATCTTTCACATGAAATCTTACAAAATTTCAGTTACGTTAAAGAAATCTTTCATTTCTATTTCAGAAAGCTTTCTGTAATGTGTCAATATCCAGATTTTGATGTAATATAGAATGTTTTGAAACTTTATAGTAACCCTTGTAGGAGAAACAAAATAATATCTGTGGCAATAAGGAAAAACAACTTAAGTTGATCTGTGATAACAAGACAAAGTAAAATAAGTTCTGTGTATAAGCGTGTAATTTATTCCGTTTCGCTTTGTCATCATAAATCGACTTAAGTTGCTTTTCAATATTGGTACAGACATTAAACAAAAAAATTATAAGAATCAAAAATGTTATATAATGCAATGGGAATCAGAATTTCTTTTTGTATGCGTCACTTACGTTGTTATTTTATTACGTCAGAGGGACTTCAGGAACCTTTCAGAATGATTGCATGTGAAACAATACATTTGAAATAAAATACATATATAAGAAATATTTCTGTACTGTTCCGTTTGCAGTGTTTCAAATGAGACATTTCTGGTGCGTTACGTACTACTATTTCTGAAACTTTATGAAACAATACATGCCGAGTGGATATGTACGTTAGGATTATCCAACAAGCTCTTAAGCCGTAATTAAGTGACATTCAGAAAATAAAGGTCTGCTAAGTATGTACATTGGTGGATGTTTTAAGCATACTCATACATAATGTACATCAAGTTTGAAAAGATATTGAATAATTAAACAGCCACAATTATAAAATGTAAGTGATGTATTAATTCTTCTCTATCCATTTCGAAGACGGCTAACCTGAATAATTTCCAGATTACCAACAATTTGTCAATCAATAAGGTATTAATCAGAATGAAAATAGAATTTTATTTACAAAATTCTCTTTCTCCTTTCCCCTCTGCACGCTTTCTAACGCAATGCGTATTCGTATTGCTTTATTTAGAATGCAAAAAAAAGTATCTGTAAGATATATTTGTAACTATAAATGCAACACGCTTGCAATAAATCCACAGCACGTACGCGTGAACACACAAATTATCGAATCGTGCCGCGCTGTCGAAAGCAGCACACCAGTGCATAATACGCGACACCGTAAATTGAGTGACAATGGATGAGTGAATGAGTGCGCACCATTTAATTACTCACTCATATGTATGTAAGTATCTCATAGATTGCAACTCGTATCTTAAAGATTGCGCATAGCTCCACATGTTGTGTATGTTTGTGTGAATAAAACAAGCGCCAATTCACCGAGAGAGCAGCAAAAACACATAGAGCGCCACTCAAACAGCTCCCAGCCAAGTGAGAGAACGAAAGAGAGCGCATGCAAAATAGAAGAAAACAGCAACAACAATACAATGAAACTCGTTGTCGCTCCAAACTGCTGCTGCTGCTGCTTTTGTTGATTCTGGCTGACTCTGGCTGGTTGACTGACTACTGCTGCCGTTGCTGTGCTGCCGCTGTCACTGCTGCTGCCACTGCCTGTTGTCGTCTGCAATGCGAGCCGCAAAACGGCAAACGTAACAAAACTTTCGTGCAGAGCAGCAGATTTTTGCTTGCAAAGCGTTTGAGCCAAATTTGTGCTGGCAGTTTTGTTAATGCCGCGCCGTCGATTCCGTCGGTATTCAGAGAAATAGAAAAAGATACAAAAAATTAAAGAAGGAAAAATAAACCCAAATGAAAAATCAACCGTCAACAGCCGTCACGTCGCCCCACAACACATCGTAGTTGTTGTAGAAGACGACGCGTCGTGTGTGTTTTCAAAAAAACGCTAAAGTTCTAAGTGACAAAAAAAAAAAAAAATTTCAAAAATACAAAGAAAATTGTTGATTCTAAAAGTTAGATTTTTAATGAAAACGCGCCTAATTTTGTTATGCTTGAAAAGTGTTAAAACAAAACGCGCCGCTTTACTTGTTGATTGTGGCTGACTTTGCGCGCTTTTTTTAACGCGCAACGTTGTACCTTTTTTTTTTTTTTAAAAAAAACAAACATTCAAAATCAAAATGTATTCATTAGATAATTTTCATTTAATTGTTCGCTAAAAAATATAAATTAATTAATGCAGCAATTCATTAACTTTGGCTGTTGTTTTGTTTTTCCGTTATCGTTGTCATTGCATTTTTTACTTTGTTTGCTGAATTTGCTGCTTTATTTGCCAAATGAAAAGTATCTGCAAGATACGCATAAACATACTGTTTGCGCGCAAATATTGAAATAAAAAAATAATCAAAAAAAAAATCATAAAAAATTAAACGCTTTACACAACATAATCACCTGCTTTTGTTGGTAGCAACGCAACGCAACGGCAAATGTTACGATAAGATACGCCATGCTCAACGAAAAAGAAAATATATACAAATGTATTTAATAACGTGTTGCAAAATTTTATTATAAATGCAAAGAATACAACAAATTTAGTATTTGTGCAAAAAAAAATTTGAATTTATGGCATATTAATGGATTGAGATACAAATGTATCTACATGCGAACTTACGCTCAAAAACGTAAAAATAAATATGCTGTTGGCTTTTTCGCTTATCAGCTAGTGAACTAAGCATAAAAAATTGGAAATTTTACACTCATTAACAACAAAAAACATAAAACTCAACATATCTGTGAGATGCAAATTTAAAATATTTTATGCAACTACTGCGAATTTTTATTTTACAATTTAACTACAACCAAAAATTTAATAAAATAATAACGAATAAGCACTAAAATGTGTTTTCTGCAATTTTTCATTTCAAGTTTGAAGTTGCAAATCAATTTTGCGCTAATATCTGTTAACTGATTGAATACCGACGCGTTTCACAAAAAGTCAATACAAAAAAAAAAAAAAAAATACAAAAAAAATAAATAGTTACAACAAAGTTATCTATAATTTAAAAAAAAAAATAAAAAAAAATTAATAAGTGCTGGTGTTTCAGTTGTTCATTTCCACTTTAAGTTTTTAAAGGAAGTGTGTTTTTTGTTTCCCCTCTACAAATTAACGTAATTTCGTTTGGTGATTTAAATAAAAAATAAATTAAAAAGTGAATACTAAGTGTGTGGTTTTGTGTATTTTTTTTTTTCCTTTCGACAAAAGTTAATTAACTTGGGCACAAAAAACAGCTGAAATATGGATTGCGACTATTCGAAATTTCTATACAAACGTAAGTTTATTTTCTATCTTTTTCTTTTCCAATTAAAAAATGACAATAAAACGTATAAAGTTGTCAAAATATTATTATTATTATCAACTAAACTATTTGCAAAGAATATACATTTTTTAAAGAATTCTAAAATGAATTCGTTGTTTGTTTTTTTTTTTTTCCGTCGGAGAGTTTGACACATTTACACAACAAACCCGTCGGCTGCTCATTTTAAAATAAATTCTAAGATTATGTGTACTTGGAGTACGTAATTCTATGGTTTTGGATCTGATTCATTGAACAAATTTTATAATAAAATTATTTATTCAGTACAATTACTTAGTTTTCTTTCTAAGGTATACTAACTCTTTACGAAACTAGCAAGCAAGGTAGTTTTTGAACATTTTTCTGGAAAAATAATTTCGTCGCGTATTTCTATACAGAACTAGCTGACCCGGTGAACTTTGTACCACCTTCAATTGATCCCTATCCCTATCCATGTGATTCAATTAAGTGGTCTTTGTGAAAATGCTATTTTTAAAATATGTTTGTATGAGGGCCACCCTAAATATGCACCCTACATAAAATAGCTTAATTTAAAAGATACGTGGTGTATATTCCATGTGAATCGTTTGACCGATCTTTGTGAAAATGATATTTAAAAATATGTTTGTATGAAGGCCACCGTAAATATCCACCCTAAGCCAAAGTTTTGTAACTTAAAATATGCCTCTTACTATAAAAGCCACGCGGTGTAAATTCCATGTGAATCAATTAAGCGGTCTCTGTGAAAATGCTATTTTTAAAATATTTTTGTATGAGGACCACCCTAAATATGCATCTTAAATTAAAGTTTTGTAACTTTTGCTATTCCACTTAGTATAAAAGACACGTGGTGTAAATTCCATGTGAATCGATTAAGTAGTCTTTGTGAAAATGCTATTTTTAAAATATTTTTGTATGAGGGCCACCCTAAATTGCCCATATAGGAGTATGATTTCTGAATCTAAACCATTCAGGGTGCTACCCACACGCATGCAAAAAAATTCATTCAAATCGGTCCAGCCGTTTAGGAGGAGTTCAGTGACATACACACGTACAGTAGAATTATATATATAAAGATAAACATTTTAATTTTATAAACAAAGATTTGGTAATAGCTATCAAATGGTATATTTAATAAGGCGAATAAAATATTTAATATTACTTAGCACAAAAAAGTGCTATTAGACTGAGGGAATCTAGTTTTTGAAGTTCAAAGCACATGACAGTATTTGCACTCGATTTTCTGGCTGCGAAAATTCAAACTAGGACTCATTGACTAGGACTCCATACTTATATTATCAACTAACTTTCAAGTGAAAATATCTGCGAGCAAAAATTGGCATCCCATTTTAAATTTCAATGTAATATACACTGACGGTTCAAAAATGGAATCTGGTACGGAAGCTGACATTTTTTCCAATGATGTGAACATCAGTGAATCCCTTGCCTTACCCAGTAACTGTAGTGAACTTCAAGCGGACGTACGGAAGTCATGCCACATTATTAAATCTTAAATGTCGATATCGGGTCGATTCCGCTTGGTACCAGAATGCAATAAATCACTGTGAGAAATAGCAGTGATATAAATTGAATCGATCGATTTTATGAAGAGCCTCTTGTCGCAAAAAGCATGAAATGAAATGGTCAAATCAGACAACATCTTGTACATCGGAGGCAATCTGGTCCTATTGTAATACTAACAGAATACGAAAAGTGATCTCATTGGGCAAGCAAACTCTAAGAATCTTTACTAATGCTATTACAGCACACTATTTTATAGGAAAGCAAGGACTTAGGACTAGGACTTACCTACGTCTAAGATCTTTTTTTTTAATAAAATAATTTTCCACCTCGTGAAAAACAATGCAGTACATATCTGAACCAGTGAACCAGCATTTTTGGCACATTTGTACTTTTTTTGGTACATTTGCGTCCTGAAAAATCGTCGTCAGTACATTCGGTACATTTACCGGATTCGGTACATTGGCAAATTTTCATCACATTTTCAGTACATTTTAAGTACATTTGGACAATTTATAATAATTTCCTTTCTTTCGTTAGTAAATGAAAATTGTTGCAATGTGTAGGTTAATAATAGTAATCCTTTATAATAATTAATTTTTTTTGTAGTAAACTAAAATAATCGCAATGTGTAGATTTTGTAATTTAATGTGAAATATATCTCTCATTTTGCTAGGGTTTGTGAAATGGCAAAAAAAAAGACCTTTCTTTTTTAGTAATGATTTTTAGAAAATCGTACATTTTAGTAAAATTTGGTGTCCAAGGAAAAAAAGTACATTTAGCCTCTAAAAAGTACATTTCAAGTCACGATTTAGTACATTTACACAAAACCCAAATGCCATCACTGATCTGAATCTATGATGTGTTGAAAATAGTTTTTAAAATCAGTGTATTATTAAAAAATTATAGCCGAAATTTATTTTTATTTTTGATAACTCAAGAAAACGTCTAAGTACAATACATCGCATTGATTTGTGAGATGAAAAAAAGGATTATATTACTATATACCGATGTAGCTTAATGTAACCAGACTAAGAACGTTTTATAAACCAAACTGATGTATTCGGCATGACACCTATTATTATTCCGAGAGTTTGATTGTTTAATGAAATCACTTTACTGCAGATATGTAGAACATACTGTCATAACTTGGAAACAAAAGTTTACCCAATGCTTGAATTAGTTTTAGCTAAGACTTAGATTTAGTTCTAAATAAGATTGAGAAGGAAATTTTTTGAAATATGTCTATTAATTTTTCTATGGAGTAGAGAATGTCAGTCTAAACCTTTCTCTCAGGTATTGTCACTTAAAACTTAGTTAAGCACATAGAAGTGTGAATAATATAATCAGTCTCGCTATGAATATTGCAGCTAGAAATTGCTATAATGTTCATATGATGTCGATTTCCAAACATCAGCTTTTCTTAGTACGACAGCGTCATTTGCTGCAACCCCGCTTACGTAAATAAGTCTTAAGAGTTCTTATATGATTCAAACACCCGAGAGTGGCAGAAGGATAATTTTTCTTTTGTTTATTCGCTTCGAAGTTTTTAAAGTTTCTAAGTCTAAAGTTGTCCACCAAACCAGAGTTTCACATGCCTTTATACCTAAAAGATTTTGCAAACTTTTTCACATTTAAAATGCGCTTTAAGAGCGAAAAGAGAGATTGAATTATGGGTACATTGCTCGATTTGTCTGCTATCGGCGTTAAGCAAAACCAAAAAAAAAAGAAAACTTCTATAAATATCGTTCAACAAAATGTAAGAAAGGTGGTTTTTTGAATTATTGCAATAATTATAGTATCATACCCTTGGAATTTATAGGCAATACATAATGATCAAATTTGTCAAATATTTTATGGTTGAAGTCCATTGCCTCAGTTTCATGTAAGACGACACAAGGAAGCCTTTGATAACTTTTTTGAAAAATACTTATCAGAAAGTAAATTTAATGTGTCTATCGGGGACCAACATATGTCATAAGACATTAGAATATTTTAAACAGCATAGTAAGCTTGATGCTTTAGTAAATATTTTTCATACTCATTCCGAAATGGTACTCTGAA
Organism: Meiosimyza platycephala; assembly: GCA_963662105.1. Lineage (NCBI taxonomy): Eukaryota > Metazoa > Arthropoda > Insecta > Diptera > Lauxaniidae > Meiosimyza > Meiosimyza platycephala. Next base: position 25,363,501 of record OY759208.1, read on the forward strand.
GATCATGCCAGAATGCGCCTATTGTATTTTTAAGCGACTTTCAAAAAAATTCTTATATGGAAGATGTGAACTGCCAACTCTTCTGCAGAACCACTTTTTCCGTGCTGTGTTAAATCGTATTCTGGCAGTGGTACGACTAATTTTGTTACTTCCATCAAGGTAATTTCATCTTTTTGGAAGTAGTGTGGACAAGACTGTACAATGTTTTATTCTAAGGTCATCCACAACTTCATCAATTTCATCTAAGCGTTATACACTCTCCATTTTCGGAATAAATACTAGAAACGATGTGATAATATTTAGCAAAATTCGTTTATTGTTAGCAAATATTTTGTAAACTTTGACATTAAATATTTTTAAAATTTCAGTACGGAAATTCTTTGTTCAGCCGATCTTAAGTTTATATTTCTTGACATTAAGCCTACCAATACCGAACAATTGGTTGCTTTAAAAATAAAAAGAAAACAAAAAATCGTTTCCGAGTTATAAAACGACAGATAAAATGTAAAACAACAATTTATCAAATTAAAAAATCACTTCGTGGGTTGCCAGATGCTTGGGTTTTTTTTTTTTGGTAGCATGGAATCAAGAACGTCAATTGTAACAAAAAAAAAAAAAAACATAAAAAGCTGACAAAAATAAATCCAGCGTAACTTTAGCAACTACTGCTAATTACAACAAATTAGCGTTTATTTTTCCCCCGTGATGAATTAAGTGGGCGGATTTGTCTTTTAACAATAGAACTCTAAGATTTTCCATGTACTGCTGCCGCTGTTGTTGTTGTTCTTATTGCTGTGTGTTTTGACAAAAATGATGAATTGCGGTTTTTTTTTTGCGTTGTTGTTACTGGTGCTGTTGCCAACATTCATAGCACTTGGTTAGTCGTTTTTGGCAACACTTTTTACGTAGGTTTCGTGATTTCTTGTTGTTTTTTTGTTTTGTTGCCATTGTTGACAGCACTACCGCCGGAAAAATCATTTTTCTTGCAAAAGAAAAACATACGCAGGTTTTGTTGTTGTTGTTGTCTGTTTGCGTTGCGTGTTTATGTAGCTGTGATTTATGTGTTAATTGGTATTTTTTTACTTTTTCATGTTGCCAACAAGCACAACAATAATATGAAGAACAAATTGCACGCACCGCCTTCGTTAAGTTCTTACACTTTCATATGTTGCTGCTACTAATTACCGAAAAAAAAAATTGTTCGAAATCTATTGAAATTTGTTTTTCAAAATGCCGTCGGCAAAATGAAAAGTAGAACGATATGTTGACATTTTAAATGTTATTAATTGTGAACATTTAAAATAATTTATTCTTCAATCAAAATATAATTTTATGTCACAACATACATACTCCCTTTTAAGGGAGCTTTAAAAGGAAACACTCAATCGTATTACATGACATATTAATAGAGAATGTTCTTGGGGAACCTGTTGGTCATTGAAGTTGTAAAAAGTTGTCGGTGGTAATCAGATGATTAAAGAGAGATTTGTTTAGAGAAAGAAATGGGCAAAATAATTTCGTTAATAACATATTAATGCTGAGAGATTCGTATGGAAACATAGAGTAACAGAAAAGAGAGTATCTTCAAATTCGCGAGTACTTTTTTTCTTTGGGACAATTATAATGATTGCTTTTCTTCTGAAGTGAGTTTCTTTAGTTCTTTCTATTTCGTTGATACATTGCGCTTCTATTAAAATAATTTGCAAAAAATGTTTATTATTTATATTTTATTTATTTTATTTTAAAAAAATAAAAAAGTTTGCATTCTGGATCTTTATATGTTTTCGAAAACCAGATTTTTTCAACTAACTGGAAAACTAGATATAATTGAGATAACTCAGAATCATTTTCGGACAATACCACCCAGTTTATATTTTAAATCGATTAATATATGTATCTTATCAGTGATGGCATTGGCGGTACACTTGCGTCCTGAAAAATCGTTGTCAGTACATTTGACAAGTTCTCAGTACATTCAGTACATTTGCCGCAATTCGAATTTTCAGAACATTTTCAGTATATGTTCGGTACTTTTGAACAATTTATAATAATTACCTGTTCTTGGTTTAAGTAAATGAAAATAATACCAATGTGAAGATGTATAATAAGTATCTTTTTTAGTGTTTTATCCAAGGTGCAGATTTTGCAATTTAAAGTCAAATATATATCATATTCCTAGGGTTTTTGAGATGGCAGAAGTGAGAACCTTTTCTATTTTTAGTTAGTTAGTAAATTTTAGTAAAATTGGGTGTTCAAGACGAAAAAGTACATTCGGCCTCTAAAAAGTACATTTCAAATCTCGATTCAGTACATCTTTACAAAACCCAAATGCCATCACTGTATCGTATATTAATTTTTAGTGATTTTTTATAATAATTCATGCTTCGTTGTACAATTTATATCACAAGAAACTGATTGGACTACTCAAATATAATTTTCAAATGCCACCTTCAGCACAACTTCTTCGAATTAAATTTTTGTAAATTATTGAAAAAAAAAAGTTTATCTATCAGATATCAAGGTTGGGCACTGTTAATGAACTTAAAAAATGCTATGCATTTCTAAAAAAATAAAATAAAAACCGTTGAATGAAAAGGGCGCAAACACTCAGCCAGTATTAATTTGCTTATGGTTTTAACATAATTAACAAACATAAAACTCAAACTAATTAACATAATGCAAATTAAAAAAAAAAACCAAAACATATTATTAAAAATGAAAAATAAATTTTTAATTACATATCTAACAACTGTGGCTTATATTTAACAATCTAAAATCATTAAAACGAAAACCTTAAAAAAAAATCATAATTCATGTAATAAAAAAAAAACGAACTAAGCGACGCTAACGCGTGCGCGCCAAGTGTGTAAAATTTGAACAAAAAAAAAAAATAAAATCAACATAAGTTTTTTATATTTTTGGCGCCGGAAATAAAAATGTGTTGGGTGTACCCAAAGTAAAAAATTTGAAAAAAAAACCCTCATCAACAGTGAGTGCTGACCATTTGGAGCACTTTACGAGTGCTAATTGCTGCTGCCAATTGTAGACACATTTTGTATTGTTTCAATGTTGCTTTTAAGCACTTCTTTACTGTTACTTTTTTTTTGCGATTTGTTTTTTTATTCATTTCATTTCATTTTTTACTTTTTTCATTGTGCTCCGCTGCTAAGCGAAAGGTTTGAGTTTGTCTACAGCAGCGTTGCCAAAGAATGCATTTCCATTGTTTGGATACACTTTAAAAAATGCTTACGATTGGCAACGAAATCAGCACGATCTCAATTTAACTCGTTTTTGTAACGCAATTTTGAAAATTGCATTCACACTGCCATCATCGTGATTTTGCTAACATTGGCTTTCTGCTTAAAGTTACTTGAAGTATTTGGTAAATGTGCTGAAAATTCTCCTATGTACTTTTCAAAATGCAAGTGTGCTGAAAATACTCAAATTGTGCTAAAAATATTTCATTATTCTGTATAAAAAGTTTCCGAAATTGTCAAATTAAATTAAATATTAATATTTTACAACGCTGAACTGGACACATTGAAGCGTATTGAATGCATTAAGTTTTCTGTGTTTTTTTTTTGTTTCTTCTCTTTTATGCAAAAGACAATAAAAAACATTGAAAAGAATTGCAATGCATTGTATTAAAGTTGGTGGTTGCCCCTCTCATTGGCGGCATCGCTGCACTCTTAGGCCCCTACGTTGCATTGGTGACAGCGGACAAGTTAATTGAATTTATTTAACTAGTTCTTTGTCGTCAATATACTGTGGGTAGTGCGAGTAGTAGGTAGTGAGCTAGAAAGTAAGCGGTTAATAGGTTAAAAGGTTATCAACAATTGAGGTGAACTGTTTGTTATTGGAGCTGCAGTAATGAGTTAAGAAATGAATGTTGCATCTGCAAATGAAAAGAACCATTGAGTAATAATCTCTTTTGGATCTTTGCTAAAAGTTCGTATATCGAGTGGTCTATATTTTAGAATTCAGTTTCTCTTGCTCCACAATATTTTATTTAGCATTTAATTTGAAATAAGTACTTCATTCAGGGTGTTTTTGAGAATTATAATTCCACCACTATTAGGTGATTTTATTGAATTGATGTATTTAATAATAGCTAGTATCAGACCCTTGGGGACCAATGCCCTCCCTAGCCCTACCGAATTGATGCCACTGGTTCGAAGATATTTCTCAGAGTTTCATTTACTAAAATTTTCATATATTGATAAGTCTCATTATTATTTTATTGACAATTTTAGTGAAATAATTTTGGAAAAATTTATATTCAATGAGATGAAAGACTGATGGATATCCCAGTTGCAGTTTTTTTCTTAATTTAGCGTTACTAAACTTTTTTGTTGCGCTGAATTAATTAATCACAAACTTTGTATGCTCTTTAAAAAAATTAAGATAATGCAGATATACATACATATATTGCTTAGTAAAGTTGATCAGCACAAAATTGTTTTTCTGAAAATAAAATCTGTTAAAAAAAAATATATTTTTACAATATTATTAAACAATAGAACAAAACATCACGTTTTAATGTTTCAAAGATGACTCATCGAATCAAACCAAAACAATATAAAAATGTTTTGAAATAAAAAAATTAAAATCACATAAAAAAAAATTTAACTAAAAATATATATAATTTTAAACAAAACAATAACAAAATCTGTTTATTTTTTCAAAAATTTCATTAAAAATAAAGCTTACAAAAGAAAATCTAAATTTAAATGCTTTTCCTGTTTATGTGCATAAAAATAAACGAATATTATAATAAAAATTAGTACAAAAACAACAATTTATATTAAAATACAAAAATAATAAAAAAAAGAAAAAAAAAACTTGCGCTAAATCTTAAAAAGAATATGCAACTAAGTAGCTAAAAAGATGAGATGAAATGAAGACTTGAAAATATTGCATAAAAACTGTTGCTGCTCTAAATATTGCTGCTGCTGTTGACCAAGTTAATAAACTTTCGTCACCGGGTTTCACATTAAATGACAATGTCAATAAAAAAACAATAAATTTTATGATTTCGCAAAAAAAAGAATTCATGATGAAATGATAAAACAAGCAAACAAATAAAAAAGTATCTCTCTTGCGTTTTGCATGCTGATGTCACAGGTATCTATAGCTAGCTATCTATCCATCTCCACTGTTGGATGTAATCGTATCTTGATGACTGCTAAATTTTTGAATTGTTGATTGAACTGGTTGATGTGATTTTAATGATTACCTTGCACATATCGCGCGTCAATATTTCCATACAGTCAATCAGCGGCAATACTTGCGCTTTTAAACAAAAAAATTTACTAACCCTTTTGCTGCACAGTGGAACATGACTTAATTTTTCTTAAAAAAAAATTTGAAATTTTGTGCGCTGAAATTAAAATTTATTGAAATTTTTTTTTTTTTGAATATCACAATTTCTTATTTCCTTTTCTTGCAACAATGGGTTAACATAGTTTGATGACTTGAGTTTTTTTTTTTACAAAATTTATTATGAAATTCTATAAATTTCTAAATCTTTTTTTTTCCCCTCCAATCATCGCACTTTTATTTTTTTTTTCCATTTTTGATTCAGTTTTTCATCAATTTATCACAATGATGATGCAATAAAAATTGCTTGTTTTAGCCAAGTTTATTATTTGTTGCTGTTGCTTCTTATTTTGTTGGCAGAGTATTAGCTTCTTGTAGTTGCTTTAATATCCAGAGGAGAGCCAGAAGATTTTTTTTTTTATGGTTTTAATGGGTTTTCTTATTTTTAGAGCATAGCAACAGCTGCTTCGATTTATCATGATTTATTTCCCCTTAATGTTGCTGTTTGTTGCTGTCGCCGTTATTGCTGTACTAAAAGTCGTCTATTTGTATGTTGTTTTTTTTTTTAAATTAAATTTTTGCTTACGAAATTTTATGTTCTGTTTCTTTGTTGGTTTATGGGATTTTTATGGCTTAAAATATGTGACCATTAAAATTTTTCATTGAGTGTAGTTGCTACTTATTTTCAGGCGGATTATTATCAACAAGTTGTTGTAGCGTGATTATCAATGCATACTTTTTGGCGTTTATTTTGTTTTTCTGTTACTGCATAATAATTTTGACAGACTAATGGTTTTTGCTTTTTGCATTTTAATGGCAATGAAAAAACCAGAACTTTTAGCTCCAGTGACTTAGATTTGAAAAGTTTTCAAATGAGGCACGTTATTGTTATTGACTGTTATTATTTTAGGTTTGTCAAATTTTTCTTAATGATATTCTTTAGAATCTGCAAAATTTTTTGATATTAAAACAATAGTTTTGACGAGGATAAGGATACGATAGTGAGACAGTGATTTACTTGAAAAAAAAAATTAAATTTTGTATCTCGTTTGGTTTTCAAAGTATTGTATTCATAACTTGATTATTAGATTTTTTAGATTAACTCACTTGAGTGCATCGCAGCGTTACGAAATGTAGACATTGTAAATGAGATGAAAACTTTGCAATATTGTCGACATTTATCAATATTTACTTGCTTTGCATCACTGACCTTTGACATAAACGACGGCTATAACCATGTTAAATTATGCTTCTTCCGCTTAATTTTTAAGGCTATCTCACCTGTCAGAATCAGCTTGGGTTGGTTTTGTTTATTCTTGACAGCCGATTTCACGGTTGCATTGAATTTGAGTTAAACAAGATAATTCTAATAAGGTAATTATACCATGCTATCTCTAATGAGATGTATGTGATAAATGTATAAAAACTAAATGAGTTGGAAAATTTAATTAAATGCTCATAAATTATTAATTAATTAATTATTGTTTTATTAATTATTTAATTAAATCAAAGACATAAGATAAATGACAGAACATGAAAAGTTGCATTTCTTCTACTGCTGCCAAAAGAAGATTTGCATAAGAATTATTAATGATACGCTGGTTGCTTTTCTCTGCGCATCAATAACATCAGATTTGCGTTTAAGAACAGAATATTTCGTTAAAGTTTCAACGCTTGCGTTTAGAGACAAATGACTTTATTTAACTACAAAGCAACATGCGTTTGGGAAGCCAACCATTTTGATAATCAGACAAAAAATAACGTGTGGCTTGGACTACATACTAAGAACTAAACTTGATTTTAAAGAACCGCTATATTTCGCACCTAGAACTCAATGAGTCCTTTACAACGTTATAATATACTTGATAATCGGAGATTAAATTGAAGAGCTATCGAATAAAATCAAAAAGAGAACATTTATTTTAACAAAAAAAAAAAAAAATTGCATTGAAAATGTTTTGTGATAAACTTTCAAACTGGCAGTAGACCGCTGAACTTTTTGTTTTGTATGGGAGGTAATACGCCCTAACGTGGCACCCCTTAAAAAAAAAAAAAATGTAAGCCCTCTACTAAGCGAATTATTTATGGAAATGCAACGAAATTTCATATATACGCTAGAAATGCATCAGAAAAAGTTTATAGATTTTAAATAGAGGGCGTGGCACATACTATACAAATAATAACTTAAAAATAAATAAAAATTTATACTGAAGGGTATATTATAAATAGGTAGTGCAGCGAAGCTCTACATTTAAACTTGGAATGTTTTGGAAAAGTTCTGAACAAAATTGAATAAATTTCGATAAGAAGGCGTGGCACTTCCTTTAAAAGCTAGAATTTTAAAATGTTATAATAAGAAGTTTTGAAACCAAATTGCACATAAATATTAGAAATAGTTAGGTCGAGCATCAGAAATAAAATAGGCGCATTTTAATGAGAGGTTGTGTCACCTCCCATCCAAGTGTATGTTTCAAAATGTTATACAGAGAGTTATTTATGAAAATGTAAGGTATTCGGTTACTTTTACAATAAAACTTCTAAGCGCCCAGAAAGATCATCATTTGCCGCCTAATATAGTGTTAAATTAAAAATGTTGTAGTTTCAGCATAGGAAACTTACATATATCGCCCATTGACCGCCTCTGAGGATTACGACTTTGATGACATGCATGGTTGCGGTTGTTTCTAAAACGACAAGGAGTCTCCTTTTTATATTAGCCACAAAGCAAAACATTTGTTTAAGTAGTATTATCAAAGTTACTGGCGATTTTCTTATAGCTCTACAGCTGGCTTTTTCTTAAAATTTTCTTTAACTCCTAGAAAAAGTTCCTATATCGCTACACAAATTAAATCTTATATTTATCGGCATATTGTTCTGAAGCTTAAAATTCATGACTTGGGAGATTATAAAATATATAGATACTTGCTGAGTTTATTAGTAATTCCCAAAGAGAATTTCTTGAATGAATTTTAAGCTCTATATCATTGCGGATTAAACACTCGCATTCGTTATCGTGCAGATATTTGCAAGCAAGCATTCGTCTCGTATGTGAAAAATATTTACATAACAGATTCTTTACGTTATCGTATAACTTATTTTTAAATTAGTTAGTTGATTTAATAAATAGCTAAGTGAAATAAAGCGAAATTGCAGCAATCAGTACAGAGTTTATATCGTTAAAATCTTAAAACGCTTAAATAAAATCAAAATACATCAATGTTTTTTCGACTTTTAAGAAAAGCAAAAATAATCGTGAGGAACAATTGTTTTTGCTAAGATTTTTGCTTGATATGTTTCACATTTTGTTCAATTTTTAAAAAACTAAAAACGTAAGTCTTTAGAGCTGCATCTATTACATTAATATTAAACTGAAAAAATTAATAATAATAATAAAGTTATGCCGCAAAAATGACACCACTTAGTCTATATATTTCAATAAAATTCTAAAGCTTAAATAAAGTTAATTAAAAATATTAATTATGATAGCAGTTCATCTAAAATTTAAATAAAACCATAAGCACAAATATTATAAAAAAGATAATGCCATTTTTTTTTATATTCACATATTTGAAACAACATACATATAGCATGTTGTCGTACCATTATAATTAACACTGACTCATTTTTGAAATTCCTTTAGTGTCGCGTCAAATGAGTGGATGAAAAAAAAACTGCTGCAAAAATCCTTGCGCTGGCCAACAACTAAATCAGTGAGACAACCCACGAAACCAAAAAAAAAAAAAATAACCAAAAAACGTCAAACAATTTGGTGGAAAAATACCAAACTACTTGCTGACATGCTATTTTTCTTTTACAAAAACAAAAATTTAAATCTACAGTTGGTCCAGGAACTAACAAAAAACTAGTAAAGGTACTGTGCTCGGCCGAAACCAGCATACCCTACACTGCATTGGAAGTACCCTATTAAATTCATAAGACTCAGATGGCTACGTTTTTGTTTTATATTTAGTTTCATTACTTTAGGTAAACCGCTCACTATAGCGCTTTACATGTTTTATTTGTGTGAGCGGTAGGCGTGTTCAAAAGCTGATTTTTCTCATTTTAATACCAAGAACTATCGAATCAATTTAATTAAATATATTAATAAATGTTTGGAGGTGTAACTGTGTATTAAATTTAATTCAATTAACTCGCTTTGTTTCTCCCATAAATGTTTCAGAGGGACAGACATATGTAGACACGGGCCGGATTACGAACGCCAAACACACATTCAATTTACTTTCACTCACTAAAAAAAAAATGGTCCGCAGTTTTGTGTTTCAAAACTAGCCAATTAAGATATATGTATATCACGACCATTTCTTCGTCCCTACTGCACGACATTCTTGGCGTAGGCGGTAATCTGGTCCTGCCGACTGACGGACATAGCTCATCTTACATCTGATGTTGGACCGAACTATGCGTTTCTAATATTTGTGTGCGATTTGAATTCACAACATCTTTACAAAAGTTCTTTTTAAGGTTTTGCTTCTGTGGGAGGTGTCACGCCCTCTTGTCGAAATTTATGTTATTATTGTACAGAGTTTTTTTCGAAACATTCATATATAAGTTTAGACTTTGATTGCCAATATCTTGATTAACTTCTTCAATATATCGTTTCAAAGCTTTTACCTTAATTGTAAGTGCCACGCCTTCTATTTTTCTGGTACGAGGTCTAAGCATATCTAGTATATGTGAGAAATTTCGTTGCGTTACTTTAATCATTCTCTCAGCACAGCATTTTAAATTTTTTTTTTTTTGGGGTATCACGCCCACTTGCATAAGTTGGCTTACATAGGTCTTGTCTAGGGTTAATGTTTGTGTGAAATTTGAATTCAATATTTCAAATAAATTTTTCAGTATAGAGTTTTGAAATTATGATTTTCACGGACAGACAGACGAACATGGCTACATCGAATCAGTTGAAGACGCTAATAAAGGATATACATACTTTTCCATAACTGCCACGCCCTTTTTTAAGCGTTCCAAGCGAAATGACATAGCGAATATGCCCTGAGTGTAGCGTACAAAAAAAAAAAAATTGCAGCTGAGGTGGAAAAAAAAATTTAAATAAAATAAATTTATATGTTGCAATAACAACAAGAAATCGCATGATATATTTTTTCTGCAAATTGTTATTGAAAAGACAAATTCAACATAAAAAAAAATCAAAAAAAAAAAAACATAAACATTTTCCGTTTTCCGTCCGCATTTCAGTCTGTTTGTCTCTCTATTCGTCTGTCTGGGGTCTGGTTTTTTCTTTCATTTTCTGAAAAAAAAAAATAAAAGTAAAAGTCTATTTAAGCCGTGCCATATTGCATTCTAACAATAATGTATTTATTGTTGCTGTCATTATAATTTTTGTTGTTGTGATCTAAATTTGCAGCTCGTTGTTGCCAGTTTATCACTGCTACAGTTGCTGTTGCTGTTGTTGTTGTTGTTGTCGCATGCAACATTATTGCTGGCTGGCTAAACAAGTCAGACGATTGTTTACATTTTTCTGCAGTTTATGTTTATTTTTTAAAAAAACAATGACAATAATGTTTTTTTGTTATTGTTGTTGTTATTTTTTTTGTTTCGGTTAAATGTTGTCAGTTGATATCTCGTTTAAAAAATCAAAAAAAACTTTGTACTCTACAAAGTGAAAAACGTTCTTGCTTTAAGCCAAATGAATTGAATTTTTGTGCTCGTAACTTTTTTGCTTTGCATATTATAAACTATTTAGATTTTAATATCAAACTAGTGAGAGTGTAATCTTTTGTTTTACCAACAATTAAATACTCGAAATCTCAATAACCGTACAAAACCGAATGCACTTATTCGTAAAAGCTGCAAAAGCATTAGATTTTCCTGAGGTTATAATTAAAATTACCTCATCGCAAGAAATTCGTCATTTATTAAAAAAAAAACATACGATTCTCATCTAGTGATATGTGAATAAACATTGTTGCCATATCTATCGTTTTTATTGTTATACAGCAAAATAAACTATTGATTTAAAGTTGCAAAATTACTAAATAAACTTGAACAAATTTACAGATAGAAAATGATAAGATATCGGTATTTAAAAAAAATAAAAAGAAACCGAAACACCTCACAACCACTAAAGTAGTTCAGGTGAGCCTTAAAAATAAATCAATAAAAATATTTAACAAATAAAATAAACCATACTTGACAACTACCTTAAAAAAATATTAAACAAATGTGATTAAACTCATTAATTGCAAAGTGGAAAAGAGCACAAATGCGACGTAAACAGAAGGAAAGAAAGAAAGCGGCACTTCTTAAAAGAATAGCAAAATTGAAAAAAAAGAGAACATTTGTATCACCTTAATACTGATAAGTATAAGAACTACAAAGACTCTATCTAAGTATTTACACTAAAAACTTAATTTGATTAATTTAATAATAAATGCTGTCTGTTTGCATTATAAGTAAAAGTTTTTTTTTAACTTTATTGAAAATTTCTCTTGTGTCGACAGATGTCAACGCTGTCGGGAAAGGCAATCACAAATCTTATTTTGCGATCAAATAACGTATTGATGAAGTAATGAGCTTGATAGTACTCTCGAATGCTACGAGAAAATATTCAAACTGATGCAACCACTTCATGTATTTCTCTAAAGCTAGGAATGCCATCAAACCTCCGGTAAAGCGGAAACCATATTAGCGATTAATAATTCATTGTACTCCACTTACATAAGGTGGATATGATCTTGGAGGCGTGGTAGCTTTCAATAAGCGCATCTCCTTGCTGAAGAGTTTTGCTGGGGAGGTTATTGCACGATGGTGGAGGCATGGGTAATTGACAGGTTTGGAGTAGGGATTAATTCGGACTTAGTTGGGACTAAGTTGGGGTGTTAGGTAGTTGGGCGAATAGCCAGAATAGTGTTTTCATTACTATATGGTGCATGTTTATGTTTCGATTGACTGAATATTGTTTTTGTTGCGTGAATGTTGAATGTCGAGGCGGTCCTCAGCTGAATGGAGCTGATAGCTTGCCACGAAACCTGACCATAGAGAGTCTCTAGAACTTCGATTTTAGTCTGTCAATGGGATGGCTCTCTTGTGGGAACATCGCGCTGGCTGTTGTTTAAACACAAAATAACAAGTAGGGAGAATTTTATTCCTCTGTAATGGAGCTGCATTGCAACTGGATGCCATTTGACCCAATGATGACAGAAGTTTTAGATAGAAAACGACTCGACACGACTCCGAATAAGAGTTAGATCATGTCCATTTGCATGGCTTGGAAGTGGAACTTTTAGCTACATTAAGTTGGTCGAAGGGGCGCTGCTCGATACGTTGTTGCGACTCCTTGCACAGAGTAAAGCTATTTCACCATGAGTTGACGTTAAGCTCCATAGGCATTTGCCTGCACATAAGAGCTTAACTGGTAGCAGCAAAGCTATGAAGATTTATTAGGGACTTAGGTACTATAGGTTATCAGGAGCTCTTTCAATCTTAATTCCAGCTCAGTAGCGGGTAGGCTCCTATGTGGGATCATCGTGAGGACTGATGTTTGCATGCATAGTCGTGGACGTGGGAAATTAAGCCTCTAGATGTGGAGTTGTACTACATTTGGATGCCAATTCCCAGACAATAACGGATGTTTTAAGTTCACCATAGCTTCGACCAGAAGAGATACAGATGCAAATAGCATAGCTTAGAAATGTTTTCTTCGATTGCATTACGTTGTAGCAAATAGACGTCGTCGGATGCATTTTTTAAAGGGTTTGTGCGGGCAGAGGTCCGAGGCATTCTTTCTGCATATATTGTTGGCACTGAAACTTGTTAAAGTTTATATTTGAAAGGACTCTTGACTTCACAAGTATGTAGAAAAGTTAAAGGTCGGCATTGTCGAAGACTTACTGACGTTGTAGTACATATAGTGACTGATTGCTATCTAATGGCGTTGCATTCTTAGCAAAGATGCTAGTCAATAGGTTAATTTTATCAATGGGGTCGGTTAAGATTTGGTGGTTCATTAAGAGAATTAGAATATTCGATGCAGACTGTTCATTGTTGCTATCGAAAGGTTAATTTTCTGTTTGTTAACCCCTCCTACAGTAATTTTTTGCAATAAATCGAACCATTGCAGCGCTTTTTAGCCACTTGACGAAGTTCGTCAGTATCAAAATTTCTATTGAAATACCGAATCGTTTTCGCTTTTAGCTCGATTACAATACTATAAGCTTGCGTTTCTAGAATGTGGTCTTTTGGTGTAATGTTTCTTTTTTCTTAGAAGATTATTAGAAGCTTATGCTCCTCTCCGGCAACAACAGTTTCACTGTTCGGGAATAGTTCTAAGATTTGAGAAATCAAATCAGAGTGGAAGTTGGAATAAATATTTTCTCAGATTGAATATTATTAATTCAAAGAGAATATAGAATGTGCGATAGGTCTTGAATTTAAACCATAGCACTGAATTCTCTATTTGGTTAATTGCTGTTGACACAGCTGCAAAAAATTTCTCGGATATAAATGTCTAATGAGATATATCAAAATTTAGTGCATAAGATAAAAAAAAATTTGCTCTAAGGTCACATATGTTGCAAAAATCGAAGCGCGATTCTTCGAACACATGCACTTAGAAGACAAATAAATCAGTTATTGTTATTACTAAAGAATTATTGTAATTTTGTAATCGATTTTTCATATATCATTTAGAAGAAAATATTATTTCAACATTAACTTCTGCATCAGTTAAGCAAAATAATCATTCACACGGTCAGAGCCGCAAGCATGAATTTTATTAATTCAAATGCATACAAACATACATACATAAATATATAAATAATTGAAATTTTTATAAAGGACGTTCTTTCATTTGTTTTTTGTTGTTGTTCTTTTTTTTCAATTATTTCCACTTGATTGATTTCGCATACGATTTCAATCATAGCGTTTCGTCGTCGTTCAACTTAAAAATATATTAATGAAAAAAAAAACACAAAAAAATTATATTGTTAACAATTTTTTATTTTTATCAACGATTCTGCTTATCAGCAACAAGTTTTGCTTTGCTTCATTGTTGCTGTTGCTCCTGTTGTTGTTGTTGCGATAGCTTATCAATTCTGCTGTCTCAATGTAGCGTGAACGAATACTGTAAAAAAAAAAAATTATGACTAATGACAAAACTTTGGAAATAAAATAAAAATAAAAATAGCGTGCAAATCTTTTTTTTTTTCTCCAATATTTTCAGAAGCAAGTAAAAGTAGTTTTGAAATTTTATGGCTTTTGCAATAAAAGTTTACAGTGAAAATAACAGCTGATTGATTTATGGCTGTTTTTTTTTTATAATTTCGTTAAGATAAAATAAATTGCATATCGGTTGAATTGCATAATACGTCATTCAGTCACCTTCCATAGTTGACAAAACTAATTTTGTGAAATTTTTCAAATCGCCAAATCTAAAGCAATTAACATACATGTGTATTTATAGCTAGGGTGGTATCTATTATTAGAGTGGTACGTAATATAAAATATAAATAAAAAAAATTTTTCCAAAATCGATTAGTGATAAACTAACGCAAAAACTAAAAAATTTTTCCAAATTATCCAAACTATTTCAACAAAAAAAAAATATTTTTTTGACTTATCCAATGACTTTTTCCCCAAGACTTTTCCCTTCGACTGTTAGAAGTTTGAGCTGCTAACATAGGTAAAGGATAATGAGTCATTATTTTTCCAAGATGTCTCCCACACAGTTTCCAATGCCAATAAAATGCTCTTGCAAAAGCGTATTTTGTAGGAGTATAACATCGACTATATGATTCTTCTTACTGCCAGATGGAATACATCAACTATAAAATTAATTTACAAAAAGCAGTTGCTATTTTTAGAACAATTAAAATTTTAAATAAAATCTTAAGTGAAAAAAAAGCCATAAAAATCATAATTGATGTCAATTAATTTAAATAGAAAAATGTGACAAAAGTCAAAGTAATCATAAATTTTTCTCCATGGCAAATTTCGCGCTAAATGTCAATGCAAGAGAACACTGTTCGCATACACTTTGTTAATGTTCATCGCTGCATATAAAAACAGGCAATGTTTTTAGAAAAAAAAACAAAAAAAAAAAAAATTATAAATTGTATAATTTTGCCACATTTTGTGGCACAAATTAACGCCATGACACAAAAACCAGAGGCATAAAAATTCTGCGTATGGATCGCGCTGCTGCTGCTTCTATAGCAAATGACAAATTGTTAAGCGAAAGTCAGGATACGTTGGCGTACCATATAGGGGTCAGCCGACGAAGAGCCCACTAGACCAACTGGACTGACACTAAAAATGTATACAATACAATTTAGCAGCAGCCGCGTCAGCGCCAACGCCATTGCCGAGAACAACAACAATAAAGACATAAAATATTAAAAGCCATTAATGTTAATTAAAAACAAATTAAGTCTTAAATGCAAAAACCTGACAACAATAAATTAACGGCAATGAAAGAATGAAAAGTAAGAAAAAACAACAACAACAATAGCAACAACATGGAATAAAAAACAAAAATACGTTTTAAAAGAAAGTATAAAATATTGAATTAATTATTAATTAGAAGAGGTGTTGCTAAATTTTATGACCGCCACTGTTGGCATATACTCTGCTCGTGATAAGTTTTTTTGAAGGAAAATTTTTGATTAATTTTTATATATACATATTGTTTTTTATTATTAGCACATATAAAAAACAGATGCTAAAAACTTTCAACAAATTATTAATTTTCTTAAGTGTAAACCTTTTTTTTTATTTGTTTTTTTAATGACTTTTAATAAAGGGTGATTTTGCTTTAAATTAAACTGCGATAGATGGAAACGAAAATGTTTTATTAAAATGAGAAAAATTAAATTAAAAATGTCGATTATTTTGACATATCAAAATATGAATATATCACATAGTGAAAGTTTCCAGCCTACAACAACACAACACGAAGTTGTATTTCCTTTGCTCTTTCACATCAAATATCAAGCTACACTGATTTTTTTTGCTCCTCGCTATAGCAAGGTTTTGATAGTTGATCAGTGCATTGCTGGAAAAAATTAAAAAAAATAGGAAATCTTTCCACGCTTATATCTCAGCTTTTGGTTAACCGATCCCAAAGCTGATAATTTTTGAGCACTCTGCTGGATGGATATTTGAATTTGTCATTATTGCTGTAGCTATTCTAGATCACTTCAACTTTTATCATTTTAATAAAACAGTTTCGTGATAATTTTTGCGTTTCATGGTTTTCAAATCACCCCGTGGCTAAAGAAGTTTCACATCAACGAAACCAGTAGAATTTGGACTTTTTCATCTTATCATGCGTGAGAAAACTATGCACACAACTCTTTGGTGTGGTTTCTATGTCAGCGCACAGTGGATGGGTTATTATTTATGGAAGGGCGGCTATAAATTCTAATAATAACGCCAGACTCTTGAAATTTGGTACAGATATTGATTTGATTAAATCATAAAATTTGTAAAAATGAAAAAAGCTCCGCCCACGGACACGCCTACCTCATGTACATATGTGAAATGGGGTTGAGGATTTTTCTTCAAAAATCATATGTATATATTTTCATTAATTTGGCAATGCTGATTTAAAAAATGCTAATTGTGCGATATCTGTTATAGTTTTCCAGAGTTTATTGGTGAAAAAACCATTTTGAAGGCTTATGTTTTTTCAAAAAATCTGCATAATTCCTTCTAAAAGTACATTAAGAAAATCTTGATATAAAAAACATTGTGAAGAACTTCAGCTGCAAATTTGGATTTTGGTTAACCATGCTCTCCCACAAAATATATAAAAAAGTTTTCGAAATATGGGACGTTTCACGTCAAGCGGATCACCTAAATGGCCAAAAATTGGCTTGACCGATCAACACGTACAATATCTTAACATGTTCGTCTCATGAAAGGTTTCTAAAAGCCGAGTTTCCCGTTTGAAAATTCAAAATGGCGGATCCAATATGGCGGCCGGAAACCGGAGAAAAATCGAGTGTCAAGGAATAAAAGCTTGTAAAAATAAAAATATATATGATATACGGGGGTTTCTGGGGTCGCGTTTTACGAATCCAAGGTCAGAAATTTAAAATTCAAGACAGCAGACCCAATATCGCGGAAACCAAAATAACAAAAATACCGAACTATAAATAGTTTGAGTTGAACAGAAATCATAAATGGTTTAGCTTAACTCCCCTAGGTGCGTATACCAGAAAACATAATGCCAAGGTTCAATCCCCATGGTGATGGAAGAAAGTAAAGGTTTTTTTTTAATTCTTAAAGTAAAATTGAACAAAAATTCAAATAAGTACTTAACAGGTTAATATGGTTAACTTGAGCGTGCCACTGTATAGAATTGAGAGATCTGAATACAGAAAGCTAGACTTTTGCAATGTCTCAAAGAGATATATGTAAGTTTTTGAAAACAACGTTTCTTTTTAAGTGATCATAACTTCCCAAACAAACAGCCAAATGGCACGTTTTTTTATTACAGAATTTTGATTTTAAGAAAAGTTTGTAAAAAAAATATCGAACATTTTTCAGAACGATATAACTTTGATATTTTAATGTTTCAAAAATAAATTGTCATTTTTAATAGTGTATATACTTATCAATTTTCTTCAAATTTTTTTTTGTTAGAAATGGTTATTTATTTACTAAATTTGAAATCTAGTCAAATGAACTAAGGGGTCTTATTTTCCACAATTTTCAACGTTGAAAAATGTCCAGATCCGGCATTTTTCATAACAAAGACATAATTTTGCTATAAAATAAAGTGATATTTGGTTTGGATTCACGAGTGCTATTCAATTCATCACAAACTTCAATACTATGAAATACGTTGACGTAATCTATAAAAGTTAAATATAATGAAGCCTGCCACTTATTTATCAACTGTGAAGGACATATGCCGGAAATTATATTTAATCACTAAATGTCATAAAAAATAATTTTTTTTTTAAATATAAACTCAATAAAAATCACATTTTACTTTTTTGTTTGGACGGCAATAACTTTTTCTTATAATATAAATTTCTTTACATACATAAGTTCTTGCTTTGGCTACACACTGTCTGTATTTTGATTTTCTACGCAGTATCGTGAAATTTAAATTTTTTATTTTTCATAACATAAAGAAGAAGAACTATCAACAGCCGCTTGTCAAATAAATTCTATTTAGTTTTTTGTTGATTTATGAGCATTTTGTCTTTTACGCTCAAGTTGGTTGAGTTTTCGTTTCAAAGTTTAATTGAGGTCAAGATCTTTATTTCACTGATTCATCGTATGTGGTTTTCTCTACAATAAATTGTAGATTATTAATAGATTTTTTATGAATCAATAAGATATTATTTTAGCAGAAAACAATATGATATATGTATTCAGCAAGTTGGGGCAAAAATCTCGCTACAATTTTAATTGTGAATAAAATCGTTTAATAAATGAAGTAAATCTTTTTTTCAAATAAATATTCGCATTAATCAGAATAAATATCTTAAGATTATCGGAAATCTTTTCAAATTTTTTTTACAGAATTGTAGTTAAAAATTCTTTTCTTGCAACTACATATTACATATTTTTTTATGTTCTTAGCAGTTCGCTTTTCAATGAAAAAACTTTTATTTTAAAAATTACAGAATTTTTTTGCTAGACAGTTTCAGGATTTTCGAGGTTAAGAAAATTTTCAAATTCAGAAATTTCCAGATGGTGTATTTCAAGACTCAATCTATCCTTAGCTGTCAGGGTTGCCAATTGGCCGCTTTTGGCGTTGCCTGTTCGTTAATTGCATGTCAAAGTCGCACGCCTTGTAGGAATTGAAAAAATTGCGAAAGAGCCGTTTATTGGACGATTTTTGTTTTACGAAACTTTTTTGTTGTTAACAAGTAAAAAGAAAGTTCATCGATTTTTCCACAATAAATTTGGTAACTAAACAAAAAGGTTATCAACTTTTTCTCCAAAAAAACATGCCTTTAAATAAAAGAAAAGATTTTTTTGAAACGGTTGTTAATTCATTGATTTCAACTTGGCAACCCTGATAGTTGCTATATTTAAATACTATTTAATTATTGTTATAAAACGTATAAATATTTTATGTTTTACTAATATAAACTATTATACTATACATCAAATACGAAAAATTGCTCAATTTATTTTGGCCCACATTTTTGGAAATTCCACAATATTTTGTTTATAAACAAACCAAGTACATACGAATTAACGCTTCATTTCATACACCATAGGTAACAATTAAATATTTAGAAATGAAATTTACTCATTTAAATAATCAAATAAATTCGTAAATTTTGTGTACAACAACTGCAAATTTGGAATTTTTTCGAGTATGGCAAAAATTCCAAACGAAATAAAAACTAAATAAAGCGTTAAAAACAAAAACAGCTGTACATAAATATTATTGTTATTATTGTTGTTTTTGTTTTTTTTTTTTTGTGTACTTAAAACTGCAAAACAAAACAAATAAAATAAAAAACCAAACAAAAAAAAAAAACTTTTAAAAAGCAGTAGGTAATTAAATAGAAAAAAATAAATAAATAAAAATCTGTTTTAATTTTTGTAAATTAGTAATTTTTAATGGTTAGTTTCAAGAAAATACATTCGTTTTAATATAAGAAACGCTTGGTAACCCTAAAAACTAATTAGCATTGCTTACAGTCAAGGTCATGTAAGTTAGCTCCAAACCATGCAAACAAGAAACAACAAATTTCAACAGCTCAACTAATCAATTTGCTGACGCATACGTAAAATTCGCTTCAAAATCAAGTGTAACAACACTCCAGGGTAATTGTTGTTCTTCTTGTTGTTGTTGCTGTTGTTATTGGAAAAGTTAAAATGAAAATTAAAATCAAACCATTTACTGTATAGATGGTAACACACTCACAGCAGTAACAACAAACGTTTGAACACAGGGTGTCAATTCAATAATTAATATTTGATTAGGTTGCAACTAAATAACAACCATCAGCCATCAGACATCAAGCGTCAGCTATCAAACCCATCAACCGTTGCGACCGTCGCGACTGTCGTTGTGAGCGTACGCTTTTAGACAGCATGGCGTTGCGTTGATTGGTTGAATTGAACTCTCGTTGAGAGTGAATTGCATTTGTTGTAATTTAAGTGCTGTCACTTGTTGTTGCTTGCTTGTTGAGATTATCTATCGTATGTTGTTGTTGTTTTGTTGTTTTTCTCTCCGGTAACCAATGATAGAATAATGAATGCACTGTAATGCAATTGTCACTGTATGAATCATTTTGTGTCATGTGATTTTTTGATGTGATCTTTAGGCTATAGCCTAACCTTTTGAGCGTCTTCTCAAAATTTAACTTTTTTTTCTCGCGGATTTGACCTTTTGAGCGTCTTCTCTGATGGATATAGTATAGGTAAAGCTGTTAAATGAAATGCTCTTTGGAGTTTTTCAATGATTTTCTTATCTATCGAAGATATCATGTGTCTCAAATTTAATAATTCAAATTCGATTCACTTCTCGTAACCAAATCGTGCTGAAACTATGCACACAGTTTTGGTTCTGATGACAATATCATTAAATATGACTTATATCGTTCAAAGTTCAATATGATGGACGCCCCAAGGTGGGTGATTTCTTCAAAATCACCTTGACATGGGTATCAAATATCATTTTTAGAACTCAATTCGACTTATTCAACCTCTTCCAATTTGTTGATCTTCTTTCAACTTTCCGACTTACAACTTATTCAACTTTTTTCGACCTTCTCCAACATTTTCAAAATTTTTCAACATTTTAGACTTTTTCCACATTTTCATTTAACACGTCACGTCATGAGTGTTTGCTGAAATCGTTTTTTTTTTTGGAGTGTATTTCAAGGTAAGAGAACGTCAAATCGCATGGCAGTCCATTCAATACCTTAAGCTTTACTCACCTAAACCTCATTCAACATAATCTATACCAAATGTTTCAAGAAACGTTGGACGTCATATAAATGTAAATTCAAAAGCTATAGGATAACATCAAATGTTATCGAAAAATTAAAAAATATCGAATAGTAGAATATAATCGAGAAACAGCGTATAGTCGATAGAAGAAAATAAGTACCGAAAATAAAGTAACTAATGGTATTGAACAAGTCTACAAAAGTCGAAAAGCAATGTATCGAAAAATAGTACAGAAAAACCGAAACGTTATTATGAAAAACATTAAAATTGTTTAAAAGTTCGAATTGAATATCGAAAAGCAATAAAAACATCGATGGAATCGATAAAAGGCGAAAGTTATCGAAAAATAGTGAATAAATTGAGAAAAGTCGAAAAACAGCGTCTGGAAAAGTCGATGAGGGTTGAAAAATATCGAATAATGTTGAAAAACATTTGATAGTATTGAAAAACCATTGAAATAGTCGAAGAGCATCGAGTCAGCCGTTGTTGTACGATTTATTGAAATTATTCGATGTGCGGATCTGTCGCTGCGGGGTGAAAATATAGGCCAAAACAAGAAGCCATTTGGCTCAGTTTGTTCAAGTTGGCTCATATTTTCGAGAACCGGACATTTGAATTTTGCATATTGAATTTCTACTTTCAAGTTGCAAAATCAGCCCATATCATTTTACCGCCGATCCCGTGATACATAATTTTTAATGTGTTTTCAATTGCTTAAAAGAATGCCGTAAACCGCATATTATTATCTTATTTCAAAACCAAGATATCTTCATTTTTCTAAATTAACTAAAAATTTTCCTGAAGGCTGTAATATAGAAAATCATTTATAAAAGCTTAAAACTTCCAGCGTTAAAAAACAAAGTTTTATAATTTGAATGCTTTGAACTGAATAATTTTTGAACTTTTAACCTTTTTTTTCGAAAGGTCATGCTTAGTAGAGCTAATGGAACTAATACCCTTAGAAAATTAATGCACGCTAGAAATGAAAATGTAAATTTCAGTGGCTCATATTAAATCAAATGTTGTGCCTGTACGAGGTCATTTCATTTAATCTGTCAGTTGATTTATGCATGCGTGTACGAGTATATATATATGTAGGTACTTGTTAATTGTTATTATCAATTGTAATGTTTTTTTTTTATAAAACGTACCTTTTCAACATTATCTCTCGTCGTACGCATACCACCAGCAGCATTATCTCTGAAGCACCTTCACCATATTATTCTTTATCACTGTCCCTTCAATAAGGTAGCAAAGTAGTACGTACTTTGTAAAAAGAACCAAAGTACACATGTGCTGTTTACATTCATATTGAATGTGATTTTCTGTCAATTTAACAGAATTTTCCATTCAAATGTTCAACGCATTTACAGTTGATGGCATGAAAAATTGCCAATTTGTCACGATGCCATGTTCCAAAAACGTGAGCTACTGTAATGAATGTGCCAGGTTTTTTTGTTTTGTAACTGAATTGAAAAAAAAAAACATTAAATCGTAATTAAAATTCATAATAAAAATTAACAGCTTTTTTTTTTTTGTAAAATTGCAAAAAAAGTAAACTGCACTAAACATATTTTTTTTTAAGTATGACGAATTATGAATTTTACGTAAATGTTAATTTTTGCTA
The DNA here is from genome assembly GCA_963662105.1 of Meiosimyza platycephala. Classification (NCBI taxonomy): domain Eukaryota; kingdom Metazoa; phylum Arthropoda; class Insecta; order Diptera; family Lauxaniidae; genus Meiosimyza; species Meiosimyza platycephala. The sequence continues at coordinate 25,386,359 of OY759208.1, forward strand.
ACAAAAAAAAAAAAAAAAAAAAAAGAAGAAGAAAATCGAAACCATAAAGCAGGAAGTAAAAATTAAAAAAAAAAAAACAAAATCTCAAATTTAAAAACACTTTGTGCATATAATGCAATATGCAATGAAACGCGTGTGTGTGAAACATTAAAAAAAAACAAAATTTTGTTCTTTTCGAGTAAGCCAAATCAACTGCGTCGCTGGCATAAAGTTTTCACTTTTGATGTTGTTGTTGTTGTTGTTTATTGTTGTTGGCCCATGGTTTTTCCTAACTCTTGCAGTTATTTTTAGTTTTGCATCTCTACAAAACTGCAGGAGCTCATTACAAGAGAAATCAGCAATAGCCGTTTTTACGCCATGCATTGGCAGGCTGTACAGTGGGACAAATTTTTTTAAATGAAAAAAGTTGAAGAGGTTGAATAAGTCGTGTTGAAAGAAATTGAAAAAGTCAGAAAGAAAAAAAGCAATATGTTGGAAAAAAATAAAAAAATTGAAAATATATGAAAAATGTTGAAAAAATCGAAAGAGTAGAATAGTGTCATGCCCACTTTTTTCAAATCCCGCCTACTTTTGTTCCAATAAACTATAATCGTGATCGGCATCCGCATACCAAATTTTCTCACAATAGCTTATATAATTTGCGAAATATGCCGTAATTAATCTTAAAATTTAGGGCAGTGACACACCCAGTGGCACAATCTAGCCAGATTTTGATTCTAAAATAAATTTTTATAGATAACATTCTAACACAAAATTTTAGTATGAATAGTATGACATAGTTTGCTAGATATATCATATAAAGTATTTTATTTGAATGTGACATGCCACGCCCACTGTTTTCATTTCATCCACTTTTGATGCAGATATGCCAACCACTTGCATTAAATCTCTTACCAGTTGCTGCAATAGTTTACTTAAATAAGGCTTAGAGCTGATTGTTAATGTGTTAGGTACCCCGCCCACTGATGAAATTCCGTGGAATATAATTTAATTTCAAAGCTTATTATAACCGTCACTTCAATACTAAATTTTATACTTCTATACTAAATCATACCATACTAAATGTAACAATGAACGTGATGTGCCACGCCTACAAATAATGTTGCGCCCACTTTCGGTTATAAGTTACTTTAAAGAACTTAAATCTGCCATATTAAATATCATAACGATAAGTTATTAGTTCTCTTATTATAACGCTTAAAAATATTGTAGGCTGTGCCACGCCCTCAAAGAGCTTTGCTAGTTTAGAGACTTACATTGAATTGATGACTGCTTTCGGTGGTATCATCTCTAAAATTTTTATGAAAATCATATGTGTCGTTTTCGACTAATATCGATTGCTGAAAAGTGACACGCCTACTTTTCTCATTTCGCCTTCTTTTGGTACAATACAATATATATATGATTTGAATACTCTGGGGACGTCCATTAATCACGTGAGTTAAAATAGAGGGGGGGGGGGAAGAGAGAGTGCAGCAAAATCTCACCAAATCTCACCAAGTGGGGAGAGGGGGTCAATTAAAGCCTCACGTCAACTTTTTAAAGCATAAAATTTACATTAAAAATTATAATTTAAATCTCATGGGAGGAAGGGGAGGGGTCCCGCCAGATCTCACCAAATCTCACCAAGAGGAGGGGGGGGGGCGATCCGAATTTTCAAAAAATACCTCACATAATTAATGGACGTCGCGTTATCTCAATTGCTATTATGACGCTGGTAATTGTTAGGCCACACGATCAGGAAAGACGCTATGAAAACCTGCCGATTATTGCTTTGCTGGAGCCTGCAGGGAGATAGATGTAGAAGACAACCCAGAACATTGTGGCAACGGCTAATAGAAAGTGATAAGTCAAAATCAAAGCGAATTCACAATGACAACTAGTCAGATATCGAAACAGCTGTAGAAATTTTTTATCAATTTCTATGCTCCCAATGCAGATGTGTTTGGGATAATAGTAATAGTAGTTTGCCACAATTAAATCACCAGGGAAAGCTCAATACCTATAAAACGTAGTTTAAATTTAAGATGTTTTTAAGTACTATTTTGTTTTAAATATCTTTTGAATCATAGGTGTCCTAACGAAAATAAAGATTGATTAAATATGAACATTTACTGGCCAATCCTATGCAATTGCGCATTAGATAATTTTGCCTACAGCCGAACCAACTTCGATTAATCTGAATTTGCTCATTGCGAACAAAATTTCTAGTTTGCTCCACAGTGCTCTATTTTAAAATATTTACATTGAGGTTAAGAACCGTTGCACATTAAAATGTTTGATTTTATACATAAATTCTAACAACATAAAATAAGCGAAAGGCAAAAAAAAAAAACAAAACGATTGCAAAACTTAAATGATTTTTGGCAGCAAATAATTCTTTCTTAAATGCTTTTTCAATGCGATGATGTGTATTTTAACGCGCTCTAACGATAGAGGGCTTTCAAAAACACGTACCGTGGATCTTTTTAAAAGCAGGAAATGCTTTTTCCTATGCTGGCTATTATTATTGTAAGCGCTATATGTTGCAAGCGATGGCACAAGGAAATGCAAATGATTTTCTTTTACTTTAATGTTTTGTGTTATAAAAATGAAATACAACAACGATTTAATGTATCGGGGGAAAGAAGATGATGTTTTTTTTGCACTCGGTAGAGTGTTATAAAGCATTTAAAACATTTTAAAGTGGAATGATTATCAAAGGAGGATTTTACTTTAAAAATATCCTAATGTTAACAACTGTTGCAGTTGTTTGACAATAATTCTGGTTTTAAGTTTAGGTTTCGAAAAAGCCCTTTAGAATAAAATGTGCACAATTTGGCTCTTTTTAAAACCAAAAACTAGCAGAAGCATGCCGGCAGGGATTCAACTTCAAAAACCAAATCTTTTTCGCTAAGCAGTCGTCCTTTGGATGACCACGGAATACTCATCTAGTCCACTTCTTAGAAAAAAACAGATTTCATAATGATTGTAACTGACTAAAACTCAGGGGAAATTGGCATAATAAATTTAAAAAAAATACTTTTTCTGATTCAAAGTCTCAAATTTTAAAGTTGAAAATCGTAAAAATAACATTTTTTCCCCTTATTTTTGACACAAACAATTTTAAATTAATTTTGAAATTGAAAGTATTGAAATTAAACTTTTTTAATTTTACTACAAGATTAAGTCAAATGAATGAGCTAAATTTAAAATCTTCACTCGGTCAGCATAAAAAAACAGCCCAAATGTCATCAATTTTATACGATAAATTAACAACGACAGCAATAGTTTAAGTAGCAGTAGAAATGATCAAAACCAATTGATCTTTTTGAACTTACAACGCCACCAACATGAACATCGTCGTTGTCGTTGTCATCGTCGTCGTCGTCGCTGTCGCCTCCCTATTGCCACAGTCAGTATGTTATGCTTCAATGCCTCACAAACAGCGTAGTCCAGCAAAAGTCTCACGGTCAACGAAACAGCGTCACCAAACTTCACACAGACAGACAGACAATCCACAATACACAAGAAGCAATGCCATGTAGCTATGAGTATCTATGCGTTGATCTACATACGAGTTTTTGTGTTATAGTATTTCTTCAAAAAGTCAAAAATGACTGCAAAATTGTTGTTGTTGTTATTGTTGTTGTTGATCATTATCAAGTAGTAGTGATTTCTTTATGTTTTCAGTTTAAACCGAAAACTTTTATAATTTATCTTATAAATTTAGCTGTGAATTGTTGCGTTGCTGCTGCTCCACCAGAATGAGAAAAATGGGAAAAACCCATACAAAAGTAGCTGCCAACAACAACAACAACGAACGCATAACCCCTTGAAATGAATGTAGAGTGAGTGATCTTGTGCAGCGATCGTTGCCGCTATGCTTTGTCGCCAATTTATTCCCAAGACTCCTTCCAAGAGCAACAGTTGCTGTTTTAGTTTTTTTTTCTTTTTTTTTTCTCTATTTTGAGGCATCCGTTTTTATCTGCAACGTTCCGTTTGTCGTCATCACCATCATCACCATGATTATCGTCCTCATTGTCGCCGCCGTATCTTCAGCTGTTTCTTGTCGCATTTTTCAACGTATTGGAATTTGAAAAATTTTTCTTCCACTTTAAAGGAGAAAAATATTTTCAATCAGCAGCAGCAGCAACATCCGCCATGTTGGCAACATTTTGTGTTGCTTGTTGTTGCATTGCGTGCGCTGGTCTTAAAGTAGGGAATATATTCGCTCTCTGTTTTTGTTGTTATTTTTCTTCCCTAAACGATTTTTTTGGAATTTTTTACTTTAAAGTTATTTTTCGAGAAAAAGTGTTTTTAAGTAACGAAAAAATGTGGTTTTAGAATTTCTTTTCCCGCTGCTCTCAATCTTTGGAAACGCATTTTTCGTTGCAAATCGGTAAATCGGCAAATCGTTTCGGAGAAGGGTTGCAGTTGGCCCTTTGGGATAAAAGTAGTAGGGAATGCGTACTATTTAGGAGTGTATTTTTTTGTGATCTTTTTATTGGTTAAAACACTAAAGTCGGTTTGAAATTTTGCGTTGATGTTGAGGTTGGACGAGCACATGAGATCAGAGTTGTCATTGAAGTCATAGTAGTGTCCATTGTGTTTTTAAATATTTTATGTACTCCAAAGTTAATATTACGAGAGAAGAATACATACTGTGATCCTTTCATCTTTTGTGTAATAATCACTGACTATTTCAGCAGTAATCGGGAAATTCATATTTAACTCAAACCCAGTCAGTTGTCAGTTGTAAGAAAATACTTAGTTGTTCTCCGTTTGAGCAGATTTTTCCAATAGTAGTTGCTTAACTTAATGCTTAACTGTATAACAAGGATGCATAGCTCGAAGCTTGTTTAGCTCTTCCAGCTCTTACCAAAAAAAAAATATCGTGCTTTTTGAGTTATTCGAGTTAAATCATTTCGGTGCGCAACCACTGATGCTTTTAGTTTTTGTCAATTTTTGTCTCCAAGGCACTAACTCAAGCTTGACAATGTCGGTTCGCAACAACCGCACGCTTTTTGTTTGTATAATTTTCTTTTCAACACACTTACTCGGGCTAAGCCATTTCAGTTTGCTGTCGCCATGTGCTTTTTGTTAGTGTAACTTTTGTCTTCAATGCACGCCGGAAGGGTCAACTTTTTCAGCTACACGAGGTAAACACTTTCAGTTCGCAATCGCTGCGTGCTTTTTGTTTGTGCGATTCTGTTTTTTTTTTTTGTTTTGTTTTCCTTACTCCCGAATAAAAAAACAGTGACTATAACGAGCAAAGTCAGCTTTACAGCGGCTAGAGTGTGAAATCGATAGATATCAGCATTAACAGATAAAAAAATCCATAGATTCCAAGTTTAGACTAGAATATTCTACGTTTTTGTATAAACCAGCTTCAGGTGATATAGAAAAAGATGAGTTGCCAGTTGAAAAGATCGGTGGATTCCAGAATTGTACGACAATATTCTAGGTTTTTGTATAAACCAGCCTTAGCTTATATAAAAAGAGATGCGTTAAGTATACGCAAACAGTCAAGGTCAAAAGTTTGGTGTATGCTGACTGGCTTTGTGTCTGTAGTATTAAGTTAAATATTTTTACTTGAGTGTATCATTTGCGTGAGACAATTAATTATCTTTAGCTTAATAGTGAAATAATTGAAGCTTTAATATTTTTGAGCACTATTTTTTAGATTGATTTCTTAGTTGAATTCACGAAAAAGTCCACTTTTTTTTTGCTACTACAAACTACTATTACTATAAGGAATATATCATACCATCGCCGCACATCAACACTTGCTACAATATACATACATATATCTTAAGTAACAACAACTTATATTTGCAGTAAAAGATAAAACCATCTTAAAAATACAGGAACAAAAAAAAAATATTTTTTTAATGTTTTCAAAAGAGCAAATAATTCAAAGAATGTCACGTTGTTGCAACGTCGTTGCCGTTGCGTTCATTGCCACGACGACGACGACGACGGCAACGACAATGATGCTGCAGACACACAGCTTTGCCAGCGCATTTGTTTTTGTGGCAACAGCAACATCATCAACATCCAGCAAAACGGCGGCAATAATTCGTTTGAAGCATTTTTATCCCTTACGCAAGTAATTTGCAGCATGCAACAATCAGCAGCACCAGCAGCAGCAACACTAAAATCTACATTGAGCGCAATTTCTTAAGCATTGCGCATTCCATACTAAAAGCAAAATATCCCAAATAAAATATAAAAATTTTAAAAGAAAGAAAGAAAACACCAAAAAAGGGTCTAAAAATATGCCAAAGTATCTCTTAAAGATATTGTATCTCCGCCTTGTATCTTTAGCGGCATTTTGTGAGTTATTTATTAATGCGTATGGTGTATGGTGTATGAATTTAATTTGAAAATTGTCATCATGTTGAAAACAACGTCAAGTTTAAAAATAACCAAATAATTAAAAGAAGAAAATTTCAGACAAAAAATTTATTTCTAAAGAAACCCTTTGATTTTACATTTGAGAAATTTCTAGGTACATGTTTGTGTTTATCAGATACTTTTACATGCAGATCAACTGTACGAAAAATTGAGTTGCAACGAAAATGTATTCCAAGGAATACAGCTTTGCCTTGAAAAGTGCACAAAATTTTATATATTCTTTTAAAGGATATTTATCCTTTTGCATTGGACGTTTTTCGTTTATTTTTTCCATGGTAGCAAGAGGTCAGTTAGCATCGATCGATATTTCTGTAAAATTTTACAAAATGATTTAATGCTATTTTTTACATAACGTAATGTAATGTCCATTAAATATGTGAGGTGCTTTTTTGAAAATTCGGACCCGCCCCCTTTGGTGAGTTTTGGCGGATCTGATTTTTCCTGCAGAAAAAAAGTTATTTACAGAAAAAACAGGCAAAACTTAAGTATCACTTTATCGAAAAATTTTTAATTCATAATAAATTCACTAAATTCAACTGAACAACTGAACACTTTAACAAGTAATTAAAAAATAATAACGTCAATTTTCAACATTTAATTGCGCTAATGGTGTTGCCATTTAAAAAATGTCGAATAAAAAAACATAAAAATAAATAAATAAATGCACAATTATAATAATGTACAATTTATGAAAAAAAGATAAAATGAAATTAAAAATTTTAATAAACCACAAATGGCCGCCAAGCGTCAATAATCAACAAAAATTAATTACTTAAAAATTTGTGAAAATTCGTTAGCGCGCCATGCCGCTTTCAAGTCAAGCGATGAAAAAACGGGCACAACTCTTAGCCACAACTTAGAGGTGGTGCGCATGTGTGCCGATTGCAGCAGCAACAGTTGCAACAACTGCAACTGCACAGCTGAAATTGCAAAGAAAAGAATTGCATTTAATGTAAAAATTGTTGAAATATTTCAAAATTTAATTTTTTTTTTATTTCAACAAAATGCAAGCAAAAAAAATTACAAAACATTGAAACATTTGTTGCTGTTGCTGCTTAAGCAAATGGTAGCATTATAAACAAAAGAGCGCAACAAAAAAAATGAGCAAACTACGCAATGAAGCGCACCAACAAATGCAGTTGCAACGCACAGATGCAGATACGCAAACGAAAATTTAATCGTACGCAACGTAGTAAATCGATCAGAAAACAAAGCAAAAAAATTTTGCAGCTGAGCACATTAAAATTTTGAAATACATAATGGTGGCAGCAACAACAAGTACAAAAAAAAAAAAAAAATTGAACTGAACTCAAATTGCAGTTGCAAATGTGCTTTATGTGCATTTCCTAATTTCCATCATTTTCAAAATTGTTGCAAGCGATATATCATAGGAAATTCATATGGATGTCACGGCATTTCATATTTATGCAAATGTTGATTTTAAAGTGCATCAATAGAGCAATCGAAAAAAGAACAACAACAAATTTCAATAAATTTTAGATATGAAGTATTATAACCCATTGGTGCTGGTGCAGAAATACTATGGTCGATATCGTGACATTTCGATCATTTTTGAAAATTAAAAGTTCTTCAAAAAATCGGATGTTCTTGAACTTTTCGGGAACGCATGCAACTTGAAAAGTTCCAACTTTAGAGAAATATTTTTCTATTATATAATATAGTTCTCTGTATCAGAAAGTTTGCATATAATAAATATAGAAAAATAAAATATTAAAAGAAAAACAAGTGTGACAAGAAAAAAAAAGATTCCAATGCATACTTTTAGTTGTTTAAGAAAGGTAAAGTTCCATTGCATACTTTTAGTTGCTTAAGATAGTTGAAAATATGTTGAGAATTATAAAGGGACGTCCATTAATTACGTGAGTCAAAAAAGGGGGAGGAGGTCCAGCAAAATCTCACCAAATCTCAACAAGGGGGAGGAGGTGGTCAAGGAAAACCTCACGTCAACTTTTTGGGGAGGAAGGGAGGTGTCCCGCCAGATCTCACCAAATCTCACCAAGGGAAGGGGGGTGGTTAGAATTTTCAAAAAAACACCTCACGTATTTAATGGGCGTCCCCTAAGAAGACAACGAAAACTCTGATGGATGTCGCGGGGGTTCGATGAGCGAGGCGAGCTGGGGGTATAGTCTCCTAGTTTCGTAAAATAAAAATAAAAAAATTGAGATCTGCTATCCAAAATTTTATTTTCTCGGAAAAAAATTAAATTTTGTACCCTACACTCAGGGTATGTTCACTTTGGCATTCCGTTTGTAACGCATAGGACAATGAACACACAAATAAATCATTTGAAATGTAATACAGACACAGTTATTTGATGTATAGGAATAACGCGGACATGTTATTTACAGAAAGTTGGTGAATTTCTACAGAAGGGCGTGGCACATCCCATACTAGCAATAAATTCAAAAAGGAAATGACTAGAGAAAACTTTTAACGGATTGAAACCGAATTTATCCATACTATTTAAGCAAAATTGCTTGTGTGCAAATAGTTTGTAACGCTTTGACGCAAAATATGCTGAACCGATATTTATAATTTATTTTTTTAAACAACATATTTTTGCATACTTATTTTTTTTATATTTTAAATTAAATATCAAATTCCATTTCAATTGTTTGTTTTTTTTTTTATTTTCAAAGAGAGAATATAGAATGTTATGTTGCCACGGGTATCACTAGTCACAAATACTCCAGACAAAATGCAGGCGAATTTTAATAAGAAGGCGTGGCACCGCCTATCTATTAAATAACTTCAAAATGATATACTGAGAGAAATATTTGATATAATGAAACCAATTTTCACACAATTCAAATAATGGTGCGGTCAAAAAGTTAGCGAATTTTGAAAAGACAACGTTAGACCACCCATACAATAAGCGCCTCTTTATGTTTCACGATACGTCTCGTTTCGTCTCTAATTTTCAAGCCTGAAAATATGCTATTATATTTCAAATGAAAAGAAAAATATCTAATCTGCGTTTAATGGATTAAGAAATATAAAAATGGGCTGACATATTTTTCTGCTTGCAAATTTGAGACGAAACGAGACGAATCGTGATGCATAAAGAAGCTCTAAATAACTTAAAATTGCTATACTAGGAGCTATTTAATGCTTAACATAAATTGCTTAATTTCACAATAAAATATTTGCTACGACCAGCCAGCACCTTGGTGTGAAAAATCCTATTTTTAAAAACATTTAAGACTTTTAGGCGCTATTTTACTATAAACGAGTTGTGTGGGGAATTTAAAGTTGGACAGCTAACATAAGCCCTTACTAGTTTTTTTAAATTTTTTTTCTCTTAAATTTTGATGATTTAAATTTTGGTGAAAAGCTTTCAATTCAATTCAATAAATTTTCTCTCAAAATATGAATGCACTTAATGTTTTTCAAAAGAAATAACGCACCATTTAACATTTAAATTGTGCACAACAATTATCTCGAAAAAATGTCAAGCACAAAAATCATCACATAGAAAAATTGCCCCCCGCATTGACAATATAAATAAATATATTGCAAGAAGAAATTATCTTTGCTATTTATTTTATTATTTTTATTTTTTACGATTACGAGTGCTTAAAATTTAATGACAATTAAGTCTGCTCTTTTTAAATTCACAAGAAAATGTTATCGTCGCAGATCTGTATTTTCGCTATAGTTTTATGGGTTAACTCATATGAGTTAAGTTTTATTTTTGTCTATAGAAAACACCAGTCAGTCGCATAGTCTGCATGAAATGAACTTCCGCCAGAATGACGCACCGTTAAGTTGGCTGTAATTTGTGCGTTTTATCTTAAACGATTTTTTTTTATATTTTCTATTTGCGTTTTTAATTTAATAAAAATTTGCATTACGCTATGAGTAGCCACTTTTATAGCGAATTTTAAGTCAGCATAGTCTTCATTTCTATTTATCTACTTAATGTGTTAACCGGAATTGATTCATTTTTTTTATATCACTGATTCGACAATTAACCGCAAACGATAGTTAATCGTATTTTATGTTTGATTTAATTTATTGGTTGTGAAAGAGAACGGGAATTGTGGTTTTTTCTTTTGTGAGATCATAAAATTTGAGAAAATATTAATTTTAGTATTTCATGTATTTTTATTTATTTACGAATAAGAAACTACGTTGGTATTCCATTGATGATTATATCTTTTTCCTTGTGACGTCACTTGAGTGGGAGTCAGTCGTGAGAGTAGATTAATCCTAAAAAATCTCCTCACGCTTTTCACAGTTCAGAGTAAGGATGTTAAAGAAGCGGAACGAACGGAAAAAAAAGTTCCTAGCGTTCAGTAATACCTACTTCAACCTACAAAAATATTTGATCATTTTTTTTTCACAAACAAAATTCCTATGACAATAGTAACTGTCGATAAATTTTTGTTTCTATCAATCGATGGAGTTACTCGTAGTTCGGAAATTAATTTTTTCACCTTTTTGGAAGTTCGAGAATGAACTTTTTAATCACAAAAACTCCAGAAAGACATGATTTAAAATTAAATGAATTAAAAATTAATCTCGAACAGCAATGACAGTCTTGGACTCCGGACAACCAAGATGTTTCCAAACTCACACATTGATAGCTGCAAAAATTCAAAGAAAGACATTTAAAAAAAAAACTTAAATGAGAAAAATGTTGAAAAAAGAGAAAACAAAAACATTTATTCAAAAAATAAATTGTGAAAGAAAAGTAGTCCACGATTTTATTAAATAAAAGTTCTTATTGATTTTTAACAAAAAGAGTTTTTGAAAACATTTAAAAGCTTTAAGTATTAAAAGTAAGTGTTCCGAATATTTCAATAGAACATGATTAGTTAAATCGCTAAAATGCGAAACTCTAGTAATATTTTTTAATTTGTAAAAATTTGAAGCATTTTTGAACTTTTTGAAACCACCGCAGATCGATAAAATATATAATATATAAATGATGTAAAGTCAGCCCGTTATAATCCGGTCCCTGGCTAATCCAACGCTCCTTGTAATGCGATATACTAATTGCATATCGTAAGTACCGATTTTGTCTCAACATTTTCTTGATTACTCGAACTGTAACGTACTCTTTCTTAAAAAGTTTCGGACTACAAGGGATCGGTGTCAGCACTCTATAATCCGACAAATTCGATAATTCAAAACGTTTGTCGAATTACCGCGGATCGACTGAATTTACTTATTAAGTTCTTTATACTTTTTTTAATTAAATATTTAAAATTCTAATTAAATTTTTTCTTTACAGGTAAGTTGTCAACAATATTCATAACTTGAAAATTTCCAATTCATAATAATAAGAGCTCACTATTCGTTTACGTAAGCGATAAGCGGTAAGCGAAAGATTTTTTTTTGTAATAAATCATTTTGTTAAGTATTTCGACAACACTTTTAACAAAATCTACTGAAAAAAATCTAATGAAATCTTATGATCACCAACGTCTAAATAATTGAAATCCATAGCACTAATGCATGTTATAAACGTTTTACTATTTTTTTTTTCTTCAACAGTTTCGTCAATCCCAAGTGGGACATGGGGCATCGGCCCCAGCGGAAGATTGACTGCTGTTAACCACTCATAATGTTTAACTTTTTAATCTCTGACTCTTATGCCGTTTTGAAGCTCCGGAGCATCTTCTTGTTCTACCATATATCGTGTTTGGCCAACAAATTCGAGATATATTCTGAAGACATTGATTTCAGAAGGCTTCTAACAGTCATGTTATACTTACGCCATTTTTCATGAACATGTAGTTATAGAAGTCTCTATACCGTAACGAAACCCTTTATCTTTATCTATTTATAAATAGGCGATGGCAAAAGCGTTTCATTTTTCCCTTTCCGTTTCTCTTTTTATTTGTCAAAATACAACACAATCGCTTGAGTTTTTATTGAAAACATCGTGAAGAGAGGTAGCGCTGAATAAAATTTTTTCATTAGTAGGCAGGGCCACGTCTATAACAAGAAAACACGTTTCTCCGGCAAAACTAACAGACTGACTAGGATGAAATTTGGTTTGGAGATAGATTGACACTGCTGATGGGAAAAACGCTGTCATGGCTAATCCGCTACACTGATTTTGATGAAATTTGGTATGAAGAAGGTTGGATTCCTGAATAAAAATAATTGTTTTTAGTAGCCGGTGTTATACCCCTCACAGGAAAATACGTTTATATTAGTAAATTAGTGGACCGCTTATGATCAAATTTCGTACCGAGATATATTGAACCCTAAAAAAAAAAATTTAATGTTGATGGGTGGTGCTACGCGCCTAACTAATGAACCGACTTTAATGAAATTCGATATGAAGATTGAAACTGAATGAAGAGATAGGGTTTTACATCAGGATACTATGATATTTATTTTTGTTAGCGATGACATTTAATCAGGTAAAACTTACTGAACTGTTGTATTGTATTATCACTATATGGTTTAATTTCAACCAGTAGGTGAACTCTATCGTATATTATTTTCAAAACTACAATTTACACACTTACTATCACAGTCGCCTGATACATGACTTTTCGATATCTTGAGAACCATGCTGTCTGACATTTCGTCTGGGAAACTTGCATTTTTGGAGGCATTGCAAATCGGTGGCATGGTCTGTATAGGGCTTAAAAAATCTGCTGGTATATCATAGCATCGCTGATGCCTTGTTATAACGGTGTGATTTTGATGGCAAATACTATCTTACTGATGCTGTCTTGATCCTTCCTTATTTAATGATATGATTAATTCAAATTTGATTTACTTGGCAATGTTCTAAGCTTTACACAACCGATGTAAACTTTTGCCGCTTATAAATTGTTAAAAAATTCAAAGTCAGTGAGTACTATAACGTAATCACAAAATAAATAAAGTTATTTGGCCTCTAAACACAATACCTTTCACTATGAAAGAACAAAGTACTTAGTGTCCTTTGTCCTTAGCGACAATTTCAATTGGAAATAAAACTAGCGACTTACGTTACTAAAGTGACAACAACAAAACTAACAACGACAACAACATAACCACAACATAATTTATGCAACTTTTTTTTTTTTGTTGTACGAATACATGTTGCAGCAACTGTCTGCTACTTGAAAAGTAAAGAAGTTTTTTTTAACGCAGATTTATATATTATTTGTTACATTGTCTGTCGGTTCGCTTGTATGTTTGTTGTTTTAGCAAGATTTTAACTTGTTGCAATTTGTTGTAAATGTTTTTCTTATTGTTGTATTTGCTTAAATGTTATAGTATCTACGATAGTTGTTAATGTTTTTTTAGGTTTTCTTAGCAATAGGTTCCTCTTTGACTATAAATGAATGATTTATGTGCAAAATTTAACAATGTTACAGTATACACTCTGTAAATGCAATTGTTGTGGTAATACACAATCTCGTGTGTGTCTTCTTTGTAATGTTTTGTTGGTGTATGACCTGTGAAAATTTAATATGAAAAAATTTTAAATCTTTTTTGTTCAATTGATTTATACCAAGCTTTCATTCCGTTTGCAATTTCAAATGGTGATACATCCGGATGATTTACTTTATTGATTCTTTGCTTTGTTTATTTTACGGTAGCCTTCAATTTAATTGTGGTGTTTGTTTTAGAATTTGAGATCCAGCTGTATACATAAACATTAATTATAATTAAAACTGTGAAAGATAGCCACAATGTACTGTGGATATAATGGGAAACATAAAATTTATTGTTTTTAATAAGGCCTTCACACTGGCATTTAGAAACAGCTCGTTTCTCATTTATCTCGTTTTTGAATCGCGTTTTACTTTATGTTTCACATTAGCTGACTATTATGAGTGATATTCATTCATAAAGCAGCCCAGGGGGTTGAAACTGGTTTCAGTTTCAGGTTTATTCCTTTGATTAAGTTAGGTTAGTTTAGAGTGGTCGCTTAGCAAACATGTTAGAAGCACAAAGTAGCATCAATAGTGCCATTTTATACCATGTGACCCATATGTGCGCCTAAAAACAGGTAAAGAAAGTTATCAGAAGTATTTAAAATGCTTTGATAACGATAGAAATAGATAGATGTTGAAGGAAGCTTGTTCCAAATTACTGAGCCTGATTCTGGACAGGGATGGATATTTACAAATAAAATGCTCAACATATTCTTCCTCACTTACATTCAAACAACTAAGGTGGAGAAGAATTGAATGGAATACCAAATTTTTCAACATGCTTGCCGATAGTCGCTAGCTGAATTAAGTAAGCGGAAAAATAGAGAAATATCTGAGCCTTTTAAAAAGATCACAGAACCTACACCGCAGTCCACCTTTGACTCATCGGCGTGTATGGAGATTTCAAAATTTGAGTTTACTGAACTCTCCGGAAATTTCACTTGAAAGTTTTTCTCGATATTGAGTGGGGGGCAGGTGCGATCGGTTAAAAGAGTAGCTAGTTCGTTTGGCAGTTGGTGAAGACGCGAGGACCTAGTTCGTCTTTGGGTAGCGACTTAGTCTCGAAGTAAGCTCCTCTCAATTCTATATTGGCAGCGACTCTCCTATGAGTGGTGTCTTTGTGCGAATCCTGCTAGACAGGCGCATAGTTTCTGAAAAATTTTGAATGTATGTTCACCAAAGGACCTGATCTTCAAACACTTGGTTAGAAAGTGACACTAGAAGACGAACTTTTCGTTGGAGAAGAGATTCGCGTAATGGCTTTTTTATTCAAGCACGACACAAATATGTTACTGCAGATAATGATACTAAGAAGATTAGACCTTGTCACGCCGTCAATGAACGAATGCAGAGCCCTTTAGTAGTTTAAAATTGGCACATTTCGTAAATCGGTGCCAGCTTGTGGTCGATTTGTATCCCAGGGTCATGTTAGCAGTTATCTTGCCAACAAGAGTTACTCAACGACTAGCGCAGAACACCATCTTTGGATGGGTTCTTTTGGAACCTTGTCCCTGTTGATCACATTAGTAATGCTACCGGTTGGCGTCTACTCAACTGGATATTTCGTGAAGAGAAGTTTTTTTTTTAATTTCTCTCTCTAAAATCAGAAAAAAAGAAAAAC
This sequence comes from Meiosimyza platycephala, assembly GCA_963662105.1. Taxonomy (NCBI): domain Eukaryota; kingdom Metazoa; phylum Arthropoda; class Insecta; order Diptera; family Lauxaniidae; genus Meiosimyza; species Meiosimyza platycephala. Next base: position 25,401,794 of record OY759208.1, read on the forward strand.
ATTCGGAACATTTCTGATACAGAACGCTCGCTGTCTTAATATTTTTCATCCCATTGTAGAGCATGTGAACTTCGCATCTACATGTCCAGTCATTATTTGACTGTTTTTTTCTTCTTCTTCTTCTGCTTAATGTGTTGTTACTGCATTTAACAGTTTATCAGTTTATCAAGTCAGAGAAATGATTAATCGGCTCCGCCTTCCATTTAAAGTGGGCAGCTTCCACCCCGTAAGGCCAAACAGCTTGACAGTGTGTGTCTTTCTTTCTCTTTTTCTTTTAAACGCCGCAGTTTTTCACCAGCAGCTGCTGCTGTTGCTTTCAAGTGTTTGCAGATTCATATCTTCGTATCTACATGAATATGAAGTACGTGCGTACATATCTTTGTATCTCTGTAACTGACTGCAACGTTTTGTTGTATCGCAAGTCTTTATATCTTCATTTCTTGGTTAAATATGCGACGCTACAACTTATTATTGTTGTTGTTATTGTTGTTGTTGTTGTTGTATATGGCATAAATTTATCAAACTGATGCTGAGTGAGCGGCGAGCGCCCTCTGCAGTTGTTGTTGTCGTTGTTGTTGTCAACAAGCGATTTTTTTTGTTATTTTTTGTCCAGTGCTAAAGTTTCCTTTTATTATTATTATTTTTTTCACAATTTTTATTTTTATTTTACAATTTTACATATTTTATGCCTGACTTTCTTTAGAATCTGCTTCTTCATCTTAAGCATCTTTATGGATGTCATAAAAATAAAGTAGAAACGTCAAAGAAATTTGTCACAAATTTATTCTAAATATTCGTATTTATATTTTTATTTACTGCACTCAAACAGCAGTGACATTGAATATGAGAAAAGAAGAATAAAAAATATAAAAATTCCAAAAATATTTGGACTCATTTACATGTATTTGTGTCGCAATCATCGTTTATTTTTGCATAATGAAATTATAATAAAATTTAATTTTTATTTGTTTCTACTCTGGTAAGTTTAAGGACTCTTTATGAATTTATTAGATTTTTGATGATTTTTAATTTTTGACTAGAATTTTGATTAGATTTCAAAAAAATTATTTTTTAGTTTTGTGATATTTTTAGTTCTGCAGTTACCTTTAGAAAATTGACTCAACTAAATCTATGATGCAACAAATTTGGTTTCCGGTCCGTAAGACCTTAAGAAAAACTAGTAAATGTGTTATCTTCGGCCAGGCCGAAACTCACATACGGTACACTGCATTGAAAGTACCTTTGTTGATAAGTGTTGAAACAGTACATATGGGATATATTGGATGAAGTTAAAAGTTAAAAAAATCATAAAGATATGGCAAATATTGAAAAAAATTGAAGAGAAGTAAGAAAGTTGAAATATGAAACGCCCTCTTCTCCGATACAGCCTACTTTTGGTTAAATAAATTGTTTTCGTGATAGAAATCAGCATACCAAATTTTAGCTTAATAGCTTAAAATTCAGGGCGGTGACACATCCACTGGTAGAATCCAACCTGATTTTGATCCAGAAATATAGCTTTCCATAAACAAACCTCTAACACCAATTTTTAGTAAGATTGCCCACATATTCCGATACATATGCCACTTAGGAGACGTCCATTAATTACTTGAAATGTTTTTTTGAAAATTCGGGCCCCCTCTCCCCTTGGTGAGATTTGGTGAGATCTGGCGCGATATACCCCCCCCCCCCCCTCACATTAGATTTGAATTATAATTTTTAATGTAAATTCTATGCTTAAAACGTTGACGTGAGGTTTACCTTGACCCCTCCCCCCCTTGGTGAGATTTGGTGAGATTTTGCCGGATCCCCTCCCTCCTATTTTAGCTCAGGTAATTAATGGACGTCCCCTTATGGTATTTTACTTGTATGAAGGTGCCACGCTCATTGGTGTTCTTCCAGCCGCTTTTGATACTGATATACATTATAGCAAGTAAACCGCTTGAATTCAATTTTATATCAGTTGCTGCAATAGTTCACTTAAAATGCCGCTTCAATTGTATTGTTGTATGGGTGGTTCCACACCCACTGGTACAATACCGTTGAAATCCATTTAATTTTAAAGCTCATAGTAACTGATATATTTACACCAAATTTTATGAAGATAACTCTCATAGCGCACCAGCTATAGCACGAAATGTTTTTTGCTTACATGGGAGTTGTCACGCCCACAGGCACTATTGCGCCAAATTTTTCTAATAAGATGCCTTACAGCAAGTATATTTGCCTTATTAAATTTCATTACAATTACTTTGTTAGTTGCTACGAGATATGGCGTTATAAAAGTTAAAAATAAAGGTTGTGCCACGCCTCTGTTAGAGCCTTTGAAAATTTGAAACCTAGCCCAATTCTAGTTTTGTTCTCATATGCATCAAATTACCTAGTTTCATCAAAATCGCTGCAAATTTTTTCAAAATAGGCTTGGACAAATATATGTACATCAGAGAACTGTATTGAGTAGCTCACTGAGGGTTTTGAGCCACTTACAAAAATATGAGACGTGAGTGTGCACATTGAATGCAATAGTGAGTGTGAATCTGAATTGCGCTCAATAGTAGTGAATGCGTATATAGCATTCTGCTCATGAGTGGTGAGCGTTGTAAGTAGCTCTGGTCTCATGAGTGTGAATGTTTACGAAGCTCACACTCACATGCATTCAGTTTCATGAAGCAGTGAATGGCTTGAGTCCCTTGCGATGAATTGTGCAAAGAAAACTTTTTTTTTTTTCTCCAAGCGATGGGGAAAATAGGTTTTGAACATCACATGGAGTACCTCCGGACCCTGGAAAGGAACTTTTTCGACCCATTTTTGGAAATTTTTTTTTGCTCCAATCGATGGGGAAAGGTCGAAAATGGGTTTTGAATACCACTTGGAGTGCCTTCGGACCCTGGAAAGGACCGTTTTTGACCCATTTTCGGAAATTTTTTTTTGTCCCAATAGATTATTCGAGTATGTTCGAAAAATAACTTTGGACTTCACTTGGGGTGGCTACGGACCTTGGAAAGTACCGTTTTCGACCATTTTGGTGCTTTCCAAGGTCCGGAGTCGCCCTAAGGTGTATCCAAAAGCCATTGTCGACCATTCCTTTTCAATTGGAGCAAAACAAAATTTTAGGGTGGTTCAAAATAAAATGTTTTTTTTGCACCAATCGATAGGGAGAGATCGAAAATTTGCCATTTCCGACCACTTTACCTTTTGTTTTTAACAAACCGCATGTGCCATTCTTGCATGTGGCATCCTTTATATATTTTTCTGAAGAAAATTATTTCATAAATAAATATTTTTCTGAAGAAATTAATTTTATAAATAAATATAGCAAATATTGTTCAAGAAGAGGTGTGTTTTACATTCATAAAACAATTAAATCAAATCAAATACAACAAGGCAGCAAATATTAAAAATTGCATATGCGAAAAATGCGCTTTAATTAACAGCAACTTGAATGTATAAAAAAAATCATCACACTCCTTGCATGAGTGAAATATTGATGCCCCCTTTGAGCCCCAAACAGAAAATGAAAATGGAGAAAGAAAATGTATTTTTCATTTGACTGATTTTCATTCGCTTGGAAAAATTTTTGAGGATTACTTAATTTTTATTGAGTAAAATAAATGTTTTCCTTTCACGGACTACTGACATGGGTTATGTGGTATACGGCGGCGAGTATGAGCAAGGATGTTATGTTTGTATGCGTGCGTCAGTTGGCATACAGTATGATGAACTTGTAAATCAAATAAAAATGTAAAGGAATATAAAAAATTAAAATGCTAAAATGCAAATGAAAAAAGAAAATTATTGTGCTTGCAACATAACATGCAAACATATGAATAGGGTAAATTAAGCAAAGCGTGCAATTGAAGAAAAAAACTTTTTTAAATTTAGCTGCATGTAATTATTGGTGGAATAGTATATTAAAAAAATTAGTAATAGAGTTAAGCTACTACAACTGTTAGGCTTCTTAGCTATTTAACTCGAAGTGTTAAGTCTAGTTAAAAGCTTATTGAAAATAAATTTTGGAAATGGAATTATTTTTTAATAACTTTTCCTTAGCTTATCGCTTCTTCACAATATTTTTCTCATATATGGAAGATATTCCTAAAATGATATTAATCCAAAATTTTTAAAGATTTTCGTCTATACGTCGTACTCTTTGCTCACATTACCTTAAATCGCATATATGCGCTGCTACTGTATTTTCATATTAATGCATATTTTGTATGTGTAAGTAGAGTATATTTGTGTATGTATGTTGTTTGGTCAAAATGTTAAAAATTTTAATTAACTTGATTTGCACGCTGCACTGTTGTTGCTACCGTCAGTCATTCAGTCAGTCAGTCAGCAACAGTAGCAGCAATGGTGGCCATTGCATATGAAATATACATATATAGGTTTTTGTTTTTGTTGTTTCCGGTTACTACAACAACTGCAACTGAAATATGATTGGTATTTATTGTGCTTGTAATGATGTCCTCTTCACCACTCTCTGCAAATGTGCGTCAACGACTGAAAGGGCGCACAAAATTTTATTTTGTATGTTTTTACTTTTTATTTTACTTTTCAAGCCGCCCCATTTTATTTAAAACCCTGATTTCATCACTATCCCGTTGGTTGCGGTTGGTTCAATTTGATTTTGTACTGTTTGGGGTTATGGTTTTAGCCAAGTTCATTTTGGTCAAAACACTTTTGCATATTTCATTTAATATGCTGCATCATTATCATCATCGTCAGCAGAGCATCATCATTAAAATTATACACCCTCCCACTCATATGGCATTATATATATGTATGTAGTTATTGTATATATTATATATGTATGTGGTGATGCGGCACAAAATTGGGAATCGAAAGTGTGGAAGCAGCGGTTGATGTTGATATTACGTTTGGAATTTTTGCTGTGTTTTGTAAATTTTGCAATAATTTTTTTTTTTTGCTTTTGCTTTTCATGTGCGAATGTGTGGAATTTGAATTTTTTTGGTAAACTATGGTAAATTAAGTTATCAGTGTGACCATGTTGAACAACAATAATTGAACTTAATTATCAGTAATTGCAAAAATAAAATTAAATAAAAATAAATTTGAAATTCCAAATTTTATTAAAAATTTTTATTTAAGCGCGTTTTTTGCTCAAGGATTAGAGAAAAAATAAATATTAATACTTTTGCTGAGCTATGGTACGTGGTACGGTTCTAAAATTCACCTTCAACTTTTAGGGCCTTAAGTAGCTAGTAAATGATCTTGGTAAATATTCTTCCTTGAGCCGGTATGGCCTTCCGTTGTCACGACGCTGCTAGTATGATGGTATCTAAGTACGTTCTCGAAAAAAGCACCTTTGAGCACAAATTTCAGTTTCGGGAAAGAATTTGCACGGTGCTGAGTAAGTCGATTTTTTTTTTGCTAAAAATTGGTATATCAAAAAGGCATTGTGAGTAAGTGCCTTGTCGTGCATTAAGTAACAACTTTTCGAATCTTAGTATTTTGGCCAAAAGAGCATACTGTACCGACACTGTTTCGCTATGTTTTTGGATTTTCAAACCAACTGACTCGTAACCTTCACGAAAATGTTTATGCCAGTCGAAAAATATTGCACGGCTTAAGCTCTCTTTGCCGTAAACTTTTTGCAACGAGTTGTGCACTTTGGCCTGATTTAACTTGAAATTTCATGATAGTGCGTTGCTCCATTTTGATTGTGGACAGAATTTTTTTTGGGCTATCACACAAAATGTCATAACTTAACCGCGCGTTGAAAAGTAGCATGTAACACATTTTCAACGATATATAATGTTGACAGATGGCGCTACCCGTTCAGGCAGAAGATATAAAGTGGAAAATTGTCGCACTCTGTAACTTAAAGTTGTGCTTGAACGAAGTCACCGATGTCCTAATCAGCAAGTACATCTTCCTGACATTTTTCTTTGTGATTTTTTTTACGCATTTTATATGGTTTTGAAGGCTGAAACATGCAAAATTTTTAATATTTAAAAATACATGAGAGATATCAGTATATTAATGTTAAAGATGTGGTAGTGAACTTCTGTAGTCACATGATACTTTATCCATTTCTTACAATATTTTATTGAAAGTTAACCTTGGCACAAATCTATGCGTTTTGAGTATTCTCCATACATTTCGTAGGTTGATTGAGAAAAACCTCTTCTCTTTTCGCGATATTGCTTTTATGGCTTCAACCTACGCTTTTTCTTCCTTTTTATGGTAATTTTAGCTTTGGGAACAGTGGAAAGTCAGACCGGGTCATATCAGGTGAATATCATGCATTCGTTGAATTTTTCATTAAAGGCTCTTACACAGTGATGGCTTTATGCGTTGTCAAAGTGTGAAATGAATGATTCGTGCTTTCACGAATTTGGCTGTACTCTGCGGACATTTTCTTACAAGCGCTTCATGGCATTTAAACAATACTTCATCTTTACTGTTTATTCTTCTCCGTGGTAATCTAAGAAAGTATCGCAATATCCTTGATAGCTCTGCTCGTTTTTGAGGCGTCATTCGGGAGACTGTTCGTTGGTTTGCATGTTGTACTCAGAAACCAAACCATCGTCGCCAGTACTATGCCTTTCATGATGTTGGGTTCCGTAAAAGATGAGAGAGTTAGTTTTGAGCGACCTGCTTTCCAAGAAAATTTCATGGACAAAATTAGTGGCAAGGCGCTTTATGTTTACAATATCAGCCTGAATATTTGAAGTGGACTGAAATGAATGCTAAACTCTTGTCCCAATACTTTGATTTTGTACATGTTTTCATCGCTTGAAGACGTTGAAGTTTAACCAGAAAGAAGTAAATCAACTACCATGTAGCGGCCTTCTATAAATTTTTTATAACATTTACATGGCTGTGTTTTGAGAAACATAATTTGTTGTAGTCTTTTGCAACATTTGTGTGGTTGAGCACTTTAAACTTCGGTTGAAACACAAAACACAAGGGAAGCTATTTATTCAGCTGATTTTTCCATTAAAACAATCGGTGAGCATTTAACAGTATACGTAAAATGCAGCAGTAGACGCAATTCTGTAAAGAGCAGCCAATATGCTAAAAAAAAAACTCTGCCGATAACTTTAAAGCGCTTTTTTTTTCAAATAATGAATTCCCGATTTGATTTTTACACATTCATAAAAAATATACTTCCAACGAATTATTTGATCATATTTTTTTTTCTTTTGGTTGGCCGATTTTGTCTGAATTTGTTGTCTGCCATCTGGCGTGCTATGTCATAAGCCTTACGAAGATCTCTGATTCCTTTGGCCTGTTGAGCTTTGGCTGCGTAGTTGTTGCATATTTCTCCACTTTGCAAGAGGCTTTTACTTATCTATTATAGGTGTTATATATACCACCGAAAATGCAAGTCTTCATTTGAAATTTGATGAAATTTTACGTGATCGACAACAAAACTGAATATGTAAAAAAAGATACCAAAGTATATTTCCCAACTGCAGCCTAAGTTATGAAAAAAATTGTCAAGTTCTCTGCTTAAACGAGTAATATACTTTTATTAAGGATTTCATCATTTATACCATATAAAATATTTCATAATGCTCGTGCCTGTAACTCACCTTTAATAACTGAAACTTTTTTTTTTATATCTGTGCAGTTCAAAGCAAATAGTTACTAATAAATTTTTGTTTTTTTTTAACCTCATAAGCAAAATTAAAATCAAGTACTACATCGGCTACAATTGAAAACCACAAAAATCAATTGCAACCGCAATTAAGCAACACATGGCGTATGAGTACTCTATGTACATTAATTCTACTTTGTAATAAAAAATTACGCATACGTCATGTTAAACCACATTTTTATGTTGGCATTTAAACATTTCTACCATTAATTTATTATACAAAATAAATTTTTTCCATTTAAAAATTTGCAATTTTCAATTACATGAATGTAAAATAAAAATGTGCAATTGTATGTAAAACAAAGGTCAAAATATTTTAATCATGAATCTAAAACTAAATAACAATATCAACCAACATTTCATCAAATCCAAATTCCACAAAAACAATGCACACACACACACACACACACACACACATGAACAATTACAATAAAAAATGTAAAACTAATACAAGTAGATGAATGAATGAATTTACAGGCTACAGAATTGTGGTCAGTCCAGTGAGTAAAAACTCACAATACAGAGCTCAAATGTCTGTGAAAAGTGAAAAATAACCTAAAATATTTGCAGCTCACTAGAACACACACGCAGACATTACTTAGGCACAAATATGTATGCGTGTGTGTGTGCACTTGCAACTGGACTCGACATCATCATCAACATCACCATCATCATCAGCATCAGCATCATCCGGACAATCACAGCATCAGTGCACAAAATTGAGATTCGTAGATTTTCGGCATCAACATACAGCCGTACTCTACTGCCAGTTCGAGCGCATTCCATTCTTGTGCAATATGAACAAAATTGTGCATTGCATTCCATTCGTTGCCATACCATACCATACCGAACCAATCCATATCATCATAGTTGTACCATTTCAATTTACGTTGTTACTTCATTGATGTCTGCTTGCTGTATCCTTTCATGCCTCAATTTTTTTGCATTTTTAACTCGGGCTGCTAAGGTACCTTCTCCAAAAAATTTTTCAATTGTATTTTCCGAGTTTTTTTGTGATTCCTGATTTTTCATTTTATCTCTTGTTTTTCATCATGTTAAGCTGATAGAGATGTGTAGGACCCAGCAAACAATTTTAATAGCAGCTGTCATATATAATCGTCAAGGCGATGGTATCATGGATCATATGTCAAGCGATAGTTTGTATGGGAATAACTCTATGAGGTTGGTGACTCGCCGAATTGATTTCATATACATACATATATTTGGAAATACAATCAAAATACTTTGAATGATATGAAATTTAAAAATTGCCTTAAGTGTCAACTTCTAGTATATAATAAATTCCTCTTCCAAATGTTTGCTGGGTAATAATGTTTTATCTAGCATCTTTGTCTTGTATATTTTTTGGTCTTCATGCATCATTTTGTAAGTTAGTTGTTAACATTTTGATTGACCATTCAGTTGGTAAGTCAGTCATGATTAAAATTGATCAAAATATTGCTCCGTTCGAAAAATGCTACCTTTATTGCATAATTACTTTTTGAGATATTCGAAATTCTTTATACTCGAAAATCTCCTCTTGTTGGTATGTTTTGGCTATCAATTTCTGCGGTGATTTAACAATAGACTTAAGTTGTTACAATTTTTTTTGTTTTACACAACTTGCATTTATAAGCGTTCTTCAAAAACGGACATTTTGACTGCGATAGTTACCATTATGTTTTAGTCCACCAAAACGGTCAGCAAAATGACAAAATAATTGTATACTTGACTTATCGATTTGAAAAAAGTTATGATACTTTGGCCTTGCTTAGTTTTAATCCTATAATTTGAAGACTTTGTAACGCACCTTTACATTGAATGATGTACAAAACATTGATATTTACAACATTTTTAGTTTTGGTTAGCCTACTACAGTGAGTAGTGCTCGATTGAAATACTCGGCATACAATTTAATGAACTCAAAAATTATTTGTAAAAGTGCGCTTTAAAAAATTAAAAAAAAAAAACAAAAAAAAAATTCAAACATAACTCCTATCCTGGTTATTAATCAGCGCCTAAAAGTATGCAACAAAATCACTTGTTTCACTTTTAATTCATTCGTTGGCAAAAATGCCAAGAGCCCTATGTCGACTTGATTGAGTGAATAACTACCTTCCTGCGTGCACGCCTGGTTGCCTGCATTCATGTTAGCCTCGATTGTCGATTGGCCTCTGTTCAGCATCCTGTTGTTGGGCAGATTTTTGTTGCCTTTTTGCTCTTCTACCCAGCAGTTGGCATTCATATCGTGTTATTTCACGTTGGAATGTTTCATTTCATGTATTGCATTGTTTTTTATCCAATTTTTTTTTTTTTTTGTTTTGTTGTACTACCATTCATTTTGTCGGTACTAAAATTTACTCTGCTTTATTTCCGTTTCCGGTATTGCAATGCAATTCACTGTTACGTACAGCAGCGGCCGCGCTGTTCTTGTTCTGCTGCTGTCAAGTTGCGCATCGATATGAAAACAATTTTCATTTTCATAACTTCATCATTTTTAATTTTAGCAATGAAAATGTTGTTGCAAAAATATTTTACTGCATTGTTGTGACGTTGTTGTTGTTGGTGTTGCTCTTGTTATTGTTTTTTTTTTCATTGCTGCCGTTGTTTGGTATGTCAGCAGCTAGAGTTGCCAACTGTTTGAGAGTATTTTATTAAGTAACATTTACAAATTAAAATTCTTTGTATTTTATGATTAAAATATGAGCGTAAAAATCTTTAAAGAAGTGACAAAAGATGTGAGCAACATTAAGTTATTTTCTTAAAATTTGTTAAAAAGTTTTTCGCTGACTTTATGTGTTTTTTCTGCACCATTAAAATGTATGACATTCAGTTTAAAGCTATTTGAAAATAAAAGTTTTATTTGCTTTACATTTTTTGTATTCATGCAACACTTACATTTGTATTTCGGTGCAATAAAATGATATCGTATTTTTTGTTTTTGTAAAATTTTTGCAATTTTATATTAAGCTTCATATCGCGTTGTAATGTAATTAACTTCATAATTAATTCGCTTACTGAAATCATACAGCCAGCGGTTATGCTTTTTATGAAATATTTCTTTATTAACATTTAAATATGTTTATTTTTATTTCGATGAATTAAAAAGTAACGTCTCTTTATTGATTTATTTCATTTATGATGTAAATAAATTTAGGTTAGGTTAGGTTTTGGTGGTGGCCATAGCCTCACATAGACCACAGGTGTCCATAGTGTTACCACAAACTCTCTACGACAGTCTTATTAGTGATCCTTTCATTGCGGTGCACGTCCACCATGAAGGTGCCTGTTGTTACAGCGAATCTTTTGATTTCACTCAGGTGGACTTTATTTAGTTCATTCAGGGATATAAAGAATGGCTGTCCTATTGCTTGCTAAAGCAGAGCAAGATCTCAAAAGATGTTCCATGGTTTGCGCTTCCTCGGGCTCATGACAAATTCTACACCAGTCATTGAATACGATACCCAACCTAAAAGCGTAATGCCCAGTTAGGTAGTTGCTGGTCACAACCCTGGTCAATAGCCTTCATTCAAGATTAAGGATAAGAGATATCTTGTGTCCCTTTTATGGAAACGGAGCCAAAGATGTTAAAATAAGTTTAAGTTTACTATGAATTTTTTATCCATAAATACTAAAGAGTTTCGACGCAGCTTTATATATTTATCTCATATACCTGGCTATGTGATGGTTTGATTAATGTTTGGCCAAAACCACAGAAGTAGGCATACAGAACGATATCCTTAAGTTGGAACATATTGAATTGTAAAGGTTCCTGTGCCATAAAAGAAAAGCTTACGATAAAATGAATCTGTAGATCCAATTTTTTATTCTGATGCAATACATTTTATAATCCTTGGGATATTTATTTCGTTGCTTGCTTGCGATATGCAACAACAACAACTGAAAGCTTATCTATGAATGCTAAAAGCTTTTAAAATTTTCTATTTTGTCAACACTACTCCACCGTTTTTATGATTTTATCTTCTTTTATCACTTCATGTTATTCAACACTTGATCTTCATTTCTTTGTCCCCATATTTCGTTTAAAGCCTTTCATTAAATACTTCTGTGGGCTAAAGAGATTCTCGAATGGGTTAAGGTCTGGAGATTGTGCTGGCCACTTCATAACATGAATTCCTTCCTTTTAAACCAATCTTTCACAAACCTTGAATGATTTCTTGGTACTTGAACCTATTCATAATTCCATCTATTTTTTGTAAGAGTCCATAGGACCACTAATATTTGGATTGCATGTTAGACCGACACGCTTAAAGTTCTTAAATAATTAGTCTTAAAACTCTTTTTCTAATTTCATTTAATAGCTACGTTTAGATGAAATTATTAACATTTCTAGAGCCTTTTAAAATAAAGTTATACTTAGCAACTATCACCATCACTGACTTAGCCTACGTTGGTCTAACTTACTTGTATTTGAAAATAAAAATCTATCTATTCCTATACAGTTGTGCAGTCAGTGCTTTCGCTGTGAGAAAAACGTAATTGAATTTTTAATGTTTTATTTATAAATACTTGCGACACACACTGAGAGTGGAAAATCCCATGAAAAATTTCGCTAAACAAAAACCCACATGCAGAGCTAAAAAGCAAAACATAAAATGGTCAATAGAAAAAATAAATAGCAAAATAATAAAAATTCAAATTAAATTCAGACGCGCGTCACAAAAGAAATACATTGGGTTATTAAAAAAACAAAGAAAAAAAAAAAAACATTTCACTGTAAGTGGCAGCAAGTCTATAAAAAAAATGAATGCGAATAAAATTGTTTAAAAAGAAATTTCAATTCTATGTCTAAACTAAAAACAAAAATAAATCAATAAAAAAAAAGTTGCGAACAAAAAACTTGTTGCCAAAATCCCATTCAGGCTGGCAGTCAATCAGTTAGCGTTCAAAAACACTGGATAACAAGAGCATTAGGTTTTGCATGTGATAAAAATTCGTTTTCGGATTATCATTATTTATTGGATGTCAGACAACAGTAGAATCTTTTTAATCCCAAGCTATTACTTTTTCATACTAAACTGAAAATGCGATGTATCAAACATCGTTCAGCATATTTGTGTAAAGAGTTTCGTTTTTCAATTAAGTTTAATCATTTGATGTATTTAAAGTAAGTTTTTTTCATGTCGCTTAGTGTAATTCAAGTAAATGCGTTTGCATATCTCGAATCATGTTGCCAACGTAGCGCACATTGTTGTTGTTGTTGTTTTTGTTGTTCTTTTTTCACGTCTATTTTCCTTGCTATTTTTAACTTTTAATCTCAAAAATTATTGGCTTTTAGCCAAAATTTTGCAAAAACACATACGAAAATTAAAATTTTCGAAAAATTTATATTTTTTTTTGTGAATGTTTTCACGATGAAATCGTTTAAGTTTGTTTATGCGATTTTGCTTGAAATGATGCTGATGCTGTATTTTCACTTGTCAATTTTATTGCAATGAATTAATAATAAAGAAATTTAAAATTTCTTCTGAATTAATATAGCAACGATGTTCAAAATTAACATTCATGCAAAAAAGTTAAAAGGTAAAGTCGGCTACCCAACTTTTAATTCAATATATGCGACCTGGTCTATGATAAGAGGGATTAGGTGTCAAAAAAAATTATTTACTAATTTTTCGCGGATTCGGATAGACGAATTGAGTTGTATACTGTTTTCTCGAAAACTTGTTTTCGCACGTAAGTCCTGATTGCTGATATGATCGAGCATTGAGCTTAAGACTTTAATATCTTTATTGGCTACTGAACAACAACTCAAGGTTATTACTATTCAAAAAAATCCTTACACATTTACAAAATTGTTTTAAAATCCATGAACTCAAACATCGAGATATTGGAGCATTTAAAGTCCAAAGCACTTTGAATACTAACCAATTATTCACGGTACATTATCACTATTGCAAAAAACATGACCATGACTTGAAAGATACAGCTCAGTAGAAAGCAAGAGAGCACTTCTACTCTAAAATAACCAGCGATCAGTTTCTTTTTTTTTCCCCATTTTTACGTTACTGGAGGTCCAAATTATTTCTTATTTCATTTCAATGAAGTATTTTTTACATTAAAATGTTTTTTTTTTATCCCACACTCAGGGTTGATTCCTTTTGTCATTCCATTTGTAACGCACAAGAGGGGCACGACAGGTAAAAAGTAGTATATATGAGGAGTGAGTGAATGAAAAGGTACATGTCCAGTTGCTAATAATTTCCAGACCCAAAAAAATATTTTAAAAATGTTTAATACTATAAGTAAAAGCAGGAATAATAAAATTGACATGTGCCCTTTTGCAGGTATCAACTAGACATGTGCCTTTTTGCTTAACCCTTTTATGGACATGTGTCTCATTGCTAAGCCCTTTAATGGACATGTACCTTTTTGCTAAACCAATTAATGGGCATGTGCCTTTTTGTTTAATTCTTTAATGGAGCAGATTTAATGCTAGGACCTTTCCTTGTTTTTTTTCTGTCTTCAAACTTTATTTCGTTTACAGTTTTCTCCATTTTGTATACAAAACAACAATAAAATTGAAAATATATTTAGCTAATTATATATAAATCGCACGAGAACCGTGAGCTATGTGACATAGGATGGACTGCCATTAGTTTTATTTAGATGCGTTTTACTCAAGAACGTTATACAAACCACTTAAAAAAAACACTTGAATGCGTTCAGAAAGTACTAAAAGAGTTTAAAGTTGTGCCGCTTTGAAGTTCCGTTGTTGAGTACGAACTTTTTTGAATGAAATACGTGCCATTTTGAAAATCCACACTCACGAATGTATTAAAAAATATAAATATTCGCAGGACATGTGATTTTTTGATGAAAAACCTTCACTTTGGTATTAAAAAAAAGTATGAAATCTACTAAGGATATGAAATTACTAAGGATATGTGCCGTTCTGTTCGCCCGCTCCTCATATATTCCTGATCAACGTCACCACTTGAATCGATTTCGCCATTCTGTCTGTATGTCTGTAGAAATCATGATTACAGGAAAGCTAAGTAAGTTACTTGTATGAAATTTGGTACATCGGACACACCTTCAAGCAAGTTCATTGAGATGAGCAAATGGATAAAATCGGTGCATGGGTAGGCCTACCACATATATATACATAACTTATTAAGTACTTTATCTTGAGAAAGTTGTTTGATTTAGTGCAATCAAAATTTTCACAAATACTAAAAAATAATTTGGATAAGCACTGGAGGAAAACATGCTGATTTTCACCGATAGGGAGTGTCACATCCCACACAGAAAAAAAAACGCAATACGAATAGAATTATAGAACCAAATATAACACAAATTATGGTAATGATTCGAAAAATCTCTGGACAAGAACGAGGCAAATGTCTATAAGTGGGCGTGTTAGCATAAAGTTAATTATTAATTATTTTTTTTTCAGTTTTTTAGTATTTCTTTTAATTTTTCGTTCATTTTGTTTGTTTTTCAATTACTTTTTACTTTTTTCACATTACACTTTAATTTTTTTCAATCAACTTTTTTTGTTTGTTTTCAACTTTTTGGTGACAATTTTTTAAATTTGCCACAAATTGCCTTTCTATGGAAAATCTGTCAAGACACAAAACCTATAAGGACTATTTTCTTGCAAAATAAATATACAAACGTTTTTTAGTCATGTTGTTTAAAGAAGAAAATAAAATACTTTAAAACTGCAAATGTTTTTTTTTGATAATTTGTGATATTTTTTAATTATTTACATACATGAAAACTTAAATAAATATTTATTTAAATTTGAAAAAAAAAAAAATTAATTGGTCATTCAAGTATCAATGTTTAAAATTTTACAGCGAGTGGTGAGCCAATGCTTAAGCGTTATTAAATTGCAACATGCAACGCTTATAGCAAAAACAATAGCAAAAAAAAAGAAAATAACAACATGCAATGTATAGAAAAAAAAACATACAACAACATAATTACTAGAATCATGTTAAATTCAACTAAAAAACCATCAATTAAAATTTTATAAAAATTTCAAAATAACAAACAAAAAAAAAATTCTCACCACAGTGCAATTAATGCATTTTTTCGGCGAAATTCAACAAATAATTAAAATAATTTTGGCATAACGTAAAGCTACCCGGACCTAAGCTAATTTGCAGCATTGTACACAGTTAAAAAGCGAAATTTTTAAAAAATTTTAAAATATTTTAAATAAAATTCTAAATGAAATCAACAACCGATGGTATTTACAATTGAACGTAACATATGTATATACTTTCTATCTTAAAATCAAACGTAAGCAACTACGTCAATACGTGTTAAAGAAAACATTTTTACATTTGCTTGTGAAAAAATGTTCAAAAATCAAAGTGTTTACGGCTCAGTGAAAACAAAACAATTCCAAATTTTTATTATGTTTGATTGAAATTGTGTTTCCGTGTTCTCTCAGTGCAACCCATGTGGCTGCCTACTAACGTGTCCAAATAGAATTTGCTTTATGTCAAACCCCATTTACTCCACTGCAGCCGCCGCTTGCCGTCTAGCTACGTAATTTTGCAATTTCGTTAGAAATCAGCGCAGTTGCTCAATTAAAAATAATTTATGACATAAAACGAAAGCAACAACATCTTAAGTCATCGGAAAACGTCAGAGGCATACAATAAATTCAGAGAGCTTATGAAAAATGCAAAACAAAACAAAAAGTAAATGGGTGTCTTACTTCGAAACACAAAAAATAGAACAAAAACTAAATCGTATTAAAATTTTAACGATTCCACGAATTTTCAAGTTTATAAAAAAAAAACTTTATAAATAAATTTTAAATTTGAGAAAACTGAAAACAACATTGGCATGAAATGAAATAATAAACAGAAAAACAAATGACTGCAAATTTTAATTTTGGCACATTATAATAGGTATAGGATAAACAAAAACACCAACAATATGTGAATACCCCTAAGGTCCTTGTTAAGCTTAAATGTGGCTTACTTGAGAATTATTTACAGTAAAAAAGTGGTTTAATGCAAGTGCTCGTGGCGTGATATCTGTTCCCGCGCGATGTTTTGATATGATAGTCTAAAAAAACTTTTAACTTAAGTTAAAGCTTCAAGCTAAATAGCTAAGAAGGCTCGTAGCTGTAGTAGCTATACTCTATTGTTAAAATCTGTCTTTGAATCTATCACTAACTTAATTAATCTTTTAGCAATGTAAATCAAATTACAGACACAATCAAATTGCGTTACGACATACTTCCCTAAAAGCAAAAAGAATATCCTTTAAGAACCACCTTAAAGTACACAAAAACTTACGCAAATTTTAGCTAAAATTTTTTCTGACTCTAAAACAAGGTCAAAACAGATGCTCACTAATTTCGTGCTAATAAAAAAAAAGTGTCAAAAGTGAGGCATACATGTTGTGCCTTACGACTTGGACTCTCAAAAGCATTTTTGAGGCAAAGCCAACAAAGTCGCTCTAGCCGCTATACAACAAACAAAACTGCAGCCGAGAGAAACAACGACAAAGAAGAAAATTTAATTTGCAGGCTCAAAGAGCACCCACTGGGTGCTAGGTGGATTTTTGGACGAACAAAACAAAAATTAAAAAAAAAAAAAATCCAATTACAGGTGGCAAGAGTAAAAGAGAAGACCAAGTAGAGTAACAAAAAAAAAAAAAAAAAAAAAGTATGCAAAGTATTAGTGAGTGTGTGTGTCATATTAAAAAACCATCTGAGCAACAACAAAAACAATGGATAAAACCAACAACAACAACAAACAAATTGATATCCTGTTAAATAAGAGATGTGCTATTGAGCCTTCGGCGTTGCCTTGTTGTTGTTGTTGCTGTTGCTGTTGTTGGCACTGTTTGACTGTGAGTCTGAATAAATGAATGACTGACAGCGTGAAACAGAAAGAAGAAGTTGATTGCAGATTTTAAGGCTGGGCTTCAACAAACAAACAAACTTTTTGTGTGGTTTTTTTTTACACACACGCACACAAACGCACGCATACGATACGCATGAAAATATACATACAAACAAATGGCCCACACAACACAACACACACATACAAAAAACGGAGACGCATTTCATGCATGTGCAAAATTTCATGCTGACAGCAGTAGCGCACCAACAGCGTTTGAAATGTAAATTCAACATTTACATCTACGCGATACACACACAACACACACTTGTCAATATTGTATCTATGAAGTTGCTGTACTGTTTTGTTGTAAATTTCGACTTAAAAATGTAGCGCATATACAAGCGCACATTTGACGACCCAGTAGAGAAATGTTTATAAAGTGACACTATCGGGTTTGTTGTGTATATATAAATATTGTTATATTTCTGATGGGCTAATGAGAGCCAAAACTTCTATATTGCCCCTCATAAAGTTCAATCAGAGCTGAAGGACTACAAGAATTGCGAGATATTTGCCAAAACACAAACTGAGCTAACATTTTTATATTTAAAAAATATCGATCAACGTTACAACTGTCGCGGAGATAGAGTAGCAGATTGATTTGATTTCCATTGATTCAAATTTTGTGTCGAGAAATCATAAAAAAGTTTTGCTATTGGGTTAAAAGCGCTTAATAGACATTGGTTCAGTTATTGTGCAGATACTATTCGTACTTCATACAACAGATACAGAGATATACAGATAAAAATGAAGCCAAACCAAATTAAACCGACATACGTACGTACGTACAAATCAACGTAGAAGAACAAAAGCGAGGGAAAAAAATGAAATTCCTGGAATTCCTTAATTTGATGCGAAATGAAATGAAAATCATATAAAAATAAAGAGAAAAAAAGTAAATAAAAATAAAATTAAATTAAATAAAAAGCAAGCGAACAAAAAAAAAAACAAAATAAAATAAAGTACTCAAAGACAACAAGCAAAAAATGGAATAAAAAAAGAAGTGAAGAATTTCAGCCTCAGAAAATGAAGCGAAATGTTAAAAGACAAAAAAGAGAGAAAAAAAATTAAAATAAAGCGCGGTTTATATTTCGCATTGCGCTTCAATGAATAAAATGAAATTTATATTAAATACACACAGATATACACACAAATGTACTTATACAGAACTACTACTACATGCACTTTAGTGTCTGTACTATACAGTTATAAGCCAAACACATGCACTCTGCTGTTTTTGCATACTCTTCAAGGTTGCCAGATAAAATGGATTTAGTTACAGCGTATTCGTTAACATCGAAACTGGGGAAACTCAATACCCGAATCCACCATATTGGGTCCGGCGTTTTGAATTTAAAATTTCTGACCTTGAATTCGTATTCAGCGACGCCAAAAACTCTCGTATACCATATTTGGTGCTAATCAGTTGGGTTGATTTTTAAACAATACGTCCGCCATATTGAATCCGTCATTTTGAATTTGAGTATTTTGAAAATATAGCCTCAGATTCGTAATTGGCGACCCTAAAAACCCCTATATAACAAATTTGGTACAAATTGGCTGATTTTAAAAAAATACGTCCGCCATCTTGGATCTGCCATCTTGATTTTGTAAAATCTGACTCCGGATTCGTAATCAGTGACCCCAAGACCCCTGTATACCAAATTTGGTGCAAATCGGTTGACTTTCAAAAATTCGGCCACCATATTGAATTTTTGACCGCCATATTGGATCCGTCATGATGATTTCTGTCAACCTTCCACGCCAACTTTTTAAGAGCTGCAATTTGAGCCAAAAACGATCCGATCGGTTGGGAATTTTTAATTTTTCAAGCTGTTTTTGCAGGACACTCAATTTTTGTCCGGCTTCCGGCCGCAATTTCGGGTCCGCCATCTGTAATTTTTCACTCGACTTTCGTAAGCCCATTAATAAACGATCAAATTATTATTAATATTAACCATAATGAAATGATTTAAGTAAAGTAGTAAATGATTGATTTAATATCTGGATAACATTCCTGAAGCTCCATAATTCTCTGAAATTTCAATATTATCTTGCTGTTTATTTGAGTTGATTTAAAAATAAATATTGAATATCGAAATGTTTTTTTCTTTTGCCATCTGGCAACACTGAAACAATAATAAATAAAGTGAAAATATCGCGCCATGCCACATAACTCGTACTTCATAGATAAAAGTTCACTTGACTTCAATTCGCTTCACTTCATCGCCTTCGATATTGCGGCTGCGTTTTTGTAGTTGTAACCTGCTGCTATTCCTCCTGTTTCTTCCGCTCCAATGTAAGAAAATAAAAAAAAAATATATAAAGTTATTTAATATTTTTAATGTTATTTGTGTGCATGTTTTAGTTTTTATTTCATGTTTTTTTTTCTTCTTTTGTTTTTTTGTGAATATCTTTTTGTATACCATCCAACCGTTTTGTTTCTCTTTATTAACAATTCTGATGTCTTTCGTCGTACATCAAATATTTTTGGTTTCTTTTTTCTCTCTTTACATCAATATATATTTCTTTCATTATTGCGACGTCATGTCTTGTACATTCAACCCGTCAACATATTCGAAATTTAATATTCTACGAATCTCTGTAGAAGAGAGGGCATTTAAAAATCATAAATATTTTTTTTTTTTTTGACATTGAAATATTTCACATAATTTTTTGCCTACTTTTTTTTGCTTTAACTACTCGTATATATGTTTTTTTAATTTACGTTGTTTTTGTTTTCATGGTGAGTTAGACGATTTAGAAATGTGACTCATTCATTTGTTTTCTTATTATCTTCTTGATTTCTTGGAATATTGGAGGCTTTTGCAGATCACATTTCATTAATGTGTGTATAAACGAAAACCTAATCAACTTAGTAAAAGGTGACCAACCGTCTTGAGTGCGTTGCCACATTTTAATTAAATTCTGAAAATGGGTTTTGTGAATCTTGCACTTTTTTTTCCTATTAAAATAATAATTTATTTTGCTAGAACTTTCTAGTTCGAAGACCAAATGAGTTTTTCTTGTAGTAAAACTTCTTCGACGAAGTAAGTATGTAATTTCAAAACCTGCGAACATATTCATACTTATAATAAAAAATCATAGGAGCACTTTAAATAAAAGTTTTATAACCTTAGCTATTCCACTTAATATAGAAGACACGTGGTGTACATTTTGTGTGAATCGATTGACCGGTCTTTGTGAAAATGCCATTTTTAAAATATGTTTGTATTGGGGCCACCCTAAATATGCACCCTAAGTAAAACTTTAGTAGCCTAAGCGTGGTGTAAATTTCATATGAATCGATTCAATGGTCTTTGTGAAAATGCTATTTTAAAAATATTTTTTTATGAGGGCCACCCTAAAAATTCACTTAATCGAAATAAAAACTATCCTATGTCCTAAACTAGACCAAATTACGGTCATAAGCCAAATTTCATAACAATTGGTTAAATAGTTCCAGAGTTTACCTCGGACAAACAACGTGACATAAGATTTTTATGTATTAAGATATACATATAATAAAATATGCGTTATGTCGAAAAACAACCTAAATGGAATTACCCAGATTTCAATGGAGTAATCTGCAATGAATTAGTTTTCAGTGAAAATTTAACTTTTATAGCATATGTTTCAAGTTTCAACTAGTTACATCTCATATTGAGCTGAAAAAAAAGCAGCGAACGCTTAAAAACCACTAATTGGCCACTATATTTCTTGTCTTGTAAGTCAGTCCGACTGAATTTATCATAAAATCATTTTTTTTTATATATATATTACTATCTATAGCTCGGACAGAGTTGAATTTAACCCGTTGTCAATGAGATTTCGAAACGTAACATGGCCAATGAGGTGGGGTGTGACGTACCCCAAAAGTTTTTAATTATTTAGAATGAAATATGGCTATTAATTGTTTTTTTTTTATATATTTTGTCGTATAATGAACTTAAGCCGTCACTAAAACTCTTCTAAAAGTCAATCATAAAAAGACTCGCACCAGATGCAGTGGTAATCGTTTTGGAGTTTAATTTCTTTCACTGCATTTTCATTATAAGACTAATTTTCCTAAACATCAACTAAATAAATATCTGTATTTATTGGACCAGTAAGGCTTAAATTTAGTGAAGGCAACAATCTTAACTACCTTTGATACCTTTGATACGCATTAAGATTTCTTACAAAGCTAAGAAAAATAATCATAACAAATCACATGAGTCAACAAGTTGCTTTTATTTTAGCTGTCATGGCGGAAATTTACTAAGAAATTCATAATATAAAGAAGTGCTTCAGCTTGAAATTTCTATTTTCTAAGAGTTTGTTAACTTAAAGTTTAACTAAAGTCATGTACGACTGTTGTGTTGTAAAGAAAACCGGTTGAAATTATGTAAATATTTATCTCTAACAGAATGTTTTGCTTTTTATTTTGTAGTTTGTTGTAATGGTTTTTCTTAAAAACAAAACAAAACAAAAAAAAAGGCTAACCAAAACAAATTTTTTTGTTGATAACATAAAAATAAAATTTGTATCTTGTGACCCAATTAGATATGGAGATAAAAAGCTTAACGTAGCAATTAAGATGCATTCAAGATTTTTGGTTGCACTCTTGCTTGGTAAACTTAATTTGGGAAAACTTGTTTCATAGAAAAAAAAAAAAAAAAATTTATTTTGAATTTAAATTATATTATAACTAATTTATATTTCAAATAACAATTTATTTTATTTATTTTATTATTAAATGAAAATCTCTTTCTCTTCTATTTGCAGGTATGTACCAACCAATGTTTACATTCTAAATTTTATCTACAACTTTGGTATGTTGAGTTGTGGTCTTATCAAACCGATGACTGCCTTCTAATTAAGCTAAATGCCGCTTTACTTTTACAAAAGTTTTATATCCTCAAGTTAAGTCAACGTTTAGTTAAAAAGTTATGCAAATTATTTGAATACATGAAAATCTCATTAAAGTTTATCTTTATAACCATATTTGCGCAAAAATTATCTTTTTAATAATGGGTTTTGTTATTTAATTGGAATAATTTGCAGTTTGGAATTTTTTTTTTTCAGATTAAAATAAGCTAGTTATTAGCTACATTATAACAATGTTGTTAGCTTATTTAATAAATGAAACAATTCACAGTGTTTATTTAAAAAAAAAACAAGAGAGAAAAAAACTTAGTTTATAGCTGTGGAAAAAGCCCTAATTACATGGTATGTAATTTATGATATCTTCACATTTGATTGTACATATTATAAATATGATTCAGATTTTCTGTGACTGGTTTTGAATTGCAGTAAGAGTTTGCGGTCGGAATCGATGAAAAGTATATAAAAAAATTGAAAATAAACAAAAACTATCAAGAAAGTTGAAATCTTTTGAAAAACTTTGAAGTCACAAACTATCGAATTATATCGAAGCACATCGAAAAGTTCAAAAAACAATGGAAAATTCGAAGAGTATCGCGCAGTGTGAATGAGTGACATACAAAATTCATTTAGGAGCTTCATAGATCGGTACAAAAAAAGAATATGTCTAGAAGCAAAACTGTACCCGCTGATAGAAATAGTAAATGACGGATATATTTGTTTTAAAAATTTTAAAAATTACGATTATTTTCTACTGTACAAAACATTTTGAGTTTTATTATGTTTTCCAATTCTTGTCCTTTTTTTTTTGAAAAAATTTAGAAAGTGTTTATTATTAGTTATCTTAATTTGTAGCACATCATTCAGTTATCAGCATTTATAAAACCAAAATTAATTGCAATGAAAAATTTATTCCGAACACCCTCTTCCTAAATACTGACGATAATAAATGACTTCGCTTGACATGTCAAAGAGATAAAACAAAAGACTTAAGAACTAAACCTGTAAAGCAAGTTTATAATTAAAACCTTATACATATATATGGCATGGCATAGCATAGCATAGTAGTTGCATATTCGAAATTTATACTTAATACAAATATTATGTAACAGCAAAAACTCTATGCTGTATGCATAAACGAGTAAAACCACAGATACCCACACGATAGATAGCTCGCTCGATGAATTCATATATAAAATAAATAAATCTTTATTTCTTTCAAACTACAATTTGCAGAAATAAAATAAAATCAAACAGCGGATGCTGCAAGCGCTTAGCTTGAAAACAGGTTTTTTGGCTTAGTAATAGAAGCTGATAAAAAGTACTAATAAATATAAAACAGCTGCTTAGAAGTAGCTTACAAACAGCAGCCATTTCCGCAAAAAAAACATTTTGACATTAAAAATAAAAATTGTAGTTAACATTTAAGAGAATTGCTTTTCATAACGTTAATTAACGTATACATATACATATATTGAACATAAAAATGTAATGGCGGATATGAAAGAATGGGTGTGCAAGAAATTCAATAATGTAGTAAATGTGCATCATGCTAAGAGCTTCCGATCCGCGTTAAAAGTTTTAGACAAAGATGTCATGTTGAATTAAAAAACCAATCCATCTTATATATTTACATACTATATATGACATACATATATGCCTTAAAATCTAAACACATTTACGACATTAATTGATTTTTTCAACACTACTAAATATTATTGGTGTTCAAACTATTGTCGACTCCTTCGAAATTTTTTGACATTATTCGACATCATTCAAAATTTTCGGCATGTATCGATACATTTAACAATTTTAACTTTATTTGATATTCGATGTATATCAAATTTTTCAAAGATTTGTACATTTTTGGGCTTTTTCAACATATCACAACTTTTTTTGACATTATTGTACATTTGTTGATCTCTTTGACACCTCACTCAACATTAATCGACAATTTTCACATAATTAAAAAATTTTCCAATTGTTCGACACTTATCGATATTTTTCAAGATATTACGACTTATTTTAAATTTTCGAAATTTTTGATATTATTCGACATATTTACTCAATACTTCAGCATCATTTTTTGACACTAGCTGTTCCCGCCTGTTTCCTGTTTTAAATTTTGAATCCCAAATCTTAATATATAAAAATCTAGCGCCACGGTGTTTGTCCGCGGTAAACTCTGGAACTATTTAACCAATTTTTATGAAATTTGGTTTATGTCTGTAATTTGGTCTAACTTAGGTCATAGAATAGTTTTTATTGCGATTAAGTGCATATTTAGGGTGGCCCTCATACAAAAAATTTTTAAAAATACCACTTTCACGAAGGCCCTTTAATCGATTCTCATAGAATTTACACCACGTGTCTATTATATTAACAGTCATAGCTTAAGCTACAAAACATTTGCTTAGGGTGCATATAAAATAAAAGTATTTTTTTTTTAATTTTTACGAAGATTTCATAATTGTTTTTTAAATGTTTCTAATGGTCTATGGAATATTTTTGCAAAGTTTGGTTTAGAAAAATGAGCAGTGACACGCCCTCCAAAATCAAATTAATCATATCCCATCAAGTACTGGACGCAGATGAATGGGGCTTGATATAAAAAGTACGGGCAAAAGTAAGTTTCACTGGAAAAATTGGCTATTTCGCTTATACATTTCATCGCATGAACACCTACCGGATAGGGCAGGACAACGACGTCTGCCGGGACAGCTAGTTCATATTAAATATTTGCAACAGCTTTTATTTTGTATTTCTTGGCTTTGATTTTTTCAAAACAAAGTCAAAGCCTCAGAAAAGTCATAAGAAAATTTTTTCTCTCATCCGCAATTCTTCCTTTTACATTGGAATATATTTTATTTGATTCAAATTCGTTTTGAAAATTGATTTGCTCTCATGCTCTCAAAATGGCTTCGATTTCATCTCCCTAATGACTTCAACATGTATAATTACACCATGAAAAACATCCTCATTAGTTGGCAGTCCTCAGCATTACTCGATATATAGTACAAAGAGTGACCTGACAGCTTGGTGCGGAGTGTGAACTAGAAGCGTCATAGGACATAATTTTTAAATTTAGTTCTTAGTTTTTGAAAAAAAGGTGAACAGCAGTTCTTGTATTCATATTTTGTATGTTGTCCTTCGGCTCGAACCTATTCCGCATAGACGCAATTTGATCTTTGAGGTCGTATTCTACCGGTATCTTTTCACATTTTTCATATACTTACTTGTATTTAATCAGATCTCTTTTGAACGAAGTACTTATTTCTCTACTTCTTTGCTTGAAAAACATTTCCCAAACCATGATAGATTACACAGGTTTACTTTCGTCACAAAAAAAAAAAAAAAAACAATTTCTATGAGCAGAGGAATATGATTTTTGACAATATTTTGTACGGAAACTCTGGACGAGTACTTGTTTTTAAGAAACACTTATCTCATAATTTCCTCTGTAGCTTACATTCTTGTACTGGCTAAAAGAAATTCATTGACATTTTTAACTACACAATTCTCATCTCTAATAATAAGTATTTGGGCCTGCCTTTGGATTACTTAAACTCAAGTTTTCCTTCATGTTTTGCGCTTCTTATAATTTTATATATGTATTGTTCTTAATTTCAATTAGAACGTTTCCGACAGTTCCTTAGCAGATTTGCTCTTAAAATAATTTTCTTTTTAACTAAAATTTCGCCTAGTTAATATCTATCGGAGTTTAATAATAACACTGCTTAGCTCTATTAAATATTGAAGGCCTGAAAAAATATATTTTTACCAAATTTTTCAACTTATCCAATAGTTTTCGACATGACAAACATTTTATGACTTTTTTATTTATCAAAGATTTGCAATAATTTGCATAATTTAATTCATCACAAATATAACGCCAATTTCAAACCAATAAACAGTAGCAATATTATTAAGCATAAATTTCTCTGCTTTCCCTCGGTGATAGAAAATAAGGACGCCCATTTTTTATTGCCACCTATCAAAGTTAATGCTGCGTAATGAAGCCTTCCGTTACTTTTAAGCAATTTTTCATATTTATTGCTACCACAAACAGTGCTGTTTCCATTTCTTTACAGCTCGCTGCTGCTGCTGCTGCCACCAACAATTAGCGCCTTGGGGCCAGCGCACCACTCTTTTATGAAACTGACAACCGGTCATTGATTTTGACTTCCAGCTGAAGTTGATTTTAATGATAAAAATCTGACTATTTATTTACCCATATTATTTGAAGTTTATGTTTTTTTTTTTTTATTTTATTTTTATTTTTCACGATATTTAACATAACGTAAGTTTCTTTTAAACGAATTTTGATTGTTAAAATTAAACTGCGATTATCTTGTTGACTCTTTGTTGTTGTTTATAAACAGCTAACTTAAAAAAAAAAAAAAATTTGTACCTATGTAATTTTGTTGTAACCTTAGGTAAAAGAAAATTAAAAATCCATTTTGTTAGCTACTGCATTATAGAGAACCATGACTAAATATTGCTTGTTAATAAAGCTAGTTAACAGCGAGATATTCAAATTATCGTTAAAGATAATTATTAAAAAAAAAAATTAATATCTTAAACGATGCTTAAAGGAGTATGCTGGCCTTGTTTTCCACTTAGCAATGGCCATAGAAAATCTATGCATTTTTGTCGGTTTTCAAATTTATAATACATTTCGTTCTCTTAATTTAGTGACATATTTAGTATGTGCTCGATGGGCTCGTGTTTTCTTGGAGAGGTTTTAAGTCACTTCTGAAAATTTCTTGAAACTTGTAGAGCAATTGCAGCGTAAACTGCTTACATTTTTTCATCATGTTCTTCACTTTAAGTTCAGTAAATATATCAATAAAAAAAATTTATCAGTAATATATTGTGTTCTTTCCACTTTTTTATAGTTTTTATGAATCTGTATTCCCGCAGATAAATAATAAATTTTACAACATACATATATTTGCTTTGTACAACTTTGTGAGTTCGTCACTTAAGTCTTTCGTTTTACTTCAAATAAAATAACAAATAAAAAATAAAACTCAGCAATATAATTCATTACAATTGTTTTTAATTTTCAACATTAAAATGTTAACATGCATTTAACAACAAGACACAAGTGCTGCTGCTACTATTTTTTTTTTTTACCGCACTCATGCATTTCACAATAAAAACTACTCGCAATCTGTAAATCGTAATGATTTGCTCCATTTATTTTTATTTCTTTTAAATATGGTATAAATGCAAATTTGCACATTTCCAACAAATTTCAAAAGGAAGTAAAAGCATGTTTTCAGCTCGCGCGATTATTGTTAAGCATGTTGGATAACATGCAGCTTAAGCGTTGAATGAAGCAAACTACGCGCAGCACAAAAAAAAAAAAACAGATACTGCGAATAAAAAATGACTAAGAGCTGTATAATGGCAACAGTAATCACAGCACACACAGTAAGCATTCACATTTCGTAAATGTTTTAATTAAAAAGTTCAGGTGAGCATGCAAAATTAAATGAACTGAAATAAAATAAATTGCTCAGAAACATCGAAATTGCAAAAATTGAACAAAAAAAAAAAATAAATTGCAAAAAAAATATTGTGCTATACGTTAGTTAGGGTGGAATTAATGTTAAAAGTGTAATTCGTAAAAAAATGCTGTTGAAAAGTACTTTAATAGAAATTACAAAAAAAAAAAAAAAACGATTTAGCAAGGAAAAGTTGAAACAAACTTAAACGAAATTGATTCCAAGAAAATATTCTGAAAAGTGATTACAGTTTTTGGGCGTCCTTAGTCTAAAATTTTACAGCAAAACAAGTTTTTTTTAACATAACATTTAGAAATCACTGCACATTTTCAATACTTTTACAGTTTGTGAAATTTAAGGTTTTTCGGGATTTTGTGGTATTTTTTTTCTAAGAAAATCAAACAGGAATATAAACCAAAAACAAGCATTGCCGTGCACGGAATAGGAATATCGAAAGAAAGAATGGAAACTTTTTTAAAATTAACTTACAGTGGTTAGTAAAGTTCGATTTATTTTCGTAAATTTGCAAAGCGATCAATAAAATAACTATTATATATCGGAACAGAAAATAATTAAAAATTATTTTACTGAGCTTACTGTTCAGTACAATGTGTAATGACACCGAAACAAATACATGAAACAATAAATCAAAAAAACGGCTAAGTCTGGTAAAAATAGTTTCATTCATTGCTAAATGAAATCATCAGTGACCTTTTTAGCCAATGAGTGAGAATTTTGAAACCTGATATGTTTTCCATTTTGTTACTTCGTTTGAATCGTAAAGAAAGTTTGCAATGAAGCGCATGCAAGAAAACTGTAATATCGCATGAGTTATAAAAACAAAGGTAGTACATATAACAGAAAAAAGTAATTTTGGCCTTACTTTGCTTTACTTTTGGCATCAGGGCTCAGCAGATTTATGCATGGGAAACAATTAGCTTGAATGACTAGCTTTAGCCGTTTTTCATGATTTTTTTTCTACTTTTATTAATTTGATGTTATCACACACTGACAGAAGTAGTGCTGACTGTCCTCTTTAGCGTTGTAGTTTCCGCACTATCTAAAAAGTTTGCACTTAAGCAGCATTTTACTGAAGTTTATCTCTAGAGTGTTTTAAATAGTTTTAAACGTTTAGTAATGTATCCATCTATCATATACTCATCATCTTCAGTACCATTTTGTCAGAAATTTTCTTAAAATAATGTGATATCGGTGACTTTACCTTGAAGTCAATAAGCTTCGATTGCAGTGATGAGCTAATTCCTAGCTAATTCTACCGCTTTTCCGTTGCTTGGAACGGCTGACTACCTGGCAACTAAACTATCTATGTAAATGATGATATCGGTAGGTGACATTTATGCACCCCTTCAAGCCTTGCGCTCGGAGCGGCCGCCCTTTCAGCCTCCCCCCTAAGTACGCTACTGGTGGCATCTCACTTCATCTTGTCAACTTTGCCGCTTTAGAGCTTAATACAATTGAAAACTCTTTGGAAGATTTTTTCAACCATTTCTGAAAAAATTTTTCTTTGAATACAGCTGAGGTCGTATTTGCTTAATATCTATTTTAAAAGAAGCGTGAAAAATTTGATAATAAATTGATATTCTATTTGCTGCAGATTCCTTTGATTTTACTTTATAAGCTATTTCTTAATACTTTTGGACGAAATTTGCTTATAATTTTCTAATCTTTTTTTAATTTCTTGTACTAAATAGTTACTACTAGTTACTTTCCAGAATTTTAAATTTGAAAGAAATACTCGGAACTTCTAATACTGCATTTAAAATTATCCATACATCTAATTTCAGCTCCTGCTGACTTTATGCGAGTCAAAATTACTATTTTTTAAAACAAAGTCTGCTTTAGACTATTCAAAAAGTTTGTAAAATTCTAAGCATAAGGTCCACCTTAATATAAATTAAGTTAAATAGCATGAGCATTTTGTTGCTTCATTGTTGCGCCTGCAGCAATGATAAGTAAAAGTTAGCGCACAATTTTTAAGTGAATGTTGTTAGTGCTTCAACTTCAAGTGGGGTTTTTTTAAGCCACATTTCACTTTAAAGAATCAATTTTTGAAAGTGCTAAAATCTAATCTGCAAAAATATATGACATAGAAAAAAAAATGGTTTCAGTGATAAAAATAACAGAATCTTTTTAAATTGTAAAAGTTGCAGTCAAAGCTTAGAACGCTTTGGTTTAACATGACATGCAACAAGTGTAGATTGGTGAGATCTCGTTAAAAACTGCTGTGTTGTTGTTAAGCTCTTAGAAGACGTCGACATCCTTTCACCTTATTTATGGTTATTACTTTTGTGTTCTATACTAACAGTCGCTACTAAAGAAAGAAGAAAAAAACACAATTTTTCAATACAAAAGATTTATTTAATTTATTTCTGTAAAGTTTATGCCTTAAGTCTTTTGTTTATATTGTTAGTTATGACTGGTTCCATATGGATTTGAATACAATTTCGTCAAAATTTTGGTTGGCCTTTCTAATTTTATTAAATTTTGTGGATGTATTTTGATAAAAAAGTAAATGCAGTACACTTGTGAATATATTTAAACTTGGTTATATGAACGCTTGATTACAAGCACACCTTGAAAGTTTTTTTGGACTCTCGATTATTATTTTTATTTATAAAAAAAAAAATCAAATTGTTTTATTTGTTCTTAAAATTGTGTTTAGCTGAACGTGAAGAGACCCTCGGTTATATATAACACTCGGAACTATGAGCAAGCTCAAAATTAATAAGGTAATATAATCGATAGTGTACTCATGTTTTCCAAAATAATCCAAGCTAAAAAAAATTCTTTGTTAGCTATAAATTATATTAAAAATATTTTGTATTAGCAAAAGTTTGCTGCCCAACTCTTTCGTTTTGCTCAACAGTTTTGTTTTGATTTCACAAACATTTGAATAATTTCAAGTTTTCCTTTATAGGTACATACGATTATATTCTTTGAGCATTTTCTGTCTATTTCTTATTTAAATGCTCCTTGAAGCTTGTAATTTGATTCCAATGGCAACACAACAAATCAATGGCAATCGAATTCAGGTTTCTTTTCTACTTCTTTATTTTCAAATGTAAACTTCAAACATGACTCAGGTTGCAATAACAACCAGAAAATCGTATTACAAATCAAATGAAGCAATCAAGCGTAACCTAAAAGAACTCGATTTCCTTTCAAATACACTGAGAAAAAATGAAAAACCCAAGGAACAACAATAATCGTAGCAACAACGGCAATAACAAAAATATTAACAATTGCCCTCACTTGACCATGGTTAAGCAGCAACAACAGCAGCAGCAGCAGCGTTGAAAGCAGCATTGCAAGAACAACAGTAATATCAATAAGCAACAACAACAAAAGCAACAGCAGGCGGTGCGCATCCAAAGGGGCAGCCGAGGTTACACTTGAATTCAGCACAAGCTTGAAGTTTCAGGCATAGTTTTTGTTGTTGTTGGTATTGTTATTGTTTTTGTTTCATTGTATTTTTTGGGTTTGATTGGCAACAAAATGATTGCCAACAAGCGATTAGCTTAAATTGCTTTCTTCGCTGTTGTAACTGCATTGTTGTTGTTGCTGTTCTTTAAAATTGATGCGCAACAGGTAGCTACTGGTTTTTTTATTTTTTGCGCTTAATGCAGCAGCACTGGCAGGCGTTGCACGATGAACTGCTGGTTGATGATTTTTCTTTCTTTTATTTTTTTAGCCAAAAGGTCTTCAGTGAAATGTGTTTTTAAAATGCAAATTTATTTTGTGAATTGCTGGCAGAGTGCGAAATGATTTTTTTTTTTAAGCGGCTTCTGTTCGAAGTAATGCACTGGAAAACTTTTTTGCATGACAAAGAAAAAACTTAAGTGTTCCAAAAAATTCTTGCAGAAGTAAAGATTTAAAAAGAAATTTTTTATATTGAAAGTCTCTTTCTTGAAACCAAATTTGCCGCATATAATTTTAAGCTAAAACTTCGAAATAGTCGATGGTGTGGAAGCAAAAACCTTATGCAAAATGTTGTGGTGGAACTTCGTCTTAGCCATTCCATTGAGAGAGACTTACACATTCTACTTTAAATTGAAAGGGAATAGTTTACTGAATATCGTATATAATTAATCATTTAAAGAAACTTTACATTGGTGCACAATTTCGATCCTTGGCGAGTTCTTATATGCTGCGCGCCAATCCGATATATTTCTTGATATACCATTTTTCTGTCGTTCGGTGTCGGTGTTTGGTGAAATTATGGGCATTTATCCGCATCTGTTGAGATTGCATCATTGATTGCAACAAGGTGCTCTAGTTTATTTCCCAAATTTGAATCAAAGTCTGCAGTATAGCAATTCACCAGTTCCTCAGCATTCTGCTGGATCTGAGACGGTTTCATTCCTCTGAATTCAGCTATGAAAGCGATTTGTTTATACACGATTTCATACCCTGCAATACGTTCATCTAACGACATGATAAGCTGTTCAACTACAGGGAGAAAATATGCTGTATGAAACTTTTATCTTGGCGTCAATTGAACAGCAGGTATTCTTCCATAATCGACGGGTCCTTCCGCACATTTATTGATCGAACACGAATACATTCATACTCTTGATTATCTGACAGTTCTCTTCCTGCAGCTTCATATGACTCGAATGCGTCTCTTTTTGATTGAACAAATGACTTCGATGATTTGACAGAACTTACAGCTGTTGACAAAACCATCGTTATACAGTGAAACCTGGTAAAGCCGTACCTGGATAAGTGGGAGACCTCTACTTGTGAGACTTATTTCAAGGTTCCAGCACTTTTGCATTAAAATACCTCTATTACTGGGATTATTAAACCTCTATATTTGGTATTTGATTTTTGAAATTTTTGTGCGTTTTCGCCTCATTAACATGGGTTTTTCCTCTATAACTGGGACCATTTAGAAATAAACTCTATAAGTGGGAAATAATATTTATTTGTGTATCATTTGTTATTTTGAATTTGAATATACACGTTTTATCGGTCTGAAAATGGTTATTTGGGAAACTCTATAAATGGGAAACTTCTTTAATTGAGACAAAAATTTTGGTACCTTGGATATCCCAGTTATTCAGGTTTCACTATATTATATTTTTTTTTAATCATCGCAACGTAATGGAGGACCGGGGCCATGGCTCCGCTGTGGCCCAACGGTAAATACGGTCCTGCGTGTACGACTAATAATACAACGACCTGACTAATTTTAAAGCGGCTAGACCGAGAGTAGCATAGGCCTGTATTTGAAATTGCAACCATTGAGTGCTAAAAAAAGAGCACAACAACATAACTATGTCAACTGAAATAGCGAGAAATTAGTCAACAAGATATTTGTCGAAATCACCAATGTCAAATAGAAAAATCGTTCAATTTCAAGATTGTACGCGAATATTCGTGGCTTTTTTTTATATATGCCGGCACTAGCTAATATAATGGAAAGACTGTTTACTCACAAATTATAAGGTAATACTTAAATACTAGTGAGCGTTCTGTAGCATACTTGTGTAGCAGTACTCTACTCAACATATACCCTTTCGAAATGTGCATGCATAAGCTGGGCTTGGCAGATAAGTTCTAGCTGATAGATATGCACTCTTAGTGACATACCTTCAATGTAGTAAGGCGAATCTTAAATTATCTTAGATAACTTGCAATTTTTTTCCCTTAGACTACATGGAGATTTTCTTTGACTTAGAAAACGGACAGACCATAATCAACAGAATTAAGCTTGGCTACTTTATGACATGAATAACAACGACCCTCCTGACCACTTATGCAGTTGAACGTGGTTTCATTTTCTTCACAGGACAAAGACTACTGGACGAAGAGTATTTTGTTATGTAAACTGTTTTGTATTGACGTAGGAACGTAAGGTCCCAAAAAAGTGGGCCAAAGCCAGTCGTACTAGTTTCATCTGTTGCTAAGCAGAATCATCAGTAAACTTTGAGCCGATTAGTAAAAATTTCAAAGTCTTTAAGGTTTTCCTTTTTGTATAAACCCAAGCAAAAAATGAAACGGATTAAAAATTATTTTTTTTTTTTTTGTTTTTTATCTTTGTTTTTATAACTCATTTAATTATTTTTCTGTCATTTTAATAGTTTTTGATTACATTTATGTCATAATTTTCATTATATATTAAGTGAGTTGAACCATAAAATTTGATTTGTTCAAATGTGATTTAATTTTTCATACATTTAAGTTTCCGAGTTAACATTTCTATCTTTATTTTTATTTATGGCGAACACAATGCTGTTAACATAATTTTTAAACTGCTGCGTGGGCTTACCGATTTTTTCTTCAAGTTTTATAAAGTTGCCTTTGCTTGATTAGTTCTCTTCAAAACTTCATAATAAGTATGCCATATATACCATATATTCTCTTATATTATATGAACTGTTTTGCACAAAAATAATCATTATTCATTGTAATTGATCGTTGGCCATAAAAGGCGCCTTAAACGGCAACACAAGCAAATAAAAGCAACAAACTTATAAGCGTGTCATTTGATTTTCATAAGGGGATATTTCGAGTATTTTTTATTTATTTTTTTTTTTGGGTTTTGGGTTTTTGGTGAATTTCAATTATGGTGGGTTTTTTTGCTTTATTTTTATTGTATGTTTTTTTGTACACTTTATAAACGCTTTTGTGTTCAGTTCACTTTTTGCTCATTTACACCTGAGCTGAACTGTTTTTTTGCATGATACGCTCCTTAAATGGATTTAAAATCATTGGCACTGTAGTGTTGTTTGACGCGTGGTAGCTGTAAGCTTAGAAGTTATTATGCGACAATGCGCTAGTGTTGCTAAACAGGCAGTAAATGTGGCTAATTTTGTGTTTCTCTTTTGTAAACAATATAAGTAAATGATTTGATTTTGGGCAGAAAAACGTTAAGTGTACATCTCTGAAAATATTCGTAGTACCAAAATTCTTTAAGTAAATTTTCATATTTCTAAACTTTTATGTCATAAATTATTAAGTTAGCAGCATTGTTCTTAAAAATTTTTAGTTAAATTTAGATCATGGCAATATTTTTTTCTCCACATGGCAACAACAGTAAATACTGAAATAAAAAAAAACTACTACACAACAGTTCATAAATTAGCATTCTCAAATTTTTGTTTTTCAAAAATGCAAATTTTTTCTTTGCTGCTGGTGTAAATTTTGCTCCTTCAGCAAGCGCACATGCATCAGCACAATTCGAGCACTACGTTATTGCTGCTATAAAACACGTGGGCTTTGTTTTGCTTTTGCATTAATTTATCATGCCATTTTTTGTTTTTTCCTTAGATTTTTATTTTGTTTTTATTTATTTTTTTATTTGAATTCAATAAATTATATCAAATTTTGCAAAATTTCTCACGCTGCGCGCTGCAGTGTTTGTGTTTTTTGAGTCTCTGTGTGTTCTTTGGAGTCTTCACCCCACATCAAAATCAACGAACTGCAAAATTTTTATTTTAATTTTTTTTATTTTTTTTGTTATTTTTTTTTTTGTTTTCTTGTCACTCTGTTGCGAATCAACATTAAATTTAAATTCAAAATTGAGCAACATATCATTTGATTTCAAAATCAAACGTCAACTGCGTGCTCAGATGCGAGTCGGTAGTGTGGAAAATTCATTTGAATTCGCATGAAATTTGATGCATAAAATGCGCTTAGGTTGTTGTTATTTGTTGTATGTACGATGTCTGAACGGACATCTTTAGTGGCGGGGGTTTGAGAGGAAATCTTTACTGTAGTGTATTGGCTGAAATATGACAGTGTGGATTATGATGCGTGAGCAATGAATTCGTTTGAAAGTTTTAAATTGCGAGAAATTAGATCTTTTTTGTAGGAGGTGCCACACCCCTAACAGGAAAATATGTTTCCACGGCGGTTTCAATGTACAGATTTGGGTGGAATTTTGTATGGAGTTAGATTGAAAAGTTACGAAAGAACGTTTCTAGGGCTAAATCAGAATACCGATAGAGATCGGAACAGGAATAGGTATAGAGATAGGAATAGGACCGAACAACGTTTGCCTGAAAAAATTTTAGTACCATTGCTCACATATTTTACAAAATATAGCATTTAATGTAATTAGTAGCTTGGTAAGTGGCACGCTCACTGGTTCCATATCGCTGAATCACATATGAGAGATATCTTATAACCAGTAGACACCCTATCTTTGGTCAAATCTCTTCAATAAAATTATTTATTTTAAGTCATTCTAGCGTGGCGAAATTATGAATATTGCAAAATGATCTACATGTGGTCCGCCCTATTAGGATTTCGTATTTAAGTAGTGCTTCTACCGTGTGTGGGCTTAATAAATTCAGCGCATAATTAGCCGCTGTATTGTGTCTGAATTATAAAACAATATATATTAGGAAACACATTTATTATAATAAATATCACATTAAAAAGTACAACAATAATATTAATAATAAATAAAATTAACACTTGCAATAAAGCAAAAAGTCAGACAAATAAAGATAAAAATCGCAATGCCCCCACATAATGGAAAATATGTTACGTTTTACGTTAGCATACGAACACGTAGTTGTAAACCGCTGTGCTGTTATGTTGCGCATAAATTTAAGCGACTCTTACGTGTAGGAACAAAACTAAACTCCGTTTTATTCAAGTGGGCGTTACAAAATTAACAGGTGATTTTCTTATTTCTTTTGCGATTGATTTGCAATTAAAATTTTGTATTGAAATTTTAGACTTTTTTTTACATAAAATTTAATGGGATTTTTTTTATTTGCTTTATGAAAGAAAAATATTGACATTTTTCTGGAATTTTCTGTTTTGATTTATCTTGGAAAAAATTTTCAATGGTAGACAGCTATAAGAGCACACATTAATTAAACATAATTTCAAATGTAGGAAGTGTATGCGGGTCTTTTCAACGAGTCCAAAGTTCAACAAAAGTGATACCAAAAAATAAGTACATATCGTCGCTCTCGGGTAGAAAGGCTCTAGCTCATATTTTTGAAATTTCACAGAGGAGAAAAAACTTTAAAACCTCATATAAAGAAGTTTTTTTAAATGCGATTCCCAAAGCTTTTAGTGGGTCAATTAGGAGAGATTATGACATAAACGTTAATGGCGAGAAATTTGCCAAATGTCATTTCCATCAATGATTTTTTGACACTTGAACATTTGCACCAAAAATTGGCTAATTCGTCAAATACTAAAAACGGCAGCACTTACATCAAGATTATCTGTAATATGTCGTCATCATTTTTGAAATCGATACAGCCGTTACAGAATTCTGGACCTAAATGTTGGATTTGCCCCTTCCATTCTTTTCCTTATATATTCATCATCCTGACTTTTTCACATCCAGCACAGTTTTTCTAATTTAGAAAGGATATAACTTTTCTATTACAAACAGTCTAAGACAGTACATTAGTTGGAAATATCTTTATCAGGGTTTCATTTCTATTTATATTATCTTTCATTTTTCATCATTAAAGGCCAAATCAATTCAACGCCTTCGAACTACGAAATTGTTGTTGTACCGTCACCTTAACCAACCACATAACACACTGATGATGTTGTTGTTGTTGTTGCTTTTCATCATTATCATTGCCACAGCATCACGTGTAACAAACAGCAATTGTTGCCAGCAATAGCAACAGCAGCAGCTGATGATGTTACTGTTAATGATAATTGTGTGGCGTGCGCCCGCAATAACACCAACAGCACTAACATAGCAAACAATTACAATAATGGCAACAACAACAACAACTACAACAACTATATACACTTAAGCACACTTAAATTGTTGGCGATGTGCAAATCGTGCATCACCAAAGATGATGACGATGATGCTTCTGTTGCTTTTACTATGCTAACGCTGATTTTGTGCGGTTTTCAAGATGTCATGTCATCGTTGTCTTCATCTTGAACTCCATCTTTAGCACCTCTGCTGCTGCCGCCCAGCCTTTCACACTTGGTAGGTTGCTTTGCAAAAAAAACGAAAACAAAAAAAAATATAATTTGGTGAAAATTGTTTGCGGTAGCAGGAACAGCAACAGCAGCAGCAATACTTTTGTTACTTCATGAAAAAATACTGCAAACATTAATAGCATAATGGTGAATGGGAGAAGTTTTTTTTTTTCTTTTGAAGGAAGCTATATTAACGCCTACCTGTCTTGCGGCTAAGGAGTCGTGCAACTGGTAAAGTTTGCAGCATACAGTGAGACAAAATTAACAGCAATTGGAAAGTATCACAATTTTGTTTTACTAAAGATCATTCTTGAAATTGGTTTGACATTCTAAAAAGTTAATTTTTATACGCTAAATTTTGTACCACTGTGCATTGGTAACAGCTGGCGGCTCTCGCAGGATCTCTTGACAGCAAGGGCAACAGTAACAGCGACAGCATCATCTTCAACGCCCGGAAGCTGCAATTGCAATTTCATGCTTTCACATTTTCTGTCTGTTTATTCAGCTGTTTGTTCTGTCTCTCCTGTTCTGCTTTGTATTTTTGGTTTGACTCTCTGCGGTTATGCGCATCAAATCGCTTTTCTGCAATTTCTTTTCTTTTTAGTTTGCTGTCTTATTCTTTCAGATTTGAAGCAATTGCTGCCTGCTGCTGTGCTTCGCGGTTTAACATTTTCGTTGCTGTTCTTATTAACTGCAATTTTGTAGCAACTCGTGCGCGCGTATTTTAACGCTGCTGCATTTTACTTTTACCAAATAACGGTAATTTTGGCCTGCAACTCCTAAACTTACGAGCAGTATACGAGTACATTGTATGTTTTGTTTGCTCTTGAGTTCGCTGCGGTTTTCTTTCGGTTGCTGCTGTTACCTTGATTCATTGTTTACAATCAGTTTTAATGTTAAGTCTCAACCTTTGACTTTTGAATTAAATTAATTTAATTAGCAGTAATTTCTTGACACACGACATGGAAATAATTTAAAACAAATTAACTAAATCTGGAGTAGGACTATGCTATAACTTCAGTAGGAGCGAAGTGTTTATCATGCCGTAAAATGAACAAAAATGACAATAAAAAATTTCGGGTATTTAATTTTTTTGCACAGAATAACTTATAAAAATTTTTAAAAGTCGAAATGAGTCAGGGTTTCAAAATAAAAACTTCCCTTGAAATAACCCATACATTTGGGTATTTCCACAGAAAGGTCCACCGTGGCCGAAGAATGATATTCACTAAGAAGAACATTAAAATTTTACTAATTTAAATAATTTACATCTGAATTCATTTAACACGGTGGGAAAACCGACTGTAAAATTGCATTAATTTTGAATAGCATTTTGTCTTAAGTATTTAATTCTTTAAAAGGCATCATAAATGATGACTGTCAATCCGCAAAATCTCTCTCTCTAAAACAATTAGCTAAAAAAAAGCAAAGATTAAACTGTTAACTTTGAATTTGCTTTAGTTCAAGTTCTAATGTCACGTGCGCGCTCTAAAAACGTCTTTGTTCTCATTCCGTGATTAATAACAGCAGCAAGTGTGTTAAAATTTTTTTTTAAACAGAGTTTCATGCATAAAACCATAGCAAAAAACAACGCGTGCAAAAAAATAAAATTTTAAATTTTTAGAGCTGTTTGAAGTTTGTCCCGTTCGCAATCGTAAGTGCAAAACTTTTGTAAATTAGGCAGTTGCAAAAATATCACTTTTTAATAACTAGAACACCACATAATCGCTTAATTTTTTTTTTTTTTGGCAAAGTTGAGAAGTAGGGCAGTGCACAATAAAATTTTTTTTCAATAATAGGCGGTGCCACGCCCCTAAGAATATCATATGTTTCAACGGCTAATCTAATAAACCGATTTAATTTGGTTTCGATATAGATTTAACCATAGAAAAGCTTATTAGAGATTTTAAGTCCTTTAAGTAGGCGTGGTGCCGCCTCTCATGGAAAAAAACGCAGCCACGTTTGAGTCGCTACACCAATTTTGATAACATTTTGTATGGGGATAAACTGATTCCTGAGAAGAGAAATTTGTTTTTAGTGCGTCAATGTCACGTCTCTTTCAGGAAAAAACGTTTCAACAGCTAAAAGAAAATTTTTAATTCTTTTAAGAAAAATATTTAATTAAATTTAAATTAAATTAATTAAAATTGATCTCACCAATATGATTCGGCAATGATTAATATTAAACTTATATTTTAATTACTTACCATATAAATCTTTAATACGAAAAATATATGAAAAATTTCCCAAGTGAACCCTAATGGAAAAATATTTCACGTTCGAAATGTCCCGTTTGCAATGTCCCGTTCGAAATTTCCCGTTCGAAATATCATTATACTTTGTAAGAAAAAAAAAATAAGATTTTTTAATGGAACGGAATCTAATAAATATGGTATTATCTAATAAGTGGTATTATTTCATAACATTTTAAAATTAGTTGCATTAAAAAATTTTAGCAGGTTTTACTGTCTTCTGCTTTTCTATAGATGGCCATGTAAAATACTACCACTTTTTGTCCAGTGCGTATCGCTTTTTTATTGCCTACACCTTAGAATCGTTATTACGTCGTCAAATATCAAATTTACCACTAAATATAGTGCTACCAAAGAGCTATTCTCTAAAGCAGCGATGGGCAAGTACATGCACTTTCAGCCCTCATGGCCCGAACCGTTATTTGACGCACAAACAAGCAACCAAAAGTTCGCAGAATTTCAACGCTATCGACGTACAGCGTTGAGTTGAGTTCCAATGAAAACAAAAACAACACTCACAGGCATTAGCAACAGCGCCGCATTGTGTCTTGACAAATGTAACAATTGTTTTTGTTTGTAATGCAATTTGGTTTTTTCTTGTGCAGTTGGCGAATTTGAAAATGAAGCCAAAAAAACTTAAAAATTTCGTTTTTTGTTGCTTGATTTTGTTGTTGAGCCCTTTTGCTAGATTTCCGTGCCCACCGCTGATTTAAAGTAACAGCAGAAAAAAATGTGTTTAACTTTGACTTTTATTCGACTATAAAATGTCATGGAAATATCTACATATATCTCTGTTTGATTAAGTAATACAAATTTGATGTGTATAGTTTCGATTAATATTGAAAGAGCTTTCAGAACCTGCGTCTACGAAAGTATAACTTCATCAATCAATAATTTTTGTTGCCCAAAAATCAATGATTTTTTACTATATATTACCTTATTTACATACGCAGGTACCTTTAACTACTTTGATTTTATTGACGAAACTCGTTTTAACCCTTGTTTACAGTTACACGCATACATACATAGATTTGATTTATTACACTGACTGTTGTGATTGTTTTTTTTTTTAACATCAAATTTACTGTCATTTTTAATTGACGTCACGTTTACATACAATAGAATTGCTGGTTTATGCTCTTCATTCCGATGAGCAGCGACGACGAGTCGTTCACTGTTCAGTGTTCAGTGAGCAACATGTGTGTGGAACTCGTTTGGCGCTACGTTGATTGTGTCACGACGACAATTCGTTAGAATTTCAGCAGCAGCGGCAACAACAACAACAATAAAACTTATAACAACAATATTAATGCAAATAAACAGATTAACAGCAATCGCAGTAGCAATAGCAGTAACAACAACAAGAACAACAACAACATGATACACATAAAAGCAGTTTAAATGACAAAAAAAAAAGTAAAATTAATACAAAAAAGTTAAGAAAATAAAAAAATAATGAGAAATTCATAATCATTTTTTTTTGAAATTTTATTAATTAAAATCAACGCTTACTCATCGACCAGTCCGCGGGCTAATAGCGATGTAGTAAACTTTGATTTTTTATGTATCTTTTTATAGATACATGATAATTTAATTTAAAAACTTAATAAATTTTCGTTGCTAATTTTTTTTGTGAAATATTTTCATTACTTTTTTACTACTTAGTTTTCCAATTGTATTTTTTTTGTCAGTAAATTTCGAAAATGGACGATGCAGAGAATTGGATTTTCGGAATTTCTTATAAACGAGATCATATTTTGCAATTTTGTATGAAAGTTTTTATTGCTTACATCTTCTGACTTCATAACTTAGAAAATCTCCAGTCATTTAATAATTTATGTATAACATGACGTTTAAATGTCCTTTTTATTACTTCAATTCCAATAGAAAATTAAAGGTCACTCATACGCCGCATTCACCACATAATAAATAATGACAAATCAATAATTTAAGCACCGCATTTTTAAACTGAAATTTGAAAATTTGAGAAAAATTCAACGCATTGAAATCCACAAGATTTTTAGTTTGCATTAATAAAGAGTCATCCAACAAGAGGTGTCATTTTAAACTTTGCGCCATTTTTGAACTGTCAATATTCAACTGTCATTGCGATGACTTTTGATAAGTAAAATTTAATAGTTTATTAAATGTGGATCGATAAATACTCACACAACGTGTTGAAATAATGAAAATTCTTTACAAAGACGCTGGAAATATTGCGAAAACGTTTCATGAAATTCGTACTGCTTTTGATCGTCATAAGGCGCCATCTCGTAGAACCAAAGTGAATTTAATCG
The DNA here is from genome assembly GCA_963662105.1 of Meiosimyza platycephala. NCBI lineage: Eukaryota > Metazoa > Arthropoda > Insecta > Diptera > Lauxaniidae > Meiosimyza > Meiosimyza platycephala. The sequence continues at coordinate 25,444,196 of OY759208.1, forward strand.
ATAAATTTAAATATGTTGGACAGGTTAGTGATGATGAAGACTCTAAATCATGTTTTTTCGTAGAGGTTATCTAAAAATATCGCTGCTGTAGCTGAGAATATGACTGAAAGCTCAGCTGTGTCAATTTCAAGACGATCACATTCATTGGGATATCCCCAACCACTTAGCACAATTTGCATTTTGAATAAAGAGATCTTGGCCTTTATAGTTATAAGATCTAGTTGATACAGATATTGAATTCGCTATGTAGACCACGCACAACGCCGTATTTTCGCTATTGTGAAAGACCACATATTATGAGTATTTGAACCCTTATGTGACATTTAATAAAAGTGATTGAAAGCTCCTTTTAAACGATATACCTACTGCACATCTGTTTCTGCAATAATTTTACCTTGCATTTGATCGCAGTTCGATTTGTTACGTAGCATGTTGGGTCGATTTCCCCTCATAAAGGTCTTTCAAGTCTATTTAATTATCAAGTGTAATATTATACCCGAAAATTTTCTGCTAATGTTCCCAGTGGTCGTGCTTACCCGCAAAGTTGCATGATTGACTTTTTACAAAAAGTAACAATATAGTTCACTTAAGAAGAAAAGAGTATGACTACAGTCACTGATGGGGGATCTAAGTACATGTAAGTTTAATGGTGTCTTCTTCTTTTAACTTAGGAAACTTTGTCGAAAATACGCAAAGTGTTGGATGCTTTGGAAAATGTTGCAAAAAACCATTCAAATATATGGTTCATTCTATAGTCCCCAAGGCTCGGAAATTGGAGCCAGTGTGAACATTGCAATAAAACTTATATTGAAGCCTTATGCATGAATTTCTTTTACTTCTTGCTTCTAACTTATAATATGACGACCCAAAAAGGACTACCTCAGGAAGAAAAGTTTTCCTGTGTTAATCACTTTAAGTCTTCATTTGAAAATTTAACGATTTGAACTCTATTTTGTTGAAAATAATTAAATGTCACTCATACGCCACGTAATGCAAAATATTAACATTAGTAGTAAAGATGGGAATTGGCCTAAGCATTTGGAAAAAATCCCGGGCCCGCACGAGTATTTTTGTTCAAAGACCGGCCCGAAACTATTGCGTATATCACTTAAAATATTTCCTGATGAGTACAAAATTCACTCGCTTGTGGCCGAACTCATAGGTATAGCTAAACATAAAAAGTTCATCCTGTCGCTATTGGAATTTTATGACCAGTGTGGCCAAACAAATAAATAAATGTCCTCCTGTTGTCCTGCACAACATCTTGCCATGTTGGGAGCCCCCTTGAACTATGTTTCCGGGGTCATAATTCAACCTATTTTACCATAACACCTTACTTTAGCACTGACTGGGAGCCTTTTTGAGCTCGGAGAACGGGTATAATATATATTCATCTATCACTACATTTATCCAGCGCTGCTCTACTATGAGCTCAATATTTTTATGCATCACTATGCATCAGTTAGAAGTTACAATTTAATTCTAGAAATACTTCTTCTTATTCAAATTAATAAATTATATCTCCAAAACAAAGAAAGTTTAACTAACATAATTCACGCACTGCGAAATTGATTCCCACATTTAGGGTATCGAAAAATCCACAAGCAATTCAGTAACGAACAATGCATCCAAAAAGAAATCGCTTTTTAGTGGAGATTTTGGGTCAGTAACAAATGCTGCTCATGGCTACCATTTGGCAGATATCATTATGCATATCCAATGTAAATGCTTCAACAACATAGCCAAATCAAAATCTCAACCATTTCTCAAAATCCAATCCATTTTATTTCACACATATCTCCAATTGAATCACCCTTTATAAGACATGGTCAGTTTGCGCGTATATTAGCAGAGCTAAAACAAGAACAAGTTGCGGTTAATATTTGTTCGCTCTTGTTATAGTTGTCGTTATGTCTTTTGATTTCATTTCTTTAACAATTTTATCGTTGATGGTTGGCAGCACTGCCTTAGCAATTGGCAACAGCAAAAAAACAACAGCAATCATAACAACAATAAAGAGTTCGCATTAAACATCAGTTAAAATTTTATTTTTATGATTTTAATTTGCTCTTTTCATTTTTGCTCTTTTTTTTAGCGATTTAATGGCGATTTTTATTTCCCTCTTGACTTTTGCACCAGCGAGCGAGTGAGTGACTTGACCAAGCAATCCACAAGTTGCCAAGTTGCTGCTGCTGCTTCTTTTTATGTTCAACCGCATTGACGTACATTTTATCGCACCAGTTTTATCACTTGTTGCGCCAATGACTGGCTGGCTGGCTGCCTGGCTGCTTTCATTGATTGCAGCATTTGTCACTTGATCAGTCATAATTTTTGTTTATTCTGATACTTTTTTGCTTTGATAGAAATAACAGTTTTTTTTTTTTGTATAGGAAGCGCAAAGTAGCGTGTAGTAGAATCTTCAATTTTTTTTGCGTCAATTTCTTTGTTTATTTTGCCACTATTTGTTTGCAAATGTTTATTTGTTTTACTTGGATTTCTTGGTTTTATTACTTTAATTCTGCAAATTATTTGCAATTGAATTTCACAAGTTACTGTGAAAATTTTGTATATGAAAAATTTTCTCCTTTTGTATTGCGTTTCAATTGTGGACAAGCCTATTTAAATTGGTTGTTATATTAACAGAACGGTTTTTTATTGAGGTCAAAGCCTCTATGTCGCTATTAATTGTGTGCTAGAGTCTTACGGCTATATTAGGGTGTTTTCGCTTTATCTTATTTTGAAGTTTATATGATAATTGTTTTGGTTTAATATGAGCATGGGTGGGGTATCGTTTGCAAAATCGAGAGAAGAGTTTAAACTTAATGATTCCGCTTTTACTGATTAATCACATTTTCAAAATATTCAAAATTTGGAACTGGTGACATTCTTAGTCTCTTCGAACTTCGAAGGGGATTGGATCCAAGCGTCGCAAGTCAATCTCTTTCACTGCCATAGCGATGAACCAACATCAGTTGAACTTCTTTTTTTTGATGCTAAGTAATATCTTTATTGAATTGTTTGCCTGCTGACTAGCTATTGGAATTTGTGGAGGGCGATTTTCAATATAAATTGAAGTTTCATCTTCGGGGGAAATTCCCATTGAAGTTTGAGAATCAAAATATTTATCATGTAAACCGATTTCCAAGTTTCTTCATTCCATTGTGTGAAGGCACTCGGTGACAGTTCATTTTGTCTCTCTCTCTCTCAGATGATTTTAATGACGATGTTATAAACCGTGCTCTGTGGAAATAATGTACATTCTCCACCCAAAAATGAGTTGAATAATTGTAAATTTAATAGCGTATTTAACGACAAAACAATTACAGATCTACGTTAATGTATTTAAAGGACTTGGAGTGGTTCTTTAAGTTGACAAAAATTTATACATTTTTCGTTCTTCATTATTCTCATCAACCATGATTTTGTTAAAGCATTCCTTAAAACTCTAATTTTTTAGGTTAACCATTTGAAGAAATGGAAGCGAAAAAAAAACAATGAACCGGCGATATCGGCATGTATCCTTTCCGAAGGTTCCAGTGTTTCTGATGAATCGAGATTTTATACCGAATAAAATAATCGTACACTCGAAAAACTAATTCCCATCTTTGCAACCGGTGGAGCGTCATCAAAGGCAATTTTTTACAAGAATGAAATAAAGTTGTTAAAGCTTGATGATCTATAACTAAAGGGTGATCCAATACGGAGGTCCCTTTTCCAACTGGGTTGTTTTGACAGCTGTCATGTGCCAAATGGCTTGCCCATATGACGTTTGTGTTCAATATTCAATACGACTCAATCATGAATAGACTTACTCCTGAACAACGTTTATTAATTGGGGAAACTTACTATCAAAATCAGTCATCGAATCAAATTTCGAACCAATTTTAAACTATTGAACATTCATCATTCAACCAGAGTGCAAACAGCCCATAATTTTGAGAATATTTCTGCTGTAGCAGAGAGTGTTCGTGAAAACCGTGAACAATCGATTCGCCGATCTCAGGTTTTGGGCATCTCTAATGGATCATTGTGGCGTATCTTGAGGAGTGATCTTGGTCTGAAGGCCTATAAAATACAGCTCTTACAAGAATTGTAGCCGGCTGATATTGGTGTATGTTTTAATTCCAGTTTATGGGCCAAGTAGGAAGCTATTATTGGATCACCATTTAGTTCAAATCGTCTACAGACAGATGAAATTTTGTAACTCCAAAAATGATTGATAAATCCTCTATTTCTATCTGTTTCATTTAGAGTTTTTGGTCAAAACGATATTGCCTTTTCCGATCCTATAGCTGTGAGATAGGACAGCTTCTATAGCCTTATTTGAAGCATTGATTGCTAAAACTATAGGTAACATATCATCATAATGAGCCAGTTGATCTACTTCTATAACTGAGTCCTTAAGCTCTTTAAGTGACTTTTTTTGACCTTCAGTCCATATAAATTTGGTGTCGTTTCTGCTCACTTCGTTAAGTGGAAATGCTTTGGTTGTAAAGTTACATATTAATTTGTTATAGTGTCTCCTATTAATGCTTCAATTTCGCGAACAGTTTGGGGTATGGAAATAAGCTTAATAAGTTCCATTCTATTTTCGAAAGACATTATTTCCTTTTAGTTAACTTTTATAAGAAGAATGGTATACAATATGGGTTTCAAATGTTCATCACATACTAATTGAATATCGCAGCTGGCTGGAAATTTGACAGTAGGCATCTTTATGAAAAATATTAACATTGGTGACGAACTCTCTTGCCGACGCCATGTACCTGGCAAAAAACTCACGTGACTGCAATTTGAACTCCTCAAAATTAAACGCTTAAAAGAACATTTCAATAATTCGCTTAGTTTTCGAAACATTACGTTTTCAGTCCTAGAAAAGGACACACCTTGAATACAAAGAAGAAGCCTTATTCAATAATTTTGATATCTTTTACATAAGATATTAAATTCACTAAAATAATGCCTGAAAACTTTTACGCCAAGCTGTATCAACACTCATCACAGCTGATTTTTTCCTTTCTCTTTTCTTGCGCTCTCTCTCTCTCTCAGTATTTCAATCCATGCATATGCATGCTCTCTGGCGGCTATTGACGCTTAACATTCCCCAGATTCATGCAGCGCCAAACCATGTTACAGCTCAACACAAAAGTATTTGAAAAATGTATAAAATATTTATTTTAACAGCTGTTAAAAGCGCGCGCTCACGATTACTCGCACACCATCGCACGAAATCAAATAAAATGTTCGGCAAAACACTCTCCGGCACTCATTGCTGTACGAATTCTTATCGAAAGAGAGAGAGAGAGGTATGCATGTACCATACGAAAGAAGTGCTCTCGCGAAATTTTCAGCATTCCTCGGTGAATACCATGAAGTACAAAAATGTCTACACTAAATAGTTGGCGAAGTCTTTGAGAGAATTCTTGCTCGCGCGCATTGTTGTTTGTTAGGCTCCACTTTGGGAGCACACACTTGTTGTCGTCTGTCCTCTACTGTTGCCAACAACTTTTGGGCCCTACTACTCTGTGCGATGGTGCTAGCCAACGCCACGATCAGTCTGTGAGTTTCTCTCGCTTTTGCGCGTTGTTGTATTTTCTTGAACGGCAGGGCCATACGCTGCTAAAGGTTTCTTTCTTCAGCTGAAAATAGTAAAAAAATTGTAAATTGTGGAAAAAAAAGCATTAGTTTTTTTCTTTTGTTTTTCATATTATTTTGAAATTTTCATTTTTTGCGAAAAAGAAAGAAAACAAAAGAAGAAGAAGCAGAAGAGCAACTTGAAGTGAGTTGATCTGATCGTCGTCGATTGTGTCAAGTTCTTGTGACTGTATTTTTTTTTTTTTTTTTTTCATTTTCAACGCACTGCGCTCGTCCCCAACGTTTTGGCTCCCCTTCTTTGAATTTAATTTTTCGTACGAACGTCATCGTCGCGATCGGGTGCGTGTCATCGTGTATGTGATCGTGTACGCGAAATGAATTGAGTATGCGTTCTAAGTTGAGGAAAACAGCAACAACAGCAAAATTATAACAAAGAACAAAACGAAACAAAAAAAAAAAAGTTGAATTGAATTGAGAAAAAAAATAACATTTTCAATTAAATGGAATTGAGCAAAATAGAATTGTGTACGAAAACGACGAAAACAACGAAAAAGAAGCAGAAGGCGAGACAGTAAAATTGTGCAAAAAAAAAATATTTATTACGGAATAAAAATAAAACAAATCGGATCCGAATGTTCGTTGCACTTTGGCGACGACAGAAGAAAACAATCCGTTGGTTTTCATGTAGTTTTCTCTGCGTGTAGCGCTATCCGATAGATACATACATAGATAAAAAAAAGTATCTTGTAGGTACATAGTGAAGTGTGATAATTTGAAGTTGAAAATTTTGTTGCCATATTTTTGAGATCTTTGTCGATAGATATTGTGCCAAAATAAAAAGTTTCCAAAACAACGACGTTCTACATCTCTCCAATATAAATCGCACAATTTTAGTGATTGGAACTTTTTTCTCTATATTTTTTTTTTTTTTTGATTTTGATTTTCTTGTTAACTTTTCTGCATGAAAAACATAACGAGTTCAAGCACTTGCAGCAACAATTTGCTGCAACTGCAAAACAATCTATTCGCCAATAGCAACAGCAGCAGCAACAGCATCAGTATCAACAACATCAGCACAATTGACGAATTAAAGCTTAAAGGTTAGTTTGCTTTTGCTTCCAGTCTTATGGTGTTCTTTTTTTCCGTATTTTTTTCAGTTTTATTTTTATCTTTTGATTTCTTAGTTGTTAGGTGCAATTCGTATTCTTCGTATCTTTAAATTTTCCTATTAGATTTTTGTTGTTAAGATGTTTTTTTTCTTTCCGTGTGTGCTGCTGGTATTGGACAAGTGGGTACACTGTAAAAAAGTGAAGATAGCTATATAATCTATTTGATAATCTGGTTTGGTAAAAACTATGAAATGTACACAGCCTTGAGCCGATAACTCGTTTTCTTCGAATCACTAAATGATTCCTAGGAAATTTATAAGAAAAGACGTTTTCGTAATGAAAATCAAGTCGTCTATGAACTACAAACTGAAAAAGTTTGGGAATAAACAAAACTTTCTTACGTTCGATAAAACTTTACTATCGCTTCGATCCGGGATAGAAGTGAGCTTTAAAACAGTTCTTTGGACTGTGTAATCGATGCTTGTAGCCTTACCGTCAAAAGCAAATTTTTTGTTCGATGGCTGCTAGAGAGTGAATGCTTTCCAGTAGTGTAGTGTCCATGGTCAGTTATGTTGATGGCTCCTTTATATTTCTGCGATGTTTCTATACCAATGGAGCAGACAATTTGATACGCATTGAACGGATAATGAAGGATGAAGGCTGCAAACGCTGCTTATATGGGCGTGCGTGGCCTTCTTTTCTTGAATTATTTCAAATATAGCTGAAAATGATGAAGAAAGTTCTAAAAAAAAGAAAGAACCCAAAAAAGTTTTTAAAGACAATTATCTCGCTAAATCAATTGGGAACTTTATTGAGCTCTTATGTGAAAAGTAAGATAGAGCATATCATTGGAAATATGGAATTCAATAAATCAATAACTAATTACATATATAATTATGAATAAAAAAAATAGCTAGGCATTTCAAAGCATTAAGTATAATACCTATGTGAAAATTTAAGGCAAATTCGCGAATATGCCACACTTTGCCAATGATATATTCTATATAGATAGCTATGAAAATTTGATTATGTGATAGGTTAGGGTTAGGTAGGAGTGGAAGTCAGTTGCGAACTGACTCACTTAGACCAAATGTTATCCATTGTGATACCACAGGATTTCCGACTATACCCTCTCGTTGAGCCAACCTGATTTCGTAATAAAATTAGATAGCTGATCTATAGATCTTAGGTTGGTAATGTGATGCTGCATCTCTATTGAATACGAAAATCTTAGTAAACTTTCTCAACCCATCTCTGTAAAATTTTGGATGGTCATACTTTTCACATGTGATCCAGCAATGTCATGACTAAAGTCAACAATTGTTCTGTTTGCCAACGCTTACGTTGAATTTCTGTTTCCAAAACCGTAAGTCTTTGACAACTATGGACAATTGTAATGAGTTCACCATCTCAGAGTAAATCATAAATTGATATTCTTTTGTGATCCCACAAAAAAGCACAGAATTTCAATTAATTTTATGAATTCCTACTTTTGCCGTGAACGAAAGTATTCTCTACGGTATACGCTCTATTCTTCACTAAACTCTATTCTTCTTCACAAATCTAGTCTCCATCTTGAGTTACTAGTTGGCAATGACGAAAGATATTTGAATGAATAAATAGTGATCCGTTTCAGCAAATTTCTTCGCTTAGTTCGTGTGATACCCAAACGCGATGCCTCAACTCAAAACCAAACCATTTGATGTGTTTTAAAGTACATAGATTGTTTGATGAATTTCCAGTTAAAGATGTATATTTACAGAGGTGAACGTTGGGTTTGTTCGAATCATACAGCGTAGCACTTCATCATTGAAGTCTGTTAGGAATTCTGCGAACCAGTCTTAACATGTTGAAGCTATTACCGCGAACTCTCCAAACCCTTCACAAAAGTAAAGTCTACGGAACACATAGAGTATACGATGTCGATGTCCCCCGTCTACCTTATCTGAAGTCCGATTTTCTACCTTCCATCAGCAAAGTGTAAGAAAGTAGTTGTAAAAGAACTTTCCACATACATACTTAAAATGTCATGCATGTGTTCTATGGGTACTGCCAAACGAATACGAAACTTGGCGAATAGACCGCTGCCTTCACAGCTTACTTTGTATAATCTCGATGGAGAAGAATATAATTTGGTTGGATGGGACATATCTTCTTAGTTAGCAAGACGAGGTTTTCTTTCGCGTATAACACGCAGGGAAGAACTCTTTACTTGAAAGAAAGGCGTTGCTAGCCTTTCTCAAGTAGTTTTCGATATTTGAACTCTAATTAACTTTGAGGCTTAGTACCATACCACGCCTCGCCTCTGGTCCTACCGTTATCTAGCGCTGACTCACACCCCCGAAAAAACTTCTCTTTTAGTTTCGGGACAAATGACCAACTCAGTCCAATCGTTGCATGCTGGAAAGTTTTCATGAAATCTCTTCAAGTATACAGTTCTTAAAATCTTAAGGGGACTGATAAACTTCAAACTTGTGAAATTTTTCCAACTGACACACGGTATTTCTCACAGTGCCTCTTACAAAAGTCTCAGAGTCTCAGTGCCTTAAAAAGTTTCTTGTTAACAACAAGTTATATGCCAAGCAGGTATACCAGGTTGTTGTTATTGCTGTTTTTTTTTGTTGTGCTGTTTTTATTTTTTGTTGTTTTGTTGCTGTCATTTCATTTGCTTGTTCACCTTCTTCTCGCACTCCTTCAAAAGATATTGTGGTGGCGCTGCTGCTTTTGTTGTTGTTGTCGCTGCATGTGAGCAACATTCGAACGATCGACATAAAACGTACGAAATAAATACAACAACAATAGCAACAACAACAACAGCAACAACAACAACGATCAAGCAATTGAGCGCGCCTCTTTCTCTCGACAGATTTATTCAAAGGTTTCTTTTAATTTTTATTTGTTTTGTTTTTTTTTTTGTTTTTCTTTATAGTTTTTAGTTTTATGTTTTTTTAGTGTTGTTGTTGCTGATTTTTTTTTTGTTGTAATGCTTCTAGCGCAGAAGTTGTCCTACCAGTTTTCTGGTCCGCACACCGTACCGCGCCTCACCGCGCCTTGTTTTCTTCATCTCTGTGCTGGCTGTTGATTTTCGTATTCAAAATTCATCGCCGTCGTCGTCGTTGTCAAATGGCGCGCCCGTTTTTTCTTTCTAGTTCTTGCTGTTGTTGTTTTTGTTGTAACTCTTAAAAGCCGTTGTGGCTTCTTGCCCGTATATTCTTTTCAGATTTATTTTTTTTCTTTTTAGTTTCGGCGTGTGTCTCTTTTAATTTTATCTACAGATTTGTTTTTTTTCTTCTGTTGTTTTTTTTGGCTTTTAATTCGTTTTATTTGATTTATGCGCGGATTGGCTTTTAATTCTTAACTCTCGCTGCTTTTGCTAATATTTTGCGTATACAGGGTGTTTCGAAATAAGCAGTAAGGAAATTACCTATCGAATTTCCGAGATGTGTCTTTATGATGACTAAAGTCATTTATCTATTTCATCAGTAGTTGCCATAATGTTCTTTGATCACAAACAGGATTTGATGTTGTTTCCTATAGAAGGTTTTAAAAAATTGCTCATAGCAAGATAAATTTTTTTTTGATTTCCTTACCTACATGAAGCAAAAAAAAATTTTTTGCTTGAGCGCAGTCACTTTACCACTGTGTGACACCGCACAACAGTGAGTTTTAAACTAACGCACTTCGGATTTTTTTTCTCCAGACAAAATAAAGGTGTTAAGCTAATAGGCGGAGAGCCCGCTGCAGAAAAGTCGAGTGTATAAGATTACAGGATAAGATTTACGGAAATGATAGTAATGCGTTTTGGTGAAACTAACGAACTAGGGCTGCCTTGCCAAAGCCTGTACCGATGACCGAAAATAGACAAATTTTAGCATATTACAGCTCGAAATGTATACCAAATGATAGAACTCAAAGAGGCCTAAATATAATATATGGGGTTGCCATTTTGAATCCAGTCCCAAACATGGGTTGCCACCGTTTTTTTGGGTAAATTTTCAATAATGAATATAACAGCTTTAAATATATGCCAAATGATAAAGATCGAAGAGCCTAAATTAGAATATATAGGGTTACCTTGTCGAATCCTGTCCCAAACATGGGTTGCCACTCATTTAAGAAAAACTAGTCCTAAAAACTGGTGGTAATCCATGTTTAGGACATGCTCACTTGCTCTTTCAGCTCTTGCTTTTTATTTAGATATTTTTTCTATGCCATTAGCTTGTCGCAGCCAATAAAAAAACTCAGAACTCATGAGTTAAGCGAAGTGTGCAGTGATGTAGGGCTTGTAAATAGATTGAGCAGGGGACGGAGCCCCCTGTTGTAATAAAAAAAATAATAATAATAGCTGCGTTCTGTTTACCATACGCTGCTAGTTGTCTATAACTAGAAACTATAATTGTATGTGAAAGCAAAAACAAAATTACAAACTTAACGAGCAAAACTATAGTTGCTATGTATACATAGCAAGCTGCTTAAGTGTCAGGGCTACCCACCAAATTTGTATTTTCTCTATTGTGCATTTTGAAATGAAAAGAAGAAAGGGTATATCAGGGAAAAACAATTATTTAAAACGTCAGGCGGTAAAAAGAAGCAATTTAAAATAAAAAAAAAGTCTAGAGGACAACAAACGCGTACTCGCATAAACAACGAGTAGCGTACTTAGTAGGTTCGTTTTTTTCGCATATTTTACCAATTATAAATTTACTAATTATTTGTTTAAATTTTATTTATAAATTTGTTAACTTGGCAAAAATGTTTAATTCAACAACTGGCAAGCACCCTATACAAATACTCGTTTACTCGTAATCTATCTATTCCTAAGTAGTATCTATATTTGACTCTTTATTTATACGTGTGTATCACGTTCTAATTGCGTCTGCACGTCCGTTCACCCGACCACCACCTATTGCCTATGTCCAACTCAACAACTAGGTGTGTTTTTATATCACTGACATCTTTTTTCTGCTGTACCACTTCGCTTGTAGCTCTTGTCTACTCGCTGCTATTTATTGCTCGCGCTCAGTTCTTATTTTTTATGTTTTAAAATTTCACCGCGCTCGCTGTCCAGTTGTTTCTACGATAATTCTTTTCTTAAGAATTTGCATACATTTTGGGCGAATTTACTCATCTTTTTCAGCCCAAACAGTCGTAGTTTTTTTTCTTTGATTTTTATGCCTCAGTCTATGCCGTCCGCCTTCATGTGTCATATTCATCATTTCCGCTTGTAATTAGCATGCTTTTAATTCTTTTTGATTGTTTCTGCTTCAGCATTTTCTTTCTCTATGTGGTATGGCACATTTTGGCTGGTATACGTTTGCAGCAGATACTTAAAATCATTGAAACTTGAAATTTGTAGAAAGTGTTGTATTACGCTTGTTCTTCTTATGCTATTTATATATATAGTGTATATTCAGTATTTTTTTTCTTTCTGAAGTACTAGATGTAATCAGACTTGTTTTCATTAACTTGACTCTTTAAAATTTTTGCAATTGTTGCTATTTTCTTCTGCTTTTTGTGTGTGTGTATGTGTGTGTAATTTTCATTGTTATTTTATTACTATTCTGCTTCTTCTTCATTTTTATCGTCGACAAAATGTTGATAAGATGTTCTACCGATCGAGCAAATGTTGACGCAAAGTGACGGTAGTACATAGCAGCAGCAAAAGAGAGTCGCTGCGGTATCGTGTTTGAGAAATTTTCGCTGACGCTATAATTTATCACAGCGCGCTCGATTATTAAGTGTTCTCTGTAATTAAAGCTTACATCATTATTAGTAATTTAACGCTTCTTATTTTTTTCATTTAAAGAAAACGAATTAAAAATTAAGCGTTACGTGCGCACAGCTATCAATGCATTGGTTCTCTAAGGGTTCTTCAAATCCTAATTGAGGCCATTAAAAAGAAATCAAATTTTAATTTAGAAAAACAAATGTTTCACCATAACAAATCACTACCTATAAGAAATTTTACGTTTAATTAAAATTTCTTCATTTGGAATTGTGAAGTTTGAAAATAATAAGGGAAATATTTTAGAAAAATCTAAGAATATGCGTGAGTAAGCTCAGGAAGGAACGGAAAGTTTACTGTACAATAATACTTCATATATATTTGGGAACAACATGCGTATATTTAAGTAGTTACTCTCCTGAGTATTTCATATACCGGACGATTTTTCTTATGATGATTGAGTTTATTACGTGCTATCAACAAAATGTTACATTAAATATCCATATGAAAGTGTTGTTTAAGAACTTGAAATCTATAGTAGTTAAGTAATATAATTTTAAATAAATTAAATGAATAGTTTTTACTATGTTTTTCAAAATGGTTTTGTTAAGCCAGTCAAGAAAGTTGAATTCATACTAGAGCTGGTTGAAAATCAACCATTATAGTAACAAGACATGCAAAACAGCTTAGTACGATTTAACCTGATTAAATATCATCGCTTCCAGAAGAAAAATCATAGCATCATCCCTATCCCTATTCGTATCCCCACCTTAAAGTTCAGTCTACGTCCATACCATATTTCATCAAAATCGGTAAGTGGTTAAGCTGTGTCTCCTCAGCGTTCAATCTATTTCCACCCCGAGTTTCATCAACATCATTTCATTAGGAGATGTCCATTAATTACATGAGTTAAAATAGGGGCGATGGGGTCCGCAAATTCTCACCAAGGGGGGCGGGAAGTCAAAGAAATCCTCACGTCAACTTTTTAATACATAGAATTTACATTACAAATTATAATTTAAATCTCACGGGAGGGAGGGGAGGTGTCCCGCCAGATCTCACCAAATCTCACCAAGGAAGAGGGTCCGAATTTTCAAAAAAACACCTCACGTAATTAATGTACGTCCCCTCAGTATAGTTGTGAACATATATTTTCTGGTTAGGGGCGTGGTACCGGCCATTATAAAAGATATATCATTCCATGCAATTTCCTTCATTTTGATTTTCGCAACATTTATTTGTTTCTGGACCCCATTTCCAGAGTGACAAATTTTCCACTCGCTTCTGATCTGTGCATTTTTTTGTATACTCGTTATTACGTTGTTTACTAAACAATTCGTCTGCAAGACAATTTGGAGCTATAAATTTTATGAAAATAATAGGCTTTACTAGATAATCTGCTTCTGACGCACTCAGGCCCGGATTTAGAAATCCGCCCCTAGGCAGTTGCAAAAATATCGCCCCTCCCCCTCAAAACGTCTTTAATAGTGGATTAAGTTTGGTACGAAAATCTTTTCAATCAATAAAATGCACTTTTCTTAGAGCAAATATTTTATTTTATTACAGTTAGTAGCATCAGTGCCGGATTTCCTCCTAGGCGGGAAATTAAATTCCCAAGAATAAAACAATTTTTCAAAGTTTTCGCCAATATTTACCGCCCTTTAATTCTTCCGCCCTAGGCACGTGCCTACTCTGCCTGTATGGTAAATCCGGGCCTGGACGCACTCCAATTTTAGTGAATTAAAGATTTTTCATCCTGTTCGAGAGTCTTGAAGACTTCATAAGCTTACAAGTCAGCTTAATTTTCCCCTTTCACCTCACATTTGGTTATACATATGTACTACCGATTTCTGTACCCTTTCGAATTATAAGACATTTCTAATGATAAAACTAGGAGTTACGTGCGTATACTTACTTTGCAATTAATTGTGAGTTAACAAAAATCATAGCTTTATATGGAGGTTTCACTCAAAAACGTCCTCATTCAATACAACGCTCCTCTCTTTCTAAAATCAACCCTCTCTCACTTGACCCCCTCTCCATAAAATTTAGTATTTTGATATTTTTGCGCATTTTTAGGAAAGAAAATTACCTTTTGTCTGATTTGTTAATGTTTATTTATAAGGGACCTCCTCTTTTACACTTTTTAGTACCGTTCCCCGCAAACTTGTAATCCGGCTGTCTACTGTTGTACTCGAGCCGAAAATCACAACATTTTCCACAGAAGGAGAGGACACTGTTTATCTAGAAAAAAATTTAACTAGAATTTTTAAAACTTTATTTTAAACAAGCTCTTCCGTAAGCTTTTGTTCAGACACAACATTTTTTGTAAGAACCCAGTTTTTGGGTAAAACTTTTGTTTTCAATGAAAAGGTACTTGAAAGACAACGTTGGCATCATGTGTACAAATTCTACGTAATTGAAGGAAAGACTATTGAGCCATAAATTTAAAAAATAATAACCTCAATGTTTGTAAATTTTTAACAAAAACGTTTCCATGAATTTTTTTGGTATTCGAAATAGAGTTGGTACTTTAAATCACAGATTTCCCAAAATAAAAATCAAGTTTAGTTATTAAAATACGAAAATAAAAATAAAGTAAAAAGATTAATATAAAAAGGAACCTAAAATAAAAACTCGTTTTTACAAAAAAGTTCAACATTTTTATTTGCTCTTTTCGCTATCCAATTAATAACACACAATTTCCAACTTAAGTGAGCAGAGCCCCACTTTAAATCGTATGCGGAAAAAAAAATAAAAATAAATTTCTAGTGGCTTCGATTACGTCTTTTGTAAATATTGGATACAAAGTATAAAATTGAAAAAAAAAAAATAAATATAAAAAAAATTTAAAAACTTTTATATTCTTGAGAAAAAAAAAAGAAACTGGAAAGTTGCGTAGCTATAGCGAGGAAGACACAGAGAGAGAGGGAGTGGGATTTACCCACATATCAAAGTTGAACATTTAATAATTTATTTATTTTAATTTTATTTGTTTACATTTTAATTTGTGCTTATTGTCAGTTTTTGCAATGAATTAAATTAAAAGTTTCCCATTTATATTATTTAGTATTAATTTGTTGTACTTCCTAGCTCACACACATACTCACGCTCGCACTCTCTCTCTCTCTCTCTGCAGTGTGGCGCTCTTGCAAACTCTTTCGGAATATATTAGTTAGTATTTGTTTTTAAATTTTAAACACCTGTATGAGTCATCATTTGTGGAATCAACATCATTAGTTGACGACAACATTTGACGAGTGACAGACTGCTGTATTAACTTTTTTTTTCATTTTCCGAGAGACTAAGACCAATCGATGTATGCATGTTCTGGCATATATATACATATATATATAGTTGGGAGTCTGTTCGTAGAATATTTGCACAACATCTGATATTGATGTATTGTAGGTATTTCTCGGAATTTTAATTTTTCTTTTTTTTCTCATTTATATTTCTTTACTCTTTCGTTATTTGTATATGTATGGTATGTAGACTCTTGCCGCAATCACTAATGTATACGACTTTTTGGTTGTTGTTGTATGTCTACACTTTCATTTAGTTTGCGCGCTCCCATTTGTTTTGCTGCTATTTCTCGCAAATTGTGTGATCGCCTTTAGTGAGTTAATGAATTCTCTCCTCAAGTCGACGACTCTTATACAATTTTGTGTAGACTTTTTTTCGAATGAAGTCTACAAAGCGCTTAAGTTTATGCTGTGCTGGGGGCTATATATAATTTTTCTTTTTATTTTTATTTTGTTTTGTCTGCTCTTGAAAGCAAACTTTGGGCAGCATTAGCCAAAATAAAACAAAAAAATCAAAAACAGATGTTCAAAATTTCGCTGAACTTTTGGTTTCCGTTAAGTAATCGTTTAGAGGCAGCCAAAATGTTTTAGAATATTTCTTATATTATTTATTTTTAATTTTTGTAAGCATGCATGTAATGGTCTGAGCAAAATTTGTAATTGATTTAATGCTTTTCAGCATAGTAAATATGGAAAGTTTCAAGGAAAAAAATTGGAAATAACGAAATTCTTAGTCGATACCTTCGTGAATCTCAAGCATGTGCTCTTTTATTATTTTTAAAAATATATTTTTTTAAGAAAGTTAATATTTATTACATTAAAAGCTTTTAGTTGACCCTTGCCAAACAAAACCTTGAAAATTCTTGGATTTCCTATTGTTGAAAAATTTCTTTTCAATTCAGTTTTGAACTTTTTTCACAGTAACAAACAGGTTCGCCGCTTAGATCTTTTCGAAAAACTTAATTAAATTTCAATCCCATGTAATATTTCGTTCTTCTTCCGGTTTTCTTTTGTGTTCCTAAATATTTAATTCCAAAATAACATAGTTCTCCATTATTTTGTCCATTCTAATTTCATTAATGACAGCGCTATTGTAGGCAACAAAACGTTGTAACTGCTCAGATCCACTTGTTGCTTTTATAAGTGTCGAATCTTTTTATTGTATCATTTTTTTCTATAATTTCTTCATCATTTTATAAATGTATTATGTACATTTTCATGCTTGCCAAAGTAATTCGATGCGCTTTTCGCTATTCTTTATCTTTCATTGGAACTTCATAAAAACGACTGCCACTGTTTGTTTTTGCAATATTTTCACTTAATTTTATTTTATTTTATTTAATTGCTTTTTTTTCTGTATTTTGTGCAAGTTTCATAACTTTCGTGATTAGTTTTTGTCAAGTGTTTCTTAAGTCATTTGTAGAAATGACATTAACCTTGACATTGACGTCATCAATTTGTTTTGTCTCACAGTACATACTTGTGTAGTGGGGGAGTGTTAACATTCCTTTGAAATATTAAATTTTTATGATTTATTGGACATGTTCAAACAATTTTTATAAGCTTTCTAGCGAATAGTTTTATAAGGAAGCACCTAATCAGAAGATCTAACGATATTTTGTATTTTCAGACTTATTAAGGGGGAAGGGGTAGTCAGAGGCATGAAAAATAAAGCATTTTCAATAATTTTTTTTTTTGGTATTAATTTAGTTTATTTAAATAAAAGATAATATTTCATCATTACATTATGTTTCAACTTGACGAAAGTTTAAAAAAAAAATTAAAAATAAAAAAAGTTATACCTGGCTGTGTTGGACTCTGTCACAAATCCTTGAAAAATTATCGGAAATCAATCGGATAAGAAAAATTAGTTATTTCAATAAATAATCTAGTGCCTGATAATCTATCTGCCTGCCTGATTTTAAATCAACAAAATGGCGGCCTCAGGAAATTTACCTCCAGATTTTCGGGACAAAAACGAACAATTAATTGTAAACAAAAAGTCGATATTTAAAAAAAGAAAAAACTCCTTCGATCACGGACTAGCTTTTTCAGAAACTGTGTAAAATTCATTGAAATCTATCGAGCGGTTTTCGAGTTACAGTGGTCACCAGTTCCGAAAACATAGTTTTGAGCAAAACGACGAGAAACACGTGAATTTCCGTACTCTTACTACCAAGAGACCTTTGATTATTGCCGAATAACTCCAAAAGTAATTGTCGGATTGACTTCAAATTTTGAGTATATAGTTTTAAGATATCATACTTTAAGAAAATGCAAAACAAAAAATTCGATTTCTTTCAAATTCTAACTGCACCTGCCCCCTTAAGAAGAATATTTGGCTTATAAAAGAATAAAAAATACGTAAGAAAATGTTTAAAAATTCAATTCCATTTTGGAGTAGGAAATTAAAGTCAATTTTTATTATTTACATGACCCATAAATGCTGCAACAGTCGCCTACAATTAATTTCGATATGATATTGTGATAAAACCATGAAATTTTATTTAATGGGAGTGGCGACTCTTAAAATGTTTTTGCGTGATTTTTTTTAAAAGTTTTGTTTTTAAAAATAACTGATTTTTTAGCAAAAGCTAATAAACATCAAAATTCAATTAAATACTGCCAAATCTTAATCAAACCACAATGTTGCAAGCAGTTAAATATCAAAACATCTGCTCCATTTGTTGGCAATAACAGGTTTGCTACTAACAAAATGCGCGCATTTCAACCTGTTTTTTTTTTCTAAATGTCTGAAACTATGCAAATAATTTGTTAAAGATCAGCTGTATAAGACCATAGAAAAAAAAATCTCTATAAAAAAGAAGCAATATTAGCAGCAGCATCACTTAAAGGTTATCTAACTAACTTTTGCTCAAAAAAAGTGAACATCTGTTGAGGCAGCACGTTTTTTTTTTTTGTACATTAAATAGCAACATATAGCAAACATTTCTAAAAGATCGATGTATTTTTAACTTTAGCTAATCAAAAGCTATAGATGATAACTTGCCAATAAAAGTTTTCTGAAAATGCATTTTCATTAAAACGAACGTTTTTGACGTATACCTCTTTTGTCTATTTAAGTTTTTAATTATTGGCTTCAGGCCAAGATTTTACTATTTTTTGAATTTTAGTTTTAAATTATAATCTTTTTTTTTTATTGCTAAATTATGCATGTGAAAAATTTGAAATCTTAAAAGCATTTTTAGCATGGTTCATTTGTGCGCAAACATTTTATGTCCGATTTGTGATTTGCTGTTGTCGCTACTGTTGTTGTGTGTAAACGCTTGTGACAAACAAGGCCAATTTGTCAAATAAAAATTGACATAAACACGAAATGCAATGATGTTGTTGTCATTAAACGATTTTTTTTTTAACAATGACATTTTAATTAAAATATAAGAATTTTTAATTAAAACTGTAATTATTTTTTTCATGTGTACTGCGAACTTTTCTCATTTCACTTGACATGTAATGCCCCATATAAAGGAACACTCTCTTTAGTCATAGTTTCCTTTTTAAATGGCAACAAATTTTCCCTAAAGTGTTGTCCATTGTAAAAAAAATAGTGCAAGAATATTTAAAATATTCATAAAGTTTCAAACTCACACGCAAATGTCAAAAATTCTTATTTTACAAATAATAAAAAGAAAAAAAACTTTAAAACATAAATTATTGTCAGCAGCAAGGAGCTGCCACATTTTTCATAAACACCAACAAAAGGCCATAAGCTAAATAACTACAAATATTGTTATAATCATCATGATCATAACCATCATCATTATCATCATCATCAGCAGAATGAAAGAACATCAACAGACCAAAGCAAATAAAAATTAAAAAAAAAAAACTTGGACATAATGGATGACACTAGACATCAAGGATGGATAGCAACAAAATAATTAACAACTTTACAGTAAAATACAGAAAAAAAAGTAGGCGTGCCATAAAGGTGTTGGTATTGTTTTAACGTTGTGGTATTGTTAACTTTTTTTGTTGTTGTTGTCCCATAACAAAAACACACACATTAACTGTCAAAAGTTAGTTCTTTTTTTTAGTTAGTATGAGTACAGGTTGCTTCAGGAATGACAAAAATTAATTTCTAAAGAACACGTCAGGCAAAGCAATTAAAGCCTAAGCTTTCAGAAAAACAAAAAGAAAAAATTAGAGAGAAAGAGTTCAAAAGAAAAAAGTAGCTATGTGTGTAGCGTAGTCGACAAGAGCATTGAAAAATGATTAAGTATTAATAAAGCTCAATAAGGAATTTAGGGATGGTTTCATGCTTCTTCTATGTTTTCAAAGAAAATTTATTAAACTTTAGTTATTGTTTTTATGTATAGATATATGTATGAACGAGTATTTGGGGCAAACCACGAAAGTTTATAACTTTCGATCATTTCTTTAGTTTGTATTTAAGTTTTCAGAACAACTCTACATGCTTTGTAGTAGTTTGGACAAAACGCTGTCTTCCAATAAAAAAAAGCACAAAAAATGCTAATAAAGAAAAGTCTTTCAAAAACGTAAACTGACGAATTGAAATCAACTCGCGCCAATTGCCTGTATATCTTTAAGTTCTAATAAAGTTATCTTTAAGTATGTAGTTCAAAAACATAGCATTTGCAAAAACATAAGGTGTCTCACTGTTCGCATTTGACTAAAATGAAGTAAAATATATTCTGGATACAAGTAAAAAAATTATGTATATGAAGTGAGTGTTGGAACTTATTACTAAGAAAATTAAAAAATTTTTCAAATCGATTCCCAACGGACTATGATTCTTTGTTAACAAATTTAAGCAAATTTAAAATGATAAACATGAATTACTAAGTTTTTATTTAGCACTCGCTTCATATTTTTTTTAAAAAAATTATTATAAAATATATTTATTATTTAACTTAAAATTAAACAATTTTTCTTCTTCTATTTTTAGGTAAGTCTTCATATGGTGATGCACGGCAATTTTACAACTTAGGTAGGTAGTACTGCTTTAAAAAAAAATAAAAGAAAAGTACCAGATTACCTTTTTCCCAAATAGCTTTGATTTTTTTAGATATTATGAAAAATCGGTTTTCAAAAGCTTAGAAAACCAAATATTTTATTTTCGTCGCATAAAGTTTTTGCAAATAATTTTTGGAAGCCAAATTAGAAAAACTACAACAGCTGCATATAACAGCGGGAAAATGAGAACTGAAAGGATTACGTTAAAATTGTCTCAGTAAGACCAATTGCTAAAATTTGCGCTTATGACGAACCATAGCTTTCCTGTATAATGATTTATCATGGGAAATATACAAAACCATTGTACGCACATATAACTTTTTCGCTGACAAAGTCAAGCAAACAAAACATTCTAAGCCCACAAAAGTAGTCAGTGAAAAATCTATATGTGCGTAAAATGTTTTTATATATTTCCCATGATAAAAAGTTATTACGAAAATAACGGTAAAACAAAAGCATGCAGAATGCAAGCATCTGATTTGCAGAATGTATTTTGGAATGTTATTTGTTGTATTTTATTATTTGATTTGAAAATAGTACCGTAGAGTGGCTTGACAACGGTGAAAAAAAAAATTTAAATTTCGATTTTGGAAAAAAATCTCCAAAAAAAATAAAATGTGTTTTAACAAGCCTTACACTCATGTCATTTCTCTCTCATATTAATACAAATTCACAATAAAATTTTAAGCGTAAAAAAAATTGTGATTTTTGAGAAAATCAGCCTTACTTTTTTCATAAAAAGCGCTATAGCTACGCCAATTTTCAACAATTGTCAAAATTTCTTAAAGATTCTGACAGAGAATCAAAAATTCTATTTGAATCAAAAGATAAAAATTAATTATTTTGATTTGTATGAAAATGCGACTATTTTGAAAAAATTTTCTGCAGTTTTTCAAGTTTTGACACTAAACTAAACTTCGTAAAAAATGTTTTTTAATCAAATCAGGGGAATATGTGTTTCCTTATATTCTCTGAAAAACAACATACATAATCGGCAACCAATTCCAAGATTTGAAGTTATTCCGACTGCTTGGTTTGAAATGGATTTGGTCTAAACTAACTTTAAAACTTTTTTTTTAATTTTAAGACTACAGCTTTAGAAATGATGCTTAGTAAATGATTTTTTCATTAGTTTTGCAGAAGTTATAGCTATTTGAAAATAGTCTCTCATAAAATTATTGAAAATTTTGAATTAAATGTTGCGCATACGACATGTTTTCTTCTAGTTTTTAAGCTTTAACTGCTGCAGAAATAACGAAATATTAATTTTTTAAGCATAATTTTAAAGAAGTAGATTTTGATTTTAAAAAATATATTTACAGGCATGTTGCACATTTCACTTCCGAGTAAATGTAAAACCAAATCACATGAAATTATATGAAATTCTTAAAAATTTATATGAAATTCACATGAATTTCACTCGGAAGTGAAATGTAAAATTTGCTTTATAAGCTACCAAATTATGTTTCAATGGTACATAAAATAAGAAGTCTACAAGGGTTAGATTTTGGTTTTTAATTTAATTTGATGTCATATCATGATCTTTCAAAAATGTGACTAAATTAAATAAAACTTCATATGGGCTTAAAAAAGTCCTTACAAATAATATAATTTTCTAGAAATTTATATGTGTACGATCATTTATTTTTTTTTTAGAAATATGAAAAAAAAATTTAATTTACCTTTTACTGCACAACCAGTGCAATTTAATTATTACCAAATAAATGCAACAGCTCATACAACATGCACAAAAGCAAACAACAATTCCAATGCAGCAGCAACCACAAAAAGATGTTGCAACAAAATTATAAAAAAAAAAATGTATTTTTATAAAAAAAAAAACATAGAAAAAATATGTACAAATGAAATGCAGAAAAAATGTTTTCATTTAAGGTATATTATTGTTGTAATTATTACTGCTGGCATACAGTTTTGGGCCGCGCACACGCTTGTGTTCAATTTTATAGCAACATAGCATTTATTGCAAGCAACAAAAAGCGTTGCAATATACAACTAGCTAACAACAATATGCGGCAAACAATTTAAGTTTAATAAAAGAAAAAAAATTGTAAACCATCTGCAATTTATTTCTAGCAATTGCTAAACATTAAAAAGAAAAAAACGACTTTAGCAAACAACTAAAACATTAGCAATTATTGCATTACAATAACTCTAATAAAATTTGTAAACAAATTTAGAAATTTGAAATGTTTGAGATATTTAAGAAATTAAGATTTTTTTTTTGACGATCTTAGATAAATAATTACAGACTTAAAGTTAAAATAAAAAAAAAAAACATTTAATTTAAATGTAAACACATCATAGAAAATAGGTAGCAGCCTAAGCATCACACAAGAAAAAGAGGCGATTATTCTTAAAAAAAAAAAACAACTGCATCAACACAGTTGCTCCAGCAGCAGCAGCATACAGCATCCGACGTAGAACCAATACGTTTTTGTTGGTTTGCATCTGTTTGACAAAACCAGTTTTTCATCGGTGGTATAGCGCCTGTTAAACTGCTGCACAGAAAATACAACGCAGCAAGAACCGGTTTCTTCATTTCCAACTAGAGTGTTTTAACTTGGCCAACAACATGTAATAGCCAACCAGCCAGCCAGCAACAAGCAGCATCCATCCATCCATCCATCCATCCAGTCAGTCAGCTTTTGTTTACTGGCTGCTGCAGGAAACAGTTGTCGATCTGTGTCCCAGTGGCTGTTTATGTCATTACACTCGCCGCGCAGCAGCAGCAGCAACTAAAAGAAGGAAAAATACAACGAAAAGTTGATGTATAAAAAAACCGCGATAAATGAAAACAACAGCGAAAGCCCAACTGAAAAGAGATAAAGAAGAAAAAAAAAAGAAAAACTGAATGGAAAAACTTTAATGAAACGTTTGCAAATGATTGCCCGCAGTGATTTTTACTTTTATGTCGCCCTCGTTTCTTACGCTCTTATGCAGTGAACACTTCTCTTGTTTTATAACAATTAACCCTCTTATGGCTTTGAGTCACTTAAATGTGCTATGAACTGAAACAACATACGAAAGGTCCTTGTTATACAGTTTCTTTTTTTTCTATCGATTTAATTTTCAATATTTTTATTAGAGATTGAATAGCACAGAAAATTCGAGCTAATTTGATGTTTTTCGGTACTATAACTTTACTGAAAGACGTTTTTCTTATAAATGAGGACCTTCCCTTTTTTTACTCATCAGCTTAAAATTATTGGTAATGATGTAAGGAAATATTTCACAAGCCCGCATTTTCCTTTGGCGATATTTGCTACAATTCAGTCAGGCTCATGAGATAAGACAACTCAAATTTGGAGTATGGACTCTAAAATTTTGAGGTCCTTCAACTTAAAACTTATTAAAACAAGCTCTTTTTAGCTCTCACATTGATAAACAAATGTCTAAATTATCGATTCTTTTGCGATAAGACCTACGGATCGACACATGTGGCACCGCGGCTAAGCTAATGAACCGAGATGGATTGAAACCTGAGAATGGGCAAAAGATCTCTGTGTTTTTTTTGGTGGGGGTGGCACCGCCTCTCATATAAAAACGCTGTCTTGGCTGAACCACTGCACCGCTTTTAATCAAATTTGATATGGAGTTAGAGTTTTTTCTGATTAATGATATATGTTATAAGTGGGTGGTGCCACTCCTCTAGCAGGAAAATTCCTTTTCACATCTAAACTAATAGACTGACTTTGATGAATTTTGGTACAGAGCTAGATTGAACCCAGAGGAATGATTTTTTTTTTATGGCCGTTGCCAAGATCCTAACCAGAAAGTATGTTTCCCCAGCTATGTATACATATGAACCGATTTTGATTAAATTTAAATGGATTGAAGTCTGAGAAAAGGTATTAATTTGTACGTGGTACCACACCCATATCAGGAAAATACGTTTTCACAGCTAAATTATTTTGCAATTTCGATAAAATACAGATAGAGAGAGGAATATGGCAACATGATATCATGATTTTTATTTTTGAGAGCTATTACATTTAATCATTTACTGGATTTGTATGATCACTATAGTGCTTGAATTTCAACCAGTGGGCGAACTTAGTATTATTAAAAAGCCTAAAAGTCGAAAAGTATCGAATATGAAAAAAAAATAGCAAATCATCGATAAGTGTCGAAAAGTATTAATTAGTATTTAAGTATTCGTAGAAGTTCGAAAACATCGAATAAGCTTATAAGAGTTGAAAAATATTCACCACAAATATCGGCCGCCAGTGTGAACTGACCACGGCCAGCAATCTGCGTTTCTTGTTTTTTTATTATCACAGGTATATGAATCATTCACCACATGTTGACCCTCATAATTTGCAAGCTCACTTTCTCTCAGCTCCCGGTTTATTTAAAAAAAAAAACTGCTTTTCAAAATATATAAATTTTGAATCAGTGCGGGTTAATTACTTCACTGAGAAAAATCACATAAAACGTATGACGCCAAAATTCGTCTAAAATTTGACGCTTTGATTTGGGGCGACAGACGAATTTCCAGATGTGCAGCACAAAAGATCAACGACAGAAAATCGGACAGACAGATACACCATTATCGACATCATCATCCTCAGTGAGTGCTCCAGCGATGACTACAACAACAACAACAATAAAAACCAAAAACTACTCTACAACTCCCCATGGTTGCAAACTGGTTTCATGTTCGTTTGTTCGTTCGTTCGCTAGTTTGCTACTAAAAAGGGGAGCGCAACTCCATACAAAACCACAGAGCGCGGAAACCAGATTTTAAACGGTCGCTGATCCTTTTTCTTTACGTGTTTTTTTTTCTTTCTCTCTCTCTCTATGTATTCTTTCCTTTCAACATTTCCATTCAGTTTGTGCTTTTCATGCGGTTTTTATTTTGTGTCTTTTAAAGTGACTTTTATGTGCAATTTCGCTGTTTTGCGATTTCTTTATTTAAATTACTTTTCTTTTTCTCCAGGAGGATCATTCTTTTTGTGTATGAGTGTGTGTGCGTTGTTAAGTATGAGTCATAAATGATTTTATGATCATGATTATATGGCACTAGCTGGCTATTGAGAATAGCATGTTGCATTACAATTAATGTTTTCCTTTTAATTCGTTTACGTGATAAGTTAAAGGAATAAGCGCAGCCTCTCGTCGTTATATGATTTGTAATATGCTGGAAAAAATTATTTCCCTATAAGCTAATAATTTATTAGAAGTATTTAAAAATAGCTTTTGTCCAAGACTTCCTTGGAATCTACGTGTATATGTACATATGTATATCCTTACACAAAGACCTTCATAAATCTGATTCCGCCACTATCTCTATCGGTTTGAATGTGCATTGATTACCAGGACGAAAAGTTTGATGTATGGAGACATAAAATACAAAATTTGACTAGCACATGCCTTTGTTTAGTTTTCCTCTAATGACTTTGCTCAAGCATAAAATCCTTCAAATTTTCCAGCACCAAGTCTTCCAAAGGTGTCGTGCATTAAACGGTATTACGGACATTGACCTATGAAAACCAAAAACAAATGCACCAAACGATATGTAGTTTTTCATATTTTTCAAATATCAACTTGCAGTTTTCATAGACAACGACAGCGGTGGTGCGCATAAGAAAAACTCATAAAGTAAATTGCTTGTCCTTTTTGCAATAGGAAAAAAAAAAACAAAAAACAAAATCCAAATTCAACAACGTAAAGGACGACATTACGTACGCAGTTCATACGACTCGCACCAAATTTCCTTGCTTCCGTGAAAACAATAAACACACGACTCTTACGTGTGTGTGTGTGTGTGCGATCGAGCGTTTCAAATGTATTGATATTATTTATTTGTGTTTGTTTAACTGTAGTTGTTGTGTTTATTTCTATCTTTTTTTTTCTTTTTTTTTTTCTTCGTTTTCATGCACCATTGCAATGTTGCATGGTATTTGAAAAATGCGTTTTGGCAGCCGTTATCCTTGCAAGGACTTTCATGCATTTTACATTCATTCTTGCATATTTCGCTACAAAAACGGAAGCAGCACAAACAATATAACGTCAACGCAACACAGAAAGAAAAACAACCCCTATGAGAACAAATTCCATAAAGTACGCGAGTTACAGCACTCGAACACTCAGCATGAGTGAACGAGTGTTCGTAGCGTTTTTTCTTTTTTTTTTTTTGTTATGCATATGCCATTGTTTTTGTAGAAATATAAATACATAGCTATATGCATATATTCTAAATAAAGAACATAGCTATAGGGTGTTTTTTTTACAGCCCCCCCACTCTAAAGTTTCTTTTGTAACATTTTTGTGTGCATTTGAAGTTTGTTATATGGAAATCTTTCATGCCCAAAAGAGATATATATATATATTTTTGGAAATTTCTAAATATCTTGAAATATCAAATATCTTATGATCCTTCCAAACAAGACCATGCAAGAAAATCCCAATAATCATAATAGTACTTTTTAAAGTAAATATAGGAAATCACACTTTATTAAAAAAATTGACAACTCAATTTAATCATTACTACGAATACTTAACTACACATACATATAATCTATGTAATTTGCGTAATAATGCCAGATGGTCAATTTGTACATGACAAACTACTTGTAGTCGGTGGAAAGTAATCGTAAACCACGCAGGTGTTGCAATCAGTCAACATTCAAAGTTTAAAATTTCCATATATTATTCATCAAAAGGGTGGTAGTGACTACATACATGAACAACTACAATTTTATAATTTACTTGTATAAAATGTGCGCTAAGGACCTTTTAAAATTACTACAACAATAATTACAAATATTTGCTTTGCGATAAATGAAACCGCTGCAAATAACCAATCATGCGATATTCTCTAAAGTTGACTTGAATATTAGAAACTTTAAGCAAAACCATAAATGAAATAATTGGCTCGTACGAGGATGTCCAATATAAACCATAACATTACCAACAACAATCGTTTGACATTTGCACTGTGGGAAAAATACATTGAAAATGTTTATGCATGAAACAAAAAATTATTTGTGCAATTATGAAACCGCTATATTGTAATTTAAGCTCTCAAATGTGTATCATTTATCGAAAATTTAGTGCAATGAAAATCTCTTATGTTTGAGGGGAATGGGCGAACAGTGAGACAACACATTTATTAATTGCTCTTTCAAGCAAAGATAAATGAAGTGTCTTTCTTTTTACGACAAATAAAAAGCGTTTTAAATTTCTGCTTGAGATAAATGATGAGAATATGATGGCTTTGCATAATCTCGAATTGCATTTGGCTACCAGCCATACTCCTACCTCAACCGAGATTAGATAAAACGCTGGTAATAGTTAGGCCCCCCTGATCAGAGAATATGCTAGAGAGAATTGTTACTTTCTTGGAATCTCCATGGTTTCAGATGCATAGGAAGACCTAGAACTTCGTGGCAACAAATTAAAGAAAATGATATGTCAAAGTAATAAAAAATGATAGCCAGGGATGCAACTAGTTATAGAACTTGTGTTGAGGGCCTAGACTCTTTTTGGAGTTATAGGTTAATATTAGAAGTAGTGAAGCTTTCACAGTTGGATTTTTGCAGTAAGGTGACGTCTATTAATTATGTGAGGTCTCTTTTTGAAAATTCGGACCCCCACTCCCCCTGGTGAGATTTGGTGAGATCTGGTGGGACCCCTCCCCTCCCTCTTGTGAGATTTAAATTATAATTTTTAATGTAAATTCTATGCATTAAAAAGTTGACTTGAGGTTTTCCTTGACCCCCTTGGTGAGATTTTGTGCGATTTTGCCGGACCCCCCCCCCTATTTTAACTCACGTAATTAATGGACGTCCCCTAATGGAACTATTTTTATTATGAAAATTAAAAATTTTTTCTACGGAGGGAACGGCAAATGTGTCGTTTATCCGGCGCCAATTACTGAATTTTTGATAGTGTTTTAGGCAAAAATTATTCTTTCGCTTGGAATCAACTGTTAGATTTAATAAAATATTACTCACCACTAGATGCTTTTTGGCTCTAATCAACTATTTCGATGCTATTTGAAATTATTTGATACTTTTCAAGTCTTATCATATTTGTCGATAGTACTCGTATGTGAAATTTTTTGACCTATATATATTTTTTCAATGTTTTCGATTTTTTTGCATGGCTGAAGAGTTTACAAATTATTTAATTACATTTTTAACAAGTAAAATAAAGGTGTGCATGTGGTCACATGCATAAAACAATTTTCGCGCTACATTTTATGTTTCAACTGGTTAAATTTTGAAATTATTGACATATCCCACTGTTTGTCACTTTGTGGTTTAGTTAGAGCTTTGGCACCCTCTAGTGAGCTTTTCGCACGGCATTTTGTCTTCATGCGAAGAGTTCACTTAAAAATTCTTAACCAGTTCCACCTTCAAATTGTAACCGCATAATGAAAATTAATACGGTACCATACGACAACAACAGCAGTTGTTCTTGTAATAATAATTTCCACAGTCTCTACATTGCGGTTTTTCATTTTCAAACTTCTGTTAGCAACGTTACGCTTAGCTGTGCTCCCAGCACGTTGCATTTTCATTTTGCATGCACGATTGTCCTTTGCGGCGATTTCACTTGTCGTTGTCCTTTCATCATAATTATTTATTATATACATTTTATGTGCCACAAATTTCAAGTCGTTTGTGTGTTTTATGGTGTTTAGCATACAACCCAGTAAGGAAATAATACATCTCAGTAGTACATATTTCTAAAAAGAACTCCAATGAAACAAAAAAAATTTGTTTAGAAAACTTTTAAACTCCATTGAAGATCCCAAATGAGGGTATAGTGAAGTCTTATTAGTTTTCAACAATGTTTATTGGGTAGTAATGAATACTTTTCGATTCCAAATCCATGGAATTGAAATTTGGTATCAGATTTCTCAATGCCATTGCAAAAAACATGATTTTTTTTGCCAATTCCAATACAGGAATCAAAATTTGATATTGAAAAAATTTGATCACATTCCAAGAAGTTGGAATTCGGAATCGACTTTTTCAGTTCCGTACAAAATATAGAAATCAAAATTTGAAGTTGAAGTTGAATTTTGATACGGAAATTAGTTAGAACAAATGTTCGCAGTAATGGATTCGAAAACATTGAAAATTAACTTCAATTATCCGGTGTCCCACAAAACCCGGTATTGACAAAGGCATCATTGCAAAAGTCAATTTCAAATTTTAATTCCTTAGACTTGTAATTTTTGAGGAAATTGTTGCCAAAGAAATAATTCGTACCCAGCTCTATTGTTGATTGGTGCTAAGTGATAGATAAGCTTTGGAAATTACATCCAATTTTTAATTAGTGCAATTGTAATTGTAACCCAGTATTTAACTCTTACATTTACACATACATACCTACATCATAGAAAAGTTTAGTTGTATGTATAGCAAATCGTATAACCAATAATTTCCATTTGAAATTAATTAGTCTTCGTTTCCTAGAAGGCAAGAGCTATTTAAAATAATGATATTTAACCTTTGACCTTGAACATTATGAAATAGTTCTTTCTTTTCTTTTTTTATAACTTTTACTTAAGCTAAATTTCTGGCCGCTGACTGGAAAGCATAATATTAACAAAGAACTTACTTCTTTGTACGCAAAACTGTTGGTAAGGTTTTATAGCAAAAATATCAATCATTTGCATTTATTTTACTCCCCGAAATAGGATGTTAAACGCTCCTTAGAACTGCTATCTCGCCCTAGATAAAGTGTCTTATCAGTTGTTGCTGTTATACTATAGCTGATCGCTGGCTATTCGGAGAGATTTCTCTTCATCTGGTCTTTTGATTCCTCAAGAAATTGTTAGGATGTCAAGGAGGAGGAAAGCATTAAACATTTTGTTTGCTTCTGTCCTGCGCTTGCTAGAAAACGACACAAAACACTTGATTCGTTTTCCCTTGATGATCGGGACGACCTTAGATACGTTAGTATAGGTCAGTTACTTACTTACTCAAGTATAATAATGTTTGATTGGTTCAACTAGTGGGTATACTTATATAATTTGTAGTATCACAATTAATCAACATTTGTTCGAAGCGAGTTAGATCTTAAACTGACTGCCACTCCTACGTAACTTTACATAAGGTATTTGAAGTAATTTTAAATAGACGTCTTACAGATCTATGTCAGCTTAACTTTGCTGAATTAATTTTGATTTTATTCAGACATTAAGGTATTGTATAAAAATCGGAATAATAAAAGGAAAAAACACTGCTTTGTTTGGTGTGGGCCAAATTTTTTTATTTGTTCGACTTCTTTCGTTAAGAAATCGGTCTGGACTGGTTTCGATAAATACATATCTTATAAAAGTTCATCAACAATTTTGCACTCTAAATTTTATTTGTTAACTCAAGTCTTATGGTCTCAAAACCCAGTGTGCAGTATGACAATTCAGTATTTCATATATCCTTTGATGTGTTTACCTGTACAGATGTGTGCAAAAAAAACTTTTTGATGGCTCTTTATTGTAACACATCCTTACAAAAATTTACGTGATTTTTAAGTCCTTTTTTAAATGTCATTAATTTAAAATTATAATGAAAATGAAAAGAGCTCATACAACTTAAAATTGCTTATGAGGGTGTGTATTAACAAACACTTCAGGTACTCAATTTTGTTGATTTTCTAACTAAATTTAAATTTAACTCATATTCCTTTGAGTTCTAAAAAATTGTATCTTTAATTTTTAAATGCAAGTCATAGCTACTTCAGCGAACATTAACCCCGGAAAAACTCCAGGCAAAAAAAAAAAGTAGAACAAGTTTTCCAAAAATCTTTAGCGCATCCCTTTACAAGAAAAAAAACATTTTTTTTTTTTGTATTTTTGTTAGCCATTCAACTTTTGTTTTTTAAAAACATCCACCCTTAATGCAGTGCAGAAAAATTCAAATCCCATTGAATATACTGCATAATTTTATGACGCTTTCTAATTAGAATCATAATGAAGCAAAGCAGAAATATTTCCTATATAACGGTTGTAAATGCTCAAAAAGAAAAAATTATTAATGAAATAAAGCACATCTGCAGGACTCACGCTTACACACACACACATGCATAAACTGCATTTCGTCAATTGGAATTTTAATTTATTGTGAGTAAATTTATCAGGATTTATACTTTTTTTTCTCAATATTAATATGTTGCAGGATTTGCTGCTGCTGCTGCTGCCGTTGCATGGTGTTTCACTGGCAGCAGCTGAAACATGCACGACACATTTTGAAAAATGAAATTCTAATCAAAACTAAAGGTTGTCATTCAGTCAGTCAGTCAGTCGGACGATGTCAACCCTCCGCTACTGCCAGTGGCACGTTGAATTCATAACTACCCTTGCATAGCTGCCTACCCTACCTGTGCGCCCTCCCTCCTATGTGTGGTACATTTGGTTGGAGTTGCATGCGTTACAATAACAAAAACATTAGCGGCACTTTTGTTTTTGGTTTTTTTTTTGCGCATTTCGAGGGTTGAAACAGTCCATAGTAAATTATGTGAAAAATATTTTAGAACATTCTTAACATTCCAGAGCAAATTTTTAAATTGAGTTTGAGCCAGATTTTTAAAACTCTTTTTAAGAAAAACCTTAATTCTATGTCTCTTCTTAGTATTTGTAAGTAGACTTGTTCGCTCTCTAAGCGTTATGGGCAACTACTGTAACATCTTGATGATTGTCTAATCTTTTTATAATATTTCGTTTCTAAGTCTTGCATTTATCTGCTTTCCAATACTTTCTGCTTGTTTATGTTAACTTGACTGGGATATAAGCCAATTTGAATCTCTCTGGCATTATATACATAAATGTTATGAAATAGTACTACGAGACCGACCATCGATTCGTTTTGAGATTGAAAACGTCGGAAAAATATTGAAAAATATTGTTGAACGTACGTGAAGCTTTCCTTCAACAGGACTTTTTGGCTTTCGCATCAAAGATTATATTCAATCGCATTGATTCATGATTTATTTTGGTTGACATTTAGTCAACACAAAGTAATTGATTAGTGTACTGGATATTTAAAATGCTAAAGTGAAACTAGGAATCACTTCGCTTGCTAGATTCTATCAAACAAGACTGTCTGAGTGCATAATTTGTTAATTATTAACAAATATAATCATTAAAGGTTATCGAACTGAACTTTTCTCAATGTTAGACATTACAAAAGGCTATATTATTTAGCTCTTCAATAGATACATTTATCGAAATCTGTCAGTAGTTAATAAAGTAATTTAAATTTTTTAGTAACATGAAATCATATCCACTTAACAATCATCAAAGTTAATATGTTTAATATGAGTTTGCTTAGGAATCAACGGCGCTTAATTGACCAATTCCGATAGAAAAACTCACTCGATTTGTGACTCAACAAAAAATTTATTTTTTTTTATTCCAACAGCAGCAGCACACAAACTCTCAGAGTCAGAATCAGAATGAAATAAACACAACCATACTCACAAATATTGCCGAGGCGAACCACCATACACATTGAGGGTGAATGGCAGGACTTTTCTTCCTTTTTCATGTTGCATGAGTGTATGTATGTATGTATATATGCACATACCCTGCTAAATGAACCTTCTGATTGTGTTTTATGAAATTTTTCAAATAGTTTCGTTTTTGAATTCAAAAAGTGCGGTCACCGGCGACGCTGTTCGTGTGTGCGCGTATGTGTTGTTAAACTACCTGTGTGTCTACCTTTTTTTTTCGGCGAAGCATTAAAGCAATTGAGAAATTAAAATAAATTTGTAAAATATTTTACAAGACAAAATAAAAGCATTACGAAAAACATCATTTAGCAAAAAAATTTTAACCCTCTCGCGCCCACCGAAACGCCCTTAATATGGTGGTGTAAACAATAGTCATTTCTATAAGAAAAATTGGATTGGCAGCTGCTGTTGCATGGTCATTAAATTGTAACCGTTTTTAAAATACACACACACACATCCATACATATGTATGGCTGCATTTCATAGTATTAAAGTGTATATGTGCAAGTTTCATTTATAAAAGGCTTATGTTTTGATTTTGTAAAAATAAAAGGAGTAATAACTTTATTTCACATTACTCCTACGAAAATTTATCAAAATTTTTTTAAAAAGTACAACAAACGGCCACAACGTGGCGCCCCTATCAAAAAATTTGGATTACCTGGAGGAGTTTAAGGCGCTGTCTGGTGAGTGTTCTTTTAAATTATTTTTCAAAGCTTCTTAGAAATCAAAAGTCTACGTTACAAATTATATTACGTGCTAATGATGTATGATAAATTAAACACTCTTCACATTTAATTTATCCCGGGACTGGCAAGAATCATCACTTTGGCTTAAAGGATTTCTATCCAAAAGATAGATTTCTACCTAAATATATAGAGAATGGAACTTTGCCGAAACAACGTATGTAAGAGAGGTTTATGTAAAGGCCAAACTATCTAAAGGTTTATCACCGAGAAAAATCTAAAAATGCACAAACTCGTCCTTAATAAAAAAATCATGCAAAAACAATTTTTTGGCCCCCGAAACCGATTATTTCTGATACGAAAATAACATTTAAAATTTACATAATATCTCTTTTACAAAAGATTATTTGCGATATTTTCATACCCTACCTAGAAGGAATATTGACTCTGTCATTCTATTTGTAACGCATGAAAGTGAGCGTGGAAGGTATAGAAAAATATATATCGGCCCTAATTGACATTTTTTTTTAAGTCCAGTTTATAACATATTCCTGAAGACCAACCTCAAATACACATTCACCCATGGATCATGTACTTGGCCGGTTTTGACATAGTATTCAACAAATTTTGTTTGAAAAAAAGTAGACTTGGCCGGTTTTGATATCAATATACTGGACTTGGCCGGTTTTAATTTCAAGGCATTGGACTTGAATGGTTTTGAATACAATTCAATTGAAATAATACGCACGGAGGAGCTTTCTGTGGAAATACCCATACGTGGAAATACGCAACTTAATTTCGAAAGAATTCCAATTGTGACAAAATTTTAGCTCAATTGAACAGAGCTTACAAAAAATTGAAGCCGGATTTGAAACCAAGTTCATAGACTTGGCCGGTTTTGAAATCTATGCATCAAAATAAATTTAAAAAATTTTATATATCTGTCAAAAAAAAAAATTTCAATCTGAAAACATAGTAGAACGATAAAGCCTGGTCCAGATTTTGATACATGAGAATATCTCAAAATTTTATTTTTTTGGACTTGGCCGGTTTTGCAACTGGATGCCTCATATGTTAAAAAATTTTGAAAATGTCGACAGTTGTTGAAAAATTAGAATAATTGAAAAATGTTAAGAAAAATATCAAAACAGTTCGAAAGTCTAAAATGTAAAACAACCGTGCGCGTGAGTGTTAGTTTTCTGCCAATTCGCTCCACCATAGACTTTCTTAAATATCCGCCACTTAACACGTTCACACTTCAAAATATTGTTCTTTAAACGAATTTAACAATTTTTACAAAATAACTTTTTTTTTTCCAAAGCAAAATTATTATAATTTTCATGTTCACACTGATCTTTAGTTGCATTAATACTACACATTTAGAAATATTAGTAGTTCTTGTGACTTTTTAATTTAAATTCTTAATGAAATCTTATGGCTTCTTCATCAATTTAAAAGTGATATAAAAAATAAGACGTAGACGTACATAACATAGCAGTGCTATAGCACATCATGACTCTGAACTATGTAAACCAGTGTTGCATACAAAAACAGTCAACATAACATAATAATGAAATTAGTAGTAGAAAAACACGACAGCAGCAGAAAAAGCAATATTATGAATAACATAAGAAAACAAAATGATGGTAAATAAAAAAACACTCAATTCAGCTGCAAAAGTGTCAACAAAATAAAATTAATTAATAAAAACCGTTTATTATTGATAACTTCAAAAAAATATGGTAAATTCAAAAAACCAAATTCCACTTTCAGCGCAGCCATGAGAAGAATTTGAAAAATTTACATTTTGACAAATTCCATGCATACCAGAAATCAGCAGCTATAATTAGAAGCGGCTTCAAACGGTAAGCGTGTTATGCGCAGGGGCAGTGGTAGGGAGGGAGGAAAATTAAGTTGGCTGGCTGCTAAAGCGAACGTCTATAACTTACATATTTTATGGCTGAAGTTACTGTGGTTGTGACAGACAGATAGACGGACAGACAGACGGAAAAGACTGAGAAATTAATGTATGAATTAAGTAAACGCGCATATAAATTTTTGAATTTTGTCATAGATTTTGAAGATTAACAGCAGTAGCACAGTTGGTGCGCACAGTGGGTGAATTTCATAACGAAAGCGATTTAGTTTCTTAACGTAAAATCGGCAGATGAATGTTATGATGGTAATGTCATGGCATCGATAGTGTCATGAAAAAAAAAAAACTTAAAATTTATTTCATCAACATTATCAGTGGCGTCATTTCGGTAGGGCTGGGGAGGGCCATGGACACCCCGCAATGATCAAATACTAGTTATTATTCAATACATCAACTCAATAAAACCATCTAATTGTGGAGGAATTAAAATCTCGAGGCTTAGGTAAAGTGACGCCGCTGAACGCTCTGAAAAATGTGTTCAGGTAAATTTATCTGAAAATTAAAGAAAAAATCCTTTGTAAAATATATTTTCAATGCATTATTTCTTTAGGAAATCACACAGATAATATTCGAAAATTTATGAATAAATTATACATATGTATGTACATAGAAAAGAGCGAGGCAGGTATATAAGAGAATATATATTCTATATCAGCGTTGCCACCCGTTTGTCTATGTATCTGTATAATACTTTTTTAACGCTATTTCGTTATTCAATATATGTTATACTTTTCGTTCTTTTGTTAACGTTTTCGAATGCTTTCAGAAACCTTTCTACACTTACTACTGCCTTCCAATTACGCACTATTTTTTTGTTTGTTTGTTATTTTCACCACTGTGCGTTGTAATTTCTTTTTGGAAAGCTACAATAATTCGTTTGCAGCGAAGCGTTTTAAACTTAATAAACAAACTGTAGGTATATGAAAGTACCATATTTTTATTATAACTACTACCTCTTACGACATTTGCATAGCTATTTGAAAAGGTCTCATTTTGTTGAAATCTATTTTCTATAAATGTACAATATGTAAACTCTGATTAGGGGGAGATACAGCCAGTCAGCTTCGTTATTATTGCTGTTATATAATGGAAAAGCTCTTCAGTGCCACACTTAAGTTTGAATTGTTCGAGGTTTGAAGTGCTATTTCATTTTATGAATTTAACGTTCAAAAAGAGAACACAAAAAATTAAGTAGTCAAGCAAATTCTGCCTATTTCGCTCAAGAAGGGTGCAACGTAGTATCAAAAAGTTGAACTTCAAATAGGAAAAAAAAAACGCCCGAAAATATGCACACGCGTTTGAAGTGCGTAGCATTGAAAAGCATCTGAGAAAAAAAAAAATAAAATACTTGTTTTCATTTATAAATTCCTATTATGTGCAAAACGTAGTGATGCGCATATATTTTTTAAAGGTTTCAGCAGGGGGTTCGTTCTAATAACAAATTTAGGGTAGCTATGCCATTTGCCGTCATGTATGTATGTATGTAAGTGCTTTATTGAAAACAGCAAATAATTTTTCAAACTAAAGTAACATTTTATAAACTGTTGAAATTTTAGATAGCGATTTTTGTTTTGGACCTTAAAAATTTTATACGATATATAATTTTGTAGTTTCTTATGTGCGTTTTTGCTGTCTATTTACGGTTGTCTATCAGTCAGTCAGTCAGTCAGCTTGACTGTTTGTCTAAGTCCGACCACCCTTGTATACCATCCCATTGCTGCTGATGTTCTCCCTGCTGCTGCGGTTCATTTGCTAAAATTCATTTTTTTTTTTTTCTTTGATTTCATGATTGTTGTTCGTGCGCTCGTGCGTATGCAATTTTTACTTTTATTAAATAAGGTAGTATTTATTTTTATATTCAGCTTTGTAATGCAGTGCTAAGAGAGAAGTGTTGATGGTTACTGCTAAGAATGACAAATTATGTTGCCGTGAATTTTGATTAAAAGTGTAAGCGTTTGAAGTGTGCTGGGAAAATAACAGATGTTTAGAAATTTATTTAATTTACTTTGCTGCTTTCCAATTTAATTGAAATATAACTTGTTTTTCTGATGTTAGTGGTGTATTTTTCTTGATTTAATTATATTTGAATGCATGTTAAGAATCTCTAAAACATTTTTCGATATTGATTTAAAATATTAGTAGATACACTACTTGTTTTAAACAAATATTTTTATGATTTGCTTAATATTTATATCTTTGATTGTATGTTTAGCATGCCTCTAAAACATTTTTCGATATTTATTTAAAATAGTAGTAGATTTGCTACTCTTTTAAAACATATCTTTTTTATGATTTGCACTATATATAGAAATTATTAAATGCATGCTTAGAATCTTAATAAAGTTTTTAAATAGTAGTAGTTCTACTACTCTTTTAAAATAAATATTTTTAGCAAATTTCTGCATTAATTATGTATATTGAGTACTTGTACAGCACTTAAAACATATTTTGAAAAGGTAGTAGATCTACTACTATATGTAAGAAATGTCATAAAACTCTAGAGTTAACGTTAACATTTTCAATATTGTAACTTTCTTAAATTTAAAAACATTACCATATTGATTTTTTCTTGTCACTCCCATTTTTTCTTCCCATAACCAGCCACATAAATATTTCACATAATTATTGCTTGTTTTGAAAATTCACATTAAATTGTTATTTTGTTAGCTCTTAATATTGTTGTTGATGCACACAAAATGTTTATTAATTTAATAGATGGAATGATAAACATTTTTCACAAAATGAATGTAATGAAAAGTAGCAAAAACAACAACAGCAACAAGGGCAGCAATAAAAGGGTTAAATTGTTGGGGGTGCCAAAATTTCAAATGAAAGTTAAGAGCAAGAGCTCGTACTACACAGCGAATACATGAAAGCGCAAAAAAGTTAAAGGTAAAATTAAAATTAAAATAAGCGTTGGTATTTCATAGATATCAAAATGTGTTGCAAGTGATGATCAAGGTATGTTTCGGAGGAGGGGGCGAGAATATAATTCTGAATGTAACAGAAAATGAACAAAGAATATAGAAAAAAAAGGGTTAGACAACAAGTTGAAAGGTAAATTGAGATAAAAGACATTCTTGTGTTTGCACAATATGCTTTGAGCGATAAGCGGGGTATATTCTTTTGAAAATGTTCTTTCTTTTTAACTTTTTATTTTATGTCATTACAAGTAAATTTTTTATTATGAATTGTGTTCATATTCATAATAAAAAATTTAAATATTTACATTAAACTTTGCTCTTAATTTAGTAAAATTTATATATTCAACTTAGCAAAGGAAATCACTTAATGCTTCAAGCAATTTTGGCTTGGCTTTATTATGAGAACTTGCTATAGCTCAACTCCTGGCTTTCCACCTGTAATAATTAAAT
This sequence comes from Meiosimyza platycephala, assembly GCA_963662105.1. Taxonomy (NCBI): domain Eukaryota; kingdom Metazoa; phylum Arthropoda; class Insecta; order Diptera; family Lauxaniidae; genus Meiosimyza; species Meiosimyza platycephala. The sequence goes on from OY759208.1 coordinate 25,483,413, forward strand.
GCGTCATTTGATATTTGCAGAATACCATGCACCAAATTTATACATTTAAGACATCACTTAATTGTATTTTAGTTAAGAGTCAATATCTCTTCTCTGAATTGCATTTTATTTAGGGATATCAATGAAGCCCAATATATTATGGCTTGCGGCTAACAGTATTGCAGACAGTAATCAAATCCAAATATCGAAACTGATAATTAAGCCGAAAAAAATTTGAGTCACTGAAAATCGCGTCATATATGTTATTATTTTTATTGTAATCCTAAAGCGGTGCATTTCATCTACATTTTACACAAATATCAAATTACAACAATATTTATTCAATGCACGTTTTTCAGACGATACAAAACAAAGTTGTTGATATGAAATTGATTTATATGTAAAATATGTAAATAATGCAAAATTCAAAATCAACAAAATTTGTATACCAAAGTGTAAAAAATCATAAAATAAATAACTTAACATACATAGATATGATTTCCACTACTATTGAATAGATGATTTCCATTGACAAGATAAAAATCAGCTTGGCGCCTTTTTTTATTGTTGTTTGGCTAAGAAATACAATAGTACGCGTATATTAAAAGTTTTCTCCAGATGCAATAAAAATAAAAATTCCAACAAAGCGTGAGTTTAAAAGAAAAGAAAAAAACAACAAATTTTTGCTTTAAATGTTAGGTCTAGATTTTTAATTCTTTTTCTCCTCTATAAACATTTTTGGATTTTTACTATCAATAAAATCAAAAAAAAAAATGTGGAAAAATAAAACGTAGTCAATATGTCTGTTATGTTGACTTGACTGAATTTTTGTGTCAGCGCTGCATTTACTGTACCTACATACATAAGGCATTAACCCTTTGTGTAAAATACGTGTTTATAATATATAATTTAATTTATTTGTTACTGTAATTTTATTTATTACGTTTTATTGTTTTGAAAACAATCAGTTACTGCTATAGCAATGTTTTTTTTTCAAGTTGCGGAGAGAAAATTCGAGCTTGGAAAAGCATGTCGTATGAGTCACTTATGAGAGCAAAAAATAATATATAATAAAAAAAAAATGTTTTTAGTTAGAGTAGATATAGTACGAGAGCTAGCAACATCGCAAAAACAAGAATTTCAGAATGGCTAGTTTTTTGATATCCTCTTTCTTTCATTATATCTGTAGGCATGTGTACAGTCTGGCTAGCAGGAGATGTTGCGTTTCCCTGTACGCGTCATCGAAAGTTGCGGATATAGCTTTTGTAGAACTGATTATAAATTGGGAACATCTGAATGGATTTCAAAATTATGGGTGTCATAATAAAGATAATTTAATGGCCTACAATAATATTTAGCTAAGTTTTGAAATTGAGCCTTTCCAAAATTTCAACTAAATTAAGTGAGGTCGCTCTTGAGTGTTGGTCAAAAAGCGCTTTTCATAAATTCTGATATTATCTCATTAATTTTTTACTTACAATTAATAAAACAAAACAACTACGGAAAAATGCAAATAAATTTTGAAGAAAAAAATTACTTTAGTATGCTCACATACACTTAATATTCATCATAATGAAAAGTCAGGAATGCAAATAATTTGCACCGAACCTAACTGTCCGGCATAAGTTTTTTTTATTATCTTTTGTTTCCTTTCCTTTTCTTTCTTTACTCTATCAACGTGATAAGCACAGCAGACTACACAATAAAATAAAAACTTCATAGTAAGTACTACCATAGCCCCTTTTCTTTGATTATACGGCCATTGGACGTTACGCCCATACTAAGTCTTCTCCCAATTCATGCCAGACCCGTTGACCCTTTGCATAATGCGCGCGTTGAACAAAAAGGACACATTTTGCAATGCCACTGCTCTTCGTCGCTCTGTTTCAATATTCGGCGCACGTACATTTTCTTGCATATTCGCTCGCACTTGGTCAATTTTTCCTGCAAGCCGTTGTTACACTGAAAGCTGTAAAAGTTTTAAATGTTTACATATAGAAAAATATTTTGAAGATTTGAAGAGCTTAGAATTAAATAGATATGCTAACATTAGTGAGTCTATTGAAAAGGGTAGAGGATTAAGTCATGCAAAAATCTTTTGAGAAAATCGCGTGCAATAATAAGAACCTGCAAAAAAAATTCTTTAAAATTGAAAGTAAGATGTCCACAAATCATCCCCAGAAATAAAGTGTGAATACAAAATCGTCTAAAGTATTATTGGCCAAATAAATGTCATGCGCAAAAATCGTTTACGGAAAAAATTTCAAGGCCGAAAGTTATAAAAATTTTTTTTACAAATTTTATTTTTAATTTTTTGTTCAATAAATTTTCCCATTTTTGACCGATTTTTATTTTTATATATTTAAAGTCCTTAAGCATTTTTCTTCTCTCAGTGTACTTCTCTTCTTTTGCATCATTGTACTTCTTTCGTGTTACTTAACCGTCCGCTCGGACTCACCGCTATGGTCCGATCCGTTCTATGGTCGTTTTACTTTAGTCCGTCATCCTTCATCGCCGTCTAACATTTAAACGTGCACACATTCCAAACTTTCCGCACATAATAAAGTAAAGTTGTTCCCCGTGTGACAATGATGTATGGCCACTGAGGGGAAGCGCGCGCTCACTCAAGAAGACCGTCATGCCGCCACTTTGGACACAAGCATACATACATACATACATACGTGGGTACTTCAAAACTTCTAATGAATAAATAATTTCACACTGCAGTGTGTGTGTGTGTATTTAAAATGTGTCAACGTTTGAGTAGCGCGCGGGTGGCGTAGATGTTGGAAGGCGTTTATATAAGTGTCCCTTAGTGTGTCTCTTACATTGGAGCGCCATACATTTTATTTATTTATTTTTTATATTTTTTTATTTATTTTTGTTTTTTGTGTAGTTTTGAATTTACTTTATTTTTATTTATTTTTTTAGTCCTTTTCTGTCCTGTCCATTCTATACGTGTGTTTTTTTTTGCAATTGCCATAAGTCGTTTTGTAAGCGAAATGTAAGCAAACAACGAAACTTAAGCGCATAAATCAGTTAAAAAAATAAAAATATGCATATGCGGAATGTCCTGTAAGCTGTCACGGTATCTGTGTGTTTGTGTTAAGAAAGGATTGGCTGCTCACTGGCATATTAATATTTGGTTAGAAATAAAATTTTACAAAAAAGAAACTTAAACTTTAAATTTTATTGTCGTGCTCAATGAGAGTTTCGGCTCAGAAATAATTTTGCATAAATTTTCAACAAAGGGTATAGAATTTTTGTCCTTGGTACAATGATGTACGTAATTTTCCCAAAAAAATAACATTATTTCTTACATTTTCCAATAATAAAACCATTTCAGTTTTTGTTTTACTTAATAGCTATGGAGCCGGTTAACATTTTGTTGTATCGTTGTTGTATCGTTGTACTTACAGTAAGCTACGCATATCAGATCACTGAAAATATCAAATCTATATAAATTTAATTCGAAATTACATAAATTTATTTAAATCTTTTGACAAGAGTGAGTGTTTTTTGAAAATTCTGGAAAGCCACTGAATAAATTTTTTCGACACATTGTCAATGTATGCTTTATACTTTCAGCTAAAAATTTCTAAAATTTAACATAGTTTCAACATTTAATTATAATAGAATTTAAGTTTCTACAAAAATTGTAAAAAAAATGTTACTCATACGCTCTGTTGAACTTTGAATTTAAAAAATGAGCAAACAAGATTTGCCTTAAAAAATTAAATAAATTTCAAATTTATATCACATTCCAACCAAAACTAAACTTTCACTGAAATCAAATTCAAACACTTGTTGACTTGTGCTAAAAAATATCTGCAAGAATCATGAATCGATCAAATCAGTTAGAAGGGCAAAATCTGATATTAATCTAGCAACTTAATGATATTTTAAATTATGAATCCCTCAAGTCAACTTTTGCTGCAATTTAATCGAAATAATAAAATACTTCATCATTCAGCTTAAGCGCAACTGTCACTTTTTTGACAATTTGCAATCTAGCAACAACAGCAGCAGCACACCCAACATTCAGAAAAAAAACCATGTTGACTGACATTCAATGAACATCACAGAGAGATATACATAAAAAGCAACAATAAAACAATTGAATACAACAGACAACACAGCCACTGACAACACAACAGAACGAACTTTGTCAACCCGTAATTCAACTCAACTCAACTGTTGTTACTCATTTTAACTTGCGGCGCGTCTAGCGCGTACTCTACAATTAATGGGCCTCCCGGACCACATTCGCTTAATATTTCAGCGCTCGAAAAATGAAAATTAGTGCAATTTGATATTTTTGGCGCACATACATTTGCGCTGCTTGCGGTGTTCGTGGCATAGCAAATGTCAAAAAAAACAGCACACACACAAAAACACTTTCATTAAAAAAGGACAGACGGAGAGATCAAACCCTGCCAGAAATGTACTCAGAAAGTGCTTACCACTATCTGACAAAGCGCAAACTTTCAAAAATTAGGAATAGAAAGATCTTTATTGGCACTGCAAGGTATGGAAAAGCACTAAAAAGTGCTACATAACTTTGGGTAGAATCGAAAGTTTTTGAATAAAAGCGGATGACATCGAAAAGTGTTTAATGGAATCAGAAGATTTTAGATATTTTTTGATTGTATGTCAGACATTTGTCTATATTGAATAGTATCGTATCATATGAAATGCATTGAAAACTATAAGATGATGAACAAAAGATGTCAGATAAAATCGATGACTCAAGAAGAGTTTCTGTTTTGGTATAACTCATCATAAAACCATAACGTCAGCCAAGGTTGTTAAGTGACCGGGATGGACCCGGTGAAGCCCGAAACTTCATGTTATTGCCGGGGGGCTGTTAGGAATTCAAAAATTTCTGAAAGTTCCATGAATCGGACGATTTTTTTGACTTAGATGAAAGCAACTCGATTTTGACTCACAGGTCCCGACAACTTTATCACCATTACTTAAAATTCCAACTGGGTCGGTAGAGTAAAGTAAACAACCCAGTCAAAAGATAAAAAATGTTCAGATTTTTCCCATATTTCAGCTGCAGTTACTCAAAAAAATCACTAGATGGATTCTGTACTGAATTGTGATGAATTTCCAGCACGCCGCTGCTCCTTTTTTTTAAACTATAAATTTTTTTTTCAATTTGTATCTCTTTTTCGCTCGCACTCGGTGTCATTTGGTTAGTTTGTTTTGACTGCTGCTGCTGCTGTGGTTTTAAGCGCATTTCGTTGTTGTTGTTGTTGCTGTAGATTTGGTGCTTCAAGCATCGCATTCAATTTCAGTTTCAAATTCAGTTCAACTCTTGAAATGTGCAGTATTTTTTATTTTTATTTCAGTTGTTGTTGTTGTTGCTGTGCTGCTGCTGCTGCTGCAATTCCTGACAGTTGCAGGCTGCTGCAATTTTTGTTTTGTAACTTTTCTATGATTTTGGCTTTTCGTGTCTTTTTTTAGTGGCATTTTGAAGGACACCTAAAGGGTGCGTCGTTGACGGGGGTGTCACTGCTATTGTTGGTAATTGAAGTGTGACAATTGCAGCCACAAAAATGTGCTGTTTTTTTGTTATTGCATTGAGTTATACATCAAACTGCACTTTTATTTTTTTTCATGTATCAAATTTTAAGGTTTTTTTTTATCGCCAAGTTATAATCTTTTATAAGGTGAAAAATTACAGTTAAAAGCATATGTTTATTGAAAAAAACTTAACATGATATAACCTCACCTTTATCTTAATTTGATATTCTTTTCCCGAAGTTAATTCTTTAAAGCCCAGACATCATCACTTTAATTTGGTTCTTAGAACTTTTACTCTCAAACCTTGTGCTAAAAATCCATTTATCATCTGTCTTTGCCTTGACAAGAAGTTCTTTGGTTTTTTCTTATTCTGTGCAGCTTTTAAATCTTAATTACGACAAAGTGAATTTTCTTCAACTACGCTTTGTCATGTTGCACAGAGTTGCAAAACAGTCATCTTTTTTTTTTGTCTGACTACAGCTGGTTTTTTTATTTTACAAACTTTGATATGGTGACTTTCGTTGCTGTAGCTAATTAAGTTGTTTAAAAATTTTTTTCCTTGTCTTTTGTGGCAAATGTTTTTTCCGTATTTATTTTATAAATGGAATGCTTTCATTGCTGCTGATGCGACTCCTTTCCAAACATTTCAAATCATTATTGGGATTTTTAATTAAAAGAAATCATTAGATTTTAGTTTGCTCTTGAAATTTTGATCAAGTTTGCAATTAACAATGAGCGTTACGGGTGGCACATAAGATGAAAGACAACGAACGAAACATTATTTACAAGCTTAGAATTTAAAAGTTTAAAAAAATTTATCGTCATTAATTTAAAAATAAAATATTTATGTCTTTAAGGCACTTCATAAATTGCGTAGGCTAAAAGTTAGAAAGAAAAAACTCAATGAAAAGTCAATGAGCTTAATGCTTAAACAAAATGTCTAAGTCTGCGCCATAGTGCTACAATGATGTTTGACATCCATGCTCATAAATATTGGCTGCTAGCGATGTTTAAAAATCTTTTTGTCAAAAAATTTTAGCTTTGGAGCAAATCAAAAAACTAATAAATGGAATATAGCTTCACAAAAATGTTTATCGGCAATACACATTTCGTAATAGTACAGAAGATCTTGTGTTCTTTATCTCCTTATGAATTTTGAATCAAAAGTCGATGAAATAAAGGAAGTGGGCGTCGTACTTTTCAAGAATCGAAAATTTTGATTCAATATTACTGGAAAACGGCACCTCGCTCATCACAACAAGTTGTGTCACTATACTAGAAAACTCATTGAAGGGCGTGGCAACACCCACAATATTTGTAAACATTATAATAACAGACCCAATTACGTAATCTTTCCGAAATTTAATATGGCAGATATACTTGGTATAAAATGGCTCATAATTTCAAGTGGGCGCAATAGTACCTGTGGGCGAGGCACTTCCAAAACAAGCAATTTTCGTTTTATGTTATTTCCTATCCGGCCACTATAAACTTTGCAATTAAATGGAATTTAACGGGATTACATCAGTGGGCGTGGCACCTCCCATTTTGTAAGCGTAGCATTTGCTGACTTATCCTTTCGACTTTTCCAACCTCTTTGAATTTAATTTTTTCAGAAAAAGTGCTTCAGTTTACTTTAGATTTTACTACAGCTCCTAGCAACTTCTTTAAGAACCAACAATTTTTAAAACTTTGAATAAAATCATTGGGTGAGAATTGAATTATTTATAAAGTTACCGAAAAATAAACAACTTCGCGCTGCATTGTTTTTTGATCATAATTTCTAAAAAACTTGTGGTCTCAAAATGTTGTCAACGGATTCAAATTCCTTAGGGTTTTGATGTGTATTGACATTTTTTTAGATTTTTAAAAGACTCAGAATAACAAAAAATAAACAACAAATTAAAAACAATTTTTTTTTTTTTTGTAAATTTCCGCTTTAATACGGCTAAGGTTTCGTTCAGATCGGTTAATTTGCTGAAGAGGAACAAGCTTTTATTTATAAAGTTACTTAAAGTAAGATTTTGCAATAACTTTGTTAAAAAAATACAATTTTTTTTGGTTTCAACATTGCAAATTAGAATACTCATTTTATTTTTCCAAATATCACGTATTCTGACCCAGTCCCCAGATTAACTTCTCTCATTATTTTTCACAATTTTCTATGACTTTTTACTTCAACAAGTTATTAATTTTTTTTCCAAATTTTTAATTTCTTTTCAGACGGTATTGTCGGGCCCGGCACCATAACGTCGCCGTGGACACCAGTGAGTGCCGGTCCCCCAGGTCCATTGGGACCGGCAGACACAAATGGCAGCATGGCGGATAGTAAAAATTTAGATGTCGGCGATATGAGTGACGTAAGTTAAAATCTTTAATATTTGCTTTAATCTGTTTCAATCTCTAAATCACAAAATATGAGTTAATTTTAAAATCTAATTATATATATGTCCTCTATTTTCAAAGGCAAATGCATTTCCAAAAATAAAAACTTGCCGCATTGTAGGGGCTTACCTCAAAAATTATAAGTAATTACTATACACATGTATACATTACAAAAATAAACAAAAATATAAATATCATTGACCCATAACAAGAAAAACGTAAGTGATAGAAGCAACAACAACCAACATGCTTATTACAACAAAAGTGTAATTTAACACTTGCCACTCAATAATGAATGACTTCTGTATGAAAGATCTTCTACGAAATCTATCTCTGTCACTACTTATTTCATTTATAGCTCATTAAAAGGTACTTAAAATTAATGCTACTTGAACACTTGTGCATACACATGTATGTATAATTACAAATACAAACATATACACATACAGTCATATATATAGGGTGTTTCAATTGAAGTTTATTATTTATTTGTGAAATTAAATTAAATATTGAAAATGATATGGCCGCTAATAGCAGTATCGGCTGTTTGATAATAATTTTTATTTTCCTTTCAAAAGAAGTCCTGCGGCTAAACTCATCCTTTGACTCTAGAATCATTTTAGGGTTATTGAAATACACCATTTTCTTAACATAACCCCATAGAAAAAGTTAGCCAAAATGTCAAATTCAACTATTTATTTTTGACTGAGAATAAGCATTGCCAAATTTAAAGTGGTAACCTAAAATTGAATCACCCATTACTTTCAGTCACATACATCGCTATGAATCTCTGTGTGACACTTCATTAGTGTCAACAACAAGTGCAACAAACAGTAGCGCAAGCTGAAAAGCAATAGACCGCATGACAGCAACGGAAACACATTGCATTTGAGAGAGACAACAATAATTGCTATGTTTAACTGAGAGAGACAACAACCATTATTGTGTTTAACTAAGTTGTTTTTAATTAACTCATATTTTTTGCCCCATTAACAATTGAAATTTTTATTTTAATTAAAACGACAACTTCATCATCGTTATGCATTTCAGGACGAAAAGGATCTCTCATCCGCCGATGCTGAAGGTGTCTGGAGTCCTGATATTGAACAAAGTTTTCAAGAGGCGCTCTCAATATATCCACCATGTGGACGACGGAAAATTATACTTTCCGATGAGGGCAAAATGTATGGTAAGTTTATAGAGATGATAAGGTTTTTAAAATTTTAAATTGTTTTTGTTATTCTTGAATTAAATCTGGTGTTGAGATAAATTAAATTTTAATTAATCATATTGTTAAGAATATTTTAATATATGAGCGGTATATTTTGAAAGTGGTGTAAGTCCTTCTTCGTCGAGAAGAAAAAAATTAATAAAGTTTATACAGTTCATTTCAATTTACTTAATTTTATCTTCTCAATGAAATGGGGCTTCCACCACTTTTAAAATAAAGTGCTAATTTTATTATCCTTCTATGTATTTGGTTAAGTAATATCGTTAATGTTCTTTGAATTAAAATCTCTAGTTCGTTTGTATATTTCTCCTTAAAATATACAGTTGTGGCTAAAATCCGCTCAGCGTTGTTGCTATTTTTTTCGGAGGCCAATATATGTTTTGGAATACCTACCGTCAGAAAAACATTGTATTTTTAGTCTTCGAAAATGATTTTACATTGGGACAACTATTCAAAAACGCATCGAGTATTTTTATTATTATTTATTTGAAATTATTTTTTTATGAAATTTTCCACATAATTCAATAATAAAATGTCTAAGGCTCTTAAACAAATACAAAAAAGCTGTTATATGTCACTCCATTTAACCCTCTTCTTGACACATCTACCTCCTATCTGCCACCATTTTTCCACATACAAAAAACACAAAAAATTTCGAAAAGTTGGAAAAATAATTCATAGCTCCCCTGGAGTGACCCGTAGAGGGTTCATTTGTATCATCAGGTCCTAATATATCTTCTTCTCCAATATATTTCCCGACCTTACTTGCCCTCTATCTGCCACGCTTTTGGGGGTCCCCCTACAAAAAACAAAAAAAATTTCGAAAACAATTCATAGCTTTCCTGGAGTGACCCGTTGAGGGGTCACCAGGATATTACCAGGTCCTCCCTACATTTTTTCCGAAAGTACTTACCCCCTATCTCAAGCCCTTCGAGGGGATTTTTAATGGGCTTATTTTCAAGGGAATTTAATTTATTCTGCTTTGGTTTTTATTTTTTATGTGTTCTCAGTTAATTTATTTTCTTTTCTTCAACTATAATTTGTGTTTCATTAAATTCTCATATATATCGATATATTCGTAATAAAAACTAGAAATTTTAATAAGGTTTTTAAAAAAATAAAATGCTTTCAAACCTTCAGTACACATTTGCCAAAATCTAATTATTTATGCGAACATTGGCCAAATTAAATAACATGAAAGTTTGTCTTCTCATGGAATTAACTTGATTTATTTTTAAAAAATTTGTCATGCAAATAAAATATGGCCGGATTATGTCACACAACACAGTCGCCTGCCTGTACTGTTTATTTCATATGACTACAATTTTAATAATTTTTAATAAAAACATTTCCATTGCAAACCAATGAAGCAAATACGAAAAAAGCAAAAAAAATAAAAGAAATTCATTTAAATATTACATCATATTATAGAGATTACATAAAAAGCTCACAGCAGTCAGTCAGTCCACCTACAACATTAAAATAAATAAAATGTACATCCTCTTCATTCACATTTAATCCGGCAGATGTCATAACTCAAAGTGAACACATTAATTTGTCTCGGTAATAACAACAAAAGCAACAACAACAGCAACAACTACAACAAAATGAACTACAACAAAATGCGGAAAATGCAGAAAATCACCCAAAATGACGAATTTCCTTGACAAATTTTACATTTTAAACAAATTACCACGACTGTCACAGAGTTCTCTGTATCATTAAATATGGCGACATGCAAAGAAAGAGATAGTAAATAAACTACAGATAAAGAAAGATGATAGAAACAACAGACAAATGTTGTTCGTTAAGAAGCTTAATCAAAATATACAGCAGGAAAAAAAAAGAAAAAAAAATTGTTGCGAAATTTCATGACAAAAAAACTAAAACCAAATTAAATAAGATAAAAATTGCAAATTACAACAAGAGACATGTTACAGTAATAATAAAAATAATAATAGTTTTTACAACAACAACAACAACAACAACAACAATGACAGCGACGCCATCTAGCGTACAATTTCATAGCATAACAAAAAAGGAAATCGTGGGCGTCGGATTACGAGTTGGTTCATATTTTTGTTTCGACAACGCTGTACTGTGTCCCCTCACTACAGCGACTGATGGAGCAGATCCAACCAAAAGATTTAAAATTACTGGCTCCAACATTGTTGTCTCTGCAATTTGGCACACATACGGAACGGTACGTTGTGGATTTATCTTAATGGCGAGATAAAAAAATCTCTTAAAAGACATCGCGTAAATCTGCAACTAAATAGGAAAATATTTTTTATTTATTTTTATTTTATCCGCTTACGTACATATATTCTGGCTGCTGCTCATTCATTGAATGAATGAAGGAGGCGTTGGTTGTCTATTAAAAATATTCGAAGTACAAAGAAAAAATCAGTAAAAAAACATCGATTCCCGTACCGACCACGAGTGAGCGAACAACGTCAACAATGACGACCACAACCGCATTTGCAAAACAGTCCAATTATTTATGGAGTGCGTTTTTTGCGCGCTTTTCAATGTTTGCTAGTCGTGCCGGTATGCGCCCAGCAGGAAATGTTGTTGCGGGTGACCAAAAGTTTTGTGATTATTTATGTATGCAACACAAGGCCACACTAAGGTGCGATCGTGTCGGTGATTCAAAGCAATGTCAAAATTGAACGAATTGCTGCCCCACCCACCGTATTCTCCAGACCTCCAGCCTTCCAAACTTGAGAAGATGGTTCGCTGGTAAGCGCTTTCACTCGAATGAAGAGGTCATTGCCGAGACGGATGCCAATTTTGAGGAACTTCATGGCGACTACTACAAGAAAGGCATCAAAATGGTCGAGCCCCGCTATACTCATTGTATTGAGCTAAAAGGAGATTACATTGAAAAATAAAATCAAAATTTCCGAAAAGAAAGTGTTTTTCTTTGTTAGGCCCAGGACTTTTAAATCAGCCTAGTAGTATGCCATTACCAAAAAAGTTATATGAAAAATTCTATCTACAGCCATATATTTTTCGACGCTAACAAAGTTTCAGCCTGAAATAGCTGATATTTAAAAAAAAATTTCAAGCTACCTGAAACCCTCGCATAATCTATAAATCGTCAAGCCTACGAGTTTTGTATTTATATTACACAGCCTTAAGCTGGTGTCAATTAACGAATTTCCATGTGCTGAACAATTTAAGTTCACTTCGTTGATAATGGCTTAAATCGATTTGACGATTATACTTTCAACGGTTTTGCCTACATTTATTCTTGTACGAGTATCTAAAATCGGCAACCGTTTCAAGAATTGGCAATTCTAGGCGCTGTCACCTATCCCTTTGTGGTCAATACATTTGCTTATATAGCCACCGTTCTTAAATCACTAATCATTTGTGATGAATGTGATGGTGTTTAGCAATGAACTTGAATTTCGTCTCTATAAAGTAGATAAATTGCTGCATCAAAAACACTAAATTTTTCACGATTACTAACAGAGATAATGTCAGAAATAGATTGCAGCATTTCTGTTAACATCTCATTAAATTTTCCCTACAAGGTAACAGTACCACTCAAGGAGAGTAGTTAAGTGCTGCTGGTGTTTAGTGAAGTTTTTTTCTTCACTCCCATTTTTTTTTTGTGTAAACGATTTGTTGTTTTAGTCTGTCGTATAAAGATTTAGTCATTCCTCTTCTAAATTACCAACACATGCATTGTGTGGGTGTTGGTGTTATGTTACATTACATTATGTTACGTTAACTTAGTACTCGTATTTGCCGATATAAGGATTTGCCAATTGCCATGGGCTTCATATTGTCGATAAGCGTTGTATTTAAGTAGCCTTAAGTTATAGGAAATACGGACTAATGTTATTAATGGTTTGGTTGATGCAATTTTCATGCTACCCACATTAACGTTACGTTATAGCATCATATAATATGTTGGGTATATGTGGCTTTTGTCAAGCGTTTTAGTTTCTTATGATATGTTAAATGTTGGTGTCCCTTTAATATTTCCTGTATATAATAAAAGAAACTTTGTATTAATTAGTTCTAACAATTGCAATATGAAAAAATAAGCTCATAATATCATCAAAACTTCTTACGGCATGTGAAAGTACTACTCTTTCTTTCAAAATCAACTGTAGAAAGTTATCAATTGGAATTATGGCTTAATTATGGTTATGTCTACTCAAAACTTTTCTAAAAAAAAACTCTTAGGTTGATAAAAAGATTATTGTGGATTGTGTTTCACGTAATATTTTATGGAACAGTGACCTGCTTTTTTACAAAGCAAAAGGTCAATCAATACATTTTCCATGTAAAACTACAACAAAATTTGAAAAATCAACTCTTTAAAAACATTTTCACTAAATGAATAACATTCAATATCTGCTCACTTCTAACCTAACCCTTACCAAATGCCCATTAACTTTCTATAGAACAATAAAACCACATAAAATTGTAACAAAATGTCAAGCAAAAACAGAGAAAAAAACTTGCCAAAAACTCTCAAAATAAATCTTGCCAAAAGTGTCAACTCATTTTATTTAAAAGCGACATTTCACGCCAATAAGTATGCAAAGCAAAAAATAGAAAAAAAACAACAGAAAAAAGCTTTCAACACTTTAGCCAGCAAACAAAACCTAAAGCAGGAAGCTAAACAAAGCAAAGCAAAATAAAACAAAACAAACTGGAACAACAATTTGCAACACAATCACTGAATAGAGGTTAAATAATTTCAACTCAACACACACACAAAAATAAAAGCGTTTTAAAACAAAGTTACTAGCAACAAAAACAATATGCAACTTTTAAACAAAACATAAAAATTATAGCTAACGGCCTGCCCAAAAACTACAAAAGGACACAGTGCGCTGTTACTGTGCACAGAAGCTTTTCTTATACCTATGAATAGCAATAACAACAACAACAACGGCAATTGCTTAAAGCATAGCTCTTATGCAACGTGTATCCTTGCGATGCGACCAAAAAATGCTCGTAACCCCTTTGAAACAAAGCAAAGATACGAAACGTGCGAACGACCAAATGACTGTCCGTCCGTTGATTCAACCAACCAACTGACTACCGCCACTGTTCAAAGAACCAAACCCATGCAAACGTCGGAATAAGCGTACAACCGTACGACCGAGTTTTGTAATTTATGTCCTTCAGGATATTGTTTTCGCTTTATGGTCGGTTTGTCGTTGTTGCTGTTCTGCTGTTGTTGTTCGGTCTTTCGTTTGTTCGCTCTGCCGTCTCTTATGGCTTTTCTAGGAGGATATTTATTTGGAAAAGTAATTAATTTTGCGAAGCCAACATGTGACAACAACCCAAAATAGCCGTAGATGAGTCCTGTTGCCTTTGCCACAGCATTGTCTACCCGGCCCGTTCAACAGAAACGATATTTCCTACAATTGTCTATTTTGTTATAACATCCTGTTATCATCGTTGAGCTGGCTGTTATTCGTCCTTACTCGCTTTTACATTTTGCATCGTATTGCTCTTCAGTATGTACGCAATGGAAGAATCATGAGCCAAAGGACCTAGAGTTCATTGCTAGAGAACTTATTATGAGAAGCATTCAATGGCAACAACGACGGTCAGGCGTTTAGTAGCTAAAGAAAGTCGTTGAAGTAAAATTTTTGGAAATGTGTTTATTTTGAATTTAAGCCAAAATGAGTGGTACCACAATTTTCCGACAGCAATATTTAGTTAAAAGCTTAAGTGTATATACAATTGGTTGTGGGGGGTGTAACTATTATAATGAAATGGTGGTGTGATAAGCAAAAACAATGCATGTCCTTAAAATATGTTTATTTATGTTGGCACTAGCTTCTGTGAAGGAATTTTTGAGTTTTTCCAAAATATTTGATCAATTTTTCGATGAAATCATGAACGTACTCTATAGAAGTTGCTTTTGTTCTGTTGGGTTTACTGATTTTGCAAATCATCAAATACTTTTACTAAATATTATATGAATTTTTAAAGGTATTTTGTGGAACCTTGCCACTTGCTCCTTAACCTTTCTGACAAATAAGCAACAAATCCTCTAAAGAAAATATTTCTATGAATTACTTAATCGGATGTATGTAGGTTAAAGCATTTTAGGTTTGCCTCAATCAAATATTTTATTGCTCTATATCAAATATTATTTGTTATATTCAAAGAAATTGTTTTTTCTGTATAAATTTTATTCAGGGTCTTCGAGCTCTGTCATTTGGCAAACATTTCAAGCCACACTTGTAATTAAAAAAAACAAGTTGGCCAAAAGTTAGTCATTCGGTCCGGTGTCGAGACGTGTTCTGGCGTGCCAATTCTATTTAGTAAGTGCCACCAAAATCATCACTGTTTTTCCTGTGCATCCCATCTTGTTATCTTATACACTTGACTTTTCTACAGGGGCTTTTGAGCTAATGGCTCTTCTGTGATTAAAAATGTTTGTTTTGAGTTCGTAGATTCAATTTGCTCTCGTGAATACTGCAACATTGTAGTATCTTCGTTGCAAGTTATATGTTATACAGAAGGGTCTCTTCAATTTAGCTAGAAAATAATAGAGAAAATATTTGTGCATTTGAATTAAGCCGCAAGTATTACATGGCAGATGATTATCTGACATCGTTTCAACGCTTTCGGTGCTCAACTCCCTTTTTGTGGTTATAAAATTTCATAAGCATGGTTTCTGAAAATTTCACAAAAATTCATACTTATGTATGTGTCAAAAAATATAAAATGGAATTCATCCTTATATACATATGTACCAAAGCTTATCTACCTTGAAAACATTTTTATTTTTGGCATCAAACATGCAAAATTAATAACAAAACTCTGCATGCATTTGCAATACATAGGTATCTACTCTATCCCCGCAGCGTCTGCCGTACCACGTTCTGAAAAACCTTAAATTCTTAGTGTTTTCTTTTTTACTGTCAACAGCATTTACCCCAAGTCAGGTTGTAAATATTTCGCTTGACATATTTGTGTTTGCCATATTTGTTGATGTTGATGTTACTTCAGTTATTGTTATTATATTTAGTGTTGCTGCATATGAAGTTTAAAAAGTTTTTAAAACCAGTGACGTATGTTGACTATGAACTTAAGGGGACTTATGAAACGGAACCAGAGACTATTAGTTTTGAAGACTTTGGAATCCATGGACATATTCGGACCCACTCAAAATTTCACTCAAAAAATGTATATGATTTGAGCTTTCCGGGCAGTTAACTTTAGAGTTTAGAAATTATCATTAATTTATACTGGTAGTTCCTAACCAGATACCGAAAAACTTGCCTGTGGACTAAGCATCCCACATTTAACTTTTATAGCACGCCAATGTTCTAAGCCACATTTGTCTGTTGTTTTGTTTTAAGGACTTTCGATGTTGTTTTTCTTTTTTTCTTTTACAATGTGGTGGTGGTAACACAAAAGGTACTCTTTGATGTTGCTTACAAACTTGCTTATGAAGTTTGTAGAATTTTTCTTGTGTTTTGCATATTTTAAATATTTGTTTAGTTCTTTATAAAAAAAATAAAAAGAAATGTGCTCAACAAAGGTTGCTCGTGGGCTTTTCATATGCTGAAAGTATTTCAACTTTAATGCAAAATATCTTTTATAAAACTTTAAACAAAAGCTAACGTTTTGCCTTAGCATCTCTCTCTCTATGTAATTTATAGAACTTTTCAATAAAAATTAAAACAACAGTAATCTATTTATTTACTATCATATCTTAAGTTAAGGGCGGATTCTAAATTATGAGGTCCGGATAATCAATTTTTTCGTAGCTTAAATCAATAGCCAAGGCGTTTAAGAATATGCACACAAAGCTATGGAGACCAATTCAAAGTTAGAAAAGTTAGCCGGTGTCTGACTTCTTATTTAGTGTTCTAAATCAATTTTTTTATTAAAATTCTTATACAATAATTTATTTTTCCAAAAAACTGTAGAACAAGGATGAGGCCCACCGAAATCTAACAATCGACAATGACGTTTTAATATTGGTTCAGCAAAATAATTTTTTGCAGCCTACGCGATTATGTCACTTGTAATCTAAGGGGACATCCATTAATTACGTGAGCTAAAATAGGTGGGGAGGGGGTCCGGCAAAATCTCAGCAAATCTCACCAAGGGGGAGGGGGTCAAGGGAGGGAGCGGGGGGTCCCGCCAGATCTCACCAAATCTCACCAAGGCGAGGGGGAGCTCCGAATTTTCAAACAACCACCTCACATAATTAATGGACGTCCCCTTTGCTATACTTTCAAGTCAAGTAACATGCTGCCCTAACCCTACCTTTAGCTCTATCCCTTCTTTAGGGTTCAATCTTTCTCCATACTGAATTTCATTAAAGTCGGTTCATAAATTTAGTTGTGAAAACATATTTTCCTATAAAGGGCATGGCACCGTGCACTAAAAACAAATATTTTTGCTCAGTGTTCAGTGTTCTTTCCCCGTACCGAATTTCATCAAAATCGTTCTTTGCGTTTAATAGTAAAAACGTATTTTCCTGCTAGTGGCGTGTCACTGACCATACCAAAATTCATAAAAATTGATGTAACGGCTCAGCTGGGGAAAAGTTTTTTTTACATTAGAGGCGGTTCCACGCTCACAAAAGGTTTTAATATCCTTCCTAAGAGTTTAGCGTATATCTAAACCTAATTCATCAAAATCGGTGCATTAGTTTTGCCGTGAAAACTTATTTTCTTGTTAGAGGCGTGGCACAGCCTACTATTGATAATAAAATTATACTCTCCACAAATAAAAAAATCAAGCGATTATGTTGAACCGTTTTGTCACCGCCTAGTTTACATATATATAGATAGCGTCACCAAATTAATTTTCTACAAGAAATACAAAATTTCTTTGTATAGGTATTGTTCCTAAAAGAATTTCAAATAATTATTGATTTTATATCGCTGCATGTAAAACTGTCTGTCAGTTAAGTGCAATTGTTAAGGAATTAAAAACAAATAACAAACTGCCACCACTAAGACGTTATTTCACTTGTCTCACCTTCACGCTTAATACGCGGATTAAGTTAAATAAAATACCCTTTCAAAAGTAAACACTTTGTTCGAAGGAACATCAATAACAACAAATACAAAACAGTCAGTCAGTCAACATACCACTCTCTACCATCATTTGTAAATATATTTCATTTATTTATTGCCCAGTATATTTTCATTTTATTGCAAAAAGTTTCAAAGTGACGCCTTTGACCCAACTAAAAGTCCCAACACAATGCGTATTTTCCGCTAATTGGCTTCCCCAGTTCTTGTAGTCATTGTGGTATGACGCGCGTGTTGCAGCAGCTACTTTTAATATGCTGTTAATTAATTTTCCCAGTTTTTATTTTATTTATTTATTTTTTTATTATTTCAACTTAGCAGAATACTTGTTACTCATACGCGTAAGTTAACCAACTATTTTGCCAGCATTAAAGTTCAGAAAGTTCAATACAATTTGCAGCGTTAAACGCTGCAACTCATAAATAAATACCATCTTCATGTTTGTAAATGTACACACATACATACATGCATACATCGTTAAAGAATTTTTTTGTTGTTGTTTTAATATGCACCACGGAAAATTTCTATTTCGCGCTATGTAAAAATTTCAAAAACTTCATTTCACACTTTTGGTTTTTTTGATTTTTATGGAATTTTTTTTTTCACTGGTGTAGAGCTGCTGTGTTTGTAAAACCAACATGTTACGCCTAGGTTAGCTAAGGTTAGCCAAAGATATTTTTTTGTTAATTATTAATTTATAGGATAAGCGCAGTTTTCCAAAAAAAAAAAAGAAAAAGTGTTACGCTACACTGAGAAAATTAATGCTGAAGATTAAACTTAGTTGGATAAACTAAAAAATTTTTAAAAACTCACGTCAATCAGGCTTTCACACTGGCATTCAAAAATAGCCCGTTTTCATTTATCTCGTTTTTGTAACGCATTTTTAAAAATAACATTCAGATTGGCATTTTTGTTGTCTCCTTTTTACTTTTGCACGTCAACTGTTCTACAAAGAAGTGCAAAATGAAAATGTGAACTGATCTATTTTCCTTTCAAATAAATTTGATTTAATTGACTCTATATAAACAAAATGATAGCTGTCTTCTTTGCTCGCGAATCATGCAAAAGCTACTTTTTTCAAATTTAGTTAGTTTTATTCCTTATAGGGCCCATATACGTTCAGATTTTTCATCAGACCTGTCAAAATCTGATGAAAAATCTGAAAGTCTGAGGGCAAGTCGTACGAAAAAATCCTCCCATATGACGCAAACCTGTCAAAATCTGATGAAAAATCTGAACGTGTATGGGCCCTATTAGACGCTTGGTCTCCATCTCCAACAAAAATTTTCACGATATTTATTTAATTTACGCTTATCCGGCTGTGTGCAATACCGGTTTAACTATTAGTGCGCCAATAAAATTCGAAGCTACCCTCTGCGACTTCGTTCGTATTGTAAGAGTTAAGAAAAAATAAGTTTTATACTCAGGTATCAGATAACTGTTTGTATGGTAATTACCTCACCACTTGCCCTATGTATATTTGTGCCATAAAACGTTATCATAATCAAGTTTCAAATTTCTGACTCGCGTAGGAAGTTACACGCCTTTTTGTTCGATTCTACTCAATTTTTATCAAATGCTTGTGTGTGTTACAGCATTTAAAAAGTTTAAGCTTGTATGAGCGGTGCTGCGCCTTTGAATGTTTCATTGTTTCTTTGTACCATCCTAAAGAAGTTTTAAAAAAGCGGTTACATTTCAACTAAAATTATTAAAATCGACAGCTTAGTATTCTCCATGTACTGCAAAAATTCTGCAAAATTTGGCAATGAGTAAACTTTTCATTATGCCATTATTGATGCTTTGTACGCTAAGCTGTCAATCAATAGCCGCAGCATGATGTCGTTAGGTTGCCAACTCACTTCACATGTTGTTGCAAGTCAAAAATGTATGTTTTTGCGCTGCGTGGCTTTTTTTGCTTGCAACAATTTTTTTTATGCTGCTGCTGCTGCTCATCATGGCTGACGTCGTCGTTGCATGTGGTAAATAGTTCCATAACATTTTTGAAATTCATGCTAATTTTCGCAGCATCATCAGCAACTTTGACGTCATTATTATGAGCAACAAGAATTGCAAGAGGCATCCCTGGCATTATCGACAAACAATATGACAATATTATTTATGTTACTGGCATTGTTTCGATGCTGTTGAAAGCGTTGTAAAATTGTTTAAAGTTAGTTTTTACACTTTACTTGCTTTGTACATACATACATATAGTACATATGTATGTACATTCATAAATCTTTTCACAACGATTCATAGCGCATAGCTTTTTTATATTGATTCCAATGCTAAGGAAGTGGTTTTTCATCTAAGAAGATGCTCAAAATACTGCTTATATAGTCCATTACCATTGTAGGTATATAAAATTATGGAAATTAATAAAACTCTATCATCGATAAGTATGTCTAGTTTTCATATTCTTATCGCTAAAAATTGCTTGAAATATATTTTATATCTTTTTATGCTTTAAATATTAAAGCCAGACTTTTTTTTTTTTTTGAAACGTTTCATGAAAGAAATCCTTTATGTTTGTTGCAAACTTTACTGTCATTTGCATTGATTTTCCGCATGAAAACATTACGTTCCTTTTTACTTATCTGAATTTTCTTGTACATGACATAAACGCTTCAAGTGGAAAAATTCAATTTACATCCTTTCGCTGTCCAGTCGATTTATTTTGATATTATGCTGTAAGGTCGATGCTAAATATAAGACGGGAAAAAAGCAACAAGAGGAACAAAATTCTTAAGTAGAAAAAAAGAACTGAAATATTTGACATTCATCTATTTAATGCATTCAAATGTGAAATTCAACACGTTTGAAGGATTTTATATTCTTAAGTGAATCCTTAGAGTTTTACACTGCTATTGCGCGAGTTAGCAAAGGCTTTATATAAAATTTAGTAAAAGAATTGTTAAGTACATGCGCTGCAAACATAAATTTGAGCATCTTTTCATAATAAATACGACCCAGAGTTTTTCGCACTATGAAAAGGAACAGTAACAGAACATCCAAAAATCCCTAAATATCATAACCAAAGTGACATTGTCAATTGGAAAAATCGGTAAATTTCAAATGTGCACAAGAACTGTCTATGATTTTGAAGTTTCAACCAGTGATTAAGCTATTAATATATGCTCATTTATTTGTTTTTCCATAATTTCATAAATTTAAGCTTAAAAATTCTCAGCAATCAATAACTTGAATGCGGAAAAATTAAAATTTTCGGCAACATGTGATATTAATTATTTCCATTTAGGGCAAAAACAAAAAATTAAATCTTTACAACTTGACCGTAGCTTAAATTTTAACTTTTTTAAGAAACTAAAAAAAAAAAACAACAAATATATATTTATTATCTTACGAATTTCCAACGTACTTTCTTTCCTAAGGCTACACAGTTCAGTTGCACTGTGAAAAGCTGATGTTGCTGCCTGCCACTGCTTTACATCAACGAAACGTCTTGTGTGCGTCATGGCAGAGTTCAAAAAGTTTGCAGCCTCATTTTGTTGATGCTGCTGCTGCTACTTTTACTGCTTTTACTGGTGTTACGTCGAACAATCGACGACAGACAAATAGAGAGACAGACGCACAGACAGACAGACTCTGTAGCTTCACTTGCTCAGCTCACTAATTGCACATTCTTGGCATAGTTTCACTTCTAACCGAATAAAATTATTTGCAAAACCACCCAGCTCTCAACAATACGGACCACCCGGTTTTCGCCTTTTTGGCACAACCCTTAGCAAAACTGTCAGCGAAGTCGTAACGGGCAGACTGACTATTCGAATGTGTTTTTATGTGTGTGTGCAATTTGGTGTAATGGTGGTGGTGGTGGTGGTGGTGAAAGGAAAGGAAGGGCATCATCATAAACCCATTCATGCACTTTTAAGTCATGAACACATTTACTTCCTCTTACTATTGTATTCACACTCCAATCCTCTCCACTCACCGCTCTGCTGTAGACAATGTGTGTCTTGGCTGGCCTTGTTTACTGTTGAAAATTGTAAGCATAATATCGTTCACCACCCTTTTTTGCCCTTGTCCTCGACTTGCGAATTTCCTCCCATTAGTGTTAGCGAATTTTCCATCAACTTAACTCATAGCGGCTGGTAATAGAAAAACATTTCAAATAAAAAAATATAAAAAAAATTTCTCGCTTTTATTTTTGGCAAATTGCGCCAAAATTTCCAATCCTTGAATAACAGCGTGTGTTAACATTTATTTTTTATGACTGACTTTTTAGCGAACATTTGTTGCAAACGTCTTTCATTCAAGGAAAACAGTCAGTGGCACCTTAAGGCACAGTTGAAGATATCGCTTATATGCGTGAATTTCATTAAGCGAAGCGTCACCGCGGCAACGCTGGATGGCACGCATTCAAGAGATAAAATTTTTGATAACTCTGGCGCATAGCTCAGGCTGAATTTTAGCGATGGCACGGGTTACGTTGACTTTAAGGGCACCGGCCATTTGCGACTTATTGGCATGAGTCTTCGATTTAAGGAAAACCTTCAAGATAAAATCTAACGGGGTCATATCGAATGCTCTCGATGGCCAGTTTACCTCACCTCTACGTGAGATAACCATGCCCTCAAATCACTCGAGCAGAATGTCCATTGTAGCATGGAACCACATGACGCTTACAAAACATCATCCAATTTGTTATCATCGATCGGTAGCGCTCTCCGTTGATGGTGATGGCAATGCAGAAGAAGTACGGACCGATGATGCCTCCGGCCCTCAATCCACATCAAACAGTGATTTCCTGCGGATGCATTGCCACATGGATCTCCTGTGAATTGGTATTTTCTCAAATCCAGCAATTTTGCTTGTTGACGTAATCGTACATTGAAAAATGGGCCTGGTGGAAATCGTACCTTTTTCCAATTAAATATCCTTTCAGAATCACTTAATCTTACACTGTCTTCAAATGTGTGTATTCTTTATCTCGTGCAACATGCCAAAATTATTACTACCCGTTTTGTTGTCTTCAATTTTCAATGTTCTTCAATGTTGAACCACTGTGAAAAACACAATCCGGCACTTCTTCGGTTCCTTTAACTTGAATTTGGTAAGAAAATTGTTGCTTGCCATCGTAGCTCTACAGTCTGGTAACTTCTCTGCAAATAGTATATGTATTAATGTCTGTCTGTTTATTCTCCTATCTCTTGTCTTACAAACTGTCCCTTAAACACTTCTTCTTCATCTATTCGTCTACTCCGTTCTCTATCTATTCTGGTACGTTTGGTCTGTCTTTCCAACCTTCATTCATTTTGGCTTTTTGTCTTGCTGTCTGTTTGTTTATTTATTTGACTCTGTCAAGTCTGTGAGGCGCACATAATTTAATATCTTTCAGTGAAAAGCGAAACGAAACGAAGTTGAGTCCTATTTTATTTGTTTTCAACTCACTATCATCCTGGTGTCACCCTTTAGCAGCCCCCCCACCGCCCTCTTAAGTTGTTGTTGATTTTGAAGAAAATTTAAGTTTTATTACTTTGACTTGGTTGGATTTTGTAGAGTTTTAGCTTTACAGTCAGCCGGTTTGTTTGCTGGTTGGCTCTGATATCGCCGCTGTATCCTTGTGTCCACTTCTTTGTGCGTTTGTCCTTTTGTTCATTCACGAAATTCATTTTATGATGAGGTCAAATGGAAAACTGCATGTCTGCGCGTATTTTGTTTTCATGCACTTTCAATAAAGAAAGTGAAGCAGCAAGCAAAGGAGCAGATTCAAGTAATTTAATAATGTAAAAAATATGTGCGTTAAAGGATATTCTATATCTTATATATATGTAAATTGCTTTAAATTACCCCCCACAGTTTTTGCATGGAAATTGGGTTTAAGTGAAATTTATTGAAATTTCAGTATGTTGAAGCTCATTTTAATGCGCCACAGTTCAAAATATCGATCACTTATCTGAACCGTAACTATGACAAATTAAGATATATATGTTTTATTCACCGATTTCACACTTGAAGTTTAATCTTATAAGTCGAATATAGAAGGCGCTACAATTAAGATATTTTCATTGAAGAAGTATGGAAATATATTTCGATCTGTAGCACCTCCCACTCCCAATTTGTATGAAATATTTCTATATAAAAATCATATTTTGTCAGGAGCTTCTGGTCATTTCCGAGATTCACGTATCACTTTCATGATAAGTAACGTGTAGCATATTTTCCAGAAAGACAGTGGCCATTAAGGTTATCTACCACGCATTTTGTTTACTGGCTTTCTCTATAGCTACGAGATTTCATTGGTATCATCATTTTATAGTTGGAATAATAAGAATCATAAAAGCTCTCTTAGTTACAGTACACGGTACTCAAATAGAGGACTTAAATGAAAGGGAAAGAAATATCGCTTTACTTGGGAAAATTTTAAGAATAACGCTCCGATCGAGAATTAGTAATATATTGCAATCTTGTTATTGGGCCTAATAGAAAAAAAATAATACTACATTCAGATTGAGCGTCAGAGAGGTAAAAATAAATTTTAAAATTTAACAGAAAAGTGTTTATAATAAAATTATAAGATTAAGATTACATTTTTCATAAAAAAAAGAAGTTTCTGTTTCTTTCATTTAATTACCTCATTTGAACACCGTGTGTATTCATAAGGATACAACAGTTCAGGATTTGCTACGTACTTGACAACATAAAAAAAGTTACAAATGAAAGAAATGAAGTATTTCAGGAATAAATAAAATATATTTGAAATGGACTGTGCTGGACAGCAAAAGAAATTGTAAAAGTATATAAAAAGAATTTATTATTCTGAAAAAAGAAAACAACAACATTTACAACATTACACAAAGCAAAGACTTCGAAAAAGTGAACGCATTCAGTGAAGCACAGAAACTGATGAGTGAATTTTGTTAAAATATACAAAAAGGATCTATTTATTACGTATCTTTTGACAAAGCACCAATAAGACTTAAAAACTTTTTTTATGTGTCCCTTTAGTGTTTATAAGCGGAAAAAAAATAAAATGGAAATATCATATTTTAAATGTAATGAACAATAAATACTGTCATATAATTGGCTGCCACTGCTTTCTTTACCTAAACTAAAAGCACTTTCCCAATCAATGCCATTCAATATTAATGTTTTTCAGAATCCGCAGAAATCAGTATCTGAATAGTATCAAAAATGGTATATGACTTTTTCTTAACGATGTGATATTTCGAAAACTAATTTAAAGAAATATTGTTTTATATAAAAGTGACAGAATTCAATTCGTTACTCTGAAAAGCTTCAGTGAAAATTATTTGGTAACAGATCATCATTTTTGAAAAAATATGGCCCAATAAAACCGCAAGCGCAGAAAACGTACCAAACTATCAATCGTTGTGGATAGATAGGTTGTGCCACAATTGCTCTAAAGTTTTTGGAATCGATAGTTTTGTTTGCTTACATACCCAAACCGATGGAAATGAGTCTTATCACTCATTGGTTCGCAATCATGCAATCAGCAAAAGTACGGCATAGTGCGGGGTTTGCTGGCTTCTATCCTTCTGTGGACTGAAGTTGATAAGCACGTAGGTCAAAATCTTTATGCAAAATGCTGTACAAAATTGTTGCGTATTGTATCATTTCCCGTGATCGTCTTGAAATGAAAACATCTGTATTTTACAGTCACAATCTCAGCTGCGACGGTGATGTAAATTCATTATAGGGTGTGTATCGGTCCAAGATTAATAACCTTCAAAATTTTACTCATTAAAAGTCATCTCAATGACAGTTGTACATGTGTTAGTAACTCAAAAATGGCGCTAAATTAAAAAGGACACCTCTTCTTGGATGATCCGTTATATACTTCTCTTGTGTCCTTTATTTACTCATGGAACATAGGGTCTCCACACTAGCGAGTGCCTTCAATTTTCTCTAACATTTCTGCAATTTATGTATGTATTTCTTAGTCTAGCGAGCGTTTCCACGACGATGAACTAGGACGTCTGTGTTTTCCGCTTATCTGAGGGTACCAATCTAATCAAACTACCGCGACGTTTGACCAATCCATTTCCATTTTCGACACTTCATTTGAATGGAAATTCCAATCTTGACGGCATCTGGTGCACAATTCGACATTGGTGGTTTCAAGCACCAGGCTCGTGCTTACGGAGGGTTTTGAGTATTTAAACCCCCCTCAGGAAGGTTTTAAACTAAAATTTTTAAAACTTTTTGAACATCCAGATTAGAAAAATTAAATTCTTTCTTTTCCCATAGTATAATTTTTGAATTTATGAGTAAAGCGGAATCGTTGTTGCACCAAATAACAGATGATGACAAATTTCGCCAATTCCATAGTGTCCGGATGATACTCTGGAAATTTCAACGTAGCAAATGTATCATTAGTTTCACGCAAATCCTACTAATTAAATCGTAACCTCAGTGCTTCCTTAGCAAATGTGCGCTGTCACCTAAATGATATCTGCTAAATTCAATTTATTTTATCAGTTTCTTTCTACCAATACTCATGGGGCTGAAATAAAATGAAATTCGGTAAAAACAAGGAAAACAACTCTCATAAAAGAACGAAAAAAAATTTTGCGCAGATTTATTACATTTACCACAAAATTACACACAAATTGCGTTGATTTTTTTTTTTCTTTTTTTTTTTGAAGACTTTCTTGCTTTTGCTATTTAATGTTCTGGTCATCTGAGGGTGACAGCGACAACAACACTGCTGGCAATAAATTTGACAACGCTGACCTTTAAGCTTTTTGCCATATTCATTGTTTTTGTACTTTTTTTTCGTAAATAGAAAATGAAGAAGAGATACATTACGTCAAGCGAATTTAATTGTAGAGTATTGATAGGTAGATACTCTTACTTGTGTATTCTAGGAATTTTTCGCAATTATTTCCAATAGCATATGGAACTAATTTCCTTTGACATTATGACAGAGTAGCTAATGCCAAAATATTGAAATTTGTAGCTATTGTAGTTTTTGTATAAAATTACTATTTTGAATAAACTTAATTTTAAAAATTATTTAGTAAAATAAAGTTAATTTTGTATATGCTTACAAACCTGCTTACGCAATATAGCAATTGGTAAGCACTTAATATTCCATATACTTCATAGTTTTACAAAGAAAAATCAAACAAAAAATCAGCCCTTCTATTGAAGGACATCTTATTACCAATTCTATTAATATTTAACTAAATTTTATTTCTTCTCTTCTTTATTTTAGGACGCAATGAACTCATAGCACGTTACATTAAATTACGCACAGGCAAGACGAGAACACGTAAGCAGGTTAGCTCACACATACAGGTTTTGGCCAGACGGAAGCTACGTGAAATTCAGGCGAAAATAAAAGTTGTAAGTTGTTGCATCTAACCAAAAAAACAAATACTTCATTTATGGAATATCACGCTTAATTCATCAATTCATTTTATTTATAAAAGCAAAAAATAAAATAAAAAAATGTTTCATAAGCAGGACATATCAAAATACGACTATTTTGTGCCATAATTCAAAAAGCAAGTTTTAGTGGAATTGAACCCAACAGCTGCAGCCGTCTATTGAGTGCTAAGCTATCTAACTTTCAACATGCCAAAAGGCGCAAGAAAATTTATCAAACTGTTGCCAAGTTTTTCCGCGTATCTTTTTCTTTTATTTATAACTTTACTAACTGTTTACATTTTACTTTTGAAAATTTATGTTTTGTTTACATTTATTTCTCCGTAACATTTTTACTAACAATCAGCAAAAGTTACGCCGCTGTTTTCAAAAGCAAAACTTGACTTGGACTCAAAAACCTTTTGTCCAATAAAACTTTCTTCACTTGCTGCTGATTGCAATACGAAAACTTAACATATTTTTTTTTAACTTTTGAAACTTTTTTCTAGAATTTATTTCTTTACTACTACTACTACTACTTTTTTTTGCTGCTACTTTTTTTTCGTTTACTATCGTACTTTATATTGGGTTCGTTGCATTCTTGGTAGTCGTCGTCGTCGTCGTCGTCGTTTTTCATTTGCTGCAGTACTTTCTGACTGCACTTTGTGCTCGTTCTTGTACTTTGAAATTCCCCATGAAATTCCCTTTTGCTTTTCCTTTGAAAATGTGGAAAACTTTTTTGTGTGCGATTTTTATTATGTACTTTTTTTTCCTTCCTTTTTTTTTGTTTTAAAATAAAGTGCAGCAATTGCAAAACTACAGAAAACATTTGCACGCACACACACTTGTGCACACTTTTAGCACAAAGTGTAGTGTAGTTTTCAGTTTTTCTGAATGCTAGTAGTAGTTTTTTTTTTCGTTTTTTTTTCACTACCTTTGCTACATTTTTCATAGAAAAAGTCAAATGGTCAAAGTACAAACAAACCAACAAACAGACATAAATACAAGAGGGGGAAACAAACACAGACAGAAATATACAATGAAAAATTTTATAAAGCACTTTTTTACCTTTGCCATTAACTACTTTTTCTTTTACCTCACAACCCTGCAACTCAGTTTTTTTCTTTTTTTTTGCTCACAAAGTTGGAATTTTTGCACTCACGAAGAAACGCAATTTATATATATTTATTAAAATTCTGACAACGAGTTGTTTTGTTAAAAGCAAAGTCAAGTTGAAAATAGTAGTAGATAAAGGTAGTCGAAAAGGGTAGTAAGATATAGATTTAAATGTTAAGGGAAGTGAGAGTACATAGATTGGGGAAATGAAAAAGTTGATAATATACATAAATGGGAAGTTAAAGATAAGGAATACAAAATTAAGTAAATAAGGGAAGTTATAAAAAGGAGTAGACAAAGTTAGTAAAAAAGGTGGCATGAAAATTTTTAAATAAAGGTAGTAGAATAGATAAATAAGAACATGATCTACCAGATAAAGGGTTGGATAAAAGAAGTAAGAGAAAGTGAGTGAGAAGACGGGAATTTTTGATAAAAAAGTATATTAGAGGAGTAATAAAAAAGCAAAAGATAAATGTACTTAAATCTTAAACTCTGAAGATGTGTTGTCTTGTATAAAGAATATCCAAACCACATCAATGCCCCAGGGAAAATCGAAAACTCCATCCTTGTTCGAACGCAAACTTTTTTAAATCAATAATCCGTAGTTAAATCGTATCCACCGAACAGTAAATATTTGTAACACCAAGTATTATCTAGCTATATCTCAGATTGAACTTTGAACAAGACAACTCGCACTTTTTACCGAAAGTGCGAACAGTGAGACAGTGCCAACAGTGAGGCGGTGCGAACAGTGAGATTGTCAAAAATTTAAGTTAAGCCTGAAAATAATTTAAAAAAAGCTGTGCCTCTTGAAACTGTCTCACTGTTCGCTTATTGCGATTTCGAGAAAAAAAATGTTTCAAGCACTATCATAGCTTTTACGAAAAAAATACTCACTGTTCGCACCTTTTCTGTGCTTCTTAATATATGTCATAAGCAATAGTCCCTTGTGTGACTCGTTTATAATATAATTGCGGATTGAGGCTTATAAAATTTTTATGGAACGGAAAATTACAAAACTTTTAGTAGAGATTCATCACCAACTCAATCATCAGTAAATCAATTTAAGGCACTACTCTTACAGCTAAAGACTGCAAAGATTATCATAAGGAACATTTTCCCGATTTAAAACCATTGTTCTTGATTATTCTTCTTTAAGTGTTATAATCAAATATAAAATAAATTGCCGAAGAAAATCATCCTCCTGCAAATTTGTTTAGCTTTTGACCATAAAAAAGGTCAGGTCCTTGTTACCACATGAAAAGTCATATCATCCGTTTTTGAAGAGTCTGTATTCAAACTCGAGGTTTTGAGCTATTTAACCATGCACATAATAACAATGTAGGTAATGCCAATGGTAATGCTTTCGAATAATGCTTTCCAAAGAGATTGTGAAGAAACATTGTCTTTTATAAAAAGCAATTAAAAAAGATAACAGTAAAAACAAAATTACATTTTGCATTAATTTTTTAAAAAAAAAAATTGTTGTTTTTTTCTCAGTATAATACATAAAGTTTAAAAATCTCATTTTATTTGTTTTTTTTTTATTTTCACTGCAATTTCCATGGATACAACTACATGTCAACTTCAGCAATAGCGAAAGCAAAAAAAGTAATTGTCAAAAAGGACGAAATTTCTTCTGTAAATTCTTTGAAGTTTTCTAGGTCACTTTGTAGTTGTTTTTTAGTGGCAACACAGATTCCAACAGTGTAGCACTCATTTTACACTTATCCACTACATACTTAGTACTTCCCCGTACCTGTCCTTTGCACTTTTTTTTGTCACAAACACACACTGGCTTTCTTTCTTCTTCAACAGAAACCACGAAAATGTATGGTATGTGAATTTACTTTGAGAGCAACTAAAAGGAATTCATACACAAGACTTTGTATGTAAGTGAGTTTTGGGAGAAAAAATGTCGCATTTTTTATGTGAGTCCTAAAGGAAGCTTAATGTAAGCGTTACTTTTTTGTTCATTCAATTAATAAGAGTTTTCATAAAACAAATTTCCAGAAATCGAAGAAATTTAAAAAATGTTTGTACATATGATGATTTTTTAATATAAACTTTCTTTTCCGACAACCAACTCATTAGGGTTTCTTACGTTTTCTTAAAACCATACAAGATTTTATTCGTTTGTTAGATCAAGAGATCTGGTATCAGCGATATCAAAACTGATTTGCTCTTTTTTCTGCGGTGAGCAAACCAAAGTTCTCAAAACTGGGCTTCTTCTAACTTCTTCCGACGTTATGACGAAATACCTTTGGTGACGAAGTCTGGTTCTTGCTAGACCAGGGCATTTAACATTTTGTTCTATACGGCGCTCGACGACGATTATGTTAATGTGAACGTGAATGTTAACATTATCCGCATACCCTCGTTGTTGAACAGATTTGTAAATGAAAGTTGCTACCGTATTTATTCTTGCTGATAATACCTATGTTTTAATGATTGAATCCGACTGGCTCAGAAAGGATTCAGTCTTTGACATAGAATAGCAGAATCTTCGAATTTTCTTTAAACAGGAAAATGTTTCAATAGCCCATTATAGTAGATGGGAGAGGTTTCCCGGCGAAACTTAAGAAATGATTTGATCCATGTACCTTTCTCAAACAGTAATGCTGCCTTTTAAAGTTTTAATGGCAGTTCAATGCATTTGGTGGCTACGTTGTCCTTTGGCTCTTTGACTTTGTGCAGATTTTAGATAATTTCTCTCATCTCCTCCAACAGTTATATTTTCTTTTATCCTAAAAATATCTGGTCTTTCTTTATAATGGACATATCAAAAATATTAAGAGATTTAATAAAGCTTCAAACGAAAATTAAGAAATTTATTTATCTTATGAGATCTGACTTTCTTAAACGATGCATCTTAACTCGATTCATAGAACATACGCATAACTACTTTAAAAAAACGCTGCAAATCATACATTTAAAAACATGAAAATAAAAACTAAAACATAGTCCGGTGTCAGTAGGGATTTTTTCTACGGAACTTTTTTGAAGTCCATAAATTAAAAAAACTAAAATTATGACTTATATACTTATGTATCTGAGGGTAAGTAATAAAATGTTTAACGTACTTTTTCGACCGCTCTTCTTTTTCTTCAAAACAATTTGCATATTTGCATTTAGTATATCTCATGAATCGTAAAAGATCTTGCAATGAAATTTGGCACCTTATGAGAAGAAAAACTCGTAAATGAAATATGGTGAAGAGGCCCTCATATAAACATATGCTGGGACCCTTCTACATATTCTTATTACATTCTTGTTGACGCTGTTTTTGAGATAACAAAAATTCTCATGTTATGTAATGCCACGCCCACACACACAGTCTATATAGCCTTTTCTCTCCAAAATTAGCTAATGACATTGTAATAACTTTGATGGATCTCACGATTTATTAAATAAAACACAAAAAGGTAGAAGAAATCGCTAAAAAATACAGTATTTAACCTTAGAAATATAGCCCATAATTATATTTTTGTAATTCATGAACATCGAAATAATTCCGTAGAAACACTGACTACAAACACTGGACTTGCAACTAACAAAACTTCGATCAATAAAAAAAACATAAGCTAAGTATGTAGCTACCCCTAAAAATTGAAAAAAATCATCGTCACCTCACACATTTCTCCCGTATACTTTTAATTTTTCCAGGAACCTAACGGTTTCGGTCTCTCAAACGGTGCCGCTTCCCTGCATGCCCTTAGCGAAAAAGAAAAAGCTCTGCAAGCTATGAGTGGCATGACAAGCTCACAAATTGTTTCTGTTCAGGCCGCCAAAAATCTTGCAATCGCTGCAGCAGCAGCGGCAGCTCATCCACATGCGGCGCACCTCACACATTTGCCGCCGCCACATCATCATCATCATCATCATCAGCAACAACATCATTCGCCATCGTATTTGCAACATCAACAACAGCAACATGCTGCTGCCCTGCAACAGCAACAATCTCAACAGCATATGGCGGCAGCAGCAGCGGCGGCGGCTGTTGCGGCAGGTTTACCACCACATGGGCACCACGCACTACAACCGCCACCACCACCACCACCACCGCACCATCCGCCGTTATATCCGGGTGTAAGGACTTACATTTTTTTAATATCGCTCGCTATCTGTTTTAGGCCGTGGCCAGCAAAAAAAAAAAAAGAAGCGACTGGAGTAGCAGTATTTGCTTCATAATGCTTATTTGCGCTAGTTGCGTCTTCATTGCGCGCTTAGTGTCTACACATTCATTTGTATCATTATCATTATTTCATCATTAACTTCGATGGACTTAGAGGCTTCTCTTGTCGCTATCATATATGGAATGCTAACTTCTAACACTGGTGTTCATAATAACATTTGTACTTAAATCATATCAGCATTTCATTCATTACCTTTATATTAAGACAGTGTTTATTTTTGCTTGACAAAACATAATTTAAAAACTTAACAACGAATGTTTTTCAAATATTGAAAAATATAAAAAAACTGATATTTTTTTAACATTTAACCATAGAGGCTTTAAATAATAGAGATGTTAAGCGGCACTGTTAGCTTGAACTCTGTTTCTACGTTGACCTGATTAGTAGCTGAGAGGATTTTAGAAGTCTGATAGAACGAATCTTAGCTTAAAAAATTTTTAAAAGTCTCGCTTACCATCACTGTTGATTAAATGCTCTGTGCTAACTGAAGAAAAATTGAATGTTAAATGTCTGTAATGTGAATAACATGAATGTGAGATATCTGTTAGTGTACCTATAGAAAATTGTTGGTCGGCTTAGAGCTACTAAATTTTTACAAAATAATAAGTCATAAGAAATATGCTGTTGCATTTAGCTTAGCAATGGAAAATATCATTTATGAAGTATGACTTTTTAACAAATGATCAAATCGAAATTGTTTCATCAACGCGAAAATGATCAGAAACTGGACTAATTGCTTAGTAGAACATTTTTCAAAACAAATTTTGAGTGACAAAGATAGAATATAGTAAATTCTCTGATACTTAGGAGGTTTTGAGCTTATCGACTTTTCTGAACAATATTTATGTCTATCAAATAACAATTTTTTCTTAAATGCACCCAAAGTTTCAGACTTTTCCTACAAAAATCTAAGAAACTTAACATTTTCTTGGGCTAATTAATGTAAATTAAAGATTTAAGTCTGATACCCGATTCGCTCTGTTAAGATTTTCTATTGTTAGATGAGAGTTTGGATCATGAGTTCCTTCAATGAACAGAATACCAACTGATCGTTTGACTTATATATCTTACTCTATCAATTGCCAGTGGATAAAATATTTTATTTTCTATTCATTGTCAAGCTCATGACTGTTTTTTCATCAGCCGTATGTACACATTTGTGGTCTGTCATAGCCCTTGGCAGTAAACTGCCTTAACTTTGAGTCAAACCTACAATATATTTTAAAACTATTCTATTAAAACGGGTTCGAATGTTTTAGTATTGGCTCACGTTAATGTTTAAATTTCGGCAATTGTTGGTGAACAGTTGTAAGTTGTGTAGCAAGCGCTGTTGGATAAGCACAGAAAGCTTCACCCGAAAGATTTCGAGCTGTTTTTTGTTGACTGCAAAGAAAATTTCCAGGCATAAAGAAGTTGATCGAAGATGCACGAGCTCAAAAGAGTCAAGAACTTTGTCGCTTCGAAAGTCTATACGTTTGAAGCATTCGCATGAGCCCTGATAAAGTTAAAGATCTTGGGTGATGTATCTTTGTTCGTCAATGCATCCCAAACGCAAGTGCGGTTGGTGGTATTAAATGTAGCGCTGTATCGATGAATGTGAAATGAACGAAAGCTACCAATTACTTATATGTATCGCGAAATTGCGAAGGATATATATATATATATATTTGATCAGTATGTACAGTATAGGATACAATAACGTGAAAAGCTGCATTACGTTTCCGGATGAATGACTCCAGTTTCCATTAACTTTTTTGAGCATTACTTTCGTCAGCATATTGAATGGAATGGACAATATTATGATGCTCCTATGGTTTTGGCATAGCGATTAGATATAAATTTGGATGAGGGTAGGATACATAACTTCAGCAGTGAACTCCAGCAATTTTCCATTATTTTGGAAACTATGTGATTTGAACCCAAACTATTTAAAAAAAAAACAATTGTTTTCCGAATGTTAACTACACTCAGAAAGTCAATTTATGATGCAACCAAATTTTTACCAAAACTCAGGTTAGAACTTTCGAACCTGTTGGTCCTTGTTATTAAGTCTAACTAACCTGGAAATCAGGTTAACTACAGAACTTTCTCAAAAAATCATATTTTATTCCTTTATTACTACTGCTTATTAATTGAACTTAATTTATTTATGTTGCATTTTAAAAAACTTCAAAGAGAACTTAAAATTTTTTTATATGTCGCCGACAAAATTTGAACCTTGTTTTCCCACGTTATGAAACTGTTCTGAGATGCACTTTTCTTAACCAACTGAGCTACTTTTATTATTATATTGCGTTAAACTAAAAATGCATTATTGCGGCGCATGCAACAACACGGATGCCCAGGTTCAAACCCCACTGGATGAAAAAAAGTGTTTTTTTTTTTAATTAAATAGAATTCCGTAGAACAATTTAACAGGCTATCACCATGGATTTAATGAGAGAAACAGTTTCTAGAGCCAATACAACCATTCACACAGGAGCATATCTTAGCTAATAAAGGCGCACATTGAGCTATGTCACATAGAAAGCACAGGCAGCACAGGAAAAAACACTCAGTCGCCCATTCGTACTCGCATATTGAAAGGTCATTGAAAACAACTGCCCTGCCTACGCTGCGTCTTCAATGTGCACCGGACCTTAAACACAATTATGATAGTCGACGGGTTCTAAACAGCTGATCCACAATCGCCGTAAAATCCGTTCGAATAAACGCAATTGCTACGAACGACGGTAATTAGCTGCCATTTTCTGTTTACAAGAAAATTATTTTTGAAGTGAAGTGAACTCGCCTTAGAGCAGGCATGAGCGTAAGTACCGAATATTTGATTGGATCAGGTGTTTTATCTACAAATTTTGAGATTATTCAGAGTTTTGTATAAGCCATCAACATCGGAAGATATAAAATGAGTTGCGTCTCATGTACTGAGCAGTTAAAGTTTTAATATACTTTACGCTGATCAACATCGTTCAGTGTAATGTAACTGTTCTATAGTGATGGAAATAATTTTTCTTGATATAAAATATTTTTTCTAAATGCTTCAATTTTACTTAAGTTGTAAATACTACAATATATAATAATAATAAGTATATAAATATGAGTGTTCTAACGCTAAGTTCTCATCAAACTGACACAATCGCTACCCATTGTAAACTTGCTTTTTGATATTATTGTGCGCCAAATTTATGTACATACAAACATACAAACAAATATTATATTTTTATTTAATGTTTTTATTCAATGTTTTTACAATATTTGTCTCTTTTTCTATTTTTTTTTTTTCTCCAATTTTTAGCAATTCTGGCAACCCGGCTTACAGCCGAGCACCTCACAAGAGTAAGTTTGCTTAAACACAACCGTCAATTAACAGATATTTAAATATTTTGCATTGACCGCAGTTTTTACGATTACAGCATCAAGCCATTTGCACAACCACCATATCCCGCCGGTAAACCATCGACAGCTGTGTCTGGCGATATAGAAGCAGGACTTCCGCCAGCACAACTGCCCTGGGAAGGTAGAGCAATAGCGACGCACAAATTTAGATTACTCGAGTTCTCATCGTTTATGGAAATCCAAAGAGAGGAAATCGTAAGTTATTTACTCCGAAAATACAATCGTCAGATGTTTTGTTCTAATCAATGATTTCTGCTTTCAGTATCACCGGCACTTGTTTGTACAGCTTGGCGGTAAGCCATCATATTCCGATCCATTGTTAGAGACTGTTGATATTCGACAAATTTCTGATAAATTTCCCGAAAAGTCTGGCGGTCTTAAAGATCTCTACGAAAAAGGTCCACAAAATGCTTTCTATTTGGTAAAATGTTGGGCCGATTTGAATACTGAAATAACAGGCACTGAAACGGGTGATTTCTATGGTGTAACCAGCCAGTAAGTGATTAATAAACTATTGGAAATTGATTTTTTTCTCTTCAATAACATGCTTGTTTTTGTTCTTTTAACAGATACGAAAGCAATGAAAATATTGTGCTCATTTGCTCAACGAAAGTTTGCTCTTTCGGCAAGCAGGTGGTCGAAAAAGTCGAAACCGAATACTCACGTCTGGAGAATGGACGCTTTGTGTATCGCATACATCGGTCACCTATGTGCGAATACATGATTAATTTCATACAAAAACTGAAGAATTTACCTGAACGATATATGATGAATAGCGTACTGGAGAACTTTACAATACTACAAGTAAGTTTTCTTTCCATTTTGCAAATAAGCTCACCAGAAACATGGCTGACTTATTGAAGTTTGGTCTCTTATAAGACATTTTCATAAATACACATGGTTTCATATTCTCTCTTTTTACAGGTAATGCAAGCAAGGGAAACCCAAGAGACGCTACTCTGCATAGCATACGTCTTTGAAGTGGCCGCACCAAATAGCGCCGCTACTCATCACATCTATCGATTAATAAAAGAATAGCAAGAGCTGCAACAACATTCGGCGGTGGAAGCATCAGCAACAACAACAACATCAACGCTCGAGTACCATAACAGTAGCAATAGTGGTGGGGGAGGAGTTAAAGCAGATGCCGCAGCTATGGCTACTACTAATGCTGAATTAAATGCTGGCAATACTGAAAGTAACATTAATTGTCGACAAAACAGTGCAAATAATAATTATCTACGCATCAGCAACGATTGCCAAAATGTAAGCAGCAGTAATGCTGCTTCAATAGCAACAATAATTAAACAATCACCAACATCACCACCACCACCACAAGCAGCAGCGATAGCAGCATCAACGGCAATGCATAATCAACAGTTGGTTAGTGTTGCTACACCGATTTCAGTTGGTGATGTCAACACTGATGAGACAATGTATGCAGCAACACCAACTGATACTCTAGAAATGCAGCAGCAACAACAACATCTAACACAACAGCAACATAGACATGACAATAGTGGGCAACATACGCTTAGCAATATTATACAAATTGCTAACTCAAGTAGCAACATAAATCAGCAGCATCAGCAACATCAGCATCAACAACATAGTAACAGCAGCAACAGCAAACTGCAGCAAATGCATTGTGAAATGTCTGCAACAGCATTGGCAACAACACCCACAGTTATGTCAACAACGGATGCTATTACAGCAAGCAATTTAGAGTTGCAGTTGGGTGAACGTGCGCCACCGCCGTCATATCATGCGACGACTAGCAAAATGTTTCATGCTAGTAGCGTAAGCAGTGCTGTCGAAATAGATCATTTGCCATCGACAACGCCGCCACGCCTCTCTGCCTACGAACAATTTTTAAAACTATCATCGCAAGATTATAACAGTGCGGCCGAAAATGCGGCTTTGAATTTGAGTCATATGGGAAAGAGTCAGCAGCAGCAGCAACAGCAACAGCAGCATCATCATCACCATCTATTACCATCAGCAGCTGTTGCTGCATCAGCGGTAACAGACAGCGATTTAATGTTGCGACGTGTAAGTGTTGCAGCAGCCATGGCAGCAGCTGCAGTGGCCAATGTTACGGGTGGCGATATTTGTGAGCGAAATTAAGTGAAATCGGTTTTTGAGTTGACAAAGTGCAGTAGAAAATGTACTCGGTGCAATCGAGTTGCGTGGAGGGAAAATGATAATTTGAAGTGGAGCGCGTACAGTCAGTATCGAATTTATTAAATTAATTTTCGTGTATAAACTTGCCTGTTATACACCCATATAAGCTCAGACTGAAAACTTGCCTTTCAAACGAAGTTTCTTCCTGGTATTATTAAAACCTGTGGACCTATGAACGAATCTGTGTCATACTTTCATGCAAAAATATTTGAACTTTTAGTCAGCGATGATAATGTACATACATTATTTTTGAGTACAAATTTGATCTTAAATTCTTCGATCATTTCACGACAAAAAAAAGTTGATGACTTACGTCAAAATTTGTTCACAGGCTTGTCTTGAGGAAAGATATAAAAAAAGTGTATTGTTTTGTTTTTTCGGTCTGTATTTTGCGAAATTTCAAAAACTCAGAGCTTAGTAACTTTTCAATCAATTTTCAAGCATAAGGACTTGTCTTGGTCAGAAAAAGCAATACATAAAGTGTCACGCAAGTCAAAGATGTCTTCCCGGGCTGACTTTCTCTACGACTTGAGATTCATGCAATCAATTTTCCCTTTACTACGCTCGCTTTCGCAAGGACATGAAATGTTTTGCAAAGAGGCTTCATCAAATGGTTCAAATTTAACTCTCACTCAAATGAGACATAAAATAAAAGACTTTGTTTTTTATTCTTAATAATTTTTTTCTAAAATAATTTTTAATTTTTTTAACTAAAATTTTACAAAACATGTCATAAAAACATAAGTCAACTGCTGCCGAAACTGAAAAAAAGTGTATTTATATTTTTTTAAATATTACAAATTGTTTAAAATGATCTCAAGACACAAACAAAATAAACAAAAAATATTTAATAATATAATGAAAACAATTCTATTAATTTTAATTTAAAAAATAAACAAATATTGAACAAATATAAATACAGCTTTAAAAGATAACTAATAATAATTGTATATAATAATAAGCAAAATAAATAAACTACAAAAAAAAATTAAACATATCTTCCCGCCCACTAAACACAGCTCACAAAACACGCCATTGCAAACAACTGCTGCGCCATTTTGCAGTTTTTTTTTTAATTTTTTTTTTTTTTGTTTAGTTCTTTGACAATATGTACTACCCATATATGTAGTTCTATATATACCATACATATGTTTTTAAAATTAATGGCTTTTAATTTTAGTTTTATTTAAATGTCTTAATTGTACACTTTTAAAAAGAAACTAAAAACGAATTATATAAAAAAAAATTTAATTTTTTTTATTAAAAAGTAAGATTCATTTTAATGATTTTACACTGCAAACGATCCACCGTCTAATGAATAAAATTTTTTAAAAACTTAAAAAAAATCGAAAATGTTATTTTAAAAATTTTTTTTTAAAAAATTGATTTCAATGTATGTATATTTAATAAAGCAAAGTAATTAATTAACAATTGTATAGTATTTGTTGTTTAAGCTAAATTTTATTATTAAATATTTATAAATTCATTAGTTTAAGTCAACTACTTAAAATCAATTAAGTGTAATATTAGTACTAAAACTAAACTATAAATACTTATAAGCAAAAACAAGAGTTTCAAAAAAACTTAAAAAATACATACATAAATTAAAAGTGAAATAGTTAAAAAAAAAGTATTTAAATTTAACTGCAAGTAAACAAATTTAACAAAAAAAAAAACTAAATAAAACAGCAAACAGTATAAATTTTAAACAAAATATAAAATAAAACAAAAGAATATAAGAATTTTTTCTAAGAAAATAGTGCCTACGAAAAGAAATTTAAGAATACTAAAGAAATAATGTATAGAGTAATCAAGAAAAGATTAAAAACAACATTAAAGTAAACGTAAAAATTGATAATAAAACAAACAGTATGAGTAATCATTTCATTAAGGAAACAAAAGTAAATTAATACGTTTTTGTTTTAAAACTAAACAAAACAGTGAGCAAGCAAAACAATAAATAATAATCATCTATGTTAAAAAGTTTAAATTAAAAAAGATCAGAAAAAAAACTCTATACATAATGCAAACTTTAAATTAAAAAAAAAACAGCATAAAACAATAATGAATTTATATGTAAAAAGCAACAATGATAATAATGTAAATCCGAAATTTTATGAAAATTGTAATGACATCAAAAATATTTTTCGCAGTGTTAAGCACTTTGTTGTTGTATTCCTATATGAGATTTTATGTTATATTTTCCTTGTTTTACAATACAATGTCTAGTTTTTTGTTTCGCTGAAAGATATTTACACTCAAATCTAGATAATTTAAAGCTAAACTAATTTTTTCTGAATCGTTTTTTACGCATAGTTTGGTATGGTATTTTGTAGGCATAATTAGCACCTCCGGATCCTCGCTAAATCTGGGATTCAAAAATATTGGGTAGTATTTAAAAGACTGACGTTTAGTCAACTAATAATTTTCCTTCAAAATGTATGTTCTCCAAAAAAAAATGTATTTAAATGTAGTTAAATAAATTTCACACTTTAGTTGAACCTACAACAACTAAGAAGCGTGATCATTTGAACCAATGGAGCGTAGTGTTTTCTGTACAGAATAAATATGTATGTACGTCACTATTTACAAAAATGTTTATATCTTCGATTTCGGTAAACATAACATGTTTTTATGCTCCCATCAGTTCAAAGTAAAATTCACTCCCAGACATTTACCAATATTACTCTTCTCAATTAACAGCATCTATCTCATTTTTAAAAGTCCCTAGCTAAATTAAAAATTCATGCTTCGGAAATCACTCTAAAATACGATAAAATTTGAAATAATTTTTTAGACGAGATTGAACCACACAAACCACGGTTCACTCAATGCTAAGAAACATAATATAATTGTAGGATTTGACACTGACAGACTATAACGACTAAAATAAATTGAATTCAAAAACTACATAATGATATAACATTGCAATAGACAAAAATAGAGCGTGTTAACTTTAATCAAACCAAATTTGTAAAAAAATTTTCAAAGATTTCCACAAGAACTTCACAAAAAAAAATTGTCACAGAGATGCTAAGCGATAATAAAATGAACTATAACTAAAGATGACGGATTTCAGAAACCTTCAGCGTAACTTCCAAAAAAAACCTATGGAAGAGACTTTAATGAAATTTGCTAACTTGTGATAATCCATTTCCGTTTGATCCCAATATCTTCTTAAAGTCGAGTATGACTTAAACCTTAGACTATAACTGAAAGGGCAGACAAAAAGGTAGACAAAAATACTAACAAATTTTTCTTAATTGCAGCTAGAATTTTAAAAATAGATGAAATCTCACTCTCCCGTGGGGTATCTCTTCTTTATAGATTGGAAGTGATTTAGTCACACAACTTATGGCAAGCTGAAACCGAATTTGAGCTCACCTAGCCTAAACAGTTCACCCACATTGCATTCGGCATAATTGATGTCAATTTTGCAACAAATCCGCTTTTGTTTCAGTCATCGCTTTCGTGAAGTTTTAAATGAAATATTTAAAAGTATGAAAGTATTCGGCGGACTATAAAGTTTTCTTAGCATAAAGAGCTAAATACAGTTGGGACGTGCAATGTCGTCCAGTATTTTCGTATACGTTTGTAGTGAGTACAAAATTGACACTAGAAAATTTATCGCAGAGAAATAGAACAAATTCTAGTTTTTGGTGCGATTTGACACAGAAGATAAATCGCACGTCCCAGTAGTGTTTTTAGCTTAACGTTGGGTGCTAGCGAAATATTATTTATTTGATTTTGTAAGAACATCTCTCACGAATTGAAATATTTTGATGGCATAATTTTTTCCAGCACATCAACTTAGTTTAGCGTTCAAGCTTTTTGAGAAAATTTATCCAGATTTTATATGTAAATGTCCTGTTCAGTGACTGTTTAAGTTTACTTTGTCAGCTGAGTGCTTCTTTCAGAATGAATGTAAACAACAATGTTATTTTTATTAAGAATTTCTTGTCAATTTGAAAATATAATGTTTCAGTCGAAATTAAATTAATCTTTATTTTATTTGCTACAACAACTAAGTATTCACATAAGACAAACAATACAACAAAATCTCATACAATAACTTACAAAACAAAACAAAAAATTATCAAGTTGACACAAGAAAACACAAAAACAATAAAATATGAAGATTAAATTAAATTTAAATACTTTTTTCAAAATTGTGCATACAGTTACATCATTTGTTTCGAACTTTATTTTACTTTAAGTATTTTTGTACATTAATTAAAATATAAAGCAACAATTAAGTGTAAAACAATAAATAATATTTAATTTGTCTCTTATAAAATTACAATTTACGTTTACGTTTTCTTTTTTTTTCTTTTTTTTTTATTCACAGCTTAAGAAAATCATTTTACTTCAAAAAAAAAAAATAAAATAAAATTAAAACAAAATAATTTTCTTACATAATAATTTTAAGTTACACTTAGGTAATCATTTTGAGTGAAATTAATTAATAATTTTCAAGCAAAAATGAAAATTTAAAAAAATCTGTCCTTGTTTTTTTTTTAATCTGTTTAATTAAAAGAATTAAATAACTGTTTAAAAAATAAATTAAATGAAATTGTGTCATTATTTTGAATTTTTTACATAAATATATATAATACATAAATTAAAAATTTACAATTTGGGTTTCATTTTTCAAGGATTTTATGGTAAGAACTCTTTTTTTCAATTATTCTGATGGGTGCGTTTTAAAAGAATGAAATCACCAATGCAAATTATAGCCCCGAATTTCTCAAAATTAAGTTTCACAATAAAAAA
Organism: Meiosimyza platycephala; assembly: GCA_963662105.1. NCBI lineage: Eukaryota > Metazoa > Arthropoda > Insecta > Diptera > Lauxaniidae > Meiosimyza > Meiosimyza platycephala. Next base: position 25,526,603 of record OY759208.1, read on the forward strand.
TTGTGTTTTCATGATCCAATCATTCGTGTGTATGCATGATTTCTGATCGCCTGGTGTTTCACACACTTTTAGATGACAGAAAACATCCCATAAATATAGCTTGTCGTATTTTATTAAAATTGCGTTAGCCGTTATCAAGTTACAGGTATATATAAAACTCTTTTGGACTACAGCGCCCTCTACGTACAATTGATATTATTATTTTATATTTTATCAAAAACTAGATTATCTAACGAAAACAATGACATCTCATTTGTAAAAATCGGTTCAGTAATAGCCGAGCAATAACGTTTTTAATTTATGCAAAAAACCTGTTGCTTGCTGTTGGTTTATGATCGCCTGGTGTTTTGCACATTTTACATATTGAATTTTTTCGTGGAGCAGGCAAACTCGCTTGCAAATGATGTTGGTAAAAAAAGAAACATAGCGCTAAACTAATGAATCGATTTTAACAAATTAGGTGTCATTGTATTTGCCTTACAGTACAGGATAACATTATTTTGTTAAAGTTTCAAAAAATTGTTCATACGGTGCGCTGTGAGGAAAACAGTGATTCTTTTGCCGTTATCCTTTATACACAGTTGGTAAACGGCTACAACGCTTTTTTTCAGCCATAACACAACATAATCACTTAATTTTTTGTTGGAAAGCTTGTGAAGAAAAGGGAGGGACACGTATACTTTTTTTCAATACTAGGCGGTGCCACGCCCCTAACAGGAAAAAACGTTTCCACAGCTAAGCTTATGAACCGATTTTAATAAAATTTGGCTTGGAGATAGATTGAACCCTAAGAAAGGTTATCAAAAACTTGGAGTTCTTTAAGGGGGCGTGGCACCGCCCTGAATTTGAAAAAACGCTGTTTTGGCTGAAATTTGTTGTTTGTTGTTGTTGAAATTTGGTATGGAGATAGATTGAGTAAAAATAAATTTTTTTTAAGAGGACGGTACCACGCCTCTTACAGGAAAATACGTCGTTATTACTAAACTAACAATATTACAGGATGTGATGTACAGGAAAGATAGTAATGTACTTAGGTGGAACTAACCTACCAGGGTTGCCTTGCCAAACCATGTTCCGATGGCCAAAAAAAACCGACTTTTGACCGATTTTTTTAATAAAGTTTATAAGATTACAGCTTGAAATGTATGTCAAATGACAGAGCTCGATGAGCCTAACCACAATATATAGGGTTGCCTTGTTGGATCCTGTCCCAAACATGGGTTGCCACTTGTTTTTTGGGCCAAATTTTTTAGAAAAAGTTTATGGTTTAGGATTTCAGCTTAAAATGTATGTCAAATGATAGAGCTTGAAGAGTCTAAATATAATATATGGGTTGCCATACCGAATCCCGTCCCACACATGGGTTGTCACTTGTTTTTTGGGCCAATTTTTCATAGGAAAACGTATTTGGTGTAAGATTCTAGCTTAAAATGTGTGTCAAATGATAGATCTTGATGAACCTCAAAAAAATATTTCCAATCCCGTCCCAAATGTGGGTTGCCAGGTGGCAACCACTCGACTTTTCTACAGCCGGCTCTTGTAATGATTCAATGAAAATTTTAAGCTTGTCTAGGCCTTTTTATCTAAAAAACTGCGTTGCACTGGTGTGGCGTTACACTTGACATATAATGACCCATATATATTCTCAATATGCCTTAAATATTGAGAAATAAACACCAAAATTTCAAGAGGGTACTCAACTTTACATACGTGCCACACTTACCATTGTAGGTAAATGGCCTTTGCTTAAGTATTTTAGTTCATCTTTCTCCTTAACTAATGTAGTTCTCATTTTGAAATATGTATTCAGTATATTTTCATGAAACGATTATTGATCGAACTGCAATCAATTTGGTTTTTTTTTCAAATTTTATAAATAAAAAATGTTATTTTATTTTTGTAAAATTTGCATTTTATTATATGTAATTTCATTATCAAATACATTTTTCTCAAGTAAGCTATTATTATATTATAATTGTTTTTGTTTAAAAAAAAATGCACTCTATGTTGTTGTATAATTTATATCATATTTTTGTTGTTGTTCTTCTTGTAATACAGTTATGTGTACGAGGATAGTAATAAAAATAGTCTAATAGAATAGTAATACAATTATAATAATCATAATAATAATGATGATAGTAATAATAATGTTACACTTTGCTGTACCAAGTGTAACGCTTTTGTTTTTGTTTCATTCGTGTTTTAAACTTTTGCTTTATAAGTAATATTTACTAGAGGAAAATCGGTGAACGCAAAGGTAGGTATATATGTAAAATAGAAACATAAATTTACTTAAATATTTATAATTAATATCTTAGAATACATACACAATTTGTATGCTTCTTTTTTTAGTTACTAAGATACATATTCATAAGTTAATTTTACTGGTTTACACAAGTTACAATGTTTAAATTTTTTTATTATATATATTTTATAGAAAATTACAAAACTTTTCATAAATTTCTTTTAACTAAAGTATTTCTCATTGTTTACAAATAAGGTGTTTAATTGTTTTTAAGTTTTCATGTGTATGCAAAAAAGTCAATCATAAAACGCAGCATATTTTTGTTTTATTTGTCGTTAAACATTTTGTTTTTGCAATAAGCTATTTTTGTTGTTCTTTTGGTAAGTTATAAATTTAAGCTTAATTTAATATCATTTGTCGCATTATGTATTTTATTTTAATTTCTTTTTTTTAATTTTTTTTTTTTTTTTCACTGTAAATCAGTGTACTTTTATGTTTCGTAGTTTTATCCCAGTGAACATTACAATGTAAACATAATACTTAACAACGAATTTGCACAGTTACAATAGCGTTTTCATTGCTGCACAGAATGTAACAAATATATGACATCAGCGCTAAAATAACGTATGTATTCTTAAAGGAAAAAACGAGTTCAATAGTTGTCGATGTTTCAAGCCCAAATAGCTAATGCGATGAAGAAGTAATCATCACTTGGACTTTTATATAAAGGATTCCTATTACGAAGCCGTCGCATCAAAAAATGCATATAACAGGACTCGAGTAGGCGCAACAGAAGTGCTTTCTTACCATTTTTATGTTTCATCAACAGCGGGTTGGTACAATTAAAGTTAAGCTTCTAGTTAAAAAAAAAGGGTTTTGAAACTTTATATCAAACTATCAGTTGAAGTTGCAGTCAAGATTTAACCGAATATCGTAAAACCGTGTTTTAAAATATAACATATTAGTAGGTGAATGCTAAAATCACACAGGCACACAACTTTAGGTCTGACAGATTTTTGTTCGCTTATCACCTCATTTTCAGGATTTTCTTATAACATCACTATACTGACAGAAATACATCTAAGACTGTAAGAACTGCATATTTTAAGTCATGTCACACAGAGAATTGCTTACCACGTTTATGTTTATGAGATCAGATAGAAATAACTTTCAACTTCGCATTTAACATTTCAACCTGTTTAACAAGAATTTTTTCTTTTAAGACATCGCACATTAAACATTAAAATTTTTCAATTCATACGCACACGCACATCTTTTGTATAAAGTTAAGAAGCGAACTAAGAAGTTTCCTCTAAGAGATAACTACGAATTTGTCTTAAAACAGCGCTTCTAACAATTTTAGACAGGAATATCGCAGTTTCCTGACGTGATGAGAAAAAACTTAAAATAGGGTCGTTAAGACATAATCTATCCCCACCTAATCCTCACCTAGATAATCTCTAAGTTTAACCAAAAATTATGTGAGTATGATATTAACAGCGATAAACTTGCCAAAAACACTGAACGCCTGATTCGGAATTTTTACCAAAATTGATTGCCTTGCACATGCCAAAATCTATACTAGGATAATTATAAACAGTCTAAATTTTTTTACAAATGTAAGTTACAATTTTTATTTTCTTCATTTAGTTTTAGGACATTCATACAAAATATTTTAGCATATCTTTAGGCATCCAAAGGTAATCCATTTTTAGCATAATGCCATTTTTTTGAAAACTGCATTCCTTTCGTATGCCTGAAAGTATGCTACTGTAGTTTTGGTAACAACTGAAAAATTATATTTTATATTTTTTAATCTTTTTTTATTACTAAGCATATTTAAGCACATAAGCAACACAGACTCTGCTTTTTTTGCTGAATTCCTAATACCAGCACTTTTTATATAAAAAAATTTGTCTGATATAGAATATTTTTAGGCAATAAGCAGGGCTCGGCATTTTTTGGTATAATGAGGATGGATTTTTAGTACCTCGATAGTCTGTCGGGCAAATTCCACTTAAATTTATCGCAGTTTTTTTCATTTTACATAAGCAAATTTCTTTCGAAACATATAAGCATTGTTTTATGAAGACACAAATTTTCAAATAATGCGTTCTAACAAAGTAGAGTAGAAACGTCCCTAGTATGTTTTGAGACGTGATATGATTATTTGATTTAATTCACTGAGCACTTGGAAACTATTCTAAATAATTTGTTTTAACAATGTCTTATCACAGCCAGATCCTTAGAATGGTCTGTATCGAATACAAATAACGAAATGTAGTTAAATCGTGGTATGGCACAGACTATTTTAAGGATCTCGCTGCCATAAAACATTGTTAAAAACTTTTCAATTGCTCAAATCAAAAACCATATACATTTCTATGTGGAGCAATAAATAAATTTAAGCATTCTGAGATGTATATTAATCCACATAATCACTCGGCGTTTACGCAAAAAAGGGGAAATACCAAAGAGACGAGGTACAAAATTTGTCGTATGTTGCAAATGCCACAAAAGAGAATAGACAATAATTTGTTTCACCGAATTTGCCTGTGTAAACGCCGAGTCAAATATGCTATGATATTTCTATATATCACTAAGTTTAAATGATTTTTTTTAATTTATTTTAAGGTTTTATTTCGAAAAATCGAAATAAGTCAAATGCTCTGTTGCAATTTTTACAATTTGCCGTTGGGATAGCATTAAAGTTTAAAATGTTATTACTAAACTAAGTCCAGTTACATAATTCAAATATTGTTACGAAAAAAAAAGTTAGTTGTTACATTGAAGAAGGGTAATTGTGTTACTTGTATGCTATGTATAGTTTACATTTTATGTACACTAGGATATTTACAATTTAATTTTTAGTTATTATTATTTATTGTAATTCTCAAAACAAATAAACCTACGCACGTTATGCACTTTTATATTAATTTATATTTAAGAAGCGAGATATTAAACAATAAATGTACAAGTTTTTTTTTTGTATTATTTTTAAATTACTAAATTATAATTAAAATCAGAGACTGGAAAAAATGTTTCATGCTTCTACTGTCCATATGTATATGCAAGTGTTTTATGGATAAACTGTTTTACTTTTTTTCTATAAAAATGGTTTGTTTTGTTTTCAAATTTGCATATTATTTTCTTTTATATTAATGCGATTTTTTATTGAAAGTTGATTTAAGTTTGGTTTTTTTTCTTCTAAAACGTTAAGTTTTTGTTCTTTTTATTGATATTACAGCAGTTGGCAGCAATGAGATTTGGTTTTCGTCGGCTGTTTCACATCAGTTTGACGTTGTTTCTTGCGTGATGAAATATCCCTGATAAGATCGTAAAATACCTAAATGATTTTTGAAGAAGAAAAATAAGTTAGTATAAGGATATATGAATTTCTGTAGAAATAATAGTAGTTCAAGGAGAAATTAGAAAAAGAACATATTTACCAAAAAAAAAATATTTTTTAATTAAGGAGGAATAATAACAAACCCATTTTAAAAATGTAAAAGTAGTTGAACAACTAAAAATAACAAATGAAAAATAAAAAAATAATAAGATAAGATAGCATTTTACGAGTTAAAAAAAGCCAATTGGACGGGAATAAGTTAAGTGTAAGCATTAAAAGTGTATCATGACTTATTGTTAGTTTAAAAAAAAAGATATAAAGAAGACTATTTTCATACAACGTATATTTAAGTTTTTTTTCTAGAGCAATGTCCAATGTCCAGTTAAACTGCAACTGGCAGTTTGGCACATAATTGTACTGACATTTTTTTTTTTAAGTTCCAGTTGAGATGTAACTGAATATTTAGAATACGACCCGTATAAAGCTTTCAAACTGACATTTAAAACAGCCCGTTTTTCATATATCCTGTTTTTCAGCCAAAAGCACTTCGCAGCTCGGACTTTTTTATCTACAAAAAGCAGTTTCTTTATCATAAAAAAAAACCGGGCTATTATGAATGAATTGCCAGATTTGCGAAATTTTTTGTAAGCATGTTAAAAAAGTCATCATCAAACATGGGGTTAAAAATCTTCAAAAAATTGCGTTACGTAATACTTGAACGGCCCCTAAAGTGTAAAAGTGCATTATGTCTTTCATTTTTCTTAAATTTTTTTTTCGCCATGCTATACGCCAAACGATTCTGTATCGCATTTGGCAACATTTATTTGAATAGCTTACTTTAGTTATAGCGTTTTAATGGGCTGCAAGCATACCCGTGAATCGAATTCACCTATTTTCAATATCACGAGTTATAATTGAAAATGTAGTCAATGTGTAAGACCAGAGTTGCCAAGTGGCCGCTTTTGATGCGGCCAAGCCGTTAATTTCATATCAAACCCTGGGACTTTGTAGGAATTGCAAAATTTAGAAATTAGCCGTTAATTGGACGATTTCTGTTGTACTTATGTACTTACATTTTTTTTAACGAGCAAAAAAAAAAAAGAAATCAAAAAAAATCATCAATCATCATCAATTTTGCAATATTGACGACAAAAAAAATGTCAACTTTCCCCAAAAAAATATTTTACTTTTTAACCATTTTACAGAACATTTTTTTTTATTTTGGGCAGGCCGGTAATTTTTTGTTTTCAACTTGGCAACCCTTAATTGGCTCAGGAGCTGACGCTATACGACTGAGATTTGAACCTCTGGAATAGTTCCGTTCCTTAGCTAGCTCGGCTACAGAATATTGATGTTTTGTTACACAAAATTGAACAAATAAATCGCATCGATGAAACGTACTATACACAAATAAGTTACTTTTCATCGATGAGTTTTCGGAGTACTCTGATTATTTGCTGCTGGGTTGTATACAATTAAAAGTTCAAGTGTAGAAAGTTGTATACAGAGGAAAATCTCTTCAAGTCATTAAATAGTTAGAAAAATAATATACATTACAAGAACATTTCGAACTTAAATAAAGGATATACAAGATAGATTAAATAGATAAACTAAAGTAAAAAGCATAAATTAAAAAGAATTTAAAGTTTTCACAACTAAATAACATAGTGATACATATCTGCAAATTAAAGATAAATGTATTAGTGTATGATAGTTTAAAAAAGAGGGTACATAATTAGTTTATGGTATGTTTGCTTGAAAAAAGCGCACCGCACCTATTGTCTACAGTAAAGTACACTTAAGCCTCCGTTTCTTGCATCTATCTTTAGCACGCCCGCTCGTCGCTTTTGAATCTTCGGTTTTTCTTGATCTTATTTCGCGCATCAAATCAAAAAATACCTGTGTGAAGTAGAAGTAAAAGAGGAAGACAAGAGACAATGATAATGATATTAACACAACTGCAACAATTAATGATAATGTTGATCTTTGTATTCTTTTTTTCGTTTAATATTGTAGCTTTGCATGTGGATATGTAAGTAAAAAAAATGTTTGTATAGAATTTTAAAAAAAACATGGCAAATTTTGGAGCGTAAACATTGTAAAAATCTTTTAATTCATTTAAAGTAAATTATTTAATTGAAAGTAATAATATATTAGAATTCATGAATTGATTAAACATTGTCGATCCTAATTGATACAAATCGATCCTAAATTGATACAAGTTTGCGTTGTCCAAAAAAGAAAAAAACAAAATTAATACACAGAATATGATTTTTTGTTTTCTAACTACGTTTTCTTCACATATTTTAAGCCATTTATTTAATGATACCTAGCTATGTCACTTAAATTAATAACACTTGAAAAAAAAAGGTAATTGATATAACATTTTAAAAATATACCATCTTACATTATATTAAAATATTTGTGCTGCTCGAGTTGCTCGAGCTTTAAATTGCGGTTTTTAAACAAACACATATATGTATGAAGCAAAGCTTATTTATTCTATGTATGTATGTGTCTACTTTTATATAATACAAACTGTAACAACGAATACTTAAAACAAGAGTTTCATAGAATAGTCCAAGAGGTAGCGTCAAAAAAAAAATACAACTATGCGCACTTTTAAATATGCCTATTTAATTAGCTCATGATCGTTTGAATATAATGCCACATTATAATTTAATTAAATTTGTTTCCAGCACTGGATCAATGTAGCGCTAGAGAGAGCAATAGCCCCGGGCCACTGGCTTAAAAGGGCTCCAAGCAGCGCTGCATTATTATATTTACTAAGAACTTTGGTAGGGCTAGAACCCAACCCTAAGATCAAGAGTCTCAAGATGACAAGAGGAAAATTTTTTTTGCTAAGTAAAATATACAGGGTTGCAGCTCTGACAATGCTATAGAAAGTCGTCACTGTAGCTCCAAAAACATTACATCAACACGTAAAGAGAAAGATCAATGAATTAATTAAATGTAATTCTTTACAAACGAAAAACAACCTATATATTGATGATATGATAACTTTATCATGTTGCTGATTTAATTAGTTATTAGTGGAACGCCTTAAAATATGCTTTAATATATTTATTGGAAACACACAAAAAGGGTAGATGACTGATAGTGTTCATGTGGTGACTGCTTCTGTGTATCAGTGCGTTACTTTGCGTGTAATCGGGGAAGGAAATTTATAACAAGGTATGGCAGCGACATTGTAAAGCGACAACTAAACAAAAATAACTTAAAAAATAAACAAAAATTAGAAGAAAAAAATAAAAATAACAACAATGACATTAACAACAATTATCCGCCACTTTCTTGCTTGAGAGGAGGGTGCGAGGATGCGTTAAACATAAAATTTGCTTTCGTTTTTTTTTTTTTTTTTTTTGTTTTATTCCTTTTGTTCTAATTAAAAAAATTTTATGAGGATATAGAAATAAACATAAAATCCTATCGCATAATTCAACCTCAACTTACCTTGTCGACATTTTCACGAGTTTTTGCCGATGTCTCCACATAGGGCACCTGCCATTGTGAAGCGCGTGACTGGCATTCGCTTAGCGGAACTTTACGCTTGTCATTCAAATCGCATTTGTTGCCCACGAGCAAAAACGGTATGCTTTCGTCATTTTTGACACGCAATATTTGTTCCCTGCAATGAGTAAATGTTGGAAATGAAGGAGTGACCAAAAAAAGTGGCAATAAAATATTTTAGAATAGATTAGGAATTCCTTAGAGGACAATAAACTACGATATTATATTATAAGTGAGATATGAGTTTTGATCAGATCATTATTTTACCGCAGTGACAAAATTATCGTTAGCAACCAAAGTTATGTGTAAGCAAAAATCATTTTTCGGACGAAAAATTATCCTACAATTAATAAAATGTCTTCTATAAAGAAAAAAAATAAGAACATAAATAAAATCGAAAATCACCTGGGAATTAAATGAAAGTTTCCAAAATTTATAGTTAATACGGTTCGCTGGTAATAAAAAAATGGAAAGTTTTCTTGACAAATTGAACTAAGCAACAAATAAAAATAAAATACGAAACAGTCTTTAAATAATTAAAAGCGTTTTCACATTCTGAACGCAACCAATATTAAATCTGTAAGTCAACTTGTGCTGTTGCGAATATGGTAAGTTACAAAGTTTTTATGCTGTAAATTGGAAATGATAGTTTTATTTTTCATAACATTAAAACGTAGGTTTCTAATAGAATCAGAAACAGAAGAATATATATTTGAGCCACTCTATGAGTAAGGCTGTAATTTGAGCATTATTATAGTATTTCGAGTGTGTCCGATTTATGGGCTGAGAGAGGTGGGACTAAAAGTTGTGAAAACTCTTTGCAATCTGGTTGCTCATTTTTATTTGTGAGAAGTATTTTGTATTTAATATTATTATATCGAAATGATATTCAAAACTTCAGTCAGCGAACTTTTCTGTCAGTATCCTAGTGGACTCGACACGCGTGAACATTAGTGTTATAGTATCCAATGAGAAGTCAAAACAAAATTATTTTATTTTGTCTTCACTACTTTTATTAATTTGCATAATTTTGCCGAAAACGAATTTTTGCTTTTGAAAATTACATATACCTTACTATGGGACATTCCGGAAAAATTAAATTTATAGTAATTACATATTAACTTATTGTTAAGATATTTTTAAGGGTACATAGTTATGGGAACTAAACTTTTTTTTTAATGGATCTTAATATATTATGATGTTTTTAATTATCATCTTCAAAAATATCTTGTTTTTAAATCGTCACACCTGTCGCTTTTAAATTCGTCTAAAAATATTTACTTCAATAAGCACTCGAGTTTTGCAGTTAGTTACTGCAGCATTATTCAAGTAACATGCTAATAAAATTTATAAAGAATATAATTCGAGAGATTTAATTTTCCATGTACAATAAATGAGGCTCAAAAAAGTTTTGCTCATAAAGTCCTACACGTCACAAAATTTCAAATTTAAAAATAAAAGTTTATTTCCAGATATTACTTTTTTTAATTGCATATTTGAAAATGATTAGTTGGCAACAGTAAGGCGAAAACATATTGATGTATATTTAATAGAAACACTTAGAAATATTTTAAAATTGGCTAATAATGAGTCTTATTGTCCCAATCCATTACAATGGTATAAATCTTATGTAGTTTTTTAAGAAAAAACCTTGCTCCATATCGAATCAAGAAACTACGATATTAAATAGTTTTTTGTGTAATCATCATTACGATGAGGCATACTATATAATAAATAAACAAACAATAAACAATGCGTACCATTATTCATGTTCCCCATGCTTACATTGATGACTTATGATTTGCACTTGCATTAAGTTAAGGGTGTGGCATATAAGCAAATATGTCATAAAGAAGCGAAAATAATTAAAAAAAGAACAAAGAATAATTAAAGAGGAATGTTAGCTAGGCACGAAAAATATGTATTTGCCAGAAATAATCGTCAACTTTTGCATTGTATGAAAGGAAAGAAAGTAGAAATCAATTATGTGGCGAATAACTAAGTTGGGAGTAAGGCTGAAACTGAAATACACAAAATATTGAGATTGTTAATGTTCACAGGGTTATGCAAAGGGTTAAACAAACATTACGTCATAAATATACAAACATATATTATTGTTTGATATATATAAGGCAATAGGTTATAAGCACTTCTCAGGATAATAGAAGAAATAGTTGAAAAACACTTCAACTAAATAAAAACACATTTCATTTGAAGAGAAAATAAATAGATAATTTTGCATTTGATAAGTTGCGAAATCCATATGAACCTCATACCTTAGATAAGTACTTCAATTAATTTTTTCATCATTTTATCAACATCCAATATAACTTATCATAAGATAAATAGAAAATAAGACTTAGTTGAGGTTTATTTAAAAAGCAATTACAATCATGAGAAATCTCAGTGTTAGTAAATCATTTCATAATTCATCGTTAACTTCATTAAAGATTTGTCAGACTGGTAAAGTCTTTCATAATATGCTGAGTTGTAGCATTGAATAAATTAAAATATTTAATTAAAATGCAAAAAACTAAAAAGGGTTTACAGCTCGGTCACAAAGAATTGCTTTAAAAGAATTTTTTTTATATGCGAGAAGTGTTCATGCGTCAACATTTTTTGTTTACACATCTTACATAAAATTACATATGTTCAAAGTGAATTAACAATGCGCAAGCGTAAGGCTGAGAAATTTCCCAACATTATTTCAACAAAAACAAAATTACCGCAAAGAATAACAATTAGATTTGCAAAAGATGTGTGCAATTAAAAGAGTAGATAAAATTTTAAAGATTTGTTGGCAAACTTAAAAAAAGGGCTTGATTTAGTACACTTTCGGAATAAACAGTTTGTAATATATTTCTGTGACATTGGATGGTATGTGGTCTTTTTGCATTTCATATGATGCATTAGGTTTTAGGAGTAGGAGGATTTCCAGATATTCTAATATAAAAATTTCGTTGCATAAATTTTATATAAATCGTGAATATATTGGCATCTTGAAAAAAAAACTTAGGTTTCATTCAAATGGTGGAAGAATTAGTATTATCAATTGATCAAAAATTAAGCTCTGTGCAAAGCATAGTTTTTTCGTTTAAAGTGGCATGTTGTCTTTATTAAAATTTCAATTGTCTATAGTGAAAATAATTTTAAATTAAAAGCACAATTACAAAACTGGCTCCAATTAAAAATTTTTGAATTAGGGGCTAAACGAATAACTTAGCCTGTTCGATTAGCATTAATCATTAATATACTACAGAAAATTAATTTTTTATTGAACGGCAAATTCCTTATTGTAGCAAAAAAAAAAGATTCCGCCAATTTTCGTTGTTACAATAGAGTTAAAAATTATCTTTTCATTACAATTCTAAATTTGTACAAAAGTTTTATATCATAAAAAATGTGTCTTTTAAATAGCGCACAACAATGAAGTCACTCCGTGTGAATTTTTCATGTTTAATCATTAGTGCAGTTGCATATATATGCTTATTAAAATTCATTAACTCTTCAACTGACGTTGTGCTAATTTTAAAACAAGCTATAATATTTATTTACAAATAACATGACGTGTTGAATAGATATAGCGGCAGCTACAAATAAACGCATTTATATACAACTATTTAAGGTCCCTTCTCAGTCTAGTGCTTGGTAAAATTAAGAAATGTTCATTTTATTACAAAGGAATAAAATCCGATGAGGTAACCTTTGCATGTGTTGACAGTTCTCATCGTTGACCGTTTAAAGAAGTCAAAAATAACTTTTCCAACATTTACAAAGTAATAGAAAAAGCACAAATTTTTTATAACAAAAATCTCTGCGCGATAAGATTTGGCAGAATAACGACATTTTGTCAGTATTTGTTAATTTTCTTGGAAAATATGCATTGAGTCAACAAAAAAGATGGTAAGGTTTAGTCTTGCTAAAAATATAAATGTATGTGGTTTTACAAAACGAACCCATATTAAATTCGGCATCGTTTACTTAAATAGCTCTTAGTATAGCTATTTTAAGTTTGTGCTTGTATGGGAGGTGGAACGTCTGCCCGCTTTTTGTGCAGTGGTTGTCCCAACCATTTCTAGTATTTGTGTGAAATTTGGATGCATTGTCTTGAAAAACTTTTTCAGTGTAGGGTTTTAAAATAATTCCTTGTATACGAGGTACCCCGACCTTTCCTATTATTTTTGTGAAATATGGTGGTAATAATTTGACAGCGAAACGATCCGTTTGACGTAGTAAACGAATTTAATAAAAATGAAGGTTCGTTTAGGTATTTATCGAAAAATTTTCGTTTTTGAGCTCATTCTCGAAAACGTCTTCAAAATATTTTTTTCTTTTTGTTCACTTATATTACGCTTTTATTTGCATCGCTTAGGAATGGATCATTACCAACTAAAAACTATCGAAAATTCAGCGAATTGATCATGAGTATCGGAATTCCATTGCCATAAGCAAAAATTCACTAAGTTTAATTTCGTTTTACACAGATTTATGCCGAGTGGGTTACTATTAAAAAATTATTTTTTTCCATTTAGTCTTTGTAAGTTGTAATACTATTAACATTATTATACTCAAGTGTGGATTTTTTCACTACCTGAATTCTTGTGTTGCCTGGAAGCTTTCATCATCTGTTATTGAGAAAACACACAAAAAACCTTCGCCGCTGCGAAAATAATTATCACGTATAGCAGCGTAATCTTCTTGGCCGGCTGTATCGAGAATATCTATTTGTACTTCTTCACCATCTAAAACAACCTATTGCAAAAAAAAAAAAAAAACATTCAATCATTTACTAATTTTAAATAAAAATGTCAATAAATTATTATACCTTTTTTCTGTAACTATCTGCTTTGGTTGGCTCATAATCTTCCACAAATTCATCGTACATAAACTGTAGCGTCAGCGCTGATTTGCCAACACCGCCACTGCCAACCATTATCACTTTATGGAGAGCGGGACCAACTGCCGGTTTTTTGCTCATTTTAGCTGTTTTTTTTTGCGCTCTTTTTCTTTGTTATTGTTGTTACTGCTTGCTACTACTGGTGGCTGCTGCTGTTGTTGTCACTAAAAGAGTTGTTTTTTAGCCTGCAGCAATAAGTTTGTTCAAATTAATACTAAAGTTGGTTTAACTGAAGAGAAAGAAAGAATGAAGAAATTCATGTTAGAACGAGCGCTATTTAATAAACTTTTTTATTTTTTATTTAAATTATTTCTGCTGATAGCTATATTGCTATAAAGTTTTATAATTTACTAAGAATAATAAGAATCATATACCTAGGTTTATTTATAGGTTTTATGATATTTGTTGAATGTATTTAAAAAATAGCACAAATGGTTGTATTTATTTTATGTTTTAAGAAGTTAGAATTAATATGCACAAGGTATTCAGGTATTTAAGGAAATTTATGGACGTTATTTCGATTATTCGGATGTTCACATTAGTTTAACACTCAGTTTAGCGCAAGAAGATCAAACTACATCTGAATCAGATCCCTAACTCTCTCATGTCGTCAGGTTTTTGAGTTATTTAACCAATAAATGCTAAACCTTAATCTTACCACAATCAAAATAAAAGATACATTTATTGTGTACCTGTGTAATTGCTTCATACGTCTCTTTATAAATCATAAGATTTTATTGGCAAAAAAAAAACTTAAGTATCCAAACACAATACCAAAAATCAGAATAAAGTTGTGTTAACTATAAGACCAAAATGTCTAAAGTGTTGATGTCACCATTTAAAATCAGATATATATATTATTAATACAACCGCTGCCTATTGTACCTGATTTTTGTTTTGGCACACTTCGTCCCATCACACAACGTATCGTATTCGACATAGATATGTTCATTAGTATTTTTTTTCTCTTCGAACATTACAATTTTACGCTAAATAACAGCTGCTATTACATGTGAAGAAAAAAGTTACTCATCGTCATTACCACAATACCATATAGAAGCTCGTAACTAATTTCAACTTTGACTAAATCCGTATTAAATATCAACTTTAACGTGTATTAATGATGTTTTTGGTTTGTTTTTCACTATTTAAGTTAAAGCATTTTTATTATTTAATATGGTGTGACACGTTTAGTAAAAACCACATACTATTTCATTTAAGTTTAAAATTTCACGCTTATTTCGCAAATTTTATGGTTAGTTTGAAATTTGAGCAAGTTTTATAAATCAAAAACAAACGCCTCATTATTCGCCTGACCTTAAGCGATAGAGTAACAAATTCAATTTCGCAACAATAGGTAGTTAATTTACTTTTTATATTATTTTAGTACTGTCCCCAAGCGTATAGTATTTATCTATATACATAAAACAAAGTTATTCCAGTTTGATAAGCGTTCAGGTCTCTCTTCTTCATGTCGAGTACGTTTTCTACATATCGTGAGATCAACAACCAGTTTTCTTCGCTTATTAGCATGATCGGTATTATATTTTCGGGTGTTAAAGGACCGATCCGTCTCACAATTTTTACCAGTTTTGATATTGCTTGAAACGAACCGTGTCGGCCAAAGTGCTAACCTTAAATTGGCCATAAAACGAGTAAATAAGCAGATCCGATTCCGCGGATTATGTATTTGGAATCTCAAGACACACTATAATAATTGTGCATTGTCAGATTCGGTTGACAATTTAATCGATCTTGCTTCAAGCGAACCGTGAATTGAAAAGCGTATGTTCCGCGTCATCAATTTCTGTGTTGTCGTATATGCAGTCTGATATCTCAGTTTTCTCCATCTTATTGAGGTGTTTTTGGAAATATCCATGTCCAGAAAGAAATTATGTGAAGTAGAAGTTTACTACGCCGAAACTTCTGTCTAACCAGCTATTCAACTGAGGTATTAGCCGCTCTGTCCAGCGTCCAAAACTCGATACTGTTGGATGGAATGTTATTTTAGATTTTTGCTTGTTGTTTTAAAGCTTTTGCATCGTGTTTTAGAAGTAGTTTGCATCTGTTTTTTCAATATAATAACACTAGTTTGCACGGTTTTTATCCTTGAAATAAAAATTATTTTTTCATAATGATCCTGAGTCTGTGAAAAATTGTCAAAAATTTCCAAAAAGTACAGTTTTCGAGATAGAGTGATATGTATTGGTTTGCACGAAAACGATGCATAACTTTTTTAAAACTAGGTTAGTCGGGATCACCGCACTATTTGGCATAATAGGCATGTGCTAAACAGAGCCAGCCCAAGGATGGGGTGGTCGCCCTGATCGCTGAATTTTTGGCGGGCGCTTTTTTTCGAAATTATTTTTTCTTTTCATTCATTTAACATAGGGCCAGCTATAGAGTTCTATGAAGCAAGTATTCGTATTTCGACAACTCTAGAGCAAGTTAGATCGATTTACTTAACAAAAGCAAAAATAATGGCTGTTATTCGATTCGAAATAGGTCTGTTGGTATTTGCTTATAGACATGCTGAAACTGGCTTACCAGATATGTTATCGAAAAATTTTTATAAAACGTTAAATTCTTTAAAGTTTTCCAAAGATAAAAGTAGCTTTCAATTTTCATGTTTATGCAAAATAGTCATACCGAATTTTATGAAAACTTCATGTTTTCGCTTAACGGATATGATACTACAAACGGAATCATTCATAGAGTTCGATAAACTTAAAAAAAAAAACAGTCACTTATACAATATTATGTAAATGATCCGTATTGTCTTTTCTCTATATAACCCACACTCAAAATAAGCTGAACCAAAAAAAAAGCAATAATTAAGGAAAAAACTCATCTAAAAATATAGACAAATCGACTGACATATGTAGTTACATATGTTCGAGTCATGAGCCTGAACAAGTACTCAAATATAGTTGCCAACAACAAAACTTCAAATACAAGTGTCATTAAACAAAATTAAATTAACATAATCTATGACCAATTCTGGATGACTAAGGCATGCTATCCGCCCGATAAAAGCAACTCGTCAATCACAGTGTGCACAAAAAAAACTTAGTCAGTCAGTCAGTTAGTCAGTCAATGAGATATGAACACAATTGAAAACAATACAAAATAACAACAAAACTAACGACAACAGAAAATTCAATTACGTTGACGCGACACAAACATGAAATGGAAAATAAAATAAATTAAAAATAAATAAATTAAAATGATAATAAAAAAAAGTAAGGAAAACAATAGCAGCAAAAGCCGCAGAAACAATGAACAAAATGAAACTCGGTCAATGGTTCTGTTTGGATAAGTTTAGCAGAAGCAAAAATTATTTATTTGATTTACAATATTTTCCATTTAATCTTTTGAAATAACACAGGCCGGCTATAACTACACAGAATTGCAAAAACTAATTAGCAGGCATAATAATGCAAAAGTTTTAAAAATTTAAATGGCAAAAAATTAAAAAAGTTTTTCAAAATGAATTGAAATTTTGCTGGAAAAAAAAAAAAAACAATAAAAAACCGAACTCAACAGAACAGAACGCAAATTGTTATAAAATCAAATGGGCGTTGTTTATCTTTAATTTCTATTTTAATTTTTGTTTGTATTTTAATGATTTTTCTTTCTTTTTTCTTTTGTTTAAGGTTTGTTTATGTTTATTGCATAATTTTAGGATAAACAAACCACAATGTTTCTTTTGATTTTCTATATTCGTTAGAATTTTCCTTTTTAATCAAAACTTCAAGCGCAAAAATAAATTATGTATAAATATTCTAAGCTTATGTATACATATATAATTCATATGAGCAGTATTAGCGATTATTTAAACTTTTTTTATTTACTTTTTTCAAATTTGAAAATTGCCCGAAAAAGGTTTTGAAATATTTTTACTAAGAAATAACTTTTGAAGAGATTTTTATAGGCGAATTTTTAAGTTCACTTTCATTTTAAAATACTTTCAATTTATAAAAGTGGCGTTGGAAAGTTTAATTGGAACACAATTGACGCCAAGCGTTTTTGGGTGATTTTTTCCATTTAAATTTTAGTAGAAAAATTTCGTGTTTATTTTTTGAAGTAAAGTGAATTCACCATTCATTATTATAAATGTGAGGGTACGGATGTTCCTTCCTCAATCACGCCTTAACGCCTGAACGAATTTAGATGAGCCTCGGTGTAGAGATATTATATGTCCTGGATTAGAATATAGGCTACTTTTTATCCAAAAATATGCATATGCAACAAACTAGCTTACCGCAACGTAAAAAGTGTTTATTTCAAAAAATCAAAAACAAAGAAAAACCGAAGTAAAACAATCAATCATGTTCTGATTCTGTTTCAGATTTATTTTAGGATCGTACAAAAAAAAGACAAATTCGTCTAATTATCGGAACTATAAAGGCTCAAGTTCGAAGTTAAAAAAAAAATTTCACACCAAATTCCGAACATTAGATTTAGAAGAGCTATTGATAATCAACGTCGGACTTCAATTCTACTTCCGAACTTGATCGAAATTGGAACAGGCCTGAATGCTGTACTAAAAAAAAAATTACTGCAATTATTGCTAGTACGATGTAATGAAATATGTAAGAAGCTACATCTAAAATACTGCAAATATTTAACTCATATCTTATGTGACACTTAAATGACTTTCTTTGTATTCATTTAACATCATTAACAAGCAGCGGCTAGTTAAAAGCAATAAAACAGATACAACATCAATGTTGTCAACGACTAATTATGGTTGATATCAACGCTATCCTATAACAAATTCAAAACATGTGCAAATAAATATGAAAGGAAAAGCGAATTTGGTGCAACTACATATTACGTCAATAAACACGAGTTTACGTAGCTTTCAATTGACAGCACTGCAGAGGGTAGTTGAATGAACTTTTTATGGCTACAACTGCAGCTGGGTTTGTGCTAAAAATACTAATAAAAAAACACCAACAACAACAAACGGCAGCATCAGTTACCAGTATTCATTTATTGGGCAACGGACCAAACAGCATCAGCATCCGCATTAGCATGATGCATTTGCTTAGTTTAAGTTGCATGATTTAGATCTAAATTTTTCTTTAGTTTTATCGTTCACTTGTAATCGATCGATTAGAAATGTCTGTTGTTTAAAAAAGTCTTTTCATGTGTTCTTTTGTTTTTCTTTTCCTTTTATCTTATAGAATACATTTATATACCTACAATATATTGATGTTCAAGAATAAAAATCAATTATTTATAAAAATTGCATGCTACCAAAGGAAGAATCGAAGATTATAAAGCTGCCAATGGCTTGAATGAAAATAATTGATGATTTTATAATCAATTCGTTTAATTATTTTACTATGAATTTTTACCATATGGTTTAAGAATAGGGTTTCTCACCAGAGTTTATTTTGATTCGATATTACACTTCATCAATTTCTCTTAAATTTAGAAATATTAAAGTTTAACACAAATCATAAGTCTCAAGGGGCTCAAGTGAGAGACATATAAAGTTTTGAAGGCATTTGAGATCAGAGCCGAGATTTGCTCGTGAGTGGGGAGGTTGTTTTTAATCAAATTTCAAAAAACTTGATAAAAACCAAACAGTTTAATCCACAGTCGACTGTAAAGTCGTGAGATGTGACGAAGGAGGGAGAGAAATCGCTATAACTCAACTTTTTTAAACTCCTTACCATTGAAGTATGGGGAAAAAAATTTTAAGCCCCGAACGATGTTTTTTTTTTTTTGCGCATTATTCCTTCAATTTTCTGAATGTTTCGCCTAGATAATTTTGGGTTCATTTTTACCATCTCTTAGATGATATAATTTCGATAAGTATTGGAGATGCTGCAGTACTATAAGACAGACTTTAACAGATTTAACAAGTTAAATAAAAGAAGAACTCAAACCTTCGTAAAAGCATTAAGAGTTTTATCGACACCAGATGTTTAATAAATTCGAAAAGGGGATAAAAGGCTACTGTGGCTTAATAATTCAAAAGAGAAAGCAAGCAATTCCAGAAATACATATTAATTATAAACTTTAATTAGTTCTGAAAACTTCTTATCATTTAAGACTGTGTGTCGCGATCCGATTTAACAAAAGAAAACTTCATTCTGTACCCTAAATTCTCTTTAACAATCAGTTGGCATTATTAAATTACCTAAATGGTCGGTTATTGAGTTCATTATGATCATTATTGTGATCATGAACATGATTTTCAGATTCTCTTTTGCCACGGCGTATTTTTCTGGGCCACTGAGTTTTGACCATGAATTCTCTTTTCTTTTATTTTTGTGTGAAAAATGCTTGCAGAAACTTAAGTACTGTTGTATTTTTATTGTTGTATTTTTGTTATTCTTATTTATTATTTGAGTTCCATGCGTAACCATCTTCTATTTTGTGACGTCACAGCAATGGAATTCTTTGAAAATATTTTTTTTTTCTTTATTTTATTTTTAATTTTATTGTTCCTGCGGCGAAAAACATTGTTTTCTTTCAACAATCGCCACAATTTATTGAATTTCATATGGTTTTTGGTGGAAGCTATCGCTATTGCTGCTGTTGTTCTGTTTTTTATGGTTCTTTAAGAGCTGAATATTTCATGGTTTTGTATTTTTGGTAGCTGTTAAAATTTGTTGCTAATTAAATTTAATGGTCAGTGCCAGGCATACAAGCTGTAATGTTTCGATTTTGATTAAATTTCTTGTGCTTTAATTTGAAGTAATTTCTTTTTGAACCGTAAAATATTTTAAAACCCATAATTATCAATTATTTACCCACGCGTAGCGTAACAAAACGCCCCAAAGTGTTAATTCCAATTGAAAGTAAAATTGCTTGAAAGCATGACTCTGAAGCGTGTAAAACTAATAGTTTTGTTAATGTTGTTAACGATTTTTCTGTTATTTTTTTCTTAATTGTAGATAACTAAATACATTTTTTCAAATATTGTTATTAAATTAAGTTTAGATTTTTATTGTATTCAAGCCACTGAACTTCATTTAAATTAGTCTTCTCTCAAACTGTGTATATCTTTTACTATCATATATCATACATAGCATTCTTTTTTGTTTAAATCGTAAGCTCCCTACCAACAGTTGTTTTTACTCACAATTTTCTTCTTGAGTTCAAAAACACCATGACTAAGTTAATAGTTGTTCATTATATTTACCGCTAATTTAACAACGCAACACTGCTCATATTACAAGAAAAAAAGATATTGCATGAGGCACTTGACAGAAAAAAAATCCCAGCGCCAACAAGAAATTCCCTTGCACATAAAAACCATCTTGGCGTTCTTTCAAGAAACCCAATAGAAAATTTTACAGATTTTTTTTCATTTTAAGACATGAGATATTAAGCTGCACAACTTGTTAAAAATTTCATATTTAATTATTTTTTTGACATTCGAATGAATGAAAATTTTGGCCAAACTTTGCTGTTTAAATGTTTAAAAATTCATGAGTCTACAGTCTATCGGTTAGAAATATTAAAAACGTGACATCTGGAAAACTGCCTATATTGAAGACAGTCTAAGAATCCATAGATCATTTGTATCTATTCACGAATGACGTATTCCGCGCACTTTTATATTTCACTCAAAGCAAATAAAGTTAAATGACAACAATATTTTACAAACGAATTCTTCTGAAATTTTCTACTGGTTACTTCCGTTTACTTGTTTGTACCTCATGGTACAGAGTTTGAATTATCACAACAACGGGCTGATCATGTTGTAAGCAAACCAAGAGTTTGCCTACAGCAATACACATCATTTGTCTGAATTTGTTTCCTACATGTAACTTCCCCATTACTATATTTCTAAAGCTCTTGAGAAATATTTTACTTAAGCTTCGACTGTATGAAGTTAATTTTGTAATAATTTTGTATTAAAGATTATTTTACTTTATTGTGGTAAGAAATTATTTGTTTATAGTTAGTTCGAAAGATAAAGAACTTTAAACGCAAAGCGTGTTTATTTATAAGGTCTTAAATGTATTTGTTGTATCAATTATTTGCAATTTTGTATATTTATTTATTTTAGTTTTTACTATTTTTGCACAAATTGTATCTGGTTTTTAATTTCCATTAAATATTTTTTATTTATTTAACTTAAACTGCTGTGTACAGAAACAATCTCTGCAAAGGAAATAGAAAGTTATTTTATTGAAACTTGTTTGTTTGAGGTGTTAGAAAAAAAAACAATTACTGCTTATTCATTAAGCACATGAGCTTGTTCATTTTAAGCGTGGAGTTCAGAATATATGATAGTATGAATCGTTTTTAGTGCATGTGTACGCATGCACATCTTAGTTTTATCCATTTCAAAAACTGAAAAAGAATAATTTTTTTATGTTTTTTAAAATCTTTATTATTAAGAACAAAATTTATAAAAATACAAAAGGGAAAACACCAAAAACTGCGAGAATATATGGAAGAAAATTTAATTTTTGGCGAAATAGTGAGTTATCCACTTTGGATCGGAACTACTTGCTAAATCGAATAACTAAATAAAACAAAAAGTCGAAAAAAACATATCAAACTACCATACATTGTGTATGACGAATGAAAAATTAATTTTGTCATTAAGGGGATTTAATTCTCATTGTTAGAGAAATTTGTTTTGAATATAAACAAAAAAAATATATATGTATAAACCGTTCGGAATCAATCAAGTGCTTTGACACTAAAATTTCCAAAAGTTCAGAAAGTAGAGATAATCGATTTGGCAGGTGAGGCACTCATATGTCATCTAAGTAAGATGGCATCTGTTTATCACATTTATAAAATTGGAAGAAACTGTATTTGTCGTCGATACGCATGCTACTTATCATATATTGAAAATATCGATGTTGTTGGTGAAAGTATGGCCGCCGACGTACATTTATGGATTCCACGAAGCGCTCAGCATTTGGGCTTGGCATGCGAAGTATAAACAGTTTCCACACGTAACATTTCTATCTGAGAGTTATTTAGTCTTGCCAACAATACGTTATCATTAATTGCTTTTAGGAGTACAATTTTGATCACGAAGTATTGCATGCATAAAAAATCTATGAGTCATAAAAATACAACATATTTATTCCATAAATGGTTGGCGACAGATATTTGTGCATGCAATCACATGCACAGTCAATTCATCGATATTTTAGTTGAAGGGTTATTGGAAATTTGCAACATATTTCCATGGTAATTTTATTGTGCTCCCAGCAAATATTTGGTTATATTTTGGCTACGAACGTTAACTTGAAAAGTTATTTTCCAAACACATTTGATGGAGAAGACTGGAGTTTTTTATATGTTAATGTAATTTAAAATTTCGCAATCATCATTATGAAAAAGATTTTTAGCTAACTTTAGCGAAGAAAAATTTCCTCATTGAGAAGACGCCTACACAACAGAAGTTATCGATCAAAGAACCCTCACATTTCATATATAGTTAAACAAGGTTTAGATCGAATCGGTTGAAATTTGAATATGATGGAGTTTATGTTATCCAGTCAGCCTTACTTATCAAGCAGTACACATTACATACAAGAAGCTCTCCGAAATAGGGGATCATCCCATTTCAAGTTCGTTGTAGTCGTAGGAACTCTGAGATAAATTGGTAGCTATAGGGATATTTTGATCAAGTAGTGCATGATTAAGACTCGAACACAAAATGTTTATTTTTTTCTATCTTTAAATTCAACTGTTAAATAAAAAAAACTTTAGATTGATTCATGATTTTTATATCTTCTGCGGAAATTTAAAATGTTACAAACCTTCAAAAAATATTTGTAGTACTTTGAGAAAGAGAAAAAACCAAATGTAAATAACAAAATTTTCCCACACAGCAACAATGAGTAAATAAAAACTGTAAGAAAGGTAATAAAACCTATGAAAAACTGTACATTTTCAAGCTTTTCCCGCTTTCACGGCGCATTGCTTTAAGTGTTGCAAAGTTTATGTTGTGTTGACGTTTTTTTTTTTTTTTGTTGCCACACATTTAACATGTCAAGATGCAGATATGGAAGCTTTTCACAAAGGGAGCGCAAAGCAAGTAAGTGAGCTGTTTTGATCTGGTTAGAAATGTTGGTTCATTTGTTGGAGCATTTGTTGGATGCGTTTGTGTTTAACGAGCAACTTGGATTTTAAATTTTATTTTTAAAATAACAAAATTAAATTTTTGATGTTGTATTTACAATACAGATTTTTTATGTCTACATAGCACCCGGAATTCCCATTACAACTTCAGCTACAACTATGCAGTGCTTGTAAAAAATGTAAGTCAAAATAAATCTTAGCGCATGGGATTTTTTTTCCTCTGTTTGCCGTGTATTGTTATTGTTTCTGTAGTTGTTTCTGTTAGTTGACAATAAGAACCACAATGCGCAATTATTATACGGTTTACTGAACTTAGTATTTGCGGAAGTTGACTTTTTTTCCATCGTTAAACAGTTTAACGCAAAGTGGTTAAAAGTGAGGTAACTACTTCGTTTGTATGTAAATTTACGTTACAAATTAATCTTAACAAAATGTATATATTTAAAAAAAATGTGTTTCTATTTCTTTTAATTTTTTTATGAATAATTGATGGGCTTATTTTTAAAATGAGAAGACACACCTTTTCTAAAAGCAGTAAAATGTCAAAAATAACGAAGCATAACAATTTCACCACAAAACTGTGAATAGGTCTATTATTTTTTTTAATCCTTAAACAATTGCTTCGATTTTTTGATTTTTTAGTTTAATATGTTTCTAATATAAACTCATCCATTTTCTTTTTATATCTACCACTGAGAAGTGATACTACGTAAGCGGGCAACTTGAAAAACTTATATGATTCACTCTTGGTCAAAAACAGGCTTAAAGCAAACTTGTAATCTTTTAATATGAATATAACTCAAACTTTTCAAGTATTTTAAGATTTTCTTCTTTTGAGTATGACTCAAAATTCTTATTTATTCACTTATCACTCCAATACTTAATTACTTGTATTATAACAATAACTTCATTTGAAGTAGTTTAGTATGTCTTGCATTTACGAGTATATTATAAATAGTTAGATGCAGGAAACATACTAGTAGTTACTAAAGGAAATCGACATAACGTTTGCAAGGGTTGGTTTCTTATATCATGTCATAAGAATTTATATTAAAGATTTATTTGACTTCTACTTCAATTATGTGAATGGCTTGAAAGGCTTCACCATTTTTTCTTTCGTTAATATGAGTTCCATGCGTATTTCTGAATCGTAAGCATAAGCTGCCACACTTTTTTTTTGAATTTCGCATCAGGCGGCGGGTTAAAGACCACTTAAGGCGTAGGGTAGGGTTCGTAAACCCCAGTGTTTATGTTGCCAATTCTAACGCAGCCTACTTCTTTAAACTTCCTATGTATGTCATAGAGGCTCCACTAGATTCTTTAGATTATTTCTTCCTACAATGTTAACAGCTTCGTCGAAGACGGACCTTTTAGTAGTGATTGTAAAGTAACACTAGTGCTTCATAACCATCTGGGTGATATAATTATAGCGTTGATTTTGATCTGAGCTACAGCAGTTGCTCCAAATGAGAAATGAATTGTCTTCATTAAGGACACAAATCTCCATGCTCAGAGCTACGTAGTATAATGATTACTTTCTAATTCCAGATAATTTGTATTCGGCTTTTACAATACTATGACGAAAAGGAAATTAATTAATTTTTGATTCCACTCAAGGATCAAAAATTTTGCATTGAAAATTGGAATTGGAATTCGGTATCGACTTTTCCAATTCCATGTCATAAGAACTCATTCTCGATTCGATTCAAAATTTGTAAGGAATTATTTTTGATCTCAGAAATTGCAATAAGAAATTGAAAAACGGAAACCAACAGCTTTTTTAGAATAAAAAAAAGTTTTGAAAACGAATTTTGGATAACCCCAAAGACATCAATTTTTTAGATAAAACTGCCATGAAATTTAAAGAATCGATTCCTAACTCCAATTTGTTCAATTTAAAATTTTTATAATTTGAATGGAATCCAAAATGAATTAGTTAATTGCTTTTGTCAAGGAATTAGGCAAAACGACTCCGAATATCAATTTCAAAGAATCGTAATTTAATTCACAGAGAAAAGATTATGTCCCAGCACTGTCTATGTGTACATTTTTTATTTTGAGGCAGTAGATTCCTTAGATTCTATCGTTGTTTTTTTATTTTCATAATCGCATATAGTTATTAGCCAAAGTTTTCAGCTGGCTTTCATGAAAATTGACTACACCATCTGAAATAAAGCTTAGAGCTGAATTCTACAGATTGCCCAAGCTTTTAACGCTTATATATATTTTCCTGACAAACGTTAATTAAGTAAATTCAATTTCAACCGTATTTAAGTTTTTTTGTGGAGCAACTTAATATGTACCATACAATTCGTCTTCATCTTTTACTTTTTATTTAATAAACGACTCATTATTTTGTTTTTTAATGTGTGGGAATTTTTCTCAATTTTCATGTAACTGCGTAACAGAGTGTCATCTAAATTTATGGGTTTTTCTTGTTATCAGCTTTGTAATTTCATTGCCCTTGTCTTTTCGTGTGAAAAGTTAAAACACGTGAACATAATATTTTGATCGTATGAGATTTGCACTGATATTTATAACTCATTACTGCGAACGTAGTCTTAAGTAGTACATACTATACATATGTATGTAGTTATAGTTATAGTTATGATATGAATTCTAATAGAATTTTATTTTTTAGAGATTAAAAAATCTATAACGATAAATAAATTAGATTTAAAATGTTGAAGGACTAAAAATTTTTCTCCAATTCCTTGTTTTGCAATCGTAGGTAATTTTTTGGGAATGACAAAAAATTCTCTGGAAAATAAATTAAGTATCTATCAGGAATAATTTTTGAGGAAAATTTTTGACGTTTCTCGGTAAATTTTTTCTCCAACTTTGTTGCAAGGAATTTAAAGTGGAAAAGGGAAATGTATGTACATATACATAACTATAAATTAAATTTACACGATCACTGAGCACGCAAAGCTTTAATTTTTCTTGTTTAATAACTCAAATCCTTTGCTTTATTCACTATATCCACCTTAATACACTATAACTTGAAATTGTTAATGCCACTACATGAATATCCATTAAAAAAATAGATTAGAAAAAAATATAATTTTTGATTCAACTATGAAATTTTAAATCCAAATAAAAAGTCTCGCAAATCATAAGAATAAATAAAACGAAAGAAGAAATTTAAATGAACTGTAAAATAAATTGTGTCATATTTTAAAGAACCGGTTAGTAAACGCGTTCTTGCAAACACAATCTTAGTCACGAACTTTAAATGTGAATTTATTTTCTACAGAACTAAGCAATAAATTCGTGAAATAACTTTAGAGAAGCGCCTTTAATGTAGCTTGAATAGATTTCACAGCTTGAATACATGAATAAATTATGTTTCGAAAAAAAAGAAGAAAAAAGCTTAAAGCCTCAACAAACAAAAGGTCAATTTTAGCAACCCATCCGTATCTATGCGATACGTGAGCATCTAAGAGTATGCAGTAATCAACAGCAAGTAAGTTGCTCCACATTACATCAAACGTCATCAACAGCAAAAAGCAAAACAAAAACGACAAGAGCAACAACAACAAAAAAAGAGGAAGGGAAGATAAAGTAAAGCAAACGACCGTTGATTGCGCTATTAAAATCGAAAAGAAGTGGAGCTTGGTGAGGTGCAGGCAGGAGCAAAAAAGTACGAAAAATCGATGAACTCAATTCGCTGAAGCGCATGAAAAGTAAAACACGCTAATGTCGCGGCACAACAATCATAATGTTCAACGTAGCTTGATTACCAAGTCATCAATAGCAGCACCGCAACAGTGCGCAGAAAAAAGGCGCGACTCTCTTTATCGAAATGATGACGACTGAGGTGACAGACATTCAATAAAAAAAAAAACAAAAAAAAAACTCCCAGTAAGTGATGAAAAATTATGCTTAAGTTAATAAACTAACAAGACCTCTATTTTCAATTTATTCACATAAAATTATTTCAATAGATTTCTGGCTTGAGAAGGTTATATGATATGGGTCAATTAAAAATTTTTATAATTATTTAAGGAATGTTTGTTGATTCAATAAATATTTGCATAGCTTTAAGTTTTATCAATTTCTTCTTCATTGGCTCCTCTTGGCTCATATACAATAACCATGTTATCTTCATTTAGTATTGATGAGTGTTAATTTCATTCCAAAGAAACGGAATTCGGGATTGACTTTTTCAATTCCATGGCAAAGAAATTATGTCTGCTGTCAATTCCATTCCTGAAATCAAAATTTGGAACAGGAAATTGTAATTCTATTCCAAGGAATTCGAAATCTCCTTTTCAATTTCAATCGAAATTTGGTATTGAAGAGACGTAATTTAATTCTAAACTTTAGAATCTAAAGAATTAGAATTTGAAACCGACTTTTTTTAATTCCATGGCAAAATAAATAGATTCTTTTGACGATTTCATACCATTTCAAGTTGGATTCATTTCTTCTACTCCTTAAAGAATCAAAGCTCTTTTTACAATTCCATGGAATGGAATTGAAACTTTTCAATCGCAAATTTTGATTCGAGGAATATAATTGAAAAAGGCATCAATTTGTCATAGAATTAAGTTTCTAACTAATATCAATACCTTGAAATTGAATTACAATTTTTCTATTTTAAATTTGAATTCGTGGAATAGAATCGAAAAAGAATCTATTCCCTTTACTATGGAACGATAAAACTCGACAAGAAAAACTATTTCTTTTGTATGTTCATTCGATCCCAGATTCTTATTTCTTAAAATGAAATTACAATTTTGGCCAATTGGTATTCCTGTAATAAAATCGACTAATAAATCAAGTCATTTTTGAAAAAGGCGATTCGAAATTTCGATTGCTTTGAATTTTTGAGATACTCTGCCTGATATTGAACCACGTACTTTTCGTCAAAAAATAGTACTTTAATACTAAAATTATAAAACCTTAAAAATTAAACTCTGAAAATATTAGCAGTTATGAGTGGTAAGCAGCTACTTGACAGGGGCTTTGTATGAAAATATTTGTTCAATTTATTCAAAAAAAATCTTAATTTAAGTATAAAAAAAATGGCTTAAACAAAGTTAGTTATGTAATACTACCATATAAAAAAACATTACAGAGATTTTTACTATTATACAACAATTTTAAATCAATTTTACACAAAAAAAATGGACGACAAATTTCACTTCAAAAATGTCTACCCAACTTAAGTATATTAGCAAAAATACATATAAATAGTTACTTGCTGTATAGTTAGTATTTTTTTTTTTTTTTTCTTACAATAATTGCAAAAAAAATGCTATTAATGAAAGCTTTTATTTATGAAGACAGAAATGATTACAGACAGAAAGAAAAAAAAAATTTCCTTTACAGTTTAATGTGAATAATCAGTTCGACGCGGTGATTAAGTCTTGATAACAAGAAAACACTACAAATTGCTGCAAAAAAATCGTCATCGTCAGTCACACTCATTAAATTGATATTACTAAGTATTAAAGTGTGTATTTTCGAAATATTCAATTAAAGTAAAAATATCTGTTTAAATTCATCAAATGACTCACATGAAACAATTTTACAATGATTAAAATAAACAAATAAAAAACGCGTACAACCCGCTCGCACGTAGTGTTTAATTTTAAGTTCACATCACATGAGTGAATGCAAGAAAAAAAAGCATAAATACAACACCACAGTAACTTGAGGTAGGTATAAAAAAGTTATTTTCTACAAATACGCAAACGCATTGCTTACCAACAACTATTGAAATGATGTTGTTGCCATGGTAAAAATAAAAAAACAATAGTAATAATGTGAAATAAAAGTGAAATCTTTAAAAGAACCCCTTTAAAGGATAAAAGTTCAGTGTCAATAAAATACGCACGTTTTAATTTTTTTAAATATTAAACTGTTAAGATTTGCTATTTGAGATTTTTGACTGAATGAAAAAAAACAAAGTAACATTTACCATTAGATTAACCATATGAATCAGACTTTTCGGACAACTCGTCCTTAGTATTTTTAGTTTGTCAAACATATATTTTAATATCATATTTAATATCATATATTTAATGATTACTTATGGTTATGAGATTAGATTAGTTAGAGACTTTTTAATAACGGTATTTTTCTAAACGCAAAAACTCGAAAAGCATGTAAAACTCGAAAGTTTCCGAGCTTGTTTACGGGAACATTCCTATCTATGCGAAAAAAAAATAAATAAATAACAAAACACAAATAGGAAAAATAAAGCAACAATTCTCTAAATCGCGCTTTTAATTGTTACATTTAAAAATCCTAATGTTAAATTTATGTGGAAATTTCAAATTGGCGGCAGATTGTTTCGACAAACGGCAACACGATTCACTTTCCGTCTTTTCGAAGTTGCTTTTGTCTCGAAAGTTTTCAAAGATTGCGTAAACTTTTCTCCATACAAATTTTTTCCGAGGCTCGAAAAAGTGTTCAGTTTACGCAGTCTACACGGTTTAGAGGAATTCCCTCCATACACTGCAGAAAAAAGAGGGCGGTACAAACATTGCAATAAAGTTAAGAAATAAGGACACTTGGATCATTTTCAAATATTTTTTGATAAGATTTACTTTATAACTGTTTTAAAAGGTTATTAACTAAAAAAAACATGAATTTCTGCTATTAATGATCCTAAATTCGCACTTACATAACTAAGTGTGACGTGTATATCTCATTCAGAGAATTTCTAAGCATTGGTTTGAGAATTCAAATATGTACTACATTTAAGTCTTATAAAGAGAGTTTGCATTGCAAATTTAATTTTTACTTCATTTTCACAAATAGCTTGGAGAGTTTATATCGAAATAAAAATCCAGATTTTGATATTTTTACACAAGCGTGTCAGAGCGCTACGTTCAGTACTTGAAACTTTAAACGATTTTTGATCGAAACACGTTTTTTGAAAATGACAAAGCATAACACGCTTAAGTTTTGTTAAATTTTATAAAAATTTTAGCTGTACAATCATAGCAACATTATCTAGAGAATGTTTTTTTGTTAACTTTTAAGTGCGAATTTTAGGGTTCAAAAATCGAACTTTTTTTCAAATACAGCTTGACATTTTCTAGGAATACAAAAAACGTTGCAGATATACATTTTGGAAAATATCGCCCTACACCAATTTGGACAAAATCGGTGTCTTTTGAAAAGTATCATTAAAGAAATTACACGCAGTTGTAATATGGATGTCGTGTTATCTGAATCGATTTATTTTAAAAATATATTTTAAGCTTAAAACATCCTCGTGGGAATTAGGTATTAGTTAATACCACGAAGCCATTGCTAGGCCAATATAATGTTGAATTTTTGGAGGTGTTACCCCACCCTTGAACTACTCCTATTCTACTTTATTTTTCACAAGAAAAAAATGGAAGACAGCTTTGAGAAGGCGTATGCGCATGCATAGAAGCTGATTACTTTTTCTGCTTTGATATAAACAAATATAATAGTTGGAATAGAAACTGTTGAATTTAAATTATCCCATTTCATTTATATTTATTTGCTTGAAGAGCATAGGCTTACTTTGGGTGTCGCATTCGAATATGATATCAAAAGTTGGGAGACGCACCTAGTTTCGGAGATGTAGATGTCGGTAGTAGCAGATATAGCTTATCGAAAAATCTGAATTCTGAGCCATAGTTTTGCATATACAGTGATTTTTGTTATCTATTTAGGTATGTTT
This sequence comes from Meiosimyza platycephala, assembly GCA_963662105.1. NCBI lineage: Eukaryota > Metazoa > Arthropoda > Insecta > Diptera > Lauxaniidae > Meiosimyza > Meiosimyza platycephala. The sequence goes on from OY759208.1 coordinate 25,558,377, forward strand.
GCTTTTAATTTCTCCATGAGCTTTACTCGCTCAAACAAAAAAAAATCAAAAAATTGGGCAGACTCCTAAAGTAAACCCGACCACTTGCGCCTCTGTATAGGTTCGCTATACGCAGAGTTGAAATCAAAGCACCGTAGGGGCGAGGTCCAGGCGAGGCGTTGGCCGCTCAATGCATTTCATATGAGGAGACGCCGCTGCTGCGTAATCAATTCTATTTATTTGCAATTTAATCACAACGCTAATGTTGATAACAGTGGCGACTCAATTGGGACGAACGCAGCGAAATTGTAAAACTGAATGAAAAATCAGAAATCAGAAACTTTTGCGGTTCTTTTCCGCTTTCTTTAGCAAAACTTATGAAATTCGAATTAAATATCAGCGATTTCTTTTTTCCTTTTGAAAAATACATACACGGAATTGCAACCCATTTTTTTTATTGTATTTTCTAATAAGCAATAATCAATTAAACAAACTTATTTACCAATGTTTCTGATTTGTGTTCTTTGCGAAACTCCTGCTTTGTTGCGGTTTGAAATTTTTTGTCGTCTTCACTTAAAATTTATGTTATTTTATTATTCTTTCACAAAATTTTTAATTCAAGAAAAAAAATAATTGGAATGTTTTTATGCTGTTTTTTCTTTTTTTTTTTTGTTTTCACACTATTTTGCTACTTTCTTTTCACTTTTTTAAGTTCACCAATTAACTTCTTCCTTGTGCTTCTTTAAAATTTGCAGAATATCTGTCAAACAGAAGTTACAAAAAAAGACGCGAGAAAAATGCAAAAAACGCAGCAAACAGCGCGCTAAAAAGGATTTCTGATAAAAGGGTGAAGAACGCGAGGTAATGTATTGTTTTAATTCGTTGCGTGATACTATCGGTGATAGTATCTTTTATTTTTATTTGAAACAATATGATTTATTGCAATTTATCGAAATCTGTACTGATTTATTTTTATCCGCGCTTACTATTCCGCACCTTTTTCAACTGAAAATGACCAAAACATGAGTCAATGCAAAATGTCATGCGTACAGTATTTTTGTTGTACTCTTTATATTTTCCTTTGCATCTTCACATGGGAGCGAACGAGCACTACAGTGTGCTTGAACGAATGAGATATACTGACAAATGACAGTTAAAATTAAGTCAGCAAGATGTTTCAATAAAATTTTATGTGGATCGGATGTACACAGAATTTTCATTTTACATTTTACAATTTTTGTTTTTTATACCATAATTAATTTAATGATGAAAACAAAAACAATTGCTCTGTTAAGTTTATTGGTCAGCGTTTATTTAATTGGCGAACATTATTTAATCGGCAAGCAGTAGGCCAACTTACGCTAACGCGCGTTTAAAACCAACGCGCGTTCATGTGGCTAATTTTAACGCACGTCAGCTAATGCGCATTGAAAAAACGCTCGTGTTTTCTCGATTTTCTGCACTGATCTGCACTTGAACTGCACTCTTCTTCTTTTCTTGTTTTGTTTATTCTTGACAGCGATGGGGTAACTTTCACGATTGCATCTGACAACATTCTGGGTGCCTTAAAATTTCCAAGTTGTTGGTTGCACATTATCTTTGTGTTATTAAACTATTATTTGTGGAAATAAAAAAGATGAAGAAAAAACATGCAAACATAAGTTTTCGCACAATAAAAGCTCCATGTTTTATTTAAATGACAAGAAGAGCGAATGAAATTGTACCATATGATGAGCTTCTTCAAGATGCTGGGCCACGGCTTCAATACACTTTATTTGATTTTACTTTTAATTTTTTAATTCATGTTGTAGATCGGGTGGGTTCTTACAGTCAATGAGACAAAAATATCATGTCTTAAGATCCGACTCTAAATACCGAAGATATAACGAAAAATTTAATAAGGCGACCCCTACCAATCAAAGAACACATACTAACAAATATTCAGTTGGCCGATTTTTAATGCACCAGAGTTATAAAATTTGCCAGAACTGACTGAGTAGTTTGTAAATAAGTTATAATTTTTTATTGGATGTACACAGAATTTTCATTTTACTTTCTTTATCTGAAACACAATTTTTGTTTTTTATACCATAATTAATTTAATGATGAAAACAAAAACAATTGCTCTCTCTGTTAAGTTTATTGGTCAGCGTTTATTTAATTGGCGAACAATTATTTAATCGGCAAGCAGTTGTGGGCCAACTTACTATTTGATTTGATTTGGATATAGACTCCATAAATTTAATTACTTTCTGATATTTTCAAAAATAAATTCTCCTTTATGTAAAGCACACAAACCATAAGTACTCAAAAACCAGTTTTCAGCATTCACTTTTTGAAGTTTTTTTTGTGTTATTTTTTTTAAAAATATTTAATATTTTTATATAAAATAAAGAAAATTATAAAAACAGAAATCACTTAAAACAGCAAATAACAATGGATGAGGAAACAAATATTAAGAAATTCTTGATAGATAATATAACAGTAACCAAAGCTCCCATGGTGAAGACTTACTACTGGGATTATCTTGGAATCGAAGAGTAAAGTTTTCTCAAAGAAATTTAAGACGCTATTGAAATTTGAAATTAATTGTGAACTACCATTGACAGGTTAAACAATCAACTTCAATCGGGCTTAGATGGTTTCATACATTCCATACGAATGCCTACTGTTCAGATCAATAGTAAACCTTTAAAAATCATTCTATGGATAAAAAACTTTCACAAAGATGTGATTGAATTGAGTTTAAAACGCGTAAAGAACTGCGACTGTGTACCGTTAGAGACAAGAGTTGGCTTTAATCAGTTCCGGCATTTATATCATTGTCCACACCGGCGACTTATGCATATCTTACAGGAATTTATACCCATCAGGCCCTACGAAATGGCAGCAATGAGTATAACATGGTTTCACTTTCTGTTTGGAGAATTCAAGATATCCTATGAACTTAGGTAACAAGGTCATATTTTTATTTTTTAATATGTGATGCTATCTGGGAAAAGCAAAGAGCTGCTACACAGTTTCCACTCGGTTTCAGTTCAAAACTCGCAATCAGGACTTGCTTGCGTCGATTTGATTGATAAAGTGTTGAAAAGCTACGTCAAATTATGTGAATTTTGTGAGATCGTAATCCATGACAGAAATGCTCACAAATTTGTGGGCCCTTTTTTACCATTCCCAATCAAATTGCTCAAAACAGTTATTTACAATTTCTTGGAGTTCAATCAATTATTAATTTCCTTGTGCTGGACCTTGTTTTATTTTTTTTTTTTTTTTCTATTTCTACAATAAATATTTAGCGTTAACGATGGACGGAAAATTATGTTGGATTTTTATCTGGATATTATTGGCTTCGATCCACAAAAATGTATTATTACAAAAGAATTGCTTCCCGTTAATATAAAAGAACATCGCCGCATTACGCAGGCGATTTGGGTACGAAATATAACAATGCAATCTTTAAATTTTCAATATGGTTCACGTGAGCGTGGCTTAAAAATAATCAATCCGAATTTAACCGTGCCACGACAAAGTGTATGGCCATTAATGGTTGAATATAGACCAAGTGATTTAGAAAACATGGTAACTTTAATTGCTTTTGATTAATAATTTTAATAACACCTTTAATAATTTCAGCTGGAATTATCATTATCGTATGATAATATACGTTCAAAGTTTCCAATTAATGCGCCAGGTGTACTGGAAAATATTAAACTCGATTCGACAGTACCGATTTTGGATAACGACTGCCACGATTTCTTATATGTGATTTATCCCAATAGAATAGATTTTGATGTAGAGATGTTGACAGAACGAAGTCTTGCAGTTGCAGTACACAATTATGACCAAAAATGTCTCGAGTTTCGTTGGCAGAGGTTTTTATTTGCTTCAGACCGATTTGACAATGATCAGTTGAAATTGATATAAAAGTTTGAATAAAACAACTGAGGTTTCACTGAGCATTGATTGACAAGCTGGTATTAAAAACTTCCGTTTAATAATTGAAAAAACAGGTGCTGCTATTGCTATAAATAAGAAATTGTGATGCAATCTGCCATTGTAAGCTTCTCTCATTTTCTCAATACTATGTCTATATCATTATTATTCGTTGCTATCGTGTAATCCGATAGAGGCAAGTTATTTATTTTCTTTAATCCGATCGAATCAGAAGAGTTTTGAAGATAGGATTTTAACTCCGAATCATAAATTTTATTATGGCTATTCATGCCAATCATTTAGAGTTTTCAATGCCAGCTTCTATATATGTATATTAAATTCAATAAACCCAATTTATATGTTTTGATTTTAATTTAGCTACATTATAAATGATCTATTTGAGATATCATATGAACCAGATACTTTTCGTCTTAAGCCACATCATTCAAAACTTTGTGTAGTTAATTTACGTGTTTTTGAACGTCCAATGTATTTTCAAAATACACCTGCAGTCTTGGAAGTGCATCGCATTTTCGACAAGTCTACAAAAATAGCCAAAGAACTTTTAACAGAAGTTGAATCGATTGATGATCCAAAATGGAAAGAGGACAGTTATATGGAGCACGTTTTCTTACATATTAACATAAAAGTCGAATTAAAGACAGAAGAATATCCCCAATTAGTATGGGAGCCCCCGGCGCAAAAAAAAATGCAACCCAAAAAGCGTACAACTACTATTTTTGAGCAACTATTCTGGGAATACTTAGCAAAATCGAACTTCATGCGTGAGAATAAAAAGCCAGAAATAAATGATGAACTCTATTATGAGCAAATATTAAGACTGCCTTTTTTACCACCGAAGCCTCCAAAAAAACTTGGAGTAAATAAAAAGTACGATTGAGTTAAATGCAATACAATTAAAATCTACTAATGCATAACAATCTTTTATTCTCTTTCTACAGTAGTATCTTAAGCGTTTTAAGTAAATTAACCGCTGAGGGCTTACGTGATATAGCTCTCAACTGGACATTCATACCTCCTGATTTTGTAGAATTTGCGAATTAAAATTTTCCACGCAAATTATGCCAATAGAGTGCCATAGGCAGCATGTTGTCACGATGTAAACAATTTTGATTAGTTAATCTGTTAATGTAAAAAGCATGATATTAAACAATGTTAAAAATTTTGATAAAATCACTTAACCTGAAATTGGCCTTTCTTAATCGATCGAGATAGCGTTCCACAGCTACAGCTGGTAAAAGTAATTTTTTAATATGTTTTGGTACATTACTAGAGAGTTGTCGTGCCTGAAAAAAAAAATAATTTCCAGTAATTTATTAGAAAACTATTTTCAGTAAATTTATTAGTAAAATATTTTTTAATGAATTTGTGGTACATATTTGGTTTTTTAGTTCAGCAAAATTTTATTAAATGAAATTAAAAAAAAAAGACTACAAACTAAAATGAAATAAATTTATATCTTCAAGTTTGTTTTCGACATCAATTTATCTTAAACTTCAATATACGTGTCCTGCTTTAAAATCATATTTTATCAACCTTAAACTTTGAACGCAAGTTTTATCAAGTGACTTTTATGATCCTCCAGAGGAGGATCTGAAGAAAATATTTAATTATTTTTAAAAATCAAAATTGAGCAAAATTTTGTATCCAAAAAATATTTCGTCAATTGTTATGTTGCTGATTTCTAATAATAGTAGAGTTTAGCTGCAACAGCTATTTATCTTAAAGCCTTAGGAATTTAAAAGCTAAAAATTTTCTTGACTCTGCTATGCAAATAAGTATTGTGCATATGTATGTATGCATTATAATATTAGAGGTTTTCGCAATATCAAGGGTGGCCATAGCGCGGCTCTTACACAAGCAAAGTATACGTACATATATGTATCAAACTAAAACTGTAAAACAATAAGTGTTTGAAAATAATGCAATTTTTGAATTAGGTACTTTGAGTGCCGGCGGTAAATGCAATTCATAATAGAACATGAAAAATCGATGAAAGTTCAGAAGGTATACACATATACATATGTATGTGTGCGTATAGGTGGTAGCTAAGACCTCGAGTGGATTAGTGCTGGATACCATTATCTAGTCATTAATATACATAAGTATCCGGTAAACCTGATAGTCTCTCATTGGATTTTTAAAAAAATTTTTTTTGGAGAATTATTGACCAGTATTTTTTCTTAAATTGCACTTAAGTGAATTTTTTACCCGACGTCTCTCGTTTTAATCTCCCTAAACCACGCATACAGGACTCTGAGTGGATGGACATTATTTTTCCTTCTACTTAGGCCAAAGGCCGGAAATTTTGCTCCCAAAAATAGACCTACTCTAAATATAGCATTTAATACTTGGTGTAGATGTACATATGTATAGCTTTTAATACCTTTTCTAAGTGTTGATGCGCCACGGTAGCTATTTCAAATATACATTCTTCAACGCCTTTATCATTCAAGCTATCTCGCATCACACGCTCCTGACTAACACCGTACTTAATCAATGTTTCCTGCGGTATATTTAGAGCCTGACTTCGTCCTTTGTAAGGAACTGCACGTAAGAGCGTTGCAATACCTTGTGCTTTACCTAAATGTGAAACCGCATGATCGACGTTCACATCTTTTATGCCATGAAGCTCAACTAAGAGATAATAAAGAGATGAAAATGACTGCTCTGCATACTCCTCTAATTGTTTAACCGTAATGAATTGTTGATTTAGCGGACGATCTCGTGCCGTCACCAGTCGTTTTAGGTACATTTTATTCAATTTATGAGAATCAAGTGTCTGCGAATTAAATACATAAAAATAAAGTATTATTAAGTTTTAGTGTTTGTGAATAAAAATAATAGAGTATACTGGACTAAAAGTTGAGTGCAACATTTAAAGTGCATTCTTTGGAAACATTCATATTTGTTGTTTTCGGTCATCATCGCAAAATTCTCATGTTATTGTCTTTAATGTTGTTTTGTTTCTGTCTACCAGTTACAAGTTAAAATATAAAAAGGATTTATAAAGTAATAAGGAAAATTTTCCCTTGAAAGGGTGCGCAATAAACGTTAAGAATTTTTCACTGATTTCACATCTAAGTATATGGTGCCATTTCTCAGTATACAATTAAATTTTAACAAATTGCTGACGGCTAAGGCTAAGAATTATTATTAAATTGACATAAAAAAAAAATTGGTAGTAAGCTTGTAAATACAGTCTCTATTTTAATTTAACCTTCCGAAGCATACAATTGGTAGATTGATTTACATACTTGTTTCAACTCACACAGCACAGGATGATCGCTTACATAAGAAGTTCCGGTTGCACAGCATTTGTCAATTGAATCGTACCAAAACTTTAGTTTAATTTTTCCAATGTGCTCTTCAGAGACCTTGAGTAAAAATTAATATATCTTGCGGCACTGTAATAGAATCTATAAAATTTCACTTTTCCTACTTACTGAGTCGCCACATTTTGCCACTTCTACATTAAATGCACGCAAAGCAAAGGCATTCCGTCTTTTTTCACCATTCAGCAGCAATGTGCAGAGATAGTTTTCGTGATCATTCTTTCTATGCATGAATTGAATATTTAAATTGAATTTTATTTATGAACATTTTTTTATATAACAAATATAAATACGATTGGCGTTTCACCTACTCCACCAAATTCATGCAGTACTTGGCGCTGAAAGCTGCCGAATTTTTTGTCTCTGCAATCATGTTCGATTTCTGCGTGTACGCACGCTGCAGCTGCACCAACGCTGTATTTTTATGTTTTAGAAAATTAAAGTGCCGCATTTTATTTTGTATTCTTTGATAAAACTATTAGCTATACGAGCGTCTATGTATTTTAAAAACTTTTTAATTGAGAGGTTGGAGGGTTTTCTTCAAATTCCCTAATGTTTTTACTTTTCTCATCAACTTCGTGATGTTATGTCAAAATCAGCTGTTGTGGATTATTGACGAGATAAACATATTTACTCGTTGCTGTGCACTCGTCATAGTTATCCCTTTCGTTTTTTCTGTGTTGCTACTCAGGGGTTCTCAATTTAACCCGAAAAGCTAGGTTTGACCATAGAAAATATGTACATACATACATAGTTACTTAATGTTTCGCGTGTGATTTTTTACCTAAATATTTTTGGTTTGACTGAATAACTATGACGAATTTTTGTGAATTATGTCGCGTGGTTGCCTCAAACATTTTTTTGTTCCAAATACCACGCTTACATATGTAGATCTAGATACCCGTTTATACGTGCGAGACTACTTAGTCAGAACTAATCTAAAATTGGCCTTAACTCCCTTCGTGCTTAAGTCGAACTAAGCAGTTTTTTCTTTTTACCACAGAATTCTTTCGCAAATTCTGCCTTTTGCCTTCGCGTAGAATACTAAATACTTCGTTGCTTTTTTTAAATCAAGATTATTGATATGAGTACATTAGAGCCACTGCAGCATTGAGGCCGCTGCAGTCTAAGTAAGATTCTCAAAATTTTTCGACGTATACAGGGATTAAAGAATCATTATTGAGCATGTTCTGGTGGTAGCCTTATACATACACAAATGTGTTACGCGACTTGAGATTTCGATGATTCAATTTGTAGAAATGTTGTCAGCTATTAATCCTAGCCCATTAGGAATACCAAAAAATGATGTAGAAAGTTGTTTCGTTCGCAAAAAACTAATTTTGCCTGCATAACACATGGGACTTACCTTTCAGACATAAGACTTCTGATTAAGAAAGATAAATCAAATAATACATAAACTTGTTCTTATATTCTTTTATATATTATATTTATTTACTCTTTAATAGAGTGTTTATAATTTAAAAATAAATGCATATTTTAGTGAGATTATTTTTACAGAAACAAAGTTTTTAAGGATTATACTTCTTTTTTTATATTCAAAATTTTAAAACTATTTTTTACTACAAGTAAACGATCTACGTTTAATTAATTCACATATGTACTCGTATTAAGGAATCTGCTCATTTTCACTAAAATTTTTTCAATATTTTACGGTATCTAACAGACCATTCTCAATTATTCTAGAGTCCATCTTATAGTGAACCTCACAAAATTCAGCAATACGTGAACAAGCTTCTTCAATCATATCACCTGGGACAGTCAGTACAATACGCATATAATTGGGATACTCAAAACAAGTTCCAGGTAGACAAAAAACACTTTGTTCGTTGACCAACTCCTGAACAAAATGTGTATCATTCTGAAATTCAGGAAAGTGCTCAATATCTACTCCAATCATCATATACATGGCACCATTGGGCATAATTGGCTTGAGCCCACGTACATTTTTCAGCATTTTGTAAGCTAATTTGGCATTAGACTGTGTGTAAAAAAAGAGAAAAGATATATGATTACATGTCTAAGGAAAATTTAGGTATTTGAACTTACATGGAGCACTTTAATAACACCATCAAAATAACTCTGCGGTGTCTTTTCCAAAATATCTGGAATTGCGCCTTGTATGATGGTGTTGGCACCCAATATACGACCACTCATATTTTTAAGTCCAATTATACTATCACCTAAACGATTTTCACGATCGTGAATTATAACCCATCCCATACGCCAACCTGGTACAAGAAAACGTTTTGTCAAGCCTCCACAAGATAAAACTGGCACGTTCTTTGAGAGGCTACTGACTGCAATATGCTTTGAGCCTGGAAATACAAAGTGCTCATAGATCTGAAATAAAAAAAAATATTTATTTTGATAAAAATGAACGATCAAAAATTTATTCAAATAAGTCATCTTTACTCACCTCATCTGCAATGATTGGTATATAGTTTCTTTCACATATTGCTATTAGATCTTGTAAATGTTTTTTGTTAAAGACGCTACCGCATGGATTACTTGGATTATTGATCAACAATGCTGCGGTATTCTGATCTATTAAGCTCTCTAAATGCTTCAAGTCGACCTGCCAACCTTTTTCCGGCAACAAATCATAGTAACGCACTTCAATATCCAAACCTTCACTCAATGTATGATATAAGCAAAAACCAGGACGTGGCACTAAAACATTTTGTCCACGATCTGCCAAGGCTAGAATACAATATTCCAATGCCGATGAGCAACCGCTGCACATAATGATGTCATTAACCGCTATCTCCTTCTTACTTTGGTGTGCGCTGTATTTAGCAATCGCTTTCCGGGACTCTTCATGTCCCTGTGTATGGGCATACCCATTGAATTTACCACTTTCGAGGGATTTGAGAACAGCCTTTAACGTTTCATCTGAAGCCTTGAGATTACCAAACGTTGTCGGATCACCTAGAAAAAAAAAATATCAAATCATTCTTAATTATTTGTTTATAAAAACTTAAACTGAATTATTATATAAGCAAATCATAGATGTATAACTTGAACTAAAAAAAAGCAAGATATTGGGCTCATTTTAAATTAGGTACGTGAATCAACTTTTTTATAAAATTACTGTGGAGCGTACAGTATAAAAATGATGATATTTATCATGGCTTCCATATCCAAATAGTTTCCTAAAAAAGTTGTAAACGCACATACATATTTTGAAATGTTGGGTGTCATGCGAGCTTTGAAGCTTTCAGACAAAAATATATAACTCTGTGCATTGGTTGTTACTAATTCGTACCGCAAAACACAAACACAGCGTTGAACAAGTCATCAGCTTTGTAAAGAAAAAATTAACAGAGGTCAACAGTGGCTTAGGCAATTAAAAATTTATCTAAAATTTCAGAAACTACATATTTCTGATTTCATGATATTTCTAAAATATTCCACAGTTATGCCCGCAAATGAGCCATGATTCCAATCGTATAAGATAAGCCTGTGAAATTTTAATCAGACAATTGAATCAACATTCTCGACCTATTCCGGACCTATTCGCAAAGAGAGAACTAAACTTAAATTTCAAGTATAAAATTTAATATCTTTCTTATAAGAAAAAATTCGCAATGGGAGACTCACTCACTAGATGACACCTTTCGTTTCAAAACTAATGATGCTGAACGTTATATATGTGGTGATGATTTGCAATTTGAGAACTTGTTCCTGTCCACTGATTGGTGAAATTAATTTATTCGCTTGATATAGCGCGTGTTAGATTTTATTTACGTATTTAACATTAATATTTATGAACACAAATCTATAAAATTTTTATAATCGATAATATGAATCGTCTGAAGCGTAAAACGATGTCTCATTTCACTTCTTTTAAAAGTTTCTCGCACCAATAAATACTTGAAGGTATCGTTTCGCTAAAAGCTATGTATTGAATAAAATTTTCTTCCACTTTTGCTCTTCGAAACCCAACTCCTAACCAAACCCTTTAGTCTGTACCTAGGTTTCACATAGGATAAATTTTTTGTAAGGGACTTGTAGAGGATCAGCTTACGCAAAAAGAATCAAATGTGATATAAATAAATTTAATTGGCCGCTTCACTTGAAATGATGCCCCATATATCATATGACACCCATATTTTAGGAATCGACACAGTGGTTCACTTCTCCACAAATGAGGAGAAGGCGAACAGAACGGCACATGTCCAGTTGCTAAAAATGTTCAGAAATCGCATGAACCATACCTACTCAAAATAAAAAAAAACACTTAAAAATGTGCTAGTTACATTTTGACAACACCTGTAAAATTTAAATAAAGTCTATCCGTTCCGTTGTTTCTTAAATGTTAAAACAAAAACATTCAAGAAAAACTTTAAATCTTGTTTCTAGAAGATAAAAAACCCAACAAAACTCCACAAAATATATTAGAATCTTTTAAGCCGGTTCGCTTGAACCGTTTTAAAAAAAGAGTGCATTCTGAGAAAACATGAGGGAATCGAAATAAAGTGATAAAATCGATTTTTTCAATATGAAAAACCAGAATAGCCCCCCCCCCCCCTTAAAATTTGGCAATAGAAATTAGAATCTCACAAGAAACAAAACTTATATATGCAATAGAACAAACACATGCATGCATGCATTTATACACATATACACAAAAGAAAAAGTTTATCTCGTGATGTCTTGTCTTTTGAACATTTCTAATGAAGTTGTTGTGATAAAAATAACTACAAAATTCCACTTTATATGAAACCCAAAGCCTGTCCGGCCAATGCGAAAAAAATTTAAAATCGCAGAAACAACAAACAGCCGGTAAAACAACATTTTATGCAAATTAAGGATTTGATCCAATACGCGAACGCATTAAATTATCAATTTAAAAACTGAATACTTTTATCAAATATATATTAAATAACAAACACGAGTGCAAGTGTCCATAGAAAAGGCAGCGACAAGTTCGATCGGTTTCTGAACCCATAATAATAAAACAACAAAAAAAAACAACAGCAACAGGTGAGCACTGGAAAATTTTTGCATTCACCACTCAACAATTGCATACTACCACGTTGAAAATAAATAAAATAAAAAAATGGCTAAAAATAAAACCCGATTCAATCAGATGATTCTACGCTTAGCATGCAGCGAAAACATGAAGGTGGCTTTTCGTGTGCCGATGTTCCAAGTTGGCCTAAAATGAAGCGATTTGATAGGCCGACTGGTGGAGGTGTTTTTTTTTTTAATTTTAGCTGAAAGTACTTATACAATATGGGATAAAACACGATAGATGTGCCAAAATTTTTGCTCATATCTTTCGATTTTCTTCAAAATTTCGGAATATTTTAGTGTGCTTTATAAAGCTCAGAGGACAATTTCAAGATCATCTTTGCCAACCATTTTATAATTAGGGTGAATGAAAAATCAAGTGCTTGTGGCAGAGGCCGCATTCTTAAAAATATCATAGCTTCTGAATTACTTATCCTATTTTTAATTTTTGCGAATCTTTCCAGTATATCCCATTCTGCAATCTTATACACTCGACTTTTCTACAGCGGGCTCTTGGGCTATACTTAAAAATTTATCCAAATGTTTTTTTTTATAGAAAATCACATAATCTACAAATCTCGTTCAATTTCCGATTAATAGAAACCGAATAAATTAAAGTCACAAATACAACTCTTTATTCGAATTTGACAAAATCTTGAAAGTAATTCAGAAGAAATGGCGTTTTCAATGATGCAACTATTGTACATTATTTCGTTATTCATCCACCCTAATTAGGAAACAGTTGGCAGCTCTGATCTTAAAATTTGACCCTGAACTTTCATAAAGCGTCCTAAGATAATATTTCGAAAAATTGGAGAATATCAATAACCAAACATTTTGGAACATCAATCGTATGTATATTACCTCATATGTATGATTTCTAAGTTTATTGAACCAAATGTTTAAAGAAATGGGTTAAGAAACACAACTTTGCACTTCATTAAAAGTCTCAAAGCAGGTCTTTAATAATTTTGCATTGAATAAAATTAAAATCAAAACTTGTTTCAAATGTAATATTAAGCATAAACTTTTTGTTAATAAACTCTATATATATGTATATGGAATTAAGAAAACACGTTATTATTTAGATTTTTGAAATATCTTTATATGCAAAATCAAAATGGTCAATTATCCATTACCGTTTCATGATATCTTTAAAGCGTATTATACTCTTTTATCCTGACCAAGCAATCGATTTATTTTGTGATATTAATCGTCAAAATCAATATTTTGCATTTCGTAAATAATTACAGCGCATTTTATATAAGTCATTCCATGAATCATAGACTTTCTCCCTGAGAACAGAAGTTGAAGCCACTACCACAATATGGTAGGTAATACAGCTTTTGTAAAAATTTCATGGGCAAACTTTTGTTTATTTGGTGGCTATTCAAAAAAATGACGGCCTAATGAGGACCATCACTCCAAAAAAATTGGTTTCTTCATTTGTGAATATCCATTGAATATGCAAAGATTCTTTAAATTTCTAATGAATTAAGTAGAAAGCTAGGAGTTCACTCTTAAAAACAAAGTTCGAAAAAATTATAGAAACAGTTCTGTTGTAGAAACTGTTTGCCCTAGCAATAAAAGATTTGAAGTACATGATTTTTTCGGGATGTATCGATAACTTAAAGAGAAATTTCATAATTCGAATTCTAGGAAAGCACACTTCTCACAACCATCAAATGAAAAATTTCACATTATCAAAATAAAAAAATTAATCCTGAGTAAGATTAATCGCCCAGTTCAAACTATCACGTCAACGAAGTTCTGACAAAGGGGTGTAATGGAACTTGGTTCTAATGAACAAAGACATTAGATGATATCAGAACCATCGAAGCGTCGAAGCATCGTAAATTTCGTCATAGTTTTTATTTACAAGAAATCAAAAACTAATAAATTAGCTTTTTCTGTGTGATATTACTAATAGTATAAGAGCTAGCAACGTTTTCGACAAATCATTTCAGAATGGCTGGTTTTTTGATATCCTCTCTCGTTCATTATATCGATAGGCATGGGGACAGTCTGGCTAGCAGGAGGTGTTGCGTTTGCCTGTACGCGTCATCGGAAATTGCGGATAGGTATATAGCTTTTGTAAAAATGATTATAAATTGGGAACTCCTGAATGGATGTCATAATAAAGATAATTGAATGGCCTACAATAATATTGAGTTAAGTTTTGAAATTCAAAGTTCAATTTTGGAGATATGACGGATTTTCTGAAATTTTGACCAATTTTTTTTTTAAAAAAACTTTTTTCTTCCAAAAAATGTGTTAATGATCTACGACTTTCTTAGCATGTTAATTTATTCCCTTCAAAATGGTATATAGTTTGTTCTAAATTTTTGCATATTTACCTTTTTTTACCGGAAAAGAAAAAAATTTTTTCAATGAATTCTTATGAAAAGTATGTATTTATGGACAAAAACGATGTTGAAAACTAGATTTAACTGTATTATTCTACCACTCTTGCTAATTCAAAGATTCAAATCGGTATGCCCCCTTATTAAACAACCGAATTATTGAATTTGCAAGTGATTTTTAACGAATATTTTAAATAAAAAAAATAATATTTTGTATTTTAAATAATTTGTTTCTAAAATTTATCAGTATATTTGCCTGGACTTAACTCCATCTGGCTCCTACTTAACAACCAAATTTTAGTCTGGTAAATTAATCTTGTATCTTTTGACGGTAATTGGTTCACGGTAATTGGTTCAATTGTTTATTTTCAAACCGTGTTAAATCAAAACTGTACAAAATATGACCGTGTAAAAACAGAATTAGGTGTATATTACAATAACACCCATACCGACATTCTGTAAAATACATTTGTTTTAGTTACAAAATAGAGTTTGACACGGTGTTAGCAAGGGTCAAACCGTCCGACTATATTGATTTTGTGTTGCGAAAAATCAATAAAATCAATGAAAAAGAAAACTTGTCTCTAAAATGATTTTAAAATCAACATTTTCACCTACATTTATGTGATGCGCACCGGTAAACGCAACCACTCTTGCTAGCCAGACTGACCCCATTCCTACCAAAATAATGAAAGAGAAGGGATACAAAAAAACTGTCCTTTCTGAAATTATCTGTCAAAAACGTTGCCAGCACTTTTACTGTTTTTGTCCATAAATGCATACTTTTCATAAGAATTTATTGAATAATTTTTTTTCTTTACCGGTAAAAAAATGGGATAAAGTGGAAAAATTTAGAACAAACTATATACCATTTTAAAAGGGAATAAATTGGGTTTTCTTAACATACTAAAAAAGTCGTAGATCATTAACACTTTTTTTGGAAGAAATAAGGTTTTTAAAAAAAAAAAATTGGTCACAATTTCAGAAAAGTCGTCATATCTCCAAAAAAATTTAGCTAAATATTATTGTAGGCCATTAAATTATCTTTCCAGGCAAACGCAACATCTCCTGCTATCCAGACTATCCCCATGCCTATCGATATAATGAAAGAGAGGATAGGAGAGGGTATCAAAAAACCAGCCATTCTGAAATGATTGTTTTTTCGATGTTGCTAGCTCTCGTACTATAAGAGGAGGAGGAGCAGTAGGGGCGCATTAGGTTTTTTGTCGCCCTATGTATGCGATGAACCGGAAAAACTTAATATGTTAGGAATGTCTATTAATAATAAATTAATTATCACATTTTCCCTAATAATGAAACTGCCGCCCCCAAAACCTGCTTCCCCTTAGGCATGCCGTAGGCAGTAATGCGGTCCTGGAAAGGATAGTCCAAAATGTGCGATACGATTTGACTAAGTTTTGATCAGCGGCGTATTAAGACTTTGCGGGGCCCAGGGCTAGAAAGAAGAAATGGGCCCGAATCAAAACCAATAATTTACGATCACAATTGGGAACTACTTTCCTAAACTGATAAGCAAAACAAAAAATAAGGTAATTTAAAACAAAAACTAAAAGGTACACTTTTCCTATCTTAAGCACTTCGCAAATAGTTTGCTATTCCGCTTCTTAAGGGCTCCCTTGATCTGGGGGCTCGGAGCCTCTTTTAGCCCTACCTTAATCCTTACTAATACCTTATGTATAGGTAAGTATGAAAATCTTAAAATATACCAAATTCAAATTTCAAACTTAGTCAACTTTTTGGTTTACGGCATATTCCGAGTGAATCTAAAATATTGGTTTTAAAATGCATTTAAAGCGGCTTAGTTTGAGTGAAATTTTATCGCACAGTTGTCTATACTCGTAGTACAATTGATCGAGATGTTTTTCTTGTCTACTTAACTCATCGGGTTTCATTTCATGGAACTAAATTTAACTTATTTTTCTGCATGAAAATCTCATATATATTGGTCTTATAGGTCCGTCAGGATCGAAAATATCGTTCTTAGGCAGCCTAACTTATTGTCAGACAATTTTTATCCAATCTTTCAACATTTTTTACGTAGCTTTAAATTTATACTAAAAAAGTTGAGTCTCTGCACAGTTTTATTTATGATTTTCTTCTGGCGAGTATGACTTTTGCAATGTTTCCATTCCAAAAAGAAAGTAATAAGCTACTTATTTACCAAAAAATTGTTTTTACCATTTTAAGGAAAAATCTTTTTATTTAGGGTGGGCCGGTAATTCTTTGTTTTCCACTTGAGAAACCTAGTAACGGAATGTATAGAAAAATGTGATATCACTCTCGTCATATTTTACAACAATCTTAAATATGATGTACTGACCTATGTATCTACTACATATGAAGAGCTGAGATGCAAATCCCGCCAAGTTCAAAAAATGAAAATGTGTGATATTGCAGGAGGGGACAGAAAAAATGTATGTCTACAAGCCTACATACTTTAAATTGTAAAAAAAAAAATTTCACTTCACAAACTTTTGATTGCAATAATTTCTGATAAATTCTTTTTATCAAAACCCGCCAAGTCCAATTTCTCATTAAAAAAGATTCGGCTTTCATAAATACAAATTACTATTATTATTTTTCAAATTCCGCCAGGTCCTCAGGTTTCAGTTTCAGAACACGTTTTTAATTTCAAAACCCGTCAAGTTCAAAAGCTTTTTTATAATAGTTCTTATAAATTAGGTCATAAAATGTAATGAAAAATCAGGATTTTAATAGCTTTTGACAACTGTTTTAATGGATCAATCAATCAGTTTTTACTATAGTTAAATTCAGTGGAATACAATTTTTGAGTTTTTCTCTAAGCGCAAAATATAGACTTGGCGGGTTTTTTGCATCTCAGCTCTTCATATGTATATAAGATCTACATCTATGACAAACTCTGACCTATCTAAAATCTCTTTTGTTTGTCAGTATTAAAATGAATTACTTCCTATTTTTATCAGAATTATATGTTCACCATCATTGATGTACTTACCAATTGACAACGGTATCATAGGTTTTGCTGGGTTCGGTTTTATCTTCAATGTTTCCACAATACCTCGAATACGATTGTGCGTATTCTTAGCCAATTTCGAAGCATTTATATTCCATCCTTGACGACCGCTTACAGGCTTTATAGACAAAGTTGATATTTCGTTGTTTTCTTCCGTTGATGAGATACAATTATCCAAACCACTTATTGGCATTATCACACAAAATTATTTTCAAAAATTTTCTTTTTGTATGCGTATGCAAAAAAATAAATGAGAAAAATGACGAAATTTAACACAAAAACTAACAAAAAAAACTCTGCACCCAACAAAATATTTCAATGCTTCAGTGGAAAAATAAAATTTGGACAAAAATTATAGAGTTCGATCTTGTGATTTCACTGATTCTCTTTTTCGATATCTCACAAATTACAATATGTATTACAAAAGTCAATTGTTCAGATGAACTTAAAATTAGTATCCTGATTATCGTTCCAAACGACCATGTGTTCAAAATTCTCTGCGACGAGAAGAGTTTGTGATCTTCTGGAGAAATTGTTACATTTATGTATATGTATACTGTTATTTGTCGTAAGCAAAAAGTTACTATTTATTCTTTAAGTTTACACTGGATCTTTTAAAATTTAACGGAATTTGATACGTTTGGATTCTTTGCTGAACTAAACTGATCCACATATCGAATCGGGTTGAGCTTTTATCGGTTTTTTGCTCAGGTGCCGCTAATACTGGCACGATGATGGTGACATGGATACACACACACATAGTGAGAGCTGTTGTTGTGAATCAGTAGCCACAATGAAAACAACAACAATCTTTCGTTTTTCTTCTAACAGAAAATGTTAATACTTACGAATTCACCCTTGGTTACCTGCTCTTTCAATACATATGCAAATTGTAATCACTAACGACTAAAATTTAAATTTTTGCTTGGTGCTGGTAGGAACGTGTAGAGCAAACACTCCGTCGAATCGAAGCTCTATGATACCATTTGGCTTAAAGGCAAAGGCTTGTTTTTTGTTTTGATTGAGAAAAAATAAAATTCTTGAAGATCAATTTAAAAACAAAATCAAAATATGCATACAATTTGTAAAAGTGAATGAATTGATTTTGCAATAAATTTATGGGTATAAACTGGATATTTTTTTCTCTTCATATTGGAATAAGACGGATTTGTATATTGATCTGAAAATTGCAGGTTAGTGGTAAAAATTGCCTGGCAAGCGTTTTAAGATGTTTTCTGTTTTGTAAAACCCCCAACTATAAAATTCACATATTTAACTGTCAATGGGTAACGGAATTATATCTTCAATTTTCTCAAAGCTGAGTTTTTGGTGTATTGCGGAGCGATGATGTTGTCTCTGAGGTGTTCAAGAATTGAAAATTATCCGCAAAAACTTTACTCTTCCAAAAACCCCATAAGAAGATATACAACGCCGTTAAATCGCAAGATCTTGGATGCTAATTCACGTATGTTTTTCGAGAAATTATTCGATTATTAAACTTCTCTTTCAAAAGATCAATTGATGTAGCACTGTCCTGTTGAAACTACAAATTTTCCATATCATTATCTTCCTTTACATGAAGATCTTTGTGTAAAATATTGAACGAAGTTGTTGGTTTGAGGTTTAATTTCTGTGAACGACGACGAATTGATGTCCTTAACTCTTCAGCAACACTTGTGCTAACAACTGCAATATTTTCATTTGAACGACCACTACGATGATAAATTATACTTCTCTGATCTTGAACTGAACCAGTTTCTTCAAATTTATCAATAAGTTTGTCGGAGTATTTTCTCTACCGTATTTTGAACGAAATTTTCATTTCACTTCTGAATAACTTTCACCATATTAAAACACATTGTTCATTCGTGCAGCGATTCTCTTTAACCCTTAACTATAGTGGTGAAAAAAAATCACTTCCATAGTCGTGGGTCCCGCCTTAAAATAAAACAAAACAAAATTAAATTTTACACTATTTTTATTAAACTTTACATTGAAACATTAACAATCGTATTATTAAACAAAATCAACAATACTTTTATTCTTATCTATAATGTTACTTATTTCAATCAGTTTTTCTTTTTTTACACGCGTTCAAAGATTGAACATAGATCCACTAGACCCACGAATACAGTTAAGGGCTAACTAACCGGAGTGTATTTACTTCATAACTAAAAAAAAATCAGCATAACTTAGTGCCTGTAAAAAAAATGGCGGCCAATTTAAAAGGATACCTCAACTTTTAACACCCTTTTATATTTGAAGTTTTTTAAAAAATTCTAAAATTAAAAACAGACGCTCAATTATTTAATTACAGTGGTCGGCATAATTATTTTGACAAGCTTGTGCGTTTTTTATTAAACCATGGTTTCCTTATGGAGATTTTAATACTGACAACGAATATGGAATAAGAATTTGATGGAAGCATCTAGTTTTGGAGATATAGATACCGGATGCCGGGGATATAGCTCTTAATAAAATCCTTATTATAAGTTGGGAATCTCTAGATCGATTTTCCAAACATGGATGTCATATGAAAGGTAATAAGCTATAATACTGGTTCATAAAAGTTTCAATCTGTGACAATAGTTTTCAAGACATGACAGTTTATCTAAATTTCTGGCCAACTTTTTTTTTTTAAAACCGTCAAAAATATTATAATCTATCCTAAAAGTATATTTATTTAGTTCTGTCAGCACTACCTACTCGTAGCATCTTAGCTTGACATATTTACTATTATTATTTTGATTATGCCTAAAGAAAACAAATCCAACTTAGAAAACAATATCTTAAAACTTAAACCAATATTTAACGAACTAAAAATTTTTTTGGGCCAAAATAAAACAAAACTAACAGAAAAGTAAGATGTTTTCTAATATGTATTAAAAAAGAAAATTTAATTCTATGTATATTAAATCAATATTAAAGTATGATTAATTCTTTTTTACACTAAATAAGCTAAACAGCATCTTAGAATCTGATCACTATAGTCTATCAGAGTGTAAATGTACTAGCTACCTACTTCACTTGATCGGGTCGCAAAAAAAGGTCTAGGGGCTTAAATTGTTTTTTATGTATAGTAGATGATAAAACAAAGAAATAATTTTTTATCCATAACGTAAAATTTGGATTTGTGGGCTTTGAGAACTAAAATTTTTAAAATGGACTAAAGACGGCTATTTTTTTTATCAAAACATGACTCGTTCTCAGGACTTCGACCACCTAGGTGGTTGAAATTCGGGCTGTAAAGCAATATTTCAATTTGAGCAAAATCGGATGCTTTTTAAACTTCATACGTACATACATATGTTACACTCATGTACATACAAATGTACACTCGTGCTCACATAATTAAGTCGTATTACGTATGCTACGTAACTTTTTGGTTAAAATTTATTTATTACTTTTTCTTTTCTTTTATTATAGTTTTTATAATCCTGCTATGAAAGCAGCTATTTACAGTAAAAAAAATTCAAATAAATATCTTGGTGTTATCCTGAAAAATCCATCCCAGCGGTAAATTTTTGACGCAAGCGGCTCCCTTGGTATATTCTTATATACATACATACATCGCCAGCATACATATATGACCTATTTTGACGTTTTCGCATTTTTGGGTATAAAACCATGATATGTATTTTGATTTTTTTACTGTTAATAGCTGCTTACATAGCAGGAATATAAAAACTAATAATATAAGAATCAGATAAAAAGTAATAAATAAATTTAAAAAATTAAATGTTACGTAACATAGTAATGACTTAATTATGTGAGCACGAGTGTATATATGTATGTAATATCTTTCAAAATAATATATGTAATTTAAAATAAAAAGCTTTGAAGATTGCTTTTGTTATGGCATATATCGACTCCAAATGTTTCTTTTGTAAATCGAACTTTTATTTAAACTTGGTTTAAGCCCATCATGACCATGCATAAAGTTCTATTTTTAGGTTGCAGCGCTTAAACAAAAGATGCGGGGGGGGGGGGGAATTATGCCTTACAATATTTGGTATATTTTCAAGAAAGGAACATAAGAATACTGATTTATTTATTTATTTATCAAACCAGAACATTTGGTTCAATCTAAAAAAACCTTGGAGGGAAAAGTGGTGTGTCTTATTTAAGCCCCTGAAAACCACCATTAAACTATTTTTTTATTCACTGCAATTCAACACAAGTTAAATGAACTTATTTCAATGCAGTTTATATTAAATAAATATATTGAGAACATTATATTATGGAGTTCCTACAGTACATCTAGAAAAACTGTAGTGTTCTCAAATTGACATAAAATTGACTTACACCATTTTTCATTTCAGCGCTTTATTAGCGCTGTCTCCCTAAAGTCTCTGGGTCTATTCGGTATTGCAGTAATGCACAATTACTGCTGCAGTATAAAATTCAATGCTGGCATAAGCAGTGTAGGAAAGCAAGAATGCGGCAAAGAATGTGCAATATTTTGTCAATACTGAACAGAACCAACAGAACAGACTTTTGCAACGTTGCCAGTAATTGTGCATTACTGCAATATCGAATATACCCTCTAGCTTCGCTAATGCTGAGGTAAGAAAAATCCGTAGGTAAATTAATGCTATAGGTACAATTACAAGTAACTCATATGATATATATACAAACTAATATCCTCGGTAGCTAAGAACCTGTCGATTAATGCCCAGTTGTTTTTAACATTATTATCAAAGAACTGAATCATAGTAAATGGCTTGCAACTGCGCCATAAATAAGCAATAGCAACTATGTATACAATATGTACATATATTATATTATTTGTTTACAAAATATAGCTAGCGCTATAAATTAATAAATAATGAAAATAAAAAAAATAAAAATTAATTTAAATACATGGTAACCTTAAACAACGATACGGCTACATCAAGAGCAACATTTTATGCAAAACAGTAAGAGTAAGCAAAATATCTTTAGTCAGATGGAGTTCTCAAAAGTATAATTATCAATAGAGATTAAACTGAAAAACAAATATATGTATGTATGTATGTATGTATGTACAACAAAACGCACTGACGAGCCTCCTTACTTTGTTTTCTTCAATTTTTTTCTAACACGCGCACAACTTTCTTATAAAAAAGGTAAGACAAAAACAAACTAGTCAAGTTTTAATAAACAAAACAACAGCACACACAGACGAAATATGTATGTATCCATTGCCTGATTCCAATAGAGGCACATTCCAAAATTTTTTCACGAACTTGACACATTTAAATCTTTTTTTTTCGAATTAAGTCACATTTCGAGGTATTTTTCACGAATTAAGACACGTAATATTTTTTCAGGAATTTCAATATTTTTTATCGAATAAAGTCACATTTCAAGATTTTTTCACGAATATACATTTTTTATGGAATAAGCACACATTTCAATATGTTTTAACGAATAAAGCCACACTTCAATATTTTTTCTGAATTTCAATATTTTTTATCTATGAGGTCATATTTCATGATTTTTCCACGAATAGTCACATTTCAATATTTATTTATCAAATAATGGCACTTAAAACTTTTTTCACAAACAGTCATATTTTAATATTTTTGCACAAACAGTAATTTTTTCATTTAAATTTGCTGTAGTTACAATTCCAAATAAGTTCACGAATATATGGTTCCATTAAAACTCTCTTTAAATCCCTGTTAAACTTAAATTTTTTAGACTTATTTTAAAAAAATAACTAAAAATACTAATATTGTTTGATTCCATAAATAAGCCTGGATAATTCATAGTTTTTAAATCAATAAAACTATTTTTACTTAGTTACAGTATAATAAAAGAAAAAGAAATAGCACTTCGACTAACCATCTTGGATTTAATACTGCATTTACAGAAAATGAAAATGTATTTTTCTATAGCATCCTCATGGAAATGCTCAAAGGTTTTTTTTTTAATTGACGAAACGTCTTTATTCTTTAAAAAATCTTGAGATATTAAATGTTCCCTTATTAGTATCAGCCGTCCTCGATATATCCAAAATAATTATGTATTTAATATTATAAAATTATTTATTTAAATAACGTAAATAATTGAGGTACTAAATTTTTGCTTTTTTTTGCAAAATTTAAATTAAAATTTAGTTATGCTATTATTAAATGCTAAAGAAAATTATATATTAAATTCAGGTGTTATACAACAATGTTAATACAAAACATAAAACAAATAAAAAATACTAAAACATTCAACTACACAACAAACATTATTTATAAAACACGTACAATATCCATACATCCATTTATGTAACTCGAAAAGTTTTCCGAAAAACTGCCAAACATTCAAATAGATTTATTTCCTCTTAAACATGCTGCTCAAACGACGTCTGTTTTGTGGTGAGTTCTGTAAAATATTAAGTTCCAAGATACATATACATACATACATATATAAAAAAGATATTTAGAAATTAAGCTTATAATCTTCTTTTTGATAGAATAATAGTTTTTAAAAAAAAAATAGTTTTTAAAAAAAAAAAATTGTTTTTATGTAATTTCCAACTATTCAATAAAAATTTTACAACGATCTTTTTCGTGTTTGACTTAATTTAAGCGACGTCTCACAATTCCCCAATATTTTTGAAAATCTCAGAAACGTATATTTTTGCCAACAACACGATTTTTTTCCGCAGATAATAATTTCAAGAAAGATTTTTCTTCTTAGTAACACATGCCATTTTAAAATTTTCAAAAATTTTGATTTTCGTGGAAGTTATTGAGCTAGGAAAAGGTGGTTCTAAGTATTGCAAAGCCACTGTAAAGAACGGAGGTGGACATGTAATGGTCTGCGATTGCTTCTTTGGTCATGTGATTGGACCAATTCATAGGATTGATGAAATTATGAATCGCTTGATGTACGTTGACATACTAGAAGATTTGATGCTGACATGTAGGGATGAAGAGATGCCACTTAAATGGAGGTTCCAACAGGACAACGATTCAAAATCACCTTTTAAGTTTTTAAAGCGTGGCTTGAGAGCAATCGAATTGAATTTTTTAGTTGGCCTGCCCTGATCTCAATCCAATTGAGAAGTTGTGAGAGATCGTCAACATGAAAATCGAGAGAGAAAATTGCAAAACCACGGCGGATGTTTCAACCCTTGAAAATATCTTGCGAAGGGTATCGCAGAATATCATTAATAATGTAGTTTCTTCTATACCAAAGAGATGTGCATGTGTCGTCCAGAATAAAGGGTTTGGAACTAATTGTAAGTACTTATTTTAAAAATTTTTATTTACCATAAAAAAGGGGGTGCGTTTGTTTTGTCCGTTAAGTGTTCTGGCTTAAAATGTTCCTTTGATAATAACTTTTTATTTATGATACGCTGAATTTTTAATATTTTTGTCTGACAATAATAAAGTATAAATATATATAATAAATTCACAACATGGTTCAAAAATGTCGTTTTCACAAAAAATTTATGATTTGAAAAAAAATGTACTAAGGTGATGCTTAAGTTTTGGCCAATACTGTATACCAAATACATACAAAAACAGCGCTCTAATTAAATAATATACCTATACTGACCTCAGAAACGGATAGAACGTATCTTAAAAAAACGCGTTTCGAGATAATTAATCTAACGATATAACAAGACCATACAATTTGAGGAAAAAATAAGAATTTCGGCTCAAGCCAATATATTCCGGATATATTTGGGATTGTCGATAGTTTAGCTTTTTGGGAACTGTCAAAGCAATATTCATTAGGTAAAACAAGTAACTGAATGTCAATACGAACTGAAAAAAATTCGATTTTTGCCAGATATTAATTAGGCAGGTTTTACGATTAAAAAAAAATATTTTGATTTCTATATTTTGTTATGGAAGCATATTTTATTTTAGAGGCTACCCTAATGTGCAAAGTGTTGTGATCTAATTCTAATTTTTTTTTCTCATCTTAAATAAAATAGGTGTAGGATCAATCTACATATTTTATAACATCAATAGTATCAAATTGTCATATCTCTACACATCATTCATTCTAACTCTGATCAAACTTGTTTCTTTTTCATATTGCGTAACTTTAAAATAAAAATAGCATACCAGAATTCGATTTTTTAGTTTTATTTTACTTTTGCATAAGCTTAAAGTTTAACATTTTACACTGTATTGTAACAATTTATTAAGCTCCAACATTTCAAATAAAGTATTTACTATGAATTTTGAACACATTGAGGACATTTTTTTTATTAAAACGTTCGTGTTATTGACGTGTATTTTTATTTTGTTTTGGAACAATTATGATCGATTTTATCGATTATAGTTAAGGATTGAACCATACGTTAATAAGCATGAAAACTAGTGAGATAAGCGATGCTAATATAGCGAAACCCAAGGTAAGACGAACCGAACTGTTCATTTGTTGCCACATACGGATCAAATCCATCAGTGTTATTGTTTGATCGGTCAACAATATTATATCGTCCTCACCATTTCTCTTGATATAAATAGACGATTTACGCACAAAAGTCGTAGAGATATATGGAATCTTACGATTGTAAATGGTGCTACTACCGTAAAAGGTACGCGATGTTGGCGATGATACATTTTGTAGGCTCTGCTGCTGTTGAATGGTTGATTCATAATCTATTTTTTCAATATCGAATGGAGCATGTGACTCAGTTTTGATAATTATTTCTTGAAATCGTTTACTTTTTTGAATCTGTTGCTTCTCAAAATCAGAACTATCAAGATCATCAGCCTGGTCTTTATCATAACTACCATACTCCACATTATCATCTTCATAAAACTTAGTATCGGCTCTTTTAAATAAATCTTCAACATTTGATTCCTCGGAACTAGCCGCATGTGTTCTATTATTTTCAATTAACATTGTTTTATCCAATTTATTGTGATTAAAATTTGCATAGTTATTATTTTGTATATCACATGTGGCATAGTTTTCACTTTCTTTTATAGACACTCCATCTTTTATTTCAACATCCATGTATGATTTATTTGTGCGATGTTTATTGAAATTTTCAAAACGTTGCTTCTGCGCTTTTTTCTTCAAGTCACGATATGTTAAGCCGCGTGTTGACGTTCGATTTTTAGAAAATACATTACCCTTCAAATATAATGAGGGACGTGTACCGCGTTCGCGTTTGGGACGACGCCTTAAACGTTTTTGCAAAGATGACATTATTTCGCCACCTGAACTCGTCGTACCCGATGTTAGACGCTCTAGGTCAAGTGGGAAATCATTAATCTTAGCTGATGAACCAGAGGCGGTGTCACCGGTGGAGGCTGAATCCAACTGAATTTTCCGTGCTATATTTTGTTTTAATAGAGAACTACGTCGGCTTCGTTCAAAATGTCGCCTTTGCCTAGTTCGATGTAGTGATGACTTTGTGGTATGCAGCGCAACGTTTGATTCTGTTTTAGTTTCATTTGTACTTGAAACAACACATATTGTTGTTTTAGGGTCAACTTTGGAGATATTTGAAGGGGATGGTGATGCGGCCATAAATTGATCAAGGACGCGCTCTTGATCAAAATATTCTTTACTTTTACGTGGGGTTGATGTGCAAACGACTCCAGCACTGATTTTACAGACATTGCGAACATTTGTCTTACATATTGCTTTGCGTAAATTAATGTAATTTGTATCGTGCTGTAAAAGCAAAGTTAAGATTACGAATATGAACAAAAATATATGGCATTTAATGTGTAAACATGTAACAATCAATGCACAAACACAAAATACAAGAACACAGCCAATAACAACAACAGACTAGATCAACGACAATAACAAATATATGTATGTAAACGTATTAGATTTTTCACTCATATAAAAAAAACATCGATATTTAAGCATTGTAATGAATGACAATTCAATTTAATTGTTGTATTTAGTAAACTCAACTGAACTTTTTTTTGTAATATGCATACAAACGATTTTAACATAAGATACTAAAATAACATCATGAAAGGACTTGCTGTCAACATTGAAATATGAAATTATTTTGACTTTTTATATGTAACATTTTGTGATTTGAAATAATTTTTATTCACAAGTTACAATCGTTAGTTTCGATTTTACCACACTATGTACATATGATATATACTACATACATATCGGTTATTCTTTAAATAACTGCACATCTTTTTGAATCTTTTCTCCGATTTGATTTTTTCGTACTGCTTAGTACTTGTGTAAAGGTGAATTTTGATATTTAAATTTCAAAATATTTATTTCCAAAGAAGCTATGAGTATTTCAAAATTTGACTTAAACATTTTTTCAACAGAGTATCTCAAAAACTATGGGGAATAAAAAAAAATTGAATTTTTTTTCAGTCTGAGTTTTAAACTACAGTTGGATCGCAATTTTCCTTAAAAAAATTGGGAAAAATCACTTTAGCGACACTTTCTTCAATCCTTTGGAAGGTGACACTGACATACAATGCTTTGAACAATTTCGCAAAAAGAATTTTTAAATTGAACCATTTATAAATTACACAGGCCTGCGAAATTTCGCCCCTTGGATAATGAAAATTTGTTGCCGAGGTTATTTTACTCGCAATTAGGGTATTTAGCATGAATTGGTGATTAGCTCCAGGAAGTACCGAAAAACGGAAAGGAACCATCGTAGTGAAAAAGTCAAAATGCAACATTAAAAAATAAAATTAAAGCTGTTGCCAAGTTTGACCTCTTGGCATGTTGACCATTTTATTTGTTTTAGTTTATATTATAGAAAATATATTTTTAATCAAGAACAATTTTTATTATTTTCAAAACTAAATTCGTGCTAAAAAACTTTTCTTTCTGGTAACTAATAAATTATGTAAATAGCACAGGGTTAAAAAATTTTTGTTTGCTTAGTGTTTAAAAATGTTTGGTCTGATTATGCATCGCAATTGCAAATATTACTGAAAATACAGCAATTACAATGACGAGTGAACATTGCCGCAGTCTTGAATTATAAAATCGAAAAATAATCGAAACTAAATAAATATCTAGAAGAGATTATGCACAAAATTAATGGCTCACCACAGTCTATTGTTTACCTCTTTCCCATGCTGTTAAAGGACCAAAATTCAAAGTTTTACATATTTTTTGGAACATTTTCTTTATTCAGAAAAACCAAAATTACATATTTGTCAGACAGATTACATATTTTTCTTATAGGTATATTCTGCGGTCAAAAATACAAGGACGACAATATTTAGTTTCACAAAATGGTAGGATTTAATTGCAGAGTAGAAAAAGTTAGTTTATCTACTCTATTGCTAATTGTATGAGGCATATAAATAAAATATTGCCAATAAACAGCAATGATTTCAAAGAGACCTTTTTGAAAAATATTTTACTTATAAAAATTTCAATGCGCTTCTTAACAAAAATTGTCTAATAAGAGGAAAATTAAAGTTTCTAGTTTTTTGGATTATCTGATGAATTACTTTCATTTAAATATAACAGAAAACATAAGCATACATTTAAAAGTATTCGTTTCACATAACAACTCACCTCATCTTTAACGTTTCCCAAACTAAATCTTGAAGCAAACATCTTAAACCTTGCTGGTGTTTTTGACGATGATGTTACCGCTTGGTTGCTATCAAATGTTTCTTTCAGTATTTCTCGCCCCGGCTCTGATGTACCACCGAATGAAAGACGTCCACCATTTTTGCTAGGCGTTGGTGGACCAGGACGTTTATATGAAGTTACACCGCTGATCTTTTTACGAGTACCACCAACGGTCGTGCTAAGCAATGCGCTCATGCTGTCATCTAAGCTTTGAAGACCATCCTGAGAGGGAAAAAATAATTTATTGATTAGTTTTACAAATATTATAGTAGCAGATTCAAGTTACACAAGGACAAACACTATGGACGGACAAAACGCAACAATAACGCACAGTACATTTACAACCACAGTAACAAAATATAGAAAAAAACTTTAACCAGTTTGATCAATAAGTTCTTATATAAATTAATTTATTTATTGTGTCATTAAAAATATAAGTTAATTCAAAAAATATATATTAAATATTTAACTTATAATTAACCAGTTAAGTTTGACAATGAATTTAATGATCTAAGCATTCAATCGCATATGTTTTGATATATTGCTGCACAATTTTGTCATGTCCATTTATTTATTTTCTATATATTGAAGAATAGTTGCGTAACAAGCTGGAAATTGGAGATTTATTTATATTATCCCTTAGCGATGTTGAATGCAGTACATCGATAGTGTTTATGCTTACTTTCAAATCATCTTCAGCTAAGCCATGAGCATATTGAGCTGCATACGCACTTTTCAAATGTGGTGGTAATTGCGAATTCCGACGTAATAATTCTTCTGGACTGAAAAAAATAAAAAAAAATAAATAGATGGTTAGTGAAGCACACATTTTTGTTACTAATGGTTTGTTTGCGATGCGAAAATTTGAAAAAAAATATATTGCATTGAATAAAAAAAAATTTCACTAAAACGATAAAAGTATAGAACTGATGAAAAGTGTCGAAAAGTCATTAAGAATTGAATAGTACCGAAAAGTTGAAGTCAGTAAAATTCAGATCATTCCAGTACTATTGAACTATTACATACTTATCCGCGGTATATTTAGTTTAGAAAAAAATTTTTCAAAATCGGACTCCTCGTTATTAAGATGCAGCAAATTATGCAATTTTTTTTTAAATTTTAGTAATAATTAATCTTGGACGTGATTACTTCCTGAAAAAAATGTAGCTGATATCTAATTTTTTCAAAAAAAAAATTTATTGCAATTTAATATTCTAATAGGATCGTCTCTTGAACTTGAATTTTGCTATTTAAAATGCTAACAAGCCTATTTTAAGTTATTATGAATATGGCTGTAAGTCTATAAGAAATTAACTAGCTAAATACTTACGATATATCTCTACACATAAGATCTGGCACACGACCATTTTTCAAATCTGTCAAATAAGTGTTATTAAATACTTCACCCTCCTCATCTTCCATAGCCAGATTGGTACCCATATTTGAGGATGCAGATGCTAATGTGGAAACATGTATAGAACTCGGTCGCTTAAATTTTTGTGCCTCATATTCTTCTAAATGTTTTAATTTTGTTGCTAATATTGCGTTTTGTTTTTGATGCTCCAGAATTTTATCATTAAGACGCACAATTTGGTTAGAAAGCTTTCGTGTATGCTCCTCGTATTTAACATTCTATACAACAAAAATTTAAATTATAACAAAATGTTAAAAATTATATGTCTCAACAGTCACATGAATCAAACAAAGAAATAATAACGCATTTACCTGTGCTTTTAACACTTCCAACTCTGATATAATGCTGGCAGTTTCACGTTCCTGTTTTACCTTCATTTTTGTTATTTCTTCAGTGTACAAGGTTTTCTACAAATTTTGCGAATTTGTTAATTTCAAAGACCGCAAGATGATGATATTTAGAGATTGATAATTTAATATACATAAATGTCTGTAAAATGATGGTAATGTATGACCTAAACTAGTAAAGAGTTCGAATTTATACTTATCATAGAAGTAAAGTGAATTTATAGCAAATTATCAATTATTGCCACTCACTCCTAAACACATTGATCTGCAATCCACATGATTAAGTTTTAAAAAGCCATACAGACAGATAGGCAAATACAAATTTTTTTTGTACTCGTATTGGGTATTCCTCAACTAATTGCAAAATCTTCCCACAAAGTTGGGTTTTTCTTTCGAATCACAAGAATTCGAACATACCAAGGCACTCATATTTTACATCTTTTGAAAAATATTGCGAAAAAACTAAAATTAACTGTAAGTCAAGAGTGAGTATTAAAGAGAGGAAATAATTATAAAGCACTTAAAGTTTAACGGTGACACCGATTTTGCAATTAGTAGAGAATTACATATATAAATTTTATGAACTAACTCGATCTCTAAGAGTAAGGTTATGTGCAAATACAACATAGAGTTAATATTAAACAAACAAATTAGCATAGGACATCACAGCTTTACATAAAATTTTAACATTTATTTTATTCACAATTTTTGTTAAAAATAAAACTATAACACATAAACAAGTATTCATACACGACATACACAAAACTGAATATTTATAAGGTACATTGTAGCAGCTATGTTGCATTAGCGCTGATGATTTCGTTAAAATACTGGCGGTCTATTACTCTTGAACATTAACTGCAAATCATTTTTTGTCATAAAATAATTGATAAGAATTGCAAAAAAGACTTGGCATATAATGATTACAAAAACATATTTTATACAGGATTGTAAGCGTTTTTTCCATTTTGTCCCAGTTCCACAGATTTCAGACACCCGACACTGCGTCTTCATGAGGGAAGAGAAGAAAAATAAATCGATGTCAGCAAAAATTGCGAAGGCTAAAAAACTAGCTTGAAAAATAATAGAAATAAAAATGTTTGTAGGCCAGGCGACATAGTGGTATTATTGAAAAGTAATAATTCAAATAAGTTTTTTTTTTACAAATTGTTTCTTTAAATTTAAATTTATGTACATAATTGTAAATAAAAATTTAACTTATAAGCTTTTATTAGGACATCATTTCCTTGGTTGTTTTTATTAAACTAATAATAAATCCCGATGATTTATCACAGAATTGAAAGACCTGATTTGACAATAATGTGTAAAAATGTATGTGCGTGTATGTGGCATAATTTTTAATATAACAAAATTTACTTTTTTTCCTGATTACTAGTAAAGACTATAAAACGCAGATCCTTTGTTTTAAATATACATACATATGTATTTGTAATCAAAAAATTATGCATAATCAAGTGTGTTTACTAAATATTTGAAAAGAATGCGTACATGCTTTTTGAGATGTACATAATCCAGAAACGATTGGCGCTTTGAAACAACTTATGCATACAAATAATCAATATAAATTAGCATTGACAGTCTACGGTTTTCAAATGGAGGACTTAAATAAAAGAAACAGGAACATATTTTTTAAAAATGTTAGGAATAACGTTCAGATTGAGAACGTTTGCTTGAAACATCAATTTTCAAAGCTTGTTTTTATAATTTCCTATCCTGAATTCAAATGTATTATTTTTTTTTTATCGCATCTGGTTTTTAAGATAAATATAGCCAAACGTGTTAAAAACAATGATTAATAAAGGTATAAATTCTTCCAAAAGGATGTTTTTCCACTAATCTCTGCCTAACAGTACTGGAGGACACTTGCAGCCCCAGGTCAGTTGTTATTGCAGCAGAGCCCTTAAATGGGTCATGGGTTAACACTAATTTGATAAGATTGTCATATTTTTTTGTAGTTTTAAGTATTCTGACTTATTTAAATTATGTTTTTATTGGTTTTAGAGTATTCCATACAACGTTTTGAGGACGACCAATCGATCGAGATACTTTTCGTTGGCTTTTTTTTCATTACGTAATTGGTTAATGATAGCGCAAGCTTCTTTTGTAAAATACTTGGTTCGGCCCATATTTGAACGTCTTAATCAACAAATATATAACTGAAATTAATAAAAACAATACTAACAATATCTACTTTAATCACAAAATTAATAATTTAATTGTATTAAAGAGGTGACCCTATTATTTTGTCCACGTGCTACTGCTGCTTTTCGTAATATTGAGGGTATAAATAATTTACCGTTAGTTTTCAAAGTTTCCAAACAATCATTTTTGGAGCTACTAATACCTATAAATAATACCCCCAAAGTTTTCGTTTGGAATCGTACAAGGGTTGCCAAAAAATTTAATGTATATTTCTAAGTTATTCCTGACCCTATTGTTTTGTCCACAACTGTATATAGCAGCGCGACAGGAAAAAATTGATTGTTTAAAATTTGTAGGTCTCCTAGTCTATAATACCTTAAATAAACCTTAGTAAAATTACAGCCAATTCTATTAAGATTTAGAGGTCGCGAGTGTCGTTTGAAGTATTTTTAAAAAAGTTTATTGTCTTTTAATGTTTTTAATATCAAGCGAAATGTGGGTTTACTCTTAAAATATGCTCTGACTATTGTTTTCCTGTATTTTGAGTCGCTGAACACGATGGAAACACTAGTTTGCCCAAAATATGTATATTTTTTGTGTTATTCACCATTTTTCATGTAAAAAAGATTTTGTTTTGTCGGCCTAAAACTACATATGTTTCGTATTATCAATTATTCAAGGAAAAAGATCACAAAATAATCGGAATCGATTGTTCCGTTATTTGCTTCAATAGCTTTTGAAAGTTTTGCAATTTCACATTTAAGCTTAGAGCAACGTGCTTCGGCATCTCCTAACTTAAGTGCTAACTTTTCAATACGTTTTGTAGACGGTTCGAATACACTTTCGTGTGAAACTTTCTTGTGAAAGGTAATTCTTCAAAAGTACAATTTCTCATGAAAGTTTTCGCATAACATCAAAAACTGAAGGTGATGTTGAAAAATCGTTTTTGTTAAGAACATTGAGATGCACAAGATTCAATGATCAAATAATGATTTGTTCCCTTTATTGATATGGCAATTAGATATTTTAAAAAATGTATTTACAAGAATTATTAAAAAAAGAACCAATACTGACTGGATTGATAAGAACATAGATGTGAGAAACACATGTTACGTAATTTTAATTATACAAACAATATTAATTACTCAAAACAAAGAATCTATGCATACTACACATAAACTACAATTACATTTAAACTACGTTTTGTTCAGTGTGATGCCCTATGATTTCCTAACAAAATCAACAAAACTACACATAAAAAGTTGAGTAAAATTGAAGGGGCACTTACCATTTTATTTTTCATTTTCTCTAATTTCCCTTCTAATTCCAAACGATTCTCCTTAATGCGGTTCTCGCTTGATTTGTGCTCATCATCAAGACATTGCTTAGCTTCTTTGTATTTGGCTTGCAAAACTTGATTGTCCAAACGAAATTGTGCCGTAACTGTTTGTTCTTTTTCTAACAATTCTTCAGTCACAGATAGACGGGAACGCATTTGATTTAATTCAGTAGCTTGCAAGTTAAATAACTCAATTGATTTTTCCTTTTCTAAATTTTGCGAGCGCAGTTCTTCTATTTCTATTTGTAGCTTGTCTAATTGTATAGTTTTTGACAGTAACTCCGCTTCCAGATTGTTAACTTTTTCCTCCAATTCTGTAATGAGATTTTGCTTTACAGCAACCAAAATATCATTACGAGATTTGTATGACTCAAATGTTGAAACAGTAGAGTCGTGTTGTTTATCCAGTTGCTCTTTTGCATCGCTTAAAGTTTCGATATCCGAACGTAGTTTCTGCATTTCATTTGTAAGGGTTTCACACTTTTCTTCAGTAATTTGCAGAGATAATGATACTCTTGAAAGTTGGTCAGCAATAAATATGTTTTCTTTACGTAGCTCTTCAGCCTCACTTTCTAGTTTTGCGTTCAGCTCCTCATAATGTTTGACTTTTTCTTGCGTATCACTGAGATTTATTTGAGATTCTTCTAATTGATCCGTTTTTGAACTTGACATACGTTTTTCTTCATTAAGTTCCGAATTAAGTGCACCAATTTCTAAATTTAAACGCACATTTGACTGCTCGATGGTATTGATTGTTAGATTGAGTTTACGTATTTTTTCCTCGCATGCCTCACGCATTTTTTCGAGTTTTGTCAATTTTGATTTGCCATCTAACTCAGCGACTTCTAATTTTTGTTTATCCTCTTGCAATGTCGCATTTGTTTGCTCCAGTGTTTGCAACTTTGTGCTAAGTTGTTCATTCGTTCGTTCTAAGCGTGATAGACGTTCTTTTAGGGATTTGTTTTCGATATGAAGTTGATCTTTTTCACGCTGGAGCGCATCGATTGTTCCGTTATTTGCTTCAATAGTTTTTGAAAGTTTTTCATTTTCACGTTCAAGCTTAGAGCAACGTGCTTGGGCATCTCCTAACTTAAGTGCTAACTTTTCAATACGTTTTGTAGACGCTTCTTGTGTTTCGCGTAGTTTTTGGTTTTCTGTCAATAATTTTTCGGTATAATTTGCCTTTTTTTCCATATGTGACTTAATTGATTTCATATCATTTTCTGATGTTAGCAGCGACAGTTCAAGGGCCTGTGACCGTTCAAAAATAGATTTAAGTTTACTTTCAGAAGATGTTTGATATTTCGAACTACTTTCTTGTTGTTTGCGTAGCAGTTGGTTCTCTTCAACTGCTCCATCTTTTTCCAACCGTATAGACGCTATTTGTTGTATAAGTTGCGAGACGTTATCATTAGCACGCTGCAAATCGCGTTTGCCTTCTTTCAACTCATTGTTAAGTGCTATTTTATCAGTTTTCAGTGCTTGAATTTCTTCTGAAAGCTTTTCGATATCACTTAACGAAGTTTTATATTGTGATTTGCAAAATTTATAATCTCTTTGAAGTTGTTGCATTTGTGAATTAAGAGTTTCACACTTATTTTCACTTTCAAGTTTCATTTCAATACATTCATCTAAACGTGAACTTACAGTCCTGAATTGTTCTTCTAAATTGCGGCGAACAGTAGACAGTTCCGTAATTTTTGCCTGTAGACCAATAAACTCTTTACTTTTGGAGCTGAAATCATACTCAATGGTTGCATTTGCTTCTAGCAAAATACGACACTTTTCATTCAGTTCCTTTGCCTTTTGTTCATTTGCATTAAATTCATTATGAAGCCTTTGCAATTTAGCTTGCAATTCATTTATATCTTCCTTAGCTTCTTGCAATTCAGTTTCTAAACTGACTAATTTTATTGATTTTTCTTTAATTTCTCCTTCATAAGAGATACACTTTGAATTTAGCTTGTCCAAAGTGGCGTGCTTTTCTTTTAGTTGTTCGTTTGTCTTATTTTGTTCCTGTTTTAAGTCTTCAATTGTTTTAAGATTCGATTTCCGAGTCTCTAAGAGCTCATTTTTTTCTTCAGTTATCATTTTAATATCTATTTTTATATTTGCAACTTCTTCCTCATAGCATGCCACTTTAAACTGCAATTTGCCGTTTTCGCCTGTTAACTTTTCATTTACATTTTCTATATTCTGTAAATCATCATTTAAACGTTGCACTTCGTTAGCTAATTTAGATTCAAGTGATTTGGCTTCGCCTGCAAGCATTTCTTGTAATTCTGTTATTTCAGCCTTATTAAACTTGACCTGATTTGTTAGTTTGGTATTTGCTTTTTTCAATTCTTCTGCAAAATCAACTGATTTTTTACGTACTTCATCAAAATCATTTACTTTCGACTGTAGTTGCCTAAAATGGTGCACTAATTTGTTCATAAAAATTTTTAGCTGATTCAATTGTGTTCCGGTACCATCCTCCTCATCAGCATTAAAAATATTTGACAATTCGGATTTGTCATCATTATTTAATAGCTTTGTTATTGCTGACATCTCTGCGTTATTTTCTAATGTTCCCAATAGCTCCATTAGCACAAGTTCATTCATTTCTAATTTCTCTGCTTGCTCAGAAACTTTGCGTATTAAGCAAGTTATTTTATTTTGCATATCAATCCGTTCAGGCTCACATTCCTCCATATGTAAGCTCAATTCAGCTTTCTTTGCTAAAAACTCACTTTGAAGTTTGCAATTCAAATCATGTGCTTCAATAAATTTCTTTTCAAGCTCTGCACAAGATTTTTCTAACAAGTTTGACTGCTCGAGTGTCAGTTTCAATTGATCGGCTGTTTTTTCCAATGAATCCAAAAGTCCTGCTTTTTCTTCTTGTTCACGTTGTATTTGGTCGGCAGCATCAGTAGTACTTTGAGATAGCGTTTCATTCTCTGACAAAACGTTGTGCAACTTCGTGTTAAGTTCTTCAATTTTTGCATCTTGTGCTCGTTTAGTGTGCTCTAAGTAATGCACCTGCTCAACAGTTTCCTTAAGGTTTTCCAATTGACTTTCATAAGTTAATTGCAAGTCATTGATAGTCGAAGATTTCTCTTGCAAGATACTTTGTAGTTTCTTCTCAGTTTCGAGTAAACGTACTTCGCTGTCTTTAAGCTTCAAATTCAATTGACTCTTGGAAGCACTTTCTTCATTCAGCCTATCGGCCAGTTCATTAAGCGCCGTGTTGGCTTGTAGCAATAGTTGTTCTATACGTGCATGTTCTGCCTTAAATTCGTTTATTTCCGTTCTAAGTTGATTGTTCTCTTTAGAAATAGTTTGCAGTTTTTCCTCAAAGTTAGCAATTTTGGCATTACATTCTTTTTGTATTCGTGCTTTTTCATTTAAAATTTGTGCACATTTACTTTCCGCTTCGGTCAACTTTGATTGTATATCATTATGGTTACCAATAACAATAATTAGCTCACGCTCGAGTCGCATATGATTTTCCTTTTCTGATTTGCGCTGCTCGTTAAGCTGACACACTGTACGTTCTTTCTCTGCCTTAATTTCTTCTATTTTTTTTGTGAGTTCAGTGTTTTGTGCTACATTACATTCTAATTGATCTTTCAAATTATCAATAAATGTTTGTTGGTTTACGTTCAGAAGATCTAACTGGTTGTCATATTCTCTGATTTTTTCCTCCGACAAACTTAATTCTGTTTTGAATTCAATAATGTCTTCCTCATGTCTCTCCATTATTTGATTTTTTTCTTTTATTTCCTTTTGCAAACTTTCTTCCATCCTTTGTATTTTCGAAGTATATTCTAATATGTTATCTTCTAGACAATCAATTTGATCAACAGCAGCAGCGTTCAAGTCGAGCAATCCTTTTACTTTACCAGCTATCTCTTCCAAGCTATCGAAAACAGGAGATTTTTCGATTGGCATTTTTAGCATAGTTTTCAGTAATTCAACACCATGTACAATTTCTTTCATTTCATCTGATGATTTATTAATTTCTTTTTCATTTTCTAACACTGTCTTTTGAGTTTCATCAAACTTTGCTTGTAAACTATTGAAAACATCTTGCAATTTATCTTTTTCACTTTGCAGCTCCTTTATAACTTCTGCCTTTTTTGAAAGCTGCGATTCGGCTGCTTCTTTCTCAACTTTTTGTTCATGTATTATAGTGTTTATTCGCTCCTCTAAGGATGTGTTTTTACTGCGTACTTCCAAAATTTCATTGCCCAGCTTTGACACTTGCATTTCCTTAATAGCCATTGCATTGCGCATTTGCTCGAGGTAATCATCAACCTCGCGCGCATTTCTCTTCATATCTTCGCATTGTATTAAAAGTTTTTCGTATTTATCTTTTACCGTTAATTCAGCTCTTTCATGTCTTTCCAATTCTCTTATAGTGCTGGAAAGTCTTTCGTTCAACGATTTAACTTCCAACTCATACTCCGCTGATTTGGATCTAAGCCTTTCCTTGAGTTCGTTGAGCTTTTTCTGTAATTCTTGGTTATCGGTCATTATTTGAGTATTAGAACCTTGAAAAGATTGTATTTCCAAAGATTTCTGTTCAAAATTTTTCTGTAAACTTTCTATTTGGTTTGTTAAATCCTGTTCTTTTGCTTCACATGTTTTCTTATGCGAAACATATTCACTTCTTAAAGTCTCAAGTCTATTAGCCAAATCATTTTTATGTTTATTAAGCATTTCAATATCCGTCTCACAATTGGAAAGTTTCTCTTGTAAATCTGTTCTTGATTTATCTAAATCTTGATTAATTACTTCAATATTTTTAATACACAGCTTTAACTCAGAAACTTCAGTTTCGTATAGCAGCACACGCCTACTTAACTCTTCTGTTCGTTTTTCTAGCACTTGAGCTTCATGTTGCAATTTTTTCGCAGTGTTTCTTTCATCTTTGTAGAGTTTACTCAATTTATCAACACAGTTAGCAAATATTGAAAAATGTGCAGTTGGATCTATGGCATCATCTTCACTTATTGTAACATTGTCAATATTGATCTCCCAATCTTCTGAATGTTTTATGGATAATTGCTGCATATGTTTAGCTAAGTTATTGTTGTCAGTACGAATTTTTAAGAGTTCTTGTTTCAACTGATTGTTTTCAATTTCTTTTTCACGCAATTGAATATCTATAACGGAACAACCAAGATTTTCTGGACTACCTTGGCTACCAGAGCTATTAGTTGTACGTGAAAAAGATGAATCAAAGCAGTCCGACGACGAATTTAAATTTGCTTTGTAATTCGTCGTAGCTGTTCGCGTTTCAGCTATAAAGCGTTCAAGTTCGATTTTATTATCCGTTAGATATCTAATAGTACCATTCTTTTGCTAAAATATAAATCATATTAATTTCTAAAACACATGTTCTTGAGTAGTTATCAATTTTTTACTTCTACTTCTGCATTCAGTTCATCTACTTTATAATCAAGTTCCGTAATACGATCCATGCAAACAACAATTTGTTTTTCTGCATATATTAGCTGAAATAAATCAAAAGGTTAGTTAAAAAAATGTTTCCGTAACTCAAAATAGAGTTAAGAGGATATAAATGCAAAAAATAACTTAAGCTAAAAAATATTCATTGGGCCAAAATAATAAAGGGAAAATATGTAAAAGCCTCTAAACATGAATCCATGAATCTAAGGATCAAGAATTGCTAGGAAACCGTGGATTAATTGTAAGCAGACAAGATTAAAATAGATGCACTTGAATATTTTCAGAAATATTTAGAGGTATAAATGTTTTCATTACCGTCTTCAAAATTATAAAGCATTTTTTCTATGAACATTTTAGCATAGCACCTAACTTTAAAGATAGAGAAAAACAGATTATTTGAATAAAGATATTCTTCTACTCAATAAATAAATATTCTCATTAAAAAAAAAAATAAGTTCATAAAAATTGCAAACAGAACCCAAGTCAATTACAAAAGGCTTTAAATCTAAATTTGGTAACTGGGTCTACTTAGACCAGCTCCAACCTGTTACTTAGATGTAGGGTGAGGGGGATTTTTTTTTTGTGTTTGATTAGATTATACATATGGGCATTTCCACGTGTCTAACGGGACCGTCGTAGACATTTAAAGTAAAATAAAGTCAAAATAAAACGGATTTTTATTTTTACAATGGGTTTAACCTAAAGCTCTATAATTAGTTCTAATTATTTTTCCTGGAAATGCCCATCTGTATATGTAAGTGATTTTTCTCGATTTTATATTTCTATTTATTTTGACAATTAAAATGTTTCGTGAATAAAAGATAAATTATTTAAGCCATATTTCAAAGGGAATTTTTTTGTGTTAGAATTTTCTAAAATTAAAGTCAAGATATATTTATTTAAACTTGTGATTTCGATATATAATACCTTCTCTTGAATAAAACTTTTTTCTTCCCTTAAGGTGCTTAAAATATCCGTAAGCTTAGAAATTTCTTGCTCTTTTTGGGAAATTTCCTTGCATAGACGTCTTCTGACTTGATTCTACAAAGAAATGCAAAATAATTCAAATATTTATTCCAAATAAAATAATTTTATAAAAAAATAGCGAATCAAAACGAAACGCGTATGAGTATGGCGTGTTTTCAGGGATATTTTTACCTCATTAAGATCTCTATTTGGTGAATTGTTTTCATTGCTTTTGGTAAGAATGTCATTTTTCAAATCCTGAATTTGTTGCTGTAATTTTCGATGATCTGAATCTGTTTTTAATTATAATGTAGTTTTGTTAAGAAAATAATCTAGAGATCATACTTAATTTACGTATCTTATCTTCATTCTGTTTTATTTGAACCTCCAACAGACCTTTCTCGTAACGCTCTGTTTCTAATTGCGCCTATTAAAAAAAAATTATTTATTTCAACAGAATATAAATAACTTTCATTATGACGTAACTTACCTTTAAATTATACAGCTGACGTGTACGCTCCTCGAGCAAAGAAGTCTTTGGTGTTGGTGGCGAAACTTTTGGCGTGTTACGTACAGGTGTCATCCTAGGAGACTCAAAACGAATAGGGTTAGGCGAATTCGAATTACTGATGCAGTTTGTATAACTGGAGTTTGAAGTTGGACTTAAATGTGTAGTATCAGAGATAGCACTACGAAGTGTATCCTTTGAAATTGTTGAACAATCTAGCAACTGTTTAAAAAATGACGCAATTCCTTGTTGTGATTGCTCGGAAAGTTTTTGACAAACTCTATGAAAAAATTCTTCTGGATATTTAACACATGAAAAATGCAACATTAGCGAATATACAAATATGTAATCAGATGCGTTTAAGGCATAATCATCATCAAAATTTGGTTGAAAAGCAGGATAATGTTCTGAAATAGATCAATTGTAGTTACAATTCAAAGGTTTAAGTCGAAACTTTTGCCGAAATTTTACTCACCATGTAAAAATTCTGCCAAATTGGCACAACCTGTTGCTGAGGCAACACCTTTTCCAAGAATATTCATATGTTGGCAGAAGTTTTGAAAAAATAATTCAATGTCAGTTTGTTCAATATTAAAGTAGTTGTGGTCAACGAAATTGCATTCAGAAATCTATTCAAAATGAAAATATTTTGTTAGCAATGAAATTGAAAAAG
Source organism: Meiosimyza platycephala (assembly GCA_963662105.1). NCBI lineage: Eukaryota > Metazoa > Arthropoda > Insecta > Diptera > Lauxaniidae > Meiosimyza > Meiosimyza platycephala. The sequence continues at coordinate 25,600,475 of OY759208.1, forward strand.
TTGAATTTTAGGGGTTATATAAAATTTCAGCTAAATCCTAAAATCATCATCCATGAAATGGGTAACAGGCAAGGCCATGACTATCGAATTAATCCGTTATTAAACATAAATTTATCATCAATCTTGAATTTTAGATAAGCGTAATCCATTTCATTTTAAATGTTATGTGCTCATGACACTTAGATTTTAATTCATGGAACATGACATAAAAATTACAGGGCTATAAATAATGTGACTAGAGATGCTTGCTGATATATAACAGTTTTAATAAAAGTGACGAATTCTATACTATATCAACCACATCAGACGGTCTTGACAAAATTCCTTCTCACCAGAGTCAGTAAGAACAAGAACCACTTATCCCGAAAAGATCAGGTTTGTGTCAGGTATGTGTCAAGACTGTTTGCTGTCATCAACCTTGTTCCCTATATTCCCAGCAAAACTGGACCATACTCTGGTACAGCTCTTTTTTTTGAAAATATGGATTCTGGGAATATGTTAAACAATATCAATTTAGAAATACAATAATCAATAGCAATCAGAAAGCTGTTGAAATTGTATTTTACAGATAGAGCAAATACACAAGCTTTTTTTGAATATTTCGAAATAAATTTGGCCATCAATAGCTCTATACCTAGGGTATCCATTATATCTGATTTTGATTTTAAATAATTTTTCAACCGGCGAAGAGTCGAAAACTTGTTTCGTTGGAATTGGCATTAAAAGTCGAACAAATTTCACTATTCTGGAACAATCCCCTTACACCAATGGTTTTCCCGTAAAAAATTCGTCGTTTAAATTTCCAATTTTTTTTTGTGTCGCCATACATAAAAGCATGTCACGTTCCTTTTCGAGATTGTCTTGGTAGAAATTTACTATGCTTTTTACATCAGTAGATTGACTGATTCCGAAGCTTTCCAAGGAATTGAAAAGTCGGACCGGATTAGTATCGAAAGATTAACGAAAACCCTAGCATTTCAGTTCATTCATTTGTTTTCAATCTATTGGAAACAATTTTAAAAAATTTTTACAATAATTTTCTTTTAAGACCAAATTCAAAATTATTTTGATACGCTGTCGTGGAGCCTACTTGGCCGATTGGATAATCAAATTAATTAAGCAACTAATACACTTCCTGAAATATATAAATCTTTTGTAAAATAATAACTTGGCAAAAACAAAAAATAATGATAATATTCTCAAGACCATATGCTCAAAAACGCAAATTCTCGAATATAGTGCGATTAGGGACTTTGGCTATGGTTTTCGGTTACAGATGGAATAATTTCAAAGCGCAGAATTCACCACCCGCCTATTTTTCAGGGGGTTACTACTCGACACACATAACAGATCTTGCGCCGGCCATAAGAAATGGATAATTTTATTTACTTGGGTAGCGTACTGGTACATGCTAGATTCAATAAAGCGAAATGTACCTTCGTAATATCTGGCAGTTTCGTTTTTGTCAACGACAACGAAGCTCAAAAACTTTAAGTCAAACGTGTACGATTTTAAAACCTGGCTAGCAAACAGTACCCTTCTGCACAATAAATAATTGTTCATCAATAATTGTATTCATAGAATTCTGAAAATTTGGTGGCTTAAAATCATTTTCAATGCCAAACTGCTCAGCAGATGCTGTCAAGATCCGATTTCCATTCAAATTAAACGACGAAAGGGGAAATCGATTGGGATATCACCAACTAAAGTCTGCCGGCAAGCATTGTAGTGGAACCCTCACCTCAGGGCAGCCGTCCTTGATCAATGTGTAAACGTTCGCTAGAACAGGAAGTACGTGAAAACGTTGGAGAGAATTGAATGCACTCGTGCACATTGAAAGAGAAAATACTTTTTTTACGTGCAAGTAGGGCCATAATTACTCCTCTCTTCACTGTACATGCGTTTAAAAAATGTATTCCAGACACAAAATTGTCCGATTTTTTTTTAGAGGAAATAAGGATTTAGGGGGAAAAAAAAGTAATATAATAAAGTGTCGCTCAGACACTTCCGATGGCTATATCTCCGAAACTAGATCCGAGCGACACTTTTTTTTCATACTTTTTATTTATTTTTAAGCCCCCTTTACCCCTAAAAAAAAAAAAATTGGAGAATGTCAGCTAAAGTAAACCTGTTCCAGATTTTGTTGTGATTTTCATTACAGAGTAGGACCTCAGGATTTTTTTTATACTTTTTAATAAAAATACTTGTTAAATCTACATTTTTAAGGTGAAAATAACAATTTTAAGAAAATAATAAAAATTTGAAAAATAAAAATAGCACGTCACTTCTTCAGGAAACTATGCAACCTACATATGAATCAAACTATCTCTATCCTAATTTTATAGCTTATTAAAATACTTTTCCAGATCTGCAACTTCGGATGTGCATATTCTTACAATCTAACTCCGAGGTGAAATTTGACAAAAAATTAAATGAACTGCCGCTAAACTGGCAACAGTTTAATAAACTTTTTTTTCTAGAAACTTACCTATTCAAATGGAACGTACCTAAATTTTAATATACGATATTGTTAGAACTATTCGTTTGGATCAAACCATTTTAAACAAGTATAGTTTAACGGATTTAGCGGAATTCCTGCTTTCGCGGATTAAGTTTAATTCAACATTTAGAATATAATACTTACCCATTGCACCAATATCTTTTTCCAGTTTCGTGACGCCATATTTCTGTTTCTCTATTAATTAAACGCTTTGAATTTGGAATATTTTCTTTTTCTGTAATAGCAAAGCGCACACACGTTAAATTTTATATTCAATTTTTTCCCCCTTAAAAATCAACATTTATTTTTCCTTTTATTTTATCCAAAAAATATTTTTGTTTTATTTACGTTGTCCCTAAAAAATAAATTGAATTTAACAAGTTTTGTATTTAAAGAAAGAAAACTGCCGTTTGTATATTTTTTTAAAATTTACTTGTGACATTAAACAGCCGACGCGCTCGGTAGCCTTCGTTCATTTCAGCAGGTTTGAACGAAACGTCTCTTCAACAACGAGTTCACATGATCAAATTTTTAGAATGTGTTGTAAAATATCTTGTATTTACATGATCAAACTTTTAAGCAGTTTTTAATTTAGAGCAGCTAGAAGACATAGCCATTGCAAACAAATTATTATGTTAATGGAAACTTATACGTTGATATTAGAATTGGAAATAAAAATAAATTAATTTCGGATCTTTTAGCAGAAATCTATTGATTTTTATAAGCAAATAACCTATAAACTTTCATTTTAGTGCAATTTATTTATTTATTTATAGGTGTTAGCTTTTTATTTTGTGAAAAATGGTGAAAGAACTTTTCTCAATGCATACGAATGAAAAATGGTAAAATCAATTCATCGACGTACTACACCGAAGCAGAAATACCGAACTACCACTCCGACGTATCTCGCACTTACACAACAAAAAACTACTCCGAAGTCATACGTCGACGCTCAACTTCGGAGTGTGTAAATAGCGTAATAGTAGGCTGTCCAGTAATAACAATTTTATTTATTCCTTTTCATGAATACTATATAGTAGCCGTGTTTTTTTTTGACGCGTCTACCCGCTAAAAAAATTTTTTTGTACGAGAATGACAGTTAAGTTTTTCATACGAAAATTCTTTTTAAGCGGGTCAATAAAACACGGCTAGTACTTATAGCTTAAACAGAATACGGACGGATGACAGAAAATCGTCAACGATTTTCCGCTGTCAAAATTATGACACACTTGATCGTATGTAACGGAGCAGAATTGCGGCGCAAGACTAGCAACCTGCCGGCGGGTACCCGTCGACTTAGACTTAATTCTATTATCGTTGGCGGGTGACAATCACTGTTGCATTTCGAATCAGTTTGTGCCAAAAAATTTAATTACATTTGAACTGTCAATGAAAACAAAATGGTTACTGAACTTTCTGTCGTCTGACGCAATTGTGTTTACTCCAACGCTGTTACAACTTCCGTTGGGGTTGTAACAGCGGCTAATCGTTGCCGATTTCCTGTCCCCGTCCGTAATCTGTTGAACTCATTATATAGAAAACGATTTAACTTTTTTTGTTCACAGTTCTATTCGCTTTACATAAAATGTTCACAATGGAAAAATATGTTTTACAGTATAGTTTTTAAAAGCATTATATTATTAACAAAAAGCTTGTAATTATCATCGAAAAAAAAATTAGTAATAATTAGATAATTGAACTTTAGCCAAATTAGCAGCGATCAACATCAAAACATTTTTTGGATTAAAAGTTCCATAGGGACGAAAGTGTTTGCTTTGAAAACATGTATCAATTATTATTTCCAAAAGCTTCAGCTATTTAAATAAAGTGCCAATACAAATTAAATAGTAGATGTTACTCAAATGACCTGTTGTCCGTAATTACTACTACTCTTCTAATAGTTTTTGGGGTGCTGAATCTACATCTGCCAGCTTTATTACGCTCTCATGCCATAATCGTTCTAGATGAAAATAGAATTCATTGAGACAGTACATTTAGCTTTAAACACTGATTTATATACATACCTACATACATGTATATATATACCATTATATATTTGCAAAATTTACAGCATCTACAGAGGTTAATTTCCTGCTAAAAAGCTAGTTGAGATTATTTATACTACCTTTAAGCCCAGTGCTGTCTATAGACACGGACTTACAGGGCTCTGGCCCAGAGCCTCAACATTAAGGGGCTCCCAAGCAGCGTTAATTTAATCTGTCGGCGGAATGAAATTTTTAGATGCTGTAGATTTTTTTTTTTATATTTGTCTCGAGTAAACTTAAAAATAGGATACATTTTGAGTATATTTATCAAACTTTTTTATTTTTACCATACAGTTTTTTGAAAAGGGGCCTATTTCCAGTTTCTGGCTTTGGATCCAAAAATCTAAAGACGCTTCACCTAGGCCGTACAGCAGCTTGCTCTCTCGGAAATTTACCCGATTGGATGACCACGTTTTCTGCTTTCTGAGGGTTTCTCTCCAGTACATACCGGAAGGCTTCAGAGTCGATGATTTCCTCTACGAGTGTTTAATTTTCGGTTTGATTTGAATGGATTGTATTTTGACAACATCTTAGAAGCAATTCGACATTGGAGCATATCTCACCGGGAATAATATAGGAGCTTGAAAGATAAGAAAAGAAAAATCGGTACAACACTTCCTATGCGAATGCTCTGCACTCCAAATCATAAAGTCACTGAGCTGCAGTTCGACAATTACGGCAAAGTAGTATATGAACCATTAGAGGAGCTTGCCAGATTCGAATCTCGGAGTGGTTTCAATCATTCTAGCAAGAAATTTAATAACTCACAATTTGATCGTAGTGTCATTTACATAAGTATATTAAAAAACTCATTTCGATGCTTTTAAGTCATTTATCTAGGAAAAAGCTTCGAGTTTTAATTTATATTTAGCACAAATTTATTTTCTTACACAAATCGTACCTCTGGTAGAACAATGACATAACTACAAATGCAATTACTAATCGATTTTTAGCTTAAATTTCTATCTTCGATTAATTTTACAATGGGAGCACTTAATAATATATGAAGGTTTTTGTTTTTGCATTCACGACATTATTTCACCAGATGTGCAGGCGTGTGCACGCATGCGCAATTAACAAAATTTATTTTGAGTTTTTTTTGCTTGAATTTTTCAAGTGTCTCTTATAAACGAAAATACACCTTGTTAAATTATTGCGAACGCATGCGAGTTGAACGATTTTTGCTTGCAGCCCGACAGATTCTCCACTTTTAATGCTAAGATCGTTTTCGGAAGGACACGTATTGGATTCCAGTATAGAACGACACTTTTCATTTAATACTTTTATGTTATTGTCGTTGAGTGACATTTCTAATTGCAGTTGTTCCATTCGTGTACGTAGCTTAGAGTTCTGCTCAAAAGATTCGTCCAAATCCTTTTGAAGGTTATGTATTATGGATGACTTCTCCTTGATGTCCACTTGTTGCATTGAACAAATCCCCTGTAGCTCATTATACACCAATTGCTTCGATTTAAGATTTTCTCTTAGATTTTTTTCTTTTATTTTTAAATTCTTTACAATTCCCAAATTCAAATGTTCAGCTTTCGTCTGTTTCTTCTTAATATCAAATAATTTGGCAACTTCTGTTTTTAAATCAACAATTTCATTTTCATATGCAGCTAATTTCAACTTCAATTTTTCATTTTCTGCTATCAGGTTTTCTTTCATTATCACAATATTTTTCAAATAATTTTTCGATGATTGCACCTCTGATGCAAGTGTCTCTTGTAGTACATAGGTCTTCGCGACGTTCTGATTTAGTTTATTTTCAAGCTCAGTATTGCATTTTTCTAATACTTCCAAATACTCGAGAGCCTCTCGGCTTGCATTAGCATCAGTTTTCATTTTCAAAATTCGATGCATCATTTTATTTAGAACATGCTTAAGCTCATTAAAATGTGTGTCTCTATCCACCTTAATATCAAAAATGTTCTGTACTTCAACTGCTTTTTGTGATGTTTCGATAGCAGTTAATTTGTCTTCCAATATGTCTATTATATTAATCAGTTCAGTATTGGTTGATTCTAGCTCTTCTGTTTGTTCGGCAGCCTTGTGCATAAGGGCAATTATTTCACTTTGCATATCCGAGCGCTCACTTTTCAGTTGTTCGCATTGTGTCTTAAAATCCATTTCCTTTGCTACAGCATCGTTCTGTAGTTTCTCATTTTCTGCATTTACCTCGCTGAGTTTGCTACGCAGTTCAATGCATAATTTCTCTAATGCATCGATTTGCTCAACGTTCATTTTGAACTGATCAGCAGTACTTTCAAGCGATTTCAAAAGCACTGCCTTATCTTCCTGCTCTTGGTGTAATTGCGCTGCCTTTATTTCTGATTTCGTAAGCATAATCTCTTTTTGTTCAGCAGCTACATCTAATTCACTCTTAAGTGCTTCGATTTGTTTGTCCTGTTCAGCTGTATAGGTCTTCAACTTTTGTATTTGCGCTTCATATTCATTAAAGTTAGAGCATTCCAGTTTCTTTTCTAATCCTTTGCATCGATTTTCGCTACTTTGCAGTTTTGTACCAAGTTTGCGCTGATATGCAAAATGGTTGGAAAGTTGAGAAAATAGTTCACCTTGTGATGTCTTAATTTCGTTGATCTCCTCACCCAAGTGGGCGTTTTCTTGCAGTAATAATTGCACTTTTTTCTCATACTGGTTCAATTTTTCTTTAAGCTCTGCTTGAACTTGTGCTTTGTGGTCTGTTAGACGTGTTAGCGTATTTATAATGTTGCCGTGCAGTTGTTTTTCCATTAGTTCAATAAACATTCTTTCATCCCTCTTTAAATCTTTCAATTTACATTCGTACACTCTAACTTTATCCGCAGAGAAACTGATTTCTTTCTTGCATTCCAATACTACATTTTCATAGTTTTTTATTAATTCTTCCCTGCCTTGTAAGACTAATTGTAGTTTTCCTTTGTACTCTCTCGATTGTGCGTTTCTTTCGATTAACTTCGATTCCAAGCCTTTAATTTTTGCGACAGCAGCCGTTTTATAATCTAATAACTCTGTCAGACGTAGCTTGATCCCTACCAAGTAGTTGTATAGGATACACTTATTTTCTGCATCCGTAAGTTGCTCACTCTGAGTTTCTTGATAAAACAATCCATTGAAATTCTCATCATCTTGCTTCAGCATGGCCCAAATAGTTTCAATATCTTTGCAAAAATCTCTGTGTTGTTTGCTAAATTTCTTCATGTCTTTTTGCGTGTTTTCGTGCTCTGTTTGCGCCATTTGAAGTAATTTCTCAAATTGTTCCTTTTCATTTTGTAGCTCCTTAATTTGTTTCTCCTTTCTCTTGATGGTCAGATCTGCAGTTTTCTTCTCGTGTTTTTGTTTTTGCGAGCTATTATTTATTTTTGCTCTTAATGCAGCATTCTTGATACGCAATCTATCAATTTCGGTACGCAAATCAAGTTCGCGCTCCTCTTTAAGAGCCCAATCATTTCGCATGATCTCCAGTTGCTTATCGCATTTGCGCAATTCTCGCTTTAAGTCTTCATATTGAACCAAGAGTTTTTCGTACTCGTCCTTAACGCTCAGCTCTGCTGCTATGTGATCTTGGATTTCTACATTTTGATCTGAAAGCCGTTTAAAAAATGTTTCAATATTAATCCGATATTCCGTTGATTTAAGCTTCAACTCTTCGTTTAATTTATCAAAGGAGATCTGCAACTTTAGGTTTTTGTCTTCTAACTCTTTATTGGTGAATTGAAGTATCTCGAGATTTTTTTCCGAATATTTTATATTAGCCATTAATTGTTTGTTAGTTGATTCGGTTTTATCAAACTTAAATTTCTCATTCAATGCATCGATATTCCTCTGCAATTCCTTATTTTCATGAATCAGCTGAGAATTTAATTCTTGATATTCTTCAAGACTTTTTTGCAAGCTGCCTATAATGGAAATGAAGTTTTGCTCTGTAACATCGGCATTTAGTTTGCTCTCTTCGTACTCGGTTTTCAGACTACTTAATTTGGCAGATAAATCAATGTTTTTCTCAACTAACGATTTTATACAGTTTTTGCAATTGTCCATTTCGGAAAGATTCTGTTCATTGATTTTTTGGATCTCTTCAATACTTTTTACATAAGCAGTTATTTCTTCAACTTCATTTTCAAAATAAAGCATGCGGCTACTTAAACTTTTGTTCTGATTTTCTATCTCGAAAATATCCTGTTGCAGTTGCTTAGTTTTAATTTTTTCTTTCTCATACAAGTTGTTTAATTTATCGACGCAATTGGTGAATCTTTCGAATGATTCCGTTATTGATTCAAGTTCAGGCTCTTCATTTGCTACATTTTCGTCTGCCTGACGCTCTTGACTGTATTTTTGTACCAAATATTGCATTTGCTTGGTTAACTTCGTATTTTCTAATCGCATTGCTTGCAATTCTTTTTTTAAATTTAAATATTCAATTTCAGTGTTTGATGTCCCTAAATAATCAGAACACACTCTTGGATCCACATTGGAACAATTAGATAAAGAGAGTACTTTAGTCAGAATTTGTTCCAGTTTATCTTTCTTATCCCATAGATATTCTATAGTTTCATCCTTATGCTGAAATTAATCCAAAATATTTAAAAAAAAATTGTAAATTATAAAAATTAATAGGCTTACTTTTAACTCTTCACGGACTTCAGTTAATTTATTATCAAGATCCCTAAAGTGTTTCATACAAATAACAACTTGATTGTCTCCATAGTTAAGCTGTTTTTTTTTTAATAGAATAATGTAAAATATTTTGTTAATTCATAAAGTAAAATACCTTTTCTTGTATTATACTTTTCTCTTCTCTAAGTGTTCTTACAATATCGGAGTGTTTAAAAATATTGTTTTCTTTCTGGAACATGCCTTTGAGCAATAATTTCCTTTCCTATAATATGAAAGTATGTACTTATGTATTAATTGCAGTTTTTGATCTTATAAACTAACTTAACATAGAATTGCTATAATAAACAAATGTACATATATATGTATGTATATTAGAATACCCAATTTAAAGAATATAGAAGGAGTACTCCTATTGCAGCAATAAAATATTACTTCGCCCCAATGGCGCGCAAGGTTTTGAAAGGACTGTAAAATACATGCCTCTCTATAATAGCTCCAAGATCCACTCCAGGGATCATTCCCTTTTAACAGAATAGCTACAAAGTTTATCTCAGGCAGGCACAATCATTCATGTAAGAAATTTCCAAAAAAAATCAATCTATTTGCTGTGCCTCAATATATGCTTTATACGGATCGTCACCGAATTGCTAATTAGGCACTGTGAGGTTTACATCTTGAACATAGGACTAGTATTGGACAAGTGGTGCGAATATGTAGTGAAGCAATATAGATTTTCGAATGTCTGCTCTTTAACGAAAAAATGTTATAACTACAGTTTTTATTTCTTTTTATTTTCGATTATTGAATATCGTGTTTCCGAGATGAATGTAAATAACTATAATTTATCTCCTTTCACTTCATAAAAAATCCATGGATGACATTAAGGATACCAATCAAAATCTCATTATGATGTTAAATAAGGCTTTTGCGAAAATTTAATAGGTGGGAAACAAATTTTTCAGAACTTTTCTTTTAGAAACTATATCGTATAAGATTGGAAACTTTAGCACCGACAGTAGAATTATTAGTTTATTCACTTTTTTCATATTTTAAGTACCTGTGGCATGTTCTATCTTAGCGGGCAAAAATAATATCTTCGTCGCCTGACTTTAAGCAATTAAATTACCTGTTTATTTTCTTCCATATTCAAAGAAGTTTTGTTTCCGTATTTCTTGAACGCTTAAATTAATTAAATAAAATTGTTATTTATAATAACTACTTTCTTAGACCAAACTAACCTAGTAATAAATTTTCATGATAATCTTCTGTGTTTTTTATCATTAAAATATCACTTTTACTTCGGCTAGCCGTCAGTTCAGACTATTATAGAGAAAATAAATTAGATTATTTGTTTATTTTAAGCTAAGTAAACTTTAAATTAGTAAATTACCCATCATTTTGGTAGACCAGAAAATCAAACAGCACAGCTATCAACAAAGTATTAAATGGTAGTTTGCAAGAACAAATTTACGAAACAGATTGCTTATGCGAATACATTTTTTTTAATATATTTTGAAACAGAAAGAGTAACTTTTTGGACGGTAAGACAAAAAAGATCCCAGCAGCAAATATGTTATGAAAAATACCAATGAAAATAGTATTACTTTCTCTAGACAATCAGGCTCACAACTCTAGCTACAGCTCTGGCTTATTTTTAAAAAGCGATGGCCGCTTTGTAGTCAGTTTGCTTACACCTTTATATACAATGTTGTTTGTATAGTTTGTCGAGCTGCCTACATCTCCATATGCAAAGTTAGTAGACATACTGCCTACATTTCTATTTACACGCAAAATATGCAAAATGTTAGGCAAACAAAACATTTTTCAACAAATAAAAAAAATTAAATGGAGTTTATATATAATTTTGATGATATCTAATATAAAAAATGTATATTTATGTCGGTTGTTAGAACGTTTGCTTGGGAAACAGAATGCGCGGGTTCAAATTCTGGAACAGATAATTATTTTAAATTTAATTTTACTCATAATTTTTACTTATAATATGATTTGAATAACACTAGTTTGATTCGACTGAGATTTGAACCTGCTTCGTTTCTAGAATAGTTTAAATATGACCACGTGTCTTATCTAGAAGAAGAGTTAAAATGAAATCAGAAAATAGATGAAAATAAAAATAAATTGTATCGATGAAACGCACCATAAAATAAGTTACTTTTCATCAATAAATTTTCGGAGTACTCTGCTTATTTGCCGTTGGGATGTTGGATTTTCTGGGTCACCGTAATATCAAAACACTCATTTGAGTATGAAATCAAAATGGAGTTTTGGGCCACTTAGGTACTGCCGGCTAATAGCAGTGATTCTACGTTTACTCACCTTAAGATTAAACAGCTTACATGTAACATGGTTCGTAGTTGACTTAAACATATTATCTGGTATTTCAAAATACGGACAGCTTTTCATTTGCGAATCCATACCATTGTCACAGCTTTTCAATTGTAAAACCATACCACTATCATGCAAATCCTTTGCGTTTGAGTTAAAATAAGTTATAGCAATAATAGCATCACGTATAGCTTGTCTTGTAACGCTTGGACAGTAGTACATTTGGGCCATAAATTTCGCTATGATTTCTTGTGATTCCAAAGACAACTTCTTACACAATTTTCCACAAAAGGTTTTAGAGTACTTCACGTAAGAAAAATGCAGCAACAAAAAGTACAAGTAACTATATTCAATTTGAATTAACATGTGTGCGTCATTTAATCTTGATTTAGAATTATGAGAGGTATTTGTAAAAACTAAATAAAAAATAATATATATAATAATTACACATTATAAACTTCAAATTTTGGTATCAGTAAAGCCAAGAACCAAAAAAATTCAATATTATTAATGATTGATCCTTAAATGTGATAACATCGAAATCACATGTAAAATATTAAGGAGCATCAACTTCGAAATCTTATACCAACTTGCCGCAACCCAGACCCAGAGATGTTTCTTATGTCTCAATGCTCGGTGCAGGCAACAACCAATATTTCCGATACTACATGTCGTATGAGTAACTTTAAGGAACAGATAGACCAGATAAACTATGTTAAAAAACTGGTAACGATGTGTAAAAGCCAAAAAAATTTGCAAAGCCGAAAAATGAGGAAAAGCTGAAAATGTTTGCAAGCAAATCAATGTTATAATAGTCTTATAATATTAAAAGATCAAGGAATTTGGAAAAATATTGAAAAGTCGGAAAATGTTGGTATTTGACCTTTTCAACATTTTCCGACTTTTTATTATGTATCTAAATTTGAGCTTTTAATATTTTATTTTTGAAGATGAAGAAAAAGGTGGAATAGTTCACAAAATGTTGAAAAATTCATAAGATCGTGACAAAGTCAGAAAAATAACATTGAAAAGGTCGTTATATATTGAAAACTAAATATCGATTTTTTCATACAAAGTTCCATTCAAAATTTAACCTCTTTGGGACATTATTTATAACTTTATTCTACTTAACAATAAAAGTTTATCAATAAAAGTTTATGACCGGCCTTAGCAGAACTTCTGTTGAAAGCCATATCGAAATAGGCCATTAACTTTCTAAATTTAAGTTCATTAAACGGGAAATTTCAAATATTTTTTAACAAAACCAAAAGTTTTCGACCCTCATCGAATGGGCTCAAATTTTGTATAATGTACAAAATTTAGAAAATCTTCTTGGAATTAAAATCACGTGGTGTTTGTAACAGATAGAAAGCTTTAACATTACAAATTATATTATATGGATATAGCTTTACGGGTACTAAACTTTGGCTCAGTAAAAGTTATCATACTGCGCAAAACTTCAAGTAGATTTTCATCTCGCAATGATTTTAAGTTTGGAAGATTTCCAACGCTGTGTATATGTTTAAATAAGCTAAGAAAGAAGTCATCTATGCAGAGATCGTCTGTGTGGAAGCAAATGTCTTGCATTAAGCCAGTCTCTAATATCTATAGAAAAGAAAGTTAAATTAAACATAAGGATTTATAAAATATACTTGATTTATTTTCAATTTGTATGTAGGATTTTACGTGCTAGCTGCACATATTTTAAGATAAGTTGCTGACTTATTGTAGAACTTTTGATAGAAGGCACGTAGAAGGATGATGCTGTCATTGAAGTGTTACTCCATAGAGAAAAATAGTTCTAATTACAATCTCATTATCCAATAGTAGTGACATCGTAATCCGGTCAATTTTTCTTTATGAAGCAAAAATGCAATCATCTTGCTACGTATTTCCTATCAAGAGCTCTTCGATTTCGATTCTTCAACCGTCCTGATCTTGAGAAGCAAAAATTTTAAAAAGGAAGAATGTGTGCCACTACACCCTCTGCCAATACGACAATGAATGTATTCTTTCTTACCCATTTAAATAAAATTTGCTTGCAGTTTGGTAATATCATAGTAAAAACAATCTTAACACTGAAATTTTACAATTTATATCCAAAAATGATGAATTTTCAAAGATTTTGAAAAATAATACAAAGAAAATAAAAAGTTCAAAATACTGACATTAAGTTTTTCGAACAACTGTGGCGCGTGGCCAACAAATTACATTTTTCATCTGACTGGATCTACGATTGCGCTATAGGACACTAAGCGCAATCTATAGGTCACAAATCGCACTTCATATACTTGGTATACCCGAAGCACTTGAAGCACTTGTCTTAAAGAAAAATCATCCCTCAAAAGGTATAAAGGACTATCGTTAAAAAGATAATATACATAGATCGCTGACGTTGCATTACAATAATATATTCATGAGAAAAAGAATATGTCCCCTTCAAATAAATGTATTTATTAACAACAAACAAATTTTTTTTAGATATTACTGAGTAGGCTGAAGAGCTCGCTAGACATGGAACAGCAATGACTTTTTTACGAAAACGAATACTTAACAAGACGTGGAACAAAAAGAAGTACAAACCAAACTGAAAAGAAGTACAGAAAGTATGTATTGATGACCAAAAAGAAAAAGGTCTTTCATATAAAATATTAATGCTTTTGTACTGTTTCTTAATTTCTGAATTATTACAAAGAAGTATAAGAGTACATTTTTCTGCACTTCAAAGTACTTTCAGAAGCTAGTAAACTTTTCCTGGGTGAACAACGCGACATGCATCAAATCATGCGTTCAAAGAGAAGCCGGAGTTAAAATGGTTCATAGGTATCCTTGGTGGCCACTATCTTTTTGGCAAACATTCTATTTATATCGGTGTTCGTTACAATGGCTTCTCTAGGAGCGGTTACTACGAAGAGGAGGAGGAAAGTTTTGAGCACCTCCAAGATAATTGTCCTGCTCTTTGTAGCAGTACGTTTTAACGGTGAGGTGGTTCCTTTTTTTTCAATAATCTAGCTACCTTAGTCAATACTAGAATAAGTAATCTCTTATTTTATAATGAAAACAAATAGGACTGGAAGTAGTGTTTCTTTTTGAGGGTATTACAAAAGAATAACTCTGGTCTATGCAGGGTTGCCAAGTGGCCGGGATTGGAATTGGATGACTGTTGTTAGATGTACATAAATTTTTTTCAATGAACAAAACGAAAAGGTCAGAAAAGCTTATCCACAAAAAAAATTAATATTTTTACGATATATTATAATAATTATGTTTTAAAACTGCTCACCAAAAAAAAGATCTTCAATTTGGGGAAAGCCCGGGAATTCCTTTGTTTCAACTTGACAACCCTCGTTCTTTGTGTGTCCGTAAACTAGTTCACTGGACAGCCCGACTAACCTAATCTAACTAAAATACTACTTCAGCTTGATACACGATTCAGTTATTTATTTATGATATTCTATGTTATCTAATGTAAAAATGAGAGGATATTGGAAAATACTGTAGTGTAATTCGCTAAGGTGATATTTGACTGTCGTTTTTGAAACGACACCTAAATATCTATCACATAAAAGCAAGCGACAAACATGTTGGCAATCATCTTACAGAGAGCAAATGTGCGATAGTTGATAATCAACTATTGACTATCACCTTACAGAATACCACTCCTGGTTTATCAAACTCGTCAGACTGCTGATATGTATGATATTGATTAAATAATTTGCTACCGTAGCGCTAGTCTCAGACTGGCTATGTTAATGTATGTATGTTGTTAAGCCATCACTGTTAAATAAATGGAACCACTAATATCATTTATTCTCATATATTTTATAGCAACGGCAACATTATGCTTGATTATTATACTGCTGTCATTGAACAGCTGATTTTATTTGTAATAAAACTGTGGAAATTCACGTGTATCTTGAAACTTGGAAATTATTTTAATACATTCGTAATGATCAGTGAATCTGAAGATACAATTACCGAACCGTGTGCGAAAAAACCTAGAGAGATCATAAAAAATAAAGACTCCAGCTCAACTGAAGACACTAATGTGAACAAATCCAAACTCAAGAGCCCGGGTGAAACGCCACCAAATCCACTATCAAAGAACCAGATAAAAAGAAAGAAGAAACTCGCAAATTATGAAGAAATTAAAAAAGAACGCAGATTACGCGAACGTGCACGTTTGAAACAAAAGCGCCAAGAAGCCATAGCACAAGGACTACCCGCGCGGACAGGACCAAGTCGAAAGGAGTTAAAAAGAAAACAAGAAAATGTTGAAGTTGAAGGCGGCTTGCGTATGGTTATTGATTTGGATTATGACGACCTTATGCATGACAAAGATGTAGCCAAGTGTGTAAAACAATGCTTACGTATTTACACTATCAACAGAAGATCCATTCGACCTGGGCATTTATATTTTACTGGCATCAAACCAAATGGGCGCATCCATTCAGCATTTAAAAAAAATGATGGCTATGAAAACTGGCATGTAAAATATCACTTTGGGGCATCTCACACCGATGTTTTTCCCAAAGAAGAGATTGTTTACTTAACAAGCGAATCAGATGAAGTACTCAGTACATTAGAGGAAGGAAAAGTTTATATAATTGGTGGCCTTGTTGATCATAATCATCAAAAAGGTTTGTGCCATCAGCGGGCAATACAAAAAGGCTTAAAAACTGCACGATTACCACTTAATGAACATGTAGATATGAAGACGCGCACAGTTCTGAGCACATATCATGGTATGTAAATATATATAGAACGGCAACGTATTGTTACGCTTATATTATTTATTCTTCTTAATCTTTGAACGTATCATTTTGAGTTTTCATTGCAACCTCAATTTACTTCTAGTTAATAATATTCAAAAATACTTTAAAGTGGAATGGCCGATAAAATGAAAAAAAAAAATATAATTGCCGAATTATATACATTAAATTATTTATAATCGTTCTGGCCAGATTTGTAAATAGTGATGACCGCCGATTATTATTATTGTGTATCGGCAGTTAGGGATTTAATTTTGTTGGGACGAACTTCTTAGAATGTAACCATTTGCTTTTACTAGACTGTTATTTTAAAAAATTTATTAAAACTAAAAATTTTATAGCTTATTAAATTACACAGACCAACAAAATTAAACTTTTTTTGGAATCAGAAACTTAAATATATTTAGATGCGCTGAATCAAAATCAGGCAGGAGAGATCCTAACAAAATATTCTTGGTGCTACATAACCTAAAATATGCCAAAAAACAGTGCTTTTTGTACTTTTAGGTTAGGATATCTCAAAAACCTGAGGTGATAGAGCGATTCTGCTGACAGATTCACGGTCAGCGCACCTAAATCCTACGACCTTTCAAAATTTTCATCTTATTTTATTGTTTTGTCACAACGGTACCCGTAATATAGTGAGGGAAGAGATTGTGTATGATATGAACTATACTCTTTATTTTTAAAATGATGCACAAATGGATACTGATGATAAAGATAGTTATTTATTTTAAAGTTACAGACTACATTGACATGCACGTCTTCAACATGACTTTTTAATCAAAGTTTGCATTCAATAGCTTTTAATTTGTTGTTGTTTTTAAATGTTCCTTATTCACTTACATAATAAACAGTTATTTTATTTAAATAACCTCTTCCTTAACATGTGGTTAAAAAATTCATTTAGAACAAACATTTTTTTACAAAATAGTGTAATCGAGTACCGATTCCAGATGCTGAAGTAGTTAAATAAATAATTACACTAATATTTTTTTATAAATCAAATTTAAATTTGTGTTCGTCTATTTATACTTACCATACTTACATATATATCATTCTAACAAATTACATATTTTAATTTAGTTTTTGAGATGATTATGCGCGTTTCTGAAGGGAAATCATGGACAGATGCAATCCTGGAAACAATTCCTTTAAGAAAAGGCGCAAAACCAAAAATTGAAAATTTTACGGAAACGCAAGACTGTTTAAAATCACAGAGCCAATGTGTTAAAAATAATATAAATGCAGATGATAACGATAATATTATTGAAAAATGTAAAAACATAGAAAACAATGAAAAATTTACAGGAAATGCAGAGAATCTTGAAGAAAGTTAACAACAAAATATATTTAATTATAAAAAATGGAAATCCAGATAAAATAAACAAATACTTTTCGATTTTTTGTAATTTTTTTTTTATTTTTACCTGTTTTATTTTTTAATTTATCATAATTAAATGTATAAGTAATTACATAACTTAATTATAGTTTACTTTTTGCTTTGTTTTTTTTTTTAATGCGAAGCGCAATATTTTCACACGTGATTTAAGTTTTTAAATAAAATCAGTAGAATTGTTTAACTTTTACTTAATTTACAGCACAAAAAGCCTTAATTAAATTGTATAAGCTGTAATAATTTTATATTTAGTTTAATTTATTATAAAATCACATTTCTTAAATAAAAAGGCTGTATAAAGTCTAAACAGATTGTAGAAATTTAAGTAAAGCGCAGAGAAAACAGCATAAAATTTAAGGGCATAATTAAGGGTTATTAAAAACAATATAAATTATAACATTGTATATAAAATAGCTTCTTTTTTCCAAAGGTCGTTTTGCATAAATAAAAAACCATACATATAAATTATAAAGAAACAAAAAAAAAACAAATTAAGGCTGTTGGGAGGATGCAGAATAAAAGTAGGTAATTTTTGAGAACTTTTTCTTTTCCTTTAACTTTTTAAATGTAAATATTAAACTAAACTTCTGTGGATGTACTGAAAAAAAAAATTCTTAGCTCAATTTTGTATGCTTTTTAATTAAAATTTTTGCAGCGGTGTCATTCTACTTAAAAAATATTTCGTTATAAATAAAAAAGAATTAAATTAAATTTTTGAAGAAATTTCAGCGTACTTAATATAATTTGTAACACTTTTGGCAACCTTCTTTTCAATTACTGCGTCCGTTACATGAGATCAACAATTGTAGAGGAAAAGTTCATATTAAATGCATTCAGCTATAAAACCTCAATTTAAATAAATTACCAATTCTACAAAGTGTTATCTCATACCTTCCCTAAACTCTGCATCCTCCAAAATGATAATGGCCCCTATTGCGGTTGTCGATTAAAAAATAGATGAAAGAATTTTCCTTCTATCTACTGTTGAGTTTGGTATTGTGATTATTGATTTCTTGATGTTTTGTCGACAATGTTTTTCTTGTGTTGTGTCGCATTCATTTATAAAAAAATTTAAAATGTTTTAAATAAAACAGTTATTTCAAAACAAACAAGGAACTAATTACTATATAAACGGTGAGTGAGTCGATCCAGGAAATACTAGCAACGCAATGGAAATTTGTGCAATATCGCAGGCTAAGTCGAAAAGAATGAAAAATAAAACTGCAGCAAATAAAAATATTTTTTACACAATTAACTCCATTAAGTTGTTGACAAAACAAGTAAACAAGTTAGTCATAGTTAACTTTCACTCTATAAAAAAAACTATTTACATGAAAACGAAGCTTGACGCTCTTTTTTTAGCTGACATCAGCTGCCACAATCAACCTAAAATGTTCGCAATAGTATTTTTCTGAATTCACTACGCAAATCTGTCGACTGAGTTCCACAATACCAAACTCAAATTTAATCGGCACGATTGATCGTGGTCGATTTGCTTAGCAATCGACAATTGCAATAGGGACCAATGACTCCACGAATACATTTTAGATTTTTACAACCAAACCCCCCCAAGCTCTTTAGTACATACAATTTTTTTTTTTAAGTTTTATATGAATTCATCATTTTCCAATATCTCAAAGTCACTCTCGTCAGAACTGTCCAAGGCAGTAACAACTCTTTTTTGTGCAGTTTCTGTTGCACTTGAAATACCAGTAGCAGCAGTATTTAACGCGCTACCGCTACTGGCAGCCCCTCCTGTTCCCCACTGCACAAGACTGGACATTAGACTAGGGAGTAACTTGCCACTATTGGCAAGTAACGTTTGTGTTTGTGACTTGACTGCCAACGCAACCACATCGCTGGCATCAGCATTAGGCGGTAGTTGTGACAATAACGACGGCGATGGCATCAGCTGCCGCTCTCGTAAGCTGCCATCAACTGCTGTATAGTCCGGAAATTTAAGTCCTTTACATAAGTTTTCTTCATCAGAAGATGATGATGTCGTCGACAGCGAAGAGTCGCGTTTAAAATGACCTTTTTTGAATTCTATTTGTTTGGGATCAATGGCAGGATTATAAGAAATGTTGGCAGCTTTAGCATCGTTACGAACTATCGGCACCAAATCATCATCGTCGTCTTCGTCCGTATAATTTTCATCGATTTCTGGTATGAGATCGGGTATCAATAATTCAGATGGAATTTCATCGCTTTTTTCTTCTTCAGCATCTTCGGTGGGTGAACTTAGTGTGGCCAAGTCGCTGGCGCGTTCAAGTACACAAATGTTACTTTCGTTAACTTCTGGCATAAACTCATCATCTAGTTCGGGATCATGATTTAGTTTCTCAGACCAATCAAAATCTATAAAACAGATGGAATGTAAAAATATTTCTTCCAACATATAATATAAGAAAAGAAAATACCTTTGTGTTCAATTCTGATGAACTTGAAATTATATTTTGTCGACAAAATAGCTGCCAGTACCAGACCTAATAGCATCACCATTGAACCGGATATTAAGTGTCCAAGTATGGCTAATGTACCCAGACAGCCAGAGGAGACGGCGCAAAACATTTTTGGATTTGTTTCACGTAGACTGCGAAAGCGTTCAATAATTTGTTCAAGTTTTTTCTGTAATTCAGGCGGCGGCACAATTCGCAAATTGCATTTTGTCTTGTAGAACCACAAAGAGAATATCGCCAGAAAAAATATTCCAAGGGGCCGTATATGAAGCCTGTAAAAGAAATAAACATTCTATTATTCAAATGAATAATATGATGATAAATATAAAAATATAATTTTTATGTAAAATTTATCTTAGGTACCGTTTCGGTTTTTCATTCTGATCTCATAACTAAGATTAAAGTTTAATTAAAACTCGTGAGGGTGTAGCTATAGGCCTACCCGAAAAACTAACAGGAGGACAAACTGGCTGACAATTATTTGCGTTTGTCAGCTTTTTTTATTAAAGCATTTGATTACAATATTTATATTTTGCACAATTTGCTTCAGAACGCCGTGAAATTTTGTTGTTTATTTGTTATGCTTGTTATTTTTCAAAGTCAACACATTGTATGTAAGTATAATAAAAATAATATGTTCATATATATCAGAAATCGGAAAAAGCTACATACGTATGTACATATGAGCAAATATACTCGTAGATACATATGTAAATATATACTTGCTAATGTGTCAAACGAAGACATTAAATAATAAATAGTAATAAAGTTAAAAAAAACAAAACATTTAAGTGAAGAGAATAAAAAAAACAAGAATGTTGGCTTTTGACATAATCACTCTGATTTGTTGATGTTTCGTGTGATCTTATAACTCTTTGAAATTTCAAATAAAATGCTTTCGTATTTTATCATTGGTTTTAAGGTAAAAATAATTCGAATTCACCTAGTTTCTTCTTTCAATGTTGGCTATTGTTTATTTGCGATAGTACATCAATGTGATTAGTGGCCGTTTAGTTGTTCAAGAGCCAATCGATTATACAACCTTTATGTTTTAAAAAAAGAAAAGTTTTAAAATTACAGAATATTTCAAGAAAAATACATACAAACATAAATTTTTATTTACAAAATAAATAAATTAGCACCCTATCGAAGACTATCATATAATAAAAAGTCTTGCAACATATATTGACTGGTTCATTCTAATGAGCGCTTTTCATAAAATCAACAATTTTTCATAAATTTTTTATGGCTATAGAAGATATGCATATACATAAATATGTTTACAATTTGGAAATCCATTGAAATATATTGAGCTTTTCATAAGAATTTAAAGTAATAGTCAGGTTAGACTAAAAGGGTCGCTTGGTATAACAAGTTCCACTCGAAAGCAGTTTTCCCATTGTGATACCCAACATGTATGTACATACATATTTCCCTGCCTCCTCCTGAAATTATCTCACACAATGGGCGCGAACCACCCAGAAGTCTTGGTGAAGTTGAGGATGGTGGTGAGCTTCAACTCTGCTAACTTCTCAAGACCCACAAAAAATGCAGAACCAAAATATTTGGTTCGATGTTTGACTGTCTCATCCCACACAATGCCCACACAAATCCTGCAGAAATCTCTGAAAGGGGCACAATTTCTGGCAGCCATAGGATCAGTGACACAGTGCCCCTTTGGTAGTTCTTAACTCTCTTCTGCTGAACATTGAGAGAGTTTGTGCCATGAAACCTTAAACTAATAGTCAGTAGAGATTTTTACCTTGCAAAAGGTGGAACAATACTGATGTTTGCATGGTTTTTTTTCAGTGTTTTTGACTAACTATAACATAGACCCTCTTTAAGCCTCATTTCGAACCGACTCCGCAGGATTTCATTTGCCAACGACATACTTAATTCATTCATTTAAAGATAGCATATTAAAAGCTATTAGTTAAAAAACAATAGACAATAATATAGTTGAGTAACCTCTGTTATAAGTTTTTTCAAACCCTTAATGTTTTTCATGGATTGTTATATTTAACATGGAAGAATGTCATATATTGACGCAAATTTTAAAAAAAAAGAAAACTAAAATTTACTGAAATGCCGCGCCTCAGCAAAAGCCGCCTTGAGAGATTGTTCCCATACTCCCATTCCGCTTCATACACCCGTATTGAAACAGTTTAATTTGCATAGTTATTGAATTTAGCTTATTCTTATCGAAATTAATAGATTAATGTCAACGTTTCAACTCTTGAGTTCTACGTAATGCATACATTTTTTTCATATCAGGAAATGTTTTAATTTTTTCCACACGTTTTTTGCTTTATTTAGAATGTATATATTACTTTTTTTTGCTTCGAATTGTTTATTGACCATTTTTGCTGTTTGTAGAATATAAATTTGCACATTTTATTGTAGATAAAAAGATATCGTAATTCAGAAATTTTTGTGTGTATATATACTTGAGTCTATAATTTATTTTATGTTCCATAAAGATCAAGTCTACTACTTTTGGCTTGGAACAAAATTTAACCCATTGTCATTAAGCAATTGTTGTCAAACAACATTTTTTTAATTTAATGTTTTTTCGATCTAAATGGGCTATAACTTTTTTAATGCAAATAAAATAAATTTATTTTATTATTTTCCAACGTATCGGTGGGGTGTTTCCTCCTTCACGGATTTTTATTTATTTTAAAAAATAATTTTGAACATCAGCCTTATATTAAAATAAAAACGGAAAATAATGAAATAAATTTATTTTATTTGCATTCAAAACGATACTTGATACCCATTTTAAATTTTCATAAATACATATGATACTACATATATGTAAGCCCATCACTGCACATTCACTATGTTCAAAAGAAAATATTACTATACAAAAGTTATTCCTTCCCCCACCCCTAATTTTTGTATATATGATTTTATATGATATCTGAAATGAAAACATCATATCATCTATTTTTAAGCGAATTTCAAAGAGGTTGAAAGGGGTTTTCACTCTATTCGAAGAGTAAGCTTCAAGCAAAAAAATATAACATGTGAAAAGTAATAGAGGAGATAAAAAACAAATCGATTTCATGCCCGCAAATCTCCGTATGGCAAAATTTGACTCATACTTTCAACTTCACCTCCTTGGAGCCCCCTGTATGAAATCCCTTAGACATTAATATTAAAAAAACACCTCAGCAGTTTAACAAAATAGCAATAATTTGAAGATCTTTTTGAGGTCGGTGTACTCTTGCCAGGAAATGTTAATTTTTCCTCATCATTATAATGTATGGATAGTTTTCAGGTTGTGAGGGAACGTATATGTACAGAATATGTTACGGATCATTAGATTTTTAATATCAAAACCTAATGTTTCGTAGATTGTTTTTTTTTAATTTGTCCCTATCCTCATTTTATTACTTCAAACACTTTTCTTTAACTTTTTTGACTACCAATGAAACGTTCTAAAATTTTGTCTTCACTACTATAACCACTTTAAAATTAAACCACTTTATCTTTACGTTTCTATAAAAACGCAACGAGGGTAGAATTACTATGGATTTTTGAATTTATTTAGTTTCAAACTTTTAATTGGTTAGTTTAAATAACGACCATCAAGCTACTCGCCACGTTGCGAGTTCATCGAGCCTTTTTGCCCAAAAACATTGCAAAGAAAATGTTCTACAAGTTCGAGCACTCGAAGTTTATTGCATTCGGAAGTTTATATAATGATTGTTTGGAGTGCACTTGCAGACCTCTAACAAATACATATCCTGTTCAATTCACCACTCCTCTTCAAATGTCCTCACTCTTTTTTAAGAGCAATTTTCCCTTTTCGTTTAACTATTTAGGGGAGGTTTTTTTCATTTTACCGTGGAAAGGACTTTTTTACTGATCATAACTTTTATAGAGAGAGAGGTAAACGTTGTTTATAAAAATACACTTTTTCTTGGTGATTTTATGGAACACGAAAGGTGAGGAAATTTTTTATAATCAATTTGGACATGGCAGTAACTTAACCAGATTTTTGGAACTTTAAATAACTATAACTATTCTACATAGGGATAACACCTCAGCGACGCCATAGCTGACTTAAATTAAATTCTTGCGTTTAGCAAAACTTTTAAAGAGCATTAAACTATCTTTAAAATTTTTCAACAAAAAAAATATAAATGAATATGCAACCTCCTAGAACTTTTGTTCTTATCGCCACCAGCCAATTTCAGATTTTGATTAACAACAGTCTGACTTTTAAAGGTGACATCCAGTTCAAGGTTGCCCTTTATAATTTTTATTTTACACTGCACTTTAGCACAATGTGGTAGTGTCATCTAATTCATTTAGACATGAAATTGGTTTTATTTAAAAAAAAAAAATTTTAAATGATTCACAATAAAAAGTTTTGCTAAACATCATGTAATATAATTAATCGTTCAATCGTTTGTAAAATAGTTTCTCATACAAATAGAAATTATAATTATTCACTTCTACAGCCAGCAATAGGAAATCGTTATTAAGGCTACGAAGAGCTGATTCAGAGCTTGGACTAGTCTTTCGAGTCAACTTGCACTATTGTAGTTGATGTCACGTGTATGACATTCGTCGTAGTACGGTCACTTTAAAATAAAAGTATATTTTCTTTCATCAATTTTTCCTCATCATATTGGTAAGTTCTTTACGAAAAACTGAACGAATATTACCAAGCAAGTTAAATAATTTTCCTAACTCAACATCGCTGAAGACTTTTTTTTGTTCACTGAATTCATATAATAAAATTCGCAGCAAGAGCTATTGTACTATATATCTAGCTAGTTTGTACTATATATCTAATATTTTAACCCGATATTTACTTCACAGAATTTATTACATATACGTGTCAAAAGATACTTAATTAGTTAGTACTATTTACTTTCATTGTTTATTTACCTTTTAAAATAAAGTTAATTGCCAAAAATGTCGATTATTAAAACAGTTAGTTTAATTCACGTAAATGTTATAATTAATTTTTAGAAAATATAATTAAAGGTAAACTGAAGGTTATCAGTGGCACCAACAGACTAACAAAGATTCTAATAAAATAACTTCTATAAACAAATTCTTTATGTTGGAACGAACAGGAAAAACAAGAAAAATAATTCAAAAATTATTTTTTCTAACTACAGGAAGCTTGAAATAGATGATGATAAAAAGATGAGAAGCGGTTTGCAAAAAGAAACAACTAAAAACTTTATTTTTTAATGAAACAAGTAAACATGGGTTGAAGGTCAAAGCATTAACTGATGTCTTACTTGATAGAGCGGTTTATGTAGAATTTCAAAAAGGAGACATTTTGTACAATCAAAGTTGTGGTTACGATGATCTTACCCATAACATAATAATAAGGGTACATTCTTTAAGAATTGTTTATTAAAACTCATTATGCAAATTGCGCTACATAAAAATATATAGTTATATTAAAAGCTTAAAGAAAGTTGACTGGCAAACTGACAAAAAGTGAACATTGCTGAAAATGCGAAGAAATGTTGTTTGTGAGTGTGATCAATCCTTAAATCATTAATGATGATAAAACTGACCACGAATTCATTATACTTAAGCATACAAAGATCCTTCGAAAGTACCTAAGTATTTGAGCGAATTGAGTTAATTTTGTGGTGTGCCTATGTTATTTTTTTACGTGCTACAGTTGTGATATTCAAAGAAAGTAAGAATCCAAAAATAAATTCAGCTTTGGAAAGTTTTGAAGATTGGGTATAACTATTTTTCGAACTTTTCGTACATAGTTAGTTACTATTATAAATTTTTACAAAATTGTAGCGTTTATGGATGAATTTGATTGAAACATATGCACATAGTTTTTTCAAATTTCGAAATATTTAACTGCTTTAAGTAATGACACAACAATATTTAAAAGTACTTTCACGCGACAATGAAAAATATTTTTATTTTAGAATTTTAGTTGTTTACTTTTTTTTACGATAAACATAAATTTGTAGTTTTTTTTACTATTTTCCGACAATGAAAAATATTGAAATATGCAATTTGTAGTTGTTTACTGCGACAATGAAAAATATTAGAAAACTACAGTGGTTTGTATTCTGATTTTTTGAGATGACGTAAAAATACAGGCGTTGGCTGAGTTGGATTGCACATCGTCTGGGAAATGGCAAATTTTTATTCATATTTTAATGATACCTAATATTTTTGTTAAAAAATTATATAGTTTTTATTTATTTTTGTAAAAAATTGTTTCTGCAAAATAATTAAATATCTTACACATCCCTAGCGGCATAAGGGGAAGTTATTAAGACAAAAAATCCAGCTTACAAAGCAGTGATGTCTTTCAAATAGCTTGGTGTCGTAATTAAAAATATACTTAGCCTTTGTAGCGAAATATTGGTTTTATAATACCTTGCTAGAGCAAGATATAAAACCATAATAAAGTGAGACGTAAAAAGTCTTTATTATGCCTTTTTAATGCTTATAATAGGCTAATTATAAAGACATTCGGTGGCTTGTACAGCAGACATGCCGTAGCATTTTGTTTTTTTTTTGCAATTTAATTAATGTTTCTATTTACAATTAACAACTCTTGAAAATTTAATGGTACTGAAATTGCTGAAAGTCATTACATTTTTTAATAACTTTACCTACGATATTTTAATTCAAATTAACATGTGGGATTATTCAGGGTTTCGAAATTTTTTATTTATTAAATGCAAATATCAAGAGTCGTTGCCGCGCTAACAAAATAGTCTGGCTTTCGAATGTATCTAACTCAAATCGCTATGAGTTGTTGCAACTAAATGTCATATCAATCTATTAACTTACACTGTACTATAAGCTTTTTAAACAAAATGTTGATCGCTAACACGAACTGAGAGTATATATGTATATATGTATAGTGTGATAAAGAAACTCATTGAAATGCGAAGGACACTAAAAGGGGGCTCACGCCGGGTTAATAAACGCTTTATACAACTTATCATTGTTTTTATTGAAATGTGAACGTTAGTGGGCAGTGTAAACGTAGTTGTGTCACAACAAAAAAACTTACTTACTAACTAACACACAAAAACTGTCATTAGAGATGTTACAATTTCAAAAGTAAATAGATGTATCGGTCTAAGACAAATCTTTTTAACGATTCGGTCTGATGTTGTCATTTTTATCAACATCAATCAAAAAAAATTTACCACAGAACAGTCTTATGATCACGGCACAAATAGCTGAGTTGTTTTTCTAGAGAATCCATTCCAAACGCCTCTAGCGAAAACATTACAAAACTGAAATTCTCCTTTAACAAAACAAACTCTGTTTGCGCCATTCACAGGTTTGATCTAGGAAGCTGAAATTTTGTTTATTTTTAGGTCCAATGTAGAAAACCAAAAAATTTGAGTAGATAAAAATGACTTATGATTTTAGAATTTCAACGTCTAAAACATTTTCTAAATTCATCAAAATCGTCACATGACACAAGTCAATTTTTTCTTGTAGGGTATCGATACTTTTTAACATGCGCAATGACGATCACGCAATGATAAGGTTCGATTGTTTACATGTAAATTAATCATAGCAATCGATACAATGTTGATACCCCATTGCTTAGAGGAATAAACAAAGATAGTACATAGAACAATAATTCAAAAATAACGATAAACGCGTAATTCATATCAATTGAAATGAGGTCATTTTTTGTGTTTTTATTTCTTTTGATTAAGAGCGAACAATACGTAACTATTTCGTATTTGCAAAGCATTTTAACAGCGAAGTCAGCAGTGCGAATTTATCTCTTATCGTAGAAAATAATAAATAGTACATGTGATATTGTTTGTCACTGCGTTAAGAGATTGCAATCTGTTTTTATTGTGATTTTGTCGAATTAAGATAAGATAGGAATTTGTCAGTTACAATTGTAAACAATGAATGATGATTTATTTTTGTCCCTAACTATACTTTTCTTTGAAACTAACATACAACTACAACTATAATATTTTATTTACGAACTCCGAAGACCAAATTCAATATTTTATTAAACCAACTTGTAAAATTTACAGTATTAATGCTAACTAATGAAAAAGTTCAATGAAACATTGTTAGTTAAATTAAACTAAATTTAGTTTTGGTTTAAATTTATTAATATATTTTAATTTAGTCTCTCTTAATTCAGGTGCAACTTAATACATTTGCTTACAACAGAAAACTATCTAAATATAGACATACATACATACATGCATATATATGTAGTTACATACAAAGAACATTTCTTCATTACAAAACTATTTCATTTAGTGCCAATTTTCGCCATTTATTAGCAACTTTAAGTTCTGAATAAACAATAACAAAGAGTACTTGGTTCATGGAAAAATGCCAAAACAATGTTCATAATATCATGGAGAATTTTAAAGAATGTTTGTTATATTATAGCTAGAGAATAATTCACAATTTTAAAATACTACCGTATGTTGATTGATAAGAGCGTGTACGTAAAACTTCAAATTAAATTTATTTAGATATTTTTTTTTAATGCAAATATACAGCAAATAAAAGTTATTATCAATAAGTAGATGAAAAAAACACTTTTTCTCACATCCTAATAATAATGATAGTAGTTAGTATGTACATTTGTATGTGGGCATAAAATTTTGAAAATTATAAAATTGGAAAATTTTGTCTCATACTGCTTCAAATAAATAAAAACTTTATTACTTACTCGCTGGTACAAAGAACAGCACAAGGTAATTGAACGATGTGCGAGTTATCGGGCGTTTGCTTTTTTTTATGAATTACATTATTTCGCTCACTCCATAAACATTTTATTGAAAATCATCAATGTAACGTTCTACTTGGGGATATGGCGTGATATATTTCAAGATGTGAAAATAACAAATACGAATTAAGAAATTTTTGCAAATACGCAGAAATCATAAAAGTTGCGCCATTAACAGCAAGAAAACAGAAGCGATTATTATCTTTGTTATTGTGTTTTCAAAATATTAATAAAAATAAAAACAAATCTAAGTATGTAGTTTAGCAAACTATTCATATATTTTTCTTAAAAAGAAAAAACAAACTTAAAAAAAAAAACGAGAGCGCTTGTGTTTATTGGCAAAGAAGTCATATTTCACATTTGATTTAGTTTATCTACAAATGACATTTATGCAGTGTTACAAGCTGTTGCTCGCGACTTCGTTCGCGCTGTATATGGCGAAAAGTAATTTGCTTTTTTTTTTTGAAAGAAAAAAACCACATTTTTAAATTCTAGAAAGTGACACACCTCTTTAAGATTCGAAGTTCGAAAAAATCTTTTCTTTAATACCTGACACCTACATTACGTCAGGATCTTGTGCTGCAAATTTCATGCTTTTGCGACTGCCAGTTTGGTCTAGGTGCTGATTCATAGATAATAGCTGCGTTTTATTCACTAATCGTTGTCGCTAGCAGCGATAGTAGTACTGGAAATCAAAAGTGAAATCGCAAACAAGCACGTAAAATTATAACTGCTATGTTAGATAGCATGCTGCTATGCAAGTGCCAGCGCTGCTTGGCAGATTTGTATTTTGTCTGCTGTAAGCTTTGACATGAAAAAAACTATTTTGCAGAAAATTATTGGTTTGAAATTGGAATGAAACTTGGTGGAAATGGTTAACTTGATGTAAGGAAGTAAAAAACCAAAGAGGTTAGCTCTACCGAAAGAGGTCGAACGGTTTTTGTTTCTTTACTCGAAATTTATGTGTAACTACTTTAAATCGAGAAATGTGTTGAGTAAAATATTGTAGAAAAGCAAATTTAATTCGCCATTAAGCTTAAGCAGATTATCTGGAAGCATTACATTGATATATCAGTCCAAAATTGATCATAAAAAGTATTTAGTACAGAGAAAAGGGAAATTTTGGTAAATTTAGTCTCATGGTTCACGGTACAATACCCAGTGTGATTGTAATTTGAACCACTTTGGCATTCTAAAGAAAAACGTTTTGTACGGGGGGTGGAAAAAAAACTGCCGCTAAAATATCAGTTTAAAATGTAGAGACGTCTAAGAAAAAAATCAGCCATTGTTTGGAGACAGCAAACAATTTTCTTCAAAATGGTTCAAGGTACAATCAGGCATTGTATATGCACTTCCCCTATTTGGTATGTTTTGGTTAGTTATGCGTTTTTTATCGATTTTTGGCATAACACCCTAATATTTCAACATACACAAAATAAAGTTTATGTATTCTTATGTAACATACGATATGTTTATGTAATATGCTTGTATGCATATCCTTATCCTTAAGAAAATGTGATGAAACTTTGAATGAAATAGGTGATAAATTTTGTGTGTATGTTCACAGATAAGGGTGGTGTAAATCCTTTTATTTTTAACTGGGGCTATAAAAATAATATCGTTATTATCGACTTATGGCTCTTTTATTTTTTACTGGGGTTTCAATCGCTTTAAATTAATTTTATTGTTGACGAGTTATACGCATTGAGATATCATTTGCGATTTAATAATTTTAGTTATTAAAAAAAAGTAAAAAGTGAAATTAAACTATGAGTCGTAATTTTCACAAATTGTCACTAAATTGGGTTACTACTTATATTCTTTAAAATTTTCCTCAATTTGCAGTATTTTTGAAAAATACAAAAATTAATAAATTTTACGCAAAAATGCGACGTGAATTTTCAACAAAAATATGCATATTTCCAAATTGAAAACAAGATGACAAACAGCGACATCGATGATGGTAATGGCGATGGCGACAAGGAACAACTTTATTTTCGTTCTTTTAAATTTAGGTCAAAGAACTTAAGACGTTCAAAAGACGCAGCAGACAAAAAAAAAATTCAATCAAAAATAAGCCAACTTAAATGCGAAATATTATTATTGAAAATGTGTGAGTAAGCCTATGCAGGGGACATCACATATCACACACGGAAAATCTAAAAGTAAAATGAACAAATATGCGTCGCAAGAAAGTGTAAAATTTTTGCTTCAAAAAAAAAATGTAATTAAATAAACAAATAGTAGCTGCAGGCTACGCACAACTTTTCAAAAAAGAAAGAAAGTCGTATTTCCGTCTGCTCTGCCAGTTCTGTTTTTGATGCAAATTCAACAAGTCAACAAGAATTGTGATGATTTGGAAATAAAATTCGTGTCCTGTTTAATTATGAATACTGAAGCCAAGTCAATCGTTCAATTACCCATCACGTAAGGTTATTAAAAAATGCATTTATTTTAAGTAGACTATTTTCCCACAATACAAAGTCAACGAAAATCTGCTTGTGTTGATAAATCAATAAAGATATATGAATAACTAGCTAGCTAAGCCCATTGCACAGCCACTCGACTGAGCGTAGCTCGCTCAAGTAGTTACACATTTCATCACAACCTGCTCGAACGTTTGAACCACTCGACTTAAGTGTGCTCGAGTTGATCGAGCAGTGCGAGTTTGGTTCGGCGCAGCATTATTAAATAACTTCCAGATTACCAACCGAATTTTTAGGAATAATTACTGATAAGCTTAAAAAATCACTTCGAATCTAAAGACCGTTTTCACAATAACCGATTAAGCTTAACCAAAACTTTAACTGTCGATTAAAGTCCTAAGGTTGATATCTAACTGGACATTGTGAAAATGTCCTTTAACCTTTATACAAACGTGCATACATGATGTGAAATTTTACTTACCATGATAAAAGTAACGCCGATCCAACTCCTACTAATCCATATTGCATGAATTTGGCACTTGGCATTTTTATATTAAACATTTTAATTTTTTCTTTAAATTTTTTGTTTTGCTCTTTTAACCACGAATTTAATTGTATATTAGATCTTGATAGTGGCAAAGTTTTTGTCTTTTAAAGTTTTTTTTTTTAGTATTATTCTTATTGCAATATATCGCAATCGCGTGTATGCAGTGGATTTATCAACTTCAATTCACTTTTAGTATCTTTCAATGATCACAATTATAATATTCAACCACGACGACGATCACCGCACAATGTCACTTTCGTTTCTAGAAAAAAAAGTTCAATTATGAATGAATTAATATGCACGTAGACGGTTGAAATCTTCCACAACAGCCAAAACAAGAAGAAAATATATTAACCATTATGGCAAATCTACGAAAAGAAAGGAAAACAGCAAAAATCACACACAATTGGCAGTTTTTCTATTTCGCATTTTGGTCTCGAAGTTATCTGCGAAATATGGCAAATTTGAAGAAATTAAAAAATAATGGCACGTTCCCAAAAACGCAAAAAGGAATTTCACATTAAAATAAAAATAATTTAAAAACAGCAAAATGAGATGCAGAAAAAAATTTCGAGATTCAGTTTTGCTTGGAACATTTTGAGACTTAAGAATCTAATATTTAGTCGTATTTATTAAAAAAACAAAAAACAAAAAGGGAATGTTAAATAGCGCAATAATATCAAGATAAATAGAATAAAATATCACTTAAATAGGTATAATATAGTTAAATGATATTTGAGTTTTTGGGGAATTATTTCTTCTTGGAAGGGAACTAAAAATTAAATCAATTCCTTATCTGATTTCTTGAGGGTAATCGCAAAATGAACAATTATTTTGCCATGAAATTAGAAAACTTGATTCCAAATTCTAATCCATTTGAATGAGTTTAAAAATAAATATTTTTAAATTTGGTTTCGTTGAACGGAATCATGAACTGCCATTGAAAGGACGGTCAAGACGGGCAAAAGAAAGGTGTTTACCCCAGCAGCGTATCAGAATTGAAGGGCATCAGATCAATATTATCTAATAAAGTAAAATACCTTAGTGGAATTTTTGACCCCAAATTAGTTTCAAATAAGCTCTTAACATATTTTATTCATGCAAAGAATCTTTAGAAAGAAATGAGAGATTCGCTGCATATATTACCATCTTCAGACCCATCCTTAGCACGGAGTTTTCACCGTATTAGTTGTAAATGAAATACGAATTTACTTTGACATATCGAAAATAGAGTCTGGAAAAGAGGTGTTTTCACGGAATTGCTCAATAACATATAATTTTACAGACGCCCTGAATATTGTACCGTTTTCTAAGCCGAAATCAATGCCATTAACCAAACAGCAAGGGTTCAGCTCCAAACAAGCATTACTTTCTGTATCGACAGTCAGGCAGTAAAGCGAATTACCAAGGAATGTTTTAAAAAAGGAATTACAGCTTTTAGATCGCAAACTTTTCGACGATGACTGAAAATAAAGCACAAAATTGCTCTTAAACCTATAGTGAACATTTGTTCTATTACGGGCAGAAATCTTTACGAGGTAATGCATCACTGCCACGACTTCTGCAGAAGTTAACTAAATGAAAAGTATACAAAATCAGTACAACAGCTTTTATGGAATACCCACAACTTCAAGAAAGTTGTTTCAAATGTCCTGAGGCAAGGTTTTTGGTAACATGGTCATAACAGTGAACGTGCACTTTACTGAACGGTAAAGTTTATAAGATCGAGAAATCAAGTTCGGAAATTGGTCGATATATGATTTTAAATTTCGATCGTAAGTTCGCGGAACGTATCGTCTTCAAACTATTTATAATATCGAGGCCGTAAATAAAGCATTTAATTTCAATACTTAAGAAAAACTTTGTGATGGGTGGGAATAAATTTGACTTTTTAAGCGTCTATATGTTCAATTACTAAGAATTTTCACCATTGAGGCTTTTGTAACTATTACTAATTAAGTACAGATAAATACTTTTATCTTAAGCTTTTCACAATTAAATGTGTATTTATAGTTCTTTTAATCCATACATTTTTTATCTACAATACCTTATAGATTTAATGAGGCATTGTGCTAAAGCCTTGTGTTCTTTCTATCATATCCGGTATACATAACCTCGCAGGACAGGACACATATGTGCAAATGTGTGGTGTGTATAACCAAAGTGTATACATGAAAAAATATTGAGGAAGGACTTTTGGGCAAAACAAAGGCCAAATATGGAAACGCAAATGAAAAGTGTAAAAAGCATAAGTATACAAATAAAAAAACATAAAAAATAACTAACAACCACCTTCTGTTAAACGTTGGATAGTTTACAAATTGCTGAAAACTGAGCGTTCACATGGAAAAAATTTTTAACAGATAAAGAATTGTTTACAAGGTAAAAAACAGACAAAAATATAAAAACAAAAATTTGTAATGGTAATCAATTAACACGCTTTAGTTTTTAATTAATGCTGAGCAAAATACCGCAGCACTCTGACAGCAAACAAAATCAAACACATTGCTGGCAAACGTTTCATTCATGGAGCTGATTGTGAAGAGCGGCAAGAAAGGAACTGTTGTCGCACAGTGAGACAATATTTTACTGCATCTGATTTATTTTGGAATTATTTTGAAGACCGTATGTTTGAGACTATAAATAATTGGAGCGTTACCCACAAATGTATGTTATGAAGATTGAGACTAACTGAGTTAAAAAAACTTCAGTCGAACTTTTCGCAAAGCGGGTTACAACTTCAAGTAAACCCTGCTAATTGCCACTTAAGGGAAAAAAACACAATTTAATATGTTTAATAAATAGGGCGTTTCACATTTGTAAGAAGAAATAATTTACTTAATGTTAAAATTATCTCATCTTTTTTAGATAATTTTATTTAATTATCCAAATACATGTAAGAAAATTAACAAAAAATTGACCTTAGACCTCTCTTGATGTTGTTTATAGTAAAAACAAAAACAATTTATTTCAAAGCAAAAACTTTTGCAAATTATTCGGACATTACAAAGCTGTAGAAAAAAGTATTATTGTATAACTATGTGCAGTTCTTTTGGCCACATGACTATCCGCAACTTTTTCGGATTGCTGATTGGGCTGTCGAACGCTTGGAAGACGATGAGCGTTTTTACCGAAAAAATAATCTTTTCTAACGAAGCTCATTTCTACCTTGGTAGTTACGCAAATAAGCAACATTCTCGCATCTGGGGCACAAAAAATCTGCACGTAATTGTTGAGAAGCCAATGCACCCTTAACGAGTAACTTTTTGATGTGATTTCTGAGTCGACAGTATAATCTTTAAAAATGAAGAAAGAAGGAAGGTTGCAGTGAATGGTGAGCACTACCGCGCAATATTAACTGATAATATGTGGTCTATTTTCGAAGATATGGACTTCTACATTTGGTTTCAAGAGGAAGGCGCGCCGTATCACACAAGCCATGTTAAAATCAACATTTTTTTTCGTGGGAAGTTTCAAAATCGCGTTATTCGCCGTTTGACTCCGAGTGTCGAGCCGTTAAAGATAAATGTTACGCTAACAATCCAGCAATGATTGAGGATCAAATAGAGCTCCTTAGCCCTATATGGTCTAAGAACGTATATTCCTGCTACATATTTGGTTTTTTAACAATTATGTACATAGTATTATTTGTTTTCGTAAGAATTTTTGCAAAATAATCATGAGATATCATAAAATTCCCATGATTTCATATAACGGGTGTAACATAACAAATTAAATTACCATTCCAAGAAAATTTAATTTTCTGACGCTAAAATGCTGGATTAGATTTAAGTAAAAGCTATCCCACCGTGCGCCGCTGGCGCTTTTGCGAACTGCGTGGCCTTCAATGGGTTTTCAATTCAATTGCGTCGCAAATAAATTCGGCAGTGAGTTAAGGAAACGCAAAACCAAATTTTCTGTGGTTGTGATGTAGTTTACAAAAAATTTACTCAGATATAAAAAAGAATAAGCCAAGGAATTTTTAAGGTTTAAAAGACCTCTACCCTTTTGTCTGTTGAGAAGTACAGAAGAAGTATTTCGGGTGTAATCGTTCGCGTGGGTCTTAGCGTTTCGAGTCGTGTCACATGCTTTTTTCACAGCATTGAAACGAAAAAAAAAGAGTTTAAACAAAACGACGCATCTCGCGACATAATTCTATAACCTGAGTGATGGCGTCAATCTCTTACCGTTCTGGAGTCCTCCAGAATCCGAACTATCGTTAAGCCTAATACGTATATTGTTTTTTTTTTGTTTTTCTCAAAATATGCATACATTTAAAATTGCTATATAAAAACCCAGAAAATGCTATTTGTCGCGATTGCACTCTCAATTTGTGATTTCCACTTGAAAGACTACAACCTTACAACCTTCAGTTCTTTCATTTTTATTTTTCCGTGAACATTAAGACACCAAAAATATCACTTTGCCGTTTTCCGTTCCCTATATCGTCTTACCCTGTTTTGTAGTTCTTTTTATTATCTAATAAAAACAAAGTTTCGCAATTTCACTATTTTTAAGCTCGATACTTTTATTTGCTTTTTAAACACTTTACACAGCAAACCACGCGTTCACTCACAGATTTTTCAATTTTTCGTTCCAAATAGTCTGAGAATCGTCGTACTACTGTCTGTTTGGCAGACCGTCAAATTGTATTTGGATTTTGTTTTATTTTTATCTGCATTCGCTTTCGTTTTGATTGTCAAATTCTTATCGTTTATTCTTTGTTTTGCTTTTCTGCTAACCATTGTTGTTATTGTATCAAATATGTGCAATTTTTTCGTTATTGCTCTTCCGCGTTTGTTTTGCTCTGACATTTGTTCTGTATAATCAGCTGTTTTTGTAATTATTTTTGTCATCTATTGTGGAAGCAAGCATGCGAAATTGATTCATAGGTAAAATTGTTAAGTGTTGCATGAATTGTAACGAATATCATGGGAGGGCTGAGGACGTGAAATTAATGGAATAAATAAGAAGGACACTGCCTGAGAATCAATACTATTAAAGAATTCTGGACATCTAAGCTCATACTACATTCTTGTCTAAAATCGTAAGTGAACAGCAGTGGCGAAACTAGCGTCGCTTTAAAACAAATGAAGTTGCGGTACATATAAAAGATATTGATATTGTTACAATATCGGTCAGATTGCTTCGGTAGAACGAATACACAAACAATGGGAATTCATTCGCTATCACGATTTAAATGTTTATTAAGGCAAGGTACAGACGCTCTTACCTCCGAAATTAATATTATTAATCTATTGTACAACTTAGCCTTAGCAGGGCGGACAACTTTGGTGTTTCATGTGTACATTCACCTTAATACTCTAGTACCAGGAGACCGACCACTCTTCGGTTTTTCGTTTTGAGGTTGAAAAATCGAAAAATTACACAAATTGTTGAAAAAAGTTGAAACATGGAAAAGAGTTGAAAAGCCGAAATAAAAATTAATTGGTGTTGAAATGGGTTGAAAAGGCGAAAAATGTTGGAAAAGTTGGAAAAAAATGGAACAGAAAAAAGTTGAGAGAGGTTGAAGTAGATGAAAATAGCTGATAAAGTCGATAATATATGAAAAGTGTTGAAAAAGTTGAAAATCTCCGAAAAGTTAAAAATCTCGAAAAAAGTTGATCGATGTTGAAAAAGTCAAGTAAAGTTGACAAAGTCGGAAAAATATGGAAAATGTTGACAAAAATTGAAAGAGGTTGTAAAATGTTGAAACAGTTGAAAGAAGCTGAATAACTCAAAAAAAGTTGAATGAGGTTGAAAAAGTCGAAAAAAGCTGAATAAGGTTGAAAAATATGGAAAATTTTAAAGAAATTGAAGGAGGTTGAAAAATGTTGAAGAAGTTGAATATTTCTAAAAAGTTGAATGAGGTTGAAAAAGTCGGAAAAATATGGAAAATTTTAAAGAAATTGAAGGAGGTTGAAAAATGTTGAAGCAGTTGAAAGAAGTTGAATAAGCCAAAAAATGTTGAATGAGGTTGAAAAAATCGGAAAAATATGGATAATGTTAAAAAAATTTAAAGAGGTTGAAAAATGTTGAAACAGTTGAAAGAAATTAAAAAATTTGAAATAAATTGAAAGAGGTTGATATACTCGAAAAAAGTTGAACATCTTTAAAAAAATTTAATGAGATTGAAAAAGTCCAAAAAAGTTGAATAAGGTTGGAAAAAGATGAAAGAGGTTGAAAGATTCGGAAAAAGTTGGAAGGAGTTGAAATCTTCAAAAAAAAATTGAAATATCTTGGTAAATTCAGTCCAGTTGAAAGAGGTTGCAAAAGTTCAAAGGAAAATGTTGAAAAAAGTTGAAGCAGTCAAAAAATGTTTAAATAAATCACAAAATGACCCACTTACATTTTGTTGTAACGGGAGGTACCACACTCACTGATGCAATCCCGTCGAAGTCCATTTAATTTCAGAATTTTTACTAACCGACATCTCTATACCAAATTTTAAAAAGATAACTCTCATAACAAAACGTTTTTTGTTTGTATGGGAGAGGTGCCACGCTCACTGATGCAATCCCGTCGTTTATAGTAAATAAAATAATCGATAATAGTTTCAAGTTCTTTATTTATTTTTAAGCAGAGTTACAATTATGAATTTCATTAAAATACATGCTGTTATTCAACTGATGTTTACGATCTATTATGTAATAAAAGCATATATTGTAAGTCTGTAGCTTTTTTATTATAATACTGTTAAATATGGTGTAATGTATTTACTGCAAAACTTAAAAAGTTTTGTCTTGAAAATAAAAATAGTTTTCTTAATTCTGTAGGTATAAGTTGAATAAAATAAAATACAAGTTATTTAATACAACCGTTAAAATTGTTCAGTGTGGATTTTATCTCAATAAATGCTATAAAAAAGTTTTTTAGTTAAAAGAATTATGGGTAAGAAAATATGAATAAAACTAATATCAATCAAGAACTTGGGCGATTTCAGACATTCAAGTATTCTTTATTACCTATATAAATAAAAATGTGTGTATTAACTGGCAGCAAAACTGACCTTCTTTCAGATTTTTCGCCAAAGGTCTAGGTTCCAATTCTTATTTATATATTAAAAGCAGGCTTTTAAATTTTGAGCCAAAAGGTTAAAATTTAGAGGTCGCTAATATGGCATTTTTCTAAAATCATTGGTCATCGTTAAACGATTGTAGCAATAGGAGCTTCAAAAGAAAACAAATATTTTTTGTTTTTAATTTTGACTCCCGTTATTTTACCGTTTGCAGTTTTCGGTTTCACTATTTACTTTTTCCTACGAAGCTTTTATTATTTTTTATTTAAATTTTTGGAGAAAAGCAATATATGCGACTTCAAAGACTTTCTTGCCTTTGACTGGAAAAATCGGAAGAAGATTGTTTTAAGGTTGGCCTGCATTTCTGTTCATATCTCTACTATAGAACATATCAGAACTTATTACTCATTTCAATTAAAAATGAAGATAACAGTCTTTTACCTTAGCACGATGAAGCGACAAAGTTTTTTGATCAAATGATTCATGACACCAGGCCCAAATACCATTTATAAGATGACGGAGAACCTGTATTCACGCTGATTGTTTGACCCGAGGATTTGCGAAACTGAAACCGTTCAATTGTTTTAGAAAAAAAAATTTGAAGTATAACACCCCTTTTCAAATTTTAATTAATTACTTGTGAATACTTTTAATGTTTCCATTTATTTCAGAATAAATCTTTGTGGTAACTTTGGCGTCGGAAGCCAACGAATATTATGAAGCCATATAAATTTTGCTCATTTACTTAAATTAATTCAAAATGCATGATTGATTTTTTTACAGTAAAAAATGAAATGCAAATATTGAGTATTTAATTTCATGCTTATGCTAATATTTATTTGATATGATTAAAATTGTATTATGTTAAAAATATCTTTCAAAGTTTCATATAGCTTATAGAATTTGCAACAAATAGCTAGACTCAATATGTAAAAAAAGTGATTTAAAAAGTCATTGCAAGTATAAACATGGTCTTAAAAAACAGTATTTTTCAACTTTATTGAGAAAAAGTTTCAGAATAAAATAAATTATTTATCACTATTAAGCACAGAAAAATAACGAAAATTTTGTAAAATTTATGCTTTTAAAACCTGCAATTTTTTGTGTATTTTTTTGATATTTAAAAGAGGAGAGAATTAAGGTTTTAATTTAAGGGGACAGTACACCTTGGAAATGAAAAATAAGATTTTTTTAACATGTTTTTTTTTTATGAAAGAAAAGAGATATTGTAATGAAACTTTGCACATATATTATTTAGTCAAAATAGTATACAAAAATATTTTTTCGGATTTTTCCAGCCTGTTTTTTTGGCTGCAGCAGCTTTTTCTCAAAACAACGTTTTTTGAGTTGGCGGGCGTGATAAAAAAAAAACTAGAAGTCCGATCGTTCTGAAATTTTAGTATGTTATTGTACATATGTAAGTCTATAGAGTGAACTAGAATTACAACAATCGGTCATAAATTTTTTGATTTACAAGGGTTTTTTGGCGACAAAAATAGTCGAATTTTGAAAAAACGCCGCCATTTTTTTTTTGGTCCAAATTAAATTCTTTTAGTTCACTCTATAGCGGCTTTGATGCTGATAAAAACTTTTTTTTTTCTGAGACCATCCAGAGAGCAGCAATCACGCCCGCCGTGGTTTTTTGGTCTTTTTTTCAAAAACTTGCATCCAAAAAACAGGCCGAAAAACATATTTTTGTATACTATTTTGACTAGATAATATACATATGTGCAAAGTTTCATTACATTATCTCTTTTCTTTCATAAAAAATAAAGCATTTAAAAAAAAAATTTTGTTTCATTTCCAAGGTGTACTGTTCCCTTAAATATGCTAAAAATAATTCAGTGAAAATCACACAAAACAAATTGTAAAAATATTCTATTTTTATCTTTTTTGTATGTATGGCAACTTCAACCCAAAGTTTCAGGTCGATCTGACAACCGTTTTCTCAACTAATTTTGTAAAAACTAAATCCGAATTTCGGATTCCAACATAAACATAACTGTTTTAAAAGAACTCTTTTTTTTCTTCATATACATACATAATAGCAATAGAGTTTAGCTACCACAGCTATTAGCCTTCTTAGCTATTAAGCTCGAAGCTTTTAAAACAGGGGAGATCTTGACCGAAAAAATCAGAAGTGAATTAATTTCTTATATTATAAAAAAATAATATTAGAAAGCTCTATGGCATTCTTTTCATTGACAATATGTAATGGTAAAATTCGTACCATTTTTTATGGTTAGCAGCATCAACATTTGTCCCTAAAAAAATTTTAATTTTACGAATATTTTTTGAAAACATAAAGTAGTTTTTTTTTAATTGAACACAGTTTTTTGCGCTTTTCAAATTATAATAAAAATGTTGTCCTCATTTATTAATTTCTAATTTGGAGCCTAAAATAAATTTTATGAAACAAAAATGCAAACAAAACAATTCATTTTTTCATATCACAGCTTAGCCAATTTTCTTAAATTTATATAATTTACTTCGTTTCAAAACAAAATTTACCATTTTTAATACCGAAACAGAGTAAAATGCGCCTAAATAACTAAAATTTAAATATGTTAAAATTACACAAATTTTATCAGTAGGAACATTTATATTTAAAGTAAATTTTTAATTATTTTTAATCAGTCAAAATTAGGAATATTTCATTGAATCCAAAAGTTAAAAAACAAAACTAATGGCACTATGAAGAAAAGATACCATGTTAAATATATTTTAAATACTTTAGTAATACTTGTGCTACACGAATATAGTTAGTTTCATAGATATTTATGTGTATATATATATATTTTTTTTTTGTTCCATTAAGGGTTATTGTGGATATATGTTATTTTAATATGTGCATTATTGTTTTTCAACGAAAAGCTTCAAAATATATCTTTTAACAAAAAACTCAACTTTAAAGTTGAAATTGCACACAAAATTCGGTTTTAAAAACCACTTAAAATATTTTACTTAAAAAAATTGCGAGTACATACTTTTGATTTTTATTTTCTTGTATTTAATAAAAAGTATGTTCATTATATATTTCAATAGAAAAATTGGAGCGCTATTGTTTAAGGTTAAGGACATAACGAAACACTGGTTTCAACTATTATCGCACATATTACTGTAAATCTAAGCATGCGCTATAGGTATTTTATATAAAGTAGTACAGTCATTGAAGGTAGATGTTTGGCAAAACTTCGGAAACTGAAAAAAATACTGATTTTGATGGAACATTATTTTTAAATGTTTATTATGTTACATTGTTTTGTATATGGTATTAAAAAGCAGCGAAGGAAAGTTCGAAGTTTGTTCATTTATGTTTTTCGCTATTTTTCTCTAGGCATTTTAAGCAAATAATGTCATAATTATATCGCTAATCTTTACCGAATTTTTTTCAAGTATAGTAGAATAAAAATGGGATAAAATATATCGTGGGAACAATTTTTCCAAAGAAAGACTGTCGCCAGACAAGTTAGATAAGGTCGTCTTCCGGTTTTTTTCATTATGCATTTGCACTGGCCGTGGTTCATGCGTACCTGCAATTTCTCGAAATCGTTTTGAATTTGTGATAAAAATCAAAAGATCAAAGGAGTTTGAGGGCGGTAGAAATTGCATTTGCAGTTTTGGTTTCTTGGTGACTTTTCCTAAGAATTAATTTCTTTTTTTGGAAGGGTAGCCGGGTTGCCTATAACGCAACATTTTCCGAAAACTTAGTCAGAAATCTAAACGTTTTTGTATTTTATAAGATTTTGTGTTGTTGCATTTATTCATATGTTTATTTGTCGAAAAACCTCAAATTCAAAACTTATTTCTTCGTAATCCAAATGAGGTATTCTTCTTCTTCTTTTCTGCACATGAAACTCTATAAATTTTAATGGTTAAGTTCTGCCCACCTTTGATGATTTTTTATGAAAATTTAATTTTTTTTTGTCTTTAAACGACATAAATTCAAGGAATTGTATTTAGATAAGCGAAATATTGCTGCGAAATTATTATGTTGAGCATAATAAGTCTATTAAAGTCTCATCAAAATCGGTTAATTTTTTCCTCGTTCCGAAGTTAAAACCTTTATCGACTGTTCTAATACACAAACAACAAGTAATATGCGTTCTTTTTCTTTTATCCTACGTATTCAAATAAGAATAATTTAATAGCAATTTCAATTCAAGGTTTTACAAAATCCAATTTTATTGCTATTCCTATTACCATTAACAACTTGGAACTGCTTTGGGTTGTAAAACCTTAAAACCTTGATAAATGGTGGCCGCGATCTATTTATTCGATTTTATGTCACAAAATTTGAGAAACATACACTTTATTTTGGAATAGAACATTTCCATTCTTTTGCTTTTACATAGGACTAAAAATTAAAAGCAGATCGGTGTACATGCAAACATTTTGTACTGAGGTTTTGGTTACTTTGATGAGATTTTGACTTGAAAAAGTTTTCAGTAATCTGAAACTGTTTAAGAAATTTTTTTTGAAGACAACCAAAAAAAAATGCTAATCTTGATGACTTAAGTTTAAATTTTTCTTAAATTTACTATTTCCGTCTCTGATATGTTAAATAGCTTAAAATATATAACTTAAATATGTATACTATACAGTGTATATTCTCAGAGCTATAGTGTGTTTAAATTGTTACTATTAGTTTTTCGTAAAATTCACCAAAACTAAAGTTTGTCACTTCAAAAACGTAAATACCTTCAAATATTAAAGAATGATCAAAAATTTATGGATGGACCTGATGCCACATAGCAAAAGTAGTAAAATCTATATCAAAGTAAAAGTCTTTTGAAAAAAATAAGTAATTACTTATCTCATAAGTTGTAAAAATAATATATATTAGGTGGCACCCACATAAACATTCTTCTTTTGTTTTTAGAAAATAAAATAAAACTTTTACTATCACACAAACTACTCGTATTAATTTTAAGGTGGTGTTAAGTTTTATAACGAGATAAGTTTTATCCTTAATAAACGTAGGTAATGTGTTAGAAGTAGACATAGCGAAGAATTGAATAACAAAACTAATCAGTTTCAATCCGATTAAGCAAGCACCAAAAATAGATTATATCTCTTGAAAAAAGTATTACTGATTTGGTTTTTTTATTTTTGTCAAAATGCCTTATTTCAAGCAAATTC
Source organism: Meiosimyza platycephala (assembly GCA_963662105.1). Taxonomy (NCBI): domain Eukaryota; kingdom Metazoa; phylum Arthropoda; class Insecta; order Diptera; family Lauxaniidae; genus Meiosimyza; species Meiosimyza platycephala. The sequence continues at coordinate 25,644,492 of OY759208.1, forward strand.
GATCCGGAATATATGCAAACGCTCTTATTCTACTGCATTACATTCTGTATCGCCATCCGCCGTGATTTTAATCGGTGTGTATGTGAAAAACCCTCAAGGAACCTTTTGTATTCAGCATTTTATCTTCCATAAAATAGCTATATTTTATTGCCATTTGGTCCGACGGCCGAAAATTTTCAGGTATATACTATATCATTAAATTTTTTGAAATTGTTTAGTCTTCATCTAGGTAACCAAACCTTTTCCACCACTAGAAATCATAAAATACAGATTATTATTATCCTACTTGCTAAGCTAAGCTAAGTTTGTATGAATAATATAATTTGCATATTATACGTGGGAAATTTTTATAGCAATAATTTAACTTTCATTATTATGAAATTTTTTCGATTCTTCTGCAGACATGTATAGTTTTAAATAATTTATAACTATATAATTACTAATAAAAATGCAACTTGGCACACGCGTAGATTATAAAAAAGAAAAAGAATGTTGCAGTAAAGAAAAGCATACATGGCTTTCTAAACTTCGGATAAACATACTTGTGTTTTATGATTTTTCAAACTGTCTACTAGTTACTTAAATTTTCTACTCTATTTGATGTAAGATTACCTGTGCCATTACCTGTAACAATGCTACTACTTGGTACACCAGTTGTGACACCCCCATTTGGTGGCTTTTCACTTTCGCTTTTCCATGATGTTACTGGAATGTGTGGAGCTGGTAAGCAAGTGCGTAATGTTTGAACAACTTGAATTGTATCGAGAAGAGCTGAATAAATAAAAGATATTTTAATATTCATTAATATTTATACATTTATACCAATATGGCGAAAAACTGTTAATTATTTTAAAGATCAGTAGGCGATTCGTAGATTGTAATTGCATGTTTGGATTTGCACCTCACACTTTTATAATAAATTATTTACTCAAAAAAAAAAACATGATGTAAAATATCTTTTTTCTATATATTTTATAAAAATTATAAAATCTGAAAAAAGTGCTCCGAATGCCTTTTATATTTGTACTGATTAAATGAAATGTCTTATAATACTCACTTTTCTGCAAACTTTCGCTCTGTTTGCCATAAGGCTTACACATTGAAGGACGTATGTAGGTTTTCATACGTGCCATGTTACGCATAAGCTCAGCAAAAACCCGTACTATTTTGTCTTGGCCAAGTACCATTGCATCACGGTTATCTTGAGCACCCCAAGCGCCGTTGTGCAAAGCCAATAAGTCCTTATTTGATTCCAGTGATTCTAAATTTGAGCTACAATAAAAAATTAAAATTAGCATTTTACGCAAATATTTTTTTTAACATCAAAATTACAATGAACTTGGAATGATTTGTGCAATACATAGTACTGCAGCAAATTGTCCATTTTTGATCTCAGGCAAACTCTCAGGTGAAACCTATGTTAATCAAAACTATGTATATCACTCGGTGGCTTATGGTCAATAGTTGCTCAAAATTTCACTGGCAGAACATGCCTTTGAACGAACTCTTTTCAGAATTTACCTAATTACTTTGCAAACTACTAATCAGATGAATAAGGATTTCAAGATGCTTCTAAAAAAAAATTCTATTCTATTACATTCAATTGGTCTACTGTCATTGACATCTTGTTGATGGCATTTTCCATTTACAATTTAACAAGTTTTTACTAAAAATTACAATTCTGCACTTGTAACCCCTCTGGTTTTATGTCCTTCAATAATATTCCTGGAAGTAAAATCATACATATTTTATTGTTACTTACCGCAAAGCCTCAACAACACTTTTTTGACACATTTGATCTGCTGAATGTGTGGAAGACGATGAAGACGACGATGATGAGTGTGCCGACGATACTGTTGGTGATTGTGAAGGAGGTGGTAAGTGGGCAGCCAATGGGCTAATACTTGCATGCTGGTGGGTATGTTGATGGTTATTATGAGCGACTACTGACGACGAAGATGACTGCATATTTGAACCATTGCCACCAGCAGACGATGACGAAGATGAAGTCGATGATGCTGACGAATTTCCAACAGCAGCTGCTGCGGCGGCAACTGCAGCCGCTTGACTTTGCATTAAGCCCTGCATTTGTAAATTGGCTGCTGCAGCAGCTACTGTCATTGGATCAAAATGTTTAGGATCGAGTTGTTGTAAAATGCGCTGCTTTTCTATTGCACTTAAATTACTGAACTTTTCTAAACTTTGTTGTGCGAGTGCTCGATTTTGTTGTTGTATTAAAGCAGCAGTCAATTGTTGTTGCTGTTGTGCAGCAGCTGCCGCCGCCGCAGCTGCTGCTTGTTGCTGAGCTTGTTGTTGCTGCTGCTGTTGTTGTTGTTGTTTTGCTGCTGCGACAGCGGCAGCTTGTTGCTGTGCTTGCTGCTGTAACTGTTGTTGATGATGCGCTGCAGCTGCAGCAGCAACAGCTGCGGCCTGCTGTTCTCGGTCACGTTGTGATTGTTGTGCTGCTGCAGCGGCAGCAGCAGCAACTGCACTTAATTGTGAGAGCTGCGACTGAATGCTATTCTGTTGCTGTTTCGTTAAGTGTTGCAATTGCGGTGGCATTTTTTGTTGGCCATGCGATTGTGACGATTTTGTTAAGTCAACCTCTCCACTACCACCAGTACTGCCGGCGGAGCCAATATTAACCGAACTTGTTGAACCACCACCACTTGCTCCGCTGCTGGCACCAGATGCACCAGCACCTGCTGATAGTGGATGTGGTGGAGGGGGCGCCATGTGTGGCAAATGTTGTAGAAAATCCGATGCAACCCCAGGAAATTGTTGATCCATAAACGGTAATGGAGATAAGCCAATGTGATTTTTATAATAGCGACATGCCGGGCTAGGGCAAGATTGTACCACTTCAATAATAAATTCTTTCTCCATACCAAAATTTTCTCGTCCAATGGTGTAAGATTCGATGACGGCGCGAACTGTGGCATCAACACTAAGATGCAAACCATGTGGTCCAGACATATGTTTCAGCATCACAGCGTTGGCAAAATGTTCAAAAGGTAGAACAATTTTACCATTTTCACGTAAAATTAGACGACCTTGAGCATCTAAAGTTAAGCGATTAGCAAGTACTCTGGAAAAAAATAAAATTAACACTATTTAAGAAATCATTTTCTTAATATTCAAGCAGAATAAAAAGTTGCTGAGTGTAGATAGATGATTTTAGAAGCTTCTATTAGCAAATAATGTAAAAATATAATGTAAGTTTGAACAAATTTTGAATTTAGGACGGAGTAAAGTAATAACTTACATATGGCATACCTTTTGTAGGGAAAGAATCTACCCGGTCTGAAGTCTTAGATTAGAGTGCTCAGATAACGCTAACAGAAATTAGTAATAAATAAGAAACCGAAATTTGAGTTGAGACAATTAGGTACATCGAAAATCAAACTAGATAATTTGATGAATGTGTTAAATTGACTGCATTTTGATTTATAGCTCGCGAAATTGAAAATAAGCTAAGTTCGTTCCAGTCACACCTACCGCTCATATAAATTAAAACGTTATACTGGGAGATATACCATATAAGGTAATGCAACCAAATTTACAATAAATACTAAAAATGAGTCGACAATACACTAATTTTTTTTAAATTGAGCAGATTTTGAGAAAAAAAACAATTAAAAAAATTTCAATTAAAGTTACTTATGCATATGAATTTGTTTAGTTTCGAAACTGTCTGAATTTTAATAAAAAAAATATGATACATACTGTAAATATGCGGCACTAGGTAGTAGGGCATTATCCTTTAAATCGGTAAAACACTGCAACAATTCTGCGCTTGGATTCCAACCTTTATTTTGCAAATACAACTGCAACAGCATATAAAGTTTTTCTGTGACATATCCGATGCCCGGTAAATTTGGATTTCCGACTCCCGTTTGTAAGTCGCCATGTGAACCACCAGAAGAGCCAGAAGAATTCAAACTGCTTCCCCCAACAGCACTGCTACCACCTAAACCACTAATAGCACCGCCACCAGCTCCACCACCTAGTACCACTCCAGCAGGGCCCGTTCCAGGGCCCTTTGACAGCGCTGCCTTCATTGTCTCCGATAAATCCAACTTGTAATTTTCCGGATAGAAGTTTTTAACATGATCCTGAATGGTTCTTTAATTTATAAAGCGAAAAAATGTGACGGAAATATATTTATTTACCAAATTATTCATTTTAATTGCTGAATGCCCAGAAGCAAAACCAGGCGACGAAGAACTTTCACCTTTCCTGGTCCACGGACTGTGAGATCTCGCAATTTTCTTAGTTTTGTTAGATGACTTTTTATATTGAAATATTTTTATTCGTTTCTATAGATTGTTTGTGCATTTAAATCAAATTGAAAATTTTGAGATTTTCACAGATTTTTTACAAGAAAAATTTTCAACACTCACACGCACGCTCACTCGAACTAATTGCAAAAATTCTTCGGGATTTTCTTTTTCGCTTACTCCTTTTCAGTTTTCGTCTTCCTTAATGCACAGGATTTATTTTTTTTTATTTTTTAGCAGAGTACGAAGATGGAAATAATCTTTTGGTGAAGATGCAGAGGATTTTCGTTCAATATGGTTTGACATTACTAGCGAGGATTTCGTATAATTTATATTGAGTTTTAGAGCATAGATCGAAGATGCGAGGAGGATATTTTGTCTTCATGTTTTCTTTAATTTTGTTTGTTTTTTTCTTTTTAAATTTAAAAACTCACAAAATTACAGTGTCAAATTGTGAAAGCACAGTTGTCATATATGGCCCAATTTACACACGAATATAATTTGAAAGTTTTCTATACCTTAGTGTTCCTCCAAACGCGTTTTCACGCAATCAAACGCTTAAAAACACAATACAAAACATAAAAAATTGATAAAGTTGTATCTTTAAAGGCCTGAGTACCAGGAAACCGACCATAGTTTAGATTTTCGTTTTGAGGTTGAAAAAGTCGAAAACTACGAAAATGTTGTAAATATTCAAGGAGGTTGAAAAATTCGGAAAAATTTTTCTCCTCTACAACTTTGATCTTATATATTTTTCTACTTGTGGCTTACTTTTCGAGTTATTGCGCAAAACTTTTTTTGTCGGCCTCTCACAACCAGGTCCACCACTAGTCAGCCGGCTGACGCTTATTTCGATCATCAGCTATACATAAAAAAAATTAAGCGGGAAATGTATCGCTGCCTCCCGTACTTCAACTAATATAATCGATTATAATCGTATGAGAAAAACGGCAACTTCAAAAGCGAATGTCATAAAAATGCTGTCATCGGAAATAGACACAGAAAGAAACGTCACACAATGTACATATGCACGTGTGTTGTGATGTTTTTGTTTTGATGGCATTTAATATTGAATAACTCAAAATGAAAGTCAAAGTTATAAGCCGTAATCCGGACACATATGTAAGAGAAACCAAAAATCAGTTGCACAGAGGTAAAAACAATTCTAAATTAGAAAAATCATAAAAAAGATCGAATTTTCCCTTTATTTGAAATAGTACCACGCAATTATGATCCAAGTCTTCATCCCATGGAATCTACCCGAGAATACGTGCGTGCTCTAAATGCAACTAAATTGGATCGTGTATTTGCCAAACCATTTGTGGCAAATCTCAGCGGACATCGTGATGGTGTTTCCTGCTTCGGAAAGCATCCGAAACTTCTCTCCACTTTAGTAACAGGTGCTTACGATGGTGAGGTGCGAGTTTGGGACTTAATAAATCGAGTTAGCGTTCGAAACTTTGTAGCACATGAAGGTTTTGTGCGTGGTATCACTTATAATGTGGATGGTAAACGTTTCTTCACAGTTGGAGATGATAAAATTATTAAAGTCTGGAATGCAGAGGTCCCGGAAGTTGGTCAAGATGAAGAGCCATTTAACACAATACTAAGTCGTACCATGATAATGGGGATTTCTCATCATCGCAAAGAACCGATCTTTGCTACTTGTGGTGAGGTTTGCTCTATTTGGGATGAAAATCGGAACGATCCGTTAAAGACCTTAAAGTGGGGCGTGGATACATTACACAGCATCGCCTTCAATCCAGTGGAAACATCGGTATTGGCATGTTGCGCTAGTGATCGAAGTATTATACTCTATGATCAACGCGAATCCAATCCACTACGTAAAATAGTTATGACTATGAAAAGCAACAAATTGTCTTGGAATCCAATGGAAGCGTTTAATTTCACGGTGGCCAATGAAGATTGCAAGTGAGTACTATTTTTAAAATGTTTCATACATAAGAGTGTCTAAGTTCAGATAAACATTAAAGTTCAAATCGAATAAATCTGAGTAATAGAGTAAATTTAATTTAGTTAGAGTTAGATCTAATAATTCCATTAATTTGAATAATTTAAACAATATGTATTCAAATAAACTTGTCCAGTTCCATCAGTACGAGGCCTAAGAAGTGGGCACGTCGATGGGTCGAGCTAAGAGAACTCTACAGAGAATTTCAAAGATTAGAGGGTGTATTGCTCTTTTACCTTCAACATTTTTACCTCATCATGGAGGTGGTCCGTTTCCATAATAAGATGGAAGCCTGTCATCGTTCGTAAGGCAGCATTTTGTCTGTCTTCATTGCGTATCAGTCAAATATGGAGACAGAAGGGGTACAGCGTTACTTACCATAAAAAAGCAGATGAATTTTTTTCCTAGATATGTATATGTTCTTATCGGGTTCGTTGAAATTGCGGGACTTATCCATTATTAGGAAATGCACGCTGATAATACTGATGTCAGGGAAGCTGGAGGAGTTTCCACTAACTCTGGTGAGGATGATAACGCCGCGATGGTCGTTGCCCAGGTTCGAGCACCATACGTCTTGGTGAACGTTAAAGTCTGGATGTTGGCAGGAGGAATATACATTAACGATCTGAATCTACATATGTTGTTCCTGACTTAACGACGATGCCATGCAGTTCCATAAAGTTGTCTGTCGGTATGCTATCTGAGTTGTGGTTGGCCGATTTCATCAGTGTTAATCTGGCTATTTCTGAATGGCAACGATCAATAAAATCCATAAAATTTTTGATTTTTTTTAGATTTTATCCAACATCCAGTTGCAGTTGAACTGTAGTATTTTAAATGGTTGCTGTATTTTAGCAGTCGTTCGGGTGCTGTGGTGGCCATTGTTGCTGCAGCCCTTGTAGCTGATGAGATTAGAGCTGGTGTTGTGATAGGGTTCGCTGGTGTTGCAGATGATGTTGTTGATTGAGATCTTTGTTATAGCTGCCGCAGTTTTTTTTTCTGCTGCTTCTGTTGTTGCTGCTGTGTTTGTTGTGAGGTGTGATGTTGCTGCTAGAATGGCCTTACAAGGCTGCAATGAATCTATTCGTTTATCTACTTGCATTTATAGGCGTCCTACGATTTTCAATATATTATTGTATTTACTTAAGTAATTATGTATTGGTTTTTTTTAAAGTATTTAGCAGCTTTGTTTTTAAGGATCTTATCCTTTTTTAGGTCTAAAGTTTTCTTCAAAAATTATGTGTTTAAGACTTTTCCTTTTGATTTTGACTATTTTCATTACATAGTCTGAATTTGGCATGAATCAAGTCGATCTTTAATCAATTTCGTTTTCTTTTATTTGCAGCCTATATACTTTTGATACACGTCAACTGAAAAATCCGCTTAAAATTCACTTTGATCATGTTTCCGCTATCACAGATGTAGATTATTCGCCTACGGGACGTGAATTTGTATCGAGCTGTTATGATAAAACCATACGCATTTACAATGTGCATCAGAGTCATGCGCGTGATATTTATCACACCAAACGTATGCAGCATGTGGTCTGCATTGCTTGGTCGCTTGATAACCGTTATATCTTTTCTGGATCAGATGAAATGAACATTCGTATATGGAAAGCAAATGCATCAGAAAAGCTTGGTGTCTTACGTCCCCGCGAACGTGCTGCATTCAATTATCAAGATGCTCTGAAAGAAAAATATGCAGCTCATCCGCAAATTAAGCGCATTGCTCGTCATCGGCAGGTTCCACGACATGTCCTAAATACGCAACGTAAAATGCGTGCCGCCAAAGAAAAGGAAAAGAAAAAGGAAGCAAATGTGCGTAAGCACTCAAAACCAGGAACTGTACCTTTTGTATCGGAGAAAAAGAAGCCAGTGTTGCGGCAAGAAGTTTAAAAAGGAACATTGCGAGTTTTCTTTCCTATTTTTTTAATTATAGAACATTTAATGTATCATTAAAACTAATAAAATTTAAATTGAAAATAAAATCACTTTTTAAAATATAAGGCTCAAAATGAGTCACCCAATTGTAAAACCTGTATCATTTCTCCAAAATTTCAATGAACACAAAATTTTACTACAAAATCGGTTAAGTATATACCACATATCTTGGTTAACTGTATACGTCATATTCTTTATTTAAGCTAGTGAACTGTCGATTCATCATTCTTTTAAGAGTTATATAAATTAAAGTTTCTGTCTAAGAAACTGAAAACTGTTGTTTCGACCACAAACTCTCATGCTCTTCCGCCTTGGGCTATGATAATCCGTTATAGGTCAACCGATAAATCAGTTTCGCCAGAACGAAATACTGCAATTCTGATAACTCTGCAGTTAATTAGACCAGTGTAAGGATAACGCCCTTACTAGTTACTTTTCAGTTAATAGAAATCCATACTATAATGAAAGAATTATGTGAGAACAATTACTATAAAATTGTTTTAATTTTTTTTACCCTCAAATTAAAGGATATAAAAGCGGTTGGTGTTTGTACAATTTATTATTTGATTAAATTTTTTTACTAACTATAAGCCATAATTTTTTTACATATGTATGTATATAAGTAATTATAAAAAGGTACCATTGTTTTTTTTTTTGCTTCACTCATTATTCACTCATTGTTTTAAAAGAAATCTTTCATTTCATATATGGTATTCTCTCAAATATTGTATGTATGTAGGTTTAGTAAACAATTAAATTTTATTTTAATACATTATTGCAATTTTATGTTTAATAAAAAACGTTTATTTACTGTACATTGGATAATTATTAGCTCAATTTAAATATAAATATTAACGACTACGCTTTCTATCTGGAAGGTTTTAGTTATTGTCAAAATTTACAAATTACAAAGCATATTTATTAATAGATAAAATGTTTGTGTTGCAAGCAAGGTGCATTAAATTTAAATTTAAGTTTACTTTATTTTTTTATAACAATCGATTAATCTTTCTTTTTCTCAGGTTTTTCTGATGGTGTATTTGGGTATAAAGCAAACATCGAAAGTTGTATTGAGCTCAAAGTACAGAGGAAGAGATTTTGAAACTGAAAAATAATTAAAATTTAGTTAATTATATTTCAATGAATAAATTCGAGATTACTTACCACTACAACCCCATTTCTAATGGAAAACCCATAGAACATCCATGATGCGGAAACAAGTGTACCAGACAATATGATTGGGAATGGCATACCTTCAGTGCTTTTCTTTTCAATAACTTTTCCCAAATGTAGCATTGGCATACCAACCAATGTAACAAGGATGCCTGTAATAAGCATGCCCAAGCGGAATTCAATTTTTTCAGGATCTTCAAAGTTTGAATAGACAAGAAATGCCATTGTAATTAAACCAGCAATGCCAATTTTCCTCCAAATTTTCGTTCTAAACGCCGGGGTTGCATACCAGTAAAACACCACCGTGAATACAAAGTTAATAGCGAAGCCAATGATGTTGACTCTTATCATTGCCGCATCATTCATTAGTGCGCCCAATTTGAAACTAAGCACGGTCCTGTAATTAAAAATAAAAATATTAAAAAATTTTTATATCAATTAATTTATTATTATAAATTATATTATTAAAAAGTTTTGTAATAATGGTTACTTAAATACGAATTGCACGAATTAACATTAGAACGTAATGAAACTATCCCACCCGTAACAATTGAAACGTCTATTTTATTTAATTTGACTGTAGGAACTTCTTTAATGTGAGTTTTTATCATATTCAAATGAATTGGATGCACATGTAGAGAGAATTATTTATTAAATACTTAACTCTTAATTCGCATTTAGAGAGTGTCTTTAATTAGTTCTGCTGTTCCAGATGGTGTATCTGTTTCTCTAATGTCAAATTCTAAATATGTAGTTAAACCTGTTCAGATTTTAAGTAGACTACTGTAGGTACTGCCAAAAGTTTTAATCAGGTAAAAAAACAGAGTTATTTGTTCAAAGCTTAGTTTTTTCTTGGAATGATATGCTTCAATGAATCAATAAACAATAAACACAAAGATTTTTTTCTGGATGTTAGATTTGCAAGTAAAGATAATGCTAATGATATTCAATTGACATTTTATATATGCACACTCCTAAAGAAAAATGTATATCTTTGAACTTGAGCCTCTCAAGAACTTGACAATGGGGTGCCACATACTTCTTGATGTGTTATCACAGTGAAAGTATAGCACCTTCCATAACAAATGCTAAGCATAAATGCAACGATGAAATTGCTGTGCGGAGCTTAAAGAAGAAAAAAGATACAAGAATACTTAACGCAGTAAGCATCCACTATAAAGAATACAAATTTTAGTTGCACAAAAACATAGTTTATTGTGTCAACTAGACAGTTTTACAAAATTTTAAAATAAAACTGTTTAACATTTTTTATATAAAATGTTTACCCTAAAATTGCAAGCACCACATTCATCTGATTTTTTTCTAGTTTCCGAAGATAGGATACCACTTCAAGGAAGTCGCTTTGAAAAAATTGAAGCCATAAAAGCAAAAAGGCAGAAGAAACTGTAGGCTATTTTTCAATCTGGCTACGGAAAATGCATGGAGGATTAGATCAAGCGCTGGCGTAATTACCTATATAGAATGGCATTTATAACTCATTTTTAGCCGAAGTTCTCTGAAGGATATGTAAAACTCACAGGGGCTTTACCCATTGCACCATAGTTTATCAAAAAAGTTTCTGTGAAAAAACATGCAAAAACAGCTTCAAGTCTATAGACCCAAGCATGCACCTTAATCAAAAACTTACTTTGATATCTGTATGTAGATAACTTATCAAAATGTATTTTTTATTATAATTTACATGATTATACATAGATTACAGCTTAGAGTAGTCCAAAATATAACAATACATTTTTTTATCAGCTGCTAATCAAAAATTTTTATCAAATACATATGTGTTTTCCTGTAAGTTTTTGAGATATTCTTATCTAAAGGGTTTTTTATTTATTTGAAAATGTTAGATCTGGCCTGGTATAGTTTAATAATCGATTGGATTCATTACAAATAAGCCCATGTAAACTTCTTAATCATAAACTCTTATCAACTACATATGTGATTTCCTGTGACTTTGCAAAGCATGTACATACCATCATCAGCGGTTTTGGCGACCTAAGCTTCATAGCTCATACTGTCTTTTTTTATAAAATAAAAATGACTTGACAACACCCCCTGTTTCCAAATTTAACATATGTGCCTTGGTCTAGGAAAAGGGACTAATTTTGTGGCCAAAAGGAATAACATTTAAAGTCGATCTGTGATCACAAGGCAAAGGAACATATTATGTATAACTTATTAAGTTCTGTGTATGAGCATGTAACTTGTACTGATTCACTTTGTCAACACGTATCGACTTTAGCTCTCTGGATTTGGATTACTGAAGGGACAACTGGCGCAAAAATGTTATCCTTTCAAAATGTTCAGTTAAACCTTAACTAAAACCTACCTACCTATGATGCGCGTTTGTAAATAGTTTGCTAAATGTTCATCTGTGTATACCTAATAAGCAATTCAAATTTTCTGCCAAATTAAGCACCAAAGCTTGACGGAAAAATTATGATTGCAAAATTGAACCAAATCCGATGTCATGGGAAGTCACAGTTTGCTAGTAAATTGAAGTACCGCTTTGCTAACAAATTGGTTGAATATTCCAATAAACATCACATGTTAAGTTCCAGTTAATGTTTATCTGAAATTTGTAAAATCAGCCCTAAGGAGATAGTGCTGGGGGATAAAAATTTGCTCATTGCTTAGTGTGCGCTGTCGATGAAGCATTATTTTTGATAGACCTTAATACGATTAAATTTCTTCTAGTTCTATTATTTACATATAACTGACTTATAGACTCCAAAAACAGTCGTGCTTGAATCTCTCGTGAATTTTGTTCTAGCTGCGCTTTTATTTCTGCATATCCCCATCGCTGAATAATCATACTCTATACTCTATTAGCCTAACTAGTTTTAAATTAGGGATTTTTTTCGTTTCGCATCGTTTCTCTGCGTTCTCGTTTAGATTTAAATTTTTTCATAGATGTACCGAGCTCCTCGACAAAAGACGCTTCAAATTAACGGACAATTTTCTTGTGATAAAATGTATGTAATTTTTTTCAGTGAATTTTATTTTGTTCTTAAAGTATCATAAGGAAAATAGGTTAAAACAATTTTTCTAAAAAAAGATAGATCCAAAACGTAGAGCTCGGTGAAGCTATATTAAGCTAAAATACAAATTTTTAACGTCAAAAACTTTTTGTTGTTCTTAATAACAATACAGATCAATGATGGCATTTGGGTTTTGTGAAAATGTACTGAATCACGACTTGAAATCGGAAAATGTGCTGAAAATTCACCAAATGTACTAAAAATTCGCTAAATGTGTCGAATGTACGGAAAACTTGTCGAATGTTCTGACGTCGATTTTTCAGGGCGCAAATATACCAAAAAAAGTACAAATGTACCGAAAATGCCATCACTGATACAGATAACTACACCAATTTTCTTTTGCTCAAAGGGAAAAATGTTCCCTAAAATGTTATAAATATAAAAAAAATATTGGTCAAAATAAAATCTACTTCTCGATTAAAATAACGGACGCTCTAGTATGATTGTCTAACTCACAATAATATAACACACCCTGTACATTATCAAATCTTAACCAGCATTAACTTTATCAAACCCTTGTCTACCTTATCAAAAACTAAACGCGTTGCTCCCAGTTATGCCAAAATTAAAAGTCATGATATTGATTATACGGTAGAACAAAAAAAAGTTCGCAGAGATAAAATAAAAATTTTTGGAAATGGATGAACAAAAATATGCATAAGGAAAGTTGATCAGCTTAGAATTGTCTTTCAAGTAATATATTTTTTACCACTTTGAATTAAAGTTTTACGCAAATTGACCTACATGCATTGTTATCTAACAAAATACAAAATTGAATATCAAATACTTCTTACTCAGGGTTGCCAGGTTGAAATCGATATTTATTAATTTTCCAGAAGAGTGACCTTTTCAACCTTTTTTTTTTTTGCTCATCAATATTAAAATGAGGTCGAATTTATAAAATTTTCTTTGCTTAACTTCCTTACCACTAACAAAAAACAATTTTACGTTTTCACATTTACGACAATCTACATTCCAAAATATCTGGGTCCTTTTTTTTAGCTCGATAAAAATAATATTATAATTATTTTAAATTAACGGCCATTAATGGCCTCCTCCACGGCCAACGGCTTTACCATTCAATTAACGGCCACCTGGCAACCCTGTTCTTACTACTTAATGAAATAAATGCATTTAGACAGCGGGTAACAATACTTACAGCACGAAACCACCAAGAAATGGTTCTACGGGATATGTATCACTTTTGCCTCTTTTCCGAATATCATTCAGCAGGAAAACACCTGACAAAAATTGCAAGGTCGTTATTGTGCCGGCGATTTTTCCAATCTGCTCGGTGTACGGCTCCAACAAATCTCCAAAGAAATCCATAGTAATATTTTGAAACTGCCGCTAGAAATTACAAGCGCACAATAGTACTGTCCGTATGGTATAGTGAAGTTCAAAGTTGATCCCGGCGGCACGTTGTTTTGTCTTCTCACACCAGTTCGTTGTTCGCTCAACTTTTTATGGCTTTCGATTTTGTTTGTTTCGCTTCGATTTAATCAAAATGAAATTGATTTTTTCGGATTTAACTTGAATTTTAATGTTTTCGTCTCATGAAAGAAAAACAAATAAACATTTGTTTCTTTTTAATTGAGCTTCAAACGCTTAAATCAATGTATTATACAACTTATGTATGTGAATTCTACTTTTTAGTGTATGTACAGTAATTTCACAAATAAATTGCTTGAGAAGTCGCGAAAAAAAGTCAAAAAACTGAAATAATATAATAAGTATCACAATACGTTGCCGTCGCCGTTTCCAATCGATGACTGCACTGGTTGATGAGTGAATCTCGACTGTGTTAACTTTTTAAAATAGTGGAAACGACAACTCAGCTGCTGTGCTTATTCTCAGCATTGTGTTACAACTACACATGTCGCTGGAAATGAGATTTAGTAAATATAGTATTTAATAGATAAAGTGTGCATTAACCCATTTTCCCTCGGCGTAAATAAGTTGGCTTTAGGTTTCTTTCAATCGAAATAAGCTTTAACGCTTTTGAGATGATGAGGGTTAAAACGTTTGTTAAATTTTTCACTACCATGAGTTTTGACCTTTCAAAATCACCTCAGAAGTACTAAAATTTTCTCATGTGAGTTAAAAGATAGCAATTGGGAAGTTTATAATCAAAAAACGTTTCACAAATTTTTGCTACTTTAGAAAACTATTAACAGTTATTTGCTATTATATGACAAAGACCAGGACTAGACACTTAGCTTGATGAAGGCCTTCGGTCAACCATTGTGAAAACCTCCACCGAAAAAAGCTTGTAAAAAAGTGCTTTTTAAAGTGACTTGAAATTAAAAAGTGAATTGAAATTAAATTCGGTATAACCAACGATGAATAACTTTTTTCACTTTAGAAACTTTTTAGAATCATGTTCAAGACAAGAATCAGTAAAATTTAAAGTTAGCACTTAGCACTTTTTCTTAAAAATAAATTCTTTTCGTGAAAGTAAGAACTGTTTTTTAATATTATTTTTATAATTTTTATATTTTATGATGCTGAATCTGAGATTTGTATTAATTTTTTTATCACGCCTTTTCTTTAGATAAATAGGTTTCAAATTAATTAAAAACAGATTTTGACCATTTCCGTGCACTTGCACAAAGATATCCTTTCTCTTTCAAAAACTTTTTTATTGCTCTTTTGTAGGCATGGGTGCTTTTAGAATTTGGCTATACGTATGATCAGCATCGATCGCTAGAACTGTAAATACCTACGTCGAGAAAATATTGTAGAGAATTGAAGGCTCTCGCTACTGATCGTGCACTCCATTTATATGGTTATAAAGAGATGAGCGCAATAGAAACAAAATAATTCCAAATTCAGATCGAACATCAGGTTTGAGCCAGGAAGCTTAAATTTTGGCACAATTATTTTTAAACCTCAAGCTAAAATATAGGCAAAAATAACATAAAGTCCATCTACAAAAGTTTGAAAAAATACACCCTTATGTACATACAATCAACAAACCTGTTTTTTTTAAACACCCACTCTTAGTTTAGTTTGCGCTTGAACTATTATGATTTTGACCTTAAGTTGCTCAAAGTGCGCTTTTTATTTAATTTAGCACACAATGCGCCATCTGTCATCTATTTTGGTCATTTATCGTTTGTTGCTATAGCTGTTAAACCTTCGGCTTAAAGGCCTGACATGATTTATTTATCGAATTTGTAGCAGTTATAGTTCAGCACTTCCTGGTTTTTTATATCTACATTTGAAGGATAAAGAGGTCATAAGAGGTTAATTTTTTCAAAACTCTAAAAAAATAACTTGAAGTGAATAAAAAAACTTCAACAAAGTTTCAATATATGTAGATGCGAAGCAATTGTTTTTTGCGTTTGTCTTTTTGTGTTGTAAAATATTGCACCGGAATACACTGAAACATCGAAATTTCACTAAAATTATATTGGAATGCACTATAACTTTAATTATACATTTTGTTAATTATGTTTGCTATGGCATTTGAAACACTGTGATAGATTATGTATTTTTACTATAAACCAATTTTTTTTGATAAGCGTGTCCATCTATTCCGACGGTGGCAGTGGTTCAAATTTATGTAACTACTGCTCATTGAGGAATGTCTTTATTTACGGCTCGTCCTCTCGCAAGTCACTGGCAATGCTTCGGCAGTACAATTTACCGTTTAAAGCTTTTCTTAGTTCTCCCCGTTCAGATCGAGGCTTGAACTGTATATCCATTCTGTATAACCAAAATAGATACAGCCGAATATCGGCGAGAGATAAGCTTGGTCGATGCCATTTATGAGCTGTTGCGTTTAAATATTAACTATTACAAAACTTTTAGTTTTCTATAACTATGAAACTTTGAGTTTAAAATTATATTTTTAGGTGTAATTCACGTAACTCCTAGCGTTAAGAGGATCTATAAGGCAAGAAAAATTAAAAGAACAAAATTTAGTGCATTTTCTTCACAATGTGAAACGATCAAAAAATCTGTGAATGCAGTTTCGATCACCTCTGTTTTACGCAACTCGGGTAGGAAATAATGTTAAGCCAAGATCTATATCGGGCAGTGTTATTAAGGTTTAATTAACAACGGTTAATACTATATTCGTGCCAACTATTTTTTTTAATACATACTATATTCAATGAAATTAATTGTAGACAGTGCATAATCCTATAATTTTTATATCAATCCAATATTTATCTAACCTCCAAAATGTAGTAATTTAATTTTTTTTTATAGAACACTTTTGGGTATTCATTTTTGACAATCTATAATCAATGTTTTGCATGCATGCATATGCGGTTTCCAAAAATTCATTTCATATAAAAAAACCTTTTCAATAATGTGCTCTTCTTGAAATTTAATTACTTTTTGTTTTACTCTGCATCGCTCTCGTCTATATCATACTCTAAAACCAGTGGTTTCGATGAATTATAATGTTCACCCAGACTATACATATGACGATGATAGGTGATGATAAGATTTGGACCAGCAAAATCATTAGCACCTTGTAACGTTGGAGCACCAGTCGCCTGTAACACTTCGATGGGAACTTTTAGAATGGAGGACAAAGCCTTCAATTCAATTTGACCACCCCAGGCCGGAGTGTTGCGTATATTTTCAGTATATTCTATAAATTCATCATCGGTGAGTGGATTTCCAGTTTGGGGATTGGTCATGTAAAAGATAAGAGCATCTTTATTGGCCGCTATATAATTGGCAGTCTCAGTTCTTAGCTGGGAAACTGTGTAATTACCGAGGCCGCTTTCCAACAGTTGATGCCGTATTGCATTGTAGAGACAATCGCCATCTGAGGGTATATGGTGTAACATTAGCTGACGCTCCTTTAGCTGTTTAACTATTGCTGCCGTCTCAATTGATTTTGGTTCTGTTTTGCTGTCTTCTTGACTGGCAGCTAAAATCTCTGCCTCCCGTTCCTTAGCTTCACGCGATTTTTTATCGCGACGCTTTTGCGCTTTTGATACGCGATGTTGTTGGCTTTGTGTTTCCGGTGGTAATGAAACTTCTTTTGTATCATTTTCTTCTTCGCGGGCAGTGACGATTTGATTGGTTTCTGCTGATGAAGCAACATCTTCAATTTGATTTTGGCTTTTCACATTAATGATGTTCAATTCACTTGCGTGCCTTTGCTCTAATTCATTCTCCATTCGCGCTACATCCTCCATCACTTCCTTTCGTCTACGTTTATCAGATTTGGGCGCATTTTTCTTCAGCGCCTGAATTTTGGCTTGAAGCTCTTTTCGCTCCTTGCGGTGCCTGCTGCTAATGTCTTCGAGCGTGACTTCCGCAATTGAGGTCGTAACCGTTGCAATTTCGGAAGATTTCATTTCTATAATTTTTCTTTTATGTACTTCACAAATTTGGAATTTTATTGAAATTTATTCACCTTTAGCCAAAGCGTGCAAAAAATTTTAAGATGCCCTGGCCGACTTAAAAATGTATAGACGCGGCGGCGCTAAAAATATAATAGTTTCATCGGAAATGTCACCTCAGTTTTTTGCAAAAAGTTCATGCCAAAAATTAAATGTCAAATTTTGTTGCGTTCTTTTTGACATTTGATGTCGTAGATTTCGGAGGTGTTTCTTTATTCCTCTTTTGAATTGTTCGATGCTACGTAACATGGTACGCATAATGTCAAAAGAAAGAAGCTGAGAGTCCAAAACAAAAGATGATAACGCTTTTTATTTAATTTAATTTGTCAGTTAAATTTTTTTGTGTACAATTAATATTCAATAAGTTTTGAATTGATTGATGATTTGATTTGTGCATTTTTTGAATCATGAATTCAAAGTAACATTTGCTGAAAAATGATATTTTTTTAGGAAATTTTTGGAAAATTTTTGTAAATTATAGGATTTTTTGGTGTCTATGACAAACAAAAATACATTCGTACGTTGGTTCTAGCATTCAATTGATAAAACATTGAAGCTGTTGTTAAGCCATGTCGTACAACACGAGGGATCATGTGAACTGCCAACACAGTTTTCATAGTTTGACACAATGCTTTCAAAAGTTGTTTGATATTTTAATTATGAAAAAAAATTGTAAAAAGTATATAAACAATAAATATAAATGTTTGTCATAGGCAAAACAAGTGGCTTCCCCCAGTCTATAGTGACCAGCAGTTGCAGAAAGCGTCCTTAAAATTTTATATTTTTTGGAGCAAATTGCAATGTGGTACGCTGCGATTCAACGATATCTACGTCGACGTATTGTGCTTATATTAATATTTGCTCTATGTTCTACGTATGTTTTAATGAACTTATTTCGTCATGTAGGTATCCTTAATCACTATTCTTCAGCATATAAATATATTGATGCTATTTCTCATGCTTAGGGTGGCTCTCTTTCGTTGGACGGTGATGACTTTATTGTTCGCCGTGAACGTCCACTTATCTGGCGCACTCTGCAAGAACATGTATACTCGGATCCCAGCAACCACACAAATGACAGCAAGCAAAGCTGCCGCAACTCTGTACAGGGAATGCTGCTCATCACAGATGATCGCGGCTATGTGTGCGAACGCAACAAATTGCTGAAGAATGGCTGTTGTAACGTAGAGTTGGATGATATTCAATACTACATTTGCGATACCTGCAATAAATCACACTGTTGTGCCGTATACGAACATTGTGTTTCGTGCTGTTTACACCCTTCGAAGCGAACATTGTTGGAGCAAGTTCTGCAAAAGACAACTGGCCGACAAGCGGTTGTATATGCGACAGTAGAAGATCATTTTGAATTGTGTCTGGTAAAGTGTCGCACGAACTCACATTCTGTGCAGCATGAAAATCGATACCGCGATCCAGAGGTAAAATACTGTTACGGCCTGACAGAGGCACATGAGTCGCAGAAAGAAGTGTCGGGAAGTGCTGCACACTAGTTCGTTTTTATCGTTTGGTTGACATGACTATACACCATTTCCATATTTTGTTCTCAAGGGACTGTTCATATATTACGTAACGCTATTTTTCGACATTTTTGACAACCTCCCCTTCCGCCCCCTGGTGTTACAATTATATCATACATATTTCACATATCTGTTACAAACTGTGGGAGACTAGCTGACCACCCTTAGGGCGTTACATAATATACGAGAAGCACTTATACCTATTAACATACATGGCTGTTAATTGCGGCATGACGCTTAATTTTTGTTTGGGAACTTATGTTATTACAAATTCATTCATTAATTTCTCATTACACCGCACAAGAAAAACTAATATCGCCCAGAATAAAAAAAAATGTATTATATGTGAAACGAAAAATAATTGGTTAGTTTTTAAGGTTTTTTCAGTTTGAAAATAGAGGCACAAATATTTCCTTTTTTGTTTTGCAGGCTTAGACCATTTCTTCAAATGAAAAACAGATATCGAAAAGGTTATTAAATATAATTTCAATTGTAATTAATAATCAGTTGATAAAAACTGATAAAAACAAATAAACTGAAATTTTAGCATCATAGAAATAACTCAACAAAAAACTGGCCAATTTAAGGTTCAACCACAAAAAATGAAAGTAAAGTAGTGTATGGTATAAGATTTTGAATAATTCTCCCTATTTTTGAATCATACATAGCTTACACTTTTAAAAAAATTTAATTTAAAAAAGATGAAAAATAAATTTCAATACATATTTTATTTAGAAACCTCTTATTACCCTACTGAATATATTATAAATAATTTAGAATTAAATATTTGTAAATGAGCACATGCAAGCTACCTTAGCTTTAAGTATTTTAAGTTTGAATAGGAATTGTAATAAGCGTAGATTAAGTTGAATAACAACACAATAATTTAAGTACGACTGCCAAAAACTTACATAAAATTTAGTAAAATTGTAAATACAATCTAAAATTAATAATTTTATAGAAAAATTATCTTAGTTTAATTTTTGTCTATTTATATTCTCAAACCAATGCTTTCAAGAATTTAATTACTTTAAATTTTATGACCAGTGTGTTTCTATGTACGTCGATTTTACCGATCCTCAATAAACAATAACTTACAAGTGGTATCTCGGTGTCATTCTGAGATTTCGATAAATTTCGGGTATGTTGTATAGAAAGGCCCTGTCTACCATTTTTGTTTGTTTACAGGAGAACGAAAAAACTTAATTAAAATTTATGTTTTGTAGTATTGAAGTGAGTTTGTTTTTTTTTTTATTTGCTTGCAAATGCTTTATTTTCAATCGTAGTATCCAAATTTTTATCAATATTGTATTAGTGGGTGGCCTACCGAAACCTACAAAAAAAAAGCAATTTTGAAAAAAATGTTAGTTAGGGCCTTTATAATTAAGGTAACGATATGTAAGTTCAAAATGTATAATGATTTATGGTTTTGTCTTAAATATGTAAACAAACTGGGTAGTTCCGTTATAAATATGTATTACAGCTTTACCAAATGATTCTTTTTCCTTAAATTTTTTTCCTGTCAGATCGAAATTCGTGTTATTAGATATCGACCCATCTTGAATCGCGTCGGGTTGTTTTAATAACGGTAAATTCATAGTTTAAAAGTTTAATTAAAATTTTTTTTGTTGAGCTTCCTGCTCTGTCTTTTGGTGCAAAATACACAATAAAAATACAGCGCAAAATGTATTGATGAAAAAAATGGGCAACTAGCTGTCTAGACTAGTTTCAACCGCTGCAACACGGTATCATCAGTAAGCTTTGTTAGCCGACGTTTAAGAATTTCCAAACATACTATGTTTTACTTTTTGCATTGACCATAGCAAAATATATGTATTTGTTTTGTAACTCTTTTCATATTACACATTTCTTGCAATAATAAGTTAGTTTTCACATTTATAAAATTTCTTTTGGTAAATATTTAGAAGTTGGTCTCCAGCTTTCTGGCATCTGAAAATAAAATTTTAATGTAAAAGCACTGTGGCTAGTGATGTCGGAGTTGGATATACCATAGGATGTAAGCATTCTAAGCCTTGACTTACCCTCACTCTTTTGTATCTTTACTATTTATATAAAATTGCTCAGATTAAAATGATTTGTAATGTTTTGGTGCAAAATATACTGAACCAATTTCAGTAATTTCCTTTTTAAAACAACATATTTGTGCTAAAAAAGGTTATTGCATACTTATTTTTAAAAGTTAAATATACAAACCATGGTTAATACATACATATAAGCTATTTTATTATTGTGAATAAAAACTCATTGAAATGAAATGTGAAGAAATTTTTATGAAAACTAAAAGAACAGTTTAACTAGAACAGTATTAGTCAGCTAGGGTCATCTGATAACCATAGTAAATTATAGGGTGTCCCGGCAGGAGCACCACATATGAATTTCGCCCGCATATTTTTCTGCTGTTCTAAAAAAATTCGTGTATGTCAATATAGCGACTAGAAAATAAGGGACATTACACTCACTACAATAATTGGTAGAGCCGTAGGACGCATTTGTCTAACATTTTGTTCCAAACTCCATCGCAACTTACATACATACATATGTGAGTACTTTACAATTAAAGAAAATTTGCAAATAATATATTAATTCAAAAACTAAACTCTGCGCTCTTAGTGGTGCACCCTACATATGTCAAAAAAATTGCTACCATTTATTCCAATCTTGAATATATCCGCCATAATAAATAAAAATAAACAAACAATAGGTTGTGATGAAGAGTTAATTGATTCTTGTCACATATTGTAAGGCTGAAATTCGATATTTTTACAAGTGATAATTTTTATTATAACGAAAGAATACACTGGCAACTCTATAATTCATTCTTATCTCTTTTAGTTTCCATGATGTTTTGATTTTTGTCGCTTACAACATTGTTTGCATTTATTGTCTAAATCTTACACTTTCAACAAGTAAACAAAGGTGTTGTAAGGCTGAACCTGTCCAATATAAAGTGAGTGCTTATTGTTGAGAAAAAGTTAAATTTCCCATTATTTTTTGCATTTGCAGTTGCATTCCATAGTTTTGCATTAAGTCGGTTAAACTTCACGTATACAAAATGCCACAACCGCTGCTGTTAATACATGGAGGTGCCGGCGACATAACCGACGCTCGTGTGGGAGGAAAATTGGAAGGAATGAAGTCGGCGTTACACAAAGCATATCCTCTTCTGTTGGCAAACGTCCATGACACAACTGTAAATTCCTCGCCCGCACTCGACGCTGTTGAGGCTGCTGTGCGTTCCATGGAACTAGATGAAAATTTCAATGCTGGCTACGGCGCCTGCCTAAACTACAATGGTAACATTGAGTTGGAGGCAAGTATCATGGAAGGAGAACATCTTAACGCTGGCTGCGTAACACTCCTGCATGATATAATGCATCCCATTAGCGTAGCACGCAAGGTCATGGAAAAGACAAATCACACATTTCTTGGTGGACCCTCTGCTATGGAATTCGCCTGTGAACAAGGCTTTGAGCAATTGGAAGCAGGCACCTTGGTTACCGAAAGTGCCCAATATGCATTAAGGGAATTTAAAGAACGCCAACGTTTAGGATTGGATACGATATTTGCGCGTACTGAATTGGATCGCAAATCACATCAGAAAGAACGTCCTGGAGAACCGGGTACTGTTGGTGCTGTTGCTATCGATGTGTTTGGAAATATTGCTGTAGCTACTTCAACAGGCGGCATCACTGGCAAGGTGCCTGGACGTATTGGGGACACACCACTTTTAGGATGTGGTACATATGCTGATAATAGTGTGGGTGGCGTATCAACAACTGGTCATGGTGAGACTATTATGCGCTTCAATTTAGCACAAAAAATTTTGCAAAAAATTAAATACGAAAAAAAGTCAGCTCAGCAAGCCACAGAAGATTCTTGCAAAGAAATGACCAATCGCTTAATTGGTACTGGCGGTGCCATTACAATAGATTCCAGTGGTGAAATTGGTATTCACTGGACTTCCAAACGTATGGCATGGGCTTATATTAAAGGAAATGAAATAGTTTATGGCATTGATCATGGTGAAGAGTTCAAAGAACCCGCTGGTGTTTACTGACCGTATGTATTTGTATGAACTTGACTAAATGTTTGCCTTCTCGTTAAAATAAAGGCAGAATTTAGTAGGCGGTTGTCAAATTACTTTAAAATATCCGCTTCCATTGGAATTAAAACTCCACGTAAAATTTTAGTTCTAACCTTAAGTCTGCCTTAAGATTTTGAACTTATTGAAAATTTATTAAATTTATAAAAGGAGCCGTGTCTCTAAAGATAATAGACCGAGAGGAAGCGTTGCATTTTTCGTAGTCATTTCCTCCCGCTCAATTTTAATGCAATTAATAGTTCAAGTAGGGCTGACAGTCGAAATAAGCGTCAGTCCCCAAATTGTGGTGGGCCTAGTTATCAGTGACCGACAAAAAAAAGTTCGTTCATTAACTCAGAAAGTAAGACTTAAGTGGAAAAATGTATTAACAATGTTGTAGAGAATATGAAAACTCATCGATTTCATGCCCGAAAAATTTGCGTATGACAAGGTTTGGCCCACTTTTGATAGTTTTAAAATTACTAATGCCCATCTCCATTTTTGAAAAATACGGTTTCCATTGAAAGTTTTAAATTTTTAACCCAAAATAACAATTTTGCTTAAAATTACAGTATTTATTGTAAACTTTAAATCGGTAAAAGATGGGTTAAATCTTGTATGGAAATATTTTGGGCATAAAATCTATGTGCTTTTATCTCCTCTATAACATTGCTATTAACATATTTTTTTACTTGTGACTTACTCTCCGAGTTATTGAGCGAAATATTTTCGTCGGCCTCTCACAACCAGGCCCATCACGATTCTCACGACTGACGATTATTTCAATTATCTGCCTTACTTAAACTTTAAATTGCAAAAAAAATAAGCGGGAGGAAAAATTCGACGCTACCTCCCGGACTATTACTTTGACTAGAACTAATGTATTGGAAAATTATGTAATCTATAATATAAGAGTAAACATACACAACTATATCAACTACACTACTGTCGCTTTTTATTTATAATTGCATTTTTTCCATATACATACAGACATGTTTGTAGGTATTTACTTGCAAGTATTTCGAATTTAAGAGAAATTTTACATTCTTAAAGTTTCCCTTAGTAACAACTCTCTCCTGAAATATTTTTGTGAATAGCATATGGCTGATCAGCAAAAAGATGCTTTCTTCCAACTTTTGGGAGGTGACGCCAACCTCCCTTAATGGTATAAAAAATGTCTTCTAAAATTCAAAATGAGAAACAAACAAAATTCGAATTTCGATGGCTATGTCTCCGAAACTAGATGCGTCTCCCAAATTTTGATTGCACTTAAATCTTCAAGACTGTTAATATAATCGGGAAGGGGCTCCTAAAGTAAAACTGTTCCTCAAAACTCCTTTGTCTTCGAATATGAAGTGATACAAACGGTTTAAGCTCATTATGTAAAATAAATAATTAATAAATTTATTATATTATGTTTAATCAAATTTTTTACTACAGATAGGATAATATTTTTTACTACAGATAGAATAAGAAGGATTTGTAAACAGACAAAAATATACTTAAAAACAGCATTAGTAAATGGAATGTATATATAGTTAAAACAATTTAAAAGATTTTTTATCTCTTTAAATCCATTGCACCTACAAAAAACGTAGCCGTAGCTTATCACGATCGCGATCAACGTAGATAAAAAATTATTTTCTGCATGACTTGAAAGAATATTTATACATATATACAAAGAAGAATCTATTAAAGGTATTCAAACAAAGTCGTGTATGTGCCGTATATATTGCTTTAGCCGTAAAACAAAAACAAACTTTCATTTAAAACTTTTTACGGCAAATACTCTTAAATTTTCAGTGTAAATCATTAACGCCAGCGTAATGCGGAACTGTCAATATTAAAAATAAAGTAAGCAAATTAAAAATGAAAAATTCTACAAGCAATATTATTTGAATTAACTTTATTACATATCATCTGGAGAAAAAGTCACTATCAATGTACATATTTATGTTTTCGAGGGCTTTAATATACATTCTATCAATATTAATTCAATATTACCGAAACAAATCTTTTGAATAATATTATGTATATGTTTTTCTTAAAGTGCATGCAAAAACTGTTAAAAAGCATACAAAAAGCCTTACAACTCGAAATCACGAAAATGTAGATGTTGAATTATTGTTCTACATAAACGATATGTAATATTAAAGTGATTTTGTGAAATTAAATTGGTGTATTTTGAAAAGTCCTTTCACAATAATCAGTGCGGTAAGCGATACATTTTACTACAACTACAGCTTTGTTCGAATACCCTTATTAATTATTGTAATACTTATTGTAAGTAAGCTAAAAGAATTTCTAAAATAGATTAGTATTTATTTAATGATACATTTTATTTTTCACTTGAATAATAGAAACACTCCCAACACGCCGACGATCAAAAAATGGTTCCGGTTTACTTTCACGTGCACCGATTGCAGTAACTGCGGCAAAGCCTGAACCAGGCCCTGTCACATCAAGCACGTGACCAACATTTCGCAAATAGTTTTGGGTACTTTCAGCTACCTCGGATTCAACATCGAGTTTCATTGGTGCGAGTTGATGATGTAGGCGACCATCATTTATAGCTTCTCTCATAGTCTCATTAAATATTAAATACTTCATTATAGCCTGGAAATAGAAAAGAAAACCATCAGACGTTAAGTTTTCGGCTTTCATAAAAATATATATATATGTACGTACCGATGCTACAGATGTTGTTATTTTAGTACCACCAGCAGCTCCAACTAACATTCGTACATTGCCGTCTTGGTCCAAAATAATTGCTGGATCCATTGAAGACATAGGTATCTTGCCAGGTTTTATGTAATTGGCCGGTGATGCCGGCACTCCAAAGCTGTTTATAACTCCAGGTGTAGAAAAATCATCCATTTCATCATTCATTATAATGCCGGTACGATTTGAAATTACCTTACCCCCAAAACTGCAAATGAAAACTTAAATTTATTTCAATAAACTGTGTAATTTCACTGTTTTCTTCGTCCAGCTAAATTGATTAGAGTTTTATTAGTTTTCCTAAAGTGAAAGCTGAACAGCGAAATACTGAGTTTAAACTAGATAACATGTCACAATTATTACTTGAACATTCGAGGATAGCTGTTAAGAAGTTTTGGGTCAATAATATTTGGTGGTCAAACGTTCAAGACGATAGTTTGGCAGGGGTGTTCCAAGAGACAGAAATGAGCGTAATCACGTAAAGTTAATATTAAGTAGGCACAAGTTCAATTCTGACAATGACATCATTTTGATCGTTCCTGTTTAAGGTGGCATAAAGCAGGAGCATACTGAACTTGAGATCAAAATACCAGATTAAATTTTATACTGCATTATACACAAATTGAATTTTAATATTAAATTTTCAAATTTTGAACGTTGCATGTACTACTGAAACGGAACTGTTAACTGTTAAATGTACTCTTTTAATACCATGCAAGAGAATATTTTCGAATATTGAACGCCCTCTTTCAACGCATACACCCATATACATTGATTCAATCAATTTGCCACAATTCTCGAATTCATTCTCTATATTCCTGGATCGTTTTCTCCGGTTGAGAGCGTATTTGCGAAGGCGAAAAATCTGGAAACAGGATCATTTCGAACTTTGAATCTCGAATTTAAATTCGGTTTTGCACGTCAAATGAAACATGAAATAAGATTGTATGGACTTAATCGAGTTCTTGACTATACTTCTTGCGGAAGATTTCGAGAAAGTACAAGTACTATGAAAAATCCCTCCCAATTCTCAAATACTTTAATGCCCTAGCAGCAAATAAGCTGAGTACTTCGAAAATTCAAGGATGAAAAGTAACCTGTCTGAAGGACTCGAAAATATGTCAGCAGATTCCAATGCTAATGACATATCAATGAAATGCCGAATCATTATTGATATTGTAGCCGTTACCATATTAGTGACCGTAATACTAAAAACTAAAATTGATTCAAAAAATATAGAAGGGAATATTAGGCTCAGATATGTAGCTCACTTCCATTGTTAATTATATATTATTTTGAATTGGTCCTTTTTATGTAAGAAGGTAGCTCTGGATATTAAACAATATATAAAGGAAACACTGTTACTTCTAAGTATTCCTTAAATTATGTAATCGCGGTGTTCCGATTGAAAATATTATTGCAAACATAATTAGCTGATAAGAATATAAAAAACACCCGTTTCAAATTTGTTTAAATGCTCTACTCACTAATTATTTATTGTACTCGTTATGATAACAGCATCTCCATTTGGATGCAAGACTGCCATATTTGCAGTGCCGTGGTCCTCTTCTACGGTAAAATTGGCACCATAGTATTCAACATCAGTATGGGTTCTATCATCTTCGATTAACTTGCGTATTTCATTGGCAAAATCTTGACTTATTAATTTATTGAATGTTTCAGTAATGGTTTCAGCCATGTCGTCCTCTTTTTGCATATCACCCAAATTAGTACGTTGTCCATAAGCATGTTTAAACGTTTCAACGGTGCGTTGCCAATAGATGTCGTGATTATCAGTATACAAATCGGACATAACATTTAATATAAAAGCTAATAATGCACCACTACTAGGTAAAGGAGTTGTGTATAATGTATAACCACCTGTTATATGCGCAATAACATGATTAGTACTATCCCAACGTACTCTAGAATAAAGAAAACAAATTTATAATATATATATTAAAAAACCAAATAAAATTGAAAGTTTCATGCCTGTAATCCTTCAAATCTTGTTCTGTCATAATGCCGCCCAAATCTTTTAAGTCTTCAATGAGTAATTTACCAATTTCACCGCCATCATAAAGTGTTCCAGGACCAAGCTCAGCAATTTTTTCCAGGGTTTCACCTAATTTGGTACGCTTTAAAGTATCTCCCTCTTTATAAAGGGTACCATCTGCTTTCAGAAAAACCTCCGACATTGAAGGTTCTTTACGTACATAATCTTCTTTTGATACCAAAGCAGCAGCTAAATATCGTGAAACCCAATGTCCATTTTTGCACAAGTTAATTGTTGGCTGGAAAAGGACTTTCCACGGCAAGCGACCATATTTTTTATGAAGTTCCCAGTAACCCAGTATTTCACCAGGGACGGCACCAGCAATAGCACCTTAAAAATCAATAACAAGTAAATTATAATTGTTAATTTCTTAACTTCTATTAGTGATGTTTTCTATGCTAAGAGTCGTATAAAGATAAGTAGTACCTGGACTCGGGAAGAGATGAGCATTAATATAAGATCATTGTTTTTTTTTGTGAATTTGATAATATATATGATAAGAGTTATCAAGTGACCACGATTGACCCGGCCAAGCTCGGAATTTCATGTCAAAGTCGGAAGTCTGGAAGAAATTCAAAAAATTCTGATCTAACCGGGACGATTTTTGTGACATGCACTTAAATTTTTGGAAAAAAAACACTTTTTCCCAAATAAAGTTTTTATCATTTCAGAAATAAATAATTTTCATTCAGTTTTTGCAGAGATTATAAATTTACGAAATTCATTTGCCGGATAGATCAGACTTTGTTGAATAGGTGCAGTAGGCAGCTAACGTCAAAAAGTAATGTTGTAAACAGCAATCGTCCGGATGTAATCTTTAAAATTTTTTAAATATTTTGTCAGGTTTATTGCAGTCTTATTTTGCTTTGAACTTGAGGTTGCAGCTTTAATATACAGTAGACTGTTCAATATTTAACACTTTTGATTTAAATTGACACCTCTTGTTGAATGAACCTATTTTAGAGTCCCCTCTTTTATGACCCTTTTGGTTCACCATATCACTTTAAAAAGTGTTAAAAGCCTTTTTTGTTTTACTGAAGAAACTCTCGATAAGAATTTATGATATTGGAGTAATAAACTCAATTCATAAAAGTTCCAGTTTTAAGAAATGATAAAAAAACTTAAACGTAATTGAAAATAACGTTTAGATGTTAAGATTATTACTGAAATTCAACTTTTATTAAATTTTAGTTTTATTTTTGTTTTAGGCTTTTAAGATTATTTTATAATTATATGGTAGTACGAATCATAAAATTCAAATGAAAAGGTAGATAACACTGCTCTTAAAAAAAGTTGCAGAGTTCTAAGTTCACTTTCTTAGGTGATTTTTGACCATTTTTCTTTCAATCAAATTTGGTTTTCGATATATAAAAAAAAACGTTTTAATTTCGACCAAAAATTTATTTTTGGAAAATAAAGCCAAAGCCAAACATATTCAATAAAAATAGAAAAACTACAAGTCACACAACTAATATTAAGACCAAAATTTTTACTGCTGAATGACCTATCAGACCAACAAATATAAAGTTTACTCGTGAATAAATTAGTTCATGGATGAAATTTCGTGCAAATGTTTCATATACTGACAAAAAGTCAATTTTATTTTTGATTTTTCTCGCCCCGTCGCAGAACGGCTATTACTAATTACTACGTATGTCTGGTTTTAGATTATATTTCTTGCAGTAGGATATTATATTATATTTGATTGGAGGTCATCTTAAGAGAATTATCACCGATTACTTACCCGTTATCTCGTTTTTTCCGATAAACATATCCTTATGTGCCGCTGCGGGCGCTGCCTCACGAGCTACAATGGTTTCAACTTTGCCCGTTGATTTTGTATAAACTGCACCAACGAAACCACCGCCTATGCCCATGCTATGCGGCAAAAGTGCACCTTCACAAAGTAATGTAGCAATGGCTGCATCGACAGCTGAACCACCATCATCTAACATTGCACTGATTTAGTAAAATAAATAGGGGTCATACATTTAGTGTCTCGAAAAATATATATATATTTTTTTTTTGTTTTGACGACGAACCTGCCAACTTCGGCACATCCACGACCATTAGATACAACAGCACCATGTCTGACTGTCTCTTTATTTTTCAAACCGAAAACCAAGCCAAGTGTTATTGCAAGTATGACGAGTGCAAAGATCACCATCCATATTATGGACTTTTTCGTAAAATGAAATCTGAGAAATTATATAAAAACGGTTTAAATTTTTAGTGACGCATAGTCATACTGGTATTATTAATTGCTAAGATTATGTAGTACTTAAAATAATTATACTTATTTGTAAAACTCTATCTTTGCATAAATTCGATAAGATTATCGAAAGTGAAAATTACCTTATCTATTGTTTCCCAGTAGGGGCAATAGAGCACACCTATCTCGGGGAAGCGCTTATATAAGGGCTTCTTAAAATCAGTTTTCATAAATAAATATAAATAACTTCCAACAACAAGCCTATTAAAACAGTCAAAACACTTGCCTTATTAGATACCTCTTTCACACATGCTATTATTACCTCTATTAGAAGGTGTACTAGACTAGAAACCAAAAAATCTGCTTCCAATTTTTGTTTTCGAGAATTCTGTGATAAAGTTTGAGTTTTCTTGGCACACAAAAAATATTTACGATATGATAAAGGATGTAAGATATTGAAAAATATTGACATTTCTATTTTTCTTTTCAAAAATCTTCATCTACTTTCTCCTTACCGCGGAAGGATTGTTTCTTTTTCTTCCACGGAAGATCTTAATTTTCCTTTCATAGAAAGTGAAAGAAGACCTTCTTTTTTTCTGCCATTTCATATAAAAATGAAAGTAATTTTGAAAGCAGTTGTAGGAGTATTCCTTATCAAAAAAGTCATTGTAAAGCATAATGCTGCTTTTACCTACTGGGCTTGTTCGCATACTAACACCGTAGTATTAAGGGTCTTTATATCTTTTTGTCTGGATCTGGGTATGACTAGTTTCTTTAAATTACCGACATACATAAATTTCTTTTAATCTATTTTTTGGACACGCTTAGTATTTTACTTCTAATAATACTTTTTATTTATTTAATAACATGTGTGTGGAAACTGTTTTGATCGTTATTTGGTAAAGGTCATTAAAATGCTAATTATTGCATAGAGAGTTATTTATGAACTATCGTTGCATACATAGAAATACATATAGACATTACAGTGGGTCGAAAACCCAACTGTTTTGAAATAAAATGATATATAACAAAAATATTATAAAGAGTAATATTTATAACTATATCAAGTATCGCAATTTCATGTGAAGACCTCGTAGTATATACGAAATTTTTTCATTTGCCATCATTCAAAATTTTAGTAGTGATGTGCAAATTAAATTTTCAATAAAACAACTTTTTATTTTCAGTAGTAGATTAGTGACGTTAAATGGTTTTAACCGCATGAGAAATCTAAATAGTTATTTCCAGTATTACCAAAAAATTTGATAATTACGTATAATTGTGGTATTTAGTTAAATTGGGTGTTATTTTTTAAGGTTTTTTTTTGTGTGTTAATTTTGTTTAGTATTGGGTTTTCATTAAGTTAAGTTAAAGACTATTAGCCTTTCATAACAAACTAATAATTTTGAAATGTATACAAAGTAAATGAATTAAATTTAATTTAGAGGTCACGCATACATGCGATTACTATAGTATAGGCCATAATTGGCATCAATCGGCCTGAACGCAATCGCATAGCTAGCACAGGGCAAAACGGTGCACAACACTAGGTTCTCGGCGGTCACTCGGTCGATGATCAAGCACTTCTCATGTGCAACAACATTTTTTTTTCAATGGTTCAATAAACATTTATATTTTACGTGTATTATTAGAAATGCATTACAACTCATTTATAATAATACACGTTGCACCTAAAGCAAATTCAGCTAAAAGCTTGTCAAAAATTGATAGATCCGAAACTACTGAACCAATTTAGAAAAATTAAATCTTAAGTTTATTTTCGGAAGATGTCAACATTGGGGTATTTTCAAAACTTAATAACTAACATGAACGTATGTAACTGATCGAAAGTGAACGAAACAGTTTAACGAGACGTGCTGTTTAGTAAGAACCTAACTTCGAACCGTCACTTCTCGTCACAACAGCTGTGTGGTCGGCACGCTAGCGTAACATTTTGGGTTAAATGTCAAAACAGACGTAGTAGTAGTGCAAACATTTGTTCAGTTCCTATCGTCTAGTCATGTCTATTTTGGTTTGGGCTTAAGCGGAAATTTATATATAATTACTCTCAACGAGTGACTTAACTACAAAATGTAAGCGAATAAGAATTTGCTAAAAATTTGGATAACTGAGCTAAGTATCAAAGTTTATGGTATAGTAATGTTTTAAAACCTTTCATCTTTGTATGTATGTGTGTAAGTACTTAGACCGATTTGACACTTTTGCATATTGATTTTATAACTCAATCAACTGTTACTGATATGGTTTTTTTTACCTCTGCTTTGTTTGTATTTGTTTCTGTTTTTCGATTTATAATGTTTTTAAATTAATTTTATACCATATTTTATTACCTTTTACCTGATAATCATTTAGTTTCAATCGATCTAGATATTCTAAAATTACTTCGATATTTCTTTTATTTTTCTAATCTCTGCCATAACTATTTTCATTAATTTTTATTTAAAAAACAAAACAAAGTGTGCAGTTATTTAAAGAATGGCCGATATGTAAAAATTGATTTTTTTTATTTGTACTTTTAAGTTCAAGGTTGGAATATCTTTGAACTGCAAGCTTTTAGGAAAATAACTAATATTCGCCGGAATGACTAAAATATTGTCTTTTCATACACTTTAGAATAAAAATCTATACTGTAAATGTTTTAACTCATATACCATATTAAAAATCCAAATATCCCCAGCGGTGGATATACAATTCAATTGTTACAGCGCATTTTTCAAAACTTTATGGTTTTTAAGAATCACATATTTTGAGGGTTACGTTGACATAGGGCACGTTTCCGGGTAGCTTTAGTCTAAAACTTAGAAATCCTTTATTTGCACATCATTTTTTCATGGAATAGTGTTTTGTTAACCCAATTTCAGATAAGAGCAGTTTTTGTTTTGCTATTGAAATTTATTGGAAAATTTCCGATCGCAGGGTGACAAATATTTTTTAGTCTACACTTTGAGTAGTGTACCACCGTTAAAATTATCTATTAATTATTTTCCCACTCAAATTCACACTTGCGCCAAATAATAAATAATAATATATTTATTAACGTCATAAGAAGGAATTACCACTTGTAAGCTCGTGTGTTAACGATAATCGATTAAGTGATTTGTCTTTTTTTTTTGGCTAAGTAAGTCGTCTGAGTAAATACACAAAAAAAAAATAAAATAAAATTAGTTGTATAACCCCCCTTTTTTTTGTTTTGTTTATTCAAAGTTAAGGTTAAATAAACGCATTTTACGAGCATTGTACATCAAAATGATATTTTTATTTCCAATTAATACGGCCATTGTCAAACAATTAAGGTAACATGTTTCATGTTAACCATAACGATATGCATTTCGATAAAACGTGTTTCCCCATATCTTCCGGGTCGTTTGTTTACATTTACATATATGACATTAATAGATCTTATCAGTGTATGTGAATTTAAAATGTTTTTACCAGAATAATCGATAGAGTGTGATAAAAAAACTCTTGATACGAGTAATACTCACTCATGTTTGGGTATTCCGTTTCAAGAAATAAATTAAATTTGATACTTAACTTGAATTGCACGAACCACTTGATGACGTTATAATCATAAGGGTGTTATAAACGACCTTTGCACTAGATTCGATTTTAGAAAATATTGAAAATAATGTCATGGAATTAGAAAGGAATAACAAAGAGTACTATTGGTATGGGCTGCCAGTACTGTAGTCCTAGGTTTGAATAAAATCTATCAATACTCAAGAACTTTTTAATTCTGGATTAAATCTTTTGTAGTTCGTTTTCTAATAAAAATTGTGAGTTATTATTACTTAGAGAAAAAAGTTAAAAGAAATACATTTATGCCACTTATCTCAAAAATCTGACGAGATAGAGAATTTTTCAGATCGCATTTGGATTCAACACAACCCAAAAAAGTGCTTATTAAATGGCATTCTTAAAAACTATAGGATGTTTCAGTAAGCGAACGGTTTTGAATTTCAAACCATTTTTTTTCTGTAGGGTCAGCAGCAATAAAAGTTTCATGTATGTATGTATGAAATTTGTCAATTTTGCGAATAGTAAATATGGAACTTACACGAGAGAAAAACGTGTTATCATTATTAAAACTTATCATTGTTATCATTGTTAAAGCGAAAAACCTAAATAACCGTAATTTGTTTTACAAGGAAATGTAATAAACAAAGACATTAGGCAACAACATCATTATCGAAATGAAAAATAGATTTGAAAAATCAAAGTGGCATCTCCATCTTTTATAATAAATTTTGATAAAATTGGGTCAATTTATTTAATTAACTTCAAATATTTATATTTCGCCTTAAGGTAAATTAATAATAAATCAAAAATTTATCAATTACTTATAACAGCATATTGTGATGACATCGGAAAAAGTTTTTAAACAATAAATTCCATAAAATTAACTTTTAAATATAAATAAATAAATTGAACTCAAGGTTAACTCTACCCAAGTTTACTATACCAAAGAAAAATTTTACTGAAAACATTTCCCCTTGGTTTGTGGAAGAATGTTACTAATAGTATGGAACATTTATGTACTAAAACGAAAGAAATATAGTTAGAAATATTTTCAGTGCAATCATAACATGACGCAAATCGAGCAAAAATTTATAATATCCTTGCTTTTAAATATTTAAATCGAGGACATCGATTGACAAAAAGTACAAAATACGTCCTCGAAATTCAGGACATATTCTACTCAAATACTCCTTTAGATCACGTCGCAAATATGTATATAAGTAAATTCCTTGAAGGTGAAGTATGAAATGGTGATGAGTATCATCTGCAAAGTTTTTGAAATTCACACAAGTACACGTTTTCGTTGTGTCATTTACACAGCGAGAAACTAACTATCTACAATGTAGTTAGTTTACTTTATAAACTTTAAGTGTTATAGAGCTTGTGCTAATCGATGTTAAATGTTTTCTGAATAGCAAATTTCACACGGAAAAATTAACGTTATGAAAGCAAAGGTGGTTTTAATAAGAACTTGAAAAGAAGATAAGACATAGTAAATATAACGCTGAAATGTAGCAATGCATTTTAGCATTTATATCGCATTTAATAAAAACAAATTTCCTTATCAATAGAAAAAGTTTGAAAAAAATTAGCTTTTGGACATCAACAGTGTATCCTCCATTTCTTAAGGGGTTTTTTTTTATTTTAAAAAATTGTATTACATTAATCGATATGGAAATGTCAAAACAAGTTTCTTAACCAGGGGTGCTCCTACCCCTCTAAGGAGTGTTTCGACTCCACTCAATATGTTTAAAAATTTCACCAACAGATAAAGAAATTATGTAAAAATTTTGTGAATATTATCAAGGATGCCTGCGACCTTCTTAAAGAGGTGTTTTTACCCCATAACAGACAGTTATCGTTAAATATATTATAACTATATGCAGAGTATAGGTAATATAACTTTGTCAAAACTTTCAGTGTTTCAGTGGCAGCCCTGCATTAATTTTTTATAGTTTCGGAAGTTATTGAATCAGTTCATTAAGTTGATTTGTTAAAAAACCGAACCAAAATATTTAGTCGCGTATTTGTGCTATCTTTCTTGTGATATAACATATCAGTTTTTTGTTGACGTTAATTGTTTTGTTAATACTGTAATAATTTTTAATGACTTTATGATAAATTAAACTAATGTTTAGCTGTATTATGTGTTTAAAATGTCAATTTGATTTTGATAAAGAGCCTTATGCCTACAGTATTAGCTAGAAGTTTTAATGCTGATAATTTGAGAGAGTTAGAGCGATGCTGCATTCAACGAGAGATTAAATACAACGAGAACGGCAACAAAAATAAATAAAAAACTTAGTTAACTGAGTTAATGTGAACTGAGCCAACTTTTCTTCTCATGCTCTGCTTTGTTGTACCCTACCCAGGTTATATTAATTTTTTCCATCCGTCTGTTACGTAAGTGTGAGTGTATGGGAGGTGCAACTCACTTTTGTTAAAATTTGGCCTTATTTTGTCTAGTGCTTGTCCGAACAATTTTTAGTATTTGTGTCAAACTTAGGTGCATTGTCTTGAAAAATCTTTTTCTACATAGCGTTTTAATTTTTTTACTTATATAGAAGGTTCAATGGACTCTTGTTAAAATGTGCCTAATTTCTATTTACTATTAATCCGAACTATTCATAATATTTTTGTTAGATTTGGTTGTATTAACATAAATGACTCCCTCAGTATTGCATTTTAAAAGTTTTTGTTGTATGAGCGGTAGGCGAATTAATTTCGACCATTTTCAATCACATGAGCTATAATTTAAGATTCAAATGTGAAAAAAGAAATTCTTAAAATTTCTGATTGCACCTAACCCCTTAATTTTCTAACAATTTTTTAACTTTGTTTCTTTCCGTACATTTAGTTTTTTGTTGTGCTGAGAAAAATGTTATTTTAATATTATATCACACATTTTGTTGGCAAGTAAGTTAACAAACTTATTGCCTGCTATGACAAACGATCAAGGTATTATTTTATTTTTAGTATTCTAAAAACACATGTGAATCGAGTCACATAAACAAATTTTTGTTTTTTTTTTTAGTTCTAGCCATACCCACCTGTTGTTGAGTGGGAATAGAAAATAAAGATCCAAAAAGTTTTAGCCCCTTGAGAGGCTGTACAAACATTTGATTAAATAGATGTGCCACCTGGTAACTTTCAATGTAAACTGTTAAGTATCGACGATTACGAGTAATAGGGAGATTGAAGGTAAAAACCTATTTTGGCCTATTATGATCCTATTATGACAACAAGTGACAAAGGCACGATCGAAGGCATCAGTGGGTGGAAGTGAACGTGTGAGCGTAGGATCTCTCATAGTTGAAAAAGCATAAAGTTATTATACAATATCTAAAGAGTTATCCAGCTTAACATAATAAAGAAGTTTTAGTTTAGCACAAGATGGGTGCCGCGTTTGCTTTCAATAGACCATAAACGCAACCATGAGACGTGAGTAGCCTCAATGGCAAAATTGATACCTCATCCGCCACATTCTCAACTACCCCATGTCAGTATTCCTTCCCCTAAATTGAAGTAAGATTGGATAAATGAGATAACATTTTATTTTTTAGCATTTTCATTTTATTTTTGATGAAGTATTTTTAAGGAACTTGGTAAAGTTGTTCTAATCCTTTTAAGCGATGAAACCACCTCTAAATCTAAATGAAATACAACTATTTGTGCCCAGATACGAGCTGTTCAAATTTGGAGCTAAAAATAAAAATAACATTATTTTCTTCAATATTTATTCTTTTTCTTATTTTATTTTTTAGATATATTTTTTGGTTAGTTAGTTCGTTAGTTTCCGTAATTCTGAATAGAATTAATCATCAAGGGCAAGTTCATTAAATCAGCGAAATATCAAAAGAAAAAGTGTCAAAAAAATAAGGACAAAGAAATTGAGTTATATATGCTCAGTCTGGAAATTGAGAAGTATTGGGGCAAAAGAAGAAGAAGAAACAAATCCATTTTACAGCCACATATAGTTTTCCAAGGTAAGGTAATATAAAAAGTCACATCATCGAAATGGAAAATGGGTTGGGAATATCAAAGTAGCATCTCCATGTTTTATAACTAATTTTAATGAAATTGTGTTAATTCATTTATTTAATAAATGTTTATATCCGAGTATCCTTAACATTAATTATCAATAAATCAATGATTAATTTAATTAGCTTTTTCAATAAGGCAAACTAAAAGTGGAGATGTGTGATGCTACAACGCGGGTGTTGAACTTTTGTCACATGTGGGAAGGGTCAAAAAAAGTTCAAAAATCACGATAACTAAGTAATATGTTAAAGATCGCTAAGAATGGAAATATGTATAATTAAATTATTTGTAAATAAGATGGTATCCCTTTCAGAGGTGATTTTTGGAACTTATTTTTAATACGGCAATTCATTCATTTAATTTAATTTGGGTGATTTATTTAGACAGCAAAATATTTGCGGCGTTTTTTGTTTTTACCTAATATTTTAACTTTAACTTTTGTGGTCAATTTGAAATTACTTTGGAACCGAAGAAAACATATTTCATATAATCACATTGAAATTCATTTGATAGGAAAAATAAACAAAAGATTTTGTTAATAAGTGCCGTTATTAAAAATAATAAATTGCTAAATCAAAACAGTCGTTCATGTAAAATTAGTTACTTAATGATTGTGTGAGAAAATAAAAAAAATTATTAGAATGACTATATTTAATAGCTTAGAAAAAGAACCCTTTCTAAATATATAAAGCGCCACGTCTAGTTTGTAAACATTTTACCAACATTGCAAATTTTTTTAAAATTATTAGCTATAAAGCTAAAAAACAGACACAGATTTGAGATTAAATTGTTGTAAAATTTTCTTATTCGACTTACTTCATTTTTGTGAATTAATTTTATTTCAACTTCTTGGTATTAGAAAACAGCTATGTATTATAATTTAGAATAAATTATTTTTATTTATAATACATATGACACTTTAGCAATCTTTGGTTATAACACTTTTTTCGGTATCGATTACGCGCGCACGGCACGTTACGCTCGAAGTTCCGTATTAAACTGATTTAACTGCTGGAAAAGCTACGCTGCTAATGGCTAGCAAAAAATGTAAAAACCTCAAACGTCAAAATGTTGCCGCTTTATAATGAAACAAAAAACCTGTAGCTACAACAAAACATAATAAAATATTGTACTAAATAAAATACAACTCAAATGGCAGTGAGCGCGCGATTTACTCTTAATACAAAATATTAGTTGTAATTAACAGAACGACGACATCAATACCGATTATGAGTAAAATTTATAGCAAGTTGACACTAAAAATTGATCAGGTGTAAAATTGACTGCTATAAAAAAGTTGTTTTCTATTAGAACTCAATGTAGTGATATGTACATATTTAAAAAATAATTTTAAGAGAGCATTTATACATATCAATAAGAGTGGCGATCGTTAGTTATAGTCTAAAAGCTGGCAGCCACTTTGGGCAACATACTCCCACAAGGCTAAAATTTTGTGTATAGTAAATTTAGTACAAGTAAAATAAGAAAATCACTATCTGGCAGTATTGGTGCGGGTGGGGAACTTAAATACTCTTCACACTTTTGGAGACATAACAAAATCAGAATGCCTCCACTGAGATGATTGCACCTTATATATAACCCCTCTATTATGAATTAATCATTCTACGTATTAATAAATTTTATCAGTTAATTTGTTTCATTGAAATTTCGTTT
Organism: Meiosimyza platycephala; assembly: GCA_963662105.1. Taxonomy (NCBI): domain Eukaryota; kingdom Metazoa; phylum Arthropoda; class Insecta; order Diptera; family Lauxaniidae; genus Meiosimyza; species Meiosimyza platycephala. The sequence continues at coordinate 25,684,172 of OY759208.1, forward strand.
TCATTTTGCGTTTCGGAAATTTTATTTCACTCAGAATTGTTGCAATCATTTGATTGGTCAAAAATAGGATAACATCAGATGCTTACGATAAGATAACAATTTTGCGAATATATTATTTTTTTTTGTTTAATTTTTAAGGATTCAGTGTTGTGAACATTTTTTTGAACGTAGGTTTTATTTATTTCCCTAAGCATAATTCAGAACCGTCGGTCAGATTCTCATTCTCAACAACTTTGATGATGCAAAAACCATTGGATTTTGCAATAACGTTATTACAAAGCTAATAATTTGTGACTATTTATTAAAAGTTCGAAAAACTGAATTAAAGCAGTGTTAATGCACAAGAGAAATGAAAGACCATCTGTTCCAATGGCTTATAGCATCGATAAAAGAAGCATCTTAAAAACTTATTTTGGGAAAGTTTGATTGCAACAAATATCAATTGCGCTTACGTTGTGATTCAAAGATGGTAGATATGTTTCATAGTCTGTAACGGAGTTACATGAAGCGAATATGTTTTCTGTGCTGCAAATGTCGTTCCAACTGTACGTTCGGACATACAGAGGAAAAAAGTAGCTATCAAAATGCAGATGAAATGAACCATTATATCTACCTTTTATAGGCATAACTATCTAAAACTTCTAATACATATATTAAAAAAAATTTGAGTTGATTCTTAAAACAAAGTTAGAAAAATATATATATACATGTTCTTTAAACTCCTACATAAAATGCCTTTTATATGGCATTAATGAAAAATAACGTCGAGACCAAACTGTGCCTCCTAGAAGCTTCATACTAGAATATCTTACTCCAGCTACAATATATCCTAAAAAGGCACAACTTCTCAACAATCTCAGAGAAATGCAAGACTTCACATTATCCAGATAAAAAAAAAAATTATGTTTTCTCTCATTGAGTAAACAAGATTATATATAGTCTATAGCGACGATATATCCCAAATCAAGTAAGAACATCTGTCCTTGTACGATAAAATATGTATGATTAAAAAAATCTTTATTTTCAGATGTACTGACAGGCATTGAGCGTTTTCTAACTGGAGAACAGTAGAAATTGTAGACTATTATCAAAATGATTGATTTTCTAATTTGAATGGGTTTAAACGAGTTTAACTTATAGGTAGGTATATAAGTTAAACTAAATAATTAAAATTTTTATTAAATTGTCAAAATTATTCTACAGGCAGGTAATATATAATGAATATCTCAATTAGAACACTTTGTAAACAGAATCATGTATTTAAAAGTAGTATTTGTAAGTAAATTGAATGTTTATAGCTAACCAACCTAAAGTTTTATCTCTACAAATCTATAGTACCAACAAATACGTAGCCGTAGCTTATCACTTCAATATGCTTAATTCTTTTTACAATCACAATAAAGATCATCGTAGATAAAAAATTAATTTCTGAATGACTTGAAAGAATGCTTATACATACATACGTATGCAGATATATATGTACCATATATACTAGGGTGCTTTTTTTAAGAAATTGTTTTTTTTCTGAAATTAACAAGATAATTTTTTGGCATATACATATGTACATATGTATGTATATTAAGATATATTTAGCACCAAGAAAATTTCTGAATTTGAATACTTAGAGGTGAGGGCCCTCCACATATAAAATGTTTGCGAGCATAATCATTTTTACCTAAAGTGAGGAAATTAGATCCAAATTGGTTGATAAGCACTTCCAACACGTCGACGATCAAAAATCGGTTTCGGCTTACCATCACGTACACCGATTGCAGTGACTGTGGCAAAGTCTAAGCCAACTATAGGCTCTAACATATGACCAATATTTCGCAGATAGTTTTGGGTACTTTCAGGTACCTCGGCTTCAAAATCGATTCGCATTGGTGCCAGCTGATGATGCAGACGACCATCATTTACAGCTTCATTAATTGTCTCATTAAAAATTAAATACCTTATAATAGCCTGGAAATGGAAACGAAAAAAAAGAAATAGTTTTCGATTTAGTTTTCATTAAAATACGTACCGATGCTACAGATGTTGTTATTTTGGTACCACCAGCACCACCAACTAACATTCGTACATTGCCATCTCGGTCCAAAATAATTGACGGATTCATTGAAGACATAGGTCTCTTGCCGGGTTTTATATAATTAGCCGGTGAGGCCGGTACTCCGAACTTGTTAATAACTCCAGGTGTAGAAAAATCATCCATTTGGTCATTAATTATAATGCCGGTACGATTTGAAATTACCTTACCGCCAAAACTGTAAAATGAAATCGTAAAAGTTTTCTACAAGTTTTTCTGAATGGAAGATCCAATAATCGACTAGATTGGTTGGGTTCATTTCAACGTTCAAGACGTTGTACTAATACTGCTTCATGTTGGTATAAGTGAAGAAGCTTGACCCAGACGGTTTTAATCAAAAACCTCTATTAGACAGGTTTGAGAAAGTTTTGAAAAAATCAGAGAAGTCGAATAAAAGGATGAGGGCCAGTTTAAAAATTTTCTTGTTTACTTGCAATCGTCACATTTCAATTAATTGTATACCCTGTAGGGTATTCATACAAGATATGTTAATTTTGTTCTATTTGTAATGCAAAGGACTCGAAGAGAACGGTATGGAAAGATATATATAATCCAAATGGGTGAAATCGGTGGACGAACACACCTACCATGCATGCAAATAAACCTAAGGCGTTACTTTAGGTATAATGCAACCAAATTTCATATAAATATTGAAAGGGCTCGAGATATTATCAGAGAAAAAATTGCACTTCCCCTGAAAAAAAACCTTTAAAACGATATACTAAGATAGTTGATTAAGATAATGAACCTAATCGAATTTCGCACAAAAACTAGAAATGATGCCGAAAAACACTGAGCGGATTTTCACTAGATGGTGTGACGTGACACATACCAGCAACAAACTTTATATGTTATACTGGGGCTTTTTCGTTTTTACCCCGTAGGTACCGCTACTGATTTTTTCTTTTAAGTTTTTCTTGATAAAAAACGAAATGGAACACCTGCTTAAAGTTCGTTTAAGTACTCTACTTACAAAGTATTTATTGTACTGGTTATAACAACAGCATCTCCATTTGGATGCAAAACTGCCATATTTGCAGTGCCATGATCGTTTTTCACTGTAAAATTGGCGCCATAGTATTCAACATCAGTATGGGTTCTATCATCTTCGATTAGAGCGCGTATGCCATCGACAAAGTCTTGACTCCTTAATTTATCGAATGTTTCAGTAATGGTTTCAGCCACGTCAGCATCCTGTTCCAGATCACCCAAATTGGAACGTTGTCCGTAAGCATGCTTAAACGTTTCGATGGTACGTTGCCAATAGATGTCATGATTATCAGTATATAAATCGGACATAACATTTAATATAAAAGATAATACAACACCACTACTAGGCAAAGGTGTTGTGTATAATGTATATCCTCCTGTTATACGTGCAGTAATAGGATCTGTATTATACCAACGTACTCTAGAATATATAAATACATCGATTATAATTATAAAAATTAAATAAAATTGAAAGTTGCTTGCCTGTAATCCTTCAAATCTTGTTCTGTCATAATGCCGCCCAAATCTTTTAAGTCTTCAATAAGTAATTTACCAATTTCGCCGCCATCATAAATTGTTCCAGGACCAAGCTCAGAAATTTTTTCTAGGGTTTCACCTAATTTAGTGCGCTTTAAAGTGTCTCCTTCTTTATAAAGGGTACCATCTGCTTTCAGAAAAATCTCCGACATTGAAGGTTCTTTACGTACATAATTTGCATGTGATATCAAAACATCAGCTAAATTTTTTGATACCAAATGTCCATTTTTGCACAATTTAATTGTTGGCTGGAAAAGGACTTTCCATGGCAAGCGACCATATTTCTTATGTAGTTCCCAGTAGCCAAGTATTTCACCTGGGACGCCACCAGAAATAGCACCTTAAAAATTAACAAACAAGAAAATGCAATTGTTGTTAATTGAATTGTTATTGAAATGATATCATTAACTTCTATTGATGATGGTTTTCAATTTTTTTCCCTTCTGGCTGATATCCTGTTTTGGTCAAATTTAGTTATTGAAATTTGACGCCTCAGACAAGTGAGCAAGGCCACTTGCACACGTAGCAAGTTTTTGGCTAATACAGCGCTTTTATAGCACTCACTATAGTGACGGCATATTCGGTACATTTGTACTTTTTTCAGTACATTTACGGTGTGTAAAACACATTCTCGAAATTTTTAGTACATTCGGTAGAATGGATGAATTTTCAGTAAAATTGGCGCATTTTCAGTACATTTTCGGTACACTGAGACTATTTCTTATTAGAAATATTTATATAGATATTTATAATAATTACACAGGCCGACAAATTTTTAAATCAGAGACAAACCTAGCATACCCGATGGTCTTTGATGCGCTGAATCCGAATCCGAGCTCAGAATTGCTCCTATACGTCAAGTTTTCGAGATATCCGAACCTGAAAGGGCAAAAAAAAACGGCTTTTGGCTATATTTAGGTTATTTTACATCGCGAATAAATTTTTTTTTCCAAAACTGGTTGCGGCATCTGACAATATTACTTACCCTTCAAAACCTATTTTAAATTATATCGATATCTTTCTTAATCACCGAAATATCATAAATTTAAATTTGCTGTACATCCTGCAATACTAGAATTAATGTACATAGATCTGTAGGTAGGCTTATGTATTAAATTTTAAGTTACGATATTTTGGAGAAAAAAAAAAGATATCGACATAATTTAAAAAGTGTTTTGAAGGGTAAGAGCAATACATTCAGCCGCATTTAGTTATGAAAAAAAAAATTTATTCGCGATGTAAAATAACCTCAATTAGAGCCAAAAACCGTGTTTTTTGCACTTTTAGGTTAGGATATCTCAAAAATTTGACATATAGGAGCAATTTTGAGCTCGGATTCGGATTCAGCGCATCAAAATCCATCAGGTATGCTAGGTCTGGTCGCTGGTTCTGGACTTTCGTTTAATTTTGTCGGCCTGTGTTATTATTAAATATCTTTTTTTTTGTTAAACTTTGCTGAAATATGCGCAAAGATAATCGAATGACTTTTATTATGTTTTTTTAGTAAATTTTTCCAAATTTTAGGAAATTTTGGTGTCCATGACAAAAAAAAATTAAAAACATTTGCCCTCTAAAAAGTTCTAAGTTTTGATTCATTATATGATCTCTGTATATGTACATATATTGCCAAATATTCTGATCAGCTGTTGTAATGACATTGAGCGTTTTTCAACACAAAAAATTACGTGTGTAACAACACCTTGGTTGGTTAACCAAATCGGCAAACAAGTTGACATGTCTAGTTCGTGCTTCAGTTTTCATTTAATAGTGCGCTTTTTAACTTCTCCGTAAAACTTTGCATATTTTGCAATAATATCATATATTAATAATAATATTATGAAATGTGGCGATATCTATTTATTTAGGAGTTTCAATTAAGCTATAAAATGTTTTAATAAATTTACGTTAAAATTAAAAAACGATGCCGTCGGCAGAGAATCCAGTGAGAGTGCAGTGTTTATTTAATTTAAAAGTGGTTCTATTAAAAGTCTCACAAAAAATATAAAAAGTGCTTGGATTAAATTTAATTCTTTCGAAAATTTACGAATGTTTGCTTAATTTATAGAAAATAATTTATTAAAAATCCTTAAGTGGTGTGAGTGTATTGGTTGTTGCTAAAATGCATTGCAATTGCTGCTGAAATACATTGCAGTTGCTGCCTGAGTGCGGTTTCGGCTATGGTTCTATTCAAAGCTACATATAATTCAGTGCTTTCAAAATGTTATGCAAATCCATTTTTAGCAGTAGTCCTTCAAATGTGCAAGTCGAAAGGCCGCAATCGGTAAGTGATTACATTTTTGGTTTTCTATAATTTATTTAAATTTTCTTTCTTACATTCGTGCTCTAAAAAGTACATTCTATGTCTTGATCGAGTACATTTCAACAAAACCTAAATTCCTAAATTGCTGTCCAGGCACAAAAAAAAAATATTAAAATAATTTTTGCGTAAGGGTCACAATCTATGTATGTATGTTATGTATGTGTTTCGAATAAATTATCGCCCGTAACTTACCAGTTATACATTTTTTTCCGATAAACATATCTTGATGTGCTGCTGCGGGCGCTACCTCTCGAGCCATAATGGTTTCAACTTTACCTGTTGATTTTGTGTAAACGGCACCAATGAAACCACCTCCTATTCCCAAGCTTTGTGGCAACATTACACCTTCACAAAGTAATGTAGCAATGGCTGCATCGACAGCTGAACCACCATCTTCAATCATTACCCTAAAAAGTTATATTAAAAAATTTGAATAATTTTGAATGCAGGAGAGAAAAGGATATTGTTTTGATGACTAACCCGCCAATTTTGGCACATCCATGACCATTGGATACAACAGCACCATTTCTGTTTTCAGTTTTTTTACTTTTAAAACCGAAAACGAAGCTAAGTGATAGTGCGAGAATGAAAAGTCCAAGGATCAAATGAATTCTGGAAAATAAATCAAAATGTATGTTATTTTGTAAAAATCGATTTAACACAGTCTCTCAAACATTTACTAAATATTTTTAAAAAATGAAAAACCTTTATTTTGAGACTGTTTTTTAATATTCTATTTTTGGATGCATTTCAAGCAGTTTTCTGCTCATCTTCAGCAACACGACTGAAAAATATTTTTAAAATATTTTTAAAAATATTTAGTAAATCAAATTAAATTTTTAATAAAAATATGAAATATGTAACATCAAGCTACATAAATAGGTGCAAGATATATAATTTAATGATAATTGGAGTAACTTTCTTTATTATTTATTTCTAATAGTTTTTGTTTCAGAAAACGTACTTTTGGTAACTTTTTTGCCCATATGGTATTTAGTGATGGCATATTCAGTACATTTGTATTTTTTCCAGAACTTTTGCGTCGTGAAAAATTATAGTCAGTACCTTCGACAAGTTTTTTAATACATTTGGCCAATTTTCAGTACATTTTTTTGTGAGCTTACCGCGAAATATACCTGAAGTAAACTTTGCTGACCATTTTAAGTTAAAACTTTGATTCAAATAAATTGGCAGAAAATGATGATTATTGCATAACAATATACTGAATACTTACGCTAGAACTATTCTTATGATTGAAGTTTTACGAAAGTATGTTTTTAGATGGTAATAAGCATTAAGCATTTTAAATAGTAACTAAAATAATAGAAATATTAATTATCGTCTCTGGTATGAATTCTACTCTGACGAACTGTTAAATGCTGGATGTTAGGCTACTGGGCACGCAGAATATAGTGAAATTAATTTATACAACAAAAAATATACTGCAGCGGTCTTCACAGTGCAGTCTTGTTATACCCTACACTTGAGGTAGATTCATTTAATCATTCCATTTGTAACGTAATGAGGACGACGTGCCAGATATTTAAATGCAAGATTATCTTGATCAGCATCAGCAATTGACTTGATTAAGCCATTTCCGTTTGTTTGTCTTCCTGTGGAAGTCGAGATTACGGGAAAACCATTCGAGCAACTGTGAAGCCTTAGCCTTTTAGAATAGCTTACATATATAAAACGCTATAGTAAGAGATTTATTTATGGTAGTGCAATCAAATTTCACACAAATACTATGAATAAGCCGGACACGTTCTGAGCGAAAATTGTGCAAATTTTGACAAGAATCGTGGCACTTCCGATGAAGAAGCAAGCACTTTAAAACGATAAATGTTGTTAGAGGAATATTTATAGAAATGTAAACCAATTTTACACAAATTCAAGAAATAGCTCAACCTGTAACCAGACAAAAAGGACACGCATTTTGACAAGTGTGCGTAGCGCTTCAAAAATAAGCACAAACTCAAAAACGCTGCACAGACCGCAATATGTTTGTATGGGCGGTGGGCGTGTCGTATTCGTCCGTTTTCAATCTCAAGAACCTTGTTTGAAAGTCTAGCCTATGTACCAAATTTATTCTATTAGATCGATTAGATTTCCCGTAATTGTGGACAGACAGACGGATATGACGAAACCAACTCAGATGGTTCATGAACATGTACACTTTTCTATGCTTGCCACTCCCCAAGTGTAGGGTGTAGTAAAAATTGCTAATTAAGTAAAAGTTGCCAAATTCAATAGCAAAACGTTTGGTGGAACTAGCCAGGACATAGTTTTTTCAATATAAATTTAAGGCTTTCGAACATTTTTACTGTTAATGCGATGTAGGGTATTTAGTTTTTTGGCGAAGTCAATGATAACAATATAGCTACAATTTGCCTGAAAGTGTTGAATTGCGCATTAAATGCAGCACATTTCATATTGAATATTGGACTATTTAATGTGCAATTTAACACTTTCAGGCAAATTAATACGAATCAGATGAAAAATCTTTCAGAAATTCCATATTACGCTAATTTTTGCAATTTGTAACATGTATGAAAACATCTTTTGACCCAAAACTATTTCCTAAGCAATATTTATTGTGATATTGTTAACTCTTTTTTATAAAGAGTTTGTTTCATATTCATGCAGGTGCACGAGATATCTTATCAAAGGATTGAACACAAATCGGCAAGATATCGATTTTAAGGCACTCCCGAATGTGGAAATAAAGCATAAATAAGCAATTTACCTTATTTTTAAGCGACAATAATTTTGGCGAGTTCTGTGTGAAATTTGGAACCAAAAAATTATATTTTGTATAATTTTGTCACAGTAAAAATTTTTTACACAAGGGGTAAAATTTTCCAAGCGTACCATGTTAAAATTATTTATGCTCCGATCTTGTTCAAATTTTAATTATTTGTAGTTCTAGTAGCGATCGATTAAATTCTGGTAGGATTTTGCTCCAACATTATTAGTTTTTAAAATACAAAGGTGTAAAATTGTTAATTTTCGTTACCGAAATTTTAAACCTCAACATATCAAAAATAAGAAAGATACAAAAAAAAATTTTACTTCAATTATGTTTTTAGCCCATTGAATTCTACAAATTCCATGACAAATTTTTAAAATTTCGACATGACTTGTTTGACTTTGAACTTAAATTGAAAGAGTTTGGTGAAAATTAATGAAAAAATTTCAAGTGAACATTTACTTTCTGAAATATTTTTCAATTAAGCTTTGGTATGGTCAGATAAAGTAATAAAATTAAAAAAAGTCGGTATTCGATCGGTGAGAATTATTTCTTAAAGTGCTAATTACTCATTCTCAATGCATTACAATATAATACGTAGAGCTTTAACTTACTTACAATTGATGTTAAATGTTCTAAAATTGCCTATAAATAAAAGCATATTAGACATAAAGAAAAACAAATAAAATGCTTACGATAAAAGAAACATGCCATATGTTAATTAAAATATTTTTTAAATTTTTAAGATACTCAAATACTAATTTTTCTTTCAAATTAGAAGCGCTTTAACTCACACAAAAAAAATAGACTTAGCTAATAGCACCTTTGATAAAAGTTGAAGTAAACTAATTACTATTTAATTAATTATGTGTAAAAAAATTTAAGATTTGCAAAAGAAAAGATCAAGATCGTAATTTGCGAAAAGTCTAGTGCTAATTTAAACAATGTCACTCTATTTTTCATAGAACTATGTATCTTGAATCCTGCCTTACAAGAGCTAGGCCCCCTTCTGAAAGTATCATGACGACTTTGGCTTGCACCAAGAATCAAGGTTTAGAAATTTTTGAATTCCTAGCAGGCCCCCGGCTTTGACATGAAGTTCCGGGCTTGGCCGGGTCAATTCCGGTCATTTGCCAACCCCGCAAAAAATCGTGGGTAGGGGGAATGTATTACACCAGTTTATGTCCATACTAAGATGTAAAAATATAGAAGCATTCCAATAGTTGGTGCATTATCTTAAGCTTAATTTATTGCCGTATCGTCCCATCAGAGTGTAAGTGCTAACTAGTATGCCACCATACTAAAGAAAACACAGTTTTTCATTTGGTGCTACCAAAATTTGGCTACCTCTTCCTGCTCCAAAGATCTCAGAATGTATTATGTCCTAACTGCGGCTTTTAAAATTAAATTTCAGTGTGTTAGTGTCCTAACTGCATTTTTGCCTTTGAAGTCATTTTGAACAATAAACAATTGCTCTCAGGTTAAAAGTGAAAACGAACTTTAGAAGAGGAGTGGAAAAAGGTATCCCCTGGGGTAACTTGGTCTCATTTAAAGACAACAATTTCTGGCACCAATCAATACAAAAAGGCCGAAAATAGTTTTTGAAAGTAGAAAGGGTATCTCCTTCCATCTGTTTAGGCCTCATTTAAGGAAAACAAAAACGATATTGCACTTATTGAAGCGAAAAGTTCGAAACTAGATTTTGGAGGCAGTTGTACACCGCCGTTTGTATGGCCTTATTTAAGGAAAATAAATATTGTATTGCATCAATAGATAGGAAAAGGTTGAAAATTAATTAGTGCAATCTATTTGTTCGACTTTCGGAAAATTAGTTATTTGGGTTTTAAAAAAAATCACTATTTATTATGCAAATATTTTAAGGACGTTATACGGCATAAAGAGAATAATAGAAATAATTGGATTTCCCCGAAGTCCTTGAATTATTTTTTATTGTTTAGGTTTTTGATTAAAAAAACTTCAGCAGTCGAACCTCGATATCTCTTGCACTTAGTCTCATAGGACAAAACTGTATTATCTTTTTTTTTAGTCTTGCCCAAAGGTATATATACCTCTGCAAAATTGAAACTGAAAAATATTCAGAAGTGTGGCTCTAGCTCTAAAGGATATAAGCCCTAAGCCACAGATGAAAGGCAGCTACTTACCATAAAAATTGTGTTTGGTATATAATAAATAAAAAACCCATTCTCACAACTTTAATTACCTATTATTACACTGTAAAGTTGTCCTAGATGGTTGAAAAAATTTTGGAGCCGATTAGGGCTGGAGCCCAACTCCTTAGAGTTTACTTTTAAACTTAGGTTTAAAGCTTTAAAACAGACACAAATTGAAAATCTAATAGAATTGAATTCAGTTTTTTTTTCATATACGAGTAATAGATTTGCAAAATTTTATTTATAGACTTACTTCATTTTCTTGTATTAATTTTATTTGTTATTAGAAAACAGCTGTTACAATTAAAAATATATTACTTTTTATTTATGAGGACACTTAAGCAATCTTTAGTAGTAATGCTTTTTCGGTATCGATTATGCGTATATGGAACGTTACGTTCAAAGTTTCGCATTGCACTGATTTAACTGCTGCAAAAGTTACGCCGTTAATGGCTGAAACTTAAAAACTTCAAAAGTCAAACTTTACAAAAAAGCAAACACATATGTATATTTACCTATACATAGGTGCTGATTCAAAGGAGGGTGCGTTTACCCTAATTGTTTTAATTTTAATAGCGTTAGTGATAGTCTTGATGCTGTTATTCAAAACTACTGGACGGTTATAATATGACTGCTACACTTGGTCCAATACAGTGGCGTCAATTCGGTAGGGCTGGGGAGGGCATTGCCCCCCCCCCAAGGATCTGATACTAGGTATTATTAAATACAACAATTCAATAAAACCATCTAATAGTGGTGGAATTATATTTCTTGCCCCCCCAAGGTTTTGGTGAAGTGACGCTACTGGTCCAATATCAAAACTAATGGCAATGAATAAGTTGGAACTATTCTAAGACTATCTAAGCTTTCTATATGTACAAAATTATCAGAATACCTATTGTGACGGTAATGGTTCCCATATAGTATGGGAGTTGGCACAATTTTTGAGCACGGATTTCATAACCCTGAAAATATATTTATTTAACTAATTGGATGACGTAAGCAAAGCAAATGCGATATGACCGCTTAAAGACGCCGAAAAAATGGGATTTTTAGGGTCTCCAATCCCGAATCATAGGCTATATTTTCAAAATTTTCAAATTCAAAATGGCGCATTCAATATGGCGTACGTATTACTTAAAATTCAACCGATCAGCACAAAATTTGGTATACCGGGATTTCTGGGGTCGCAGAATACGAATCCAAGGTCAGAAACTTAAAATTCAAGACGGCGAAACCAATATGGCGGAAACTCAATAACTTAATCCACCATATTGGGTCCGCAGTCTTTAATTTAAAATTTCTGACCTTGAATTTGTATTCAGCGACCCCAAAAACTCCCGTATACCATACTTGGTACCAATCGGTTGATTTTTAAACAATACGTCCGCCATATTGAATCCGTCATTTTGAATTTGAGTATTTTGAAAATATAGCTTCAGATTCGTAATCGACGACCCTAAAAACCCCCGTATAATTAATGTGGTACAAATCGGTTGATTTTTTTAAAATTCGTCCGCCATCTTGATTTTATCAAATCTGACCTCGGATTCGTGGTCAGTGACCACCAAGACCCCCGTATACAAAATTTGGTGCAAATTGGTTGACTTTCAAAAATTCGGCCACCATATTTGATTTTTGACCGCCATATTGATCCGCCATGTTGAACTCTGTCATCCTACCACGAAAACTTTCTAGGAGCTACATTTTGAGCCAAGAAACGATCCGATAGGTTAAGAATTTTTACTTTTACAAGCTTTTTTTGCTGGACACTCAATTTTTCTGAACGGGTCACTTTGCTTTTAGAAGCCTTTCACTAGACGAACATTTAAAGGCCTCGTACGTCTTGATCGATCAAGCAAATTTTTTGTCAAAGATTTATCTCTAGAACAGTAGCTATTTAAAAATTCTTTCCAATGAAATTAGGTGAATTTTGTAACTTTTTTCATAGGAAGCAAATATTTATTATACGGCTTGATGTCTTTAAAATAATAAGAATATAATCATAATTTTAAACAGCAAAGCTGTGTGCATATTGCATTAGCTGCATTTGACTTTAAACCACTGAGTATATTCCACTTTTACAGAATTTTTTCGAAGAACAATTCGAGCAACAAAAAAAATTCCATGATAGATATCCTTCCATTTATCATCCCTAATTTATATAAAAAAAAAAACATTCAAATACCTATATTGTAGAAGCTAAAAATGAGAGCAGACCTGAATTTAACCTTCATTTTCGAGATAAAATGGTAGTGACATTATAATGAGATCAATCTATGAAGCAACACTTCAACTTTCATAATATGTCGTTTCAATCCTCCTTCTATCAGTTACTTTATTACTAAAAAATAAAAAAAAAATACACTGTGGACCGCACTAAAGAGTGAGTTTGACTCTTCGTGCTTTAGTGCTTAGACGCATTAATTTTACTTATTCTTGTATCCTGTATCCGCATATACAGAAATTCGTCCTGCCAGTCATTATGACTTTCAATGGAAAAGCGTCCTCATCGCGGTCGTGCTTTGTGAGGGCGTTCTGTAGGCGAAATTCGCTCTAAAAACCGTACAATGACTATTTTCTTCTGTTTGTAACCTTTCAATTTTCAGCAGTAGTGTATCTAGAGAGGGGGGGGGGGGAGAGAGGAGCAAAGAGAGCCATCACCCCGGAAGGAAGAAACGCCCAAACACTGATGATCGTAAGTTGCTTAGCATTTAGGCGGTTATTTCGATAGTTCTTGATGTCGTCTATCTTCCAGATTCCATATTATACAAATTTGTTGAATACTCTTTACATAATGATTGGGAGACTGGGCGACGAGAGCGAAAGCTTCGTGTGGAAAATTAAATAATTCTGATTTTTCACGCCGCAAGCAATTGTCGGCACGAAAGATACGTAAGATATCATGTGTTTAAATTTTTTTGACAAATGTCGCTCTCGCCACATAGTACGCAATCATTGTGATTGGACACGGTGTCTTAAAAGGTGAGTTAAATAAAAAAAAGCTGGCTATTGTTGTTTGTTTTTCGAAATTAAATCTTATTTCATACACGTGGGGTTTTTTTGAGTTGAGATGAGCAAATTATCAAATGGAATCTGCCGACAATAATTGGTGTGGAACATGCAGGAAACTTGGCCGTTCTAAATCACTAGAATAAGAAATAGGAGATAATTGAAGCTAATCACTAATTCGCTCACAATTTATTTTCATAATGAAAACTTCATTTATATATACCTATATTTATATAGATAAAAAGTCTATGTTTGTTTAAAAAATAGCATCCTTGTATATTTCTCATTCTCACTAAAATAAACCACTTTATAAAATAAATTCCATCACTAAAAATTAAAATTATTCCCTAATGCACACTTAATTTAATTTATCTTTTCACGCACCAAATAAGTGCCACCAATGCGTCGTCGATCACAATGAGGCACTGGTGTCGGATTCTTCATACCAATGGCAGTGAGAGCTGAGAAAGCCTTATCTCCAGGTAAGAAATTGAGTTCATGACCCACATCAATTAGATAGGAGTTTATATGATCCTCAACCTCGGGCTCGACATCAACATACATGGGGGCTAATTGATGATGAATTCGACCAGCATCCAAAGATGTTTGGATGTCGTCGTTGAAAACTAAGTAACGTAAAATAGCCTATTAAAACAAAGAAAAAAAAGTTTTAATAATTTTTGGATATATGAGTATATAGTAGGGGTAACTCTTACTTGGGCTACAGAAGTTGTGATCTTGGAACCGCCTGCACCGCCGACCAACATACGAACATTACCATTTTTGTCAATCACTATACTGGGACAAGTCGAGGACATAGGACGCTTGCCAGGCTTGATGTAATTAGCTGGTGACGAGGGGATGCCATAGGTATTGACATGACCAGGTGTAGAGAAATCATCCATTTCATCGTTCAGTATGATGCCAGTACGGCGAGAACGTACCTTCGCACCCAAACTATTAAAAAAAAATTGATGAAAATTTTTGGTTTTAATCGCAAAATATAACACAGTATGAAAATTTCCAACTTTTTTGTCTTGGGATTTTTGTTAGGATAGGCCAAGCTAACAGATATTTTTTCATGGGTTATAATTGTTCATTTGCAATAAGTTATAAATTGTTTAAGTTGGATATCATCTTCATATTATTATTACTCATAAGCTTAGCCCAAAAAACATTTCTTAACTTTGCTAATTCAGAAAATGCCGGTATAAGCTATTGCTCCTAACTAAATTAAAAACATGATACTCACTGGCTGTTTATGGTACTGGTTATGGTGATGGCATCACCATTTGGTGCCAGAACAGCAATATTTGCAGTGCCATGATCCTCTTCATTGGTAAAATTGGCACCATAATATTTCATGTCAATGAAAGTGCGATCATCCAAGATGAGCTCTCTCATTTCAGCAGCAAATTCGGCGCTTGTCAAATTGTCGAAAGTTTCCTGTATTTGCGGTTCAAAATGCAAATCACCCAAATTAGTGCGATGCCCATAGGCATGCTTGAATGTCTCAATAACACGATGCCAATATATATCATGCTCATCTGTATACAATGGATCCATGATATTTAAAATTAAAGCTAAAACGGCACCACTAGTTGGCAGTGGAGTTGTGTAAACTGTGTAGTTTCCGGTAATATGGGCCACAATTGGATCTTCCCAACGTACACTAGGAAATTACAGAATTAATCAATTATTTTTTTTACTTGGTTATATACGGGAATACTCACTCATAACTTTCCAAATCCTTTTGGGTAACAATGCCACCCATTTCCTGAATATCTTCAGCCAATAGCTTACCGACAATACCACCATCATACATAATACCAGCACCATTATCAGCAATTAATCGCAATGTTTCGCCTAATTGTGGACGGTACATAGTATCGCCTTCTTCATATAATTTTCCAGTCTCAGGGTTAACAAAAATTTCCGCCATCGAGGGCTCATTGACAATACGATCCTCATTTAATACCAAGGCATTAGCCAAATAACGCGTTACCTTGTGTCCATCTATGCACAATTTAATCGCAGGTTCAAAAAGTTGTTTCCATGGCAAATTACCGTGCTTGCGATGTAAGCGCCAGTAACCATAAATTTCTCCAGGAATGGCAGCAGATATAGCACCTATATTATATAGTATTGATGATTTATTTGCCTAACACAAGGATGTTGTCTTTGAAAAACTTACCAGTTATTTCCCTCTTGACAAACATATCCATATAAGCATCTGCTGGTGCTGTTTCACGCGCTATCAATGTTTCAACCTTTCCGCTTTCTTTTGTATATATGGTTGCTATAAACCCGCCACCTATTCCCAAACTGTGCGGCAATATTATACCTTCACATAGCAGTGTGGTAATAGCTGCATCAGCCGCTGAGCCGCCATCTTCTAATATTTTACTAGAAAATTAAATTCATTTTGAGTAATGTTCGATGGCGTTAAATATGTTAATATTGAACACACCCTCCAACTTCCGCACACCCTGCACCATTCGAAACCACAGCTCCAATTCTATGTTGAGTGACGTCGTCATCAGTTTTGCTCTTTAGCCCAAAGACAAGCCCCAGAGTAAGGGCAACGACAGCTAAAGCTAAAATTACCCAAAAAATGGCGTATTTCTTGCAACAGCCACTAAAATTGGGTTAGAAAAATTTTTGATTTTTTTGTTTTTATTTTGTCAATTTACACAATAATTTTGATATAATCCTATAAATGAATGTTAATTCCAAGCATACAATAAGAAGAATGTTAAATTGATTTTACGTTGGAACAAGTTGCTTTATAAGCCACAATACATGTGACGTATGTATAGTGTGCCAAACCTTTTTTCCACAATATTCTTATCAAGCAATGGGGAATTGTTTGAAATTTTCATTTTGAATAAATTGCTTAAAAATAAAAATTTTAAAGATATATTACTGCATTCGTAATTCATTTGAAGAAGTAACATAATACCAAAATTTTCAACATTCCTTGCATATTAAACTGAAATAAGATTTCAGCTAGTGAAGGAATATGCACACTGTGGTATTTCCCTCCAACAGGCCCCCAATAAACAGGTTTTGCTCAAATATAGGGTGCGCATCTGATCAATAACTTTGACATTTTGTAGCAAGATCTCCTTTTATGTTCCCATCCACAGTGCAGTTGAATTCACAGATTATTGGAAACAGACAAGACGCGTCGCTTGGCTAACGCGAATATTCGAATGGTTAAAGTTGAGCCTAATATTTGGGAGTGAATACTGATGAACGTCGAGTCTCATTTCACACTCTCTGACGCGGTCAACAAACAAAAAAATTATCGCTTTTGGGACACCAATAGTCTTCACATAATTGACGAAACATCATTATTGCGCGATGAGAAAGTTACTGTTTGGGTCTGTGTTTGCTCCAAAACCATAAATTTCAGAGCTGGTGAGACAGTCAATGGCAACAGATATCGGTGGATGTTGGCTTCATTTGTGTTACCGCAAATGCGTGAAAAATGTCTGGAAGACTTCTGATTCCAACAACATGTAGCATGTTGCCAAACTGTGCGGTCGACATTGAACTTTTTGCGTCCCTAGTTTCCATTGACAAAATTAAAGATGGCGCACCCATTATAATTTTCAAACTAAACTTTTTTGTACAAACTTACGCCATTTTGATTGTTTTACACTCAAACACTTCACAAAGGATATTCTGGACCGAGTTACTTTTAATTCGTTTGAAATTAAAAGTCTATGTAGGTAATAAAAATTTTATCCTACTCTATTGAACTTGATGACTCGCCACTAACAGATACTGAGTGAGGACAAAACGTTTCGAGCTCTTTATATTATGGTCAAGATTAATCAAGGAATTTGTTTCTTTATCACTTTTGTCATGTGCTTTTACCATGACTATGATATATGGATATTAATTTGTTAGCTTTTTTTAGCTAACGTTATCTCTTTTCCTAATTGAATTAGCTTACTTTATCAAAATTTAAATCATGCAAATAAGGTATGTATGGCGTAATTTTAAATATGGATTTACCATTATATGGTACTTTCCCCAAAAGCTCGATATTCGCATTTGTTTCTTTTTATCTACACCGACATTGGCAATCTCTGTTTGCACTTAATAAAGCAACGCAAAAAGGTCCTAACTTAATAATCGGTGGATGGTAACATTATCTTTATGTCCAATTAGAGAAATATCAAGGTTAATTTGTACTAGAAAAAAACTTTTAGTGAGCTTTTTTTAATTTTAAATATTTAAGCTATTTTTGTTATTTTAATTCGATTGGGTTTTATTGATAAGGAATTTTTAATAAATTTTCCTTCTTCGTCATAACCATAGACTTTGTGCTCTGTTTCAAAAACAATTTAAAAGTATGACTAATGTAATAGGGCAGAAAAACAAACTTTTCGCAGAAGATCTAATCTGAACAAAAATTGTGTACATATGCACGACGCTTCAGAAATATGATTAACCTTCGAGGCTTAGTATTCATAAAATTTTTGACTTGTTATATCCTGAGCAGTTATATTATATTTCAAGAAGTGCTTTTTTCAAGAAAAATGCAAAAACCAAAAAAACTACTTTTCCTTAAAAATTGTGTTTAAGCACTGTGTTTATGAAAGTTAGTAAAAAAGTCGGACAGTTGTCCTGACTGACTTGAAGTTATGTGCGGGTTTACAACTAGCTTTCCGCCTCATATCCTATCTGTATAAAATTTATCCGAATCTACAGTCAAAATGTATCCGTATTTTCAGGATTTTGAGATATTTAACCCTTAAATATTACAAATTCCATGATTTTTATCCATGGCCAGTCAATCTTTTGACGATCTGATTGAAAGTTCCATTTCTAATAGATATTTTATTGCTGAATCCAGACCTATACATAGCATATCAACTTATTTTGGTGTTTTAGTAGAACGAATTTTGCTTTAGGCAGGATGCGGCATATTAGCCCTATACGACAAATGTCCACGCTACGCCTCTGATAATATATCATGTTTAAAATATATTTGAAGTTCTTCAATCTAATTTTACTTTCTATAGCCAAACCCAAGCCATGTTACTTTACAAGTAACTTATCTTCTTGTAAATTAAAACTCTCACTCATGTTTTCGTCTTTCTCATCTCGTCAACATTTTATTTCTTTTTACATATTTTCATTAATAAAAAATTTTAGTTATTAAGCTTTCATTCTTTTTTTATTTTAAAATGAATATATCATCATTCATCATATCACTTAGAAAAAGTGTTCATAGATGACCATTTTTAGACGCACACGCTACAATTCTATTCTACGTAGATCATTTCCAAAATTACATTTAGCTTTCTAAAAAATATGACACTTTAAAGTACATTTAAGTTGTTTCATCAGAATTCTTTCATTCTTTTTTTTTTTTTTTGTTTACAATAAAATTTTATCTTATTTTTATTTCATAAGGTAATTAAAATATATGAATATATTAAGTTTAAAAAACATTTTATTAATTAATATATGTAGTTTATGTATGTATGTAGGTATTTTTATATATAAATGTGTATATGTATAGGATGATTAAAGATAATTTAATGCATAATATTTTAGAAGCCAGTATAAAAAATATTTTTTTTTTCTTTAAAGATTTATGTATGTACATATTGTATTATGGTAGGTATTTTGAAAATTTAAAAAAAAATGTTATAAAAGTTATAAATTAAAGTTTAAAACAATTTTTTTTTAAACTGGAAGTTAAAGTTTAACTTGTGAAGCTTTCCATTAAACATTCATTAATGTACGAAAAAAAAATTTAATATCGTTTTCTCAATGTTTAGTTTAATTTAACTGAAACCTTAACCGGCAGCTTAACATAAAATCCCACACGATTTTTTTTAACTCCAAATTTAAGTTCAGATTTACTGCGCATTGAGTAAACGGCCTTATAGGCCTACAGATCACCCCTGATAGTAATACTTAGGAGCATTTCTGGTGAATAAGTAATAAATCAAAGCTACTTAGGCGAAACATATGAAAAAATGGTAAAATAATTTTATTCTAATGCGAATTTCGTAAATATTTTTCCATGATATATTATTACGATATTGATCCCTCAAGATATGGGATACATTGATATCATTCCTACTTTATAAAAAAAAACGAACTTGATTTTACAAAAAGATGTGACGAATTTCTGCAATGAACATTTTAAATTGAATTATACTGTAGTCATGCTTGAGGAAATTTTCTGGAAAGTTTCGAATCTTAGAATTAAATATATGACAAGTTATTGCAATTTTAAAGCATCATCATCACGCGCTAAGTGATATGTGCCCACAGATACGAAAAAAAGTAACGAAAAAATACTTAAGGATGTGTGTTTTTACCAGAAATGCTCCTAGGTATGTCCTATTAAAAAAGTTCAGTTAGAAGCGGTCATCACGACTGGCATTTCGGGTTTTAAAGTAATTTTTGGGGTTGTTCTGAAGTACTATTATTACAAGATTTTTAAATGGTCCGTTAAAATATGACCATATATTTTTTGTTTGTGTTTTGTCAACAATAACCTTGTCTTATATTAGTTATGTACACACATTAGTTAATTAAGTATGTATATATAATGAAAAAATTTAATTTTGACATCCTTAGTTCTGAGTAGCATTAAGATTTTAATGTCTTCTTAATATTGTAAGGTAATTGGAGAATACCAATTCTTAATTATAACACATACCTAAAAAATGTTTTTTAAGCTCTAAAAACGAACTAATTGTCCTCGATTTATTTTAAATTTCTAAGCACGGATTCATTGTATATTCCCCATTAGAACATTTACTAATGTAAATGTACGGAAATTTGATATCATCTCTTAAATTAAAATATACCATATCAAAACATTGAGCATGAAATTTTGTAATAATAATACAAAATATTTTGGAATCTAAAAAGAATTAAATAGCGGACATTTTTAAATGTTTTTCTTAATTTTGAAAACATTCGTGCAATTTATTTTTTATAAATTTTTAGATTTTGACGTAAGATATTTAGTATCAAGAAAGTTTTAGGAAAAAAAAAAATAGAACTTCCGTAAAACTGATTTCCTGCCCTATTCAATTTGATTGCTCAAAAAGTTGTTTTTTTGTTTGCGGCCCCTCTCACTATTTGTTTTAGTCTACAATGAACTACATATTGCTTAATTATTTAAGAAGTATAAAGAAAATTGCGTATTATTTACGAGATGGTCGAAAAACCGAGCAGAGATTTGTCTGGGACATATTAAGCATAAAAATTTATCAGTATTTGTAAAAGCTACGATTATTTCGTAATTTTAATTCAGAGAAAAAGTCAAAATTGAACTTCGATGCTACTAAGAATATTATCAAAATGGTATAGGTTAAAACGTTCGCTACACTCAACGCATTTTTAACAATTTTATTTAACAAACATCATATGAAAATCTAAAAGTTTTGTTGTATAAAGAAGAAGTGACTGATATGTATGTGTTTAGCATATTAACAATTTTCGAGGACTAGTTCATTTTTTGAATTTAAAATGTTTAGTGCTTTATTATCATAGTTTTAGAGCAATTAGATCATATGTACATATGATGTGTGTGTTGTTTGTATTTCTTGAAATGAAACTAAACAAATCGAAGTTATGCATTAAACAAAAATTGTTTTTCTATTTACTAAAATTATTAAATGTTTAATATAGAAATAATAATATAATAATATAAGCTGAAATTTAATGACGAAAATTCGAATGTATTAGAATTAGAATAAAAGCTTAAGACTGGAATGAAATTAATGCTTCGCAAACATTAATGGTCTGCAAAAAAAATCATTATACAACAGTATTTAAGCTAAGAATTATATTTTATTTTATTTCGTTTATGTTTAAGATTGAGAAAAAATCACAAACAATGTTGCTAGTCAATTTATCTATTGTTGGTTTCTTTTTTATAAAATTGTGTTTATTTAAATGTATGTATTTGCTAATAAATAATATATAATTCAATTAATAAAATCTTATTTCATTCATTTGTTTTTTTTTTTATAAAAATATCACGGCATTCAGCTGAGGTTGGTTTCTTTTAATTTTTGTCGTAGTTTTCGAAAGTTTTCAAACAATTGGGTTTATTAAAAAAAAAAATATTTTGTTTAACGTTTTTTATGTTTATGCTATTTTTCTTTTATGTTTGTATCTAGTCCGAAAATTTGGCAACATTAGAATAACAAAAAAAAAACACAATATAAAAGACTTAACAGAATAAGCCCAATTTTCAAATAAAACTGAAAAGAAAATTTTGAATTCTTTGCATTTAGAAAAGCTCGAAAAGAGCACCATTTTCAACATAAATCAATATTTGAATTTAAACAATATGCAAATAAGTATTATTTTAGTAAAATATTTTTTTTTTTAATTTAAGTATTCATATCACATGCATAGATATTAAATGTACTTATTAATGTTAGAACAATGTTTCAAGTTTTTTATCTTTTATTGAAAAAAAAAGTAATTGTTAAAACTTCTAAATTTACAAAATCATATCTTTTGTTGAAATAAATTTCAGGTGTTTTCACCTACAATATATCAGAGATGCTATATTATTTTTTTCAAAACTGCCCGACTGAGTAGGTGCTTTATTTGCAAGATAAATGAAATATAGAAAACATGCGTTTTCCAATAAATTTGTCATGTAAACTTTGCATTTTTGTAAGGCGCCACGCTTCATTTAAGGCCGGATATCCGATTTTGATTCACTAAACGTTATATAATTATTTTTCAACATAAACTGAAATGGTAACAATCTAGGAATTCTTAGAATCAACTAAGGCCTCAAAGGTAAAATTTGCAAGGGAAAAAATTAAGGTAAATCGACGGGTGATGAAACTCAAGTACATTCGAGATGATGATGTAAAGAATGTTCTGTTCATGTCAACAACACAGAAAGATATTTTCGTAGACTCTAAACTTATTTATACATTTGGCGCGATATTGAAGAATAAAAGGACAAATTATAATAATAACGAGATCATTCACAAACAAACCATGATTTTCAGTGCCAGAGATAAAGGCTCACTGGACGTATAAAAATTTTTTTCAGTGGGTAAACATCTTAAACGCGTAGCACTCGTACGTGAGAGCATATGGAATCGACTTAGAAGGACTAAGTAGATTCGAAAGTTTTTTGTGTAGCACAACGGAATTCTGAGATACCCTTGCATAAAGTTCAAAAACGCTGTTTTTAAGTAAAATAAAAATTATGTCGCAGGAAAATATTTACTTTTTTCTTTTGGGAACAATTTTTTAACTATATCAAGCAATTAGAATCTTGATCTAATGAAAAAAAGAACTAACGTTTAGTGAATCAAAATCGGATATCCGGCCTAAAATGAAGCGTGGCGCCTTACAAAAATGCAAAGTTTACATGACAAATTTATGTGATTTTTCAAAAATCGAGCAACAGAGTATTACGAAACTTGGAAAACGCATATTTTCTATATTTCATTTATCTTACAAATAAAGTACCTACTCAGTCGGGAAGTTTTGAAAAAAATAATTTCCAATCAAGCAAAAACGTGTTTTGAAAAAAAAAATTCAAATTCATTCGGAGTGAAAGATAAACTTCTACTACCCTTTAAGATTCTAGGAAGTGAAAAATTGTTGTCTTCAATAAATATGTTATACTTTTTCAAAACAAAGAGTTCAAAATTTTGAATGAATTAAAAATAAAATAAATTTTCTTTTTCTAACAGAGTTTAATTTTCTATTCAGTTTTGTCAAAAACTTTCGAAACAGGTTTGTAATGTTAATGTTTATGTTCCAGATGCAAAGCTTATGTCGATACCAAAATCATTCATATAGCCAAAAAAGGTATATGTAGTACGAAAGTTTTAATCATGCAAAAGTAATAATTTTTACTAAATATATATATATTAAACAGATTTAAGATTTGAATTTAAAACAACAACTTGTTTGAAGTAGAAAACCTAAACTATTAGTACAAAATATTTTAAAAAATTTCAAACTATTGTATTATATACTAAATTAATTTTATTTTCTCATTGTCAGACTTATTAACTATGTTATTGCAATATAAGCAACAATATAAAAATTTGTTTTACATGCTATCACTAAAGAGTGAAGAATACAAAAAATATTTTCGAAACTCCTTTTCTTTTCTTATATGTTAAACAGAGAGAAGCACACAAAATAAATCACAAAAAAATATCGGAGTTAAAATGTAGAAAACACACACAGATTTGTGTTTCAAAAAAGATAAACTATATGTGAAGCCATTAGTGGAACAAGGTGTTAACTAAAAAGTTTAGGCAAATGAGATTATGACGTCCTGATTCCTTCCATCCTGTAGTTTAGCCTATTTTTCAATGATGGCACCATTGCAAAACAATTTTTTTTTTGGCAAAAAGAACCTTCAAGATGACTAAAACTGCTCCATGGAGTTTTCTCCAATCGAAACTAAATTTATACAGACATCGTTTTTCAAGAGTCCTTCTAAATTTTCACACCCCGGGTGACTTCTTTTTGGTACACACAAATCGATCCAATTTAATGTATACTTAATATAAAAGACATAATTAAAAAATCTTCATTTTCTTAAAATAGTGAAAATGATAGTTAACCCTTTGCACCAAAGTCTTCATATATATACGAGTATTAGACTGTTCCAAAATACAAAACTTTCAAAATGTAAAGTCGCGTGACTTATTAGTAACTTTAGGTTTTAAAACAAGTAAAATGTTCTATATATATATATAATATAAGTGTACTGTTACCATCGAAATTGGTATACCTTTCGAACTAAAAAAGATCTTTACAAAGTTTAAATTGCATTTTCATTTCACTAAAAATACGTCGCTTAGCAAAAAAAAGTATTAGAAGCGCTAGCAAAAGACGGGAAGGTATAAATTATTAGTTAAAAGTAAAAGGTAAAAGTGAAGCCAAGTATTCTACCAATTACTCTAAAACTAAAAAAGTATTTTCAAGTAGTAACACATCTAAACGAGTTCTTTCTTCCACTTCCTTGTAGTTTTTGTATGCTTTCCTACCCAATGTTTCACTAAAGTCGCGCGAAACAAAAAAAAAATAACATGTTTCCATACAATGTTGAACCAGTCTAATTTACATACAACATATAACATTTTAAGTCCCAGCTCCTTTCTATTTGTTAAATATATTCTGATAAATTCTATTGAAATAGAAATTTTTACTTTTGATTGTTGTCCTGGCAAGTGCAGGATTTTTTAGTAACTCTCACAAGGAACCACCTGAATCCGCTCCGCTAGCTCCACCACTATTATTTCCGCTACTACTGCTTATACTGCCACCACCACTTGCTGGAAAATGCATTAAATTTATATTAATGCCACTAATTCCACCGTCAATACCAACACTACCATTTCCGTCATTTAGATTCATTATTGGAGATGTAGATGATGGTGCATCAAAAGAAACACGACTATTTGAACTAATGCTGCTCGTACTAAGTTGATCATCAAAAATATCAATATTAACAATAGTAGATTGACAACCGCCATCACTTTCACTTGGTCCATTCGCACTGACATTACCACCAATCTTAAAATTCTGGTCGTATTGTTGACTCATATTTTTAGATATGCCACTGCTGTTACCGATTGTAGTGGTGCTTTGATTGTTTTTCTTATTTTGACAATCGACAACTGCATCGATAGTGTCCACAGTCTCTTGCTGATCTTGTGACATTGGCTCATCTAATATGGTGATATTTTTCTTTCTGCGACCTGTAAGAACATTTAAAAAAGTTACAATTAGTATAGGATACACTGAGACTTAATGCAAAGAAATTGAACAAAAAAATATTTATCGATATAATAAAATAATTTTGTAAAAAGCGTAAGCCATTTAACTTTGGCAGTATCTTTATTTTATTTTAAAATGAAGCTTTCGATAGGTACAAATGTGGTCAGTGCTTATACTGATATCTTAGGAAAAATGGAAAAACAGCTTAAGTCGACTAAGGGCAAACATAGTTGATTATATGGGCCAATGTTTCATTACTTCTAGATAAAATGTCTATATATTTTATATGACGGTTTGTTAGTACTTATTTAGGTCCCAAAAACGAAAAGCAAATTTTGCAATGGACTAATGGAAAATTGGCCTCTACTACGTTAAATCGATTTAAGCCGTTTTTCTCTTCTTTTGTAGATATTTAAAACTAGTCTTTATGCCTTATGCCTGCTGAGTCCGAAATAACCTTAATTTTGCTTTAACAACTCCCAACGTATCAAAAGCTATAGGCATAACATTTTTTGAAAACATTTATCAATTTATATGTTACCGGCCAAACAAGTGTTTAGGATGAACTAGTTAGTAAAACTAGTTAAACTGGACCCAAAGGCCTTCGGAAGCCGGTATTGAACATATTGGAGGATGTAAATCCTGAGCCAAGGTCGAACAGCATATAATGAAATTAATAAATGTTATTGTCTTACTTTGCTGCTGTCTTAGTTTTCGGTAGCTAGTTTGGCCGGTAACATATATATAAAACTTATTCCTCTGACTGACTTATAATTGCCGTTTACACTTTAAACACAAGAATTGAAATATGTATACCTGATCCTTCTTCACCATACTACTTTTATCCTAATTTAAGTGTTCCAGAGCTTGAAGTTTTTTCCCTGTAGTGAGCATGGTACCTCCCATATAAGCAAAAACTTTAAGCTATTATGTCTTGGGTTTTCCAAAGGAATGTAATGATACTTAGTACAAAGAAACAAATGTACCATCCGGACACGAATTGTGCAGAAATGAACATGGCGACATTGCAACTGAAATACTTTCTTTTAAAGATGAAAATAAGCTAACAGTCCAGTTAAAAAGCAGATGATTCCTACAGTGATTTTGGAGCAATCCAGAAAGAGCAATCCGAGCAGTTTCGACTTCCATGTATTTTGTACTCCGTTTTAATATTTGGGATGAGGTATCTTTTAGCCAAACATATTAAAATGTGTTAGTACATATACTTATAACAGATACTGCAAGACATTGCTTGCATTTTTGCAAAGCGAAACAAATCGCTCATTCTGTACGAAAATGTTTAAAAAAAAAACGCATTGAAAAAAGCCCCTAAGCTTCGTGAGGAGCACAGAAAAGAAGAAAAAGAAGATGTGAATTTGTGAAAATTGCTATGCAAAATATTAAAAATATCTTCATCTTAGTATAGTGGAATTTTCCTATTTTGGTGATTTATTCGACATTGACAATAGCCAGCCAATATTCGTTTCAGTTTTCACATAATGCAGCGAAACTATTATAGTTTCATTATAATTTAAATAAATAACGAAACTCTTTTTTGTATTTTACTTTTTTTTATTTTGGTTTTTTTCTTTTTTTCGTTTGCTTAGATATCACTTTTTTTTAATTTTTTGTCTTGTTTTTCGCTAGATTTTTTTTACAATTTTAAGATTTTTATTTTACCATTTGCAATTTTTTTTAATTTCTAAACATAATGTATATTTGTTTTTTTTAAGATTTATGCTTTGTAATCATTTTTTTGTTGTTGTTTTTTACTGTTATTTGGTAAGAAGTATGTAAAGATTAGAATCATAAATACTGAGAAATTTTAAATTTTAAGATGTTGCTTATGAATCACCTCTATGTTATAACGTAATTAAAGAATAAAAATTTTATAGCCTACTTAATAAATTACTACAAATGAAAATCAATACAAAAAAATAAAAAATTAATATACAAATACATACATATTACTATAACCCATTTAAAACATTTTTTTATCTATAGTTTACATACAAATCAAATTCAAAAATCTGGTGAGATACAAAAGAAAAGCAAAAACTCCATAAATTAAAACAAAGTTTTGGGTAAAACACATTTTCAGGATTTCTTAAATACTACATATGTAACATATTTTAATATAATAATCGCAATAATTTATAACATTTTATTAATGGTTGTTGTTTCAAATTGTAAATGAGTAAAACGCTCATATTTTATATTGAGCTCCAAAAAATATGCAGTGCAATATAAATTAGTTAGTCTACAAATGAATAAATTGTAACTGGCGTAAATAAATGTTGTATGCATTGTATAATTTAAGGCTCTTAATATTATTATTGTAAACGATACGAATATCGGGATGGGGATATTTTGCTAAAAATAATTTTGGAAAAAATCACACAAGATAATTGAAAGATTGGCGCAGTCGTTAAAGGTTTTATTTTTTTTTCCTAGCGAACCGTAAAGACTCAGTAGATTTTGAATATTTTTCTAAATTTTTTTACATATCAGAGTAACTATTACGGCTCTGGGAAAAAATTGTATATGTAATACATTCCTCAATAGAAGCATTGGCCAGATTCGAAATTTCAAATTTAAAAAAATTTCATCAAAATCAGAGCAGTCTTTACGTTGTCGAAAGTTTAAACGATTCTACGACTCATTGATTGTGCTCAATTTAGTTATTTGAATAGGAAAAAGTACAAACTAATCTATTACATCGACAAAAATTGATTTGTGCACAATAAAATTTAATAGAAAGTTTGACGTATTTATACGCCGTTTTCTTAAAAAAAAATTACTTTCATTTGTCAAATATTCATGTCAGCCAAAATTTGCAAAGTACTTTTTATAAATAATTGTTAACAACAAAATAGATAATCTTATTCTAAAAATTTTGCTCTTAAATGTTTATTCCCCCTTAAGCCTTTTTCTTTATTATCACTTTAGCTCATTTTTGTGAAAACACTGCAACAAGAACAACAACAACCAGCTACTTAAATTTTTCTTATATTTATTATACAATACATTAGTTTACAAAGTTCCTAGAATATCGTATATGTATGTATGTGATTTGTTATGAGATAAGTCATATTATGTTTAATTTTATCTTTTTAAATTGTATTTGGTATATTCCATTTAAAAATGCAATAGTCATTAGGGTCCCTATTTTATTTTACCTTAAGTTTGGATAAGTTGTTCTTCAGGGTTTTAGCTGCAGCAGACCCATGTTTTTGCGAAATATCGCATTTTTTCCCATTAACCCTGAAAACCCAAATTTTTCTTCTTTCTAGTGGGAATTCATATTTTGAGCAATTGTAATCCCCCAAAAACCCACCGATATTGATCATTTATGTCTTATGATATTCGCGAATATATAACCAATGATTAAAATCGCAATTATTAAAGTAACGAGTATTTAAAAAACAAGCTCGCACTAGCTTGAAGAAAACTAATTTTTGAGCGTCAGTGCATAAAGGCGAAAGTCGTTTTTTTTTTTAAATAAAATACATAGATCTGAAAAAATACATATCCAAACTTCAACGCAGAATAATATAGTAACTCGGAGTACTAATGCGTTTATTAAGATTGCTTCTAATAAGGCTTTCACAATGTCATCAACAACAGTTCGTTTTTCATTTATCTCGCTTTTGAGCCAAAAGCTGCTCGCAGTTTATACAAATGAAATGTCAAACTAATTATATTGGACCTCGTTTTCTACAAAAACCAATCTTATTTCCACAAAAACAGGTTTTTTTGTGAATAAATTCATCATCAAACAAGCTGTTACAACAAAGAAACACTCTCAAAGTGATAAGTGATCAACATGGATGCAGATAGCACAAGAGCTCCCTAGGGGGCATGGTAGAAGCTGACGTCAAAAAAAAACTAGTTAGCAAAATGACGTAGTGCCAGTGTGAAAGCTATTTTTAAAAATGCGATAAATGAAAAACAAGCCATTCTTATTGCTAGTAAGTAAACCCTACAACGAGTCGTTCACATATTAAGTAACGCGGCTAGTG
The DNA here is from genome assembly GCA_963662105.1 of Meiosimyza platycephala. Taxonomy (NCBI): domain Eukaryota; kingdom Metazoa; phylum Arthropoda; class Insecta; order Diptera; family Lauxaniidae; genus Meiosimyza; species Meiosimyza platycephala. The sequence goes on from OY759208.1 coordinate 25,713,828, forward strand.
GAGGAGTCCATGAATTTGTGTGAAATGTGGGAAAGATTCAAGCTATTATGTTATGTTACATTGAAGAGATGTAGGTATCTAGTAAATGCAAGCTTCTTGTGGTCATTCTAATTTGTTTATGTGATTGAAACTTTTGGCGAAATTGAGTTTGATCATGGAAGACGATTGCAGTTTACTCAAAGGTACAGTTAATCTCTTTAACCCTTCTGTGCTCCGTCATTCTACTGTATTGCTTGGTAAATTTTTATGAAATTTTGAAACAAAGTTTGGTGTTATCACACACTGTATTGAACAATAAGCTCAGCAAAATAATTATAAGTTATTTTATGTTCGGATACACCACAAAAAAATTAAAATTCAGTAAGCTTACTGATTTATTATACGATTTAGTTGCAAATGAGTTACAAAAACATACAGTAATTTTAGCTTTGCTTTGTTTCACTTTTGCAAAAAGGAAAACATATTTGGCTTAAAAATTCTCACTAATCGGCTGAAAGGTCACTGATGATTCCATTTTGCAATGGTTGGAACTAAGAGGCCAAACTGAATATATCAACGTAGCCCAGTCTGGAAAAAAATTATGCGTTTGGACAAAAAACTGTGGGACGTTGAGAAATATCCACCACCTAGCTTTCCGAGGCAATCTAATAAACAAAATCATTAGGTGACACCAACACCAACAAAATTAAAAAAAGGGTTTGAATAATCAAAGTGGTATCTCCATCTTTTACAATCAATTTTAATAATGGGTTCATTGATTGAATTAATAAAAATTTATATTTCGATATAACTTTAATTAGGAAAACGTCAAAAAATTATATTAGCCAAGAAACTTTTTAAACATAAATGTAAATGTAGCGTAGTGGGCATTTGGTGATATTGTGTAAAGTCGAATTTCGTAATATGTGAACGATCAAGTCTCTAATGTATCTAAATGAGCTATGTACATACAATTTAAATCGATTTCCGAATATAAATTTTACAATTTGAGTTTTAGTTTAGTAATTTTTTATACATTTTTGGATTATTACTCTTTTTTTAGTCGCTAATTTAAATGTGCATTTGTATCGTTTGATAAAATATACCAGCTTATGTTTAACTTTTTTTTGTATTATATTTTGTTGTCCTCTCTATCATCACCATTAAAATTTTGTAAGTTTTTTGTGTAATTTTTTTTCAATAATTAAACTCATATAACTCATCTGTATATATTGCGAGCAAATAATCTGCTTATTACGCAAAACTTAAAAATTTTTGCTGATGATATTTTAATTTTGCGCAACAAATGATACGTTCACAACATATAAAGTTGGTTACATATCATGACTATGGAGCTCCAGCTTTGTTTTCTAATGCAAGCAAATTACATAATAAAATAATAGAAATAATTTTAAAATCTTATTACCAGGGTAATTCTCAAAATTTGAAACAAATAATGGAATCTGATCAACTTTTCTTTAAACAGAATAGGGAAGACTTTTTCAAGCATAAAATCTTTTTCTCAATTTAAGTCTGAAAATTTCAAAGTTAAAGATCTATAAGGAAGTAAACAGGTTGAAAATTATTTTGGGACGCAATTACTGCGGACATCGCGAATGAAGTTAACTTTGATCAGAAAACTGTTCGAAACCATTTGCATTTGTGGCAGCAATCGCAAACGAAGTGTTGTTAGAACATTCGGACGACGGGGCTATGTTAAGTGGGCCACCTCTATAGTTAGAAAGTGGAACATTTTTTGATCTGCTGTCGAAAAAATAGGTTTCTTGATTCATATGTTGACTTGGGTTGCTGTTGAGATAGACAGTGCTTGGTCGAGTATTTTTCAACTTAAATATTTGAACAAAAAATCATTTCTAAACAATTTTTTAGGTTTATCAACTTTCTGCATAATAGATTTCCCTATATAATTTACATGAAATTTACATCCAGAGGCTTTCGAGCTAATACATTAAAAAAAAAGTATTTTTACACCCAGTGTTTAACAGATAATTATAACTTATTAAAATGCTTATTTTTTTAAAATTAAAAGATTTGCTTGAATTTGTATTTTTTGATTACATACATACATCGCAAGTTACGTGCAATTGTTTAATGTTTCTTCCAAAATTACAATGAGATTGATTTTTATATAATGTGCCTATAACAAATTACCTTCAGAGATCTAATTATATGTCGGTCTAAGGGTTTGAAAGTTGAGTAAACAAATCCAAATAATTGCAATTTAAAATATTTTTGTATATTAAATTATGGATGTGTAATTGAGTATTTAACATAACTTTACAAAAGCTGCATTAAGAATCAATTTATTTTTAATAAACCGCGACATTACTTAATATCACATGTGCGAATCTCCATTCAAACAAACAAATTTGTTTTGATTTTTAATTAAAAATGTGCTTTAACTTCCCAAAGAAAAATACAAAGAGTATTTCTATTAGAGCTTATTAAAGCTAGCTTACTTCGTTATCCTATTTAAACGCGCCGGCTTATCACTTCAAAGCAGTTCACATCGAATTAAGGATTGAACTAAGTACTCTGCTGCCTGCAAAAAGGAGCGACCATGAACGTCGTTCGGCATAAAGCTCATTTCTCGCAAGTTTATCAGTCGTTTCATTACCATCCACACCGATGTGTCTGGGTTTAGGTTAACTAAACAATCTCAGATAATTGTTTGTTCTTATACCTTCTGTTTATACTAAAGTGTACGCATATTCTTATGGTATATATTTTTACCTGGACTATGCTCAGGTCATATTCTAGAGATTTGCTTGACCCTGTGACCAAAGACCCCAGCGCCTGCTTTTTCATCGGTGAGAGAGCCGTTAGTGTATCACATTATTGTGCTACTGCAGAGATTGTAGGTCTTCTCCATGCTCTTGTATTGTCTTTTGTTGCATTATTGTACTAAAGTGTATGGCAAAGTTGCTCCTGTTATACAGGCGAACATTTTTTCTTGGTTGTAGAAAGATTTAATATTTTTAATTTCATACCACTACCCTATAGGTAATAGCTGGGTGAACCATTGTCAAGTACAACTACCATATTATTAGAGAGCGTATACCCCAGGGTTTTCCTGTAATGGCTCTACAGATGTGCATGGGTCTTATAGCTTTTCTGATGACTTTCTTTCTCACAGAAATTGTTTGTATAGAGTTATGCCTAGAAATGTTACCTTATCTGAAAAGTTGTTGAATTTTTCACCAACTGGAAAATTAATTAAACTATTTCTTAAAAGTTTAAGATAGAACAAGGGCTGTGTGATGTTTTCAGAAGATACTAAAAAGGAGGACCTTTTTTTGGGTCACATCGTTAATACACATAAAAAGAGCCATTCTCATAGTAAGTGCGTTGCAGCGGCAGAAATGAGTGTAAGAAATTAATAAATTTCTTGTTTCTTTAATTTTTAATACAGCTTTTGATGGTTATTTTTGTAAAACAATTTGTTTTTTATAATTTGGTAGAAACATTTCAAACCAACCTGACGTTTACTTCACCTGCTTCTATTTGAGCGATGATTTTTGGGTTCAATAGTAATCTATTTACAAAAAATGAACTGAACTTAGATTGGGCCCTAAGAATTCAAAAAAGTATTATGTACTTGGATGACTATTTTAATTAGCTGTAACTTTAAAATTTTTGTGTGAATATATCTCTCACATTATTTTCAAAAAAAAAAAAAACGAAAATAAGCTTCCAGTACAGGCGCTGCTAAAACGCATTTTGTAGGTAGGTATATCAGAGACAGGGAAAAGTATGTCTATGTCTTTTAATCAGCATGCATTGAGCATGGGTATTTCACTCGCTACTCATCGATTGTGCACGTTGGAAGAGTTTTGTGGAGGTTCTATGCTCCGTGAAGAAAAAAAAGGACACAAGAAGAATTTCGATTCCTTTATGATATATCTTCATAAGAAAACACTACGATACTTTTATGAAAAACGTATTTGAAATACTTTAAAAGATTTTTTTTTTTATTCCAAATTTTAGAGGTTGTAAGGTGAACACAGTTCTTTTTTTGGTTGGTTTGATATGTTTTTATTCTTTATAAAAATTAAGGAATAAGACGTAATTAAAACTACATCATTCTCGCGTGATGGCTGCGAGATTGAGATTGAAATCTACGATAAATAAATTAAAAAATTTATCTATCAGTTATTTAGAACAAAGTAATGTTATCGAGTAGTCATTAATTAAAATATAATTATATACGACAGTGATAAGTAAAATGACGAAATATATTCCAATTACGCATCGTTGCACAATTTAGTGACCATCATAAGTTTCTCACTGTCATATTTTGTTAGGATTAGAGAAGAAAAATTCTTAATAAACTGAACAAATTTCTCACTTGACTTTAAAATAACAACTTTTTCACTATGTATGTATGTATGTATGTACAATTAAATAATTTAGATGAAGCATAAAAAAAATACATAATATAAACAAATCACAACACAGCTTATCACTGTGATATTGTGGCATTGACAATGCATGATTACACCGCTGCCGCTGAAGAGCGGTCATCATTATTATTGCTAGTGCGTTTTCTAAAATTAATGAAATATACATAGTATGTTGCCACACAAAAAATACAAATCAAACAAATTGCTAATTCTTATCTTTTGCGGCGTTTAGCCTTCTTTTTTGATGCACTCTGCTGAGTTGACATAGATTGCTGAATGATGCTGCTTGAAGCATTTGCATTGCTGCCGGCGACGACACCTCCTATTGCTGTAGTACTTGTTGTCATGGTGACGACAGCTGTATCTGGATCACTACCGATTCCACTACGTCCGCCGGCACTTCCTCCACCTCCTTCAACACCACTTTCCTCAGATGATGTCGATGATGAAGTAGCTGCTTCAATTGCTGCAATTAAATTTATTTTATGTTCCAATTTTTTAGTTTTCAATTTATGTTGCAGTGTAGTTGCCATTGGGCTATTTGATGCTATTGATGGTGCAACAACGCAATAATTATTATCATCAGATGTTGTAGTATGTGGCATAGGACCTTCACTATCACTAGTAGTGGTGGTAGTGGTGTTAGTCGTAGTTGTACCAACACCAGCTTTATCCATTTGAAGTGATGATGCAGTAGTAAAACATTGCATATTACCACCGCTGCTATTAAGCATCATAGAGTCAACATAATTTTCTAGTTGCGATTCAGACATGCTTATCAATGGACGTAGTTCTTCATCGTCATCTTCATCATCATCATCATCAGCAGTTGGTAAATGCTTTCCTTTATGTTGCTGTTGCTGTTGGTAGTGGTGTTGTTGCTGCTGAAATTTTTCCAGTTCCAGTTGTTGCTTTTTACGCTTCTGTTTTTTGGTAAACTTTTTTTCCTCTACTGCAATGATCATCTCTTCAGATGCTGAAGATGTTTGTGAACTAGAGGATTTCGTTGTATCTTGTGAGCTCTGTTCTAAGCTTAAAAACTGCTCATCGTTTTCGGTAAGGCTTTTATATTCTGCCGTCGTTGCTTCTCCAAGCACCGAGCTAGAGCGCCTCAGTGAGAGCGTAGTTGTGGGAGATAGTTCGATTTTGTTATTATTGCTGCTCTCATTCTCATAATGGAGACTGCCGCAAAGCGCAAAGATAAGATTTTGTTCACTAAAACCACGAGGTTGTGGCTTAATCTTACGCTCCAGTGATGGATTCTCTTGCAATGGACTTTCAAAATTAATGAGACTCTCTTGTTCAGTACACAATAGATCTTTGACGTCGTGAAGCTTTTTGGAATTAGTTGGCGAAAGTACCTCCAATGGTTCTAGTACTGGCAATGGTGGTAGCGAATCCAAAGGTTTTAACATGGGAAAATCATCAAAGGTTGTAAGTGATGATTTTTTTGATTTCTTGTTATTTTTACTAGAGTTTTCCGGCAAAGCATTGGTCGCTGCTGCTAAAACAGGCTCTACGAAAGCCGTCTTTTCAGTGTTTTTATTGGTTGAGGCTTTACTAGCACTCTTCACCAATAAATTATTCTTTTCATATACTGCTTTTGATTCCAGATTCTTGCTTATCATATCGGCACCACTTAAAATTTCCCAAGCAGAAGGTAGCGTTGCGACAATTTCTGTTGATTTGAGTGTTTCTTTGACCATTTTTCCAGTTGATTCAGGTTTAGGCTCTGGCGAAAACTTGTCAATGAATAATAATGTTTCAGCTTTATGCTCTTGCTTTTCTTTAGCAACGATACAAGCGCTTGCGTTTAAGCCAGCAGATTTTTTGTTATTTTGAGTTCCAACAGTTGTACATTGAGTTTCTTCTTTATCTTCTTTAGGCTCTTTTTTCGTTAGCTTAGGCTGCTCAGTTATTGTTACATCTCTTTTTATTTCAGATGCAGTAACTTCAATTTTAGTTTTCTTTGTTTTCTTTATTTCTGCGAGAGGTGATGATGGTGGCGGTATTTTAGCTGCATCATCCTTTAATTTTTTGAATATTTCTCTAGTTTGTTCATTGTCTGATTTTCTATCGATCTTGACTTTATCTTCTTCCTTTGTTTCCCTAACTTTTTCAAATTTAGAACTGACTTCCTTCTTCTTTTCAATATTTTCTGCTCTTACGGTTTGTTTTTTCACAGCACCCATTGACTGGCCTTCAAAACCTAAGGTTTCTACAACTTTTTCAACTTTTTTTGAGTTTGTATTCTTATTTTTACACTCCTCAGTCACAAAGTCATCTTTCGATTTAATAACCTGCTCCGTTTTCTTTATGATTGTTGCTTTATTCATGTCTTCAACAGATTTATATGCTTTATCGGTTTCGTCTTTTGACTCCTTCTCTAAACTTTCTACGTTTTCCTTATTATGCTCCACGTTGCCTTTTGTTGATTTTATAGAGTGTTCCGTGCTGTTGCTCTCGCTTGCGGTGGAGCTTTCGTTTGAACTTAAGGTGACTGGCACGTCAGTGACTAGTAGTTCAGTGCTTTTTTCGCTATCTGTATCCATAATCTCACTGAAGCTAATATACATAGTTTCCTCCACACTTCGTTTATTTTTTCGTGAATTAAAAGTCAAATCAGTGTAACTCTCTTCAGAGCTTGTTGAAGACTTTTTTGGAAATTTAGTTGATTTGTCTTTACCCGAAAGGCCAGAAGTAGCCTCAACTATCTCCTCTGTTTCTGAGCTGGAATCTGATTTATTCCGTTTTTTCATCTTTTTTTTGTTAATTTTAGACTGGGCAAAAATTTCAATTGGTTCGCTCAATTTAATATGTGGATCAGTTTGTAATTTCTTTGATTTGATGTAGGTTGGTTTGCTGTCAGAAGTTTCTTCATTTAGTTTGTATTTTTCTGTTAATTCGATTAGACTGTCAGTCAAATGTGCCACATTCAAAGATACGGTTTTTACTTTTGTTTCTTGTTTTCCATACTCACTATTTATAATTTCGGATTCTTCAATTTTGGATATCACTGGTTTTGCAGTTGTTATTGTTTTTACCTGCAATTTTGCGTTCTCAATACAGTCAGTTGTCTTTTTGGCGATATCTTTCTCATGGCCAACAGTTTGTTTTGCTTTATCGAGTGGTGTTTCTTTTTCCGTTTTGCTAATGGGAGCTACATTATTTATATAAGTCATAGCTTTCTTACATTCATCCAAATTGGATTCCTGAAGTTTTGAGGATTTTTCAACCGTTTCCTTTTTTGCCTCACTTTGTTTGCCCGTAATGTGCAACTTATCTTTCGACTCCTTTAATAGCTCCAATGATTTATCTTTATCAGTTACTTGATCATTATTATTTACTTTTACTTTTTCCGCTATTCCAGCACTATCTTTTCCAAGGTTCTTCTCCAATGGACTTTTGCCTTTTTGGCTCTTTTGTACAAACTCTGAAAATTTATTTTGCTCTTCCTTAGACAACTGCTCAGTTGTTCTTGACATTAACTTTTTTTGTCTTGCGCCAATAAGTTTTTGCTTCTCCTTTCTGCTCAATTCATCATCGCGTTCCTTTGCAATAACCGGCACAACTAACTTGTTTCCCATTACTTCAGGTGGCTTACACAGTTCCTGTTTACGTCTAGCTTCCTCGCCTAACTGACGGGATTTCTCATCACAGAAAATGGCAACTACCGGACGAAAGAGCGATTCATCACAGTTTTCATGTATCACAGTATCTTCGGCGGCCAACTGTGACACCACTTCATCGAGTATGTCAGTAGAGACTTCCGCTGACATACCTGCAGTTATGGTGGTCACAGTGCCAAGCGGATTAACAACTTTCTCAATTGAAGAGGATGTGGTGGAGGTGAAGGAGTTTGGAGCTTTCAGCTGCTCATAACTTAGAGCGCTCAAGGCCGCCGTTGACGACGACGTTGGTTCATAGGAAGAGGATATATTAGGGAGCACACTGGCGAGAGCCGCCACAGATGCGGCGGTTCTTTGCATTGAAATCGAATCAAAAGAGTCATCATCGACATGTTCGGCAAGAGCGTCGTAGAAGGGCGCGTCAAAAGTGGCGTCGCTAAATATACGACCTTTAAGTTAAAAAACAAAAGTGGGAGAAGAAAAAAAAAGAAGAGAAAGAGAAAAAGAACATCAATGAGGAGCGTTAAAAAAAGCCAAAGGCAGTTTTGTTGTTTAACAAATTTTGTGTGTGGTGTTTTTTTTTTTTTTTGCTTAACATGGTTTTTTCTTAGTATTTGAACAAACGTTTAAAAAGCGCAATTATAATTCTCAATTGGTTCATGTCTAAAAGGTGCAACATACTAAAATAGACACGCAGAATACGGAGAAAAGAAACTCAATAAAATAATAAATGAAAATATAAAAGAATAATGCAAAACGCAACGCAATAAACGCATAATAAAGTAGTTTTTATTTTTATTGGTTTTTGTGAATGTGAGAAATAAAGTAAAGCGCCAGTTAAACATGCGAAAAATGTTGATGATGTTACTAAAAGTTTAGATTTTTGATAAAGCGTTTTTTATTTGAGCGTAATAAAAAATTTTAAACTAACACCATAATTTGTGAGAATTGTTGCCAAATAAGTTAAAAACAAAATAAGGAGAAACACTTTGTAAGGTTTTAAAGTAAATTTTTGTAAATTTAGATTTCTTCAATGAAAAATAAAAAACAAAAAAAAATTAGGAATCTGTACCTTTTTATTTACAAATATATATTTTCCTTTATTGAAAAGCACAACAACTGTCTTTGGATTTTTTAATAACCAAACTTTTAATAAGTTTTTTGTTTCTTTCTCTTTAATGATGCTCCATACTCTTTTGCTCTTTGTGCACACATAAATGTAGCAGAGAAAAAGAGCACAAAAAATTTTGCAAATCAAAATAATAGAGAGATTTTATGATAAAAAGCACAAAACATAATTAACCGAAAGGTAAATTTTTAGTTTTATAAATGGTTTTTATAGAGAATGACCTAAAATACTTTTTGTTATCCTTTCATCCATTAGTAATTGACATTTTCACAACTATGATATATGAGTGACACATAGAATTATAGGTATAGTTTGAATGATACTGGTTCCTTGGGATTGTTCATATATGTAAGCAAAATAAAATGTTCTGAAATTTGGAATACTGGATTTATAAAAATGAAGTAATAAGTATGCGTACTTTTAAAATTCAAACTTTATGCATATCAAATATAAAAATACTCTTAAATATTAATATTTTTGATGCAAAATTATGTTATGATATATAGCAGTGTAAGCCAAACCTACAAGTGCGCCGAACGTAATCGAGTCATGCCGAATCGTATTCCGCAGCGTACTTGACGAATATACATACACGCAACTTATGCTTGAGTTCTGCCGCAGTTGCTCGTGGAAGGCGAAATGCCTAGCACTTATATATAGTAATAGATAAAAATATGCATTGCTCCAAAATTAAAGCAGAGGTTATTTTTCTTAGATAGAAACCGAGCGAAAGAGAAACCATGAACATCCATGATATGATGAAAGTATTCTAAGAGAAATTAGGGTACAGAAAGCTTTTTGGAAAAAATGAGTAGGGAGTACTGGAAACATGCGTGTGGTGAGTTTGCACAAAAAATTACAGCTCTTGTCATAAAGTTGTAATATACGAGTACATATCTAAGTATAATGCCTCAATCAATGGTTCTGGAATTATGAATAGATGAAATAACAGGCGAAATATGTAAAAATGTTTATACCAGGGAAATGCTTAGTTGTGAATAATCAATGAATATTTTTCTATATTTAATGCATGCATCATTTGGTTTTATCCAAATTCACAGTCAACATTTTACATAGCTTTACTTGGGCTAAGCGAACGAGGGCGTTAACCATTTTTCAGTTCCACATTTGTTCGAATTAGCTAATTTTTTTATCATAACCTCCAATCAAAAACACTTCAAAAATATGATAGCTTTTGTTAAAAAAGACAAAAAAAAAGTAGAAAAAATAATTAAACGGGAAGTTTTTTATAAGCTTTCTATCACGAGTATATAAAATAGTTTTCGGTGTCACAAAATTTAGGTATAATGAAAAAAAGAAAGATAAAAAACAAAACAAAAATTCCATTGCATTTTTTTAGTTATTAAAGCAAGATAGAACAAAGTTGACAAATTAAATGCCACCGTGTAAAGTGATTCAAGTCTAAAATACTCGAAAAACAAACATATATAAGAAATTCTGATTCGAGCTTTCAATTTTTTAGGAGATGCAGAGGCAGGGAAGGCATTAGAATCGAGTGTGCATACATATGTACGTTTGAAGGAAATAAAATAGTGTTTGAAGAAGCACTACAATAAAAACTTACATACTAAAGTGAGCCCCTAGTTCAAAGTTAACTTATATTATTTATTTCTTTTCGTCATTCTTATTGAAATAACTTGCTAATAAACAAACCTAACAACATATAAATCTTTTAACTAAGGCTCAATACTGGTATATGCGCTGTTGGCGTATGAGTACTTTTAGTTTAAATAAAATCTCCTGTTTAGGTGTTGCCTATTAAATTGGCCCTTAATCATAAAGATTTTCAGTTAGTTTACAACAAATATTTTAATATCATAAGTTTATAAAAAAGTCTAGATAAAATATTTACTAAAAACCTTAAAAGCTATATAAAAAAGATTAATGCTATACATATGGCCTATGGTGAGTGTTTGAAGTAATTATTTTCAAAGTAGTTCCCTTCAACTTGACAGATAAGTAGAATTATTCTATTTCTTCTAATTGGCAGGCACGTTTTTAATGATAAGATTATGTTTTTTTTGATAAGATTATGCTGAGTCGAATATTGTCATGACTAGTATTTGTAATCTTAATTAAAGTACTGTTGGCCATTATATGACCATCTGTTGTGTTACTAGAGATTGTTTACAATGGAATATTTTTATGGTACCTACAGCGTACCAAATTGAACTTCTTTTTTTTTTAACAGTAGTCAGATTTAAATACATTCTCTTGGCCTTGAGTCAATAAAATTCACCAAACGAAAGTCCATCATTGTACTGTATTGTGTATACAATACAGATATATGATGGTGCGAGTCTTGAGTTTGCGGAACCTGGGGCGAATGGATAATTTTAACTTTTACGGACTTCTCTGAAGGCGAAACATGGGTTTACAAGTACAACATACAAAAAAGCAAATTCGCTGAAGAAGCTGAAAACCATTCCTCAATCAGCCTCAGAAAAATGTATGAAAGACTGGAGTAGTTATATTAAAAATATGTGAATTAAAACATTTCCGAACGCCAGACTTGTACGAGTATGTCTTTTTATTATTACTTTGCATTTCAAACCATTTAAGGGGTGATAACCGCGCCAATCGTGCCATATTATAAAAAAAAATCAAGAAATGTGAACTTTTTTCCTATAAGATCACCAATTTTTTGGCCTTGGTCGGTTGACAAAATATGAACCATATATGGATAAAATGTAATTACGAACCAAATGCGGTCATATTCTCCGAAGTTTCTGACCCTGGCATATGTTATTTAGGAATTCTTAAGAAAATATTGTACATAGTATTAAAAAATTAGCGTAAATATAAAATAAATAAAACAGAGAATAAAACCAAAATCTGTAACAAATACAAGCGCACAAATAAAAAAACGAAAACAAAAATTAATTTAATTTTGTAAGCTGAATTTGCAACGTCAGTAAAACTTTTTAAAGCTATTGCAAATTAATGTATTTGAAAGAAAATCTAATCATTATTCGAATAAACACCACACATCAAAATTGTAACAAACAAAACAAAAAATGAGCTATATTAATTACCTGCTTCTCTTAGTGTAGCCGAAACTGATGGTGATTCACGCATAGCATCAGCTAAATCTTCTTTTAAGCGTGTATCACCATGTGCAACAGCAAAGTCCGAGTCCAAGTTATCATGACGAAAACGATCCATAAGTTTTGGGCTTTGTTCAATGCTGCCTAAAATTTTTAGCATAGTTTTGTTTAGAATGTATGTACATTAGAGTGGTTTTTAAAATTTATTTTTATTTTTAATTCAAAGGTAAGTTCCTCCAAGAAACCTAGCAACAAAATACTTTAAAAGTTCCTAACAAAATTAGAGCTTGATGACGTGACGTGTTATGTAGAGTTTTGTGGATAAAGAACCCATATAGACGATACTTTTTATTTAAAAAGCTGTTTTACAGCCGGTAACAACTTTTCGAACAAAAAATTTTAGTTTTTTTTTCAGCTGAGTTAACTACTATATGAATTCAAACTACATATAACAATAATTTTTCTATAAAAAATTCTACACAAAACTTTAACCTCTTTGTGTTAAAATTGAGATATCAGCTCAAATTTTGTCAGGAGATTTTTTAATTTTTTTTTCCTAAGAAAGCTTGCCTCTGGGTTAAAAAAAAAAAAATTTTAAAGAACTTTTTTATAAAACTATTCAAACTTACTATACGAACCAGATTCAATTAAGACAGGCACAGCAGTACGACTTGTTGCGCTTAGTGGTGGCATGTTCAAGGGACTTGAACGGTCTACTCTGGCTGTAGCTGCAGCACTTGCTGTTGTAGCGGAAACACCGATTTCAACAGCTTCTGCTTCAATGTGGCTGAGATTTGACCTGTTTGTTTTTTTTTCATTTTGATATGACAACAAAAAAAAATTAAAAAATTTTGTTTTGTTAATATTGAAAATGTCTATTTTTACCCGCTTGGCGTATTGTAGGTTTTAAATACAAATTGTGGACCCATCCAAAGACGTCGATGTGGCCCTGCATGTGTTATTATTTCCACTTGAGACAACCAACTATCGGTACGATCGTCCGTTTCATCGAATTGTCTTGTACTGTCGGTTAACATACATGAATTCCGATCCTTGATAAGCCAATTGTCTGATGAAAGTGGTGGAATTATTTCCTGAGATCCATCTTTACGTCCTAAATTCCATTGAGCTTTAGCTTCCACCTCAAGTTCAATTGCAGTTTCATCACAAATCTTCTCTTTGGCCACATCTGCGTGTTCAGCATATTAAATAAAAAAGATATATTAGTTTTTTTAACTTTATTACGAGTCAATTTTACTATGAAAACATTTCGATACTAACGAATAATATTGAGTTGAATTCTTAACACAAATTAGTATCATCGTGATATAAGCAAAGCATGAAAAAAGGGTCGTTAACATAAGTGGGTGCAATGCAATGTAAAGAACACGACCACCATCGAAACGAAAAACGGGTAAGTTTGCAAAAATCAATGAACCATCTATTGTATCCAATTTTGACCAAACTTCATCTGTTAACTTATTTAATTCAAATCATTTTCATCTTAAGAGATTTATTTTATTTACCTTTTCTGTCAAAGTTCGAAAATATAATACGTAACAAGGCTCTTAGTTGAAATTTTGTGGAAATGTTTAAGTACCTTTTTTGTCAAATTTATACTTGCTTTCAGGCCGCCGTGTGGAACTGTTTGGAAAAATATTCATTTGGCAGAAAGATAAGACTCCAATCAAAACTTCAACAGAACGGGTCTGATCTCTTCCGGCAAATGAAAATTTTTCAGTCCAGGTCTTAAATTGTTTGTCAGTCTTTACTTATTACTCAATTCAACAATATTAAAGTTTTTCATAAGTGATCCGAAAGTTTATAATAATGGTATACCTAATAATGGCGTGATACTCACTTGAGGCAAGTTTTGTATCCAAATCATACTGAATTAGTGCACCATGTCCAGCCATCACAAAGAGTGAGTCTACCGCTTTGCGCTGTATGCGATGCGGGGCCTCACGAGTCGCCATTGGTGGATCCAAGAGCCACGAACGTGACTTTGCAAATATTGCACAAACACTCAACGGTTTACCATTATCATCAGACAAAGAAGACAAACGTTGACGTTGCGAATTTCCTGAAGAGCTCAAATTTTTTGACGGACCAGCCGATCCTGGTGGTGAACCCAAAACAAATGGTTGCCGCAATTGTGCCAACGGTAAAACTACAGTTGGTCGCGGATACGGCGGCAATGTAGGATTATGATAGGGTATCAGAGACTGACAAAAGGTTGTGCTTTCGGAATGCGATATCGGTGAACTGGAACGCCCCTCGGCCGAAAGACCAGCAGAACGATGAAAACGCGATAGTTTATTTACGACATGCAATGATGTGTGCGTACGTACACCCATCGGACCACCATAGGGTGTAATGGGAAAAACATGAGTAGTACCACGCAGTGTTGAAACAGCAATCCAACGTGAATCAAGTGAAAAAGTTATATTTTGCACTTTAGCGCTGGTATCGCCGCGATGTAATACATAAAGATGATGAATTGCTGCCAAACTGGAGCCCACAGGATGCGGTTGAATGCGAAAAACATGAAAGTCATGACCACGCTTATCAGCGGTTACCAAAATCATACCAGTATTATCAAATTCTAAAGCAACTACAGCTTCAGAGTGGGCAATAAAATGAGCAACGAATGGATCACTTCCATTTATAGAGATCGGTGTGCCTGAAGTTGGGCTGACATCCTTAACAGGATGCTGTTGAAATAAGAAAAGACAATTTTATATCAAGTGTATCAATTGCGAAATTTTACTTACCTTAATATCCAAAATGGTAACAATACCGGGCTGTTTTATATCACCGCTGCCAGATGAGTCAAAGCTGTTGTTTTTGGAATTGCTACCACTTCCTGTAGTGCCAGTCAAACCAGCTGCAACTTGCTCACCCAACTCGCGTAATCCTTTACCAAAAGATTTTGCGGCATTTAAAACGGTCGCTGTATAACTAGCGACACCATCACCATCACAACCGCCTCCACTACGTTTAGTGTGTATTAATTTGTGCTCCGAATATGCCAGCCAACGTGGACCCAAAGCAACCGGGTTCGGATTAATACTATAGGCAACAAATAATAAAAGTTTAAAAAAGCTTTTTTATAAAGCAAAAGAAACATTTACCCTGGACTCGGATAACAAGTCGTTATAGCTAAACGATCTTCCAGTGTACGCGCATCAAACACCGCAATCCGCTCATTAAAAGTAATCACAATCGATGAACGGTTTGCGAGTATATCGAGCACATTATTCTTAAATTTGATCGTTTTCACTTGTGTGCCAGTCTTGAGTGAAACAAAATTTACAGCACAAAACTGTGACTGTATTCCGCTACCACCTCCAGCTGATGATGAAGCATTATCACACATTGCAATTAGTGGACGCTTTTCAGCATAAGCATCCACAGCTTCATCGGCGCGACCATTTTCAGCGGCGACGGCAGGTGTTGGCAGCACACGCAAAGCCGAAACTGTACCATGACGCCAAGACAATACTTCAACAGCTTCACCATTAGCAGGTATAGCCCACACTTGAATTCCTAAACCGTAGCCCAGTATAAGTAGTAATGGTGGTGCAACATTGCCTTCCAGTTCCCAGTCCTCACCATAACGTGGATCACTTATGTCAGCGACTGTTTCAAAACGTGCCCATGTTATGGTATCTTTGGGATCTGTATGTGGCTGATTTGCGAGAGTTACATCATTTATAAAACCAATTGCAGAATCCAATATAGAGCGATCACTAACCACCTGAGGTGGCACAACTGCGGGTACAGCAATACCTCCACGTGTGTGTTGACCGCGTCTTGGGGAGTCTGCAGACATGTTGTTGCTGATGATGAATATATCGTAGCTGGGGATTGTAGTTGCAGTTATCTTAATCAATGATATATTCAATGGTGATGAAGAGAGGACGAGAGCTCGCCTAATACCAACTACTTTTTCAAATCTCTCTGTCGAAGCAAAGTTGTTAACTTAGACTCCTGGAGAGTGAAAAAAGTCGCCGTCAACTGCGTTTGAAAGTAAATTTCGTTTTTGTTGACTTGGTTGCGGGTATGAGAAGATAAGTTTTCGTATTTTGGATTGTGTGAACTTGGACAACGCGCAAAATGCGCGGGTACGTTTGCGTTCTCTCTGCACTTTTGCTTTTATTTCGCCTCAGATGATGCGCTTAGTGAGTGAAAATTTAACAGTTTTTTTCTGTTTCTCTATTTGATTGAGTGAGAGTGTAGAGCGCCGAGTTGCGTTGTGTGGTGGGGACACGCTGTCTGTTGCGTCTGGTTGTCACTATTGTTCAGGTTGTTATTATTGGAATTTCTTTTGTTAGCTTATTTTTTTTTTTTCTTGAGGATTTCTGAAAGCAGAAAGAAAATATATTAATGATATTTGCATTTACGGACGATACAAAGAACTTATGTAAATAATTTTGTCATTCTTCTTCCTTTGAGCTTATTATTATTAGGTGGCAGTTTTAAAAGAATGCAGAATTTTAACCGATTACCACCCATTTTAAATCCAATGTCACCTAAAAAAATAGTTAATATGGAAAAAATAAGGTAAGAGACCTTTTTCCATTTTGATGTACATGCGTACATACATATATCGACTGTAAATTACATCCCTACCAATCCCAATACAATTTTTTCGCACCGTATTACGTATGGCGACATTAACTAGTGAGTTACAGATTTTCGTCTACCTATATTTTTAAAGCATAGATGGGCAAAGTCTTTTTGTTTTATTTGAATGATGCAACAATAACAATAATACAAATCCCGTGCATAGCTCGTATGAAAAAAAAAACGCAACGATAAAAATGTGCGTATCAGTGGTGAGTGTATGTGTTTGTTATTTTGGTTATTTTTCTTAAGACACATGACGTGTTTGTTGTAATGAGCCACAAAAGGCTTATTTTACGTGTTTCGCCCATCGCTGCTGTAAAGTGTAAATCTGAGTTGAAACAAATTATGGTATTCATGTTCAAAGGAACATAAAAGTCGAAGCAATTCTTTAATTAAAAGGTGCAAACGGCTATTCTGCCCTCAGAAGCGGAATGGGCGTATCTCAAAAAAATCCATATTCTTGATTCTAATCGCATCGGATAGCTTAAGATATTACGCATCAATAAACTACGCCAAATGCCGGCATCTAAGTTCAAACTTATGAAAAATTTCCTCAGAGAATTTCCTCTATCTCAATTTTACATGTATTTCAACAAATTGACATAAACAAAACATCAATTATCTCGAAACGTATCTTTTTGAGATACGCCCTTGTAATTTAAACCAGGTGGTAAAATTTCGTATTTGTTTTACCTAATTTGATTATGAAATTTGCAAAAAAAATTATTTTTGTGCGTTTTTCACTATATTCATATAAGCATTGCTCGAAAATACGTTATTCGACAGTGACTTTCCAACGCTATTGCAAAATTTCGCTATTTTCTTATACACGACTTCTTAAGTAACACAACAATTTTTAATTTCATTTAGTTTTAATTGCACTTTTCACATAATATTTTTATATGTTTTATATTTCGATATCAATATCTTACCGAATTATGTTATATTTTAATAAAAAACTATTTAATATGGCGGAAAAAAGTTTTGAAAATATTTACTACGACTTTATGCTTTGATTTCACATTTCTTTAACAAATTTTTAACGAAACTGGTTGGTTTCAAAACAAAAATAAAAATGTAAAAAATCTCCAATGGCTATTGCGATCTTTTATGAAATATTTAACTTTGCGTCGATAACGAAAACACCTACAAAGAATATACATTTACAAATACAATTACACAAATTTTGTGTACAAGAAAATCATTCATTGAATCATCAAAGAAAAAAAAAATAAATAACCTTAGTGCAAAAATTTATTTGATAAACAGTTCCAACTGATAAGTCTAAAAGTTGAACAAACTTAAAAATTTATTGGTAATTTATTCGGTGCAAGAGTATTACACGTGCCAAATATTAAACCAATTTCATGACGTCCCAAATTTTGTGGAAAATAATAACCGGACTGATACGCAATACACGTATTGCGTCTAAGTTTTGTAAATACATACGCAGGTTAAAAACATTTAAGAAAGAAACAACAAACAAGACGTAAACAGACCGAATGCCCTCAAGAAATAGGAATATTTTATTTGATAAAAAATAAATAAATAAAAATTAAAACAAAAACACATGACAATTTGAAATAATAATAACAAAAAAAAAAAAAAGAAAGCTAAAATTAATCAGCAAGAGAATAAAGTTTCATCTAATAGCATTACGAAAAAGAATAAAACTTTAAATTAAAATTTTCAAAATAAAAATTCTAAATTTCTTTACGCTACACCAATTGTAAATTTTTTTTAATCGTTATTTTTTAGATCAAAAACTACCCTAATATTATAGCATAATAGTTATTAACTGGCTGTATTTTCTCAATTAAAATAGCCGTCCTTTTTATTTTTTTTTTGTGTTTTTCGGACAAACTTTTTTATTTTGCTCCAAAGCTGGAGAAAAATACATCGTCCTTGTAACTTCTTTAATAAAAATATTTGCACCTATCGATAGGGAAGGTCGAAAATGGATTTCAGGAAACCCAATCTTACTGGGAATCAGAATATATTTACAATGGGAGTTTTGGGGTTATTTGGAAAAACTAAACAAGAAGATCAAAATCCGATATGTAAATTAACCTTAGACAACGCAGTGATCAGACGAAAAGTAAATCAATTTCAACATGAATGTTTTCCCCAATTTTTAACGTATACGTCAACAACATAGCCATCACTATTAAAGGCGGCTCCTTGGAAGATGTAGCAAGAATCAATGAAGTGAGGTTATGTCTTTGCACAACTCCATCTAATATGGAAACCAAACATAATACCAACACAGACCAAACTGCGAATATTTAAATTAAAATGTTCAATCAGTGTTGCTATATGCTTGTGAATTTTGTAAGTTCCTGCTGGAGACCGATATTTATGATTTGGCAAGCCCGTACGATCTTGAATTGCGAACTTCTATCTTAACTGAGAAGATGACATTCAGAAGATCACAAAAACGCTATTTAGGAAAACTTGTCGATCAGCTCTTTGATAGAACCCGCACGGGAATACCCAGCTCATCATAGAATTTGAAAGACAAAAACTTTGTGGGTCAGTGTAGTTTATGATTCCTGCTCTAGTTACTTCATAATTTTTCAGCAATCAAATTTTGTCTTTCTACTAACTTTAAATAACTCACAACCGTTTTGTTTGTTTTAATAAATTTAAAATTTCTAAAAAACATTTTGCTTTTTTTTTCAAAAAGTTAAATTATTTTTTCAACACCTCCTAAGAGACACAAACTATGTTGACGACGACAACATCTTACAATAATCGGCATTAAACTCTTTCTCAACGGGTTTGGTTTTTTTTCGTAGACTTCTTGTTTTTGTTTATCAATAAATTCACCCCGTTTTGTTGTTTTCGTTTAGTTAAAGTAGAAATTGATTACACAGTACAACAAAAACAAATTGGCATAAGATAATATAGAAGTTTTTGGAAAAGTAATTTTGTGCAAATCAAAATTGAAAAAAAAAAGTACATGAGAACGATAAGAAAGGTTTTGGAAAGGTCGAAAAATGTTGAATAATCAAAAAGTTTTGAACAATGAGATGCATATCGAACATTATTTAAATAACTGTACAGTGTATACTCTATTGTTTTTTGCCTTTTTTTGAAACATAATATCTTAAAAACTATGGGGAATAGAATAAAAAAAATTATTAATCAATCCTAAGAATGTATCTGCCTTCAAATCGAAATTCCCGACATAACTTTAAGGCTGGTGCACACTTTCAATAAAAAATTCATATTTTCAAAAGTTATATCGGGAATTTCGGTATATCTTTTATTTCCGTCAATCAATATATGCATTGCGAAAATTGCTCTACAGTGTTATTACCAAAATAGATGAATAATCTCGTTTCCCCACATTAACCTTTATTCAATGTCCCGTCGCCCCCTATATTAATGAAAATAACGCACGCGTGCATGTAAAATTAACGTAAAATTTAAATTTATAATTTCTTAACAGTTTGAGTGGGATGATTTTTTTTTTTTTAATTGTGTACATTTTTTGTTATTTTTGTTTTGAAGTTGTTTATCATACATAAATTTAAAAAACGTGCGAAATTAAGAGGGGTAAGAAAATGTAAAAAAAAATAAGAAAAATATAAATAAAATTCATCAACACAATAAAAAAAAAACGTCACAAATCTAAACATAATAGTGACGTTGTTGTTGATTTTAATAAACAAATATTGACTTGATGTGATAGGAGAGATAACAAGATAGAGAGCGGTTTATAAATGTGAATGCACGCAATTGTCCTTGTTGTGAGTCAATTGTTATGATAAAATTAAATGCAAGGCGCAGTAGAAATTTAGAAAATGCACAATATAAACGCAATGTAGGTTAAGACGCAATTATCATTGAGGGAATTCAATTTTCCACTGTAAATGTTGTTACAAAGTAATGGGACAAATAGACGATACAAACCAATTGCGCAAATGGAGCCTTGCGCAGTGGAGTTGTGTTGAGTATGGGCCAAATTGTGGTACTGAAAATATCATAACAATTTTAATTTTTACGCAAGCTTTTACAAATTGCGCAAGTCGCATGTGTCGTGTTTGGTACACATTCGCGTCATGCATCTGCTTGAACGTTTGATTTATAATGAAATTTGAGCAGCTGTATTGTGTCGTGTGTGACGCACAGTTGCACTGCGCAAAGTCTCTATATCCGTCGTGTGTTTGGCCTATGAACAAAATTGATAAGACAAGTTTAATATTTTGCTTATTCTCTCTATATATGGTGGCCGGTTAAAAAGGTCGAACTATGCATAATATATGCCTTCAATCGAAAAATATAGCAATTCCAATGTTCATCAAACTTTTTGTTTAAATACTCCGAATAGATGCGCACAATCGAGAAATTTGTTAAGTTTATAGCTGTAGGTAAGGGACTTCTATGTCAAAATCGGTAAAACACATACGGCGGGCGAACAGCTGATTTTTGGCTCCCATGATAGATTTTTATTTTACTTATAAAGCAGCACATATATAATCGCTGCTTTTTTGATAATTGTTATAATTTTGAAATCAATTGTCTCGTTACATCCGCGTATCAAAGTTCAATGAGAACAAATAGATACTTACATACATATGTATGTATATATAATTTAAATTGAGCTAATTTAGACCATTTTATTAATACGCTGCACTTCAAAAGCAAAAGTTGACAAATACATATGTTGAATTTAATTTTTCACCACATAAACAATTGAATTGAACAAATCTATTAACAATAATTTAAATTCTAAGGATAAGTTCACCAATTTGTTGTCAAACGACTAAGTTAAATCCGATAAATGTAGTAATTGAGCAGTCACTTGATGTTAAAGTGTTAATTAAAGCATAGTGGGAAAAGATTGTTAAAAGAAGAATGAGATAAAAGCTCAAATATGAGTATTGATTTTTAAAATTTTAGTCATTGGATAGGGAATTTTTAGTACTTCAAATATTACAACTCTTATACATATAATCTTATAGGTCCTATCTCGAGAGGTCAAAAACTGTACTTGCATTAACCTTTATAGTTAATCATAAAAAAAATGCAAGTTGTTTTTTTATCATCGATAAATATATAAGTTCAAACCGGGTTTTAGTGTCATAACTCTCTTATCTACTCAAAAACTTATATATTCAGTAAATTTTGTGTGGGAGCCTCTACAAGTAATGTGACTACCTACTAACTTTTATTTGTTATTTTAAAAAAAAAACGAATGAAAAAATTTGAAGATACATAAGTACAATGAAAGTTTTTAAGCCTCAATGGCAAGGCCTACGACATAACATTGGTTTTAAAAATTAAAATACTGAAAATAAAATTTGAAATGAGTCATGTACCTATCATAGGGGTCGACTAAATGGTCTCCGTTTCACTATAGTTTTTTTTTTGCAGATATTAAGGGATAAACATATGTACATATCATTAACATTGAAAATATAATTTGCATTATAAGTTTAGCATAAGCTAACATAAGTACATAATTTTTCATATATCGACCTCTAGGGGCTCCGATATACATCACAATTTGTTTGCTAGTTTTTGCTTTCAGAATTTGAGGCGATTTTTTACATGATGTTAGATGCTTTTCTATAAAAGTGACCTATGTCATATTTTCAAAATTACTCAGGGGACTATTTTTTTTACTCTAATTCGAACACCATGTTGTTTTTTTCTCAAAAAAAAGGGGAGTAGATATCAAAACTAAAATACATACCAAGGCTAAATAAACTATTGCAAATAAATAAAAACATTAAGTAAATTTGTATAAAAGGTCATAGATTTTTACAGAAATTTCATTGCTACGACTCAATGGTTATACTCGTATACTCGCCAAATTTAAAACTATGCATCGTTAAAAGTAGCGCGTAATTATGTCTCTTGTGTTTATGCAATAAAAATAATGCAAATATGTAAAATAATAAAGCAACTCATATGCAGCAGCTGATAGGTATGGAATTTAAAAAAAAAAAGTTTTTTTTTAAATTTTTTTGCTTCGAGTTTAGTTTATTTTAATGCATGAGTTTACTACAATATTCAGTATATTGTGTGCGCATTACTTTGCCATATCAGACTTCACATGCTTTGGACTTTTGTACGTGACGCGCCAATACAACGATCGAGGACGCAACGCAATAGCGACAAAAACAATAGAGCTTTTGCTCATTTATGTGGAAGTAATTCAAATGCGGGACAGTTGCACGGACAGACAGATGGTTGATTGGGTGGATGGATGAATAGATGGTTGGTTGTAGAGAACTGTAGTCAAATGATTGCACTTTATATACCTACCTATATTTTTAAATCAGTTCGAAGTAAATATGTGCAAATTTAGATTTTATTTGAAAAACACATGCATTTGCTGAGTAGTTTCGAGAATATTGACCGTTTAATGAAAAACATATGGAAACTTTTATAAGTCAAAGCTTTTCACGAAATTAATTTTTCTACATTTCTCCAGAGCTGAAGTTATTTTTAGTATTTGTGAGAAATTTGGTTGCACTATGAGCACAAGCTTGCCAAGTGGCCGGTTTTGACACGGCGAGGCCGTTTATTGCATGAAAAAGCCGTAGGCCACCGTTAATTGGAGGTAAAAGCCGTTCAGTAGGCGTGTCCGTGAACCAATTTCGCTCATTTCCATTCCAGTACCAAATTTAAATACATATGTTGCCTAGTTTTCTCGTAATCGAAAATAACACACCTTTATCTCAAAGTTTTAGATTGAATCTTGGTGTAGTTTCGAATACACTGCAAGAAAACTCTCAAATAAATTAATTTTTACACATGTTTGGAAAAAATATCAAATTTTAATTTAATTCAATCATTAACAATTCTAATAAAAAATAACAAATTTTATAAAAGCTAAGCTCAATATTTAAAATTCGTCGTCTTTAAGAAAAAATGTTTAATTTTTGCAGCAATTTATTTAAATTATCAGAATATAGTCAAACCTATTTTTAGACATTAACAAAGAAACCTACGATAACTTACTAGAAAAAAAAAATAAATAAAAAGAATTAAACAATTTAAAAAAAATACGAATCACTTTGGGTAAAAATTAGATAACAAAAATAAATCACAAATATCAAAGAAAAATCAAACAATTCACGGCCAAACAAAACAAAAAAATAAATAACAAAAAATAGGGTATAAGATAAACAGAAAACAGCTGACCCATTAATCAAAAACAAAACGCAAATACATACATAGATACAAAACATACGAGTTTTTATAACTTTGTATTTGTATGAAACAAACATTAATCTGTGACTAAAAAAGAATCACGCAAAATAAAACAATGAGACCAAAAACAAGAAAATAAATAACAAATGCAAAAAGACATAACAAATGATCGAATAAATAAAAAAAAACTCAGCAACAGCTGTTGATTAAAGTAAAAGATGAAAAATTGTTAGCACCCAACGGGAAAATGGAGGAGCGATTTGATATAGAAGTAGAAATGAAGCACAGGATAGATCATAGAAATTAAAGTATTTGCTTTATTTCAATTTATTACATTTCATTGATTCATTAGTTTTGTATGTATACATGTATACAACAGCCATTATTGGCACATTTAGGTTCAAATAGGCAGATCTTTAGCTTATTACTAATGTAGTTATATATCGTCTTGTAGTCTCTATGTTCAACATGCGCCGGTTTGTTACAAAAGTCCAGACTAGAAATTTATTTAGATTTAAGTTCGATTCGGATCAGATTTACTTGAAGTATGATTAGAAACGGGTCAGGCTTTCGGATCCGATAAAGACAATAATCGTCACACCTCATATGAAATGGATCGGATCCACTTAACAGATCCGGTTCTGATCATAAATTGTTTTCAGAAACGAGTAAGGCTATAGGTTCAGTTGGGGATCAGGTTATCTGTTTAGATCCTAATCAGAAAAGTGAGTAATTTAGTGATGAGAAACGAATCCTTCTCATCAGAGTTTTATAAATACTACACCATTTTATTGTAAATTTATTGAACATTTTATATATTAAACTGTATCGAACATTTTAAGTAATTATGTATTGCATTGAACATTTTAAGTATACATACTTATAAGTATGTATGTATGTATACTGAATATATTAAGAATTAATAAATTCTTTATAAATATTTTGATAAGGAATATTATCAGACCAAAAAATTAATTTGGTATTACAATTTAGTTCAGAGCATCGGATACGATTTTGACTCAAACAACATGTCGGGCCGTAGTAAGGTTTTTAGTATTGTATTCTTATGAGGAACTGATCAGATAACTTTATCGAGGAATACCGTACTGCACTTTGAACAGGAACTGAGGGTCGTATTAAGAATTATCTGATCATAATCAGGAATACCTCAACTAAATTCTAGTCGGAGTGCCTGTCGGTTTTTCTCCAAAATTATTTTATTTTTTAAGATAAATTTTATAAGGAGTTGGATTAAAAATAAAGCGATCATGATCAAGGATTAATCATGGAGCATTACATGTTCCCGCTGGGTATGGTAGTATGCGTTAGTTGTATTAGTACAAATTATTCGAGGGTATGTGTGTCTATTAAAGTAACAGACTGATAATTGCAGTAGAAAAAATATGTACATATAAGTTTGGGTGTACCATTCATTAGATTTTTTGCTTTTTTTTTAAATCAACATTTTAATGGATTAAGGGTTGTCCAGTAAGAAGTAAGAAGAAATAAAAAATAAATCCAAATTTTTTTGCAAATAAACAAGTAAAGACTAAATTCAGACAAATTAATGCAGTTACACTTTTAATTTTATATCTGGAAATTCTGAATTTAACTATGTACATATATAACTAATTGTGCCAATGGATATGAAAGACGACACACATTTTTATAAATTTTTAATTTTGATAAAACATTATACAGATCGACATACATATAATCGAAAATATCAGTAAGTATTTTTTGAAAAAAGTAAAATAATTAGGAACACCCTAAAATAAAAATATACTATATAATTTTATTTATTACTTTTGCTTTTTTGTACTTTTGTTTCTTGGTACAATATTAACCTGCTCTTATTACAAAAACTAGTTGATTATATGGAAAAAATGTTTGTATATGTTACATAAAACAAATAGCAATTTTTTGTTTATTAAAAAAAAAGATGGAAACCTCGAACTTGCTACACGAGTTACATTTTTTTCTCGTTAGACCTTTCTTGTCTAACATGCACAATGGGTATACTTTATTTTTCCTTCTTTGTATATACAGGCGTGGCAGATATAGGAAAGTGTATTAATGAAAGCATTTGCATCTGTATCTGTCAAGATATTGTGAAATCGAAAGGAAGTAAATGAAATGAGATTTGATGTAACAGATTAGCAAAATTTGTCAATGGAAACGTCTACCTTCCACACAAAATTTGTACCTACCTAGGAATTTTTAACTTATGTCCCCGTTCCTCACACACGACAGAATTTTTAATCATACAAGCCAATAGTTTAGAGCAGCGATGGACACGTAGTGGCAATTTCCGCCCTCATGGCCCGAACCGTTATTTGACGCACAAGCAATCAAAAACAATTCGCAGAATTTCAATGCTATCGACGCACAGGTTCAAATGAAAAAAAAAAAAAAAAAAACACATAAAGGTATTAGCGACGGTGCCGCATTGTGTCTCGACGAATGTAGCAATTGTTTTTGTCTGTAGTGCAATTTGGATTTTTTTTTGTGCTGTTGGCGAATTTGGAAATGAAAGCAAAAAAACTTTAAAATTTCGTTTTTTGTTGCGCCCTTTTGCTAGATTTCCATGCCCACCGGTGGTTTAGACTTGCAACATTGGGCAAAATACAAAAATGTGCCACTTGTGGCACTTTACAACAGACACGTCGTTTTTCTTAAGTAACTCTATAAAGAAGGAAGCTGTTTGTATAACAATTGAGATACAGATTTAAAGTGGGCGTGGTAAAAAAAAAACTAAAAACGCAATGTAGAAGTATCTCTTTCAGAACATGCTACCAAAATAAAAGATATGATGATACAAAGTTAAAGTTTAAGCTATAAAACAGTAAACTGGTGTTGAATTTATATAGCAGTTGTTGGGAAGAATCACTACACTACTACAGACGACAGCTTCTGAATGCTTTCTTTTATGAAGAGCCATATAAAAATTTGAAATATGAATGTGAAAAGGAAAGGCAGAGTTAAAGCGATACTCAAATAGCTAGGGGTAAAGAAGAAAAGTAAATAGAATGGGTAAAAAGGTGGGTTCATTGCGGTTAATGAACAATGAATGGTATTATTGCTCTTGATACACATATTAAATTAGAGTGTGTAATTTTTTTTATTTTTGTAATGCTTGTTCTAAGCAGAAAAAAAAATCGTATGTAATGGAATAATTTTTATTATGCATGATCGCTAACTTTATGTTGTCAATTAATTTTGTTTTTCTACAGAATGCAAAAGGAATATTATGTTCAGTAAAATTCACACCGTTTTCGAGAAAATCGGTCAAAAATCTATTAGAAACACGTGACAGCATAGGTTGTCAATTGGGTTTATTTGCAAATCTTAAAAAGATCAGCCTATTTACACTATCCAAAATAGTTTTAAAAAAAAGATCAAATTTTCGTTACAGTCCACTATTGAAATCTGGTGTTTGTATTCCTAACGTCAATTCAATTTCCATGACGGATTCACAATGAACAGTCGCACTAACTTTAACAAAAGGCTATAAAAACACGAGCTAGGATAATCAAAGATAACGGATAAATTTGATTATCTACGATAGTCAAAGGCAACGGACAAATTTGATTATCTACCAATCATTTTTTGCCAAAATGAGTACAGCAAAAGTCCGTTGAAGGCTTAAAAAATAAGCTAACACTTCAACCAAATTAGAGATAGCACAATGACAATAATCTATGAGCAAATATTGTTATTGTTTATATGCAGAAAAAAACGAGTTTTATATTTTATATTTAATTATCAAAATTCAAAGTTTTGTGATATAAAATAGAACATTATTTCATCGAACTTACAGTCATTAGTAAACACCGATATTCATGTAATTTTTTTTTTTTTAAAGAAACGAAATTTAATAAAATAAGACAGATGGCGCATTGGTGTTGGAATGAATTGAGCGCGATTTGTACATTCCAATTAGCTCAATTGTTAGAGCAGATGTGCTAAATATAATGCACAGAACGGCCTGGGTTCAAATCCAAGTACAAAATAATCAAAACTGGTCAGGGAAGAAAGCGTTTTGTTATACAAATTTTCAACAGCTGGGTTTGAAATTTTGGAGCTTGGTAAATTTTATTTTTTAATTTAAATAAGATATGTTTCCTAATTATTTCTTTAATTATATAATGTTTTAATTAAAATAAAAAAAAACAGTAACTTTCGTGTAAGCGCCTTAAGGCTTTACGTGAGTAAAATCCGTTGAATTTTTTAAGAAAGTAAACAAAAATATTGACTTTATTCTTTATTTTATTGTATGTATATGTAAATCACAACCAATTTTATTGCTAATAAAAATCATCAAGTCATCAAAGGCAATATAAATTGCAGAAAAAGTACATATATTTGAACAAAATTGCATCATCTTTATTCCTAAAACAAACTTAAATAAAAGAGTGAATGTCGAACAAATAAAAGAACCGAAACAAAAAGATTAAACAAGAAATTCAAATTAAAAATAAATATGTCTTGTTATTAAAATAACTGTAAGATAAAAACAAAGAAAACCGAAATAAAAAAAATTTTAAATACATATATTTAAAAAAAATTTAAGAACAAAGAAATTATAAATTGGCTTATATCGAAATCGAAACAACAAGTAGCTCTTTTAAAAATAAAACAATTTATATTATTAATGGGATAGAAATCATCAGGTGTTTATGCTTCATTAAGAAATAAAAAAACAGGTACAACAATTGCGTCACAGAATAATTTATTTTTTTTATTTATTTCTTTTTAAGTTCCTTACGTTTAGAGATATAGATATAATTTAACCGTATATTCAATTTCGTGTCCTCCCTACCTCTTAAGCCGTTGATAACTCAGACTTGTGCTCATCGTACTATATATAGTTAAGTTTCAGTCAATTTGAACGCAAGGTCATTTTTCATAAAAGTCTATGAGATTAAGTCGGAGGATCAAAAATTGATTATATTTAGTTGTGAGTATTTTATGTGGTTTTCGTAGATTTCATAGAAATTCGGAACATTTTTCTCAGGACCCTAACACCTAAAAAATCCTGCAACATAAACAAATTCGACCGAAAAATAGTTTCATACTATAAGTGCGGGGTTAGGGTTATTTACATAATGGGTGTTACCCCTTCCACAAAGTTATTTTTTCAAAGCTATGCAAATAATTACAGTAAGACTTGCTCTATGTAACTATGAAAAATGTTTCACTTTCTAGATAGTCAATAGATGAGCCCAAAAAATCTCGAACTATGGCCACGCCCACTTTTTATACTGCCTCTACAGTGTAAATGCAGTAAGTTAAAAATAAAAGTTTGTAAAAATAAAAAGTTGACGATTTTTTTTGCTCCTTAAAAAAAATGTAGTCCATATCATAAAAATCCTCCATTTAACGGGTTTTTTTCGAAATTTTTTAATTCCTACAATGCCATGTTATCGGATTAAGGTATTTTAAAATAAATGAACTACGAATCAAAAAGCAATAGCTTTATACTTAAATTTTTGTATGCATCATTCATTAACGTTAACATCAAGGTAGCTAAATTACATTTGTTTAAATAAATGTTACAGACTCAACGATAAAAAATTTATGTTGAAAAATTTAATTATTCCCTAAGTGTCTAAATTGATTTTTCTTTTGGAATTCAATTGAAAATGCAAACATTTTCTTAATTTTCATCGAAAATTCGAATTATTTTGCTTTTGCTTCGTTTTGTAACTTCGAAATTTTCTTAACTGCAGCTGCGCATTGCTAATGGATATTGTTAGTGTGGAAAATAGCTAAACAAAATACATAAACGAAATTGTTGAGAAAATCATAAGGTAAATAAATAAAAAAAAAAAAGAATAAATATACAAAACGACGAAAGATCAAGAACAAAAATATGAAGAAGAGAAAGAAATATATTGCAGCATGAAAACAAATTTTTGGCCGAATGTTAACATTCAACAAGATTTTGTGTACCCATGATGTATCAATTAGTGGAAAGAAATAAACAAAACTACAAGGAATTGGAAATGCAGTAAAGGCAGGAAAAATTTAAGACAAAAACTTTTTTCGTTCTTATTGTCGCACCCGTTACGAAATAAAAGCATTATGTACATTTCTATTTATTTTTTTTTCATTTTAAGTGCAAATTGGATTGATGTTTCTCAAAAATTACTCAACTATAAAACCAAAAAAACAAGTCTTTTGTGGTTTATTCTCTAAAAATCTTTTAACACTTAAGTGTACGTACAATTCGTAAAACAAATATAGATTTTTTTTTTTCAGTATCAAAACACATTCTTCCATTAAACATCATCGCATAATTTTAATTTTAAGAAAAAAAAAGTTAAGTTTTTTTAAACAAACTTGTATTTTATTTAAGTATTGTAAAATAAATACCACAAACAAATTTGCTTGAAATTTATTAAAATACTGTTAACTAATGTACAACCAACAGAAATGAAAGCAATGTAAATATAATCAAACTAACATATTTAATTGGTTCCGAAACAAACAAGAAAATGCGAATATCAATAGTAGCGACAGAAAATTAATTTTACCAATTTTTAACGCATTTCGTACAGTATGTACAAATATATTTTATTTTCGTTGAAATTCTTCTTTTAAAATGTATGCTCTATTCTGGACTGAATCTTGCCATTACACTCTGGGACAGAAGATTGTAAAAAATATTGAAATGAAATTCAAAGTACAACTTTTGTTTAGAAAGCGATATTTTGAGCTACCTATAGCCGACACAGTACGTTCACGAAAGCAGAGTGTTCTTACTTTTCTACAGCTTTGATGTGCCTAAGGAATATATATAATAAAATAAATAAAGAGTACAAGTTAGATATAGTTTATAAGCCAAAACCAAAATCTTTTCACCAGCCACCACTGGCTTGTTTTACCTTTGGGGTAATTTTTCTAAACACAACTGACTCAAAAAAGCCTTTTTTCCGTGAAAATAACATTTCGTCTTTAGCTTTCAGAGTTTCGAAGGTTAAGAAAAATAGTATGCTTTTCTAATGGACTTGGTCCCGTTCGTCTAAAATTTTTCTTTCACGATCGATAAACTAAATTGTCTAGTAAAGTATTCTTTACCAGAATTATAGCTCTTATGGAAAACTAAAAATAGAACTTAAATATTAAAAACCTTGGAAATACCGAACTCTCCTCTGTAGAAATTTCAATTTATCAAACGCATATGTTATTTGATGGATTTAATTTTCATAGTAATCGAAGTACCGTATCATTACCTCAACAACTTAGTTATTTAGACTGACATGATTAGTTTCTCATCATTAAACCAAGATTGACTTGTAAGCGCATAACAGTATTGGTCCAACACTGGTATAGCAAATATTAGTACTCAATGCCAGGCTTCTTCAAATTCGAACATTTAATAATTATCAATATGTTTATGAGAAATATTGCTTATAAACTGGTTTTTTGGTAGATAGCACTAGCTTTAGGCTATAGCCTCGCGCCTGAAGCTCAAGGGAGCCTCCAAAATGGCGAGATGTTGTGTGAATTTGTTCACCAAAAAGCAATTTTATATTTCCATACACTTTTAGAAAAGAAAATCGCAAACAGTTTACATAAAACTTATATTTAGTTATAACTAAGTGCCTTTTTCTAGTTTTTAGCCCTGGGCTAAGGTATGCGATGCACTATATAAATTTATATTTATGAGGGGAAATTTTTTGCTGAGATAAATTTTTAAATTCTAAAACATATGATAAGTTTTAATGATAGAAACTAACTGGAATTGTTAATGGACTTGATTATTTTTTGCTTCACTGTGCCTCCCCAATCAACAACTTATTCAATCAATGCACTTCTCACAACAACATTGTATTGACCGCGGTTATTTTTGTAGCTTTTTTTTTGTGTAAACTGTGGGCAGTTGTATGTTGCATTTTGTTGTTTTTACTATCGCAATTTTCTATAGTAACAACAAATTCAAAAACAAGAACAAAAGTAATAATTAAAGTAAGAAAATGAGAATTGTTGTTGCTCATGTTTTTAAGCATTTATTTTGTATTAACTGCGTTAAAAATTTAATTTTTTTGCGTTTTTATTTTTATCAAATAAATTTGATATTTCAGTAACTAAGAAAATAAATAAAAAATTTTAAATAAGACCACAAAAACAACATTTGAAGGACAAACAAAATATTAACAATAAAAACAATTTTTTGTTTTTCTTGATAAAATTTGTAACTAAATAATTTAATAAGTCACGCATTATTTCAAGATCATATTAGCGAGTAATCTAAAAAAAAAGTAATTATGAAGGCAAAACTGTTCTAACTTTAACTCTCACACAACTACACATGTAATTATTTGTGTTTTAATGTAGATATTTATATTTGGAAATTTAGGTTGTGGCTGCACAAAAAAATTGCATTCGGACTTCTCATAACTTCTGTAAGGTCATACAAAACGCTGCTACAAACATATGTATAAAACCAATGCAATGGCCATTATCGATGTACGAAATCTTTGTATAGGTACGATATTTTTTATATGCCGACATGACCCGATTGGAGCCATTCGTACTGTCGGCCTAACCGAAAGGGTTTAGATCGGAGCTGCACAGAGAACGAGCTCAAAGAGCGTAAAAATGAGAACGAGCAAGTGGAGGGCGTGCACGTGTACGGAATTGATAAACAAATCGTCGATCCATACTTATCGTGAGGTGAGGGCGTTTGATTGCGGTAGTGGGCGCCACTGGTTGCGATACATACGTTTTGGAGGAAAATTGCACTTATTGAGTATTTTTAGGCAATAACAGAAAAGTTAATTTTAAGTTTAATTAAGATCAATTCTTCCCCTAAAGCTTTTCATATAGGTAATTAACTCGGTCACATTTATTTAAGTAACAGATTACTTACATAACGATAATTGAATAGTGATTTCCTGGATTTTAGATCGTTGTTTCTTTTTTTAATCAAAACAAAATTGTAATTTAATTAAAACATGTAGGTATACAACAACGTGCATCAGGAAGAATAACGAACATATTCGTTACTTAAAGCAAAATAAATTCAAATCTAATTTGCAAGTATATATCATTTCGTAATAGTTATAAATTTACAAGGTTACCCAGAATCGTCACTTGCCAAATACATCTATAGGTAATACATGGCGATCGATACTGAAAAGTATTGATTTGAAATATTTTCTTTATATAAAAAATAAATGGGAAGGCATGATCCTTTTCAAGGAAGCCCATCCAATAGCGCTTCTTACTCCTACTTCTTCTGCCTACTGGGAGTATTTTGAACGTATTTATTACAAAACGATTGCCACGCCTACTTTAAAATAGAGTAAGGAGTGGAGATTAGTCAAATTTTTAAAAATGTTAACAAACAAAATAAACAAATATTTGTTGTTGTTCCAAAATACATACCCGTACAAACCAGTAGTAAAATTTGTTGACGAAGACGACAACGAAGATGACAAATTTAACGTCGACAAGATAGTTGTTGTTTTTGCTGCTGCTGTTGTTGCTTTTTATATTGTAGCTGTAGTTATTTTACCAAAGTCAGTCGCCAAATTAAATTCAAACGAAAAAAACAGCACAAAGGGTCAGCAAAAGACGTTAGTTGATCGTGCGTTTTTTTTTCTGTTGTATTCTTTTTTTTTTAAACAAATCAAATTTTTGGCAAATGCGCTTCTTCTTAAAATTTTAACATTGCCTGCAATACAATTTAAGATTTTGTCAGCTTTTTCAGAAGTTGGGTTATAGCAACCACGCCCACACTTGAACAACTCGACCTCTGCGCAATATTAAACGTCTGGCAAGTTGTTCTACTGGATGGGTTTGATTTTTCGAAAGTTTGAAGAATTTTTATAACAACTGCGACATAATTATTTTATTTTGAGTTGGGGGGCTGTTTTTTTTTTTAATTTTTAATTGTTGTTTTTATTATATTTTGCTTATTAATTGACAACACCTTTCATGATTTATATAAAAGTTTTACTTATTAATAATTAACTTACAATTTTTCACAATTTTTTACACTCTGCAAATTAGAGAAAAAACACAAATAAAATTTTCAATTCGTCTTTACTGCTGAACAAAGAAAAAATTACGAAATCGCGTATTTGAATCTACTTTGTTTCTTTCATTTTCTTCAATTTATTGCTGTCTCTTTGCTCAATATTTTTCTCTCCTAGTTCTCTATTAACATGGTTCTTTTACAGCACAATTTGTTTCTTCATTTGGTGTTGTCCACTGCTTCTCTCTATTTCTATTTAACTTCTGTTTTCCACGAATTTCGAAAATCAACTGACTACAGTCGCAAACTGCGCTACGCTTCATTGTTGCCAAATCGAAAGCAAAGAAATAAACAAAATAACAAAAACAAATGCAAAAACAGCTGAGTTGAACTAATCATCTATTTATTTGAATTTCTCCTTTTCCTTTGACTCACAATCACGAACCCCATTTGGAACCATGAATGTCATGTTTTGAAGTTTTTGCCAGAAAAAAGTGATACCAAACTCACCAAAATATAAAAGACATGGCGTAAAATTTTGGGCGTATATTAATACTCTATATATTAAACCTCGTAAAATATTGTAAAAGTACAACATTGTAAATTCCCAGTTCAATTTACAATGAATTACAGTGAATTGCATAAAAAGCTTTTCCTTTGACGCGGTTTACCGATCGTTTTCACCGCGATCATAATAACGTGTGTATTAGGGTGTTTATTTTGAAAGTTTAATAGATGATTTTTTTTGCCTATATTTTAGTTTGAGGTTTAAAAATAATTGTCCCAAAATTTGAGCTTCCTTGCTCAAACTTGTAAACGGCGCGGACAGAGTTTGTGTTCGTTGAAATTTTACGAAAAAGCCTAGGTGCCAAGATTTAGCGTTTTAGGTATTTTAGCCCACATTTTCTTTGTGGCTGAGAGTGCGGACAAAACATAGCCGAAATGGTATTTTTTCTATAAATTCGTGGTCCCATAAGCCTATATTATAGAATCGGGTTTGATGAAAATTCTCCCAAAATTTCAGCTTCCTAGATGAAATCTGCGAACGGCGCAACAGTTTTGTTTCCTATTCAGATACCGTTATTTATTAAAAAACGTTTATTCCGAATGAATAACAGAAATTTTAATTCAATTCAGTTGACTTGGTCATATAAGTCCATGCCCGTTTATTGACAACAATAATAGTAGGGCTAAATTTATTCCCCAAACAAAATAAGAGTGATAAGCATGAAGATTGCAACACTATTTAACCCATCGCTACATACATTGACTCTTCCTCATACACAATATGCATACATGCATACAAGAATCGATGACGAAGAGAAATCAACATAGAAACCAAAAAAGAAAAAAAATGTAAGTAGTTGCCACTTTGGTAATTTTTGACCAATATCGCAGTTATTTATTTTTGCATATGACACAATTTGTATTTTTTTTAATTTGAGTACACCATGTTTATATTTTTATTTTTCACATGTTGCACCTAGCATTTATGGGTAAGATAACCAATATACAAATCACTAGTTGCATACTGCTTGCTTTGCCTGAAATATATATAATCTCATATTCATCCCACCCAGAAACCTGTTAATAAAACTCTATATCGTCTAACAAATAAATAGCAATCTAGAAGTTTTAGTCAGCAGTTTCTATAGAGCTTTTGGGAAAAACTGATGAAAAGTTTCATGAAATTGTTAAAAAATTAACAAGTAAAAAACTTTTGCCGTTATGTGATGGTTGTTTATCCGCAGCACACGCAACAGAAAACTTTTACACTTTTGAGAAATCGTCAAAATATTCAACGTCAAATTAATGCAATCGTGAAAATGATTCCGTCGCTGTCAAGAATTAACAAGACATGAAAAGACAAAAATTTTGACAAATCGCGTTTTCAGCTATGTGTATACTGTGACAACACGTATGAACTTAACATTTGCTAAATTTTATAAAAAAATTTGTTCTGTTAATTTATTGCCTTGACTTTTAATTTAATTTTTAGAAAATAAAAAATAACGCAAATAAATTCTTTCCTAAAACAAACTATATTTTATTTCTTTTTAGCACGTCAACCGTACCATTCGTTCGATATCCTTGAATTTTTCTAGACACTTCATATGCTTAATTTCTTTCAATTTTGTTTTAGTATTTTTCGCATTCTATTTTTGAAGTTTCTGGAAAACTGTTTTATTCAAAAAAAATATTTTACAATAATATTGTAGTTCACTAAATTACCTTTCATATGAAACCAATACAGGAGTTTTTGACTTATAGCGATTTTTAGAAAAGCTGTATCCACATTTTTCGATATCCAGATTTTCGAAAGCAGATCCGACCGACACTTGTTTTTAGCACAATTTTATTTAATTAAAAAACACTATTCACTCTAAAAAAACAAATTGGTGAATGTGAGAAATAGTAAATCTGTTCATACACCAACATAAATTTTCGTAGTTAAATATCTGGCATTCGGTCAAATATTTTAGTTAGTGGCAACCCTGACACAGTATGCATTTATTGTTCCTGTAACACCTACAGTGTTGTATATAAAAGTATGAAAACAAAACAGACAGGAAAATTATGTTTGGTGGTGTTATGAATGGGGTAAATTATGACGCAGTTTATTGAAATATGTATTTGAAAAATTGCAAGAAACAAATCAGAAACGAATTATTAACAATTAAAAACAAACACACTAATAAAAAATGGCAAAAAAGGATTTTTTGACAGTTAAAATAAGATTATTTACCTTTTTCTTAAAAAAAAGTTTATTCTATACACTTTTTCACTTTAGTCGAATATAAGCTTTCAGACTTCATTCCATTTAAAGATAATTCACTTTTAAACTGCTCTGAAGTAAGAAAAATTTCAAACTTAACATGAATTGTTCTTATTATATATATATTTTATCTCTTAATTTTCTTATATTACTCAATCTAGGCAATTAAAATTGTTATTCACGTTAGTTCCACTTGTATTCGACTCTCTTTTCACTCTGATTCGTTTGCTTTTTGTTCGTTTGCTTGTAACCCAAAGCAAATTTTGACTTTGGTGTTATTTTATGTGTATAGAAAATCTAAGCTCCTGAATTTTTTCCCTTATATAATTGATTTTTGGTGGTTGATGCCATTTAAGGCATACGCAAAAAATTAAATTCAACAATAAAAATAATAAATTATATTTATCAATCTGATGTACCTATATATTATGAATTTTAAAAAGCTCCATTGTGCGATTGAAAATAAATGTACATGTAGTACACTAGCATCTTAGAGTATGCAACACTGTTTTATTTCGAATATTCTCTTTTAATTGATTGGTGTTATTATTTCTGTTTTTATCCATATTCTATTTAAGGGTGGTTTTCCTCAGTGTTTTTTCTGTCTTCAATAAAACTTTGACATTCAAAAGGGGCGTACACACCGTCCTTCGTGCTGACCAACATGGCTTAACAAACCGAATAACTGTCAATTTCGTTTTGTGTTCAATCATCAAACATACTAGTCAAACATCATTTGCAGAAAAATTTCGACTCACTCATTTTAATTTCTACCTAACCAACCGTACAACCTGTGTGAGTGGTAGCTTTCAAGCCCAGGACATATTTTACATTTTAAGCAAAATTGCATGGCAGTGGCAATCAGATGCACAACTTTTAGGCTAAGTTCACATGAGAATTTTTCAACGCGCGTTTTCCACAACGTTAAAAAGACGTGCGTTGATGGTGTATACTGTTTTGTGTTATGTATACTGAAACGCACGTTGAAAAAACGTTGAACCTAAAAAGTAAATCCACTTTTTAAATCTAAACACCAAAATGCCACACACAGGCGCAAAGTCTAATACAATTTTTAAATTTTTTACAAAAATAAAATTCACATAAAATAGTAAATAATAACGACTAACAAATTAACAAAGCCGGTTTGTATACCACTATTATATATGGCTATTTCCATGGTGTCGAATGGGACCGTCGTATGCTTTTAAAGTGGAATAAAAGTCAAAGTAAAACACACGTTTTTTTTCTTCTGTTACTTAAAGGAATAGCCTTTTGGTAGCATTATATAAAGTTGAGGGCAGACGTAGTACTGGTTCCACGATAAAGGCAATAATAGAGCGATTCTTACGGGACAAAATATGGAAGTGTTTTTCATGACCATTTATAGAAAATCATAAGTCAGCGAAACCTACCAAAATTTTTTAATGCAACTAGTTTTAAAATGTTATGGAATAACTTTATTTATTAAATTTCGTTTGATTGAAAAATCGTTCTTATTTTTTTTTTTACAAACTATAAGATGACTCGTGACGGGATATTGGTAAATTTTTCATATATTTTTGTATATGAGATTTATATAGTAATTAAAAAACAAATTTAATACACAATAATCATTGTCGAATTAAATTGGTGAGATCAATTTTAATTCATTGAATTTAAATTTAAAACATTTTTCTTATAAGAATATCAAACTTTTATTTTTGCTGTTTAAACGTTTGATCGATGGAAAAATTTCAAAAAAGAAACTTGCATATCATTTGTGTTTCCCCGGACCGGAAGATTTTGTGCAGATTTAATAAATTTTTATCAGCAAAGAATGAAAATATATAAATGGAAAACAAACAAAAACGACGGAATTTATTTTCAACACACTTGATTTTATTTAATCACTCAAATCATAATTTCATACAATTAATTCTTCTTATTTTAACGGAACTCAATAATTACGGCTCGGTTCACAGGAGTGGTATTTCAACGTGCGTTGGCTATATCTCCGCAACTTCCGATGGCTATATCTCCGAAACCAGATCCGAGCGACACTTTTTTTTTTCATACTTTTTATTTATTTTTAACCCCCTTTTACCGCATACATTGCGCCGAGGTGTGTGGTTTATTAAAGCCAAATATCGTTAGCTTGCGCAAAATACGCAGCGTCAGCAAAGCTTTCTCCATTGTGGCGATAGTAGCATCCTGCGCGAAGTTACCATTTAACTGATGAAAAAAGAGATTCGTATAACCATCCCAGAGCTCAAAATTGTAGCTGTAATGAATAAGGAAGAAAAGAGAGTCAGATTTCGAAAGTATAAACAATAAACAATGCCTATGAGATTATAAATAAAACAAAGTTACTCCCTCTCCAAACCTGTATAAATTAGCGGTGAGTTCCTCGAAGACCCTTTTATCTGCCATCATGCGCTTGGAGGCCAAAGCTTTTACAACATGATATAACACTAGTAGAACACGTTGTTGTTGTATTTGATCACCACCACCACCACCACTGTTGCCGGCACCACTTTGTTGCAACATTTTCAGCAGTTCTGGTATTAACTGTGGCCAGTCGCGTGGACAATCGATACGGGCGATTTTCGATACCAAAACAGCAATTTGAGACGCCACCTGTGGTACGGGTTCATTAATGCCAGTCAATAACAGCTGACGTATTTGTTGTTTTTCTTCTGCGTTAAGCTCTTTTTTAACGTTACGCCTCCAGTATTTGTTGACACCATTTTTCAAATACACAGCTGCCATCCAGCGTACATTGACCTCTAGCTGTTGGTTTTGAAAAATGCGCACCAGCGTCGGAAAGAATCCGGGTTGCAACTCCCATTCAACCAGCTGTTCCTCGGCTTTGCGTACGATTTCGTGACTGGGGTTGGTCGCTGCACGCAGCGCCTGACATACCATCAATTCGGGCGATGTCGATTCCAGTTCCATGTTGCTGTAGAAAAGTCAACATTCATATATTTCTCCAAGAAATTATTGTACTCTGAACTTACCGTCGTTGTTCATGAATATTTTGTTTATTCTTTTCTAAT
Organism: Meiosimyza platycephala; assembly: GCA_963662105.1. NCBI lineage: Eukaryota > Metazoa > Arthropoda > Insecta > Diptera > Lauxaniidae > Meiosimyza > Meiosimyza platycephala. The sequence continues at coordinate 25,753,658 of OY759208.1, forward strand.
TTTTATCGCAAAATAAAGTATTTTTCCATCGAAACGAAGTTAGAATTAGTTTAGAAGAAATGACAGCATGCGCTTTTTCATAGCGTCAAATAGCAAGAATGGAGAAGCTTTTTTTTTCCGTTTTAGCGTCAAATAGCAAGAATGGAGAAGCTTTTTTTTTCCAGCTGTGTAAACCCAGTTTTTTGTGCTTTTTTTTGAAGAAGAAGCACGGCTATTTTGTTTTTTCATTTTCGGTCATTTTTTTGATTTTCGGTCAAAAAGGGGGTAAATATGCAAAAATTTGGAACAAACGATACACTATTTTAAGGGGAATAAAATAAGGTTTCTTAGGAAGCTAAAAAAGTTATAGGTCATCTACACATTTTTTGGAAAAAATAACGGTTTTTTAAAAAAAAATTGGTCAAAATTTCAGAAAAATCGTAATATCTCCAAAATTATGGTTTAAATTTCTTAGGCTTGCTTACCATTATTATAGCCCATTAAATTATCTTTCCTTGGACACCCAAATTTTTGATATCCATGCAGCGGTTCCGAACTTATAATAATTTTTCCAAAAGCTATAGCCGCAACTTCCGATGGCTATATCTCCGAAACCAGATCCGAGCGACACTTTTTTTTTTCATACTTTTTATTTATTTTTAACCCCCTTTTACCCCTAAAAAAAAAAAAAAAATTGGAGAATGTGAGCTAAAGTAAACCTGTTCCCAAACTATGCATAAGTACACATTTTTTTTCTATTTACCATATCTTCCTTAAAGCAAAGTACATTTTCTAATCATGACTATTACAAAATTATTTTAACGGAACTCAATCGATGGAAAAATTTCAAAAAAGAAACTTGCATATCATTTGTGTTTCCCCGGACCGGTCATCTCCTAATCGGAAGAACAGTTACAGCGAAAATATTAATTTTATTTTGTAAAAACAAAAATTAAATAATAAAAAAACCATTATGAAAAAAGAAAATTTTTACCAAGAAATGATTTTCACGACGACTACGACAGTGCAAGTTCAGCAAAATATATTGTTTCTGTTATTCCGTCAATACAAGTAAAAAAATTCCTCCTATTGCTAATGTTGTGACATATATTTTTATTTTCCAGTAGCAAATCGCTAATATTTAAGAAGTATTATACATTTTATAGCGACTTCGTCCGAGTGCGAGTATTTTTAGATTCTAATAGAAAAAACTCTATTTTTATGATTAAGAAAAAAAAATATTGAAAAAGCGTTTTATTCCAAGGTTTCCAACAAAAAATCAAAACTGTTCACTGTGAAATAAAACCTAGTTTACTCCACTTACGACGAACCCATTTACATCTTCACTTACGACGAATAAAATGCTATTTTGTAGTTAACTCAACTCTTTCAAATAAAAGCCCTTTCCCCAAAATGGTGTTTATTGGTCTTTACACCGCAGCAGTTGAACAACTGCAAAGCGAGGATATGGAGGTATCAAGAGTTCTTAAAAGTGTTTTCCTTATAAAGAAAATTTTGAACTAATAAAACGATTCATAAAGGTGTAAAGCAAAGCCAAATATGCGTAAAAATGCGACTCGGCAAATCCACTGTTGTCACGATATGGAAAAGTAAGAACATAGTACTAAATAATTACGAGTACATTCATTGAAGTTGTCGATTAAAACAACCTTCGCTTAAAATGAGACATTTTTTCCAATTCCTTTCGGTCCCTTCAAACTCGTACCATAAAATTATTCAAATCTAAAAAATTTACACTTTTTACTGAAATGATAAAACATAAAAGGTTCGTTGCAACCCCCAAGCTTCAACTGCAACCAAAGAGTATAAATAATAAAAAGAGATTTCATAGATGAGTCTATACAAAAAATGTTCCTACGTTGCGGTGCCATCGACAGTTGGTCTAAAACTTCGCCGTGAAATCAAGATCCACAGGAGAAATTTTTTTCAAAAAAGTGGTCGAACGCGTCATAGAAAGCGAAATTGAAAAAGGAGAATTAACTGAACTCGTTTTTCATTTTCGTTCGTATAGAAATTTCATTTTATATGTTAAAATAATTAATATCTATTGTTTTGTAACCTGCATTTGAGAAAATTCATTTGTATTGCTACCAGCAAATCCAGAAGGATTTTTATTTTGACCGGAAGAATTTTTATCAGCAAAGAAGAATGCAAATAAATATAAATGGAAAACAAACAAAAACAACGGAATTTATTTTCAACAATTAATTTTCATACAATTAATTCTTCCAATAAGAAACGAACTAAGAAATCGTACAGTCTGGCAGCACTGATTGCTTTCAAAAAAAGTTTAGTAATTTAAAGGTGAAAAGGTGAATAACTGAAAGCTCTAGAAATTCCACATATATAATATGCTCTTGCTTACAACAAACACCATGATAAAAAATTTGACAACTGGATAAAGTTTAAAAAAAGCAGCAAGTAGCAATCCAACTGGAGCGCGCAATTCCCAATTGGATAGCGTGAGAAAACTGAGTGAAGTTCTTATGAGAAAAAAGAGTCGGTCTATTCAAAGAGTACGCTCTGGCTTCAATTGGAATTGAAAATTTGCTACCACGGAACGTTGACACCAACACACGTTACAGTAGGCAGCAAGATAAAAACCAAAATGGTTGTTGGTTTAACGTTCTCGTCGTCGACGTCGTGAACCGTGGCCGTGTTAACAGTGAAAAAGAAAATCAAAAAAAAAAAATTAGTTGTGAAAATTTTCAAAACGCAAATACTAAGTGAGATTGAAAATAGTGCAAAGCACTTTTAGCCGGAATAATAAACAACAAGTAAAATGTAATAATCTTTTTCATAATTTTTAATTTATCTTACAAAAAAATTGGCAAGAAGACGAAAAATACCAATAAGAAGTTGGAAAAAGCCAAAAAAGAAAAAAATACGGTGCACACGGGTCGCCGTAATAGGAAGTTGAGGGTTAGATTTTTTTTTTGGTGCCATTCATTGATTTTTCCACTTTTGCGTACGTTAAGTTTGTGTTAAAAGGAAAACAGGCAAAGATAGTAACAGAAAAAAAGAGAATAACAAATATCAGAGAGTAAAGAATAAAAATGTATAAATCGAAATACAAACAACAACAACAACGACGAAAGATGAAATGACGTGAATTATTAATAAATTGTATAAAAAAGTGGAAACAAATCGGAAAGTGCAAAAACTCAATTGCAAACTTAAACTAAAGAATTGTTATTTCGATAAAATTCCATCATTCGGAGAAATTTGGTTTTTGATTTGCAACTGCAACTTCTATTTTTTCCAGTGCATTGCATTTGCTATTACTTTTACCTACGTTATTCTTTTAAGTTACGTTCTTAACGTTTTTTTTTACTTCCATTTGCCGAGCTCTTTTACGACTGCTAACTTTTTACTGCTGTTTTTGCTCTTGTTAACATTCTCTTATTAATTACAATTAAAAGTAGAAGAGGAATACAATTAATATTCAAGTCACGTCAAAAGAAACCCGAAAAGGAGTAAGAGAAAACGTCAAAAAGAATTGGCTAAAAGTTAAAAGAAAATATATGTATATAAATTAAATAAGCAAGTTTGTACGTATAATCCAATACAAGCTAATCTCCAAACTTGCTATAACGCACAGTGCTCTTAACTCGGAAAAAAAATATTTGTCACGAAAAAATTCACGCGGTCAAGCGATCACGTTGCATCTGATAAAATTATATTGATGAATTTTTAATATATTCTACTGCAGATATTTCCGCAACAAAAATTGTAAATTTAGTGAAAAAACTTTCATTACTTCGTTATTTTTCGCCATCCCTATGATAGAGAAAGGAAACGGAAAAAGTACACGATCAGTGCTGCCAAGAATAAAAAAACCGTATAGCAAAGGGTGAACAGTAGGGTGTCTTGAGCTCTAAGAAAAAAACAAAATGATTCAAGGTGTCACCTCTTATTTCGGAAACTTAATGGACATGTAAGACAACTAACGCGACTAGGACATTGAAAGATCACCAAATTTGTGACGAGCTTTGACAAGACGCGGGAGTTAGTTTATATGTTACGTCACATTGGAGATATCAAAAAATGCAAGCTACTCACGATCACTCAATAACTTGACGTCATAAATAACAGAGCTGGGGGAAAATCTAAAAGTAATATTATCGATGTTTTTGACAAGAGCATCCATAACATCTGGATTTCCCACTGCGTAATCGAAAGATTAATAATAATAAAAATATCACTTGGGTTGCCAAGTGAAAAGGAATTCTCGGCTTTCCCAATTAATTTTTTCGCCAATATTTCAAAATTAAATATTTTAGTGTAGGAAAATCTTGAAAACTTTTTTTCTTAAACAAAAATCATTAAATAACCGGTTTTTGTCAGAAATTTTTCTATTCCTACAGGGCCCCCGACCTTAACCTGCAATTCTGGGCTTGGCTAAGCCAAAACCGACCACTTGGCAACTCTGTGTAGATACTATTTTGACATTAATTTTGGACTAAACTAAAAAGAAGTAAAAAATAGCATGCAATCAGACGAAAATGTCTAACCTGCGTCATATTAACCTCATAAATTGTTCTATGGAATTCTGTTTAGTTGAAAAAAAAATTATTTTTTCTTTCATCCAGTGTGGTTTGAACCTGGGCATTCCGTGCTGTTTCATTCGCAGTAGTAATAAAATTTTAGTTTAACCCAATATAACAATAAGAGCAGCTCTGTTGGTTAAGGTGTGAGCGTCTCTGAACAGTGCTTAACGTTGGAGACCTAGGTTCAAATCTGGTCGGTGACATATAAAAAATTTTTTAGTTCTCTTTGAAGTTCTTAAAATGCAATATAAATAAATTAAGTTCCCAATAAGCAGCAGAGTAAACAGTAAACCAATTGAAAATTTAAAAATTTTATTTTTTGATTTAAAGTCGCAAATTTTTATGTTGAAAATAGTAGAAATGCATTTTTTTCATTTTCAACACAAACAACTTTTAATTCGTTTTGAATTTGAAAATACTGGAAATAACATTTTTAGCTTTAATTCAATCATAAAAACTTTAAAATACATTTTAAACATTTTATCATTTTAAGTCAATGTAAATTCTTTTTGAATCCAAATCTAAAATATTTCTATTCAAAAAATTTTCGACTTTGGTGCTAAATCATAAGCTTTTACGGTTGAATCAACGGTGGTGTACATATTTCCAATATTCATAATTCATGTGGTTCAAACTTCAGATAATGAAAAAATGTCTGATAAATCAGAATTCAAAAAATTTATCTGGTAAAAAATGCAAACATTTAACATTCTTTGTATTTTTGATTTTTTTATTAATTAAAAATAAAAAAAGTACAAAAATGGAATTCAGATTAAATTTTATTTTTCGCGAAATTCATATTCTAATATGTACAATATGTATATCTTTTTCCCTGACTGTATAAGAAATGTTTTTGAAAAAAAAAATCTACATTTGTTATCCTGATATTAGTTTAATATTATGTATTAGTTATATTATATTTTGTATTTCAATGTATGTGATTTATTTAGACTAAATTTTTAAAACCGGTACTAATAAAACACTGTTTTCTGTTGTTGTTTCTTTTCAGTGTGTGTTTTTCGTGGCGCAATATACTTAAAAAATGATTTAGAAAACAAATCATTTGTATGAAATAATTCTTAATCAATAAAAACAAAAGAAAAAAAAAAAAATTAAAATTCATTGTGCAATAAATAAACTGACAAAAAAAATTATATAATAATATGTGAATATCTGATAAAATTTATTTTCATATTGAAGCATGATAAAAATATGTCACTGCTATAATATTAATTAGTTTCAATTAAAATCTTTATGCCCTCCCCTTAAAGCCAAAAGTAATTAAATTATAAAAAAAATGTTAATATAAAATAGTCAATATCTATTAAAAATCAATATCAATTAAGATAAATGTGCGTGTTTGTGCTTTTAAATTATATTAATAACCATCATTAAATTTTAAATATTGTAATTATTAGCATAATAACAACAACTACAATACTACTAATACGATATATTGTATTGCATCCTTAATGTCCTTTTTCTGTGAATAGCAAAAATCTACTTGTAATTAAGAAGATAAGAAGAACAACAAAAAACTTAAAATTGAATCACAATAATTTGTATATCCTACATCCTGCACTTTGCACTGCATCTATTAAAACATAAAATAATCCCCCGCTGTAGCAGTTGCCGCTGCCACCATCTTTGCATCGACATGAATGTATTTTAATTAGTGTTTTGTGTTCATTGATGTGTATGAGTTTGATGTCTATGTAAATGTTGCAAGTTAAGATGAAAACCTTGACAACAAACAAGTGAAGCGAAAATTTTAAGTCATTAATCAAAAAAAAAAAAAAAAAAAAAAACTAACATACTAAACGTAAAAAATCCTTCAATTATTCTTTTTCCTACTTTAAATTTTGCATATTGCGCGCGTTCTTACGTATAACTCTAATTCAACTTTGACACATAAACTAAATAACAATTCAACATGGCGGACTTAATACGTCCGCCGTTTAGTGACATCAAGCGGCCAGATGAAATTGTCAGAATGACAACCGCTGATAATCTAAAATTTGCCGTCCTCATCGGTCTCATCGAGGTGGGACAAGTGACAAATCATGAAGTCGTCAACACAGTTTTACATTTGGTAAGTTTTTTAAAATGACTTCTTGTTTTTTTAAAGGATCTTATAATATCAATGATAGAGTTTAGCTACTACACCTATTTTAGCCTCCTTAGCTATTAAGCTTGAAGCTTTAAATGAAGTCAAAAGCGTATTAAAAATAATAAAAGTGAAAGCTCTCTTTCAAATGTTGGCCTTACCTGCGGCTATCCAGATTATACTGAAGAAAATACCATTACAGTTTGACACGACTCACGCGTGATCTGTTATAAAATTCCTACTGAAAAAGTACTTCTAAATGATTCACCCGTAATTACCAGGCGGACACGAAAAATTTACGAAAATTTTCAATTTCAAAAATTTATCCACGAAAGCCACAGATCCCGCTGAAAATTTCACTCATAAAACGTATGCCTACGTACGTAGGCAAGGGGATTTGATTTTTCCAAGGAAGTAATTTTTGTCATCTAGTACTACTGTACGAAATGATATTTGTTGAATTCAGTACTAAAAATGTATCTCAAATAAAAGTTATGATTGCATAAACAGCGATATATAATATAAGTAGTGCCGTCTTTAGACAAGCGTTAATTTAATGAATTAAGTTAGAGTTTGACTAACTCTACAGACCTTGGAAAGTCCCAACATGGGAACAAAAGGACCTTTTTTATTTGCTTTGCTCATCAATCAATCATTTGTATGCATTTTTAATATAACGAACTTTTTAATTTTGATTATAAAATTTTTTTCGAAGGGGGCCTCTTTCCAGTATTTGGCACCGCCAAAGACGGCTCTGTGTATAGTGTATAGTGTTTCAACCTAAGCAACCTTTAAATTCAAATTTAGAGCCACCTTCTCTGACAATCTAGGAAGTGGCAATGATAATTTTCTAAATTTAGTATGAAACGATTAACTGGCATAATGGTGACGATACGATTAAAATAAATTTTTAAAAGTTTATTTATAAACTAATCAAATCTATTTTTAGGTTAAAACCAAAACTCATAAGATTTTAAAGGTGCATACTTCAAGTCATATAAAAATGAATAAAATAGGCCTTCAAATCTGTTTATTTATAAAACGTGTTAAGTAGTGAATATAAAACAAAGCCATAGAGTATTTTAAATATGAATTTGCTTTATTACACTGCTGATTTTGGCGGCAACTCTCAGGCTTTAATGGAATTTCTTAAGCTATAAAATGTTATCAAAACCAGTTCTTTTAAAATCTTACTGAACCGTTCAGCAGCCTACAAACACTGACAGTAGCAGCAGAAGCAGATAAAAGAACCTTCATAAAAAGGTTCTGAACATATACGAATTTTAATTTCACTTTCAGCTGCAGTTCATATAAAAAACAAAATAACTAGTCAAAATATAACATTGCGTTTAAAAAATTCAAAAAAAAGTTGAAAATACAGTGTCTACCTTAAAATAATAACAATAAAAAATAAATGCCTAAGTGAAAAACCGGTTATAATTAACAGACGACATGACGTATGCAGTGTTTATCGATTGTTTTATTTGTTTGTTACCTTTGTCTATACGTAATAGACTGTCCGTTGTTTCCAACATTATTTTTCCGAGCTTTTTGCGGTATTTTAATGCTTTTGTTACACAAATAAAAAAATCATTGACCACCAATTTTATTTTATTTTAGCTAAGTGTAGCTTAGGGTATAACTAGTAGACTTACATAAAAATAGGTTGGAATATGTTGTTAATTATTTTATAAGCTTTTAAGAAACCTTTAAAACTGATTTAGGTATTAATTTTTTTTTTATTGAGAGAAATTTTAATGTACCCAGATCCTGGATTAAAGAAATTTGAAAAATTACGGACTGTAGAACTGCATGTTATTTGCTAAGTTTCTTAAATCCAGGAGTTCGGTATGCTTACGCTTTTGCTCAGTAAAAAAAATAATTTTTTTTTGATCTAAAAACATAACTATAAGCTTTTAAGAAAAAACGTTGAGGAAGAATGACTTTTACAAAGTTTTCTTTGTGTTTGAATCACCCTAACGTACGGCTTACCTCTTGGTTTGATCGGTTTGAATCGTCCTAACATCTGTCCAAATTAAAAAAAATTAAAATTGAGTATAAGAAATTGTTTGCAATGAAATCGTCTACAAGAACCGTCTGATATATTTTTTTACTAAAATCAATAGAAAAAAAGTTATAGCCCTTAAATGATATTTTACCCTAATATTTTTGTATATTCTTAATTATAACTTTTTCATTTTCAATTTTACAGTAAAAAGTGTCTCAAACAAGATTTTAGGAAATTTAATTTTCTACAAAAAAAATGTTTGTGAGACGTACGGTTCTCAAGATATCGCGGAAGAACGATTTACATCGATTTTCAAAATTACGGCCAAATGGGGAGCTTTCAACCCCGAAAATCGAGTTTTATACTTACACTGAACACCACTACACAACAAAAAAAATCTTGTCCTACCCAAAATGCAAGGTTCAGCCAAAATTTTGTGACAGTATACTAAAAAAATAAAACACACTGAAAAAAAAAATTCTGGAAAAAATATTTTTGGGGTTTTTTCTTTAAGGTTCATGGAGTTGTAGATAAAAAAGCTCTAATAGTAGATTATTTTTTAATTCAAAAATTTTTCTTTTTTTAAAAATATTGAAACACCGATCTCATCGGTTAAAAAAAACGTACAGTCTAATGCGTAGATACTCTTAGTTCTACTTCACTGTTTAACTTCAACTTTATTATTTCCTTAGCTTCTTCGCTTTTGCGCTGCAATGTGCAATGTATTCAACGTTTATTTATAGATACGCGAGTTTGTCTTTAAAAATAACCAAACTAAAGATAAAAAATAAGTCGTGGCACATGAAAATCTGGAATTCACATATTGCACTTTCAGCTGCAGTTCATATAAAAAACAAAATAACTAGTCAAAATATAACATTGCGTTTAAAAAATTCAAAAAAAAGTTGAAAATACAGTGTCTACCTTAAAATAATAACAATAAAAAATAAATGCCTAAGTGAAAAACCGGTTATAATTAACAGACGACATGACGTATGCAGTGTTTATCGATTGTTTTATTTGTTTGTTACCTTTGTCTATACGTAATAGACTGTCCGTTGTTTCCAACATTATTTTTCCGAGCTTTTTGCGGTATTTTAATGCTTTTGTTACACAAATAAAAAAATCATTGACCACCAATTTTATTTTATTTTAGCTAAGTGTAGCTTAGGGTATAACTAGTAGACTTACATAAAAATAGGTTGGAATATGTTGTTAATTATTTTATAAGCTTTTAAGAAACCTTTAAAACTGATTTAGGTATTAATTTTTTTTTTATTGAGAGAAATTTTAATGTACCCAGATCCTGGATTAAAGAAATTTGAAAAATTACGGACTGTAGAACTGCATGTTATTTGCTAAGTTTCTTAAATCCAGGAGTTCGGTATGCTTACGCTTTTGCTCAGTAAAAAAAATAAATTTTTTTTGATCTAAAAACATAACTATAAGCTTTTAAGAAAAAACGTTGAGGAAGAATGACTTTTACAAAGTTTTCTTTGTGTTTGAATCACCCTAACGTACGGCTTACCTCTTGGTTTGATCGGTTTGAATCGTCCTAACATCTGTCCAAATTAAAAAAAATTAAAATTGAGTATAAGAAATTGTTTGCAATGAAATCGTCTACAAGAACCGTCTGATATATTTTTTTACTAAAATCAATAGAAAAAAAGTTATAGCCCTTAAATGATATTTTACCCTAATATTTTTGTATATTCTTAATTATAACTTTTTCATTTTCAATTTTACAGTAAAAAGTGTCTCAAACAAGATTTTAGGAAATTTAATTTTCTACAAAAAAAATGTTTGTGAGACGTACGGTTCTCAAGATATCGCGGAAGAACGATTTACATCGATTTTCAAAATTACGGCCAAATGGGGAGCTTTCAACCCCGAAAATCGAGTTTTATACTTACACTGAACACCACTACACAACAAAAAAAATCTTGTCCTACCCAAAATGCAAGGTTCAGCCAAAATTTTGTGACAGTATACTAAAAAAATAAAACACACTGAAAAAAAAAATTCTGGAAAAAATATTTTTGGGGTTTTTTCTTTAAGGTTCATGGAGTTGTAGATAAAAAAGCTCTAATAGTAGATTATTTTTTAATTCAAAAATTTTTCTTTTTTTAAAAATATTGAAACACCGATCTCATCGGTTAAAAAAAACGTACAGTCTAATGCGTAGATACTCTTAGTTCTACTTCACTGTTTAACTTCAACTTTATTATTTCCTTAGCTTCTTCGCTTTTGCGCTGCAATGTGCAATGTATTCAACGTTTATTTATAGATACGCGAGTTTGTCTTTAAAAATAACCAAACTAAAGATAAAAAATAAGTCGTGGCACATGAAAATCTGGAATTCACATATTGAACAAAATTTGCAACATCAGTAGTTTGTCGTTTTTGAAAGTGATTTGAGGCCGTTATTGAATCTAGTTCTTTTTAGATATAAACTCACGATAGTTTCGGACATATATTATAACCCTTTAAATGATCCGATGAAGTTTTAAAAAAATTGCAATATATTGATAGTCCCTGATCTGATAACCATAATATGTATGAGTATCGTTGGATAGGAAATTTAATAATTTACATTTTAGTTTATTTTTAATAATTTCATTATTTATTTATTATAAAATAAATTTATAACAAATATTCTAAGCACTAGCATCTAAGGCTATCGGCTTAAATACCAATTCTTTTCGGTAGCTTTGACCTGGCAAAGCCCCGAAATTGCAGGTCAAAGAACCCTCTAGGAATTGAAAAATTTCTGAAAAAGCCGGAAAAGGTAATTGGATGATTTTTATGAAAAAGTCGGTAAATGATTTTTGATTTTTTAAATTTTGCACGATTATTAATTATATTTAAGACTGATGACCAAAAAAAATATTTACTTAACAATTTTAAAGAGAAATTAATTTATTTTGGGAAGGCCGGGGAGTGCTTCTAACACAGACCACCCTGTATAAAATTTGTACAACATTTGAAAAGTATGTAATTCTTAGTGCTAAAATCGTTTCTCTGAATGCTTTAGTACATTTGTAAAAATCAATTCAGATAAAAGATGTTTTTTTCTGGGTGCCGGCTAAAAAAGTGCACTCAATCCCAATAAAAAATCTTTATTTTTTTTAGATTTTTTATAGCGGAAGCTATAATTTATTTCAAGACTTTTTATCATTCGGCAGAGCAAATAAAAGATAAGCATTAAGAAAATTTGTATTAAAAAGTAATGAAATGCTTTATTAAGAGACTGCTAACTTTCATTGTAAGCTATTAAAAGTATTTTTAAGCGTTCTATGGATAGCCACATTGGCATACTCTCATGTGTGCGCAGGCCCTGAAGAGTTTGATATGACTCAAAAATGAAATATTACAAATAAATTGCAAATATGCAAAAGAAAAGTTACTGAATGTTTCCTTTAAATTTGGCATTCTATGTCGGTAGCTAAGGAAAAACACACGCAATCAATTTTAAACTTAAAATCTCTGATAAGATAAAAACACTGAAAGGAAAAATAGAGTCAAAGAGAGCAAACAACTAAATGTCAAAAAGATCAAAGGCAAAGATTGTGTTACTTGAAATGAAATAAAATTTTTTCTAAAACAAAACCGCTTTAAACAAAAGAAAGCTCGAAACAATAGAAGAAGATAAAACAAAACAGAAAACACATGGCGTATAAAAAGTACCGGTGAATAGGAGATAATGACGTCGACGAATAAAAGTCAGAACCGGCTCTAATAAGCACAGTCATATTAGTTATTGTTTTTGTTAATCGAATTGAGTATCTGTATTTGTTTCACGTATAATTTACTTGACATTTGAAAAGATTTTTGTTGTTTTGTCTTAATTTTATTTATTTTGTAATGACGGTTTTCATGAAAATACATAAAATACGTTGTAAGCCGTATCAACGTGAATTATCTTATACGGCTTACCTATATGGTTTTTGCATGTTTCCATAATATGCAAGTAATGTTAATTTAGTTTTTTCTATTCTCATGATTCCGACTCAAAAATTTATGCATAAAAACATATTGTTCTAAGAAGTTAACACATTTTGGTATACACTGGTAGTTCTCTACCAACAGTGTTAATTAAATATATCGTCCCGAAATCACGAAATTTCTTTTCCTTCCTCAAATGTTTAAAGATTAGAGATTCCACTTAAATGTCACACCCGCTACAAGTTGGCAGAGTATTTAAACGTTGTAAACGGTGATTTTTTTTTGGACAAAGGAAAGTGATTTTAAGATTTTTTATATAGGCGAAGGTGGGGCAAAGTGGTATGCCTAAGAGGTAATCAAACGAGTTTCACAATTTTGTCCGAATTTTTCAAATACAGATTTTAAAATTATATATATTATAATAACAGGGCGCAGAAGTCTTACGGAAACAATACCCGGTCTTCAAAAAAAAAAAAATTATTAATGTTAGAAAATATCGATTTAGCTATGAACCGATATGTTTAATTTTCGAATTTTTCCTGGCATATTTTATTTTACTTTTAGAAACTTATTTTGTTCAGCAAAAAGTCAACGAACGCCTGACTGAGCCAGACATTCGCTTACATTTTGACATAAATTAACGTCGGGAGGTACCAATTATAACTCTACTTCAAGTTTTCATTTTTCAAAAAAATTTGTATATCATAGTTTCCGGCTATTTCAGCTATTGGATTTGTCACTGTTATATTGGTTGCCAGAATTGGAATGTTTCTTCTACAACACACTTTCCAATCGAAGCAAACCACTCGTGCTATTCTTCTCTTAAGGACTGATTAAGATGGCAACCGACTCGTGCATTGAATAAATTAATTAAGAATAAAAAAAGACATATATGAACGAAAAGTTCTGAATAGTACACAAAAAGAAAATAAAATACACTTGCCAGAAAATTTCATTGTGTCAGCAAAAATAAAATGTGAGTTGTTTTTTTTATATCTTCTATTGCTCGTACCAACAAATTGAAACTTTATTTGTGAATTTTTTATATTGTCATTTATTTCTATGACGTTGACGTTGATGAAGACGACGATGATGATGATAATGACCCTTAAATCGCACAACAAAAAGCTCATACAATGTGAAATAACGTGCTACAAAAGTAAAAATTATTCACACAAATTCAAGATGAAGATGACAAAGCGAATCAAATGAGGGAATAAAAAATATTGCAAATTCATCGTAATTTGTTTTCTCAATGTGTTTTAGTGGTTTTTTGGTGTGATACACTATAAAAAATACGAGTGTATGCTGGTACATATTAACATATCCATAAAAATTTGGCAAAACAAAGTTAAGGGAGAATATCACCCTTAGAAAAAAAAAAAAAAAAACAAAAACTATCGCCGCACAGTGTCAGATCGTGGCTATAAATACAAAAACAATCAAGTGTTTGTGACTTAAAAATTTTTTACGACAGTTATCAGATAATACTTAGAAAAAAAAAAAAAAAAAACTTTAAAAAATCTAAATTTTTTTGGGTTAAGTGGCACAGTGGGCACAAAGTTGAGCTTTCTACACAAAAATTTCTATTGAAATTTTAATATTAGCAACAACTATTGAATTGTTTACATTAATTTTATCAATTGGAAAGCTTACAGTCTGAGTGGAGGTGCTTAATCTCAGAAGGGAGTTGCCTTAAAGGGAGAGGAACACGTGAGGGATATTTTTCACCTTTCCAGATATATAGAAAATTGAATTCTTTTCCAAAAAGAAGAGATAAGCCTCCAAAATGGTTTTTCTCTGATGACTTGAAAACCATAAAATATATTTTTAGTATTTTTGAAATCACTATTGCCAAGTTAATGTAAATTAATACCCATTTTAAATAAAAACGCCTCCATCACATCTAACCTTTCTATGGCAGGTAGGTGTGTCCATTGGCCGACTTTTTTCATATTCACAAATTTTCGTTTTTTTTAACCTAAAAAATATCTGTACCAAATTTTAAGAGTCTAGCGCTTTTATTACTATTAATGTCCATCGTTTTTGGTTTTTATCTCATAACTTGAAAACTATAAAGGATATCGCACGATTCGTAACATTTTTGAAATCAGCTTTGCTGAGAAAACCTCAACCGCGTCCCACCTTTGTATGGGAGGCAGGCGTGTCCGTCACCCAATTTTTTTCATATTCACAAATTTTGTTTTTTTAACCTTAAAAACATCACTACCAAATTTCAAGAATCTAGCGCTCTTATTACTATTTATGGTTGCCGTTCCCAAACAAACCCATCCACTGTGCGTTACTCTGATAATTTTTTTAAAAGCAGAAACATTTTGTCGCAGGAATGTATCTAATAAAATATTTCTAAACACTGCTAACAAACACTACTGTCAAAAATTCTCCTATTGACTTCATGACAATCGCAATATCATCGCTATATATGAAAATTGGCGAACTTTACTTTTGAAAAGTTTTTGTTACAAAATAAATTTAGATTTTCAAAACACTTAAGTACATCGGGTGACTATGCATTGTACCTAAGGATTGTTTTTATGTCAATATTATAATCAACATTGTTTTGTAAATATTGCTACGCTAAGTTAAAAAACTGCACTCAATAATAATTACTACGTTACGTTAATCACGCAGTCGTCACTTAAGTTGCGCGTGCGTCACGAAAGAAATTATCAGTTTTATCGCGAGAACTTTAAAGAAAATATTAGTGAAAAGTTTCTTTCTTTTCTTTCGAATGACTTTAGAAACGTTTGTTTTTTTTTCTACTAAACAACTACTTCTACTACTACAACTACTACTAATTGTACTGCTCCTACTACTATTTTTTTTATAGCATGCTATAGTGCAAGTATTTTCTTTTCAATGCTACGTCACCACTTTATTTTTATTATTACACTTCATGCCCACTTTTATATTTATAGTATATTTTATTGATTTTATTTTGTGTTCCCTATTCACTACTCCTAGCCTACATGTCGTCGTTGTTATTGTGAGAGTTTCTTTTGTCGTCTTTCGTTGTTTTTTTTTCACTTGAACTGAAATGAAAATCGTAAAAAAATTTTTTTCAAAGGATGTATTGAGATGAGGAGAAAATGACGATGCCCCAATTCGTCCAACATTTTCGGGGTGTGGTAGGCAAAATGTGGTAAAATGAGGCGCCATAGGTACAATATATCGCCAGACCAAAACCTATGTGCCAACAGTGGCCGTATGACTGTGGTTCGAATTGAAACGCTGCTTATTGTTGTATGTTTTTACTTTAGACGGGTAGCTTGGATTTGTAACTCTAGCCATTGCTTTTTAATATATTTGTTGTTATAGCTTTTGCAATAACTTTCCATACGCTAGTGCAGCTATTTTATGAGTTCTTTGCAGTGCCGTACTGTGGATGGGACGAGTGTTGCGATTTCTTCAAGGCATCAAGCTTTCAAAGGGGCTACGTGTATCTTGAAAGGCCAGCAGATAATTTTTTCAGTAAAAATTGTTGGACTTTTACTACATTTACGTTGTAAACTTGTAAAGTAATATACTTTTGTGTGAAAAGAGTAAATTATTGCTACAAAAAAAAAACTAAAGTAAAAGATATCGTCGTAAGAACTCTATTTGATTTTTTTTCCCTTGAACTGAAATCTATGGTAAGCATCGTTTATTCAATGATGCCAGTTTTTGTAAGTAAAATTTCTTATCTGCAAAATTACTTTAATAAGACAGGAGAACTTTTTAATTTTAGACTAAGTTGTTTAATAAGTACAATAATTCATAGTTATCGTAATAGTTCATAACCAACAAAAAACTGAAGCGCATCAAAGAGCTTCGGATGTGCTTAAAAGGGAAGCAGGAATCTGTGCCCAACGTCATTGTCTCTGCTCATCTTTTTAAGACAGAAATTTATTGCTGAAATGAATGCGAAGTAGAGCCATATCTTTGGAAGCACAACTGATACGCTTCCTTGAATGCTAAGTAGAAGCACATTTTTGGAAGCATATAAAGAATACGCCTCCGTAGATATTCAAAAAAGCTCATCAATAAGTTTTTTTTTTTTTAAATTAATAAGAATTTCGAATTATATGCTTCCGAAGATGCACTTCTGACCTGTTCTCTTTGGAAGCATCTTCCATTGCTTCCCGTTGATAAGTAAGTAGTTTTATTTTACCTTAAAGATTGGGTCATTTGCAAACGTAAGTAAGTCTTACGTCGAACTGAACTTCATTTTTTTCATTTAATTCATTCGCCTTTGGCCCCAAACTTTCACATCGCGGCCCTGGTGCTTTCATGTAAACGAGTGTGACCGCGTATTTGTATATGTATGTGTATTGTTCGTTTGTGCGTATGTCATTGTGCTTCTTCTTCGCATTTCTCAATACAATTTTTGTTATTTAAACGAAGAAAAATAAAATCATAAAAACAGAATCCTTAAACCGTTCGCATTATGTAACGGGTCGTGGTTCCATAATCTATTTACTTTGTTGTTGCTGTTATTGTTGTGTTTGTTGTGAAGATGTCATTGCTGTCATGGGATTTGAGGGTTGATTCTCAACGGATTTCTCATTTTGTATCTTTTATTTGTTTACTCTCATTTTCATCCCCATGCCAACTTTTATAGTCCACACAACACCACAAAACGCCTACGCTCCAATTGTCTTTTGGAATTTTGTTGAGCGCATTGTTTAAAAATCAACTGTCTAACAGTTTGTCAGTATGCCGACCAACGACGACAGTCTGACCGACCAATTGTCTGCTGTCAAAGTTATTGTGTTTCTAACTTTGTGTTTCTAATGTTTGTCCTTATTCATGTCATATTGCTTGAAATACTAAGCCGAGTGACCTATTGAGCATTTGATTTTTTTTCGGTATATATTTTTTTCTTTTCTCTCCTTTATTATCCTGAATGAAATGAGTACTATAAATTGTTTAAGGTAGAAGTTTGATTCATGAGCCTTGTTATATAAAGTTTAATTTTAAATTTTTAAATGCTTGAGGCATATCCCGCTAGATTAAGTTGATCGAATGAAATTTTTAAAATATTTTTTCAGTCTAAACCGGGTCAATTATATAGAAAGCATTTTTCAATATGGCAAAGGATAAAAAATAAGCATTAAAGCAGCTTAAGACAGTTTAGCGCAGTTTAATTAGTCATTTGAAACGAAAATCATCGTTTAGTGGTTTTAGTGATCCTACATCAAACAAATCCGTTCAGAAAAAAAAACATTAAGAAAAATCCATTTCTGTAGTTTTATTGCTTAATTATTATAAATTTATTATTCCGAAAATCCTGGCATCGACGAAACTTTCGGGACTGCAACATCTACTACCTTCTTCAGGGTACGTTATGCGACTGTTTACGACGCCACCTGACGATTCCTACATAAACAATTTTTGATGTAGCTTTGAAGATTGCAGTGGTTGTGAACTTCAGCGCAACCATAATCGCATTGACTAACGATAGCGTTGATTATATGTCACATTTTAAGAAAGAATATAATTTAAAAGAATTTTAATGTTTTTGATGATTCTTGAAAAATTTTGTAAAAAAATAAAAATTATATCATGATATGCATTGAAAATCTCATGACATTTAAAAAAAATAGCATCAGATTTTTAGATCTTTTCCAAAGGTTTTATTTTTTTCTTGGAATTTTTTATAACTTACTGAGATATGAAAAAAAAAACCGAAAACTTGAAAAGATCATCCGAAAAATTCATGGGCTGTAAATATTGTATGAAAAAAATAATTGAATTTTATGATCCCCTCTTAAGTTATTGAGTCGCGCTGACATTGTGATATTAGTCACATGGTAAAATCTATAATATGAACTTAAACATTTTATTTAAAATAAGCTAAAAACTCATCAGACTTAATGAAGAAAGTATAATTAAATGATATTTTCAACAAAAAGTGATATGCTTTCTATCTAATTTATTACGTCATCGATAATTTTCTCTAACAAATATATCCTGAACTCGTTGTTAACAAAGACCTCTTTAAATAATTTGCCTAGTTTTTTTCCCAAATGTCATGAATTGAATTTTTCTCAAAGGTCCTAAATTAGCAACACTAAAACAACACAACATAGCTAATCGACATTTAAGTACACAACAATCTAATTACAACGATTACACTTCGGTACAACTTCACTCGACTCTCACAACCCAACTCAAGCATTTTAAATTAACGCCCCAAAATGATAAATGAGTTAACGACAGCCCCACAAAGTGAGAATAAACACGAGGAGGTTAAGTCTAGAACAAAATACCAAAAAAAAAAAAAAGAAAAGAAAGAAAATTCGTTAAGAAGCAGCTAAACACCCTTTTTTCCTACACAACGACGACACTCAATTATCAGCTCTGGCTCAGCGTCGCCGAGTCAGACGTCGATACACGTCGTTATGCTCTGAGTTACAAAATACATGTACGAGTAAAGTCTTGACACGTTTCTGTTGACAGCCAAACAGGCATGGCAGGGTGAGAAACCAAATAATTTTGCACTCACCAACAACCCAACGAGAAGTAGTTACTTTTTACGGTATATTTGGGTTAATTACTTAAACAAATAAGAGAGCAAAATTAAATAAATAATAAATGTATGTGTGTGTGTGTGTGTACGTAAGTGTAAATGAAAATTAAATAAAAAATAAAGACAAGATAAATAAATAAATTCGTTGATAACTTTATTTGAAAATTTATTATGCAATTTCGTTATGTTATTGAAAATACTTGTAGATATAAAGAAAAATACTGCTTACTATTTACTTAGCCTGAAAAATTGAAAGCTTTAATATGGTGCACATGAAAAATCAATATTTAAGCACATGCTAACAGCCAACAATAAAATAAAATGTATAGCAAAAACGAAAAACGAAAAAATTGGATTGAATTTAATCGATAAAATATGTATAAGTTCAACTACCAGATACACGTTAATAATTATATTATATGCAGTAGTGGCGAATAAATTGTGAATATGCACAATTTATATTAAGCATTATTAAAGAAGAATCAATCCTCTGAGAAAAGAGTATGCTTCCCTTAAATAAATGTATTTGGTTGATAAAGTATTTGTTAACTATCAACAAATTTTGGTAGTTATTAATTAAATTTAAATTGTTGTTTATTGGGCCCAACGTGATATTAGTTTGAGTCGATTGAAAAAATTTGTTTGGTTTGAATAGTGTTCCCAATTCAAATCAGCTATGTAAAGACCTCATTACTGAAATAATTATGCGTAAATAAAGTTTGTAAAAAATTCTCTTGTCCTAAAAAAAAAAAAATATTATTTTTTTTGTCTTCCGTTCAAAAAATATTGAATTCTCAAAGAGTGAATAAAAATTAAAAAATTTTGCCGCATTCGATTGTCCCCCTTAATTTAAACTTAATGACTGAAAAAAAATGTTGTTATTGACACCATAAACTTAATGACGAACATAAAGTTTTACTGAAATGTTATGGCAAAGTTCTACTAGTGCCTCATTGATATTCATTTCCGACAAACTGCGGTCAATAAAGTATAAAAAATTACGTATAAAATAGACAAAAAACTTTCAATTAAACTAAGCACATAAAGTGATCGTACTCTTTTGTCGCTTACTGTACTTAGTACATGCAAATAATACAAACATAGATAATATACAATTTAATTTAGTTAAAGCACAATAACATGTACATTTTGTTGTTGTTTTTATTACCTTTATCATTACTCACAATTGAAATTTCATTGTGCTCTCAGAAATGCATACATACATATGTATATGTAACAGGCCTGTACTTTTTTAGGCTTATATAATAGTAGAAATTCCATTAGCCAATTTTTTTTTATAGCTAAATTTAAATTTTATTATTAGGTATACGTTCAAGCAGAAAAATTCTATAGCGAGCGATTAGTGCAGGAATGTCTTAACGTAACACCGATTTTTATTGTTGTTGTGATGAGGTGATAAATTGTTAATTTAAAAACTTTGCTGCGGCATAGCAACGACGTGAGGTAGAATAATTCTTTGAATTATTGGAAAAAGACGAGTTTTCTTATACAAAGAAGTTTTCTTTATCTATACTCTTGATCAGAGTCACTTTTTGGATGAATTTAGCCATGTCCGTCTGTCCGTTTGCAAAAATTTCGGTTCAATAAAGATAAAAAGAGATAAGCAAATGAAAATTTTTGCAGATTACTACTTAAAAACTGACCAAAGACACGCCTACCGTCCTCACAGTTAAAGATTTTCCAGTTATAAGGAGTGAACTCAAAAGTACTGACCCGAATTATAAGACTTAAGAAATATAATCTTGATGCAAGCATAATCATACTATACAGGGTGCGCCATTTTAGTAAATAGAACCATGCTTCACATAAGTATCTACTAAAAATGATTGTAAAAACTGCCTGAAAGAGTGGATGGACATAAACAACAAGGCGTAAAACTTTCATACAAATGAAAACTTTTAAGCCATATAGTTATTTGAAACCACAAAAATTGTAAATAGTTGCGACAAGTAAAAGACAGATAGAGGGTTGGATTAGAGAAGTAGACACGTCGTAACTACCATACCAAACATAACAAAAAATTTGCAATACTGTTTGCACCAAACTATTTATGAAAATTTGTCTAACTTGCTACGAGAATATTTGTTTATACGAGCAAAAAGTAGAACAGATTACACAAATGGGCGTGGCGCATCCTATACAAGAAAAATATTTGAAACGCCATGCTGAGAACATCTCTAAAGAATATTCTACCAAACCTCTTTAGAGAAACATTTGATGTTACACACAAACATTGGTCAAATATTGGACGGAATTACACAAATGGGCGTGACACCTGGGATACAAGAAAGAATTTTGTAACGCTATGATTAGAAAACTACCCAAAAAATTGTTATCAAACATGATATGAAAACGTTTGATGGTACGAGTAAGCAACATTAGAAAAAATGTAGGCGTGCGACCTCCCATACAAGTAGATATATAGTGATGCTAATTAACTATTTCCAACTCTTAGTTCTAAGTTAAATCAAAAGTGGTCCAAAAACGGTCAACACAACATAGACTTTCCTGGCATAAGGGATATTACTCTAACGCGAAAACGAAAAACTTGAGAAACTGGAAAGATTTCGGGGTTGTTTCTAGGAAAACCGCTATCTATGCAAGCGAGCAAACGAATGAGTAATGGCGATTTGACAGTTTGATTGGTGTTGCCGCTGCCATGAAAAAAAAAATAATCATCCGAAAAAGGGAAATGGTAAAGGATGTTACCTCAGCTTATGATCAAAGGTTTTTCCTGGGATCATTGAAACAGGTGGAATAATGGCTTTTGCTCATTTTCTCGAAAAATATACCTCGAATTGCAAGCAAACTTTGCTTCCGACAAATTTTTTTCGACGCTCAAAAATGTGCTCAGTTTTCTAAGTTTTCGACACATCGAGCGTTTAGAAAATTATATAAATTTTAGATTTATATTTTCAGCGCAGAATAAAGCATTTTAGTGTCAGTGGAAAATTTTTGGTGGTAGAGAAAACGATAGCGTAGTAAAAACTCAATTCCCTAATCCTCACTTTGAAAAAAATTTATATTCAAAAAAAAAAAACTCCATTTGTTGTATATGAAAAACTAAATTAGTTTACCGGCAAGTACAAGCACTATATTAACTCAATAGATAAAAGGCACAGCATTAGAGACTGACATGGTAGAAACCACTAGGAGCATTAATTTACTTAATTATCTTCACCTTTGACGCTCTTCAGACTCTAATAATATTCTACAACTACAGTTCATATACCAGCATACACACTACGACTTATATATGTACACGTATGCCATGTGTTGCCAATGTTACATACCAAAGAGTAGCGTCAGGATCAAGGATAATAAACTGAAATTTATGTTGATAGAGCTTTTTTCTACACTTTTTCATTTTGAAAATTTATAACATTTTAATGTAGAACATTAGTAGAAGTGAAGTTGTTGTTGTTGTTTTTAGTACCAACAACAAAAACAACAGCAACAGCAACAGCAACAGCATCGAGAGGAAGCGGCACAAAAATGAAACCTATCCGAACCAAAAAGGATAATGAATATGAAAATGTAAAACATACGAATTTAATAATGATTCAGAAACCATATCAGGATATGGCAGGATATAACGTAACTACATACATTCAAACAAAATTTCCAACACATACACCAATGAACAGCTCATTTACATACAGACAAAGCAAGTTGCGCAGATGATGTGAATGTGGCTGTGGTACACTTCCGAGGACACATCCGCAAAGCAAAAAAAAAAAAACAGAAAAAAAAGTCAAACGGGAAGGAGTAAAAACAAACGGCGACCCTTAAGGCTCTCATACGTACATATATGCTTGACTACAGTTGCTGCTGCATCTGATGTTTTGTTTTTGTCGCTGCTGATACGCACACATATCCTGTTGACTGTCACAAAGGATACTTCACAGCGTATTTTCTCCGGCTTTTTTTTTTTTTAGGTTTATCTATATCGTTTGGGTAAATTAAAATTGTTTATTGTCAGATCAGTTTATTATTACATTATGATGTTTAATTTTCCTGTTTGTTTGTTTTGAAAAACTCCTTTTTTTCTCTCACAGTTTGCCCCACTGTCTCTTGCAGAATACTACAGTATTGTCTTGTTTCTGTTAGCTGATATGTGCACATTATCGTTGTCATTATATCTTTGGGGGTTTTTCATCTCTTGGTTGTTTTTTTTCTCTTCTTATATTTTGGTGTTTCTACTGCTGTTTTTGTTTTAGCTGTTGTCTGCCTTAGGGGTTGCTTTGCACCCCAATCCGTTTTGTTATGCTTTTTTCTATTCTTCTAAGCTGAAAATTAACGATACTCATTTTGTTGCCAATCTAGAAAGATAGTGATGGTATTTCGTGCAATGTTGTGCTGAATTAAGTGTTAAAGGGGCGATAGTTTTATGGTCACAGCTGTAAAAAACATTGTATTTTTTTTTTGACTATTTTGACCGGACGCTTCATTTTGTTTTAGTAAATAAAATACACATACTTACAATATATATGTATAATAAAGTTCATGTTATGTTATTATAATATTTGACTCACAATCAGTTTTATAATTTGAAAAGATCATGCACAGTTTTTTCAGGCTTTTGGGAAAAAATTCTTATGCTTTTTTAATTTTTTTGACATTTTCTTCCAAAAATATGCCTATAAAACGAATAGATTGCTAGAATCACCAGGGGACATAAAAGTAACATATAGAAAAATAAGGAAATGCGAAGTTTTTTTTTTGTGCTGCTATAAAATTTTGAATTTTGCACTTATCGCTTTTTGCCCCAGTGAACTTTAATTGATTAGCCTTTCAGTAAATTTAAGTAGAAACAATTAAAAAAATAAATGTGCTACAAATCAGGTTTTTTTTTTTCTAAAAAGAAGATTTAAATTGCTTAGTTATTAAAAAACGCAACTCAAGGTTTTTCCTTTCCACCCCCACCCACCATTACAAAGCAAAAAAAAAAAAAAATGCAAAGAAATTAGCAAAGCAGAAAATTACAACTTTTACGACAACTTGTCACACCATTCTGGCTACAAGTGCTGAACTTCTTCAAAAATTCTATCGCCTCACTATTAAAATTTCTCGGTGAGCAGCTGTTGTTTATTTTTTTTTTTTTAAATGCCCACTCATTACAATCTTGCAGCTAATTAATAAAAATTGTGCAACAAAAAAATGTGTTAGTTTCACTTAGAGAGAAAGAGAGTGAGCGAGTGAGAAAGTAGCATGACAAACAAACATAGATGTGTACACAACAACAACAGGTATACAAATAAATGTATACTCTCTTTGCACCTACACCCATTCATTTACCTTTGCTTGTAGCAGAGCTTCAGCACTATGCCTCCAACAGCATTAGAACAGGCACAGTTTTGCCTTTGTCCGGGGGCTTTGTAATATTAATTGTTGTCATGCACTTGTAAGACGCTAAGTGAGCCATGAAATTATGTTGCAAAAGCGAAGACAAACTGTTTTATTATATTTTGCCTACTACACTACCCTCGAGTGGAGATAGTAATTAAATGTACCCTACAATTTACAAGTTGGAACATGTAAACTTTAATTGTTATTCATGTACTGGTTTCAACTGAGAAGAAGGTCAAATTGAAGAATGTTAATAGAAAACATAGTAGTACAGCTGTATTACAGCTAAATTTCCCGTCGCTGCTTCATAGGACACAATTTACAATAAAAAAGTCGCGTCTCCTACTGTAGACAAAGACAAAGCTATGAAAAGCTATAGAACACCGATTTATATTACTATTTGAGCTTCGTTTCGACTTACAAATCCTCACTAATCAACTCAAAGGTCACTGATGATTCCGTTTAGCAACTGATGAAACTTGACTTACAAATTCTCACGGCTCAAAGGTCATTGATGATTCCGTTTAACAACTGATGAAACTTGACTTACAAATTCTCACGGCTTAAAGGTCACTGATGATTCTGTTTAGCAACTGATGAAACTTAACTTACAAATTTTCACGACTTAAAGGTCACTAATGCTTCCGTTTAGCAACAGAACAGCACATTTTTTGTTCAATTTATCTTTGTTTATTGTAATTTTTTTCTTCTAACTTTCTCTGAAGACTGAAGTAGCACTGTCCACCTATCTTTAAAATTTCATTATTCGTTCTATAAAAGCTATAAAGCTTTTTACTTCAAAACTTTTTTGGTTTCTTGGTGTTGACATGTGTTATGGACCTATAAAACTAAAGAGTCTGAAGGTGAAACTTACAATATTCCCAATGCTTGTTGGTGCCTCAAACCTTTTCTCACTTATGAAGTTTGTTTTGGGTTTAAAACGAGTCTTGCGGACAACTGATAAAAAGTGAAGTAATGCAAAGGTTCCTGGGTCACCTTATTTTCAGAATTCGGCGATAGCAATATGCTGGAAAGCACTTGTATATTATGAAGTTTAGTGCTGTTCTATAAACACGTTTCAGAGCCGTAGAGTAGAGCTGGGTTCACATTTCAGTCAAAGATTTTGAGCATCATTAACGTTGACCGGATCAAGGATCAATTTTAATTACCCCTTAATAGATAAATGATTAATCGAGCTTTCTGTTTTACTATCATGTGAAAACCCTTTTTATATTCGAGTTTATGCTGAAACATGGAATTTGCTTTAATGCAAAGCTGAGTAAGCTTGTCGTTTACATTTCTGGCATCGAAGCCATGTCGCCCAATAATTTATCTGAGGTAAGAATGTCTGGCTTGTCTTACAAGAAGAGCTTATGGTTGTCATTAGATGGCTATAAAAAGTTCCTATCATTGTAATATCATGTCATTTTATGGTTGCCCAGCGTATAAGTAAATACCAAATTGGATTTGTCAACTCCCTTGAATTATTTTCCTAATATTTTAATGTTGATTCGAATACAAAATAATTTTTAATTTTTCTTTTTTAGTTATATATCATTTGAACCAAAGATGGACACTTTCCATTTGATTATTCCATTTTTGTCATTTTAAATGGCCGAATTTTACGTTTAATTTCTATAAAAATAAAATTGCGATCGCATAGACTCCCTTCAGTCGTCTTAAACAAATTCCAAGTAATAATAATTTCATTACCGGCAGGTTGAAATTAGTTCTCTCTACCTCAAATGAAATTGCCTTAAAACACCCGTGCAATTGTTAAAACTGCTAAGGCCCTGCTTTCTTAGCACTTGGTCTCGGTCTTGTGGGATTGGTTCCTTATTCTGCGTTAAATGGCAGTTAGAACTTGCGGAAGAAGTTACTGGCAAAAGTTTAAGCTAACGCTTATCTGCTGACTTGTCACTTTGTTGCTATACGAAGTCGTAGCTGTTGTGTTTTGCTTTTTTCTTGCTGTAAAGTTGCATTTCAACTCCTTTGCAACTTTTTACAATTTTAGTTGTTGTATCCTTTCGTAAAACTTTGTTCTGCCTTAGTTTGTTATGCTTTATTTTGCTTAAAGTTTTCTTTTCATTTCCTTGAGAGACTACAATTTATGTATATGCGTGCTAAGGGTTTTTTTTTTTCATTTAATACGCTAGACAGATTTTTTTTCTTGATACAGTGAAAGTTTTTTTTTATTAATTATATACAGTTTTTACAATATTAAGTTGAGCTAAAAAAAAAACTTTTTCTTATACGAAATTTTTAACGTAATAAGCCATAGCATCAGCTATGTAACGTATATATCGCTTTGAACTGTACAGCTTAAAAAGTTGTGTACTGATAGAACCTTCGGCAAAAGGGTATTTCTCATAGCCAAAACAAACCATAATATTCTACGTAGTGACAGTTGGTTTGTTTTAATTGCCAATTGTACCGCTTTATTAAATATTAAAACAACAACAGCACACAACACAAATTATTCAAGCAAATCCTAATGGCTAATTTAAAATCTAACTTTTACTTAATACAAAGTCCTTCAAATGGCATCATTAATCTGCAATGCATTAAGCTTATGAGAGCTATCAAATCCGCAAGAAAGTAGGTACCAACATAATCACCAAATAAAAATAAGTTTTCTGAAACTTCACCTTATTCTCGCTACTGCCGGCATACAATATATTTATTTTTGACGTTTTTGTTGTTTTCATCATAATTTTTTAAATAACACAAAGACGTCAGCAACAGATAACCAAAAAATAAAAAAAAAAAAATAAAATATATAAAAAGCTTACCGTAACGAAAAGAGCACAGAAATAACAAAAAAAAATTTTATTTTAGTACACACAATTTTTCATCATTTTTTTTACGCCAGTGCATTACGTAGAACATCCTGAAAATGTCCTGTAAATGCCACTCAAAAAGCAATTTAACTTAATTGTTGTTATTACTGATGTTAGACGGAACTTTGGTGAACAAAAAAAAAAAAAAAATTAAGAGCCAGACAAAATATAAAAACAACAAAACAAAAACAGCAATAAAAATTTTTCTCACTAACACACATCAAAATAAAGGTAAGCAAGCAGTAACAACAGCTGGGGTGGGAGCAAAACAATAAAAAGCAGCCAAATTTCTTTTTTCTGCAATAAACATTGAAACACTAAGCCAGTATGGTACTTCTTATAATGTAGTTACGAAAAAACTGATGGTAAAAATTTTTTGTAAAGTTTCTTGCCTTAAAAATAACAGTTCTGAAAAATGTCCTTAAAATTTTTGAAAGGACCACGCCGTTGCGAAAAATGGGGCAACAATATATTAGGCATGGTGCCAACACTAAAGTAATCACGATGTTATTAGTTGGCTTGCTAAGTTATTCGTATGCATATTATGGCTGGGAGTGGTAATACTGGAGCATTTTTTGATATTGGTAACTCTACTAAGCGTACAAGTAGCATAAAAACTGTTAAATATATATAAGTAAATAATATAATTAAAATTACAGTCACTAGCAAATACGATATTCAAGTATCGACACTTCTTAAGTCTATTTCTATAGTTTCACTCAAAATAGTTTTAAAATTTTCACCCAACTTGACAAGAAGTATATCATAATTCTGTCTTAGCAAATGACTTTATAAATGCTACTGGATTCAGACAAAAAAAAAAAAATAAATAACACACAGAAGTATCATAGTAGCTTAAAAGTTACACTCATAAAGTATTCTTCCTCATTTCTTATTCTTTTCGTTAACTGACTTTCACTCTATAAACGTCCATAATTGTAGACAATACAAAACGCTTGGACTTTAATTTTGTTGCTGCTGCTGTAGAGCTCTTAGTGTTTCTTTATTGTATTTTTGAGTAAATAAATCACTGACAGTCAAGGCCTCAAGAATTTTAGCTACATGTCTTCTCAAGACATGAACCAAAAATATGTGGCGCTGTTTGCACTAAAGCATCCAAAATATTGCGTACGGTCCAATAATTTGTTGTATGAGTAGGTACTGCAACAAAAAAGAAAAATTAAAAGCAAAAGAAAATGAAAAGAAATAAAAAGTTTTTCTTTTTATTTTCCTTAACTTTGTTCTTTATTGCTAGGCAAACTACGAACGAAAGTGCAGGAAGTGAATGAGCGACCGGAAACGGAAAGTTTGACATTTATCAGCGGGGTAACTGGAGCAGAGCTACATCAGCAGAAACATCAGAAATGGGAGCAAAACAATAAAAATGAAGATATATGAGGATGCAGTACAGAGAAGTTGCGCAACTAAAGATCATGCTGCGGGTGGTGATGGTGGCGGTGGTGGTTGAACGGAAGTAAAAAGTTTCCGGAAGTTAGAGTGGGCAATTTAATTCGATGTATGAGCTGTCAGTTTTATGTTGCTTTGAGGAGCTTAGCTTAGCTTCAAAAGAGGAAGAAAAACTTCAAGATAGATGAAATATGAAAGTAAAAGAATATTGGTTTATGTTTTTTAAGTTTAATTTCATCGGTGTAGTTGGTACTGAGTATTTTGTAAATTTATCCTTACAAAAATGCACATTTGGCATGATAATAAAATTTGATTTCTTATTGCAGTTTATTTTTTGGTTTGAAGGTTTTAGCACTTTAATGTATATGGTTTATCTTTTAGCCTTTAAGGCGTCGTCAGAATTTTTAATAAACTTTATTTGTTATGAAAATTGTGCAATATTCTTGATTGCAAAGTTTCTATTCTAGTTAGTAAATTTAACTTCAAGGTAGTGGAATAATATGCTAAGTGTTAGAGTGCTTTGAAAAAGCGGATACCTTTAGGCTTATATTACAATAAATGTTAGTTTCTTATCGATATTTATCTTTTTACCAATTGTTCTATTAAAAAATAAGCTTGAGCACGTGTGGAGATACTAAGTCTATAGCTACAGGTATTGCACTCTCTTACCGGAAGCAATGAAAAATCTTTCTCAAATAATAAACTTAACTTAGCTGCCTTCTTAGATGTAGTAGCGTAATTAGGGTGAGGCCGAGGGGGCGGAAAAATGGTCGTGAAATATATCTCAATTTGTTAGGGTTTTTGAAAGTCAAAATTGAGAACATTTTTTTTTTCAGTGAATGAAATTACTCGATTTAGTAAATTTGAATGTGTAGGTGGAAATTTTCACAGTATTGGTAAAATATATCTCACTTTGCTAGAGTTTTTGAATTTGAAAAGTGAAAACCATTTTTTTTTGTAGAAGTAAGTGAAATTTTTGTTGAAAAACATGAAAGTTTTATTTGGTAGGGGCGGCAAATAGTTTTTTTTTGCCCCGGGCGCCCAATATGCACGGTACGCCTTTACCCTTTTCTTTACTGCGTAATCAGGCTACTAATAAATTTCGTGTGTCATTGAATGAGTATGGATTCTGAACCTTGGCCAGAGTTACCACACTCATTCATAAAATCGTAAAAACTTTTTTGGTCGTTTTAACATGAAATTCCCGGCCAGGGTTAATCCTGGTCACTTGGTAACGCTGACCGTGGCCTATGCGGCGATTGTGATCACCTCGGATATTCTAGCTGTTATAAAATCTCTAGAGTCCGTAGTTCGTTAATGGCTTTTTTGAACTGTCGAAAACTATGCAATATTACTATTTTAAATCATTCAACTCACACATAAGATATTGGATTTCTGACTACTAAGCATTACATATGCAAAGATAGTACATATGTAGTTGCCAGCAATTTGATATATTAATACTTTATGCAATAGGCTTAAAAGTTAAGTTTAAAGCAGCACCAAATTTCTTCTTTGAGAATTTTAAATTGGTTTTTTTACTTCACTTATATGTTGCGTTGAAATGTATGCTACATTTTATTCTTTGCAGAACGTTTCATAACAACTTAATTGCATAAGTTATGCGAACATATTTTCCACAGGCATGCACACAATTTCTTCCAAAAGAAATTCTCACGCCTTTTTGCGATAACATCGCAATTGCATGTTTGAAAAGTTTCACATGATTTACATTTTCGATTATTAAAATAAATAAAAAAAATGCATGCAGTTTTCATCTTTACGCTTTGACAAATCCCATGCGTCCAATGTGTAATATCAGGAAAAAAAAAATTCAAAAGCAGCATGCAACAACAAAATAAATCCAATAAAAAATATCAAATTTTTTTACATTTTAAACTTTCATGAGAAAAATTGCTGTACGTCATCTATACATATGTTTTTACTTTTGCCGTGCTGCTGCTGCTGCATGTCGCTGAATGGCAGCTACAACATTCAACTGGAAGCTGCTGCTCCCACATTCGATGATTAATGTTGGCGCATATCAGCGTTTTAGTTTCTAGTCTATGTGTGTGTGCGTGCCAGTGCATGTGCACGTCAATGTGCGCTCTAATGTATGCTACGGAAATTGAATGGAACTAACTAATGCAACTTACTTTACTTACTTAACCCCTTGCGTCGCTCATAAGCAAGCAAGCAAGCAAGCAATCAGCTAGAGCGCTTATGTATGTTGATGGTTGAAAAAAATATTTCTCCTTTCAATTGCATAATTTTAAAGGAAAAGAGAAAATTTATTAAACTACACTGAAAAAATCAACAACTAAAGGTAAAGTACTAAGCTTAAATGTTTTCTTTTAAATGCACATTTTCTTCCAATTTTTTCTCAGTGTACAAAAGGTATTAGCGTAGGTAAAAGCGTAAAAAAGTTGCTTGTCAGCAGCAGCAACTTATACGACGATAAAGTAGGGGACTAAAATGACGTCTCCTCAACGCTCAAATAAATAAAATTCAACTTCATCATAGTCAACGTCAATGCTGCATCTTTTTTGTTGTCCCCATCGTCATCATCATCATCGCACTTTTTTTCATTCATTTCTTCCATATCATCTAATGCTACCACTACGTCAACATCACAGCGCTTAAGTATGAGTTCGTCTATGAAGTGTGAATGATAAATTGTATTACTTAAGATTTTGACTCTTTTTTTTTTTCCATCATCTTTTACTTGAAATGAATAAAAAATGGCATGAATGTATTGAAACTATTGAATGAATTGAATTGATGTATGTGCAGTTGATTGCAATTTCATTTATTTCTATTTGTATTTGTATAGTGAAGTAGAAAAAAGTTGTGCATTACACTTTGATACACTAATAAGCTTGAAGCTTAATAAATTCATTTTGAAGATGAATGAGTAACAAATATGGTATTCACATTACAGTGGTATAAAATGTGCATTTTGAAACTTTTTATAAGTTAAAGGTCTTAAATTTTTATTAAACGGTATTTTTTCCACCACACTACTTTTCGTAAAGTTAATAGTTTTGGCGTACGACGCCGAAAAATATACTTCAAAACGCGTTTTGGTCAAAACACTCATTTCCACACCACTTGAGGTAGAGTACGCAGCGCGTTTCCTTATCGTAGTATCCCCAGTAGGCCAAAGTTGAGCGCATTCTCATTCGATTCGCTGTTCTTGATGTTCATTGTCCTTAGTACCGATTGAAACGTCACCGACCGAAATTTCTTCCACATCATCCGAGATGGGATTATCAGTTTCATCGCAATTCTCTTAATTATCGATTTAACTATACGTTTGCTCGAAGGATACCTATTACACCGAGTTATTTGGCATCGCGATGCATCGACTTTCATTCATTTGCAATCAATATGTTACCTACGTTCGATCGAACTATATAACTTTTTCCATAGAAGAATACACAGTCTGTTATACATATAAACTTATTAAGGTTGGAAATTTTTTTTCTGAGTGTATGTACAAAAATTGTAATCTTAAAACTTAACATAGCTGTCACTTTAATTGTAATTTCAAATAATTCCCAAAAAAAAAAAAAATTAAAACCTTTTCCTTTCCATGCCTATTAAAATCTTTATCTGTGAATTATTAAACCGCCCATTTTATTACATGACATTACTATCTAAAACATACGCGTAATTTTTAGTCCAATTTCGTCGACATTAAATGCCATTTTAACGCAACATTGATTTTATGTCAGTGCAGTTAAAAGAACTTGAAACGAGATTTTTCCCATTCGCTTGTGAGACCCCAGAGACTAAATGCACAAAAAATTAACATACATTTCCACTTAATCTGGCAACACTTTGCTAGCGCTTTCAACTACATTTTCCCGCTCATTACATCACAATATGAATATAAAAATTTCCCTTTTTATTTCAGTGTTGCCTTTGTGTTAATGTTAGCGCGTAGCTACAAGGCAGCAGGGACTAAGTAACAAAAAAGAAAATAAAAAATTACATTTAGTGCTAATTTTGATTTTCTTTTGCAAAAAAAAAGCAAAAATATAAACGAAATATGCATATTTGGCATAATTTTCACATGAATGAAATTAAATGCTTAAGGATAGATAGAGATAGTCACAGCAAATGTGTGCGAAAGAGAAAAAAGCATTACACTGAATATAAGCAGTAGAAATAAAAACTGTGCTTCATTTTTGTATGTCACTGAAATTTGAGTGTTTGTACAAATGAACGGAACGGAACAAAATGAAAAAAAAAAAAAAGAAATTGTCATTTCTGACAAAAATTACAAATAACATCCGACACTGCAGACATGTTGGCGCGACAAAAAGTCTCGCTAAACGTAAAGTTCAGGAAAGAGACCGTGTGCGATATAACGAAAAATATTAAAATGCTAATTATGAATATGGCGTAAAAGTGTAAAACTGTGGCAGCACTGATTTGACAGACGAACAATATATGACTGTCTGCGTTGATTTTATAATTTTAAATAAGCGAAAAGTGATTTTTATCCTCGAGATAATGTTTAAACGCGCACCAGCATTTCAGAGTGTTGCGAAAAGTAGCTTCAATGGTTATACAACTGCTACTTTTGATTGAATGCGAATCCATAAGCAAAGCCATTCGTTTGTTCTGAAAATATAAAATTTGGTAACTTTAATCAATCGACATATGATATTGGAGTATTCACAAAAGTTTTCGCTTTTATTTGCCTTCATTTTTGTATAAAAAGGTTTTATAGCTTTTTTACAGGCCTTTTAAAGACATGTAGAAAGACAACATATAATTATGAATTAACTATAGCGACTTATGAGAGCCATCTGGCGTATGAAGAATAGAGACATGTTTTCCTCTGTGTTTTCTTTCCAAAGACTTGGCATCTTACTGCAAGCCTTTAAAAGACACTTTATAAAGACTTAAAAAAAGGGTTGCCTAAAAAGTGTCTTACTGAGATACTTTTAAGATTCATTTCGCTTCCTTTTTTCCTGGTAATATTTTATCTGAAATTATAGATTTTTATTATATTAAATTTTATTTTATTATCGAATTTAAATTTTACTTACGCTTTGTAGGCTGGTCTAGAGGACATTTTTCAACGTGCCGTAGTCCTGAACGCTATTCACTAGGCTATATTAGTGTTATTAATGTTATTTCTTATATCATTTGTCTTGATAAAGCGCCTTAAAAAGACAAAATGACATGAAGAGCAAGGACCTGAAATGCAGATGCCTACCACTCCGGTTTAATTCTAACCAATTTTGTTTCCCGAATTATTTGGTGCATTCGACTTTAGCAATTCAACGGGGTCTGAAATGAAAGTTCTGTCTGCATTTTCTTCTCAAATCTGCTAGGTATAGATTACAAATTTGGATGGAGACAGCGCCGTATTAAGATTTTGCGGGGCCCAGGGCTTAAAACTAGCAAAAAAATAAAAAAAAATAATTTTTTTCCTAAAAGTGTAGTAAAAACAGAAAATTACAAAAAGAAAAATCGTGAAGCCGCTGTAGGGATTTATGTACATTGACGCTGTGATAAAAATAAGGTCCCATAAATCCGCACCACCTCTTGTGGGGGCCTGAGACCTAGCCTTACCTATACCTTGTACCTTTATCCAGTGCTGCTGATATGTATCCACGTTGAGCTCGGTGCCAGGCGCTATAGCCCCCTCTAATCCTACCTTAATCCAGCGTTGTCTTCCAATCGCTCGATGTGACCAAGCCTATGTAGTTGAAAACTTTTCACATTTTGAACAGAATCCACAAATCGTAAATATCTCGAAAAAATCTTCTACTCCAGAAAACTTTCTGGCATACTGTACCCAAAATGCAACGAAATATTTTCGTCCCAGTGCAACCGTTCCACAACACCCGGCCCTATATAGAGCAATAGTCAAGTATTGCCCTTCCCAAGGAAATTCTTCTATTAGCGCTCTACTTACTGGCCACCTCTATTAAACGCCTAAAATAAAGATCTACTTCAAAGACTTAAATCTTTTTACAACACCCTAATTTGCAAACACTGACAGACAAACAATCATACTGGTTTCATATACTGTCAGTTTTAATAATTTCAAACTGTCACTTGACTGAGCGTATTTTAATGGTTGACATAAAAATAAATAAATGATAATGTTGGTGGGCGTGTGTGTATGTATTTGTGCGACTCTGTATGACAGTGGCATATTTTTGTTTGACTTCTGAACGTTTACTTTTACCAGTGTGTTTGTGTTTTTTATACGTATGTATGCATATCCTGCGTTTTGTTGCATGTTTTAATTTTTAATCGTTGACTTAATTAAAAAACCAAAAAAAAAAAAGAGAAAGTTGGAGAGAGAAAAAAAGAAATCTGCGGCGTTGTCGCGGTTTATTGCAATAAAACAAACAACGCTAAATATTTTCTTTTTTATTCTCAAATGTTTATTATTATATTTTATTGCTATTGCGTTTTCGCTCTAACATTTGTCACTCAGTCCAGTGGTAGCAGTGGTATTGTAGTGCACTTTGATTTTCTATCTCTTTTTGGCTGGCGCATATTTGCAGTGTGTTGTATAATTTGTATGAATTATTCATTGGTTTTATGGCGAATGATAAATGGCAGCAACTCGCTGCTGTTGTGTGTAAATCAGATGATGTACTATAGGTGTGTGTGTGTGTGTCTGCAAGTGGCTGCGCATTTAAAGTGTAAAGCATAGTGAAGTGCAAGGATTTTTTAAAGGATTTTTTATTATTTTTTGTTGTTGTTTTATTTTGATATTTTTATCTTTTATTTTGGTATGTTTTAACTTTCACGTGACAATGCAAATATGTCACAGAGTATATGAATTTTGGCAATATGCAATGAATGTCCTTTTTGTTTTGTTTTGTGTGGAAATTGAATTGCATACATTAAGGATGTTGCTGCAAATTAAAAGTACAAATGCATATCCTGTTGGTTGCGTTACTGTTTTTTCAAAGACACATTACACTTAAAAAAAAATCTTCAATTTATTTGCGTTTTCTACGTTGTTGATGTATAGGGTATGTTTTATTGTTCTACAATTAAATATGTATGTGAAAACGATTTTAGTCTTGCAAAATATTGAAAAAATAACCTGATTTATCCAATGATAAAAGCTCACTTAAATCATTCCAAAAATGACAATTCGCTCATGAAATCTATAACTGTATACTTTTGGTTACTGAGCAAACTTTTAAAACATGCGAAAACTTTACTTTCAAAACTCAAAGTTAAAATCCACATAGGTATGTTAGCTGATATTTATTTGAATATCTGTTGATCCTTGATGTAAATTATTCCCAAAAGTGTACATCTAAATTTTTTACACATGAGTGAAATTATAATTATTATTAAATATTTTTCTCACCAATGTTCCAATATCTATGAATTTATAAAATTGTTAACAATTTTATTTTTGTTTTCTTTACAGGTAAGTTCATTTGCATCACAATTAGTTGAAATAAAATTTTGTGTAAGTTATTTTATTATTGAAATCCAATTAATATTTATCTTTTCACAAAAAACTCAAACAATGTTAAAAAAAAATTCCTGGAACACAATTAACTTTTTTTTTAGTACGTGAATACTTCTTAAGTGCTTTTGAGCGTTGGTATAGAAGTGATGCGCATTTGTGTCGTGAATAATCTACTTTTGTATGCTTTTGGTATCAGCGTTCAACAAATACTTGATAATGTAATTATCTACATAACAATAGCATTTCCGAAAATTCATTTCATACCATCCATAGATTAAAATTCAATTGTTGTGTAAGTTTCAATTTATTAGGTATTGTGTTATACAGTGTAATGCAGCTTGACTTTTCTATGCAGACAGCCTTGTAAATAAGACAGCTGTTAAAAATAAACTGTTTAAGGGGTTAAACCACCGTAAACGTAAAAAAATCGAAGAGTTTCTTAAAAGTTTTTTTAGTTATAAAAAGCTATAAAATAATAAAAAAATGTCTCAAAATATTTTTTTTTTATTAATTAATATTACTGAACGGCTACGCTAGATGCCTTCTCCCGAGGCATGTTTTCGCAGCAGGGGTTCGCAGCACCCTTTTAATGTAAAAGAAAGAGTCAGGCTTAATCTACATAGATGGACATGCTTAGTGAATGTCGGAA
Organism: Meiosimyza platycephala; assembly: GCA_963662105.1. Taxonomy (NCBI): domain Eukaryota; kingdom Metazoa; phylum Arthropoda; class Insecta; order Diptera; family Lauxaniidae; genus Meiosimyza; species Meiosimyza platycephala. Next base: position 25,790,537 of record OY759208.1, read on the forward strand.
TGCATTTTAAAAAAAGTTTTGTGGAAATGGCGAGCATATGAAAAAACAAGGTTGATTTTGACCCTTAGAAATCGCATTTAAAAAAAAAAAAAAAAAAAAATAGAAACAAATCAAAACATCAAAAAATCTGTATGACATTCTTTAGTTAATAGTGCTTTTATTATACAGTTAAAATTTCGAAGCGTTTGAACAAAAATTACGTGAGCTATGCTGTGTGATATTTTAGAAAAAGACATTTTGAGAAAAATGCGTTTAAAGTTTCAAATATGTAGCCCAAGCGCTCTGATTCGCTTTTATAAAAATGTCAAAATTTTGATGAACATTTTTTTTTCCGACATAAATTTTTCTTTCCCTCTTAATAAATAGCTCAAAATACTTTTATAAGCAAATCAAAAAATCGAATTTACAATGGCTTAACCCATTAAGTAAAACATTGAAGCTGAGTTTTCAAAGAAAGTCCTCTACTCTGATCATTTCTATCTCTCTTTGTTTGTTAAGCAGCAACATTAATACATATACGTCAAGACAAATCCTTATGTGCTTCAGGAGAGTTGATTTCAAGCAAAAATTGTGACGATTGGTGATTTTTATTTGATGACTATTTTATACTGACAAGTTAAAAGGACCTCCTAAATCCAACTATTTTCCATATATAACGTTCTCGAATCGATCTTAAAAAATTCACCTTTCTATGTCATTAGCAAGTTCTAAATTAAACTGCAGTTTCGCACGTGAAGAAATTAATTTTTCATATTTTTTGGAAATTTTTTTTTTTTTTCGGAGACATGGCTTTCCTTCTTATGGAGCAGTATTGATTATCAATAATAATTTGAAGCGGTACAACGCACTAAACAGTACACTTAAGTAGATGTAGTTATCGCTATTGAAATAAAAAAGTTCTTTTAATATTAAAGTTCGTCGTTGAACTAGTGAATTTGTTTTATTCAACTAAGTATGCGCTGCATATCCTTTTTTTCACAATCGCAATTTAAATATTTGGAATTGTGCTTCATGAATTTGCTCTTGCAATATTTAAAAAAAAATTCACCAATGTTATGCAAATTCTTTGATTTTTTTCCTTGAATTTTCATTTATTATTCTTTTTCCTTTGTGTCCTTGTCAAAAACTGCATCATATAATGAGGTAACATCAACCTTTTTTTTCTCTTCTAAATATTTTTTTTTTTGTTAAAAAAAAGTTAGTCTGCTTGAAGTGCATTTTGTCGTCGGAAGCTAAAGTTAAGCCACAAGCTAAAATCAAATAAAAAAAAAAATTCTTCATACAAATAGTTGCTTATGTGGCTTAGGTTTTTTTTTTTTTTTGTATATTTAACCAAAAGTTTCTATTGTAGAAGTTTTACCAAACTTTCAATATAACATACAACAGCCAGTCAAAGCTTCAGGGCAAGTTTTTCAATAGCGTAACGCTATTGTTACCATTAGGTAAAGGCAGCCCAATCAGCAGCAAAAGCCTATTTATAAATTTTACCCCATAGTTCAATACGATTTTTTTTTGCTACTGGTGGTTAGAAATTTCTGCTTAGATTTGAAAAGTTTATTTAAAAACTTTATAAGGATGCACTGGGAGAAAAATGTTTATTTTATGATTTATGGCTAGAAAAGGGTTTGACGCTTAAATAAAATGTTCCATGGCCAGTTAAACAATCCATCCCACTTTTATCCTTTTTATCCGCCCACTTAAAGAAACCCACACAGTTTTTGCGTCGCTCTTTTTCGATTTACTTTATGTTTCTGTACCATTTATCACAAGATTTTATCAATTGAAAAGTTTTTATAAAAGAAACTTTTTTTCAATAATATGTGCCACGCCTACTCATGTGCAATAATATGATAGTAATCGTATTCACTTTATTTTTCCGAAAAATTTTTTTTTTTCGTACTCAGTCTTTTTCCTAAGTGTATTCCAATAATATAAAAAAAACGTCTATAGTATGAATACCTCGTTAAATGATTCCATTACTTTAAGCTGTAACTTGCTTAAAGCTTCTCTAAGCTTTCTCTTATGCATTACATCAACTTTATTTTCTTTCTCTTTTACACTACAGAAACTTTTCGCTAGCTGCTGTTATTAAGCCACTGATGTCGCATTCTTCAACGTGGTTTCGCATTTTTTTATCTGTAACACGTCGTCGTTTTTCCTTTGCTGCTTTATTTTCCATTTTATTTTTCGTTTTAGTTTTTGGCATTCTATTTTTTTTGTCCTTTTACTTCCTCTTTTGATTGCTTTTCTGGCATTTCTTCAACGATTTTAGATAGCATTTTGAAAAGTCAAAGCAGCAGAAATTTATCGATAGCGACAACGAAAACGTGAAACTTGAGTAGGATGCGACAGTTCTTTTTTTTTTGTTTGTTTGGCATCCTTGTACTATTGGTTTTCTCTATTGAATTTCCATTTTTTAAAGATTTTTCCAATTTTCCATTTTTTATTGTGTAAGTTTTGTCTTTTGGCCAAACTGGAGTGCTATAGCAGTCACACAGCAATGGCAGCGGCAACAACTCGAATTGTTGACTGTTCGGCTTTGTGCTTTGACCTGTAAGGACATTTATAACAAATGTCTAAAAGTATTGAGTAGGATTTCATAGAGAAAAAGTTTGTTTTCAAAATGAGAAGTATGAAAAAAAAAATATTATTAAAAATGCATACACTTACGGGATAAGCTTTGGTACTATGAAATTCCTACTTTGGAATAAGCTTAACAAGTTTAATATCGAATGTTTATCAGATTTATTAAATCCATTTGCAGGATAGCAATTAAAAGGTATTTTTTTTGTGGTGCTGTAAAAGAATACAAAAACAAAACAACAAAAATGGCTAAAGCTAAGCATAACGGTTTCATTCATTGCTTAATGGAATCATCAGCGATCTTTGAGCCTGTGTATTATCAAATGAGTAACAAAAACCAAGATACCAAACACAGTTTCAAGAATTTTGACTTTGCTTTTTTTGGCTTTTTGCTTGGGTTCTCAACGAATCTGTGCAAAAAAAAAAAACATATCAAGCTTATAGTTTCTCACTCATCAAATCAAAGGTCACTGATGATTCCAGTTAGCAATGAATGAAACTGTTATGACTTGCTGGGATTTTTCGATACTTTTATAAACTTTTTCTTCTACTTTTTCATATACTTCTCGACATTAGTGGAACTTTTCAGATATTTTCAAAACAGTTCGTTTCACTTTGATATTTTGTAATTGTATTCGATTGTTTAAGACTCATTTCGTTTTATTCAGTTTCTTTATTTTTCAATACCATCCGGTTTGACTTATTGCTTCCGCACGGAACTTTTGGATACTTTTATATACTCTGTAGAAAGCTCCGAATTTGAAGATTTTCGACTTTCGGCGGACCTAATTTTTAAATACTTAAGTCTTAAATAAAATAGTAGAAAGCCAATAAATACATAACAATATGAAACGCAGTACGAGTCTGTGAGCCACCTTTTCAATTCAATTTTCACAATTAACATGACTTATACGATGTACTAATAAAATTAATAATATTTGCTTATAATAAATTAGCCACGTACATTTATCACATTCATAGCAATTGATATATTACAGCAAAGACATACGCACACACACACACGGAGTGGCATACAAACACATGCGTATACTTTTTGACAAATCTAAGGAAATGGCAAACATACAACTGACCCCTTAAAGAAACCAAAACCAACATAATAATACATTTTTGTCTTAAGAGAAAAAACAAACAGAAACATCAGAAAAAGTACACAAACACCCATATATCAATGACCCAATAGAAATTGAACTCATTGATAAAAATTTTGAATTTTCATTTCTTTTAAAAATGTGCTATAAAGAGCATTTTAACTGAAAGGTAAATCCATAAAGCAAAATCTGTAGGCAAATCAAAGACGCTAAGTTTACGAGACTTAACAATTTCAAAAGATCATTCCATCAGACTCCTTCAGACAGATTAAATTTTAACTTAAATTTTTCCTACCGGGTTATTCAACCACAAGCATGCGTATGTGCATTGAAGTATATATCAACTTGAATAAGATAAAACAAAAAGAAATTTATATCATGAGAAAGAAAAAAAAAAACAACAACCAAAAAGGACATTCCCGAGAATGACATGATGATCGACGACATGGCACAAGTTTTTGGCCAAAAATAAATAAAATGAAAAAATTAAACGGAAGAATTCCAAAAACAGACAAGGACCCAGCCAACAAAACAAAAACAAAAAAAACAAAAGAGACAAATAAGAAAATTTAATAAAAATTACGTAAAACAACAAAAAGAAAGTAAGAAAGAAAAAAAAAAACAACAACAGAAAACGAAACAACATCAGTAGCAGGAAATGTCAAAGCTGTCAGTGAGATTGTGTCAATCTGGAGAAGAAGAATGAAGATGAAGAAACATTGAGTTGTTGCTGCTGCTTCTGTTTTCCGTGGCAATGTTGTTGCTGTTGCCGTTGTTAACGCTGTTTTTTCCACAGTCGCTGTTGCTGCTGCTGTTGTTATTGTTGTCGTTGTTACATCATATTGTTAAATGTCCCTTGAGAAAAGAAATTTCATTAAATTAGCTGTTAAAGGACGATGACTACAAGACGACAACACACAACGGATGTGCTTAATTATAATTTATATACTCGCACACAATCATACTTACTACTACTACGACTACTACTACTACTACTACTTCAACTGTTCACTCACACTTTTCATCTGTCTATTACATATTTTTATCTATTTTCCCTATATTTCTGTCTCTTTCACTCGCTTTCTCTTAGGCATTTTCCTATTGACAACTTAATTAAAGCAGCATTGTTGTTGTATGTACATTGTTTTTTGTTGCTGTTTTTGTGAAATTAATTTGCGGACTTTGATGAACGATTTTTGTTTTTAATGAGAATATTATATTAAAATAGAGGGAGTAGTGGTATAACCAAAAGGGCATTTAATTGAAGTAAATGTAATTAAGTTTAAAAGGTGGGGCGAAAAAAAATTTACATTTACAGACTTACTTCACTGTAGCGTTTTTGCAACAAAATAATAATACATATTGTAATCCTGCAAGAGGACGTTATTTATTTCAGAACATTTTTGTTTTTCTATCTGCATTCTAAAATCTGAGAGGCCTTTGCATTTTCCCTGAGAAAAGTTATTCCTTAAAGAACTAAATTTTATAGTGTTCTTGGCTAAAATATTTTCATTTGAAAAAAAAAAAATGTTTTACTCAGGAATCACTATGTCTCTGCCAAATTCGATCCAAGTTGGTCTTGCGGCTCAATCGTAAAAGCGTTTTTCTAATTAGGGACGGTGCCACTCCCACAAAAACATGAGGTTTTGAAAGTCCTTTCTTAGAGCTCAATCTATCTCCATATAAAAAAGCATCACAATCGGTTCAATAGTTTAACAGAGCAGACGGATTTCTCTATTGGAGGCATGGCTCCGCCTACTATTACTTTATGCACTGTACCTTTCCAACAAAAAAAAATTTAGCAAATATGTTGCAGTTGAAAAGGAATGGAACCGTGTTGCTACCACTTATTTATATATAGATTTTAAGCTAAAAAATCAACATTCAACGAAAATAATATAAGATATGATTTCCCAAATTTATTTTATATTACCCTATTTTCTTGCATAAGGAGTGATGGAATAAAACTAATTAAAATACAAAGCACTATCTCTTGAAACAGAGAAACGGATACTCACCTTAGGTATATGCCAACTTTTGGATGACTCAGACCCAGAAATATTATTTCTTTTATCAACTCTTGTGGTATTTGTAAGATTTCACCAACGGATTCTCTGCTCTGCTAATTCCCATTAGTCTTCTATATATTTCTTTATGGTCTATACAGGTGCTCACTTATTTGCGCTAAAGATGAACTTTTTCAAAAGTTTATTGATTGGAATCTTGCTCTGTTCGTCTGTGGGTTGTTTGTTAATGTTGGTTATGTTTTTTATCTAAAGTCTGCTCTACGGTTATTCAAGAAATGCTCGAGAAATGCAAAATTCTTTTCTATTTATGCGAATTAAGTTGTAGTTTTATTTTGACGCTCATGGAATATTTCTTGGTGGCCATTATTCAAATTCGTTTTTATTATTATACTATTAAAAATTAAAAAGTAAGTAATGATATATTGAATCTGAATTGAATCGGAGCTTAAATACTAAAGTTTTTTTAGTCAAAACTAATGGAGTGGCTTTTAATAAATTTAATTATCAAAGCTCTATTGTATCATAGATATGCCTATAAACGGTTTTCATAATTGTCATGTGCTTAGCTTTCCTATAAGTGCAATCAATAGTTACTTGCTCATAACATTAATATTGGCATCCCGTATCTTTTTCACTTAGATTTGAGTTAGTATACCTAGGTAAGTATTTTTATTTCTGTTCAACAAGTTTTTTCTTATTTTATATCCTTTATCTCCTGGAATTTTTCAGTCTGCTAAAATGTTTTCACTTAAGCGCATACTTCAAATATTATCTACGAAAAAATGTTCAACTGCAATGCAGTTTTACATGAATCTTTACAAATTACAGTTGAGAAATGTTAAAATTAAATTTCTTAGGAGTTTTTTGAAAATTTTTTCTTGTTACCGCTGTTACTGTTGCTGCAGCACAAATAGCTAGCGAACAACAATGTTTTCCCCATTGACAGAAAGCAACTGCAGCAATTCATCTGCACAAAAATGTTGTTGCAAAAAAAAAAAAATGAAAATAAAAATCAAAATAAACTTAAAAACCTAAGCTAAAACAAGGAAAGTAGTGAGAAAACAGAATAAGAAAAAAAAAAAAACACATTCCAAGCAATTGAGTTGTTGACTTTTTTGCTTCAGTTTGCTATTCTACTGATATCCTTACGTAAAAAGTTAATGGTTTAAAAAAAATTAAATAAAAAAAAGCAATGCAGAAGAGAAGTCGCAGTGCAAGTGCATTGGCAGCGACAGACAAATAAATAAACAGACAGCAGGACAGCACAGGACATACATTTGTGACGCTTAACATTCATTCATTACAGATAAATTGGCAAATAAATAAGAAGTGCAAAAGCGCAACGTTTTGATTGAAGTGCCATTGTTGTTGGACAAAGGGAGGATGTGCTGTTAACGGCTTTGTAGCTTGTGGATTTTTACTTTATTTAAGATTGCTTTAAAAGCTAAGAAAATGCTATAAATATGAAGAGCAAATGTCTGATGAACAAATTTAATTTAAAGTCAATCATACGACATGTTGTACCTTATTGTTGCTAACTTGGATTTTAGAAAATTTTAATAAAAATCAATGAAATTTACTGTACTTTTAATCAAAGTTAAAATAAAAAAAAAAACATTTTGTACGTTATTCATTTATTAAACGATCAAAAATCATCATTTGAATGATTAATCTTAGCCAACAAAATAAATGATATGGTATAAAAAAAATAAAATATCATTCATTAATGAATGAATGTTGTCTCACGCAATATTAAAGCAATGACAAGCATTTTGGACTTTTATTTATATTCCTACCTTTTTATTCAACAGTTTTGTCAGCGGCAAAAAGTATTTTCATATATGTATGTATTTGTTTTAACAGAAACAACAATCAAGAAACTCAAATATATCCTTGCGTGCAAATAACAAATTTAATTACAAGAAAAGCAAGGTGAGGTTGCGTCTTTCCTTAATAGTTTTTTTGGTGTGGCCATGGCAATATAAAAAAGGTTAATGACCTTCTGATAGATTCTGTGAAAAAACGCTCTCAAAAAAAAAAAAAATTTCTGACATCCTAGGTAATGAAAGTTTTCATTGCACGCATAAAAGATGATTTCTTTGCTTCTTATTTACTGACTAACGTGAACTACTAATGAAGCTAGTCATTGAAGGGTCCTCTTTAAGATACAAAAAGGATTGCACTTATGCTCCAAAAATTATCGTCATTATGATATACGGCTTCTATGTTGAATGTAAAAGTTAGCAAAATAAAATCAATTGAAACTTTTTGAAATCAAAAGTATACAATATAAAATTTGAAACAATCATTTGAAATCAGTATTGTACTTATTATAGAGTAGAAAACCATTCAACGCCACCTCTAATTGAATGTTGATTTTTGTCAATGCTAAGCGGCCATTGATTAAAACTGCATTTGCTGGAGAGCATTGAATGGCCTATAAAAAGTTCAACTCACATAAGCCTCATGTACATCGGAGCTGAGACAAAATTGTTTTAAGTTGAGCAAGAAGGTTTTGGAAAATCTTTTGATTATGTTTTGAACCAGCTTTCAATTATCTTGTATGCCAGTTATAGCTCTCTTAAGCCAATGAGCTTTAAGGATATCATTACAAAGTAAACTGCTATTATAGGTCTATTCTGGTCTATAAGAAGTTTTAACAATAAAATTTTTAATAAAAACAAGAAATAAACTAACGCACGTTGTTAAACACTTATAAGTGACTCTTTTGTTTGCATAATATCTACAACCTTAAAAACTTATTTACTTATCATTCCATCATATAACAGTTTTCAATCAATATTCTATGATTAAAATTCTATGAATCGCATCTTTGCTCACTGCTCTATGTTAATAAAGTATTTATATAAATATTTGCGATGGCATATTTATTTTTCACTTGCGGCTAGATGCTCTTTCATTCTTCGCTACAATCATGGATGGGATTGACCTAAGCTTAAACTCGCATCAGAAAGCCACTCAGCCTTTTTCGTTGTTGCCTTTGGGCTACAATTTTTCTCATTTACTTTCTCGTGTTTTTCTTTTTTTTTTTTTGCTCTATCGATTGTTCCACTTCACGCAAGTGTTTTTCTTCAATCAATCAATATGCATTATCACAAGACATTATGTCCTTAGATAAAGTAACTACCATTACTACTACTACTACGAACTGCAAAACCTACGGTGGTACATACGACTCCCTGTCTGACGTTCAAGCCTTAACCCAACGGCATAAAAGGTACTAATGTGTGTTTATCCTTGTGCCGCACCATGCTGCTTGGTTGCTGGTGGCGACGACGGTGCTATGCCAGAGTCTCCAACTATCCATCATCATTCATCACTTCAAGAGCCAGCAATCAGTGTGCGCAACTCGACAATGAAATGCTGTGTAAAAAAATACACAATCAAAGCAAAAAGAGCCATAACAAAATAAGTAGCAAAAAAATTAAGGTAGTTACATTAAAGCGTATCAAGGATAAAAAAAGGACTTATGTAGACATAATACAGCAGGCGGCAGATCAAAACATCAAAAAGGCGTTGCCATGCAATCAAATAAACAATTACTTTGTTTTATTGTATGTTTATGCGCGTGCTTTACAGATAGTCCTGGATATAATCTTTGCTGCTTTTATTTTATATAACTGAAGTCTGTTTTCAATATAAAATGTTTCATAAGCTCACATGGCTAATCAATTATAAATCTCGAGGAGTAGTAGGTAGTAAATATGTTACTTAATTTTATCACAGATTATTATCACTGCTACAAATGATGCTCAATTTATGCTACTTTTTTCGTCCTTTAACTGTACATTATGAATATAAATGGCAAGAAAGTTTTTTATTTGAGCTAGAGTTTTTTTTTATTTTATTTTTTAAATTTTCCTTTGCTTACAATTTACTTTTATTGTGCGTTGTCCTTTGAGCTCTTTTTCATGTTATATTCGTTTGTCGGTGGTATCTAAATATACAAGTAGGAAGCACCAAGGCTACGGCTTTGAAGTGTAGAAAATTGATGGCTTAGCTGCTTTAAAAGACAGACATGATTTTGGCTGACATTGATGACAATGATTAAGTTGCTTAATTTGTTTTTTCGCATATCCAAGATTTTTATCCTCCATATTTTATGGATAATTATGGTCGTATATCCAAACTTAAGTTGCTATAATTTAGTCTCTTATTGCATTAATTAATTATAATTTGACTAAAATGATGAGCAATTTTGACCTCTACTGCATTGTTCGTTGGTTAGTCATTATTTACAGATATTTGTAGTAATTATTGCTGCATAATAAACGTTGTTAATTTGCTCTATAGTCAAAATGTTACACAGTAAATTATGCAGAAAATAAAAAATATATCAGATGTGATACTCTGGTGGACAGTGTAACTCGGACATGACTTACAGAATGAGCGTAATATAAATGTGTGAATACATTGCTAATTTGAAAGCAAAAACATTTTGCTATGAGCTAAAATTGAGTAAACTAGTTATGCAACGAGCTATGAATTGCCAAATGATAAAATCGTTCAATTTCAAGATTGTGCCAGAGTTTTAGAGGTTTTTGTATAATCCTGCATCGCTTAACTTACTTAAGTCCTTCAAACTTTCATGCCGTATAATTTAGAATCAATTTGAATTAATCTTTTCTTAAAATACACAGCATATCAAAAGCACTAGTGATATAGTTTTTGTACTAAAAACAAAAAATATATCACTCGTTTCTAAATTTTTTCAATATGCCACTTAATACCTTAATCCTTTTAAATCTATCACCAGGAAAATCATTTGATATCTTAGTTACATTTTTCCCACTTAACAGGACATCTGCCCATGGAAACAAAAACATTGGAAAAGCTTATTTACTACATCATCACATTTTATCCAAATGAAATAGACACTGAAATTGTCTTTTTTTTAGCTTGATACTTTTATAAAGGTAACACGAACACCTTTTGTGTGGAGACATAAAAAAAGGACATGCCAACTAACATGCCTTTAAGATGAAATGTAATTTTATCGTTTTTATATTTGCTCAAAAAGAAATAAAGTAGACGGAGAAAATTTTATGTGAACATTTAAAAAAAAAATTCAAATTAAAGAATTGTGTATTAATGTAAATGAGGAGAGGAAACAATTGCATAAAAAAAATTAAAAAAATCTATTGTATATAAAATCGGCCTAAAATGCAAAACATGCTGCTGATGCATAGAAATCCTGTTATATGGAAATCTAAAAGAATATAATCAAAAGAGCGTGAAACAGCCAAACAGACTCAGTAATTATATTGCTGTAATGTTGGCTAAAACCGACATTTAATTCAGACAATTTTTTTTTTTGCAACAAAGAATAATTTTCAGTGTAGGTAGCAAAGCGTAAAAGAGGCTGTAAAATTTTCAACCTGTAGCGGACACTCGTAGCAATTTCTTGTTTTTTTTTATTATTTCTGGTAGTCATAAGGAAGCTGGCAAGTAGACGAACAGGAACAGCAGTAAAACGTCCCAATATACATTACTGTTGCTGTTGTGAATCATTCGAAAACAATTATTGAATGTAGTTGTGGGCTCTGAGTAGCAGTAGCAGCAGCAGCAGCACAAAAGGCCATCATAGAAAAAGAAAATTTGTGTTTTTCAATGCCTATGGGAGCAAGAAAAAAAAATGTAAAAAGCATAAAACAAAGTTGAAGTCCTGAGTAACAACTCAGGATAGCAGCCTTTAAGGGTGCACCAAAAAAAAAAAAAAAAAACCCGAAACAAAAGTGGACAACGAGACGCTTAGCTTAAGAGCTCGCTACATAAAAACAACAACCGTCCAGTATGACGATGTTGCCTTGATATAAGCTGGCTTGCTTAATATGCCGGCAACGTAACACAGCGCAATGCAATTTAATATAACGTATACGTAAGGTAGCTGGCGATATAAGAATCTTTTGGCATTTTTATGCCGGTTTAATGTGATTTTTGCGGTCTAAGTTAAAGTTTACTTGTAATTTTTTTTATATATAGCCACCATCCTACTACGAACGTTGTGTTGCTGTTGGGTCGTTCTGTTTTCATTTATTAATATTGCCAGCGGGGTTTTAATCCTACATTCTTTCTTTTTTTTTTCTGGGGAGAATTTTTCTTTTTGTTTACAAAAAGTTTTTATGTTATTTTGCGTTGCAATTTACAGACTTAAGTTTTGTTTAAATAAAAGAAAACACTGATGAAGGTATATTAATTAAGTTCATATTTTTTTTTCCATTCTTAACGAAATACAAGGATTAAAGAAAAAGTTTTTTTTTTTAATTTACAGCAACATTAAAAAAAAAGAAGAAGAAAAAAAACACTTTGAATAGAAATTAGATTGCATGGCACAACATGGCGTATGATTAACGTTTAATTAGCAAAAAAATTGCTTATTTTTAAAGAGAAAAAGGTACTTCTTTTGTTAAAAATACTTAATTTAATAGGATTTTTTTTTAATTTGTATTCTGTGAACAATAGATTATTAAAATGTTTGTTGGTGATAATGCTGCCAATATAAAAAATATTAATTATTCCACCTTCTGTTTGAAAGATATTATATTTCTGAAAAAAGTAAAAGAAGTGAGAAAGAATGAAAGATTATTCCAAATAAATATCCAATATGAACAGGTTTTCCGCAGAAGAGTCTTCGGTGCAGTTTTTCAAGAAAAACTTTTATGACATCAATGAAAAAAAAAAATTCAAAAAATAATCATTAGGACACATATGAACAGCATGACATAAGGCTTAAGTTTCCAAAATTATAAACAAATTTCTGATAAAAAATTAAAGCTTCATTTGACATAACAAAAAAAAAAAAATAAAACCATTCAAAATCAAATGAGACAAAATCCCAATTGCTTTCTAACACAATTAAATCTTCAGCATTGCAAATACACAAAATAATCTTAAGCTTCCTTTCCAACTTAAATCAAATTTTTGCTTTGTTTTTCAATCAAACAACACCTGCAATCACTTGGATATCAGATATCACTCAGTTCCTATTTCAGTTGAAAATCAATTAAAAATCTAAAAGCAGCAGAATTTCCACACAAACACGACACGCACAGAAATACCAACACTTTAACGCAATTTGGGTATCACAAATCATTGTTCTCAAAAGCAAAGAAAAAGCAATTCCCCATACTGACTGACAAGCAGTCAGCCGTTCTAACAGCTACACACAAACAAACACACACACACAAATTCCAATTCACAAAAAGTAGGTGATGCATTGGCATTAATAAAGATGACACTCACACACAAAAGTCAGTCAGTTAGTGTATGCAACTTTTGTTTAGTCACTGTGTTATCTAGACAGATATAGCAGCTAACATACATATATTTATGCTATTTTTTCCCCCCAATAAATTACTAAATAAAACATCAGCATTCGTATACTTAAAATGGGAAAAAATAAAGATTTGCATAGACAATAAAAGCAAATGCAAATTTTTAGATATTTAAAGAGCATCAGCCTCTTCACTGTTAGTGTGACTGCCATTGCCAACCAATCAGCGAGTAGTGTCAGTAGAGTGGAAACATTGAGATCAAATCACATTATAAAATCAAAAAAAATTTTGTTTTAAATTCAAATGTTTGAAATTAAATTGTCAGACGTCATCCATGGAAAAAATAATTTGTCTGCTCAATGAGTTTTTCGTTTATTTTTCGATCATTGTTTTCTTATATGATGCTTTATGTGCTTTTGTCGTGCGAGTATTTGAATATTAAGAGAATGAACTTTCATCTCATGTTACTACTGTGGTTTTCTACTTAAAATGGGTCACTTTGTTAGATAAAGTAATCTGGTGTCAGCTATAAAATGATCTCGTTAACTTTCATTTTATTTTTAAAAAACTGCTGTTTAAAAACGCTTCAAATTGATGAATTGTCTTCCGTGTGTTTGAGTTGAAAAAATCAATGCGCTTTGCTTTTTAAATTAAAATTATATCATTCATAATCTGTCACTTTTGGTACTCTATATACATTATTTTCCTTCTCAATTTTTTCTGATGACTTAAAATCAACATTTAATCAAAAAAAAAACATATGCTTAATTTTGTAGAATTCATTTCCTTAATTACCAGGTGTATAACTAAGTAATGTCGTTTTTTTCTTAAAAAAAGAATCGTTCATTCAAAGTATGCTCCTTCGCCTTTCACACAATTATCAAGCCAAATTACACATTTTCGTAGGAATCGAAGCGCAGCTCTGCGAGTGCGTGTCCCATCAATGCGAACAAGTAGTAATCGGAGGGGTCCAGGTCTGGTGAGTAGACCGCATGCGCGAACACTTCCCAATTGAGTGCTTCCAACGTATCGCGAACCGATCTTGCCGTATTTGATGGAGCGTTGTTATGGAGGAAAATGACTTTGTGTTGCCTTTTTTGATATTGCGGCCGTTCTCTCTGCAGCGCACAGTTCAAATCGGTTAATTGTTGTTGTTAGCGTGCCGTATTAACCGTTTCACCGGGTTTTAAAAGCTCATAATACACAACGCCCTCTTGGTCCCACCAAACACAGAGTATCGTCTTCCTGCCGAAGCGATTCGGACGAGCAGTCGATGTTGACGGTTGTCCAGGGTCTATCCAGGATCTCTTGCGCTTGTGATTCTCGAAAAAGATCCATTTTCCATCGCCAGTAACAATTCAATGCAAAAACGACTTTCTTTTGAACCGTGCGAGCAAAATTTTTTAATGTGTTTTGGCGCCTTTCCGTCTGCCTCTCGTTCAAGTCGTATGGCACCCATCTACCGACCTTTTGAATTTTTCCCATGTCTCGTAAACGCATGGAAACGGCTCAACTGGCTCACATTCAACTGCTCTGCGAGTTCTATTTGCGTTTGGGAATCGTCTTCGTCCAATAACGCTTGCATTTCAGCGTCTTCGTACCTTTTCGGAGCTCCAGAGCGTTCTTTGTCCTTAACATCGAAATCACCACTTTTGAATCTTTGAAACCATCTTTAACACGTTTTAACAGTTGCCACTTGTTCACCGAAAGCTTCAACAAGCATTCGGTGCAATTCCGCGGCTGTTTTCTTTAAATGAAAACACAGAATTAACATTGTCCGCGATTACGTTTTATTCGGCACGAAACTCAACATGTTGACTGCGCTGAGAGTAACACGGTAATGACGCTCGATTGGCACGAAACTTTGGTGGTATGATAGTTAAAGCTGATGCTTTACACTGTGAAACATTCGATAAATATTCAGGCTTGGGCAACATCTAAATGTTCGAACCGACATTACTTAGTTATACACCTGGTACATGTTTGTGGGCAGTACAAATCTCTGGGTCACATTCAATCTATAGGTATCTGTATAGTAAATTTCATCAATATCGGTTTATTATTATGCATAGCTGCCAAAACATATTTTCTGGTTAGGGCGTAATACCGCCCATTCAAAATTATATATGTTTCCTCAAGACCTCAATATATCTCAGTACCAAATTTCATTAAAGTAGGCCCAATAGTTTTGCAGATAAAACTTATTATTCTGTTAAGGGTGTGGCACCACCCACTTAAAACCAAAGCCCAAGAATCATTCTATTTATATACCAAATTTCATCAAAATTGGTGTAGCAGCACAGCCGTGAATTGAACATTGCTAAAAATTAAGTGATTTCTAAAATTGGCTTGCTTAAGTTTGTTAACAATTTCTCTAGCTTGTGAACTATTATGCAAAGTAAATAAATCAGTTATTTTTGATAAATCCAAAAGTGTGTTTTTTGATTGCAATAGAATTAAGCGACAGAGCTCGTACAAAACAAAAGTTCATTCAGTAACCAACCAATCAACTAAATAAATAAAATCGAATTTTCTAAAATGACTAAATCATCCAAATAACCATAAGCACACAAATCGAATACGTCAGACATTTTACATTATACACAAACCAGTTTATTAAAAATTTTTTTCAAATCGAAACTTTTACTTCTACAAAGAAAAAATCGTAAACATAAAATGTCCTTATTTCGGTTTTGCAAATTCTATCTTATGTATGGCTCTTATTTCTTCATAAACTCGAAAAACATTTTGTAATATTACGCTCAATAACTATATCATCGCTAACGCTCTAAAAACTTTATTCTGCTTGCTTACTTTATCCGAACCCCCTTTAGTTATGTCGTCCTACACAGAGCGAACACTCGTTTATCCTTGCTTTTGATGCGCTACAGCTTGCCCATATAAATTATTTAAGTTTGAATGCCTTTAGGCCATAAAATGGTTTGAATTTTGTTGCGCGTTTTGAATTTCTTTTCACTTGTTTCGTCGCAGTCGCTTTGCTTCCATCATCAACGTTGGTTACTAGTTCTCGGTTTATTTTTTTTTTTTTTACTTTTTTTCTGTTACCTGTGCTAAGCCGTGCGCCACTCCTGTTGTGTTATATTTTCCACTTTACTGCCATCGCTGCTGCCAGGCGACGCTTTCTTGCACAATTTATGACCATCTTATTTTTCTAGCATTCGTCTGTCCTTTTTGTACGTCTATCCCTTCGGTAGATTCTATTTCCTATTCTTTTGTAAGTTGTCTGTCCATCAGCTAGCTAGTCTGCCACAATATACAGCGTGCAGCATTTTATTTGCAACTCGTGTCTGTTTCCTTATTATACTTGTGTTTGTGCATGAAAAGCGCTACTCTCCTTTTTCCTTTTTCTTTTTAAGTCGTTTAATTTTATTTTTACTGCCAAATAAAAATGCGCTCAGGATATGCTTTCTATCTTATTATTCCGTATTTGCTTGGTTCTTTTATCTTGCGCTTCTTTCTTCTACTTAGTCTATATGTCCTCTTGTATAGAAAAAAAAAAAAAAATTGGGTATTCTTGCGTCTTTTTAGCTGCTGTTATTCTGCTGCTGTAATCGCGTTTTTGGTTCCACTTTTATGTTTAGCGTTGCAGTGCATTGCAAAAGGATTATGGAAAATTTATACAACATAAAAAATTGTTGTATTATTTTTTTAAGAAGAATTTTTGTGAATTTTCGCTTTTGAATATTTTTTAAAGCATAAAATATTGTAAGTGAATTATATTTGCATCAGTTATTTAAGTATTTGTGCTTATGTATTAGGATGGGTCGAAAATTTTTTTCTAAAATTTTTATATATAGTGGCGTTTGAAAGTTTAGGTAAGTTAAAGAGATGAGGTAACCAAATAATTTTTTGAAATAAACGTAGTTTGGGTAGCGGTTAATCACGTCGTGCATTTCTTATACATATATAATAACAGCTATTGTCAAAAAGCATAAAAGTGCCATATGATATTTTGATCGCTGGGGCCTCTCGTGAACAATTTATATCCTTAACTTCTGAACAAAGATAGTGAAAAATATAAGACTTCTGTGGCTATTAAGAACTGAAATTCAAAATAATTGGCCTTTCTGGGAAGAATTACTTTATCTTGCAAAATTTCCAGTAGAGCGAAAAATGTCGTTCAATATAAAAATTTAACTTTTTTTTTTCATAATGAATGTAATAATGTTACTCCCTTAACATCACATTCTATATTCTCTCTTCAAAGTTCTTTGAACTTCGAAACAGTAGAAATGAGTAGAAAAAAAGACACAGAACTCAAGAAACAGCATAAGCAACGACAAATCGAACGATAATTTTTGTGTGAGCTTTTGCAAAAACTTAGTCCAAAAAAAAATTATATTTTACTTTAGAAAATAAAGAAAATAAGTATGCAATAATCTTTTTTAGCAAAAATTCGCTGTTTAAAAAAAGACATCATTAAAATCGGTTCAGTATATTTGGCGCCAAAGCGTTACAAACTATTCTCATATAATCAATTTTATATAAATAGTACAGATGACTTTAAAAAACTTTGCTATATCAAATGAAATTTTTGCTGAATTTAAGAATAATATTCCTTTTATGGCAGCTGATTATAAAAAATTCAGCATTGTAGCTGATTCACTAATTTTTCTTCGTTCCTTCATAGTTCTCAATTGGTTTGTGTAAATTTTTTATCAGATAAAGATTTTCTGCCAGGTAAATATCACTCGGTCACAGTTAGCCTTCTTGAATATGCTTGTTTTCAGATTTCTTTTATTTCAACTTAAGTCCTTTCAAAATATTTTGGTAAGATACTTGGTTTTTAAGCTTTTTAATGCATTTTGCAACGAAAACTTTTCAAGAGAGTGTCCATAAGCTGCACTCTATATAAAACGTTTAAAATTAGTAGATATTTTATATAAACCCATTTCTTATGCTAAAGCTCATTAAAGTGTTAATGCATGCTCGTATGTAGCATATACCCATGACCACAACTTTTGCTCTCCTTTAGCTATGAAAATCCTTAACAAATTCTTTTGCCCAACCAAATATACGTAAGTGCTTAGAGAAAGGATGTTGTTGTTGATTTTTTTGTAATTGATATTTAAATTTTTAATGCGTGTGCATTTGTGTGAACTTTTGTAAGACGCTATGTGTGCTTACCAATGTAAACTGTTCTAAAAGCAGGTTTATTTTTCAAAAGCATGCATTTGCTGCTTTGAAAAGAAAGAAAAAAAAAAAAAATTGAAAAAGAACTAACAAATAAATGTACTCTAATGTTTGTTTTTCCTGATATCTTGCAAATGTCATTGCAGTGTGTAGAATTTTGCTTGACTTCTTCCCATGTGCAAAATTTTGCTGCACAAAACACTTCACTGCAAACTTTTCGTGCACTATTTCAATTACGAAAAAATGCAATTTAATAACTGTCCATATATAAATTTATTTGTACATCTTTATGCCTTTTGTATTTTTATTTTTAGTTTTGGCATAAAATATTTGCCAGCTGAATTTTCTATTTTGTACTTTTTCAATAAACAGTGCTACTGTAGGGAGTTTCTTTTAATACACCAACTTGCATTTAGTTTTTGAATTTTTTATGCTCATAAACATAGTTTCTTACCATGCAGTGTATTTGATCCTTCCAATAGTATTTCGAGTTGCTTATCATTGTTTTTACAGTTCCTTTTTTATTGTTTAGAATTTTTAATATTATTAAATTGTTTTGTATAGTCTGCCAGTATTTTCTTTTACGGTTTATTAGTTACCACTCAGTACACGTCATCAATAGCTCTCAAAGGACATTTGTCTTGCAAACCATAACATGCACATGTATGTTGCATAAAATTTCCCTGGTGCATAGTTTGTGCAAGACATGAGTGAAGTCTTATTTCAGTTTGAATAGAAAATATTCCTTATACTACTGCGTAGCTGAAAAGGAGACTTTAGAAAAGAAAAATAATGTTGGTATGTTTTCAGAAAGATTTTTGAAAGTTTTTTTTTTTCGATTGCTTGTCTTTTGTTAATTTTATGGTTGTGGAGTTGCTGTTGAATTTCCTGTATTGCTATCATGTGGGAAAAGACTTAATTTTAGTTATTAAGTACTTATAAGTCGATGATTTTATTTAATTGTTTTTATTTATTGATAAATTATTTTATTGAGCTCACTATTTAATATATAAGGCGTAATGACCAAAAAAAAAAAAAAAAACAAATTAAAGCAAAATACCATTGAAAATCTGACAATGGTTTCGGTTTCACTTAATAACCATTCTCAGTGATTTCGGCTCTTCTGTAGTTCTTAACATATTTGTGCAATAGAAAAACTAAATCCGACTTTGAAAATAATTGAGCTATTCTGTAGTTAAAACCGATACCATAATTGGACTTGCTTTTGCTATCAAACTTTTAAGTTGATGTAAAAAGATAAAATTTAATATAAAGTACTAAGCAATATAGTACAAATAATCTCTGCCAATGCGTTGCTTTTGCGTTATTAATGGAAAAAACTCTAAGACTGCAGTAAAGTTATCATAAACAATATCATCGCGTCTGCCTTTTATTAAAAAAAAAAATTTGTGTCTAAGCACAAAAATAATACAATACAAGAAGCAGACGTTTTTTTTTCTGCGCTTAAGAGTAACTACATTTTTTTCCAATTTTTTTGATATACATATACCTATTCCAGTGATTTGATCGTCAGGCAGATTGTGATAATTGTAAAGATTATGTCTTAAGAAACTCGAAAAACAACATCTGCCACTTAGTTATTACTGCATTTGAAAATTGCAATTTTATAAACATGAAAATTAAATAATAAATTATACAAAATTTCGTTGCGTCTGCCTTTTATCTAACTGGTTCTATTACTTATAAGAAATATAAAAATAGAGAAGGCAGATAAATCCAGCGCTGACTTTTCAAAGACAGACTGTTTTGAGCATTTAGGGTGAATTTTATCATGATTCGTACATAGTTACGTATGAATTTATGAAAAATTAAAAAAAATTTTATGTAGACAGAAACCAAAAAAAAAAAACGTAACTTTATTTATTTTGAGCCAAGTGACTCAGACTACACAATCAAAACGTGATATGTTCATTTGTTATTACAAATTCATAAAAAATAAAATTGAACATTTTTTTTATAAAATATCATGTAAGCAACATAAATTAACTATGTTCTTTACACTGCCACAAGATGCACATTTTACTCACTTTCATTTCTAGTGGACATATCACATTTTGAATTTCAGCTCGTCAGTTCCAGCATATTGCGCTTTGATGCGGCATATTCAAGTTATTCGCTAAACTCTTTTGTGTGTATTTTTAAAAGTTTATCTTTCCATTAATAATTATCCAACAGAATACCAACTCACTGTGCGACCATCTTTATTGTACAATCAGCTACATCTATAGAAAAAAAATTTAGTTTTTTATTAGCAACGTTTTTGTTGTCTTCATTTTACTCATATTAAATCTCTACTGTGACTACTTTGTCTAAATTGCTTTTTCCTGGCGAACAGATTCTTATTCACTCAACTGTTATTCCATCTCTCTTTTTTTTTTACTGGTTTGCTCACTTCACTACACTGGACGTATGCCGCTGCGTATGGATATTATGCGAGTCTGCACACTTTTTGCTCCTACTTCATCATAACATTTTCAATATCGGCTTTGCAAAAAACGCAAAGTAGTGAGAGAAAGTATGTAAAAGAAAACAAAAAAAAAAAAAAAAAAAATGGATATGTGTGCTTATAGAAAAATGCACTATGATGCAATATTTGTTTGATAGTATTTAGCTTCCGTTATGACGTCACTTTAAAAGAAAAAAAATTCATAACTTCGTCATGCTATAAACTCACAGCTTCAACACAATGGAAAAGTATTTTGTATCCTTTGTTGCATAAAATGATGTGCTTGCTGTGCTTTATTTAAATATTAACTTTTTTCTCTCTAAGTTTTAAATTAACAAAACTTTGCGTTTTATGCTCAACTACGTTGTGAGTAGAGAAATATAAAATTTTTGAACATTTTTGTTCTTTAAAGTGATGTAGGCAAAATCGATAAAAAATGTACGTTGTAAGAGTAGAAGCAAAATTTCACAAGATATTTTTCCATAAATTAAGTCTCTACTTTAGTTATATGAAAAAAATACTAAATTTTAAGTGATTATTCAAATCTCTTCCCGTTTGAATCAAAAATCAAGTGGTGTTTGTGGATCGCTAATAGGCGAACAACTTTTGCTTGAATTCACCCACTTTTCAATTTCATTGAACAAACATTTATATACAGATATTCAGTTATACATAGTGGTATGATTTCAAACTGTATGCTAGATACACACTCCCCCTCGTTTATAAGCCATCCACTTGCTGTTTCAAAATTTTCGTACTTAAACAAATTTTATTTTCGATAACGAAAATTGAAACATAAGTTTTTTTTTTTCTCATTTTAAACAAAAGCACACAAATGTATGCTACAAATCGTGCCATTCTTCGATATGATATTTACACTCGCTGCCTTTGAACGCCTGCGGTTGTGGCCTAACCAAATAAAGGTCATGCATATGTTCATACACATAAATTGTTTGCTGACATATATGTATAAATTTTGTACATTACATTTGAATAGGAATATTAAAAATTATACGTTTATTAAGAAAATTCATAGCAATATTACATACATTTGATGCACAACTTAGTTGTCTACAATGCAAGCAATTTAAAAACTTTTAAAGATAATTTCATACTTTTACACTAAATATCATACTTTATTTTTATGATTTTGTAAGAAAGCAGCATTTTCATTTTAACATCCTTTTATCTTTATGTAGATTTTGCTAAGCATTTTCTCTTTTACTACAACTAATGCTGCTGCTTCTGATGTCGTTATTCGTCTTCAACCAGACCCACTAGTGTGTGTCAAGTACTTAATGTCTGTGTGTGTTGTTAGCGTTTTCTTATATAATAGAAAATCCTTAATGACATTTTTTCTTACAATTATATATTTGTATTGTAAGTTTGCGTGTGTGCGTGTGTGTGTGCATGTGTTTTTCTTGTTCATGAAAAGCTAAGGTATAGGGAATAAAGAAAAAATAAAAAAGGCAGTGAAAAATGTTGCTTTCTTAGGAGAGAAGAAAATCGTATGTAGAGAACTAAAAAAATAGGGAGCGCACAATAAGAAATTTCTTCGAATTTCTAAAAAAAGACGGAAGGATATTCAATTCATTGAGAAAATTTTTTAAGGATGTGCTTTTTTTTGCTGTATTGTTGTTTATGATAAGTACTTTGAAGTTGGTTACTTTAAGTTGCGTTTTTCAAATTTTCTTTAAAATTTATAGTACATTTATGCGCATAAAACTTAACAGTTTTCAATTTTATATTAAGGTGAAGTGAAAGCTAAAAAAACACATTAATATAAATAAAATATTGAGCTAATCAAATCCGAATTATATGTATTAAAAAGTCGAATATTACAAATTTGACGTTTATCGTATACTGTAGTTACATGAGGCAAGAAATGCTAAATATAAAAAAATGTTTAAAAAAGTAGTTTTGACCCTATCAGGACATAGAAAAATAGTCATGTAGTTTGGATATAGCATTGTTCTCTGTGTAACAAATTATGACTTTTGCTAACTACAGTAAATTAACAGCAAAAACCATTAAAGAAAAACCAAAATTTCGAAAAGGAAGCATTAGTCCCATTAGTTGTACATTTACTTCTTGTAAAATTTTTTCTTTTTTTATGACTCACTCACATTAGAATCACATTAACTTGCGGTAAGTTCTTAACGAATGTTATAAAATGCTACCTGTATTTGACCTCAATTGCTGAATTTTTTTTGCCTTTGTATATGCCATCCTTTAGCAACAAACGTCCTTCCTTTTTTTTTTTTTGATTTTTTTTTTTCATTGCACATGATTAAATTACGCTTGTTTTAGTGTAATGCACTGTGCTTTGCTTTCTTTACATTGTGCTCAACTTCGGAACACATTAACAATAGATTGCACATACATACATACATACACGTCTACACTTGGTATTACAACATGCAGTCATTAGTGTTGGTGTTGCAACATCAACATGTGCGCGCTGTCAATTACTACAAATGTTGAAAAACTTAATTTCGTTTGTTGTGCAACAGTTTTTTTTTCAACCCCTTTTTTTTTTTTTTGCTTCGTTTGTGTTGCATTTTAAAAGTTTTATAGATTAAATATAAACCGTCGTTTCAATATGTTTCAAAATTTGTAAAAAGGTAGCATACATTTGTGCGCTTTGCTATGGCTCAAATACTTTGCATGTATTTAGCTGCAAGCACTTACATGTGTGCGGTATATCCTTTTTTGTAACTAATTTAGAAAACTTACAATTACGTTGATATAAAAACTATAACATATTTTTGAACAAAAGCGAAGCAATGGTGAAATTTTTAGAAATCCATCCACTTTCCTGTTCATATCTGAAATGAAACTTCATATAAAATGTGTGGTATTTGGTGGCATGTATACGAGTTCACAGAGAGCTTAATTTTTTTGATCCGATGGCCTGGCTGCTAGTGCTCTCAACGAACCATTGTAGAGCAATTAATTACTTTGTAATATTAAATTAATAATAATAATACTTAATAATAAATTTTCTTGGCTGAAATAACGTTCTATAGAACAATAAAAGTAACTCAGTATTGTTATGAAAAATTTTTGCAATTGCTTTTGATAAAATTAAAAAAAAAATTTCTTGTTAAAAGTTAAAGTTTTCTTTTGTTCTTGAAAACCTAAGCTAATTTCACACATTATGCTTATTTTGTTTATTAACTAAATTACTTATGCTTAGCTTTTACCAGGACATGCTCTTAGCAGACAGTTCGTGCATAATTTAACTACCTTCATTTGACACCCTATATAATGATACCATCTTTTACTTAAATGTCTTACATAACACGGCAGCAAATTCATTTATTATTTGCATTAACACATACGTAAATATAACAAATACACGCGTATATTAACTCTATGTAGACAAAGAAACTAAATTTTCCCCTTACCTATACATGCTAGTGTGTCTGAGTGTATCTGCACGCACACATATTTTACAGGCATTTGTTACTTTTGTTACTTCCCAATAGGGAAAATGCTGGAGTGGTACAAATTGAAGCATACAATTTACATAGAAATAGTGTGTACAAATTACTGAATTAATATATAAATATTTTTTAATTAAAAGAAAATCGATCAAATTAACTAAAAAAAAAAATCCGAAAAAAAATTCTTATTGGCTGCAGTCAGATTCGAACCCGGAGCACCACGCTTTGCAAGCCAATCTCTCATTGATTTTATTGCTTTTGTGAAACCAGCTAAGTCCTTAAACCTCTGAAGCTTTGCATTGGCAGGTAATGTTTAATCTCCATAAGGTTGTATTTCAAATGTAGCAATCTTTTGTTTCAAAAGTAACGATCTGAGATAAATCAGCTATCTATCAGCTAATCTATTTTTCCTATTGGGCTTGTTCTAACGAAGTTTTTGTGTTGCTTATTTGTACTTAATTATGTGGTTAAATTAAAGCTGTGTTTGTAGTTTTTTGTTTTTGTCTATGTTCTACTTACATGCACACACCAATTTTACTGAGTTTTGTTTATTACAATATTATTATTCGTTTGTATGTATGTATTAGTTACTTTTATTACTAAAAAAATTAACTTTTAGGTCATTTATATCGTAGGACTGGCATAATTTTATCTCTGTTTGTTGTAGAAAAATTAAGTTTATTTTGTTTATTAAAGACTATTATAAAGTACCTTCTCTGTGCAATTCTTGTGTAGGCGAAGTTGCAAAAATTACACTGCAGAAAATATCTAGGTAATTTTCATAATTTTTAATATCCTTCTTAATGTCTAGTTTTTGAAAAATTCGCATAAAAAAGTCTGTAAACTCTTAAAATTTGAGTGCAACAAAAAAGTCATAAAGATATATCAGTGAACCAAGTTACTTTTCCAAAACTTCTACTTTACTTTATCATTAACCAATAAATTCAACCAGCATGAGTTTTGTTTGCATATTTACTCAAAGATAACACAAAAAGTGCTAACATCATCCATAAAAGGCCGATCTGCATGGAAGCCTTTTAGCTGTCTACACAGTGATCTCTCGAGTTTGCTTTCAACGTGTTTGAGGATAACTTTCGCTAGTACTTTAGAGAACGAATTTGAAATATTAATTTCTCTACAGTTTTTACCAAGGATATATCAACCTTTAGTCATTTAAGTTACTAGAAAAAAGAAAAAATACGAAGCAGAAGAACATGAAGAGAAAGAAGACGAATAAAAGTAAGAAAAAGAAGAAGATGAAGAAAAATAATAGAAGTAAGAAAAAGAAGAAGAAGAAGAACAAAAGTTACTGCACTGTTAAGGCTGACTCATTATACATATTTCAGTTGTGATGTCATAAACGGGTTCCTTGTTTAGTTAAAGTAGCTGGATGGGCAGAGTTACCTTATCAAACGAGAAAGGCTGACTGGTGAAGTCTTGGTGAATTTCACTGAAAGGTTTTTAGGCTCGCTTAAAAGGCCTCATTTCAACTGCCGCGAAATTGCTTCCAAAATTAATTACTGAAGCTTCGCTTATCAAGCTCTATAGATTTACGCATAATTGATTGATGTCGTCTGCTGGCCTGACCCTTAATGTTATCTCTAATCTAGTAGTAGTACTATGCAGGAAGCAATTAGCTAGGCTAGGACGTCAGCTCAACATAATCCTCATATGGGTTCCAGGCCACAGAAACATTGAAGATAATGAAAGAGCTGACGAGTTAGCAAGGCACGGTTCCTCCCTTGATGAAACCGGAGCCTCAGATTTCGTGCATATTCCAATTTGTATAGTTAAGAAAAAAATCTTCTCGCACTTTCTTTTCGAGGCAGCAAAGAACTGGGGATCTCTGCAAACCTGCAGAACATCCAGAGCAATATGGCCATCATATAATAATTCAAAAACCACTGACCTATTGTCCAAGAGTCGCAAAGACATAGCGAGAATCACCGTGACTTGCACTGGACACAGGACTATCGGCAAGCATGCTGAAAAACTAGGCATCTGAATGTAAATGAGAAAGAATCTGTTGAGCACTTTCTCTGCATCTGTCCGGACCTTGCCAGAATTAGACTCGGATGTCTTTCTTTAACAACCTCAGCGAATTGGCCGAAACTGAAATCGGATCGCTGCTTAACTATCTCAGCAGCACAAACTGGATTAACTTTTATTGTTTCCAGGGTCCTAATTAAAATTTATTGGCAATCTTCTTACCAGTTTTGTAGGATCACTTATGTGGTTTTAAAACGGCACACCAGTGCTACTTTATTGCTACTAGCTTGGCTGCTAAGCCGCCACTCTAATCTAACCTAACCTACCTTTATTCTAGTCGGTGAAACTATTCTTAATGGCTTCACCCTTGAAGCATTCCACTGTAAAATGCCTAGATCCTTTGCGTACTGCTATCGCCTGTAGTCTAACTTGAGT
Organism: Meiosimyza platycephala; assembly: GCA_963662105.1. Lineage (NCBI taxonomy): Eukaryota > Metazoa > Arthropoda > Insecta > Diptera > Lauxaniidae > Meiosimyza > Meiosimyza platycephala. Next base: position 25,817,045 of record OY759208.1, read on the forward strand.
CATAACAAGAAGGCGATCAGAATCTGAGTAGTGCGAACGTTGATTAGCAAAGTTTTGCTAATGCAAGAGTGGGCGAATTCATTCGTTAACCTTTTTTTTTTTCTTAACAACTTTGTAGAGATCGCCGTCAGTATTTTAACATTTTTTCAGTTGAACTCATTAATGAAATACAAATAAAATTATTACAGCTTTTGTCGTACAACTCTAATTAATCTGAAACCAAACCATTTTTGCTAAAAACATAAAATTGTCAATTCAAAATATTTAGTTCGACATATAAATAAATATCCCCTTTTTCCAGCTCTGAAATAAAAATAAAAATTTTATTGTCAATATCGTGCTAATTTATGTTCTCTTTTTTATCTTTTCAGGTAAGCATTATGTTATTACTTTGTTATAAATCAAGAAAAGGCAAAATACATACATATGCCGTTACGTAAGTTATCCTAGCCTAAGCATCCTTGACGATTTTTTTGTTGTGTTTGGCCAAAAGCCATCGATAAAAAAGGATTTCAGTGCAAGCAAACGCAAAACCCTCTTAGCACAAGCAATTATTTAGGGACATGTTTTCTGTTGCTTTATTGTTCCTGCCTTATGCCCGAAACAAAATAATTGTTCTGGGTTGAGTTCTTAAAAGCCATAAAAACCGAAACCAAAGCCATTCCCCAGGAGATTATTAACACCAAATCTACAACAGTTTAGTTTTTTCCTTTTACAGGCTGTCTTAGGGCAAACCATACATACATACCTTTGAACATAAACCTAAACACATATACATACAATATTGTTTTGTGCGCCATAAAAAGGATTTAGAGTAAAATGGTCAAAATAAAATGAAACAACAATAAAATATGAAAATAAAAGAAAATACTGAACTGAAATAAAAGTCACACAGTTGAACAAAGAGAAAATTGGCGCCGCCATAATCGTTAGTAAATTCGTAGCAAATATGTATGTAAGCTCTTACTCCTGCTAGGATTAAGACGCGAAATTCCACTTTGCAGATGAAATTACTTACGTAACATGTTGTTTGAAAATATTGGTAGCTTTAATAAAAAATATGTGTTGTATTATCAGTGAAACTCCAAGCTGTACTGTCTCATTTAGGATATCATATTGAATAGCAACATCTTATCTGTTTTTGAACACTTAGAAATTGGTAACTTTTTAAAGCGAAGTTGTGCATACAACGAGGTGTGAGTGGGCATACCTTGGGTGCAGCTAGTTACCAAATAAAGGACTCCCTTCAAAGATTATTTTATGCAGTTTTTAAAAATAAAACATCATTATAGACTATTAAACAAAAATTTTATCAAAATGTGGTTTGGCTAACGAATTATCCTTTTATTCCATTATAATTTTTAGTTAATTTCAGACGCACGACATGCAAATAATTATCCTTTAATAAATACATTTTAAAATAACATAATTTTCAGAATTATAACAATGCTGTCCATATATCCTTTTATTGTCAAGTATGAAAATTGATTGATAGATTATATTGTGCATTCCAAGAGTTTCGTAACACGAGTTTGCAATTTAAGACCATTTTTCCACAAATGATTCTCTTCTCTTCTACGCTCGAGTAACATGTGAAAACAATAAAAAAATAAATCAACTCTAACACTCACATACGCACACACACACACACCCAGACACACATTTATACTAACCACAACAAAATCATATATTTTCTGCTACATTAAAGAAATTACTTTCCATTGTTGTGGCTATGTGTGTAGTGCTTCATTGTGTGTGTGTGCGATAGTGTTGGTTTGTTCAACAATTATTATGACTGTTGTAGATTGTGCGTGAAGGACGAAAACATCAGGCAAATGGCATAGGGTCACTCAGTATGGGTGCAAATAAAATAAAGTAACATGAGATTAATCAATTGGAAAATGTGCAAGTGAAGTAAATGTCAAAGGCAATACATTTTTATAGTGTGTGTGTGTGTGTTTTCTCAATAATCAAGAATATAAATGTTTTATAAAAGGATATTTTGTATTTTTAGTTCCACATTCGACAAGAATTATGCGATTATTTAAATTTCCACTCAATAATTTCTCACAGTGTGCACCTTGTGATATCGTGCGCGCTATAAATTTTACATTAAAATGTTAAATCTGACTTTTACAACAAACAAAATTGATATCCCCACCATTTGTGCGCCACCTAATAAATGATGTCCTTTCATTTCCTTTCAAAAACATTTTGCTCATTAAATTTTATCGCTAAGCCCTTTCGCAGCATTGAACGCGCGCGCATAAATCTCCCAAGGATAATAATGTAAATTGTAATTTTTTTTTTGTATCTGCTTTTCGTCATCGTCGTCTGATTCATTTCAATTTCGGAAAATGTTGGCATTTATGTATAATGTCAATTTGATGGATTTCATCATTGTCCTCGCCGCTGTTGTTGTGTTGAAAAATCCTAAATGTCTTGTCATTAATTTTGAATAAATTAAAAGTTGCCAAAGGATGTAGAACGCGGCAGCAGCCAGCACAATTCAAACGAATAAATATTTTTAATGAACCATCATTGTATGCTGAATGAGTTGTAGTAGGGAGCTGCTGTATGGTGCTAAAAAGAAAGACGGTTTTGTTTTGGCTCAATGAAATTAGAAACGACTTTTCAATTAATTTTGTACCCTCGTTTTTTTGTGCGTTTCTTCTATCCCGCTTTCTCTGATTTATTTAAATTAGAAAGTTACAATTATGCTCATCTTCAGTGCGGTGTTATTGCTTGTAACCTCTCAAGAGGTCTATGTTCAACATGCTACATTTAGCCATTTAGCTTTGAATATTCGTGTAAGATAAGTAACAATTACGCATTTTAAATTGAGTTGAAATTGATAAATGTGTGGTTTTGAAATTGGTTTGTGCGTACACTTCGATAAAAGGTGTGTCTGTCTTACTTTTCAGTAATCGAAGTTAAATAGGTCTATAAATTTGTTTAGAAGTTGTTTCTACTGTTCCGCTTTAAATGGTATTTTAATTCCACTGCAGCTTCTTTCAAGTTCTTCTTCCATCACTTTTCATAGCCTGTCGATATGCAATCCAAAATTCGCTTACTTTCAGGGAACATAAAAGTAACCTGACTTTTTTTCATTACCTAAATAATGTGACGTCCATGCATCAAAGAAAACCGACCATGAACTTTTGGAATTATCTAGTAGCTAAGACTTGGACAGCTCAAAGGATGGCGTATCTAAGGTAGCAGTTAGTTATCACTATAATTTAGCTTGCAGTGATCAAAGGAGTTATATAGTTCGAAATCACTAATTCTCAATAAGATTTCGAATTTGGAAAAGGTAAAGTTGAATCATTTGGAGAATACCAGACTGTAAGAGACAGCTATATATATCTCCTCTCCTCTCCTCTCCTCTCCTCTCCTCTCCTCTCCTCTCCTCTCCTCTCCTCTCCTCTCCTCTCCTCTCCTCTCCTCTCCTCTCCTCTCCTCTCCTCTCCTCTCCTCTCCTCTCCTCTCCTCTCCTCTCCTCTCCTCTCCTCTCCTCTCCTCTCCTCTCCTCTCCTCTCCTCTCCTCTCCTCTCCTCTCCACTCCTCCACTGAATTTAACAAAAGACATTAGTTCCTAATGCATATGCCAAGGATTGTGCAATAAAATTAGTGCTTCTATTTTTGCTTAGCATTCTGTTGCTTCAGTTCAATTCACATAAAACTGTCAAAGTCAGTGAGAAATGCATTTTACCATTTCTATAAATTCACTATACATAGCAAAACTTAAGCGTGAGATTGTAATGTCCTTTTAATTGCCATGTTAAAATGTTGCCCTCTAATAAAATAAAACAACGACAGCAACAGCAACAACAACTGCAACAATAACAAGGTTTAGGTCAAAAGTAAATAAAAATAAAAGCAACGAATTGTTGTCGTCTTCTGCTGCTGTTGCTGCAGCAGACGATAAAAACTTTTATTACCTACAACATAAAACTTTGGAGTAGCAACACATTTTCGCTTGGCCACCTACACGAACACATGCATGCATCTACACAATAACATTTTGCGAACACAAACAAACACAGTCGGAAAATAAGAAAAAATGCTTACAGTTAGCATGTTTTCTGGTTGTTGTTGCTGTTGTTGTGCAGATACCTTTAAATGCTTGCCGCCAACGTAAATTTCATGGCAGCAAGAAAATAATTGCAACGACAAAAATTTTTCACAGAGCAATTTATTGATACACGAAGGACAAATGAAGCGCGTTGTGCGCTGTTTGAAGCCGACACGCACAAGCGCACATATAGTGACCAATACCACACATCTACAATTCTATGGTCCTGCTGTGTGTATGTAGAAAATATACACACACACACACAAGAACTTGCTGGTTGTCGCAATGACATTAACTGTGTTAAAGTGTTTTTTTTTTTTTTTGGTTTTTATATTACCCGGAAGTTCACCCAATCGCCGCATTTCATTTCCGCTACCTGCTGTTGGTGTCGTTGTTGTTATTTGCTGCTATAGAATTAAATAGTTTAATTTTAATTTGAGTTTAAGTTTGTGTGTGTGTGTGTGTGTGCTTCGTTATCCTACAACATCCTATTATATGGCTATTCTGCACGGAGAGAATTTTTTGTTATTTAAAAGCATGAGAGAAATTGGTCCATTTTAGTGCGGATTTTTTGTTTTTTTTTTTACTAGAAGCAAAATTTAATTTAAGTTTGTAAAAAAAGTAGAAAAAATTGAGTTTTAACAAACGATTTGCCATGCCAAGGTACATGAGGAAATTCTGCTTTTGTAACTTGTAGAGCTTAGGGGACGTCCATTAATTACGTGAGCTAAATTAGGGGGGGAGGGGGTGCGGCAAAATCTCACCAAATCTAACCAAGGGGGGGAAGGGGGTCATGGAAAACCTCACGTCAACTTTTTAATGCATAGAATTTACATTAAAAATTATAATTTAAATCTCAAGGGAGGGGGGGGAGGGGTCCCGCCAGATCTCACCAAGGGAAGGGGGAGGTCCGAATTTTCAAAAAAATACCTCACGTAATTAATGGACGTCCCCTTACCAATAGATTATTGTCTAAGTGTAACATAAATGAGACACTAACACAAGCACTGCAGTGACAGAGCATAAGTGTGAAATCACTGTGGGTGCTGCTTTTAAAGGTGGAGGATTAAAATCAATTGCGCGCGCGTTTTTACGCAACGATTTATTTGCAGCGATTAAATTTTATATGCAGAAATCGCTACAGCAGCAGCAGCAACAGTAGAAGCAGCAATTTAATTACTGCTCTTTTTACTGTGCATTGCTGCTGTTGTTGTTTTTGATTTTGTTAATTTGCAGTAAATATTTGTTTTTCCTTTTTACATTTGCAATTTTTATTTCCGCTGTTTGCGTTGTTGTTATAAATTAGAATGTATTTCAATTTAATCAATGTCGATGCATTTTATTTTTAATGATGCTATTATTTATTAGTCTATTTTACGCAATGTTTATTATTGTTGTTCTTGTTTTTGTTGTCACCTTTTGATTGTTAATTTAAATGCAAAAAAATTGCTAGCAAAATCGGATGTGGTAAATAATTTGCAACGGAAGGTTGAATCATTAGTATAAAAATGATATTTGGAGTTGCGGAAAAAAATAGTTTTTTAATAAATGATTTTTCAATTTTATGCAAAATTAAGTTTCTATTCAAATGACATTTTGAACAAAATGACATTTAAGTTAATTGGATTTTTTAATAAATCATTTAAATTAGTGTTGTGAGAGCGAAAAGCATTGAAATATCTACTGATTCACTAGGAAACTAAGCCAATGACATTTTTTTTTTTGCGAAACTTCTATTCTTATGAATAAAATTGATGCATCAACTTAGTAAAAAAAATAAATTGCAATTTTACAATGCATGCTCTCAGATTTTTTTGAATTTGAATAAATATGTTTATGTTTCTTTGTTCAAGTAAATACTCTGGTTATCTCGTAATGGGCTCAATACATTGGTCTGTTATGTGAATGTTATATTTGTTCTATTGCACTTTAAGAAGTTGTTGTAACAAAATATGTCTTGTCCTATTTTAATTTCACATCACATAACGTGCGGGATGTTGTCTCAAAAAATTGGCAAAAATTTAAATACGTATTGCTAAAGATTGCCCAATGAACGTCCATGTTTGTCCAATGAATGCCCATGTTTTTCCAATGAAAGTCCATGTTTGCCCATTAAGTGTCCATGTTTGTTCAATGAATGTCCATGTTTGTCCAATGAATTTCCATGTTTGTCCAATGAATGTCCATGTTTGTAAATTGAATGTATATGTTTGTCAAATCAATTGTTTCTTTTATTGTTTTCATTGGTTTAAAAGATATTGAAAAAATAAAATGTTAGCAAAATTCCTTGGTAGCCTACAAAATTGGTAAGAAGATGCTAATTTTAAGTACTGTGGATTGTGAATCAAATGTTCATTTTATGTTCTCTTTTTTATTAGCTTGAAAAACTACACAAATATACCTGTTTCTGGAAAAACGCCGAAAAGTGTGGAAACTAAAAGTTTAGTTACATCCAATTGTCCAACGTGTGTCTATGTTTGTCCAATGAATGTCGATGTTTGTTCAATGAATGTTCATGTTTGTTCAGTGAATGTCCATGTTTGTCTAATGAATGTCCGTGTTTGTCCAATCTTTTTTTTTGTTTGTCCCAAATTGACTTAAAAGATATTGATAAGAAAATGTTAACTTTTAGTACGAATTTCCATGTTTGTCCAATTTTGTGGACCAGGTGTATATATAAGTAATGTCAGTTCAAAAACTTAGATGTCACCCAAGCCTGAATATTTATCGAATATCATGAAATTTTGACAGTAATACAGTGTAATACTTATACATAATATAAAAATTTTTTAATTTCAAAAACTGTTTGTCCTTTAAAAAATGTTTGTCTTTTATCAGGACAAGCTGTTAATATTAACTGAATTTTTGAATAACTTTCAAACCAAAGGCGTTTAAATAAAAATATGTGCGAATAGCACTTTCACTGTTTTTTTTTTTTAATTTTTATATAAATTATTCATCATTTAATTTTCTACACTTTTGGTGCCCAACTAAGTGCATGTGACAAATCTTAAGCATTTCTAAGGAATCAAATTTAATTTAACAATAAAATTTTTATATTTTCTTTTCAAGTACTTTACTGCTGGTTTTCGTTTTTTTTTTTTTTTTTCATTAAAAATCAATTTCTATTTAAATTGCAAAAACTTTTAATGAAAAAATTCAAAACAAAGAAAACACTTTGCAATGCTATTAAAAATGCATTTATTTCGAACTCACTCACTCACTCACTCACGCCATTCGCAATATTGGCGTGCATGTATATTTTTTTAGCTTGCGCATGTAGGAGTCGATTAGTTAACCACAAAAGCTACAACAACACTACAATGTATAACATTTTGAAGTAAATTACCAAAATGTTAGCCAACAAAGTGCAGCTGTTGCCAAACAGATGTATGTATGTGTGTATACCAAATAATGCTTACACAACATGCATACACATTCATAAATTTATATGAACATTTACAGACACTTACACATGTAAAAATAGTTTTCATAATGTATGTTTAAACTTTACAGAAACAACATGTTTTTCGAAACAAAAATACAAGTTCACTGACAAACTCGTAAATTGAGATCATTAATGGCACATAAGAAGTGCATGCATTTGTATGAATGTTTAATATTTATGTTAAATTTTATATTTGTGTGAGTTGAGCATTGAAAGTGCTATCGAGGTCAATTTTGGAACATAAATATTGAAATATTACTTGTGTTTAATATTTTTAATTATTTGGAAATTGCTTTTTAAATTTTAATTATACATATCCTGATAATGCCTGTCATTAAGACGTTATAATTTCGAAGTGAATCTTGATGCAACAATTTGCTAAGACATCAATGTGTATTTGTATTAATATGATAAAATTGTATGAGCTTATGATCAATTAGTAAAATAAAATTAGTAAGTTGAAAACCTTTGCATGCTGAAAGAACAATTATTTGAAGAGTTTATTTATAAACGTGACCGAAAAACATTCGAGTGAAATTTAAAAATGTTATTGATTTCGTATTTTTTTTTTAAATCTACACTATATCATCTCATTCATTACGAATGAGACTTTCAAGTTAGTTTATTATCAGGAACTATTTCCAGGTATTAAACTTCATTTAGAAACGAAAAATGTTCATCTAACTACTTCGATGATTGGCGTCAAAATCAGTTTTTTTTGGTCCACATAAAGATTTCATTTGTCTTTTTAGGATTCACACAATATTTCTGTGCTAAGGCAAGTGATGACACGTTAGCTTATATCAAATCTTTATTTGCTCTATATCGAATCCATAATTTGTTAATTATTACCAAATCTTGATTCATGCAAATAAATTTCTTTCTCAATGTATAAATTATCTTTCTATATTTTGTGCCAATGTGTCAAAGTAACGATGAAATTAAACTTATTGGTCGGAAGGTTTTAAATATATTGTTTATTGCATTCTTGATCTCAGTATATTTCCGCTAGGCCTCAGGTATGCACAGTGTGGCAATAATATTCCGGTACTCTAGCTAAGTATACAAATGAATCAAAACATTTTTTTTTTTTAAATATCTTTTGTTTTTTTATTCAAAATTTGTTCCATCTGATTTAATGCACTTTCTACAGCGACTCAATAGTGATTGAAATGCCCTCTTGAGCTCATTTTATGGAATTACTTCCAATGTGTATCCTGAAACTGTTTGAATGGTCTTCGAAAACGCATCTTTTTAACTTCACTTTAGTGTTTGGGAATAGTGCAAAGCCACATGGTGCTAAAGCAACACATAGTCCTGATCTCATACCAACAATTTATGAACTATCAACGATGTTTGACTAGGTGCATTATCGTGTAATAAACACGATATTGTGGTCGAATTCAACGAGTTCTGGTCATCAAACCGGCAGAAAACTTAAAATAAAAAGCACCAGTAACTGTTTGATCATTTTTGATGAACTCGCGGTGAATGAAGTCCTTCCTATCGAAGAAGATATCTAAAAATGAAGATTGTCTTAATTTTAGATGAAACTTTTTGGGTTTTTTTAACGCTTTTTAACGTTTTGTTTCCGGGATATACTGAGGACACGAAATCTCGTCGCCAGAAAAAATTGACTCAAGAAATTTGAACTCTTGTTTGCTGCTCTTTAGATCTATCTAGGGTGTTGCACTCTAGGTAATTTTTGATACTATTTGCACGTATTTTAACAAAATGCCATTAAATCGATATATGTTAATAAATAATTTAAGGTTTGCTCCGAAAAATCTTTGCTTTTAAATAACGTTTAATTCGAATAGATGTCGATAGTACTCAGTTGCTGAGATATCGCTTCAATCTCGTAATATAATTGCCGCACTATGTTTAACTACATGCAAGCCTTATAACTACAGCGCCGGTATAGTAAAGGTGCAATAACGTCAGTGCTCTGTTGCAGAAAGTCTTGGAACATATTACTAAATAGTCGCCAGCAGCTTCAGAGAGGGTAGAGCTCTTCTTTACCTTAATGTTAGTACGTATAATTTACTGATGTCAGTAAGGAACGCGTAAGCAAATAAAAAAATATTTCGGATTAGAAATATTTCTTTTTATACGCTCACTACATTTCAATTACTCCCCTGTCAGTACAAATGGTTAAACGTCATTAGGAAATTTTATGACCTTTGACATTGCTATCAATTTATGAATTTTTACGCTCTCGCGGTTTGTAGTCGTTATTGTTGTTGCTGATGATTTTTGATAATTTCTATTATATTTATAATTCGAAACATGAACTGTTAATTGCAACTTTGAAATTGTTTACTTTATCGCTGTTGATTTGTTTTATTAAAATTACAACATTACTCTTGTCATTATTTTTTTACATTTTTATTTTGCTTAATTTAGTGACATAATGGGATTACAAAAATCGATTTTAAGCTTATCATTATTAATAATCACGTGCTTGTGCCATCAAAAATGCTTAATCTGCTTTTAGGATTAATATGGCAATATCGAATTGCACTAAATTATTTTTATTGATTTTAATTTATTTTAAATAAAATGACATACTCTTTACGCTACAAAAAAAAAAGATAAATAAAAGCTGTCATGAACATGATGTGATAACATTTAAATTACTAATCCTTTTCAGTTGAACTACTCTTGTGACAAAAAAAAGTCAAAAATATAGAATTATGTGCCGCGATTGACTATTTCGAAAAATTTTCCACATGAAATCTCACAAAAGAAAAAACAAAAAACACACAGCATATGCCGCTACTTAACTTCCGCCCATAGGCAGCCAGCAACCGGCAAAAAACGAGTCTTTTTTTTTGCGCTCATATGCAAGGATATACAATTTTAAACAAAGACAACCGCAGACAAATGTAAAAATTGCTTAGCTGCTAATAAAAAGGATACTATAACAACAGCAGGAACAAAATCAGTTTGAAAAAAAAGGCAAACAATGATAACAAAAAAAAAAAATCACATGAAACATTTCTTAAAATTTCTCCACTTACTGCGCTGTAAAAAAAAAAAAAAAAAAGGAAAAGAAAAAGAAAAAAAAAAAAAACCGTAAAATTTAGTCCTTCCCTGCTGTTGTTGCTGTTTGTTTGCATTCTTTGAAGGGTTAAATTCAGTTTCCTTTTCTTTTGAAAATAAAAAACTGTCGTTTACTTTGCCTTGTTATCCTTGCTACTTTTTTTCTGTTTGCTTCAGTTACGCGCGCATTATTGTCACTTTATGCGCCGCACTTGTGACACTTGCGCCATATCAAGTTTTGTTTACACACTGGTACTTTTTTTGTGTTGCTGTTGTAGCTGTTTTTTTTTGTAGCTGCCTCAATAGTCGATTTTTGAATAGAAAAAAAAAATTCATATCCTTGAGACTTTCTATATTTTCGCTGATATTTTTGTAACCCCTTTTAATTTTCATTTGCTCTGCCGCTGGTAAAAATTCTTTAAATTTTTTTGAAGTTTGCTAATTTTTTTTTCATTATCGGTAGTAGCGCTAAGTCTGCATAGAAAACAAGCGTAAAGGCACGAACTTCAAGCGAATGCTTATGTATGTATGTGCTGCTGCTTTTAGGCGCATTTCATGAAATTCTTGCGGTCTTTGTGTTTTTTGTTGTGTGTTTACTTTGATTTTTACTTTGGTTGCCTACTTTTATGCGTAGCATTTCTTGTCTTTTTTCTTCTTGTTGTGGTGCTATTTTGCCTTTTGAAGTGGGTGCGTGTTTTTCCCCTTTTTTTGTTTATGGAATGAACATTTAACATGAGTGAAAATAAAACATTTGCTAATTATATTTCGTCGGAAAAGAAAAAACATGCAAAAAATGTTTCGTCCTGAGGATTGTTTCCTTTTATTTACGCTTTTTTTAATTAAAAAAAATGGAATTTTCGGTAAAGAGCTTCTCGAAAATGTAGCGTATGGAATTGACATAGAAAATCACTCAAGAAGAAGTAATTTAAACAGATATAGGTACAATAAAAAGGATACGTACGATATTTTTATATTATCAAATATTCTTACAATAAAAAGGATACGTACGATGTTTTTCTAATATTTTTCTATAAATTTGTTTAAGGTTCAGTTTTTGCAATTCGAGCTTAAACTAAGTTTACTTAAAAGTCCTCTTACTTCATCCTTAATTAGAGCATTTGTGGACAAGTTTTCATCTAATTATTAACGTTGATTAAGAAAGTGCTTTATAAAAAGTCTAGACACCAAACAAACAAAAAATTTCTGGCCACGAAAAAAAAAAATTGTTGTTTCAAATATCGATTTTCTGCTTAACGACTTTTAATTGAGTTTAGGAAATATTTCTTCGGAACAATATATGAATTGATAATATACGGTCTTTGACTAAAAGGGTCCATAAGGAGCTCAGAAAGTCGTGCTGAAAAGGTAGTGCATAGGAAACATTTTGTTGTATTTCAATAAAAAAATAATAAATTGTCTCAGAAATAAAAAAATCTGTGGAAGAGCCTTTCTACCTATGCCATAATATAATTTGATTTATTGATATCTTGATACGCTGGCGTGTAGACCAACCAAAATCTAACAGATTCGAACTCTAGGACCCCAAATTACCCTGAGTTGACTTCAGTCGATGTTCTTCAGCTGAATATTTGCTAAAAATAAATAATTTCTTCAATTAAAAAACTTTTTGCGCATATTTGCACAAGCTGAACATATAAGTGCATAAGTTTACTGAAAAAGGTCACTTAAATTTTAACGTGAGTTTTGAAATGCTCACCTCCAATGCTCTTAGTAAAATGAACTATTTTTGTACACACTTGAAATATTTTAGAAATTCTAAGTTTTTATTTCAGTCTCCTCTGTATTTGTGTGCGTGTAATAAATTGGAAAAATTAATTGAAACTCTATAAGCACTAAGCTGGAAAAAAGACCTATAACAGCAGCATCTCTATAATGATTTATATCTTTTTTTTTTTGTTTTTTGCTGCATTGAATTACGTCATTTTTATTTTCTGTTCTACCAATACCACCACAAGTGCAGCATCGCCTTTATGTAGTATTTTTTTTTTATTTTTTTTATTTTTGCAATCAGCACATTCTCCAACATAACTGAAACAACAACAACAACAACAGAACTTCAATATAACGTAATGAAAACGGAAGCCAAAACAGTTTAATTTTCAGCGACTTCCTGTCTTTAATTGAATGCAATGCAGTTCTTTTAGGCAGCAGTGTGCGTGTGTGTATATTAAATGCATGCTTGTGTGTATGTTATTTCTTCTGTGTTTGCCTTAGCGGCTGTGTGTGTGTGTTTGTGTATTCGAATGCGACACTCTTGCGGCAGAAGTGCGTTTAGTACGATCGTAAATAAAACTATAAAAGAGGAAGATTTTTATCTCTGTTGCTGCCGCTGATGCTACTGCAAGGATTTTATGCTTTGTTTTTGTTATGTGTCTGTCTGTCCATACAAATTTATAGCTAATTGAAATTGCATTCTTGTAGTTGAAAGTTGAATAAATTGTTTTTGTGTGTCACTAAAGTTTTCTATCAGCACTTTTGTGGTTTATTCGTGCTCTGTGCACTTACTGCAAGTTTTAAGTAGCAGCCATAGCTTTTGCAGTAAAAATGTTTTCTTGTAAATGATTTCAATTTCAAAAGGAGTTAAATAATTTTATAACCGGTGTAAATAGTTGCTATACGTCCTTGAGTACGTGATAAAGTACGCACGGATGACTGCATGTCTTCCGGAATTTTAAAATGTCCTCCATTTATCTAAATCGAAAGGTTGAAAGTGATTTTGCATATCGCTTTAAGAGGCTCCTGTGCCTCACAGAGTCTCTCTTAGGCACATCTTAGCGCTTTTTATATCCTCTGGTGGAAATAATTTTTATCCAAAAAATTTAAACCAAAATTTTCCTTTTTGGTATTGGGCCGCTTTTGCTGATTTTAAAATTTTTGCAAATATTTGTTTAAAAAAATGGAATTGTATAGGTTTTTCTAATTTATTTTACCGCAGGTAGTGAATCTTATTTAATACTCCTTAAAAGCTAACCATTCGTCATTTGGACGAGCTCTGAGTTAGTGTGAAAGTAGATGTAGCTAAGCGCGATAAATAGAGCGAGATAGGTGAATATCCTAGTGACGTCCGTCCAACTGACGAAGGTTAGCTATCTAGTGTTAAATAATTCAATTCTTCTGTACGCTAAAGACTTTAAAGTTACGGATGGGCTAAAAATAAACCTTTCCATATTACTCAGTCTAAAGACAATTGTACTTAGTACTTTTAGAGGAAGCGGAAGCGAATTGAAATAACTGGACAAGATAATATATAGGAAACTTAAGGAAATAGTGTAAAAGTTACTCTTCCTCAAACGTCTTTGTTTCTTTAATAAATTTCTGAAGCATTGGAAGTGGTTATAACTCATTCTCAAGACATCGTTACCCTCCTATATCTTGCGAAGGCCTGACAACTGCAGAGGTAGTGCTTTATAGTATCGTCATAATCACGGCACGCTTGGCAGGTAGAATCAGTGATGACATCCATGTCAGATAAGTGACGGCCACATGTATTATGTTCCGTGATTAACCCTCATGAGTCCATTCTTCCCAGGTGAAGAAAAAGCTTTGCTATTTTCCTAGGCGGTATTTTGACAAAACACTTTACAGTTTTACAGAAATCCAGATGGGATCAGTTCCTTGTGAAAGCAGCGGTAACAAAGTTAATTATCTAACTGAACCCTGACAACCCAATTCAATTCCCTGTCGCAAAATAGTGTTCGGAAACTTAAGAGTGATTTTCTCATTGCACCTTGCTACCCAATTGAGTTTCCATCGAGTCGACAAAGGACGTACCTGTTGTAACTAAATTTCTATAATTAAAAACCTTGCAGTTTTGAAAGAATAGAATGACTTTGTTACCCATAGTACTCTATTGCTTGGAATAAGTTTATGAAAATCCATCACGCTAATGCTCATTATGAGAAATGGGACTATTCGAACAAATTTCTTTTTCGACTTCTGTTATTTGCCTGGCCTTGGCAGTGACACCACGTTTTCAAGACTCGAACCTGTTCGAAGTATTAAGTTATATGTAGATAATATCACGAGCGATGGTTGTAGACATTATGATTGAGTTATTCATTCAATAAATAGTCCATTTATAGAAAAATTGTGGGATCAACTTTCAGTATTGTTAAATAAAACATCAAAACTACTGCCCATTGATAAATAGTGGATAGGTTCAAATATTAATTTTACCAAAGCCACAAACCTAATATTTTTAATAGAAAAATTTTAGATTGATTGAAATATAAATTCAAATAGCACATCGTTAACAGTTCAAAAAATTTTTAAAATAATTAACTTTACATTTACATATAACATTTAATTGGCATGGAATAATTTAAAATAAATTTCAATTATCAATTCCATAAGGCGAAACGAAACCTTCATTTCCATTTAAATGTAAAAAATAGTTTACATTTTGTATACTTTCTGCAAGAAAGAAAGTTTTAAGTTAATGTTATGTTATCGTTTCACTCTACAACAGTTAACTTTAACAGCTTCAACAATTCAAAGAGCAGCTGTTACTGTCAAGATAATTTTCCTCTTGTTGCCATAAAACATGCGCTTCAATAAAAAAATACAGCAAAGATATCAAAAGAAACTACAATTTTAAAAAACGTATAGCAAAACATTTAAACATTTTATTGCGTTACAATCTTTCACGTTTATTTCGAAAGTTGACAACTCTGTATTGCAAAAGATTTGTATTTTATTGTAACTTTACAGCAAGCGTTGAATGGCCAGAGAAACTGAATAAAGGACATAAAAATGCACAAAGAGAAGAAAAAATTTCTGAAAAAAATTTTTTACTTTGTTCGTTACATTAACTGAAAATAAAGTAAAAAAAAAATATTTAAAAAAAGTTATTTTAAAATAAGTTTTCTTTTCATTTATAACAATTACAAGAGAGAAAAACACAACAACAACAACAACAATTTTATAACTACAACAGTTACAGTTGTTACAGCTGTCACTGTGCAAAAAATATGTGAATGTGCTGTGCATTAAAGTTTCATTTCTTGTTTCTTTAAGAAAAGTTAAGAATTTTTTGCGACCAAAAGTACAGAGATGTAAAATATTTCAAAATATAAATATAATAATAATCGATTTTTTCTATTGTTTATCTTTGTTTTGGTAGGGAACGGTTTTTTTTTTTGAAAATAAAATTAATGATTTTGGTTCACGAACACGCCTACCGCCTATGTTGGCAAAAATTTAAAAAACTCTGTTGAAAGAGTTATCTGATGTAGTGTTACCCAATTTCTCAAAAAGGCTAGGAAAAACTCAATCAATCTCTGAACGAAAAGTTAACGAATTTCGACAAGTGAGCGTGGCACCTCCCTTACAAGCAAAAGCTTCATAAGACTATACTGAAAAAATTATTTAAGATAATAGAATCAAATTTGATACAAACAATAGAAATGATTCGGAAAAGTTCTGAACAAAAATATTGTCTGATTTCTATTAGTAGGCGTGGCATCCTTCATAAAAATAAAGTTTTAAAAACCCTATACTGGGAGAGTTACTTAAGGTTATGGAATCAAATTTCACTCAAATTCAGGATATGGGTTGATCTAGCATCAAACAAAAAGTTTGCGAACTCTGAAAATAGGCGTGGCAACTCCCATACAAGCATAAGATTAAAAACGCTATGTAGAGAGCTACAATAATTGTATGATTGTACCTACTAACTTTGCGATAATATTAACAAATGGTGCTTAGAAAAACTCTATCAAAAGTAGTCCCTTTTTATAAGTTGGATATGATTATTTAAATTTCTCACGACTGCTACATGTTCTTGTCGCACAAAACTTTCAAATCAATTGATATTGTTGCAGAATCAAAACACTTAAAAATAATTGAAAATGAAAACCACTGATATCGTTTTACAACTCTGTGCAACAACTTGCAATTTTTCTGAGAGTTTCATCATGGTATCATATGAAAATGCACTTGCAGTTTGCACCTTGTAACATTAATCATCATATCCTTGGCATTTCTTCCACCGTTTTTTTTTTCTTCTCTCAGAACAGCAACTGAAAAATGATAATCTGTCAAGCAAATTCCAAGTAAAAAACTATGTAGCTAACAAATGTTAAGAATAAATTTTTAAAAAGCAACATAAAACTAAACAACGTAAGGATAAAATGTTGCAGTAAAGTCCTTTGTTCATTTTTATTTGCTTCGACTACAACAATGTTGTAAAAGGATATTTTCACAATGTCAGTGATAAAAACTATATTTTTTTCTTTCAAATCTTTAAATTTACGCTAATGGTTCGAAGAAGAAACTAAGTACCCATACATTCATTACTCTGTAAAGATATAGAAACAAAGACACGACTGCCCGCACCTATATACATTAAGATACAATAAACTGCTGTTGTCTATTTTGACATTTCGTTTACACTCAATTTTACTGTCGCCTTTACGATATTTTTGCCCTTTTTCCCTTTATCTTCTTAATTTTTTTTTTGTTTTTGTAATGCCACTCCTTTTTGCTTTCATTATTTTGAAGCATTTTTTCATGATTTATTGCTATTTTGAAGTTGTTTCTTGGTAATACTCGTAGAAAAAAATTTCACAGCATGCTTTTTGGCGTCATAACTCTTTGCATATATGTTTGCATAACTTTTTTGTTATTTTTTTTTTAACTTTTTTTTTTATGTTCTCGATCCTTCAAAAGTGTCTAGACAAATATTTTGTAAGAAATCTATAACAAAAGGTGTTCGTTTTAATTGCATGTTTTTAAAATTGAAAATAATTTTTATAAAAACTTGCAGTTAGTTCAAAGGAAATGGATATATTGAAAAGTTTTATAAGTTCTTAAAAAAAAATACCTACCTTCCGATTTACGTTTAGGGAATGTCGTCATTTTATGCAATGCTTCGTATTAATTTGTAAGATATGTATAAGGGAAATAAATAAATCTTTTGCTACCGCAAATTTATATTAAAAGTAATAAAAAATATTTTTTAAAACGTAAAATATTTTGCGCAAGATTTATTGATATATTTTTTAAAATTTTTAATTAAATCATCAAAGTTTTGTAAATGATTGTTTAATAAAAATTTAAAAAAAAAAACGGAAAAAAATAATTCCCACATGCGGTGCCGCCAACTTTGCTTCAAGGAGTCTACGTCTGTGGCAGCAATGCTCGATGTTACGTAATTTGTTTTTATGCTACAGGAAAAATCGCGGCACAAACAAATAACAAACATAAACATTTATGCACACACACACACACACACACAAGCAGACTGAACAACCAACAGACAGACAGACACTGAGGCACTGCTGCTGCTGCTGCTGCAATCCCGCTGTGTTTTATGGCCAACAAAAACAACCGGCAACCAAATATAACCAATAGCAACAAAAATGACAGAAACAACGGCACCATCATACCCACCATTGAGTGGTTGAAAATCTCCAATTTCAACGAAGCTGCTGCAACTAACTGCGCAGCAGGACATTTTTTTTTGTTGTTGTTGTACTCGCTTAGAGCAGGCAGTCAGTTGCTTGCTACATAGTTTTGACCTCTTATTCAGCTGCGTCCTTGTTGCCATCTCGCATTCACAGAGTTATGCAATAAAAACTTTTACTGTTGCACCTTCAGTTTGCTGACTCCATTGGCAGCTACTACTTTCGTTGTAGATGTGGCGTCGATTTATATTGACAATTTCATAAATATGAAATTTATTAGTTTTCTGTTGCATATTGTTTGGCGCTCCAGCGCTGTGCACTGGTTTATGGTTTGCTGTTTTAAGTTCGTTATTAACGTTGTGCTTTGGTGTTTTTCCATTTAGGGGATATGAAGCAGGGGCTGAGATAGTGTGCGGGTCAGTAAATTACTTGTTAGGGCGTGTTTATGATGTCTCTTTTATGGCTAGAAAGTTGATGTGATTATGTTACTTTTTGTTTCTAGCAACTTTTGCTGTTGGTATATCTGCATTTATGTACATTTGTGCTTGTGTCACTTTGACAATTGTTTCGGACACGTGTTTATTTCATAAAGTTGAATGAATCAATTGCAGTAATCAGCTCATTATTTATATAATACGTTGTCAATGATAGAACTTTAAACTTTTACTGATGCTTGATCTGGATGTTACTAATAATATCTTACACAAAAAAAAAACTTTAAGTTTAAGTTTCGTTCAGTTAAGTTTTCAATTTGAATGAGTCAGGAAAAGTTATAAAAATGACATTCACACAGAGAAGCGATTTATTTCTATATATTGAGATTTGGTTATTATTAACAAATTATGGGCAATTGGTATTTGATATAAGTTTTTATCACACATTTCACCGAATCCAGTAATATTATTATATTTGGTAATTTTTAAGTAATTATACATATGTGGAAAATTATACAAATTCAATCATATGCTCGGTAATAATTAGCATATAATATCTTGGAAAGGAAGGAAATACTATTTTGTTACAAACATTCACAGGTTAATCATCACCAAATCATGTATTTGGCGGAAGAAATATTACTTTGACGCTAGGTTAGGTTATGTTAGCACAGGAGATGACAATGTCATTATAACTTAAGCCACAGTTGGGCCCATTGTATACTCTGTTTAAAACTTCGTTTTCAATGCTGGGCATTCACAAAGATAATGAAAGACAGACTCTTCGACGTCAGGATCTTTACAGCTTCTACAAAGATCCCCGACGTCAGAAAGACCTAGTCTTGAGGCATGCTTGCCTATAAAATAGTGTCCTGTCCTGCTTTGTCGCTGACGTGTACATTAATTAATATCGATTTGGCTAAAAATCGATGAGCAAAAAATCGATATTTTATAAAATCGATTCACAAATAGATCGATATTTTTTTAACGTCACATCTTTTTATATTGGATGCACGTGGTACTTAAAAAATCATAAATACCTAAGTTGTATACCAAGCACAAGGTAATTAAATAGCTATTTACCGAAATATGTTGAGAATTGTAAAGTATTTATGTTACTGTGAAGTAAAATCAAATAGAGTAGGATTTCCAAATATATATTCTGTTCAAAGAACACATAGAGATATTATGTTTGGCCCACCTTAACACTTTAAATTCCTATTAAGGGCATAGTAATATATATAAAAATTTGTTGTTAATTAATAAATATTTTCAAAATCTACCAATCAAATACATTTATTCGACACATTCTCTTTTCTCAATGCAGTTTAAAAATGAATAATAATAATAGAGTTCAGCTACTACTGCTATTAGCCTTCTAAGCTATCTAGCAAAAAGCTTAAAACCATCTTAAAAGCTTAATTAATGGAACCAGGAAAAAATATTCTAAGTTAGATTTTTTAGAGATTTTTTTGGGCAACTGAATCCGAAAATAATCAGTTATTTGTTCGGAAGGTTTCAAACGCTAGCACATACTTGTTTTTAATAACAAAAGCTTTTGTCTAGTGGAGTACTGTGAGAATTATTTCAGGTATTGCTACCAAATTTCGAAAAAATACAAAAAATTATTTTTACTGTCATTTGAAAAGAAGGTGCGCATTTCGACAAAAGGGCGTGGCATTTTCTGTAAAAATTAACAATTTAAAATTAGAACATGAAAAATTTAATTGCGTTACTAAAATTAAATTTTACAAAAATAAAAGAATGGTATAGATAAGCTTCCCAGACAAGCACAAACTGAAAATCGCTATATTTAGAATGGTATGGAAACCATTGTTTAAATTATCCTCCACGTGAATTGCTGAAACAAAAACATTTACAATAAAAGTTTTCAAATATTACACACAATATTACTGTTTATGTAGTGCAGGGTACCTATTTTTTGGTGAGGCCAAATATAACGCCCTTATCAAGTTTTTGTTGTAACCTGATATTGTCCTGTTTGCGGTTGATTCCATAAATAAATGCAGCATGTTTGCACACTTGAGAGCTCAATGTATGTATGTACGTTGTAATAGATTGCAGACTAAATAAAAAATTAATAATATTGCTTGTAATTATTGCTGTTGCTCATTGCGTTGTACGTTGTTCTTGTTGTTGCTTTTGCTATGCACAAACACACTGTTTAACTGCACTCTAGAGGTTCATTAAATAATGCCGCGTGTAAATAAAATTAACATCAAAGTTTATGTGCGTTTTGGGGAAACTCACAGCAGCAGCAAAGTTTGGCAGTTGCATGCCAATTTTCTGTGGCCAATTGCGGATGTTATTGCAATTGCAATTATTTGCACAATTTGTTGAAATTCAGCACTCTAAATGTTTAGTTATACAGCCTCCTATCAAATTGTGTGTGTGTCGGAGGTTATTTTGAATTTGTAACTTGTGTTGGCAAACCAAATTAACTTTAATAAACATGATACAATTTTGCTGGCGCGTCTATGTATTGCAATAATTTCGCCAAAAATCCCTAAAAAAATGCTTGTTTAGCTGTTTTTGCTGTATTTTCATGTATTAAATACCCAATTTGACATGAATTCTAAGCAGAACTAACTCAAGCATTTACCATAATGCAGCAAACATCAAATCGACACCTAAAAGTATGCTATAAAAATTATCTGTAAAAATATTTCAATAGCGCTTGTATGAAAGCGATAAAAGCTAAGTTAAATTCACCAAACAGAGTGAGAAAGCTAAACAAATGTTGGCGAAAACAATAAGAATTAGCATATGTACACATATACGAGCATAAGTTACCTATGTATGTATGTATGTGATGTGGTTGTATTACGCTCCTGTCGTTATTGTTCTTGTTGCTATTGTTATCTTTATATCGAATGTAAATTACCAACTTAAATGCATTAGAGTTGCGCAACAAAGATGCTGAAGCAGCAGCAGCAGCAGCAGCAACAACGGTGGCAACGTCAACAATCAGAGCGATGTGAGCAAATAAACCAAATGAAGGAGCCAAATATTTGCATAGAATTGATATTAAATAAACGAATGTGCAGAAGTAACCAAAGGATAATGCAAGTAGTAACATTGGCAGATGCTGTTTGCAGTTTATTGTTTGCCTGTTTGATGTTGTTGTTTATATGCAAATATTTAAAGAAAATTGTTAGTGAATATTAATAAATTTATATATGTACTTAAATTTTCGGTATGGCATAATTAAATATTTTTATCAAATAACAACAAATGCTCGATAAGTATATCAGCCTAATCAGTGATAGCAAGGGATGCGTACTTTTTGATTCCAATTAAATTTTCAAAAAATTTAAATTTAGAAAGCATATAAACAAAGAAATCAAATCTGAATTGATTTTCTTTGTGAATGAATTACAATTTTCCAACGTTAAATATCCTTGAAAGAAATTAACAGCGAAATTCCCTTTTCCTAAATTCAATGAAAAATAAAGTTTTCAATGGCATGAAATCGAAAGATATCAACTCCTTTTGCCCTGAATTTGAAAAATTCGATGCCGAATTTTATTCTCTTGGAGAAATTAAATTGCCTCAATTCTAAGTATTGATACCCGAAATGAAGTCGACAAATTAAAAATGTAGGGGTATTCTAAAAACATTCTTTAAAAACATTGGTAAAAATTGTTAAAATTTTTTAAAGGTCACTTTCAATATTTAATGAGATTAAAAATTGTTATAACCTTTTAAGTTTTTGACTAAAACTAAACAACTAAAAGGCAAATTGGATCCTGAGACTAAAATTGAAAGCATTTTAAAAATAAGAGAAAGAACCCTTGAGCCGCAAAATCCACCAAGAAATTTCAATAGTATGGAGATACCCCTAGCTACTTCGATTCGTAATAAATTTAAGCTGCAGTGGCTTATCTCTTTAATACAGTGGGATTCGTCATAGAAAGCATAATTTGTCTGCCATCAGTTACAAAGGTAGTTTTTGTTGAATTGATAGTATGTAAGTATTGTATTGTATTGTATTGTTTTACTAAGACAATATCTCAGTTATATGGACGAAATTTTGTATTCCTTCTGAAATGATGATGGTCATGCTAGTCAGTACTGTACTAAATGACTAGAATATTTGTATAGCTCTTTGGTTCAAAGTAATACTAGTATGTTTCCTTGTATGCAACCTTGGCTTGCCCTTGCCCAAATATAAAGTATTGTCAAAAGTTCCTCAGCGGCCGTACATAAAAGATGGCAGTCATGCATTCCATTACTCATATTAATACGAACAGTCACTGTCAATGCGTTGTCTCTGCCTTATTATATGAGAGCCCTTTAAAACTGTAAAAAAATGGTGCCATAAGCAATTTTATCGCATCTGCTTTGCATTTTAAAAAATGTGTCTATACATAAAAATAGATAAATATAATAGGCAGACGTTTTCGTTGTTCCGTTTAAAAATAATTAAATTTTTTTTATAAATTTTTTGATACATAAAAAGTGACTTTATCTTCGGGCAGATTGCAATCATTTTAAAGATTATGCCATAAGAAACGAAATAAACAACATCTGCCACTTAGCAATTGCTGCATTTAATAATTGCAATATAATAAAAAAACATGATAATGAAAAACTAAGTACTAAAGCATTTCAACGCGTCTGCCTTTTTGCTGACTGCTTATTTTACTTATAAAAAAACATAAAAATAGATAAAGCAAACGATTCCAGCGCTAATTTTTCGATGGCAGATGTTTTTTTTAGCACTTAAGGTGCTTATTATTAAGGATATAAAACAAATGCCGTGCAAGTTTTGTTATGTAAAATTTATTGTTCTATTTTTCCGGTAATTTATATAATTCTTCTGACTGTGTATATGGGTCATTCCACGCCAATTCGGATACCAATATGCTTTTGTATGATTTTTGAGAAATTTTTTTTCTTCTAGTACTGGTTGTGACTAACCTCCATAGTTATTTTGAATTTCTAAAATATTTTTTTCTCGAAAATATTTTATTTTGCATTTTATTACACAGGTCTACGTACAGATCTACATAAGTTCCAGTACGGCAGAATAAATCATTTTTATAATTCGAAGTGGGGTTTGGAGGAAAAAGGTTAAGCAGCAAAACTATATTTATTTTGCTGCCAATATATTCAACATACATACATATATGTTGCAGTTCAAAAAGCTAGTTCTTATAAATACGCGAAAATTATATATTTTCTTCATGCAGTTCAAAAGTTTTAATGGTACAATTTTAAACATAAATATTCTGCGGTTCCATGTTCAAAATAAAAACTTTATAGATCATAGCGGATTTTACTGAAAACTTTGCTTTGCATAGCCATTCATGCTGAAATCATTACAGAAATCTACTGTATATTTAAAGAGCTCCTTAAGCTTTGAGTTTGAAATCAACTAAGCTATGCTCTTTGTATTCTTATGATCAACTTTCTCTTATTTTATGAAATAAAACCTTAAGTGATGTAATCTGGCTCTAGCCAAACTGTAGCAGTGAAATACCCAGTGCTCTGCTAATTTGATGTCAAAACAGAATACATTTATGAAAAACGAACTGCCTTACAGTTAAATTGCTTAAAGCTCAAATCCAAAATGTTATCTCAAATATTTATGTTATGTCCTTTTCAATTGCCTACGCATTGACTAATGGACATTTTACATTTGTCAACATTTGTTGATGTCGGCATTCAACTGTGATCACCTACTATTTCCAATAATTTGCAATTATGTCAATTTATTTTTGCATGATATATGCAAATGCCTTGATATTTTATTCAATAAACAAATACAAAATTTATTGTTAATTAAAAGGGATTATTTGATTGATTAAGTTTATACAAATTTCTCTGACAGAAATGTGTATTTAGCTATATATTTCAATTAATGTTTTTGCTATTAAGTTTCTGCTTATTTTATAGCTCTGTTTTTTAGTAACCTTCCTTTTTTAGCCTTTGATCCATATTGCCTACACATTTTATTAACTGCCTAGCTAATTTTTTACAATAAAAATTTTTATTGTATTTTATTTTCCAATTTTTATTTGTTAACATAAATTATGTTTTTTTTTTTTTTAAACGAGAAAAGTCTGTAATATCCAACAAAAATAAATTTCCTATAATTTTTATACATACGGTCGGTCGGTCGGTACGTGCAATATAAAAATTTTAAATGAAAATTTATCGTTTTCATAACCTTATGCTTTTGGCCTCAATAAATAAAACAGCCTCATATTTGTTGGTTGCTCTGCATACATTTATGATGGTGTGTGTGGCACACACACACACACACATGCTTAATAGATGAGAAATCGAATTTTTGGTTTTTATGTGTGTTAAAATTGCATATCAAAGCAATCCATTAAATTACGATGTGTAAATGCTCTCGTACGTGCCAAATACATCCATTAAGATTACGCACATTTATCGCTGTGTTTGTCGCTATTTAAGTGAGTGTGTGTACTAAAATCCTTAAATATAGTAAATCATTTTTTTTCTTGCTCCGAAAATACTAATGTGTCGCAAAGGAAATTGCTGCGCAAATTCGATAAAGAAGCAATGAGTTGAAGCATAATAAAATTTATTTTTTTCATTCATTAATGTTTAACTTTTAATTTTTTATTTCATTAATTTTTGTTTATATTTGGTTTTGAGGCTCATTATTAAAAATATTGTTCGCTCAGTTAAACCGAGAATCACATTTAATCTCTTTAGCGATTTTCTGTTGTCTTAAAATGTATAAAGAAAAGCAATAACTGCATACCCCAAGAAGATCTCACTGATAATGGGAAAATTTCATACTCGAACTTATTCAATTGAAATTTAAACATTTTTAAAATAAAGCTTCAAGCAGCCCATTAAGAGCTTCGAATACCCACGGAATTGCCAGAAACTATTTTTGAACATACTAAGACCACTGTAATAAATGGGCACAGAATACTAGAAAAATTGGTCCTGGTGATGCTTCAATTCGTCGCTGATAAAATTTATTTGTAAACAAAAACTAAAACGCAGCGAACTACAACTTTGCATAGAGCTGTCGAAAATTCTCAGAGAAAATTAAACGCAAAAACAAAAAATCTTTTAAGAGTAATACCAAAATTCCTACCCCGCTGGCGCACATGATATTAAGTGTTGGCTTAATCGCAAAAGTCTGTCTGCATGTTTGTGTACATATTTGCATTTGTCTGTGTTTTCCTTGCGTCGAGGATCAGAAATTTAAAAACGAAATGTGTTTGCACAGTTATTTGCATTGGATACTGGCGTGTAATTCGTCATTAAAATGCATAGCGAGTAGAAAAAGTTGAATCTATTTAACGATAAGTGTTTTTGGTTGCAATGGTGGTGGTGGTGGTGGTGGCGCTGGTTGCTTGAACAAGTGTGCATACACAAACATTAATGTGTGTGTGTTAGCTTGTTTTAGAGGTTAAAAATGTGACACACTTTTGTAGGATTTGTGTGGCGCAAAATAGAACGAAAAAGAAAAAAAAAAATGTAATAAAACGTGTGAATGTCATCTTGAAAGTCATAAAATGATGTAAAGATGGATTTAAATCATGCTGCTGTAACTGCAGATGCTTAAAAAGAACTTAGGATTTTCTTTTGATTTGGTGAATGAATGTAGGTTTTTATTTTGTACAGCTTTAAGATTTTTCAATGACTACATGGTGCTCAGTATATATTTTGTTGTTCAAGTGTTAATTCAAAGCGTTTAATTAGAGCTCGTAAGTAACACACATATGGTTGGCGACGGAATGACATTATATATTATAGATAAGTTATGTTAGCGAAAATATTTATACTGTGGCAGGAGAACATTTTCTAAATGTTTTCTTGAAACTAAAAACTTAAGAAATTCCATATAAAAAGAGTTTTGTTCCTGACTGTCTAAAAAAGAAAAAGAAAAATAAAATTAAATCTCGATTAAAGAGTACTAAGTATTAAGGAGGTTTCTAAGGGCATGTGGAACTTGGTACTAGGAAAATTTGCAGGCCCGGATTTAGAAATTTGCCGCCCTTAGGCCATTCATTCATTCTTCAAAAATGAAGACCTAAGTTCCTAATATTTGTCGCCCCTAAAATCTTGCCGCCCTAGGCACTGGCCTAGTGTGCCTCTAAGGTAAATCCGGCCCTGGAAATTAGCTAACGCAAACATCTACAGTTTTGCATTATGTAGTAAGCATGACACCTTCCATTTCTTAATTAGCTGTAGTCTTTAACTTTGGGCAGATTCAAGTTATTAATTTTGCGAAAACCAAAAAATTATATATCATTTGAAAGGTATTTCTAAGCACTTTACGTTTTGCTTAACTACTGATTCTGTAAATTGTAGTTGAGCTGCGTAATAGCCCAAAATATGTCCCCATATAACTGTGGATGGATTATAGAGTTGCGTTATAGTTTAAAATGAAATCTTTCAAACGATATACGATATCGATACCTACAAATTTTTAGCTTGCTCCCAGTTATGAAATTTATGACCATGGCGTTTTGAACTATCTTGTACAACATACGGAATTATTTCTTAAGCATAAAATAAATGCTACTTTTCGTAAGATATGCTTTTCAGCTATGGTTTTAGGTTTGTACTCCACCGGTTTTGTCCAATTTTTGCGAACCAATCGAGTATATCCGAATTGCGGATTATAAAAATATGACAATAAGTCTTAATGATCGATGTCAAGATCATTTCAAATTTTATCAAGCAGAAAAGCGTTGAGCATTTGTATCTGATTATCTATAAATTCTATAAATTTTCAATGCTTATTATACAATTGTCCGCTTATATTCTTAAAATTCAATTTCTTTATCATGTGTGTACCGAAATTTTTAATTCTGATAACACAAATAACAATTTTCTTGAATTTGAAAAATTCAAATGGGTGGGAACATATACATATACATATACGAACAGTGGGTAGAGTCCCACAACTAAGACATTTCGAAAATGTTAAAGTTTTAGTTCCCTTTTTGCGCAACATTTCTCAACGAATTAAAGTGCTCACTACCAAAAACAGTAAAACATTTTCGTTAGCGATTTCGCACAACTAAACACGTTTTCATAACAACGCTTTGAAAAAATATGCCTACTTTGAAATTCATCTATGTAACAGTATAAATTAACATTTATATATATTTTTTCATCAACATTTCAAAATCTTATTTAAAATTCCAATTTCCGTTGCTGAGAAAAAAAAAAACGACGACAACAACAACAACAACAACAACAAAATCAACAAGATACCAAATCCGTACGAAGCATAAATCCAGAACGTCATCAATCTCAACAGCATCCACAGCTGATGACAAGTCGAAATTTATGGGACGGGTTCATCGAATCGTATCTTGTTAGGAATAGAGCGAGACAGCGCAAGAGTAGAATAAAGAGAATGTTGTTGATAATAACTACTATGTGTTCACATCATTTTGCACCCTCTTTTAACTTTTCTGCACACCTTATGCCTTCTTTTATGCCATGCCTTATTATTTGGCTTAACAAATTTTTCGTTTCGTTTCTTTTATTCCTTTAACATTTTGCATTTTGTTAACTTAAACGTACTTTTGTGTTGAAATCAAGAGCGAGATAGAAATAATTGAAAAAAAAGAACGAAGAGGAAAACAAAATCCAACTCGAGTCAGCTTTTAAGACTTAAAGTCACAAACGTGCATCAAATACTTGAGCACGCGTCAAGGACATGTGCGCAGTGCTAGCGCGCTGTGTTGGTGCGGTTATGTTCTTCACTTCCGCTGCTGTTTCCGCTCTTAAAAAGAAAAGGATGAAATGAAAATATTCTTTATTTGTGTCATTTTTTCTTTAAATTGGTATCAATTTGAAGGCGATTGAATGACTGAAACTGTTATTGATTGTGATCGATGTATGTGTGTGTGTGTGTTTGTGACTATGTGGTAAATGAGTATTTTATTCTTTTGAAGTATTTTTTCATACGCTTTACATACAAACATCTTACATGGATTGATAGCAAATGTAGCGAACGTTTAATTTGTTTATTTGCGTCAATTGACGGCGTTGTTGATGTTGCTAATGTGAGAAAAGATTGAGTGTGCTTATGCTCAAGTTGAGGACAATTAATTTAGATAGCTTTTTTCTGTTTTCAACATTTCTGAAAATTTTCTTGTGAACATGTTATACATTCACATATGTTAGTGCTATTAGCTCGATACATAAGTCACCAATTACCATATATATATATAATAATTCTTACTAACTAACAATTCTTTCTCTCTTTTCTTGCAGGTATGTAATAATATATACTGGACTTGCAGTAATAATGCTAAGTATAATAAAGAGTTTAACACAATTGTTTTACAAGCAATCCAGCAATTTAATTGCATTATTTCATAATTTCTGTCAAGTTTGTTTTGTTATTTTGCCATCGCACAATGAATGGCAAATCAAGGATAATTTTAATTACCAACATTATTACGTAGTGCTGACTACACTTAAACCGTGCAATTTCCTCTTCTTTTTTTTTATTTTTTTCTGTTGTTGTTAATGACACCCTGAAGGTTTTACTAACTAACTAACGACTGAATCACTGACTGACTGATTTGCTGACATGCCATACAAAATGTGCAACGGTTCAACACTTGTTTCACCATTACACAAATAGAATGCTTGCACACACACACACCCACATCCACATACATACATACGTGCATAAATTTTACATTTGCTAAAAGCAACGCACATCACTTGGCGCTTGTATTTTAATTAAGCTCATTCACTTGTTAACAAAGCTACCAGAATTACAAAAAAAGAAGAAGAAAAAAAAAACAAAACGAAAACTAAAAAATTGCCTTTGTGTTTGTGCGTTAACGTACTGCTTATAAAGTGCGCTTCAGTGACTCGCTCCTATACACGACTACATATCTAGTTACATGTGTGCGCGTATTTTTCCTTTTTTTTGGATATTTTGCTTGTTTTACACTAACTTCCTTTGTTAGCAATTTTTT
Source organism: Meiosimyza platycephala (assembly GCA_963662105.1). Taxonomy (NCBI): domain Eukaryota; kingdom Metazoa; phylum Arthropoda; class Insecta; order Diptera; family Lauxaniidae; genus Meiosimyza; species Meiosimyza platycephala. Next base: position 25,846,447 of record OY759208.1, read on the forward strand.
GTTTGTGAATTTTTTTTGCTACGTTACTTAGTGCTAAAAAAACTTCAAAATTTCTTGAATGTATGCGTAAGATTAAAAAAAAGTATTATTGAATTCTCATAAAAACTTCTAAAAATGTATTTTTGTATATTTTGAATTGAGCAATTTGTACGCGCTTAGCTAGTGCTATAATTATCCTTACCGAAAGCTCAACTTAAGTGGAGTTCTTGATGAAGAAGAAAACACTTTAACAAAAAAAAATTCTTTTTTTGTAAGTAAAATGTCTCCTAAAGTTTTACTACTTGCAAATTATATATTATATAAAAATCAATCACTTTGAATTCGCTGATCTTGACAAATGTGGAAATGAGCCAGTACTATTGAATACTTATGGGATTGTCACCACAAATATACCCCGTTTTTTAAATTTCTTAAAATTCTAAATAAATAGCATATCTAATTTAGTTGAGATTTTGAAATCAATTTGGTAACAAAGGAGAAGAAAAAAATTTTATAAATATTTATTTTGAGGGAAATAATTTTGTACTGATCAGCTGCCTTAAACAATCAGTATCCCATCACTTCTGTCTAAATGAACTTAAAGTTATACACACTACCAAATGCGAGTACTTCAAAATGGTTTTTCGAATGTGGCCATCATGATACGAATGTTTTGCAAACATTTTCCAAATTAACACATCCGTACGAAAAAAAACACAAGCTTTAGCCAATAAATTGAAAATAAAATCCGTCCCAAAATATTCCACAGACGATTCGAAACTTTGTGGCTTCTATCAATTTTTTGATCCGTTTAATACCATGCATCATTTTCTATCATTATTTTTAGATTTTTATTAAATTTTCCTTGCTACGAAAAGACATCATTTGTAAATTTGAACTACCTGATTTAACAGTACATGGCGCTGTCATACTGCGGTATCCAAACCGTCGAATGAAAATCAAAATATATTGATTTAATGTCAATTTTTGTTGCAGATCGTATAGTGACCGGAGTTGATTGATCAACTTCGCTTTGTTAGTTGTATGGTGATCGTTGTGAGGGAAGAACATAAGCAGATTTTCAAAAAAAAAAAAAATCAAAAAACGCGACAATGAATTAAGATCAGCAGTGCGCACGAAAATCTAGCAAAAGGGCACAACAATAACATCAAGCAACAACAAACTAAAAAACAGTTGCTACATTCGTCGAAACACAATGCGGCGTCGTCGGTAATGCCTGTGTGTTGTTTTTGTTTTCATTAGAACTCAACTCAACGCTGTGCGTCGATAGCGTTGAAATTCTGCGAATTCTGCGGTTGCTTGCTTGTGCGTCGAATAACGGAAAGGACACCGAGGGCAGAAAGTGCCTGTGCTTGCCCACCGCTGATTTAGATGAAGAAAAAATGATAAAATTTTTTTGAAATATACAGAAACATGCCACAATTATGTTTATGAATTACTACCTGTCCCGGCAGACGTTGTCCTGCAGTTTCCTGTAGGTGTTCCGGATGTTGAATGTATTTTTCCAGTGAAACTTACATTTGACCGTACTTTTTATATCAAGTCCCATTCATCTGCGTCCAGTATTTTATCGCATGGGAGGTGCCACGCCCCGTGGTCCATTCCCGTTAAAATTTTGCTAGATGCTTAGCATAGATCATATGAATCCTATACAAAAATTTAAGACTCTAGCTATCATTGGTACGAAGATATAGCATTTTAAATGTTTTTGTGGTATGGAAAGTGCCTAATCCTGACCCGAAACTTCAAAACTTTTGCTGTCACAGGAGCCAAGATATAATGCTTTAAGTGTTTTTGTTGCATAAAAGGTACCACGCCACCTTATCTAACTCCGTCCATATTTTGCGAGGTGCTTGGCATAGACCACTTGCATCCTATTACCAAATTTTAAGACTCTAGCTATCATAGGCACGAAGATATAGCGTTTTAAGTGGTTTTTGTTGCATTGAAGGTGCCATGCCCCTTATTTCTATCAAAATAAAATATAGCCTATGCTACTCAGGGATAAAGTAGCTTTCTATTGGTAGAATAATTTTTAGAATCGGAGCAGTAGTTCCAGAAATTACCCTCTACATACAAAAAAAAAAAACAAACTTTAATTCTTTATATAGTAGTATAGATGAATCTCGGTTTTTTCATCTTCATCTAATAATTCACATGTTATATAAATAGCTAAGACATCCGCAAGAAATTAAGTTGAACTACAGTCGCTTGTTGCTGTTAGAACGTGTATTGTTAAACGTCAAAACTACATCTTACGTTTTGTCGTACGATCGGCAGTATAATGTATTGCCTGTTTTATAGAATTTTCATTGCAAATTGATATTTTTTGCTGCTTTTTAATATATTTCGATATTCATTAAATTTTTGATACTATTCGATATTTAGATCGAATTCGATTTTCTATATTATTGGAAGTAAATATCAGTAGTATAGTGTATGAGCTGCTACTTCTATAAAATTCTCAATACAAATTGTTTTTTTCTTGTTCTTATTTGATATATTTCGATACTTATTGAATTTACGATATCATTCGATATATAGCTTCACCTTCGATTTTCCATATTATTGGAAGTTTAAAACTTTTTTAACCATTTTGATACTATACGACATATTTCCGCTGTTATTTACTTCCAAATACTCCTAATTTATTTCGAACTATCCATACATTTTCTTACTACTCGATTCTGTTCGATACTATTCGATACATTTTGACTTTTATTGACTTTTCGCTATAATCTGATAAATCTTAATTCTACACGACGTTCATTAGTTTTCCCCTTTAGTTGAAAACTTTTTAATATTGTTCACACACTACTTGATCGAATTTTGTAGCATGCTTTAATGGCGAAACATTACGCTCAGATGCAATTCTCTTTCTTTTTTTTTTGGCAAATCGGTCAAGAGATAATAAGATTTTTGAAATATTTTATTAGCTTTACTTTCAGCTCCTTAAAATTAAACAAATTAAGATTATTTATTTCGAAATAAAAATTCTAAAGTGAGCTCAAATCCGTAAATTTGAGGCAACAAGAAAAGCTAAAATCTTTCTCTCGAACAAAAAACTTTTTAATATCCTCAATTTGCTGCATGTGAATGTTTTATTTTTTTTTTCTCTGTGTCACACTTTAAGTGCTGAAAATAATTTTAATCCGCCTTTACATCTCTTGCCAACTGGGTTAAATGCCAAAAAATGGCAAAATGCACTATGAAGCACACACATACACATACAAATACATATACTTATGCAAACACATTCATACACACATGTATAAATACGCACACATACATATGTGCATTACGCTGAGTAAGCACGTTTTTTGGCAAAAATATTTTTGCTGAAAAAAAAAAACACCAACAACAACAACAACCACTAAGAATAATAATGAAACCACCAGCCAAAAAATTAAATTTTTTGTCTCCTTTTTGCTATGTGTGTGCAGTGCAAACATTTAAAATTATTACGATTACTACATACACAAAATGGCATAACACATTTGGTGAGTTGTATGTGGGAAAAAAGAGGAAAACTTTTAAAAAAAGTTACAACAATGCGTTTTTGGCACAAATTTTCATGATGAACTGAAATGAATACATGTGTACATACCGCGCAGATATGTGTATGTATGTATATGAAGGCAATTAATATTGCATATATTTTTGGTGAAGTTTTTGGTACTACGTTTCCACTTCAAAAATTAAACCAGCAAAGTTTTTAGTTTCCGGTTTTGTTTTATTGTTATATTCAACAGTACGAGTATGCTCTGATCCGCTGGGTGTGTCGACTATTGTTACTTGGTTCTTGTTATGAGTTAATTTGAAATTCGTATAAATTTACAATAAAATTGAAATAAATATTCTTTTCGTATTTGCTCTTTTCACTTGTGTACATTCTGAGTGTTGATTTTTTTTTTAAATTTTTTTTTTTCTTTCAGTGTGAAGCGCATTATTAACTGAGTCTAAAAAGCAAAAGATTGTACTATGACCTTGCGCGGCTTTCATTTCTAAGGGGAATTTAAGCTCTCGCTATTAGCTGTGGATTTTACAGCTTTACACTTTAAAGACTTAATTTCTTAATTAAACGCTCTAATGAAGAAGAATCTCGAAACAGCATAAATGTTAAATAGAATATTAAGAATTAAAATTCAAATCGAAAATTATCGTTATTATTGATTTTGGAAAAAAAAAAAAATTCAAAATATAATGACTATTTTTATCCATAAAATGACAATTGAATTAACTCCTACTTTTTCAATTTCCAAGAAAGATAATAATGACATAAGCCTTACAATGCCTAGCACTGCCAAACTTCAGCGCATTATATATTTTTTTTTAATAAAAAATCTTCCTTACGAGTATTAGCGCTGCAACACACCTTACATGACAAACTTTCTTATGAGTTTGGTTTCATAATATTTCATTTTTGAACCAAAGTGGGAAAAATAAGCGAAGATGGAAGAAGAAAATTTTCTTTTCATTGAACACGTTGCTGCTACAACATCAGTACAACAGCAGCAACAACGATAGCAATTTACTCTATTCTGCTGATGCAGTCATGTGTGCCCAATTACAAGGCATTTTTATTCCTTTCTTGCTGCCAAAATGCCAAATGTTGTCTATGTGTATGCGATGATGGTAGTGGGTTTAAGTGCCAAAAAATCAAAAATGAAAAAAAAAAGAATGAAATCTGCAACAGCACGTGTAAGTATGTTGTTGATACCTCTGCTACTACTTGTATGTACGTACTTGTAGATGTGTGATGCTTAGCACATATGTATTGTATTGACGTATGTATTGTTGTTTCCCTGTAGGAAATGTAAAATGCAAGTAAAATTTAAACTGTTTCAGTAAGAATTTTTGTAGACTAAGGCAAACGCTGAATCGGAATGAAACTTTACTTTTTATAGGGGTCAAGTCGCCCAAAAATTATGTTTTTGGTCATTTCTTAAAAACCGTGGGTACTAAGCCCAAAGTCTTAGAACCATGTAAAATGTCTTAAATTGAAGCTTCCCTTTTCGACCCCAATAGATTTAAAATTAATGTAATGTTAATAGCACTTAAGAAACTTACTGGCCAGTACACTTTGACAGCATTGTTTTTTCAAAAACCATTTGTATTGAAAAAATGTAATCCCATAACCGTTCTCTTATTTCTAAGCTTTAATGCTGTAGACTTTGATTTTAATTTAAGCGCTCTAAGGGACTCCTATTAAGTACTCAAAGGCTTTGCAAAAAACATGAAATTTACAATTTGCGTCACCTTAGTTTTATTTTTGTAATTCTGAGAAATTTTGATTTTTTCCAATTGGGTTGCGCATTTTTTTTAATTCCACACGGCTTAAATTTTCAACACCTGCAGCAGCAACATTCCATTCTCAGCAGCAATTTCAAAAGCTAAGGACTTTTCTATGGGCTTAAAAATAGCACAAAGAAGTTATTAAAAAAAATATATGCTGCTTAAAGAAGTACAGAGATCACTGTGTTGGCTTTTCATCAATTTTGTATTTTGTGGTTGAAATGACAGTTTTCTATAAAAAATGCCAAAATACAAAAAAGAAAAAAAAATTTTCTTCAATAAATTGAAATGACGTAAATCTTTAAATCTTGGCATATACATAAATGGAGCCAAAAAAAGACCTTTCGATTTTTTTAAATTATCTTAGCTTGTGCTATATGGTCGCCTGAATACTCTTTTGCTCCATAAGCGACTATATATCGACTCTTAATGAGACCTTATAATTAAATAAAATTTTTTTTTCTTTTTGTACCTTTAGTCAAATCAGAAAATCTAAAGCAAAAACAGGATACTTAACAGAAATCGTATCATTGAAGTACGGTTTAAGAGAGAAATTAGGAGAACTGTTTTATGAAGAAATTTTCGCTGAGGCTATGCTATAAAAAGCATAATAGGTAGAAACTTAAAAAAAATGGCTAAAAACACCTTCACAAAACAGTATGTCTTTTTTAACGAGGCCCTATGCTCCGTGAGGACACAAGAAGCACAAGAATTAAAATGGCTTGACTTTTAATTCGATAGTAAAATTCCGGTGTAAATATCATATCAAATTGCTTGGAAACTTGCAAGTACCTCCAAATTGTTTTTACACATTCTAGGCATTATGTGAGCTATCATGTACTTCAGAAACTTTTGTGCTATCGAAGATATCGATCGATTTGTTAAAAAATTTTTTAAATTAATTTACTATCAAATTATGCTCAAGTACTTGGCAAAAATCTGAAGGAAAAAAAAAATTAATAACTACATAGTCGCTTGCATATCTTTGATTTTGCAGCATAAAATCACGTGCCTACACTTGTCAACTTCCAAAAGTATTAACAATAACCATAATAATAACAGCAACAACATAACGACAGCAACTATTACGAGTAGCAGCAAAATAAAAAAGTTAAAAGCATGTGCTGCATTTGCGTCACGAATTTATGTTGTTAGCACATGCTACTGATTTGTACATGTGTTTGGCTGTCTATCTAAGTGTTAGTTTATGTCTCGTTCGTTATGTATATATATTCATATTTTCAAGCATGACTCTCTGTCTGTCTGTCTGTCTATTTGATTGTTTGTCTGCCTGTGTTATTATAACAAATATTTTTGCTTACGACAAGTCAATGTATGCATTTAAACTACTACTATATCTACTATATATATATATATTTGCATTTGCGTTTGTGTTAGTGCCTTTTATATTTCGTGTGAGTGTGTGCATTTGACTATATTCAGCAAAAAAATAAAATTATTTTTAGTTTGACTTTCTTCAACTTTTGAGTGTCATTGATAATTTTATTCAAATAATAAAAGATTTCTTCAAAAAGTTTGTGCACTTTGCAGAAGTGTCAACGTGTGATTTGCTATAGCACAAATAATGAAATGCATAAATTTGTTGAATAGAAAGTTCGTTTTTCCCTGAAAGCTACCCTCTAACACTTAAAAGGTGCAGCAAATGCTTTGGTTAACAGGGCGTATGAGTGATATTATTTCTTTAGGAAATCAATTGAGGTTTTGTAGAGGTTCAAAAAATTAAAATTCACAATTTTGCCAAATTCAGAGACCACAACATTAGCTATTAAATATAAAAAATATAAATCAGAAAACCTGAATCATAGCAACATCCTTCCAAAGGTATTTTTAAAAAAAAAATTGACATCATCTCTACGGCATGCACGTACAATTTCTAATGCCACTGATACGTTGCTGAAATCACGCACTTACAAATAGACATACAAAAGCTACATTATTACATATGTATTCTGACTCCTGTCAGAGTTCAACACTTTTCAATTATTATTGACTGACATTTTCATACGCAAAATTGTTGAAGCTATAAAGGAAGGCTTTTACATCCTTCTGCATAATCATTACCAAATATATGTTTGTATGTGTGCATGCTTGATCTTGATTTGCTTATGTGTGCATGTGACAGCGTTCGAAGTGTCTATATGTGTGCTTGAAACAATTTCATATTAAAGCTTCATACCGCACACAGCAAATATGTCACCTTAAGCATTCTACCAGTCGTTCTATCTCTTTTCAATTAAGCACATTCTCTTTACTTTGTCTTCTGCACACTTATCTTTTAGTACGTTGCTGTTAGCCATCTATGAATTGCAAATGTCAATAATTATTACTTGGCTTAGGTACAATTGTTGGTTTCGTATTGCAATTGCAAATATGCTGAGCTTTGTGCGTGCACACAAACCTGGTAGGAAACTGTGGTCTTCCTAAAATAATATGATTTTTTGCTTTGATGCTTGATGCAACCTGCAACTTGATTTTCAGCAGAGAGAATAAATATCTTGAGGCATTTTTAAGCTTATTTTGCAAAGTGTCAGTCTTATATTTAAGCAATTTGAAACATATCTGCCTTTGCATTAATATTGAATGCTTATGAATTTTAACTGAGTATAATTTCTTTGTGTTAAATGTTTTATTAAAGTAAGCCAGTTGAGTAAATATTGTAATTTTTTAGCCCAATAACCCGATGTAGAAAAGTCGAGTGTATAAGTTTACAGGATACGATTTACCGGAATGATAGTACTAGGGTTGCCTTGCCAAAGCCTGTCCCGATGCCCAAATTTTAGCCAGTTTTTTTGTTTTAATTAAAACTGTATAATATTTCAGCTCGAAATGTATACCAAATGATAGAACTCGAAGAGGCCTAAATATAATATACGAAGTTGCATTGCTGAATTTTGTCCCAAACATAGGTTTTCACCGGTTTTTTGAGTCAATTGTTATTAATGAAGATAAAAGCTTGAAATGTATGTCAAATGATAGAGCTTGACGAGCGTAAACAGAATATATAGGGTTGCTTTTTCGAATCCTGTCCCAAGCATGAGTTGACTCATTTAAGAAAAATTGGCCCTAAAATCGGATGGAAATCTATGTTTAGGACATGATTCGACAAGGCAACCCTATAAAGCTCTTCATGCGCTTCCGCAAAGCTGAAATAAAAATTGTTAAAACGGCAAGTGATTTTTGAATGTAATTTCATTGCAAGGGTGTGTGGAAGGGAATTTTTTTAAAATCTCGTGGCTACTTAATAAATCATTTACTCTTTGAGCCTAGAAAAATTCTCCATTTAAAATTCAAGCCATAAAATATAGAAGTTTCAGTTATCTTTTAAGCCAAAAATAATGGCTTACTAAGTAACTATCCACTTGGTTTTAATTGCTTCTTATAAAACTATTAAATTTGTTTATTCTTAATTAAGGCATCAAATTTTATTAAATTTCTTTATGCTTCTTAAGCAAATATTGTTTTTCTGAACAATATACAATACAACAATTCTACTCTCATTGCATATTATCGTTTAGTGTTAAAATTAGCTTTCATTTCCAAATTAAGAACAATGGAGCAATATAAATTGCTTCACTTACTCTACGAAATTCCTTTCTTGAACCCATGCAGTAAAAGTCAAAAACTTCATGCTTCATATGAGTGTATGCTGCATATTAAATTCCATATGACTTGTTGCAAATATTTGCTTTTAATGAACTTTAAACTTGGCTACACAAAATGTGTTGCATCCCAAATTGTTTTTGCCAGTATGGTTAGAGTTTGCTTAAAAATAATTGTTATTTTTTGTGTATTTCTCTTCGATTTGAAAATTTTTTGAGCTTCAGTAGGTAGCTCCAGTTTAGGTAAGTGTAGTAAATTCCTTTCAAGTTTATGCAAACAAATATTTTTGAATCATATGCTATTTTGTTTGTAATCCTTTTTTGCACACTAGAAATACTGTTTATTGTCTACTCTGCAGATGTTAAATGCAATTTATTTGGGTACACAGACTTAAAAGAGTTTATTTATTGCTATGCTTCTAATTTGAATATACTGTAGAAAATTTTGTATTTGTTTTACAATATAAACGAATTAGTATTTTTTGTTGTTGTACTTATTTGCTTTTTTAATTTATCAAATTGATTTTTACTTGGGAAAAGTAGCTTTAGTTATATGTACTTATATGTAGTTAGCATGAAATGACAACATGTTTAACTTTAGCTCAGTGATGGAAAATTTTCACTTTGTTTATCAAATTAAACATTGAAAATTTCCGTATGCGACTAAATTATAACTATTTTTCTTCACTCTCTGGGATTAGATCCACTCTCTAAGTAAATGCAAATTCTATAAATAGCAACAACATCATTGACAATCAATATTTAAGTAACATATATTCCTCAATAATGAAAAAACAACTCAGAAGCTTCAATCAAGCGTAGAAACCAAGTCAAAGTAAACCAACAAAACATGACACACACATGCACAAAGTAAGCGTTTTAATTAAAAGTTTCGACAGCAAAGCATTAAGCCAATTTAGTGGTCTTTCTAACACACTAATATCAACTTTCAATCACTGCCCCTACTCCTATCAACTGTTGATTCACTTACTAAATAAACAAAATTGGCAACTTTTATATCACATGTGGGTATGAGAATGGAATGACTTGAAGAGCAGAATACTGCAAAATAACCATAAACTGAGTATCGAATAGCCGCTCTATTCTTTTTTCGAAATATTTGACAAAAGGTTGCCAATTTCTGTATAGTGGCTTACATATATTTGGCTTTATATTGATACAAAAGTAAGCTGTAATGATTATAATTTGATGGATTTTTAAGAGATATATGCAAAATGTGCATTTTACGTAAATCTCTGATACATGTGACATTATTTTTAAAATAACAAAAAGTGTATTTTTCTCTCTATCATTGATTGCTAGCGCTTCTCGAAAAAATTTGCATACGTCTGTCATTAAATTTGCTACTCATGCAATTGACTGAAAAAAACATGTAAAAGGTGGAGAACTCACAGCAGCGTTGCAAAGGAAATGAAATGCATTAATTTGTCTGCTCAAAATGTGTGTGGAGACTGTAAATACAGATCAATGTATGCATGAGCTTAAAATCTTCAGCAGATAATATTTTACTGCTTACTAGGAACGCCTATGATTAATTCTTTTTTCTTTGATTTCATGTTAGAGTGGCCAAATGAACTAAACCCATTGTAGATCGTCGCTTACAGCTTTCGCTTTGATGTTCCAATAACTAGAAAAAAATTTACCCACTGACCGATTACTAGTAAATAAACCGTAAAAATAAGAAAATGAAACATTTTTTTAATGATTAATAATAACTTTTTAATAAAGACTGTGGTACTAATTAAGATCTTTTAAAAAAAATATATTTGATTGCTCGAAAGAATCGCAGTAGGTAATATGTAAACGACTCAATAGTAGCTAAATCTATACAATAAAAAAAAAAATTAACAAAATTAATAAAATTAAACCGGTGCGTTATTTATTTTTGAACAAAATAAATTGAAAAATGAAATAAATTGAAAAATTCATATGCAAATTAATAACTGAAATACAGTATAATATATTCCACAAAAACCTATAGAAAAAGTTAAAAACTCAAAAAAAAAAATAAAAAACAAAATTTTAACAAATATCGCGTTTCACAAATATTGAATATTTGCATATTAAAAAATAATTTGCATTTTTGCGCAAAACTCTTGCTTAAAACAAATAACTAACTATGCAGTCAAGTTGCAATAAAAAAAGGAGCAAATCAAGTGCAAAGTGCTGCAACAAATTGAAATGAACAAAACAATAAAACGACAAATGTAGTACAAAATATACTACGAATACCAGCAATTGTGGAAAAAATCTAAAGGAAAAATAAACTGGCAATAAAGATGAAAACAAAAACAAACGAAAAAATTTCAAAATCAAACGCAACAACAACAACAACAACAATAGCAAATGTGATGGCTCAGATTTCACTTAAAGAAAAAAAAAAGATCTGCGTATTTTTTCACTCATGTGCACCACCATTCATTCATTCATTGTTTTACAAAACATAAAACAAAATAATCTGCTTTATGCAGTGCGCTGAAGTGTATGCAATGGAATTTTCTTGTTATTTTTGTTGGTTGTCGACACAATTCAATAGGCAAAAAAAAAATAACGGAAGAAACAAAAAAAAATAACAATAGACTTTACCACATAAAATGCATCATATGCTGGATGAAGTGCAGGCGCAATTGTTGCACAAAAAAAAAGAAAGAATATCAAAAAAATACTTAAAAAATAAGCTTAAAATAATAAATGAAGTGATCCAACAAAAAAAAACAAAAAGATATACCACCACAATATAAAAAATAATAAAAAAATCGAAAAAAAAGTTATTAAAAATTTATATGTTAAATGGGTCAGTGAGTCGCTATGTTGCATGCCACACACAAAACCGAAAATTTGTTTTCACATAAACAGTGGAACGATAGGTACCCCGGCGTTTTTTATTTGATAAGCGACATTATTTTCCGTTCGCCACAAGTTTCGGCTACTATCCTTTCAAAATAAAAATGTTAGATTTTTAGGGCTTTAATTGAAACGAGCTGCAAGGTACATTTTGAGCCATTTAATATCCTTAGTATCCGCCTAATCACGAGAAACTTCTTACTAAATTAATCTTTCACTACTAAAATTAAATTTTTTTACCGCTCATGACCTCTGCTCAATTTAATAAAAAAATTGATAATGCTGAGACACACTTCAATTTATCTAAATTTTCTCAATAATTTTATTAATTGTCTTTTGAAACTGACAACGTAGTTTTTTTTTTGTGTATTCGCCCCACGGTGCTACATATTGAAAGCAATATCGCAATGAGGAAAGCGAAAACCAAATGAGTTATTGAAAATGTTGGCAACGCGCGGATATTAAGTTTGCTCCAGTAAAATAAAATATATAAATCACATTTATTGTTGCAATGTGCGGAAAGGCGAAATTAAAGCACTACTATAATTTGACAGCTACGACAATAACAAATCTGATCAAAATGAAGCTGCAATATTTTATAAGAAATATTTTAAAATTTTTTATTTCGCTATATCGTCAAATTTAAAAGAAAACATCCTTCAATTTATAATTAAAATCATAGGAAACAACTTTGTGCATACAATACGTGCAGAATGGTATAACAGGTCGTATGCGCAACTTTTAATTGAATTTGTATGGTAATAAAAACTTCAGTGCTTTAATTTAATTAAGTAAATGCAGTACAACAATAACAATTAATTAGCATTGCTACTTCGCTGCATAGTCTTACCATGCCTCTGTGTGTGTGTGATTCTTAAGCTGCAATAACAACACCACCACCACCTGTCAAAGACATTTTTTATGTTGCTCCACTTTTTTGCATTATTGATTTATTGACATTAAAGTTAAAAAAAAAAACATTTCTATCTGCAACAAAAAAAAAAAAGAAAGTAAGAGGGAAAACATAAAAAGAGGAAGCCAGAAAATGAAATTATTTTTTCTTCGTTTTCAATTTCCACTGATATAAGCCATAACTTCAGAACGACAGACAAACTAACGGAAGATAGCACTTAAATGTGTCAATAGTTTGCGGTTGTATTGATTTACTTGTCATTGCATGAGTGTGTGTGTGTGCTGTTTGTGTTTTTGCATGCCGAGAAGCATTTATTGCTTCTTATGAGTTCAACCATTTTGATTGAAACATTTTGTCAGTAATTAACTTTTTATCAAGATAATTAAGATGATTGAAAGTAAGATTGAAAGAAAGAACTTTGACATTTTTGTGAAATTTACTTAAAAAAAAATTTCTCTTTTTTAAATCGCGCACTTAAATAGTTGGTTGAAAATGAAAAGCATTAATTTCCTAATGGCTTTTTGTTGTACTGTTGTGTCAAGATAATAAAAAATTAATGTATAAAGTTTTTACAGTACGTGTTAAGTACTAACTTGTGTGTATGCTCGGTAAATGGTTGTTACGAATTTTTGTTCAAATACCTAAGATAATTTAATATATAGCTGATTTTGAAACTTTAAAATTGCTGCTTATTCTCAAATAAATTAGTAAACGGTAATAGCCTTTCAAAAATATAGACAAAAATATTAGAAATGTTTTAAAGTAAGAAATTCACCTTTGGCATGATTATGTCCCACGAATTACTAACTGCAGAATGGCTATAGAGAAATATGTCACGCCATCTTTTCTTGAATAATTCGTTTGTAAAAAGAAAATCTTCCTCTAAATAACAATTTTGTAGATTTTCATTTTCAAAAATTCACATAAATATCCTTGGAAATTTAATATCTTACAATGAACTATCAAAATGCGTATATCTGCCACGCTGTTTATTTGACTCATGCATCTTTATTTCTACCTAAGAAATAAAGTATGTATGCGTATATGTGCGTATGTATGTAATCATAATATGACTTGCATTATATGTACATTGTTGCTTGATTGTGTGACTGCTTGTGCAGTTAACATGTCACTTAGAGCAATTGTGCTGACACTGATCTGTATGTGTTTATACCGAACGTGTGGAAAAGTTTAACAGACTATGAAAAAACCAATATTTCATATAAAAAGATTAAAGTTATTGCTGCACTTTTACTTTACATTTTTCTTAATTCTAAGTTGAAAAATTGAAACATTTAAAAAAGTGGTTTAGTTTAGCTCAATTTTTCGTGAGTTAAGCGCTGAATTCAAGGCGAAAACAGACAACAACAAACAGCTTTATCAATGACGTTCCATTTCTTATTAATATGAAACACCCTAAACTCGACGTGTGCTATGTTATTAACACAGATATGTTCTACTATGTAGTATGTGTGCTAGTTAGTGCATGAATATAAAATAACTAATACACATGTAAACATGCAATAAATAGACAATGAAAGGACACTTTTTTTTTAGCAACAACAAAAATAAACCCAACAAAACAAAGCCAACACATTCCATATTGTAGGTTGAGTTGTACAAACGCATGCGAACACCCTAGAAAGGCAGACAGAGAGATGTTCTACTGTCGTATCCTTGGAAAAGTGCATTCAATGTTATTCACTTACAGAGGGTAGCACATACAAAGTGGGGGCATAACTGTGAATGTGTGAAAATTGCACAATAACAAAGGCAACAAAATCAAGAGAATGCTAGGAATTAGTACGAGATGTACACTTCTAAGGTATGCGTTTCATTCTAATGTCGACGAAGCGAAGGTGAAACATTGAAATGTTTAGAATATAAACAGCAGGATAAACGAACACATGCATTGAAAAGCTAAGTTCAATGTAAAGTTTCATGTAATCCAACATAAAGAGCTCCCACCATGAAAAAAATTATTTAATGATTTTATCGTTTTTTGTTTTTCAAGTTTTAATTAATAAGGAAACTGAACTTTAGATAATTTCATAACTTTGAATTTAATATTTAAATTGAAAATAAGCATGAAAAGTTAAGGACGAGTTAATCAATTCTCGTGTCACAGTGTTAGATACCAAACTACTCCCAAACGGCTTGACCGAACCTTATGAAATTTTGTGTGTATATTTAGTAAGTCTGAAAATAGGAGATAAACTATTTTTAATACCCCTATATGGGCAATTTAGAGTGGCCCTCATACAAAAATATTTTAAAAATAGCATTTTCACAAAGATAATTTAATCGATTCACTTGGAATTTATACCACGTGGTTTTTATAGTAAGAGGCATAACTTAAGTTGCAAAAATTTTGCTTAGGGTGCATATTTAAGGTGGCTCTCATACAAACATATTTAAAAAAAAACATTTTCACAAAGACCGGTCTATCGATTCACATGGAATATACACCACGTAAGTTTTTTATTAAGAGGAATGACTTAGGCTATAAAACTTTTATTTAGGGTAGCTCTTATACAAACATATTTTTAAAATAGCATTTTCACAAAGATCACTTAATCGATTCACATGGAATTTACACCACGTGTCTTTTATATTAAGTGAAATAGCTTAGGCTATAAACATTTTACTTAAGTTGCATATTTAGGGTGGCCCTCATACCAACATATTTTTGAAATTGTATTATCGCAAAGACCAGTTAATCGATTCATTTAGAATTTAAACCGCGTGTAAATAGTCATAGCATAGGCTTCAATCCTTTGACTAATTAGGGTGGTCCTCATACAAAAACCTTTTTAAAATATAATTTTCACGAAGACCGGCCAATCCATTCACACTGAATTCACACCATATAGCTTTTTTACTAAAAGACAAAGCTTAGGCTACAAAAATTTTATTTAGGGTGGCCCTCATACAAACATATTTTTAAAAATATCATTTTCTCGAAGACTGTTTAATCGATTCTCATGGAATCTACACCACGTGGCTGTAATATTTAGAGGCACATACATAGGGTGGCCCATATACAAAAGTATTTTGTAAATAGAGTTTTCACGAAGGTTTCATAATTGTTTTTTAAATGTTTCTAATGGTCTATGGAAGGTTTTTGCAAAGTTTAGTTTAGAAAAATGGGCCCTCCAAAATCAAATTAATCATATCTCATCAAGTACTGGATGCAGATGAATGGGACATGATATGAAAGTACGGGCAAAATAAGTTTCACTGGAAAAATGGGCTGTTCCGCTTATACATTCCATGGCATAAGTTCAAATAACATCCGGAACATCTACCGGAAAGCGCAGGGCAACGTCTGCCGGAACAACTAGTACTTTTATATAATTTGATTTATTGTATGCCTACAGTTTATCTATTTTTCTTTGATTTATAGCTGTTTCATTATATTTTTTTTTGAGTGGAGACACGCGTAGATTTAAATGAACTGGACTGAAAAAAATATGGATTTTTATGATAAAAGGTGCTTTCGTTAAGATTTTGGCTACCAATTGAGATAAACGAGGATCAGGCTGATTTCGAAGCCAGTGTTAATGATGATTCTTCATTAGTCAGGAAAAAATGTCATATGCATCAAATAAATGTAAGAATTTATTTTGAGTTCCAGCTTCTCTTCTACAATAGTTATATTATTGATATTTTAGTATTTTCTTAAATACTAACGAAATCTTTTCAAGCGAGCTACAGCCAATTAGTAAATGAAACATTTTAATTTTTTACACTCCGTTTATTCCACTTATATGTTTTTATTGTTCTTTTTATCGCTTGTTTCTGCTGCGCATAACTTTTGCCATTTATTTTAATAACTTCAATGTGAAAAGTTTTCAAAGAAGCATTGTTTAAATTTTTTTTTTAAAATATTTCTTTAATATGAAATTTTTGAAACTAAAACCACTTAGCAGCAGTATGATAACTAACATTGCCAATGATGGTTAGAGTTACCGAATCCGTTAAACATTACCAGACTAGCTTGATTTTAGAATCGTTATGCTAAAAAAATATACGAAATGAGTTTTTGTCTAAAAAGTCTAGACCAATGCCTTTAATGCTGAATTTTAAAATTAATAATTTAACTGCATTACAAAAATATCTCTGCTGCTTCAGTTATGAAATACAACAATTCAGACGAGCATTTTAAGAATGCTCAGACGAGCATTTTAAGAATTTTACATTATGCAAGATTTTACTTTGTCGCCCTCACTTTTTTTTTGCTACATTTGAAAGCTTTTCGTAAATTATAACTCCAACACGTATAATATTTTATTAAAATTGTAATGAAATCAGCTTTTTCATGTACACCTAATTGCACATCATGTATACCACCTACTACAGTAATAGACGCACAAACACATGCAAGCTGGCTTACATGTGTAACAGTAATAGTCAACCCAGCAAAACATTTTTAATAACGGAAGTGTAATATAAATTTAATTGATATTTTCATTCAGTTTTCTCTTGAATTCGGTGTCTGATAAAAGTTTTCGAATATTTGAATCCTTTAGTATCCCAATAAATAAAAAATAATATTTTATATATTATCATTTATTCATTGAAATAATTCCTTCAGCGGCAGAAATCCTTAACCCATATAAATTTCTTTACCATTTCGAATATCATTAGAAGTTGAGGTAAGAAAATCTTTTTTTTTGATGGATTGTTTCCATTTAGAAATCTTCATAATAAATGCCCAAAAATATGCAATAAATATATTGTTTACAATAAACTCTTCTAGAAGAGTCAATAAATTTATTGTAAGATAAGATGAAATATTCATTAATGTTCCAAATGTTAACTGGGTAAGGATCCAAAATAAACGCGAAAATTTTCAAAGTTTTTTATGCGCTCAACTGCTTCAATTTTTTTTCGCTGAAACAGCAGTGAATGACTCGATTTGAGTGCCTGCTGTTGCTACCATGTGTGGCTTATTTTCGGTAAACGTGCAGTGTGGATATAAAAGTTTATGTGTGTATTTTAGTGTACACCCGGTGAGAAATGTCATCGTAATAAAAAGAAAAAAAATTTTCATATAAAGTAATTATTCACATATTAAAGGTGAATGTAAATATAATCGGTTTTGTAATCTAAAGCATAAGTGCTGCTGTGCAAAAGCTTCAAATAGAACATATAGAATGTGCTGAAAATCCAGTAAAATTATTTTAGTCACAAATGAACATTAACTTAAATTTAATTTAAGATATTTTCATTCAATTGCTATTCCTGTTGGGTAATTTGAAAATGTTGATCACATAACTTTGATATTTTTGTCGACCTTAATGTCGTTTTCGTGTTGTTGTTTTTGTCGTCATACAAAATGAAATTGTCTGGAATTTTTGCTTAAAAGTTAAAATGTATGAAAATGAGATTACGAAAGGAGCAGAAAAATACATAAAATAAGTAGGAGGGGCTTTAAAATCTATAATGATGTTGAAAGAAGAAAACACAGGTAAATTAAATTTACTGTAGGAGTATAAGCATTTCAAATTTATATGCATTTTCAATTGTTGATGAAAGACACAGAACATTCATTAGGCTCAAAATTTTAAGAAATTGACTGTATCTTGGATAAAATAATATGTTAAAGGACGCTAATCGCGCATTGCGAAATTATTTTGGCAATGAAAATTGTTCAACTTTAGCCATGGTTAATTGCAACATCAATTAAAATCGTAAGAGCATTAAATGTTTAATTTTGATCTCATAGTAGCTAAATGCTCGTGAATATCGTAGTAAGTGGCAGTTATCTGTCAACCTCCATTTCTCATCGTTTTTAGCAATTGGACCTTTCTTACAGCAAAAAAATAATGAGACATTTCATCAAAAGAGCAAAAGTCTGCAATGCTGCTCCAATTTTCCATGTTAACTTGTGTAATATTGCAACATAATATCTTAATCAAGTCTATCAATATCAAATGCGTTTCATTTCAAATAGCTTGATTTGTCTTAAAAACAATCAGTGTAAAAAATTTAAAGATTCGCTATCATTTCTTTCTTTCGATATTAATGAAAACTCTCAGTTGAATAAATCAATAAAAGTCTACTTCAATCTAAATAATTGCACTTCATTCAATGCTGCAACGTCAGCAACAAAAAAAATTATTTGATGTTGCTATTGCTGAGCGCACATCATCAGTGTTGCTTTTGGTTGCTTTGATTGCTGAGTTGAATTGGTGTGCACACCACTACAAATAATCAATATTCCTTCAAGGTTTCATCAAGAGCCGAAGCAGCAGCAGCAATAGCAGCTGTTGAAAATGAAATTTTATATTTTTTGCTTTAACAAAATGTGATAAAAAGCAACAACAACAATAATAAAATAAAAGCATGCAAGGATAGCAAGGATATACTATTAACATTGCTTTATTCAGTGAGTAGCTCTATATATGTATATTTTTGTGTAACTTACATTGCATGTAGCATGCTTATATTGTATGTACAATGTTGTTGTTTTTATTTTTACATAATAATTATTCTTGTTGTTGTAATTTTTGTTGCTATTCTTGTTAAAATATGCATTATTGGATTAAGTCATTGAAATGGAAACAGTAAACTAATAATATTGTTAACCGTAGTTTTGATAAGAGAGTATGAGGAAAGAGTAGCAGTAGCAGCATCAGCCTTCTTCAACTTTTGGGTTTCATTTTATTGAAAGAACTTCATAGTTAAACATCCGATACAATAACAACAACAGTAACATAAGTAACAGCAACATAAAGTTGGCAACTTGTTTAGTTAGATTAGTTAACTCATGTTGCTTTTTGCAGGATTTGTTTGAAGTGCTTGGCTTTTTCAACATGTGCTAAGTAAAGCATTGTGTTTATTAGGGTGGATTCTGAAATTTTGTTTCTTTATTTTAATTAAACATTCGTATAATTCCTCTGCGATAATACGGTAAGTGACTTTATGGTGCGTACATAAGTGATTTCTACGGAATCTGGTCTCGAATTTTCTTTGAATGCGATTGAGAATAACTTTCTTCAGAGCTTTAGATAATGTGCTAAGTAATGTGATTTCTCTATAATTTTTTTGAAATACGGTACGTAATATGCTAAGCTCAATTTGTTGGATGGCCAATATTTTCTCTTGAATTTCGAAAAATTTTGAAAGAGATTGAATTGAGAGTTATCGACATTTCTTGTATGGGAGGTGCTACACCCACTCATGCAATCCCGTCTAAGTCCATTAAGTTTCAAAGTTCAGATGTTTAGAACGATGCCACACTCCTGTGCTTTAAGTCTTGAAACATAGCTCAATCTTGATTTTGTTCACATCTGCACTAAATCCTTTAATAAATCCCGAAAAAAATATAAACCATAAATTAATGAAATATTAAAACTGTGAAAATTTTTACAAAAAGTTGTAATATCGGCCAAAATTGTAAGGTCAAAAATAAGTCCTCAAAAGAATATATCCATATAGATAACATACTTATAAAAAAAACTACATTTGAAGCCACCCTTATGTATAAAATCCTTATGCTGCCCTTGCAGTGTGTATGTTTGTTTGTTTAGTTTGCTCCATCTTTATTGATTAACATTGAAGTACGTGAATGTGTTGTGTTAAACTATGTGCTATGCTCTGTTGTTGTTGATTTTTT
Source organism: Meiosimyza platycephala (assembly GCA_963662105.1). Classification (NCBI taxonomy): domain Eukaryota; kingdom Metazoa; phylum Arthropoda; class Insecta; order Diptera; family Lauxaniidae; genus Meiosimyza; species Meiosimyza platycephala. Next base: position 25,866,764 of record OY759208.1, read on the forward strand.
AATATGTACTTATGTACATATATACTTTTTTTGCATATCCATGAACATGTGTTTATGTGTGTAATATACATTTGCATGTGTCGAAGTATGAACTTGCCTCTTCGTCTGTGTGTTTGTTTGTTTAGTTAATAGAATCATAAAAGTTATTTACATCAAATTGTTATCTACGACAGAACACAAACAATGTGAACAAAAAAATAAGGACTTTACAAAGAACTTAAATCCTTGCAACAAAGTTAAGTGTAGCAATATAAAAAAAATGTAAAAGTAAAAGTTGAGATAAAATTAAAAAAAAAACAAACTAATAGCTCTATAATAAAGAAAAAATATTTAGCATTGTCATAATCAAGTCATCTCAAATAATACGTTTGCATATAATTATGTTTCATACAGCCTAAGCATACGTGTGCATACCATACAATGTCAAGTTGTCATATCCTGTCAGATGCTGTCACAGTATTCGCAAGTTGTAGCAAATATTTAAACTACTGCTGGTGCGCTGCTATTCCCTACGCGACGTCATGTGCGTTATTATTAATATACAAAGTATTTATAATTCATATGTGTGTGCGTCTAAGTTATTTTCTTTGTATGCGTATGCGTTCTTTGGTATATTGACATTTCCACACACATAAATTGATAACGGAAAATTTATAATTTTTTACCTTTCATTTGCAATTGACAGCAGCACAGTGGAATATTAAAAGTGTGCTGGTGGGAGTATTACGTGACGTATGAGTAACATCAAATTTAATAGAAATCATATTATCAAATGTGACAAGACGTTTCCCAGTGAATATATGATGCAAGCTATGAGACAAGTGATATTTACGAAGAAAGATTAAATTTAAAATTAAAGTTGAATTAAAGATATTCTAAATTTCTTAAGGTGTTTCTTCAAAATTTCTCGTTTTTTTATTTTTATACCTTTGTTTTTGATCTGTGAAAATTTGTCTGGAAAATTTGTCTCTAATGGAGTTAGTTGGCGCAAAAGTAACGCAAATTTTTCAACATTTTTTGAATTTATCTATAATATTGACTTTTTTTATATTTTTGAAATTTTTCATTATAATTCGTTATCTTCAATGTTCTTAAATCATTTTTCGACTTAAATTTTTTCAAAATTTCTCAATTTTTTCAAAATTTCTCAATTTTTTCGAATTATACCTTGTCATCTGTTGTTATTTTTTTTATATATATTTTTCTTTATATATTATTTAATTTTTATTTATATCTGAAAAATGTGAGCCTTTATGTATTTTTAAATATTTTGCCTCTCTCAATGTCTACAAAAAAAAAAAACATCATGTTTGGAATGCCAACATTTTTATATCCTTTGCGCATCAGCAGCAATAAAGCTCACAAAACAGAAGGTGTCACCAACGCACCTTTAATGTTCTGTTGCGTTTTATTGCGAAATGGTAATATCTGCATTATTTAAATTCAGTGTCATGTAGGAGTTAGGGCTGTCTGCCTCTGAATTTATGCAGAGAAATACACTCCTATAAAAGACGTTTTTATTTTTCTACGCTTTTGTTCAAAATGTTTTTGTATTTTTGTTTAATATTTGCCTAAATGTTCATGTATATGGTTGAAAATAGCTCAAAAAGTATATAATTTGTTCTTATTTGCTGCTGAAAAAAGATTGGGTATAGAATAGAACCTCATGGAACTTCAATATTAATGCATTGTTTATTTGAAGTTAAAGAGTTTTAAAGAGCTAAGGCAAATATTGACAAAATTGCTTTTATGTTTTTGAGGGCTTACAACATTTTTATTCATAATTGCATCTAATATTGTAGAAACTAATTAAAATGACTTTATCCTAAATGAAATAAATATTAAAAACAAATTTTAAAATAATAATGTAAATTTTGTTTTTGTTTCGAAAATGACACGACATGCTGCTGCGGTCACTTTTAATAATCAAGATTAAATTGCAATATTCATATTTAAATTTTCATATGTACAAATGCAGCAGGCATGCTGTTGTTTTAAATTACTTTGCCTACAGGCCATATAATTTGCTTCATCCTGACAACAACAACAAATCAACAGAACTCAACTCCGAACTCATCTTCTCTATGCTGCTCCATCTACAAGTAATTTTCCACATTTAATTACATTTTATAAATTCATATTTATAGTCGTAGTCGTCGTAGCTACGAGTTGTGTGTTGTTGTTGTATGTGTTTGTGTTATGCTTGACAGTCTGAATCATTGCGTAGGCTTGTGTGTGTGTGTTGAAGGCGCCTAAAATCCTTATAAATGACATGACATACCTGAAGATTGCAATTACACTAGCAGTCACCCATATTGCTGTACTTAATTTTTTACTGTTGCCCAGTAGGTAATTATGTAAGGGCTCTTCGGGAAAAAACATTCTCGCAAGTGGAGTGTTTTGTGCCAAATTTTGCTGCTGCGTCGCTGATCTATTTTTTCTTTCAAAAAACATCTCATGTAATTAATGGACGTCCCCTTTACATTTGAAAGCGGATTATTTTTTTCCTTCCACCGAGGGCCTCGTTTCATTCTATCCATGGAAGGCCTAGGTTTTTCCCTTCTATCGAAAGTCTAATTTTTGAGGAACCAATTTATATAAAGAAGAAAACATGTTTGTTAGGAGTTGGAAAAATTTGTTCTTATCCAAGGAAGACCATCTATTAGCATAAAGATACTGTTCTTTCCTACTGGCTGAGTATCACTCATACCAACACACAGTTAGTTATACTTTGATGCAGGACTGCTGCTGTTTTTATCATCACTCATCTCGCTCACTTTAGATAGTTGAGCATCCTGCATTTGCTGCACTTTGAAGTGTTTCCTTAGCACCCAAATTTATGGTAATAATTTTGCTTAGCTGCCTATTTGAAGAAGTTGCCTAGTGAGAGATTATTGTTGCGCTGTATAGTGGAACTTTACATTAAAAAAAAAACTAGATTTTTGACTAAAAAAATATGGCATACAAATATTTCTTTTATTTAAAAACATTTTTATTTTCATTAATATATTAATATATTAATTTCCTTAAATAAAAAGAAAAAGAGTAAACAACACGAAACAATTGATACAAGGGACTTAATTTTATTTAATTGACAAACATAGCAAAAACACATTCAATCCACTGTGCAACAGAGCGTATATTGTTGCGTTGCGTTGCGCATCCTTTTCATTGCTTACAACAAAAAACAAATCCTTCTTGTGTTGGTTGCATTACGTTTAAGTCTTCGATTGTAAGAGTTAATTGCCAAGGACAACAATGACAAAAGTAACACAACCGCAAACAAATAAACTTACAAGAATAAATATACATTGTATGTATGAATGTGTGCGAGCAGTATAAAATATATTTTACTCTAAGGATCTGTGCGACAAAAACAGGCATGTAGACCGAGAAAAAAAAAAAACAGGAGAAAATTGTGAGATGCAGCAAAAGATTTAGATTTCCCTGTTGCGGGAATTGAGCGTAATATTCACTGTATGTCAATGCAAAAGCAAAAAAAGTATGACAAACGTATGAGTGTATTTGTGTATATCGCACACACACACACATTCACTTAGATGGTATAAAACAAAAATAAAGCAATAAACAGAAAACAGATACAACAGCACTAACAGCAGCATTAGTTTTAATGCAGTAAACAAACCACTAAAGCTGTATCCTTTTCTTCCAGTTATTGTCTAAATAAAGGATTCCATAAGGGATTGTAAGAAAATAAACGTAACGTAAATGTAAAATAGAACAGAATGAATAATTGCTGGTAAAAAAATGTCAAATAGAAAATCGAAATAGGTCCTTTACATATTAAAAACAAGCTTATGTTTTTGTTAGCAATGATATAAGTTTCATTTGATAGCTCGTTCTTTATTGCAGCAATTTGCACTCAGAAAGATAGCTTATAGGTTATAATATGTATCACTTATTGAAATGAAGCAAGTTGTGATTTATCTTAATCGATTCATTGATTCACTGTTTTTCCTACAGCACCCACTAGCGACAAATTTCCAAAACTTCAATTCTCTTTGAAATACAAAATGAAATATATTTAATTGTTCAAATTTTTCAACAGTTTTTTATCTTTAATTGTCTTTTGTTTTGAAACATTTTAAAAAAGTTAACAGAAATCGAAAAGGATCAAATAGTGAGGAAAAACATTGAAAGAGCCAATGTCGTGCAAAATTCCACCAAAATTTCAAAGTTTGTTTTATTAATTTTGACAAAATAATTTTTTTTTGTCTACAACGCCATCTATTTTAAAATTTGTGTAGCATTTAAAAATGTCGTGGTATTTATCTTCTTCACAGTAATGCATATAAAATTAAACTTCATTTGTCAAAATCGTTTCTGTAGACTTGAAGCTATGAGTTTCTATGTTTTTTTGGTATATAAAGGGTGTTTCTTTAAAGAAAAAAGTTATATAAATTGATATAAAATACATTATTTTACTGAGCTTAGCGTTCAGTATAGTGTGTGAAAATACCAAAAAAATTATAACAAAACAAAGAACAAAAAACAAAAATGTGATACTGGTTTCATCCATTACTAAATGGAATTATCAGCGACCTTTTAGCCGCTGAGTGAGAATTTCGAAGACTGATATGTTTTCCTTTTTGCATAGATTTGTTGTTAAAGCAAACAAAATTTTATTTCACATTTTTATTTGAAATATTTGACACTTAAAATACTTCAGTTGCAATTCAATAAGAGCTCTTATGTCTATTTAGAATCTCTTTTAATTAAAAACACTCTACTTTAAGTTGAGAGCTAACAAAAATGTTGCACTTCATTAATTGTGCAATATTTGTTGATTTTTGCCAACAGAATGCAATACTACTACCGCATGCCCCAGCAACAACAGTTTTTGTACAGATAGCAACATCAGCATTAGCTTTAGCAAACCATAGCAAAACGTTAACTGATTATGATGCAGCTTGATGCTGTCTGACTAGCTGGCCTTAGTGGCTCCGCTACCGCCGCGTTCGTGGCAATTGGTTGTTGAGGCAAGCTGTGCTGAGCTTTCAGTCTCGGTAACACACGGGTCACTACTGTGGTTTTAGCGTTGCGTTCACTCCATCAACGTATGCAAATAATTGCATGCCATTGAATGAAGTTAAGGGGTGCATTTATTCATTCACTTTTATATATTTTTTATTAATTCTCTTTTCCACTCATCTGTTTGTGATTTTTAGAAAATTCAAAGCAAACACTTTTTATAAAAGTAGCAAAGCAGCATCCTCTTTTATTCCATTGGAATTTTGCTCTCATTCAGTATTTATCATTTATTTAACTTTTGTCCTATTTTGATTGTTGATTTCACTGTAATTTTATGCTGTCCATGAGTGATGGGATTTTGTGCACGCATGAGTGGTAAAAGGAAAATATGGGGGTGCAAGGACTCTGTTGACTGTAGTTGTCGGTTTTAAAGTCCTACTCTCAATTCAACTCAACTCATCTACTTCATTGGCTTTATTTGTTGAGCTTTCGTGTGTTTGCTGCAGCGGAACAATTTGTTCAATAGGGATATTTTAACATAGATGTCGCTTTGTCATTGTTGTTTTTGTCATTGAACTTTGGCAAACAATTTCAGCTAATTGAAATTAGTGGTGCTTTAACGCATGAAGTTTTGGTGAATAAATAACTTTTAATAAAAATTATTCTAAAAATCAAATATTTATTATTTTTAATAAATTCTTTGTTTTATCTTCTTGCAGGTAAGTTGTTTATTATAAAACATAAGCTCATTTCAATTATATTGAAAGCTTTATGTATTTTGCGTTATAAAACTGAATAAGTTTTCATTTCTTTAAATAGTTTTTAAAGAAAAAATTTTATATTTTGTCAACATAAACAAATTAAAAACGAAAATCTTGCAATTCATCACAACTCGTTGGCATCTCTTTCCACAAGCTGCATTAGCTAGCAATTATTGCATCTTCAACTCAAACTGCCAACTTAAGCGGCCTTCAAATCCTGCTGCAAATCTTCATCAAAAACTTTTTTTTTTGTACACTGCCAGAAAGTAATAGACAAATTGCAAAAATTCAAATTAAGCAGCAGCAGCAGCAGAAATTCTAAAATTAAAAGGAATTGTCTTGCATTTAATTAAGTGGATGCAGTAAATAGCACACAGCACTGTGGAGACTAAACTGCAACTGACAGCCGCAGCAGTGGCGTCAACGGCAACTGAAATACTTAAAACGACATTTGCTTAAAGCTATGAAAATGTGCCCAAACTAGCAAAGTTTTTCCGTTTTATTTTCTCAAGTTTTCAGTTCCGTTTCCGTTTCGGTTGCAAATTAAAAAAAAAAAAAAAAACACGCAGTAAAATTGAAGTAAGCGACGTTGCGTTTGCGTTGCAGCAAAAGTTGCATAAATTTTTTTTAAGAATTTTTTTTTTCTCTAATGATTCTATAGCTAATTTAACAGCAGTCGTGCTGCAAAGATAAATGCGAATAAATGAAAAGCAAAATAAATTCTCAAGAAATGGCGACAAAAATAAACAACAAAAATGAAAAATTCACTCTGAAGAGAAATGGCGCGATTTTAATTTCTCAAAGTTTTTTTCTTTGGTTTTTTAATGAAATTTTTTTCTTAATTTTATTTGCGCTATTTGCTTTTGTTTTTTTTTTCTTCTTCATTTCTCAATTGGAATAGCAATTTAAATTTATGTTAATTTGCGTGCATTAATAAGCCACAGCAATTAAAGCAAAGTTTGTGTTAATTTTTTTGTTGTTTGTCTTAATAAAGTGCTGCATTTTCGTTTACTTTTGTAAAATTGGAAAAAATTTGAGATAACAGTGTAATCGAAATATGAAAATTGTAGCTAGTAAAATAATAATCAAGTCAGTCGATTATTTTTTATTAGAATTCATGATACGTTTAAATTTGCAATGGTGAGATGGAATCTCCTGCAATTGTGGTGTATCCTGCAATAAAAATCATAATCAATTGGCTACAATTCCTCTTATTTCGTTTTGTAAATCTCATAGTTTTTCAGCTGCAGCGCTAATTTTTAAAAATTATTTCGAAACCAAAGGGGTAAAAAATCATTAAAAATTTTCTTTCCCAGAATTTCTGTATAAAATGCAAATGCAAACAGGGCCGGATTTACCTTAGAGGCACACTAGGCCAGTGCCTAGGGCGGCAAGTATTGGGAACTTTGAAATATTTTTTTTTAATTTTTGTCAATTTATTTGCACAGAGAGAATAAAAATGCAAATACTTGGAACATTATCTTAAAAATGTGTTGACAAGCAAAAAAAAAAAAGGTCCTCACTTTTGATATTAGAAAATTTTTTAATTTTTTTTCCATATTTATACGTGCAAAGGGGCGGCAATTTCTGACTGGCCTAAGGGCGGCAAATTTCTAAATCTGGGCCTGAATGCAAAAGTTATTAATGTACGTATGTAGTGCGTCGTTTCAGATATTGTATCAAAAATGATTCATGATGATCTGATCTCTGCAAAAAAAAATAATGGAATATCAGTTTAAGGTTATACTTTCTCTATATATGTATAGTTTTAACATTTTCGCTCATAACAGTTGGAACAAAAATTAGAATACTTTATAGTTTAAGGACACACACGGTATGGTAGCCTCTTGACTCTTGTGTTTATTAAAATCGTTTTGCTGATGAAATGTGTTATGCAATGATAGACAAAGATCAAATTTAATTTTCGATAGACTGAATAAATGAAACTGAATTTTATTATAACGTGTAAACAACCTTCATTATATGAAAACCTCATTGTACCCTGCCAAAACATACAACTTTGTTTTTGAGCTACTCATCAGCTTCTGACGCTGCAATTTAATTAAATTAATTTTCGGACAAACTAATTTGGCAGGCTTAAGCTACAGTAAACATTATATAAACTGATGCAGCTTTTAAAAATTTAAACAGTAAATGTCTAGACATGGAATAAATTAAAAACAAAACAACAGCAGCAGCAAAATATGTACCACCGTATTTAATTTGAAACAAGAGACTCATAAAGCTAAATACTGCATATAAAAATGAGCAAATTGAAATGAAATTTATGGCATTGAAATGTTTCAATATAAAAATATTTACATTAAAGGACATCAAAATTACGTTGTTGATGAATCGGATGTAAAGTATTTACGGAAAGGACATATGAATCTATGTTCTATCTATTATTTATGAGAGACCTCTTATCGGAAATTTGTTTTTATGATTTTTTTATCAAATTTTATAGGTCAGCAAGTTGAACCAGAGTTCAGTAGGAATAATTCCTTTAGGAATTGTATTCCTCAAAAATTTAATTTTTAAGGATTTTTTTCAATTGCATGACCAAAGGCCATGTCTATTGAGCTCAAAGAAATTAAGGAACAAATTTCAAATTTGGATTCCTTGAGTGAAATCCGCAAATGAATTAATTTTGTATTAGGAAGTTGTTTTCAAAATTTCAATATAAAGCTCATAAAATATCAGGTTTCTGCGCAAGCATTTTATTTTTACAAAAAGTTTTATGTTTTATTTAGGAGACTTCATAAAAAAAGTTTGGGAAAGTTTGAAAAGTCGATTGAAAATGTAATTTCACTCCGTATAATATAAAAAAATTTCATATATCGATAAATCTCGCCTTTTCTAAGGGGTGACAGCAAGCAAATATCACAATTTTTTCATTTTATTTTACCATTTTCAGCCGACAGCGTTGATGACAATCAAATTTAAATTCTAAAAACCACTCCCGCTTTTTCGCCCATAACTCAACTGACAAATGGCATTCCAGGCTTTGTATACCTATCGAGTCGTTAGTCATATTGATTGTATGTGTGACATTGACCACGCAACGTTTCGCGCGTCATGCGTCTTTTGTCTTTTTTTCTTTTTTGATACCCCACAGCTATGTATAGATGTGTGTAGGTTGGTACCTTAGAGCTACATGTAACGCTATAGAAACACAAAATTAATTACATTTTATTTGTGGCGTGTTTTTGGGCGCAAAAACCTGCTGTTTGCGGTTAACAAAAATAGCAGCAGTTAAATTTGGGGTCAATGAGTTTTTATTTTTATTTTCAGAGGGTGCTAGAAATTGTAAGTGATGTATTTGTTTCATTTTTTTTGTCGTTTGAAATGAAAAAAAAAACAACAAACATGTCTGGGAGGTGTGTGATAAATAAATTTCAGCTATCACACAGTAAATTTGAATTCAACGCTAAAAATGCAATTGAAAATTTAAGAACATTTTCATTAAACTCGAAAATTTAACATGAGTTTTTCTTCATTAAAGTTTCTTGTGCTGCCCAGCACAATGTCCGTCAACTTAATGGACTTTTGTACTTCATCAACTTGATTCTTCCCCAGACTATAAGCAATCATTTTTCATTTGCTGTTTTTTTAGTTTATGGTTTTTTGTTGCTTTTTGCTGTTGCATCATTTTTGCTATTGCAACTGCTCTTGTGCTGCTTTTGCTTAAACTTAGTGATGCCACATGTCTCAAACCACATGACATGCAAGCAAAATTTAGCATGCTATAAACCAGGATATCCTTTGCAATCCTGCGCTTTGTGTTGTGTTTGATGTGAGTTGAATTTGCGCATCGCCATGGAATTCACAGCGATTTGATGTGATGTATATTTGCTTTGGCAAAGAATTTAAGCAACAATACACAGCACTAAATCAAATGCAAGATTACTAAATGATTTGTTTTTTTTTTGTGGTTATTTAGAGTTTTGTGATAAGAAGAAATGATGAATTTCGAAATGAGCGTAATGTATCAAGCGATGCATATTAAGGATATTCGAATAAAGTCGATTTATGTATGTGCCATAAATTGATTCTTCACTTAACTTTTAATTTGCCTATTTTGCATACATGTGAACTACATTAAATTATATACAAAAATATTCACCGGCTCCCTAACTATTACGTGTGAAGACTTTGAATGCTAACACACACTTTTTATTAGCTTAATAAAAGACTTTACCTTTAACTGACTTGTTTGTCATATTGATTCGTAGCTCTTTTGAAACCATCTAGGATCGGTGATTTAGGTTTAGTGAGAAGTACTGGACTTAGAGTCGAAATGTAATTTTTGAAATATATTTTTGTCACAACTTGTGCGTCTACAAAAATTATTGCTGCATACTTATAGGCATACCTGCATTTAACTTTAATTTTGTAGCGTCTTGACTTATTTGTCACAGTTTTTTAAGTAACTAATGCGATGTAAAACTACTGTGTTGTTAGCATAGCCTTGTATTACATTAAATTATGCTGACGCCATAAGGTATGCAACTATTTTTTTTTAAAATTTTTTGCTTTGTTACATTTCTTTAATTTATCAAATTTTTAAATTTATTTTACATTTGTGATTTAAACTTCTCCTTTGTTGCGCTTGCAAGTATGCAACGTTTTTTATTTACCAACAAATTTTGCACAACAGAAAACACCATAATTTTATGAGGTTTTAAATCAAGTGAACTCCTTCCAAATCTGCTTTTTAATTTCTATTTTTAATATCAGATTTATTGTGAAGTGCAGTCTGTGTTGCTAAGTAATGCCAGCTCTTTTAGTTTGACAGAGCCACAATCAAAAAAAAAAAAAAAAAAATCCGTTTCTCAATTGCTTAACTTGTTAACGTAGCTGCACCTCGTTATACCATTCAAAGTAACAGCAAAATACAATTTTTTCCACTTATATTTACAAATAAAATTTCAAAGCTTATCAACAAAAACAAAAAAAATAAAAAGAATTGAAACCAAAAAAAAAAAAAAACAGCCTTTTTGATAGAGTGGAATAAAAACTTTTTTTATTTTGATTTTGTAAATTTTATGAAGACAAATAATTTCGAATTCTCTTAATGGTCTGTTCCATACTGAAATATATATCATTTAATGAAAGAAAATAAAATTTATTTATGGAGTGGAAGAGAGCCGTTTAATTTTTCAAACAAAAACGTAAAATCAAATAAACAATTTCACGTGGAAATTCCCATATTTATATTTTCACATATATTTTTTTTGACAAAGAATAAATGAAAATCATTGCTCAAACCAAACAACACGTCTTGAGATACAAAATTCAGCATATGTTATGCTATAGCAATGCCCGACTGGAATTTGCGTTTGGTATGCCTAAAGAGACGTTCGGGGAGGGAAACAATGAGGTTAGTCTACATAAGAAATAGTAACCAGCTGCTGATTTAGGATATTCCAAGAAATGTTTTAATTAAGTTTGCCTATCAATTGTCTGACCAGGCCTTACTTTGGGTACGAAAATGTATGCCTCATTTTCGAAAGACTCTGAGCAACTCCTTTAGATTTTGTGATTTTACATAATGATGAAATTAGACATTCCTAGTTAAAGCACTTACTTCATAATAATTCCAACTAGGTTAAGGAATTCTCTGGCAAGGCAAATCAATTTCGCCACATTCTACGCTAACGAGATTTCAGATCGCGTAGTTGATTACTTAAAAAGGACGATATTTGCAGTTAAGATTTACTTTTTTAGGCACAATTGCACTTTCAATAATACGAAAATCAAGATGTACCTACTGATATTTTAATAAGTCTGTGATGATAGTTTTTTTAAGTTTGTTTATTTTTACTAACGTTCCAAAGATGTTAAAATTTTCACATAAACAATTCCATTATGTTATCATGTTTGATGAAAGTAATTTTTATTTTTGGATAATTTTCAGAAAAATAGCTTCACTCTACTTCTAAAAAATAAATATTGGTAAAATTTTTCGTTGCACTCTACTCCACTTACAAATACATAAGTCGTGTCTCCCTGTCTGCTTTTACTATTTTGCGAATAGTCCGTTTTTATATGAAGTTGAAGTCTATGCTTTGATTTATTTTTTAAACTTGGCAAAAAGGATTTTTTTTTTCATTGTTTTTTCATTTGATGTTTTGCAACTTTTTGGATATCATGCTTTTTAATAGTATTTACATAATCATTATAATTGCAAACGGCAGGTGCACACAGATTTTCAAATGCAGATTTGCACAAATTGTTGGAGTGTGACGAAGAAAATATGCTTAAATGCAAAAAAATAGAAATGTTTTGGATTGGAAGAAAATTTTTGTATAAAAAAACTACTTATCTTGTGATTAATCGTGAGTAAATTTTTCCAACAGTCGTAAATTAAAAGATAATGCTTGTGACTTTTTAGCATACAATAATCATATATTAAAATTGTAATGGTTTTGATCTTGCTGGATACAAAAATGTTAACGAATGTTTATAGAAATAAAATCAGCCTTGAACAAGTCGGCAAAAAAAAGTGACAAAACGTTTGGTAAAAAATTGACTTAACTTAAGTCAAATTTTGAAAAGTACTGATCAGTAATCCTCCGAATAAGAAATTTTTAAAAATCCAATTAAATAAGCAATTTGACAAAAAAAAAATAAAAAAATTACAAAAAAATCTTTTGGTCTAGCATCAGACAAAAAATTTAAAAATTTTGACTTGATGGTACTGACTAGATGGTACACTTCCATTTCGACCATTTTATTTCATAGGCCAACCTTAAAGAATGTTGCTACATTCAAAATAAATATAGTGCCTTAGGTATTCGTGCTCATTTTATTTGATCTAAAGTCATTGTTAAAGCAAAAAGGCAAAAATCGGTTCCTGTTCTAGCAAAACTTTCATTAATCTATAAATTAAATTGGCGTTTAAAGGAAAATTCAAAATACTCATTTTAAAGTCATTGATATTTCGAACTGGCCGCTTATAAAAAGTTTTCCATTTCTTCTCCATAACCCTGTTGTGCTTTGTGTGCTCCACACTCACGTGACCATTAAAGCATTCATGCATTCGTCGGCATCATCAACGTCAGCAGCATCATTGTGGGCGCAGTCAACAACTTCAAAGTCAACTCTCTTTCTATATGGCAAGTTTTTGTTTGTGTTTGTTAAACCCATATAACATACACAGTTAAAAAAAAACAAACAAATCTAACGAAGTCTCGTTGAATGTTGTTTTTTGAGCACGTTTTTTATACATTGTTGTTGGTTGCAGTGCCAACAAAATTCATAAAATATCCTTGTTGTTTGTTCATTCGTCCGTTGCTATTTTTTTTTTTTTTTTTTTTTTTATTTTGTTTGGTCTCTCTCTCTCACTCTGTTATTTATTTTTGTTTTAGTATTCATTTAGCCATTTACCAGTTTTGTTTGTTGTTGCTGTTATTTTTATTTTACTGTCTGGCACCTAAGTGGCAACATAGTTTTTGCAATGTTGCTGTTGTAAATCATTCATATGTGTTGCAACAAAATGAAAGGAAAACATTGCAACTTGCAATTATTTCTAATTAGCCAAGTTTTACTTGTGCAAAGTTAATGTAGTTTGCTTGCTGTTTTTTTTTTGTGCTTTCTGGAACTTCAATTAACATTTTGCTGTTTTTTATACTTCATTTAAGAAAACTTTAATTTTTCAACTACGAAGCGCCAGTGGCAACATTGTTGCTGTTGTTGAGAAGTGCTCTGATTTTCTGAAGGTTTTTCAAAATGCTTGCGTGCATATACTTCGAAAACTCTCTTTGTATTATCATTTGGAAGCAAGGACATTTATATGTGAGCATGTTTTGTCAACGCATACTGCTGCCCAGTCATAAGTTTAATTTCGTATATCTCATGTATAGGGTGATTTTTTTTTAGAGTGTCATACTTTCCAAAAAGTTTCATACGCTAAAAATTTCATTAAATCTGGCAACATTCAGAATTAAAAAGAAAACATATGAATCTTAGAAATTCTCATTCATTCGCTCAAAGGTCACTGATGATTCCATTTAGCAATGTATGAAACTAGAATAACTTGCTTAAAGCTCGGATTTTTTTATTGTATTGTTTTTGTTATATGTAATTTTTTTGTTGTTATCACACGCGGTACTGTACTGCAGGCTCATTTAAATAATTATGAATTATTTTCGAATATTGGTGAAGATTAAGTGTACAAATACCACGTTTGCATTGAATCTCGTGTTAAGGTTTTGGTTTTCTTTCGAAACTTTAATCTTAGCTATATCCAAGCAGATTATTATGGTTTAACAAATGTGTGAAAAAATCACTGCTATAGTAAAAGTTTGCTGAAGATCTATTCAAAGCCTATGATCCCATATAAATCACCACCAACTTTACTGCTAGCTGCATATACATATGTAAACATACGCATATCCTTTTTCTTTTTATTTTTTGTACTGCAACACCCGCAGGATTAAAGTAACAAAAATGTAGCATAACGAACCGACAAAACAAATGAGTGTCTAGAAAAAAAAAAAAAAAAAAAATTTGTACTGCAACAATAGCAAATACAGCACAGCTCAAACTTGAGCTAAAAAAACTCGACACAAAAAAAAAAACGAAATACAAAACAAAAACAAAACAAGGATCAAATGAAATAAATTTTGTGGTCACAACACAAACACACACACACACACACACACACATACACAGAGAGTCAAAGAAGAGCTTGTCATGTTAAGCACGCAAATAAGCTCTTATCCTTTGTCCAGTGATGTCTGTTGATGCTGTGCTACTGCCGCCGGTGGTCATGCAGCGTACAACGGCTTGCAACATGCGGTTGCAAGGATTGTACTTTAGCTACTCCTATAGCCAAAAGCGCAACGCAGTCGACAGTGAACTTAGACAGTTGACAGAATTATGACAAATGTTTGCATTGTAGATCACATTTGGGTTGTTTTTTTTCTGTCTACTCTGCTTTTGAGAATGTAAAGAGAATTTTAATTTTGGTTGTGGAAATTTCACAAAAAATAAATTAAAGTTTTGTGTTTTTTTATCTTGCTACTAAATGATTTAATCGCTTAGAAGAATGTTATTAGTGAAATAGAAAATTTTCTCAACTAAAACTCCAACGCAAAAGCAGATGATTTTCATTTGCGCAAAAGAAAAACCAAAATATTTCACTAACCTGTACGAGTAAATTGCATAAATTCCATTTGGGTGCAAACTTAATTTTCCATGTGGTTGCAGCGAGCAACATATTTTTGAGTAGCGGCATAGTGGAAGCAACAGCAACGATTCAGCGATAGCAATTACAACAAAAGAGCCGTAAATAAAGTTAAAAACTTTATTTAGCTGTCCATTGGAGCGTACGCTGATGCGAATGACAATCAACTCAATCCAACATCCTGTATTTTATGGCATATTCACAGTAGTCGTCGTCGTATGAGTGTGTAGGGTGCACTGCAGCAATCAACATCATTGTGCAGTCGCTTAGAAATGCACTCAAATTAAAATTTATTTGCAGCGATTTTTCTATCAACATTAACAGCTTCTAACGTTGCAATATTGTAAAATACAGTGGGTGTGGCATCAATTTAATTAAAAATAATTTTTCATATTCATAACGAACGTTGCGAACGGTGGAATGAGTTTGGGAGGGGGAAAAAAAGTTTGAAAATTTTATTATAAAACCATTTATTAATTTTGTTGTTGCGTTGCAATGATCCCGAATAAAGGATATTTTAATGCAAGGACAATTTAATGCATTAAATTTTGCTTTGTTGTTATTGTTGCAGCATTTATGCTAAAGCACGAAACCAAACAAACAGCGGAAGTAGAAGTTGCCAACAACACTTTCTATATAGCAACAACAGTATATCATATTAATTACTTGGATAATCAGCAACAGCAAAATAACAACATTAGCAGCAACAACAACAACAATAACAGTAGTAATAACAACATTAAACAAAAGAACAATGAAAGATTATGTAGACCAACATGAACTGAAAGTAAAGACAGCAACAGCAAACAGAACCTAAGGCAAAACAACAGAGAATGCCTTTGCATAAGTAGCGTCTGGCGACAGTCTTTGGTATTTGTTGTTGTAAAAGAAAGCTCCGCGAAGATTTTTTAATTAATAATTTTTTTATTTTCATGCATAAATTAAATTTTTATATTTTTCCCAAATATAATCGCACGAAAAGTTTATTTCAAAAGCAAAAAAAAAATCTATACAAATATGAACCTTGTTCCATACAAAAAACAAACGAAAATTTTAAGTGAATGAGCTCTTGAAAATCAATTTTTTCTTTTAGGTCCGATAAACCACAAAAGTACCGTTTCAGAATGCACAATCATCGGAGATAGTAAAAATATCATTCAGTGATGAACAGTTTGAACAACCTGAGAAAAGTGTGTTATATATGCTATGTAAAATAAAACCACGATGTAACACAGTAAAAAGTAACCAATTACTAAAGAAGGTGATTACCAGGGAAGCAGTTACAAATTCAGCTTCAATTCAGGTCAACAATTAAATCAATTGAAAGAGTAACAAAATGAAATCACCAGCATTAAAGTTCGATTAAATTATTTGGAAATGTTCAAAAAGGATAATAAGAGAGCTAAGCCACTACAACTATTAGATTTCCTAGCTATTTAGCTTGAAGCATTAATCAAGTTTTAGGTCTACCACTCCATCTTTGAGCTTATTCGAAGGTTTTATTGACTAGTGTTTTCGTGTGTGCATGATTTGTTGATTTGCTCCACAACTTCAATTTTTTCACTCCTAGTTCCAGTAAGTTGTATGAGACTCGAGATTGCAAAGATACTGGAAACAATTTTAAAAGAGCACAGTGCACTGAAAAAACTCCAGTGTAAAAAGTGGAGTAAAGCAGCAATTTTGAGTTTTTTGATATACATAACTCTTTAACAATTTGGCGATTTTAAACTCAACAAAGAAGTACCACTTAAGTCTTTCAACTCATTGAACAATAAGTATGTGGTTTTATCATAGCTTAATTGGGAAACAATTTTGGATGCAGCATGACAACGATCGTTCCTCAAATTATGCAGAATATTCAAGAAAATAAATAAGCTGAAGCTGCTTTGGTAAATATGTATAATCTGATCGCCATACTGAATTGATCTGTTATTATTTTGTGTATCGGGATAGAAAATACTTAAAAATATTTTACTGAGCTTACTCTATAGTTCGTTGTTTGATAAGACCAAAAAAATTACAAGAATATGAAGCAAAAAAAAAAAAAAATGGTCTAAAGGTTATCATGCTTGGTTTCATCCATTGGTAAATGGAGTCATCAGTGACCTTTAAGTCGATGAATGAGGTTTTCTAAACCTGATATGCTTTCTTTTTTGCATAGATTTGTTGAGAACCGAATTAGATTTGGAATTTTTGGTGATAACACACACTGCACTGAAAATAAAGCTCAGTAAAATATTTATAAATTATTTTTTGATTTTGATCACTACAAAGGAATAAGCTTTCGGATTGATTTATTCTACGATTTATGCTTCTTACTTCGTTTTGATTCATCGAGAAATCTTGCAGCGAAGCGCTGGCAAGAAAAATTTAATGTCAATCGCGTTATGAAAACAAAGACACAAAAGAAACGAAAAGTTTATTTTTGCTTTGTTTCAGTTCGCAACAAATCTAAATATATCAGACTTGAAAATTTTCACTCATTGATTCAAAGTCCACTGATGATTTCATTTAGCAATGGAAAGCCATTTTCAACTGCATTTTTCGCTGAGTGTTTATCTACAGTTCTCTCCTATAGCCACTACTTGGTTTCCTAATCAAAACTTGAATGTTCCATGACTCAAAAAGCTGTGCCTGAGGCAATGAAACAAAAAAAATAAACTTATTGCACCAACTGTAAATTTGTCTTGAGCATTGAAAATTTTCGATAGCATAGTTTTAGGCAATCATTTTATTCAATTAAATTTAAAAACAAAACAAAAAATTCTAATGTTACCCCAAGCAAGAAAAAGCAATAAATTTTAGTTTTAGAAAACTAAACACCATAGTTTAGTTTTGCTTCCCCAACGCTACTCAAGCAAAAGACACAAACGGAAACTTTACGTTTTGTTGTCTCGTTCAAGTGCCTAAGAAAGAAACAACAAATATTTACGAAACTGAAATAGAAAAGAAAAAAAATGCCTGTGAAACTTTATCTGCAAACTCATGTTTATTAAAATAAATTTATTTATTTAACTCATCAACAGCAACGTAGCAACGCAGCAAGCAGCACTGAAGCGAATAAAACTTGAAAAATTGAAGTTGCCTTGGCGGTGGTTTTTGTTATTGTTGTAGCTAAAGTTGCAACTAGAAAATTGCAACTTATTTGGCACTTGCCTACAGCAAGTAGCTGCTCCCTATGGGAGTTTATAAGTTAAAAAGAGATGAAATGATAAAAGAAAGAGTAAGAGAGAGAGTGCAAAAACTGAGACAGCTATTGAATAGAGAGTTAAGGTTGGCTGCAACGGCGAAAATGTAAAGCATAAAAGTTGAGCTAGAAATGTTGCAAGTTGCAAAGCCATCATCTTATCATTGCTTTTTTTTTTCTTATTGCATACTTTTTGGCTTTTCAAGAAGGCCTCAACTTGTAACTTGTCTTCTCATTTTATTACAAAACTTATCACCCGTACTAACAAACCATCATTGCTTCCAAGCGGACGACTAAGTGCTGCAGGAATTTTAGCTCATTGGGCAAAAATTTGCGTAAAGATGCTTAAAATTAAAATAATAATAACTTTAGGGAATAATCAAGCAACCGAAAACACTGTGGTACAGGGTATTCCGTTTTATTTTCGTGCTGTTCATGAAGTTGAGCGTAACGTTGTTGTTGGCGCTTTCTGGGCACTCAAGAGAAGCAAAAACTACAAGTGTATACTATGCATGAAAAATAGAAGTTAAAAACAATGCGTTAAGTTGGTAACATTACAATGTGTTTGTGTGCGTGTTGCAAGCGCTACCTTTCAAGTGCTCTTGGGCTTAAAGTTTGAAGCGCCCACTCGCTTGCCAAAAGTTGTTGCTTCACTTGTTGTTTTAAGTAAGATTAAGTGTGTAGGTGGGATTTTTTTTGTAGAAAAATTTGAAATTAGTTTTTTGAGAACTGAAAGCTTAGAATTGAATTTTAAGACCATAATAAACTTAAGCATTAAATAGTTTAAGCTTAATTTTTTTTATACCAAAAAGCGTAGATTTTTATATTAAAATTTAAATGAATCCTACAATTGTCAGGCATATGTGGTGGAAGTGCTCTATTATATCCTTGCATCTTGGCAGCTACGGCGGCATTCATGAAAAGCTACACATATGAGATCTATTTATCTAGATTAAATAGATGTTTTGAACTTTAAAATTGAGATAGAGGAAATTCTCTTAGAGGATTTTATATACGTTTGAATTGAGATACCGGCATTTGAACTGGTTCATTAGATGTGAAATTTCTTGGCAATGCCATAAGAATCAAGAATATGCATTTTTTTGAGATACTGTCTTTGCGCTTATGAAGGCAATATAGTTGTGGCAATTTCTTGTAATATCTCAAAAATTTCAGTTTTTCCCAAAACTGCGTATTATTATAATCAGTCAATCAAATCGTCATTAAGTTGACATACAACAGCACAATTCACACACATGCTAACTAAAATTTTAAGCCTAAAAGCTATTCCTGATAATTGGTTCTACTTAAACGACTATAACAATTCGGTCATGGTGTTTATAAGCATGAGTTTAGCTGCGTTACAATAGCACTGCAAGGGTATTAAATTGTTGTTGCAATTATAACAGCAGCAACTTAAGGTAATTAAATAGAGCTTGGAAAGAGAACGTTTGGCTACAATTAATATGTATGTATATCTTAGTTTTTAGTGCTTATATTTAATTTATTTATTTAGTATATCCTTTAAGCATTTTATTCATATGAACTTTTTTAAAAAAATTATAAGCACTTAATTTTGTAAGTTTTATTAAATTTTATTCCTCTAAGTTAGCAAAATTGCAACAAATTCGTTTCAACAAATTTATTTTTAATTTAATAGTAATGCATTACATTGGTATTTGTTTGTGCATTTTTATCTTGAAAATTTCCTGCACAGCACGAAAGTATGCAACATTATCATAAAAATCTCAACAAACTTGCACAAATTGGTACAGCTCGTATTACTTTCATGTTGGCAACATATGCACACAAATTGTCAACATAAAATTACTGTAACGTATGTAGCTATGTATGTGTATGTGTATGTAATGTTATTTTGCAGAAAGTTACTGATATGTGAACTGCTTTTTTCAGCCAATTTATTATGGGTTTTAAGAAAAATAAAATGAAAAATTGTTTTGAATATTCCTGAGAAAAGTTTCTTATTTTGTACTTTTACTCGAAATAACATAATTGGTACTTAAACAATTTCAATTAGTGTTGGTATTTGGGTTTTTGTTTGGGAATGTAATGAACTTAGACACCAAAGGTACTGAAAATGCAATCACTAATTTAAACTGATTAAATATTTAGCGAAATTTATTAACTAAATTAATTTTAATAAGACAATAATTTACTAATATTTTCTTTTCTCTTTGCAGGTAAGCATCTTGTAGTTAAACGAATATTTATCCAATTTTTTGTAAGTACATTTTTTATCATTTTTAATGCAATTATGAAAAATATTTCTACGAATGTTTACTTGCAATTTCAAAGAAAATAGAATTTGCTCTAGCCCTCAGATTCTACATAATATTTTTTTTTTTCTAGAAAAGTTTCCAAAAATTTGCTCAGTTGTTTTGCATGCCACAAAAACTTCATGAAAATGCATAAATCATGGTGATATGTAAAACAAAATAAACCCAAAACTCTCTTGCACTTGCAGCTAAGACGGTCAGAGGGTGACCACCAAAAATGATGCATAACTTTAGGAGTTTAGAAGAGTAATGAATGCAAAAAACTTTGCTAAGCTGTCATAAAAATACCTCCGTAAAAGTTAAACTTTATTTGAAACATTAAAATACTTTTTTCTGGTCATTTATGTATCAAGAATGACTCTGAGTGAAGAATTTTTCAGCTTAAAATGCTAGATATTTGAATAAAAAGCAAAGAAATATCAAAAGCAAAACACGTCTGAGATTTTTGAACTATTCTTCAATGCAAATTTTGCATTCCAAAATTGACTAGTGTTTTCATTAGAATAAAAAAAAAAAATCCAAGTCATTCTGTGAACATTATCAAAAAATCAAAAGTCATGTTAAATTCACACAAACACAACTCCCTCACCGACTCAGTTTTTTATTTTATTTTTCTCACGTTTTGAGTTCTTCGATCGATTTTTAAACTTTAATTAATTGTTTTGTTTATGTTTTCAATTGTACCAAGAAGCTGCAGGTTATTCTTTTGTTAGTTACAATAGAAAAAAAAAAAATAAAAGGAAAATGAGGGTATACATCCAAAACAAATAACACGCTTAATCATTGAAGTGTTGTTTTGCATTGCAGCTCATTAAATTTTCAAATTATATTTTTAGGCGAAACATCTTAGCTTATTGAAAAGCGTGCCTATTTTTATACTGCAACACATTGCGTGTGTAATGAATACAGAGTTGCAAAAATATAAAATCATTATAATTTTTTTTCTTGAACAGAAAACTGTTGAATTGAATTTTTCTTATGAAATCAATTTATAGGAACATTTTTCTTCGATATTTAAATTTTGAGCTACTCAATCAAATGCTACTTGTTCATGGAAATAGTGAATTCTCAACTTAATAAATAAGAGAATATTAATTTTGAACTAGAAAATTTCAACTTTGAAGTGTGGCAATTGCAGAAAAAAGCATCCTGTTGAAAATCTAACTTAGTATTTGATTCGACTAGAGCTCGCCCACTGGTTGAAATCTATTCATTATAATGACAAGACAAAAACAAAAAATATGTTTTGGTATTACAAAACTGATATCACAAAGAGCTATTTTTTTTTGTCATCGCTTTCAAAAAAAAAAAAAAAAAAAATCATGTTACATATCATGTTGCTCTATCCCTATCTCGATCACTTTCTTAGTGCTTAATATTTCCATATGAAATTTCATTAAAATAAGTCGATTAGTTCAGCTAAGAAAACACATTTTCCTTTTGAGTTCATGGCGAGATATTTCCTATTGTAGGCGTGGCACCATCCACTTTAAAATAAATACCTTTTCTCTCAGTTGAAATTATTTTTATACTAAATTTCGTCAAATTTGTCCATTAGTGTAGCTGTAAAATATTTTTTCCTGTTAGGGGCGTGTTACCGCCCATTAAAAACAAATATCTTTACTTAGGTTTCAATACATCTCCATACCAACTTCGGTAGCGGTTCAGCTGTGACAGCGTTTTTTTCCATTACTAGCGGTTCCACGCCCTATTAACGAATTTTTTTCTATTTCCGTTTTCTATGATCGTTGAAAAGTTTTACGAAAAAAATTTGTTACTTGATCAGGATAGATCAGGAATTGGATAGATCAGGAAGTAATCTTATATTAAAAATTATACTTCTCATTAATTGATTCGACATTAGCAACATTTCTGGGCCTATTAAAAACCTACTTTAAGGCTTTTTTTTTGATTGAAAATCTTGTTCACAAATTAAAAATGAATATGGCATAACAAGATCAGCATCCTTAAATCCTTATTTAGGATAGTTTTTTGAAATTTTTTTTTGCAGCAAAAAATTTGTTATAAATTAATTTTTGAAATTTTTCATCTATCACGGTAATTTTTACTTTTCGAAAAAGAGCTCAAAAAGAATCATTTAAAATGTCTGTGAAAGGTAGCTAAGTGACTCCGACTGGTGTCAGAGGACTTCCAATATAATTTTCGACTTTATCCCTAGTTATTGGTATTAACAAAAATAGTATTTAAGGTTGGTGCTAATGTTGTTCAGGGACATTCATACTTGTAAAAAGTAAATTTAAACCTTGGCGCCTCTGATTAAGCAAATAAAAATTTTATAGGAAAACAGTGGCGAATAGTGCCTAAAAACGAAAACGATACAGCTTAGGCTTAAAAATAGCACCATACATATTTACATTTCGTGGAGTTAACATTTTGCTGTCAAATGCCCACAATTCAAACTGAAATAATATTTTCTTATTCTTATTCATGAGAAAACTTGCGCTTTGCTGCTACCTTTAAGCAAATAACAGAAAACATTAAAAGAGTAAAATAAATTCAAAATTTACATTTTGTCACAGTTGGCTGTTATCACGGCCTTTTTTTTTTTTGTCATGCTCTATCAATGTCAGAATCATCATAATCCTCATTGTTATAATTACCAACCCTCTTAAGTTTTTCGGTTATATTTCTTCTTGTACCGTTTGTCGTCAAAATAATAAAAAAAAATGTAATTTAACTTTTTACTTTTATTTCTAATAATAAGTTAAATTAGTTGGCTTTGGGTTAAAATGTTGCAGGCGGCAAGTTTGTAATGTATATAGAGCATGAAAAATCATTGAGAATAAATCGCAAATTTGTATGTGTATGCTTGCAACTGATAAAGGTAGCATATTTTTAGGTGTTTGTGTGTCATTCTCATAAAGATGTATATTAATTTAGTAACATTTTGCTTATGAAATGACAAATTAAACAGTTGGCACTATCAAAATTGAAGATTAGCAAATGAGGGCAAGTGTGTTAAGATCCTAAAATTATTATTTCTCAACATAAAATCCAAATATATTGAAATAAAATCAATTACTTATATAAATTAAATGAAATTTTTAACATATACCATTAATAAATCAGTTTGTGTCAATATAAAAATCACAAAAATGTTCATATAAAGAAAAAAAAAAGACAATGTATTTTATGCCTAAAATGCTGCTACGCTAAATTTCAAGCAACCGAAAATTTATTACAATTTTAAAAGCAATAAACCAGCAAACAATTGAAAGCGAAATACGCAGCGCAGTAGAAGAAAATAGCAGGGTATGAGTACATTCATATAAGAAACAGGAATAACATCCTATCGAAATATAGCACTCGTTCTAGTAGGATGACAAGGATATGTTTGCATTTTGTATCCGTTGTTGTTACGGAAATGCAAATTTTGCTGCTTGGTGTTATTGTTTGAATCGTTGGTCGGTCGGTCGGTTGAATGCGTAAAATTTGTACACTCTATTGTTTGTCATTCGAAAGGACAATTGTCTATGTTGCTGAAAACAAAACCAGGACAACAATAAAGTCACAATGTGGTACTGCTGCTGCGTACAGCAGCGCGTAAGATTTATTGCCACTGCTGCTGTCCGCATTATACAGAATTTATTAACAATTGTAGCATACTTTTGGTTGCTGCAAAATCATTAAAGGATATGTGCGTATAATGGCTTTATTGCTGTCAACGCGGCTGTTGTGTTGCTGTTTGCACAAAGCCAGCGTTGATAAGGTCGCGAGCTTTTTGTTTCTTTGTGAAAAAAATGTTCTTTATTTGATGCTTCTTTTTATTAAAGTCTTTTTTAAAATTCTATGCTGTCATGTAGGTTGTTAAAATCTTTTGTTTTTTGGATTTTAATTGCATAGCGCTAATAAAACAACAAAAAATAAATTATTTATGTCTATAAATATGCAATGTTTTTTTGTTAATAATAATATTCATTTACTTATTTTTCTTAAATTGGCAAAACGTGATAATGTGCAAAGTTATGTCTGTTGCTAAATTGAAAAGCCCACAAGTAGGCAATAAATATTTTTGATAAACATACGGGCTTTTGGCATTTAAATTAATACTTATGTACGTGCATATTTTTAGATGCTGATGGTATTTTAAAAGCATAATTTCGTCGTAATTGTCTTGATTATCTAGAAAATTGTTAGAATGCTTGTTAATTATAAGTATTTTTTTCAGTAAAGGATATTTATTCTATTGAGGTTTCTCAGTAGTTTACAATGACCACTTACTATTCTTAACAGGTTACTCCTCTTTAACTTTTATTAAAAACTTTGTCTTACTGCTGTCATATTCAGTGAACATAGTATATTCTTGTCCTACAATATGTCGACAGAATGTATTTAATTCAGCTTAGATTTTTCATTGACTGAGGTAACGAAAATTGATATGCCAACTCCACAAACAGATTCTGGTCGAATAAATATTTTAGAAACATAGCACTTGTGAGCAGAAATCCAATGTAGAATGTCTAAATTTTTCTTAGCTTTTATCAAAATCCCAATTATTGTGTCTTCAAAGCGAGCTTAGATTTGATCATCACCTAGTCTAGCATCTTTAAGACGGCATAAATTTCAGAGAACATGAAGACTGTTTCGTTTTAGACGTTAAAGTTAAGATAGGCTCTCATGCATTTGGTAGATAGATCTCAACTGGGAATATGCAGGCCAATCGTCTCTGACTCTCTACACATTTTTGATCCATCCGCTTAAAAAAAAAAAGAACGTAAGGCGTGGCTGAAGTTTATTTTCCTCCAATTAAATCTGAATAATATAACAGTGATAACGTTTTTATTGAAATAAAAGGTCGGTAGTCAATATCGTCAAGGTACATACTGAACTCTGCCTTGGACATCAGATACACCAGCAATGTAAGATGTTGTCCCCTAAAAGCGGTCTCAGTTTGTCACAGTTTCAAATGGTAAGGCCTTTAGATGGCCAGCGAAGCTACCAACTTTTTGTGAATATAAATTGGTGTAAGTCCAAGAAACTCTGTGTACTTTGCAAACCACACTTTTCACCTTTGATTTTTTTCTCAATTTTATTTATTATTGAAAAACAAACCTTTCTATACAATTTCTGCTTTATTTTTAAGCAAAACTAATAACCTTCCAAAAATACTGAACTTAATTTCTACGTTGATTTCGTAGCCACAGAATTATCGTAACAGAAGAGGAAGTAATAATCGCCATACGTCCCGCATGTTTATGGCAAAAGTTTTAAATACCAACATAATCATGAACCAACATTTGCTGTGAAATGGCAAACTTAATCCACAATGCATTCAAAATGCCACAAATTTCTATTAGATATCGAATTCGTTGTTCAGTACAGTGAGCGGTAGCGAACTCTCCCAATTTATTGATTTAATTATACATAATGCGTGAAGTTACTACACGAAAGTTGGTTAGTCGTATGCTGCATGCGCAACATAAGGTGGTGGGTAGCACAGCAACGTAAAGCAAAGCTTCAACTCAGCTTACAAGCTACATTATCCTTAATTATAATGAAACTACAGCTACGAGACATGAAAGCAAAGTTTGACTACGTCGAATTCATAGAATCAATAATTATCATAAAATTTTATGATGAAATTACATAGTACGAACAAGATGAAGAGCAGAAAACACATGCAGAAAAGAATCTTACAGACTTGAAGTAAATGTGGGATGAAAACTAAAACTAAACTCATTTTGGAAACAGAAAGCATTGAAAACAAAAAAAAAAAAAAAAAGACAGCAGCAGGATAACGTCACACCAAAAGTCAAGTAAGCAACAAGAAAAGTGAAGTCAAGTCAAGTCAAGTGTGGACAAAATGCGTTTCACAACGACGATGTCAAGTGCTTTATCGTAGTGTCGTGTGACGGTGAACTGAAGCAAAGAAAGGTGCGATGAAAATAATGATAATCTGCAAAGTAAGAGAGAAAGAACAAAAAAAAAAAGAAAAAACAAAAAATTTGTTCAAGGGCTTATGGTTCTTGCTGCTAAAATTCAACCAAATGTCAGGTTGTTGTTGTTGTTGGGAAATTCAACACGTTTATGTTGAGCAGCAAACTTTTGATTTGAATTTTTAATTAAAATCTGTTCTTGTTAATTGAAATTTCAAATGGATATGAATCTTGTTTAATAATTTTGTCAGTTATTTGTTTTGTTTTTTTTGCGGTTCGAAATTCAAAACATAATTTCGTTTCCCAGCGAAAAATCAGAATGTCCTTTAAAATAAAACGTAGTAAAAATATGCTGATTAATAAAATTAAACAAATTTTTTTGTCAAATATAAGGCATGAATAATTTGAGAAATGTTTTTAAGAAACTGGCTATAAGAAACTTTTTAATATCTGCGGCGTTCATTCGTTGTCAGACTAAGTCATCGCATAATCCTTGCATTTAAGTATTTTACATACCCTCTCTTTTTGTGTAATTTAAACTTTTTGCTTGTATAAAAATTTCCACGGCCATTTATTGAATCCCGTATACATTGCATTCCAATAACCTTTGTGCTCTTGGTTTTTGTAAAAGGTTTTAATACTTTTTTTTTTAAAAAACTATCTTGGGTAAGTCCATCGACTTTTTGTCCAGGCAATGACTGTGCCATGAAGTGTCCTCGCATGAAGTTTTTTTACATTCTCTACAAAAATTTCATTAGTATTTTGGTTAATGCTTCAACGGGAGGTTTCCATCGTACTTATCAAGTACAAAAAATAATGTTTAATGAGCACTCGAAATCCACTTTTACAAAAACCAACGAGGTTATATCGTTTGAACACCTGTTAACCGTCAAGTTAATGACGAAAGTGTCAGTAGTTTAGTAACAGATGGTACCTTCTTGACGGGAGCAGTGTTGCTCTTCATGTAACAACGAGGCAAGTTCGAAAAGTCATCCACCTCATTTCTCATTTTTTTTTTTTTAAAGTGAAAAACCCCCACTGCTTGTGTCGTTATTGTGAACTGTAAAAACTCCACAAAGCTTTCTTCTATGAAAGCGAAAAATTTATTCGAAAGCTTTTTGTAGACTTCTAAACTTTAGTACAAGTTGTGTCATATGTTTTTTTGCACGGTATGTACTTAGATATGCAATGCACAGCTTTGGTTTGTGTCCTTACTTATAGTGCTTTCATCAATGCACCATGAGTGCTTCATCTCAAATGTGTAGTGCATATGTTTTCTCAATGGGAAATGTTGGCGCTGCATGCAACATATTCTGCATCAAGGATAATTTCGAATTCGGAAGAAATTTCTCATGTTAAATATTTAGGAGGTTCATTGCACTTGTACTCTGGAGATGCATATCTTTTAATGTCAAAAATTTATTATAAATGTACTAAATTTGAAAACATATTAGGCGTCTATCAGCAAAAACGTACGTAGCTAGGAGAAGGGTCGTAAAAACAGAAATTCGGAGGGGGTGTCGAAACTTTTTTGGACGTTTTTTTATTTTATAAGAAATGAATGAAATCTAAAAATAAGAAAAGGAAAAGTGGCGTAACATAGTGTTTTGTGAACGTCTTTTACTAGGGGTGGGGGTTGATCGTTAGCGAAATCGAACAAAAGTTGTCAACCAGAGGAATATCACTGATTATTATACAACACTCGGCTCCAAAACGAACACTTGGTAAAATTTATGTGTCTTACAGTCAGGCCCGGATTTAGAAATTTGCCGCTCTTAGGCCAGTCAGAAATTGCCGCCCCTCTTCACTAGTAAATATAGAAAAAAAAAAATTTTGTGAGGACCTTTTTTTTGTTTTTTTTCGCTTGTTAACATTTTTGGGTAATTTAGTGCACAAAATTTCAGTATTTGCACTTTTTTTCGCCCTGTGTAAATAAATTTTAAAAATAACAAAATAAAATTTTCAAAGTTCCCAATATTTGCCGCCCTAGACACTGGCCTAGTGTGCCTCTAAGGTAAATCCGGGCCTGCTTACAGTATTTCATTTGTCCTTTAAGGCAGATGATAGTGAAGTTTCGATTTCAACATGGTATCGTTTGCATAGTTGACGTTTGCTTAATCGAATGCCTCGAAGTTGTTCTATCGCTAGTCCCACTTGTTGCAACAAATGCATCGTGAAAGATCGCTGAAAGACTGAGATGATGTCAATATCGTCTGTATCTGGGCAGAAAAAAAAATACTGTAAATAAAAGCTTACTATTTCCTTTTTATGGAACTTTATAAATATGATATCGGATAAATAATTACGACCAGAACTCTCGCATACATTTGCACTGCTCTATGGTTTTTGCTCTTCTTTTTGCAGCCTAATTGGTATGATCTGTGCAGCTTCACCTCAAATGTTATCTTTCAGTCTGAAAAAAGTCTGCTGCCGTCAGACGAGGTGATCGTGGTGGTCATCTCAAATCGAATTTTTTGGGTTGAAATGATTAGGAAATTGTTTCTACGACAAGTTTCATATATCACAAGTAGTGTGCAGCGCAGCATTATTGTGCTGAAACCACATATTGCCGCTGTTGTTGTCGCATGAGTGAAGAGAGTAGTCGTGAAATATTGTTTCTTAGCGATCTCGTTTGATCATTACATTTAAGGAGTGGGCGAACATGTCCAGTTGCTAAAAATGTTCAGAAATCGTACAAAACTGTTTATGTCTGTGCACTGATCAGAGAAAAACCTTCTAGTGCCTTTTTGAAGTGTCTGAGATTGAAATTACATGAAGTTTAGTATAATAAACACGATTTCATTAGAAAACTCAAAACGACCGGCCATAGATATGGGCCGTTCTGCTCCCGCCATTCCTTATTTGTGCCTGCAGAACTTTCGAAGAAATATTGTTCATAAACCTTGCGTCAAGTTTTGTCACACAAAAGAACACGCGAATGGATGTAACGAACATTGGTGCAGATTTTCGAGATTATGTGTTCCTAATACCTGCAGTCTCTTGGGTTATTGTAAAATAGTTCAAAAATAACAATCCACTCTCGGTAAGATTTTGGTCACTAAAATAGAACTATTAATACAAGATTTTGTAGTCGTATCGATGCAGAAATTTATTTCAATTCAAATTTCGACAAGTCGTGCCAACTGTTGAAGCCAACTGATTGAACCCTTAAGGATATTTGCAACATTTTCCTTAACGATTTTGATATTTTCGTTAGACTGTCCAGTACGAGCTCTCTCCGTACTTATTATGTCCCTAACGTTCCTTACGAAATACTTGCTACGAGTGCTTTTATTGACTTTAAGCTATTTGTTAGATAGCTAAGAAGACTAATACCTATAGTAGCTAAGCTCTTTTATTATAATTATACTGAATAGTCCATACTATTCATTTGCAGCATAAATATATTTTTAATTTTTTGCAAAAAACTAGAATTTTAATTTAAAAAAAAATGTTCAAGAGATTTTTTTTAAATTAAAATTCTTACATATTGAATTTTTTTGCACAAACATAACAGAAATTACATACGAAAACAATTTAATTTAATGTAAACTATTTAATGTGCATAAACTTGTGCTATTTAATTTGACTCGATTTTTCAATTTTTTGCTCATTGCATTGGCATGTAATCCTTGAACTTTAGACTTGCAAGGAAGCCACAAAACATGCACACTCACACTAGTACACAGACTTAATTGAAAGGCAATACATGCACAACGTGTACGCTTAGGTATGTAAGTCACAGTAAAATGACACAAGACAGAAATAAAAAATGGGAAAAATTGTAGAAGAAAAAGAGCTCATAAGAAGACTTAAGTAACAAACATGACTTACAAGAAAAAATGAAAAGAAAAAAAATCAAAAGGATATAAGGACAGCGAAGACACGAAAAACACTTGAGGCAAAACGTTAACTGAATTTTAATTGAATGAGACGCACACATACACTAAAGAAAGTCAGTTGTGCATACGTGAAAATAAAACCCCATACGAAATCTTATGAGTTTTCTCTTGGGAAATGAAATAGAAATTGGAACGTGAGAGCTTTGTAGTTACACTACAATTTATAGTTTCTTGCAGTTGTTATTAAAACACGTGATGATCATATCGAAAATATATGTAAATAACATTCTGATCCTTTTAATATGATTTTTAAAAGAACATTAGTAATTAATTAATTAAAATAAAAAGAATTAAGATTTAATCACCTTCGTTTTAATTTCCAGTTGGGTCATTTAGCAACACGTACAAAAGACCCTGACCACATTTTTTTTTTGTGTTGTGTGATCTCTACCTTCTGCAAATCTAATTGGCAAGGTTGGTTTTAAGTCAACTTTAATTGACTTGATATGCATGTATTTGTGTGTGCCACTATTTGTTAAATTGTTTGTATGTGTGTGTGTGTGTGCTTTGAC
The DNA here is from genome assembly GCA_963662105.1 of Meiosimyza platycephala. Taxonomy (NCBI): domain Eukaryota; kingdom Metazoa; phylum Arthropoda; class Insecta; order Diptera; family Lauxaniidae; genus Meiosimyza; species Meiosimyza platycephala. The sequence goes on from OY759208.1 coordinate 25,897,505, forward strand.
ATTAAAATCAAGTCAAGTCACATACGACTACGTCGCTGCTTGACTTGACAGCTAAGCAGACGCAAGTGCTTTAGTTTCATTGTTAATTAGGAGGTAGAATTTAAAAGTACGAAACATAAGTTTAATTTTTTTATTTTCTCTGAGGACAGTGTTTTAAAATGATGAATCTTTGCGAAATCGAAATTAGTATATTCTCGCTATAATAACACATTATTTCTAGTTTGCCAAAAACATTGTTTTTTGTAGTAACGACCTTATTTCTTAAATTCATCAGTGCCAGTATTAAATAAGATTAGATATTGGCATTAAAAGAGGAGCTTATTAAAAAAGATTTAAATAATCCAAGGGTTGTGTTCTTCCACAGGATTGCTTATAGGAAACACTATTTAAACAAATCCTTATTCAAAGAAAGCCAAGCGACTCTATTATCCTTTTCACAATTCAAACCTAAAGTCCGCACATAATATTTTGAGATCCTGGACTGAAATATTAGACGATATGAAAAAATTTGGGATTATGCGAGGCGTGGCATCGTTTACTTTTTCATTGAAACTTACATTTGCACGTACGTTTTATGTATGTATGTACCAAGTCTAATTAATCTGCCTCAAATAGTTGTTTAGATATGATAAATTTGATTTTTCTTTTATACGGGGGCGTTACGACGCCCATTTATAATGCTAAGGACCTTTAACATAAGAGACATATGTATGTACCAAATCTTATCCATCTTCGACAAGTAGTTGCTAAGCTATAAAAATTTTTGTCTTTTCTAATAATGGAGGCGTGGAACCGCCCATTTTTTAAATGAAACTTACTTTTTCACGTATTTTTTGTATGCATATGTATTAAGTTTCATCATTTGCGTCAAATATTTCATGAGATATGATGAATTTGATTTTTCTCTTATCTACGGGGCGTGGTATTGCCCATTTTTTCCAACCAAACTATGCTATGAACCTTTCACAAAACCATAAGAAACATATGCATCAAATATTTTCCAACTGCGTCAAATAATTGCTGATACATAAAAACAAATTTTGCATTTCTCATATTGAAGGCGTGAAACCGCCCATTTTTTTTTTCATAAAACTTACTTTTTCCCATTTTTTTTATTCGCATATGTACCAGTCTGCGTTAAGTAGTTATTGAGATATGGTTTCTCTTCTAAAGGGAGGCGTTACATTGCCCAATTCTTTTCCAAACTAAGCTAAGAGCCTTCCACAAATCATAAGAGACATATGAACTAAATCTTTCAACGATCATTGGAATGGTCACATACGCACACTAACACATACACACATTCACCTATATACATATGTTTATGGTATTAAATTTATATTTTTTCTTTTGTACCACTGCTTGGTGGTTTTTAAGTAATGACATATTGTTAAATCAAACCCAAACATCATCTTCTCTTGCTTTTACAATTTAAGATTTTCTTTTAACAATATTTTAGTGTAATAAAAAATCAAAAATTTTTATATATTTTTTTATGTTTTCCGTATCAGCAAAAAAATTATTAAGTTCCTTTGCAACCAACACTGGTTGCAACATAAAAAGCTTGTCATATGTCAACAAACGACACGTCATTTTAACACCCGTTTTCACTTACGACACATAAAAAAAGGAGCTGCATAAAAAAAAAATCTTACAGTTGATATCTGTCGCTTGCGCATAGTAAACAAAGCAAACGAGAGCAAGGAAGTCAAGAAAGGATGCTTGTTTTGCTAACTGAAACTTGTTTACATGCGTAAAACAGGACATGAAAACTGCAAGTGACACAATAAAAATAACAACAAAAACAACCTCTAAAAATACTACTACAACTACTGCTACTGCAACTACTCTATGTGGAACAATAAAGAAGGGTGAAATCATCATCCTTAGCAACGCAGGTATCCTGTATTTCTTTCTCTATCTAACTCTCTCTCACTCTTTGTGCACAAGAGTAACATCCTGTTTTTACTGACGACTTTTAGTTGATTTTCTGTTGCTGCTTCTTTGTTGTTTGCTATTAAATTGTTTTTTCGTTGTTGCTGTTGTTATTGTTGCTGTTGTTACTTGTTTTGTTGCTGTCGACATGACATGACATAAATAAATTTTTATTAATTTAAAGCTTCGCTTTTATTGTGCATTAAGTTCTGCTGTTGCTTGGGATGTTGCTGCTGCTGTTGGTGATGCTGATCTTTTTATTCTTAGTATTTTCAAATTTATAATTTAGAGTTTTTCTTATGGGTTCTTTAGTTAAAATTACTTAAATTTTAATGACTCCAGAGTCAGCAGTCAAAATGGTACAGACGATCAAATTAACGTTTCTTATATGTTGGGTTAGGAAAGTATTTTCGATTTTCGTCCTTTTGACCTTTTGTCATTTCTGCTGGCAAAAAACTGATCCAAGTCATATTTGACTTGCTTATTTCAAGTAATGGTTTTGCGATCTTAAAAAATTTGTAGTGACTGGAAGAAGTTATGATCTGAAAGTGCCAGCTCTGAAGAATATAGTGGGTGTGATGGTATATCACATTCAAGCTGTAAAAGCTTTTGGCGAGTTACCAGATTTGTATGAAGTCTCGCATAACCTTAGTGCAACACTTAGACCTTCGTATTGATCAATTCTGGCCTTTTATGTTTGAGTAAATCATTCAATTTGTCCAGTTGTTTTCAGTATACATCAGAATTGACTGTAGTATTGTCCGAAAAAAGAGAGAAAAAAAAAAATTTTTCCCCCGCGTTTAACCAAACACTTACACTTTACATTATGGTAAGAACTTTGCTTTATTATGTTGAGCAGTGTAATTAGTATAAAAAAAAAATCCCACAAATTTAATCTGTACATATTTTATCTGTTACTTCAGTTTTATCTTAAAACTTATATAAAACCTAATTATTGAAATTGCTTTTATGGAAAGAAAAATCCTAACCAAATTAGCGCTCAAAATAAACATCAAGAGTAATACAAAAGAGTAGCTGTTAAAATGACCTTTTTTTTTTCTTTTTAAAAAAGAAAATTACTCATTAAACACCCACAGCAAAGGTTACAAATTCACAAAGACAAGGTTTCTTACCTTTTGCCGCAAACTCATGCTTCTCATCTGAATCGCAAAATATGAAAACACCTGCAGGATACGTTAACATAAAGGTTGCATTAAAAAAATTAAAAGCAACAAAGAGACCATAAACTGCAAAGAACTAAATCGAAAAACAAAAATATAATGAAAATTGAAAATCCACACAAATGTGAAAAAAACTAAAAATGACCGCACCCCTTTTAGCGTTATTACTGTAGGCAAAAAGATGAAGAAGTGAAAAAAAAATAAAATTTCAAAAAGAAAAGTAAAAAATATGATGACAGTAGTTGTGTGTACTTGGCAAGGACATTAACTGAAGTGGTGGCGGTTTCAGAATAAGAAACAAAAAAAAAAAAACAGTTTTTAATGTAATCAAAAGATTTTCTTTAAGAAAAATTACACAGTCACACTATTGTTATTGTATTCGATACACTAAGCGAAAAAGTTCTCTGTAAGTTTAGGGTTATAACTTCGCAAAGAAAAATCACAAATAAGCATTCGATTACGCAATGATGCATCTAATTGAAAAAAGCTGAAAAATTTTTAAGTTCTGCTCAAAATTTCAAACACAAACAAAAAAGCGTATTTTGGATTCGAGAGGAATTAGTTGATCTTTTGAAGATACCAATTTCATTACGCAAAATGCGTCATTTGTCATTACTCGTTTATGCCATAGATGGCGCATTGTGCGTAATGAAAAAAAAGTGCAAACTTTGTACAGATGAAGATCAAGAACCCAATAGTTCATGTAATAAAATTTCTAAGCGCCTCTTTATGTATCACGATTCGTCTCTAATTTTCAAGCCTAAAAATATGCGACTGTATTTTACATAAATGAAACAAAAAAATTTAGCCTGTGCTTAATGAATAGTTAATTACAAATATAAGAATCCTACTAGCATATTTTTAGGCTTGGCGAAACGAGCGAGACGAATTTTGATAAATAAAAATGCTCTAAGATCAGGAAGAACGCGCACATTTTCAACATCTAAGCGGCAACGTCATTATATGAAAAATGAAATAAATTATAGCATGTATTTAGGCTGAAGGCTTAGCAGCTATGGCAGTAAAAGATAAATTACAAAAATAAATGGCAGATGGCGTATTGTGCGTAATAAAAGTGCGCAAAGCTAAAGGTCAAGACCTCATTAGTTCAAGTTTTAGCGCGGCAATCCTAGGGTAATGCATGGAAAAGTCGTGATTCAAATATCAGCGAAAATCAATCAAAACTGTTCCATTTTAATTTCTCCATTTTAATATCTCGAGAACTAAGTAAGACAAAGCTAAATGTTTTGAACAAAAATTAAAAGATTTCTATGTCAAATAACAATGACTTTGGCTTTGATCTTGAAACAAAATTTCAAGGTCAATTCGATGTCATACTTTAAATACAAACATATATTATTTATTGAAGATTTGTATTCTATGAGAAAAAGTAGAAATGTTTTGTATTTTTCGCATTCAGTCACAGGCGTGGTTTGACAACAGGGTGTGCTATTTCCCATATATACAACTAAAACACTCAGAACGATGTACTTTGGCATCTATGGCCGCTACAGTTTTGAAATTTGGTACATACTTGGTACATACGATCTGTGCTTATTTAAGAGTTAATGCTTCGTTAATGCTTTTATCATTGGAATTTGCATATCGTTCCCTAGTGAGTATTTTGATTTCTATATACATAAACGAAAGTTGCTTTTTAGAATCAGAAACAACGTTAAAATTGTATGATTTTGCTACTGTGTGCGCAAAAAAGGTCAACAAACCTTTGTCTTAAATGTAGCGTAAAATGTTTCATTTTATTTAAATTAAATTTAATTTTGCGAAAAAAAGTAAAGAGGAAAAAAAATCTACTAAAATTAAATTTCAAGGGCTCTGCAAATATTTAATAGAAATAAACGAAATGTTGCTGCCTTTTTTGCTATTATTTTATACATTAAGTTAATGGAGCCTTAAAACGACACAAATGAAATTACGTGAAATTAGTCACTGTTAAGAAACTACGAATTAAAAATTATTTCTCTTCTTTGATAAAAGGAATTTAAATAAAAATAACAGTCGATAACATTCCACCATATTATAAACATAATATTCGAAATTAAAACAGAATCAGAACTTGATCAAAGAATATATAGCATTTGTGTGAAAATCGATAAACATAAGTATATAATGCTCATTTGTATATAAAATTTCAAAATAGCGCAATTTCGTAAACTAAATTTAGAAATATGTCACTGTCATCAAATGAACTTTGCTAAGGCTTCTTTGTGAAAGTCAAAAAATACTTCTTCATGCTCAACTCTTTATCATTAACATCATAGTTATTTCACTCTATTTCTGTCGCAAAGTTCACAGTTGAGTGCATATGCTTGATTGCTTAAATAAGCAGAAGAAAGCAGTTAACAGTTTTACTTAATTTTAATTTCAGCCTACTTAAATAGTTGTAGTGTATTATCTTATACTTGATGTTTATTTTTATACTGCCAAACTTTTGCAAAAGTTAAAAATAAAAAAACTTCTCATTTTTAAAATATCATGGTCCGACTATAATAGCACGAAAAGCGTTGAAAATATGCTGGCGCATGTTGCCTGCAGCAATTGCTGTATGCTTTGGTAACTCTCTACTTAGTTTTTTGCAGCTACTTGAAAATGTGGCTTCTTTAAAATTTTCACGTTGTCTGCTTGTGCTTAAAGTCTTCAGAACATTTGTTTAAAATTTTCTTGAGCAAAGCTGTTGTGAAAACCTCAATGTACTATAATTTTCTCAAATGTTAAAGTTTCATAACTTAAATTACGCAGAAATGACCGCATAAAATTATATTATAAAAATAAAAGTGCTTCATTAACTTAAATTGCAGCAGATTAGGCTGGTGGTTTTAAAATTATTTATATAATTTTTTTTTATGTTAAATAGAAACATAGTTGTATAAAAATTTCTTAATACCAACACACATACAATATATTAATCATGCTTGGGAAAAATAGTTACTTCTCAACTTGTGCAAATGTTATTCACTTTTTTTGTATAAAATAACTTGATTGAAAAGCCATTGCGTATTCGTTTCAAAGTGGAAAAAAGAAAATTAAGTCTTTCGTGGAAAGGAATAAATTAGACTTTAGTTGTAAAAGATAAAATTAAACCTTGCGTGTAGAGCAGAAAAATTGATATCACTTCAAAGTAGGAGAGAGAAAAGTAGTTCCCCTACAAATATATAGTTGAATATTGAGCCTGTTTTGATGATTTTCGAAGGAAATCAGTGTAAATGATATTTACGTTAACCTAAATAGAATTCGTTATGCGACAATATCCTTGCATTCTTAATTCAAATTATAACATAACGATACATTTTAATGCTGATATTTTTCAATATCCTTACATTCTGTATCAAATGAAGCATATCTTAAATACCCAGTAATGTTTGAGTACTTTATTTATCACAAAATTTCCATAAACCTGTCGAGAACTATAAAAAGAAATGAAACATGAGTTTCACAAGATTTTTGGCTTCTTGTGTAGGTCCTACTATCAGGTTTGCTAACAATTTCTATGTTCTTTAAATCCTTACAGAGCATAGAACCTCCACAAAACTCTTCAAACGTAAACGAACAATAGTGAATGCTATCAATTCTCTTCAACACTTCTTCGATTCACGTATTTTCTTGTTCAGCTAACGTTTGTGCGCCACGTTTTCTGATACCCTGAGGATTCCATTCCAATGCTTGCTGTCAGACTTCAGTTGGTGATTTTTGCAACGTGTGTCGCATCCAATTTCATTTTCGTTGCTTACTTTTTATGGAAATTATAAGTTGACGTCATCTCTTGAGCTATTTGACATTACATAAAAATGTCCCTAGGCCACCAAATTTTCAAAATCTGCGAATACAATGCTGATAAATATGTACTTGTAAATTGTATAGCAGAATGCTGTTGGTTAACAAGGTTCTGCAGCCAAATAAAATAACTGGTTTTATGTTATGATTTACTCAAGACTCTACATAATTTTCATCATATTATACTACATAAGTCATATAATGTATTTCTGTATAAATCCATTCAATTTAAAAAGTATCTAATTAAAAATTTAATAATTGAATTCATTCGACCAACTAAATGTTGGCCTCAATTTAAAGCAAGTTTATTTTTCCCACAATACTACGCTTTTTATTGTGGCCAGTACAACTATAACAGTTCAAGTACAGTTGTATTATACTATATATACTATGAACGTATTTAATTATCAAACCAACAATACTAAAACTAAACCCAAAAAATTCTAAAAAAAAACAATAAAAATTACCACAACAAGTAAAATATATAGAAAAAGAGCTTGAACTAACTTATTGTTTTTAGTGCTGCAAGTACAGTGGTGTGAAAAAACTTCAAAATTTTATTGCGAGTATTTAAAGAAGCAGCAACTTGAAATTCGATTGAAATCGAATAGTACCAGAAAGTTTTAGCGCCACTTTATGTATCACGATTCGTCTCGCTTCATCTCAAGCCTGAAAATATGCAATTGTATTTTACGTAAATGAAAACAAAAAATCTGGCCTGTGCTTAGCATACTTTTAGGCTTAGAAATTAGAGGCGAAACGAGACGAATCGTGATACATAAAGAGGCCTTTAAATCGTAACGAAAAGTCTGCGAAGTCACATTAGAAATCGATGTGTAAAGTTTGAAACTATTTAATACTATCGCAGAGCTTCTTCGAAGCTTGAATAAAATCTACCGCTTTCGAAAGTTTTTTCACTCGAAAAATATTAAAATATTAGTCAAGATAACTTCAAAATTTCACGATTTTATGTCGCCGTCCCTCCTAGTCGTTCTTCACTTAATGAAAGTAGTTGAATAAAAAGTATTTCCGGGCATGCACGTGAAAAGAAAAAACCCAAAAAAAAAAAAATGTTTTTAAAAAGTAGCCAAAAATAGAAAGGATTTTTTTATTAAAACTATTCCGTAGCTCTATAGCCTTCCAAATAAATCTGAACTTCGAACATACAGCAAAGACTTTTCGCTCGTCACTGTTCAAGCACACAATTACAACCTTACTCGTACAAATGGGACGTATATATATCAAATGATAAACTCTTATTGTGTGCATTCTTGCGTATGCATGTATACGTGTATGTGTATGTACTTGTGTTTGTGTCTTTCTGGTCTAATTATCCCTATTTATTCTCTGCTCTGAACATAATATTTAGACCGTAAAAATGCAGATAATTGTTGTGTTATGTAGATGAAAAATGAAAATGAAAAACACACACACATACACATAAAAAAAGCAGCAAAAAGGAAAAAAGAAAAGATAAAAATAAAAAGCATTTTCAAATGTGCCACAACAGCTCATACCGCTATCAGCCATACCATGCATGCATATATGTAACATATATCCTTTTGAAGAACTATAGCAGGAAGGATGTACGCTTGAATTTAATGTTTGTCTTGGTTTGTTCGAAATTAGGACTCTAACATTGAACCAATTTAAATGGCGTACATTCATTGTTACATTCAAAGCTTTATGTAGAGCACAGAAAAAAAAAACAAACAAAATGAAATAAAACAAGAAAAAACTAAACAAAAGAAACGGCACTTACTTAGGAAATATAACAGACGTAGAAATAAAAGAAGTAAAAAAGAAAAAACAATTGCATACATTTGGGTGTTGTTTTGTTTGTTAGCGGTAGATACTCAATGACGAATAGGTAGGCAGTTGGGCATTGTCTAGTTTCATTGATATTTTTTTTTTGGCAATCTGTATGTGTCTGTAAAGAAAAATAGATAATGAAATATTTCATAGAATTTTTTTGTGCATACTTAAGCAAGAAATTTAAGGGAAAGTGTACAAAAAAAAATTACTGTTAAGAAATAAAAGACAGAATAATTTCATTTTGAATTTTAAGTAAAAAATGAAACAAAAGTGTTATAATGTAAACAATAAACATTTGCGATTGTACATGAAAAAATTGGTCGATCATTGAGATCAAATGTAATGTTTTCTTTTCGCTCAAAATTTATAAATCTCTTTAGCGAGCATTATTTAAAGCAATCTTAATCGTTCAATCATCCTAAGTAATAGAATGTGTAAGCTATTTTTTTTTTCACTGGGTTACCTTGACACATATGTATATCTACACGTCGTATATGCTTGACACATTAAACTAATTCTGGAAATGTCAAATTTCACTGACAATGACTGAGCACAAAAAAAAAAAAAAAGAAAACATTGTCAATTCATCAGTTAAAATTTGTGTATGGGCAAAAATAAAAGAAAATCATAAGTGATTTTTTCTTGTAGTCCATTTTTGCTGTTTTTTTTCTTCCTTCTGTTATGTCTTTTTGTATTTTTGGGTTCAACCTGAAAAAGTTGTAACTTTTGTTCGTTCGTTCATTTGTTTGTTTGTGTATTGTGTTGGTTATGTCGTAGTCAGTCAAACCGTAATTGTTATATTGAAACCTACACAAGTTACGTGTAGTAGAGTAGTAGGCTAAAAAAAAGTCTTTTCCATTTGTATTTCAATAACAATATATTATTGTTGACTCACATGTATTCTTGCGATGGAAATTGAAAGGTTTGGTAGGTAATAATGATGTTGAACTTTGTGGGTTTTCCTTTTTTTTTCTTCATTGTGAGTAGTATACTCATAAATAGCTGAATGAGTTTTTCGATTTTTTTTCTTGTAAAGAGGTGCTTGTAGGGAAGCATTTTTTGCATATTTATTTTTTTATGTATCCAAATAAATTGATACATACAGATGCATTTTCTTAGACTTGCGATTTTTGTACACAACTGCTTTTGCTTACTAAAATGTGTTTTAAGAATGCAAAGTAGAGCTACTCATATCACAAATTTAAGCCCTTGTATAGTACATACATATATCCTGCAGCCACCGAAAACAATACTGATGAAATACCAATCTATTCATAAGCAATAACAAAACAGCTTGTCAGGCTAAACGAAAATTTACCTTAAAAGTTAAAAGTTTAAATAAACATTTTCAAAAAAATACTTAACACTTAAACAACCAATCAATACATAACTTTCTAAACATTACAAAAAGAAAAGAAGAATTAAAGAAAAAACAAACAAAAAAAAAATCAATTCCTTGGAATTCTGATATCAAATTTAATTTAATTTCACTTCAAGTGCTCGTTGAGGCGTTTAATTTTGCCCCGAAACTAATGAAGCATGAACATGACTCGAGGGCGCCACCCGAATCTAATGAAAAATATTTTCAAATACATTGATAGCAACAAAAGCATACAAAAAACGAAAAAGTAGAATATCATAGAACTCCTATCAACACGAAAAAAGATTTTTGAAAAAAACACTTAACGTGCAGCAAATGTCAGTTGATTTCTCAAGGGAAATCCTCCTTAAAGTTGCTGCTGCTGCTGTTGCTTCGTATTACTCCTGGAGGAGTGAAAGCCATTTGCACGCAATTTAGTAATTTTTCTTCGTCGCCTGCATTAATGTTGTCCTCATCAGCTGCGTCTGCGATTGGTGCAAAACTGTTGAGCAACTGTTGCTTGCTTGTTGTTGGCTTCGCTTAATGGTTCTGTAATCACAATTATCGACAAAATTCAATTTGATGGGAAAAACATAGCCAGCTAGACAGACAAACAGGACAGCAGAGTTTTATGTAGTGAAGCGTGTTTGTTGTTGCATGGATGTATGTATGAACATGTATATGTATGCTTGCAAATGCTTTTACAGCAAAACTATAACTTTATTAATAAGAAAATAGCAATATGATTTTTTTTCTTAAATCTCTATTGTTAGTAATTGCTGAGTTTTGAGGACAATGTAAGGATTAATATACCTTTTTTTTCATATGATAACGTTATTTGTTACAAATATTTAAATTTTGCGTATGTAGTAAACAAATTCTGTTAGAATGATGAAAATTTTATTGAAAACATAAAGTACTCAAAACATAAAAAAATAAGGACAATATTTTTCTTAATGTACGATATTTTTAGATTTTGTTAAGTTTTCAAAAAGTGAAAAAAAGTTTATAAAGTCAAGAACTATCGATAGGTAGACAGAGAAATCAATTTATGTATTTGTATACATCGTGATTTGGTAATTATAAACAAATTATATATTCTATGTAGGGGAACTAGATACTTGATAAAATTTAAATATCACACAATGCGCTGAATTGAACAGTATTATTGGCTTAATCATAAATTTGGTAATAGTTATCTATTGTAATTTTATTTAGAAATATATACAAGATCATATCTAAATACATCAATACTATTTATATAAAATTGCTTATGTAAAAATGGTTTGTAACGCTTTGGCGGAAAATATACTGAACCGATTGTAATAATTTCTTTTTTAAAACAATATATTTGTGCTATACACGATTAATGCATACTTATTCTGTGTTTTTTTTTTAAAGCTAGATATCCTTTTTTTTATGATTATATTTTTGCAGGACCTCAGACAGAGAATTATATTATTATATAAAACAGCAGCTCAGAATCTCGTTGTCAAAAAACATCGTTGGAAACTTTACACTATACTTATTCGATTGGTTTCAAAGTGCACAAAAACCGTACCGTGCTTGCAAATACTCAAAACACTTTTTTCTACTTTTTTGACAACAACCCCTCTATTTCATTTATATGAATTTTTTTTTTATGGAAATAGTTTGTAACGCTTTGGCGTAAAATATACTAAACCGATTTTAATAATTTCTTTTTTAAAATAACATATTTATGTTAGAGAAGGTTATTGCATACTTCTAATTTAATTTTTTAAAAGTTAAATATGCCACTTCCATGTAAGTACAAATTCTGTTAATTCTCTTAGAAACAGTTTGGTCTGGAAAAAAATCATAGCGTGAACATCCATTAAATTAATTTTTAAAATATTAATATCCAAGTATTAATTGTATTTGTATTGAAATTCATTCTGTAGCTTAAGAGGAAGACAGACAATAAAGCGCTTTTTGTTCAGAAAATTTTGAAAAAAGTTTCAAGCCTATGTGTTTTGCTTGGGATGAAAAGCCTAGTTATGCGGGCATATCGTTACCAACGTTGTTGTATTTAGAACTAAAACTAAGCCAGTTCAAGTATATGTGACTATCAAATGGAAGTGCAAACTGCAAAGAAAACTGTCACTTTAGTTAAAAATATATCAAATGACAAGAAAAAAGGGGATAGAAACCACCATTGTATGGTGTATTAAATTTATATTCAGCACAAGTAAATATTTGTAGAAGCAAAAAGTTCGCTAAATTAAAATAAAAAAAATGAAAAAATAAATGCACCCCGCTAAGGAAAGCGCACAATAAATGCAAAACTTAAACTCTTTTGCGTGACATGGTTAAGATTTTGATTTGCAGTGTTTTGACCTGATGTTGAAATGCTGATGCTAAGGATGCTCTGCTGCTAGAGTTATTTATTGCACAACATTGCACTGCACTTTACTGAGAGAAGTCAGTGAGTGTTGCCATTATTTTTTTTGTTTTATATAATACAGGGTGTTGACTGCCACTGCCACTTTTGGTTGTATCATCATGTTGATGATGCTTTTTATATTCAGAGCTACAAATACTACATAGTTTTGGCACATATGTTTTATGCAGCATACTCTTACACTAAAAAAATAACAATTGCTAAAATATATCAATTGTTGTAACAATTGTTGTATGAAAAAAAAAAAATACTAAATTAAAAATGGTCTAAAATACTTAGAAAAAAGAAAAACAAAAGACTGAAAATGAGTGTTTGCAATAGCAACAAAAATAAGGCATTGCAACTATAGTTAATTGCAACAACATTTGCAGGCGATGCTATACACAATGTGACTGTATCTGTTGGTGATGTGTTTGAGTATCTGTCTGCCTATACGCGCGTGTGTGTGTGTTTGTGTGTATGTGTGTGCAATTAAATAATGGCTTGCCTTTGTATTTAGGCCAAAACAAAATACAAACAACAACAACAACAACAACAACAACAACAACAACAACAGCAATGAAATGTAAGTGGTTTTGTCGTTGATGGCGCTATATTTTTACAATTGCAATATTTTATAGTTTTCAAAAGTATTGTATTCGTTTTTGTTTTCTTTTGTTTTTATGTTGCACAATTTTTTATGTGCTATTAATTTTTATTTATTTAGATTGTTTTACATTGCTGACATACTTTTTAAAAATAGATCAATTGTAGCGACAATAGAATGCATTTTTAAACAAGTTAAGCCTTTTTATCAGTGATATTTTACATAAATTGCTAATATTAAAAGCTAAATGTTTTTAAAGGATGTGTAATATTAATGACGTTTCGTTATATTCAGAAATTTCATTCGCAAATAGCTTTAAGTTGAGAAAAAATTCGAGTTTTTCGTATGTAATCATACTCAATTTTTATGAATATCTATTTTATTTATTATAAAAAAATGTGTGCAGGAGGGCATCAAAAAGATTTATTATACCGGAAATTTAACCTTTTTCAGTGATCGTTCTTGGTAAAGTTTTTATTTCTGTTATTTTCGTTATTATATATATCTTTTAATAATAAATCAAAAGTCATTGCTTTATACAGAAAAAATCTATTTATAATACTAACAAAAAAAAAAAAGAAGTTAAGATAGACGACTGATAATGATTGACACATAACAACTAGATGATAAAACCCACAAGCCTAAGCCCATAGTCCCTTGTCAACTATTTTTAAGCTTAATGATATCCTTTGACAGCTTAATGATGTTCTTAACTGTGTGCTATTGAACACTTCACATTAGAGTCATGCCCAATTTCAATTGCAATAGCTAGAATAAACTCACATTTCCATTCTTCGCTCCACCGCAAATAGGGTCTTATTCAATGCCATTCTTTTTTAAGTGTACAATTCGGTTTGGGCTTGGCATTGCGTTGACTTGATGCTGATTAAAAATTGATTAAATGTAATTACAAAGGGAATTGGGAACATTTTCTTCATACAGCCTCTTCATTTCAATCAGCAGCAGTAGTTTTTTTTGTATGTATTTGTCTGTAAAATTTTGCCATGACAAAAAGAATAAAGCAAGAGAAAGAGAGAGAAGAATCCTTTATTTATCCTTTGATTTCGTGTTACCTTTTTTTTTTGCGCCTAAGTTTCTGAAAATTTATTTGAAAGCAGTACGTCTCTTTTACTGGTTATATTTTCTTCTATCTCGCTTTTTTTTGTACACCTTTGCTGCATTGTTTGTAAAGGCTTAAGGTGAACCTAAGTTGAGAAACACCTTTAATAATGTTCATAACTAAATCAACTAAAGTACTTCGTTATTCTGTGTTTAAATAGTTTGAAAGCTACACAAGCGAGGTACACCCTAATAATGACTCCTACGTACCTTTTAATCATTCAGTCAGTCGTCCATGTGAATGGCATAAAGTTTCAGTACTTTTAATTTGAAGGTCCGTCCAGGCAATTTGTTGTCAGAGTTCTACTTAAAGCTGTTGTATGTAATGGTCGTTGTATTTGTTGTTTTTCTTGCTGCTGCTGCTGCTGTCGTTGTTGTTGCTTTCCTCTTTCATTTTCATTTAGCCTATACTTTAGAGTTGTAAGCCAGCCTTTCATTCACTGTGGCGCCAGTTTGACAAATAATTTCAAATTAATTAAATTGTTTGTAAAGGTGTTGTGCTGCGTATCCTTTTGATAGACATTTTTTTTGTTTCAAAATTTCCTACACAAATAGAAACATAGTCTTTAATTTATTTTGTACACATTTACCAGTAATTGTAAACTGTCCAAATTGCTTTCAAATTAAAATAATTGTGAAATATGCTACTTGTAGAAGAAAACTGCATTGTTTGGAAGCGTTAAGGGCACTCTTTCTCTTTAATAAAAAAAAATTACTTACTCTTTATAAATGAAAACTTTTTTAGTCCTTTTAACTGAAACTTTTTCATTTTGTATGAATCATCTTTGAACTTACACACTTTTATAATTGCGGTTGTTGTACTTTGCTGATAAGCTGACTATGTCCTTGTTGGCATTTTATGCATTCACTCATACACTCGCCGTTCATTCAGGTATTCATTTGTCCATTTGACTGTTCTTTTATTTGCTTACCTTTCAGCTATGCATGTTGCGTGCAGCTTTGATTTTAGCAGTATCGTTGCACATTTTCTTTTTGACTGCAAACATATACATAAGTACATACATGTAGTATAGTAGGGTGGAGTGCAATAATTTTTTTTTTTGAATTTCACGAATCCTGTATGTACATAGCTTAGTTTTTCTTAAAGAAATTAGTTTCCTAACGAGATTTTTAGCAATTTTAGTAATTTTTTTTACTAATACCGTCCTCAGCTTATTAATGTAGTTGCCTAAAAACTTACTTACAGTTTATCTTAGGAAATGGCTCTGTTTGTCAATGAACTTATATTTTTTCTTTGTCTGTCTAAAGCCACCCTAATTGAAGTCTCTTATTTTCTATATTTTGATTTTTGCTATGCAACGTTGTTTGTTGGTTTTTTGCTAACCAACTGTTTCACCAAAAGGACCATCTCTTATTTGTATACAAATTGTTTTGACGTGCACAGAATTTTATATCACATATTGAAGGCAGCTGTTTTTTGTTCATTTATTTCGTATTTTAATTTTTTTTTTTCAATATGAACTTTTTATTTTGTGAAAGAGATTTTATGCAATTGCATTCAATTGCCTTTTTCAATCTAAGAATTTAATACTTATACTTTTTCATGACTCCTACAACAATTTACGTGCGGATTCTCATCGATATATTTTACATTAAGAATTCTTAAGATTTTATGACAAAAAAAAAAATTTACTGATATTTCTAAATGTTTCTTATCATTAATCATTAAAATGTACTTATGAGGGGATTATACCACACAGTCCAATCAAAACGACGCGCAGAATATTTCATTAGAATATTTTACCTATATTGAACCGGTCATTTTCGGACAGTGCTTTTATATAACCGAAGATAATACTCCTTAAAAGCTAACCATTCATCATTTTGACGAAAATATAGATTTTTATTTTTTGAAATGTGCAGTTTACTAACTAATAATTTTTAGTTTGGAACCATTTGAATAAGGCCCGATGCAAAAAAAAAAACTCAATGTTTGGGTGCCACACGAGTTAACATAGAAAAATCTAATGAAAAGAATTTCTTGCTGTGAATCGCCACTGAATCGCAACAAAATCGATCCATTTTTGAAGCGGATGATAACTGGTGATGAAAAATGGATCACTTACGACAGCATCAAGCAAAAACAGTCGTAGTCGAATGGAAATCAGCCGTCGCAAACGGTGTCCAAGCCAGGATTGACTGCCAGGAAGGTTTTGCTCTGTGTTTTGGTGAGATTGACAGGGAATCCTCTACTACGACTTACTCCCCTACGGCCAAACTCTTACCGTCTGAAGGAAGCAATCACTCAGAAGCGGCCGGCTTTGGCCAATAGAAGAGGGGTTATTTTTCATCAGGATAACTCCAAGCCACACACGTCGTTAGTAACTCGTCAGAAGCTCCGGCAGTTCGGATGGGAGGTTCTTATGCATCCATCATATAGTTCGGACTTAGCACCAAGTGATTACCATCTTTTCGTGTCCATGGCGAACGATTTTACTGGTGAAAAATTTGCTTCAAGAGAAGTTTGCGAAAATCGGTTGCTACAGTTTTTTGATCATAAGGACCAGAGTTTTTATGAGAGATGTATAATGAAATTACCTTCAAAATGGCAGAAAGTTATCGAATATTTGACTTAGATCGGATCATTATATATATACTAAATAAACCCTTCAATTTCATACAAAAATACTGGATTTCTTTTTACTACACCTTACATGTATATCTAAAAGTGCTTCTGCTTATTAAAGCTATGTTTTTGATTGTCCTTTTTCTTTGTGAGCAATTAACACTTTCTTGAGTTGCACCATTTTTTTGAGAATAGTTTTTTTGAAATAATATCTTTTTTACTTGTTTAAATTTAATAATTTAAACTCACACTCATTGTGCAAAATGCAAAAAGGCTATTAAAATTGCTCCAAGGATTCAGCTAAAACACATAACTGCCTCAATAAATAGCATACTATCACAGCAAGACAGACAAATAAGTGATAAAATGCAAATGTGACAATACCATTATTATTTTATGATTTATTAAAAAAAAAAAGAAAAAACTAAATTGATTTCTGCTTCGTCCCCCACTTAAAATCACACACATATCACAAAATATTTTTCTGTTAATATAAAAAAATATAAATAAAAAAAATAATGCAACAATAATATTGAAATCGAAGAAAAAAACGCTTGCTATAAAAATTGACTGCGGTGAGATATTATCGCTACTTATTTCAAAAAATAACAATAAAAGCAGCAATAATATAGGCAACAACAACAACAACACAAATAATCGCACAAACACCACGCTGTCCGTCCTACATTCGAGCTGAAATAATGAATTTCTTAAAAAAGAAAAACAATAAAAAAATATTCAACACTTGAAAATATAACATATGAGTTTTTTTATTTCGCATACAAACTAACAAATACACACACAAGCATACATAAATGAATATATACGCTAACATGTTTATTGTGAGTGTCTGCTGCCACTAAAGGGTTCATTGGTCAACTACATATTGGCTAGGGATCGCTTTTGGGTTCGATTACTTGTCTGTCTATCTGTTTGTTGGTTGGTTATGCCCGTCCATATGCATGTCCTTCGTACGTCTAACGTAAATGCCAGCATAAAAGAAGATGCCGCTACTGACAGCTTTCTGTTGTATTTGTACATGTTAAAGTGTGTGAATGTTTTTTTTTTTTTCTTTAAATAAATGTTATTAGGGTGTTTCATTTATGTTCTATTTGGAAATTTATTTCTCTAAAGTCGATATCTTAATTTTCTTCGAGCAGTTGAGGTAATTCGTTTCAAATAATCGAGTCGTAAAGGTTGTAAAATCAAACACTGCTATGTTTGAGATGCAGAGGTCAAATTTATTTTTTCAAATTAAAGAGGGAAAATATGTACGGAATTTTCTTGTAGGGACTCACTAATTACGGAGGTTTTGGGGCTTGAAGAGAAGAGAAACAACATTTTTTCGAGTTTGGGATATTTTCCACTTATCGAGATTCGACTTAAAGAGGTTCCACTGTATCTCGAAAAAGCTGGTATCAAGTTTTTTTCGCTTTACTATTACCTCAATTTCCTAACTTTGTTTTGAAAAACTTTCACTTTAAAATACAATCCACCCTAGATAGCACTTAAGAAATATACATTATAAGTGTGAGTTTGCCTGTTTTTTTGTGCACTGATTGATGGTTTCTCAATAATATTGTGACTACTTATGTCTCATATTAGATTATGTGTTTCAATTTTATATTTTCCCCAACCAAAGATGTGCTGTAAAATGAAATAGGGTGTGGCTAGTTGTTTGCTGAATACGTTACATTATAATACATTCGTTGAATTATATACGAGCAAGTTCGATAGACTCATTGCCAAGAACTTATGAGTGAACGAGTGGCGTTTGTGTCAATAAATGCGGTAGAATGATTTTGAGACCATAAGTTTAAGGGTATGCGACAATGAGAAGGACGAGAAGAGCACTGATAGCAGCGATAAGAGGTCGATGACAATGATGAGTGGCTCTGCTCTAAAATGTCAACATAGAGATTCTTGTGAATAATTTATGATTGTAAAAATAAGGTTAAGTTGAGTAAAATGCTAACAATCTAGAATACTTGAAAATAATTCATAGCGATATATTGGTATCACTTATCTCAGAAATACCTTTATTACTATAAATTTTATTCTCTTTTCATATTTGACAACTTATATTTTTGTTCTACATTTGTAGAAATGTTTATCACTAAATCTGATAACAAAAGTTTTCATCACTTAACTTTTCACGTTTATTAATTCATTTATAAATGTTTGTTAAAAACTTTTATAATGTTGCTTTTATTATTAATTTTACTTAGAAATTTCTTAGCTAAAGTATACCCGCTTCCGCAACCAACGTTACCTTACCCTTTACGTATTGAAGCCTATAACTGTATGCTTATCATAATAAATATCATGCAATAGCAACAACAACAAATAAAATAAAATGAGAGAAAAAAAAACAAAATTTTTGCAAGCAAAAAGGATCACTTACAAAGTTTTTTTTTTTTTATAAGAAAAATTATTTCCACACCAAATACTTTTTCCAACAACGCTAAAGCACCGCCGGTATCTTTGAGCTTTGGCAGAGCAAATAAAAGGTTGCAGGTAAAGGCTTTGTAAAAAAATATACGTTTTTATGTACGTACATACGTACGTACGTACATACATATATCTATATGAATGTATATTTGAACAGTATTAAAAAAATGAAAAAAAAAAATTTAGTTTTTTTTTACACTTTTCAAAGTATCCTGAAAGGAATTTTACGCAAACTAAAGCATGAGTAAAAGCTTAAGGGATTTGCTGCAATTGCTGCTGCGTTTCGTGGAAGCCAATAAGTAGCACCAGCTAAAGGCTTATCTGCATTCTACAAAAAAAAAAGATGTGCGAGAAAGTATTGTAAATACAAATAATATGTAGTATGTGGTATAAACATAAAGGTTAACACATATACATATGTACATGCTTACACACACACTAATTCACACACTACATAAAATGTTTGCGCAAAGAAGAACACAACAAACGAGCAATAAAGGCATTAAGTTTGACCTCATATTTTTGCTATCGTCTGAAAAAATATTATGTTTTATAAAAATAATACTAAAATTTTTACCACAAAGACTTTCTCTATTAATGAGTTTTATTAATTTATAAACTTTTTTCTTCTGTACCTATGATTCTTACATAAATTCTTGAAATAATTTATATTGTCGCCTAAAAGTCTACAGCTTTAATTAATTTTTTCAATTTTTTCTCTGTTCTTTTTAATTTCAGGTGAGTTAATTTATTACTATGACAACAATTCATTTCTGATAACTTGAAAAACTTGTAAAAGGTAAGTGCTTTCAATTTTTTTCATCCATGTTTGAATAAAAGACATTCACGCTTTGAAAGAAAACTGCTGCCTTTTCTAACGCTGATACAGCACAGTTAATGCCTTACTCCCCAAGTTGTTGCTTGTACTACATAAGTAATTAAAAGGATTGCTCAATAATTGTACAATTAAAATTCATTTCATGAGAAAATTGTAATAAAATTAATTCAGTAAAATTGAACAACGAAGTTTGAAAACAAATGATATTGTTATTAGTGGTGGTGGTGTTTACAGTGTTGTCAGTGACAGTAGCGCTATGAGAAAATTGTTTTACAATTAAGTGAAAATTTCAATGAAATCTTTGAAATTTTGAATTTTAATTGCTTTTGTTGTACTGGCACAGAAGATATTAATTGAAAATTAATGAAAAATGTATACACAGAATTAAAAAAATTTAAATTTCTAATTATGATGATGCTCTGTGAAATGTGTTCACCAATTTTTAAATAATTTATTATATGAAAACAAATTGCTTTGTCAATTGAGCTCATATATCATTTTTGTTGTACAACATAAGCAATTTTCTTAATTACTATCAACATTAGCAGCTACTGCTAGGTGACAATAATGAGATTGATAGTGTTACACTTCAAGCATTCAAGCGCAGCCTTTGTGATACCACGGTCGACAACGCCAACGTTATCATTTAATTAGCGAGTTCAACATGACGTATGAGTAATACAACATGTAATTAGAGTAAAGGAAATTCAAGTAAGCGAATATACGCTGACAACAACAATATTAGATAGTAACAGCAGCGGCGTATGTTACAAATCGATGCAACATAAAATAACAACAACGGCAACAACAATAGTATTTAATGAGTAGATTTTCCAGCTAACGCTGCTTTTGTGTACAAAAACAAAAGGACAATTGAGTATTATCATAAATGGCGACAACGTAAAATATTTTTTTTTTTTTGTGGTGGCGCACAAAGTGTGTTAATCAAACAACAAAAGGGAGTGCATTCTTATCTCAGTTAAGCGGAACTTGCTATTTGCATTCAAAATTAACGCATCAACGCAAATTGGTGTATCCACAAATATCCTTTTGTTCAGCTAATGCATTCAATTAATTCTTTTACCATATGCAATATATATGCAAAATCGTTGATATGAATAGGGTATTTGTGCGCCAACGAAGGAGTTATGCCTTTGATGTTGTTGGTATTAAAGATTTATTTTTGATTAGTTGATGACTTGCCATACAGTGCTTACTTGAGTTTAACTTGAATATTGGTCAAAACTGAACTTATATGTAGTACATATTTTTTGTTTAGAGAAGTTTGCAAAATTTAGAACAGTAAAAGCATATTTATATTCATAATATTGTTCTTCATAACATTGTACCTTAGAAAAGCAAAAGCCTTCTATTTTTTTTTGCAGAATTTAACATAGTCTACTTTTAGGTCGATACATTTTGCCCATCAAATCAAAAATCATCTTTTTCAAGCCGAATAATATGATTTATCGAAATCTGCAAAAGTGGCCTCTGTTTCGGCGATGACCTTCTGATTTGATGTGAATATCTTTCTCCAGCCACTTTTTCATGTTTGGAAAAAGAAAGAAGTCGCAGGGAGCAAAATCTAGAAAATACGTTGGGTACGGCAACACTTTGTTGTGGAATAAGCAGTTGCATTCTCATGGTGGTACAGGTTTTTTTTTGTGTACAAAACGCGGACGTATTTTCTTTAACTCGAAATTGTTTTTCTCTTCTCCAAATAGTCCATTAGGATTATTATTTTTGAATATCAAAAAACGTTGGCCATGATCTTTCATGCCGATTGTCCTTCCTTTCTTTGTTGCACGTTCGTTGGCAAAATTCCATTGTTACGAAGCTACGAAATAATGAAGAAACTCCCTCGGATTACATGTCCAAACACTGCTGTGAAGTGTTCACCCTTACCAAAAATTATGTTATTTTTTTTTTTCATAAAGCGTAAAATAAATAAATATTATTTTGAAATGAGATTTAATATTGAACACACATTTTAAATTTGCCACAATTTCAAGATTCATGAGTAAATGAAAGAGAAATAATGTCAAGTATGTATTTAATTTATAATTAAAACTTTATGACCACATTGTTCAGACTAATCGAAAGAAAATTTCCTATTGCGTGCTTAATTCAATTAACGCGCACTCAACATAAGTTGAGTTGCTATAACAACTGATAGAAGTATTTTACTTTGAAGTGCAAGTGGCAACGCTTCCAAATGCAAATTAAACATAACAAGCAAGCGCATGTTTGTTGTTTAAACGCACTTCCATTATTTAATTTGAAAATTGTTAAAACTTATAATTTTTATTTATTTATAAAAATTTTATTTTTAGTTGCAAAAATCTGGTCACCTTTAGTCAAAAACTTCACACTTAACTTAGCGAGTGTGATGTGTGTCGTCCGCACTCTTCCAATACGACGACTTTGACGCGGGCCCAAAAGAACTTTGCCAAAATGTTAATAAATTTGAAATTAACACTGGAACGTTAAAGTAAAAAACAAAAAAAAAAAAACAAAAAATTTGAAATGTCTGTCGCATCATGCCGCCAAGTTGCAAAGTTCTTGATTTGAAATTTCATTTCCAGTATTGCCATATAAACATTGCTAATGCGCAGGCGTTCTGGAAAGGCGCAAAAATACGAGTTTATAAATTAAGAGCTATAGCTCGTGTTGTTGGTGGTCCATTTCCTGGCATATACATAGCATGTTGTGCGAAGCAATGAATACTGATAAGGTTGCCAAGCATTTACGGCAGATGGCGTTCGAAATACTCAGATAAGGCAACAAAACATAACACTCTTTTTTTTTTTGTTTTTTTTTTTTTGGTGCTGCTGGCAGTTACAAGTGTGGTGGATTTAAATTTGTTCATGTTAGGTGCAATCAAAGAGAGTAATAACTATCTTAGAAATATTATAAAGAGCAACATGAAAACTAAAAAAAAAACAACTTATTGTTAATAAAATTATCGGTTCTGTTGTTCCATTATCTCTGTCATTATCATATCAAATGCAGAACATTAACATTATTATGATAACTTTTGCGAATTCAAGGTATCAAAAATCATCGTTAGGCACGATAACATAAGCTTAACAGAGCTCTCTCTAGCATGTTTGTCTGCAATATTTGTGCTCCATTACAGCGTTGAGTTCTGTTGTCAAACTTTGAATGCAATTATGGACCATGCTGACTAGAGCAGAGATCTAGATTTTGATTCAAAATTACTGCAATAACTCTCATAATTATAATTTATCTGTCAAAGTCTGTTACTTATAGCATTTGTTAAATTTATTATTGAGCTATTATTAAGCTCTGTTAACTTTAATACTTTTCAACCCCTCTCTTTAAACGAACATTTTTTTTTGATAGTTCTATATAATGTGGTATGGTGATAGGTTTATTATTTTCCGCAGTACTGATGTTTCTATTGTTCGAAGCAACAGTTTACTATAAGCTGTCGCAGTCGACTGTCGGCTATTGCTGTCTGCTGCATAAAGTTCAATAGTTGAAGCAACAGTTCTCGAAGAGCAGTCGCAGTCAGTTATTCCTATTGCAGTTGTAGCTGTTGCTGTCGTTGTCGACTCTCGGCTGTTGCCATTGCAGTCTTTGATTTTTTTGAGTTCATTTTGCAAATTAATTCAGCATTTTTTTATTAATCTAGACTATTTATGCAAAATTGTTTATACGAAAATTGTTTGCAACGCTTTGGCGAAAAATTTACTGAGCCAATTTGAATAATTTCTTTTTTAAAACAACATATTTGTGCTGAGGAATGTTACTGTATACTTATTTTTTATTTTTTTTTAAAGTTAAATATCCTTTTTTTAGGACCAAGTTTTTGAAAAACCTCACACAAATATGGTCGCTTGATTATTCGTTGCTAATGCTTTTGTTGCTTCTAGAGTTCTATGTTGTTATTGTTGTTGTTTTTTTCTCACAAGACAATTTTTCTTAGGAACATTTGGTTGCCAACTCTGTTCAATTTGTTAGCTCTATACTGTTAAATTAGTTTTCTTTATATATGCTCTTTTCATTTTGTTACTTCTTTATTGCTCTGTTAAGTCAGTCTTTTTTCTTAGATTTTGTTTTTCTTATCGTTTTTTTACCTCCGATAACACTGTTAACTTTTTTTCTCTTTTAGCTTTGCTAACACTATTTACGTTGTTTGCCGCATTTAGTCTACTAACTTTGTGAACTCTGTAGACTATGATTATTTTGTTAACTTCTTAATCAATCAGTTTTTTTAACACTGTTAAAATTCTTAGTTGGCTTTGTTTTCTCTACTGCATTCTCTATTTAATATTTACTTTTACTTCATTGCTTTATATTATTTTTCTTTGTTACTCTTGTAATGTGTCACTATATTTACTAATTTCTTTCTTTCTATTGTTCTCTATTACTGCCTATCAAGGTTGAGTCAAAAATAAAATACTTAACTCCATACGCATATTTCGTGCTCTTTTTTTACTATGCACAATTCACCACTGATGTTATCAGCAAACGTATCTTTTTCTCCCACGAACTCTCTAAAGCATACTCTCTTTTCCATACATTCATTACCTACTTTACCTCGCTCACATGAAAACAGGATGCTCTATGGATGCTCGTTTTCATCGTCATCGTTGTCGTCATTATCCTGCCTGCCAAACATCTCATTCACATTTCATGTTTTGTTGTTGTTGTACTTTTTATTCCTTTAACTGCTGGGGATAAATCTTACCAGTGTTCAGTCTGTTTTGTATACGGGCGTCATACGGTCGAGTCGTGGTCGAAAGGTTTAACGTAAACGGTTGTGTTTCACAATTTTTTGCTTTATGTGTGTGTCTCCCTCAAAGCAGCAGAATAGGAAAAAAAAGAAAATAAAATTTCAAATATAGATAAATAAAAATGTATAAAACTTGTGTCTTGATGTTATATTAAGGAAATAAAAAAAAAAGAAATATTAAACAAAAAACACAACACAAATTTCTTCTCTTGCATAAAAAGCAAATAAAAATGTACGTCAATGTAGCCTAAATGTAGGCAAAGTAAAAAAGGAAAACTTTTTTTATACTTTAACGTATTATTTTGCAGCTCTTTTTGGTCGCAGTGCTGTGTATCCTTGTTGAGTAAAGGAAAAAAAAAAAGAAAAAACGTAAAAATATACAACAGAGATAAAAGTCGTCTACTGTTTGTAATAAAAAATTGTAAAAAGTAAGAACTTTACATTCATAAAAAGTATAAAAAATTTCAAAAAATAAATTCAAAAGTTTATGCATACAACGAAATACTAAATAAAACCTGTGACCGAACAACTTAATTCAACGTTTAAAAACTTTATTTTTGTTGCTTCATTTTATGCAATTCGTCGGTTTGCTAATCCGTTTAAGTTGTAAATTGTGCGCATATCCTCTTAGTTACGTTTTTTTATAACAAAAAAAAAAAAAACAAAAAAATTGTGTTGTTGTTTTATTGTTGTTCACTTCGACAAGTAAAATAAAACAAATATTACACTGAATTAAATGTTACTCATACGCAGCGTAAACCAATTTGTGTAAATAGGTGGAAAGTCAAGCAAAATAATTACATTTATTAACAAAAGTGTTTTTTAAAATTTACTTATCCAAAATATATTGATATATATTTTGAAGGAAATGTGTACATATACTTAAATATAAAAAAAGTCAACAACAACAAAAGACTACATAGTTTAAAATCAACAAAAATTGTGCGCTACTTGCTCGTAGTCACAAAATCAACAAAGGTGCGTCACACCTCAACTTTTTGTTGATTGTGAGTGTTGTTTTTTTTTTTTTTTTTGTTCAACTATAAAGCGGCAGAACAAATGAAATAAATTCTGTAAAAATTTTGAAAAAAAAATAAATCAGATTTAACAGTGCAAAAATTTTCCTAGAATGATTTCCATTTTATGTTTCTTGTGGATTTTATGAAACTTTTCTTTTTAGTTTATTTTATTAAATTTTGTCTTTAAAAATAAAATATCATTTTGTAAATACTCTCATACGATAAATAATTATTAAGAATCTTAATATGAATCAGTGATGGCATTTTCGGTACATTTGTACTTTTTTCGGTACATTTGCGTCCTGAAAATTCATTGTCAGTACATTCGACAAGTTTTCAGTACATTCGGTACATTTGGGATATTTTCAGTACATTCGCCAAATTTTTAACACATATTCAGTACATTTTCGGTACATTTGGACAATTTATAATATTTACGTTTTTTTTTGTCTTTTAGTAAATGAAAATGACCGCAATGAGTAGATTTATAGTAATTACCTGTATATAATATTATATTAATTACGTTTTTTTTTTGTTTTTTTTTTATTAAATGAAAATAGTCGCGCAATGTGTAGATTTTATAATTAATTTAATGTGAAATATATCTCATTTTGCTAGGTTTTTTGAGATGGGAAAAGTGAGAACCTTTTTTTTTTTTTTTTGATAGTAAATTTTAGAACAATTTGGTGCATAGTAGGAAAATTGGGTGTTCAAGACAAAAAAGTACATTCGGGCTCTAAAAAGTACATTTGAAGTCTCGATTCAGTACATTTTCACAAAACCCAAATGCCATCACTGATATGAATCAACTTAAATTTTGCTGAAACAATTTAAATAAAATAAAGCATCAACTTTAGTATCATCACTTTTTTCATTGTATGGGCTCAATGAAAATTTCACAAATTTATAGATATATGTATTTAAAAAATTTAAAATAATTCCAAGGAGTACCTCTTTTAAAAATTTATAACTTTTATTTGAAAATCCAATTTCGATTTATAGCTTGAGAAATAATTGAAGTTGAATCAATTGTTTTCCATTTTTAATGAAAGATCAAAAATATTTTTAGTAAGCAATTATTTTGTGCGTAAAATGTCGCAATATCTTTTCTTTTTTTTTGTAATAAAAGATGTAATTTCTTTAAGTTTTTATGTGTTGTTTGAAAAAGTTACTTTTATATGAAACTTTGTCATTTGAAAACCAAATATCATTTTGTACATAATCTCATACAATAAATAATTTCTAAGGATCTTAATTTCATTGCTTAATTTTCAATCTACGTAAGTCTTAAAATAATCTAAAGAAATAAAATCTGCATAGCAAATAGACAGATAAATTTTTATAAAAGAAAAAATTTCTGTGAAAAAATGTCAAAAACTATAAAAATCTTAATCTCTTCGCCCTGAATGTGCGTTCATAACTTTCCGCCGCGATAGCCTCGTAGAGAACATTTTAATTTGAAAATCAAAATTATTTTTAATTAATATACATGAAAGATACAAATCAAACGAAATAATTTACAAAAACAATTCGTTATTTTTGAAACCTTTGTTTTCTATCAATTAATTACCAAACTAATTGCCAAGTTAATTGATGCTATCAAGCATTGCAAGTATTTGCTTGGTTCTATGATTGTGACCAGCATGGTGTGGTTGGAAAGCATAATATTTGTTTTATGTCAATTAATATACTCTATTATTTTTCACTGTCAATAAAAATAATTTAAAAATAAACTTATTTTTAATTAGCTTCATTAGCAAAATGAAAATGATGAAAATATTATTTAATATTAGTTTTTCCTATTGTTGGTTTTGCATAAATTATTGACAGAAATCCAAATGAAAATCGCATTTTGCTTTATAAAATACAATGGAAACATTCTTAATTAATATGATTAAAAATGCCGACGAAAATTTTTGTCGATTTCTCAGACTTCTTATATTCCTTTTGTGATTTAGTTTCGATAAAAATATAAGCCGCTTATATTTTATTAACATAGATAGCGTTTAAAACTCAAACGAAAGCTTAATGTGCTGAAATAAGCTACGCTACTGTTAATAAATGCGACTATCATTTATTTCTACAGTTAACATCAAAAGAAGTTATATAATATTATATAGTACATGCAAAAACTAAAGAGTTGTCTACGTGATGATTGTTTTTGCGCCCATTCTTGTGCAAGTTCCATAAATAACTGTGGCAAGTCTGTATGAAGTAAATTTGTGAGCAATATGTGTTAAAAAGGACATTTCTGCAATGATCATCATTTCAAATCCAATATTTACAGGTTCTTTTTGCAAAATTTTGCATGCTCTTGCTATTGTCCTTAACCTTGGGTTTTGGTACCAATGTTTTGTTTTAGCTCCGAAATTATTCAAAGTCTCTTTACGTAAGCTTTTTCCTTCAAGTAGCCTCAAAAATAAAAGTCTAGTTCTACAAATCAGTTGTTGCGAAAATCAAGCTCTTATTTTGAATTACTCGTTTTTCGCAGCTAGTACTAATTTTAAGCCAGTTGTCGAGTTAAATTCAATGCTAGACAGTTTAGGTTGACTTCATCGTCTCAAAACCTACCAAAAAAAAAAAAAAAAAACAAAAAATATTGAAAATAAATAAAATATGCCTATTTCACACACTATAGTGACTCTATAATTTGCAGTTTTTAATTATTTTCAGTACTACAAAAATTTAGCTGATGTTATCCTTTTGCGTGCATTATCCTTAAGTACAGTTTTCTTGATTCATTTTTGAAAGGATACTCGACCGCTTGCTATAACATTAAATTTTACGAAAAAAAATAGTGGGCGAAAACGACAACGTACCAAATAGTTGAATCATTAGAATGAATTTCCTTTTGCCGCCACTCATAACTCTGTACAACAAGTCAAAGTCCTTATAGTGTTACTGCCTATTTTCAGCTCGCAACGTTTGCTTTCAACGACACGTCATAATCAATAGACTTAAGTTCAATAGAAGAACAGCTTTAAGTTGTTTTTGTTTTTTTTTGTGTTACTTTAAAATATCTAAAATTTCAATGAAATGTTGTTGCTTTGCATATAGCACCCTAGTCAAATTCTTTGAAATATAATTTCTGATAAATTGTTGCTATTTGATATTTCACTATAATTAAGTTTGTGGTTTAGTGTTTCATTTTTTAATCAGCCAATTCAATGATAGTTACTCTCTCTCATATTAATGATGATGATGATTTTTTTGCATCAACTATCATACAATACTTAATACAAATTTCTACAATAGTTTTCTACATGACCTCTGTTACTGCACGACTTTGACTTTTTCCATTCACAATTCTTTCTGCTTTTACTGTTTTACTTCTTAGATTTATTGTAATTTATTATTATTACTTTTATATTATTACATAAATGATGATGATGGGAAATACTACCGATGACTATGACGATGATGATGATGATGATTTTTCCATCACTTGGCTGAGATCTGGCTATTCATTTTTCTTTGTTGGTTATTTTCCTTTCTCAGTAATTTGTTTCTATTGCTGCTGTTTTGGGCAGCTTTCATTGCTGGTCATTTGTACTGAGAGCTATAATAAAATTGAATTTCGATCAAAAGTTGATTAGCTGGTAAAACGAAAAAAAAAATATGTAGAAAAAAAAAATTACGACAAATAGAGCTGAGCTTATTCATGTAGTTTTTACAATTGTCTACATTTGAATTCTTTGTGTAAGAAATGCTTATTTGGTATATGAATTTATGTAGAAAAAGCATGTTATTTAGTAAAGCAAACTACTCTAAACAGAATTAAAAATTTTAATGGACTTGAGAAGCTTCGTAATGATAGCGCGGAAATTGGAAAATGAGCGTCAAAGATATCTCATTTACTAGGATTTTTGAAACAAACAAAAGTAAGGACCTTGTTTTTTTTTTGCTTGTCAAAAGTTTTTGGAAAATTTTTTATTTTTTTGGTATATAGGGGACGGCATTGCAACTGTTCGTTCAGGCGCCAAATATGCACGGTACGCCAATGGTAATAGAATGAAGGTATAAAGATAGTATAACAAATGGAAATGCAGAAAGACGCAGAAATTAATTAAGCAGAATTAGAAAAAAACAAAGAAAGATAGAGGAAAATAAATATTCGTTGACAGGAATATAAATATAGAAACCTATTATTGGGAAAGAGAAAATTACAGGCCGCTGTTTCTATACCTCTGACATTTTTTTGCACACTTTTAATTTTTTCCAGCACTCCTTTGCCAAGTCTTAAGTCTTAAATAACTTATTTTACATTCGTATACTTCCTTTGCTAAATTATGTAGACAATTCTACACCATTCGTTGCATGTAAATGAAACGACAAAAAAAGCATAGGATAATCAACAAATCACATATTGATTCTTTTATTCCTTTGCTCAAATTTTTCTTTCATTTGGTATCTACCTTTTTATTTCGCTTTTATTATATATTATTTATTATGCATTGCTTGTGATTTTCTATGCTTTTATTGTTGGCAGAGAAAAGTCTGCGAACAGTAAAAAAGCAAAAAAAAAAATTATTGAAGTGTCATTGGCAGCTTTGATTTTATTTACTTAAGTGCTACTACACTCACTTCAAAATGACACAAAATTAAATGAAAAGAATAAAATATTCTTATCACTTCGCTTCAATTTTTTTTTTGATGTAATTTAATTTTAATATATATATTTTTATTTAACTTTTTAAGATCCTTTGATGTCCTTTTTCATTTTTGGTATACATATTCTTAGAAAATCAAAAACACAATTTTTTCTGCTTAACTTTATTGATAATATCAAATACTGTGTGACTGACTACATACCAATTCGTGTGAAATTTGAACAATATTTCATTGAACTTCTTTAATTTTACTCAGTTCTTGATAACCTGAATTTTTACTGCTACTTTCACAAGCTAAATGAAAGCCACCTCTCATTTAATATCACTCACGCTTCTCTTTAAACATTTCACTTGTGGTACATTGCATTAACTATTCCTTGAAATTTTTTTATTAATTTTGTCTAACACAAATACAAATAGCACAATAATGCATATTGACACATTCTTGTTTTCCCAATCACACAATTCCTTCTCGCCTGTTTTGTTTTTTCTCTTATTTTTCAATAAAAATTTCTGCGCTTGATTTATTTGATGTGCAGCAAAATGTTGCAGCATCGAGATTTGTCTTAACACTTCAGTTTCTAACGAATGCAAGTACGCTTAGTGAGTATGAAGAAAACACGTTGAAGTAGAAAAGTAAATAGAAAACAATTTGATTTGCTCAAAGAAAAGAAATTGCTTTATATGTCTTCGGTAAACTTCAGCGGGAGCTTAACAATAAGAGGATGTGAACTGTAAAGTAAAAATTGTTTTTTGAAAAAAAGAATTTAGAATTTGGATCTATGTCATTGCATTACCTTGCAGCATAACTTGGCGCCACACCAAAATTGGCTGCATTGTTCATTGCTATTGCTGCTGTGGTATTCTGTTGACTTTAAGACTGAGTGAAAGATTGGTGATAGCTTAGCTTACGCCTGGGTTGCTCGCTGCTTGCATTGTTTATATATATTTATTTTTTCATTAAATTTTTTTCGAGTAATATAATTATAAGCTAAGTAGTTAATAAATTTAATTTATTCCATTTATTCCTCATGCAAATATAACCATAGAGTAGATAATTAATTGTTAATCATACGTCATGTTGTGCGCATAGTTTTTATATGCAAGAATCAGTTAAACCTAATGCGAAAACTTGTATTTTATACATTTTTAGGCTGTCTACATTAATGAAGGTATGCCAATATTCTCGGAAATTGATTACTCTGTGAGTTAAAGATTAGAAATTGTGAAAATAAGTTTTAAAAACGTCGACTAAGGATCTCAAAATTCGCACACTCTAAGCAGTAGAACGCAGGTTAAATTTTGCAAAATGCTGCTCGCGATTTGCTTCTATCTATTAGTATCTTCAGCTCATGCAGCTAGATTTCGGTCTGCAAGCAATAATCTGAAATTTATTGCACTGTATAAACATTTATTTGTCAACGCTTTTGTGTCATATTTACGCTGCCTCACCCTATGAGTTTAGCAAGGAATTGCTATTTTAAATCATGTCAAATCAGCAGTAGTAGCAACATTGCAGTATTTTTTTTATAGCGACATAAAATTGGCAAACTTTTGCAAAGGAAAAAAAAAAAAAAATTTGAAAAATAGGAAACTACTCGTGTGTCAACACAAGGACGTTGTACGTCTTACGCTTTGAAGAAGAAATGTGAAATTGTTGGTGAAAACTTTTGTTTTGCCAAGATTTTCTAAATTGAAATTTCCCGCATATTTGCAGCATTTCATTTGATATCTACTTAATTTTAAGAATGTAATAATAGTAAAGCGCCCCTAGAATATTTAATTTTATATAAAACTATAGCAACTGGCATCTCTGGAATTCTTTACTAGGCAACAGCTGAGGTAGTTTCAGCAAATATTTAACATATTGTTTATGTTTTCTAGGAACACTGCTATCTGTTTTATACAATTCAACAATCAAAATTTGAAATATTGTTAAATCTTCCTAGATATGATTTTATAACTTTTATTGAAGTATTAAATTGGCATTTTAGGTATATTTCAATGAATTGTGATCCAATTGATCAAATTTTTAGTAAAGTGCTACCTTTCAATAAACGAATATGAAATTTTTAAAATTGAATTACATGAAAACCTTAATTCAATTTTATAAACTTTGCTGAAATTAATTTGTGTAACGTTTCATGCTCATAATAATATTAAAAGGTCGTCACAAAATTCTACAATTTCAACAACATATTAGGTTATGTAATTAAAATTGATAAAATTGAAAAGAGGCAAAATTCTCTGCATAAATAATCAAATATCACATGAAGCAGCCTATAATGAATGGGTTTTAGATTTCAAAAATATTAAATTGATATGTAATGCGCCTCAAATTATGCTGTCGATTTTTTTTCTTCACAATTTTCCTGCACTTCTCACATACTATGTATTAAATTACACATATAAATCAAAGTAAACACATGCATGCACATATAATTTTATATAATTTTTCAAACATTTCTCATTTTTGTGAAACAAAATTTCTTTAAAAAAAAAGCTTCACTGACAACGAATTTCGGTGTTGTTGAATTTGTTAACTTTTCCTTTTATCCTGCTGCTGCTGTTGCTGTTGCTGTTGACGTACGACATTTTAATCCAATTCGTATGGTACTGGTGTTTCTCTTGCTGCACGGTGCGACATTACAGCCTGAAAGCAAAATGTCAAAAAAATCATTCGTTACAATACAAAAGAGAGCAGCGAAACAAAATAAAAATATACATAAATTTATTCTTCTGTAAAATAAATCGATGCGATCGATATGTCATGTATGATAATCTTTCACAACAGCAGTAGCAGCAACAGCAGCAGAAGGCCTGTAAAATATTTCACCAGAGACAAAAAAAAAAAAAAAAATTCAAAAAATGTCCTTTTTATCTATAGATGTAAAATGTGGCTTTTTTTTTTTTTTGTATTTGAACTCATGGAAATAAATTGCGTAATCGAAAATAAAATAAATTTGATGTCGCTGTTTTTCTCCTGTGCTTCTCTTTCTTTCACTCACTGGTTGTTTCTTTTTGGTAGGCGTGTTGGCTTTAAATTTGACGTATTGATGTGTGTGCCTGTTGGATTATGGACTTTATAGATTTGAAATTGTATACGTGTTGTTGTTTGTTGTTATTTTGTTTTGTTTTGGTTTATGTGCTTTTGCCTATGCCTTTGCTTATTTTAAAATTTCCTTTCCTATTTTTTTCTTTGCTGATTTCTGTTGAGTGCCTGTCAGCCTGATGATGAAGATAAATTAATGATTTCTTTATTTCCATTTACGTTGCTCCCGTAAATATGCTAGGTTTTTTTTTATATTATTAGAAAGGTTTTTATTTTTTTTTTTCGCTTTATCAGTAGTATGTCACAGCGACATTAAATGAGAAACAATTTGACGTAAACTCTTCATTTGATATAGCAACGCATTAGTTAGGAGCTGAAAATAACTTTTTGTGTATTTCGAAAACTAAATTCAATCATTAGCTCATCCTCTTTTTGTTGAAAAAAAAAAAAGAATTTCACCTGCAACATATTATAAAATTTTATGCCAACAAATACAGATACAAACTTGTGATAATGTTATTTTTGTAAATGCTTTAATTTTAATTAAAATTATAACAATATAATTGACAGCGTATACTGCTAATTATATATTAAAATTGATAGCTGCGCCTAAAGGTATGCAATAATGTTGCTAGTTTACTTTGGTTTTAATTAAATTAATTAAATATTTATTTTGAATTCATTTAAATTACACACAGTCGCAATGGAATTGAGTTTTTTATTATCAGTATTTGCTGCATACAGCCATCTTTTATTTAAATTTTCCTTAAATAATTTAATTTATATGACATTAAATATCCCCAAATATATGCAAATTTTGTATGAAAAAAGCTTGGGTATGCAAAAACTAGCAATTTTTGTAAACATAATAATCAATTTTGCTTTGAGTTTTCAGTGATATTTGGGATTTTGCATATAAATTTGTAATTACACTCAAAAAACACAGTTTCATTTTTATGTTCGAATATAAAGAACTTTTGATTTTTTCTATCGCGTTAAAATTTAAATACATAATTGTGTCGGAACTGAAATTTCTATTAATAAACTGATAAGTACTTTCTGTAATTCAAAATATAAAGCTGTCGTAAAGGGTGATCCAATACGAGGTCTCTTTCCAACTGTTTTGTTTTGACAGCTATCATTTGTCAAACAGCTTGTCCATAAGACGTTTGTGTTCAGTATTTAATACAACTCAATCATGAGTAGACTTACTACGAAACAACGTTTAATAATTGAGGAAACTTACTACCAAAATCAGTCATCAGTTAGAGAATATTATGAGTTCTTCAACATCATTTTGGTCGTTATGAGCGTCCAACTGAGCGCACTGTTCGTAACTAAATTTCGAACCAATTTTATACTATTGGACATTCATCATTCAACCAGAATGCATACAGCCCGTAATTTTGAGAATATTTCTGCAAAAACAATCGTGAGTCGTCGCCGATCTTAGGCTTTGGGCATCTCTTATGGATCATTGTGGCGTATCTTGAGGCGTGATCTTGGTCTGAAGACCTATAAAATACATCTCGTACAATCGGCTTATGGGCCTTACAACAACTTCAAATTGATCCATTATTTTATCGAAAAAATGTGCTTAGCGACGAATCTCATTTCTGGTTGAACGGCTACGTTAACGAGAAAAATTGCCGTATATAGGCCGTTGAATAAACAGCTCTTATTGGATCACGCTTTATAAATATCGGTACATTAAAATTTCAACTGCATTCATTCACTAAAAAAAGGCGTATGTTGCAAAAACCACAAATGCTAGGTATATTAAAGCACATCCTTTACATAGACGATTTTGTGCTTTTGTGTTATTGAAGATATGACTTTTCATTCAACTTTTGCGTTCTTTAGATACAGAAAATTTAAAAAAAAAATATTTTAGATATCATTTCAGTAATTTTTCTATATTTGTTTGATGTTGTACAGGATGCTCTACCTCAATCAGTTGTTGAGCGCGCATTATAGCATGACGCCGTCTTGTTAACACAAAGTGTGCCAATATCCATCGATATCGATCGCTATTGATTGCCAGCTCTGAAGTAGTATAGCATAAAGATGTTTTTAAAGCAAACACTGAACCAAAATGAAAATTTTTATTTGATGTGGTCATCTTAAACTGATTATACCGTGAAAGATTTTTTTTAAAACTCAAATCGCTCCATACATAGTTTACCTCTTCATCTTCTCTAAAATGTTTTTGTTCAACTTTTTTCCTTAAATTCGTTCTAATGAATCTCAATTGTGCATGTGACAACGCCAGCAATATGCTTATTTAAAAATTGAGCACAGCTGCTAGTTGCCATAAAAAATATCAAATTAAATTTCACTCTTCCTTTTCGATTTAACACAACAGCAGCAGCAATAATCGTAGCAGCAGCAGCAGCAGCTGACATTTATGTCAAACACATAAATATTTATGCTTTTATGCAAAACTATGACAATTGTCCAATAAAGTTGAAGAAAATTTTGCAGCACAGCACGACCCAGTAGTCGTCAGTGTTTTAGCTTTGAGCATTGGCTAAAATTTCTTATGCTGCTTGGCCTGATTTTTGTGCGCCATAGCTACTAAATCGGTCAACAGCAAGGTGAAGGTTATACAGCGTACATACAGCAGCTGTGATGAAACAGTGCAGGTCATAGTGTAACTGGGTAAAACAATAGGCGTCATAAATGTTACAGATACAACACTTTTGCTTTTGCGTTGCTGAATTATAAATTCAAAATAACAAAAAAAAAATCAACAAGAGCAACAACAAAAAAGATGCTAAAATTGGAACAATAACCATAACAGTTACTGTACTCCTATATTCACACGATGACACACTTTTGTACAAAAATAGAAAAAAAACATACTTAAGTTAAACCAAATTTTCATGCCTTAGCGCCCGAAGATATAATGCGAAATTTTTGTGTGCGACCATGGGCGGTTCAACAACAATAGCGCAATATCAGCAGCAGCAGCAGCAGCAGCAGCAGCAACAAATTTAAATTTGGAACAACCGCAGCTGTTTGTGGCTACACTTGCTGTTTTTGTTTTGGTAACATGATATAAAAATAAATTAAACATTTTTGAATGCGCCTAAAAAGAGACTTTGAAAAAAAGAAAATACAATGCAACATGACATATGCATGACGCAGAGGTTAATGCAATTTACAGTAACACAATTGTGGTGTTAGCATATGCTCAACGTAATGACCTGTCTGACCTTCATGCAGTGTAAAAATTAGCATGTTAAAATTTTATTGCATATCTTTAGGCAAAAACTTTTCAAGTAGTTGATGTAGTAATTGCTGTAAAAAGTTGCAAAAATTGATGGGGATGTTTTTGTCTACTGTTTTGCTGTTGATGATTTGAATTTTTATTTAATTTTAAAAGCCATAAAGCATGCAACATTTTATTTTTTTCTGAAACTCATATTTTACAAATGGAAAAAACGAACTGATATTGAAGAAATGACATGGGTTTAGTTGCGAGAACAATTTTGAATAAGCTTTTCCGCCAAAATGTCGTACCCCGGTTTATAATTGGAATTTTCAAGCGGCATACTTTTGGGTTAATTTCTTAATATTTAATATATACTTTAAGGCAAATTCCTTTCTATTTCCACAACTGTCATACAATAATATAAATTATAAAATTTGTTACTTAATCCGGTTAAAGAATGCACACCGTGTGACAATTAATCCTAGCAAAATTCTCTTCCCTAAAGAAACAAAAACTACACCTAAAAGTATGCACGAATTATTTTCAATTTAATTTAAATTCAATTTTTCTCTCTTACTTGACTGCAATATATTTGTAAATATATGGAAAACTTATATCAAAACTGCAAATATTAAGCAAAACTTTTGTTTGCTATTCCTCCTTCCCACATTCGTTATTTTCATTTGTTTGTCTTGTAACGTTGGTGTTGGCAACTAAATTGCTGAACAATTTCTGTTTTTTCTGCATTTAACGCCCGCATTTCGCATTTTCGTAAAGTTTTCGCTTAGCTGGCAATAAATTTACAAGAAAACAAACAAAGGAAAGTAAACAACGGCGAAACGGAACTATAATAGCACCGGTAGCAAATGACAGAATACGAAGAATACAAACAACGAAAATAAAAAACCGTAGTATAACTTTAGGATCAAATTTAACAGCTATTGTTATATATGCCACAGTAACATTTGCAAATGTGCACGCATTTGTTATTGTTGTTTTTGTTAGTGCTACCGCTGCTGCGGAATCACGAAATTAATTCGTGACTTTTTTGTTAAATGAAGTAAAGCACCTTCAAGCGGTAAATGTTGCATACCTAAAAGGGGTTAAATTTTATGCGGCGCCTCTTGGGTGCTCAAATGAAAGGACTCGAATTAAATTTGTTTGTACATATTATTTATGTATGTGTGTATAACAACCAGCAGAAGTGGTAACACAATAAACTCAGAAATACACAAGTAAAGCAGTTTAACAAAAATTAGTTTGCATACTTTTTGGCACAACTATATCTAAATCGGAGCGACCACTGTGAATTTTCACTTTTCACCAATTAATTAATGTGTTTGTGAACTTTTAGTGTTTATTTTGGTGATGTTGATTTTATACTCGCGAATATCCTTTCCTTAAAATTCGTGTAGGATGTTTGATATATGCTATGATTTTTCTGAAAGTTTAATAGTTTGCAACTTCTGTTTAGCACTAAAAGTGTACGCACCCAATATACACTATAAAAATTTTCTCAACTACCATTCATCTAAGGGTGGCTCCACGTTAAAGTCACATCAGAGACTTAACTTAATCGTTAAAGTTTTTTCGCAGAATATGTTTTTAAATTTCTTCATATCTCTGGGAAAAATGTTTTCAAAATTCATTTATTTAATATTCCAATGCCATTGTATATTACATCTTGGCGTCAACACCATCATCACAGTTTAACATTTAACAAATTCCAACAAAATTAAGAGTTTATTGCGAAATAAAACCTTTCTTATTTAATGGTATTTGGTATAACACCCACAAGCAGCAACGTTACCACCATTGCTAACTTTAAATTAAATTTTATCGTACTTTTTAGAATTTTTTTTTACCATAAAAAAAAAAATCAAAATTTATAGAAATTCATACTTAACCACCGTCAAAATCATCAACAGCGCCACCCTCAATAAACTCAAGGATACATGATAGCACGGTTGTGTTTTATCCTGTAGATCTAGTGTACGTCGTTCTTATTTCATATCCTGGAGATAGCTTTCATTTACCGTTGCTGCGCTAACCAACCCATGAACCAACCAACCAACCAACCAAATACTTCTAGTTATTAATTTCAAGTCAATTTCTACTTTCATAGCAAAATCAGAGCCCACACACTTTTCGTACGTAAAAAAATTTCTCATATTCATCGCTTGGTTTGTATGTACAGATATTGCTATGAGAGGTGAAATCGCAACGACTTCAATGAAAATTAGTGTAAAGCTACATGCGATAAAAGTTTTCGAAACCACCTACATTTAAACTTTTTTTTTTCTTATTTTCTTTCAACGTATTTAATTTGGCTGGTTTTACCAAGAACACACACACACACACACACATACACATACTCGTATATATGTATGTTGCGCTCCACAAACAAACTGACAGACAGCTAGATGAATAGATAGATAAAAATAGAACCAATGCACACGGTTGCTGATGAAATATCCCAGTAGGTAGTATGAGTTGTTGGTGATGAAAAATTTTTATAGTTGTTTTTAAATGCCATTTAAAGACAAGTAAAAAAACAACATATTTTCTTTATAAAGTCTTTATAGTAGCTTAAAAGAGTCATTGGTCATATGAAGTATAAAAACATGCTCCCCTTTCTATTATCTTCGAAAAGATTAGGGCAAGCATTTTTTTGAGGTCTTTGAAAGACATCTTACAAAGACTTTAACAAGAGCGAATTTTCAGACAAATGCTTTGAGTAGAGTTTTTTCGAAGAGACTTAGAGACTTTGAGTTGTATTTCAAAGATTTTTGAATTAATGAAGGAATGAAAAATATTTAATTAAAATTTTTTATCGAATTTTATTATTATTTACGCTTTATACGCCGTTTTCAAACCAATGTTTCTACGATCTATAGCCCTACACGCT
Source organism: Meiosimyza platycephala (assembly GCA_963662105.1). Classification (NCBI taxonomy): domain Eukaryota; kingdom Metazoa; phylum Arthropoda; class Insecta; order Diptera; family Lauxaniidae; genus Meiosimyza; species Meiosimyza platycephala. The sequence continues at coordinate 25,937,156 of OY759208.1, forward strand.
ATTCACTAAACTATCAGTAATATATTATATTGATGGCGAAACATTTTTGTCACATATTTTTTTTTTGGTAAAGCACCATATAAAAATATTAGACGGCATACGTTTTAAGTGACTTTTATGTTTGCAGTACAAAGACACACACGAAAGATGCTGCGTCACGTCTTTATAAATATTTTACTATATACTGTATGAAGACACATACGAGACATGTCACCATAAGTCTTAACACATAAGCACACTGTTATTTAAAAAAAGATAAATGCCAAAATTTTATTTATTTTCTCTAAAAAAAAAATCGAATTTTTTTGATTAAAAAAATTGTGAGAAATAACAAACCATCTGGTGTACATAGACATTGTTACTCAGCTCATGGGCCTACAGAAATTCATATAAAAAATATAATTTTTGTAAAGAATTACGGTATATATTTGAAAGTTCCACATTGAATTGCCCCAAACTCGCGTAGGATGTGTGTTGAGTTTGGTTTGGGTCATGTTTTAGTTAGGCTGTGTTCTTGTTATTGTTTCATTCTAATTTAGTTCAATTATGAATGGCAACGAATTGTACTCCTTCGAGCTGCATACATTTTTAACATAATTTTGTAGCACAGTTTTCTGGGGCACTTGCAAATTATTGAATTGCGAGGTTCATTTTGGGGCCAGTTGTCTGCTCGATAGCAAGGGTGAGGAGCTTGTATCGATTTGAAATTAAAATTTATTGGAATATTACGTGGAAAGGAAATTATTTTAAATAATATTATGAGAAGAAATTTTAGAAGCGTAGCACATAAACTGGAATTTAAAATATCTACTTTTCATCAAAAATAGTTTAAGTTCGTTTTAATAGCATCAGCATCATATTTTTAGGATGTCATATGAAATTTTCAAAACGACCTTTATTTTCTCTTTAGTTTAGTTTAGCAAGTGGACATAACTCATATATAAGAGACATGTTTCAATATATTTTAATAATTAATCGATTATGAAATATGTAAAATCTCATAAGCTTTCACATTAATGAAAAGTAATTAATTTCGAATTTTTGCACTTCTGCAAAACCTTATTGGTTGCAAAAAAAAAAAAAAACAACGCTGAAGTAATTTGAGCTTAAATCTTATGTTAGCTAAAGAAAATTCTATTAAATTTTGGCGAAAGCTAACAATGCTAACAAGTTGAAAAGTATTAAAATAAAAATCACTCATACGTCATGTTATACCAATGTTATAGCATTCTATTTAAATAACATTTAAGTAAATATTAATATTCCTCTGTGTATTTTTTAATAATTTGACCATATACTTCAAAAATTTTATTTCATAAAGACCGCTTTTGAGTGCTTGTACTCAAATATAAATATTGTTCTGTTTCGCATGTTAAAATTTAATTAACAACAAAATCAATAAAATATTGGTTACAGCATTTCGTTGAAATCTGAATCTTATGACTTTCGTCCATATATTTGTAAATAAGCATACATGTATGTACGCACACATGAATGTATGTATATGTGTATGTAAATTTTATTTAATATTTGCCATACGATATATCAAAGGAATTAAATGCTATAACAGAGAACTTAATTTAATTAAAATCACGCCTACGCTGCGTTTGTTTGTTTTTTTTTTTTAATTTCATATTTTTTATTTGGTTTTTTGGTTGACTGCTCAGTGGAATATAAGCTGCGTGTGAAATTCCTAAATAGCGACATGATTTATTTGCATAATATTTTAATAATAAAATAAAATGACAAATTGGGAAAATATTATAAAAAGTTAATGAAGAAGTGAAACACAAAGGTATTTATTAATTGTAATTTTTTTTTTAATAAATGTTTGCTATTTAATGCTTGAGATATCAACACATGTTTAAAGCCAGACACACACATTAACACTTACTTAATGCACAGCTGTTTAAATACATTTACACACACTCATATGCATATAAGCTAACTCACATACACAAGCACTTGCAATTATGATGCTTAACTGTTCAAGCTTTCTGCAATGTTTTTAATTGTATTGTGTATTTGTATACATGTACAATATTTATATAAATGTGTTGTATGTGCTGTTTGTATTATTTTATACATGTGTGTTTGGTTTCCCTAACCCACTCCTCATTAATGTTTTTGTGTTGTTTATACTTAGGCAACAATTTAATTGCAATTGATTGAATTTTTAGTCAACTTAATGTAAAAAATTGTAGAAAACTTCTATTTAGTGTCGTCGCGAGATTGACATCAAATCTTTAAAAGATTTCCTTAGATATTTTGTGAATTCTGTACCGATAAATGTACTGTAAAATTGTTCAGCCGCTTGTGCTCGTATTATTTTTATTTTGTTATCTCCAGACTTTGCCGTAGACCTTAACAGCTCGGACTATGCTAACTTGGAACAAGCATTGCTAAACATAAACTTATCTTAATTAAAGTAAACAGCTTCAAAATGGGAATGCGACCTTTAATTTCAAAGCATACAGTAATCGCCATATCTACACCAAATTTTATAAAGATTACTCTCACAGCGACAAAATATTCGTATATCATTTTACGTGTTTTGCTTGAATGGGAGGTGCCACACTCACATGTACTGTTAGCTATGAGATACCTTATAGCACGTAGATCTGCCATATTAAATTTTATAGCGATTATGTTTTAGTTCTCAAATTATAACGTTTATAATTATTGTAGGCAGTGCCACGCCCCTCTACAAATTTTGCCAGTAGCTTGGCTTAGCTTTTATTGATAATTGCTTTCAGTAGTACCATCTCTTCTATTTTTTTTTTTAATCAAAATTTTTCATGGTAGTAAAGTACCACGCCCACTATTCCAATTCCACCATATTTTAGTATAGTTGAAGAAATTTACAATCTGCGTCCGTTTACCAAATTTCATCTTGTTATGAATCATATACTTCCTACAAGTTTTTTAACGTTTCTTCTGAGGTCACAGAGATTTCATGAGCATCTTTTTTTTAAATTTTAAATAACCCATCTTGAAGCCTCGTTTTATAAGAAGGTTTCTAGCTTATAATAGAATCAGAAGATCTTTGAAAATTAGAGCAAATTATGTTATAGAGGCGAAAACGCACAAAAACTTCAAAAATCAAATACCAGATATAGATGTTTAATAGCCCCAGTAATAGAGGTATTTTGATGGGACCTTGAAGTGAGTCTCACTAGTAGAGGTTTCTTACTTATCCAGGTCCCGCATGACCAGGTTTCACTGTTGTTGCAACAGCAGAAAAGCTACTGCTTGAAATCCTTTATATATTTCATTTTAAATGACTTTAAGTGTGACTTGTTTTATAGCAATATTTTAATGTTTTTCAACAGATTTTATTGCTAACTACATAAATAAATTGATTTTGATAAGCTTCAAAAAAATATGCAATAATATTATGGCAAAATCAATAAAAGCTTCAGTTCTTAAAAACTATACATTGCATACTTTTAGTTCAATTTTATTAATGCTTTTACATTTTTTCTTTTACAATTGTGCATGTTTGTTTTGATAAATAAATATATATTTGAAAATATATGAATATTTTAGTGTTAAATAAATTTTGTTTTTGTATAATTTTTTCAACAGCTTCACTTAAATTTTAATTTGATTCTAGGCAAATTTTTGCACTGTTTGCAAAAGTACAAAAAAATTTTAAACACTTCAACCCGCTAAAATAAATATATGTTGCAAATTTTTAGGCTCACATAGTGATATTTAACAGCATAAGTAAAATAACTGCACCAGCAATAAAAAAGCACAAAATTTTAATGACAATTTTGAAGCTCACAAATGTAATGTGAAATTTAAGTGCACCGACAAAATTTCATATAACACTTTTATAAAGAAAAAAAAAAAAATCTCATAAGTTTGTGCACACAACTGTGCTCACTGGCGTTCAAAATAATGCCGCTGGTGTTTGCTGCCGCTGCACATCGACATCAATTTTGGCAGCACCTATGATGGAGACATTCATTGTCCTTGGCCTATGTTTTATCCTATACGAAGCATTGGATTTCTTTCAAGGATGCATGCATAGCGCTCAACCCACAACAAGCGATCAAATCGACGCCTATCGTCGCCAACTCGACGAGCAGCGCCAACAACAGCAACAAGAGCAATTTCTAGCCAATCTAACACCATTGTTGGGCCAGCATTTAGCAGCAAATTTGACAGCATCATCACCGATACTTTCAACGCCGGCAATTATCAGTGAAATACGACAACAACAGTTGCTACAACAGCAGAAACAGCTGGTTAAGCAGACATACCATACGCGTGCGGTGAGTACACCTACACTAGCGGACAATAATCAAACGACGAATAAAACAGTTGCCACTGTGAACGATCCTAGCTATTCACCCGCTGCTCACGTCTTGGACGCTGCATCATCGTTACCACGTGATTACTATCATTTGCAACAACAGCAGTTGAAGAGTAAATCCTCTGCTAAATCATTACTATCAAAATTCTCTTCCACTTCATCGGATAATCGTATATTTCCAAGTGAAGCTACTGTGGGCGTTTTAGGCGTTACAGCTGGTGTAATTACAACGCAACCCACGCTTAGCTGTGGCAGTACAACTAGTTTTGATTGTCAACCTCCCTTGTGTCAAGGAGAGCCGCTTGTTTTAGATCTCAAACGTGCAATACTGAGCAGTAATCAAAACAGTAGCGTTGATTCACCTGTGAAACAACAACTGACTGCATCGACAATATCATTGCACACCAACAACGAAGAACGTTGCAATTCAGCTGCCTCTAATTCCTCAACGTCCTCATTACCTGCCTCATCGTCATCAGCTTCAGCTGGCTCTGCATCTTTGGCATCTTGCTCGGATAATGAAGATGATGATGATGTTGCTACCATTGCTACTGTTGAAAGAAATCTTTATACGGATATTGATCAGCAGTGTGTTGGCGTTGTTGGCTCCGTTACGAATGCAGATTATCGTGAAATCGAGTGCGAACGTTTGCGTCGCAAGTGTGTGAATGTTAAGCGCATCTACAGCATCTCTGAGAAATTTTAAAGTGCAAAGGATTAACGTGTGAAAAACGATGGCAAGTTAACTGAAATTGAAAATAATTTGAACTTTAAATACGAAAATATCGAAGGTATTTTAAAAAGAATAAAACAACTATAATTTGAAGAAATAGTGCAAACATTTTATGAAAATTTATTTTTAAAAGTTTAGTTGAAAATAGCAGCTCTAAATAAATTTGGGTTCTTTTTATATGGCTGAAATGAAAGAGAATATATTTTGTCAGATTCTAAGCGGAACTTATTCACTGAAATATGTTCCACATTTATAGTAAAATATTGGACATTTCATTATTGTTAAAACATTTTAATTAAAAATTTAGTGAATAAAATTTTTGTGGGAAAAAATCTGTCACTAAGGACATTTATCAATTAAAAATCACTCAAAATTTGGTATGCCTTTATTTTTAATTTTGAAATATTTTTCCATAGAAAAACTTTATCAAAAATTTAAACGAAGAAGTTACCAAACGAACAGTTTTAATCACTATTAAATAGCATTGGTATTGACATTAGCATTTAAATCTTTTAATCATTGACATTAGAAATTGTTTAGTTATTAGCAGAAGTGTTAATAAACACTAAGAATTTATATCATAAGACTTGCATTAGGCTTAGCATTGGTATCAGCATTGGCATAAATATAAATATTTGCATTGGCATTAGTAACAGCTTTAACCTAAATACAAGAGCTTACGGAGTTATCAGCATAAGCATTAGCGCTAAAACCAGCATTATATAAGCATAATAATGAAATATATGTAAACATAGGCATTGGCAATGGCATTGGCATTAGCATCAGCATTAGTAACTGCATTATTATTAGCAATAGCATTAGTACTAGAAAAATAAGCAGCAGCATTTCATGGGTAAAAATCATTAGCATTAACATTAGTAATTGCATATTGAATTATTAGTAATTAGAGGTACCTCCTAGTGGTATATTTTCTCTTGAAAAATAAAAAAACAAAAACTGAAAAAGGATTTGTTCTTTGAACATTGAAGCCAAATACAAGCAGTACAAAAACAAACAACAATAACAACACCGAACTCCAGAAGCAGCATAAGAATCAGCAGTGAAAAATCAATGAACAATTTTAAGGTGAGGTTTTGCAAAAACTAAGTGTGCAATCACCTTCTTTAGCACAAATATGTTGGTTTAAAAATGAAATAAACAAAATCGTTTCAGTATATTTTGTGCCAAAGCGTTACAATGTATATGTACAAAGATGTCATCATTGTCATAAATACAAGCATTACTGTAATCAGCCGCATTATCATAAGTATAAACAATTGAATTGGCAATAGTTTTATGCGTACACTTTGAACTAAACTTTTCACTTTTATTCACGTTCACATTCACTTTCATTGTTCACTTTTCACTTTCATTTACTATAAGTCACCCTATATCATTATATTGATCGATCATACCAACCTTAATTTAAACTAAATCTTAAGCTTCACTCATACTTTACTTCACTTAGTGTTCACACTTATCACTGAAATGCAACGCAGCATTGTTCACTTTCATTACTATGACTCACTTTACCTTACTCTTGCATTTTTTCAGCTTCATGTTTAGTCATTTGCGTTTGACATACAACATATGCTACTCCGAACTTTTATGATTTTTAGCGAAGTCTCAAGAGAGAAATAATTTGATATAAAGGCCTTACTTATATAGACTAAAACTTAAATATTTGTTTTGATTTGATTTTGTTTACGTTATTATAATAGTAATTCATATTATTTCCCAGTTGTTGGCGTTATATAACTAACTAAATATGTTGCACGAGTTTTCGATGTTAATTCTTAGTAAAAAGGTAATTTTTAATGATATTTAGCTTTAAAGTATAAAATGGCGTTTGGATAATGGTAAAAGGAAAAGAAAAAATATCATGTGTAATAAATAAAAGTATAAAACTTCCCTAGCAAGACTTTTTGAAGCATATGATGTCTTGACTTTATATAAATTTCCATATCAAGGTTAAATACGACAGATAACCTGGAGCTAAAAAAAAAAAAAAATATGAAAGTATTATCTTTGGCCAGGTGAAAACTTACGTATCCTACGCTTTATTTCAACATTTAGTCTAATGCCAGGTCAAAGTATGTCTTGTTTTTGTAAAAATTATGGTAAGACTACCTTAAATGATTCTCTAAATAAAGCGTTTTGTAGATTTTGTTTGATATCACGCCCTCTAGTAGAAATTCGACAACTTCTTATTCAAAACTTGTCCGATTTAGTTTGAGCATTTATGAGAAATATTCTTACACTACATCAAATTACTCTCTTTCTGGTCAATAGGCGTATTCGTGCACCAATTTCGTCCAATTGCCTCGCTAGACGTTACCCGTAATCATGATTTTCACACACACCGATGGACCGATATGGTTAAATCGAGTCGAATAAACAACATATTATCTTTTTTATACTTGCCACGCCCTCTTCTATGCATTACAAATAAAATGTCAAAGTAAATTTACCATGAATGCAGGGTATAGATGTAACTTGACTTTGTTTAACTTACGATTATTCGTAGTTTTCTTTAATAAATTCAGAAATTCATACTGGGTGTTTCCGTTGCTGCGCAGACTTTATGTTTCGTGCATTACTTAGCTAGACATTGAATAATCTCACTAGAGTGAGAAGCTTTTGTCCCAAATAATGAACTATTACAAGAAAAGGACACCCCCTGAAAAGTTTAAAATCAATCCATCTAATATTTAGCGCATTAGCTCAAAATAAACTTTCCACAACGTCATCGTTTACCTTTTTCTAGTGACAAAATATTATGTTCTAAAAAAACTCATAAAAGTCTATAATAAGATGACGGACTTAAATTGTGTTCCCAATACAAAATTTTACCAAAAGCATAGCCAGAAAAATCACCGCAATAACATACCATTAAACAACCGAGTAGCAAAATGCATCAATACTGATGATGATGATGATGATGAAGAAAAATATCAATGATGAATTTTATTTTTACAATATGGCGTCTAGATTGGCGGCGCCACTGTTGACAGCATTGCCAATAACTAAAAAAAAAAAAAAACAAACAAGGATAACAGAAAAAAAAAAAATTCGTAGCAAACAATAGTGGAATTGATTAGAATGAAGAAGAAAAAAAAAATACCAAACCACAACAGCAATAACAACAAGAAAACTTTTCAGAAAAGTAAAAAAAAAGTCTTCGAAAAGGAAAAACATCGTAGCCAGAACTACGTCGTCAGAAAAGCAAAAAGCAAATAATTGAAAGGATTCTTACACACTCGCATATAAGCCAAGCATTGCGGTAGCAATGAAGTTGAAAAAAAAAAAATAAAATTGCAAATAAAAAATAAAGATTATGCTGATGATGACGACGCTTAAGATGATGATGATGATGAAGAAGTTAAATCTTACTGTTAGCACGGGCGATGAAATTTTCCAGAGGGTTTGCAGTTAAAAAAAAAAGAAGAAAAATCTTAATAGAAATAAATACGAATGGCATGAAATAACGTAAAGTTAATGCTGAAAATATGCGAATTTATTGAAAATTTAAGAATTTAAAGATCTGCAATATATATTATATTATATTTTTCACTGTTGATATAATCACATATCATTCTGACTTTCCTATTTCAAGATCAATGTAAATTTTTACCGGTGTATGCATAGTATGAAAGACAAATTGCTGGTGGCTTCCTTGCTCTGCAACTTCTATGGTTACTACCCGCTACAATAGAACAAAATTAGTTATTGTCGTTGTTATCCTTGCCATTGTTGTTGTAATTATTGTTTTTGTCAGATTTATCCTGACTGTTACTCCATTCATTGTCATTGTTGTTGCTGTTGTTGTAATTGCTATTATTATCATTTGTATTATTATTGTTGTAGTTTTTTTTTTGTTGTTATTGCATACAGTTTGATTTTGGGAAAATCAGGAAAAATTCTTGGCTGCAGCATAGAAATAAAAATTTTAAAAAAAATTTCATTGATTATTTGCTTTCTGCAGTAGACATCTAACCTCTTTTTTTGTTTGCTACTTTTGTCTCGCATCATTAAATATTTGAAAATGTAGAAAATTGTAGAACAAAAGTTATAAAAAAAATTACATTGAGCGACAATTTTGATTTGATTTATAAAATTTTTGCTCGGGATTAACGCACTACCTCGGAATTTTCTTAGCGTTGTTTCAAAATATTTCTATGACCAATGTTCACGATTTTAATTTGTTTTAAAACATGTTTTAATGTTGTTCAATCCCTACCTCTTCTATGAGGTCCAATCTATGTACACATTGAATTTCATAAAAATCGGTTCATTAACTTAGCTGTGAAAAAATATTTTGCTGTTAGGGGCGTGACATCCCTCACTTAAAAAAATCATTTTCCTCAGATTTCAACTCATCTCTAAGCCAAATTTCATCAAAATTGGTTCATTGCTATAGCTGTGAGAACGTAATTTCGTGTTTGGGGCGTAGCACCACCCCCAAAAATTAATGTCTTTACTCAGGAATCATTCTGTATACGTTCCAAATTTCATTTAAATTATTATAGCGGCTCAGCCGTGATAAGGGGACGTCCATTAATTACGTGAGGTATTTTTTTCAAAATTCGAATCCCCCCCTCGCCTCGGTGAGATTTGTTGAGATCTGGCTGAACCCCTCCCCCTCCCTCTCGTGAGATTTAAAGTATTATTTTTAAAGTAAATTCTATGCATTAAAAAGTTGATGTGAGGTAATCCTTTACCCCCTCCCCTCCTTGGTGAGATTTTGCTGGACCCCAACCTCCCCTATTTTAGTTCACGTAATTAATGGACATCGCCCAACCTTTTTGCCAATTAGAGGTGGTGCCACGCTCACTTTAATACATTTCCTTAGGATTCACTCTATCTCCAACTTTTAGCCGTGAAAAAATATATTTTCCTGTAAGAGGCGTGGCAACGCCTACTATTGAAAACAATCACATTCTGTTCTGCCCAACCAACTTTTCCAAAAAAAAAATATAAAATCAAGCGATTTGTTTTGTTATGACAATTAAAAAGGGATGGAACCGTTTCGCCTTCGCTTATTTATGCTCGTTTGAACCATTTTTTTGAAAGTGGTATTCTCCTATCTTCATTAATTAAATTACCTAATTTTTTCTTTTCAACGAAGAGAGACTTATACCATTTTCAAAAATAATAGCTCACACCTATATAATAAGCTAAAATAATTAAAATCAGATAGATTTTTAATTAGTGTTTGAAAAAGTATAAATAAAATAGCATGACTTATAATCCTTCGACAATGTTAACCTAGAAAAGTGTAAAATCGAATATTGTTACTAAGCAAAAATGTTTTCCATTCTTTGCCAAAAAGCTTAGGGTCAAAAATGATGTCGCAAAGTGTCATATCCAAAGTTTGTTGACCCAAAAAAGAAACAAAGACCATAATGATTTAGTCTAAAAAGGATGAAAAGAAGTTTTTTCCTATCTGTCTTTGAAATCTTTTTCCATATTAAAATTGAGTTGGATACTTTTTTTCTTATTGTTATAAATATTTTATTTTTAAGCAAAAGGCTTTAAGATTAAAATGAAAGACATTTAAAAGGTACAAAATGTATTGGGCTTAAGTTGTCAAGTTAAGAAAACATGCATGTGTGATTAAAAAAAAACTATGTTCAGCTAATCTCTATGAGGGAAAAATCAATGCTCGTAATCTGACAGAAAAGTCTTTGGAAGAGTTAAGTGCTTTATGTGATTTTAATTTAATTTTCCTTTTGTTCATTTTCCATTATTTACATATGTTCTCTTAATCTCATTAGAAAAAATTTGCCTACTCTAATTTACATAGATTATAAAAATTAAAGAAAAAATAATTTAAATTTCAACTTCTCATTCAGTTATGATTTCATGTTCATATTTTATTGACTTTTATCCTACTAAATGCCAAAATATTAAAATATTACAACTTACCTTCTATTTTCTAATTAATGCGCTTAAAAGCTTCTCATTAATATTTTCAAGAAAATTTCAACCTTTAAATTGAGTTAATAATCCCAAACCCAATTTTCCCCACTTTTCTAGTTTCATATTAAATTAAAAAAAAAAGAATAATTTTAAAGTGTGAATAATTTATTTGCGCTTTCAAAACAAAAAAAAAAAAAAAAAAGCCACAATGAAAAGATGTTGAATATAATACGCAAATGTAACGCATACAAACCGCTGTCAAAAGCAGCGCTTTGGTCCACTTCCTCTCCTACCAACATCACAAATCTCTTATTCATTTGTGCTCAGATAAAAAGGACACAATTTTTTTTTGTTTATTTTTTTTTTTTTTTCTTAAAGAGAAAGAAAAGAAGACTAAAAAAAATGTTGCTTTTTAATGCAATACCAAGCGAGGCAGCTGTAGAGACCACAGCATTACACGCAGCAAGAACCATTTGACCTGCCCCGCTCACCTCAATGTGCACATACATACATACCTTCTACCAATACAAATTTAAGCTACGTCTACATAGCACACACTATGCATATTTCTGTGTGTGTGTGTGTGTTGGATCTGTGTGCTTTTTGTTTTTTTTTTTTTTGTTTGTGTGCGTTTGCTTAGAATTAATTTTCATTTTTTATGCCATCAAAATGAAATCAACAGCGCTATTCAGCGTTGTATTTGTAGCTTTAAAAAAACAACACACAAAAAATTACACTAAAGTAGATACACAACACAGTTGAAATAACAATAAAGTCCAGTAGGAAAATGATTTAAATTGAATTGCCATTGTTTTCGGAAAAAATAATTTGGTAACTTTTGAACCAAAGCTGCGCTGCAAAGCTGTGGGCAACTTCATCCTGAAAATGATGATTTTTAAAAAGTTTGAAATTTTAAAAATTGGTACTGCGAACTTTTCAAAAATCGTAATGATTTTAATATATTTACGTGGGGTGCATAAAAGAGCGGACAAATTAGCATTCTGCGCACATAAGACATGTACATCATTTGAAAGGTCTTTCTTGGTACAACAATTTTTGTCAGACACCTTGGCCTTAAGTTACGCATGTGAAGCTACAGAGTCGAAATAACTGCTGCACAAAAAGGAGTATATGGGTCATTATTTAAACTATTGAGTCAGCACTGTCCCAAACATGCGTGCCACTTTGAATATTACATTAAGACGTAAAATGAAGCCCTATGCATGAACTTTCTTCTTATTAGTGAATTTTTGAATGTCGGACAGCCTCCAAAAAATGATTGTTTTACAAAAAACTTTTTTACTGTGGTGAGGTTATGGCCATGATTAAAAATCAGGTGCACAAAAAGTCGACAACCTAAAAACATTGCCTAGTTTACTAAGTGTCGCTCTATCGCTTAGCCACCACCATATATTATTTTAAATTGGCTTAAGTTTTTAAAATTTTAAGCTTTAATCTCTCATATTGTGTCTTAATTTTAAAATTATAATATTTTTTGCGAAAGTTACAGACCTCCAAATTTATTGATATAATTTAATGATACGGGGCGTATGAGCGATATTTTATGATTTTGCGTATATGGTTTACTTTATTCGTCTGTCTCTTTAAACACCGTTTAAAAGGTAAATTTTCAAAAATTTAGGAAATAAAACTTAGTTAAAAAAATAATATTGGCGGCTAAGTGCTAGAGCTACAAAAATTAGATCAACTCAAAATTTGTAGGTTTTTATTTTTAGTTTAATCTGAATCTATGCCTATTTTGTTAATTTTTCAAAGCCAAATTTTTACTTATATTATAATCTCATAAAAATAAAATCATAATATTTTTTTATCAGAAAATGTTCTTATTTGAGTTATTGCGAAATGAAATCAAAATTTCACGAAATTCGATTTTAGAAAAAAACATTATTTTTTTTATTTATTCATAGGCTTAGCTATATAACTTTGGGTAATTTTTTTTTCAATAAGCTTCTAGCGTTATCTATTCGAAAATAAAATTTTAAGCATTCACCATGACCTGACTGGTGATTCGATTTTTAGACCAATTTTCATAATAATGCAGCAGGTAGATTATTTAGTTCATCAAAGGGAGGCGAACTATCTTTTGCCAAATAAAAGTTTAAGTTTTTAAAGAAACTTAATCTAATCAAAGTGTTTTAAATTTCGTATGCATTTTTGCATTACGTTTTCCTTTGTAGAAATCTAACAAGCACTTTGAACACCATTTCCCTAGTGGGCACAAGAGTATTGACACTCAGAGCAGCATAAAAGCATTAAAAAATATAATTTCGTGTTTTGCTTGTTTTTATTTTTTCCTTAGAATTTTATGTTTATTAAAGAAACATGACAGTATTTTTAAGGAATTTAAAAAATTTAAGACTTTTTCCCTAATTTGAAAAAAACAAAAAGAAAGAAATGTTAAATCGCTGTAGTCGACTGCACAGTGGGAGGAGGCGTGTTAAGTACATTTTTATTTCTTGCAAAAAAAAAAAAAAAAATTGTCATCTAAAAATATAAAACAAAGTAGGACAGTAAAAGTTGCTTTCTTACTTACTGCACTGCGGTAACAAATAACTTGGATTTTTCTCTTAACTGTGCCAAGTAGGTGGTAGGAGGATGGCATCGCCCACTTTCGCTTAATTTGTTGTTGTTGTTCTGTGCTACTGCTTCAGTTTTCTTGCTTTCTTTTTTCATGAAAATATTGCTAAAAGCGTTACCATATTTATTTTGTTCTTATTTTCGGTCATTGTTGTTATAACTGTGAATTTTATAAAAAAGTGAAACTGTACTGCCATGTGTTAGCCCTCAGGATGTTGTTGTGAAAATAAAATAAGTAAAATCTTTACTCTTCATTTAAACTTTAAATTTGTATGTATGAGCTAGCACCCCGCAACTTTTAGTGTGTCCTCTTTAAGCGAAAAGTTAAATTGAAATACAGTAATTTTCATCTGCAGTTCTTTTATTTAGTTTTCAACAAATTTTATGACTGCATTTTGTACATAAAGTTTTGTCAAAATTCTATTTTATTTAACTCTAAAAAACTCTTCAACTTTTTGCTGATTTCACTGTGAGTTTAAACTTTTTTTTTTTTGGAACTTTCCTCATACCTCACATCAAGTTCATTGAAATTCATTACCAAATCTCATCCAGTGCCATGTAATTTTGTTAATGCATAGTCATTCATTAAAATTCTACAAAGCAAAATATTTATGTATTTTTTTGTTGTTGTTTTGTGTCTTGTCAGCGACTAATGAAAAGTAATTTTAGTAATTTATTTAAATTTTGCTACAAAAAAAAAAATGTCAAAAGAACAAGGAAATAACAGCGAACGTTAAAAGGACAATAATTTACCAACAAGTCAACGGACATAATTTTTACATTAAACCGAAAATGTAGTTTTTAATTTGAATAATTAATGTGTTGAATAATTAATGTTTCATTGCCTTATATTTTTATATGAAAATCTCTTAAATAATTATATTTTGTAAAGTATTTAAGCACAATTAAAACAGCTAATATTTTTATTTTAATTACCCGATTTATTTCTGAGTTCCAAAAGGATCACAACAAATTTTTTGAAATTCTAAATAAAAAGAATTAAAATAAATCCCAATTGTTCTAGCAACTTTTCTTTCCAATTTACTTTATCCCATATTTTTTCATTCAATTTACTTCTCTGAATTTAGTATATTTTTTTTTTTTCTAACATTTTTGTGTGAATAAAACAGGATGTAGCTAACGCAAACTTCCGGTAGACATTAATTTTCTATGATAGAAAAAAAAAGTAAAAATAAAACCACGCAATCAAAAACGTAAAGAAGACACTCAAAAAACCAACAAAAAAAAAATCCCAATGTGCAGTGCAGCACATGTTCATTTCGAATACAGTAGGAAAAAAAAATTTTTCTTTTTCTTTTGATGGGCGTGTCTACCCATAGGCATAAATCTGTGATAATCATTTTAAATTAAATCATAATTTTAAACGTATTTCCGGTGTTGTTACTACGTTCGGTATCTATGCAGCGGAACTTAGCTCAATATAGAATTGGCTTTTTCCATTATTATTATTATTATTATTGTTGTTGTTGTTGTTGTTGCTGCTGCTGCTACTTCTGCTTCATTTTCTTGAGATTTATAGTATGGTATATCTGATGTTACTACAGATTTTCTTCTTGGCTGCGTAGCACTCATGCGTTACTTAACTGAGCTTAGCCAGTATTTACCACTGAATTTAGTGAGGTAGCAACGACGTGTTTATATTGAAATGTTTGGGATGTAAAGGGAATATAAAATAAAAATAAACTTCGAGTTTTGCCTGGGGGGTGTAAGAATGGTTTATGGATATTACTTTAAAATTGTATTAAAAAAAATGATATAAAAAAATGTTTGCACTATTTCTTCATTATGCTGTGAGATATTGTAGATAAAACGAAATTTTGAAATAAAAATTTAAATCTTTTACAGTGTAAAAAATTGAAAACTGAAATTATTAAACTATATATAAAAAAACAACGAATTTCTACAAAATAAAGTGTACATTTTCAAAATGAAAACAATGCACAGCTATGGCCTATGCTAAAACTTTACAAAACTATAAAAAAATTTTAAATAAATTTTATAAAAATTTATCTACTAAGTAGATAATGCATAGTGAAGCATACGAATTTTAATTAAAAGTTTAAAATTAAATTTATATAACATAGTGAGTAAAACTTAACTAATGCATAAATTAACACCATATTGTGCACTTAACAAAATTAACGTATAAACTGTTAAAATACGAAATCAAATTAAATCGACAACAACAAAAAAAAAAAAAAAAAACAAAACAACAGCAAAAGAAAAAATAACCCATCTGAATTTAATGGATTCCCTTGAACGTTTGATGCGTGCGGCACCATTACCGCGCGCTCTTACCAATCTCAATGGAGCTGTTGCTGCTGGTGCCACATCAAAGGGTCAACAGCGTGCACTAGTGCATGCTTCATTAGCTGCGGCCACTGTCGGTCGCAAGGGTCGTCATTTGACTGGGACATTTTGTCTTACTGGTGATACCATGGAGGGCATCATACAGTGTTTGGTCTTCTTAAAAGCATTTTCGGTAAGTACGTGATTGCTGAATTGAATTATAAATGAAATTTGATTACTTCATAATTTTCTTATGAGTTTTAAAGAAGCATGGAAGTGTGCGCATATTTCGTTATGTTAGCATTGAAAAGCAGTTACAAAGAGTATCGTGTAGAATTGAAAAGTATTGACAAAGCCGTAGAATATTAAACAGTTTGGAAGAGCCATCAATTTGTTTCGAAAAATATCGTTATAGTCAGTATAGCTAATAAATATAAATAAAGATTATGTTTGATACTCGGTTTAAGCATGCTGAGATACTTTTCATAATTTCTCATAATCATTTCTTTCTGTCTTACCTTTCTAAAGATTTTTTCGTTCTATAACCAAATTGCAATATATTGAGCTTTCTCGCAGTTTTAAGAAAGTACACTTTTTCCAAGACGTGAACAATTGAAAATCTACGTAATTCAAAGGTTGAAAAATTGCAACAGATAATAATAATGCAAATTTTCTTACAGTTTAAATTTAAATAACACCACTCAACATGAATTTTGGTCTGGGTTCTAGACGTCAAAATGATTTCTTTTATATAACTAATAAAAGAAAACATTGTTCACTTCAAGCGGATCACCTTTGGTGCCAAAATTAGCTTGACCGATCAAGACGTACGAGATTTTAAAATGTTCGTTTTATAAAAATCTTCTAAAATCCGTGTGGCCCGTTAAGAAATTCAAAATGGCGGATCCAATATGGCGGCCGGAAGCCGGAGAAAAATAGAGTGTCCAGACAAAAAAGCTTGTAAAAATAAAAATTCTCAGCCGATCAAGCCGTTTCTGATCTCAAGCTGTAGCTCCTAAAAAGCTGGCGTGAAAGATTGACAGAATTCAAAATGGCGGATTCAATATGGCGGTCAAATATCCAATATGGTGGCTGAATTTTTAGAAAGTCAACCGATTACCACCAAATTTGGTATACGGGGGTCTTGGTGATCACTGATCACGAATCCGAGATCAACTTTTACAAAATCAAGATGGCGGATCCAAGATGGCGGACAAAATTTTCGAAAGTCAACCGATTTATATATATTTTGATATGCTTTTTACTTGATATAGAGCTTCAAGCTACTTAGCTAAGAAGTCTAGTAGTTGTTTTAGCTAAACTCTATTATTTACATTATTAAAATTTGACCTCAGATTCGAATTCAGCGGGTTAAAAACCTTTGGAAAAAAGTATTCGAGTTTTTGAGCCAGAGTTTTGATCAACTTTTGTCGAACTGTGCAATTAATTGACATTGAAAAACATTCCCTCTACATTTTAAACATATTATAAACTTTCTCGATTTTTAACTGCTGAAATTTCACATTAAACAGAGTATATAAAAAATATTTATTTCGCCTATTTTCGCCTATTCTCGCCTATTCTCATTTGAATTTTATTTATCGCATCGATTACTTCGATATTGATACTTTCTAATAAAAAAATTTTGACACGAAATATAGGAAAAAAATTGATATTTGTAATTAAAGCATTTTTGTTCATTCGATGAATTAAAATTTGTGAAATATCTGCGTTCTCATATCTATATTTTTCTTATCGATATTTAAATTTGCTCTAAAGTATAGTATTCTTATGACTTCGAGAAAGCTAAAAAAATTGTAGTCAGCTTTTCGTTTTACACTGTCAACTTAGCCATTTTTTGCTTTTTTTATAATTTTTAATTTTTTTTTTCCAATTTTACGACCTTCTGTGAATTAAAATTATATGTTTGAAGTGAAATTCAGTTTTAAAAAGTTGAATGAGTTGAAAAAAATATTCGGTCCAATGTATTTAAAAGTTGATTTCTTATTGCTGCGGCAGCAAACTGTAGGTGATCACACTTTAACATACTAAAAATATATATTATTTATAAAGTCCTTGACAGCATTTCTCATACCCAGCATATATGTAAGTGAAACAGAATACCTATGTTTCTAAGCACTTAAATTAACATTAAGTTTGACTTCATTAAAACTTATTAAAATAATGAAATTTTGCTTACAAAAAAAAATTTTTTTTTTTTATATTTTGCTTTGAACTATTCTCCAAAGTCCACTTTGCGACATAAGCCTAAGAGTATGTCCATCGTTTTGGGTTACAGTTGAGTTAAATTTTGATGTGATGTGATTTGCCCTGTGCGCTTTGTTTTCGTTTTCCACTTGACTTTGCATTAAATATGAACATAAAACATTTAAACCTTTAGCTTTATATCTAACCTTTTGGTGGAAAGTGGGAGAGAAATATGTACATAAAAAAAGGACATGCATGTCCTTCATAATGACGGTTCATTCTTTAGCTGTTTTTTTTCTTCTTTCGTTTTTGCGTTTGTTATATTTGTATGCTGCCCATCACCTTAACTTGGCATATTATAAATGTTTTTACTGTGACTTAAAAGCAAATCATGATATTTTGGGCAAATTAAGTCATGCATACAATTTTCTATCTGTCATTTCTTCAACCGCATAAAAAGGTTAAGTAACAAAATGGAAAGGGTTGGGCGGGGCCCAACGCTATAAATGAGGTATTTCAGGTGAAGTTTTCATCATTTGCCGATATTTTTAAAATTTCGATATCAACAAAAAATAGAATAAACGAATTTTTTTAAATGATGTTTATTTTACAGTATGCTCAATTTTCAGAGTTTTCCGAACCTTCGACGCTATTTACTCAAAAATTATAGTTGACTTACGGTGGCTTGAATATTTTTGCTTGTCTTGTTTTTTATTTATTATTATTTATTTATTTCTGGTTTTTCCCCTTTTTATTTCAGAGTTTACAGTGTATCGGTCTCTTTGTTATTATTGCGATACTTACAAAATTCTATCGCTAGCATTTCAAAGTAAAAATTTCACATGAAGTACCCCTTATAAAATTTATAAGAACTTAAAAACAAACAAGTTGAGATTGTTTGATGTTTTCAAATTTTTCATTTTTGCTATGCTTCTGACCGTTGATGCATAAAAATTAACTTTATTGAAGCAAATATCCTGCGGGAATGTAAATTTAAGCTGAAAAACCTGTTACCTTTTTATAAATATATAAATTTTTTCTTATTTTTTTTTTCTTAAAATATTATCTAACAAACAATGTATCTTTCTATCGTTTCAGGTGAGTTTAATGACATGAAGTACCCAAAAGTATGCAAAGACTTTCTATGTTAAAGTTCTCAAGTAGTAAGTAGCTAAGAGACAAAAACTATTTTAAACATTGGTGCCTAGAAGTATGCTATGCAAAATACACTATGGTAACAGCCGAATGTCAAAAGTTAAGCCAAAGCACATACTTGAAATGAGATGGCATTTTTTTTAGATTTTTAAGGATTAGAGACGCTCATTTTGTGTATGCACACACAAGGATTGTTTATGTATAAGGATTAGGATAAGGCATTGATTTCTGCTTATATCTGCTTCATAACTTTAGGCGGTTTAAACTTTTTTTTGTATTAAAAAAAAAAAGAGAAATTCTTTTGCTCCGTATTATGAATTGTATTTATATTCAGGAAATATTAACGTATTTTTTATAATTTTTGTTAGCTAGCACTTTAAACGAAATCTATAAAAAGTACGTTATAAAACAACGTTTACATTTTTAAAACTAAAAGCTTTAAAAATTATTACATCATGTGGAAAATAAATACGAGTTGTAGTATTTTTCCATTTTCATTTTACTTGTGTCAATATTTAAGCAAGGCTGTTGAATAATAAATATTAAAAATTTTTGTGTTATCATTGCATAGTTTTGGGCAACAAAATTTTTAATATTTCTTTTTTTTTGTATTTTTATTTGACGGCCATTTAGTCAGGTAACGCATATTCGTTTGAATGAACACTTTACGTTTGAATGACTTTTAAAAGAGCATGTCCTGTGATCCCGTGTTTATTTTAGTCAGATAAAAATAAAGTTTTTTTTTTATATTGAAGTGGAAAAAAAATATATAAATAAATAGTGGAATACACTAAGGATCGAAAAGTGTCACTCAAATGTCAGTAAAACTGTTAAAATTAAATTTTTTTTATTCAAAAATGTTTTCGCATGATTTCAATCATAAAGTTTCTATTGATTTTTAGATTGAGTATTGCACAAAATCGAGTTTTATATGCGCTTAGCGAACTATGTTAAAATTTTAAGAGAGACTTACCATAGCTTTTTTTTATTTCGCTGAGTTCAATGTTTAAAAACTAAAAAATTCATAAATAACTAAAATAATACTACAAATAACAACATTTTTCTATTGGCCACATTATTTACTACATAGAGGTTTGGCCAAAATATACACTGACAACACTTAAGCGTTTTCGATAGCAACGGCTATAACCATAATTTTATTGCAAAAAATTTTAAATATTGTGTATGAGTTTAATGAACATAATATCAATACCATGGATATAAAAGTGCTTTATGGAATTGGTTTGTAACGCTTTGGCTCAAAATATACAGATCCGATTTTAATAATATCTTTTTTAAAACAACATATTTGTGCTGAAGAAGGTTACTGTATACATATCTTTTTATTTTTTTTTTAAGTTAAATATCCTTTATTTCAAAATTAAGTTTTTGCAAAACTTGTTGTACTTTTACGTTGCTTATGCTGCTTTTTCAATTTTGTGTTGTTATTCATAGTTTTTTGCACGCATTTGTTCCATTTGTAATTGGCTTCGAAGTTCAAAGAACGAACTCTCTTTCAGTTGTTTTTTTTTTTTTTTTTTGAAGAAAGAATATGGAATGTGTTGTTACGCGATTCAACGGTTGATTCATTCAAAGGTACTTTTTTCAAAAATAAAAATTAAAAAAAAAATCCTTTTTATTGGGTTATGTTTATTATCATACAAAGAACCATTATTAACCTTTATTTATAAAAGATAATTTCTTTAAAATGTTGGCTATAATTACAGCTTATATGGTCCATTCAGAAGTTCCAACTTAACATGACGCGTTCGTGCGTTTCGAGTTGTATTTCGAGAATGACACATACAATTACGCAATCGAAGCCAGTTCATCCATGTGGACATTTGACATTACCTGGGCTCAAACGAAAAAGTCGAGAGGTGTGTTATCACATAATCTAGGCGACCAATTCAACTCTCCGAAGCGTGAAATTAACTGTTCAACGAATTATTCTCGTAATAAAGGTTTCTCGGGTGATAAGTAGCACCATCTTGTTAAAGCCAAATATCATCGAGACTTCAACGTCGAGCTTTAATTTTTGGTAGTTAAGTACTTTCCTGCCGGCCTCATTTTCGAAAAATATGGACCGATGGTATTGGTAACGTGGTAACATCAAACCATTGCTTTGTCTTGATATAATGGCAGCTCTTGAACCTCTTCAAATTGCTCTTCAACAGAAATATAATAATTTTGCTCATTGATGTGCCATTAAGCCCGGAATGAGCCGCATTGCTTAAGAAATTTTTTTTCAAAATCAATCAACCTTTTTAACAGCGCTAAAACTGAAACGGTGACATTTCGGAAAGTTGGGCGCTTTTAATTCTTTCACGAGTTTAGTTTTGCATGCTTTTAAGCCAAGATCTTTACGTAAAATACGCCAAACTCTTGCATATGATTGAAACATAAGTTACTCCAAGCACATGTAACACATTTCTCGGAGAAATCTGATTTTCGTAATAGAGCTGCATAATTTGTAGACGTTATGCTGGGCTAAGTCTTCCCATTAGGAAATATCATGAAGATACTTAACAAAAATAGCACTAAAGTTTCACACGATTAATGCTTATATACTCTGTCAAACGATACCTTCTGAAAATCTACCTCTAAATGAATCACCCTGTAGACCTTTTCTTTTGGAATTTTTTAGATATCAATACTATAACTGATGGCAGGCAGTGCTCACTAGTGACCGATTTGAAAGCTCAAAAGAAAGTTTTTTTCACATAAACTTTAATCGCTGCTTTTTATATTAAAAACATATCATTAGCCAAACTGCGAAAAACTTTTCGATTTCTGCCTTAGAGACCTTCACTATGTAAAAGTTGACCAGTTTATATTTGCTAAAAATGTCTTTGAAAAATATCACAGACCTACAAAAACAGATTTTGGTCATAACCAAAGATCACAAAAGGAAAATAAAAAATTGTTATAGCCTTAAAGTTTTGGATCCTGTTAAAATTGTCTCATATATAAAAAAATACCCATAAAACTCAGCACAATAAATAACATGCAATAAAAGAAAAAACCAAAAATCCCATCGAATGTGCACTCATTCATTGTCACATCTGATTATTTTCGTTTTTTTTTTTTTTTTCAAATACATTTTCTCAGCTCATTATAATCATTAATTACAACAACAACAACAACAACAACAAATCAGGCAATTCATCACTCAATCGCAAATTAAACTCATATCAATGCATAATACTGGCAGCGCTCATACACATTATGCCCCAGAAACATCTACGGCTGCTCATCTATTTGTCATGATTATACAGAATATTGAGCTTAAGACAACAACTGATTACTGATTTTTATATCTACTACTGCTGCTGCTGCTTCCAACACTGCCCTATGGCAAGAAATCAACTGACTGACTGACGTCTACTTAACCCAACAACTAACCTACCCTCAGTTTTCTTATACCATCGCTCTTGCTGATAAATTTATATGTAAATTGCTGACTGGTACAAGAAAGCATGTACCTACACAGACAAAAAGACAGACAGACAGATGATTGGAACGTCTGTGGATGTAGTTCAGCGGTGTTGTGATGATGTGTGCCAACAGGATCATTAGGATCAATTTTTTTTTTTTCTCTAGTGACATCGGAATGAAACTCTTGTCGCTTTGATTTTACTGACTTCGCCTGCCTGCCTGCCTTTACACTCTGCCAGTGTTATTTTGGTTCTGATTGTTTTTTACTTTGGTTATCCAATTTTATTTTTTCGTTTGTTGGTTGTAAGATAAAAAGACAACAAAAATACAACAAAATACAAAATAAAAGCAGTACAAATATATAAAAGAAATATAAGCTTAAAAAGTAGACTGAATTGGGAATACAAGAAAACCGGAAATTATGCAAATGGATGAGAAAAATTAACGAGGCGTAAAAGGTGTGAATGTAATGTTAAAAAAGAAAGAGAAAGCAATAAAAGCGTTTGTGTCGCCCAACCACCAACACATACACGTACACATGTGTATCCTTTGGGAGACAATTGCTGCTTGTTTTTTTTTTAGAATGTTATCATAACTGTTTCTGATTGTATTTGATGTTTTTCTTTTTCTCTTATGTTAGAGTGATACAAAAAAATGTTTTGGTTATTATACAGCAAAATTTAGAAAACTTCTATTTTATTGTCAGATCTCACTTAGTTAAAAAGGAACAATTTTTTTTTCAATTTTTAATAAATTTAAAAATTTTAAGCAATGTTACCAAATTTTTCTACACACTGCTTCCAATACTTCATTGCGTGTGTATGTATTTGTCTCTTGTGTATGTTCCCATTACGAATTTCCTGTATAATTCGTATTTCACTTTTTTTTTCAATTTTGTTTTCCACTTTTCTGCCATATCATATCGTTCTGTTATGTTTGTTGTATATACAAATCATCTACTACTATTGTACAAAGCGATATAACGATAATGACATGTACATAATTTATAACTACATTTGCTTATATCATGTATGTATGTATGTGTGCTCTGCATATTGGTTTATTTATTTATATCGTATCGTTTTTGTTTTTTTTTTTTTTTGTATGTTGAGTATTGAGTGAAAAAAGGTAGCTTTTGAAAAACAGCATCCTGTGAGAGACAAAAAAAAAACAAATGATGTAAAAAGAAAAAAAAAGAACAAATTATAGTTCAATGGATTGAAATAAAGAATCTTTGATGCAGCACAAATGCGCTCATACGCGTGTATAAGTAGCAATTTAACAATACGTATGTACGTACGTCTTAAAGATATTGTTGTGCTTTGGTAGAACTTCGTTATTTCTTTAATTTTCTAAATATACTCTCAATTTATATTTTTACTTTTATGAAATCAAAAGACAAAAATTTGGAACTGTTAAAAATTTCGTTAGCAATTTCTCTATTTGAGTTAACTTGTAAAAAAAATCAAAATTTCAAAATTTTTGTCTGCTGACCACACTTTCTTTTTAATATTTGGTTTCTTAATTCGATTTTTGGCACTTTTTTTACACAAAGTTCTTTATACAAATTAAAGAATACAAATAATTTGCATACTTAAGGGCGCTAAAACAAAATGTTTACTTAGTTCAAGTAAACATATTTTGTTTTACACACATAGAAGCTAAGACTCTGAAGATTCAATTGTAACTTTAAAATACTGTTATGACAAAACGCCCACAAACATGCAAATATTTATTTATTAAAATAACAACAACAATGTATTGACAAAATTTTTTAAAGAAAATTCCTTCAAACACCAATGCCAACATAAATGACAACAAAATCAACTTACACTATAAAATTCAATGCACGTTCTTAGTATGTTATGAATAACATAAATGTATGAGTGGAATAAAAAAGAGAAAATAACACACTCAAACATAAACGAGTACACAAGCATTGCGCAGCATTATTTCTTGCTATGCCCAGTCAACATTTCGAAGATTGTTGAATTTCGCAACTAAAAGAAAATGAATTTCCAAATGTTATATGTACTTAATAAATTGCAACATAATGCATCATAAATATGTTGTTTCAAATAAACGGATCGCTTCAAGACATGCTCTCTGATCAACCTATATATAATTTATAATTTTAAGGAATCATAGGCTTGTGTCTTTGTTTATATTTACATTTAGCCAGCATTAAAATACTCAAATCTGTAAATGGGTAAAACTCATACCGAAGCGGTATGAAAATACCCCTGTCATTCTGTTACGCTCGACTAAGCGTGCTTGCTGTGCCAGCTGTAGAATGTTTTTGTCTTCAACTATTGACAGCATGATGAAAGTTGGCTCTGTTTGTAATCACGTGTGGTTTCTCATACCTCACCTCATTGACGATGGCTTAAGTTAATATTTATGTACATTCGCAAGAATCACCGAGGCCTGCATTGAACACTGAGCAATTGGCAATCATGCTGAAAGATTAGGTATCCCATTCAATTTTTCTTACCGCAGCTGCTTGAATGCAATAGAAATTGAAACGCTCGAGCATTTCCTTTGCAGCTGTCCAGCCTTAGCCAGAATCAGGCTAAGATGCTTTGGAAAACTTTTTGCAATGACCTCAGTGAATTTGCCAAAGTTGAAATCGGATCTTTGCTCCACTATCTTAATAATTCTAATTGGATATAGCTGTCTTAGCACCCACCAATTCGCCGGGTCACTTATTGTGGTATTAAAATTGCACTTTTAGTGCCGCTTATGGCTTCAAAGCTGCTATGCTTAGCAATCACTCTAACCTAACTTAATTTTTTGCATAGGAACTGATTTTTTAGAACTTACTTATATATAATGAAGATATAAGTAAGATCTTGCTATAGTAAACAGAATAAATGGATTTTAGCTAGATCTTAAAGTGAATGCGTTGTGTGTCTACATGAGCACATAGCTCTTAAGACACTAGAATCAACTTTTTTTTGAGTTTTAACAAATCTGTTATATAATACCAGTTATATGACCAGATATTTAACCTTTAGTATACCTTTAGTGCCATCAAATGTAATAATTTGATTAGAACCGAAGATTGGTGTCAGTCCTGCTTCTTTTCATATTATGCTAGGTGTAGTTGTGTAGTCACCGAATTGAAAATGGCATAAACCCTAGAGTAATCTTGAAAAAGTTGAAGAAGAATAATATAAGTATGACACCCTGTTTCATATTGTATATCATTGAGACAGAATAATCTTTTCTTATTCAAATTGTGTACACCTCCTTTGCGCTTTTAGTGTCAAATGGTAAAAAAAGTCGATTAAACATATTTCGTTTTGATTGATACAGATATCCCCTTAACGAGTCGTTACCCCGGGACAGTGTCTTTCATAAAAACTATCACCGGTAATTAGATTATGAGCTACCGCGCGATTGAAACCGTAGCCTCAGCGATTGAAATAAAATAATTCTGTCATTTAAAATGATTGCTGGGTGTTTTTATGTAGATATCATATTTAGTTTTTTATCACTTAGCAGCACATGTGTGCATTGCATTTACGATAAAGCTCCGCTTGTGATATATCGACGCGTACCATAAATATTTACATTTTCTGTACTCATGAATTTGCATGAAAAAACTTATTTTGTGATAAAAAATCTTTCATCTCTTGGGGTTTTATCTTCAAACAAATATCAATTTTTTTTCTTTATTTTAGTTAATATAAAAGTTTCTGTGCTTTCAAGACTGCTTATCTAAAGAGCACTCAATTTCCAGCCTTTAGTTTTCTATCATAAGTTCCCAAAGTATATATATAAGTATATATTTTTAAACTTTTGAATCGAAGCCTGCCAAAAACTCTTCAGCACCTATTAGTACAAAAAATGTTCAAATATTGAATTTTGTCAAATTTATTTATTAACTTAATATTTTTATTTTTCTTAAGCCTTTGCCTTGAATTTGTTTCAAGCAAACAAAGTTTACAACCTGCAATACATCTTAAGTCCTTTGAAAAGCAGCAAAAACTTGACTTGTCAACAAAACTTTGAAGTTCATTTTCGATGGCTGCAACTGATACTTGTTGTTGTTTTTGTTTTCATAAAGTCAATAAGAGAGTTCATTGTCATTAACCTGCACAATTCAAACAATATTAGTTTTAAAAGTACGAAGCAACAACAACAAAAATACCAAAAACCCGTCTGTACATATGACTGTATACGTTGTTGAGACTCCAAATAGGAATTCTGAGCAGCTTTGATTACTTGTTTTTTTTATTAGTTTAAAATGTCGACTTAATAGTTTCGAGGCAAATAGTTTTGAAAACTGAAGTGATATAGGCAATGTGAAATATATTGAAATGTTTAATGATTTGCTTATGAGAGTGTCAAATTTATAAAAAATTCAGATAAAAAAATATATATAAAAAATATAAGAAAATCATTAAATCTGCAGCATATAAAATTACTACATAAAAATTTTAAGAAAAATAGGAGGAAATTTTTGCTGCTTAACTATCAGTTTTCAATAAAAATTGCATTGAGTAAAAATTTCTTAAAATTGTTAAAAAAACACAATAAAAGTTTTTTTTTTATTTCATTGTGACATTTTTAAAAAAAAGTTCATGGTATCAGAGAAAAAAAGAAATGTTACAATAAATAACTTTTTTCTCGTAAAACAAATTTTTAATGGTGACTAAATCCATTTCAAATCAATTTTAAAAAAAAAATTGATATTTTGATTTTGCGATGAAAAAAATTTTTACATCACTTGGCATCAGCTATAAATTTCCTACACAGCCATTTGATGCATTCCTTCACAGGCATTTAACATAAAAGTAATAACTCATATATAACAGTAAGGTGAGAGATAGTCGTGGAGAGACAAGGTACTCGTTAGCTCTGTTAGTTTACTGTCGTTTTGCTGTTGCATCATGTCATTCATTTATTATCAATGACAACATATACATAAGTAATGCTTGGCAGCAACTCTGTGCTTGTGCTCTCCTCAGTGCACATGTATGGATTTATGTTTTTTTTTGAAAATATATTTAGATATCTACTTATGTGTACGTGCATGTTTTTTGCTACTGTTGTTGGTTTTTGCTGTTGTTGCTGTTGTTATCGTCGGTGTCATAACTCGTACGCTTTAATCCTGTGGTGTCCTGGTTGCTGTTGTCATTGCTAACGTACTCATCCCTACTGCATTTTACTCGTAAACTGCATTGAAATATCAACTTGTTGTTAGAATTCTATGACGCAACTGCAGACGATTGTATGTATGTATGTGTGTATTAGAGTGTCTTTGTTTGTGATTTTTTTTGTTTTCAATAATTTAAAAGTCTTGGGAATGGCTTGTTATGCTACACGTACATAATTTAAAACATTTTCGATTTTTTACTTTTATTTCAAATGAATTAAATTGTTAACAATTTCATTGTAGCTGTTAAATTATTTATTACATGGGCCACCCTATACGTATAGGTAAAATATGAAGGCTACTTTCAAGTGCATGTGGCAACGACGTAGTTTTTGTACGTTGTTGGTATCAGTTAAGGACTTCATATCAAAAACAGACGCAGGCACTTGAGTGCAGTAGTCGTTTTGTTTAAGTATTTGCATACTGACGACACTTTGATGAAAACGTATTTATTTGAGTGTAGATTTATCATTGTGTATTTATTTTGAGGTGACATAATCATTAATCATCATGAATGGAAAAAAAGAACTTTTAAAATATCTATGGTCGTGTAGCTTTCGACATTTATCAAAAGATTTTTAAGGCATTAAGAATAAAAAGTTGAGGCATTAGAATAAGTTTTTACTTAGAATTTTTTTAAATTTTTTCTCTTCGTAAAAACTATAAAAGATGTCAGCCTGTGATTGTTTGTATAGGGTACAATGTGATGTTTTAGGATTTTCAGCACACCCCATTGAAGTTAAAAGTTCTATATGCTTATTAGCTATGGAATAGTGAATGATTTTTTCGATTTCGATACGCTGCAACCATTTATCTTGTGAGGTTTGATAAAAAAAATGCGTGAGCCAAAAAATTAAGAGGATGAGAGGGGGGTAAATGGCGTCTCATCAAGGTCATAGTTTAAAAATTAGGAGATTTTCATACAAATCAGCCCACAGCTGCTCAGGAGTAGCCCATAGAGCGATAGGTTGTATGACCGACCCTCAATAATATTGTATGTTCAACAATTTTTTGCAAACATACTTAACCCCTCTCTTCACCCCTTTAGGGGGTTTCCATACAAAAGTGGTGTTTTAATGAAATGTACTCCCAACGTACCCAATGATACCAGGGTGGCCCTAGAAGGTTGAAGTTTATGCCTAACCCTCCTTAATTTTTTCTTCCCAACAGTTCTTCGCAATATATTAACCCCCTATCGCAACCACTTAAGGGGTTCCCCATACAAAATTGAATTTCTTACTGAATTTGGCTATTTTTATCAAACCTCACAAAATAAATGGTCCCACCGTTTTGAAATACAAATATTAATAATCTCCAAATGTCACTATTCCATAGCTAATGCTTATTTACCTTGAAAATTTTGCGTGCTTCTAAGTAAGATAATATTTTTGCAGTGGATATTAATTTTTAAGTAATCAGGCCAAAGCGTTTGTTGTATAAAAAAACAAAGCTTTACAAAATAAAACTTTGATTATGGTGATTTGACAAAAACCAGCTGCTAATTTTAAAAAATAAGATACAAAATGTACTTTTTTTGATTTTATTGTTTCCAATTTAAGACAAAGCAAACTACTAGCTGCCTTTTATCTTAATTTACTTCAGATACGATTTTATTAACGCAAAAAACTCACTTACACTCACTACGCTGTATCGCTTGACACCATCTGAGAAAGTATTTCTGCCAATTTTGCAAAATTTCATGTTTATTTACCTGTGTGCTTAAGGAAATCGCTTTTTGTGTGTGTGTATGTTTGTGTGTATGTGCTTTCGAATGTATTTCCCAGTCAACAATTTTTTCGGTATGTTCTTACGTCAAAGGCTATGCAGCATCAGCTTGCTTCATCCTTTTTATTTTCCAATGCGCTAATCTGTGCGTTCCAATCTTTGTTGCTACGTCCTGTAAGTGGAAATTGATCCTTGCAATTCTGATGAAGCCAAAAGATGGCGTTAAGCACATAGAAGAAGCGTAAAAATGAAGTCACTGCAAAATGATGATTCCAGATGTCGATAACATTATGACACATAGAAACGTAGACACGAACATAGAGAAGATATAAAAGAACCTTAGGAATTTCAAGTAATTGAGCAGTCAAGTAAAAGAAGAAAGAAACAAACAAAAATGAAAAAAAAAACAAAAATGAAAATGAAAAAGCCAGGAAGCTAAAGATAAGTGAGTGCAGATTATATTGAAGTTAAAATGGGAATAAGTAAATGGCAAAATATTGCGGAAAAAAAAACTTCCGCAGGAAAATCATTTTATTTTCTTCACATGCATTTTGAAGTGATGACGCAGTAGTGCGCAAACAAAGTTTGCAACTTTGATTTTTATCACATAAGTGTGAAGTGAAGTAAAGTAGAGCTATGCTGTAGAATAAACCAAAGTAAGCAGATTACACATGAGAAGATTTTGTAGCTATGAAAATTGCAGCAAATTTATGTATTTTATTTCTTTAAGTTATTGCCTAAAATTATGCAATAATTTATTTCTTTAATAAATGTGTGAAACCATTTTAGTTTTTAAAATTACAGCATAGTTTCAGGCACTCAATACACCACTTAAATAGCTGTCTGATTTGAAGTAGCATCAATTCATCAAAAATTAGCAGAAAACTTTTGCTAAACTTTTAGCGCAAAATCCATAATATTCATTACGGGCCCTAAAACCAAACTGACAGGCAAGCTACTTTTCAGAGTAAGCGCAAAACAATTTATAAGGATTTTAACTAATCTTTAGCACTCAACTGGAAAAATCAAAATTAATCTTGCAACCTTAATACGTAAAACATGAAAGTCTCAGAAACAACATCTGCCAAATACATACATACATACATACTATAAACATGACATAAACTCAATTTCAAACAAATTAACTAATTGCGCTTCATTTGCCAAAATTTGTGCTGTCAATTTGTTGTCTGACAGAAAAAACAAAAAAAAAGGAAGTGAAAATCTCTAGCTGCTGCCTTGTCAGCCCCTAAAATTATGCAATTTAATAAGAAAAACATTCGAATCTTAAGCTGCTGCTAACTAATAAAAGCAGCAACAGCAAAACAACAACAGCAACAACAGGAGCTTACTACTTCACAACAACTTTGTAAACTTCTTGCAGCAATGGTTTTTCTAATTTGTTTTTGTGTGTTTCCAACGAAAAATCAAACCAAATCGATGCTTTTCTGCCTTATTTTCCTCTTTATTGAGTGTAAATTGAGCAAGAAAAAAAAAACAACTTCTAATATCAGCGAAGCATAAAAACTTTTTGATAAATTGAGTGAAAGACGTACGCAAAAAGTTGCGTAAGCAACAGTAAATAGTTATGGACAATTCCATAAGTAACATACAATGTCAACATGTAATAGCGAAAAAACACTAATTATCTTTTTTCTATCATGTAACTTTTTTTCGCAAGAAAAAATTGTATTCACATAAAGTTGAATTAAAATTTAAATATTTTTTTTTTGGTTTATTAGAATTAAAGTAAAAGAAAAAAATTATAATTCATTAATAATAAATAATGAGAAAAATGTAGAATTTCGTTACAGTCTTTTGCATAAATGTACTGAGCTCATTTCATGGAATTACCTCAAGAAAGTTGCTGTTGAAAAACAAACTTTTAAGTGTAGACACTTAATTAATGATTGAGTGAATTACTAACTGGAATTTTTCTAAGCGTATAGTGAGCGCATCCTTTTTTTTCTTTATTTTGAAATTGACAAAGTGAGCGAGAGAAGTGTAGGCTGTGCATAAAGCACTATCCTCTCAGATATATAAGAATATGTACGAAGAAAAAACTTTAACACTTCATTAATAGTACTGGATACTATGCAAAAACTGTAGCCGTAAGTAAAGAAAATGCAAAAGAAAAAAAAGAAAAATGTGAATATAAATCAGTAACTGGACATTGATTGGGTGTGTTGGGGGCATCCATCAATTAAATTTTTCTTTGCAACTTTTTTGCAATCTTTCTTTTCTGCTGCGAAAACATATTCTCAGAACTTTACGTAGGTTTGCTCGAAGGCATGTTTTTTAAATGTAATGCAGACTGATTGCTATTCAGGCTATAACGCAATGAGTTTTCTTTCTATTTTTGCCGATATTTTCGTATTACTTTTTTTTAGAATTTTAACAATGCTAGCTAGCATAGCTTACAGCCATAAGTTTAAGATTATGCTTTAAACGGAATAACATTTTTTTGTACTTTTCCAAAGTCAAATAAATTAGTTAAGTAGATTTGCTAATTCTGAAGAACAGCTGTAATTTTTAAGTAGTGCCTGCAAATTTTAATTCAATGTTGGAAGAGCCTTCAGCTGTTATTAAGATTATCCTTATTTTTGGTTACTTTAAGAACATAATGCTGTTTTTTTAGCTATAGAGAAAATAATTGAAAAATCAAAAAAAAATTTTATATTTAGTTAAAGTTCAATGATAGCTTGCTGCTTTTGCCAATTGTATATTTTTCTTTATTTTGAAAGTTATAAAAAAAATCATTTTTCAGTTCAGGTATTCAACTGCGTGACTCTACATAAAAGACTGCTGATATTTTCGACCTAAAAAGTTATGGAAGAGATTAAACCTAAGAGGTTCAACCAGTTCCGTGCAGACCTTTTGCACATAAATATGTGTATAACTTTTTTTTTGAGTGTTAAAGACGAATCTGTCCATGACTTCCTAAAAGCGGCTACGGAGAACCCAATGATCACAAAATCAGACTGCTTATCTGTTTGTGTTCGGTTTTCTTCGTGTTTACAAACGAAATGGTTCATACGGACCAAGCAGGTCTGTGCAGACCTACAATGTACTTAAAATTAGAACCAAACTCGCTTGAGGTTCCCTTATCTTTTAGTACTTTCCGATTCAAAATATGAAAAAAATCAATACAATACAAACTCTGCCAATCCTGACCTAATTCTTGAAATGTTCAACCCATGCCATTAAAGTTCAAAAGCTTTGATAATTTCATTTCATAAAAAGTTTATTTTTATAAGGCTTTTATATTTACGGGATCGACTTTACAAAACAATTCAGTACTATTTTACCTGAAAAAATGTTATAGCTCCCAAAGTCAAAATCTAGGTATTATGTCTATCGCTTCAATCTATCTCCATCTCAAATTTCATCAAAATCTATTCATTAGTACCTACAGTGGTGAAAACAAATTTTTCTGTTAGAGGCTTCAAAACCAAACACCTTTGGTCAGGGTTCAATCTAGCTCCATACCAAATTTCATCTAAATTTGATCCATTACCATAGCTGTGCGAACATATTTTCTGGAATGGAGCGAGACACTCCCTTCTAAAAACAAATACCTCTCCACAGGGTTCAATATACCGGGTGTCCCATTTTAACTTGCACAGCTGAATAAGTCATTCAAAAAATGTTTCAATTAAAAGTTGGTGGGCATCAAAGGGCTGATCCAGCCATGTCATTAACCATGACCTTGACGTACATTTTCAAGGTTATTTGAAGGTCAACTTTAGTTTTTCAAATGGAAACCCCCTATTTTTGGCCTCGGATTCCAGAAGAGCGAGCACAAAATTCTACGTTCAGTTAGGTATTTATGTAAGAGGTCAAATTGAGACCTGCAGGTCATTTCAAGGTTGAATTGCCGATTGGTGCAGAAAAGCTGCAGCGGTCCAGCCAATAATTACTAGCTTTTCTGCACCAAGCGGGAATTCGACCTTGAAATGACCTTCAGGGGTCGCTTTGAACTCTAACTTGACTTTTGAAATATTCAGCTGTGTAAGTTAGAATGGGACACCCTGTATATTGACATCATGTTCATATCGTCGTGACAGCGTGTCAAGCCAATAACATAAAACTTTATGATATTAAGAATTTAAGTTCATTTAATTCATTCTTTTTTTTTTTTTTGTGCAATCCTCAATATCAAAACAAAAAACGCTCAAACTAAATCAACAGTCGTTTTATATATTTTGTTAGCAATTTTCTATTAAACTCCATTCGATACGTGCTATTGCAAAATTTTCTTTCATTACAATGAAGAATAAAGAGATCATGAAAAGCTTGCAGCAATAAAAATAATTAAAAATTTGATATTGCAAATCTCTCACTTACGTAGATATTTTCTACATTTTTGCTTTGTTTCAAAATAAGAAAATTTAAATACAAAAGGAAGCTAAACTTTGTAGACAACAATAAAAAATTATAATAAAAATTAACGAAATATGCACTTTGCATTTTCATTTTATCATTTAGATTTTCTGATTTTTTCTTTATCGTTTCTTACTCGTTTTTTTTTATTCTCAAATTTTCTACAACAGCAAATTGAAAACTTTATTTTGTGATTCTCTTCATTCTTTTGCAGCTTATGGTTTTATTTTCTACTTTGCTTTTGTTACCATGTCAATTTTCTGCATGTGTTGCAGCATCCTGTTTGCTATTTCCGGGAAGTTGCTGTCGCTTTGCAAAATTTTCTCGTAAAAGAAAATAAATAAATTGCACATATTCTGGTATGTGCGCTCCTGTTGTTGATTTTGTGTTATTGTGGGGAAATTTAAAAATTGGCTTTTTTTTTTCGTTTGAAATTTTTTCATTTTGCACATGCTCTTAAATAAAATATTTTTAATTTCACCTTAAATTTTAAAAATATAAAAGCATGAAATGTGCCTTTTTGGCATACAACACTTACGTGCTAAAATTTATTAGTTTTGTTCGTACATTTGTTATTTAGAAACTTGAAATTTATTTCCATCTCTTTTGTCTTGTCTCATGTCAATTTCTTGTTGTAATTCCAACATTTGCTGCTTTTTTCTTGTTACGTGCAACACCTAAAAGTACTTTCTGTGTAGATGCATGAATATTACAATGTAACTGCAACGATACAGTGGAGCAAAACTTAGAAATTTTATGTAAAAAAATTAAATTTTTTATATTTAGTAAAATTTTTTTACTATTATTAAAGTTTCTGGCTTCAATCTGCGTTCTTCGTCTTAATGTTTGCAATTTATTTGGCTTTGTATTTAACTTTTAATCAAATGCGTAGCACTGTAGTTGTGCCATAAGCTTTTTCTTGCTGCTACAATTTTGCTTCCACATAAGTTGTTGTTTTATCTGCATGTACACAAATTTCCATTCTATACGATCTATGTAGCTGTCTCCATTTGTTTTTTAGCATATCCTTGCAACAAAGTTAACGTGTTTGGCATTCGATGCTAGCTAAAGCAACAACAGTTTTTGCCAGCAATTAAAATGCTTAATTGAGGTAACGTGTAGTACATTGTACGCACATACATACACATGAGGGAGGCACTTTGTTTAATACATTTTAAATTTTAAAGTATGCTTTTAGGCAAACGTGTTTTGAAATAAAAATCAAAAATTGTCAAATTTGCTTGTGTTTAATGATTCATGGCCTTCATTGATGGCATCGAGTTTTTATTGATTTATTACAAAAAGTTTTTAGAAAGGCGTTCTAAAATAAAAAATAATTTAATATACTTTTAGTAATATGTTTAAGAATACTAACAAAAAATCACTTTTTTTTTTAACAGCATGTATCAATGCATGGACCACAGAAAAAGGTCTGTTCTTTGAGCTAGAGTTGAGTAATAAGAAAGTTTGAGATAGAACAAATTCAGTCCAAATTTTCCAATGTAATGTATTTGTGTAACTTTTTAATTCTTACCAATTTTCGTTAAATATTTCTAACATTGAAATCAACTAGCATAAATATTTAAGTTAAGCATTGGTACTAATTTTTTTTAAACTTTAAAACTGTATGTTGTGTTAAGCTAACACTTTGACAATAAAAGTTTTTGATAGTAAACTAATGTATTTTTTTTATTTCTTTGCAGGTGAGCTACTACTAAAGAACAAACAATTATTGGAAGCACTTCCATCTCAAGTATTTGTTTCAAATTTGCAATTTTTTTAGCTAACGAAAATAACGATAAAAATTTTCGTAAATGTATTAGATGTAGTTTTATTACTATAAAGTTCAATTGCAATCAATTTATATTTATTTATTTAAATTTACTATTTAATTAGTCTGTTTCAATTAAATGATAGTACATATAAATTATATTTTTGAAATAAGTCATATCATATCATTAAGTTGAATTTCTCTTTATACTAAATTACATCTTTTCCACATACCTATTGGTCATATAACAACAATTTCACATTACATTTCCAACTCCCCCGAAAGCACATAATGTTCAAAAGTGCATTTTTATTAACAGCTACTTAAAAAATTAATAAGGGATTTCGCCAGCCGTTGCGGAGAAAAACACATAAATATTTAACCATCATAAACATCATAATTGCCACGTAAATACATTACATTGTAACATTGGTGTCATTAAAATGTACTTCTACATTCACATGTACATATGTACTTTAGTGCGTATGTGTAATACACTTACATTTTCAAGCGCACTACCTACCACCTTGCATAACACTTACATGCGCTTATGTATTTACGTTGTAAATGTTTTTTTTTTATTTTTTCGACATATTAAAGGGTATTTCATTTTTAAAATGATAATAATTATGTGGTTTATATTTGTATTTTTTCTCAGAAAGGCATTCTTAAAATAAAATGAAATTAAAATCAACATTAAAATTTGCAAAAGTGGATTTTTTTTTTAAATTATGGGTACATAGTAAAACTCGTAAGAACAGTGTATTTTATTACAAGTCTGCTGCTTTAATTCTTTTTAATAATTCTTTTTAATAATTTGTTTTAATAATGCGAATTTAACTTGGGAACATTCGCATAACAAGATTCATTATATTAAATTTTTTAGCTTAGGAAAAGTTCCGTCATTCCACTTATGTAGTTCATAGACATGTTAAATTTAAAAGTACTTATAAATATATAAATATAAATATAATGTATAAATTTTAACGAATTTCCATTTTAATGAACAGTTTTTCGAATTGCAATTTTTAAATTGATGTCTCGAACGCTAAAAGTGTTCTCTGTTTTAAATAGCGAACACTTTATTCAATTCAACAAGTTGTCTGGTTTTGCTTTTTCTTGGAATAAATATTTTCTAACGTCAGTCCTTTGACTCTTTTTTTGGTGTCGTTTTTGTATACTTTGTCAGTATTATAAAATTGATCGTTATGTTGAAATCATGCCGTTTCAATGCGATGTAAATATGGCGCTAATAGATGCCAATTTCTTTAGTAAAAAAACACTTCGATACAACGAATTATTCGATATTCCGACTGTACCGTGCATTAATTAGTTCGTTTATTGGACGTCTATTGTATTGTGATTTTTACTTTAAAAATCAATGCATAATCGTTATTTTGAGTTTCAGTTCTGTTAATCAAAAATATGCATCATCTTCAATGTCTATGTGGTGGGGATGTTTTGCGAACATTACATTTTTTTTTTTTTTGCACCAAACGATGAAGAAAAATCTGATGTGGATTTTGCCTTCACACGCACCACTACTTTTCGATGATTTTTTATAACTTTCATATTTTACGGCCTAATGGAAAACTTTCAGTCGTTTGTCTCGTACGTAAATTTTTTATGACATATTTTTAAAATTTGACTAAAATGGTCCATAAAAGAGGGTTAAGAAATAGTGCTGGAAAAGAAGTTTAAAACAAAAAAACTTTTGTCTTTTCATTTAAACACCAAACCTCTCAGACTTCAATTAAAAAAAATCATTTAAGATTTTTTATTACCAAGCCAATTACCGGTTAATTGAGAAATGTCTCTCACACGGACTTGCAGGTCACGTCAGCGGCTTGATAACTGATTTAAGCTCAGCGGCCCTAAATTGACATCATGCGATTTTTTTTCAAATTTTATTGCACACAGTGTTATTGATAGTTTTAAAATTTTATCAACTTATCGAGCTTGTATTGACTCTTCGATAAGTTTCGACAAATATCGATTTATTAAAGTTTTTTAAATAAGCGTCGAATTTTATCGACTTTGGAATAATTATCGCTTATCATCGATTTATTCGATTACTTTAGATAAATATCGAGTATTATTGAATTATTCGATGGTTTCTGCTCGCAACCATTTGTTTTCGATATGTTTCGATAGTTTTTGACCATTATCGATGCTTTGATGATAATTGTCGACTATAAATGAATTTTTTATTCGATTTAATTTTTATTGACTTTTTCGATATTATTTGTTAGTTTTCGACTATTGTGAATTTATTCGATGTTTTGACTTCGTTAACTAATGATTTTCGATAAACATTGACTTTCAATTGTTTTTAGTTTTTTCGATAGTTATCGAATATAACAATTTTTCTCGATATCGATTACTCTTATTTCCCTTTTCATTATTCAATGATTATACGAGTGCCTATTATAAAATAAATGACTTTTTGAAATAAACTGACAAAAAAAAAGTCATACCTCAGTCTCAAATTATTAAAATTAATTGATTTTTGACAAAAATGTTCAACATACAAATTAATCAGACAATTGTTATCAAGACTGACAGACATTTTACTTTTCTCAGAAAACCAACAAAAAACTGCTGCTGCTGTTTTTTGTCTCAATTTGTTTATCATAAATTGTTACTTACTCACCATCCATATTTCATGTCGAGCTTAATGTCAACAAAATTTATAATAATAAGTCAAACGTCTTTTGTTGAATATAAATCATTAAAAAAAAGGAAAATTTACCATTACAGCGTCTTATGCGCACCCATAAGCTGCAGTCTCCTCTACTCTCATTTCTATTAAACTCAGCTCATATTTTATGGTAGTTATGTTGAATTGCGTTTTTGTGTGTATGTGTGTGTGCGTGTTCGAACGTTTATTTTTAAGGCACATTAACTTTTGTTTCACTCTGTTATAATAATTTTCATGCCATGACTGTTTGTTTTTTAATATTTCTATAAAAACGTTTTTTGGCACAAGTACGACAAAGCATTGAAAACGTCACATTTGTATGCGAGAATTTAAATGGTAATTTGTTGCGACAACAGCATGAAATCGTTATTTGAAAGTGAAAAAGTCAAGCTTTGCAAATAAACAATTCATGCAAATGTTGCCTATTTTTGTGTCTACATTTAGGCGCATTACATTATTTCACATAAATTTTTGCGACTGCTGCGAAATGTTGTTAACAAAGCTGTGATAAGTCATTGAGGCTTTTCCGCAAATCAAAAGGACATTGAATCGCAAAATTTCAGTGGAACTATCTCAAAAACCAAAGCTTAAAGTCATTTGGGGATATACATAGACTGATATCTGAAAGTTTCAAATATACATTTCATTGGGTAAAACATTCTTCAGGTATTTTCACTTAAGAAAGAATATATCTTCTGCGTCTTAAGGAAGAGAGATCAAAAATTACAAAAAAGGCCATTAGTTCCTTTAAGAGCCCATTATCTTGTAAGCTTATTGCTTAATGTCATCTTGTCATCTATAAGAGGACCTTATGGCTTTAACATAAACAAATCTATATTTCCAATTGGAGCAGTGAATTTTCTCTATAAAACACACAAACGTCAAAATATGAACCTTTCTAATGCCCAATTTATTATATTTCCCTTGCTCCAACTCATGTCATATGTCGCATTTCATAATTCATTCATTTAATTTATTTTCCATTACTTACGAATATATAAAAGGACATAAAAAGATAGCACAACAAAGTGAACATAGAATTGCTTTCCAAATGCTGCTGATTGATTACATACTTTCTGCCTGAAATTCAAAAAAAAAACAACCATTAAAATCCTATTTCCTGCAGGCACAACCTTAAGTCTCTTGTAGGCGACAATTTCTCTAAAGTGCTCTTCATACTGTCAACCAATGCATTAATCAAATGCCAAAAAATATGCTATAAAAAGAAAGAAAAAGCATGAAATGAAAAGCAGAATAAGAAGAACAACTTTTTATATATATGTATTTTTTTTCGCATCAATAATGCAAAGTTTAATAAAAATTTAATAGACATCGCAAACAGCACATCAATTTGCCTTTTGTGTAGCGATTTGTCAAAGTGTTTGTGTGATAAACTAGCGGAAGGGAGGTTCCATAAAATGTGATGGAGTAGGTAAAGGAAGTTTGAAAAAAAAAAAAAAAAAATAAACGACATTTGTTATCTATCGTTTGTTGGAAATGAACTTGAAATTGTGTGCTCGTCTTTTAAATGCGTAAAAATTATGATGAATACTTTTAGGCGCTGTCGCACACAGTAGGCAGTTTATATGAAAAAAGTGCTCAAAATGTATTGCTTTATAATTTAGTCTTTTTAAACAATCTTTATTCTGAAACTTAATAATATTACGATATTTTAAGTCACAAAATGTAGCGATTGCAAAGAGGTTTTGAGTAAAGTGTATACGAATTTCTAAACAGTTTTTTTAGAAGTTGTCAGCAAAAAACAGAATTAAAATGTAATCGAATAAAATGCCAAAAAAAATGAGAATAAAAAAATTAAACAAGAAATTTGAAGAAAAATAGTGAAAAAGAAAAACTGTCAAAAAGAAGCTTTTATAGAGTGTTGTCTCCAAAAAATAGTTCTGACATGGAAAATCGCTTAAAGTTTCAAGCTCAACACTGAACCTTTTTCAGCAAAATTTCATAAGAAAGAAATATTCTTAAATTTTTGTGCACTTTTCACTTGTTACAGCTACAGTGTACATTTGTGAAACCATTTCTACATATGTTGCTGTTGCTACTCCTTATGTACAAATTGCTGCTTTTTATTCTATGCTGTCGTTGATTGAATTCGTCTTTTGAAGTGTCAAAATAATGTGTTCAAATAAAATAGATAAAAACATAATGGCGCAAGAATTTAGTTGGAAAACATAAAAGGCTTATACTGCCATTTGATTATTTTGTATAAGCAAACGCCTAAAAGCAGGCTTTTGAACACTTGAAGTATTCTTTTGATAAAGAAAAAATTCTAAAAATACAACTACATAAATTTTATTCAGTATGCTCCTTGAATTCGTTCAGCCATATGCTGTCACAAGTTAATGTGAATTTAAAAGAAATATTACGCCCAAATGTATAATTTCGTTTTTTCTTTAAACGTGCAGGTTAAACTTTTAGACGCACGTCAGCTGTCTTATATATTAAAATAATAAACAATGCATACAAACGATAGTAATTTTCAAGAGAAATAAAAATTCAAATATTTTTTTTTTATTGAAAATTTGAAAATGTGTTTTTTTTTTCTTCTTTCTGCCCCTCAAAGTATGCGGCAGCTGTTGCCAATGTTATTGAAAAAAAAAAAAAAAAACAATGTAGAAATAAGAGAATTACGTTTTATTTGTAGTTAATTTCATTTTTTGGTTTGGTTTGAGATGTTTTCTATTTTTTTATCCTTCAATGCGTAATTTTATTATTGTTGTTATTGTTTTTTTAAACCAAAGTCAACAATGCTTTTGTATTACACTAAATTTGGAGTGTGGGTGTCATTGTTATTAACATACATGTGTACATTTTTATTCATAAGCGCGTTTAGTTTTCAAAAAAATTTACAAAAAAGAATTATCATTTGCAAAAAAAAAGAATTATCACGAAGGTGTGATGTCCTGTTGAACACCGGCGTGACACAAAAGGGATGGGCCTGATGAGACGCCCGAGTACTACGAGAAAAAATTCGGACTGAAAGGATCAGTTCATGTATCTCTCTAGAACACTTTCCGTTAAAGTCCCTATAGAAAAAGGTCAAACACCCTACGTTCCGCCGGTGGTGAAGGGAATCGATGGAGAAGTTGACAGATTCATCACCTATTACTTTCATCATACGTCGCTGAACACGATCTAGCAGCTCCAAAGTGTTTTTTGGAGCCCCGGCCCAAATGTGTGAAATATACTTCAGTTTGGGTCTAACATAGGTGAAGTAGACAGTACGCAGATCAACAGGAGTAAAGTATTTCTTACACCGTTGCAAAAAAACAAAACACTTGGCCGCTTCTTTCGACACGTCGAATACATGATCTGTCCACCTCAGGTCTGATTAAACCGATATGCCCAGAACGTCAAGAGTTGTTGACCTCGCAATATTTAAGCCAGCCATATTAAGGGTAGAAGGGGGGTAATCCATTCGTCTGTGAGACAACACTGGGTTTTTGGTTGAATTAAAATTGACTCGCTTAATGGGCGGAGCCACGCTCTTAACCAAAAAATCTATTTTCACAGCTATACTAATTGCCCGATTTTGAAGATTCGCTTGGTTCCTTACAACTTGTTCAAGTTCTAAAGATTTACATAGATCTAATGGCTTAATTTTGAATTGCTAAAGGAAACGAACTTGTTTTGGCTTCAATAATGGTATGTTAATCTGGCCCATAAACCCAATGCTCCTCTATCAAAATCCCATATCCATGATCATATTCACAAAAGAATCATTTATGGAGGTATTAGCTAAGGTAGATTTTACCCTAAAATTTTTTATCGATTTTCTTTGCATTACAACTTGATGGATCTTTGAATTCAGCATATTTGCCGTCACTGGTCATTTATAATTTCTCAAATTTGGAATCGATATTTTTTCCAAATAAATAAGTAATTTTAAAAAAATTTTTTTTTGGGCATATTTTCGTCTCAATCCATATTCAATGATTTAAGTTGGCAGCATTCCACCTTTGTGTAAACATAAAAGTACAAGCCCTCAACATTGATCCCCAAAAGATCGCTGTGATGACGAATAGCCGTTAAAAGCTTGTTTCTCAGTTATTAATCAATATGAACTTCAGCTACTTAAGCACAACTTTTATATAGCTTCTTTGAGCTCAAGAAATTTTCTACTATATTTTTATATTGGTTATTGACTCAAGAACAAAAACTTAATTTTTGTGTGAATTAGAAAAGTTAATTTCCATATACATAAACTTATCGATAAAAACTACGCAACCACTCCCCTTTCCATCCATTTTGGTATTCTTTTCGAAATCAACTTGATGCGTAAATTTTAAAAAAAGTGTATGCTAAATTTTATTGATTTTTTAAAAAAAACTTTATTTTGACTCTACCTAAATACCCAAAGGCATCTTAAAAATTTCCTTGCGTTATATTTTTTTTATTGTGAATTTATTTTTGAACTTTTCCACTAAATATCAACTTTATCGCACTTGTGATATATGAGTATAATGTGTTTTTTTGCATTTGGTTTCCTCCTTTTTTATTTGTGTGTATCTGGGAACCTTTTTAAAGTTGTAATTTTTATATTATTGTACTTTATTTTTTTCTTTATTTTTGCATCTGTTTAATGTTTGCCTGCTCTTGCATATTAGCACCATTTTTCATGAGTCCTTAGAGTCAAATAATGTATACGCAGGCTGGTATTTTACGCATTTTTTCGATGTCTTCATGTTTTTGCTATTTTGGAATTTGTTGTTATGGCGATGTATTTTAAATGTTTAAAGGGTGTTTTTTTTTTGTCAGTAACTTTTTAAGTAAATAAGCAAAAATTGTACTTGAATTCCATATAAAAATATATATATATATATCCTTAAATATATTGTGCTCTTTTTGACAGACCCTGTATAATATTACCAATTTTTTTTTTATTGTTTATTTTTTTTTTTTTGTATTCTGTTGAGTATTTTTTGATATATTCGTTTTTCACATTTTGTCTGCGTTTAGCTGATCCAGTTTAGTTGTTGCGTATATCATGACAGTATTTTTATTTATTTTTTTGGTATAAATTTCACAAATCGACAGTAAGTTTTAAGTGAAAGATGGCAGGGATACTGTTTTCTCAATCATTTTTTAAGTGCCATTTATGGTAACAAAATGCTCAAGAGAAAAATTTGCAACAGTTGATTATTCATGGTCATTGTTGTTTGAGCTTAAATTTCTTGAGCAAGAGGAAAAATTCAATAAAAATTAATCAAAGGACATTTGCAGAAATAAAAATGAAGAAATTTTAAAATAAGAATTTGAATAATTTTCGATTCGGATATTAATATATTAAAATGTATATTAGGGTGGTTCGAAATAATAAAGTTGCTCCGACCTTCGCTCCCCGGTCATCAAAATTTTCGTATTGGTGCCAATAAGAACCACGTAAAATTTGGTCCATTTCACAAAACATTAGATGGGCCCGCGACCGTTTTGAAAACTGGAAAATGGTTCTTAATCTATCGAAAATCATTAATATCTCCCCGAAACTACCTCGTAGAGAGATAAAATGTATGACAAGGTCCTATTATTTTTTCTTCTCCAACATTTTTTCCGAACTTATTTACCCCCTATCACCACCCCTTAGGGGGGCTCCCCTGCAAAAATGACATTCTAGTGAAATTATGAAATTGACTCACCCCTCTTCTTTGACGCCTCTGGAGGGGTAAATTGTTAGACCATTTTCTATTATTTTTACTCTCCCAAACTTTTCTCTCGACACAGCTACCCCCTATCTGCCCCCCTTTTGGGGTCCCCCAACAAAAACACAAAATATTTTATAGCTCCCCCGAAATGAGCCGTAGAGCGCTCATATGTATCACCAGGTCCTATTATATTTTTTTTTTAATATTTTTCCCGAAGATACCCACCCTCTATCTGCCACCCTTTTGGGGGTCTCCATACAAAAAACACCAAAAATTAGGAAAATTTCGAAAAACAATTCATAGCTTTCCCGGAGTGATCCGTAGAGGTGTCAAATGTATTACCAGGTCCTCCCTAAATTTTTTCCGAACATACTTCCCTCCTATCTCAACCCCTTTGGTGGGATCCCAATTCCAAAAAAATCAAATTTAGAGATATTCTCATATATCAAAATCTAGACCATACTTTATCGTTGGCTGAATTTGCAACTGGACGCCTCATTTGCCCATTTTTCAACTCCTTCGATTTGCAAATTTTTTAATTTTCCCACATTTTTTTTGACTTTTTTTTTATCAAATAAGACTTTTTCTGCACTTAGACTGTTTCAACTTTTTTTTTGACTCAGTC
Source organism: Meiosimyza platycephala (assembly GCA_963662105.1). Classification (NCBI taxonomy): domain Eukaryota; kingdom Metazoa; phylum Arthropoda; class Insecta; order Diptera; family Lauxaniidae; genus Meiosimyza; species Meiosimyza platycephala. The sequence continues at coordinate 25,981,873 of OY759208.1, forward strand.
TTCATTTTCGAATACTTTAAGTATTATTCATTCATATGAGTTGTTATATTTTTTGAACCTTGGTCTAGCTTTTCCATACAAATATCCCGTTGTGTTCGTACATAATTTTCATAAATAAAGCAAATATTCTATACAACAAATATCAAAAGAGCACAATAAACTTAACAGCTGGTGAGTTATTTACGTTGTTATCTGCACATAATTCTACTGGCGCCAGTTATCCTGGCGCCTGCCAAAGTGCGTCAATTCCCATTGTAAACATGTCCAGTTACAAAAATTGTAACGTAAAAACAATGGAACTGTAGCAGTTTGTAAACAAAATTTAACAAAATACAAAAAATTGGCAAACAAACGAAATTAATAGCAAAGTCAACATTGTTACCAAAAAAAAAAAACAAAAAAAAATTAAAAAAAAAATGTAGTGAAAAGCAACAATTTTATTTAGAGCATAGAAAAAGGCATTCACAGAATTCAACTCGTAGCAAAATAAACTGTCACTGCAAATGCAAAAGTTGAATAGAAATAGTTAAGTTGAAGTGTCCTTTAATTTGCAATTATTTCAAAGAGGCAGTGTAACTCAAACTTTTGTTATGACGTTTATGCCGGAAATTACTTAGAATAAGCAAAGTCTGCCAATATTTGGGTATGTAAAATGAAAGTATTTTGAAATTGCACAGAAATTTTCAAAAATTTAGCAGATAATATTTTTTGTTCACTGCAAAGTTTAATGAAATTAATCTCTGCTAAAAACGGTCTAATTTGTGGAAGAACAACTCCCATTAAGTCAACTTTGTGCAAGAGTTTTTAACATAAAATTCAACGAATATCAACGAATTTGAACAATATATTTACCATATATGGCCTTGACTGACTTTTTCCTTTTCTCTGTTATATGGTGGGTCACATTCAATCCGTATTTGTGAGTCGCTGTTGCAATTGCATTAAAAAAGAGAAAGCAAAGCCTTCTCTCTTCTTAATGCTACTTTGATTTTTCTTATTACCGCAGCTGCTACCGCTTTTACGGCGCGTCGTCTGCCACTTGAAAGATTTCGCTAGCATGGATTTTAATGTGTCGTATCCTTGGAAAAATTGCGTCATCTACGATTTTCTACGTTATATCGTAAAAGAGATTTTGAATTTCCATTCTAAAGGAGCTTTACTATGCAAATATCTATGGTAGTGGAAAATTGTAGATATGTTTTAGTATAAAGACTGTCTTGGCATAGGGCGTGGCATTACATTTTTTTCCTCATTACACGTGCACACTGTTGTATGTGTTGCCATTTCAATGTCTGAGTGAGTGCTTTGCACTAAATGAATACGTCGCTACGTAAAATCGTAGACATTTTTTTTTGTCCTTGAAATTTATTTTGTTTTGTGTTGCTTTTTTTTTCGTTTTATTTTGTCTTTATTTTACTTTTCTGTTTTGTATGGAATTACTGTTTCCTTTTTTTTTTTGGTATTTGCAGCCATAATCTAAAGCGTTTTTATTTTTGTCGTTTTCATTACGTTTATTTATTCTGTTGAATGATTTAATTTTTTCGTTTATTTTTTATTTCAACACAGACTTACCGGTGCTTGTCTAGTTTGTTTTTATTGCGAAATTAAATATTCTGCTTATCAGTAATTGCAAAAATTTTGATAAGCAAATTGCTGTGCGGTTATTTGAATGTTTTTACATTAGTTTGAAAAAAAAAATAAGAATAAGGTAGACTTGGTCCAATAACAAAAATGTTTCGAATAGTGAAGCCAAAAAAACTCATGAAATCATAATATCATCGAATATATCCAAAGATTTCTTTCAAAATTGTTACGCATGATCTTGAATGCGCCTTTGTTCTATATAAAATACAAATTTCACTGAGTAAAAAAATCAGTGCATACCTTAAGGCGCATTCTGCTACGACAAAAATGAGTTTGCTAAACATTTCTTGGTACATTTTTATAATGAATTTTTTTTCCGCTAAAATATCATGCTGTGGGTGTTGAAAAATGAGTTTCGCAGAGAACGGTGTCATTATTTTAATTTCAAATAATTGTATAAAATAGAACGCTCGCGAAAAAAAAACTTAAGATTTTGCAGCTATTAAGTTTTAATTTAATAGCGCTTGAGGTCATAAGCAAGTAATACGCATTTCATTGCTTTGGCTCAGAACAAAAGGCTGTCAAAAAAAAAATACTTTTCTTTTTGTCCTTTACCGTTAATGCCAATGGCAAATTTAATTATTTTAATAAACGGAACACAACGAATTTCAAATGCGTAATATTTTTGCTCTTAAATTAGTTATGCAGAATCTGAAACTGAAACAAAATTAAGCAAAAAAGTTTAAATACGTAATGCGTACCTTCGAGTTGTAAATAAAGCTGTCAATTCGTTTTCAATTAAATTTTCTAAAAGTTCCCAACTTCAGTTTGATTGCAATTTGAAGGAAATTGTTGATATTTTGTCCCCTTTGAAATGACAGCATGCTTAACTTTTACTTATACATCACATAATAATTCAGTGTAAAGTTTTTTGCAGTCAATTTGCACTTTCATCTGCTACACTAAGTTGTGCATCTGAGTTGTGCCACCCACACTTTGCTAAGTTGAAATTTAATTTTTATTTACGCATTTATTTGGCAGCAAAGTTAATTTTTATTTTTTTTTGCTTTTTCGCTTATTTATTTTGATCAATTTAAAGTTGAAGCAGAAAAGTTAAGTTATTTACTATACAAAAGTTTTTCAGTAGCAGTGAAAAAAAAAAAATAAAAATGAAGAATATCCAAAATTACAATTGAAAGGTGTTAAATTAGAGATGTACAGCGTTTGCGATTTTCAATTCACATCACTAGCAATCATGAATTTAAAGTTATTGTTATTAATGTTATAATTCGTATTATTTTTTAAAAGCTTACGATTTGCTAGAAGGATTTTTGGCTTATTACACAACCTATATGTACATCCGCTATTATTAAACGAGCATAAATTGTACGTGTGTTTGTAAATATGTATCTATGGCCAAATGTATTTCGAAAACGGCTCTAGCGATTTTTAAAAAACCTGGAATTTGAAAGAATCTTGCATAGGCCTGGCAACGCTATATACTTTATTTTACAAAACTTTATAACTCGCAAAGTATTCACGGATGCAGTTCATTGAATTGCACTATATGTGGGCGGAATTGGAGGAGTGGGCGCGTCACTTTTCAACAATTGAAACATTTTATTTTGTTTTAATCGAGAATGGCACCTACGAGTTTCATAAAAATTAAAGAGACGATGCCATTTGAAAGTCATCGTTAATATAAGCTAAGTCGATATATGTTGGCAGCACCCATTAAAGGGCATGGCTACATCCACTATTCGTTTTAATAAGAGAACTAACATAGTTATAGTTATGACATTTGATATGATATGGATAGACTTGCCTCATAATCAAAAGTGGCACAATATTATCCCTAGGCGTAGCACCTCCCAAACGTACAAAAAATGTAAATTGTGTAGTAAGTGTACGTGTGAGAGCAATCCTCATAAAATTTGTTGTAAAGATGTTGGTTGCCATAGCCTTTGAAATAAGAATATATTCTGATAGGATTGCATCAGTGGGCGTGGCACCTCCTAAAGTAACAAGACAATATGTGAACTATTCCAGCAATTGGTTTGAAATTTAGTGCGCCATAAGGTATATCTCGCTAAAAGCGAGCGAAATTGCATTGGTGGGCGTGGTACCTCCCATATAAGTAAAAAACTTAACTCACATATCTAGCGTGGTATGTGTTTGCATACAATTTGTTCAACTTTTATTCAAGACTTTTTTAATTTTTTTTGACTTCATCGATGTTTTCAATTCTTTTCTTTTTCGACTGATTTGGCTCTTTCAAACTTTTTAAAAATTTTCCAAAATTTTATTCTTTTTCAACTTCTCTATACGTTTTTCATACATTTTCAATTTTTTGACATCATTCTTTTTTTTCCAAAGATTTTCAACATTTTCCATATTTTTTTCGACTTTTTCAATCACAAAACTAAAAACCAAACTGCGGTGGGACCTCTGTAAGTCGAACTTGAAGGGAGACGCCAAAAAATTCGAGTTATAGATTTTTCGACTTATGGAGGACTTCGACTTATGCGAATTTTGTCAGGAAATATTCGACTTGTAGAAGATAAAACTTATCCCAACTAATGATGGACATTGTCGGCATAATCTTAAATTCGTATCTTATTTTCTTCGAGCAATAAAGGTAATTCGTTTCAAATAATCGAGTTGTAAAGGTTGCCAACTCAAACATTACTATGTTTGAGATGCAGAGGTCAAATCGAGTTCGAGTTTCGAGTTATAGAGGGAAAATATGTACTAAATTTATTTGTAGGGTCTGACTTATTATTCGACTTATGGAGCGATCAGATTTCGACAATGGAGGTTTTGGGGCTTGAAGGGAAAATAACACAACATTTTTTCGTGTTTGGGATGTTTTCGACTTATCGAGGTTCGACTTAAAGAGGCTCCAGTGTACTAAGTTTTATGTATGACGAAGGCTTTAGGAACTGAGTTGTAAGAAATTTCGTTTGTAGAGGATAGCTCTTTCGATGATTTTTCTATCAAATTTTTTCGACCAATGATTTTTTTAAGTTCTATCCGCATTAGTTTTCAACATTTTTGCTACTTTTTAACCCTTCGAATTTTCGATACTTTTTAGCGATTTATTCAATGTTCTAAATATATTGTTATGCTCACCAACTTTTGGCGACTTTTTTGATGCTGCTCAATATCTTAAAATCATTATTACTGATATTTTTCACATTACTGAAAACTGTTGGTTTTCACTTGACTTCCAAATTTATAAATTCAAAACAAAGTACAGCGCCTACATCCCTATGTTTTGTAAAACTTGTACAGAAATAATAAATTCAACTTTTCGTGTTGCTATGGCGCGCATGTAAATTACAAATGTCATTTATTCCCCTACCTTCATCATGTAAATTTTTGAGCACCAAAAACGAAAACTTTGTAAATTTTTGCTATTGTGCTCCTTGCTGTCTTTAACTGATTTTTATTGTTGGCCTTGTCTTTGGGGAGCAGCAGCAGCAGCAGCAGCAGCAGCAGCTACTACTTTTTTACGCTTTTTGTTTTGTCTAATGCTTTCGTGAACTTTAAGTGGTTGACAAATATTAAGCGCGCTACTTTACGTTTTGTTTTTCTTATTTTATCCAATTCCTTACACTCGCCGCCATTATGTTGAGGTCGTATTTTTTTCTAAAGACCCGTGGGATTTTTTTTTGCGTAATTTTTTTCACTCTGTGTTAAGTGCACGCTGGGGATAGCAGCAGTCTTTCACCTTTTTCTTTTGTTTAGCTAATTCTTTTTTATTTTTCTTTTTTGATTTTTTAAATACAACAGATTTTGCAGCTTTTCACGCTTTGTTGATTTTTTTTCTGAATTTTGACAGCTTTATATTAATTTATCCCATTTGACGCTTGATGCAGTTTAGCAAAAGAAAGTGAGAATTTTTTCCAATATTTAATTTGGTAATCATTACAGCTTTAATGTTGCCTGTTGTTGACCTAAAGCTGTAGCATATTTTAGACTCAAATTAGCTGCAAGTGTGCTAACAATTTTGCTTTTTTATAAACTTTGCGCAGTTTTTCAACGTCCGGCTACTCCTTAAACTTCTTTGCTTGTAAACTTTATAAAATTTACTTTATTTTGTGTTATTTTTTTTCATACATCATTATCATTATCATCTCCGTCATAGTCATCGTCAGCGTCAGCGACAGCAGCAGTTCCTGTTGTTTGTTAAGTCCAAACTTACCCATACCAATGCGTAGTACAGAGCCCGTTGGCATTTTGTGTACAAACTTTTTTGTTGTTGATCCTGTAATGATTTAGTGGCGGTGGTGGTGATGATGTTGGTAATGGCAGCAACGCTACTACTACTAAATATTCAGTTTAAGTCTTTTTTTTTAACTTTTGCTGCCAACTTTTTGGCGCTTCGTTTGTGTTTTATTTTTTACCGTACAGCTTGAACCACAGCCTTTGTCATTGTATTTAACTTTTGTTCTGCTTCATGTTGTTGTACCACGCGTCTGATTTTTTTTTGTTTTTTTTTTTTTTTGTTTTGTGATGTTCAAGTGTTTAAAAATTAAAGAAAAATAAAAGACTCGATGTTAATTACTTTTTGTTAATGACAGTAATGGTCGCTAATGTTCGCGTGTACTTTTTTTTTTTTATATATATGACATGTTGTTTAAAATACTTGCAATAATTTTTAATAAAGGGTCCATTACTATTTTGTTTTAAGTCCTCTATTAAGTCCTTTTAATACTATATGATATATCTTTTTAGATACGCCCAAGCAGTATATATAAAATTTGTAAGAACACTCTGCACAATGCTAAAATTCCTTTCGGAAAAACTTAAACTAAATAAAAAGATTTCTGAAAATAACACTTTAGAATAAAATCAAATATCCTTTAGTCAACAGTTAAAGTTTTATTTATTTCAATATTATTACAAAAGGCCTGAAACAATACTTACCATGAAGTAAAACAGACAAGTTTTTGATACTTTTGTTTTCCTACGATTCTTCGTTCCTTTTCAACATTTCAGCTGTTCCCTTACAACGCCAAAACAAATAACGCTATTCAAAGCTGGACTTATGCTGCATATAGCTGCTGCTGACTGCTCTCCTAATGCATTGTGCACTGTGATATAAATGCAGAGTGTCCTTTTCTTTTTTTTTTTTTGTTCTTTCTTTCAGCAAGCAAACTTTAATTTTTTCTTTTATATAAAATCACTGTAATGCTCGTCGTTTGTTGAAAAAACAAGTCGCATCTCGTTTATGCCTGCTTAAGGATAATAAAAAGTTATGATCTTATACATATTATGAGTGCGACAATGTCCTAGCACAAATATCCCAAGGACAAGAGAATGTTACTTAAATCAACTTTGGTAACAAAATTGTTTTTGTTTTTTTTTTTTGCATTTTCATTTTCTATTGTATTGTAGTTGTTTTTGTTGTTGTTGTTGTAGTTGTTGCCAACTTTTACAAGTATTATACGAAATTGGAAAAATATTTTCGCTGTTGTAAACTTTTTGAAGAAATTAAGTTGAAAAGTATGAAGTGGATCAACAATAAAGCAGGCGACAGCGCACAAAAAAAGTACACTAAGAAGTGCTGAAGGGTATGAAAAAAAAAGAAGGATAAAATCATATTGCACCTACGTATTACTTTTTCTTCACAAATTGTTTGTTGTTTAAGCTTTTGCTTTTAAAAACTTAAAAATTTTTGTTGAAAGTTTTATGAGTAATATTATAAGTGCTATGATCTGGCGAAGAAAACTAAGCGGAATATTTTCAAATTTTCATAAATAAACTAAATATTGGGTGCTTGAAACAGCACTCAATTATTAACTTTTTCCTCATCTTGTGTCCTTTATCTTTTCACAAAGCACGATCAGTTGCAAATGCCTGCTCTACTCCAAAACGTTTCCTCGACAAAAGGATTTCTATAACATAGCCATTAATCTTTGTCTTAGGCTTTCACCCCTTTGGTTTTGTTTATATTCTTCCATATCAATATATTATCACTTTATCATGTAGTTTGTTTATGGTTGTCAACGTTCTGTTGAGTGCTTGATGCAGGATATGCAGAGAACTCGTACTTCATCTTTAAGATTGTTTACGCTTAGCTTTTATCTCGTTGTTGTTGTTGTTGATCTCGCAATCTACTCCGATAGCCAGTCCGCCATCAAAGCTCTAAACTCGGAGTCGTTCAAATCTAAGTTAGTAGCACAATGTAGGAGGGCACTCGATGGGCTGAGACGTCAGCTCGACATTACTCTCATATGGGATACAGGCCACAGCAACATTGAACGTATTGAAAAAGCTGGCGCTTTAGCAAAGCACGGCTCCTCTCTTGAAGAATCTGGAGCCTCAAAGCACGTGCACATTCCAATTGGTTTAGTTAAGAAAAAAGTATTCTTGCATTTTCTTTCTGAGGCAGCAAAGAACTGGATAACCCTGTAAACCTGTAAAATATCCAGAACTATATGGTCATTATTTAAATTTTCAAAAACCACTGACGCAATGTCCAAGAGACGCAAAGACATCGTGAGAATCACCGCGACTTGCATTGGACACTGGACTATCGGCAAGCATGTTGAGCACTTTCTCTGCAACTGCCTGACCCTTGCCAGAATCAGGCTCAAATATCTAGGATAGGCTTTCTTCATAACAGCCTCAGCGAATTGGCCGAAACTGAAATATGATCACTGGATAACTAACTGGATATAGCTTTCATCATTACCAGAGTTCTTATGAAAATCTCATACCAGTTTTGTAGGGTCACGTACATATGAGAAATAACCCATACATAGCTGCCTAGTAAATATGAAATATAAAAATATGATATTAAAATATAACACATAATATAAGGGTTCTTAATTTTAAATTGACCGTTTTTGTGGTAAAAATCCACAAATATTTGGGTACAACCATAAACTGCCCGCACATTAATCCTTTTGCTATGAAAGTTTTTTTTTAAAGCATTTTTTTTTGAATTGCACAATTTATTGATGATTCGAACCTCTCCCCCCTGCGCCGTCCCCTCAATTTTTTCACTTATAATACACATGTTAAATTGACTAACACTGATTGAAGCAACAACAATCAATAAAAAAAAACAAATCAATTGTTTATTTAAAATTTATTATGTTAACCATTAAATCAAAAACAAAACAGATGAAAAAAAAAAACAAACCCCCCCCCCCCAACTTTGCTGCTGCTACCACATGCAAACAGACACACGCACACACTGACACAGCATGAAACATGAAAAACCAAACAAATCATAAAATTTTCAATGTATTTCACTACCTAACTAACGTTTATCCTTCCACAAGCTGATTCAGTGGTAAAGCACAAAACCGACCACAATAAGGACGTTGAGTATGAAAACGAAAAGGACGATTTTTCTACCGAAAAAAAAACAAAAAAAAAAGAAGAAAATCAAAAAAGTACACAAAAATGTTAACTAGCGACTATTGAAGTAGAGTTCATGCATGCGCCTAACAAATATACATATGTGTGTGTGTGTAACCAAACACATACATAATTGTATGTTTGCGTATATGCGTATTTGTGTATGTGTAAGGTTTATTAAACGAATGTGATACTTGGATTTTTGATAAATGTTGTCGCCAGCGGTGCTACAGTATTTTTGTAGTCTCCTGCCGAGACAGATACGCAGACAAGGCAGGCAGGCGGACGGACGATCAGACCCACACATATTTATAAGCAATGAGGCTTAGGACCGAATACCGTCATATGTGTGTGTGTGTGTGTTTTTTGAAACCAAAGTCTAGTCAGTTAATCATATTTGGTTGCTGTTTCAGTTACAACTGCTACTACTTTTCAGAGTATTTCACTGCAAAAGCATAACCAATAAGTTTGTATGATCGTAGCATGCTTTTAGGCGTAGCTGGATACAAAGCTAGTGTGCGTAATAGAAAAATAGCATGGGTGCTTTTATGCAAAAAAAAAAAAATAAAGAGTAAAAGGATTGCAATTTTGATTTACATTAGGCTTTATTTAATGGAAGAAACAAAATATTGGCCATAAATTTCGATTTGTTTGCTTTATGAATTTTTAAATTTGCACTAAGTGATTACTAACACGAGGAAATTTTTAAAGCTCCTATAATTTTGCAAATTGAATAGTGAACGGAAGTTTTCAACCTTAAACCAATGGATGTCCCACATTAATTGAATTCGTAGTGTTGATTTTTTAGAGAAAAATAATGGTAGATTAGATGTTGTTCTATTGATTTACATTTTTCCTGACATACATTGTCGTTGAAGTGTAAGCGCTTTTAGTCCTAGAGAGCTAAAAAAAGATTACATTGAAGAAACTGTAGGCCAGAAAGGAGAACGCATGTAAAAAAGCTTCTAGATTTTACGCTGGCTTAAGTGTGTTAACTCAGAACGAGCGTACTTTAAAAGCACAAGTATAAATTAAGATGATAATTAAAAATTTATATGTTTTGCTTAACTAGACTAGATACCTTTTGATTGTAATGCGTCTCTTCCTAAAGACATAAAGTACGGACACTTACAGTCACAAAAAAAAAACAAAAAAAAAACAAAATCCACACTGGTCAGCCATCACATTACGTTTCTATATCATGACATTATAAGCACTATTTCGCCTATTCTCTTTAATTATGAAGATAAAAGCATCTTCTTTTACTGAAAAATATAACGAATCTTTTAATCCTTCAGGCAACTCTCTCACATATATAAATATACATTATATTTTGTATAGCATCTCTGGCTTATGTTCTTTTCATATATTTTTCGTATTACTACTTATAATTCTTTTTATGTAAAAGTGCCTGCCATTGAATACATTATCATACTGTTGGCGACATAAACATCATAATCGTCATCATCATCAGTATTATAATCATAATCACTGTTGTCGCCGCTATCAGCAACGTAGCAATGGTAATGCTGCTGTTGGCATTGGTTGCTCTGCTTACAATGATGGACATCGTAAAATTTTATGATAACTTCATTTTCATAAGTTGCCCCCATATAATTGGTGGTAGTAAGGATATAGCGGCAGGTAAGCGGCCTGCTTGACATTTACTCCTCCACTAGTGATATTACAGACGTTTACTATGTTGATGTTGCATGAGTGGAATTTTTGAATGGAATGTTGATAACGAAAGGAAAAGAAAATTTTATGGTAAATCGATGCATTAAATTGTTAAAAAAATTAAAGCGCCAATACTTGCACTTTAATGCAAATAAACTCAAGCTAACAATGAAGGGGATATATTTTATGCATTTGGGTATGAAAGAAAGTTACATTAATTATAACAACAAATTGGAATTATTTATTGAAGTTCTTCTTCACTGTTACTCTCTTAAATTTTTCTATATGAAATATAGCGTAAATTATATTTAACTATAGCTCTGTACCATACTTTATTTGACTATTATTATAAGATTTCATTAATTTTTCAATACGAATTCATTATTATCATTTCTTTTCAGCTGGTTGGTGGTGAATTTGACATGGAATTAAATTTTGTGATACAAGATGCACAAAACATAAAACACATGCTGGAGCTACTCGATCATTGCCCGCCAAATTTGCAGGTAAGTTGTTAAACTTAAGTACGAAAACATTACCGGAAAAGCTTAGCGCTGAAAAATATGCAATAAATTTAACTTATAAAATCACACACAAACATTTTTTTTTTTTTTTTTGACACTCCTTGTGAACTACTGTAGTAATGCCAAAAAAGATTTGTACAAAATTTGAAAAAATTAATTTTAATCAAAAAATATGTTGTAGCGTCCGAAAGGGTTTTTAATTTGTGAACATACAACTTATTCCGCACTTACGCAGCATAACTCAAAGCAATGCATTTTGCGAAATTAAAAAGTAATTTGTAAATCTAAAACGGATGCGAGCAACGTTTCATAACAAAATTCAACTCCTGTGAGATTAACTGTATGATTGTAATGAATGCACTTTCTTCTTTTTCTCAAATAAAACAAAGCAACCCAAAAGTTTGCAAATGTTACGAAATGCATTCAGTTCAAGCAAAAACATTTTTTTTTTTGCATAAGTTTTCTCATATCAAAACTCTCATGATAGATGGCGTTAATGTGTGCTGACGTTACTTGTGTGCAAAGTAAGATATAGTGGTAAAATAAAGAGAAACACAAAAACGAAGGAAAATTTCTGTTAGCATTTAGTTCATTGCAACTGCGTTTTAAGGTGAAGGTTAACAGCATTCTCAATGGATTTATTATGTAGATGACTGGTGATTGCTTTGTGCATTTACGATTTAAATATAAATTTTCCATTCAATGCATTTTCTTCTTAGTGGTTAACGTGACGTATGTGTAACCTTAAACTCAAAGTATTATTGTTTTATATATTCTCTAGAAAGTTTAATTTTGTGAAAATATTCAAACTTTCGCATGAGATGAATGAACTCCTTGAAATGATATTTTAATGAAATAAAAAAGTGAGGTATTTTTTTTTTATCTGGCATATCGATAATAAAGCCTATTTTAATGAGTATTCTTTTTGAAAACACAGGTCAGTGGCTGCATCTTACTGTAGCTTGCCTAGCCAAACATCGGTCACTGTTTTCTTGTCATTAGGGGTCGATTAGATGGCATATTAAATCTAGCTGATACTATGTTCATTTTTTCTTATTTAAGTGATAGTATTTAGTTGTGGTAGACTTTTTACAAATGCTGGGGCGACCTCCAACAGGCTATGGCTTCAGATCAAAATTATTGCATTATTAAAGGGTATTTAATTTTTTAAAAAAATACTTTACAAAAACTTTAGAAGCAGTTGTAAGGCTAATATAAAATCTAACACCAACTGTTTATGGAGCTTTATAAATTTTAAAAATCCTAAAAGAAATCGGTGACGAGCAAGAAAGAAAAATGTGCCACTTATGGCACATTAAAACAAACACGTCGTTTCTCTTAAGAAAAATAATCATCAATCTTTATAGATGGTGTTTGAATAATTGTCTAATGTTATACCTCCACAAATATTTCCATGTCCGTTTTTATAAATTGAGAAAATTTTGAGCAGTTTCCCTTCAATATTGATGCTTGTTTTTGCCACTGGAATTAAAGATCTTGAGATTATATTTAATTAAAAATTTAGTTTTGTTCTTTATCTGGATTACATTATATCAAAAGCGAAGTCTCTCTTAGCCTTTATTTTCCAAAATTCCATAACATTATTCAATTCTAATACATTCACTAGTTTAGCTTAATCATAATTAAAATATGCACCTTTCATTTAAAACACTTTTTATGATTTTCATATGAGCAGCTTTGAAAGAGTTCACAGAAAGTTTGTATGATTTGATCTACATTTTTTGAACTTTTTTGAGCCCATTCTCTTCAATTTAAAATCTTTAGAATACCGGCCTAGTATTTCAACTGTAACTTTTTATTTTAAAACTGGGCAGCATTAATTGCCCTTATCTCCTAAGCCGAATTAACTTTAAATTCCTTTACAGGTTATTAAAAGATAAGGCAATATTTCACAAGGATCTATGAAGAAAAATATTACATTTCAAAAAACCCAAAGAACAAATGAAAAAGTGCGCTATAAATTGTTTTTTGCAGCACATTAAAAAGTTTTGTTTTTCTCTCCTTAAAATTATCGTCTAGATTGAAATATTTTTAAGTTTTTTTTTTTTTACTGCTTTCTCATTACTAATTTCTTCGTATAATTGTTTGAGCCATAAAAAACTTTTTATGCTTAATTATTAAAATACACACATGCATACAAAAAGAACTTGAATAAACACAATTGATGCGCATACACATGCACAGCCACAAACTTATATACCAAATTATGGTTATTTGTACTCCACGCTAACATATGAGAAAAGTTTCACGTATCGTTGCACTTAGAACAATGAGAACTTCGCTATTTACTTGCTAATGTGAGTATAAACGCATACGAACACACGCACGTGTGAGTGTGTGTGTGTGCGTATGACTGAAGTGAGTTTATTTTAGTTTCACTTTGTTTGTTATATTATACATATTACAAAACAAAGTTGCACAAGTTTTAATTGAAGACTTATGAGTATCCATATTACTTATGAAAGTACTCCTTCAAGTCGTTGTTATTTGAGTTTTGGCCATCAGCAGAAACTTAACTTTGAGTTGAGGTAGCGAAAACAATTATGAGCGTTAATATGGAGAAGAATTTTTAAATGAAAAATGTATAATGCTTAAATATTTGTTGGTTTATTCAAGTTAAAAATGGTATCAATTAGAAAGGAAAATGCTTTAGCAAGAATAGTCCAATAATCAGAAAGTTCAGTTTTTATCAGTATCCCAGAAAATGTTAAGGTCTAAATAGAAATTATAAATCGCCAACTAACTCAAATTAGATTTCCTCAACGGCTAATAGAAAGGTAAGTTAAGAAATTAATAAATTAAATAAAACACAAATGTGAAATCAGTAAAGGGAGATAGAGATATCTAATATATAAAATTCTCGTGTCACAGTGTTAGACTCCGCACTCCTTCGAAACGGCTTGACCGATTCTTATGAAATTTTGTGTGTATATTCAGTAGGTCTGAGAATAGAAAGTAAATTATTTTTCATACCCCTATATCGGCAATTTAGGGTGGCCCTCATACAAAAATATTTTAAAAATAGCATTTTCACAAAGACCACTTAATCGATTCACATGGAATTTACACCACTTATTTTTTATATTAAGAGTCATAGCTTAGGCTACAAAACTTTTGCTTAGGGTGCATATTTAGGGTGGTCCTCATACAAAAATATTGTTAAAATATAATTTTCACGAAGAACGGCAATCGATTCACACTGAATTCACACTATGTAGCTTTTATATTAAAAGGCAAAGCTAAGGCTACAAGATTTTAATTTAAGGTGGCCCTCATACAAACATATTTTTAAAAGAGCATTTTCTCAAAGACCACTTACTCGATTCACATGTAACTTACATCACGTGGCTTCTATATTAAGAATAATAGCTGAGGCAATAAAACTTTTATTTAGGGTGGCCCACATACAAACATATTTTTAAAATAGCATTTTCTCAAAGACCACTTAATCGATTCTCATGGAATTTACACCACGTGGCTGTTATATTGACAGGCACATACTTAGGGTGGCCCACATACAAAACAATTTTTTAAATAGAATTTTCACGAAGATTTCATCATTATTTCTTAAATGTTTCTAATGGTCTACGGAAAGTTTTTGCAAAGTTTGGTTTACTGGACGCAGATGAATAGGACTTGATATAAAAAGTCCTGGAAAAATAAGTTTCACTGGAAAAATGGGCTGTTTCGCTTATACATTCCATCGCATGAGTTCATATAACATCCGGAACAACTACCGGAAAGGGCAGAACAACGTCTGCCGAAACAGCTAGTAATACATATAATAGCGTGCACACGGGATACATCGAAGAAATATCTTCTTTTAGTATAACACGAACTTTTTTCCTATCATTATATGTAGTTGTCAAGTATCGTATCATTAAAAAAAATGCTGCCTTATTTAAAAGTCACTGCCCATCCTAATTAAAGTCAATCTGTTTACCTTTCTGCTCAAATAAAATTGATTTCAAAAAGTAAAAAAAATAACAACAAATCAATCAATCAATGAGTCTTCATTAAATTGCGCCTTTCAACATCAATGAAATAAAAGGGGAAAAAAAATCAGAAGAAACCCTTTTAGCAATTGATACATCTGTTGGTGCCTTTTGCTGAGATTTGAGTTCTTTTTCATGCCATATCATTACATAACCAACTCACACTCTTTTAACTGTCAATAAAATGTTACAGAGTTAGTGAGGCGATACAACGCAGATCCATCATTTTGTGCACACGTACACAATAAAAATTGAAGGTGTAGTAGTAAAGTAATCGCATTCTCCTCCAAAAAAAAAACCTTAACTGTGCTCAAGTAGCCTTTTTGGTAGAGATGGCAGATTCTTTAACAAACAACAAAAACTTACAGCTGTATTCAACCAAAAAAAAAAAAACAAACATTTCTGACGACAGAAACAACAACAACAAACACTATAACAACAACAATCGGAACAATTTTGGGTTAATTTAATATTCGAGGCAGGTGAACAGCGTAAAAGAATTTATTTTTTTCCTTTGTACCCTTGTCCTTTTTTGTCGTCATAGTCACCATCTATCGTAACGTTTATGTGAACGAACACCAGTAGAGTTATACGTTTTATATAGGTGCAAATGTGTATGTATCGAATACAATTTTTTTTTACATTGTTGTACTATAAAAAGGATTTATTACGTTTTCTTATATATTTTTAATTTTTTCACCTTTTTTTCGTGGGATATCGTATACAATCGTATGGGAAGGAGTAAAGAGTGAAAATATATTAAAGTAAGCAACAAACTCGACAATGTCCTTAAAAAAAGTACAATATAACTGCAAATACTATAACTGAGCTAAGTCAGTTCGAAAATAAATGATGTGAGCAAATTTTTATCAGTATCTAACCACTGTACACTTAGTTACAACACGAACGCGTAACATTTTGTTGCTTCACATAATGTCACACTTAACCCGAAAATGTGAGAACTGAAGGAGAAAAGAACCTCCGGTACAAAACGTTTGGCAATAGCTTGTTTGCCTTTGTTGGTGTTGCCTTCTTGCTTACCAACTGTTTGTTAGTGTCGTCAGGCAGTGTAGCACAATAAGAAAAAGGAATAAAAAAAATTAAGAATTTTAGAGGCTCTGCATTGCTTTGGAGCGTCAGCAACAAGGATATCCCACAAAGTCAAAGGATTTTGTCACCCTTTTTTTTCTCACTTTGTTGTTGTTGCTATTTCTTAGCTTTGTGTGTTTTTTTCTTTGCTTTTTTGTTGACGCTTGCAGGTTCAGCAGTTAACTTGTTTAGTTATTTAAATTTAAAGGTGTCCTGTCACTTTTATTTCTCTATTCTTTGTTGCCCATTTTTCGCTTCTAGCTATTGACTTAGGCGCTTGACATTGGCATTAACTTGAGCCTACCTTAAGGTGTAGGTTTAACTTAATTTTAGATGGCAATTGCGTCAGATTTTATTTTTTTATTGTGTTGTTGCTTTTGATTTGCAACACACGACTTTAAGTGTAAATCAAAGTGAACCCATTTAGTCACAGTAGGTGGGCATTTGCAGTGGATTAAGTGAAATGTTGCGCGTGTAATATGCTGCGTTGTACGCTACAAGCTCAACCGCAAATGCTGTTTTGTTGTTTTTGTACATGTATTTGTGTCAATGTTGATAGTATTGGTGTTTTTTTTTTCAATGTATTTTATACGCTTAGTAAATTTTTCTACTGATAATAAAATTTAGTAGCAATACTTTCAAAGCAGCTTCATTAATTTTGTGTTTGTTTGTGGCTTTTCGTGTGCAGCTTCATTAGCTCTTGAGCTTATTTGTTGTATTTTATGAGCATTTGTAGGGCTGCATCACTCGTACATCGAGGTATAGGTAATGAAATTAATTAAAAAAAATTATGACAAAAAATTTTTAAATTTCCAAAAATATATGGAGAATATTTTTTCCTACTTGAAGTAGCAGATTTTGAAGATGGCATTTACATATGTCCATATTTTTAGTTCTTCGATAACACAACATTAATAATTGCTTACCGTTTTTCAATGTTTAATCTAAATAGGTGGTAAGATATATCTGGCACGTCAAGATTTTAAGTCCCTTTTTTGAAAAATTTTTAATATTGGATTTTAGATAGTTAAAATATTTTAGAGCTCTATCGTCGAAATAGAATTAAATTGAGTTCCACTAAACCATTGGCATACAACTCGGCACCATTTCAAATAAACAAAACAACAGGATAAAATCTCATTTAAAGCGATAAAAATCGCCCCAACCGAGTATCAGTTCATTTTAAAATCACTCATGAATAGCTTGTCGATTTGCCCATTAGTATACAAAAAGGAGTTGATATCGCTCTTTACTGGGCTCATCTCTGAGATTACTCGCTAAAGGTATCCTCAATTGTTATACGTGAGCAAATATGCGAGCGTTAGAGGAGCCTTAATGTATGCTACATTATCTTCGCAATTGCTTCGATATCATATATGTAGTATGTGAATGTGGCTCAATGGGTATTTTATTATGGCGAATAAAATTTAAATAACACAAAAAGTATTATATTAAAAACTGTCATCTACAGCTGCGATGGGCAAAATAGAAAAAAAGAGCCAAAAAGAGCTCTTTACAATGAACACTTCCTTTTTCTCAAACAAAATAACTAAGATATGCACTCACTACTGCTGCGCATATATTTATCGTTGTAGTTGAGGTCATTGAGGACAGCTTTTCTCGTTTCGTTTGATCAGTGTACTTTTATTTCTACACACATGTTGTTCTTGCTTGATTCTTATAATGTGCTTTGGGTTTATTGCAGAATCTTTATTCTACTATCGAAATTTTGCTCATCTATGATCTACCGTGATTAAGAATTTAAGCTATAAACAGAATCTTGCTAATACAATTTGCTTTAATTATTGAAGCATATTATGAAAATGGCCATTTAATAAGAAATGCATTAAGTGATTTTTTTGAATAGATTGTACAAATTCCAAGAAACTCTGTCGGTAGCAGAAGTGAAATCGTTAGTGCGTTCAGCCGCAAATATTGCTGCCGTACGTGAAAGTACAAACGAAAGACCAAGCTATTCGACTTGTCATCGTGCGCAAAAAATAACCTCTTGAGAACCACATTGCGTCGAATTGTAACTAAAGATTTGAATTTGAACACTTACAAAATACAGTTGGCGCAGGAATTGAAACCAGACCAATTCAGGCCGATTGGATGCACAAGCAAACACATCATGATGACGAGTTTTCAAGAAAATCATCTGCAGTAACGAGGCTCAATTTCATCTTAGCGACAAAGCAAGATGAAATTCGCTAAGTAATTGGTTTGGTAATTATAAACATGTGAATGCTTGCAACAGAGAAATATTTGGTAGTAATGTTCAAATATTTGATTAATGCAATAATAATATTTGATTTACAAGTTAACTTATGAACTGTATATCAAATATATATTTCCGCCTATATGAATTCTATAATTTGCTATCTTTTACCATATCACGCTAAATACTAATAAATTGTTTTCTCTGTATGACAGCAATAATTTTTTTTTATTAACTTTCGCATGGCTTGTCAATTAATTATGCTTAGAAGCAAATAAAAAAATTAATTCCATTTCATTGCATATGAATACATTTTTGTTAAATTTAATAGAATTTCTACTAAATAAAATTTATCTATAAAGAGTGTAAAAATAACAAAATCATTTAATTTATTCAATTTAATATAAAACGAATTGATTATGCGCTTCCATTGTGGAAACCCATGTATTTAAGTGCACTCACTCATTGTGAAATTTTCAATTATCCCTTTCGGTGAGCCGTGTAACGCTGTGCGTGTGGTGGTATGGGAGCTGATTTAATCGCTTAATTGAAAACAGAATTCTATTTCGCATGTGATTATTATGCAAAAATTTCTAAATTTTCCAAAAAAAAAAAAAAACATTTAACGGAACAATAATACAGCAGGAAAATAATAAAATAAAACGCGTTAAACCAAACCATTTTCCTGTTTTTCTTTGGAAGTAATGGATTTTTGTGCGCGGTTTGGGCTTTTTCTCAACTTAACACCCATGAAAAAGCGTAAAATTTGCATTAAATGCACAACAACAACAAACAAAAACACAACAATTGTGTATGTGTGTGTAGTGTTTATTATTGTTTTATTGTTGTATGAGTTCATGAAAATCCCAACGGGAAAATTGCTCAGAGCATGATCTTTTTGAATCAATGAAGAACTTAGTTTATAATTCACCCACATATAAAGGATCATAGATTGGTTTGTGCCTTTGCTTTTATTTAAGCGCTACTGCATTTCCTCGTGTGACGGAGAAACTTTTCGTGAGATGTAGAATTTCATCAAGAACATTAAATAAATTTTAAAATTCGCTGAAATTGGAACTAACTTATATCTATGCTTCATACAAAACTAAGGAATGCATTTGATTTGTGTATTGCATATTAAATTTTTGCAGACAAAATAAGTTTCATATACGAGTATCTTACAAGCAATTTTCTATATGCATTTAGATTTCCTACGTCATTCCTTTCAATTCCTAAAAAATATTCTCGCGTCAAAGCAACCACAAACGCATTCAATTGTCATGTAAAATGACTGAATCCGCGACACGACAATGTTTGAATTGTCGTACGTTTTTAATGGAATCATAGAAGAATAAGAAAGATCAAAGTCGTTGTGGGTTTCTATGGGACTATTGCTGAAAAACGTCATTAATTAATTGCTTTCAAAACCCAAAAATTTTATTAAGTTTTGAAATTTAATAGAAATTAATTTTTACTCCAAAAATTCACAATTGTTTTGCTTACGAAATTTAGCTTAATTTACTGCACATAGGATTTTACTAAACTTTAAGTGAAATTTAATCAGCAAATAGCTTAAGTATTGAAGTTCAATATACAAATTTCTTGCTAGCATTTATTGCGTACTATATGGATGTACAAACGTTTCTATGACACTTTTTTTTTATCTTAAGTCTTCGTTTTTTGTCTTAAAACCAAATTCAATTAACTTCTTTAAAAGTTTGTTTCCTAAAGTTTTTTTATGTGCAACGATTTCAATTATTCTAGTAGCAGCTCAACAGGCCACACATATCATTGGGAACAGTGCTAAAGAAAATTCATTTTTTTCGAGAATGTCTGGAAAAGTTTTTAGCAAAGCCATAACTTTTTAATTTTATAATAATGGATTGTGAAATAAATTATTGGTATCTATCGAATTGTTTATACTTTTATTAGAGTATTTTTCTTAAAATTACAAAACTTATACCAAAAATATGGTGAGAAAATAATAATTGCTATGTATACATAGAATATTGCTTACGTGTCAGTGCTAACCAACTAATATGTAGTTTGTCTATTGTGTATTTGTATATGAAACTAAGAAGAGCTATTACTCAGATAAAAAAACAATTTTTGTGGGCAAAAATCAGCAATTTAAAACTAAAAAAAAAAAAAAAGTAGAAAGAACAACAGCGAGTACTGGTATAAATGGCGAGTAGGAAACTTAGTAACTTTATTGTTTTATTTGTTTATAGATAGCGACTTGGCGAATAAAGCACAGCTAATGTTACAATATGTTGACTTAAACTTAAAGAAATATATTTTAAAGCATGCAGCTATATTTTAAGCTTGGCTTTTAAAGCAATTACTATGTCACTGATAGCAAATTCATGGTTTCAGTTTTGCCATTTCCAAAATAATAATGTTAAATTTTAAAAACTGATAAAATTTTCAGAACAATCGTACTTTTCTCAATACATTCGCGCTTTGAAATGTTTGAAAAGTAAATTTTTTTAATCCTAGATAGCTTATCTCATTTCATTCTCCTTCAAAGCTAACCATTCGTCATTTCGGTGAACATTAAATTTTTGTTGTTGTAAATGTAAAGTGGTCCAGCTTTTTTGCTAAAATGGTTTCATTACTAGTGATATTTATTACAACATTTATTATTTAAAATTTTTGAAAATAAAAGGAACATTTTTATAATATTCAGATAAGCTTATATCTGAGCAACAACTTCGGAATATTTTTCTTGGCTCAAACAAAACTTTTTTATTCTTATTTTTGTCATTTTTTTAACGTATAAATACGTTTTTTACGTATAAAAAAAATCACATAACAAAAAAGTTTACACAAAAGCTAACCATTCGTCAAAATAACGAGCAAGAAGCTTAAATATCACCGATATTTTTTTTTTACTGCTATTGTAGTTGTTGTCTTAACTGCAACTTGTAATTTGGCACAAACTTATGTTTGTTGTTCTTGTGGACTTTATTTTTCTCATAAGTTTTTGTTGGCTTAAACAGCCAGCATGGGATAGTAAACTTTTCATCTTAAATTTGTTAAACTTTTATACATAGCTACAAATGTACATATTAGAGTACGTCACTATAAGAAAAGCAATATTTAATATTTGTAACTTTTATAAGACTTTTTTATTCTCATAAAGCTTATCAAAATTGGGACCGTTTGATTCAAAAATTTATGTGTACAATTATTCATACATATACATATGTACAATATGTACGTACATATTTGCAAAAATTTGTTTTTATTTTAGTTCTTATGCTTCCACTTGGCTTACATTTTTAAAACAAAGTTTCGCAGTCAACTGCGTTTCAAGAGGAGACGTTGCCGAATATCAAAATACACAAAATATAATGTAAATTGCTAAAAAACACGGAAAGTATATTCCAAATTATTCTTAAATAGCACTATACTCAATATTGCAAAATTAACAAAAACTTAAACTTGAAGTTCTATTCACAAAGTCACAAAACCTTCTCGTGTTCAGTTTTGCTCCTTTGAAACGCCTACTGCTTGTTGTGTATTTCTTAGCAGAAAAACGACGAGTGCATGTGTATGAAGTTTTGTATTTCCAAGATTTTTTTTTCTTAAAATTTTTTCTTTTAAGTTATATACATATACACTCTAAGTATGCTACATTTTGTTAAGATTTTTTTCTTAAGAAATAGTTAATCCTTTTTTTTTGTTCACTTGCGCACTACAGTTTGCGTAGTTGGTTTTGTTCCGGCAAACAAAATGCAAAAAAAAATACACGCTGTTTTTTAGTGGGTGTATGAGTGTGTGTGTGTAAAAACTTGCAACTCTTCACCTAAAATAGCAAGGATGGAGCATAGTTCACAAGTCAAATGCAGTTGAAATGCAGCTGCTAAGTAGTATTTACCACATGTGTATTTTGCTGCTGATGATGGCGCCGCTAATGCTGAGTGGTTGTTAGAAATGTTGCTAAAGAATCGATGTTTTTTTCATTTTAAAATTATTAACTTAATAAAATATAATGCAGAAATTTTTTATGAAATGAATGTCAAGAACAATTTGAGATTCTCACTTCCACGCAAAAATAAGAAACTGCGAAAGTCTAAAACGGAAATTTTTCACAATAATGTAATAATGACAGCTGCTACGAAAACAGTACTTCTAAATTTTTTTTTATGAAATTCTTCATGATATAAAAATACAAGTTTTCTATTAAGCAAATGGTATGACCCTATTTCAAAAATTTTTACGACTTTTCGAGTGGCCAATTTTTTTTTTGATTTTCGACTTCTTTATAGCCAACATTTCTTCCTATATTATTAGTACCGAATATGATCAATATTATTTTGCTAATTCTTATAGTATTCAAGAAAAGAGCAATTTTCACCTACAGAAAGCATATTCCGACTCTAAATTCAGTATATTCGCCAAAAGTGCAAATGATCAGAGTGACAAGAACTTTTTTGAGCTTCTGCGATCATCTCTACTCTTTCGAACCACCCTCATATATGATAAATTGAATACATCATATCCTTAAAAATAGAAATTAATGAAACGATTTTTGTTTTTTCAATATAACTTTCTTGTCATTCAGCATAAATGGAGCTAAAAATCATATCATATATAAAACAAAAACTTTATGACAACTGTAAAATTTTAGTCCTCATTGAAGCCTTATGCGGTAGGACTCTTATTTAGCTTTGTGTTATATTATTGAGTTTATTTGAATGGTCGAAATTATAGTAAGTCGATTTATTTTCCTTTGAACAGCTTTCGCATCCCTATTGTTATTAGCGGTTTTTCTTTAATGTGTTGTGTGCACAACTATGAACAAATGTTGAGCATTTGCAGTGCTCGAGTTAGTTGTTATCATTAGCTTAAAAGCTTTACGCAAAGAAAAACTATTTACACATACAAACACAATTGAATTCAAAAGCTAAAAATAGTTAAATAAATAAAAAAAAAACAATAAATTAAAAAAACAATGCTCACAAACAATTTTTGCAAGAAGTCATTAAAAACTGTACGTATGTGTATAGAACCAATGTTTATAACAATCTTTTAAATGTATATAAACAAAGTTTGTAAACAATATATTTTCATAACGTTCATAAGCAATATTATTATAATATAATTATGACTTTAGTTTAGAAGTGCTTACAATCCATCTCTATAAAATGTTTTAGCGCCTTCGCGAAGAAGACGGCATCACAAGACGACATCAAACATTAAGCCTATGGGAACAAAATGGCCGCTGCATAAGCGTCTGCCTTCGAAAAATCTGCACAGAAATCGTCTGCCTTCTCAATTTTAATATTTTGTGCAAGTAAAATAACCAGACCGCCAAGAGGCAGACGCGATAAAATGAACATGGGGCCCAAATTAGTGTCCCCCAGGCTTATACGCTAATTTACCACCCACTATGCTACGCTACAGGTTGAAAGCATGTCAACTTTTTTTATATAAAACAACTAGGAGAAATTTTGAAACGCAATTTTCTGGATTTTCCCTTAGCTTTGCCAAATCGGTGACGCCGCAAGGTGGTGGTCTCCTTGTCAGTTAAATTATTACTTTTCCTTATTTTTTGTGTCATTTTTTAAATGATTGTATTGTATTGTATTGTATTTTCTTGAATTAAATTAAATTTACCTTATTTTTTTTTTATTATTTGAAATTTTAAATAAAAACTAAATATTTAATACGCTTTAAGAAATAAGTTCTTAAATTCCCCTAGCAAGCGCGGTTAAAACCACTTGACTTAATTTACGGCTGGCCAACCAACCGCATGCGCCAAAAAGTGTGCTCCTACAATTTGTGTCGTCAACGGTAACAACAAAAGCAACGGCAACGACGCAATTTTCGTTTGCTTGCCGAACTTTATAACAATAACAGAAAAAAATAAAAAAATAAAACTTACAATAAGAAAACAACAACAAAAAAAAAAGGAAAATTAAAAAAAAAGTTTTTTTTTATTTTTATTCAGCATAAATTTTTTTAAAATGGGGTCGGCTGATGTGAGTTAAAGGAGCGGACGACTGGTTATGCAGCAGCAGCATCGTGTTGTTGCGCGCATAATTACACACAAAGAGGCTTGTAATTTCACACCAGCATAGAAATTAAGTGCAGCTACTACTGGGTTAATTGTGTGTGTACAGAAAAGAGGAACTGGGTCTTTTGCTGTGGACAAAGAAATAGCACATTTCTACAGAACAGTAAAGAGGGCCAAGTCGGAAACATTCAAGTGTTGGGGGAGCTTGACTTTTTAAAAGCAGGAAAATACTTTAAAGTCGCAAATGTTGCAAGTGTTTTATTGCACGAAGCGCGAATGTGTAACATGTGTTTGTGGGGAAATAATTGTTAAAGCAGAATATTTAAAATTTTTTTTTTAACTATAACTTTTCATATATGATTTCGGAGACTCAATTCAGCATTTAATAATTTGAAAATTTTCATCACTGTAGACGAATTATGTCTCGTGTTCGAAAGAAAAAATCGAAAAAAGTTTAATCATCAAATAAATGCTAACTAAAAACATAACCTTACAAATTACTTACACCGAAAAAACAACAACTAAAATTCTATTTAAAATTATCGGCTTTCACTAACTTTCTACTAAGCTTGATAAATGAAGTCAGCGCTGTGTTTGTTATTTTTTATTGTTGTTGCTTCAGTCATTTTGGTGTTTTTGTCATTCGTTTTTGTTGTTACTTTTCTATTATATTCCCCTTTTGGCATTTTTTTTTTGTGCTGTGCTATGCGGCGGTAACTAGACCGGATGTTAACTTGACAAAACCCAACAACACCTTAAGCTATGCAACAAATTTTGTTGTCCAACTTTAAAAAGCGGCCAACAGCAGTTGTTAACGTAGTTGAGTTTATGTTGCGTTAGATTTTTTTATTTTTACTATTATTGTTGTTTTTTCATCTAAAAAGTTGGCAACACTAATGAAATAGAGTTTTGCTAAATTTAAGGATTTTTTTTTTATTTTGTTGTTTTAGTTTCAAATTTGTTTTAATTTTGTAGCAGTTTTATAAAAAAAAACCAAAGAAAAAAAAATGTGAAGAATTTTGTTAAGCTTCAAGTTTGCAACATTTTTGAAGTTGCTCTGATTTATTCGTTATTTTGCTTTGTCTATTTGGTGAACTTTTTTTTTTTTATTTTGAAAGTTTAGTGGACTATGAGTTTTTGTTGTTGAAAAACCACTGCTTAAGTCAAAGTCAGTGGTTTGATTTTCTCATGCAATTAGCTTAAAGTTTTTTAGTTTAACTTAATTTCTTGGTCAATTTGGTTGCTGTTAACCCTTCTGCTGCTTTATGTACCTAATTGAGTGAACAATGATTGTGGAAATTATTTTGCCTAAGCAAATTGTAAAATTTTATTATTAAGTTAGGTTAGAGTGGTGGCTTAGCACAGCAGGCTTGAAGTCATAAGTAGCAATAAAAGTGCCTTTTTAATATCACAATAAGTGACCCGACGGATTGGTGGTTGTTAAGACAGCTAGTATATCCAGTTAGATTTATTAATATAGTAGAGCAAAGATCCGATTTCAACTATGGCAAATTCGCTGAGGTCACTGAAGAAGGGTTTTCGAAGGCATCTTAGCCTGATTCTGGATATGGCTGGATAGCTGCAAAGAAAGTCTCGAGTCATTCAATCTCGCTTGCATTCGAGCAACTGCGGCAGGAAGCATTGAATGTTATATCTAATCTTTCAGCATGCTTGCCGACTGCCCAGTGTGTAGTGCTGATCGCGGTGATTCTTGCGATATCAAAGCGGCTAATAGAAAGTAAGTAGGTGGTTCTTAGTTTACTGTAAGAGGGCCAAATTGATCTGGTTATTTGACAGGTTTTCAAAGAGTTCCAGTGGTTTGCGGCTTCAGACAGAAAATGTGAGAAAATTATCTTCTTAGCTAAACCAATCGGGGTGTAAACTCGTTCCGGAGCGGTTTCACTAAAAAATTTAATTTTTTGAAAAACCCTTTCATTCAATTTGATGTTATCAATTGATTTTTTTTTTGTTTTAGGGAAAAAAATATACGTTTGGCTATCAGTGCCTTGGACGGTAGCTGTTTAATATTGCTCTCTTATAAATTCCCAAATATGTGGATAAATAAACATTTGCCCAATAAAAGAGAAAAAAGTCAGAACTTTAAAAAATTGGCCACATGCTCGTAGTATATGCGCCATGGTGTATCATACTTAGAAATAACATCGCATTTTCCATAGCATCTCTCTTTGTAAAATTCAGAAAATTCTCGAAATTTTTCCCTTTTTAGATTTATCTCAACAATTTTCATATAAATTGAAAATGAAAAACAAAAAAAAAAAAAAACTTTTCAAAAGAAATAGAAATAAAAAGGGAAACCACAACAAAACTACAAATAACACAGCAAAATATGCAAATACCCATAGCGTAACAAATTAACATTTATAGTGAATTTTTCTGCTTATCATGAGATTTCAATTACGAAATATTTTCCCACTTACTACATCACTGAAAACCCAAATTAAAGTGACAAAAAGAATGAAAAAATAAAAAGAAAAAAAAAACTGTCAGAGAAAAATGTTGCATGACAGTTTTGTGTTTCAATTACGGCAATAAATTTGACAAAATAAAAATACAATCAATTTTATCTTCTGGGTTGGTGGATCGTAATTTATTGACTTTTATTGTCACATCCATACATACGAGCATGTAGCTTTTGCTTTAATTGACAAATAAAGACAAAGTCGTTTGATTTTTATTTCGTAGAAAATTAGTCGCATATGACATTGCCACCAGCAATGCAAGGAAAAATTTGGGGGAAAAGTTTGCTCACGGGCAGGCGACATGTGGCATTAGTAGCTTATGTCAAATGGCAAATGTCAACAGAAATCAAGATACCAAAATGTGAAAAAAAAAATTACAAAAGAAAAACGAGCTGCCATTTAATATAAAAAAAAGTTGCTGATGAGAAGCAAAAAAAAAAAAAAATTTATTCACAGTGGTGGCAAAAAAATTGAAGTCGAAAATTTTTTTATATAGCTTATCATACTATATGCGTTGAGATCTGCGTAAAATAGTTTTTTTCTTGAAAATTCTGTTGTAGCTTTATTCTTTCAAAGGACATTACGTATAAACCGATTTTGAGAAAATCGTATTCTTGAGTACAAGCTTTCAGCTTAAACCATTTGAAAACTAATGGGGAGGTTCCCATACGCAGTATAAAAAATTGCCAACATTTCAAAACTACGAATTTTAACATATTTCTCTCCCCAAAAAAGTTTGCTCTGGCGAATGAAAATTTTTTTACGCGGATCGAATTACAATCTTTTGTTCTTCTTGTCTTCCTGTCTCCTTTATTTCGTCACATAATAGGATCTCGACAAAACTCTTTCAACATGTACGATCGGTAGCGAGTACCTTCAATTCCCCCCAACATTTCGGCTTTTCACGTATTTCCTGCTTTAGCGGTCGTCTATAGGATGATTTAGAAAGGCCGCGTTTTCTGTTACCCTGAGGGTTCCACTCCAGTGTTTTACAACTTGGTCAAATAATTTCTATGTTTGCCGTTTTTTTTTTTTTTAATAGAAATCGGATCGGTTAAAATTTTCTCATTACCTCTTCTTCTCGGCAACCCTGGCTACAAGTAATCTAAAACATGCTTTCATCATTAAGTTTAATTTTTGAATATACAAAATATATATTTTCTAGCCACCACTGTGTCTCAACGAACATATACATATATATGTATATTGAAATGTTTTCTTTGCTAAAGTATCTATCAATTACTGAATTTCAAAGTCAAAGGAGAGGCAAAACAAAAAAAAATTCCACTGAAATTTAATCAAGCACGCAAGTTGTATTCAATTTTGTTGACAGTGTCTGAAATATAGCAACAAAGCTGCCAAAACCAAAAACAAAAAAAATCAGAAGATATTTGCCCAAAAATCAGCTAATGAATTGAATCATTACTTACTTGAATTATTGGTAAAAAATTGTGGCCTGGATAACATGGCTTCAGAACTTTTAGCTGTGGCAGTGAGTTGCGGTAAAGCTGTGTGTGTTCGTTTGATGCAACACGTGTGTTAGCACAAAAAGGAACTGGCTGAATTATTTATATATTTTTTGAAAGGATATTTAAGGTGAACATACAAATGCTGCGATTTGATTTAAGTCATTTTCAGCTAAATAATACTGCTGTGATTTTATAAATTAAAGACTCGCAAAGACTTACGCAAGAAACAAGTGTGTGCGTGAGTTAAAAAAAACTTTGTTCTATTCATAATGTATTTGAGTACTTTGACAACTTTCTAGGACTCACGTACATATGTAAGTGTATATGTAAAGCTTCAAACGGCTGCTTCGCAAAGTAGGCTGTCATATATTTTATTTTTAGATTTTATTAAACATATCACGATGCTGAAATGTTTATTTGTTTTTATAGCATGTATTTTTCTAAAATATTTTCCGAACGCTCTAGGGGCATTTCATCATTACTTATTATAAATTACGTAGCTTGGGCTGTGGAAGCATTTATTTTCTAAATATATCGTTTTGATAAAAAAAACAACACGCATGACATTTGCAGCAACAGAAAATTAAATGAAAATATAAATGATATGAAATTAATTGAAAAAAAAAAAAATCAATTAAATATATACGCAAAAAGTAGCTAGATGTTGTCATTGCCTTACGGTGCTGTCTTAAAAATTATAAAGAAAATTAAATCGAATTTCATTTAATGCTTTTTTTTGCCTTTGATCTTTTTGAAAAAATTCTTAATTTAATTTACATAAAGTGACTAAAATTCATTCAACTGCAAATAAGAAAGATTTCATGGCAAAAAGATCTTTCAAGCATGCACACCACATTAAAGTATTTGCCCTGTAATTTAATTCATTTAAATAGAGTCTAAATTAAGCAAGTTGTAACCAAAAAGGTTCATTTAAGTCAACTGAAAATGGTGCGAAACTTTTAGGTACAATGTAACCCAAGACGATTAGTTATTTGCAGCTACTGCTTCCATTGGCAGCATGTACACGTATGCACATGACTTGCTGTCTACCTTGGGAATAAATCTACCCACATGGAAGCATGTGCGAATAAATTTTGTCATACGAGTTGAATTGCTTTATGGAAAAGTCAAAATGTCTCATAACTTTTGAAGATAAGCTCAGTTATGCCAGCAGGTTTTATCACACAACAATCATCAAATTTAGTGTAGGTGGTATTTAAAGATACATTGAAAAACTGTTCTTTTTTTTAATAGTTTTGCCTATGCTTAAAATTTGAATCTCATTGTTATGTGATTGAGGTTAAAACTGAAATGCTTGGAAATATTTTTCAAAACGAGCTATGTACATACATATATTGTGGAAAATCTGATCGGCATGGTTTTTATAGTTTGATGTTTAACTTTTATTTATGGGTAAAAGTTATAGATCAAGGATATAAACTTCAAATAAATGGACTGTACTATTGTTATTGGAATGCAATATATGTTTTTTTCCCATTCTCAAGGTTTTGAAAAAGGCCTGCTTTTGTTCCAGTCATTTTCTAAATAACAAGTGCAATAATACCCAACTACTTAGCTATGTGTTTTGATAACTTATTTTTTTCAGTGCATTATCGTATAGAGCATTTCCCATGTGCCAAATAATGCAGATGTTTTAGTTTTCACTGCTGTTTCAGCGTTAATGTTAAACTCTTGGTACGCTAATAGCGCTATAAAATG
Source organism: Meiosimyza platycephala (assembly GCA_963662105.1). NCBI lineage: Eukaryota > Metazoa > Arthropoda > Insecta > Diptera > Lauxaniidae > Meiosimyza > Meiosimyza platycephala. The sequence goes on from OY759208.1 coordinate 26,012,051, forward strand.
CGACAACACGTACGCAGAAAATGAAAAAAGATGCCTCGAAAACACATACAAACATACCTACATAATTTTTAAACAGCTACATATGTACCTTTATAGTGTTCACATTAAAGTTTAACGGTTGCTTGCATACTATGCCGTTGCTTCCTCTATTTCATCTCATATAGAATGTTGAACTTGGGTAAACTTAAAATTTTTAGCTACTGCTGTTATTTTGTTTTTTTTTTTTTTTTTTTTGTATATTGAATTTCCAAAAATAATTTCAAACTCATTTGCAAGCAATAAAGGGAATTTCATCAAATCAAAATATATGTACATATAAACTTTTAACTGAAAAATTTCTTAAATTTACTTACACCAGAGGGCAAATATATTCGTTCTGCTTGCTCATAATTAAAAACTCCAAAACAGCCTGTCAACTCTTGCCTGCCAAAAGTTTTGGAGTTTCAAATTAACTGCTCTCCCCTGCAGCAGCATTGACTGCCATAATTTATAATCCTGCAAGGAATCAAGAAATAATTTAGCGCCAAAGGGTTTTTTTCGCGCGTTCCTATTGAATTTTCTTATTAAATTTGTTTTCCATAAAAAAAAGGAGAATTGGAGAAGTCTCTTTTTGGCGTTACGAATGCCTATCCTTGTTTTTTTTTTCGTAAAATGAAGTGTTTTTCAATAATAAAGTCAAAATGAGTTGCAGGATAAAAAGGATATTAAATTTCAAGTTTAAATTTTAGCTGCCAAACATTTACGTTGTCTGCCTGCTTGTCAGCTTAGTCATGCTTCGAATGGTGCACAAAATGAATCTTGCAAAAATAGAAGGTTGAACAGCAGATTTCTAGACCTTGTAAGTTTAAACAAAAAATAACAGGGACTGAAAAAAAAATTAAAAGGTATGAGGGAACAGTTTTGCTTAGATAAAAAGCATAGCGCGAGAATTGACAAAAAAATTAATTTAAAACGAATTAAACTTTGTACAAACTTTCGTAGCAAATGATTGAGAAATTTATACACCGAGCGAATTTTTAATTGAAATTGAATTGAAATTGAATTGAAATTGAATTGAAATTGAATTGAAATTGAATTGAATTGAAATTGAATTGAAATTGAATTGAAATTGAATTGAAATTGAATTGAAATTGAATTGAAATTGAATTGAAATTGAATTGAAATTGAATTGAAATTGAATTGAAATTGAATTGAAATTGAATTGAAATTGAATTGAAATTGAATTGAAATTGAATTGAAATTGAATTGAAATTGAATTGAAATTGAATTGAAATTGAATTGAAATTGAATTGAAATTGAATTGAAATTGAATTGAAATTGAATTGAAATTGAATTGAAATTGAATTGAAATTGAATTGAAATTGAATTGAAATTGAATTGAAATTGAATTGAAATTGAATTGAAATTGAATTGAAATTGAATTGAAATTGAATTGAAATTGAATTGAAATTGAATTGAAATTGAATTGAATTGAAATTGAATTGAAATTGAATTGAAATTGAATTGAAATTGAATTGAAATTGAATTGAAATTAAATTCAAATTGAATTCATGTCATTGTATCTCAGTGTACTAAAACCTTGCAAACACTAAAGGGCTTTTAAAAGCAATCCAATACACCACTCTCTGGCCACATCTCAAACAACACCAACTTTCTATAGAAATAAATCGCTTTGCTTAACGAAATCGAAATTCAATAAATTTGCTACCTCTATCTATCGGCATTGCATTGCAAGTTTGCTTTATATCTTCGTTCAGTTTTTGTTATTTGGTGTCAGCAGCAGCAGCAGCATTTTATCTTAAGGTCGTGGTGTCTGCATCTTTCATTCATTCAGTTCTAAGACGTTGTGACACCGCACAGCCTTGCAATGTCGTTGTATCCTTACAGCATTTGAATGCGATTTGCTGCCGACAATTTTTTCTTCCATTTGCAATAAATTCAAGGAAATCTGCTTTGACTATAAACGGAAATTTACTATTTCAAGTTTTGTATGATATTCAAAGAAGACACTTTGTATACTTGCATCAGCAGCAACAGCAGCAGGTCTAAGGAAGTATCAATTGCGAGGACGACAAAAAATAAAATGAAAAATATTGAAATTAATACAAAATATTACCAACACTTTAAGCCTTGGAAGCATAAAATAAGTTTTGTATATTTTCAAATCGAATTTATGTTTGCCGTAATAATAAAATTTAAGTGAAAAATGAAACTCGAAACAGAAGTTTTCTGAAGAATGAGTAGATTTATTTTTATGATAGGTATTAGTTTATTTCAGTTGGTCTTAGTCACTTAGTCCTCGCGAATGCTTGAAAAATAATTATTGAATAAATTAAATTAAACTATGAATGTATAGTTTGAAATGTTGTTCGTCAAAACTCTATTGCACAGACTTTTCTCAAGAATATATTGCACTACATTCATAGTACGCTTAACACTAAATTACATACTTGGAATAATTTTTCATTTCATGCAATTCTAAGAAATGCTATTATTCATTGAACTATTTTCATAGCAAGAAAATTATTTTAAATTTGTAATTAAAAAATTCTGATGAAGTCTAATGTGCTACGTTTATTTCATGTTCAAAAAAATGTTCTTTTGCGTTGACAAATGCTATGGTTTAATTTATTTCTGGCAATTAATTTATTTTTCTTTTAACTAGAAAATTTAATTAAAAAAATAGCAATATATTGCGTTCAATGTCCATTAGGGTGTATTAAGAAAACAAAAATTTTCATTATTTTACCTGAAAATTTTTACAGACCGAAAGCTATTGTGAGGAACAATTTCCATTTCAAAAATTTAGAGGTCGCCTAATGTTGCTAAAGTTTTCCCATACAAAAACGTGTGAGAATTATCATGTTGACTTAAAATGAAAAAATCGAGTGAAGTCGAATTTTGAGGCTGTTTTTAACTTTTTGAAAATTTATTGTTCTCTAAAACTTTCTGTTGACCTATTTGATCTAATTCGTCAAACGTTATCACAGTTGAATGCCTCCGAAATCAATGCTCACGCCTTCTCGAACCTATTTCATAGATGCATTGATTCTTAGCTTATTCTAACTGTAAACATTCATGACGTGGTTACGTGTTACGGTACCGATATTAAATGTTTTCCAAAAAGTATAGACACACGATGGCTGCACAACGCAGAGGTTTTTTACTCATATCAAAATTTTATTTATAAGCCAATAAATTTCAAATTCTTTGAAAAACTTCGAATTAGACACACCCTAATGCCCATATCGTGCGCTTATTGCGTATACAATTAGCTAGAGTGGGGAGCACTAAAAAAATATGTAACGCAAATAATAAATTAAAAACGAAAAAGGAAAAAAAAAGCATCCAGAAAAATCAAAAGTGACAGAAAACATATTAAATGAAAGAAAAAATAAATAAAGTGGAAATCATAGAAAAAAAAGAAAACAACAAAAGTAAAATCAAAAGTGAGAAAAAGAAGAGCAAACAAATCATCACAACACTGTCAACAATTTCATGATGATGTTCTCCAGGAGTTATTATTGTTGTTGTGGTAGTTGCCTTTCTTGTTGTATTATCACTGCTCCTGCTGTTACTGTCCATGTCCTGCTGGCTGCCATTGCATTTGCTGCTCTTAATCTGTTGTCCTGTTTATTTGTCTCTTTTATCTTACGCTTTTGATTTATTTTTTTCTGTTTTTTTTTGTATTTAGTTTTTTTTTTTTTTAAATGTTGTTGCTCTTGCCCTCATTTAATTAAATTTCTAGTGAGTGAAATTTCCTTTAATCCTTGCGTAATTACTTTTTCTTGCACTTGAATTAATTATGCTGTGTAAGTTGAAAAAAGTTGAAGACATGATGATGGATTTTCAAGTGTGAGTAATTAATTTAAATGCTGTACGCTAGAAGGGAAAATAAGTACAAAAAGAAAAGTGTTAAGTAACTTGAGGGCAAAATGCGATCCTTTTTGCAGTGAGTTGTGTTTTTTAATTTTCTTTGTCATTCGTAAAATGGCAAAAGTCGCAACATTATTTAAACAAGGGTTTTGAAGTTAAACGTGACATTTTGTAAAATAATGGAACTATTTGATTTATTAAAAATGTTTTTTTTTTAATTAAAGAACAACTATTTAAATTTTCTTTAAAAATATTTATGAAAACCACTAAGAAATTAAAAGAAATTCATTGGACTGACGTAAACACATTAGGGCGAACCTAAAATGTATCATTGGAGAATAATTCAAATTACAAAAAGGAAATAATTTCACAGTTTTTATTGAACTGGAATACAATTTTTTTGAAAGGAAATAATTTTTGCATATTTTACAACATTCTAGCGGGAGTCAGTAATAGAATTCCCCCATGATCAATTTAAACTCTACACTTGTGTACCATGTCCTTTTAATTCATTTTTACATTGTTAAATTGATTGTTTTTACTTATTTGTAATCTTCTTTTGTTTTCTTTCTCTCTTTCTCTCTACTTACAGGCTGAGATCTGGAGTGTTTTCATTGCAATCTTAAGAAAAAGCGTTCGCAATTTGCAAGCATGCACGGATGTTGGCCTAATCGAGCACGTTCTTGTGCGTCTGCAGCGTTCGGAAACAGTTGTGGCAGGTATGTGCAATCTTTCCATTGGGAATGAAAATAACAAATTATATATGTGCATACACTCATGCGGTATGTACATTTGTCTGCGTGTGAGTGTGTGTGTGTGTAAATGAATATAGCAATAAATTGAAATGAGAGGAAAGCATGTGCGCATCAAAAGGATTCTTGACGACTGACAATACAATACAACGCACACTTGTCAGCAGCTGAGCTTCTTCTTTGCAATACGAATGTAGATTTTCTTTCATTGTCTAAGAAATTGATTTTCAAATGATTACGTGCGCAGCTTTAATTTAATGCCACATGACAGTATATCTTTAAATTAAAATATTAATTGAAAATTACGCAAAAGAATAAATTATTTGAGTATTTGTACTGAGCAGAGTTTTCAAGGATTTTGCCTCGCTGTTTTGTAGAAAATATGACAAGTAACTACTTTCAATTTCCTTGTGTTCTAGATCTTTCATAATCAATATCAAAAGGTAAACGGAAGAGAATGTTTACATTTCGAAAAAAAAAAATCTAAAAAATTGTTGGTGACTTTGTCCTTGTAGACAGTTATTAATTCAAATCCTCAGGGAATGAGGCCTCCAGTTACGTCCAAAATTTAATTTTCTTTTTCAGTTGAAAGGGAAAAATCGTTCACAAGACTTTTTAAGATTCTAATCAACTGCCGATAGCCCTTTTTTAACAGCACATATAGCCCAGGAATATTGGTGTTTAAAATGTGTAAACTGCTGTTAATCTGGGCTATTTCCGGAGAATACGGAGGCTGAGACTCTAAACTGAGCTTGTTGCCAAAAAAATACGTACAACCAGTAATGCAAATTTTTTTGAGCAATCTTTTCCATTTTGGCACCACTGAAGAGACAATAAATACCATACCGAAAAGTGGGTTTCATAAGTCTGCCAAGATAAGAAAAAGCGCCAACACAAGTGTATTATATCTGAGAGTGATTACTTTGAGTAAGACATAAGTGATGTTGATGAAAAAATCGAGATTCTTTAAGAATACCACTATTGTTTGATTAAACTTCGTAAACACTACTGTACGTAAAATGGTGCGGTGTACGCCACTTACTCCAATTTTGCTCAGCCGTATATCTCGAGAATTATTGGTCCCACAAAAATTTCGTTTGAAACGTTTTTTGTGAAAAATTAGTTTAGGCACAAATTTTGATTTGAGAAAACTGACCTCAAAGCAATAGTTCATTGTAGTAGTCCAATGTCATGTAGTCCAATCCTTCTCAGCCGTATTTCTCGAATGGTATTGGTCCTAGGGAAATTTCGTGTCAAACATTTTTTGTGTAAAATTAGTCAAGAAACATATTTTGAAGTGATAAAATTTCCGTAAAATCAGCAGTTCGTGAACTATTTTTGCAAACCGATTTTCGTGACCTTTGACCTTAAATAACTTTCTTAGCGTACGCGATATAAAGAAGGATTTTTGCATGTTAACTAGGAACTAAAACTACAAGTCCTTCAAAAAATTCAGCTTGCCCAAAATAGCTCTGCCGATTTCTCCTAATTGTCCTAGGCTAATACTTTAAAATGAAATATGAAGCTGATCAGATTTAAGAGCTTTTTGTGCAACTAAGTACCATAAATATATTATTTTTTTACTTTTCGACTACGTCATTTATTCTATTTAAAAGCACTTTATGCACAGCTGGTAATAAAAGCAAAGTTTTATGACTTTAAATTTTATATACAACTTATTAAAGCCGATCGATTAAAGTACAATTTATTAAAAATTTAGTGAAAAAATCTTTTCTAAAACAAAAATTAAATTGGTAAATGTGAATGAATTTTCATTATTTTTACCAAAATCAGAATATTTTGGTTAGAATGTATATATATTCACTATAATTTCTAGCACAGCAAACGTATTTAAAATTATATAAATGTCTGTGGTATAAAGATTTAAATTACTTTCCCGGTTAATACACACACAAAACTCACGCATCACTGCAACAGCAGTCAATGACATGTGATGTCAATTTAAAGTAACCAACCAACCAACTTTACGACTCAACAGTTGCCCACTCCAGTAAAATTTCATGGTGTAAGTGTAAGAACAAAAATAGAAACGGTAGTAACAGCAACAAACTTAACTAACTGTAACTGCTGTCAATTGAAGATGAACCCACATGAAGAAGACAATTTTCTTATTTCACACAAACATGCACACATATGTACTTGCGCATAGCCCGTTGGTAAATTTATAATATGTGACAAATTTTCTAAAACCTTTTACAATTTCAGCATAAAATTATAAAAATTGTTCCTACTGGGTACTTAATTTACATATCTATGTGCTCTTACAAGTAAATGTCAGCTCAATTTACCATATACACGCAAATGACACCCGAGTAGTTGAACTTTGACAGCAGCAGCGTACGGTTGGTTCGAGTGCCGAGACCCAGCGCGCTGCTTCGACTTTCTTTACAACTTTTCCTCATGTTTCTCGCTTTTCTTGTAAGGATCTCTTATGTTATGTGAAAAATCAGCGTCAACCGACGACGACGACGGTATTGAAACAAAAGCGTAATTAACTCAGTCTAGCGACATGACAGGTTGGTTGGCTGGTTGGTTGGTTCTTTGGTTGCTGCTGATGATGTTGGTGTCAATGTATATCAATGAAGAAATGCTCATGCCTAGACGTAAGGGGTTCACACCAGCCACGAGCAATGTGATTGGTATCGTGTTTGGGTTCCTCTTTGGCCTGGGGTGATTTTGTCTCTGAGTTAAAACAAAAACGTATGCGTAACTTGAAATTACGCTAATTTGATATAATTTGTCAATTTCGGTAGGGTTCGCATGCGAAATGAGCCGTTGCTGCTGGTTGCTGCTGCTGTTGGTGTTAAATTGGATTACACAACACAAGTGAGTGTTCACACTTGAAATTTTTTTTTTGAGAAAAATTTTTCGAAACTTAATTTTCAGTTTTAAGCTTTAATTAAATTTTTTTTTTTTTTTTCAAAAGAAAGATGTTCATTAACATGAGAAATAAAATAATCAATATTAAATTATATGCTTAAAATATAAAATTCATAAACTCTACTACAACGTATTAACTAAGACCACAATCATAATAAATGGCACATACAGTGGGTGATCAAATTATTAAGGCGATTTGAGCCAAAAATGAATTTTCAAAACAAAACTGCAAAAATCGCTCGTTTCCTGGAAGACTGTCATATCTCAAAAAAAGTTTTCATCGAGTTAAAAAAAAACAGAGATTTGACATCGAGTTTGTTCTTTGAACTTCGAAGCCAAATACATACGGTTTTTATACGAAAGTAGCCTAAGCATATGCAACGAAAAATCAATTGATGATTTATGTGAGGTTTTGCAAAAACTTAATCCTAAAAAATGATGATACTTAACTTCGAAAAATAAAAAAAAAAAATTATATGCAATAATCTTCCTTAGCACAAATATGATGTTTCAGGAAAGAAATTATTAAAATTTGCTTAGTACATTTTGCGCCAAAGCGTTACAAACCATTTTCCATCAAGCAATTTCACAGTGCTACTAAGAATCGAAAATTAGAAAAAGTCACAACAATAGCAATAAACACAAAACCAACATAGCTTAGCACAGCACATCGTCGACTACAATATAAGTGAAAGGCATGATCAACAGGAGCCGATAAACCCTCAAGTTACCTTGAGAAAACGAAAACACCATCACCGTCATTTTGATGGACAAAGGTGAACCTTAAAGAGCTATTGTAAAGGAATATGGTAATGTTCTGAATCAAAGAGCCTACCTAGATCATACCTCTTGCCAATTTGAAGTTCGAGCGATCTAATGCTGGCACTGGCCAATTTTTAAAATAAAGTATTGCTCTGTTTTTCCATCTCAAGCCTGGCGGCTGTGAGTTGAAGATTCTCTTAGCTGAGTCATTTTCTTCTTTGTTGTGTCCGAGTATACAGTTAATGGATTTTTACCTTTTGAACTGCATTCACATTAATCTACAGCGCTTAGTCAGTATCAGTTGAAGCATCTTCTCCATACACCATTCCTGTTCACAAGACTAAATTCTACTAAATATGCAACTAAAGATTTTCTACTCAAGAGATCGCTGGAACTGCTGCGCTTGCCCAAAAGGCTTTTGGCCTCTTCTCGTTTTCTTTTAACTTCCGAAATATCAGTACATATAATCACAATCCTATGATCTTCAATTTTCTTTATTCTGCTATAGATTTTTCCATCTTTTCGGGCTTATTTTGTTTATATTTTTCGTATTGAATTATCACTTTAATTTCCACTCATCCCATTCATACAGTTTTTGTCGAATTTAATTTGCTGCTTATTTCTGGCAATTTGACTTTTTGCCAATTTCGCACGTACGAACACTTGAAATGTTTGTGCATTTTAGCGAACGTGTGTATGTGTGTGTTTATTAGCGTACACGTACACACCTATATACACAGACTAATACAATAAAAAAAAGAACAGCAGCCAATTGAACATATGTGCACACTTACGCACACATATATACGATACCTTACTTTTACTGCTCAAATTTTTTTTTTTTGGACTCCCTCTTCCTTCGAAATGCGCTGCTTTATATTCTTTTGGAATTTCTTGCAATCACTAGCGTTGTATTAATTGTAGACGTGTTGTTATTGCTCTTTGTTCTAATAATTTTGCTAATGTTTGAAATATACCCAGTAGGGGTATTTTATTTATAAAAATATTTCTTCGATAAAATCTTCTGTGAAATATCAATATTAAACGAGAGTAGGTAATTTGTAGTCAAAAATATGTGAGCCAGTTGGATTCAATGAGTATTAGCCGCATAAATAATTTATCGTAAGGTTGCTTCTAAGTTAATTGAAAATGAAAGTCGGTTTCTTAAACCGATAGCTGGTTGGAAAGGTAATGGAACAAACAACTAACGTTAACTAAAAATATTTTTTCGTCAATAAAAAACGTACGCAAAAATACAGTTTTTTTCAAGAGGGCATTCGATCTACAAATACTACATTCCGACTCATATTTACTAGACTAATCTCTAGTATATATACACATACAAAACGACAAATGCATCTAAAGAAAATGTCCTCTTTCGAATCTCTCTGTAGCAACTAAAAGTATGCAATGGAATTTTACCTTCTGTAAGACTAAAAGTATGCAACGGATTTTTTTTTCTTTTCTTTTACTTGTATTGTTTAGTTCTTTTATCTGCCTTATTTTACTACACGCAAATTTAATGACACCAAAAACTACCTATTTTATATAATAGAAAAAAGTTGCATCGACCTCAAGAGACTTTTAAATATTCGAATTCAGAAATGTTGGATTTCTCTGTAAATTACAAAAAAAAAAAAAAAAAAAAAATCACCCTAATATCTAGTCGTATGTATGTACGTAGATATCAGTAGGCGATTCATTGACTTTTATTTCCTTTTTTTTTTTTTTGTTATTTTCTGCTGTTATTTTTATTGTTTTTTTGGCTACTATGGCGTTTGCTGGTTTTTCTTTTCTGATTAACCAGGAAGTTAATAAATTGGCGCAAAACTTTCATCAGCTAATGAAGGAAAAACTCTTATGACTTCTTTAACTTTGTTTGGCTGTTAGGATACAATAGCAGAGAATATAAAGTAGAGGAAATAGCCATGGTTATTTGGCAGCCGCAATAGTTGGTCGATTTTGTTTAAGCGGTGCGTAAAAAGGAAAATGAGATTAGGTTTATTAGCGAAATGCCAGGATTAAGTAAGATTATTTATATTGAAATGAAGGCATTTGCAGAAAAAGTTTTATGTCTAAGCTGATAATCAGTTTTATTAAGTTTATGAGTATATTTACGCTCTAAATAAATTTTGCATAATTATTATGAAATGAATTCTAACAAATCTATTGAGCAAGGAATTATTAAAGTGCCTTAGATAATTGTATTTTTTTTTTTGCTCTATTGGCTCTACGCTCTTTAAACCTTTTTTTTTTTTTTTTTGATAAGTATATTAAAACGACATTATATTTATCATGAATATTTAGCTTCATTGTATATTCCTATAGCATTTTCGAACGAACCGAAATATATCTTCATACCAACAAACCTAAACATTCTTATGCATGAATACACATGTGTATGTATGCGGCATATCTTTCAATAATTGCACTGATGTTCAATTCAATGGCCGACGTGACTAAAATAAAATAAATGAAAATTCGAATACATTCAAATACAAAACTATACACAATAAAACTCATACATACATACAACCAAATCCAATTTTCTACCTTACACAATATTTTCAACTATGCGCCATAAGGAGTGTCTCCTTACAATCCTTAATAGTGTGCTACTATATGTCTCTTCTTTACTGTAACCTTTCTCTTGCTCATATTTCGTTTATATTGTTATCTCTACCATACATTCGCTAGATAAACAAACAAATATTGATGACCACATAAATATCGTAACGTTAGTAAATACACAGAAACACACACATAAGCATGCACATGACCGCAGTTTTGTGTGTGTGTGTGTGTGTTTGTTTTTTTTTCTTTCACTCTTTATTTTATTCTCTTTGCAAATTTCAACAATTTTCATATGCTTTTTCTTGCCATTTCATACCCACAAAAGCATACACATATACATAAACATACTCAAGCGTTCCTGTGTGTGCAAGGCTTTCAAAGTCAATTCTCATAATGGGCAGCGAACTTTTAGTGAAGAACTTTAAATTGCAATGTTCAACTATCAATGATGAAACTTATGCTGATGGTGATGGTGATGATGATGATGATGACGAAAAAGACAACAGCGCATAGAATGCTACCGGATGATGGTTGTTTAAATTGTTGGTGCTCTATTGTTGATGTTGCTGCGACTATAACTCACCTGCACAATTTTAGTTTAGTTTTCCTCTTATGAGTGTATTGTTGGCATTTGTGGTGTAAATTCTTACGCACAGTCAGTAGCAAAAAGCTCAACTTACACAGGTATATACTGCATGTGATAAAGTCAAAGATGTACTCTGTTGATGCAGTGCACATTTAAATTTTTCTAGCAATATGATGCAATAAAATGATAGAGTTCAAATATATATTTTTTTCTTCTTATAAATTTTATAACCTTGTGCAAGTAGATAATTGGTGCCTAAATATATGCAATAAAATTTTGTGAGAACTCCCCAGTCTCCATAGAATACAATAATCAAACTTATTGTCACTTGCATTGCATACTTTTAGGCACTCATTGTGACCACAGAGCCAATTATGCTGTATGCATTATATATAACGAAATATATAAAATCTTTAAAAGTATATATGTACCTCTATAAAGTTTCATAATTATTCCTTACAAAATTTTTCATTTCAGATCTGCTCATCGAAATGTTGGGCGTTCTTGCGAGCTACAGCATAACAGTCAAAGAGTTGAAATTACTTTTTGGCACAATGAAAGCAGTCAATGGCAAATGGGTAAGTTGAACGATGTTGCTGCAAGATATTAACATTTAAATCTAAAATAAACTTTTTCGATTATTGCATGTATTCTAAAATGTAAAATTTTCTTTCAACAACAACAGCCACGACATTCAGCCAAGCTATTAAATGTCTTACGTCAAATGCCGCACAGAAATGGACCCGATGTGTTCTTTAGTTTTCCAGGACGCAAAGGATCGGTAAGTTATTGCTTATCATTAAGCTGCCAAAGTCTTTGGAAAAATAAAACAAAAAGAAATAAAATTAAAAAATGTTAATGTACAACGTGGGAGCAAATTTGCTCCTTAACAGCTGTCACTATACAATTTATCCTATGCTTCCCGGACCCTATGCCGCAACAGATACTGCAATAAAAAGTGAATTTTAAAGTAGCACCAATTTCGTTAACTCCAACCACTACAGCTTCTGTCGCATCCTTTTTAATGTTGTCGTCTTGCTTATTGCTAAAAAACAACAAACAACGACTTAACATTAAACCTGACATGATTTAGCAATGATGTTGCTGTGACTGCTGCTGCTGCTGCTGCTGCTGCTTCTGGTGACGTTTACTATCACTGCGGATGTGTTTATTTTTTTTACGAGTATCATTTGACTCATTCCAGGAACGTTGTAATTTTTATAACTTTTCCGTTGGGTCATACGATTCCTGTTGCATTATTAATATTGGTTTTTCGTTTTTATTGATGTGTTGCTGTTTATGTACACATGCGTGTGTGTGTGTGTGTGTTATTGCTGATTTTATTGCTACAGCATTTTATTATTATTTGATTATGCGGGTGTTTGTTTCTGTAAAAGAGTTGCCAGGCAATTTTTATTTAAAGAATTTTTTGTCTTGGCTTTCATATAACTATAAAATCAAATTGAATACAATAAATAAAAATAATCAAACTGAACCCAACTAAATTTCACAACATGTTGTAAAATACATGTGTATTAGTGATGTCTGTATCCATAGCCATAAACTAAGATATCAGCTCATATTTTAATTCCAACAAAACTTTTTAAAATAGGCTACTTTCTTCATCAGCTGGTTTATCACGAGTACAATGTGCAACGCCAAAAGCATTGCTAGCAGCTGGCAACCCTAATAAGCTTATATTATATGCTTGTATGTGCTTCTGAGTAAATATGTGCAAATCGAATTTCGAATGCATTCAATAAAAACTGATCGTAAACGAAAAAAAAAAAAGTATATCAGCAGCAGTTCGTGATAAAATAAAAAGCCATAAATTGTGCGTTTTCCTTCCTAAGTGCAATAAAATAATTTATTTTTACTTCATTGCATGCACACACACACATATACATAAATTATTTAATATTTTATTTGCACGTACATTTTCAATGGCTTCGAAAAATGGCGAACAATAACACAATTAAATGTTGGAATATTTTTAAATTGTCATATTATGCATATGAGCATATCGGTAAAGGGATCAAGATGATGCACGTTGTGAAGCAAAAAAAAAAAAAAATAGTACTCAGTATCTGTGGAATAAAGTCCATTTATGTACAATGTACACCAATTGTACCAGTAGACCTCTATAAACGTGACATTCAATCACAATAAGTATTTGTTGCCTGAAAATATGCAACATTATTTTGTTGATTTATTGAAATAGAATGTGGTTTTACATATGTAAGTTTTAAAAAAAATTGTTGCATATTTTGAAGCTTAAACACAAACCTTTTTCACATATAATATTGCGCTTTGGAGTATTTTATTATTTTAATGTCTGCGCAAAAACTTAATAAAAAAAATTGCCAAAATAGCGATCAGAATTTTTATTTTGTTCAAAAAAATTAGATTTTACCAGCATTTTCTTAGGCACAAAATTAATTCAAAAAACTTCAATGTCTAATAATAACATACCACATTTCATATATCAGTCTATAATTTACCCCCAAAAACCCATTAAAACTCTACACCCATAAAATAACCACAAATGATATAAACAATAAATTTAATATTGTGTACATCCTAATTCTGTTGCGGCTGCTGCTGATTATGATGATGATATAGATTATTCAATGATTTACTGACCAAAATATACACCCATGCACTTGCCGCAAAAAAAAAACTTCAATCCAAACTTTAATTACATTTGAACCGAGTAGTATTAGATTCAGTCAAACAAACCAACTTAATAAACAACCCAACCAATAACAACAAAAAAAAAAAAAAACAAACGTTCAGTCATCATACGCAACAACAAATTTCGTAGGAGAGCAAGGACCAACTCGTAATCATAAACTTTTTCCTTGGTCTTAAGTTATTTCCTGCGCATAATGCGCCGCAAAATAGACAGCAAAGTTCATTTATCTTTTTCTTTGTTTTTTTTTTCGATACACAAAACATAAAATAAAACAAATCCTACGAATATGCAACATATGGCAATGACAGAAAGGGTTACATGCTGCTACTAGCAAAAGAGCAAAGTAGTTAGTCCAGTTACCGACCAAAAAAGTCATAAATCAAAAAATTGTTTTCCTACTACATAGTATTTACTTGACGTTAATCTCTTGACTTTTGCAGTTCTCCGGCAGGCAGCAATAGACGCGCAAAATTAAGTGGAAATGAGAAAAATTGATTTATGCATTGCATACTTTGTGGCGTTGAACAACACTTTTATTACTTTACAGCTACAATATTTTTGTTATTTGCACAGAGAAACTTTAACCAATACAGTTGTAACTTTATGCAAATATTATAGTACACTCGGACCACCACCGCACTATAACTCATTGAAAGAAATTTCATTTCTTGTAAGTTCAAAATAATGTCGCACTTCCTTCCCCTTAAGCAAATAAAAAAAGCAATAAGACTGTGCTTGAACTTTTAATGATTTTCGAATTTGAGTTGTAAATTTTACATTTATGCAAGCATCGTTATCTTCTTGCACTTTGTGTGTATATGTGCGCATAGATTTGTAATATTTAGATATCCCTAGGTTATGTAAAATTTTATTTTAGCATTTGGTAAGTCGTAACTTTGCAATTGAAATTTTAGTGCAACTGACTATTTAGTGCCTTAAGCAGCAAACTTTTTGTGTTCTTTGAATATTTATAAAGTTCATACTTTTGGTTAAAGGAATCAAACCCACCCAAAAAATAATGCCCAAAAAGATTAAATGGAAATTACGCACAAAACTTTCATACAAATTACCAACTTTGTTTCGATTTTTAATGCCCCAAACTGAAGATTTATTCAGTTTTCATTCCGTTTTTAAAGCATAGAAGAAGGCGTGGAAGACATAGACAGTTATATAAATTCTTGATCAATAAAATTCTTGGGAACTAAAATGGTAGAACTCCAGTTTGCGGATACGCTTACAAATAAAATGTTTTAAATTATATATTAAAAAGTTTATTTGATTGACCAAATTTCTCAGTAATACTTAGAAGAACTTAGGCAAGCACTGAACAAAAACTTAGGGAATTTGAACAAGAACACGTTGTAGGCACGTTCTATGCATTTAAGAATTTCTGAACGCTACACACGCATACAGAGAGAATTATTTAAGACAATGGAACCAAATAGAATACAAACCATAGGAATGAAATAGGGAATTGACTTATGTCCAAAACGAGCTGGTTGATTCCTATCGGAATGAAATTTTTAAAACATTTTTTTTATTAACTTACCACCAAGTATTTATTAATATTCAAAACGCCATCTTTAATGTAATGTTGTATATTAGGGAAATTTCATTGAAAAATTTTAAATTCTAGAAATTGCAAACCTTAAAAATTGGATCCAACTTGGATCTGCTTGCGTTAGTCTTAGGATAATCATCTTTGCGCTGCCTTTTACGCACTATTTCACTGGACACGTAAATCAGTAACTTATTATACTTATAAAAAATCATACCACGTCTATTTCGTTGCTTGGTCGTTATAATTCATTTGGGACCTTTCAGTACAAACTGAGCTCAAATCGCGTAAGTGATTGCTTGTGGGCAATACCTTGGTATTTTTCTGCTTTACTGCTTTAGCAGCGATGAATATAAAAATCGAAGTATATACAGACGAGGGTGATATCTAGTTTATGACTACATTATTCTCTTTTTTTTGTATCTCCTTTATAAAACTTATGCATTAAATATTTCCTCCCATAACGTTTTTAAAGCCACCTAAAATCCCAAGTGACAGAAAATGCATTTATTATTGCATCCAAGTTATGCGTAAAACTTGTTCGCTGTCAACGAAAACGCAACCTTTCAACTTAATTTTTATTTATTGGAATAGCGTTAAAGCACATGATGCTAAATCGGGTAAATGCGGTGAATTGTTCAACACTTAGGCTTGATTTCATGCCAGATATGTACGAGCAATTATCGCTACATTATTGTCAGAATTGCGATATCCTGATCGAAATTCAACGAATTCTTGCAATTATAAAGTGTAAAAGTTTCAAATAGAAAGCATCAATAGCTGTTTGATGATGATGATGCTTGATCCAGATGGGACAATGTCCTTACTATAAAGAAAGCAATCAAAATTGTCTTGATTTTTAAGCTAACATTTCCGATTTTTGTGGTCCTGCTCCAGCGTTTACTTTTCAAAAATCATTTATGACAATTAGAGCTCATTAACCTCATAAACTTTTTGAATTCAGTAACTCATTCAGATCAAAGTTTTTGGTGTATGGGAGTTGCCGCACCCACTCATTTGTTGCTATCATCAAATATTACTTTACAAGTTTAGTAAAGTTTGCTTAAACAAACTGCTGCACATAACAAAGCTTACTAGGCTTTCTTACGGTAAAAAAAATTTCAAAATCAGTCCAGTTGATTTTGAACTCACTATAAATGTATAAACAAATATAATCAAAGTTTCTATATACAAAAAAAGTTGTGACTAAAACCAAATATAGGAAATATCACAATAAGCACGAAATATTAATATATGTAAAAAAAACATCAACAGTGCACTTTGGGTTAAAGATAGAATAAAGCTTTCGAAAATAAGCCAAAAAGAGAAGGACAGAATTCAACAAAACTCGCCAATGTGTTAAATTATTATGACACGAACACGAGTTGTGCGCCAAGTTGACAGATAATGAAATTAATTAGCTGTCATTAACATATTATAAAAAGGATGCCCTTCGCAGGGCGCAGTTTATTTATCGCAGTATAACCACTCCCCCTCCCCATCCCCCACCATTCTTTACTTTTATTGAAATTAATGTTTTTTATGGTATTTTGTTTTCCATTTATTTTTCTTTTTGTAACTCAACGTTTTGTTTCGTTATCCTTTACAGGCAATGGTGCTGCCGCCATTAGCTAAATGGCCCTATGAAAATGGTTTTACATTTACAACATGGTTTCGTTTAGATCCAATTAATTCTGTGAATATTGAACGTGAGAAACCCTACCTCTATTGGTAAGTACTATAGCAAATAAATGAGTGTAAGTTAGAGTGTACCTTTAAAAAAATTGATTTTAGATTTTAAGGAAATTGTAAAAATTTTTGAGCTTTAAAAAATTTAAAGGAAACATTTTATGAATTTGCTACAAAAAAAAAATTAAAAAATTTTTTTTCATTTCAAAATAATTTGCTTTTCTTAGCTTAATAGCACAAAAGTGCCACTCTAGTGTACACGAGTTCATCATTAAAAAGACCCATCGCACCCACAGCATCTAAGTAGTTAAAGTTGTTGTTGTAGCGCTGCCATTAAGTGCGGCTGTCTGAATCTAATTTACAATATTAATTAATTAATTTAGCACAAATTTTGCTACATTTGCACTTCATTAATTTTTGCATTCATTTTGTATTTCACTTACAATTTGTTATTTCATTTTGCTGTGTTTTTTTCGTTTCTTCGCAGTTTTAAAACATCGAAAGGGGTTGGATATACCGCCCACTTTGTTGGCAACTGCCTCGTTCTGACATCGATGAAAGTCAAAGGCAAAGGTTTTCAACACTGTGTTAAATATGAATTCCAACCGCGAAAGGTAAGTTATGATGCGAATGTAGTTGTGGATGTTACAGAGAATGGATGAAAGAAAAACTACTCTTTTCGTTGTTGTTTTTTGACTCTGTTGTGAAAAACCTGTAAAAATTATAAGCAGTGGTACAGTATGGAAAATTATAAAAATTTAAAAAAAAAAAAAAATGTTAAAATGCGTAGTGCTATTAAAAATAACTTATGGCTTTTTGACCAAATTTACACACGCCAGATATTGTATTTGTTCACACTTAAACATTCAAGGACTATATACAGAATTTCGTTTCATCTTTAAATGAGTCTTTCATCCTTCAAATCATTATGTGCTGATGTTGGAAAACAGCTGTAATGCAATGCACCCTGATTAGCAGTATATATTTGAGAGGTTTTCTTTATCTTAACTATATTTATTGAGCTTGGAGTATGACTCATACATAAATTGAAAAAATTTCGAACACTCTGATCATATTATTTTTATAACCCTTCAAGAGAAACTTAGGGGCTCTTTATGTATCACGATTCGTCTCGTTTTGTCTCTTTCTCTCTTTCAAGCCTCAAAATTTGCGATTGTATTTGACATAGACGGAAAAAAAACTCTGGCCTGTGCTTAATGAATAATTGATTAAAAATATAAGAATTGTGTTAGCATACCTTTAGGCTTGGAAATTAAAGACAAAACGAGACGAATCGTGATACACAAAGAAGCCCTTAGATGGCCATTTTCGCAGCTGCGTCGGCCTCATCGTTAACACTATATACTCTCTCTTTTAGTTAGTTTAGTTGTATTCGTTCTACTGTACAAAGAGCTTATTATAAAGTTATGGTAATGACTGCGGAAATGTTTTATAAAAAGCGCCACTTTAATTTCAATTAGATTTAAAATTTTTTTTTCTCTTTTTTTTTCTCTTCAACCATTTTCAATGCTACTTTACATCATACGCCTTTTCACTTCTACAAAATGCGCCATCTTTTTCCTCTGGTTTTTTTTTCCAACGTTATCGCACAGTGGTACATGATTGCCATTGTGTATATATACAATCGTTGGACTAAAAGCGAAATAAAGTGCCTCGTGAATGGACAATTAGCGTCTAGTACGGAAATGGCGTGGTTCGTTTCAACAAACGATGTAAGTACATGAAAAAAGAAAATAGAAATAGTAAAAGTACAGTTGTGTGCAAAAAAAAAAAAACAAAAACAAAATGTGCCACAACATGTTGCACGGTAATTTAAACGAAAATTCTTTCAACTTTTTATTTTTGTTTTTATTTCTTTTATTAATGTTGCGGCGCTCTTTGCCTGGTTGCAGCCATTCGACAAATGTTACATCGGTGCAACACCGGAATTGGATGAGGAGCGCGTCTTTTGCGGCCAAATGTCGGCGATTTATTTGTTCAGCGAAGCCTTAACAACGCAACAAATATGCGCCATGCATCGTTTAGGGCCCGGCTATAAGGTGAGTTTGTTATTACTGTACATTACAATAGTAATGGTTTTTTTTATATGTATTTGAAAATATAAGGAGGCAAACATTTAGTAATACATTTAGTTGCTTTAAGGAGTATATTCCTGGTTTTACTTATGATCAATGACAATCAGAAAAAAAGCCTTTAGTAATATCCCGATTCATGTCAGACATAGTTTTTTAAAAAATCTGTTTTGTGTTCTTCTCAAGCCTTATAATTCATAAAAGCAGATTTTCTTTCAAACTCGGTTGTTTTTTAAACTGGATATTGACAAACGCAATTTCTTAAACCGATTTTCTAAGAACTTGATAAAAAAAATATCGATTTCCAATAAAAATCGATTTCTATTTCATAAACAGAAGTCTTATTTCTGAAAATAACTTTATAGTTCCTATATATAGTAAAATATAATTCACAATTTTGCAGCAATTTATTACACTTAAAAAACTTTTACTTAACATATATACTATATATTAAATTTTCGTTGAGTGTATTTTTGTGTTTATATATAAGCAATATTTTTCCAAGAATTTATTATGAAAACAAAATGCTACTAAATATTAAAATTTACTTCATGTTTTCTCTCTACTTTTTTTCTCTCTTTTCACGCTACGCACTACGTTTTGTCAACACCATATTATTACACTGCAAAAAAAAAAAAAAAATAAAAATCTATTTAAAATTTAAAATGTTTATAAACATCTGTGTATATGTGTGTGTGTTTTTTGTCCTCTTATGAAACATAATTTGTCAAACGTCCAATACACTACCACTACAACAACAACAACAGTCACAATTTCGTTTTGATAACGAATGCTATCTAAATCTGCCGGACAATCATAAACGGGTGAGTTACAATAACAGTGGCATTAGCAATCTCAGCGGCACTAGCACCGCTTTAACATTGGCCCAACAGGAGGTTAATGCCATTGACTGGAATGATGAAAAATTGGATTTGAATGCAACATTTGCAAAAATTCGTGCCGTTTTAACAGCACGCAATGCTACTGAATTGGCCCTTTTGACTGCTGGCACAACAACTCTGGGTGGGGTTGCCAATACCAATACCTTGGGTGGTAATGGTAATGGTGCTAGACAACAAAGCACAGCTACAGCAACAGTAGCCGCAACAGCTGCAACGACCGAAAAAAATACAGCAACAGCAGCTTCCGCTAATGAGAGCACAAATGATCCTTTAAGCTTAATTCCCACTGGAAGTTCGTCTATTGGTATTTATTATGATTTTTATTATTTTCTTCTTAACTTTTTTTTTTATTTTTTTTATCTTTTTTGGTGATGCAACGAATACAAAGTATTTGCAAAAGTAGAGCATTATTTTTATTCTATTGCTTTCTTACGAATACTTTGAAAATTCAAAGTTTTATTTACACGTGCTCGTATTCCTTCCATCATTGTCTCCTTATTTTCTTGAAAACTTGATTTTTCTTAATTTTTCATTTCGATTTTTTTTTATTATCTATTTCTATCTTTATTTGCTTTTTTTGTACTTTTTGTTTATTTTGTTTTCCTTTTCTTATTGCTAATTATCTACGACTTAGGCAAACTACGCAGAATGTCCTCAACGATGTCGTCAACTGCACTGGACTCAAGTACATCCTTTGCTAGCGATTCTGATGAAATTAATCAGTTGAAAGTCGTAAGCATTTTTACTTTTTTTTCTTTATTTTACTTTATTCTTATTTCGTTATTTTATTTGAGTTTTTTCTTTTCCTTTAGAGTCCCTTGTTGCTAGGTTGTTGATTTTCTTTATAAATTCATTGCGTCCTATTTTTCCTAGAAATTTGCGGGAATTTTTTTTTTAATTTTTTTTATTATTAATAGTTTTCATTGGTCATTTTTATTAAGAAATTTCTCGCCATTGTATATAACAAAATTAAATATTTCGCAGAACTAACACTGAGCAGAATCATTTGTAGCTACTTTTAGTTTTTGTTTCATTATTATGTTGAAATTATTCATAAGTAGTTATTGACACTGAATTGAAACAATTATATCCTTTTTGAATTTTTCTGAAGGTTAGTACTTCGCTGTCATTGTAAACGCTTAAAAGATTATAGAAAAAATTGTGAGCGCGTGAAAGTATTTAATTTATACTCCCTTAAGATGTCCTGATTGAAGTGGTGCAACAAAGTGAGCCTCCTAACTGGCAGAAATCTCTTTCGTTTGATAAAAATATTTAAATAGGGAATTAAGATATCACTTGATTATGAATTTGAAGTCAAAACTATGCATTTCGAAATCCACAGGCCCAATATAGCGCGTTCTAATACCAAAAAAGGTAGACAATGATAACAAAATAAATGGCTTGAGAAATTTTGAATGAAAATGAATACAAATGAAGATATTTTTGTATTATCGCATCATTACTTTCAAAAACAATTTTGATCATCTACCGGGTGTCCCATTTTAACCTACAAAGCTGAATAAGTCAAAAAATTGCAAGTCATTCAAAAAATGTTTGAAATAAAAGTTGGTGGGTATCAAAGGGCTGATCCAGTTATGACCTTAACCATAACCTTGACCCACATTTTCAAGATTATTTGAGGGTCAGCTTTAGTTTTTCAAATGGAAACCTCTATTTTTGACCTCGGGTTCCGGAAGAGCACAAAATTCTACGTTCAGATAGGTATTCATGTTAGAGGTCGAAGTGACCCCTGAAAGTCATTTCAAGGTCGAATTGCCGCTTGGTGCAGACAAGCTGCAGTCAGTTAAGGCAAGATTGTGCACCGGTCCAGCCAATGATTACTAGCTTTTCTGCACCAAGCAGGAATTCGACCTTGAAATGACCTTCAGGGGTCACTTTGACCTCTAACTTGACTTTTGACTTATTCAGCTTTGTAAGCAATACCGTTCCATTCCTTTTTCGCTGCCATAACGCAATATAATCGCTTGATTTTTTTTTTTTTTTTTTTTTGGTAAAGTTTACGAAGGGCAGTGCCACGCCTCTATTGGGAAAATAACATTCAGTGGCTAAGCTAATAAATAGACCGATTTTGATAAAATTAATTAGCAATGGAGATAGATTGAACCCAAAAAAATGGTATCAAAATCTCTTATTCTCTTAGTGGGTGTGGCTCTTCCTCTAATGAGAAAAAACGCTGTCACGGCTGAGCTGCTGCACCAATTATGTTGAATTTTGATATGAACATTAGCTGATTCCTGAGAAAAGATACATATTTATGCTTTGATTGTGAGCGATGCCACGCCCCTAAGAGGAATAAAGCGTTTTCACTGATAAACGATTTCGATGAAATTTGTTATATACAAATAGATCGAACCCTATGGAATTGTATTTGTTTTGAATGAAAGTTCTTTGGAAACATTTCTTTTAAAGCAGATGCCTCAGATGTGTCTCTATTGGGTTGCATAATTTTCTTGCGTCATTTTTCTTTAGTACGGCCATTTTTAGGGAAATATTGAAATAAGTTGAGGAATAAAATTGCACTACTGCTAACAAAATTACTTCCATATGCTAGTAATTTAATAAACACATACAATCTTTTATGTGTTGACTAGAAATTTTGAAGAAGACAAAAATAAAATATCAAATAAATTAATGCACTCATTCAACATAAAAATTATGAAAGCAAAAGAGTATAATGCATTTCAAACTTTAACGCAGTTTTCACAATTTCAAATAGCTAAGCTAGGAGGCATTCGGATCCTTCGTACGTAAATCGAAATATTCTCAAACAATATCTCCCCCCCCCCCCCTCTTTTTTCATAAATTCAGGCAACAAATCGATTACATCGAAATGAAGAGAAAAAAAAATATAAAACTTTGCCTGGTTGCCAATACTTGTCAGTGCATTGAAATGAAAATTTGCAATTAGCAGAATTTCGAATTATTAGAGTGTAAAATTTCTGTTCGCAGCCAATAGAGAGAGATCATTCATTTAGAGTTTTCAGCATAGTTGGTTTTGTGTGGTATTTCTTTTTCTTTTTTTTTCTGCTTTAAGCCACCCAAGTTTTCAATTGCGTTAATTGAACCCTTTTTACATTGACTTGAGCACAATTCTTTTTTTAACGCTGTGTTAGTGTCTGCAGCA
This sequence comes from Meiosimyza platycephala, assembly GCA_963662105.1. Lineage (NCBI taxonomy): Eukaryota > Metazoa > Arthropoda > Insecta > Diptera > Lauxaniidae > Meiosimyza > Meiosimyza platycephala. The sequence continues at coordinate 26,035,584 of OY759208.1, forward strand.
AAACTAAAGGTTTTAAATATTTTTCAATTAAAAAGTTTTTATTTTTTTGTTGTTGAAACTTTTTATTGTTTGTTTTTCTATTGTTTTCCTTTTTTTTATTTTATTTTATTAATATTTTCGTTAATGTTATGAAATAATTTTTTTTTTGTTTTTGTTTTAATGCTATTAGAACTTCCTGTTTAGAAACACTACTTATGCTTTTTTTTATGGCTTTGTAACGCTGTAATAACGTGTGATGCACTTGTAATATACACGCATTTACACGCTTACATTCACACATATAGGGTTGTGCAATTTGTGTTTCGGTGTGTAAAGTTTAAAAAAAACTTAACTGAAATTCAGAAGTAGCAGACATGACAATTGCTGCAACTGAGTCAGTGTCATCAGTTAATGAAATTACATTTTTACCTTTTAGTGCAATTTTTGATGTTAATAATTGCAAATTTTTAAAATATAATTATGCCAAAGAGATACAAAATTAATTATACCATATTTCTAAAGAGCAAACTTACATTTAAAAAAAAAAAAATATACATTCTTTGAAATGAACACCGAAAAACCCATGAAATAATGAGTCACAACATTAGTGGAAAAAGAAATCAAATACATCACCATGAGTGTAATTTTTTACATTTAGTAGCAGCTACTCTAAAGGATTGCATTCATACATAATTATATACATTTTTGTTAAAAGGAACAGTAAAAAAAGTAGTTTATGTAGGTACAACAGACACAGATGTGTCTGTCCATAAAATGTAACGTCTTTTTATCACACAAAGAAAAGAAGAGAAAACATTTCATTACTATAGTGTAGTGGTAGTCATACCAAATAGTTGTATATTTTAGCAGTGGTATACCATTTTACTATCGTCCTCCCGAAATCCTGCCTGCCACATACATCAAAAGCAAGTCAATGGTTTTCGTCTTGCTAAAATGACAAAAAAAAAAATTATGAAATTTATTTTCTTTTCTTATAAAGAGCTGCTTTCTTTTTTTCTATAATAATTTTATGCTTTCTTTCTTTCTTTTCTCATTCTCATATTCTTACAGGTACTTTACGATGGTAAACTATCGAATGCTATCGTTTTTATGTACAATCCAGTAGCAACGGATGGTCAACTATGTTTACAGTCATCCCCCAAAGGAAATGTCTCATATTTTGTACATACACCGCATGCACTTATGTTACAGGTAAGCATTTAGCAACAATAGCAACAACAACAATAGATATTTATGTAATGACACAAAGTATACTATTGGAATTTCGATACACTACACTACAATATTGGAGAAAAAGTTGTAGGTTCAACCACAACGCTCATGCTACTCAATAGCTAAAATTTTTGGCAGTGTTTTTCTCTGCTTATACTCAGAGTAGCATGCATGCAGCATATGCAGCCACATACAAAGCGTTTTTGAATTAAGAGAATATCCTTGACTTCTGGAAAAATTATTAAAAGAAACTTAATTAAGAAATTTTAATGATTTTGCTTTCAAAAAGAGCAATAAAATTGATGAGCAAGTTAATTAATCATTGCTCTTTTTATAATTTTTCGTTACAGGATGTTAAGGCTGTCGTTACTCACTCCATACACTGCACACTCAATTCGATCGGTGGCATTCAAGTGTTATTTCCATTATTTTCACAATTGGACATGGCACACGAGGGCATCAGCGATATAAAACGTGATCCAACTTTATGGTAAGTTCTTGCATTAATTTAACTTGAATTTTTCATAAAAAAAAAAAATTAAATTCGTGCTGTAAAGGAATACATAAAATTTATTATTTTTTTTGTTTTTTGTAATATATTACTGAAAAACTTAACAAAATAACAATTGTTTGCTGAAATTATGAGTATGTACTTTGTGCCACAGCAGTAGAAGCAATTTGCGCATTTTTTGCTTAATTACACTGAAAAAAAAAACTTTCAAAATTAAAAAAAGTAAAGGAGAGAAACCAAATTTTGCAATTCTGCTAGTTCTACACGGGAAACTTTATTTGAACAGTTTATTTTGAAAGTGGTGCAACTCACTCTGAGATGAGATGAAAATTTTAAGTAACTGTTTTTCTCCAATGCATATAACGGTGATTTGAGCGTTTATGAGAGTTCAATTTCAATGAGAAATTCCTAATTTTTCTTATTTTTTCTTAGTGTAGCAGATTTTTCAGCATTACTTTAATATTTTGCTTGCGAAAAAAATTCACTGCAATTTGCTCATAAATATTAAAAATGTTTTTTATTCTTCACTTCTTCTTAACTTTTTCTACCTCCATTATATATTATATTTTGGAGAGAAAACTTTTTGCAAAGACGACTGACTCTGACTCGACTTGGCCAGACATGTGTTGTTCCTCTTATGTAGCACGTTGCTATTCTCACGTGCAGTTTTCTTTTACTTCGTACATGCAGCAAAATTTCATATTATTTTCTGGCTACTTATTGCAACGCTATTTTTCATCTGCTACTACTACTACTACTACCAAGTTCATACTATCTTTTTTTTTTTTGTATTTTTTTAGAAGCAAAGTTTTTTTTCCCCCCACTTTAATGCAATTTTTAATACGCTTCTCTATTTCTTTTGACAGTTCAAAACTTTTGGGTTTCATTTGTGAGTTGGTTGAAACATCGCAAACGGTGCAACAGCACATGATACAAAATCGTGGATTTTTAGTTATTTCATTCATGCTACAACGATCGTCCAGGGAGCATCTGACGCTGGAAGTATTAGGATCATTTTTAAATTTAACAAAATATTTGGTTACGTGTCTTTCGGCCAATAGTGATTTGCTGTTGAAACAGGTGAGTTTTTATGCGTTAATATTTCAAATTAAAGTTTAAGTTATTTGCTATAAATTGTAATTTTATAAGTTGGCAAAATGTGACAATGACAAATGTTGCTTAAGTTTGATGTGCAGTTTAGGGTGGAGTGAAGTTGAGTATTATATGATTTTTATGAAAAAAAAACTTTTGCTTTTTCTTGTACCAAAAGTAAAACTGGCCTAAAAATTCTAAAGGGTCAAACGTTTTTAATACTAATTAAGAAACACGTCAAAATGTTATTTTGGTGGAAATTGTATTCTATATTCTTTATTATAATTGACCATATCTTCAGAGGGAGTCTCAATCATTTTTCAATCAATTTTATATTAAAAAAAAAATAAGATAAAATATTCACTCAACCCTATAGCATAGTCTCTTGTATTGCCACGCTTTGCCAGCATATGTTTTTAATTATTTTATCTAAGTATTTATGCTCTACGTAAATTGCATTATTTTCTAAAATTTTATAATTTCTCTCAAAATTGAGCATGATTACATATGAAGTAATTTTACAATATCGATATTTGTATGTCTCTATGATTGTTACAAAATAAATTATAGGCTTGTTGTTTAAATAAGTGCATGTTTATCATATGACATTTTGTTTTTTTTTTTATTATCAAAGTATCTTATATTATTTTGCTATGTATCAAAAGTACTTTCTTATCTATATTATTAATTTAAGTTTTCTTAATAAATTTTCTATCTTAAACTTTCTGAATGCAGTTAAACAAAGGCTTGCGATTTGAGTATAAAAAAGTAATTAGTTTTAAATACTTAGCTTAGTTTTAAAATGTTTTGATATATACATACATACAATGACCTTGAAAACCTTCCCTTAAAATATAATTTTTTTTTCCAATTTCTTTTGAAAATTTTAGAAACTTATGTTAATTGTTTCAAACAAAATTATCCTGCATTTCTATTATTGCTTAGGAAAATTGTGGCGTAGGCATGAATCCAATTGAATTAATAGTTATCCTTATGGCAGTCTAAAAGCAATCCCATGGAAGTATTATTCAGGCCTGTTTTGATTCCAATTTAGTACGAAAGTGGAACATAAATAAGTTCCAAATCAAAAGCTTTGTTAAATCTAATTTTCAGGATTTGCTATGTATTTTTTTTTTTTTAACTTTGTACTTATAGTTCCGATAATTTAACAGATAGCCCATTTTTATAAGATGATAAAATAAATTTTAAATTTCAATTCCGCTTCCGTAACAAAATCAGAACAGGTCTGATCACTTTCGTTTCCTTGTATTTTGTTAACCTATATGATATTAAGTTACATTTGAGCATAGATATCACTTGACGAGTATTTCATTTCATTTATTGATTTACATACTAATTTTTCTCAATTAAAAATCAGATGAAATTCATGCTAACTCCATTTTACAAAAGACACCTCAATTGCAAAAAAAAAAAAAAAATTATTAACAAAAAATAGATGGGAAATTCTCATTCAACAATTCCAACAATTTTTGAAGTGGTTATCTATCACTTAGTACACCAAAAAAAAATTAAAAAATTATTAAGGAATAAGAAAAAAATTAGGTAAAAATCTACTTAAATTATTTAGATCTTTATTCCTTTGTATGCCTGAAAGTATGCAATTTAATTTTAATGCAAAAACACAGTGGATAGCGAAGCCAGTGTTGCAGATACTACCACTCCCTTACCACTGGTCAAATATACAATGAAATTGATAAATTTTGTTTTCTTACTTTGCAGCTGTCTTAAGGCCTCTTTATGTATCATGATTCCTCTCGTTTCGTCTCTAATTTCCAAGCCTAAAAGTATGCTAGTACATGTGAAACTAAGTATTCATTAAGCACAGGCTAGATGTTTTTGTTTTCATTTATGTAAAATACAAATGCATATTTTCAGGCTTGAAAATTAGAGACGAAACGTGATATATAAAGAGGTCTTTAGTCTTGGCGAGCCAGTCTTTTTGCATTAAGATTTCATAGCATATCTTTAGGCTTGCAAGTAACTAGCTTGGCTTTAAAGTTTGGCCAGTAACCTTAATGAATGCACAATATGGAGAAGAATTTCATTAAAGCAATTGATATTTTCTTTGAAGTTTAACTTTGAATACGTTATTGATGTTTTCATTGGATTGTCGTCTTTTGTCGCTTCCAACTGACGCATGAATGGACTCCATGAAATGAGGCGTTTATTCTGTTATTTACACTCATTAATACAATTTTTTTTTTCATATCCAAACTATATCTCCCTAAAACTTTTTGGTATCAAAATTTTAGAGTCAAATTTTAAGTTTCGTTGCACATTCCTAAATTTTTTCACTACTACAATTTTCCTCTAGACAAAATCAATATAAATTATAGCTAAAAAATGTTCAAAAACGAAAACAAAATCTTCTTCGTATATTATTTTCAATACTTTTTTAAGTTTTATAAAAAAAAAACAAAATGTTTTTGTTCATGGTATAAGCTAGCATGCCAGTCTGTTAAAAAATTTCTCCCAATATTCGTTTTTTTTTTTAAATAAATGTTAGATTGTTATTTAGTTTCTTTTACCAAATTTAATTAGAAACTTTTTAAAAAATTCTTTAAAAAAAATTTATTAAAACAAAAACAATTTTTTTCTACTTTCCTGTCTTCTCACAATTGTCTGCTAACCTCTCTGCTAACGTTTCTGCTAAAATTTAATAAATAAATGAATAACTAAAACTTTAATCTCACAACTACTACTACTACTACCGCAACTAATACATCACTATTAATACTACTACTTTTACTACTACCTTTGCGTGTACTTGTATGCATTGTTGCATTGTGAATAAAAATAAAAATATAAAAATACGAAACACAAATCGAACCCCAAAGTTCTATCAGGTGAAATTTTAAAACTCTAAAGAAGCAGTTAAAGTTTTTCTATGTATTTATGTGTTAGAGATAAATATTTATTCTTCTGTGTACATACTCGTATATATGTTTAATCGTAGTTTGCGTGTGTATATATTCACATGTACATATAATATATGTGTCTATGAATTTTCTATATATCCGTTTATGAGTTTTTTTTAGTGCGCATAGCCTTTAATGTTGCTAAAGCGAATATAAATTGATGTTATTGTTCAAATTCTTTTATATTTACTTACGATTATTTATGATTCCAAGTTCCAGGATCTTTCAGTTCTTGTTTATGTATGTACTTGTATATACAAACATATATATATATTTTTAGTTACAAAAAAAGTTTAAAGTTTTGGCGTGTATAGTCTTTATAATCGAAAAATATTCTTAAGCAAATTACTTAAAATATGTATACATAGGTACAAAAAAATGTTTAGTCAAAAAATTTAGCTGGAGAATTGCTACACATCAGTACCTTCATAAGGATATTTTTATATCTATATATGAATAGGCGAAAGCCAATCAAGTTTGCTTAATTTTTTTTTTAATTTTGTTGGAAAGGTTGTTAAACGAAGCAGAGCGGAATGATTTGTTTCCAAAAGTAGGTGGTGCCACGCCTCTAACAGGAAAATAAGTTTCCACAGCTGAACTAATACACCGGCTTTGATGAAATTCGGTACGGAGAGAGATTGTTTCTTGGGTATATTTCAGTCCTCCCTCGAAAAAGAGACACAAGTAGTTATGATACTTTGGCAGCACTTCCACAAAAGTGCCTATCAAGAAGAAAACTTTATATGTTCAATGAACACCTTAGTTCCGTGTTTGTTTTTTCTTTTTCTTCATTAAAAAATTTCCATCAATTATAATGTAATCAGAATTAAGTGCAATATTTAAAAATTTGTATATATTATTGAACATTCTTTCATAAATTAACTTTATTTCATGCATTACTGTCGATAAGTGTAATTAATGATCTGTTAATGTGCAGGTCTTGGTAGCCAGACGCGCACAAAGTTCAATTGGTCTCCGCCACATCGCCCCACTACATATTACTGTTAGCATTAATTACATTTCACGCCATAAAAGAAATGAAAGTCATGAATGTGTTGGCAAAATGAGAGCCATTACAAAATTAAGAAACAGAAACAGTAAGCTAAATATGGTGCCATTATTCTGAAAACATAAAAATTCAATCTGACTCTGACGCATGTTTTATTTACGAATTTTTTTTATTTTAATTTAAATTTAATTTGACACTGTAAACGACGCGTAAATAGCCTTTGTATTAATTGTGTAAATCCATATAAAATTGAAAAAAAAAATTATTTTATTTTTTACAATTTATTTTTGCAGCTGCTCAGTTTTTGCATTGAGCTGCAAAAAACTTCATATTAAAATGAATTTTTTTTTCTCAGTGCAACATAACACATTTTTAATTGCAAAAGTTTTTGCAACGAAAATTTTTTTCATCCACACCCCATATCTCTCTTTTTTTTTGATTGTTGCCAACGCTCCAAACATTAATGAGTTACAGTGCATTTAAAAAGTTGCCATTTGTCTTGTTGTTGTTGCTGTTGATCGCTCGTATGCAATTTGCACGCGCATACACAGCGACAAACTTAATTTTCCAGCAGCCATAAAAAGTTGCGTCGTCGTCGTTGTCGTCGTGTTAGCACTTGCAGCGTTCGAACAAAAATGTGTTATCTGCTTTTGGGCGCAGTGTGAACTTTTGCAAAGTTTTTTAACTCACGCGCATATATTGCTGCATGAGCGATTTTTTTGATGTTTTATTACATTTGATTTTTAATGTTCCTGTGTGATGTTTTATTATATTACGTATTTTTGGTATCTACGTAAATTATTCAAAAAAAAAAATTTATATAAAATTTTCAATTTTAATTACATTTTGAATATGAACTTTTATAGATTAAATAAGTTGACATTTTTGCTTTGACACTGATATTAATTAATAAATGACGTATTTGACTTTTGAAATAGTAATGAACAGAGATTATTTGTGAGCTCATGTTTTGTGCGCAATTTAAACTATTTTTTTTTGTTCGACGGAGTCCTTTGATTCAAAGTTATATGTATAAATACATATATATCTCAAAAAAAATTAAGTTTTGAGCTGCCAGTACATGCTGTATGAAACTACCTAGCATTTTTAATGAAAATTGCATTTGTTGCTTGGCGCATTCTCTCGAAATACTCAGTATAGTTTTTGATAACTTGTAGTATATAGTTAGTTAGTTATTTGAAATCTAAAATATATATAGTTTATTGTTAAATATATATAAATATTTAAGTGTTATTTTATTGAAATATTTAATTGTATAGAATTTCGTTGTTATTTTTAAGTTTTATATCTCTTATCTCTCAATATAAATATGAACATTATTTTAAACCTTGATTTTTTTTTTTGTTTCTTTGCATTGCCCTTTCTTTATTTTCATATCTATAAAAAAAATGTTTGATATAAATAAATTTTGATTGCTGTATTTGCTGCATGCCACGTTTTGTTATTTCGTTTGCGAGTTGTTGCGAAACATAAACCAAATCAAGTTTTTGATTGATTACTGTGTTACCATTCATTAAACATGTATGTATAAATAAATTCGTTAAAATTGAAAAAATATTCTATATTTTTGAAATCATTTTATTGCTATTTAATCAAACATTCAATATGAAATGACAAGTTGTTTCTGTTGTTTGAATCAATTGCTTTGTTATGAGGACAGCATAAGTTACTTGACTAATTTTGCGCAGTTATTTTGTTTTTCATTTCTGACCTGGCAGCTGCTGGATCATGTACTCTTCAATCCTGCACTATGGATCTACACTCCAGCCAATGTACAAGCGCGTCTCTACTCGTACTTGGCTACGGAATTTCTAAGTGATACACAAATTTACAGCAATGTACGACGTGTTAGCACCGTATTGCAGACAGTTCATACATTGAAATACTACTATTGGGTTGTGAATCCACGTACTAAAAGCGGCATCATACCAAAGGGTCTAGGTGAGTGATATTGAAAAGCCAGAGATACAGAAAACACTGAGTACTGGGTATTAAAATTGATTAAATATTTTAAATTTAAAATCGTAACTCATAAGATCTGATATAAAAGAAGATTTGAAGATCAAAATATCATGGTTAAAAAAAGTCCTACGATGAAAAATCAAAATCAAATAAAATAAAAATATTTCATGCTATAAAAATCTTATGATATAAAAAATTGCAGTTATTGAGAATACATGCGATGAAAACTTTAGAAGCTCAAAATATCATGTTTAAAAAAAAAGTCCTACGATGAAAAATCAAAATCAAATAAAATAAAAATATTTCATGTTATAAAAATCTTATGTCATAAAAAATTGCAGTTATTGCGATTACATGCTATAAAAATTATTGAGATAATAAATTCTGTTTACAGATGGTCCACGTCCAGCGCAAAAGGATATATTGGCGATACGCGCTTATATTCTTTTATTTCTAAAACAGCTTATAATGATTGGTAATGGCGTCAAGGAGGATGAATTGCAGAGCATTCTGAATTATCTGACGACAATGCATGAGGTTTGTTACATAATCGATGTCAAGTAAAATACGCATTATTGAAATTATTATACTTTTCAGGATGAAAATCTCCATGATGTTTTACAAATGTTAATTTCTCTTATGTCCGAGCATCCAAGCTCAATGGTACCTGCTTTCGATGTTAAACACGGTGTTAGAAGTATTTTTAAGCTATTGGCTGCCGAGAGTCAATTGATTCGTTTGCAGGCATTAAAATTATTAGGATTCTTTTTGTCACGCAGTACACACAAGTAAGTTTGGCTTAGCAACAACGCGCAGTTATTCTTGCTGTTGCTGTTTATTGCTGACTTTTTGTACGTGATTATATACTCCCATGAATTTTATAATCTTCATAAATTTTCCGGCATTACTCAATGCATTTTAAGCCATTAGTGTTATTATATTTCTTTTGTGTTCTCTGTTTCTTTCGGTTTTTCGTTTTTGTTGTTGATCCTTGAATTATAGAAGAAAATACGATGTAATGTCACCGCACAATTTATACACGTTGCTCGCTGAACGTTTACTGCTTTACGAGGAGTCATTGTCGTTGCCAACGTATAATGTTTTATATGAAATTATGACGGAACATATATCACAACAAATTGTCTACACACGGCATCCAGAGCCAGAGAGTCATTATCGGTTGGAGAATCCAAGTGAGTTGAACACGCATGCCGAGGGCAATAGAAAAGGATATTTATGTTGATGAAAAGATTTACAGCTTTTCTTTAAATAACAAGAAAATGAGAAAAAGGATTTTAGTGATTAGGGATTAAAGATTGAAGTCTTTAACAAAATTCTTATTTTTCAAATCAAAAGTCCTTTTTACAATTTTTAGTTTATTTTTGATTCGATAGTAACTTTATTTTTTTTTCAAACTCTCTTTTCAAATTCATAGTGATTCTCAAAGTAGTCGCCACACTCGTACGTCAATCAAAACAAACTGAGTCGCTCATCGAAGTGAAGAAACTCTTTCTCTCCGATATGACGCTATTGTGCAATAGTAATCGTGAAAATCGTCGAACCGTCCTCCAGATGTCCGTTTGGCAAGAATGGCTCATTGCTATGGCCTATATACATCCAAAGAATTCCGAAGAGCAAAAAATCTCCGATATGGTGTACTCACTCTTTCGCATGCTACTACATCATGCCATTAAACATGAATACGGTGGCTGGCGTGTCTGGGTAGACACTCTTGCGATTGTACATTCCAAAGTCTCCTACGAGGAATTCAAGCTACAGTTCGCTCAAATGTACGAACATTACGAGCGTCAACGTACCGACAACATAACCGATCCAGCGCTGCGACAAGCACGTCCCATCAGCACAATAAGCGGTTGGGAACGAGATGAATCGCAAGCTCAAGTACAACATCATCAGCAGCAGCATGCGCATCAGCAACATGTGGCAGCGGTAACAGCGCCGGGCGTAACTGAAAAACTAACAAGCGGTAGCTCTGTGACCATGGATGCTTCTGTAACAACAACTGGCAGCATTGCGTCATTGGAAGATGTGCCACAAGTTGAGGAAGAAACGGTCGAAGAAGATATCGAAGTGGATGATGATGACGAAGAAAGTGAAGTTCTCGAAGATGTTGCACCGAATTGCGCTTGTGAAGAACAGTCAACAGCTGTAAAGACGATAACAACACCATTTGTAGTTGCATCTCCCGAAATTAATGCTACTGTTGCTACGACACAGACTGGTATTTCTAACATCAGTGACGTTTACAATGCGCAAATAAAATCAGAGGTTGTGATAACCGCAGTACACTGTAACGGCAACACATCATCAACTTCTACTGCCACCAGCACGAGTAACTCACCGGCCAAAGTTATAGTACCTACCATACCTTCCTCAAGTAGTGGTGAAGATGCACTACGACAGGCGCTTAACATTGCCGCTGATGAACTGGAAGAGCTTGAATTGGCCACAGCTAAGGATAGCTTAGATGCGGAACAACATGTCAAAGAGGTGCTTGAAAGTTCGGAGAAAGTTTTGCAGGAATGTAAACTGGTGGCCGATGAACTGCAGGAGACATCAACTGTGATTAAAGATGAAGAAATTGAATTAGCGGTAAACGAAGTCGTTAAGGGCGTAGTGCTAAAAAACGAGAAGAAACAACAGCAACAACAGCAACTACAAGAACAAGAACCGTCCAAAGAAGCAGAAACGAAGGAAGAGCAACAATCTGTGCCAGATGACAACAACAAACTGTTGCTAGTTGATCAAGAAAACAACGTCAGTTTGTTAAATAGCAAAAATTTGCTTAATATCAACAACAATGGTATTGAAACGACAGTAACTACAATCAGTACAGCAGTCGATGAAGTCATCAAAAATGAACCGGCAACAACAGCAACAGTCGAGTCAACGACAGAGTCAACAGCAAATACTGCGCAGACAATTGATAATCAAAAGACTGAACAAACGTTAACAACTCCAAAAACAATAGTGACAGCAGCATTGGATGGTGATGCCAACAAAGTCAACAACAATGACACCACTGATACACAAACAACAATACCAACATCTTCACCAACAATAATTACAACCGAGCCAGACGACATTATGGATGTCAGCTCAACGATCTCACCAACTACAACCTCCGAAGAGATCACCTCAATGAGCCCAGAGACAACTGTCTCTAGTGCATCACTGCCTGAGGAAAATCTCTTGCAACTTGGCGAAGAAGAAACTTATGAAAAAATGGCAACTGTAGTGAAAGAAGTTGTCGATCAACTGATTGAACGTGTAATCGATGCAACGGAATCTTTTAAAGAAACCAATAACAATGATGTTGTGGAAGCTGAGGAGCACGATGAAACGATTGTAAACGAAACTGCTCAGCATGTAGTGGATGATGTGCTCACGCAAGCGCTAGAACGTGCCAATTCCGAAGTAATAGAACAGAATGAACACCATGCATTGGAAGTGAGTAATGCAATTGCAACCAGTGAGTTAACACCATTGGCGGAATCTACAAAAAACTTGGAAGAATCAACTATTGCTGAATCCAAAGAAACTGTAGCAAATATTGTACAAACTGTTGTAGAAGATTTGGTAGATCAAACGGTCAATGCCATAGAAGCAGCTCAAGCTACTGAGTCTTCAATTGATGAAGTCGAAGTTACTGCGAAAGATGCAACAAGTCAATCTGATATTAATAACGATCTCTTCGAGGAGTCTTCAACGACAGTTGTGGAACGTGTACAAGAAATGGACTCTACAACACAGACAACACCAGAAAATATACGTGCCAGCATTAGTAAGCAACAACAGCAAGAAATTGCTGACAATGCCAAGCCAGAAGATGAGCTTGAAACTGAAGAGCTGGCAGTAACAGATGCGGATGAACAACCACCACGTAGATTGCAACAAAGTACAAGCACACAAGTGGAGAATAATCATTTCGGTAAGTCGGCTATCTTTTTAAAAGACTAAATCAGTTCTCAAAAAAAAAAGGAATTTCGACAGGTTTCTTGAAGTAGGGTGCTCCGTTTATATAAGGAATTAAAAAAAAAAATACGAAGAGTATGAGTTATATAAATCTCATTTCATAAAATCCCCAGGGAGAAGGATCTTTTGGAAAAAAAGTTCCTTGAAAGCTTATGGGAAAGAATATCTAACGTAGAAAACCTGTATCCTTAAAATTTTTTTGTTATTTAAATGTTCTCAGTTCTCAGAAAACAATACGTCTGAATACGACGAAATCTCATGTGATACAAATTTGTGTGTGAAAAACCTATGAAAGAAAATTTTGTTGTGATTAAAATTTCTTTAAATATAAATCTCTTGTGATAAAACCTAAACAAAAAATTTTTAAACTACATATAAAAATTTCATGCTGCATTCGTGAAAAAATCTCATGATATAGAATCTATATAAAAATTAAAGTCTTAACCATAAATATCTCATAATAAAGTGTCAACATACGACAACTATCTAATGAGATAGAACCATTCGCTTAAAAAGTTCATGCGAGGTAATTCGTGTGGGATAAAAATATAAAATCAAATATGTCTCATGAATAAAAATATTATTAAAAGGATAGATCTAAAAAACGACATGCGGACCAAAGTTTTGAATGACCTGAAATAAAAATAAGAACATTTTTGGTTAATTTGTGTTAGGTGAAATTAAATTTTTTATCAACTGAAATTTTAATGTACAGTGCCGCCTCAATGAGCAGAGTTCTTCGATAGCTTAGGTTCCATGATCTTAGGTCATTTCTTACATATAGAGACTGATGAAACCTCTTTTTCTTTCAAAAATAAAAAACAAAGCTCGGTCCTATGTAATTATTCTGAGAAAAAAAATCTTTCACTTAATAACACCCAAGTCATCAAAATCAAAAAATCCAGTAAAAACAAAAAGCAACATAAAAATTATGGAAAAACCAAACCATTAATGTTGCAAGTTACGGCAACGAAATTAAACGTACGTTATAAAAAAAAACTGACGACGTTGCTTTCGTTCATGAACATTTCATCACACACAAATTTCATTCGACCGAGATTTTTTCATCACTACAACCATAAAATCGCAACGCAAATGCCGAACAATTTGTGACTCAATATAAAACGGTAAATCAAAAAAAAAAAGTTTTATAACGCTTGCAATTAAATGAAATTCCCGTGACATTCGCGTGCTTAGGAGCAACAACCTTGCACTCTGCCAACTAACAGCGTCAGATGAAATTTTATTGACATTCCACAATTTATGCACCAGATTCCCACAGAGACTTTTTACACTGCAACACTAAAACTTAACCGAACTATGTGAATTTCTGGTTGTGTTAGTAGAACTTTGCGCGCACGTTTTACAACACTGGTAATTAAATTGACATTAACAGTGACGAAGAATAAAAAAAAAGGTTTATAGGTCAGAAGATTACAGAAACTTAATGTAAGAAGATAAAAAAGAACCAAAGCGGACCATTTGTGGTTCAGGTCGTTTTATTGTCCTTACTCCTAGAAAAAAAAAATACATACGAAAATAAGAAATTTACAAAGAAATTCGCCTATTTAATGCGATTTTTATTCGTTTCTATTTGTAATATCATTTGTTAACGTTTCAGATAATAAACAACAACAACAACAACAACAACAGCAACAACAACAACAGCAGCAGCAAACGCAACAGCAACAACGCTCTACTAAGACAGGCTCTACACGTCCCATGTTCAGTCCTGGTCCAACACGCCCACCCTTCCGTATACCAGAATTTAAATGGTCCTACATACATCAACGTCTGCTATCCGATGTGCTCTTCTCGCTCGAGACAGACATTCAAGTTTGGCGCAGCCATTCAACAAAAAGCGTCTTAGATTTTGTCAATTCCAGTGAAAATGCGATATTTGTTGTGAATACCGTGCATTTGATATCACAATTAGCAGATAATCTGATAATTGCCTGTGGCGGTTTGTTGCCACTGTTGGCCAGTGCCACATCACCGAATGTAAGTAGCATTGTTATCTTCTTCTTTTATTGTGAATTAGAGTAAATATTGCACAGTGGGTCGAAATAGTTTATCATAATTTTTAAGATTTTGGTAATCACTTAATATGCATAAAACACCCTTTATAATGTTTTCCCGATTTGCTCGTTTCTTTTCTCTTACAACGAACAGTCTGAATTGGATGTCCTTGAGCCCACCCAGGGCATGCCACTTGAAGTGGCCGTCTCATTCCTGCAACGTCTTGTCAATATGGCGGACGTGTTAATATTCGCAACATCACTTAATTTTGGTGAATTGGAAGCTGAGAAGAACATGTCAAGCGGTGGCATTCTACGTCAATGCTTGCGTCTCGTTTGCACTTGTGCGGTACGAAATTGTCTTGAGTGCAAGGAACGCACCCGCTATAATGTAGGTGCTATGTCGCGTGATGTTCCCGGAGCAGCGCATTTGCAAGCGCTTATACGCGGTGCACAAGCATCGCCAAAGGTGAGTTATAAAACAAAGAGACAGTTGACAACCGCAACCACAAAAGATGTTGGTTGGTAGTGGTGGTCTCCATTTTAAAGTGGCGCATAACTGCCCTCGGAAGATGCAAAGCTCTTATAAATTGAGTTTTGTGTGTGTGCACAAAGTTAACAAATTGTTCTCGCATCTCAAGAGTTGACAGCGCACTATGGAGTCATCATCATCATCAGCATCAGCATCAGCATCTTTTGCTTATTGTTGTCATTCGCTTTTCGCTTCACCTACTTGTCCTGCTACACTTCTTTCAATTGCTTGTATTTTCTATTCTATGTAGCAGGAATGTCACGCAAAATGTCAACTTCAGTTATTGTTGTTGTTGTTGTTGACATTTTGTTATTAGTGGTGCGAGAGTGTATGCATTATACATGATTATATGTGTGTGTGTGTGACTGTCAGTATACTCTTATCTTTACATTTTCATTGTCAATTTACTTATGCTGCTTTTTCTTTACTTTCTAATTTCTCTATTGTTATTTTCGCTAGAACATTGTCGAGTCAATAACAGGTCAATTATCTCCAGTCAAGGATCCTGAGAAGTTACTGCAGGATATGGATGTAAATCGTTTACGTGCGGTTATCTACCGTGATGTGGTAAGTAGTGGTGGTAGTAATGGTACAATTTAATTAGTTGATAAAATTGAATTGCTTGCGGTTTTTTGTCAATTTAATTATTGCAATTTCATTTGTTGTGGCTTCAGGATAATTCTGTATAGTCAATCTATTGTTATGCATACGAAACATGGTATATAATTGTTATAGAGATTTTCGTAAAATTAATTAGAAATAGTATTTGAAAAATCATATTGATGTTCAAGGATTATCAAACTTTTTTTGTGTAGCAGTATGCAAACACATTATGATAGCTCATCTACATATATGTACGTATACGAGTTTAACACAAAACTTGTATTTACTTATTATGACACACTAATTGGATGTTGTCACAGAGTAACATATTTGATCTGGATTGAGAATTAATATTGTTCCTACTTTTCATTGAAATAATTTACAAAAAAGTTTCAAAATTCAGCAAAGTGCTTCGTTGATAAAGTCAATTAGTCGATTATTAGTACAATCGAAAATGATTTTTCCAAATTTCTATTGGTACAATAAAGTTACAAGATAAGTTTATTTGAAATACCTGTACTATTAATGCTAAAACTTATGCAATACCATCTCCTTTTATATAATTAAGCAAAAACACTCTACCTAAGACAAAAGTCGATATATAGTTTATACACATTTTTCGTTAATGTGGTATTGGTTGCTTTAAATGAAAGTGCTGTATATCCTTATGTATTTATATCATTTACTATATATATATTGTTTTTTTTTTCAATTTTCTTTTCTACAACATCGCAACAGGAGGAAACCAAACAAGCGCAATTTCTATCGCTCGCTATCGTCTACTTTATATCAGTGCTAATGGTATCCAAGTATCGTGATATACTGGAACCGCCCGCTGAGCCACAAATACAAAGACAATCGCCCATCATGCAGCGCACAGCAGCCGGTAAGTGTTGCCATTTCAATGCATTTTATGTAACTCGTATAGGAAGAAGAACAAACTAAGTATTTCAATTTCGGTTCTTTTGTGAGATTTATTTTATTTAAGTATTTTTCTAAGATTATTTTTATTCAATTTTAACTTATGTTTTTACTAAATTTTTGTTAAATGCACTTCAAAAATCACCAAAAAAATTTTTAAAATATTTTTTTAAGTTTTTTGCTAAAAAAACAAAAATTTAAGTTATCTTAATACGTTGACTAAAATATAAGTTATTGCAAAAAAAAGAGATAGTTGCAATTTGCAACTTTCACCAAATTAACACCAATTAAGTTGAGTTTTAATTTTGTTTTAGGGGTAGCTCAATATTAAATTAATTTTTAATTTATTAATTAAATTTTTTTTTATATACATATACTTATTGCCAGAATGTATAGCCCAGTCTGTAGAAGAAAACAAATCCGTTTGCTATGCAAAATATAGAATATGGTCGATTTTTATTTGCTACTAAGGTTGAAAACCTTGTAAGAAGTTTTAAGTTTTAAAACTTGCATTATATTTCTACTCCTGATCTCTTTATAATAACCCTACACAACATATTGAACTTATAAAGCCTTATAAGAGCCATTTGGAATGATGTATAAATACACATTCCCCTCTTTATTATCTATGAAGAAACATGGTGAATCATATTTTCTTTGATTTGTCTTGGTAAAGCGCCTTAGAAAGACAAAAAATGGTCATTAAAAATGCACGATACGACATTTCTTACAGGTGACTTTTATGTCTACTCGTCATGTCTTCTAAGCATTTTGTTATGTACAGTATGAATACACACGTGAGACATGCGGCTTAATGTCTTTAAAAGCCCTTTTTACGTACACATACATACGAGATGTGAGGTGGCATGTCTTTATAATTAGCCTATTATGAACTTCCTAAGTGAATATTTAAGACATATTTATGACTCTCCCGACTATGTTTTTATAAAACAAAATTTAGCGACATTTGAAAAGTATCTTTCTAATTACGATACCAAGCTATTTGAAAGACATCACTGCTTTGTATGCTGGATTTTTGTCTTTATAACTTGCCTATTTGTTACAGTTTAAATTCACACAAATTCATGGATTGATTCGAAAAATTTCTGTAGAAAAACGTGTTGATAGATAAGAAATATTCAAAAAATCGAAATGCTATAAATGGTGCGACTAAACGTCAAATAAAAGTGCACGCCTTCTTATAAATTTGAGTTGAGCAAAATTGCAGAATGCAATCGAAAGCTTTGATTTTTCATAAAGTCTCTAACTTGTAAAAATTGACCTTATTCCTACCTTATTCACAAAGCAAACATCTCAACTGAAAGGAAAATTTTGACATCAATAGAAATATTCGTCATTATAAAATTAACTGATTTAGTTTTTGAATTTCCTTTTTTTTTTATTAACTCGATTTCAATATAAATGTTTTGTATTGTATTTATTATGCCAAAATCCTTTATGTTCCACAAATTAATGATCTGTCAATAATTTTGTGTGTAGCATCATTTTACCTTTTCAGTCCTTAGTATTGTTTTTTTGAAGAGCTAACCTTTGTCTGTAAGATTTGTCTGTAAAAAAGATATGACAACAATTTAAGAAATCTCAATAATGGCTAACCCATTCTACCCATTCATATGTTCTTAAAACCCAGAGAGTGTTACCATTTTGGAATTTAATTTTTGTGTTACTTAATCCATGTTTTTTTTTTTGATGTTTTCCTTTGTACTGTTCTTTTGTTTTTCATTTTGATCTTGTTCCCCATCATATTTTCTTGATATAACAGTATTGCTAATCAGTTTTCCCATATTTTTCTCTTTTTTCCATTTTAATTTTCACGCTGCTTTGTTCGGACTTTGTAAATTTAATAACAAAAAAATATATATATATATATATATATATTTCAACATTTCAAAACCGATATCATTTATTTTCTTAAATCAAACTATATACTTTGAAAAAAAAAACCCTGCATATGCAAATAATTGACTTACATATGTAATTCAAATCTTACAATGTAATTGTATATTTCTGACACATCATCACATATTTTGAAAACGAAAAAAAAAAATATGAAAAATGTAATAAATGTTTGTGTAATTGTTCGTGTGCTTCCACTAAATATTGTATTCTTATTGAAAATCCTTAATAATTTATGTCCTTTCCAATATTCCCTTACCCAATTAAATGTGCGTTTATATAACTCATACTTTTATTCCTAATGTCCTTTCCTTAATTGTCATTTTACTAACTCGCAATTATCCTTAATTCAACAAATCAATAAAACGTCAAATTATTGATCTAAAACATCTTTAAATTTCGAAATTGCTATTTTTGTACCACTACCCAATACCGACCCCACATATCCTATGCGCACAATCTCAGAACCCTCAGCTCGCCCTTTGTTCTCACAGTGGTCACATCATGTGTATCCACAGTTTCTACCCGGTTCGCATCAAAATCATAATTCCGCGACTGCAAACATTAATCATCAGCAACAACTACAGCAGCAGCAGCAACATCAACAACAACACTTGCAGCATCAGCAGCATTACTATCAAACACAGCAGCAACAACAACAGCAAATGGCATCACCACCGCCACATCTACAGCAACAAAAACAACATCTGCCTCAGCATTTGCAACACAATCAACAACAACATCATGCACAGCAGCAGCAACATCAACAATATTATCAGCAGCACAATCATCTAAACAGCTATGTCGGCAACATTTCACCACCGCTGGCAACACATTCAACAACGAGTTCCTCCTCCTCTTCAGCAACATCACAGCCAGCATCGTCTTCTTCGCTCTCAAGTTTGGCATCACAACCACATCATCATCAGCAGCAGCAACAACAACAACAGCAACATCGGCATGGACAAAAACATTACTATCAGCCACAGCAACAACAACATCATCTGATAATGAATGGCAATAAGGCAACAACAGCGCATAATCATCATCATACGCAACAGCAACAGCAACATTATCCGTTGCAACAAATGCAATCAGCAACTGGAAATGCAAATTACATAAATGACTTAAACAATGGCGGCATTAGTTGCGCAGCAGCAGCAGCAGCCTCTAACGGTTACCAATATATGCGCAATGCTGGCACCAACAACACTGGCAATGTGTTGGTAAATGGTATCGTTACATCGACAGTAACAGCAACAACAAATGGTGTTGATGTTGGCGGTTATCATCATCAACAGCAACATGGTATGCATAATGGCATCGCTGGCGTTGTCGGTGGCGTTGGGAGTGGGGGTGGTGGTGGTGGTAACAACACATCCGCTTCCGTTGCCATGATGAATAACATGCGTAATATGCGAAACGGTCATGCGATATCAACGACAGCACTGGGTGGGGTTGTTAGTAGTAACGTGGCAGCAACTGCCACCGCTGCTGTGGCTGGTGTAGGTAGCGGTGTTGGTGTTGGTGTTTATAAAAATAACGGCATTAATAATAATTATCGTTACAATGGTGGACGTAACAATGCAGGTGACTATGGTGTTTGTTTTTTTTTTTTTGTTGTTCCTTTGTTTGTTTGTTTGTGTGTGTGTGTCTGTGTGTGGTTTAATGTTCGTTCAATATCCTCGCATTATTGTGTTTTAGTACTCACGCGTAGGATAAACATCAACTTAGATAAATGTTTTACTCTTATGTTTGTGTTTGTGTTTTCTTTTTTCTTTTCTAGCTGGTTTTAACATTAGAGCGATGGTTCTCGAATGTTTTTCGTAGAATTTGCTTATAAATATCATACTTTGTGATAATCACAGATGCAATACTAGACTTAATACAAAATTATTGAAAGAAGCGTTTGAGAATCACTGTTCTAGTAATT
This sequence comes from Meiosimyza platycephala, assembly GCA_963662105.1. Taxonomy (NCBI): domain Eukaryota; kingdom Metazoa; phylum Arthropoda; class Insecta; order Diptera; family Lauxaniidae; genus Meiosimyza; species Meiosimyza platycephala. The sequence continues at coordinate 26,056,250 of OY759208.1, forward strand.
AGTTGTTAATTTTACTGCTGCTTATTAGAAGTATGTATGTATATGTGAAAAGAAAATTACAATAAAATATTAGTTTCCTACATTTTACAATTAAAGTGTGTCAATAAATCATAAATTTTGTTTACAAGAAAAATTGACCAAAATTAATTAAACAAAAACAAAAATGTATTTTTCCCACTTAGAAACCAACATGTTAGCGTTGCCCGCATAGCTGCCAATTTTAAATGAACTTATATTCAATGTGTTTGTTAATTTTATTTTGTATAATTTGTTTCTTTTTATTTAAAAAATTTAATTTTCGAATTTAGTTTAAATAAAAGAAAAGCTACCTCTTGTAACTCACTGCAGTTTGGCACATTTAATTTTTTTTTTTCTCATCAACTTGCACTGAGTTACTGACACGGAAAATGAGTTAAGTGAATGCGCACTGCAAAATTTATTTTTTTATAAAAGTTATTGCATGTTGCAAAAAAATATTTACATAATTATTTTCTAAATTATTATTATGAATTTAAATATTGAAAAACAAAAAATTACTTTCACGAGAGTCATAAAAATTATTCACCAATAATAGGTATAGATGGGAGCAAGGATAATTTATGATACTTTTTGTATTCGAAGCCGATTTGTTTGTACTCAGTACTTTGGAAACAATATTTTCTAAGAAGCGAATATTAAGTTTAGAAAAAATTATACAAAAATAACACTCATAATGTTTTCATTTTCATCAGTTCTTTTTTTATAATAAGCTTTTTACTTAATATAAGCCATCAAGCTTAATAGCCAAGAAGTTTTATAGCTGCAGTATCTTAACTCTATTTATATAATGACCATGCATAATGTAACACTTGCAGGGTTTACGATATTCTGGCCTTTTTCGCAACATTCTCTTCCATAATCGTTCCATATCTCCCAAGTGGTATTCACCATAGACCGTCTGAACTTGCGAAATGAATGCCCGATATCAATCCTTTTTTTCTCCAAAAATCTTCCTGGGCGTACTCACTTAATTTCACCATAACAAGTGCAATAGCCTAAAAAAAGTAAAGCTACTAAATTGATAAAATTCGAATTCAAAAATCTAATTCAAATAAGCTTTCCTTTTGACATTTAATTCCACAAATTTTCGTAATTAAATAAATCCCATAAATTTTTGCTCTTGGCTTAAACAAATTTGACTAAAAATTTTGTTATCAAATAAAGTCAGTAAATCAAAACTCAATACTCAACTCAATTGCATTGCAAATGTATATATGTACATATGTATGTCATAAAGTATAATAACGAAAGTATACAAACGCACATAACCATTCGCAAATACACGCACACATAATCATAATAACAATAATAATAGTGGTATGTGGCTATTAAATTTAACTTATGCGCATATTTCGACATCTCTTTCTGTTGCTCCTCGTATGCATACGAGTACTTTGTATGTGAGAATACCCAGCAAACATTTGGGACATTTTTAAAACTCACACATATCTGACGTTCAACTTATAAATTTTTCAGAAGATTTTTACGTGATCTACATAACTTTAACGTGATTAATAAATGAACCCCTCTTAACATTTTTGTGGAAGTTAGATAAGAAAAAAAAAATAGAAATAACACAGGCTGACAATATTTCGCCCAGAAACGAAAATATAGTTGTTCGAATGTCTTTGACACGTTGAATTCAAATCGAATGTCAGAATTTCTTTGATGGCTCCGGTTTTCGAGAAATTTGAGTTGATGTTACAATGAAAGGCATGAAAGCTGATATCGAAAAACTAATTTCGAATTATAAAGCATTGCAATACATAAATAAAATTTCAAAAATAACCATAATGTCACTTAAGCTTAATTTGTTGAGTTGTAAACTCATGGTTTAGAAAATCTTAAAGATCGAAAATCACGGTTTTCTTAGAAATTTCATCGAAAATTACGGTTCTATGATCGCCTGGTATCAGAAAACCAGCTCAGGCAATTGAAATGAGTCTTCCGCGATTAAAAATGTTTACTGGGTACACATAGAATTTGCATTTCACTTCTAACCGCACACTGTGTGTATTAGTGTTAGCTTCAATACAATGAATGATGATGTTGGTGGTGGTGGTGTGGTGTTGGTGCCGTTGCCTTAACACACTTGCATAATTAATGCAAAACTTATTATCATTATAAATATTTATAAAATGCAAATTTTTGTTGTCAGGATTTATTACGTGTTGTATGTTGAGTAACAATTGAATAGCGCTTGTATTTGTAGATCTAAGTATGGCGTATGTGTTTGTCAATATAGAATTTGTATACGTTGTCCAGTAACAAATTTAATGAATCCAATACAAGCACTTCGTAATATCCATTGAAGCTCTTTCATTGTTTATTAATTGATAAAATTTGAAATTGCAGTTATGTTGAAAGAGTGGCGTAAAAAAATATTATTTTGGAAATTGCTTTTTATTCGAAAACTGCCCATAGATAGTAAAAATGAATTTGAGCAAATGAATTTGAAGTGTTTACTATCCCAATATGTTTCTTCACAGAAATCTTCCCTTGTTTATACTGTAAACTATAAATGTCATGAGATATAGCGATTTGATTTGAAGTATCATGACAAATAAAATAAAGTTTCTTTTTCATAACGATTAAACTTTTTACAGCTCATTAAGGCCCATCAAAGACCAAATAAGTACAGATATTCCTTACAAAAAACACATGCCATCTACAAATTTCTTATGACATAACATTTTTTTCCAAAGAATCTGTTTTCTTATGATATAACATCTTTTTCCAAAGAATCTGTTTTCTGTATGAATTATTGAAAAATTGATCTAAATTGAACCATTTATTTTATATTATACTAATTCCACAGCGTATAAATTCCCAAAGAAGAATAAATTAAAACGCTTACATGTATTTTGTGTCTGCAATTTGTTTCATTTTGAATTTTTCTTGCCTACCAAAATTTGTTTGCCATGTATCAATAGTCATGTGTTAATCCACGTTAGAATTTGTAATTATTCGCACATGTATCAGTTATCAGATGGGTAGTTTAAGATCCTTACATAATTTTTATCTCATGAGATTTTAAAATTTTTTTTTTTTCAACCATGAAAATTCTTGTGATCTCTGATATTTTAATGACGTGTTACTTTGATCTCATGACACTTTTGTCTTTATGAGATGTATGTGTGTGATTTTTATGAATTTTCGATTATATTTTTGTAGAGAAAGATGTCTAGCTGAAATAGCTATGCATATACAGCAAATCTTTTCGAATTTAAAGCGATTCACCTGTTCTATCAATCTCAGAACTTTACACCAGATGCTCGCAAGATACTCAAAACTTCTGATTTTTGAATTTTCTAAAATTTTATGTGAAAAATTATATTGCTTACAAAAATTTTAAGAGATTCCATCATATTTCTATTACATGATACATATCTGACGCTTTTTTAGGTGTACTTACATTTTTGTTGCACATATTTGTGAAGAATAGCAATATCAATATAGAATAATGCATCTGATTATAAGATTTCCATAAATTTCGGAACAGATTAACCTCATAAGTTACTATTGTCCAGGAGTGAATTAACGATTTTGGTGCCATAGGTTTCATAGTTCATGCCGCCTTTTTTTATAGAAAAATTTTCAAAATTTAATACAAAAATTATAAATTCACTAAAGAAAAGTTCAATGCTTTTCTGCACACAGTATTCTGCATACATTGAAAAAACTACTGTATCATCACATACTAAAATTTCTTAAAAAATATTCATAAAATTCATAAAATTTTTAATTTACCATTATGAGGCCCATCTTTCCGCCCTCCAAAATGTAGCGCTCTAGGCTGCAGTCTACTCAGCCTATACAAGAATTCGCTACTGCTCCTGTGCTGTTTTTATCGCATGTTACTTTCATTCAATGATAGTTTTGTCTCATGTGATTTTTGTCTTTTAATATGGAAATCGGCATCTAATTTGAGTACATCTGTTATATTTTCTTAATATTTTTATGCAAAGTTGTTAAAAAATGGCCAATCAAAAATTAAAAAAGTTGAACTAAAACTGTGTATGGGAATTCCAATTGAGCTGATTTCCGATTTTTTTTTTCGTTTAACTTAACAATGCTCTAATAAATAATGAGCGTAGTATATATTGCAAGAAAAATAAATATCGGAAAAAAGTTTTTTTATTATTACTGCCTAAAATCGAAACCAAAGTGATGTACAAAAATTTTAATTTTCAAAAAAAAATAATACCATAAAAAATATTATCAATTTAATTTCATCAATGGTTTAAAACCATAGTTATGCTCACATATTGTAGTTAATTAAGCCACTTAGTTTTTCATTTGATTACGAATCGTAAGTAGCCACATTTAAAAAAATTTTAGAAAAAATTTGTTTTTATTTGCGAACTGCTTTGAAGCACATATTTATATTGATTTTTTTTAAATTAATATTGTTTTTATTTAACTTTTAATTAATTTTATTTAATTAGCAATTTATTCTTTACAATAAAATTTAAATTAATTTATTTTTATTGCGCCATATAATATTTTTAATTTTTAAATTCTTAAGTATTATTTTGTTTTAAATAAATTTATAATTTTAAGTTAAATTTTATTTATAGTAATTCAATTAGAATATACGTATATTAATTGATGCATTTTAGTTTTTTTGCAAATTACATGTTTATGCCTTTGAACTAAATAACGTGCATCTTTGAATAAAAAAAAAAAAAAACAGCTTAAATAAAATATGTACTTTAAATTAAACACAACTGAATAACTTACTCCAACTAAGAACAAATGTTCTACTTATTTCAAATGTTGTTTCTGTCTCCTTTTAATGCTTATACGTGCTTTCTCTTTCAAAACATTATTTGAACATTAATAAAAAAGAAAATAAACCTCTCGAATCAGTAAAGTATAAAATATTAATGTTAGATTTTTAATTTTTCTTTTACTACTCTAAATAAAATATATAACTTTTCTATATAAAAAATATTCTAAAAACTGTTGACATTTTCTAAACGTATATTATTAGTGAAGAAATTGCGCAAAAAGTTATATCTGCGTTAAACTCAAAAGAAAAATAATTTTAAGTTAAATTTTTTGTTAGTAACGCATTTATATCCTTTTACGCTTTATTCGCATATTTTATTGCAATAAAAGTACAATTTTGCATCTTTTATTTGAAAGCATTAAAAAAATATCAATTATTTATATTGAAAAAAAAAAGTATATATAAATTTTTTTTCTCATTTCTTTTTCTTCTTAAAATGTTTTTATGTTGCTGCATCATACTTTTAACAACGTTTGCTGTATGATATTACCGTGTAAATGCAACTTTAATGGCATCACCAACACAACTCAACCACTACTTCTACGGCTGCTGCTGCTGTTGCTGCTGTAAAAACAAAAACAACAACGTAGATGGCTCTCGTACAATACAAGATGGCGACTATGAAATAATCGTTGTTGACGAAAATAATCCATCAGTGCTAGCAGATAACGATTCGCATTCAAGTGGACCGCCTTCAATTAAGGTAAGTAAGCCAGCAGTTTGTCAAGCGCCGCATTGATATTCGCGTGGGAATTCATTCATTCGTTGGATTGAGTTGGGTGGTTGTTTGATACAAAAGCTTGGTATCATTCTTCTTTACGCGTTCTTTGTGCTCAATAAAAAAAAAAAAACCAAACTGAACAAAAGCTAAAAAAATGAAAAAAATATCTAGTGGTTTTTTTTACCCGCTTGTTTTACTTTTGTAGCATAGCATGCTTTCAAAGTAATACTTTCTTTTTTTCTGCGGTTTATAAGTTTGTAAATTAAGCAGCAGCAGAACATTTTATATCTACAAGTATTTTTCATTTAAAATGGCTTACACAATTTTAATGATTTCCTGAGGGTCTCTTATAACTATACAATTACTACAAGCTTTATTGTATATTGGAATATATGTAGGCTATTTATTATGCATGAATTTTCTTCAAAAAAGTGTTGAAATATTCTAAAGAGTTTCATTTTGCTCTAAAGAAAAAGCTATTTTGTAAAAATCTTTCATTGGGTGCTTCAAGTAATAACAAAAAATAACTTTTCTATATTTTTCCATTTAAAAGTATGAAAATCAATGCCTAACTTGATCATATGGCTGAATGAAGCCAAAAAATGTAAAATTTCTTTACATTTTAATAATTTTTTTCTTAATAATATTCATAGTGTAAAATATATAACAAATACGTAGAGAAAAGGTGTCAACAGTGTGATAGTGCAAACAGTGAGACAACGCAATAATTTTTGCCCCAAGAAACTTAATGATGTTTTTTTTCCATTCACCATGCATTATTTGTTTTATATTCCAATGTTTTGCATCCGAAAAAAAATTTCCGATATTCAAACTTTTAAGTGAGAAATATTCTAATGAACTTAAAATTGTCAGCAAAGAATAATCATAGTTGATGCATAGTCATTCAGAATTGATCGTCGTATTGTTCAGTAGAAAATAAAAAAAAACTCCCTATCCTTCCCACCAAACGGACAACAACACCTACTTTTATGAATTTCAGCTTTCACTTTGTCTCACTGTTCGCTCCTATCCATTAAAGTTGATTTCAAAATCGAATAAATAAAATAAATAAAAAATTTAGACAATCCTTGTAATGGTGACGGCATTAATTTTCATACTTTTTGAATATATTAATTTAAAGGCTATTAAATTTAAGTATACTAATTATTTTTCATCGATTTCTCAAAAAAAAAAATCAAAAATCTGCATGCAATTACTCAAAAATTATCTATGTAAAAACAAACTATAATTGGGTGCATTAGATGTCTATAACAACAACAGCAACATCTACAACAACAACTACAACAACTGTAACGCCTACAACAAAAAACAAAAATCTTACCTCAATTAACCATAAATTACAACCACAACCATTATCGCCACCAAAGCCAGTGTTACCACAAAAATTGCCGAAGGTAAAAATCAGTAGAACAAATGAACAAATTTTTATTTGAAACACAAGCAACAAAAAAAAAAGCTAGAAAAATACAATTTTTATTTATTTAACAAAAAAAGAACCACATATTTTTATATTCATTCATTTCATTCATTAATTGCAACTAATTTATTTGAAAAGAGTCTAATTAAGGTACGGACCTTAAGGATATTAACTACATCCAAATGTATGCATTTACGAACTCTGCTTGATCTGACTCTTTTCAAAGTTAAAACTTAATATTATTGTGCTATTTTGCTTGATAATTTTTTGTTTTTATATTTTGTTTTTATTTATGTCATCATATTTTTTGTGTTCTTGGTTAATTCACTTAAGTTTGTATGATTTTTTATTGTGCTTACCTTTTAATGCCTTAATGCACTTTGTTTCGTGCTTCCAGAATATGTGTTTTTATTTATCTAATTCTTTGTGTTTTAATTTCTAACAAAGCCTTAAGCAATGGTCAATTTAATACAAGCAAAATAAATACCTATAATGGTGAAAAAATAAAAATCTCCACTGTGGTCAGCAACACTTCATTAACTTAATACTTAATAGAAAACCACACATTTTGGCTAATTAAGTGGTTGAAGTAATGTTGTCCTAAAATAAAAGGCCGAGATGTCAATGAAATTTAAGGTATGCTAGAATGAAATGAAGAGAAACAGCGATATTTAATTAAACTGTTGCATTTAAATATGTAAGTTATTTGTTTTTGTATTGAATAGATAAATTGAAAATCAAAAAAAAAAAAAACTATGAAAAACTACAGGAAATTTTTCTTCTTTCTTTGTAATAAATTCTAAAAAAGATAGAAAACGGAGCAATTGGGTATGAGGGGTAGCCTTAAGTCTTAGAAGCTTAAACTATACAAAGGATAGATAAAAATTGGTTTAAAGAGTAACTTCGTAATAAGTTCAGGAATAAAAGTGGGCGTTTTCTGAAAAAGAAAACTTTTTGCAATAATTTTAATAACAAAGAACTCTGTGTCCAAAAACTAACTGGGAAAGAATAAAAATAAAATATAAAAATGTGTACAAGTAAATTTATATTTAAAACAAAAAGTAATTTTACTTTAAAAAACATTAAATCTAACAATTTAGCTGATCTTCAATCCGTACCATTTTTTCCTAACTTTTTACTTTTTAACCTTTTTCAAAGTCTTTTTGAAAACTATGTCTTTCTATAAATAATTGAATTTCCAATTTACCATATGATTTGCATCTATAGCAAATACGCACTATGAATTTAAGGTCTACATATTCTGCGGCATCGGGTACAAAGAGAGAAAAGGTAAAATTCAATAACAAATAAAAGTAAAAGTGAAATGTCCAATTGTCCAAATTGTGCAAACTTTTACTTTCAATTCAACAAAATTCATCTCATGAGACCAACTCTGACATTTTGTTAAAGTACATAGAGCGACATGTATCCACCTGAGCCTATGGCACAGCACATGCTGTGCTGCACTTAAGGTAGTGCTTGTAGTTGTGACATTTAGAAAGTTTAGCAACAAAGCTAAAGTAAAAACTTTTTCAATCAACCGTTGCTACAACTAAGTACTAAGCAAAAGAAATAAAAATCACAAAAAAAATTCGTTCTAATTTGATGCTGTCATTTTTCTTTGTCATACACATGACAAGCGGCATTTGTGTTTCATTTGACCATGACCGTGAGTTTGAAATGAAAATAATTTTATAGCTAAAATAATTTTTCAAGCGCTTGAAAATAAAATTTTTTTTTTTTATTTAATTAAGTTCAGTCAAAAAAAATTTTGAATATAAAAGGTATGCCAATAAAAGAGCCGAACTTAAACATAAGGCCATTCTTATAGTCCGGAAGGCAGCGTTGTATTTTTCAAGGTCATTTTCGCCCGCTTAATTTTTTGCAATTAATAGTTTAAGTAAGGCTGTTAATGGAAATAAGCGTCAGTCGCCAGATTCGTAATGGGTCTGGTTGTAAGAGGCCGACGAGAAAGTGTTCGCTCAATAAATCGGAAAATAAGCCATATGAAGAAAAATATGTTAAGACCAGTGTTGTAAAGCAGATGAAAACACATCGATTTCACATAAAACTTTCGCACATTGAAAAAAAAAACTTAAGTGACCCAAATCGATAATTTCATACTTGAAATTTAACCAATTATTCCAGAGTAGAAACTAATGTACTAAAATTCGCAATCAACTTTTTACTTAAACGTTAAATAAACACTGAATTGTAAGGGGGCGTAAATTCCACTAATCCTTTATAGCAACTGGTATATAATTTCATTTTCCAATAAATACTTAGTGGTAGGAGAATTGAAAATTCATTATGTATTACCAAGTGCTTAGGGGCCGTCCATTAATTATGTGAGTCAAAATAGTGGGGAAGGGGTCCTGCAAAATCTCACCAACGGATGAAGAAAATAATCACGTCAACTTTTTAGTGCAGAGAATTAACTTAATTATAACAGATAATTATAAGGTAAATCTCACGGGAGGGAGGGAGGAGGTTCCGCCAGATCTCACCAAATCTCACCAAGGGGGGGGGGGGAGGGGGTCAGAATGTTCAAAAAGCACCTCAAGTAATTAATGAACGACCCCTTAGTAGTACAAAAGTTTAATTTTCTCCATACTATAGCTAGTGATATTTAGTTGTTATCATCACTGAGCTTTTATTTTCACTAAAACCTAAATATTTATTACTATTGGAAACAATTGTGCATTAAAAAAAAAACAGTCCCCACTCTGATGTTTTCAACTTTAAGTACTTAGCAATCTATTTCATTGTTTTTCTTATCGCTCTACCCTAATGCATGTTATATGTACATATATATTGTACTAATTGAATCCTTACACATTTCGTTATGCTATAAATCAAAAATTTTCTTGAGGCCAAATAGTTTGCCAAGTCCTATGCTCTGGCAGAAGATAAAAGATACAAAAGAAATTGTTTGCCAAAGGTTTTGTTGAATATTTTGTATAACATAGTTGATGTTAATTAGGCCCAGTTGTATAATTTATTGTGATTTATTAAGTGGGCGCATTTCCCTGTAGGTAAAACCTACACGTGCTGCCTGCAAACTGTTGATTGTTTGTTTAAATATTTAAATTGTTGCAAAAATAATAATGACGCTTGAATTGTTTTGAAAAATATTGTGTAACAAAAAGTATGCTTTTAAAATTTAATTATAATTAAAAGGTTGTTGGTCAGTGTGGTTTCATTTATAAGCAAATTCGTAGTAATGGATGCAACCAAAAACCACATAAGAGTAAAACATTGCATTTACGCAAAAAAAAATGTGAAATTGTAAAAAATATAGAACTTGAAACAATGTCTATATTCGGGTGTTTCAATACTTTCAAAAATTTTTCAACATTTCAATAGAATTCGATGAAGGTCATATATCGAACATAATGCATTTGACCAGTTCATTGGATAACACAAGATTATTATCACTATTCATAATATTGGCATGATGGTTTGAGAACAATTTTTGCAAACATTTCGATTTTTTTTTTTTTAGTATTTGATGTCGAAAGGCATCGACATGAGGCAATTCTTCAAGCATTTCTTATGGCTTTAACTCTATTTATCAAAACAAAGCTACAATTTTTAAAGCTTCAAGCTAAATAGCTAAGAATGCTTATAGCTGTAGTAGCTCAACTCTGGTATTATTAAAACTCAAACAAATTGGAGCGATCGCGAGCAAATACAATACGTATGAGAGTGACATGAATCCATAATAATGGTCAGCACAATAAGGACATATATTTTCATTTATTAAATTTTATTTATTTATTTTGTTTTTTTAAAGTTTCGTTTGAGTATTTTTTTTTTTTTTTAATATTAAACTTTAAACTCATCACGTTATTTCATATATATAAAAATTCTTCACCACTGGCACTTTGGTAAATGAAAATGTAAAATCGTAATTACATAGATACTTACACATAGTTTGCAACATACATATGTTTTGTTGTAATTGCAACAATTTTAATATCAATTTAAAATTACATAAAAATTAATTTTATGTTCTGGTTGATATTTTCTTTACACAACACATAACATACAATACCGCTTACACTTAGAAGGCATTAAATGCAAACGCATATGCCAGCACCAACATCACTTAGTATACAGTTACGCTTACGAAAATGCTGCTGTTTGTATACAATCATTGAAATAAACGTTAAGCACTTACGTTAACACTTAGGCACACACTCACTAATATACTCACACACACACACATTTACGCGCTCATTTGTGGTTTAAGCGCGCATTTCCTAGTTGTTGTTAACACCTCATATTGGTCACGACGAGTTTATCTACACCGGAAACGGAAATTTTTAGGTTGCGCCAACACGGCACGGATTCAAATTCAGCGCTGCAAAAAAATTTGTAATTCGAAATTGATAAGTGATATAAACACAGTTTATATAGGCAAGCTGTTTGTGCTGTCATCGCTGTTTATCCCAGTAAACATTTGGAAAATTTTTAAGTCTTCCAAACTTATGGTTTAGTACTTTCTATGAAGCTTAATACCATAAATGTAAAATTAATTATTTTAAATTATTCTTGTGAACACTTGGCAACTCTTCTGCGAGGTTATTTGATTCCAGCAATGAATTTATAACTCTTCTAGAAGAGTTAAATTGACGTTTAATGTGTTTTGGAAATATCATATATTTCAAAACATTATGTTTCTATGTGACTTTTTTGCTATTTACATCAAAAATAACAATCACTTAAAACAATTCCTTGTAATTCACATGCGAGTCGTTACAACCGCACAGTTTCTTCTGAAGAAAATATCACCTGATATCAAAATATGACGTTGCGTGCGCTCGAAACCATTGTCTCGGTCATTGAAATGTGTCACTTCCGTGATTATTATGTTTGCTAGGGTATTCTATCAATGCTTATATATATGTATATGTATTAGTAAGTTCCTCTATATGTCTGTCGTTATATATATGTATTACATAAACTTAGTGCGCTTAAGCACAACAGTGCGCAACAAAAGTCGCTTTCGCACCTTTAACAAATAATGTGTGGTATACACGGCTACTTTCTATCTCTCTCTCTCTCTCTAGCGAATCTTTTTGTCATGCACGTACAACTACAAATACGTAGATACATAAATCTATCAATACTAGTACGTACGTTTTGTTGTCGCCATCAAATACACATGTCACGTGTTTATATTTCTGTGTGCGTATATGTTATGCACATATGACTCCATGTTGGCGAATTGACATTTGACATTTCAATTTCATCGCCTGCTTTGATTTCTACTTTGATTGATGTGTGCGTTACGTTAATTTGTTGTCTTTTGTGCGTGTATGTGTGTGTGTCAGTGACACTTTGTATGTAGATGATGTATAGCGGATTGTCGTAGCGGATGTGTTGAAAATTGCCAAAAATGACCACGTACCTTTTGTATAAATTATTTTTTTTGAAAGTTCCATAGAGCGTAATTACTTTAGCGTTCGGTGGGCTCAAATATAATACCAAAGTAGAGCCCTTAAAATTTTACGTTTAAAGCTTAAAACTTAAAGATGTTGTTTGTATTTTTAAAATAATGCTAAGTTGGCTCAGCGTGACGTACAATGTCTGGCTATACGATGCAATGGAAAGCTTTCAAATGTTGTTGCTCCTTATGCAGCCAATGGTTAAATTTTTATTTTTCTGTAAAGCTTTATAAAAAATATGAAATGTAACATCTTCGTATTTTCGGACATGCATCGGAACTGATTTAATATAAGTTTTCATAATGTTTTACACATGACGTATGAGTAACTTTTTTTTTATGTAATCCTATGGCCCGTAGTTATAATCAAATTATAATCAGGTTTTACGAACTTAGAGTGCATTTTAAAATTAACACTATGTTAAGTCTGTTATAGTCGACTTAAAACCTGCTTTTATTCTAAGAGCGCGTTTTAAATTTAAAAGCAGTTAAAGGTGTCTTAAAATATATTTAAAACCAGGTTTAAGTGTTACGGAGTAAGTTAAAAAATTCAAAAATTTATATTTATTGATGTAAAAAAATAGACATTTGGCCTTACGGGAACATACCGGAATAAACTACGTACAAATCTCTGGTGCTGATTTCTGAAATTCGAAGCAATATCCGAAATTTCGACATATTCTCTTGATCAGCTTTTTATTGCCACAGCCATATAACCTATCAAAAACAATTTTTTTTTAGCCTCTGATATATAATTAACTTTATTTTTTACATTGAACTTATATATATGAAACCTTCGGTAGCACTTCAAAAGAGTATCCATAAATCAAGCCTTAGCTATTTCCCCACATTTCAATAGAATATTTATGCTTTCACCAACTGCCGCAACTGACATCACTCCAAAGTGTTCACTAGCACAACAACGCACCATGTTTCTAAATGTTATTAAACTATATGTATCTCCATCGCTTATTCTCATTTTATTTTTCTCTTTCTATTTTCTCTCACACACAACACAAAAAACGTAAACTATGGCACGTATTTTTTGCAACCCAACACAACAAACTACCTGCAACTTAAACAACAACAACAACAACAATGAATGACAACGACGACGCTGGCGATAAAATCACATCATCAACAGAGTGTTGACTCTGATGTTGCCTCATTGAATATGAACTCAACTGAAAATGAAGTTCCTGAAGTGGAATCGTCAAGCGAAATCATGGTTGACACGGACAACAAACCCTCAAATTCCAACGATGAAAGCTGGACGGACGTTAATTTAAATGAAGATGCCGGTATTTCAGCAGTTAACGCTGGTGGTGGTGCTGGTGGCATTCTCGTTGGTGATGGAAAATTGCGCGATATGGATCACGGTCAGCAGCATCATGGTGCTGTAATGGCCGGTGGTGTCGGCGGTGCAGGAGAGCGTGGCGATAAACCAGATTCGGAAATTTCTGTAGTACGTGTACCAGATAGCTATGCAGCATCAGCTGGTAGCAATTCAAATGTCGTTGGTTCACAGTCGCGCTCGCGAACTGATGAATTGCCAATGAAGCCACCACTTGTTGGTCAATTGCCAATGACCACACCATCACGTGAGGCAAGTCTTACACAAAAGTTGGAAGTAGCATTGGGACCGGTATGTCCGTTGTTGCGTGAAATTATGGTAGACTTTGCACCATTCCTCTCGAAGACACTGGTCGGCTCACATGGTCAAGAGCTGCTGATGGAGGGTAAGGGCTTAACAACATTCAAGAACAGTCATTCTGTTGTGGAGCTAGTCATGTTGTTGTGTTCGCAAGAGTGGCAAAACAGTTTGCAGAAACACGCTGGCCTTGCATTCATCGAACTTATTAATGAAGGACGTCTGTTGTCGCACGCCATGAAGGATCACATTGTGCGAGTGGCAAATGAAGCTGAATTCATATTGAATCGCATGCGTGCCGATGATGTGCTCAAGCATGCAGACTTTGAGTCGCAGTGCGCACAGACGCTACTGGAACGTCGTGAAGAAGAGCGCATGTGTGACCATCTAATTACGGCTGCACGTCGCCGTGACAACGTCATTGCCAGCCGTTTGCTGGAAAAAGTACGCAACATTATGTGCAATCGACATGGTGCTTGGGGCGACTCTAGTGGCACTGTACAAAAACAGATTTACTGGAAACTTGACGCTTGGGAAGACGATGCGCGTCGAAGAAAACGCATGGTGCAAAATCCACGTGGTTCGTCACATCCGCAAGCGACACTGAAGGCAGCTCTCGATAACGGTGGTCCCGAGGATGCCATCATGCAGACGCGTGATGAATTCCATACACAAATTGCAGTGTCGCGATCACATCAGACAACGCAGCACACAGCCGACCTGCTAGATGACGCTGAGTTGCTGATTGAGGATCGCGAGCTCGATTTGGATCTAACGGGCCCGGTTAACATTAGCACGAAGGCGAAATTGGTAGCACCAGGATTGGTTGCACCAGGTACTGTATCCATAACGAGCACTGAAATGTTCTTCGAAGTGGATGAGGATCATTCGGATTTCCAGAAAATGGATCCGGAAGTATTAAAGTACTGCGATCATCTGCATGGCAAATGGTACTTTTCAGAAGTGCGCGCAATCTTCTCACGCCGCTACCTGTTGCAGAATGTCGCACTCGAAATCTTCCTTGCGAGTCGCACCTCCATACTTTTCGCATTTCCTGATCAGCACACGGTAAAGAAGGTAATTAAGGCACTACCACGTGTTGGTGTTGGCATTAAGTATGGCATACCACAAACTCGTCGTGCCTCAATGATGTCGCCGCGTCAGCTGATGCGGAACTCAAACATGACCCAGAAATGGCAGCGTCGCGAAATATCAAACTTTGAGTATCTGATGTTCCTGAACACCATTGCTGGTCGCACTTACAACGACTTGAATCAGTACCCAATATTCCCTTGGGTGCTCACGAATTACGATTCTAAGGAACTTGATCTGAGTCAACCTTCAAACTATCGTGATCTTTCAAAACCAATTGGCGCGCTCAATCCGTCACGCCGCGCCTATTTCGAAGAACGCTACGAGAGTTGGGAAAACGACACCATTCCACCCTTTCATTATGGTACACACTATTCGACCTCTACTTTTACACTTAGTTGGCTCGTACGCGTCGAACCCTTCACTACCATGTTCCTCGCTTTGCAGGGCGGTAAATTTGATTACCCTGATCGTCTCTTCTCCTCAGTTTCACTTTCGTGGAAGAACTGTCAACGTGACACTTCTGATGTAAAAGAACTGATTCCCGAGTGGTATTTCCTGCCCGAAATGTTCTACAATTCGTCTGGTTATCGCTTGGGTCATCGTGAAGACGGCACGCTTGTTAATGATATAGAGCTACCCCCTTGGGCTAAGACGCCCGAAGAATTCGTACGCATTAACCGCATGGCGCTTGAATCTGAATTCGTTTCGTGTCAATTACATCAATGGATTGATCTCATATTTGGATATAAGCAGCGTGGTCCTGAAGCGGTACGTGCCACAAACGTTTTCTACTATCTGACGTACGAAGGTAGCGTTGATCTGGATGGCATTGCGGATCCTGTTATGCGCGAAGCAATCGAAAACCAAATACGCAACTTTGGTCAAACTCCCAGTCAACTGCTGATGGAACCGCATCCGCCACGCAGCTCAGCTATGCATCTTTCGCCTATGATGTTTAGTGCCATGCCAGATGATCTTTGTATGTGCATGAAGTTCCACTTAAATTCGCCCATCATTCACATTTCGGCCAACACCTACCCGCAGTTGTCACTACCATCTGTAGTTACGGTAACGGCGGGTCATCAGTTTGCGGTGAATCGCTGGAATTGCAATTACACAGCATCCGTCCAGAGTCCAAGCTACGCAGAGTCACCCCAATCGCCGGGCTCAAATTCACCACTCACAATGGATCCTGTTTTGTGTAAGTATTAGTGCAACAGCGCAAAGTACATGTAGGGTTGACTAATTCTTTTCTTTATTATTGCTTTCCTTCCCTGTAGCTACACAAAACACCGGACACAACAATCCAATGAATCGCCGCCATTTAGGTGATAATTTCAGTCAAATGTTGAAAATCCGCTCCAACTGTTTCGTGACCACCGTCGACAGTCGTTTCTTGATTGCGTGCGGCTTCTGGGATAATAGTTTCCGGGTGTTTGCCACCGAAACAGGTTGGTAGCGCAATCGTTGGCGATGCGATGCAACAGGAGATGCAATCAGATTGCAGCATTTTTTAATGTTCCACCTTGTTTTCTTTACTTTTCTCTCTTTCCTTTTATTTCTCTTTGTGTCATTTAACCTGCAGCTAAAATTGTGCAAATTGTTTTTGGTCACTTTGGCGTCGTCACGTGTCTTTCGCGCTCCGAGTGCAACATCACATCCGATTGCTACATCGCTTCCGGCTCAGCGGATTGCACCGTTTTATTGTGGCATTGGAATGCACGCACACAGAGCATTGTTGGTGAGGGTGATGTGCCAACACCACGTGCCACATTAACAGGACACGAACAGGCTGTGACATCGGTTGTGATAAGCGCTGAGCTGGGATTGGTGGTATCGGGCTCCACGAGTAAGTTTTTCTTAATTTTTAATTAACGTTTTCCTTTCATTGCTCATGGTTGAGATTTTTCAAAAATAATTTAATAATTTTTTTTCTTATTATTTGTTTTATTGCATTTAGATGGCCCCGTTTTAATTCACACAACATTTGGTGACCTCTTGCGTTCGCTAGATCCTCCTATGGATTTCTATTCGCCTGAATTGATTGCCATGTCACGTGAAGGATTCATAGTTATCAATTATGATAAAGGAAACGTTGCTGCCTACACGATCAACGGAAAGAAGTTGCGTCACGAAACGCACAATGACAATCTGCAGGTAAGCGAACATTCAAAACCCATAGTTTATATGCACGCATGTTTGTCAAAAATTGACATTGTTACTAAAATTATTATATTAATGGTTGATTATTTTACTTTTGTTTTCTTTTTAATTAAACATAGTGTATGCTACTCTCGCGAGATGGCGAATATCTTATGACAGCTGGAGAGCGCGGAATTGTGGAGGTATGGCGTACTTTTAATCTGGCTCCGTTGTATGCATTCCCTGCCTGTAATGCTGCTATACGTTCATTGGCGCTAACCCATGATCAAAAGTGAGTATTAAACGTATCTTTCAGCTAAGAGGGAGGATATATAATATAAGTTTATACAAGTGGTACCCGCTGCTACGCACGCGTTATTTTTTCCATAATGAAATTACTCAAATGAAAAAAAAAATAACAAAAAACAAAAAAAAAATGGAAGAGAATTTGTTCTTTCCACTTCGAAGTCAAGTACACACGGTACAAATGAGAACAAAAAGAAAAACCACACAGAATTCAAAAAGTGTGAGGTCTTACAAAAATTTAATCCTAGAAAAATGATAATAAGCTTTAAAAAACTAAATTCTTAAAATTGCTGCTATATATTTTACGCCAAAGCGTTACAAACCATTTACATATAAGCAATTTTATATAAATGGTATATATAAAGGTGTTTATTTTGAAAATTTTATAGATTTTTCTTAAGTTTTTTTTTTTTTTTTGCCAATATTTTAGCATTGGGCTTAAAAATTGTTCTCAAAAAATTACAGCTTCCTAGCTCAAACCTGTGAATCGCACAAACAGAGTTTGTATCCGATTTAATTTAAATTTGACAATAAAATCGAATTTATGTAGATATGTCAAAATCTGTAATAATACGGGATACGTCAAAATGTACAATGTTTCCCTTATAATTTTATATTTTCTTATTTTATTTCCATCATTACAGATATCTGCTTGCTGGACTTTCAACGGGCTCTATTATTGTTTTCCACATCGATTTTAATAGGTGGCATCACGAGTATCAGCAACGCTATTAATTCAAATGCTTCAAATCGAATTATAGTAAATACCACAACTAACTAGTAACAAACAAAGACAACAACAACCAGCTACGACAAAATTATTTTACTATAACAAACTTATAAGAAACTTAACATAATTATAAAAGAAACAAAAAAAAAAAAATACAATTAAAGTGAAAATTAAAAATTTTAAATTTATTGCAATCAAAACCAAAAACTAAAACTATTCAGGACGTGACAAAATTTCAAAAGAGAAATACTAGCAAATAAAAAAATCTAGCACTTGACAACCAATAAAATAACTTCAAGGATATGAAGCATAGGAAAAAAAAATCTAACATTAGAAATGTTCATCAAAAAGTTGAAATTTATAGAAATGATTTTTCATTTAATTTCTCTCATAAAAGTCTATCTACCACTGATATAATTGAAAAATCAATTTTATTTGATTTTTCCAAAAAAAAAAAAAAAAAAAAGAACTGCTACTTTCCTACATTCATAAAATAAAACCGGAGTATTTTGCGTTTAGCGCTGAAGTCTTAAACTTCAAAAACATTTTTTAGATAAAAACTTACGCAGTTTTAAAAAAAATAGTAGTAGCAAAGTTACACATTACGTAGTAATAAACTGAAACAAAGCGGCCAAAACTGTACTTAAAATTAGTAGTTTTCATTTCACTTTTTAAATTTTTTTATTTTCAAATAGACAAAGAAACAAAAAAATATTAAATTAAAAATAATATACAAAATATATTGAATTAAGACAAAATTTCAAATAATTGCTGAATAACATTTTTTTAAAAAAAAAAATTAACATTTTTATTACAAACACTAAATACAAGGTAGGCGCAAATAAAACGTAGTTTTTCACTTAGCAGAAAAAAAGTAGCTTAGAAGTGAAGCTTTTTCTTAAGATACAACAGAAATTAAGCTTTTAGCAAACAATTTTTTTTTTTATTTTGGCTGTAATGCCAGAAAATTATGGTTTTTATGAATTTGTGATTTATATAACATTTCAAAATTGCGTCCTTTATAATAATGTTTATATCATTTAATTTGTTAAATTGTAAGTTTTGTGTAGTTCCTTCAACGTCCAAATAAACCCATTTTTTTGTTGTTAATTGTTAAATGAATTTCTACTATCTACTATAGTTACGCCTCTTTTCCGAGGGTCTTTAAGGCGCCGCTTTATAGTTAACTCTTTCCATCCATATATGTTGTTTTTTATATATATTACTGCACATTTCTGTTTCATTGCTAAGTTTTATAATGAAAAATTTCGTAAAAGACATAAATTTGTTATATGAGCTCAGCAACAATCATTGCATATAGAGAAAATATGAATTAAAAACAAACTTAACTTTAGTACTAAAAGCTAAACGTTTAATGTTTTTACTAACAAAAAAAAAAAAAATGGCACACATTATTTATAAATTTCCACAAAATATTTTTTCTTTTTTATTTGCAAAATTTTTGATCATTCGATGAATATTTTATTTTTTAGTTATGCAAAAACAACGCGAGGTTTTTTATTTATTTTATTAAAAGGTAAAGGTTTTAAGCTGAATTGGAAAAAAATACTCGTTAAGAACTTTACGCTTCTGGAAATAGATCCAAAAAAAAAAGCACACAAAAATAGAAAGTGAAACCCTCAAAAATTAATTTTTTTTAAAGAAGTTTTAAAAAATGGCTGCAGACGAGTTCCATAAGAATGTTGGTGCTCTAAGCTCGAGTCTGATCTTGGATTTTTTTTTTGTTGTCCAAGGGTGTATTAAAACCACAATCTTTGAGTACTTATACATTTTTCTGATTTGATACTATATGATATTTTCGATAGTTTTTCAATGATTTTCAATTCTATTGATACTCTTCTTTACTTGTTTCTTTATATCGATTCTTTTCTCATGATCTCATGATCCTTGATGAATACAAGTTTTGCAGTATTGTCGATCTTTGCCTTCATCACATTCTGCCACAATTTCAAAATTTTAGCCAAACGTTTTAAGATTAGCCAATTAAGTGTTGCCTTAACGGATATATTTTCATTCATCAACAAAAAATGGTTCACTAATGAGAACCTTTTGATGTTTAACGTCTCCTTCTTTTAAAATATTATCTATCGCGTTGTGAGCGTGGTAGTGAAGCATCTCAGGTTCCTTTAGTTTTGGTGCCTAGCGCTTATGCAATGTCACTTGTAATGGTTACTATTCTATAGTGACAATTATTTTTTCACTTATTGCACTTACAAAATGATGTACTGTAAAGAGATCCTCCCAAAATAGCTCACAGCTCTTCAAACGTGGAAATCTAAAGCCGCCTCGTGGATATCTTATAGGGCGAAAATCTAGGACTAGATATATTCTTGACAAAGTCTGATTTTTGGATTATGTTTATTTGGTCTCACATATTTCCTGCTGCAACGTTAACGCTTATTCGAACTTGACTCCATTTTCTTTATTAACAAACCACACTGTGCATTATCAAGACGTGACTGGAACGATTGGTTGTCTGGTATAACAATGTCGCATGATAGCAATTTTATTTGTCCGCTAGACATTGGTCCCTCGTTATATGAAGTTTGACCTTGGATTGAAAAACCTACAGTTTAAGCTACCTGACGTTTGATCAAATTAAAAATGCGCGGTCTTATTCGAAAATATTACAGGCATTATTTAGTAATCCCATTACTCCAGCTTGACTAGGCTCTTTAGTCTTACAGAAACTTTTTAAACCACAATAAAAAAGAGTTTATACAATATATGTATACAATCCGTGAAATCAACATTTTGTTTGAAGCAGGAATGCCAAGTTACCGGGATTGACCCAGAATTTCATGTCAAAGCCGGGGCCCGGTAGGAATTAAAAGATTTCTGAAATTGCTGGGAATTTATTGAGCAAAAAAAAAGGGTGTCAAGTTTTTTCAAAAAAAAAATGTACTTTCCAAAAAATAAACTCATTTTCTAAACATTTCGAACAACGTTTTTTTTTATTTCGATACATAGCTGTGGGAAAAGTCATAAGCCGGGCACCAGCTATTGACTCAGTGATTTAAAATCTATTAGAAAAATTTAATTTAATTCAAGTTCAAACAAAATGTAAGATTTTTGGAAAAAAATCTTATGAGAAAAAAATAGAAAAAAAAATGTCTTATAAGTCTTTTTTGATAGGGCAACAAGATTTTTCGAAAAAAAAATTTCATTTTGTGGATTGAGTTCAATGGGTTGGTTCGTTGAGTTCAAAAGCGATGCCACGTTCAACTTTATATACTAGCTTGTTTTAGTTTCTCTATTTGTATTAGCTATTACATACACTGGGAAAAAATTATGCTATACTCAAAAAAAGTGTTTAGTTACCTCTTCAAATAATATTCATTGCCTTTTGATTAACAATATCATTTCAAAGAAAAGACATTATTTATTTGTCCAGGCATTAATTTCGTTTGAGTGTATATAACTCACATCGTTGGGATAGCTAACATAAATGATAAGTAAAACTTCTAGACATTTTAAATTTTAACAACATCAGATAATGCTTGGTGTAGGTGATAAAAGCTTTATGGTTTCGAAACATTTTATTTACATATTATCACAAAATATCTAGAGTTTAATTTTTGAAAAACATATGACGCACTGGCCAGCACCTACCCAACCAAATTAATGATAAATATTTTTTAAATGCTTTTTTAAATAAAAATTTTATTTACATAAAAAAAAAATACTTCAGAAACAAAAATAATTAAATTATAAAATTTTTTTTTTTTTTTTTGCTTTTCACACGCATTTAGCATTTTATCGCTTATATTAATATATAATTTTTAATTAAAATCTTATTAGTTATTCTGTTTGCGTCAAAGAATTTTTCAACGTGCATGTACTTTTTGTATGCATTTAAGAAATGCATATATGCGAACTAGTAAAAACAAAAATTAACATATTTATATTAAACTATTCTGTCCAAAAAAAAAAAAAAAATAAAGTTTGCTATTGTTTTTATGAAAATATGCAATTAAAAATTTATATGTTAAATTAATGAACTAATTTAAGCTTAGTCATTAGTTTATATGCAAATTTTGCGAAACTTTGTACGCAAGAAAAACAAAAATTGAAAAACACAAAAAAAGAGTGTAAATAATTTAACGAAACAAAAATAATATTTAAAACATTAAAATAATTGCGTGGTGTCGGGTTTTGTGTATAAGATATAAATTTAAAATAAAAATGAAAAAAAAAAATTATTTGTGTTGTTTGCACTATATTTTGTTTGTATGCATATATTAACTTATATATGAAAAATGAAATCAATTTATTAAATAATGCAATGTAAATAATGTTTAAAGCAATTTTTAAATGCAAAGCGCCAAAATTAAGCAAAAAATTTTTAAAAATTAAAAAATAGTTAAAAACGAGCCAATTTTAAGCAGTAGTTTTTAACAGATAACACATAAATAAAACTTAATGTTTATATTAGGGTTTTTTTTTTGTTTTTGTTTAGCGCCAATTTGCAACTTTAAAACTAATTGTGCACACCGCAAAAATTAAGTTCTATTTTTTTTTTGTTTTGTTTTTGATAAGCATTAAAGTATTTTAACAGAAATTTAAGAATAAATTGCTTAGTTTTAAAAACTTAAAGTCTAATACTTACACACTACTTAAAATAAAAATATTGCACTTAAATATTGATAACAAACACAAGAATTTGCATACAATTTATACAGCAAAAACAAAAACTAAAGCAGCATTTTAAGATAGCAACAACAACAACAACAGCAGCATTTCATTAAGTACTTTCATATTTACAGTTAAACAAACATAGTGACACAAGCAACAACCAAAACAAAACAGCGATGTCCTCACACACCACACTGCAACCAAGATCCTACTCACACACACACACACACACATACACACACTTATGTGCATGTACACAGTTAGAAATTAAAGTTTCTGTGCTAAAATATTAAATAAAATATTATATTAAAAGTAGTTAAAAAATATGAAAAATTTAAGAAAAATAAAAATATTAAATAAACAAAATATATTTTGTCAATAATGTTAAATATTTGCATAAAATAAAATAAAAATTTATCTATAAATTTGCATAAATTATATTTAATAATAATGAAATAATTGATTTACCTTAATGCATAAATACAAAAAAAAAAAAAACAGCAAAAACAAAAGAAATTAAAACAATTCATATTTAAGTCAAGGCAACACAGCTTAAGCAAAAACGTTTAATTATTATTGATGAAGCTCTAAAGCAAAATACACATAAAATAATGGAAATATCAGAAAAATGCAAAAAAAAACAAAAACAAAAACAATTATTGCTGATCAAAAATTTATGAAAGAAAAAAATTAAGATAAATATGAAGAAACCCAAAATATTAATAATATTCCATTAATTAATATTACTATTATTATTATTGATATGGTAAATATTAAGTTAAAGAAATAAAAATGAAAAATACTGGAGAACAACAAAAACAGCAATTATGTTCAATAAAATGATTTAATTAAAAAAAAAGTAATTTATGTATTTATTACTTGTTTACAATGCTGTAAGTACAAAATAAATAGTTTCTTTCTACAATGGGCGCACATAACTTTTAACAGCAGCGTCGTACAATGATGGGTTTGTATGAAACAGCAGCAGCACAGATGTTTTTTTAGGTAAGGACAACCGAAAATATGTGTAAATTAAAAAATCCATTAAAGTACACGCCAACGTCCCATACAGACGTAAAATATGGTTGAAACCAATTGAGAAATAATTTGGCAATGCTCATTTCAAAAATTCTTAAAATTATACGATATATTTTAGAGTTGACAAAATATTGGAGAAAAATCATTTCGTAGGCTTATCTCTACTGTTTTTGAAAATCATTTGAATTTATATGTTTTATCCCAAAAGAGGTGAAAAGGCAAAAAATATCCCTTGCCTGCTACCACTTCTTGAAGGAAACTCCCTTCTGAATTTAAGCACCTCTCCTCACAGTGTGACTGTAACAATTGGTACAATTATTGCAAAGTATTTCAACAATTTCTCGAATAACAGACTTAAATTGGCCACCAAGGTCATGTCATTTAATAGCATTTGATATCTTCTTATAAGGTTTCGTGATGAGCAAAGCTTATGTGGGAAATTATCGAACTGTCAATAGCTTAAAGAAATTATGCGGAAACAAAACTTTGGTAAAAGATTGACAGCCTGCGGACGCGACTTGAGTGACATTTTTTTTTTTTTTTTTCATTATAAACTGGAAAGAATTTACTTTAATGCCCAATAAGAATAAATAAAGATTTCACACAATTTATGTCTTTTATTTAAAATTTAAAAAGATAACTCTATTCTGAACACCCTTTATTAGCACATTTTTTGCGAGCTGTCACATGCTTCTTTTCTGCTCAGCCAATAAAAACTATAAACATTGGAGCGGAGTAATTTATATGGAAAGAAATTTGCGCTCGCAAATGATTGAATTTTACTATCAAAGTTAATGCTCTGTGATAAATTTATTTCGCAAATTACGTTCATTTTATGGTAGTCAGCGACTCCTTTTTGACTGAATAGGTGCCTACCTACCTACGTCAACAAATATAATTGCCAAATTTGATCTGAAGAGCAGCCAGAGACAGTTCAAGAGCTGCCAATGCAACCTGAAAAATTCACTATTTGGTGCGGTTTGTGGGCCGGCGGCATCATTGCATCGTACTTTTTCAAAAATAATGAAAATCGCAACGTTACAGTCAATGGAGCAAGGTGCCGTGCGATGATTACTAACTTTTTTTTGTCCAAAATGGAAGAATTGGACTTGGTGGTTTCAACAAGACGGTGCCACATGCCACACGGCACGCGATACCATGGACCTATTGAGAGGTGATTTTGGTGAGCAATTAATTTCACGTAATCTCTCTCATCATGCAATTTAACCCGACTAGAGTACTTTTTGTGGGGCTACGTGAAGCTTCTCGTGTACAAGGACAAGCCAGCCACAATTGTAACCCTGAAAGACAACATTACAGCTGCCATTGGTGAGATACTGGCCGAAATGCTGGAAAAAAATGCTAAAATTGGAGCTTAGGGATGAACCATCCCAGGCGCAACCGCGGGCAACATTTACATGAAATAATCTTAAAAAAGTAAATGAAAGGAGTTGATGTATCGCTCCAAAGAAGTATTTCATTCACTATTGCAAATTTTCTGTTCTTTTTTCAATTTTCATAAATCAAATGCTTAAAAAATCACTCGTTGCAATAGAGGTCTGCATGAATGCACTCGAAACGACTATTAAGCCACTCGCCACGTTGCGAGTCAATCGAGTGGCCAAACTTTTATCTCACAAAAACTCTACATACTCTGGTAGTTTGTGATACGAGAAATTCATTTTTCATATTTATATTTACCAAAAAAGATCCACCAGAGGGCGCTACAGTGCGATTTTTGCAGTTTTTGGACTATTTGATGAGTAAAACAGTGCTATTGTTATGTTTTTTGTTGTTTTTTTATTTTTATTTGATAAACACTAGTTTTATGACATTAAAAAGTTTTATATCAAGTAATTGAAAAACTTAGTAGTTTCCTTAATTAAATCCATTAAAAAAATAAGAATATGAAAAAAGATTTTTTTATGTATCAATAAATTTTATAGGTACTCTGTGACTTTTATTATCTAGCCATTGAAAAATTTACAGAAAATGGTAAAAATCGTTCGGAGTCAATTTGTTGTTCTATGGAAAATATCACACCCAACTGCACAAATCCTCCTCAATTTCACGTCCAGAAAATAGTCTCATCATAAGGTTTCTTTTACTAAGTTTCATTAAAAACTATAGCTTTAGGGTGCGGTTTATAATCACTTCGAAAAATAATAGTAAAATTGTAATTTTTGAGCAAAGTTTTTGTTTGGAACACTATATATAATACCGATACTTAAAGCAACCCCATTTTAATATAAAAAAAAAAGTTTTATAAATAATTGTCACACAATGTGTAGGACTAAAAAATTTAAATAACAAAAATGAAAAAAAAAACTTTTTATGAGCTTTTTCGCACTTTTCGATGAATTTGATGCCCCAGGATACTTAGTTTAAAATCAAAACTCAACCACACATCTACTCATGCGAACACTAAAGCAGAAGCACACGCAATCTCAAACATATGCACACGATACTGAAAATGACAGAAATATGAATGCAAAACAGAACAACAAAGTTATAACAAAAACAACATCAGCATATGGCAATGACAAAAAATCCCTTTGGGATATTTTCAAAGCACAGGCAGCTACAACGCCAGACCCAACTTTAATTCGAAAGCAAAATTCAATTCAAAACGAATATGGAAAGTGGAATTTGGCATCCTT
This sequence comes from Meiosimyza platycephala, assembly GCA_963662105.1. Taxonomy (NCBI): domain Eukaryota; kingdom Metazoa; phylum Arthropoda; class Insecta; order Diptera; family Lauxaniidae; genus Meiosimyza; species Meiosimyza platycephala. The sequence goes on from OY759208.1 coordinate 26,082,973, forward strand.
GAAATGGAAAGTAAAAAATCCCATTTGCATTGAGGGCAAAAAGCAACCTTAAGTTATTCCTCTACAATGATTTTTAGGTAGTGTCAGATTGGGTTACCAGAGAAACAAAATGTTTTGTTTTACCAACTTTTTTAAAAAAACAAAAAATTCTAGCAAATTTAAATTATGGCCTAAATTGAATGTCGAAAAAATATGTGGTGTACTTTTGTTTAAAAAAATTAAACCAAGAATGTGCTTTTTAGAGGACCTACTGTCAATCTGGGCAATCTTCTAAATATGAACTTACAACGATCGCTCGTAAAAATGGTTACGGAATTAACTAAACTCAATTAAATTTTTTAGCAATTTTAATTTTAATTTCATATGTTTCATTGTAAAATATGCATCATCTGGTAACTCTAAGTTTATAGTACAGGTGAAAATCCAAGTGCCGAAACAACATTATCGGAAATTTTCAGAATGTGTAAAAGGATTGTGCGTATGGCGGTAACATTTTAAAGATCCAATCAAGCGCATTATGATGTGCTCTAAGTCGCACTTTCTTACTCCATGCGGCATTAAAATTGAAGCCAAGCAAAATCAATCTTTTGGTTGACTCAAAGGTAAAGTAAGAATTCCTTGTTGGATGCAGCAAAGAAACCAATAAAGAAAAAGAAATAAAAAATAAGTTGAAATGCCAAAGGATATGCGTAAAGTGAGCTTGGATAAGCGCTGAAGCAAGGTATGGTATGTATTTTCACAACTCTTGCTGATGCTCTTTTGGTTTACAAATTGAAAATGATTGTCATATTTTTATTATTATGTATTTTAGTTTTGGTCTTTTGTCATTTTTGTGCCATTCCTCATAGGAATTTGTAACAAATTGATTCTAGTTTTTAATAGTAAAACATGTCAATTTGAAAAATGAAATGAAAATATCACATAAAGTATAAATTCCAGTAGAAAATAGTTTCTTTGGGACAGGTACTTTAAGCCATAAAGCCGTACATTTTGGTTTAAAAGTTAACTCTGATGAACTGAATAAAACAATATCTCTTTTTCTACTGGGCCACAAACTGTGGTCTGAGCATTATTATTCTTCAATTTTCTGCGCATACCCTGCAGGGAGAAATTAAACTTAAACTGCATAAATAACATGATATCAACATGTGTTTGTATACTACGAATATGTTTTATGCACGTAAATATGTACGACTGTATGCATATCCTTAGGCAAATTTTTGAATATGCTCATAACATAGCAGATGATGTGTCGTCGATGTAAAGATAGCTGTCATTTTCAACGGAATTTCTAAGGCTGTGTATCAAATGACAGAACAACAGACCTACAGTGTTTGTATTCTTGTACATTGCGAAAAAAAAAATTCTGCAAGAGTGTAGAAAATTTGCCAAAATTATTTTGTAAATTTTTGCTATGCTTAATGCTTACAAAAAATATTATTCTAAACTTGAAATGTCTTTGGTTGCTAAACGGATAGCGCAGGTCTACAGAAAAATTTTAGTGCTCTGAGTCTTGGATGTCAATATGATATTTCCATGTATGTTTTCTCGCTGAAACCGAATCCGAAACCTGTTTTACCACTTCACATCAGATTTTGAGATAATCTAAGCTAAATATTTTTCGATATACTTTGACTCATACCGAATTTTGCAATTTTTTTCGAAGAGATATAACTGCTTATGCACTACATTTAAAGCACTCAAGAACTTGCATAATATAGGGACGATTGTCCCCATACTGGTGTAGTCTAAGTACATAAAGAAATCATTCTCTCTTCTTAAGACACCAATAATGAAAAGTCGTCAGTACATACGAGTAGCATATTAAAAAGATTTGTGATGGAACTATTGCTGCTCTTTTTTTGAGGTATTTGCAGGACTATGTCTTTGCTGCTCCGATTAACGACACGGTAGTTAATAGAAAAATAGGCTGGTAAACTAGACAAAACGTAAAGTGGTTGCCAATACAACAATGTAAGAAACGTTTTCTGTAACCACAGCAACAAAATATTGAAAAAAATAAACTGAAGACATGCAAAAAAAATAAAACAAAAAAACCAAGGTGCAAAAAAAAAAAGGAAATGCCATCAACAAAAGGTAAAACTAAATTTCCCTTGTGCATTCAGCTGTGGGGGTGTTGGCCAAAACACGAGCCGTTTGTATTTGTGTGATATTTCTTTTTTTTTTTTTTGGCATTTGCTTAGTATTCAAATTGAAATTGACAACTAATGCTGAACTCAAATACAGGATGTAACAAGGAAGCAATAATATAAGTTGTTATCGTATACTTTGAAAAAAAATTGTGTCGTAATTTCTATTGCGTATGGCATAATCCTTTTATACTTTCGACTGCCAATTTTTTTGAAATTTTTTTAATGTATGAATGGCATTTGGACTGACGAGTATCGAATCCACGCTCTGTGAGCTATGAGTTCACAGTTCTAATCCCTATGCAACGCTGCCTGCCGTCGTCTAGCTTTTTATTGTGCCTTTTTTTCACTGTGTCTACGATTTTTTGTGGCAATAACGCCGTGTAATCTATTTTTAAAAATTTTCTCTTAATTTGATGAAAGGTTTTCTCTTTTTTTTATGGGGTCACTCTGTATGTTCTATTTTAGGTTAAAAGTAGTTTTTAATTTAGAGCGCTCTTAATTTTGTGACTATAGCTACGGACCTATATCTTTATATTTTAAAACAGCGTGGAACCTCCACTGCAGGCAAATGCTTTAAAACACTATACCAATTGCACTATTTGAGTAACTACAAAAATCTTCAAAAGTCCAAGAGAGAACCAGTTATTCATTATACTTTAAGGCCACTTAAATAGACCCATTGAACGAGGACAACTGATACTAAGAACTTTTATTAGAAGCTCTTTCATTAATTCTTATAGTTCACTGCAGAAAAAGAGTCAAATGAGGTTGAAAATATATGTATGCCCGCAGGTGATTTTTCGAAAAGGAAAACCTGCATGTTGTTATCTGTATCATTGGAACCTTTGCTGAGGTCAACTATACGAGCATTTAGAAACTTGAGACAAAAAGTGTGGTTCGTCAGGATGCAATGTCCAGTAATACCATCACTCAAATTCAAAAAAGATAGTGAATTTGGAGCACTTCTGCCGAGTCTGCCACAACACCGAAAAAAATAGCCTCTTAATATAAAAGGGCATTTAATTTTTGGTGTAAATGTATTAAACAATGCCTTTGGAATATGAATTTAAAAATAAAGCAATTTACACGTGCTTGTGACAATAATTTTACTAAATCAAAATAGTTCTATAAAATCTTTATATCACTATTGAGCTAGCGTAATCCAACAATAGATTTTGCAAAAACAAAATGTTATTTTTTAATTTTTTTTTTTTTTAACGATAAGCTTTATATAAAATCTGAAAACCAAAGTAACCCACAAGCCAAACATGAATATTCATTAAACGAAATTTACATTTTACAACGACCCACTAGCACTACACACTTTTAATGAGTGCTGGTGGCTGTGACGATATACATATGTACATATTTGATGGTATGAGTGTTGATTCCATGCCAACTATTATGTCGTACTAAAAACGCATACTGACATACATACGCCCATTCACAAACATTTATGCATTTGCACATCTACTTGCAAATGCATTAAAGTGTGAATAAACCAATGTAACGCAACGGCTTACAACAGCGTCATCATCATCATCTACGTTAATAGCAGTGGACCCCAAATATCAGCAGCAACAAAAACAAAAACCTAACCAAATTAAATGAGAATAATTAATGGTCATGTCAACAGAAACGTCACGTTGCACTTGCATGAGATGACGTTGAGAGCGAGAGAGTGAGTGAGAGATAAGTCCGAGTAGGAAATTTTTAAAATTTATGCTTTAGTTCTATTTAAGAAAGGGGAAAAGTTTTACAAATATGAAAAAAGTTTGTTATGAAACAGTGGTAACTTTGTTTAAGCTCGAGCAAGTGGAATATTTAGGTTAGCAATTGTTTTGCCGAATGTTCACCCTAACCCTAGGTAAAATAATACCTAGTAATTTATAATAATAAAAGGTGTACCAGAATTCACGCAAAATTTGAATTTTGCATCTCTTGTGTCAGCTGACAGTACGGGGTTATTCAAAATGGCGCAGGATGAGTAGCGTGTGCCTTCTCTCTCTTCAGTATTTCGCCAATTCACGAATTCATACATTAGTGTTTTCATGCATTTTTATCTTTTTCGTCCTCCACATCACAAATCCTTAACTGCACATGAAATAATTACGTAGTTATGAAAACTTTTAATCAGGACAAGAAGCCATTTATTGAATTGAAACTCTGAGGTGCACTTTAAATTCACACATTGGGTAGATTAAAAAGCTCACAAAATTTTAAATCACATGGAAACTGACCATTGGTTAGGCATTATAATAGAATGCAAGCTTGATAACAACCTTAATTCATTAAAAAATAAGTTTCAAGATATAAAATATGTAAGTTTTTTTTTTATTCAACCAAAAACAAAGCCAACGAAGTATATTACACAGTTCTGCACTAATTTTAATCAAATTTTTCAGTGTCAAGTTAAATAAACATAAAATTTTCAAATACATTTGCTGCAAATTAAAGTGCATTTAAAAGCGTAATATTAAACTACATTAAGGATACAGTAAATGTGACATCATTTCCGAAAAATACAACAATTACACTTACACCAAAAACAATTGAAGTCAACATTTGGTATGAACACGAAAGCCAGATGTACAGAGTAAATGTGCCACATTACTGTGCAAATTTGCAGACTCGGCAATTTTAGCTGCTGCATAACAAATTTTACATGTCTGTATATATGTACATATGTATGTAAGTCAGTAACTATTAAACAGTGTGTGAGTGTATAAGTTCGTATACGCTGCATATCATTTTTGTGTTAGTGCCCAGTTGGTTATAGTTTCATATGAGTTGTAAGCAATTCTAAAGCAACTGATGAAAACATAATTTTACTGTTACATTTTGGGGCGATTAAAACAGAAATTCCCTAAAGACCCAAGGCCTTGTTTTTTTTCCAGAAGGCATTCAATCAATGTGTTCATTTCAATTGTATAGTTCAATGTTGACCTCAAACACTAATATAAAAATGCTTCACCATAGAACTTATTTTCAGCCTAATTAGATACTAACAAAATACATTTTGACGTGATATTTTTTATTGGGAGTATTTGAGAAAATTTTTCGAAATAAATTTTTCTTTCAATTATCAATTATTATATAGTTTTGAGAAGAGAAGATTTAATTTCAAAATTTCATTCCAAGGACGCACTTGAATGATCCACTTATTACTAGAAAAATAAACATTTGTGAATCCATTCATATTCATATAACAAGCAAAATCAACCAATGCAAATATTAAGTTGAAAAAATTTTTTCTATGATATATATGATAATATGTATGCTCGCGAAGATAGAGCCTCAGAATAATTTGGAAAAAAATTTTAGCCATAATGATGATGCTCCCAAAAGTTTCAATATAAAAAAGCTGCATTGAGCTTAAGCGAACTCAAGGTATTCGGGCTTAGAAGATTGGTCGATGTAAGGTGACGTTTACGACCGCATATCTAAATCTTCTTATGATAATGGTTAAACGGATAGACACTCGATTTGTCTAATTAATTTTGCGTTAAAAGTCAATCTTTCTCAAAATAGATCTAAAGGCAGATAACGTCCTATCTACATTAAACTTTAAGCTACAACTTTAAGCTTCACTAAAAATGAGAACAATAAACTAAGATTTGTAATATAAGTTATTTCATCGTTATTCCCTTGGTAAGCTGCTTCCTCAACTTTCAAACTGACTTGATGTCAACACATGTAGTTGGTACCTTTTCTCGCCTTACCACTCATTACACTTAGTAGAGGTGGTTTAATGAACGTTCAGCCACAAAACCGGCAATGCAGCGGACATTTGCATTTGTAGCGACTCTGTCAGAAGCAACATAGTCATCATTGTCATCGTCATCGTCATCGTCAACGTTGTCGTTGTCGTCATCATTCGTGTCACTTTTATTGACTTAAAAAATGAGCTGAACTGCTGAACGACAAGTTGCAACAGTCGACGATGAACGGCTGGTTAGATGAATGTTGCCAAACTGGTGACACGTACAACTGTGGCTAGAATCTTCCATAATTAATGTCTTAATCAGCATTAAAGGCTAAAATAGATTGGCAGCAAGAGTGCAATAGAGCCAACAGAGTAAAGGACAGCAACAGCAGTTAGCAAATAATTTAAAGATGCAGTTTAATTCAACCCAAAAGCCCAAAATTAGGTTAACAAAACACATGCAAAGGTTTAGAGTCACTGCAAGGAGTATATTGCGAATAAAAGCCTTTTTGACCATATTAAAATGGTGCAGTCAATAAGATAAATTTACCGTTTAATTAAAAGAAAAAACTAACGGGTCAAATATACAGAATAAACTAATGAATTTAAAAATGCAATTAAAGTGAGATGCGCACAAATGCGCAAATGAAAAAGATAGAAGGACAATAATAGTCCAGCAAACGTTGCTTATGTTGTCCGCCATCGTATTAAGCGCATTTGCTGTTGTACAAACATTGCCGCATACTTTTTGAAGCCACCAGACACATGTAGTCAACGACGATTAACCCATGTGGAAATTACTTTTTTACTGCTTCATCATAATGAACATATTCTATGAGTGAGCATAGTTTTTCCTACTACGCTAACGTATTAGCGCTTCTAAGCCTTCGTGATGCTGGTCGCTTATCCACGTTTGTGGAGTTTGCGGCTTGAAACAAAATAAAATGGAATGGATTAAATGAAAGACTACCAAATAGCATGGCAACGAATGCAACATAAATAAATAAAGTACACGCTAACAGCATTGTTTTATATAAAGACTTGAAAAATGCAACATAAGTTTGGTATTTCCCTAAAAAAAATAATTTATTTATCAAATACTATGTAGTTATTCCATCACTCGGCTCTAAATTTTTACTCAGAAGTTAGTTCCGGGACCGTAACGATTAAGAATTTTATGATAGAAATCACTGCATAATCGTTATTCTCGATTTATATTTTTTTTGATTAAAAATAATCGTTATTTTAGATCTCTATTTTTTTCGATCAAAAACAATCGTTATTTTGGATTTAAATTTTTTTCGATCAAAAATAATAATTATTTCGGATTTTTAATTTTTCGATCCAAAATAATCGTTATTTTTAATCTCCATTTTTTTCAATCAAAAATGATCGTAATTTTGGATTTTAATTTTTTCGATCCAAAATAATCGTTATTTTCAGTTTCTATATTTTTCGATCAAAAATAATCGTTATTTTGAATTTTTAATTTTTCGATCATGAATAATCGTTATTTCTATTCTATTTTTTTCGATCATGTCATATATCTTGGCTTCTCGTCAAAAGAAATTCATCTGTATACTCAAACTCACATTTCCACTTTTCCTACATTGTGATTTTTTGAATTTAATTATAGAAAATAACGATTATTTACGATCCCTGGTTTTTATATTGTTATCAGATTTCTGAATGTGTCGGAACAAAAATAGTTGTATTTTGACTACCCAAATTTTTTTAAATAATTATCGTTATTTCATTGTAGTCTTATGAAATAATTTAACAATTTTTTTAATGAAAAGTGAAGAAGTCAAAACCTCCAAAGTTTTTGAGCTTTTTCAATTTTTAATACCACTCTTTAAATAACCTTTAATTACAGAAACCGGTGGAAGGCTCCCAATAAATTGAGTATTTTGAGAAAGCCTTATCATAATTATTAGACGGCTATAGCTTCAAGTCTTATCACTCTAAAAATACTTTCTCGGTAAGGCAAAAAAAAAGTCTAATTGAACCAAAAGTAAGCCAGTGAACAGTAACTACATTACGATTTCCCTCATATATACGTTACTCATACGACATGGTTTACCAATTTTTCTCCCTGTGACACTGCCAGTGCTTTTACTTAAACTCAGCAGTATATTATCATACGCTCTTCTAAGATTTCGATATTTATACGGCAACCTCATGATTCTTTCAACAAACACTTTAAGCTTATCAAAATTTAAAGAAAAAATAAAAAGAATAACTTCTAAAAAGACAAATCAAATAAAGGTCCTTCACCTGTCTATGTGTCCTTGCCAAGAGATTTTTCGATTCGTTGCACATTTCTGTCATATGCAGCCAAGAGGAAACAAGCTTTGTTTTTATCTGCGAAAACAAGAAAAAAAGTGAAAAGAACAAGTAACTGTTTCAGCAAAATAAAAGAAAACAACGTACAAAAAAAATATAGTGAAAAAAGAATAACAAACAATAATAATGCGGGTATGTGTGAAAAAGAGATGGCAAACGAATACCAACATACCAACAAGCTCATACATAGCAACTCCGCACTACCAATTACAATTTTTTGAAAATTTTTACATTTGAAAAGGATTAAGAAAATATCCATGCACACAATGATGACAACGTAGGTTGTAGCACCCCAACATTCAGCAGCAGCAATCCTGTGATGAGCGATGAAATGCAAATCCTCTATTTATCTTAGCTTACACATCATGCACGCAGGAACATATCGTCCAGGCGCTATCCAAAAAAAAAAAGACAGAAAAAACCGAAGTGAAAAAGTTCGCGCTTTGTTTTATTTCGATTCTTTGTTTATCAGTGTTTTTGCGTGTCCGCTTGTGCATATGTGAATTGTATTAGTGTGTGTCACACTCATATGTCCAGTTACGGCGTTACTGTCTGCTGCCAACAAACAACAAACGACATTTTTTTTTTTTTTTTGTTTTATCATCGCTGACTCCATTCAACTTTTAGTAGGTGGTATTTTTGCACTTTTGTTTGACGTCCTGATGGCGCACAGTGTTTTGATTTCATATCAAAGTTGAAGGAAAAAAAAACTATTTTTATTTTAAGTTTAAAAATAAAAGAATATTGGCATACTTTTTCCTTACAATGGAAATTTTTTATTATCAGCAAAAGCTGCTGTGTGTTCTGCAGCATTAAAACGCAGTTTGAATATTTTTTTTGTTTTTCCACAGAACGACTTACATCAGGATGTTTGCTGTTGGAGCTGCCTCTTTAAGGAAATCGTTCTTAAGTAAAAAAAAATTTTTTTTCGATATAAAGCGATTTGATCTCATTTATATTTTTGTTTTCATACTCTTTCCCAAGCACTGTGCGTTGGCGGCTACTTGACTCTACAGTATAATTTACAACTTAAGTTGGTTGGTCCTTTCGCTTGCCAACATAACTGTTGTTTTTATATTTTTCTTTATTTTATTGTAAACTTTATCACTTTGTTTCTCTGGACTATTCTTGTTATGCTCTTTAAACTATAATATTTTTTTGTATTTCCATTTCTTGAAATGCATTTTAAAAACTTTTTATAATTTTTTTTTCACTCGAAATTTTTTGCTACTTCAAAGTTCAACAGTTGAAAATAAAAATACAGTTACAAGAGCTGCATTTCACTCTATTAACATTGCTGCAGGAAGCACCTTTTTGAAGTCTTTTTTGTATGTGTGCATATTTCTCATGCATTCTCAACACATACATACATAAGTACTACACAATTGGTCTTTCTTTATTTTACTATTTTTTTTTTTACATTTTAATGAAGAATATAAAATAATACTTCGTTTATTTGTAATTCAGTTGAAGTGCTCTATGTACTTAGATGCATTAGTAAACCTTTTATGGAACAATGCATGAAATTAATTCTTGGAAATGCGCAGCTTCAACTCCTTTTGTTTGCTATTTGGTTTGGTCCTTCGCTGTCTTTGCTTTGCAATCACAAAAGAATTAATTTTAAATTAATGAAAGAATTGTACTCGGTCCAACTCTAATGACAGGGATTAGATGCAGCAATAGTTGTAGCTCTTTCGGTAAAGAGATTAAGCGTTAGTGCAAAAGTTTTTGCATTTCAATTTGTAATGAAATCTGATATTTCTATGGAAAAATATTTTTTTTTTTTGTATCACCACAAAATTTGCATACGGTAAAGGAATGATGTTATCAGTAGTAATTGGAAGAAAACTTGTACTATATTTTTGTTACTCTATTAAAGTAGAATATAAATTTTGATCACTTTTAAGATCTCGTGAGGCTAGAGGTTTTTTTTTATAATTTAATCCAACACTTCATATAGAATCAACCATCAAATTTAAAAGCATTTTTAACAACACTCTACGGTAATCACTTAGTATCTGCGTCACTTACACTTACATATGCGTATCCGTATATCATTAACATGTTAATCGCACAAATCGCTTGGGTGATGTCTTTAGTGTCAAGCGAGCGCTTTAAGCAAAATGAAATAATTTTCACAAGCTTGCACTGAAGGATTTTTCCCACCATTAATCATTTTGCTTGCTCGTTCTTTATTTCGTTTATTTTTTGTTTATTTGTGTTGCCATGCAATTTTTTTTTTTTCCTTTCACTACAATTGCCTTTCTATTCTATGTATATCCCTTTTAAGTTATTATACTGTCCAGTTTACTACCACAAGTTCACCGACTCACCACCACCCGCTCGGACATTAATCAAAATCTTAACTTTAACAATTCACTTAAATTTGCCATATTCTTTTGATCCTGCTGTAGCTGGTAGTTTTGTGTTATGTTTTATTGCATGCTAACATTTGCTGGAAGCAGCAGCAGCAGCAGCTGTGGTAAATCATTTGTAATACATAGCTTGAACAAGTTGGTACAGAGAAATAAATTGTCGTTTTTTTTTTTTTGGTTTACCAATGCAACCAAGTTAGTATTTAGTTATGTTAACTATTTTGTACGTACATCCTTTGAAAGTTTAAGAACCAACATTTAATTAGTAGAAGATAATATTTCGTATTTTAATACAATAAATTTTTCAAGCTATCCCTAATTTGTAACATTTATTTACGCCACTTGAATCGCTGACCTGTCACAAAACGTTGAGTATACTTTTTATTTCTTTAACCATGATGCTCAATCCCTCAAAAGTATGCAACAAATTTGTATCGTTCAAAAATTTAGAGCGCAAAATATTAACTTTACAACTTATTTCGTAGCATTTGGAGCGTAAAATAACGTTTTCCTGCAGCAGCAGCAAAATACGAAAGCTAGCAAGCCGTTCCCTACAGCTGTCGATGCTGCCGTTGCTGCTTTAGAAGATAGCTACAAAAAGTTAAGATAAAATTGTCAAAAGGGCTGCTTGCTAGTAGGTTGGAAGTTTTATGATGCAGGTAACAAATTTACCTGAAAGTATAAAAATAAAAATAAAGCTAAAAATCCAACAACAACAACATTAAACAGCAAATAATAAAAGGTAAGCAAATCTTTTCTACTAAAGCTTTGAAGCTTTTTAAATTTGACGTTAGCAGCAGCAGCAGCAAGAACAGCAACAACAATACTTGCAACAATTTGCAAAGAAAAGCAGCAGCATGCAAGAAAAATTTTACTCTGCCTCCAAACTCGATTGCGCGTTGCTTACGCCTGCTGCTTTAACACTCGAGGCAGTCAAGCAGGCTGGCAGGCAGGCAGCGTTAGGAAATTTTACGCGCTGTCAAACAACAAGTGACGGCAAAAATTGAAAATTATTTTCCGCATTTTGCGTTGCATCAAAAGCGGGCAACAATTTTCAATTTTTTGCAAGAACAAATCGGGAAGATCGTAATATGCAAATCATAAATTGAGCTGCAAGCAAAAATGAAGTTTAGATATTCGTTATGCAGAGACGTTGCGTATTATTTGAACTCGTTTTTTGCATAATATTTAAAGTTAATAGAGATACATCCGAAGAGTTTTGACAAATATCAAAAGGCACACATAAAAATTTTAAGGAAGATATGTTGGGGAGCTGAGCTCCTATTACTTATATTTCCGTTGTTCAAAGTGAATTATATTTTTATTTTTGGGGCCACTTTCCGCAAGTCACATGCAGTGCATCCATAGTATAATTTGCTGTGAAAGACTTTAATCGATTATGGCCGTTCGGGTTCGGCATAATCGTGGACCCTTCATTATTCTGTATATTCGAAATTGACACAGTCCGAGTCTGTTGCTCCTAAATATTATTGTATAAGAGCTAAAATTGTATGTAAATACATATACAACATAATACAATACATAATATATAATAGCACTAGTAGGCGTGGCATTTTCCACGAAAGTAAATTAACTTAAATGGAATATCTAGCAAATTATGTGAATAATCATCCAGTGGCGTCACTTCACCAAAACTTTGGGGAGGGCGAGAACTATAATTCCACCACTATTAGACGATTTTATTGAATTAACGTATTGAATAATAACTAGTATCAAATCCTTGGGGGGGGGGCTAACACTCTCTCTAGCCCTACCAAATTGACGCCACTGTAATCATCATATTAAAATTTGGTTTAAGAAGAATATTGTTTATAAAAAGCTATTTCTGGAACAAAATTGGTTTGACTTGTACAAGTGGGTGTGTCACCAGCCTATATTTTGAGACTAACTACGGCATATTCCGAAAAATGTGCAATCTTTTGTGATAAAATTTGGCATGAGGTTGCCGAATTTATTCCACCAAAATCAGGCGGAATTGAAGGGTGGACGTGACATTTTTCTATATAAAAACCCTAAAAGCGCCATCCGCAAAGTTGCTGAAAGTTTAATCCCTGAGTATGTAATTTATTGATCTCTATTGATAATCCGTGATTGCCACTCAACACACATACCAGCAAAAAATTTGATTGAGTTGACATGAGATGGGTTCAAAATTTATCTGATTCAACAAAGCCATACTTCATTTGCAAACTTAAGATAAAACATCAATGCCAACACATAGCGGAAACCGAAGCAAAATATTTCAACTTTAAAATATTAAAATTTTTTTGATTAAATATTTTTTTTTCCTCGTTATGAATAAATATTTTTCCAGTGGTATAAACATTTTGTCATTTCACCAATTTACGAGTAAGCCAAAAATTACATTTTAAATTTTCATTCCCCAAGCTATGTTAGTGTTAGTAAAGAAAAAAATATGAAATTCGCAACTGCAATTCTGACAGTATACTAAATGTACAATTCGTGGCTTCACATAAATTTGCCATAGGAAGTAAATTTTATGCGCACTCGTATTTTTCCAACATGTGCGCATTTATTTGAGAATTTTTCGTTTTTCTTTTTATTTCAACCGCAGGCGGTGCAAATAAAGTTAGAAAAATACACAAAAAACGTTGGTCATAAAATTTACTACATAAGACACTGTACAAACATTTGTCAAAGTATGGGTGGAATGTCCTAACGTAAATTTTAGTAGTTTGTACGTTGGTATGCTGATGTCCTACTACAACTGCTACAAGAACTCGACACAAAGTGAAAACAAAAAAGACCAAACCAATAGTTGGCTTGCAAAATGGACGCAGCGTGAGAGGAATGGGAACTTCATAAAAAAAGCCGCTAAGATGTTTACCCAAGGTAAACATTTGACATTTGCAAAAGGACAAATCAGTGCCCTCTCATTCAATGCTGCTGTAGATTTACCACAAAATTGAATTGCTGCAGGATATCAATTGGTAAATACTGTAAATTTCTATTCATTTTTATTAAAAATACGTGTTGTCATTTAAAATTTTTGTAAATTACAATTGATATTTTTTGCTTTTAAATAAAGTGTGGACAAGGTTACTTCTTACTGTAGTTTGACTTTAATTTTAGATGTGTTTTTTTGTGTATTACAGCTTGTGTAAAACTTAAAAAATTTAATTTTAATAACTAAAAAATTAAAAAATATTTAAATATAATCCATTGAAAATTTCTTCATACTTTATCTTTCAGCACAAAACATTTAAAATTATGAATCAAAAAATTTAAATGCTAAGAAAATTCGCAACTTTTTCATATTGAAAGCAAAGTTGAGAAAATAAAAAGCCATAATATTTATCGTAAATTTTTAAGTTGAAAACAAAGTCATTATCAAGTTTTTATCATAAAAATACCATTTTTTTGGTTAAGCTTGTTTTCTTGCAAGGGATAAAGCAGCATTTCTTCTCAGCACATTCAGCTAATGCTCGGTAACGATGCGATAAACGCACACATTGATGGCGCTGAGTACATACCACCTACTACGTACAATACATTTCGTGGATTTTAGAGTGCTTGTGTAACTGTTTTTGTTAAAGACTTAAAAGTTAATATAAAAAAAAACATTTGGCTTAAAATAATTGCCAAACTTGCCAAAAAAAAAAGAGTATTAAAGTCAAAAGTTTTCGAGAAAGAAAAGTAACACAAAAAAAATATAAAGAAACGAACGTTTGAAACTTGAAACCCACAAAATTCAATCACTGACGTTAATTGAGTGTGAAAATTTGCAACTGCAAAGATCTAAAATCAAATTCTAAATCAAAATCAGAATAAAACAAACATGACTGCAGCAAATGTCAGGCATCTGTCAGTGGCGTAGCTTGCTGGAACAGCGCCTCGATATTTTTTTTGGCCCTTCAATAATTGTTTGGAATATGAACGAAATAGTAATTAAGCACAGTTTTCTATCAAATTTGTAGACTTACGAGCAGTTTTTAAATTGCTGCGCAAGCATTTGCTACTGTACCAAAAGTTATGCTGTGGCTGCGCACTAATAGTAAAAGCGATAAACAGCTAGAGCAACAGTTTGAACTCAGCTGTAGCAGACAATAGTTAGCAATTGTAAGTTGTCTGCTACGTAGAATTCAATAGCTGAAACAGAAATACAACGACTGCTATAGCAATAGCTAACAGAAGACTGCGACAACAACTGCTATTGCAATAGCCGACAGTCGACTGCGTCAGCTCTTCGTTAACTGTGTCTTGAATTTTATACAGCAGACAGCCATTTGTGACTCTCGACTGCGACAGCACTTCATACCTAAATACGTACCATGCAGCAAATGGAAGAAACTAGCTTTATCCGATTTATGTTATGTTTTTTGTTTTTATATTTTTTTGGGGTTGTTATCACACACTGTACTGAACAGTAAGCTCAGCAAAAAAAAAATATGAAAGAAATAATTTTTTTCAAAAAAAGTGTGAGACTAAGAGCCCCCCCCCCCTAAACTTTAAGTCCGCGATGCACTGCTAAGTGTTGGCTACAACATTGGCAATAGCGACGTATACACTAAGAAAAAGTTTATTCATGAATAATAAAGTATTTTTTCGACAGTCAGTATGCTAAAAAAAACAATACGTATCACGAAAATGAAATCATCAGTCTTAATGCCGAAATTAAAGTACATCATTAGAGAAGATTTTTTTAAGTTATATTCTCTCTCTCTTAGTGTATGTACAAGTAAAAGCTCACATTTCGGGTTGCTAGCAATCAAAGTATTGAAGATTTAAGTGTCAAATTACATCGCATGTACTTCATTCATTCTACTTGATTGCTGCTGCTGCTGCTGCTGCTGCCTTCATCACTGTCATTAAATGCAATGCTGCCAAATTGCATTGTAACCAAAGCCATTGATTTGAATATATCAACTGCGCAAACAACAGCACCAGCAATTATCAAGCAAGCTCTGTGTAATGCGATTATAAAGAAATATCGAATGACGAGTATCAGAATGAAGAAGAAAATGCAGAAAACCCTTTAAGCAAACGAAAAAAACTTCATCGTATCATTTTGATGTAAAAGTTCCACATAACCTTAAACATCAAAGCAATTCACCACCGTGACCTCTAACCATTTAGTAACTGTACATGATAAACCAAGTCAACTAACTGAATTTTCATTAAAGATGTGTAATAAAAAGATATTTTCAAAGAGATAGTGATACAAAAACAGCGTTTTAATTTGCTACAAAACTGTCGCAGTCGGTAGTCGGCTATTGCTGTCTGCTACATAAAGTTCAAAAAGCTGAAGCAATTGCTATAACAGTCATTGATCTTTTAATTACAAAAATATAATATAAAAAATCAACGACTGCCGTAGTACTTAATTGCAAAAACTCAACTGCGACAGCAACTGCTACGACTGCCATAGCAATAATTGATGGTCGACTGCGACAGCAATTTGTGAACTATTGCTTTGACTACTGTATTTTGCGCAGTAGACAGCAATAGCCAATTATCGACTGTGACAGCTTTTCGTGGATTCTAGCTGCTTTTAATTTTTACTTACTATTACAGCAAACTCACAGCACAATTTTTGGTGCAGTTATTAATTTTTGTGCAGCAATTCAAATACTGAAAAACATCCTTTCAGAATAAAATAGAAGATCACTTTATTAAATACAAACATAGCAGGGGAATTGATTAAGAAGGCTATCATTTATCTTTAGCTTTTGCTGTATTAGCAAACGATTTCAATTCTCTTTAACAATTTCGCATTGATGGATATAGTTTTCGGACAATTGCTTCTAATATGACTACAACTACAACTAAACTTTGTGTATATATTACGATACATACGATTATTCAAAATAACTTCAAAAATTATCGTGTTATACTAGTAGTGGCCGCAAGTTATAAGCTCGTACTTGATCTCGCGTTTATACGGTAGTTCTCGCTTACATTTATATAGATATTTAATGCTAGCTAGTCCCCGGGACCCAAAACGGTCCCTTATTGAGTCCTAGGTGCTGTTCAAAATATATTTTGAGCTAACCTCAGCAATTTGAGCAACATTTGTTTTATTGCAAAAATGGGCCAAAAAGAGGACGCTCTGGGAAATCATTTAATGCAATTAGTTTTTTTTTTCACGACTCTTATTCTTCAATTTGTTCGCCTTAGAACAATCTTAGGATTTTATGGTACGGTAAACATCAGCTTACGAAACGTTTACGATTTCAAATACGATATTTTTTTTTACTTAAATTATTCAAACAAATCTTCTATCTCGATACTTGGCTCAAAGTTTATGACGAATGTGATGTTAATATCAATGACATCACATATACGTCACATGTCCATACTACATCATCATATCATATCAACTAATGGCACATAAATTCCTTTCATCACCATCGCCAACAGCAACAGCATCAGCGTCATTATTTCAACATCAATACCAACGCAGTCAGCACTCTTTTCGTTTATGCCAACTCTTTGGAGTAGAGTGTCCTTAGTACTTACTTTGATGGAAGCTTTGTTAAATGAAATGTTGAAGAAAATGAAATGAAACATTGGTTGCTGCATGCAGTCTCGTTACATCCGCACTACCAATAAACTCTTTCTCTGTGTGTTTGTGGGTGTGTGTGTGTGTGCGTGTGTATATTTGTTCTTCAAACCAACGGACAACTGGCATCGAATTTTAAATTGCAAAACTTTCTAATGATGTCGAACGACGAAGAAGAAGAATGTCATCCCTCAACATCCTTTGAATTCCACATTTGTTTTACTTTATACTTTTAATTTTCTTCTTTCCAGTAGTTTTTCCCTTCATTTGTTACTTTTACACACTTTTATTTAACATTTTATTCGTTTGGTTTTTGCATTTTTGTTATTGCAATCATTGGGTATTTAAAACACAAAGTCGATTTGTTTAAATTACTTTTCATGCTCAGAATGAAGTATTTAATTTTCAAGCAACTGCAGCAAATGTCATTTGTAATGATTTGGGTATTTGATTGTTCATTTAATTGCATTTTTACGATTTTTACCTTTAATTTATTGCTGGTTGTTTTTAGTGATTTTCGCTGATTTACTTTACTTTGGTTTGCCCAAATTTTATGTTTCAAGAGAATTCTTTCATGTTGCTAATTTAAAGCGCCTCAGATATTTATTTTTTCAATATTTTTAGATTGGCACAAGTGGCAAAATTGTTGTTATACTTTATTATTTTTCATATATGTATATTATATTTGACTTCAACATTTAATTGGCTTATAACTTAGTTGGTATTCAGACCAAACTTATTGTTCTTTTATATTTCTTATTGTAATTCACTTTTCCTTTACAACGATAATTAATATTTTGTTCATGAAAAATATTAAAACAAATTTGTTCAACTTCAAAGACGCTGAATTTGTCATAAATAATTATAATTATGCACCCTTTAATTGAATTATGATGAAAATTGCCCATTACTGCTGCTACTTACAACTAATATCGCCGCATTTTGAAAATTCCAAAGAACTCTGCAAAGTGCTTCGACGTCCTTCACAAAAGAGCCAAGAACTTTAAAGTGCTCTAAAGTAGCAAAACTTTCATAAGATGGTATGGATTATTGTTACAGATTTATATAGACAGACATAAATTAAAGTTGATGATATTGTTTATTCTGTATTTGTTTGTATCTATTGATTTTCTTTTCTCAACCGAATGCGTCGCACTAACAATGTTGCTGTTTTATTTCAGTCATCGTTTATTTTATTTTTTTTTCTTTTGAATTTGAAGTGTTGTGAAATGATGTCATTATGTTAATATTCAAGTTAAGGTTCTGGAGAAAGCAAATTTTGCAGATAAAAACATTCCAACAAAATGCCAGACAGACAGACAGGCAGTTACAATGACAGGCAGGCATATAAACGAATGAATAAACAAAGTCGAAGGATGTCTTTTTACCAAATGAATTCAAAGAATTTTTCGAGGACAAAACTTTGTTAAGACCAATATATATAGAGAGAGAGAGAGAGTTAGAATGTTTAGCAGCCAACATAAAAAAAAGTTTATTTTCTAGTTTTTGTTTTTTCTGGTTGTTGGTTTTTTCTTTATATTTTGGAAAAGTTGTTACCAAGGCAAACAAATATGTAATAATGTATATACTTATGTTGAAAAATGGTTTATTTAACATAATTTTTTGCATTATTTATGTGAACTACCATTTAACTATCATATGTTTAGATACATATGTAAGGACTTTCCAAAGTTTAAAGATATTCATGATTAAAATTAGAAAACTTTTGTATGAGTGATTACATGCAACACTTTTTCTACTTTATATTTTTTTTTTTATAAGCGAACATAAAACCAGAGAATAAGATTAGGCTTTGTTAGTTTGGAGTAACAGTCGGCTAGGCATAAATTCCACCTGGAATTCCGTAAGACCATTCTGACTTCGTTATGGAACTAAGTAGCTGGCATATACTAACATGCTTAGGACCATCCAATTCGGGGAGTAAGAGCAAACCGTTTATTATAAAAATGTTTAGTATTTTCGTTGTCTCAAGCGTCTCAACACCTTCTACAGAAGACAAAAGAGCAAACTTCGTATACAAAAGGTAAGATTTTTATTCTTATATGCCCACTCCACAAGTAACGTTTCAGTTACGTGTCAGAAATCTTTTATTTTCAGAAAACTTATTGCAATGTTCAAATGTCGTGTCTCTTGATTTCATTTTAAACGTTTCCGAAACGTTACAGAAATCTTGTTAGATTTTGGAGAAAGAAAAAACAATATTTTTTATAACAGCCATTGGACTCTGAAATTTTTTGTTTTTTTTTTTTATACGCAGTACTTGCGCTGTTATTTTATTACGTCTCTGGACTCTGAATTAATGTTTCATTTTACCCGCGTTTACATTCCCTCTTCGCCTCTTTAAGAAAAGAAAGCATCGTTCTTGGTTTTGATAAGACGTGAAGTGTTGGTAAACTTTTTCGAAGGCTTTTTCATAATGCTGAAGAGTTCGCTTAAGTTTCAATAATAATAGTCATTTCTCTTAGGCGTTTGCAATTGCATACTTTGCTATTGGCTTGATTTATAAATATATTTAATGTTGTTCGAGTTTTTCGCTACTTCTATACTGAAAAATATTTCGTTAATTTAACTAAAAATGCTGTCAAATAATCAAAAACCAATTGCGAATCTTTTTGGTTTTTAGCTATTTGCAACAGACATGTTGCATTTTTACTAGCAAAATGGTTGTAATTAAAGTTTTTTTTTTGGGTAAAATTCAATTTTTGCTACTTCGCTTGACCAGAAAATCAAAACAATGCTAGAAATGACTACAAAAACAACTATATTCCAAACAAGTGCGCCTAATTTTTTGTTGCCACCAAATAACCCTGTGAGCCAAATCAATTTCGCTGTAACAAACTTACAGTTGAGTATATGTATGTATATGTAGATTATTATAAAGCCGCACAGTGGGACACTGTTAGTGATAATAATAACGCAACTCAACTTAAATCCTTTCATTTCATAATATTTTTTTATATTTTTCTTAGATGAAATTACATTTTTTTCTTTGTAAGCATCATAGAAATTTAACCTACCAAATGCTTTATGAAAAAAAAAAGACTCAGACCCACATTTGACTAATTTTCATATTTACATTCTATGAATTAGAAATAGTCTTCACTTCTTTATAAAAATAATTTTTTTGTCTCACAAATAAATTTCCATGTTCCACTGCATCTCAGATCTATCGCACATTTTCGAGTTGCACACTGACACAATACGCGAATTATACATAAAATAATTATTTTGCAATCGATTATAATAAATAGTATATACACCCAATGCAATTTGTATTTACAGCCAACACAATTTTGCCGTAAACGAATTAGTAAATTTAGTCACTTTCATATCCAGTGGCACAAGTGCAGATAAACAACGTACACTCACTCACATACGCGAGCTTACATATGTGTGTGATATTTATATATCCGTTGTCCATCATGTCAATTTGACATTGGGCAATGTTGGGTTTCCATTGCAGTGCCATGCAATACCGCAGCGAAATAACCACCGTTGGTTGACGTCGCAGTCAATCAGAAGCCATGCAGCCGTGACATTCACTGCAATTTCATTTCATTTACACTACGTTGCAAGCCAACAAAACAAACGATCAATATTTGCTATTGTTGTTGTTGCCATTTGGGGTCAATTCCAAATTTAATATTTACCAAAGGGCTGACATTCAACTGTCATGCGGTTCATTTATTTGACAGCGCAGGAATTGATAGATTGATTGACTGTTCGTCGGTCGAATGATTGATTGTTTGAAATGCTAAACTAATTGAGACAAGCGTAAGCTTCCGAATTAAATAAATAAAATAAAATAATACACAAACAAAAAATTTTTTTTTAAAATATTTAACATTGCCCATTTGATGCCTTTTATTATGATTTGTTGCATCTGAACTTATTCCAACTTTCACTGGCATTTTCGGTACTTTCAGATAATTTTTCCCTATTATCGACTTCTTTAATTTTCGATACCGCCTTTTATCGACTTCTTTCGATGTTTTCCGCTATCCATTGCCTTTTGCTGATGTTTTGTTATGAAGTGCAACATGGATAGCATAACAAATCTTAGATAAACTACCCACTAAGTGGTTTGGCTTATCGCTGGTCATAAGCATAGCAATAATTTTTGATAATTTTCAGTCAGTTGTAACAGACAAAATATATATAAGCTTTAGATAGCTTCTCAAGAATAATTTCAATAGCGATCAAGTAAAACAGAAAAATTTCCTCGTGGGATATAACTTAACAGCATCTGTATTTTGTCGCTAGTTCTTTGTCTTTATTGTGAGCCATCACTGATGACTGTAATTACGATAAATAATCTTTGATCCTGGTGCAATATTTCTACGCGATTTCCTCAAACTCGCGCAGAACAAAAAAACACGCACACACATCCACATAGAAACAAACATTCACACAAAAGAAGCAACTTCCTGCATAAAATTACAACAGCGACGAAATTGCTGTTTTAAGCCACAACTGCTGGTGCTGTTAATACTTATTTTCTTCTTCTTTTCTTTGCCTTTTCCTTTGCTTTTGCCGATGCTGCCTGAGAACATAGAGCATAGAGTTGCTTGATTCTTTACATTCAGCGGATTTTCATTTCTTCTTTGTTTTTAAAGAAAAATCCTGCTGCTTATCTGTTGAGTAAATAGACTCAAGCTCCATGAAGTCTGCTGAACGTGTTGTTTGTATATCCAGTAGGCAAAAGCAGGAGTAGCACGCACTATAAGAAGGCTTTCCTTGAGATGATGCAGAACTTCCCAACCTTCTTTAAGCTTACTATCTTTTTAATGTGAAACAGCGCGGTGTAAGAGGCATTCGAAAGAAGACCTTCCTTACTCGATTCTAAAAGTAAGATACATAAGATAAAAGTAAACTTTTGTGAATCAAGAAAAACTACACTTTTCATACTGGCTCCCAGGTAGAAGTTAGGAAAGTGGGCGTAGCTTGTTTGCTTCAGAATAAAAACTAGCAAATTATAATTTTTGATAATTTTTGGAAGTTTTTTTTTTGGTTGAAGAATATCGCAATATTTTTCAGTTACAAGAACTGTTAGAAAATTCTCATAGCAGGATTACTACTGGGGGTACAATGGCATATGTTGAAGAGAATGCCTTTTGTAAGCAATTTTGCATGAAGTAGTGTTGGCATATGTATTGACTTTCTTTGAGTTAGCTCTTTTTCATTTATCTACTGGGGGGTTATGCATTTATGTGTATGCACTTGTGTAAGTAAGAAACGGGTAAAAGCGCAATCAATGTTAAGCTTCGCTAGCAATCACAAACATTGTGCATACTGTAGCCATTGTAATACTTAAGATAATTCAATGTCACTACGCTGATGCAAAAAAGAAGTAGATTCTTCGCACGAAGTTCAAGTACTGAGGGTGTTTCCCGTTCAAACTTAATGAGCATAGGATGCCAATTTTTTCTGAATTCCTTTGAATGCGCAGTCGTTAATTATAAGGCCCTCTCTATAATTCATTATATTATTATCAGGATATAATTTTTTTTTTAAATAATATGAGCTTTTATAGGTAGGTTTAGGTCAGTAAAAAAATGGTGAGTGAGTCACTTATTATATAGTAATTAAAGTATATTTTGGCAAGCCATATTTTCATGTTTTGAAACTAGAAACTTTCGAATAGAGCCAAACTTCAATTTCAATTGAGTTTTCAACCAGTAATGAAACCGATCACACGATTTAGTTTATTCTCCACAGTGAGTAAACGCAATATCTATGACAAGCTCAATTTTTTGTGCAAAATTGAAAGCACTGTGCCGTGTGATATGTCTGCGTCACAACAAGTTCGCGTACTTTTGCTTAGCGATGACTCAAGATCATATAGTTTTTTCTAAAGTAGTCAGCTCAAGTTTACGTCATTTTGAACTATTATGCTGAAAATCAAATTTAAAATATATAAATCTTCATTTTGTGTTTGCATAAATCGATAAAAAAATATCGATTATGTCCGGAGACTCTTCGATACTGTTCAAAAGAATCCAACATTTTTAATATGATAAAAAAAAAATTTAATAAGTTTGGATTTTTCGAAACCAATCGTTATTTTTCAGCTTCTTTAACCCTTCGGTGCTTGACAAAAATAAACACATTTCCCTAGGTGACAGGGTACCTGAGTACCCCAACACAAATTCTATGAAAATTTCAAACTTTTTGGCTCAAACTATACAAAATAATGACCTCTCTGGAACTGATCAGGTCAAACCATTAATATGAAAATATAATATTAATAGAATGTCAGGAGTTCTCATGAAATTTCAGAACTGTAGAGCATGTCCAAACGTAAAAAATCTTTTTTTGAAAATTAAATGGGTACCCGGGTACACCGTCATACGCAAAAGGGTTAATGTTTCTCGATAATTTTCGACTTAAATACAAAAAACTATCGATTTTTTCGATAAGTTTCAACCTCAATAGACTATTTTAATAGTTAACAATTTTCCCGATAAGCTTTAGCATAAATCGAGTCATTCGATGTTCATGTTTGTTTTTGATTATAATCGTTTTTTTTTTCAATAAGTCTTCAATTTAATCGAGTTGAAAACATTTTTTTTTATATATATTCCGACTTTTTCGATATTTTTTACAACAAACTTATCAAAAAACTTAAGGTTTGCGAAAAATCATCGAAAAAAAACTATACCAGTCAAAAATTATCGAAGAGTCGATATACATACGTTGAAACATACCGAAAAGATCGCAGAAAGTTGGAAGTTTTCGAAGAAGGAAAATCTTAAGGAAAAAATCAAAGAACTCTAAACCAAACGGAAATCCGTTATAATCGAAATTTTATCGGAAAACATAAAAACTTTTCGAGGAATCGAAAATCATCGAAAAATATTAAAAAAAAACGTTAATTTTTAATAATTTTGCTTTGTCTTCAAACATGAGAAAATAGCATGCCGAATTTTTGATTATAATTTGTATAACTATAATTATCTCAAAAATTGTAAATCGATATATTCCCTTCTGTTGTCAAGCTCTAAAACAAATAAAACAAATAAAATTTCAAGACTACCTGTGCAAGTTTTACATATTTTCCATTTCATTTTCATTTCATTTCATTTCAATTTCATTTTGATCTTTACTTCAAAATATAATGTTTTTTTTTTTAAATAGTTCTGGATCATAACAATTACAAATTTTATAACAAAACAAAAATGGCAACATAAAACAAACAATCTGAGTGCATTTTACAAAAATGAGAACTCAAATCAAAAAATATTCCAGTGCATTACAAATTCATAAAAATTAACAATTATTTCATATTAAAAATTCCATGAAATGGCGCAACCAGATGAGAGAATAATAGAAATCACATCGGATGATATCAATGTCATTGATAGTGAATTTTCTGGAAATCGTGAAAATTTTGAAACTGAAATGACGAATATGCAAGAAGAACACAATAGAGTTATCAACGCATTACTAAATTGCCGGGGTGATTATTCCAATATACAATCACCATTAATTCTGGATGATGATGGTGGTGGTGGTGGTAAGGTGCTTCGATTACGTTTCGATTTGAATCACTTCGCAGTCGAAGATATCACTGTTAGAACTAAGAAACAAACCATTTTCATTCATGCCTCCAAAGTGGAATCAACACAAGAAGAAATAATTTCAAGGACGAAATCAAATGAATTTTCTTTGCCTGATATCATAAAAATGGAAACAGTACGAATATCACTCAGCAAGGATGGCGTTCTTTCTGTGATTGGGCCGTTACCTCCTTCAGTACCAGTAAAAGGTTGAAACATGAAGATAAAATTAAATAAAATTATCAAGAATACCTAAGGTATACCATGTTTTAGATTTTAAATTCAAGTGCATATGCTAGGCGACCTTTTTTGGAGAAATTATTCTAGCAAGCTTAAAACTGTAACGTCACCAGTCTAGTAATATCCCATATAAATATATTTGCTCGCAGGGTTAAATAGCAAACAGTAAGCGCAATGTAAAACCTAGACATATGGTACTTAACTAGAAATTTTTCGTAAACATTTAATCTCTGTCAAACTATTCAATTTTGCGAACATTGAAAAAATTCTCTATGTATTTGCATTACTTTTTTTTATCTAGATAGCTTGTTGAGCAACTCTTTCAAGGTTTATTGTAGTTGCAGTTACAACTCGCTTTAATTGCATTCAATGTTGTTTTCAACCTTCATCTCTTTTATGAATTCAAAATAAACTGAGGCCTTCTGAATATTGCCACGCATCAATCGTGAGATTTTTTCTGCCTTTGGCATGTCCTTGCAGCAGGCGAAGTTGTTGTTTGCGTAACAACTCTGATGCATTTGCCATCAATTATTGGAAGAGCAAGTGATAGAAATATGGGTGCTTGCGTATTTTTTACTGAAATATGTTTACGTTTCTTAAATTGATGTACGTGATCTAAAAGGATTGCAATCATTCATTGCGGAAAATAACTTTTTTTTTCTATAGCTTTTGGGAAAACTACGCAAGAGCATGCACCTTGATGTTTGAATGCAAATAGTTATTACATATGTCCTATGTTATTGATCTCTTTCATACACTGTGAACTTTAGAGGTAGAACCTCAGATTAACTGCCTTATTTGGTCCTCATATGAAGATGAATTCCAATTAAAGGTATTTATCTGAAAAAAAAAAAATGGAAACATCGTTGAAATTTGAAGTAAAACTCAATTTTCGATGAAGATGATCTTCTTGTGAATAATTTAAAAGCTTAAAACCCCTTTATATCAATTTAAGCTACAAATTAATGGAACATAAATTGCGCCGTTTAAATTAATTTTAAAATTCAGCTGCGCATTGAATAATTTTTCAGGAAACACATTTCATTTTACATGTCATTTGTTCGCATATCAAGCGCAAAGTAACAAAAAACAAAAAAATCAATTCGTAAGGATAAAAATTATTTGTGTAGTCGCATGCAGGCTTATGCAAAAAAATGGGGAAAATTTCAAAATTTTATATAAATTGAAAACGGAAAAACTCACATTCAACACTGCAGGCAACATTGAACATGTTTTTGGCATCAAATATATGGTAGCCAAGTGTGGATTCAATTTGGTGTGAATGCATAAATGAATAAAAATCATTTCCTAATTGCGGCCATATACGGTTATATTGCAATGAACACCAACACCCCCCACAAAGCACCCGCCAACCAATACCAAGGCAAGGCAACAAATATACACATGAATAACCACATACAAATGCAGTCACGTCTCATGCAAATTGAATTCATATGGAAAATTGCACATTTTTAAAAGCAAAAAATGCAAACTTGCAAATTAATGCAGGAAATTAATATAAAAATGTAATATTTCTTTTAAGTTTTTGAGCTAATGATACATTGCAATGCTACTAAATTGGTTTAAAATTGACGCTATGGAAAGGAAATATTATTGATATTATTATTTCGTATAAGTATAAAAATTCAATTTAAGTTTTAAGTGCCGTTGAGAATCTGCATACCTCAGCGGAAAATAATGTGACCTGTTTCCAAGAGAACAACCTTAGAATCAGGAAAGTAGAAAGCATACGACGATCTACTAAAATTTCATTCAAGTCTTAAAGATGATGTGTCTTCCAAGAACATTAGTGTTTCTATGAACTCGATTCTATGTAGAGTTGCTTCTCCATAATAACATCCTGTATATATATTATAAGCGTTACGCTGTGACAATGGCATGAGAATCAGCTTCAAGCTTCTTTGGAAGCGCTTCAGTAGTTTTGCCTTACTATTTCTATATTCCACTGTGACGATGGCATGTAAACCTATATTTGTGTTTGTATGCATGCATACGTACAGGGCATGCATTTTGCTATATTCAGGCCAGAAGCAAGCATTTATCTTTGTTTTTGCATCCTTGCATTTTATTGCATTACAATGTCGATATCCATCTATATTTTGGCAGTAACAGTTGCCTGCAAATATGTCAATGTTTCAATGTTACTCGCAAGCATCATCAACATACCACTCGCTGTCAGCGTAGTCAAGAACTTGCATGTATGTACCATATGTATGTATGTTTGTACGTCATCAGATTGCTTCGCGCATACATCATAGTCATCATCGTCAATGAAAGCTCCAGCGGCAACAACGTCATGGTCAGCATGCAAAACTTGCATTGCTTTGTTATAGCAGCAACGTTTGGCCAAATGGCTTCCGGGTTGCCGTTAGAGCTGCATTAAAAATGCCATACCCCATAGCATTGCCAAGGAATATTAAGTTGTATGTATCAGTTTGTTGAATTTGAGAGAATTAAAAAAAGCCATATTTTGATCTGTTAGAATTCTCTTATTCACAATAAATCACATCTATCTTTATTTTTCAAAGAACCAACTTAAAAAATTTCAAGTTCAGAGTTTGTCGGAAATTCTTGTTCGCAGTCTGCATATTCCATCCACAGCTTTAAGAACGATCTTTGCCACGACGAAGGCGGAACAAAACTGTTTCCTGAATATATAGTAATTGGTAGTTTTCTAATAAAACTGACTTCAGTGCCTCAAAGCATAAAGTCTTTGTTTAGCTAGCTATAAATCCTGTTTGTGAAAACTTTTTCTCCTTAGCCATTCCCTGTGGCTTCGTTGCTTGATTATTCTGAGCCGTTAAGATGGCCATTGAAAGCTTACCATATATTTAAAAATATATATATGGCAAAATTAAATTTCAAACTTTTATATGCATATCTTTCCAATATACTAGACACTCGTGACAATATTATAAAATTATATAGAGATCTTTATGAAACCACCTTTATTTTCAAAAACCGATGTATACTCTTTTAGATCTCGAAATATTAAAATTTTTGAAGCCATGCGCAGCTGTCGTGTTCAAATGTGGCTCCACGTCTGCTAGTTCAAGTTATAGCTCATTCACAATAGACACCTTTTGTATTATCCATATCTATACTTTCATTTAAAATTGTTTGTATGAAAATGGCTTGTAACGCTTTGGCGCAAAATCTAATGAACCGATTTTAATAATTTTTTTTTAAAACAACATATTTTTGCTAAACATAGTTATTGCATACTTATTTTTTTTTTTTTTTGATTATTTTATAGTTTTTTTTTTATTTTTTTTTTTTTTGAGATTCAGTTTTTGCAAAACCTCATACAAAAATTTTCGTTTGATTTTTCGTTACCTATGCTAATGCTACTTCTAAAAGCAGTAATTCCTACGAAGCTCTGATCATTGAATACATGATAGATTCAATAGAATCAAAATTTAAATTTAGTTGAATGCAACTCAAGTACGTCGACTTTAATTTGTAATTCCCCAAGTAGTTTGGCCTTCTATTGCTTCTATCGTCTCGTCTTTTGGGAGATGAAACATAATTATTTAAACGAACATTTGCGTATACTGTCTATATTTTCTCTATATTTGCTGGATTTCTTGTCGTTGCAACTGCATGCTGTCGCAATTAACTGTGTGTTTCCAGTTAACCAGTAAAGTACTTCAAACATATCGATGAATGCACATGAGGTTACCTCGACTTTAATGGCGTAAGTAAACATACACATAAACATTTAGGTAACACATACTAATCAATGAGTAAATAAATGCGAACGCACGTAACACCAAAACCAGTGGCGTCAATTTGATAGGGCTGAGGAGGGCATTGGCTTCCCCCAATATTATATTATTCAATACATCAATTCAATAAAACCATCTAAGAGTGGTGGAATTATAATTCTCGAACCAACGGCCCCCCTACCAAAATTTTGGTGAAGTGACGCCACTGACCAAAACGCATACATACACATTTGGTGCATATAAGCCTATTAAAGAAAACTTAATAAACACGCATATCCTTAACGCTGACTGCATGCAATTATATCGACGTAATTATATGAAATTCAGTGTTGTAACTTATTATCTACTCGTGCTGCATGATCAAAAAGTATAATGTTAAATGAAAATATATTTCATTTTTTAAATCTGCAGAAAATTTTCCTTCGCAGTCCCTCTTATTTCGTCCCCCTAAATAAATTAATGAACACGTACGTGCGTATTCGCTCATTTCTTATGAAAACGCTCATACACGAGCGCATGTAATTTAATTTTCAATAAAATCACATGACCGCTTCACCTCATTTCGATCGTTACACAAACGACCGGATGGATGTACGGAAGGAGTAACGTTAACGTATGGACAGACGACCAAATGAAAGAACGAACGGACAACCGTATCCACTGAATTATTATCGTCGTCATGGCCCACTACCAATCCAACTGCTGCTGCTGCTGGCAGAGACCAATGTTATGCATTGAAGCGTGCGATGAATAATTTCCGCTTTGATTAACTTTGCCGTAAAAGATGCGATTTGATAGAAACTCTGCTCCGCTGCATGTTGTTTGTTGGCTCGTGCTATAGCTGCTGATTGCATGATGCAGCAGTTGCATGTTATTGCTAACGATATACCGCAATTCTATTTCCAGTTACATAAAATTGAATTTTAGCTTTGTTGCTCGAGGTGTTGGCAATCTATAAATTTGTGCAGAAATTCATCAAAATATCTTGACAAAGTTTGATCTGCTTGAATAAGTCTATCATTTTGATTGCATATGAATTTTTTGGGTTCTTTAAGGAATGCAGTAAGCTTCATAATTTGTTTCAGCAAGAATAAAGTTTTCGTATTTATTGATTGAGTTAGAAGATTAATTTTTATATTTGATGAGCTAATGCAAGGATACTCGTATGTTATTAGTCTCTCCGATTTCTTCTTTTGAAGCCTAGGTATGCTAAAAGTGCAGTAAACAACTTTTTCAAGGTTCTTTACAAATCACTTTATCAAAATTGCTTTCTCGATTTTATTATTATAATTTAATTAAGTTGTCACATGCAAACATAATCAAATTTGGTCATCGGCAATAATAAAAGCAAAGCATTGCATTAGCTCCTTTGAGAATAAACCTTTTGAAATTTTAAAACAAAAATTGTGTTTTTAATAAAATTATACTAATTCTCTTATTCTTGCTGTTCCACTTGAATGGGAAAATTTATGAAATTTAATTTTTACAAGTATCCATTAGTGTCTCAAGTACAATGAAGCTTGCCGTAAGAGAAATTGAAATATTTTGCTATTTTCATGTCACTTTAGATAGCGAAATCAAATTGAAAATAAATAAAAATATCAAATTTCGTTTGCATCAAATCGAAATAAAACTGACAGCAAATTGTTTGCGAATTGACAACTCAGTTGAAAAAATAAAAAAAAAATAAGCAAATGGAGTGCAATATTTCTTGTCAATGTGAAAAAAAATTGACAAGAAAAGTGTGACACAAATGACAATTTCTTGCAAATTGATAGCAATATTTGTGGGTGTTGACTTTGATGATGTTAAAAGTAAAGCAGAATCACTAAACTCTTAAGTAGAAGAAACGAAATAAATAAAATAAAAAATTTGTAGCATTAAGACAGAGTCAACGTCCAGCAGAATAAGCATGAGCTAACAAGGGAGCACTCTTCTTCTGAATAATAAAACATGAAAATGTTGAAAAGTTGGAATAATGTTGAAACCTACGAAATATGTTGATGACGTCATAAAAAATTTTAAAAACGTCAGAAAAATTTTTAATAGTCAAAAATTTAACACTAGCGTGAACGTTTTGCGTCAACATTTTAAGACAAATAAATATCAAAAGTTTATTGAGTTGGGACTTAGTAATTATCTAAAAGTAATGTACAGCATGTAAAGAACGTGTCTCCAAGAACCAAAAATCCTTGTAATACAAGTTAAGTAAAAGAGTCTGAGAAAAGAGGGTTAACATTGTTGTGGCGTAGAAAATTTACTTAACATATATCAATATTAAAGAACCGAAAACTACACTTGAAGGCAATGTAAGTGATAAAGAATTATCAATGACTCAATTGTAAAACAAAAATTTAAATTCTAGAGTATTGGAGAACGAATTAAAATTAAGCATAAACTCTTTTCCAATTCATATGGAATGAGCCATATTTTTCCTAAAAAATCTTATCGAAAATTTCGCGTGCTGTTACCGTTTATTCAATTCAGTAAGTCATCATAAAATCTTTATAGACAATTCATTTTTTTTAGGATGTATAAAGTAGTAAATATATTGATAGTTACACGACGATAAATTAAGTAGGAAAGAACACAATGAAAAGTGCTCCCAAAGCTGAAAGTGTCTCGAATACAACAACATAAGGTATATTCGATACATCAGGCGCTGCACAATATCCGTTGTCACTTAAAACGACTGCCGATTACTGAACATACAACGGTATACATTTTCATAAAGGCCTACTCTTAGGAGTAGTCAGCGATTATTGTAAATTTTTTTGAAAGCAAAAACTTGAATTTTCCGAACTGTGTTCCTTTACATATCAACTATGTTATATGGCTTTAACGTATGCAAAGGTAAAAACTTAGATCTGAATTGCTGAAGTCCATTCATCATGTAATTGCTCAGCTATTTAAAATCCTAACAAAAACTATAATTTCCCGCTCAGAATATTCAATATATTTCCATTATTTTAAATTTTTTTGAAACATCGATATTGTACGACATTTTTATTATTTCCATACTTTTCGACACATTTAGTAAACTGCTAATTTTTAACCTTTATTTAGCTTTGTCGGAACAGCAAGTTTTATTTTTTCTATATTTTTTGATATCATTCGATATTTTTAAACTTTTGTCGAATATAACAGCCTTTGCATTATAATTCAACCCAAGATATTAAAAATTGAATTTAGTCATGTGGGAGCTCCAGAAATATAAAAACTTATAAATTGCAACGCTGAATTATGAATACCCTTATTCACAAAATTACTAGTGTACATATTACTCGCACACTGTCAGTAAAATATTTGCAAAATGCTTATTGCAAAGCAGCTTTTAGCAGCAGAGTACCAACAGAGTAGAAGAAAAAAAAAAAATAAAATTGAAAGCTCAACTTAAAATGCTGCCATTTGCGTTATCGATGAATACGACGGACGAGAACGCATAAAACGGACCCTCAAAGCCATTCCATCTTACAAGGAGTATTTTAACCTCTTTACTTTCGCTGAAACTCACGCCAATTTCGACAGTGACTTTGCTTACTTACGTTGTCATCAAAAGGCACGAATATTGACTTTTTCTTCTTTTTGCGTTTGTCCTTCTGTTCGTTTGTCAGTTTTTTTTTTTTCTCTGGGTTTAATTTTTTTGTTTTTATGTACTCAACCTGCTGTTGTCCGCCTCTTGCTGTTCTGCATTGGTATTTTCGTTCATTGCAGTTGACACCCTCAATAAGTTGACAACAACACCAAACACGATGACTTCTTCTCAAGGGAGCTGTTAATGAAGAATTTCGTCCTTGTGTAGTTTGGCATCTTTCCGATTTCTACTGAGTTTGTGTTTTTTTTTTTTTTCAACTTCTAAAGGATTTTTTTATATCCTTAATTTTTTTCCATTTATCGTTTTATTTTTTTTTATTGCGCGTAAAAGCATCATAAATTGATTTTACTAAAATTGATATGCTGTCATCTGTCTAATGTTGGATTGAGGAGTTCCACTACGATTCTAGGCAAGATATCGTTATTGAATGCTGCAAGCAATTGATACTCGTTTTTATAGCTTTATATATTAGACTATAATGATTAGAGTGGTGGATAATTTCGAAATTGAAATTTTTTAGAAGGATCAGACGGATGTAGCAATTGATTAGAAAATTTTTTTGCAGATATGTAGAAATTTGCTTCAACTATATTCAGCTCTAATCACTGTTTGCAATTAAAGATACCAAGTTAACTATAGCGCCTACTTAAATTCTGTTTTCAGAATCTTTCTACTGCAAGCTTAACAAATTTAAATGTATGAAAATATTCATAGTAAAACTGCATCATAGATATCAGCTCGGAAAACTACACTACTAAATGTCTGATTTTCTTCTCAGCTAGAACAATTCAACCTTTTCTCTAAGTTCGTATTATCTTCTCAGCATTTTACTTCCAAAGCACTCGAACTTTAGTGTAAAAATGGCTACTGATTTCAATATGTTTCACAATTTTTAAGAAGGACATTCCTTTATAACCAAATACATTGTACTAGCAAGACATTTTTGAAGAGTGATGGAAACTGATGCATAGCAATGTATGAAACAATATGATGTTTATGCAGAAAAACTCTATTGTTTTATCTACATTTTAAAGCAAATCGTTATCCTGACATTTCTGACATCCTGCATTTCTTCTGAATATGTAAAATTTCAGTTTATAATTAACAAAAGTTTCCAACAATTATTTTGAAATAACATGCAATACATCTTTGATCTATCGTGCACATGTATGCACCTACTTTGAGCTCTTACACATATTGCAGGACATGTTCCCAGAATATTGCGTCAAATAACACTTAAGCCACGTCATATATTAATGTCAACAACTTTCAACTCAATATGCCACAAAATAAAATTCAACCAACAATTTCTGTACATTCTGTCAAAATCTGGCGCCTTTGGTTCAACTGCAACAGGAACTGCATCAGCTGTGATGGCAGCAGTGTTGTCATTTCTTTATTCAAACCAAAAATTTTTACATCTTTTCACTTTAAATTTATTTATAGCTACATAAATTGTCCGTCCAATATGAAATAGGAAGCGAATGTTACTGGAGTTAAGATTGCAGAACTGCTACTGTTGCTGTAGTTGCAACTGAACTGGACTAGCGCATGTAAAACATGGTCTTTAAGAATTTATTACCAACGACAAAACATCCACAGCTTGCCAGTCAGAGTAAACATAAAATGTTATTGTTGTATGTACTTTTATACGAGTATGTATATGTTAAAATATTTGTAAGTTTTTGAAACGCCTTCTGTGGATAGTACATTGAGGTTTTTTACGAAACAGTTTAATAAATGTTTGAACAGGATAACATAAGAAAATCGGAGTAACATAGCTAAGGTAGAGTTATTCAATACCCATTGAGATCTGCGTGGAAAAGGCTCTTACAAACTTAAAAGCCAACACATCAGATTTTCGTAAGAAAAACGTAGTGGATTAAAAGAAATAGCTAATACATTTGGGGTTCTTTTTTAATTCTATTGAAAATTTACATTTTTACATTTTGTCAATATTTTAAATCAAATACTTCAATGTACATCATTGATAGTGTTCCTATCGTGTTGACACTTTAATATGCAGCAAAGTGAACCAAACAAAAAAAAGATAATTTAAAACACAAAAAATTTATTAGGAAATCATACGATGTGGAAAAATAATTTGCAAGGGAAATCCTTACAAAATCTTCAATTAAAATGCTGTAGTTGAAGCATAAAAGCATATGTTGCTGTTAGAAAGAAAGAAAAAAAACAACAACAAAAGACAACAGACAACAGACAACATATAATAAACAACAATTGTTGCTGTAGTCAACAAGATTAAGGTGACCATATTGAAACAAACAAAAAGAAAATGTATTTTATCACCGTACGCATGCGAACATAACATGCATTTTACCAAGGACATTACATTGTAACGCAATATCTGAAACTTTATAACTAATCTTATTTATAGAGCAAAATGTTGCAGCAGCTACTGGCTGATGAATTTTTGTTAAATTAAAATTTTCTTCACTCAAAGTCCATATATTTTCTGCACCTTGCACAATGCACTACGAGTGTGTGTGTATGAGTTTGTATTTGATGCTCCTGTTTTATATCCTTCTTTGTATTACTCTTCAACAGCAATTTAAACCGCACAAATCACTATGACACGACAACAGAAACATTGACAACAGCCGCAATGGCAACAACAATAGCAAAAACAAAAACAAAAGCAAAACAAACAACAACTAAATGAAGCAAATTTATTACAAGCAACATGAACACTGGCATAGACAGGCAGGCACTTTGAGATCTGGTTATATCCTGTCAGTTGAACTGTTGTCCTATTTTATAGTTCGTTTTTCTTCTTCTTTTAAATTGTGTTGATGATGTGACCCTTTCCTTCGCTATTTTTAAAATATCATCTTTTCAACATTTGAATTTTCCTCTGTTTTTTTTTTTTTTGCTCGCAATCTCAACCCATTCGTTGTCATTTCATTTGCAGTCCTATATCATCGCATCTTTGTGCTTAGTGTTGCCAATGGGGGTTCCAATTGTATGAAAATGTTGTTTTCGTTTTTACAGTGGAGCATTGGACTTTCCTTCTATGCGTGTTGTTGTTTTCTTTGGCCAGCTGTTTTTGTTGTTGTTATCGGCCTTTTGCGTAACTTTGGTCAGCTATATTTTTTCTTAAATTTACAATTTTTCTGTTCTTTGCCTAAAATTAAATTAAGTTGACTCTGAAACAATCAAAAAAGTTGAAGCAGAAGTACATACAAATACATGGCCACATGTCTCACTAAGAAATCAAAGGAATAAGAAATTTGAAAAGATATCCATGAGCACTTTTTTTCGATGAAAATTACCACTCGATGGGAAAAGGAAGTTCAAAAATGGATCTTCATTGCTAGGAACATTGTCTTTGAAGAGAGAGTCTTACTGCAGACTAATTATCGAAAACAATTTGCTTGCACCAATTAGTACGGAAAGGTAGTAAATGAATTTCGGAACATTTCAGGCGGCTCCAAATTTCAATCCTTTTACATCTATTGGTATAAAAGCTTTATTAAAAAGTTGTCCAAAAGAAGACCCAAGCGATAAGCAAGGTTCACTTAGTTGTGTTCAAAGCTAATTTCTGATCTTTCCCTCGAAATGATGCGACCACCTTTTTTTGAAATATTGCAAAGTAAATACGTTTCTCCAATTCATTAAAGTAACAAATTAATCATTACAATTCCTGAGAATGAAGAAAAAATAATTCCATAATAATGAAGATTTGGTGGCTGTACGATCTTGAATCACGATTTTCGTTTGGCTAGTAAAGATGCTAGCAATAAATCAACGCCAGCCAACGCTTTTGTGGAGCCAGCAGAATGACATATGCAGAGAGAACCCTAGTTTTCAGATTTTATGATTAGCGGTATATTGTTCCATCAGAAGCTTAAGCATAAAAACACATGGGTTTCACCCGATCATCGTACCTATAGAGAACCAGACTGACCACAAAAGACAATGGAAAATTTGGAGAAGCGCCAACATTGACTCTGATCACCACCTCCTGGTAGCTTCTCTTCGGCTCAAAATAGTATATTTTCAACAGAGACGCGCAACGACGGTAAAAAATATGGCACACAGAAGTGTACCAGCCTTCAGGAAAACTTCATCAACGCAGTAAAAAAACTCAGCGACACTGACCTCCGAAGCTCAATTGAAACTAAATGGCAAGACATCTAGTCGTCCTTTATAGCGGCGAGTAAAAAAATACTTGAACTTAACCCACTTAACTGAAAACCCTGTATGAGCAACGCTACCTGGGAGATCATCAAACAAAGGAGAGCCGCAAAACGCGCGAGAGATAAAGCGCGAACAAGCGATCAGAGACAAGACCCCGCACATATCTACATACAATGCAATTAATAAGGAAGTAAAAGCCTACTGCAAAAACGACAAACGAGAAGTATTTAACGTTCATCAATAGTAAAACCAAAAAGCAACTATTGATGATCAACTAATCCGTTTGAAAAGAACATATTTTGGAGACCATCAACCATACACCCTACAGCGTTCCCCATATACCTCTCCCTGAGAGAAAATCACAACGACTGGCTTCGTAACCGGCTTCACTAAAGAGGGTAAGAAAGGCCGTTAAATCTCTCAAAAAAAAAACAAAGCAGCGGGAGCAGATCTTATAGTTGCCGAAACGTTGAATGCTTCCCCAGGAAAAAAAACAACGAATACCTAAAGACTGGCTCATCGCAACTCTAGTGAAAGTTCAAAAAAAAGGAGACTAATCATCATCATGATATTGACAGTTCCGCCCAAGGTCTTGAGTAAAATCCTCCTCACTAGAGTAAGCATCAAAAAAGAAACAATTATCCGAAACAAGCAGGTTTGATCAGAACTGCATCCGGGATGCATTGAACAGACATGGTTTCAATGTAGAGTATTACTTAAAGGGAAACTTTCTGATACTTTTGCGTCCGTCTCAGTTGTCACCAATTTTGTTTCTGATAGTACTGGACGATGATCTTAACAGACTATAAATTGTGGTATTTAATGGACTTTAAGTGAGCATCTGGAAGAGCTTGCCTATGCCGATGAAAAATGCCTCCACGTAAATACGCAGTAAGACATGAGAGAAACACTCACTACCGTCAGAACTTCTTCGAAAGAAGGTCTGAAAATCAACATAAATAAAACATATGTCCATTCACCTAACCGGTGAAAGCAATAGCTTCATGATAGGCTAATCCAGTATAAAAGTTCGTGTAGTTATTCTCAATTTAAAAGCAAATAGCCATCCAGAATGTTGTCGGAAACTAATACTGGATATTGTGAAAAACACTATTACACGGAAAAATTCATAATGCAAAAATTTTCGTTTGAAAATTCAATT
The DNA here is from genome assembly GCA_963662105.1 of Meiosimyza platycephala. Classification (NCBI taxonomy): domain Eukaryota; kingdom Metazoa; phylum Arthropoda; class Insecta; order Diptera; family Lauxaniidae; genus Meiosimyza; species Meiosimyza platycephala. Next base: position 26,120,584 of record OY759208.1, read on the forward strand.
CCGATTGCTCTGTTGCATCTGCTTTAAAGTTAACCTGCCAAATTTTGGGTATAATTTTGTTCAATGATATCAAAATTTTTGCGTTGACCTACTATAGTTAACCACCCACTAGGGATGAAATGCTCAAAGTGTAACCTCAGTAAAAGTTTAAGCTCATCAATCAAAATAAAATTCGAAATTTTTAAAAAGCTGTCCACCAACTTTGACATAAACAAATTATTTTCCATCATTTGAAGTTATTTACGATATAATGACTCATACAATCGTTATTTATTCAACAAAAGAAAATATAACGCCAAATTATAAATAACAAAAGCGTAAAGTTTAAAACTACGAAAACGTAAATGACATCAACAGCAGCATCAACGTCAACAATAACAAGGAGCGTCGTCGATTCAGACCTTAGTCGTCAGCAAATGCAAACTTTTTATCTAATGAACATTTTCTTGACTTCATTTCAGTCATTAACGATAATTGTCAAATTCATTTGTGTTAGTGTTCGAGATGGTGTTTACGTTTGTGTTGGTGTTACTATTACCATTGCTGTTGGTCATTCTAATGAGCATCACCAACTGCAAAAATATCACACAGTCACAATGAGCATGAAAAACAATGAACTTTTTAATGAATTTGCTGCAATGAATTTTAAGTTGAATGTCCTGTTTGTTATCTGGCATGAAATTTCCTGTATATGACTTCCACCTAAGTAGTATCTACTGTATGCTTTCTATTTCCTACACTTATATAATTATTTTTTACAGCTAAGCGCCCCCCACCACTTTGGTTTTTTTTTTAATTTTCATTTTAAAACTCACAATTTTAGTTATTAGATTTAGTTGTGGTTTTGCAGTCAAATGATAATTTTGGTCAGCCACCGGACACAAAAATACACTTCATAGCACATAACACTCATGCAGACCCTACTGCTGCTCGTGTGTAGCTATGTGTATACACTTCACATTATACTTGAGCCAAGTTATGGTAATACCATAGTTTGCTTTTTTGGCAAATACACGTGTTTGTATATCACTCACTACTCACAAGTTTTGTACCTACAGAAGTTTAATGTAGAGCAGCTGAATATTTGAAATTCTTGTTGCAAACTCACATAAACTGAATTTAATGTTTAATTTGGTCAAGTGCCTTTTCGAACGATTTAATTATGCTAACTACAAATTCCTTGAATTCATAGCAGAAATCTGTGCTGAACTTAAGAAAACTATGTAATACTCGTATGTACGTATGTGCGTATGTATTGGGGGCAAATTGAAAGGTCATAATCATGTTAAATTCTGTGAAGTGTAAAATTATGTAAGGATTAAGATGTGAATTTAATTTATTATGCAGGCATAACAAAAAGAGCTTTTTTGTTTTACTCTTAGCTCCGACTACTTATCACGTCACGATTCGGAAGCATCCTTGCTTAAAACTGAAAGGAATGCTTTTTTGAAGACTTCCTGAATTCATCTCACACTTATAGCGAAGTTTTAAGCAGATTTATGTTAATGATATTAAAGAGTTTCCTTCTTAAATTTTATTTTTGATCAGATCGTCCGAGATATTCTTCAATGAAGTATAGTTTTTTTTACGTCTTGTGAAGGATTTACTATGTTTATATTTTATTTATTGTTTTCAATAAATGAAAAAACATCACTTTTGTCAATACTTAAGATCTACAAGACCTGATAGCCAATAACAATGTTATTTTTTAATTATTTTACTGAGTATATTGTTCAGTACAGTGTATGTCAATAACAAAAAAAAATACACGTAACATAGATAAATTCAACAAAAAAAGGAGGTTAAGGCTAGTCATATTACTTAGTTTCATTCAATGCTAAACGAAATAATCTGTGACTTTTAAGCCGATTAGTAAGAATGCAAAATTCTGATAGGAAAACTCCTTATTACTTGTGGTTCTAATCATGTTATGAAGAATTTTAATTTTGGCCAACCCAATAGCAAACACACAATTTATATTTACAAATTTAAACTTTCCTACTTCATTTCCATTTATGCAGTTACGTATATACCAGCCAGACCATAATCAAAACAAAACTACAAGTGATAAGAATATTATTATAATGAGACTTACCCACTGGCGAAAAGTACTTGTTTTCAAACAGGCTTCACCGATTTTGTTTCCAGTTGAAGCGATGATATATCTGCAAAGAAAATTAAAATTAGAGAGTTTTCAATTTTTCATAGGGGCGTGATATGTACTCCCTAAGCCTTAAAATTTTCATTTTGTGTATAGCGAAAACGATATTGCAATGAAATTAAGTGCGATGGGGCCTTATGATAATGGATTCCCATATATTAAATTTGGTTATAATAACTATCAGATATTAACAAATTTCCAACTTTTTCGTTCCTCCCTATATTTATTTTTTAAGAGCTATGGATAATACCCTTACAACACGCATATATAATATTATTAGAATCGAGAACCTGTAAAAAATTTACTTTCACAACTAGTGCCATAAAGTTCACTGCTGGCAACAGGTGATAAACTTGACGTACCTTTCCAAGTATGGATTTTATGACAAATTACGCGTATCAAACTGTCATGGTATAGCCGGCTGCGATTGAGGAATTGGAATTCAACATTACTTGTGTCATTCGCTAAATACCACTCGAAATGCTCCAACGCGTTTTCGAAAATTCGAATTTCAGAATGGACCATGCCAGCGGCTGCCACGGACAACATTTGAATGAAATTTTCCTTAGAAAAAAATGTAAAGTATGGTCCTTTAGTAAGATAATGAAGATTTCCCGACAAAAATTATCTTTTCGGTTTTTTTACGGAATTGAAATATGAAACGAAAATTTTTAATTCAATTTTAAGGAACGAGGATTTGCTATCAACTATATCAGTTGATTGATACATTTTAAATTTCATTCAAGGAATTGGAAAATAGAATTTACAAATCTTTGTTTCCGAATAAAGAATTTTTTACAAAACCTCGAAAATGGACAAAACCTCGAAAATGGTCTCTGTTGCCAGGCATTCGAAAGGTCCGGCGTCAAACCTGGAAAAAAAATTATTTCCACCTGTCGTTGCGTAAGTCGGTATTTTTGCATTTTTTTTTACCAATGGGGGCGGCAATATATTTCTGAAAACTAGAATTCGGCCAGAATCATTTCGAGCATTTCCCATCATATTTGTTTGAGTAAAATTAGCAACTGAATTCATTTTGCCAATTGCGTAAAGAACAAAACTCCTTTTCTAAAATTTAAAATGGACTCGATTCGTTTTGTTGTGGTATCAAAAAATCCTACAGAATTGAAATTTTTGTGGATCTTGATTCCAAATAAAAAAACTATTAAAAATCTACAGGACCTACCTAACAATATCTTTTATAAAAATGTAGCTTGAAAAAATTTCGTAATGGAACTTTGTTTATGCTTCAAAAGATGTAGCATTTTTCTTGAATTGTTTTTGCAAATGTGAAATTCAAGGACTGAGCAAAATTGTAAAAATATGATTTGTTGTTGTTGTATGAAATATTGAATGGCATTTAAATGAATATTTCTTAATTAGCAAAGAAATTTTATTTCCTTAGAACTTTAGCTGCTCAAACGAAAATATGCATTTGCATGGAAATCCATGGCCAAGTTATTATCAAGTTTCGCAGAAAGTTCTCTGTAAGAAGTAATGCATTCTTATTACCGACCCACACATGAGTGTTCTAAATTAAATATCCAAGCAAATGGTATTTAACCTCAGTCTGAATATAAACGAATTTATTTAATTTTAATTTAATTTCACTCAAATTATATTTCCTTAAGCTTCTGCAATAAAGTTTTAACACGCAATGTTGCAGCAGTAGTTTATGCTTAAAGAAAACCATTTTAATGGGCATAACAACCAACAACGGTAGCGGCATCAACACCAGCAGCAATTCACGTACGCTAGCAAAATGACAAAAACATAAACACACACAGTGGTGATAAAGAGTACAATACAAACAAAATGAATAGCAGGATAAGCGAATGGTTGACTAACTGAAAGTTTAGTCCACAGTGAACTGTTGGTCACATTAATTGAATACAGTGGCATATGTTGCTGTTGCTATTGCTATCGCTGTTGCTATTGCTGTTGCTGTTGCTGTAACTGTCGCTGGTACAGCTGAAACATTAGGAAACTCTGAATGTACGAATGAATGAATGGCAAATAAATGGAAAAAAAGTGACATTTACAATGTGGGCATTTCATATGCTACAGCAGACAATCATTTTGTTGCTGCTATTTCTTATAATGGAGACATAAATAGCAATAGCCGTAATTGCTGCAATAATCAGAGCCATTTGGCTTGGCTTTGAGCGCAACGCCACAGCAACGAGACAAAATAATATGATTTTTTATACTTTTGCTTTTATTTTTATTGTCAATTTTTTTTTTTTTTTTTTTTTGCTTTTTTGGCAAATAAAAAGGGGCACTAAAAGAATGAATAAAAACAATAAAAATAAAACGAGTGCAGGCTATAAAACGCTAGGCAACTAAATTTTTGATTTTTGCATTCAATATGGTCAGTATAGATATATCCATTTTGGATATGAATTTTCCAAGTTACAGCTTAATAGATCATTTTGGGTCCCTTAGAGCGTACCTACATTTCTGTACTTTGTTTGTTTTTTTTTTTGCTTTCCCAAGCCGTTCAATTCCGGTCACTTGGTAGCACTGGTTGGAAAACTCCATAATATTCGCGTACGCCTATTACGCTTGTGGTTGGTTTGAAAACCATGGCTGCCAAGTGAAGAATATACCGCAACATTCAAGAGAATATCAAGCAACATTATCTAAATGTTTCTCAAAATAAAAAAAAATTATAGTAAATTAAAGCACACAAATATGGATGCCCTGTGTAAAAATAAAACGGATAATAACAATAAAAACTCAACACATAAACAAAAGAAACAATAAAAAAAGACCACGAGCTATGAGAGCTGCTCAGAACAAAAAACAAAAAGAAATAAAGAGTAAAAATTATTAACAACAATAAAAGACAACAACAACAATAGTTACAAGAGCGAAATTTTCCTATGGCTGTTGCTGACGTTGCTGTCACTTGCAACATGCTTTTACTGTTGATGCTGCTTGCAATATTTGCAACACTTTGCAATTTTTTTTTTTTTTTGTTATATTCAATAGCAACCAAATACTCGTACAACAATAATTCGTGCAGTACCTCCTATGAACGTCACGCCCATTTTTTTTATTACACTTTTTGTGTGACATTAAAGCTTCAGCAGTAGATTTCGTAACGCAAATAAAAAAAAAAAAATTATTTTTTTATTTTCGTCCCTTTTATTGTCGTCCCACATCCTAACCAGCACTCTCTTCAACTTCAATATAGCGTCCCTTTTCATTTACACATTCTAAAGCATTTCAACTGTCATTCGTTTGTTTGACAGCTGAAAAGCGTTTCTTCTTCGTTTTCTGTTTTTTTTTTTTTTTTGTTTAGAAAATGTGATTTTTAAGTTTCTGCTTTTTTTCTCGTTCCCTACGTAAATGGGATAACATTTTCCCGCAACTAAGCGTTTTTTTCTCATTCACTTCAACTTTTTGTTGAGAGTTTTCTTTTTTTTTAAGTGTGTAACTTGTGTCTTAAGCAGCCACACGATTATCCTTAATATCCTTAAAGGCATAAATTGATGTACAAGTGTATATGCGGGTCTTTTGAAAATGGTATATATATTTGTTTTTGTCTGCGTAAAATGTTTGCAGCATAGACTACTTACTTGGTCAATGTGTCAACTGAAGCCTCGTATTGTCAATGAGTTTGAATTGTGTAGTCGGTTGGAGATGCAGCAGTAGCAAAACTGTGACACGTGTCTGATTTGAAACATAAAAAATATATTTCCTATTGTGAAATTGATTGATATTCAGCCGTAGAGATTAAAGTTCAAGGTTTAAAATTAGTCGCATGAGGTTTTCAAATGACGCAATATTGAAAATGTTAAATCAAGGGAAAATTTCATTGAAACAGTATTTGATTCGTTAATCTACGATTTTTATTCATTATGTCCATACATAAGGCTAAGTTTTGGATCATTCATGGTACTCGTTGGAAATAAACTCTTTTAAAATAAACTCTAAAGTATAATATTTAAATGAAAGATGTTGTCAAACAAAAAGTATCAACCCTCAATTGATATAAATTTCAGAATGATTTAAGTAAAACCTTTGATCACAAAAATGTCAAATTCATGCGAAAAAATTGTTTTCTCGAGTTAAAGCACAAAAATTTTAGCATAATTTGATTTTTTTGTTATGTATTGGCATCTATTTGTCAAAAGTATTGAGATTATGTTAGGTTAGGTTAAAGTGGCAGGTCTAGCAAGCATGCTAGAATCCTTAAGTAGCACTAGATGTACCGAATTAATACCACATACGTGACCCGCAAAAAACTGGTAAAGGGGTTGTCAAAAGAAGCGATTAAAGCTATATCCACTTAGTCCTGTTTAGGTAGTTAAGCAGCGATCTGATTTTGTTTTCGGCCAAATCACTGAGGTTTTTGAAGAAGGCTTATCCTAGATATCTGAGATAATGTTTGACAGATTCTTTCTCGTTTACATTCATGCAACTGAGGCAAAAAGTGTTAAATGGAATACCTAATTTTTCAACATGCTTGCTGATAGTCCAGTGTCCAGTGCAAGTCACGGTGATTCTCGCAATGTCATTTCGGCTCTTGGACAGTAGGTATGTGGTTTTTGAATTGTTATAGGATGGCCAAATCGCTCTGGATGTTTTACAGGTTTTAAGGGTCCTCCAGTTCATTGCTGCCTCGGAAAGAAAAAACGAGAAAACCTTTCGCTTGACTGTACCGAGCGGTATATGTATGCGCTCGCAAGCTCTAGTTTCGTCAAGAGAGAAACCGCGCCTTGCTAGTTCGTCCGCTTTTTCATTACCCTCAATATCCTGTGGCCTGGAACCCATATCAGAGTTACGTCGAGCTGACGCCTCAGTTTATTTAGCTCCTTCCTGCATTGTTCTACTAATTTGTATTTTATCGTCTCCGAGTTCAGAGCCTTGATGGCGGCCTGGCTGTCGGAGAAGATTGCTAGCTTTCCAATATCAGAATTGCCCACTAACCTGCAGGCTTCTAGAATAGCAAAGACTTCTGCTTGAAAGACGCTGGCTGAGTTGGGTAATTGAAAAGATTTAGAAATTTCTTTGTCTTTTGAATAGACCCCTTAACCGACCCCGCAGTCCATCTTTGACCCATCGGTGTAGATGGTGGTTTCAAAATTTATATTGATAGTGCCTTCCTCCCATTTAATCTTCTGCGGAAACTTAACCTGAAAGTTTTTCTCGAAATTGAGTTAGGGGCAGATGTTATCAGTTGGAACGTTAGCTATTTCATTTGGTAGTGTGTCGAGGATGGAGCAGTGCCCGTATTGCTTCGCTGCCCAGCAGCCAGATTCTCTGATTCGGAGTGATTATGTAGTGAGATTAACTTTGAAAATATACCATAACCATAGCCATAACTTATTATTAAACCTCAAACACTTCGGTAAATTTGAGTCGATATATTGCCCAATTTATCGAAATTCCTGGAATGTAAACTGTATTCTAAGCAACACTTTTGAACAGTTTTGCTTAAGGGATTTCCAGTAGATGTAAAGTTTTAGATGTCTGAACCTTATATTTAAAGGGTCTAGAAGGAAGCCAAAAATGGCTGAGATAATTTGCTTTTATATGGAACTTCTTTTTTGTAAATCGAACTCTTCTAGGAGTAGATTATTGAAATCATAGCAATTATCTATGATCTATTTAGAGTCCGCCCTAAGGTATATCCGTCCAACAACTTAGTGAAAGTTCATCACTAAACTAGCAGATCAGACGTTTGTCAAGCTTGCTATATCTGTTCCTTACATGAACTTGTAAAGAACCATAGCAACAAACGAAACAAAGCAATTGCAAAACTTTCTGAACACTATGATATTTACAATTTTTTTGTAGGCGCCTCTTTGCAAGCTTTTCTGACGAGTTGAAACGACAAAGCAACGCTGAAATGTGCAACACATTGGAGAGTTCATCTGTACGGCGGTAACAAGTGGTTTCCATTCTTTTGCTTTAAAATTTGGTGGCCCTATGACTATTTTCACCTCCAGGCTCTGCCGATAAGCAGTGAAGTGGAACTCTCAGAGAAACGTGATTGTTATAAAGAATCTGATATAATCCATCACCAGAATATGAAAGCCATGAATCATGGAAATATTTGTAAAAATTTAAGTTACTTGCTAGTGACTGTTAACGATGGTTAAGTAAGCGATAAACAAATTCAGTTTTTGTCTCACAGTCGTGGTCTTAATCTTTTATTTTTTACGAGATCGAGACACTGCAAGACCTACTAAAAGGGTACGAGACCAAGACGCAGTACGCAAGCTTAATGGCAAGAATGAAAGAGTCTTAGTCTTACATCATCCGGTAAAGAAAAGTATCACAGAAAAATTATTTATTTATTTTTTATTGAGTCTTGTGCTTCTTTGCTTTAAAAGTGCTAAAATCAATATTAATATTTTACCGACTTAATGAATAAAATAAATTTTATCCGAAAAACCCTACGTTAATTCAATGTATTGTCTCTATTTTTCTACCAAACTCCAGGATTTCGTCGCTTTAAAGCGGGAACAAAATTAATTTCTTAAAATTCCTTTTACTTACTAAGGACATCTACTAATCATTTGTATGCACGTATGTATTTACATACAAATATATACGTTATGTATGACTCTGACTTAGTTAACTAATTGGTTTAATTTACAAAATCACTGCTAAAGCCAAAGACAAATTTTAATTTCTTCAAAATGGGATTCTTGTAACCCTTTCATTTAAAGCTTTAATTACATGTCTAAGAAGCCCACACACACATACACGCATAAGCATACTCCATCACACGCTTTCATACACACATACATACATATCTTAGCATACATGCAAATTACGTTAAAAATGGTGTACGTTAGTTAATTGTAAAACATAAACTCTCTGAAGGATTCAGACACACAAAATACACCATAATATGCGTTTGGTATTAAAAATTCCTTACGGTAGTTAATTTTACAATATAAGCTCACTGACGCATACACGCACATACGATGTATGTATGTGTTCGTACATAGAAGGCGTCATAAAGGCATGCTTGTCGATGTCGAAACATTTTTCCACATATCCTGCGTTCTTGTGCGCGTGTGTGTGTGTGTGTGTGAACAAATCCTGACAGCATAAAAAATTTACTCATTTAATTTGTAAGCTGCCGAAGCCACCGCGGTTTTGTTCTGTTTTTTGTCTTAATAAAAGAAAAAGAAGAAAAATTAAACATAAAAGAAAAGTTAGGGCTAAGGCTTTTGTTTATTTTTCATTCGTTCGCTCTTGGTCTCCCATGTAATTCTTAGATATTTAAGTATTGACTTTACGTAAATCTTAAGGGAGCTACTACTACACATACGTTTTAAATAAGAAAAGCTTAGTATTTTTCATTAACTTTGAAGCTTTCGCAGAATTTTAAATTAGAAAAACACATTTTTTGTCAAGTTTTTTTGAAAATTGAAAATAAAGAAAGAGACTTTTTGAAAAGAGTTGCCAACTAATATTAATTAATAAAAAAAAAACACTACAACAATGAATTATAAAATTTCGTTAGGAGTACAGTATGTAAAAAGTACTTTCAGTTTGAGGGAGGCGTGGCATATCACATGCAAAAATTTAAATATATGACATCACGAATGTTTCAATGGGGATACAAAGGAACTTTTTGAGATCCAAAGCTTTTTTTAAACAAAAACAGTACGAAACATTTTGTTTCCCAGAAGTTAAGGCTGGTAACTCTATACAAAACAAAGTCTATACAGTATATCTTTCTTTTGCAAAAAATCAAGTCAAACATGACAGTTCAAATTACGTTTATTTTATTACCGAGCCAAATATAAATTGGCAGAAGTCATATCTAAAGAAAAAAGTAATGTAAAATACACATTCAATTACATTGCAACGCATGTAAAAAATAACATTTGCACACATGTATGTAAATAAGTCGAAATAAATTATTTATTTATATATTTCTGTTGATGTTAAGCAAAAAACCTGAATAAAATAAATTGTTGGTTTTTTATTGCGTAAATAAATATTTGCACATGTGTGTGTTTTTCTTTGTTTTTTTTTTAGACTCAGTTAGCAAGAAATTTGATTTGTTAGCTTTGACAAGAAAATCCAACGTCACTGACTTGTTAAAGGAGATACAATGATTGGTATGCTGAGTTTTTACTTAAAACTTTCTTTTAATTAAATACATGTAAGGAAAATTTAATGGTTGAATCAGATTACTACAACTACAAATCGAAAAATAATGACAATTTTTGTACATATAAGATATGAAACAATTTTGTAAAAGTTCAGTTAATTTGCACTAGCTTTACTTAGAAAAACACGATGTGATTTTTACGTATTGCATAGCTCAAAGCTTCTCTGATGCGCATTGACGATATTTGCAAAAAAAAATTAATTAGTTGCATCACTCTTTAATAAAAATGAGTGAAAACTACGTGACAAAAGGGATATGTGCGATATACATTTTCAAGTTGCTCTATGTGAACATATGTATGTATGTGTGTAAACGTAATTCGATGTTCAAAAATGTAACGCATCATTTTTTTACTGCAGCTCCAATGGCTTATCTTTTTTTTGCATACAAATGGCATCCGCTGGAGGATAGACAACTCAAAGTACATAGATCCCAAGTGGGTGGCGTTATGGAAAGAAACACAATTACAAAGTCACAAGCACGACCATGTATTAAGCCCAGCAGGGCATCGAAACAAATTCACAGCCATATGAAAACACAATTCTAATTAATAAGTAGACCCTGTTACAGTTTGCTATTGTCCCTATTTCTAAATAAACGCATTGCATTGCATCGCAGCCAACATTTGGTAGATTGCTGAATTTTCCATGTTTTATGAGATGAACTTATAATTTTTCTAAAAGAGTTAATTTGACATTTTATTTAATTTTTATATTCCATATACATATGTTGATGCGCTATGATTCGATATAACTTTTTCTAATTTACATTTTTTGTCACTTTTTAATTTTTCCTTTTACCCATTCTGTGCGAGAAAAATAAATCATATTTTTCATTCTAAGCCTAAATGAAAACTGAATATTTCATTAAAGTAAAATTTCATAAATACTTCAAGATGCTTAAGCCTTACAATACCCAAATAAAAAGAATCAAATTTTTTGTGACTTATTTCTTAGTTATAAAAATAAAAAAATGTTTTTTTAACTGCGTAAAGATGACTTGTATTCAAGATCATGTGCACAACAGTAACAACAACAAACGACATGACAGAAGGTTATCCTTTCGAAGGTTACTTTAACAGCACCATTTGTGGCTACCAAGGTCTTGTTACAGACATATAGTGTCAAATATTAATAAAGTTTTAATGGAAACAGTGCTTGACAACGAAATCAATAACTACTAGAGAAAAAAGTAGTGTTTATATAACAACTACTACTATTGGTAAGAAAATACTTTTACATAAATATATTTAAACATTTCTGTGATGTGACTTAATTATCACTTCAAGAGATTATGTCGAAATTTTTTAAAAAATATTTTTTTAATTACTAAAAAACATGTCTAGAACAAATACCAACAAAATTTATTATTTTACGGTCGACAAGTGTTAACGCTTTGCCACTGGGTGCGGCCAAGCACAAGCGCCAAGATATGAGAAGGTTATGTTACAAATTAAGAGACCAAATATTTTTAATATACGCCATCCAGTGGAATAACGATATGTGCCATACCTTATATATAAATTATTAAAGCCGCTTTTACTGGAGCACCTCTTAACAGGTCAACATTGAAAATTCATCTCAAACCTTTAAAAGCTTCATATTTGGTGATCTGCTTCACATGAAATTGCCCACTCAAATTGCAAGACGCTGCTGATTCCATTGTCAGTGAAAACTCAAAGCAAGAAATGATTAAAAAAAAGGGAAAAAGTTTAAAGTCTTAGAGAAAATCAAAAATAAAAAAACCAAACTCAAGGATAAAAGCATTGAATAGCACCAAAGGGATTCCGCACCGACAGCAGAGCTTACAATAACAAAATGTATTAAATGTTTGTAGTCCAGGCTTAAAGTAAGGTCGAAGAAAGAGTTTATTATTATAATGTTGATGATGGTTGTGTTTAGGACATTTACCATTTGTTTCATTTTTTAATTTAAACGAATTAAAATCAGAAGAAGGTGAAAATTGCTTAAATTCTCATTTTAATCAGAAATGAAAACTGAGCGCGCAAAAAAACAAAAAGTTGTTTTTCTGAACCGCTCTAATGTACATACATATTTAATGGACACCTTAAAGTGTCTTTATGATTAATTTCAATTAATTTACTTACTTAGCTACAAGAAGTAATTACATTAATTTAAAATTAGCATATTGCGCAATATACATACATATTGCATAAAATAAGTGCAATCACATACAAACAAACAGACAAACACCATCGTTTGTTGAGAACAACAAACACTTCTTCGAAGATATGACACTTCAGATTGTTGTTTATTGCACACGTTCACAAATTACTCAATTTCACTTTTTGGCCTAAAAGTAGGCAATATTTCTATTTTATGCGCACATTAATAGCGACAAAAATAAACACACACACACACGTGTGCATGCAGAACAGAGTCAAGAGAGCGAGATAGAAAGATGTATTGCTACACTAAGGTAGACACATGAAAAGTGAAATGTTTAATGACACCACTCACCAACAAACATACATACAAACGCATACACGCACATGCATTACGCAACCCAGCAAAGATTTTTAATTGTAAAATAGTCGTAAGTCTCATGAACTCATATTCTGACATCAAGCGGTAGTTTGAACAGAACAAACTATCCGGAGTAGCGAGTCGACAAAGCAAAGAACGTTGAATGTATTGATATATGTGAGTTTACCAAAATGCCTAAAAGTATGCAAATATTAATATTAATTTCAATTTACTTCTTTTAAACTTCAACACCTATGAGATGAAAGACTCAACAAATTTCCAAATGTTGGCTGGGATGTATACGTACATATATAAAATCAAGTAACAAATGCCTAAAAGCAGGCTGTTTAATTATTTGCAACATAAATTTCAGATGTGCGCGTTTACTCTTCGATGCATGCATTTATATATTTCTACTTTAGTATACTTTGATATAAACGAGTGTAAGTGTATGTACTTATGTGTCTGCGAAATTATATGTGCGTTTGGGGAAATTAATGTTTGCATGTGTTTGACAGACGGATGTTGAATAATATCAGTGTAGAAGAAAACAGAAAACTTCTTGCATACTTTCAGGCATCATCAAAGTGACTTCTAATCAAAGTTTCTTATCAGAATTCTACGAAAAGTAATATTCTTTGTACTAACAACTTGCTATCAATTAAGTAAAATAGTTAAGTTAAGCAATTAAATCTGATTTATTGACAATTTCTCTGAGCAGACACACGCACACATTCACAATTATAGAATTTTATACAGCTCAGAAGCTTTTATTTGCATTCAATTAATTTGAGTTCTGAAGGCAAGAATTTGCATAAAATTTAAACTTTAGCTTTTTATCTATTTACATGCAACAGCACCTCAGATGATCGGCCGGACAGACATGTGGGACGGACAGTCGATGATATGAATAGTTCTATAGCTTGGAATGACATACAAAAAAGTTGTTGTAAAGCTAATTGATGCTGTCTTTTGGTTTGTGTGTGTTGCAACAATTATGTTATTAATTTAAACATCTCAATATGAAATAGAAGCAGTAAAAGTGGCATTCTATTATGCCTTCTTTGGGCGCTGTCCTTCATGCTTTCGTTTCTTCCTTTTAACACATTTTCAATATCTAGCTCTCCATATCAGATATCGGACTCAAAATACCACGATTTCATAGTTTTTGAAAAAGAGCAGAGCTTTTAAATTTCAAAACAGATATATTTTTTTTAATATCTCAAAGGTTAAGGAAGGTTAAGGTCCACAAAACTAATTCAATATACTAACATTGATACCATTTTGCTGCCACTCAAACCGTCAGACCCATTTCGTCACTTAGAATTTCAGAGTCTGTCATTTCTCGCACCCTATGATTATAAGATATAGCAGCTTCATCTTGCTGCAGTAAAAATTTATCACTGATAAAACTTGCAGCAAAACTAATGCAAAAACATCAGCCAAGATGCTGCTGCTCTTGCATTTTCCCAATCTACAATTTGCGCCTTTATCCAAGTTTGTCCTTCGTGCCATTTGTTCTTACTTCCCTGCACACAGTTCGCACTGTTCATCCCCCCCCCCCGCCAAGCGTGCCGTTGTTGCATTCTTTGTCGGCGCAACAAAATGAAAATAAAATTAATGATGACACAAAACAATTTATAGTCGCATTCATCGCACTCGTGTCGTTTATTCGTTCGTTCGTTCGTTCGTTCGTTCGTTCGTTCATTTCATCTCTTCCTTTCCGTTTTTTTCTTGCGGTAAAGGCTGACTTGGGGCTGCTGTTTTATGCGATCCTTGCAGCAAATGATTTGGTGCTGCAGTTTCGTTGCCACTTTCTTTGGCACTATTTTGTTTGATATGCAAAAAAATAGATTTTTCTTCGTGGTATCTTCTTAGTCTTTTCATCGCACAACAGACGTTGACTTGTTGTTTAGATAGAAATCTCCATCATTCCGCGTCCTTCCAGTGCCACGTTTCCATTGTTGCTGGTAACTACTGCGCCGTGCGCTTTTATTGTGCAAATAAGTTGCTTAATAAATTGCATCAAAAACTATATCAAAGCATAGTATTTTTCACTCTGCCTTCACGTTGGTGTCATCTGTGGAAGACGTAGAATTAATTTGGTTTTGAAGACATTTTGACAGGAGTTTGCCATCGAATGGTGTATTGTTGTTTCTGCTGCTGCTGCTCCTGCACTTGCTGTAATTGTAGTTAAACGTGTTGTGGTAATTAATTGCCTAATGTAGTGGGGTCGTACTAATGATAATAAGTGGCAGTAGCAAATTATTATGGCAGTGTAAAGTATTTGATAGACAATAAATGGTTTAATCTAAACTCATGGTTTTATTTGAAATTAAATTTTTTTTTGTACTCGTCTTTAAGTTAAAATATAGAAGACTTTGATGTTTAGGCCAAGACTCTGCTGAAGAACCCAAGGTTTCGTCTTTGAAGAGTGTTGTTATGATAAACTTTGACTGGCTTAGCTCATGACGTAGGTTCTCGATATATTGTTCATTGACATTCAGACTTTTTAACTCTATAAAAGGACTGCATTTGAATCGGTTTTTTTATAAGAAGTTATTTTTAAATTTTACATTCAACAGATACCTACTTGGAAGTATCATAACTCTATCAAATCTTAGCATACAAAGATTTTTTGTACGAAAAATCGATGATTTTCTCTCCTCCGCAATTTCGGTTTCAGCAAATTTTTTGGTGTTGTAAAAATACATACTTAACCTACAAAGTGTTAAAATTATTATAATAAATAGTTTGCTTAAATCCAAAAAAATTTGTCACACAAAATACCTACATTCATTCCCGCAACCGCAAATCTAAATGTAGCATTAGTAATAAAGAGTCATAGATGTTAAACGAAAAGAATTCAATTCATAAAAGTACTGACTTTAAAAATATTTACGCATTCTTAATACCTTCTGAAAAAAAAAAAAAAATAGTTTCCGTTTTTTTTTTGCAAATGCCAATAGTATGTGGCTACTTTGCATACTTTTACGGCATTTTTCATTATCACTAACACAAAAGCAACTATTACAATAACAAAACATCAACACCAACAAGCACATAAGCCAATCAGTGATGCCAGTTTGAGGGAAAATTCCCGATTTGCTGGAAATTTTAAATCAAAATAAAGCTAAAAGGGAAAAGTGAATAAATTCAGCCCTTCAAAGAATAAAAGGGAATTTTAATAAAATCTACATTTTACAAAATTTTGAAGAAAAAATATTATTGCTGTACGGTATGGTAGGAAATTTTTGTCGGAGAAAATAATCAAAGGTTTAACACTGATTCTCTACATCAAATTATATCTCGTTTGCCTTTAAACCTTTCGCCCCCGCTCCATAGCCAGCTGCCAGAAAAATGTTTTCTCTTAATTTCCAGGTTTATTAAGCCTCTATAAGTCATTTTGGAAGTTTTTAGCTTTCTAGACTAATCCGGTCACTAGATATCGGAAGTTGCTTATAAGCAACTTTGAGCAGTTTAGGAAGTATTTTGGGGGTTGAAAAAAAATCAAAATATATGTAAACAAGCGCGTTTCCCTTGTCCAAAACTTCTTTCATAACATCATAAAAATTTAAAATAAATCATTCTCGCATTATTCGTCGAAGGATTTATCCCAGTCGAATTCTAAAATCTTCAGTATATCCGTATCACAAAGGATACCCGTTCATAACCCCCATTGTCAGCATCCTCAAAACCATTTGGGGCCTTATGTACGTTTTTTTCCGGTCATAGTCCCTTTATTTTTATTTATTTTTCGAAGGAATTTTTATGGGAAAATTTGATGGCTTGTTGAGGGAAAAAAGTAATTTTTTTCCTTAAATTGTGAGAAATATTTGAATGAACTACTGGCATCACTGAAGCCAATCCTTTGCGTTAGTTAAAAAACTTCTCTATTTGAGTATAACAACTATAAACAAATAGAGAGAGAGAGAGAGAGAGAAAAAAACCAAATCTGCTTCTTTTAGAAAGGTGTCACTCACACGAACCTGTAGCGGTATATATTACATATCTAAGCCCAGCAAACACTTTTTAATCTTAGAACAGTAATAACTAAATTGCCGTGGTAAGCTGTCTACTAACTATTATTAAATAAGCCAAAATTGTAAGTATACGTTGCCGGCCAAACCAGTTTTTCCTAGGACAACGTAGCTCATCCAAAGTGTATTACGATGAACCAGTTTAGCCAAAGATAAACAAGGGTAATTATTTACTTTAACGGTCTCATTCGTGATTTTCTTGAAATTAAGTACATTAATGTAAGTGGGCGGCCTTCATTCGGGGCTCTGGCCTAACAGTTTCCAATATGTCCATTACCGGCTTCGTGAAACTTTTTTTCAACATTTTTTAATTTTTTTTTTCGACTTTTTCAAGATTTTTCTGCTTTTAAACCTTCTCAAAATTTTCCAACTTTTTTAAACTCTTTCAACATTTTAAATATAATCAACTTTTTTTCGACTTTTTCGTCTTACTTAACTTTTTTTCGACTTATTCAGCTTTTTACAAGTTTCTTCAATATTTTCCAAATTTTTTCGACTTCACAGCGATTTCTAACTGTCTCAACAATTTGCATTTCTTTTAACTTTTTAGGAGTTTTTGAACCTATTTAAAATTTTTTCCACATTTTACACATTTTTCCGACTTTTGCAGCCTTTTTTACCTGTTTCCTTCATCAACTTCTTTCAGTTTTTTTTCAAAATTTTTCAATTTTTTTTTTCGACATTTTGCGGCTTATTCAACCTTCTTTAAAATTTTCGAACTTCATACTTCTTAAACATTTTTTATATCTTTTCGACTTCTTCAACCTCATTAAATATTGCATAAAATTTCCCATATTTTTTCGAAATTTTCGTCTTACTTCATTTTTTTTCAACTTTTTTCGACATTTTCAACCTTTTTCAACTTTCTTTAATAGTTTTCATATTTTTTCGATTTTTTCAGCGATTTTCAACTGAAAATTAAACTAGAGATTATTTTCAACTATATATTTAATTTTGAAATATACTTATCAAATAAAATTTTAATATCAGTTAGAGTTTTTCATAAAAATATTCACTTAACAATAACTTAACTTATTAGTAAAATCAACAATTTTATGATTTTTTAGCCATTCAATAAATAACTCTCCCAAAAAAACTACAAAAGAAAACAACAGTCCACAAATGAATTGTAATATTACCTGTTGTAGGTCTTCAACTTTAGGGGCATGAAATTCATGCGATCTGCTTGAATCTCGCAATGGTAACAAACCCAACATTAACGTATCCTGAAAGTTGGAGTCATACCAATGTTGATATAGCCCCGATTCCATCACGCGTAATATGAATGCATGCAATGGAGCCTCATAAATCGAATTCAGTTGCAATGGAAACGAAGATATATCAAATTCCTGTAGGCAAATATTGGGTGTAACATAAAATGAATGATATCCAAAATATTCCTGTTGCTTGGCATAAAGTGACCAAGCAGATGATGTCGCAATATAGGCATATGAAGTATTGAGAGCACTACGCAATTTAACAACATCAGTAAAATATTCAAATTTTTTAAAAATTCCCCCATACTTTTGCATAAATTCTGGACCTTTTAAAAGTGGTACGGCATCAATGATCCCTCTGTAAGCAGCAATGCGTATATTTGAGTTCAGCAAATCATGAAAATCTCGAGAGCTCTGTATCAAGGGGTGTTGTGTGAGATAAGTTTGTAGGTACACACCGAACATCAGTTCCATGAAATATCCTGTTAAAAAAATTAACATAAATGTTAGCCTGTGTGTTGCTAACATTTTTTTGGGATACACAAAAGTCTGTGCTAATATTCCACGTAAAACTTTATCGTTCAAACAAAATTGATAGGAAAAACGTTGACGGTTTGAAATCCCGCCTGATTTGGTATAACGTTAGTATATATAATTGCTTAGGCCGATTAAAATACCAAAACTTTGTAGTAATATAAATAATATGGAATATTTTTTCCAATCAAATACTATGTTATATATATCATCAATAGTCACATTGGGTATGGGTATCATGACACATAAATGACTTATCTCTACTGGGTAGCTAAAGCCAACCATATTGTTGCTTAGCACATAACTAGCCAATGTAGTAGGAATATCAAGTGTGTCATTTTTCGTTAGTTTCATGAGTTCAGCAAAAAATATTGGTTGCCCCAATGTAATGGGTATTGGAAATTTCAGTGTGGCATTATGATACTTAGCAAATGCACTCAATAATCTGCCAACATAACCAATTAATTCCATTTCTCCAGTTTTTTTATTTGTATAAACCATATCGCGTGGTACTATCTGATCGGGATAAGTTCGTATGGGATGACCATATAAATTAAGCACTGAATTGTCAAAATATCGTCCCATAAGCTTCTCTGATTCCAGTACTTGCACGCTGGGAAAAGGCATGTAACTATAAAATGTATATAGATCTTGCAAAACTACAATGATATTTAACATATTTAGGCTATAGCATAGTTCGAAAAATGTTTGCAACTTCTTTGGAAAATCAATAATATCTACACTTTTCTGCTTTAAATAGATAACAATTCTTGTACCACGTATGTTATTCAGTTGTATTGCCAATTTGTTTAAATCATCTTGTATACTTCCGGCATTTTCCGTTATACATAATACCAAAAAGTTGTTATTCCATTTTCCCATTAATGTAAAGTCTCTTTTATTATTTAATAATAACGTTGGCACTTCCAGTTGTTTTAAGAATTCCGCATTATATAGTTCCTTCTGACTTGCATGTACCAGCAATGTGTCATAGCGTCGCTCCTTGTATATATCATATAAAAGACCATTTAAATTATTTTCATTATACAAATTCATTGTATTTTTATCACTTTTACTTTGAACTATTACAGTGATGAGAGTTGTTAACCAAAGTAGATTCATATTGCTACTAAGAAGTGTAATAACTAAAGGTTGCCAACAACAATAAGGCTGGCGCTAATTTTCTTGCGTTACTTGCAGTTTATTATAATTATTTCATTAACATAGATCTTGAGAAAAAGATTTGATTGTTCTATTCAAAAATCACAACATGATGTGGTCTTCATCCAATGTGTCATACCTTAGGTTATAATTAAAGAAAACCTCAGTTATGTAAAGAAATTTTACATTTAGAGCTTGCGCACTACAACTGTGGTCGGAAACAAATACTTAGGTGTAGGTAAAATCGGTGAAGCGATTTTCAAAAGAATGTAATCGCTAACAAAGCGACGTAGGTCAATACTAAAGAATTTTCTGGAATAAAATTATCTGGGTCTCCCAATAAATTAGGTCTGATTAAAGTTAATATAATTAATCCTATTAATATAAAAGAAAATCCTTCAATATCCTTAAAGGTAAAATAAGGGTGAAATGGAATTTTATCGATATTAGAATTTAATCCTATGGGCTATAACAATTTTACCTGCTCTCAAATTGACAATTGTCGGACCAGTAGGTATACGCAGTGGACTGCAAAGATACAAAATTTGAATTTTTATATACTTTTTTTGCCATAACTCTTTTAGTATGTCATTTTCAATGCACTATGGCAACTTTTCAGCTAAAAAAACGATATCTTAAAGTTTCTACTGTGGGCTAACTCCTTAAGAAAACCCTAGGAATACGGAATTATAAAAATAATTTCGCCTGGAAGTTGGAAGTTTTAACAATATTCCAAATGTTTACTGGGTTAAAATGCAACATCAATGGCAACATCAATAGATGCCAATTTAATACAATAACGAAAACAGCAACAAACAGCAAAGAATGATGACGGCAGCGTAACAACGGACAAAAGCATCTAAGCAAAACAACCTTACCGTCATCAGGTTAGCTAAGTATTGAGTTGCAACAGATGTCAGCAGCGATTGCACATAAATTTACAATAAAAGTTTACGATACTTGCATTAAAAAAGCAAACATCGTTAACGGTAAAAATAAAAAAAGAGGTATTTGCTGCAATTTTACGTTATGTCGTTATGATACTCACTGAAAAAAAAAAAAAAATATTCACCTCGTAAAGTTGACTGTCAGATTTTGCTCTAAAGATACTCCCTACAACTATTCCATTACTTCAGTTTAGTTATTTCATTCAACAGCATCTCTTATACTTTTTTTTTTTTAATAGTATCGATACTTTTGTACTTGACAATGTAAACATAAAGTTGCTCCTCCACGTATTGTTATCGAATACTTATAAGGTAACGTAAGCCAATGTAACATAAAGCCATATTTGTTTCATGTTATATTTGCTTTGAAAGCGTTTTTCCATTTTGAAAAATAGTGTTGACTATCCATTGTTATCATCAATCATATCCTTATTATTAAATTTTTTATTTTGTTGTTTTTTAAAATTTAATATCCAACTTTATTACCTCTGTTATGTCACATTTTTGTTTTTTCTCCTTTTTCATAACATTACATCATTCTTCAAACGGTAACAGACAGAGCTTTCGTATCAAAAGTCAAGTTCCCACATTGAAAACTGAATTGGGCGTAGGATGAAATTCACCTACTGTCGATTAATGATAATTCTTTTTAGTAACTTGACAAGGCGAATCAAATTTGGTGGACAGGGTTTTGAAGTTCGGTACAAGTAGATTTTTACAAAATAAATTAGCAGTGCCAATTGTTTAAATTTTGAGTAGAGACAAATTTATTTCTCAAGTATTTAAGATACTGGCAGATAATTTGATAGAAGTAATTAGTTCAGATAACCCAAGTTGTGCCAAAGAAGCAATTTCTAGAGAACACTTTTCTATACTTTTTCGCATCTCTATAAGATTTTTTTTTTCTAAGTCATTTGAGAACGCCCATGATGATGTCTTACAAGCCATAGCTTGATCTATTTCAAAAGTTTTCTACGGCTATAAATAAATAGTTAATAATACCCAGTGACTTTGAGAAGTTCCAATGCTGAGCGGAATTTTTTTCATATTACTTTCAACACTGCACAATTTTTTGGCCAACTTAATCAATATTGATGCAAAATATAAACTAAACTTATTGACTTTATAATTTTGAATGTTGCCACCTTTGTTTAATTTATGCCAGCGCCGATTGAAGACGCCCACCAACTGACAACGACTGTTCAGCGATTTTCATAATTACTAAGATAAACACAATTTTGGCGTAGTGTTGCAGTCGCGCTATCGAATTTCGTTCTGTTCAACCCTACCACCAGTGTTGACTTATGCTTGAAGTGTCGTCTGCTTGGCAAAACAGCGCCAAAGGCATACGCTTAATATAGACAAGACAGAAATGGTACACTCACACATATTTATGTACATACTAGTAACTTAAGCGGTAGACAAATACCAATCAACTTAAGTTATTGTAGTGTCCCTGCAGAGAATTCTGGCCTTAAATCAGTACTTAGTTTTTATGGAGTCTATGGAGAAACTTTACATACTTTGAATGATTTAAAAGTAAAAAGAACGAAGAATTCAACAAAACGGATGGGAGGCCGCAATATTTACAGTCTTCGACGGCCCTGAAGGGAAATTTGTTTTAAAAGTACAATAAAACTCCGTCAGCAATTTGATGAGCAAACTAGAAAAAATATAATAATATCGATGAAATGAAGAGTAATGGTCCAAGGATAATACCCAGCGATCCTACAGACGTTAATATAAAAGGTGGATACTTGTAATATTCGAAATGACTTTCAAAGAAACTATTAGCATGATAAGAACAAAGTCATGAAGGAAAGGCCGAACAAAAATTTGGCTTTGCCTAGTCATATCACTAGTCTGGATAAAACTTCTGATTTTTCTGTTCACCGGTTATCTATACCTGAATCTCCTGATGTGAATACCAATATTTTATGATTGGCAGGTCCCATGTACCTATGTTTTTTTTTTTTTTTTTTTTGTTCAATCGATTGTGAAAGTAATGTCTCTGAGGTTTATTGCTTGGTGGTAATTGAATCATTTCAATTACAAGCCAATGTCAAATTTGCCATTAGATTCGAAAGTGACCTTGGGACTCTCTGCTGGGGTACTACGTGTGTTAATATTTAAAATAATATTTGTAAAAATTAAATCAAACGTTAAGAAAATCACTCGAGCTAAGATGCCGTCATCCAAATGTAACAAAATGAAATTAGAATTGGATGAAGATTTTGCTAAAAATTTAGCACGAATGACAGCACAAAATTGTGAGCAAATATTTGCGTATTAAATGGAGGATGAAGGATTATTACAGAGAGGCAGCATAACTTTGAAGTTAACCAAAAAATATAGTAAATTTTACTAAAGAAGGCAGAAATGTTAAAATATTTTAACAAACACATTTCTTTAAATAATTAACACAATTAATTAATAGTAGAACTACAGTAGAACTTCATTTTAATAAGGTCAAAATTTTTAAAATTAACTTTAAGAATTATTTCATGTTTCGTTCTAAATTTTTCAAGAAATTGACTTTTTTTAGATTACATTTTATATAAGCGTATTTAAATTATTAAAAGCGTTTTTTTTCAAAATAATTTTCACAAAATTTAAGTTCTACTGTACCCATTTCTAACAAACAATTATTCTAAAAGTTAAAGTTTTTCAAGGATTCTTAGGACACTGACAGCTTGCAGCCACAACTAAAACAACGCTGAACTAACAACGAAAATAAAAACAGCAAACAATAAAAAAAAAAACGTTGCCCTAAAACCGCGCGCGACTAAGTAAGAGTAAGCAAGCAAGTTGAGAGCAAATTTTATTTTGCTTGTCCCCCCTCCTTCGTACTTTCTGCATGCAGTACCGCATATCCCTTAGCATTTTCCGCCATTTGTTCATTTAACGCGTACAGGCCAAAGCTTTCAGTAGGAACACTGGCAACGTAGAGTACAATGGTCCATTTCAATTATTTGCTTTGCTATGCTTTGTATTTTATGAAATCTTACGCGTCCTTCGCGGTAGACATTTTTAATGCTACTAAACGGAAAAGGATGCTACGCAAATTTCTAGGCGAATTCATAAAATACCCTGTAAAAAGCGTAATAATTTTTATAGAATTTTTGGTTATTTGACGAGCGGGTGCAAAGCACCAGTAGCTATTTGGACAGCATATATAACACCTAATTGTTGGATATTTTCTCGCTTGCGCTGAGCAATATGTTGAAAATTTAATAGAAATAACAAGACATATGAAATAATTTCAACAATTTCGTGTTTGAAATTTGTTTGAAGTAACTTAAGTAAATTGCTAAGTTAAGCGTAGAAAAGTCTGATTTGTATGAGTTGTAAGACAGACAGACGAGCATAGCTAAATTGACAAAGAAGGTGACGCTGATCAAAAATATTTATTCTTTTCTATAGCTGCCACGCCCCATTCTATGTGTCACTTACGGAATGACAAAATGAATATATGGTAAGATTACGGCATAAAAAGGCATTAGCACGGTATAAAGTACACCAATTCTATGGTATGAAACCGTTTAGCCAGGAAAAAAATTTTATATATAAACAAAAAGCGTCTGATAAAATCTTCATAGAAATCGCAATGGATTGAGAACACCTAGACCAATTTAGTTAATATAACTAATTTTCTAGATGAAGCGATGTTGTTGAAAAAAACAAAAATCAACGTGATAGCTGACAGTCCTGATTAAAGGTGATGAAGCAAACTTCTTAGAAGAATTTTCGTAAGAATTGCATTCAATAAAATGTTTAGTATGCTGCGGCATTATATCAAAGGGAGTCATCGGCCATCGCAATGTCGCGGCAATATCGCTAGATAATTTAAAATTTTTAACGACCACCTGCTATGAACAATCTGGTGCTATGTTTCCAGCAAGATGAGACTAGTTCACATATCGCCGCAGGATGTATGGTAATTTTGCGAAACTTTTTTGATAAACTTTTAATTAGAGAATTTGCTGCTCTTTAGCAGTCTCCACGTTCACTGGACTCAACGGCAGCAGCCGTTTTTGTTTGGGAGCTTCATATGAAAGCGTTTACGTAAATAAGCCAGCAAGGATTCAGGAGCTCAAAGATTATATCCGCACTACAGCCAAAAATTTTTATAAAAATATTATAAAAAATTCTCACGAGTTTGAAAATGGCGGTCATATGAAAGAAATAATTGACCACAACTGCTGTCCAAATCTTCCTTGTTAAACATTTTATCCATCGGAACGAAAATATTAAATTTGAATAAAAAATTAATGAATGAATGCATGACTTATACACTATATGTCCATGAGATATATTTTTACTTCTATTTAAGAGCTTTGGTATAGTTTTCTTCCATACAATCCCATTTTAGTATAAATTTCATAGCTTTAAGAATAGAAAATTTATGGTTTCTTAACTCTTAAATTCTTTGTGTGCTCTTTAAATTCTTCTCATTCTTGTACATTCCGATAGTTAGAGTTCTCTATATAAAATAGTTCAAAGGACAATTTTATTTTAACAATTTTTCTTTGAGCTCGCCATCTGACGCATTTTTGCAAAGTTATTACAAAATTGACCACACTCTGACATGCGCATTAAAGTTCAATACTCTGGATTTACCCAGCCCAATTCAACAACTCTGAGAAAATGAAAACGTGTGGTGAGTACCTAGGGTAATACTTTAATGCCTGAGCATGAAAGAGGTCGTATACTCTCTTGAAATCGTAATATATCAACACACACAAAATTGGTTGGTGGTTGTCTGTCTGTGTGTCAATTGCACTTTTGATACTTGACACTGGCAGTGGCAGCCTGTTTTTTTTTAAGTCTCTTTTGTTGCAGTTTTTTTGTCTTTGCCATTGTCGATATTGCCACATTTAGTGTATCATCTTCGTTATCAAATTGCAGTAAGCACAACAATAATAAACGATAAATAAATCCGCAACAACAAGAAGAGCAAAGAGATACAATGTACGCAATGTAAAAATAAACAAAAATAAATGGGTCAGTGGAGCATCCTCGTCAGAGTTCCATTGCAAACAAACAAGAAAAAAAGGAAAATAACGAACGAGCGAATGAAATCCAATGAGTGAGAATTACACAATTCCTTAGCATACAAGTTGAGGTAGATTTAGTTGTATGAGAGTGTGTGAGTGCGCCATGGTTTAACGCTCGCACAGGTAACTTAGCGTGAACTCCCACACGTCACGATAGCAGCAACGTTAACGTTGCATGCGGCAAATGTTGCAGTGCGTGATATATGATGATAAAAAGTTTGCATGTGGAAAAATCATTTGTACTCTCTTTCGTCGTGTGAAGCAATTCCCTTAAAGTTGTGCTGGAAGCTGCGCTGGAGAATTTTGTGACGATGGAGGCGGCATGAGGCAACATTCAGCATTCAACAAGACAAATGAACCGCAAAATAACGAAACCACAAAACAACCGAAATCCAAACAAATGCCGCATGTTCATCTTTGTTTGCCAGTAACTTTGTTGTTGTTGCTGCTCACCTTTGTTATCGCTGCGTTATCTTTTTTCTTGCATGTAATGCAAATTAATTTTTTTTTTCCTCGTGTGTTCCGTGCGGTCAACTGTTTTTACTTGTTATATGCATAAAAATTTAATCAATTTTTTTTTGCTGACGATTTACTGTACTGTTCTTAACCCTTTTAGGGAAATATTGCACAAAGTGGACTTATGTGTCAACTTATCTTAATGCTATGCACATATAGTTTTGTGTTGTGTGTTAATTTGGTCATAGCTTGACTTTCCTCCATCAACCAACCTCCAGGCTTCTGCTACATTTTGAAGTCAACCTAGAGGTAATACCATGGCCTGGAAGCTTTTCGGAGCTCAATCCAATGTAGAGCTCTTGAGCATTACTGGAGCCCAAGGTCAAGGGTGAAGGAGATGAGAAATTCGATTGAAAAAACCATTTTTTAGTTTAAACGGCAGAACCACGATGTTTTAAATGTCTTATGATTTGTTAAACTTTTTGACGTTTAATCTCTATTGAAAAGAACGGTCATCAGAAAAACAATACCCGATATCTATATTTTAGCTACATATATAATTGCATTAAATAAAAATATATATTTAGAGATCGCGTTCTTCCGGATATATATTAAATTATAAAGTGATCAACACGAAAATTTCAATTCGTTCCCTGAAATAGTTTCTAATGCCAAATTTTATCATCAGTAATTTTTAAATTTTGTGAATATAAATTTTTATCTATAGAAAACTAGCAGGGATTATTATGTGAATAATTAGTTTTAATATTAAACTTAAACAATAAAAATAGGTCATCCCTAGTTTTTGCAGAATAATTCCCAATTTCTGTGTTACACCCTTGATCAGTATACTTGTTTCCAAATTATATTTTCATATTAAAAGAAAACACATTCTCATTTTCAGATATTTTTTATAAAATAAACCATGAAGGGTTAAGCCTTATATTCTTGCCCACAGCTTAAATTGTTAAGTTTCCGCATCACTTTTATCCCTCATCCGGTTGTAACATTTTTTGGTGTCATACATTACGTTGTATGTATTTGTTTAACATCATTAAAAAATAAATACTGTGGTATATGTACATGAGTCTGTATTGTGCTTTACATTGAAATGTCAATGTATGTATGCATTTCGCATAAAATGTTGTTTCATTCTACTCGATGTAGGTCAATTGAACGCAAAAAGTTGAATTACTTTTTCAAGTAATAAATTCAACTGAAAACTTTTGTTTTTAATTCTAAAATTATTTTTGTTATCTTCGATATAATCGAACTATGATAACAATGGATAACAATTGGACAATGCCAAATAATCCCATGTTAATATATATATTTGATATGATAATTATCATATTTGAGGAGTAATATACTGGAGGGGTAGTGTATACAAAAAATTTTAGTCTTTTTATGAGGAACTATTTTACCTCAGACACACAGCCTCTCAGATTTGAATTAAAAAAGGGTCGAGGAAGAGCGTTTGAAAGCTTGTCAATTACGCTGCTGACATGAAAGCCAAAGCCAAAAAGAAACTAAAGTCGTTTAAGAGGGCAGGGGCAGTCATGGGAATTAGAGCATTTTCAATAAGTTTTTTTGGTATTAATTTAATTTATTTAATAAAAGTGATAATATAGTGATAGTGAATTATGTTTCAACTTGACTTGACGAAAGTTTAAAAAAAAAATATTAAAAATAAAAAAAGTTATAGCTGGCTGTGTTGGACGCTGTCCCATACAGAGTGTCTTGCGGTGACCATTACAAATCCTTGGAAAATCATCCAAAATCAATCGGAAAGGAAAAATTAGTTAGTTAAATAAATAATCTAGTACCTGATCGAAGTTTTTTTTTTTTAAATCAACAAAATGGCGGTCTCAGAAATATATACCTCCAGATTTTCGGTAAAAAGTCGACAGTTAATTGTTCATAAAATATCGTTTTTAAAAAAAAATCCTTCGATCAGGCACTAGCTTTTTATGTTTTTCAAAAACTGTATAAATTTCATTGAAATCTATCGAGCGGCTTTGGAGTTACAGTGGTCACCGGTTCCAAAAACATAATTTTGAGAAAAACGCATTTAAAATTTTACACTCGGTACTCTTACCACCGAGAGCCCTTTGGTTATTGCCGAATAACTCCAAAAGTAATTGTCGGATTGACTTCAAATTTTCAGGATATATTTTTTAGATATTATACTTTAAGAAAATGTAAAAAAAAAAGAAATCGATTTCTCAAAAATCATGACTGCCCCTGCCCCCTTAAATAAGTAGAATTTTGCAAATTGAAATTTTCAACATAAATATTTAGCTAATACCAAACATAGATGATTCGGCAAAAAAAGTGATAATTTTTGGATTGAGCGCACCAAAAGCATCCTAAAAAACGCCATTAAATTCTTGAGGCACCCTCTTAAATAACGTTAATAAAGGACTCAGCAGCAGGTGCATATAAAATGGTTCATTAATTAAATTCTTCTTTTCTTTAATATTATGAAAAACACCATTGAAAAGAAACTCTAGTTATTTATTTCAAAAGTTGTAGTTACATATGCAACTATTTTGTCATTAAATACTTGCTTCATATGTATAAATGTATACATATATAAATATATATAATTATGCATACGAATCTGTAAATCACTTATTCTCCTATTTATCAATCGGTATTTTGTACTCATATCCAGTAGGAAATATCGACAAAGTCATAAAAATTATTAAAAAAAGAATAGTTACCTTAGTGCTTTAGTCAGAATGTACAGATATAAGTTTTAGCAGTTTTTCGGCAACTTGCACAGTGGGGCCATTTTATCATCAGATTTTAGTTTAATGTTTGCAATAAAAATTCCGTTTTTTAATAAAGAAGGATTAAAGATATTTAACTTTAAAAAATAAAAAAAATAGTATGCAATATACTTTTTTAGCACAAATATGTTATTTTGGAAAATAAATTATTAAAATCGGTTCAGTATATTTCACGCCAAAGCGTTACAACTATTTTTAAATAGCATCTACATAGACATTTTTAAGCATGCAGCCCTTATGAAAAATCAAAGTTTTTGACATTGTGAGAAGTCTATCTCGTTTCAAAGGTGCCCAAGACTGACTGTAACAAACTGAAATAAACGATAGTCCACATATTTTTTCTTTATGGATTTACTTTACTTTGTAAGCCTAATGTGTAGTAAACTAAAGCAGAGGGCAAAAATGTTTTTATAAATTCCAACTAATAGGCGCAGAGCCAGGTGCAGACAAGTCGAGTGTATAAGATTACAAAATGGGATGTACAGAAAATCCTGTCCACAGCTGCCTGGGCAAAGTCCCTCCCCATGTGTTCAAATTTTAAAGCGTAGTCATATTGCAAGATGATCTCATACACATTTTCTTACTGGGTTGTAATGCATTTGAATACACACATATGTGCCCAATGCTAAAGACGCCATACATACTATAATATGTATGAAGATGTGTGCAAACAAGCAATTTTGTGACGCCATTTTTAGCGTTACTAAGTTGCTGGTTTGTCAAGTAGCAACTTCCGCAACACAGCAGCACTAGAAGCTGCAATAATAACAACAACAGCAGTACTGCTACACTTTGTACAACGACAGCAATTTTCTTTATTTGGTTACCAACTACTTTTGCATAAAAATGGCTGCTTCCGTTTTCTGGAAATGATGATGCGACGTCTGCGTGTACAAACAAATAGACTGGCACTCAGACATACAGACAAACTTCACAATATTCAATGAAAGGATGTTGGCAAAATAACTGCACTGAAAAATAAAACATCAGTTTGCTTTGAAAAACGGTGACAGAATTGACGACTTCGAGGACCCTACTGAAATCAGGCAATGTGTCTGATGAAGAGTGTGCTGCTTTCCGATCAGCGTCAAATACACTGCAATATTAGATCCATAATAAAAATTGCGAATTTTTTTTTCTAGAAAAAATCTGAGTATTTTTTGACTTTAATTCCACTGAGGTTTTTTTTTTACTTTTCGAGAAACTGCACATTGAACATCTCGGCACTACTTTTGCCAGTGCAAATAGTGTAATGTTCTTCATCTAAGGTCTATCGACAAGCATTTGAGTGGAACCCCCAATGTATGTAACAAGTAATGCTGTATCCTAAACCATCTTGGAAACGATCGCTCAACAAAAAAATCCGTGTATCGGGGAAATGTTCGAGAATATTGAAGTCACTTACTAATGATCATGAACGAATTTTGTTGAGGGTTCACACGTTCAAACTTCAGGTAAAAAGTTTTCTTAACATCCATTAACACATTAAATTTTTCTGTATTCTATTTAACTTCAATACTTTTTTTTTGAAGTGTGGAGTAACAGTAGCAGCAGGTTTTCAGTAGAAACAACAGTACCTATCTGCTGCAACGGAAGCGCATTTATAATTCACCTTAAGTGGATTTCAGCGACATTTTCCACGCTTTGGTGATGCTGGTAGCGGTGACGATGATGATGACGGTAACGATGACGATGTGGTGCCATCAGCCTCTAATATACATTATGTAAATAAGCACACAAACACATACACATAAATATGCAAATATATATATGTGTTCACATAGGTGTTGCTTTTATATAAATATTGCATATGTTGCATGGTTTTGATGTTAGTGTCGGCAATTGCAAGTTGCCACTCAGCGGAAGTTGTTGGAGGTGCGAATGCATGCATTGTATAGGCAGCTCATTTGAAACGACAGCATAAAAAAATAAGAGCTTCCTGGCCTGCATAGGTATGTTGGTACTCTGTGGTTTTTGAAATTATACCTCGCAGGAAATGTTAATTAACCTGGAAATTGTATATGGCATGTGAAGTATATTAAAAACATTTTTTTTTTAATGTTAATGGACTTCTTTCCTTCGCAGTTTCATTATATTTTTAAAATTCACTTAATATATATCGTTGATAACTTCAGATATTTGAAGTTTTTGTTTTATTAGTAAAAAAATAGGAATCCTTCTCTTTTCCCAACTGGGTACGTTTTCATAGAATTAAATGAAAAGTTAAGGTGGTTTTGAATTTGAGAAGCAAATCTCTTTACCACTTCAGCGTTCAATGTACCGTCTATGAATATGTAAGCGTGTTAACGTTTACAAATTGCAATTAAAAGAGTTTTCGCAGTTTTTATTGTCTTTTTTGTTGAATCGCTTACAGAGTTTTGTCATATGAACAAATTGCGATCTTTTAGAATTCATTTGAATGATGACATTTTACTGGCAGAAAAACTGGAATAACCTAAGATATTTTTTCCCAAAATCAAAATGTTAATTTTTTTCTTTATCATTGCCAAGCCACTCTACGGTACTATTTTCAAAGCAAATAACAAAAACAACATTTCAAATTACTTGCTGCTAGTCCTGCTTGCATTTTGCATATTTTTTTTACCGTTATTTTCGTAATAACATTTTATCATTAGAAATATATCAAAGCATTGTACGCACATATAGCTTTTTCGTTGATAAAGTCAAGCAAACAAAACATTCAAAACCCACAGAAGTACAGTCCAATTTCTTGAAAGTATTTTTTGTGTAAACGAAGTGCACTGTCTAACCAGCACAATTTCTTCGATCCGTCTTAGTTTTCTGTTTTTAAAACCACGTTGTCGATCTGTCTCCATCGGGACCGTTAATATATTTTCACGAATTTGCGTATAGACCGCTTCTTAATCCATGCAGACAAACATTGACCCATTTTGCTACTCTATCCCTTTAAGAACATACAAAAGGCTTATGCTACCCCCCCTTTGTTTTGGTTTTTAAAAATATTTTTCCGTTTCCTCTCAACAAGAAACGTAATATCTAAGGAGTGACATTAAAACAATTGTATGTCAGAAAAGACATCGTCACCCCTTCTTCTACTCGTCTGCTTTTGTCCGTTTTAACAACATATACCTTTCCCCTGCTGCGTACATCTTTTATGAACGACCTCTAATCAAAGTTATGCTTTGCCAGATCAACGTTTTCTGCTTAAGAACCTCTCGTAGTCGACTTTTGGTCACCCGTTTGTAGGTTGAGTCGTCTTATCTTCCTTTTCAATGATTTTCTTATGCTTTATATACTCTATGAGTCAAATTTGAACCACTTTCCGTCATTCAATCGAATTGCAATTCTACATACAGCTACATATATTATTCGAGTTCAATATGGCAGACGACCCGATATGGCAACCTTCGCAAACCCCTGGACATGGGTATCAAATGAAAGCGTTTGACGAGTAGAATACGATAAGCTACGTAATGTCTGTCTGAACTCAATATGGTGAGCGACGTAAGGTAGCAGATTACGTTTTTCTTTAATTTCTACTTTCGAGTGCAATTTGGTTTTAAAAGAAAATTATTATTTAAAAAATGATTTTTAAATTTATTTTTTATTAAGTTTGTTTTTCTTCCAAGTTTTCAAGCTTTGCTATTGCAACTTATCTACTTGGCCTTTATCGCACATACAAATTGATACGTAAAATAAATCACAAATTCATGTCTATATTGTTTTTGACATCGACCGCTGTAATGTAATAAGTACTTTATTAAATTACACAATATATATTGTGACTGACATTTTCTGACCTCAGATAATTTTCACGGGCTGCTAAAATGTCAATAATGTAATCAACATCTCTGGTAAAACAATATAATAAACATATAACACTACATATTATCGGATTATATTTCATTAATTAATTATTAAAATTGTTTTAATTATTTTTGAATCAGTAAAAGAAAACCAAATATATCGCCCGAAAGTATTCGCACAATATATTGCAGTGCAATTGTCTTATGGCGTCATTGCCACCACGCGCGCTACCATAAAAATAATAACGATATCCATTTAGCGCCAGTAAACAAATAATAAGTGCTTCAATTATTAACACCAAAAACGACGCGTTTCAAGTGCCTACGGTAAACAATTCACCCTTAGGGCTTAGAGACATGGAAAGCCTTTACAGCACTTTGCAAACACGCTCACAGAACCAAAGCCGCCGCCTTCCCTACGTTGTTGCTAATACCTTAAAGCGTTAGCAAACAAATTATAAACGTCAGTATACGTCAGCAACAACAACAACAACAACGAAAAGTCCGAAAAAGGGTCCATTAAACAATTTGAATAGCACTAAAGGGTCACTCACACTGATATTTTACATTGGGTTTCAATTGGTATATCCGATACAATAAAACTCGTAATTCAAACGAATGCAAATACTCGCTCGCACACTGTGCTATCTGCTGTTGTGTTATCTGTATCGCGATATCTCTAAATCTCGCCAGGATTTAAGTAAATAAAATAGCGGCTCATGAATGGTTTGTGTAAAGCACTGGGATTAGCGTTATTAATGCAAAAACACTAATGGCAAAGGGATTGAATTTTGGGGGGGAGCGGTAGGTCATTGGGCGAAATTTTGATTATGTGCGCGCTTTTATTACCATTCTGTTGATTAATTTTGAGTAATAAATTTTATAAATATTTGAAAATTGTTTTTGATAAGGGAAAAGGGATAGCGTGCTGTGAATTTGATAGTAAATTTGTTTTGTTTTTTTTTTGTCCCTCCTCTTTTTGGTTTTAGTGTTGAGGCGAAATTGAATTGGTGTTAAAATAATTGACGGAAATTAAATTAAATGGTGACAAATTAAAATTTGTGTTTCATAATATTTCCTTTTAAGAAACAAGCCACAATTGGTTCAAATAAATTGATAACAATGATGGCAACTAAATGATATGATAATGGAAACTAAATTTCATCAAATGCTATTGAAGTTTCTGAGATAAGAAGTAATTTCATCTTATGGGAGTCGCATACTTAAATTATGTTTCAAACCACAACTTTTTGTGCTGCATTTGAAAAATATTTTTAGTTCTAACAACTTTCACTCAATAAAAACTAAGTTAAAAGTTAATTACGAGAGACGCAACAGTTCGAAATTATATACTCAGGGTTATAGTTAGTACCTAAATTTAAAGAGTGCAACCTAATATTTGATAGCTATCATACTCATCACAAAGACCATTGTAGCTCCTATATATGCTCTTCCTTGTTTGCACTAATCCTTTCAACATATGCAAAGCAGCATGCACGCGTCAAAGAAAAACAACAGAAAAAAAAAAGGAATTCGCCAAACAAAACAAACGTGTTGACTATGCTTTCCGTATACATTTCCGTTTTTTTTTTTCAAATTGCGTCCTTTAACACGCATTTTTTTGCGTACACACGCAAATGCTTCCAACCTTTTGTTAGGGGAACTTTTGAGTGTGTGCTGGGTTACAAAAATTCCAGTACTTCCGCTGGACAGCTTATTCAATCAGTAAAGTGAATTTCAATTTCCACAAAAATGCGGCCTAATACGTAGCGATTTCAAAGCAGGCACACGCTGGGGTCTTAAGAGTTTACATACATACGTGCATGCGCGGGTAAACACAAACACCAACGCATAAACATGTGAGTAGCTGTTATTGCAAATACCAATACTTTTTAACGGCTTATTGTAAGCGAACTTTCTGAAAACGCATTTCAGAATGCATTGCATGCTCTTAGGCGCGAGTAGCTTATTGTTTAAATAAAGCACTTTATAAAGAGGTACGTGGCTAGGCAACAAAATAAGGGATATTTATAGTTTGGATGCTTTAAAGAGCTAATTTTTAGCATTAACAGTTGAATAATATCTTATCTGAACAAAATTTACATTATTATCCAATTTCTGAATATCCCATGATAACGTCAAATAAATTTTATATCACTATATCATTTTCATACCAATGCACTTAAAATTTAACATAATTATTCATTGAAACACATCATTTCAATAAATTTGGGAAAAAGCCCAAAATCAATAAATATGAATTCTACAAATAGAAAATAAAATAAGGGCAATTCCATGTAAAATGTGACATAAAATTTAAAGGTAACATAGTACTTAATAAGATTTTTTGGACAACAGATAATTTTGTTTTTATTTCCTATATAAAGTGTATATTAAGTTTCATAGAAGGGGCTGGGACAGGACAGGATTCGACTAAGCAACACTATATATTTTATTTAGGCTATTCGAGCTCAATTATTTGCCACACATTTTAAGCTGAAATCTTCAATGAAAAAAACATAAATGCAACAAAATCTTATGATATACCAATTCCAAAGGATAAAGTTTATTCGACTGCGAAAATTTATTATTTAGGCGAGCAAAATCCTAAAAAACATTCATAAAGCACTTGGTCTTTCCATATAAACTCTTGTAACTCATAACAGCAGAGAGGGTCAACTTTTCCATAGAAATGCCCATGCAGTTCTTTTGAAATAAAAGCCCCAGAAAAAAACTCAATATCAAATTATGTTTTCTACACAAACAATGTGCAGATACAGATGTTCCAAAAGAACACTTGTACTGCTGCTGCCTGTGCCCACTCAAAATAAAAATGAAATAAAAAATAAAAAACCAACAGGGTGAATAATTTCCTTCATAATTTCTCACTTGATTTGAAATTTTTCAATTTGTTGCCAAAATTATATATCCAAATACATATACATAGTATATGTATGTATTTATATGTGTGTGTATGTATGGGTTTGTTATACTGGCACTTGAGAAAAATTGAGAAATTGAATTTGATTTGAATTGAATTGAAAGCCACAGTGGCTATATGCAAAAAAAAAAAACTGCTAGAATGGAGTGGGTTGATTAGCCACAGACATAGCCGATTGTGTTATCACCCACCCATTAGGGTGCTGCAGAAAAAAAAAAAGTTTTCAAAATTTAATTGAAGCACCACAGAATTTGTTGCAGCATTGAGACGCAAAAAAGTTCTGTCACTTTAAAGTCATTTAATATTTAGAGGTTGCTCGAGTTGTCCAAAGCGTAATCTTTCCCTTTTAATTTTACCTCCTGACCATTTCAGAACGATACTTCATTTCGGAGATGTGATGTTTTCATTTCAAGCCAATTTTTTAAGATGTTCGGGGGGGTCTAATAATTTTCTTACTGCATCATATATTGTACAGAGTAAATTTGGTATTGTACGATTTTTTACGAAGATAATAATTATTTAACTTTTCAACTTTCTAAAAAACTCTGAAGTGCTTCAATTGAATTCTGAAATTTTTTTTTTTTTGCATCACCCTAGTGAGCAGTTGATAGCAATATTCTTGCATCAGTATTCTCGTTCGCACACTTAAACTAACAGTTGAATTTATGCAAATTTTTTGTTAAAACTTTTGTTCGAATGAATTTTATTAAATGCGAAATGTGTGTAGAGTTTTCGAAACTTGAATTTGATGACTGGACGGACTGTTTGAAGGTTAGATGTTCATTCCTTAACAATATAACAGGCACTGGATTTAATGACTTCAGGGAGTTAAAAAAATGCATAAGTTTTAAGAACTAATGAGTTCAATAAAATTTACATCATTTTTTTCATTATATGCTATATGTTTAATTATTCCTTTAACTTTTACTGATATACCTATGTAGAAATCAGAACATAGAAAGCATCTATGAATTTCACTAATTTTAGTTACTACTAACTGCCTGTCTCAGCTTTAAAGTTAAAAATGTATGCTTACATCCATGTATGGAAGGTATCACGTGAACTTTTTATGGAATGCTTATCTGTATTATTCATTGATCAACGATACCAAATACATACGGTACAAATGAGAAGACAATTTTTGTGTGAAGCTTTGCAAAGACTTTATCCTAAAAAAAAGGATATTTAATTTAAAAAAAAAGTAAAAGAATTTGCTTTCTTTACCAGAAATAAAGTTGTTTAAAAACAAAAATTATTAAAATCGGTTCAGTATATTTTGCACCTAAACGTTACAAATCATTTTTATTAAAGCAATTTTGTATAACTACAGTGTGACCTCGGTCAACGCAACCCACGATAAATGCATTCTTTCATTACAGACTCAGTAAGTGCAACTTTTCAAACAAATTTTACCTCGCTTAATGCAACGTATGTGTGTCGTTTGAATATTCTCTGTAGCATTTCCGTAATTAGACCGAGTTCGTGAATACCCCAAGATGGAAAAATGCTTTAAGGTACAAATGGTTTCTTCAGCAAATATGTAAATGAAATTTTTTTATACTTAAGGTTATTTCGTATTCAATATCTACTACCGGGTACCTAAGGTTTTTTGACTCCATCATTGCAACTACCGTGGTTATTGCAACAGGCTTGGTTTTTATTAATTGCGTAGTATAGATGTGCCATAATTCACCAAAGTGATTTTTTCGGTAATAAGGAGTATATATAAAAAAAAAAGTTGTACGAATGATACATTACTTTTAGGGAAAGTAGCTCAGCACTTTTAGCATGTTAAATAAGTTTTAGGTTATTATACTATACATTTTTGAAAAAAAAATTTTTTTTTACAAAAAAAAATGCTCAAAATCACAGAAATATCATCATATCTCGAAATCTGTAGGTCACATCTTTAAGTTGCAAAGGTCATTACGGTGACTCATTAAATTATCATTCTTATGACTTTCTATATTTTCGATATCAATCCAGGGAATCTCAACTTTTATGTTGATTTCTACAAAAGCTTTATCCGCAACTTCTGATGGCTATAGTATATCCAAAACTAGATCTGACCGACACATTTTTTTTTAATTTTTTTTTATTTGTACTGACGGTAGTATGAAAAGTCGTAGCGTCTGAGGCTTCTATTAAAATTCCAGTCCCTTCAAGTTCGGTTTAAGGGAATACGTATTAATCACAGTTTTGAAATTGTGTGCTTAACTTTGCGTGCAGAAAAAGTTATCCTATTCGCCTGTACATTCGAAAAATTATTTTATTTGCGTTTGTGTTAGTTTTTGTTAAACGGGTTCTATCTGGGAGGGATTTTTTTCGCATAAAAATACCCAAAGATTCAAAATTTTTCCTTCCTGCTTTAATATCTCTCTACTAACAGCAGCGACAAGTTAACCACTTTCGAAATAACAAACTTTTTACAAAAAGTTTTTCTCAACTCTACAAAATTCGAACGATATTTAGTACTGAAAGCTTTCATCAAATACAACAACCGCTTTTCACCAAATGGTTTGCCTACTGTGAATAATTTTGAAAGCTTGCGGAACGAAAGCTTTCTAGCTGTTTTTTTTTTTTTTTTTTTTTGTTTAAGAATTCAAACAAAGAAATAATTGAACAATGTTCGTTGTCTTCTAATCGGTTTCATATCATTGGAAAGCAGATAGGTGGAGAGCCCCCACTGTAGAAAAGTCGAGTGCGTGAGATTACAGGATGAGATATACGGGAAAGACAGTAAGGCATTTTGGTGAAATTCACGAAATTTGGTAGCCTTGTCAAAGCCCGTCCCGATGCCCGAAAATGCCCGAATTTTAGCCAATTTTGGTTTTAATTAGAAATTTATGCCAAATGATAGAACTCGAAGAGGCCTAACTATAATATTTGGGATTGCATTGTTGAATCCTTTCCCAAACATGGGTTCCACCGGTTTTTGGGTCAATTTATATTACTGAAGATATCACCTTGAAATGTGTGCCAAATAATAGAGCTCGAATAGCCTTAATAGAATATATGGGATTGCCTTGTCGAATCATCTCCCAAACAAAGGTTGCCACTCATTTAAGAAAAATTGGCCCTAAAAACGGGTGGCAACCCATGTTTAAGACAGGATATCAAGTAGTATTTAAATCGGCCAAATCACTAAAAGGGAACTAGGGTTTTCGGAAATGAAAGGTGAAAGTTTTACTTGAGCATGGCGACATACATACATGTAGCATAAAACAAGGAATAAAGGCTAGAGTTTTTTTCTTTTCAATTTTGAAATACAGAGCTTTCAAAAATTATTGGAGATCGCGAGTGCTCTTCAAAGACTATTTGGGTTCACACCTGGAAAAAGTTACAAAATCACTGAATTATTGCAAATTAAACCTGTAACAGAAGTAACTTTCTCATATGTACTTAATTCAATTTGCAAGGACTTGGCGACTCATTTACATATATTGTCATATAGAAGGCTGCTGCTGTAGCTATGACATCCGTTTCCATAAAAGATTTCAAATTTTGTCGCCGAAATAGCAAACGTTGCACAGTGTAACAAACTATCGAACAGCCACATTTTTCTTGAATTTCAATTTGTGATAGCAATAGAAACTTTTCTATAAGTTATAGAGATGAGTTGGCCAAAATATTATTGCTCTAAATGCGCAAGTAGAATGAAATTTTTTTTTCTTTTTTTATTGTGAGTAACTTTTTCAGCAGATGTTGTTTACACCCTATTTTTGTCTCACTGTCCAAGGGCCAAAGTAGCAAAAAGGAAGTGATAGTTGAATGAAGTTCGGTAAGCAAAACTTAAAGAGAACGCAACAAACTTAAGGTCATTAGGAAGCAGATTAAAGTTAAAGCCAAGTTAAGAAATTCGAATAAAAAAATTAGTCATTCTCGGAAGAAGTAAAATAAAAACTTGAAAACCAAAAAGGATGAATTCAAGTTGTAAAAGTTTTTTTCTTATTTTCTAATTTTCATGTTGTTGTTGCTGTTGCTGTCATCGATGCTGTTGTTGTAGTTGTTTTTCGTATTTAAATCACAATTAGAATCATTTGCCAATTAAGTCAATAACACAAAAGGTTCTTTGACGCTTTAGCAACCGACGATGAGTATTGAAATTGCTAATGCATTTTTAATTAGTTACGGGTGTTGAAATTAAAGAAATTAATAATAAAAATTAAAATTGTTATACATTTCGTAATTTATGAAACAAAAAAAAAATAAACAAGTAATGAAAGATTTCTTTAAAATTTGCTTTTATAAGCAAGATAAATGGCTTTTTTAAAGTTAACACTTAATGGTGTGATTATAATTAGTAAAATGCATCTCATTGATCGAATGTTGTTTTTGTAAATCTTTACGATGCTTTCAATAACGAATTGATTATTTTGTTATTTTGTAAAAGTTGCCAGCCCAGCAAATTTTTTTTTTGTTCAAGGGTCATTAACTTGTTTTCGGTTGTAAACAAAAATCATTTAAGATTTTTATTTTGCGTTGCAGCGTATAAAAAATTAAGAACGCTGCGGGTATCGTCACGCGAAGAGGCTCGTCCTGTTTCGAGAAATCAGTTTTCTGTTATATTTATAAGATTTAATTTGTTTCGCGATTGTGTATCGACCATACTTAAGCGCGAGCTTAAATTACAATGATGTGCGTATATTATATATAGAGTGGTTCTTAAAAAAATTGTTTCAACTTAAGGGCAAGTTCCACCTAGAAACATTGGAAACAAAATTTTTAAATAAATCCAATCAGAAAGAGGCAGATGTGCTATGGGTAGATCCGGGAGTTAGAGTACAAATATACAACAATACTTTAAACTCCATATCTTGGCAACAACGAAAGTACCAGGATATATCAAATAGTTCGACAAATATGTACGAGTTCTTTCAGAACTCGAGCTTAATATCTCAATGCTTACACGCAAGCTAAAGTTTCAATTTTCCATACAAAATCTCATAAAAAATTAAACCTCTTTGAGGCAAATGTTAATATTTATATCAAGAAATTAAGCTCATGTTTCGCGTTAAATATTTTTTTATAGGATTTCTCAAAAGATTTGTATTTCGAGTACCACCCTAAAGTTTATATGAGTCAATTTTTGCTTAATGACCAGATAAATTTGTTTTCTTCCTTATTTGAATGGCGTTTTATCGAATATTCATTTAAATAATGTTCTGTCGCCTACTTATTACTTGTTATATCTGAAAAATTGTTTCGTTAGTTGTGTTCAGAGTTAAGTATCAATTAAATACATAATAGCGTAATTTTTAAGTAAAATTTTGGGCAACTATAGCGCTTTTATGAAACTTGAAATTATTTTTCAAAAGACCGCAAAGTTCGAACAACATTTCTATTCAATTCCATCTCTCACAAATCATTTGAAATAGGAATAAGCTTCGTGGACAAAAAAAAACAAATTGAGAGATAGTGTGGAGCCATCAAATCCTCGATATGTCCCTCAAAAGTTTGTATTCATCTCGTCAGTGTGCTTGTAAGGGGTGGAGGGGGTCAAGGAAAACCTCACGTCAACTTTTTAATGCATAGAATTTACATTAAAAATTATAAATTAAATCTCACGGGAGGGAGGGGGGAGGGGTCCCGCCAGACCTCACCAAATCTCACCAAGGGGAGGGGGGGTCCGATATTCCAAAAAAAACACCTCAAGTAATTAATGGACGTTCCCTAGGTCTTGGTACACCTGGTTCTCGCATTGAGGACTAATGCTGCTAAGTCTTGCGTGGCTTCGCCTATTTAGTAGTGAAAATGCTGTCAAGGTAGCAGCACGATTTAAAGGTGCTTAGGAGACAATTTCTAAACATACATTAAATCACAACAAGTCAAAAATGTGTCAGTTAATAATAAAATTTCATATTATTCATTTGATTTGGGCTTATTAAATTTTCAATTATAAAATGTATAACTAAAAGTTTCGTTACTCGAATAAAACTTTGTGGTAAAAGGTCAGCAGAGTACGAAATTGCCAATATACCATGACAACGTAAAAGAAACGAAAGTAAACGACATGAAAAAGATTTTAAATACCTTCTAAATGTCCTCAAAAAAAGTGGTGGTTGGTAATTTAATGGTTGAGTTGATGAGCTCGCTAAACTTAAGATACGGGTTGATGGTGTTAGTAGACGAAAAAGTGACTTAATGTATGTTGGCGTGGCAATTACAATGGGATTAAACTTTAATTAATTGTGTACAATTAGTTTATATACATACATGACTTTGAGTGTGAATGTGTAAAAATAATTCATGCTCGTACGTTCAAGGGGTGCGAAGGCAGTTAATTTGTTATTTGGGTATATGTTCATATGAATGTATGTATGTGGTCTATGGACTTTAATTAATAGAAAACGTAATACAAGAAAATGCGTTTACGTGCCAAATTGGCTCTTTATTAGCTTATCAGAAAAAGTGTCAGTTTGTATTCCGATCACCAAAATAAAGCGAAAAAATAAATAAAAAAAATATCTTAGCTAAAATTCTTTATCTTTCTGCTTGACACTTTTTCCTAGAATTCATTCTTTGCATGGAATTTTCTTTAAAATATTTTGATTTTATGCAGCATATAATTAAGTTTTTGTACATAAAGCAGTTGCAGCCATTAAATGCACATTTCAAATACTCTTCTTCAACACCAGCACATTATAATTTAGCATAAAAACAGCAATAAAGTCCAACAACAACCATAGAGACAGCAACATTGCATGCGACAAAAAGTTGCACATGTGACAAAAAAGTAAAATTATATAAACTGCATTTAACATAAAATTAACATTACTAAGTAGGCCACGGTCATAGGCGACTAAAATACACACCCACACACACACACACACACACACCTATTATACACCTACACTTATAAAATTGCCACTATAATAGCACAACAGCAAAAGTGCAATGCAGCAATTCCGTTACCGTTGCCGCTATTGCTCATTTTATCGTCTCTCATTCATCAACATCGTTGTCCTCGTTCTCATGTAATAAGCTTGAAATATACCGTTAGTTTGCACGTTTGTTATCCTTTTGAGCATCGTTGTCGTCGTTGCCGTCATCGTTTCCATAGGCTACGTCTCGCTACAAATGAAAATAGAAAAATCTTGCAAAAACTGCAAAACATAAAATTGCATGAAAGAGGATATTTTTTGCGCTCGCTTGATTATGATGATCCTTCGAAATTCAACATATTCACTTATACATTCTCGAGCTATCACATGCACACTCGATTATTGCAACTTACATTAACACACTCGCATACATACTTGTACATACATACGAGTACAAATGTGTACGCAAAATTACACACTAAATTACATGGAAAACACAAATTGGCACAATTTTGCGTGAAGAATTTTGTGTGGAAAAAAGTCTTCTTTTTTTTTGGTTTGTTGGTGTAATTAAATGCGGTTTTTTTTTAAATCCACACTTAAAGCGATTTTTATCATAAATTCAGAAATGCATTAGAACTATGGATTGATTCTTAAAATATGCAAAATTTGTAGTTTCAGAGGAAAATAGTATCTACACACATATGTACTAGGTTTATTGAAAAGTCCCGGACCTAACAAAG
Organism: Meiosimyza platycephala; assembly: GCA_963662105.1. Classification (NCBI taxonomy): domain Eukaryota; kingdom Metazoa; phylum Arthropoda; class Insecta; order Diptera; family Lauxaniidae; genus Meiosimyza; species Meiosimyza platycephala. The sequence continues at coordinate 26,163,883 of OY759208.1, forward strand.
AATAATAAATTTTTATCGGAAAATTTAATTTTATTCTTCAATCTAATCTCCTTTTAGCTCAATACAACGAGCATAGCGAGCCTCGAGCATTTTGATGCCTTTCTTGTAGTAGTCGCCATCAAGTTGCTCAAAATACAATTCATTTGAAATAAAAAAGTTCTGACTTTTATTTATTTATTTTATTTGGTTTATTTTCTTACATCCATTACTAAAATTTTCACATCAATTTATAATGGATTATATGATGATATTCTCTAGAAAGTGGTTATCGCACCTACGCTTGGACTAATATGTAATGGATTAATTACAGTACCTGATGACTTCTTTTTAAGAATTCTTGACGAATATCTTGTCTTGTTTGTAGAAATTGAACTTCTCCGAGCTTCTGAACTCCGGCTCATTATTACCGCATATTTTTTATAAATAGTCTGTTGTTTCGACACAGATTGTGAGTGATATACTAATTGGTAACTTTGATGCGCATTAAGAGCTGAATCAGATTTAAGCAAACAGCACAAATGATCTTGTGCTGCTTCTGTCAAGTAATTACTCCAACCAATCCAAAATGGTTCACAAACATCCTTCCAACGGCGCAATTTGTATACATCACATGGATTTTCCGCAGTATATTTAAGCATATCATAAAAGAAGGGAAACATTTCGGTTGCTCTTAGCTTAGCCAAAAGGTAATGAGTTTTCGTTTCATTTTGCCTATCACCCAACTGTAAGTAAATTCTTCTTGCCTTTTCATATTGAACTTTACTCTTTGTATATTCTACACTTTTTAGTGCATAGAGCATACCTAAATGAACGTGGGCATCGGCTTCTAAGTCTTTGTAGTCGGCATGGCGTGCAATACTTATGGCTCGCTGATGATCCTTTTTGGCTTCCTTAATATTATTCAAACTGAAAACAAATACATTGTCATGCAAAAATTTTACAAAATTAAAGGAAAATAAAATAAAACTATTTACTTTTCGTGACAGGTTCCCCTTATCATAAATTGTTTACAGTAAAGCCTGCTGTACTGTTTTATATTTTCTGTTTTAAAATACATGTCGAATTTGTTAAGTAACTTCATGGCATCATTATGGTTAGACCTCATTGCAAGGTACTCCGCGTATGTTATAAAGGCATTGTAAAATCCATATTTGTTCGTATTGATACCCACTAAATAAAAGAATAAGTAGAAAAAAATTTATGGATAAATAATCTCTGAATTTCTGTAGGCTGGATTATATCAGTGGCTGTGTCACCGCCCTAAATATTAAGATTAATTACGGCATACATATATCGCAAATTATACGAGCTATAGTGGGCAGTTCAATTATTCAATATTGTATTTTGACGTGTTCAACCAGTTTCAACTTTTGTCAACATTTTCCATATTTTTCAACTGTTTAACATTTTAGAAGCTCATTCAACTTTTTTCGAGTGCTTCAACCTTCTTCAACTTTTTTTAACATTTTTCATATTTTATAGATTTTTTGAGAACTTTTCAACCTCTTTTACTGTTTTCAACTGCTTCGAGTTTTTCAACATCTTTGTTCTTTTTTCAACATTTTCCATATTCTTTCGACTTTTTTAACATCAAAAAATCAAATTATGGTGATTACGTAGATCCTTTTTGACTGTTCTAGAACTAGTTACTTTATTAGATGTGTTTTTACAAAAATTGTTCACTTTTAATGAAAATTCATTACCAATCAAAGAACCCATTAACATCTCGAACTTAATATTTATTTTATTTACCTTCAGCAATCAATAGCATCGCTTCCTTTGTCATTTCAGTTGCAGCATCGGAATATTTATGATCAAATGATTTGGCATATTTTGTTGTTACTTCGGCTAAAGAATAAGCAGCAAGTTCATGTAGTGTTTTCATTCCCGTTGTATCGGTTGTTTCTGCCGTACAAGGATCTTCGTTCGAAACTCTTTTATATTCCGATAACCATTTTTGACCTCTACATAATTCCAGTGCTTTTCGTAAACATTTTAAAGAGTTTGGTAGTTCATCATCTGAATTATATATATAAATTGCATAATGATTTATCATAAATCTAAAGTTTGCTTGTCACGTGTACTTACGTGTATGACTCAAACGTAGTCCGTACATGTAATAGATTCGCGCGATAATCTCCTGTGGTTGTGATATATTGGGATCTATACTGCGTATAATCTTCACAACGATTTTATATATATCCTTTAGAAGCCATTGAAATGTAATACCCTGCTCCTCTAGTAATATCAATAGCTGATAAATATTATGAAATGATGACGCCAAACCATTGCAATCTTTTAAATGAAAGTCCTTCTCCGCAGTAATACAATAGTCAAAGATTTGATACAAAAGCTCAGAATTATCTTCAATGCGATCTCGTATGCTTCCGTACTCAAAAAGATGTCTTTCTTTATTGGCTAAGCAACGAAAATATTTAGCTGATGTTTGGCAGCCATGTTCACTAAGCTCCTTAATGAGAACATCATAAATGGGTCCCACCAGGCGGCGTGCAACTCCAAACTCAATAGGTGGGATTTTTGCGCGTACTTCTTTCTTGTTTAAATTCAGAACGATATATGATTTTTTATAACTCATTCTAGATTTGGAAAACCCGTGGTAGACTGACCGTTATTGAGTTAATTGAATATTATGTAAATTAATGCACAAGAAAAAAAAAACAAAAAAAAAATAGTGAAAAATGCCTGCGTATAAAGCTCTGTGTGAGCAAAAAATTAAATTATAATTAAAAAAAAAACTTCAATTTTGATTGGAAAAATGTGTACTAAATATCAGTGACATATTACTGAGTTTATTCATGGGAAAGTAGTTTTTAAAGGGTGGCTCGATAAGGAGCGATGATGCTCTAATCAAAAAGTGGGTTTGGCGTTATATTGTTTCAATGTATAGAACTGAGTGAGAGAATAATAATAATATAACGTTATACAATCAGAGCTCGATAGTAATCGTATCTTTGAAAATCAAAGTTTACAAGAATTACATTCCAAGAGATTAAAATTTAGAAACGTTATTTTCGATCCTATGGTTTAGGAAATTATGATTTGAAAATGTGAAAAATTTTAACTGAAAAATGTTAAGTTCACTGAAAGAAATTGTAATGAGGAATTCATTACTTTAAAAAATAAACAATTCATTTGGTCATATTTTGATAGCCAATGTTTATACAATGGTACTAAAAAGTCCAACTTTTTAAAAAAATAAAAAATTCTTTGCATTGATCGATGCAGTGATGTCTGAAATGGATTTTGGACATTAATTGAGATTGCCGGTACCCCGAAAAGCTCTTTGTACTTTTACGTTTTTATTGATAAACGCCCATCCACTACGTGGGTCAAACATATTTTGTTTAACAGTGTAATATGTGTACATGTATGCAAACAAATTAAAATAAAATTCAAATTAGATTGTAATTAATTTTACAAATACATATTGTAAAATAATTGAAAGTGTCGTATATTGGCGAATTAATTGAATATTCAATTGCTTTAATTAAAATTCAATTTAGCTAACAACGTTACACTTTTAAAAATGTAAATTTTTTTCATCATCTGGAAAAATCAATTTAAAACTTCAGCAAAATGCTCCAAGCATAGCCAAAAATAAAATCGAAAAAAAAAAATTCCTGCAATAATAAAAACGATTACTGCAGAATTGATAACGCTACAGCGATACCAGCTAATTGTGAAAATGATTTTTAAGCGCCACCCCACCACGAAACAACAAGCGTTGACATTGACGCTCTGGCACAGGTAAACTCAATTGACCTACCGCAGTCTATGCAAAAATGTTGTTGTCTTCCTGTTTGTCTGTCTGTCTGCCTTTTTGTCTGACAGTGTGAGTGCCGAGCTTAATGCCAAATACAACAACGAGCAACTTCCACTTGACGACGTCGACGACGACGACGCGACACTACCAGGAAATGCGAAATTCTGTACAAACATAAGAAGCTTCCGTTCGAACGTAACGCACAATGCAATGCAAAACAAACAAACGGAAGCGAGTAAAGAAAAATGTAAACAAACATTGGAATATTGCGTAAGAATTAAAAAGAAAAAAGGGTTTAATAAAATAAAAAAAATTCAAAAAAAAAATAATTTATATAATGGATTTTTTAAATAAAAGCTTTAAAAGATCATCGAGTTTGAGAAAGAAAAATATTTACTGCTTTTAGGCGCAACATAATTAGAAATTATGCTTTTAGGTGAAGAAGTGTCTTGACATCGGAATAAAATCCGTGTCACGTTCTACTTAAGTTTTCAATTAGATATTTTTTTATTAAATAGATTATGAAATAAAATCCCAAAACACGGCTGTCAAATGGAGGACTTAAATGCAAATAAAATAAAGTCTTTTTTTTATCTCAAAAAATATAGGTCATATTTGGATTCAGCATCAAAAATTTTTTTCTAAGCAAATGATAAAAAATATATTAACTCGTAAATTTGACAAAATTTAAATTTTCATTGTTGTCAATATTTGTTTTTAATATATCTTTTTAAATTTGTACTATAAAACAAAGAAAAAATCAATACCATAACAGGATCTCAATATGCATCTTATTTTTTCTCAATTAGAAAAATTTTCATCACAATTCAAACTTTGGAAAACTTCAGAAAAAACCAGAGAGTATTGAGATTCCAATAATTTTTATAATTTTTTTACTGCTCTTGTGCAAATTTCCGTTCGTAGACTTGGTGTTAACAGCGATAAAAAATATTTGAAATTTAACTAATTTTTTATCAATATATCATAAAAAAAATCCCCAAAATCCGAGCTCTCAAAATCCAATTCATTTCGTGTTGACAAATAATGCCCCATATACAAACGGCAACAAAGCTAAGCAACAAATAAATATCATCAAACCGCAAAAATCCCAACGCACAATAATTCCCACTTCCTCTATAATTTTAACAAGGCTCATTGTCGCCCAAGCTTCCATCCTGCCACCACTCCGCCACACTCATTGTCGCCGTTGCTGTTGCTGTTGCTGCCACCGTTGCCATCAACTCCTTCAGCAAGCAGTTCAAACACTTGTGGTGAACTCACGCGCGTTAAAATGAATCCAAGGGTGGTTCCGGTTGATTTCAAGGTCTTCAAGAATATGTTAGAGCGAAGTCCACAACATTCCCCTTTTCGTTTCGTTTCGTTTCATCATTTCAACCGCCTATACAACAAACTTTCTCTCGAAAGCACCCTTTTCGAACCCAACAGAGGGTTGACATTTGTTTGCTTGTGTTATTTTAAGAGAAATAAAAATAATATGCAAAAACAACAACATATGGCACACACTGTTGTAAACAACAACATACAAAAACAACGGGAACAATAATTGGCGACATCCTTTGCATTTGCAAAGGATATTTCATTCAAATTAATTCCTCACAGATTTATAGCTTTCGGAGTTGATATATCAAATTTTTTCTCACTGTGTTGGTGAATTTATTTTATTTGTATTCGTGTTTGTTTTGCATGTTTTATGTTGTTTTTGGTCTTGTTGTTGTTTTTATTGTGCTTTGCAAAAAACTTTGTGAGCCATATTTGTTTGTCTACAAAAGCTTTTTTGCGACTCTCCTTTGGTTTTGAGCAGAATGGAGCGTAGAAATGAAAACTGCAAAAACTTCACTTGCGCGCTCAGTGGAAAGAGACATTTTTCAAAATGAGAATTTGACTTTCCGTTATCCGGATTTTGCGCACAATATAATCATTTTACTGTCATTTTGACAGCTTGAACATTGACATATTGTTCGGTTGCAATGCAGCCAACTTTTCAATGTAAAACTTTTCATTTGGTGAGTATACAATTCAGCGCTGTGTACAGATTTCTGAGGGGGTGGTATTTTAATTGGGGGCTTTGGAGGTCGCTGAGCTTAAAATCAAAGTTCCATAATTCAATATGACGAATTCGAAATAGCAGATTAAGTTTTTAAAAATTCATCGAAATGATATAAAAGTTCTAACGCTAGATTTTTATGGTTCGCTCAATTTAAATCTGCAATTAGAACTGCGAAATTCAAAATGGTCAATCCAAAGTGGCGTTTGGGGCGCGTGTTGGAGTGAGTACCATTGCCCTTCAGAGCAAACGTTTATTTTTATACACTTTAATTTTTTTTTAATATGATTGCCGTGAATAGCAATCCTCCAAAATAATCATATGTGTAAAATTTTGCGGCAATCATGGCCTGGGTTTCAAATTAAAGAACATGAAAACTCTGCACTATTGGCCTTGGAAGCTATATATCAGAAAGCAGAGGGCATTTTAATTTCCTAAACGTCAAAATGGAGGCTTATTTTTATAAAATTCGATTAACTTTTATTCGATAAGGCTTTTCAATTTTTAATAAAAATTAATTTAATCAAAAGACTATTGAAAAACAGTTCAAATTATTTCTACGAAATACTATACTCATACTTAATCAAATTCTAAACATGTTTTCTTTCGGAAATTTTTTAGAAAATATAAGAGAATACTTTAGCAATATCCTAAAAGAGTATTAACAGCTGAAATATTTTTCTCAAAGTTAAATGAACTCTTAACAATTTACAAAGTAATTGACTGTTTCTGCTTTGTTTTATTTACCGCCGTTATAATCTATCATGCATCTTAATCCCAAAGTCACGCAGCATCATTCAGTTGGTCTAAATCTTTCAAAACAAATTAATCAAAATTTTTATATCTTAACAACAAATCATTCAAATATTCCGAACATGAATTATACAACCTAAAAATAAGAAATTCACAAAAAAACAATTTGCATTATAACGCAAATACGAATAACGATGGTCTGGAAGTCACAAAAGTATAACGATCATTTGTCATAGGGATATGTCGCCAAACATCTAAGATATTCTATTGTTAAGTACCTATTTCAATATTAACATTAAGTCTTTTATCAACATTTAGGCCGTCATTGTCAATCCGTAAATTTTGACAGTTTTGTCAACGCATGTCAGCTTCAAGTATGCGCTCGCAGTAATCAATGTCATACGTTAGTTTCATTATCATTTGTCACAAAAACAAAACAATGAAATTGAGTACGAAAAGTGCTTATGTGTGTGCATGAGTATGTTGGCAACACTTTTACATAAAAAATCAACATACCACCAATACATTATTTTCACACATAAATATATCTATGCGTTTGACGCGTGTTTTGGCAACAACTCTTCTATACCACTGTACACTCAGTATACACTGTAAAAATGTGCAATATAATGTTAAAGCATTTGAATGAATATGATCATTGAGCTGTTCGAGAAGAAGCCGAATGGTCGTAGAAGCGCCAGAAGGAAAAACAAATTTGGGTCGTTTTTCGCTATACACAATTAAATTTTAACTTGGACTACAACTAATAGTTCGAAAAAGAACTTTCATTTTTTGGTTACTCGAGTAGAGGTAACGTAGGAAATAAATATACTTTCATTGACAAAAAAAATTTTTTTTTTTTCAGTGTATAAAGCATAAACGTGACTGCATTCCACAAGTTCATCAAAACAAAGTGGATCCCTGCACTTCAGTGCTTAAACTCCGAATATCAATAACAATGGCAGAAGCAGCACCTCGATGCGTTGCACGTTCGTTGTACGCACAAAAAACAAACAATGTTGTTGTGTTAATTTGTAATACAAATTCCTTTCCAATACAAAAACAAAACCAAAACGTATACATACAAAGTTAGTAAGTGAATAATTTAAAAAAAAAAAAAACAGCAAAAGCGAAAAAAAAGAGTGGGCGCCAAGGAAATTAATGGTGAAGAACTCTTCATTGACTTTAATCAGAGCTCAGTTTAATACAGACATTCGTGCTGGTCAAAACCGTGAAGAACTTACCGCAAAAATTAATAAATAAGAAGACGAAAAAACCAACCGACAACAATTACGAACTACAAACGAGTCCAGAAACGAACTCGTTGCAAAAACACGAAAACACATTATAAATCGAAAATTTAGAACAAAATCTCAGAACCCAAACGCATACAAGAATCAGAACAAGCCGGGTGCGCAAGCGTGTAGCACGAATAATCGCAACTTTTAAGAATTTCAACTTTTCATGTAAAAAGATTAAGTTAACAAAAATTCCAACAATAAAAGTAAGAAACAGTGCTGAATTTGAAATAGATTATAAAAATAATAAATGTTTGACTTAACATAAAAAGATATAAAACGACATCTGATCAAATTTTAAGTTTTTAAGTCAAAATATCGTTGCAATTTAAACTTCCTGCGCGGAATATTAATGGACTTTTGCTGCGGTGTCGTTGTGTCTGTTGTGGAATGCGCGCATGCGTTTAGTTTAGTTCTTCTCTTTGCTATTGTTTTTGTCTAGTGACTGTGTGTATTTGAATTTTTTACATATGTACATAGCTGTTGATGTATTAAAGTGTTTTAATTACATATGACTTTAATGCGATTTTATTTTGTTTACCATACAGCCGATTACTTTATTTGTATACAACATTGTGGTGAATATTTAAGTATTTGGAAGCAATAAAGGTGAGTAATAGCATACAATAATAAAAATTTTTCTGATTTTATTAATGTGTCATATATTTTTGTGCAAAAAACGTATTCCCTTTTAAATTATTTCATTACATTTTATTCGTTTCTTCACGTTTTTTGGGCCGATAATGAAAGTGAATAATACTACACAAATTTAGTTAAAAAAATTAATTGATGAATGTGTTACTCATTGCAACAGTAAAAATTGTAAGCTGCATTTTTTAAAAGAAAGTAAAAGTAATAAAATCTCTGGATATGTTTGAAATAATTATAGTAAAATACTTAAGTATTGCTTTATAATTAGAGTGTTAAAAGGTCTGATCAATATCGCATATAACAGATATTTTTGCATTATTTTTCTACTGACCAAAAAATTTGGAAACAAAAAAAAATTGTATGGATTAGTTAAAAAGAAAAATTTGATATTTTAGTACAAGATTATCTATCTTCCAAATAGTTGAATATTTTAAGTAAAAAGTGTTATCAATTACTCAAAAAATTGATGAGCTAGTGGAAGTGCAAAAGCTTTGATTGTCATAATAAGGAAACAATTGCAACGAAATTGTACGAGTGGCCGAGATATTATTAATAAACTAAAAATAGGCTTCCCCTATCAATGTGGGTTTTGTGAAAATATACTGAATCGAATCTTAAAATGTACTTTTTAGAGGTCGAATGTATTTTTTTTTGTCTTGAACACAAAATTTTACTAAAATGTACGAAATTTTACCAAACAAAATATGTAGTTACTAACAAAAAAAAAGGTCCTCACTTTTCCCATCTCAAAAACCCTAGCGAAATGAGATATATTTCACATTAAATTACATTTACATTACATTATTTTTCCATTTACTTAAAAAAAATGTTATTATTATAAATCTGTACATTGCGATTATTTTCATTTATGTATTTAAGGGGGCAGGGGTAGTCATGGCCGTGAAAATTAGAGCATTTTCAATATGTTTTTTTAGGTATTAAGTAATTTAATTTATTTAATAAAAGTGATAATATGGAATTATTACATTATGTTTCAACTTGACTTGACGAAAGTTTAAAAAAAAATATTAAAAATAAAAAAAGTTATAGCTGGCTGTGTTAGACCCTGTCCCAACGCATTTAAAGTTTTACACTGGGTACTCTTACCACCGAGAACTCTTTGGTTATTGCCAAATAACTCCAAAAGTACTTGTCGGATTGACTTCAAGGAGATATTTTTGTGATAGTATACTTTAAGAAAATGTATCAATTTCTCAAAAATCATGACTGCCTCTGCCCCCTTAAAAAAAGGTCACTAAATGTAGCGAATGTACTGAAAACTGTCGAATGTACTGACGACGATTTTTCAGGACGCAAATGTACCGAAAATACCATCACTGCTTCCTATACAAATAAAAAAAATCTAAATTTTATTCCATGAGAATTGCTTCAGCAGCTGTAGCAAAATTTCACGCATGAACTTTCCTTGCCATAAGACCTACATATCTCATGTTTCATCAAAATTTTGGTCTCTTAACCTAGTTTTTGGAGAATATATGGGATATTTGTTTGCAAAAATGAAAGGAGTTGGACCTAGAGGTTTCCTATTCTGCAGATTCGTTTGTGGGTACTATTGAACATATTGTTGATTAACCATAAATGGTTTCGGCATAAGTCAAACCATTATAGCGCTAAAGTTTTCTATGGGATCTATTTTTTCGAGTTTTCAATGTTTTTAGGAAAATTATTCCTTTGTTATTTCAAATGTACCATTTGAATATTTGACCACGTTATTACTGATTTTTGCAGATTGCTTCATCTCCAAAACAGTCTTATATTACTGGTGATTTGAATACCTTCTCATTTATGTACATCCTTAATAGTGCAGTATATCTAACAATATGCTAATAACTGCTGATGTGCAAAATCATTCTTGATCTTGATTTTTCACATTTTTGCAGCAATAAGACACTGCTATGATTTCAAGAACAACGACCAAGAGAGCAAGAGACCAATTGGTCTTGCATATAAATTCAAGACACAGACTAAGAACGTGAGACCAAAACCAAAGCCCATTTTATAGGAAAAAAACTGCATCACAACTAACAGCTCACTTACAAAAAAAATATAGAAAATGCTAGATATATAAATTGGTATGGGCCCTACTAGGTATCTACTTACAACACTTTGATATTTTTCTTTATTTATTTATTTATTTATTTATTTATTTGGTATTGATGTTACATCTTCTCAATCAATGCAGAGTCTTCTGGTAATTGCCTACCAATCATTTTACAGTCAGTTATTTTTAGTTGATCAATAAAAGTAAATTTATTTTACGATCTCACTAACAATTTCTGAGAAGCCTTATAACAGGTTTTACAAGAAGAAATCAGAAAAACAAGTAACAAATAAGGTGGTCAAGCTGCACTTAGTTACCACATTCTTGTGAGAAGGATAATATTTAAAAAAAAAAATGTTCATTAATAAATGCAATACCGCATGTTATAAAAAGTTGCAGCCAAGCTGGCTACGGGACAAGATTCTTGACTGAATTCAGCGAGGAACTCAAACTAGTTGTTATGCAGAACTCAAAGTTCAATAAACCAATTGTTGGCCTTAATTTAAGTAACGATACGAGTATTAAAAATTCACAAATTAAAACTTTTATAGCTTTTACTGAAGAAGAAATTGAGAACTCACTTACTAATATGTTGCGGTTATTATGTACCAATTAAGTTATCAATTTACATATTTAAATATTCCTTGATTAAAAATTTATAATTTGGGCAAACCACATACATATTTGATATTTTAATTAACTTGAACGAATTATAGCAATTGATTTTCAGTTGAATTTTTAAGTTGATTCATGATACTCATAAAATTTATATGAGTAGTTATGCTTTAAGCGTGACAAATTGACAATTGATTTTTAAATCAAGTAGGCTTAAAATTGTAATCTTGCATAAAAGTTATAAAATAAACGAAAACACGCGATGCCTTACAAATTAATTTATTGGATGACACCACATGAAAGTTAAAATGGTAACAGATTTAAATAACACAAGCAATTGTTAATGCAATAATAATATCGTATTATGTATGTTGTATGCAAAATGTCCTTGAAAACACTTTTTATAAAATTACAAAAAAAGAGTGACAAAAAATATACAAAAAGAGGTTTTTCAACAAATTTGTGAGTTAACTAAAAATTGAAATGTAATGTTGTAACTGATTTTGTAAAATTACTTATTCGATTAAGCCAGGATTATATAACAATTTAAATTGGGCCTTACTTAACATGTAAATTTTGGCCATTAAATTGCCTTCAAGACTGTTAACGGCTGACAACAAACATTGTGACTTTTAATCTTCTCTGACTTTATTGAAGGTACTTATTGTCAATAAATAAGACTAAAAATTGAAAGTTGAATTGAACACATGCCAATGGTAAATAAAAAAGATTCAACAATGTGTCATAAATTTAATCCGATTAGCCATAAATGCATCACAGCATGCACTGTGGGTTATATTGCAAAGATAGTGGTTTTTATAACAGTGGAGTTATCTATATATGTACAGTTTATGTTCATCATACAGCAATTTGATTTTTTTGTGCTTTTAGAAATTTTAAAGGTTAAAGCCTTTAAAAATTGATTAGTAAAGTTTTTAAAATATAGGGAAATCCAGTTGCTTTGAAAATCGTGATGTATATAATATCAACATATAAAGATTCATAGCATTGAAAAAAATGGTTAAATTGGAACACGAACCAGAAGTGAAGTTAAACTATAAATCAACACAAAGAAGTAAATGAGTAGAAAATTTTTGAAAAGTTTGGAATAAATTGGTAAGTGTCGAAAAACATTGATGTCATGTTGGGTTGACAGTTCATGTCAGACTTCTAGCCCCCGGACGCGTTTTGAAATATAAAGTTGATTCTTAAAGAACCTTTTTATTAACTAAATTCAATTATACATACAATTTTAATCAATGCCGCTTCCGTCTTAGTAGATACAATTCAGTCATTTCATCTATGAAACCATGAGATAGAAACCCAGATGAGGCAGTTCAAAATTTGAAAAAGGTAAAGACTTAAAAGTAAACCTTAAGATTTCAATTTAATTTTAAATTATTATATTAGTAAAATGGACAAAAATTTGTAAAAAAAATGATAATTGAAAAAGTTTTATGAGGAAAAAAAATTCAATTGATTTTGGTTGTAGATATATTTTTTCTACTCAAAAATTTATAAAAATTTTTACAAATTCAGACATATTTTCATAAAAAATATAATAATGATAAATAAAAATTGTTGCATTGACCGTGCGCTAATCGATTTAACAAACAATTCAACTAAATATCTGCCCTAATGATTTTTACGTTTCTTCATTTTGGTTTTATACCACTGTACATTGCTATTGCTGAAACATTGACTTTAAGCTACTTTAAAATTAAATCGTACATATAATAAAGGAGAGTATAAATTTGCAATAAAAATATTTCGGAAATCACTGGTCATTGGTTTTTATCACTTATTAGCACTAATTAATAATAAAAATATGTATTCAATTCAATATTTTTTATTTATTTCTTAAGTTCATTCACTTTTACACCTTTTTTTGTTTTAATTTTTAAATGTTAAACTTTGACAACATAGCAAACGAGCATGAAAAAGAGCCATAGGTAATTATTGTCTCAATAGCGTCTAATCAAACATAAACAATAGTTAAATTGTACAAAGATTTAGTTAGACAAACGTTTAGGCTTATCATTAAAGTTAAATGTTAAAGAAAATTGTATTGAAATTGTTTCAAAATTAACAGAAACTCGGAGTAACACTAATCAACAAAAAAAAATTAAATAAAAAAAACAAAAATAAATCATATATAGAAACTGTTCTAGTTAATGTGGCTTCGATTTGAAAATTTGTGTAAAATTATTCCCGTTTGCTCATTAATCTGAACATTGGTTTATGTGTAAAAAGTGCCATCATAGTTTACAAAATTCAAAAAAATCTCGGCGATTCAAACTCTTTTGTAAAATTTGTATGTGGTATGATCCTCTGATCTTGAAAATCAACTTTTTCATCGCTCTCGTGTAGAAAGGCCCTAACTCATATTTTTGAAATTTCACAGAAGGAGAAAAAACTTTAAAACCTCAAAAAAAGATTTAAAAAAAAAAAGATTTAAATGCGATTCTTAAACTTTTTAGTGGCTCAGTAAGGAGAGGCTGTGACGTAAACGTTAATGGCGAGAAATTCCCCAAATGTCATTTCCATCAATAATTTTTTAACACTTGAACATTTGCACCAAAGTTGGGATATTCGACACATACTAAAAATGGCCGCATTCACATCAAGTTTTGAATTCCATAATTATAGTCCCAGTGATTATCTATAATATGGCGTCATCATTTTCGAAATCCATACAGCCGTTACAGAATTATGGACATAAATAAGAGCGAGAAAAAATGGAGTAGGCCCTAACTACTCGAGAGCGACGATTTACTGATTGTTCATAATGAAAATTTATTTATATATATATAAATAGGTAACAGTATATTTTAAAGTTAAAAAAGTCTTCAAAAATGATATAGGCATTTTAAGCAACCTTAGTAACCATTCATATCAGTTTCTCATTGAAAAAACCTTACGTAGTCTCCCATCATTGCCACATTCCAGAACTCCTGATATCGTTTCTCAACAGTTTTTATATGTTCATAAAATCTGTTCATCACAAACATCTCCAAAATTCGCTGGGAAGAAATCCATACAAATTTTATAAAGGAGTGCGTATCATTTTCGGACTGTAAACAAGTGTTTTTTCTTTATATTATGAAATCGTATTGATACAACTGCATGAACAGAAATCAACCCGAATTTCAAAATATTACAAATAACATTAGTTGTTTTTGCCAATATATTTAAAAATAACATCCCTTCTTGCCATTACAATCACAAAAAGTCACTTACAATTGTGCGTTAAAAAAAAAAAAAATTGGTAATATGACCAGAGCACGATTTTGTTTTCATTTGAAATGCAAACATGACAGCTGTCAATTAGCCCATCTAACAGCGATAGTCAAACTTAACAACCATTGCTAATGATGATAACGATGACGATGATGATGATGATGATGGTGGTCATCAATAAACTAAGGTTAATGCCATAAAAAAAGTAACGGACACGCCGACCGAATGACTAACAGACCCACTTTTTTTTCAGCTCAGAAATTGTGTGCAAAATTAAGCTATCGAAATCATTAAAATTCAGTGCGTATCTCGAACGACGGCAATCAATTTCCGATTCTTCGATTGAGTTTTTGACAAAATTGTTGCTGTTTTTTTTTTTGAGTTTCTTGGCAATTTTATTTTTAAATTGTGGGTTTTTTTATCAAGGTGCACAATGTACACGTAAATTATGTCATACAGTTAAAGCCAAAACTTTTTTCGACTTTGGAAGTGTAAATCAACCTTGATAGGAGTTTTATCGGATTTGACCTTTTTATATATAAATTTTTATTTTTTTTATAAAAGAATCATTTATATTAGCTTTACCATTATTAAAGTTCTAATCAGCATTAAAATCTAATTGTTCTCTTAATTAATTGACACATCAATTTGATAGTCATGCCAAATGAATTGCATCATTTTATGTGGTTTTTCGTTTTTTGTCACAAATTAATTTGTCATCTGGTTGCATTACTGTGGGAACGAATTCTTGTGGAACGGGTTGTATTATGCAAATGAACTAATTATTAATTAGAGAAATTTAAACGAGATTTTCGCTTTGAATTTCAGAATGCAGAGAAAACTTTGCGTAATTTATTTGACAAGTTTGTGACCAATAATAGACAGCTCTTTAAATTATTATGGCTTAACAAATAAGTTCGTGAGAAGAAATTTTTGGTTGCATAATTTTAAGTTGAAACTTTTGTTCTTAAGATAGACAACTGTCATGCAATTAAAATCATGTTTTGCAAACTTTTTATACGCTGATAGTAAGTAGCTTGAATTAATCCTAAGGGAATACTTGAGTACTATAAGTAGTTATGTGAAAAAGGTTTATCAAACAAAGCTTATCCAACCTTCTCTAAAAACCCTAAGTAGTTCTCGAATTTAAGATACAAAATTTCTTTTAAACTGATAAAAGTTTTTAATAAATTGGGTTCTATTCAAAGTTTATTGAATATAAGTTTAATAAAAGACTATCACTATTATAAATTGGCTTAAAAGTTTGCTTTAAAATTTGAGGTATTTAACTGTGTATGCCAATAATCCAATTTTTTCCCATGGTGTGAAAGTCCTTAGCCTTTCCATAATCTGAGTGAAAGATACCCATAACTTGTTTATTGGATCCCTGTTGTATGGGAGAAAAAATATTTCACTCCGCCTATTGAAATATTTCTTAAGTATTAAAGAAAGTGAGCCTGATTTACGGACTTTTATGACTTTTTTTTGACAACTAAAATGCAGTGTTTAAATAAAGGACTTGAAAGAAAAAATCAGGAACATTTTTATCGAGGATCGTTTCACAAAAGTTCTTCTATTTCTTAAGGATTTGAATTTTAATGTCGAAAAATGTTATCCATCGATATAAATATTTGAATAATGAAATTTTGTTTTATTTTAATCGGAAAAGGATTTAAAGTTAGCAATAAATATGAGCCCATCTGCTGCTAAGTTTTTTTTTGAAATTTTAGCAATAAAGAAAAATCCATTAGTTGACTTCTTCAGTTATGAGATTTAATAAAAAAAATACCAATCATTCAAGCTTTTTCGATTAATTAAAATTCTACTTCATCATCGAGTTCAATAAACCAGAAAATCATTTTCCGTTCCTACTAATTAACAGAAACCTTAGTTGCTTTGAATTTTCACAACAATTACTACGTAAACAATGGAAGGAAAAAATTATTTAAGAACAATCCCATAAACTTCTAATTAAAAATCTTCATACGATTACAGCAGTAATTCGACAGTTAAAGCAATCGCTTACATAGTCGTTTCCATTAATTACAAACTGCAGCTTCTTGTAGTGGTGCTGCATGGTGTAAATGAAATGCATTGTTGACAAGTCTCATTAGTTGGCAGTTAAGTTTCAAGTGAGTAGGTAAGTGAGTTATCAAGTAGGAACGTATTGTTTTCACAACGTGGGTATAAAGTAATTAACTCGGAAGTTTTAAAAAATTATGAACCATTTTAGATACTTAAATACCGCACAACTTTTGTTTACTCAAAGCTTGCAGCAAAATTAAAGACATTTTTCTGAGGCAAATATACAAATTCAAATGAAATATGAATGGGCTGGGAAATTTACATCAAAAAATACTAAAAATGCCAATATAATTAATAAGTTTTGATTGATTTTACGTGAGCATTTTTCGATACAGAAATTAATTTTCTTATCAATATCTCTTTCCAATTGGTGAACAGAAATCTCAGATAATAAGTAAACGTTACATAATAAGATATTAATTTTTTATAGCAATAATTTTCCGTTTGCATACCAAATAGCTCAGTTTGTGGAGCCATTGTTTAATGGCTTTGACTTGAATAAGGTGAAAAATTCTAAACTTATTACATACTATATGTTTTTGACCTATATGAACAAATTAAGGCTATGTACTCAGAATTGAAGTGACCAATTATGTAGAACTTCACAAGATCAAAAAGATGAATTTCACATTTCTGTTCCGACCTTCAGAGCATAAGCAAAAAACATTATGATTCCAACTTTTACAAGGACTAATGACTGGACTATAAAGTCGAGCTATATACTCTTTTGCTACAGACAGGCCCGGATTTAGAAATTTGCCGCCCTTAAGCCGTACACAAGTTGCCGCCCTTCTTCTCTTGTGAATATTCGCACTTTTTTCCCCCCACTTTGTAACTCTCACCATCACCAATACATTATAACGCATTAGCACACTTGAAAAAATTTTCAAAGTTCCCAATATTTGCCGCCCCTAAATACTTGCCGCCTTAGGCACTGGCCTAGTGTGCCTGTAAGGTAAATCCGGGCCTGGCTACAGAAGTTGATGTAATTTACATTTATGCCCTTTTCCATTGGATACCAGCCAATTGTCATATTTCGTCATTAAGTATATTGACAAAACTACAAATCAAGCAATCTAATGACCTTGACTCTGTTTGAATGCTGTCTTAACCTTAAACTCTAATTAAAAGGTCGCTGACGAAACGTTTTTATTCCACATTAATCCTATTAAAATGGTTTTACAATGTTATGTGCCTCAAGCATATACTGAACTTCGATGAAAAGATAAAAACTGAAATACATATTGACAACAGTTTGATTTTTGGCAAAATTTAAATCACGATTTTGCAACATAAAAAGAACTAAAACAAATGAAATAAAATCAATCATATATCAACATTTGCATAGTTCTACGAACTTAAAAGTTATGTCACGCATTAATTTAAATATTTGCAAGTAAAAAAAAAAAAGTGTAAGCTGAAAGTCGTCTGCCTCCGTACATATTTAAATGATAAATGAATGAGCTAATATTGACATAGCTTCGGCTTGCCATCTAACACTGAGCCACCAATTGGCTAATTTTCGATTGAACCCATTTATCACAAATCTTTTAAGAAGCCAAGAAGTAACGTTAATAGATCATCACTCAGCACACAATTTGTTCGAATGTGTTGCAGATGTTATAAGAAGTGTTTAGAATGAGGGTTTCGAATTTCTTTATGCAAATTTTTGAGGCTCATTTAAGGCTAAATGCTTTGCGTTGGTAACACGTTTCAGCAGTCACGTTCATGTTGTCATATTATGTGTATTTATGATTTATGACAGTAAATCATTTGGAATCTGTTTAGCTTATTTACTCAAAGCTTTCAGTTGTATTTTATTTTTTCTTGTAAAGCCTTAAATAAATTCACTTGAGTCAGATTTGGCTGCGAAACCTGCTATTTGATAAAAAATTTTAAAAAAAGACTTTGACATAACTCGATTCGCATAGTATCAGGTTACGTTTATAAATATAAATTAGGTTCAATAACTTGCCATAACATACAAGAAAAAAAATGAGTCGAAACTTGCTTATAAGAACATTTCCAGTATGGAAAAATAATTAATATTATAACTACGAGCTCAAGGGGGCATCTTAAGGGTTATTGGGAAAAAAGCCTACTAGAGACCCACTTTGACAGCGTATAAGTTGCGCTGATCAAAAACATTTTCCGAATTACAATATCTCTGTGGCATTTTCCACCTGTTATGCACATAAAATTTGTATGCTGCGCTTTTATTTTTTTTTTTTTTTCACTTTATCACCGATAACAAGATTTTTAGCACTAAATTAAATCTATGGGCAAAAGCCGAAGACATCAATCTTCATTAGCTTCCGCGAAATGCGAAATTTTTATGAAAAAAAAAAACAACGCCTCAATAATAAAATATGCGTCGCATGCGTATTTTTGCGCTTAAAAGCATTTTCGAGTAAAATACTTAAATTAATTCAAATTTATGCAGTCTAGTTTCATTATACTTCCACGACCTTTCTATTTTTTGGAGTCATGTGTATGTTTTCTTTTGATTAAAAAGTCGTAACACTAAATAGCCCAGTTATATTAAAATTCTGGCATTTTTTCTAAATAAATTATAACAAATGAGCTAAAATTTTAGAATATGAAAACATATATGGCTTATACAAAATTGGCTAATGTTCTTGATATGTTGCTCACAGAAACAGCTATGATATCATTGCAGAAGAGTTGATAAATTTCTTTTTTCTATTTTGATTATTTTTGTTAATTTTTTGAAAGTTATAGAAGTGCGAATTAAATCAATGACAACAAACCTGTTTCTGAAACTGATAACAGCACTGATTCATCTCTATAACATAGTTTTACTAATTTTAATGACTATTTTGAATTTGGCTAATTTTAAACAATAGAATGCGTAGTATATACTTCAAAGGTTAATAAACTTAGCAGTCGCACACCTTTACACAAAGAAAAAAATGTAACACAAATCAGATCGCGCGAATATTTCAAAGAACTTAATCCGAATTGATTAGTATCAACGCGTAGTAAAATTGTGAAAAAGGCTCGAAAGTTTTTGTTAAACCTTCAAAGTATTGTTGAATTGCATCGTAAAATGAATGAACTGGTTTATTTTATCTTTAATAATTAAAAATTAAAACGATATTTCATGATGACCAATACAACATTTCAGTTAATGTAATTGAAATGCATCAAAATATTTTGTAAACAGTTTTAATTTTAATTTTAATTAAAAATTTTGTTTTGATCATTTGAATGTGCTTTCACTGTAGCGTTCGTTGTATTCAGTTCATTGTCCTCTGTTTAAAAAAAAAAAAAAAACAAAATTAAATTTTTGCATAATTTCGCTGTTTAGTTTAATGTGAGTGATAAAAGCATCATCATTTGCATATAATTTGATACTTTTTTGATTTTATCTGTTATTTTTGAGTTTTTTTTTATTCTTTTTGAAACATTTTTTAAAACTGTTACACACATCTGTCGCTGAGATATTTGTTGTTGTGAAGCATCATCACTTTATTGACAAATTGATATATCATTTCTAAAATGATATATCATGCATATCTGACGTTTTCGGCTAAAACAATTTATATTGTGCGACAATCCAATATTTTTTTTAATTCTTCAGGCAACTTTTTGATTATAAAAAAACGGTCAGATTAAGCAAAGTCGTCAGATTTGCATCTGTATAAAAATCTGACGCGCACGAGTAACTACAAATATTGTTTTTTTTTTGCATTTTTAAAAAGTAGCCACGCGCTTGCGTCACATCCGAATCGTCAGTCTTATGAATGGGAGCTTCGCTTGGGATCCTATGAATATCTGATGAGCTCGAGTAAATGTTTTTTTTTCTCCATTTTTAACTCATCTGTACGGCAACGCCCACCATCCAAATCGGCAGATTAATATACCTCCGTCATCAGAGGCATGCCCCAGCATATACGCCATCAATATCTGACGCGCTCGAGTAAATCCATGTGCATGTTTTTTTTACATTTTTGAAAGCCTATAGTGACTTCCCCCACCGGTGAATGGTTAAACATTATATTACCTTTTTTTCTTCCTACCATTTAATCTTCAAAATCCAATAGGTTCCCACGACGCTCGAGTAAATCCACATCCACGATGCTGCTCTACTATTAGGTGCTCAAGACCAACCCTAATAGCGAGACCTAAAAATTTTAAGAAATTAATGCTGAGAAGCTTAGTTAAGAGCCAATGCTAGAGTTTTTAACAAGAGATAGTCAGAACAAACAGAATGTTGGGTATCTCTTAGACTGCAACACCTTATGCTCAATTCCATCCATATCCAAAATAGAGCTGAACGAATGCTTAAGCCAATCGAGAACAACGAGCACTGAAGATATTCAATATTTGTAGATGAGATATTTCCTGATTTAGCAAAAATGGCTCACGATTTATTATCTATTTTAGCAATTTCTTTCCTATGATCAGTTATTGCGTGATTTAATCTTAATTTGGATTGGATTTTATTTCAGCACTCAAAGCATTTTCTTGGGCTAATTTTTACGAACGAAAACTTTTGATTTATTATTTACATAAGCGGCTGCATTATTATGCTTCTCTATTATATAAACACATATTGGTTCAAATCGAAAATTGAATGCAATCGAAAACTTAATCCCTCTCTTTATCATATAACTAATTCCATATTCTAAGATAATCCTCTCTGTCCAGCTCTGTGTTAAACAATTTAATTTACACGATGCAGATCTTAAACTTAACAGCAATTCTTCCTTCCTTGTACATCACATATAAATCTATTCATATTGCATGAAGCTGATAATTAATATTCTCTTCAGACACCAACACAATACACAAAATAATTGCAACGAAAAGTTACACTTTGCACATAGCCATAAATAAGGATTAAATTTCATATTTCATTTTCTAGTATCTTAACTTTGTCGTAGGTTGATTTTACTTGTAGATGTAGAAGGCAACCTTGTAAGTTTTCAGTGGACGCTTATAATTGCATGTTGATACTCTCATTGGATATGGTTGTTGTCATTGCAACTATTTCAAGTATCATTATAGAGAATGCAAAATTCTATGGTTTCTTTATATCCTTAAAGATTTTCTTAGCTCTGGTTGATTTTGTGTCTTAGCACAGGATATTTTGCAATAGACCTATTCGATTTTGAAGGAAAACTTTTGATTTCGTCTATATGTCGTATAAAATTGCTAATCGATATTTCGATTTTTTTTTTGGTTTGGTTTGGTTTTTTTTGCATAACTTCCATGCGATTTTATATCCTTATTCTGTTAATCCCAAATATTATGTCTACGAGAATTTTTTAGACTTGTGAGATTTTTAAACTTGCGGAAAGGTTCGAGACTCTATGTTGCGAGAACTGTTATAAGTCACTATAGTGAGAAAAAGATTTATTTGTATATAACATGTGTATATTTTATATAGAGCAATCAAATATTTATTTGAGTCAAACATGTTGTATTAGAATCAAATAGTAGTTCAAGTAAGTACTTTATGTTTGACTCAATCAAATTGAGAATTGCTCTATAATTTGTTATATTCAAACAAATTGTTTTCGCAGTGTACGATGAAATGAGATTATTTGACCTTAGGTTACTTTAAATCAACTCATGACTTTTCTATTTTTAATCCTTTCACACACAACCTATAATGTTGCTCTCAGGTGTCAACCTGCAACTCAACAACCTGAATATATTGACAATATATCAAGACCAGCAACAGCAACATTATAAAAGCTACAACATGAGAGAATAAAACTAAAGGAAAAAGTAAATGTTGGCATTTATTGTTTAATGTTCAGTTTGTCAGGTCGCTATAATGATATCAGCCCCACAGAGGATAGGTAACAACTTAGCAAATACAACGTGATACAACAGAAAACGAGAAGAAAAAAATATGCATAAATGATAAAGCACAGGCAAAGTTACAGAAAAAGAACTAAACGATTTCAAGTGGATGGCCTTAAACTTCATAAAGGACATTCGTTGCTGGTTATTATTACCTTTGACTAAAAATAACCCTACTGTATGTGTAAGGCACAAACATAAGTTTGTCGGTCATGTGACTTTTGATATGACCTACTACGAAAAACTTTTCAACGTACACAATGATAATTTTTTTTCAATCTTTGAAAATTTGTATTCTCAGACATACTTGTTTGACGCAATCTCTATTGTAAAGTAAATCATGCCCATTGAAGGATCATTTACTATTTAAATTCGAATGATATCTCAAATTATATCAAATAGATGATCCCTCGCTATACACAAATATATTTTATTCCAATTCAAAGTAATATTCAGCTTTAAAAAAATCCTTAAATCCTTTGAAGCCTCTTTTCGAATGTCACAAAATTACGCATGAATTTAACTCACCAATAAGCAGTTTGTAGGATACTAGCTAACTACTTATCTGCAAAATTTATGCGGTATTTAATTTTCTTTTTTATTACTTTACAGATGACGTCAAAACCACACAACAGTCGGCATTTAACCGGTTACAGTTACCTTATATCGTATGTGATGTGTGTCAGCTTCTTGCTGCCCACTGTACTCGGCCATGGACGTCTGATGGACCCTCCAGCGCGAAATGCTATGTGGCGCTTTGGTTATCCAAATGCAGTAAACTACAATGACAACGAACTTTTCTGTGGTGGCTACGCTGTACAATGGGAACAGAACCAGGGTCAATGTGGTGTTTGTGGTGACGCTTATCATGTTAAGTCACCCAGACCACATGAAGCTGGTGGTGAATTTGCAAAGGGTATCATTTCACGTTATTACGCAGCGGGACAAGTAAGTTAAAAATATATCAGAATCTTTAGCCACCACTGTATAAAGTCAAAAAAAGTGGCCTATAAGTATGCAATTATAATTAAAGTTATCGTCTAATCAGTACAGTACCAAAAAATATTATTTTGACACTGATAAAAATTTTTTTATATTTTTTTTTGTAGGAAATTGATGTAGAAGTCGAACTCACCGCCAATCATTATGGGCGCTTTGAGATGTATCTTTGTCCCAATAATAATCCAAGACAAGAAGCCTCACAAGACTGTTTCGATCGATATCCACTATATATCTCAGGTAGTCGAGAGCATCGTTTTCTCATACCACGTGATACTAAGAAAAAAGATATTTTCCGCTATCGTGTACGTCTGCCACCATTTGTTACCTGCACACAGTGTGTGCTGCAATGGACTTACTACACGGCCAATATGTGGGGTCAGTGTGCCAATGGCACTGAAGCCGTTGGTTGTGGCAAAGCTGGTAAAATTTTATTTTTAATTTTAATGATTTATATAATTTTATATTTTTAAAAATTTTTTTTAAGAAACCTTCCGTAATTGCGCTGATATCGCTATTGTTTCAAATACTGGCGGTGGTGTGCCACCAATTTTCGTCAATCAGAAATCACCGTATTTGCTTTATTATAGAGATTATCGTGCACCAGAAGAAAACAATGTGTTCCCGCTGATCGTACGGTAAGCTAATGCAGTGAATATTTGTGAAACCCTTAAACCTTTTTTACAACAAAAAAAAAACAAAAATTTTTTGTTTAATTGCTATCGCATTTTTAGAAACTCTAACAATTAGAAAGTGCATTTGCTTTAACACAATATGATGAAGTATCGTATGTTAAAGCTTTCACAATAATTTTAAGTTTCATTAAATACTCCAGGGCTTATGGACAATCCACAAACGATTCAGGTCCTTAAGTTGAATATTGGCCAAGCCATTCATCAGATAGAGCACAAAATAACAAAAACGTTTTTGAAAGCCAAACACCCGAGGCAGTCACATGAATAAAGTCGTGCTCCATAAATTATGGGAATATTTGAAGTTTCCAGTAAAGCCATGTTTAGGTTTGAGTGACACCCAAATAGCCTCACTCAGAACACAGGGGTCCATAGTGATATCACAAACTCTCTTATTAATAAATTCTGGTCCAATAAGTCCATAATATGTATTGCACTTCCAAAAGCATTAAAGTTGCACAATATTGATTATTTTGTATACCTACTGAAAAGCTTCCATTGGAATAGTCTAGAATTTAACTAGAATCAATCTCAATGTACATATTCAAACAACTTGTTTTAAAATTACATTCATATACTTTTAATTGGTACTGATGTTTCTCACAATAAATTTCTACATATAATTTTTTACATCAATTTTAATAATTCCCTAATGCTAACTACTAAAACTGATCTAAAAAGAAAAGATATTACAGAACCCAAACTCAACGATGGAGTTCATTCAAGTTCTGTAATTTCTTTTGTTTGACTTAACAATTTAGACTAAAAACTTAACATTATAAAAAGATAGAGATCCAAAACGATCCAAACACTTAGGATACATATGAAAAAAATTTAAAATTTAACTAAAATACGTAATTTGAAAGAGCTCCTTTTTTCGTGCAATGCTAAGAAAATTTAACATTTGAAATCCGGATACGTGATGGCCATGATTAGCAATAGAAAACAAGATATTTGTATGCCACCGACTAAGATCGTCTTAAACAAGTTATTCTTAGGAGCGACATACTTACCTACAGGCATTGGGGTGCGACGTATACGTCGACGTCTCTTAGGAGGCTCAACCAACATTTGCTTATTCAAAGTAATAGCTGTGCTATTTTGTTGCTCGAGCTGAACTTTTTCATCGGCATCTATGATTTCAGCAAGCTTAGGGCTACAAGAATGCTTCCAATCTCCTTTTTTATCAAGGTCAGAATAATTAATAACTTCATTATTTAAAATACATGCATCAATAGTATTTGCGTTTTTCCCTTTGGTATCTTTATTCTGCAGTATTTTGGTGCTATCTCCTCCCTCGCACAAACTCACAATTACAGGCGATTCTTCTTCCGAACTTGTACGTGCTGAGATGTTGTTATTATTCCATATACTACCAGCAGTGGCAGCAGCATTGCTAAGCATACTATGGAAGAATATTGGATCTTGTTCGAGCACATTAAAAGCCACATCCGGATTTTTTGGCTTCAGATGCTGCATTAAGATGTTCGGATTTTGCTTAAGCCTCTGGAAGTTTGTTCGTTTTAGCTCCATACGAGGTCCATTCAAAGGCAAATAAAAATGACGATTTGCCTCATTTTTTAGCTCAACGATGGTCTTATGCGCAATGTAAAATTCACGCACAAAGCCCAAAGTGCGCGCTATGCCCCTCGAACGTACATGCACCGTGGCCAGACATTGAACGCCCACAACGCGATGTGCTATTTTTCCGATACGCGTTGCATCGTACATTAGAAAAGCGCTACGTTTGGTACGCGATGTTGGAGAAACCGCTGATTTACGTGGAGGTGATTTACTTGGACCTACGGTGCGTTTTAATGTTGCCTCTAATTTTTCGCCTAAGGCGCGCAATATGATAATCTCTTTCTCTAGTGTTGGTACATTTTTAAAAATGACGTCAACCTGTTGAACATCAGTAGACGATCCCGGTTTTTCAGGCGAACCGGTCGCTGGTAGCATCGTAAGACTTTCGCTATCCTTTGAGCTCAAATGGTGTAATGCTGATTTAACTACTGTGCCTTGTTTAAGTATCTCACGAAGCTGGGTCTTCAATATATCCTTAAAGAGCTTCTCATCTGTTCTGCGCAACTGTCGATACCGATCGTCAGATTTGACCACATTCTTAATCAAACGTATTTCCTCAGCTGGCATTGACTTTTGTTTCTGCTTCAGCAGTCGCTCAAAGTTGTGTTGTATTTTGACGCTCGAATTAAGTGGCATTTCTTCAGTCATGTAGCCTCCTCTGGATGGTAGATCAAAGTCATCAACTGATCCTTGTGAAAGACTACTTGATTCTATCATAAGTCGTGGTTTTCTCAATTCTGTAATTTCATACTTTTGTGTACAACCAATAGAATTCGCCCGTCGAAATAAATAGGGTAGAGACGGTTTCTTTTCCGAATCCTTCGACTCATCCGACGATGATTTTGAATTATTCATGGTACGTACGGTTAATATCTCCTTAACTGGTTTACAAAAAGGAATTTCGTCTGGAAGAACCATTCGTGGCGGTAATGGCGGCATTGGCGGCAGAATTAGTAGCTCATTGTGAGCCTTGCTTTTAAGTCTAATATGAGTTTGTTGAGACATCTGCTGCTGTTGCTTCTTCTCAGAGGAACGCTTAACGTTGGTATTGGGATTTGGTGCTGAGAGTGGCTTCTTCTGTGATTGATTTGTAGAATTTCGTAAAATCGGTAAGCGTACTGAGCTTTTAGTGCGTGTCATCATCCTATTTTTCGAAGAGCTTACAAGTCCACTCTCATTGCTTGTTGATTTTCTTACTTTGCTAAGGCGTTCCCAGACGGTTTCTTGTTTAGTGTTCAAAACTCTATCTGTGAATGAGAAAAGTCGATATATGTGCAACTTGTTTTGGGAACCGTCCGCCTTCTCATCGTACAGCCTACCTTTATTGACGTTCTTCATTCTTCTACGTATATCCGTATTTTCATTTTCCTTTTCGACTTTGACCATTGTACTTGGCTTTACTTGGTTATGTGGTTTCAATCTACTAACAATGATTGCATTTGGCATTTTGAAAAATTGAACCGAAACTAACTTTTTTTATATACAGTTAATGATTAATTTGTTTTTGTTGGTTTTTATTTATATGTATTATCACGCGTCATAAAAATTTTGGATTAAATAATTAATTATTTTTCTCTTTCTGAAATTTATTTATTTGCTTACTTAGAACTCTTTCAAAAATATTTTTAAAGTTTTTTTTAGACAATTGGAATTGAAGTTTAATTGTGATGCTCTGGGATATTTAGTTTATTCTTCTTTGATTTGGTACTGTTATAGCTTGCAACATTACTTGTATTAAAAAATGCATTAGTTGGATTGATATTTAAGATAAAATCTTTCTTCCCATTTCAGCGATCAAAAATGTCTTTCTGCACCGGCATTCCGCTCAATTCCTGGCATGGATAATTGGTGCGAAATCAATTGCTTGCGTTATCCACCAAATTGCCCTGAAAGTGCATGTCATTGTCCGTAAGTATTTCAAATTTTTGTATATTTATAATTTTCATAAAAATAAATTTTCTTTTACACAAACAGCCAAGATTGCGTTGCCATTGGAGAAATAGAAGGACGTGAAGGTGCTGATACCTACTGCATGGACGCATGTCTCAATTACGGTTCAGAATGTCCTGTCCATAGATGTCGTTGTATCTAAGTCATCAATAGTTTGCGATAAATGATATATACCTATATTAAAGAAAAGCTGTGCTTCAAACTCTATGCCGTCGAATTTTTAAATTTAATACTACCAATACGAAGAAATAAATATGAGAATTATAAAATCAGTTTACTTTTATAATAGATGCTGCAGTATCAGTGAACGAATATTTAATAGGTAACAAGGTGGTTTCTTCACTCTCGTATATATATACCAAAGCGACTACAGTAGCAAAAAAATTAAAATATTTATCAAAATCGAATAAACGTTTAGGCCTGACGACGAGAATTTACAAAAGAAGTATTTCAGCAAGTAGTAAGGAGTGGATCAGCCACACCATCAGAAAATCGTCAGAGAACTTCACCATAATGTCTAAAGATTGGAATCCCTAAGGAAGCAGAGGTCGCGACAGCCTAAAAACACCTGGAGGCGATAGTTACCCGTGAATTAGAAAAATGCAACCTATCATGGGAAAATGTTAAAGTTACAAACTACCAAATTATTATTTCTGAACGACTTTTTGTAATGGAATTCCGGAAGACGTCCCAAAAAACAGGTGGCAACCCTAGTTTAGGAAAGAGTCCAACAAGACATAAAGAAAACGTCTCATTATGCACACCTAATTTCAAGACCCCCCCTTCCCCCAAATTTCGTTACGTAATACTTAAACGCCCCCTTATATGGGAGTTTCCACTTTAACTAACGTTTTATCCAGAGTTTGTCCAAGCTGTTATTAGTACCTGTGAGATACTGGGTAAAACTACATCTATTAGCTCTAGCTATTTTGAGAGAATTACTCAATATAGCGTTTTAAATATTCTATTTGTACGAGCGGTTGGCGTATCTGTTTAACGATTTTGCCCATTTTCAATCCCAAGGACCTTGTTTGCCGTTTGGCGTAGCCTGTGTACCGAATTTCATTCAATTATCTCGCTTAGTTTTCCCGTAATCATAATTTTCATGGCTCGGGAGGTGACACTGATCAAGGATATAAATATTTTCCTATACTTACCACGCCCTCTTCTATGTATTACAAACGGACTGATAAAATTAATATACCGTTACATTTTTTGACAGAACACTTCAAAACGCAGTAGTCACTCGTTCGACGATTGTATTTTGGCACTCACTTATCTTCAAACAACGATATTCAGTGATTATTATAGCTGGTTAGTTTGGTCAAATCGGACCAAATGTATACAAAAGGAAACCAAAAGAGTTGCATATACGCATAATTGGTTATTCAAGCAAATTTTTCAGTAAATCAAGTTCAATTCTTTAATTTCAAACTCACTAACTTACTATTCCACCCATGTGTTTTTCAATCACAAAAAACAACGTTTTGTCGTTTTTTATTTTCAAGTTTCTGATTTTTTAGATTTTATTGAGATAATCAAAAGCAATAAGGCAATATATTCCAAAGTACAGTGCAAGGAAATTCGGTGATAGTATTTTCTTGCATATTCAATAATTCCAAGATTGGTGCTATGCGAGTTCTCCTTTCAGCATTATCTTATAGGTTTTTGAAATAATTTCTGAACAAATCTCACTTGCATAGCAGCCTGGAACAGATTCCCTTGAGAGCACAGATTCTAAAAAATCATAAATTTAAAATTTAAGTTTATTGATGTTTTCAAAATGTTAAAAAAAAAATTATCTGATTTCTTTGCTGAAATTTTGTGAAGTTCTCGGAAAAAACAGGTCCACTGTATGTATGCGGTGATATACTTGCACGAATTATTCACTTTGAGATTCGAAAATGCTCTTTAATTTCTGTACCCCATCAAATGCTTCTTTCTGCGCAGCATCGCGTACGAATGGCTCGAATATTTTAGCTAATTGTTGCACCTTGTCGGAACTGGGACGTGGTGGCTCATATAAACCTACCTTTTCTTTTATCTCATTTATGGTTTCAAGGAGATTGCTTTGATTTTCACTTGTGGCAGTGGTGTTAACAGGAAGTGATGTCGGAGCTGTATACATGGGCGTATCATAGTCACTGAATGGTGTCGGCGGTGTATAAAGAGGTTCAACGCGCAGCAGCACCTCATTTTCCTCATTTGGTTCGGGCTCGTTAGCACCAATATCAATCGTGCCTCTCTTTTTCTTCTCAGCTATTGTAGTGCTCGATGTAAGATCAGTATTATTTGAAATTGTGCGCAATCTAAATTCATTGTCTATATAGTCATCTGAGAATTCATCATCGACTTTTGTAGCATAGCGTATGGCTTTGTCGAAGCGATTCAGCACCGTCAAAGCAACTTTACGCCAATACTTTTTGGCACGTAAATGAGCCTCATAGTTGTTGACTGTTGGTATCGTTGATGATGCCAACGAGTGTGTGTTACTCACTTTTTCTTGCACAAAAGTTTCTGATGATTGCAAGTTGTTCGATGATTTACGTTCAAGATAACAGAAGTCTGGTGGTGATGGTATTTTAAAGCTCTTTGTCGAAGACTGCCTCTGCAGAGCGTCTGTATTATTTGAGTTCAGCGTTGTTTCATCTGTGGCAACATTATGCTTTCCATCACGCTTTGGTATCTTTGACATATTCAAGTGCGATCGTGAGTTTCCATATCTGAGTCTTTGCATCAGTATTTCGTGTTTATCCGGTTCCTTTGCAATGGCTATCTCACGTTTGCGACTCAGGATTTTCCTTGGATGGGTGCTTATTTTAACAAGATTCGCTCGTGAGGAATCATTACCATAGTTCTTAGCTTTCTGAACGAGTAGTTTTCGATCTCTTTGGCTCAAGTGGCTGCTTGAAAATTGGGAAAAGTGATCTTTGCTGCTGGATTTACTAGTACTTGGTGCTAACAGGCCATTTAGCTTTGAAAATTCTTTGCCCAATTCTCTTGCTTTAAGAAAGGTTTCAACGCGTATATCTTCAGCGGTTTTATTACGATTTGAAATTTTGCTACGCTTTGGCAAATGATATGCTAACTCTTTAATATCCTCAATATCTTTGAAAAGGCGCTTCAGTCGCACCTCTCGCATTTTCATTTCAATAGTTCGATCATTGAAGTCCTTCATACGTTCGTACTCCTCCTTAAGTTTCTGCAACTGACCATTTTTCTTACTTGTTGACAGCATGCGTCGAAAGAATGGTGTCGATTTGATTTGATATGACATTTTGTAAATTTTCACTTGTCCAATTTACAAAACTCAATAATTGGTGGTTTATTTAACAAAAAATTTTAACAAAAACAGGAAACTCTCACTGAATAATTTTGACTTATTATCGAAAAGAATAAAATTATTTAGTCAGAGGTATCTAGCGTGAAGTCTTTTGAAATTAAATTTATTTCATAAAGTATTTCTGACACACACGGTAATTGATATGGGTACAATAGGAAATTTCGATATCCAGTTGAGGGCTCAGCCGTAGGGCTTGACATGGGAAAGCGCCTATTTTAAGTGCGTCAAATTTAGTAGCAGTTTCTTTAAGCAAACAAATTTGGGCTTCGAAGCTAAAATATATAAAAAATAAATTTTGTAGTGAGGTACTCCTTCACTGCACAATTCTTTTTTCTAAAAGTTGGGTCCAAAATAGTCATTAAAATATGAAAATTATTATAGTTTTTAAAAATTTCCTTGAAACAGTATATTTTTATCTCATTTGTGGGAAACTTTAGCTCAAAATCAGGCAATCTCCTTTATGCCGACTAAGCACGGAAAAATGCAGTAACTCTAAAATATCCTCTATAAACTGCAGAGGGATCGTATTTTAGAGGTGGCAGGAATATGAAATCCTTTGTGGAACAAAATGTTACATGTCGAAATATTTTTGGTCATTACTCTTAACCCATAAGGGATAGAGCACAATATTGCAAACAAACCCTTAACTAAATTAAAAAAAAGACTTACCTATTGGGACTTAAACTTCTTGAAAAAATTGACCAGAAAACATCAAAGGATGCTGCAACTTTACAACAACTACACTCCAACTATTCAACTATTTTCAACGATTAAATTTTAAATAAATTAAACAAACACTCGCAAAATTTAGAAAAAAATATTCACATAATTTTTAACATTTCATACTTTTTTTCGAGCAAATAAAATAGTTTTCATAAACATTTTGCATCTTCATGCAATTTCTTTTTTTTTTTTTCAATTAACACTAAGACCTCATGCAGATAAATAATATTATCTTTTTATCACTTTTGTTAATTAATTATTATGAAGAAATTCAAAATTAAACTTTAAACTCTACTGAACACTTCACAAATTAAATTAAAACTAAACAACAGCTGATTAGCGTTGCCACCTGCGAAATCTTAATGACTACTGTAGAACAGTGATGACATTTGGGTTTTGTGGAAATATACTAAAAGTAGACTTGAAATGTACTTTTTAGATGTCAAATGTACTATGTATTTCGAAATAAACATGAAAAAGTTACTTAAAATAACTAAAATTAAATGGTAAGCAAAACTCACAACAGATATAAAATTTGCGGTAAATTTACTAAAACAAATGCAAATTTTTGGAAATAGTCACAATGTACTGAAAAAGTACTTAAAATGCGCCGAATGAAAATGAGCCAACTGTACTGAAAACTTGTAGAATGTACTGACGACGATTTTTCACGACACAAATGTACTGAGAAAAGTACAAATGTACCGTAAAAGCCATCACTGATTTCAATGCATTACGACTGATGTTAACTTTTAGTTATTTGCATTGAACATATACGACGGCAAATATGCCACGATGGTCCTCTTTTGAATGTTATGAAACATAAATCGTACATTTTTTTGGCTCTAACTTGGGGTATCCTGGCCGGATCTATTCGATGTTGGTACCGTACCATACACTATGAAATTAATCCAAATAAGTTATGCCGAAAGAATGGTAGGTAAGTGTTGCCTTTTTTTCATCATTATTTTAAAAATTTAAGTTGTAAAATTTTTTTAAATGCTGTATAACCTAGTAACCCAGACCCGATCTGATCGATGCCTGTACCGTACATTATGTTACGTACCATATAATCAACATTCTGGAACATTTTACATACATATGTAAAATTTTTCGAAGTTATTGAAATTACATTTCCATAGCAATTTTTTCATACGTATAACAGAAAACTTGAGCTGGTAGTTTTTGTGCATTGAGAAGTTTGTACGTTTTACATTGCAATCAGAAGCTTCAAAAGGGAATGCCAAAAAAAACACCGTAAAATCGCTAAGTCTGAAAGGGGACTAAGTCAGTCACAGTGCATTCTAACCATTTCTTATTAGCAAATTCTCAAACCTCTTTGTGCGATGACTGGCTGTGAAAATATTTCATCTAATTTTAGACTTTAGGAAGCACTGAGTGGAACGCTGCTTGCAAAACCTTTCAAAAGAAAAAACCTTCTTCTAAAGGGTGTTCCAAACTATACTCATTTTTTTGAACTTCGCGCCATTTGGTTTGCTGGATTACAAAATGGTGAATCTCCCACCGAAACTGTGAGAAAATTACGGTCCAGATTCTCGAAACTCATTACCACCACGGTGGTTACGAAATTAAGCAAAATTTTCTTTGAAGATGCGTTACAGTGAATGGTGAGCGCTTACGTGCAATGATAACTGATTATATGTGGCCTATTTTTGAAGTTATGGACTTGGACAACCTTTGATTTCAACAGGGTGACGCGCTGCAACAATCGACCTTTAGCGTGGGGAGCTTGAAAATCGCATAAATAGCCATTTTGGCTACGTTAGACTATCACTTGTGGGTAGCCGTTAAAGATAAGTGTTACGATAATTATCCAGCACATATTGAGGCTCTTAAGGACGAATTAGATGCAGCGATTGGTCTAATAGTACTCTTTACAGTCGAAAATGTACTGAGAAATTGGGATTATTGGGCCAAACTAGTTTTTCATAGGTCAAACTAGTTGATTTGTATGCCTGAATATATGCAATTTATGTAATTTAAGAGCAATGCGTCTAGCGAAGCCGGAGGTGGACATACTATAGGCTGAGCCGTGGCCGAAGGCAGCCGACAAGGCAAAGTTGGACCACATGGAGGATGTCAATCCCGAGCAGTCTCCGAATTTTGGTATTATTTGATGAATTTTGTTTCAAACATGAATTTATAATATTAAATTTTATAACGTTTTTTATTGTCGTTTGTTTACCGTTGTATTTTTTGACACTGAATCGAATTCAGATATTTTTTATCGTTTCGGATTTTTGAGAGAGGGAGCTTACTTATGGTAAGTGCTTTTTGAAAGTTCTAACTTGGTTTCTTTTCTAAAAAAAATATAAGAGAGACAACATGCTACCTGATGCAAAAAGTGAATAAAATACTTCATAATTTTTGATAACTTTCTTTCAGAAAAAATATATATATTTCTATATTGTTAAATACATGTTATTTATATATACCAGTGTCTATATATTTTTTCATATATAGATGTAAGTGTTTGTCACATAAACGCAACAGTGTGTATGTGTGTGTACAACAAAATTATTTAGCATTCATTGTCTTTGCCTAAACCTATATTGTAAAGAATATTTTTTACAAAAAAAAAAAATTATGTGCAAAATAATAGCAAAGAAAATATTTTGCATTGTTACACTTAAAAATATATTTTACAAAACTTATGCTTATATATGTAAGTATTTATTTATTTTTTTGTTTAAAAAAAAGCACTTTTTAAAAAAGTTAGTATTGACATTGTTTTTTTTTATATAACAAAATTAACTGCAAAACATTAAATATTTTTTTTTTTTCTTAATACTTAAGAATTTACTTACACTAGAAAAAAGCTTGAGATTTTTTTATATAGTTTATTATTTTCTGATTTATTCATAAACTTAAATGCCAAAAAACGCAATAATGAATTTATTCTCTTTTTTTTGGAAAGGAAAATTGGTACATATTGATAAGGTAAACTAATTTTTATGATTTTTTGCTTGTTTTCTCTTTTTACACAATTAAAAGCGGTAACTTAAGTCTTTAACGAAATGTAGAAAATAATGGCAGAAAATAGAATAACAAAATGTTAGGAATTCATAAATGGGAAACGATTGCTCGTTGCAATGACTATCACAAAAGGACGCTACACGACTACATTGTATTAATAAGCTAAACTTTATATATATGGCGTCAATATTGTTGACAAATTGACTACAATTTAAAAAATAAATTTCCTTTTCTTCTTTTTAATTTTCAGTTTATCGCTATTAAGTTCGGTTTCATCAGCGTCCTAGGAGAAAAAAATTAAAAATAAAAAAATGCATGAGGTTAAGCAAAATTAATTAATTTTAGTGTACAATAAATACCTTATCCGCATCCAATTTTTTGCTTTTTCCAAATTTTTTAGTTTCTTTTTGTTTTTTCTTTTCCTTTTTGGAAAGTTTGCCTAACGTCTTTTTGGTGCTATCACCGTCACCTTCGCGCTGTGCTGTATGCAGCTCAAGTCTTCTTTTGATGCTCTGTTTAAGGAATAAAGTTTAAATCAATTATTTACTTTGCTTTTTGGTAATTTTCAAAATTTTATATTTACCATATCTTCTTCTGCTTCACGTAGTCTATCCATTTCCAGGCACTCGACGACATCATTTCGCAATTGCACAACCTTAACCATACGTGCTATAAGTGCCTCCTCACGCGCCTTATCCGAATCAGTTTTGTTACGTTCAGGCTGCGCCATCAGAACACGTATCTCATATTCGAGGTCGGCTTGTTCCTGTTCGAGTCGGTGTTGGCGACGTCTGAAATAATAATAAAAAAAAACATATAACTTCGTAAGGCCTTAAAGAAGTGATTTTTAGCCTACTACTCGTCACACAAAAATTAATTTTTATTGACAACAGCTTAAAATTTAGCTTGATGAACGATTTTTTCGCAATATGTACGTGGATTTTAATGCTTATATCGAGTATGGAATCAAAAGTAAGAAAAAGCATTTACTATCGGACTTTCGGATACATATTTTCTATGTATCGTTCATAGTTTTCGAGATATAAGAAGTTTTCTAAAACTTTAACCGATTTTACCATTATTTTCCTCACAAACTGAGATCACCCGATTTGATATGCAATTTATTTTCTGGTTTTTATATTAGCCCTTACCGAAATAGATATATTGGTCAGCATTAGAAAAATTGTCAAATCTTGATGTTCTTATACACGAATTTAAATTGGGAATCTCTTAATCAATTTTAGTAATAAGTATATCAAATGAAACATTACTTTATAGGCTATAATACTGCAACAAACTTTGAAGTCACAGTTTCCGAATATCACAATTTTTCTAAAGTTTTGACCGATTTTTTCTTTTTTTATAAGAATAGAAAAGTGAAATATGTAGTTGCATATTAAAAGAAAGGAAAGAAATTGGGGTACCTTAATATCTTAGAGACATGACAGGTCAATAACACAATTTATGAAAATAAATTGTTTTTTTTACAAAATCGATCAAAATCTTAGAAAAATCATCATATCCCGAAAACTATGGGTCTAATTTCCAATTTTAATGAACCGTTACTGCACTTTATTGAATTAGTTTTCATATGTCAAGCATATTTCTTAATTGATTTTCAAGTCAACGATCTTTCGAAAAGACATATCCCGGCCTTCCGATCTCTAATTCACCGATATTAAGTGTCGGTTCTAATTTTTAATTCTATACTCGCTACAAGCACTGATATCCACGTCAGATAAATAGGATTGGCAACGCTTTATCACAATACAAAATCGACATTCTAAAAAAGTGTTTCAATAACCAACAGGTACGTAAATTTAAATAATAAAAAATACAAATAAAAAAATACACTTACAGATACATGAGCTCTGCTTGCCGCCGGAACAATTCATTCTTTTCGTTTACCAATTCGAACAGCTGCAATATTAGGTCTTCCACTTCTTTAGAGTTTTCGGTTACACCTTTACCATCAGCTGCATCTACAATTTCGCCAATACTGCTAAGCGGTTCACCATTCTCACCTTCACAACGATCACGTATCATTTTCTCCAAGACAACACCCTGTTTCTCGAGGCCCTGTTGTTGCACTTCAATAATCTCCAGCTCATGTTTGATTTCTTGCAGTGGTAACATTTGCAAGACCTTACGCGGTGGTATCGGCAACGCTGGTGCTGGACCCTTGCGTCGCTTCCATTTACCATGCGAAGACTTATTATAAAGCGTCTGATCTGAGTCTTCAGCGCCCGAAGAAGCAGATATTTGTGATTGTCGATTGCGATTCTGCGCTTCCTTGTTATCTTTGAGTTTCTCTAATTGGCGATCATGTGATTCGTTTATTTGATCAAATAGTGAAAGTGAGTCATGTGTAGGTGTATCCAGCATCGGTGGTACAATCACACGCCTATAGACAACATTAACTTCTTCTTCATGCTCTTTGTATTTAACATCATCAGATTTACCTCCCACTCTACTGTCTTCTTCGTCTTGCAGCAGACTGGCGCCAAGTGGTATGACGCGCTTACTGCCGTTAAGTGATGATAAATCACCGTCATATTGCTGTTGTAGTTCTAGATGCAATTGACGTCGGTTACCCTCCAACAAAGCTTTCTCTTCGTCGGATAATTTCGAGTTCAATTCACTCTGCAGAGGGTAACTATGCAAGTTTTTTGACTGTGTTAAGTCATGCGGATTAAGTACGCTGGCCGGTTGCACCGTTGGATCGAGACGTGACGGTTTTGGTGGTGCAGGTGCCAGTCGTTTTTTACGTCCCAATTTTGGTGTACCAACCGTACTGGAGCTAGGTGTAGATGTTTTAGAGCTATCGATTGTTTCGCTAGAGGGAAAGAGTTCCTTAACTGATGGTGGTGGTGGCGCTGGCGCTTTGCGTGACTTACGTGAACGTATTGTACCACCGGCGGAGGATGTTAGTGAATTATTGGAACCACGTAGTTCAGAGTTGCGATAGATGTTGTGTGGAGTACTTAGTGAATTGGCGCTGCCATAGCGGTCTTCACTACTGGAATTTTGCAATGCTGGTGAAGCGTTATAAGATTTCGTTAGCGATTTATTGCCGAGTCGTGGTGTTGGCTCCGGTGTTGGATTCTGCGACTGAGATCTAAGTTTGTGTGGTGGTATATATTTGTATTTTAGCATAGTGCAAAGATTTTCTTTTCAGTCTACATTTATAATATTTCTAAATGAATGAGATGGTTAAAATTTTAACAAAAAGTTGTTGATTGCGTTTAATCGTCATTGTTTTTTTATTTGTTTTATTTTTCCGATAGAAAAATTACTCAAAAGAAATATAATAATCACTCACAAAATTTTGACCATTTACTTCATGAAGTAAGGCCCGAATTAATATAAAAATATTTTTACAGAGTCACCTCCGACCATTTTAGCCTTCAGATAGTTAGTCAACAGATTTTTGGTAGCTTGAGCATATCACTAACGATAAATGCTAAATAAAAATTAAGCAAAATGCAATAAATTGCAATGCAAAATAAATATTTTATTAAATTTTGAACGGAAATTAATAAAAAGTGGCAGAAAATTGAATTTTTTTAATTTCATTTCGGTTTCAGAGATCACATTCGAAAACGGTATTTATATATTTCGAGTAACGAACTATATCGTACAACCGTCCGTTAAAGCGAACTAACGTTGTGGCAAAAGCCAAACGGCGATTCTACATAAATTATTCGGGAACACTGCCTTTAACTTTAACACTGCTCTTCAAATGTAATCTAACGCCTTATGCTTTCAAAAATATCACTTCACACATAACATGATATTTCAATTCAAAAGATCTGAAGAATATTTTGATGCTGCAAATAATGTCAAAATGAAATCGAACAGCAATGGTATTAAACTGACCAATTCTTTAAGATCTACTAATTATCGTAACACGGAGGCATTAAAAAATCAAACTGCAAATATTTGAACACGTCCTAAACAAACACTATGTAAGAAATTGTTAAACACAAAGATTTCTCATTTAAAATGAAACACACTTTGAAATTTTCTTTTAACGCGCACATATAGAAAAAGAACATTGGCCGGCCTTTCGGTTCGTTGACCAATTCCAAACTGATAAATAATAATCCAACACAAGTAGCTTTGCGCTGTGTCAAGAACTTATTAAACAATAGAGCACCTATGCATAATTTCGCTAGCTTCCCTCTTTGTTATGGTAAACTGAAGTCGAAATTTAAACAAATGAAGAAAAAATAAGTCACAAAATAATAAAAATACACATAAGCAGGAACGGAACTCATACAGTTAACGTATAAAATATGGCAACACATTTTTTTTTTAACACCTGTTGCCTTTTTTTTATCCACATAGAATTACAGTAAATTTAAAAAGAAAACACACACAAACGCATAAGGCGGGCACATAACGCACTGACATAACAATTGGAAGAGGAGTCTTATTAAAAAGAAAAACATGCACGCATGCGCAACATGCAGAAGCAGTCAAAGTTAACATTTGAAATGACTCAACCAACGAACGCAACATTAAGAAGCCAACTACTTCTTCCGTTTTCAAATCGCAATCAACAACCTACGCGTAAATATGAGTACAATGTAATTAAATTATTAAAGTTTATAAAACAAAACGAAAATAGCATGAATATATAAAAGTAGTTATATCGTTTTATTATATTTTTTTTTGCAAATAACAAGCTACCAAACGTTTTCAAGTCTCGTTTAGAACTGCGCATAAGAAAAATCATGAAAATTGAATTAACTGCGATATGAAGTGGAGTTGAGCCGATTCGAGTAAATGACTCTAGGTGCGCGTGTGTGATATTGTGCGACTTGCATGTTGTAGAGGTGTGACTGACAACAGAAGTTAAGTGGGTTGCTTAGCGTTCACTTGACGATGATCATGGCCAACATTAAATTAAAAAAAAAAAAGCCAAATGAGATGGTACATAAGTCACCCCAAAGTGTGTCGATGGCCACAGCATTGTATTTGCTGCTGGTGTTGCAAAGTTGAAAATGTGTTGATAAGAAATAAACGAAACTACCAGCAACATGTGAAGTTTTATGTTGTATAACTGAAGTTATGAAGGCTCTGTTAAAACCGGCAGTCACATGCAAATTTATGCGGCAAGTTGAAATTGTTAAAACAAAACAGGGTGTTAAACTATTGGTATGAAATATATGCAATAGTTTTGTAAGCTGTGAAAGAATTTTTGATTGAAATGTGAAGAATAACAGAAACGAGATATAGAAAGCATGAATTAGCTGCTCCAAATATAGATTCATTAACAACGTGCATATCTCTAATCATTTCAATAATAATTTGGTATTGACACAGATATGCTATTTATTTATGGTAGCATAAGGAATAGAGTTTTTGGTTAAGAAAATAAAATGATAAAATAAAAATGCTGAAAAAAAATGGTATAAAAAATCGTTCGAATTTGTGCTTCAGGTATGTCCCAACTCATTTTTTTAAACCCTACACACAAATTAATACATATATTTACTTTGTCATTCGGTTTATAATGCATAGAAGGGGCGTGGTATATATATAGAAAATTACATTCACATAGATCACCTGTGAATATCTCCACAACGGAAAAATGAGGCGAGATAATTTGATGAAATTCGGCTACATTTTCAATTAGAGTTCGTAGAGTTGAAAATAAGACTTATTACTTACAACAGCACTTAATGAATCACATAATTGCAAAAAATAATGGTTGGCCCACTTAAAGTTTTGTTTGATGTTGACCTATTTTTCTATTAATCTCACGATTGTTAAAACTTATAGTAATTTTACAAATCACTGTACCCATTGCTACTGCTTTATTGTTAGCAAACGACCTGTTAACATACTATATACTCACGTACGTTATTTAATTCGTTTTTTTGAATAAAATTTTCAAACTTTGAATAATATTATACGAGGAAGATAAAAATCTTTCATTCAAAAATAAATAAAAAACCAATGCTGTGTTCAAAAAACTTAAATTAACATCGAATATATAAATTTGTCAACCATTGAAATGCAACAAAAAAAAAAATACTTTAAGTATAACAAAAATGGCAATTTCATGTGAACAACAACTTTAATAAAAATCACTGTAACACAACTTGATTTTTAAGGTAAACGGGCCACTGCCACACGCAAAAAGAGAACAAAACAAAAAAATGGCAACAAATAGCACAACATCACAAATGCAAGTAGGAGCTTACACAACAGAACATTTTCAAAATTTAGACTCACTTCACGAGTTGTCACTTCAATGTAACTGCTTCATTTAAAATGGTAAGAATCCGAAGTTAAGATGACAATGCAACTTTACAAAATTTATAATGCAACATTAAGTAAAGTGACACAACGCCAGAAAAGCCAACCGAACGGAAGTCACCATTGTTATAGACTGAACATTAAGAGCAACAAAGAAAAAAAAACACCAAAACCACTTAACACTAATTTCTAGAATGTTAACTTGGCTAAAAATCATTACGAAAGAAAAGTCTTTCAAAGAGTTTTTCGTTCTTCATTTTAAGTGACAATTCATTACGAAGTTAAGAAGGTATTACAATTGCTACAAAAATAAAAACGAGAACAAAAACTTGTCCATATTACATGTTTTTACCTTATTCGAAATGCACATGATGATAAACTCAAACAAATTAGAGCAATCGTACAAAGTGAAGAGCGACATGAATGATACAACAATTAGACAAAAAACGAGGTAATTCTTAGTCTTTTTTTCTTATTTTTTTTTTTTTTCAAGAAGTTAAGATTTTTTCTTCACTTACAAAAGTATGGAAACACGCAAGAAAGTAAAATTAAATATAAAGCGAAAAGGGGGTAAACGAAATGCTCTTGAAAGGCACTTGCTCAATGTCTAAGTTTAGTTATTTAATGATTGATGAACGTGTAAGATTCTTAACAGTTTAATGCGAGTGACTAAGGATTACAGTTTTTTTCTACGTATGTATGTACATAGCTAAAAAACTTGATTAAACAATTGATTTTAGAAGTGATTTTATATGAATATTTTTTAAAAGAGATGCATACTTTTAGGCTAAAACTAAGACAAAAGTTTTAAATACAAAAGTTTTCTATTTGAGGAAGCAGTGTAGATGCAAAACTTAGTAAGTCCACTTCAAGTGATTTTTATAAAACCGCAAAAAACTGAATGCAGAGTAAATGTGATATTATTTAGAAATATAATATGAGTAACGTGACCAACTATTTTGGAGCAAAAATAAGTGCAAAATCATCACTCTCAAATAATCCTTAGGATCATGAAAAAATCAATCAAAGAATTTAATAAACAGTTCCGGGGACTCTTCTCGTAAAGATGAATTAAATAAAATTTTTTTGTGATGCTAAAATCATAAAAATCGTGCAAATATGCTCACATTAGACTTTTTTAGCGTTACTCTTAAATTGTATAGGATTTTCTCATAGGTGCAACCTTGAGTCGGACAGCGTAATACATTTTAGTAAGCGCTTAAAATTAAAATGTATTTTAAATTCGATAGCAAAGGGCTTTTCCTTTCATATTTTAACGTCGAAGGAACTTTAAATGAATATACAAGATTTTCTCTTATTAAAACAAATAATAAATAATCACAGCGACAACTAACTAAACTGGTTAGATTTTTACTAACGAATAATAATCAAGACTGTCGCAATATTCTCAAAAATGTAACACGAGTTCGTATTTCACAAAGCCTACGTTTAAGTTCAGATCAATTATAAGAAACATGCTCATATACTATGTGCACAGATTGTGCATGCTTCAAACAATTAAATAGTAACTATATTTAAATCTGCATAATTTTTTTTATTCATTGAAGACAAAGAATACTAGATACCTTCTAAGCATGTGTAAATTGAAGCTGGTTTAAAATAAAACTTACTTATCATTTAATAACATGTGAAATATTTGTTGCTTAAACATATTTCGTGTCAAACGAATTAAAAATAAACAACAAAATGTTCAACTTAAGTAATGAATTACTGCTGCAAAATACTCTTTACAAGTAACTATAAAAATATGCCTAAAAGCATACCTCACTTTTTTTCCTCAAAAATTATTTGTAATTTACCGCAATTCAATTTGCTCATTGAATGCAAATGAGTTTAAAATTTAATTTCACTTACACAATAGTTAAATTAGACAATGGGTTTGTCATTTGCTGACATCATTTTTTTGCAGCTCAAATTGATTTTTGATATGTGGGCGGAAATTGGCGATAATGGAAAGCGCATCAATCCATTGAAACGAAACAATGACGATAATACAAAGGGCATACATCAATTACATGATACATTATAATTTAAAAATAGAGTTTAGTTTTTAACTTGAAAATGTCTCATCCATTTTAATTTAAAAATAAATCATTAACATAAAAGTTACTAAAAAAAGGTACTCACAGATTTGTTCTTGGCGTTGGCACCGGTGTTTTGCGTGACTGAGATGAATTCAAACTTGAACGTCTGGAGAGTTGTGATAAATCGTCATCTGCTTCTTCACCGAATGGATTCTTTGAAATACGCGGTGGTGGTGGACGAGGTGGTGGTACTTTACCACTGGGAGTTGATGACGTCGTTGAAGTGCCAGATTTTTCCAATTCAATTTCATCATCAGAACTATCAAATGGATTAAGTTTCGCTTGTGATTGCGGCTTGGTAGTACGTGGCGCTGGTGTGCGTATATTTTCTTTATTTTCTTCAGGTTCAATATTATCATCATCATCTGATTGGAATGGATTTAAGTCCTCAGGATATGAAGGATCTTTTTGTATAGCCAAGTTAGGTGTAGTGTCATTTGTGTTGCTATCTAAAGGTGTTGTATTTGCAATGCTTGGATCAATTGTTACTTCAGTAAGAGCTATTGTTGGCTTTGCAATAGTTTCCTCCTTAGATTCTTCTGCAATATTGGTTTTTTCTTTCACTTCGCTTTTAACATCTTCTAATTCCATCGGCACGTTTTTCTTATTTTCTAAATTTTCTACATTATCTCTTGTTTCTATCACATCTAATTCATCATATTCTCTAGGCACTTGTTTAAGACTTTTTTCAGTTTCGCTATTGGTTGTTGTTTCGACGATAGGTTTCAGTTTCACTTCATCTTCTAAATTCTCTGTTGTAACTTCTTGCTTATGATTATTAGAACTATTTCTAGCATTATCTTTATTTTTAATTTGATTATCTTTATCTATATCTGGGACATTATTTGCAAGTACTTCGAATTGATGCAGACGAGCACGCACCACACTTAAACGTTTTGTTGTCTCGGCATCTTCGTCGATGTCGTCCTGTTCTGATTTTGTACGTAGTTCGACATTTTCTTCCGCTGCCTCTGTGGTGTGGGACTCATCAGTAACTGCGGCTGATTCAGTGATCGTTTCAACATTATACGCTTGTGTACTCATCTTTTGTGCATCAATTTCTACAGTTTCATCTTTGGTAACATAATTATTATCATTAGGTTTCATAGATTCTAATTCAACTTCAACATCATCTTCAACTGTTGTTGCTTTTGCAGGTGTTAAATTCACTAACTCCACGGCTTTTTTATTCTCTGCATCGTTAGTGTTATTATGAATATTGTCATTTGTCGTTGTTGCAGTCAACTTTGATTCAATTTCGATTTTTTTAGTAGTAATTTGTTCGCTTTGCTCCTTCTTCGCACTCGCTACTTCATTTAATTCTTGTAT
This sequence comes from Meiosimyza platycephala, assembly GCA_963662105.1. Taxonomy (NCBI): domain Eukaryota; kingdom Metazoa; phylum Arthropoda; class Insecta; order Diptera; family Lauxaniidae; genus Meiosimyza; species Meiosimyza platycephala. Next base: position 26,208,266 of record OY759208.1, read on the forward strand.
TTCTGCAGGCTGTTCGGTTGGCCAATTGTTGTTGGTTAATTGCAATTGTGCTGTAGCTGTAAATTTCTTAGTTTTTTGCTGCTGCTCTTCTCCGCCCTCTTGTAATGTATTTTTTGTTGCAACTTCAATTGCTGGCGGTTGAGTTTCTGGCAATTCTGGTCGATTTTCGACATCTTTACTTAATTCATCTTCAGGTTCAGAATCAGATGTATCCATTTGTTGCTTACTAAGCGAATCCGTTGCAAGGCTACTTGTGGCTTCACTATTTGCCTCATCTTCACGTGCATCAATGACGTCATGATGCATAAAACTGCTAAAAGCGCTATTCATTTTATATGGCGTTTCTTTTTTCTGTAAACTTTTCGACTTTTCCTCGTCACAAACATTCTTCTGTAGCAGCTTCGTATCAGTGTTGAGTGCTGTGCTTGCATCACCGCCCACTTTGCTCTGCTCGAAAAATGCTAAGCGCTCAGCTATTGAACTGCGTACTGTACGTGATTTTGCTATTGAAGTTGTATCAGGAGATGGTAGTGGCTCCTGATGACGTAGCTGTACGCTGCTTGTTGTGTCCGTTTCCAAACCTCCACTAGCTCCGAGCACTTCTTCATCGGGACAGGTTTCACATACAAATTCATCATCGACTTCAGTTTCATAGAAGCTGCCTGGAGTTAGCTGAGAGTCACAACGTGCACACTTCAAACAGGTGCGATGGAAGACTTTTTTGCCTACTATAAGACGTTCGGCTAAGAAGACGGGAAGTTTACATTTTTGACAAGGGTCACGTCTGGGTACGCCAACAACGTGGGCCATCTGTAATATTTGAGAAAAAAAACATGTTAATAATGTGTTGTATATTTTGAGGTGTGATTTTTAATGTTTAATGAGTTAATTATTTGAATTTATTTGAAGAAGTTAGAAATATATTGTGTATAGAGAGAAACGAAATACAAGAAATTATCGTAACCACATTCAGTCAGAACATTGAGAAGAGAGCGTGTGAAATTTGGGATCATTTTATATCGATACACCATACGAAAAGTTGAAACTTTTGAATAAGATGAAAGCTTACACGATTCACATTTCTAACGAAAGCTATTACATTTCTTACTTTCTGGACGATAACTTCCAAATTTCCAATTTTTATGCGACCAAAAACGAAATTTTAGCTTAGACTGTTCTATTGGACTATTTAATAAGGTTTTCAGGTCGAAAAAATTAGTTGAATAAAGGATGTAACATAATAGAATTGTTTGATTGAGTGCCAAAAAGGAAAATCCGCATTGATTTCTTCTGTACCTGGTGACCGTTTAAAGAGGACAAACGAACGTCGAGGACCCAATAACTCTTTTAAGTATCACATTTTCCCAAAAATAAATTTCGGTAATGTTAAAATTGTACGAAACAAAAATTGCCGACCCACATGTGGTACAACCCCGAGATATTTTTCATTTCGTTAAGAAATTAAGTTAACAATTGATACATATATAAATGGCATATGAAAAATCTTAAAACTTTCTTTTAAATACTTTTTTAAGGACTTTTATAAAGAGAGGAGAGAAGGCCATGGTTTTATGAAGCTTCACAAGATGAAAACAAAAATAAGATACATATTTTGGTAGATAACTTAAAATTATTAAATGGAAATGATTTTTGCAGAATGTTTTCGACGAGAGTTATATGACATTTTGTTTTGTGAGCGTAACGATACTGATCAAATAATTATAATGAAGTAATTAATAAGCACATAGCGTTTTTAAAAGTCAAGCAATTTAAAGAATTGATTTACAGCCATAGAAAGATAGTATTTTAATTGTTATTGAGTACCTAAAGTTATAAAACTTACTAATAAAATATAAAGATTAGTTAGTACACTTAATACGACTGACATGTAAGAACTTACCTGAGGGAAAAAAATTTTTTAGGCGCTGCAACTAATGCTGAGTGCTAAATTTTGTGTAAATATTTTAGTTTTTGAGCAAGTGTTTGAGTGAAGTGATGTAGGTATTTCGCATATTATGTTACAATTAACGAGCATTTATAGTTGAAAATTATTCAATTAAAATAAAAGTTTTAATTTTTCACTGTAGTAGCTCTTTTCTTAAGTTTTGATATTATATCTCTCTAACATAAAGCGTTGATTGAATACAGCAAAATTTAACAAATCAAATTTAACACAATAAACAATTACAGTTAAGCAACAATTAACGATGATGAGTTGTTTTTTTTTACTTTAAATAAACTTAAAATTATAAAACATTTATGTATATTTTATAGAATAATATATGATTTTGTTTTGTTTAATAATATAATAACTTGTAGAGTGATGTGTGAGATGCTTGATTTTGCTTGTGATTATCATTTTAAATTTGTTCTTTTTGTTGCAGTTGCTGGTTGTAGTATTTATTGAGTTTTATTTTATCTACTTCTAATATGTATGTTTATTTGTGTAAATGAGTTTCTTTGTTTCTTTGTTGTATCATTTGTTCATTAAGTTTCTTGTTGTTTTTAATAAAACTTTTACTCTGTCTTAACAGCACACTTTTATAAAGTGAGCAACGAAATTTCTTAACAGAAAATTTCTGGCTTATATTGTCCCATTATATCCAAGCTTTTATCATCCTGCATAAGAGAAATATAAAATGGAAGAGAAGAAAAAAAAAATTTCGAAATTTTATAGAAATAAGTTGATGAAACAAATAGTTTTTTTTATGATTAAAAACAAATGTTAGTCAAGTTTGTTAAAACATTGTTAGTTAGGTTAGTAAGTCTTTTGAAGGGGAAAATTATAAAAAAATATTGGTTAGCGCGTGCAAAGCAGTACAAGCTAGTTATTACGTTTATTTGTATAGTAAAATAAATAAAACTACTTAAATAGGGTTGTTATTTACAAATGTTATATATGTATGTTATATAAATGTTTATACTTTTGAACATTTGTAGGGTTTCGCTATCATTTTTCAAAGCTTAAGTTTTTCAAGATATTTTCGAATGAGTACATGCATTTTTGATCCCTTTTTGGTAGAAACCAATTCGTGACAAGAGCTTTTTAAATAGCCGGGACTTAGTTTGATCAGCTATTAGCTAAAACTACCAAAATAAGTGACTTCTTAAAAGCAAAATTTGAAGACATAGTGAAATTATAATAGCAATTATTTAAGAAACATATTAATTAGTGTGAATACACCACAAAATCGTTTAAAATTTTTTTTTTAAAGAAATTTATTTCCAGTGTTTCCAGTGGCTAGGGAACACATTTTTTTTTTGTGAAATAAAATAAGCAATTATAACAAAAATCGTAAATGAAACACAGACAGTGTAAGAATTATTAAAAAGTTAAGTATAAACAATTTTTTTCATTCATCCCATTTACAAGTCTGCTTTTATCATCATTACATTACAAATTCAAGAGCGCGACCTTTGTTTGCTCTTTTCCATAAACAAAATAAGATAAATAAATATCCGTATAAAAACTCAAACGGAAATAATTTTTAAAATGTGTGTTTCGTGTTTAAAATTAAATAAAATTTTAATTTATTCTGCAAATTTAACGCATTCGTAAATGAAGACTCTAACTACTTTTTTTACGCCGCATTATGCAATACAATTTTATTTAACGTTTTGTTAAAAATTAACTCATTTCCTTTTCATATAGCGTTTACGTATAACGTAAAGAACTACGCAGAGGCAAACCCATAACAAGAAATAATTGCAGCAGTATTAGGTGACTAGGCGCCAACTTTTACTTTATATTAGTCAAGTATGAAGACATTTGGCGTCACTGTACTTCAACAACGGGAGAAACAAATAAAATAAAAGATATAAATTAATTTGAAGTTCAGCTTCAAAGCTCTTAAAACTGCAAATGTTTATGGTGGTAAAGGAAGTACTGTGGGAGTATCTACAAATGTATTTTGTTTCTGTTATAGATGTGACCTTGAACATTGCGAAATTTTGGTTTAACTTTACATCTGCAGCGATTATTTTTTTCATTGTTTAGCTTTGGCACAGTGACTTAAAGGTCAAGTTGAAATTGAAATCGACACAAATTATTGTCAAATACTTAAAAAGTAAATATGTAGGTAACTAAAATGTGGATTATTAAAAAAGTGCGTTATAAACACATTTGTTTGCCTAAAGGAATAGCAAGAAAAAATTAAGAAAACTGTTAGTTTTAAAACATTAAAAAAAAATTTCTATATAGGTGGCTTTCGGCAAAACAAAACATGCTATTGTCAATAACCTTTATGTTAAGTAGATTCTATTTCATCAAACTTATCGGAAAAGTTACAAGGTTACAGAAGTTTTCCTTGTGAAATAGTCGAATGAAAACTATCGTATTTCATTAAACACTAAATCTTTGTATTCCATAAACGTTGAAAGACAACAATTGTTGATTTTAACCTTAAAATTGGGTGCGGGGAAATCTTTATATTCAAGTAATCAACAGATGACTCACAACAACTGTTGTAATTAAAATTACGCACCCAGTTGGAAAAAATTTCACCAAAAATAAGATGAGATGCTTGAAACCGAAATTTCTTATACTTATAAGCGCATTTGTTTGAGCTTATCAATATTGTTTTGATTCGAATAAACTTACTGCTGAACAAGGGAAGGCGAGAGTCATTCTCAAACAATTTTAGGAAGTAGACAGGTATGACAGAATATGTGTTTTTTAAGTTATTTCAATATACATATGCACTATGTAAAAAATGTTTTCAAATAAATTTATAAAAAATTAGGTGCCCCTGGGATTTGAACCCATGCGCTCAGCATTCCAGGCAAGGATACTAGCAACTAGCATAAACAAAATTTTGTTAAAGAAATTTCTTAACATTTACATTAATTTATCATTGAACAATCTCTGGGCACTTGAATAAAAATTGTTTAAACGTTTGCCAGAGCTTATGTTTTATTCATGAAACTGATTAGAATTCAGTACGATGATTTTTTAAAAAAGTTCGACTGGGCTGTTAACAGCAAGTGCAAAATATTAACATAACATACATATATAGTATTTGTGGTTGAAAATGTGATATGAGTCAAACCAAACGAAGATTTATATTTATAATACATTATTATACTCACAAAGGCTATGAGTGATGTTAGAATTGCAAGTGGTATCTTATAAAACATAAGTTTATTTAACGCAAGATAATTCAGATAATAATTTTCAAAAGTATTAAGAGTAGGTTAAACAAATGTACATATTTTGTTACTCATGTTTAAGATTATACAATATTCATGGTGTCTTTCTGGTAAACGCCTGTGTAACAAAAATATCATAGAAAGGATTTTTATTTCAATCAAAAAAAAAAACAGAATTATCCTGCGTATAATATGGCAAGTATAAAAAGTATTCAGAAATGTTGTTAGTATACCTAAATTTAGTTTGTTTTTAAATTTAGCTATTTTACCATCATCTTTTTAGCCCAAAAATAAACGATTAGATTTTATACGTAGGTCATCAGGTCACCAAACTCAAACAATACAAAATAATAATTTTTATATTATATTTATTGTATTTTTTTGAATTAGTTCTTCTTTTGATCCTAGGACCCCCTAGGAGTCCCAGGACACAAGAAGAAGAAGTTCTTATACAAACGATGGGCAGTAACTAAATTCACTTTGAAAAGTATTACTTGATCAATTTAATCAATTAATTCGTTCAATAATAACTATGGTAAAATTATGAGTCTATCCCAGCGGAAATTTCAGTACAAGTACATTGTATTATTTTGAGCTATCCCTATATCGATCCTTTTCTTAGGGTTCAATCTATCTTCATAATAATCGGTCCATTAATTTAGCCGTGGAAACGTATTTTCTTGTTAGAGGCGTGGCCAAACCTACTATAATCATAATTTTTCTGCATTTCATCACAGAAAAATACAGACTCGTTTTCTGTCTGAAGGCTTTGCATAAAAATATAAATGAAAAAGTTTGAATAAAACCAAAACAGATATCAACATCACTTAGGACTTTTTGTTTTTGTATTTTACTTGCAACAAATTCTAAATACCCCTTACCCTTATTTACTGGCATGACAGTGCAACAGGCGGAAATGTATGACACAAAACAAATGTTCACACTTTTAATTAGCAAACAGCAACACAGAATTTGGTCAACATGAAATGGCATTAAAAATGATTAACAGCAACAAGTTAAAATGTTGCAACTAAAAATGTGATAAAAAAAACTGAAAAGCTTATTGTGAAATTTGCATTAAAACAATGCAACGCATTTGCAACAGACAAAGCAATTCAAATGCTAAAACTATTCATGTGAATATAAATCGAACCGTTACAATCGATTGCACAACATTCGCTTTCAATATTTCTTCAATAAAGTTTATTAATACAAGTACGAGTTGTTTTTTGTTTTATGAATTTCATTTTTGCATAAACTAATACATGTAATCTCATTTTATATTTCTTACATGCCAGAGGACGTTCACTTGTGTTCAGTGGTGGAATTTAGAGAAGAGGTGCCGTTGTTAAACGTTTACAGGGGCCCAAACGATTTTTGTGGTAATTTTTTGAACAGACCTTTTTAATCCCGCCATGTTCAATATAATGAGTAAAAAACATTTTATAACTTCTTACTTCTGAATATACCAACGAAATTAAATAAGTTTTTTTGAACAGGGCTCAGGCGAATATTGCTCATTGTACACGACTTAAGTCCGCCACTGCTTGTACGGCTTTTTGAAATAAAAAATTCAGTGCAAAATTAAGAAAGAAAAAACTGACAGTCTAACGGAGACAGACTGATTGATTGAGTTTATGATTGACGTAAAATAAAGATGTCATGCAATATTGTATATTTATATATTTCATACAAATTAATTTGCATTTTGCATTTTGCAATTAGTCTAACTTTATGAACAATAATAGATTTGATTTAGTTTTAAAGTTATACATTTAAATTGATGCTTTAATTGTGATTGACTTGGTTGGCCAATAAAATAATTAAGTAATCAGACGATCTATTCTGTATATTTAAATATATGGGTTTATTGGAAGGATGGATGAGCGATGAAGGTACCTTATTCGGGCTCTCAGCCCATGCGTTCTTAGTATCGTTCCTCAATTAAAAAGGAGAGAAGAAACCCCTTATCATATTTCTTGGTCTTTTTTAAGAAACGAAAACTTTTCCATAGGGATACAATGTGAACGGAGTCCATACCCAGAATGTTGTTGCTAAACAGAGGAATCCTTTTTCTGAAATTAATGCATTCTTTTTTGCATAACCTCTCACTATTTCTCTTGTATTATATTGTAAGTTCAGGAAGTGACGATGAAACATTATTTTGTATGAAAATAACTTCTAAAGACTTCTATTTGTATTGCTAGCATTTCTCATTAAAAATTCTCAATATCTACAACACTTTTTCAATTGCTTACCATTATTAATTTAAAGTGCAAAACACTTGGATTGCATTACTACTAACTGCAATTGTAAACATTTAATTGCATAAACGCAACCACAACGATGATGCTGGACAAAGCAAAAGGGAACCACGTCAAGTGCTAGGGCAGACAACAGTAGAAAAACGATTTTGCAGAAAATAACTTCATTTTGGAAATTCAACTTGTTCACTTACAACTAAAAAGCATCACTGTGAAAAAAACACAGAAGAGATGAATCAATTGAGAAACTATCAAGCGTGCAAGATAGTGGAAACAAAGAAAAAAGCACACGAAATCCATATAAAAATGCACATCTTTAGTTGCATTAGTGTAAATACAAAAAATTCCAATTGACAACCAACAACTACATACATACATAAGAATATACTACAATCTATTCTATACATCAGGGGTCTACTTTCAATATTTGAAGTCTGGGAAAATCAAATAAGTCGCAAAAACCAACAGAATAAAAATAACAGACCAAAGACCATCAGTTAAAAGATATCGTTAAAGAACAACAGAAAAGATACTTGTAATTTACAACTTTAAGAAAAAGGCTATTGACTTTCTTGAGAAGCTACCCAGTCATGCAAAGCAGCAGTGTAAAATTGAAAACCTGATAGTGGGGGGGATTTCAAGAACCTGTTTTTATGTTTTTTTACAGCTTCAAATTTATTAAGTTAACTTTATCAAACCAACTAGCAGCATTCATGACAACACTGAGAAAGTTTCTAATGATGAAACTGAAGTTCTTAAGTATATTCGAGGAAAAAAGAAGATGCTGCTTTGATGTGGAAACAATAACAAAAAAGGTTTTTTTAAATTTAAACAGCTTGCAACATTTGCTGCAGGTTATTTTTATGCGGACAGGTCAAATTAACATCATTAGTTTATTAAACACAAAGAAATAAAGCAAAAGAAAAAAAACAATGTAATCTTTTGACAAAATGATATTGACGTTAATTTTTTTATTTTTGTTATAAGATTTTGAATGACTGTTAATGATAAAACAATGTCTTGTGAAAGTTTTTTAAATGCATCTATTTTCCAAGAAACCTTTTCATATCAATGAATGAAATAAATTATTGAGCAATTCAAAGCAAAGCTTTGTTAGAAATAAGTTATTAACATTGTGTGATAACAATTTTCGGACCGGAAATTGCGTGAAGCAATCCTCTGTAAACGGGAAAAATTAAATATTTTTTTTGCTCCATCTTTGGTAAAAATTTTTTCGAGAAATAAAACTCCACCTCGGCCATCAAAATAGGGAAAAATTCACAATTCTAGTGCATTTCCTTATTTGCACAACCTTGATTTTTGTTTGGACAAACTCGACGGACAATTGAATGCAGTTTTACAGATAAACATGTATATTCGTTTAATAATTCATTGACTTGGTTATTTAATTTTCTTTAAATTTGAGGGCCAACTTCATGCAAATTGCATTTTGTAACAAAATTTTTGGTTTGACGTTAATTAAATTTACACCAAATAATTAAAAATTTAAAACAATTTCGAATTTTAGTCATTGATAGCTTATTGTAAAGGTAACTAAATACTTAATTATATCTAATACTAAAAATTAGGTTTACCATCCCCAGGGGCGGCGTGTTATTTCCAGAAATTGCATGCATTCATATAGCTGCCTGGCAAACGTTTAAAACTTTTATCAAAGCAGATTAGTAATTAATTTTAATTTAAATGATATTAATTATAACCTTTGCATTTTTTAAATTTAGCTGACGGTAAAAATATAGAATAACAATAAATTTATTATCCCCACATGCCTAAGGGCAACAATCACTTCAGTCCAAGCAAAACTATTTAATATGCATAACATTGACTTTCGCTTTCCGACATGGGTCATATGATTTTGTTTGTAAAATAAACAAATACTTAATAACTATGCACAAAATATTGCAAAGAGTTGCCAATTGTTTGACCTTGATATTATTTATTATAGTATTTGATGATGAAAGAAAAAATTGAAATTCGCACTTAAGCCACTTACGTACGCAAACGTTAATGCGTTACTCTCAATTACACACATTTTGTGGCTTTAATTAAAGTTCCATAACACAAAAAGCAAAATGTACAATAACATTTTATTTCACAAACTCGTATTATTATGTGTTTGTACACCCGCTAAGAGCTCAGTTTAAAAAAAACTGTAAATGGCTCAAATAACGCTATGCTTAGCATTAAACGCGCGGTGCTTCTAATATGATTTTCATTACTGAATGTGGTACTCGATAGCTATTCAGCATTTAATTCTATCATTTTTTTTTTTTTTCACTAATCACTCATGTATTGTATATACATACACGAATTTTTCGCTCCGATTTTTATCTGTACTTTTTATTTATATAAGGTTTTTTTTCGTATTTTTTTAAAAGTAATGATTTTCCAACATCGACTGTGTGGCGCCTTTTATTGCAAGCCCATTAAAATCGTTTTTTCCATCAAGTATTTTAATGCTCTAAATACGTTTGCGGTTCGAACGTTTTTGTTGTGCTTTTCTTATTAGGTTTTGATCATTTTTCCCATGCTGCGATTGTCTGCTTCGTGTTTAACTTAAATAATTGTATTTCTTTTTTTAACATTTTTTCTACCTTTTCTTTTTTGTGCTTCACTTAATTTTTTAGCATTTTTAAATATTTATAGGATTTATTTTCATCAGTGTTTTATTTCGGGAGTGGCAACTCAAGACACATCGAAAAAATCGATGTAGAGTATATTCGCATATGAAGTTATTTTACAAGAATTCATTCGACTGAGGCACGCGACATACATTTTTTTCTTTATTTTTTAGATGGATTAAAAACTGCAAATTTAACGCTGCTGATTCATTTCAGCGCTTTTAATTAGTAGGAAATTTAATATTGATTTTTTAAGTCAATATTTGATGATAAGTTTCATTGGCACTTATATTCGGTGACGCTAATGTAACACGCAATATGAGTGTCTTCAAAGGATTTTATTTTTAGAACAGCTAGCATGTCTGCGCTTTTGACATACATATGACTCAAGTTGGGGTTGTGGTAGTTTTTGTTTTTTGATAAACGCGGTTTTATTTATTGTGTTTATTTAGCAAAATTTGACATCTAGCTTAAATTTCATATATGAAAAAATCTTTACTTTAACGCTCCTTTCAAGCAATGAAATAAAATGCCCAACCCAGTCTACTGTCCATAGTCAAATGCAAGTCGATTTTAGTTTACTTGTTGCATAAATAATTAAGTTATCGGGTCATTCTACTATACTTATATGCATGAGAATTTGTTGCTGTTATTTATGTTTTTGTGAGTCACGCGATTTTATGTTGTTTGCTATATATAGCAGCTCAAGGCTAAACGAAAGGGAAGTTTCTTATCACGACAAGGGTTTTTGAATAAAGAAAGATTTGTAGCTTTTTTCGGTTTTTATTCACTATTGAGCAAATGTAGTTTTTTGACTTAATCTTCAACTTTATTTATTTTTGTTATATTTTACAGCAGTTTTTAAATTGCTTTTTTCGAAAATATTTACTAGAAATTATGGATAAATTATTATAAAATTTTATTTTAGTAATGAATAAGGTTACAGCAAAGCATGACACATGATGTGTTTTTTTATTTTACGTTCAAATACTTAATACCTAACATACGACATAAAAACCTTCGAAAATAAAAAGTTATGAGTCCTAAGAGAAGTGATAACACCCTGAACTAAACCAATCTAAGAAAAACACGCAACCAAAAACAAACAAAAAAAAGCAATTAATACTTACTTATAGGCGAATCGATACTAGCAAAGTCTTCAAACCCAAACATATAAAAAATTTCTCTAACACTTTGGATGGTTGACAATAGCGTTATTAAGTTCATAAAGGACATTTAACGAGAAGACCGCAACATTAAAATGATTACCTTCATTATTTAAATGTAAAGAGTAATACGCACAATACGGATTGGCAAAAAATAATTAGTTGTATGTGCAAACGTACGTCTCAGAGTAAATTAACAAATACTGAAATGTAGGGTGAGGAACGAGTAATTTTTTTTATTTAATCGAAAACGCTATAAATTAAACTTAAGCTGAAAAACTTAAAAGTCAAACGTAAGTTAAAATTACACGCTGTTTGATTAAAATTAGTTTCAGCCGCATAGAAGCTCACACTACAGTGAGTATGTTTTATATCGAAAAACATACGATTTATTCAAAATCAATATTAAATACATAACTACGAAGCTAAGTAAAATATTGAAATCGTTTTAACAATAATGCTTTTAGATCAGAAGAGTTTGATCCCCGATGACTGCAGTACTTGTCGGATTCCGGTACAAGAAAAAAACACTTCAAGAACCATGTCACATATTTACAGTCACTTGTAGAGATAAAACTGGTTATGGTTACAACATCTTGAAGCATTAAGAGATAATTTAATCTTAATGACCCAAATTTATCACTCTCTTTTTGAAACTATTTAGAAAAAAGAGAGACTTCCTGATTAATGAATGGCTTAAGCACTTACTTATTAAAATAACTATAAAAAAAAATGTGAATCTACTCTTTGTAAGAATTATAGTGTAATTACAATTCTGAGCTCATTCTCTAAAGTACTGACTAATATTATCTTAAATCGCATTCAAAACCAACTCGAGACATCATTCCGTAGATAGCAAGCCGTATTCCTTGCAAACCGTTTATGGTCAGATCATATAGTCACCTTCCGTATTATCCTGGAGCAAATACATATGTGCGTGGCAAACGAGCCTACATATATAGGGAATCAATTTAGAATGCATTGGAAAAAAGAAATGTTCGTATCAAACTTATTAACATCATAAAGGCGCACTCCATCATCCACAACAACAACTCTCTCGCTAACCAAACCAAATACAAGAGTCAAGCAGGGTTACTTGATGTCCCCCATTATATATTTTATTATGCTGTACGATGTGTTAAACTGTGCTCTTACTGGGAATAATGGACTTTTTGGGTTGACTTGAAGAACTAGCTTCTGCCAATATCGCGCATTCACCCGTCCGGTTGATGTAACCCATTTCTGAGCTCAGATTTTATATATAGTTCTTAATAATCTGTGAACTAAATTCCATTGCTCTGTGTACTAAGTTTTACTGTTAATACTTTAAGATTATAAAAAAACTATTTCCGACTTCCAATGTTAATATCTCCATATAGTCCCTAACTATTGATTATATTTTCGCTCTCAAGAAAAACATGATTTGATAAAGTAAGAATATGAGCTCCTGAAATAAATTCATGACATCCTGTTTAACTCACTGTGCTATATAAAAATAGTTGAAATTATGCGCCCCCCCCCCCCCCCATAGCTAAAACATCTTTCAGGACACACCAAAAACTTTTGCCAACGCTGAAGGGTTAAACATGAGATAATTTACTCGTACTGAAACTCAAGAGTTACAAGAACCCCAATTAAAAACTGATAAGAAAAAATTAATCATGAAATAAACATGATTTTTAAAATGTAGAATACAAAGAGTTCTGAAATCAATGAATCACAAAGACTGAAATTAAGAAAACAACAAAAACCACTACCATATCTCACCTTAAAGGAATTCCATGCACAGGAGTTTCACTTTCGTCATCCACCGATAAAAACAACAACAATAGCAATGAAATTTCGCTAAATTTCTCCGAAATTATTTTGGCCAAGATTTTGAATGAATGAAATGCGTCTGTATTGTCTTTTCACTATTAATTTTAAATGCAGAAGATAATAACAATGGAATCTTTCGTTGCTAAAACCATCAACCCATTAAAATTTAATGTCGTTGCTCCACTGTAATATATTTAGCAGACTTTGTGTTGTTGTTAACACTTTTTGTTGTATCTGCTTCTCTATAGCGGTGAATGCTTCTTTCAATTACCAAAATTGTTAATTTTCTTGAACTTTTTTTATTTAAATCAAATCGTGTGAAAATCGGTCACGTCTGGCTTTAAGTTTTCATGATGAAAAAATTGCTTGGCTTACAGCGCAGCTCCTACAGCAGAATGGAATAAAATCCAAGACGTGATGTTATGCTTGTTCTTCTTAATCGGTTAAAGTTTTTTACGTTTTAACTTCACAGCGCACTTTAAGTTGTGTACAAATACTAAAAAAATATTTAATTTAAAGTTTTGTATAGTTTTTTGCACTAAAATTTCATTTCAATTGGTAAAAACTTTATAATTTAACAATAATTTAGAAATTATATTTCCGACAAATGTAACTGCATGAAGAAGTGTTGAAAGCAAACTGAATGGCGCTAGTTGGCATTTCTACTCAGAGAAAATCAGATTGATTGTCAACTTTGTTTAACGTCAAATGTTTAATGTTTAACGTTGATGGCCACGGTTTCGACGCTGTCATTGAAAGAAAAACAGAAAATACAGCAAATTGAAAAGAAAGGAATTGATGAAATTGTGTGTTTTGTGTCGATAACGAAATTGAAGTAGTTTAACAAGCTAAAAATTCTAATGTTATCATATAAAATTAATCGTTAATCCAACCAACTTGACATCTATGTAAAACACAACACAACAATTCAATGGTGGTGAAGTCAAATTCACTCTCTTCACCATTTTTTTGTTGTTAATTTTGACATTCTCACCACGACATCTTTCATTCAGCCACACATTTTTGTAAACATGAGCTTTCTGTAATGTTACTGAAACTGTGCGGTTTGTGTATTCGCTTTAAGTGTTTGCTGAATACAGTTTGGACAGTTAAATGGTTCGTCTTCAAAGTAAAACTACAGTAGCACTTTAACTTAACCGGAAATTTTATGTCATAATTCACCACTGGTAATGGTAGAAAAAGCTACAGTAGCACTCAATCAGCACAACCAACCAACAATAATTTACCCCAGGAAGAATATCCTCAGATTTAAAAGGCAACTAAATTCTCTAAAAAATTTTTGAGTTAAGGGGTTTAACCACTGTAATTTTTTTTATAACCGATTTCTTTTTTGGGCCTAAAAATACTTTAATCTATTAAGAATCAGGAAAAAAAAACTTCAGTCGAAAAAAAATGTTTTCATTCAAATTTTGTAATTTATATTGCTGCACTCACCACTTTAACTTTAAACGGATTTTTTGAAAATGGAGCATAACTCGCGAAGTCTTTTTTCTTAAAATTTTATCTGTACAACCATAACAATTATCTAAAGAATGTCGTACGAATTTTCCGATATTTTGGTTTTTTCTATTTTTTTGTTAACATTAATCGCGAACTTTAAGGGTAAATATTTAAAAAAAATTCCAAATGCTCGCATTTTCACAAAAATTAAAATTTTTAAAATTCCGTTTTACTTTTTCTAGGTTAATTCATCTAGATGAGGCCTGATTTTGTTCTCATAGACGGCCGTTAATAAACTCACAGAATTTTCTACATAGAATTTAATTTTTTTTAATCAAATTTTTTGTTTCCAATAATATTAACTTTGTATCAACTTAAAATCGTAATTTTTCATTACCATTTGATCAACTAAAGACTTATGTACATACATTTTCTTTGAATTGCATAATCAGCAAAGAAAAAACAACAACTTTAATTGCAACAAAACTAATATAACAACAACAACAAAAAGATGATTAAAGAAGGAAACAGGCAAAAAAGTCACACAGATGATAAAAAGAAGCCACATGAATAACCAAATGAGATTAAAGATGAGCCACCGCATGGTTCAGAATTAAGATGAATTAAGTCAGAAAAGCAAACAGACACGAAAAAGAGAATAAAAATAAAGTGGTTTCGTGAGAATCACAGATACTGATTAGACTGTCCGTTATTTCCCAAAAATTTTTGTATTTCTACCCAGTAAAGCGTGCAACTGTGCTCTTAAACATATAAATTTGTTCAGGGTTTAATCTAACTCTGTACAAATTTCATTAAATTCGGTCCATTGGTTTAGAAGTGAAAAGAGGTTTTCCTATTAAGGGTGTGGCACCGCCTACAAAAAAGTTTATTTTATTTAACAAAATTATAAATATATCAAGCTCCTTGATTAAGAAAACTTGAGATATAACGGACAGTCTAATACAGATACACGAATAACAAGTGCAAATGTATCACAAAGATGCCGAAATGCAAAAGTAGTTGCTGCAATTTTAGCAGAGTTGGGAAACCCACGATGAGCCGTTGTGATGTGATTACAATAACTGGATTTCCTATCTCTTGCCTGTGCGCAAATGCAACTGCGCATCCCACAGCACTACTGTGCTGCAGCTGAAGGTAGGCATGCAAGGTCGTTTAACTGTAACTGTGCGGCGTAGGAACGTTGTAAAGTGCCCCCCCGTTATCTTTTATCGCGGATTCTAGTTGGGTAGAAAAAAAGGAGAGAGAGAAAGGGACGTCAAGTTTGGTTTGGAACAATTTATTTTACAGAAATATCGACAATTGACTTGATACCTTTTGATGATTAGGAGGATATCGGCAGGGCCGGATTTACCTTAGAGGCACACTAAGCTAGTGCCTAGAGCGGCACGATTTTAGGGGCGGCAAATATTGGGAACTTTGAAATTTTTTTTTTAATTTTTTTAATTTATTTACACAGGGGAAAAAAAGTGCAAATACTAGGATTGTTTGATATTATAAAATTTTTTTTCTATATTTACTAGTGAAGGGGGGCGGCAATTTCTGACTGGCCTAAGGACGGCAGATTTCTAAATCCGGGCCTGGATATCGGTGATGAAATTTATGCAATTCTACAAAAATAACGACAAGGACAGAGAAGTATCGTACATTTAAGTAACTGAGAAAAGTTTTAAGTAAAAGTATCGATAATTGCTTTTAGAAACCAAGTAAATACTACATGATAAGAGCATTAATCAGCAAACTTGAAATATCGTGGAAATACCCCGCCTGCATTATAAGCACTAACAAGTTGAATTCGTTTAAGCCCAGTTAATAGATAACACCAAGAACAACAACAACAACAACAAAAAATGCAGCATCAAGAACGGCACATGCTATAAGTTGTCTTGATTGTTGTTGTTTTTCTTATTGCAATGTAGGCAGAAGAACAAGCAAAATTCTTTCATCTTTTTTTTTTTGCTAAAAATAGAGTTGCCAACAGTACGCAATTGATTCGCTCGCTTGTTCTTGTTGTTGTTGTTGTTGGCCATAAAAGGTTTTAGCGATAATATGCGGCTAAGTATCCCTGCTGCATCTTTGTTTCTGAGGCAGTTACCATTTGCAATAACACGTAACAATCGTTGATTGTTGCCAATTGCAGCTATAGAATGAGGAAATCACACTCGTCGTTGCTTGAAGTTGGGATACCCATATTGCAAATGCTTTGTTTTTTTATTTTATTTTTATTATATTTATTTCAAAAGGAATGGTATGGAGCAAGTAGAAATGGCGAAAAAAAAACAACGAACAAAATGTAGATAAAAGGATTTTATAATAGTTGTTGCAATTGGTATGCTGACACATAAATTGAATTGCATTTATGTTGGCCTTAAGTAGGGAACTGTGCCAACGTGTTACTAGGGAATTGCAATAACAAGAATTGTGTTGCAACTATGCTGACCAAATGTATTGGATATTGGAGTTGAATAGCAAAAAAAAAAAAAAACGATTGATATTTACTTTTCGAGTTAAATGAAATTAGCTCTCATTTTTAAGGCTTTCAAGAGCAAGTATGGGAGAAATAAATTGGATTCTTATGCTTTTGAAGAAATAAGAACAAATTGTTTCGAAAGAGCGTTGATTTATTTGATTTATTATTAGCTGTTGCATACGTCTTTATGCGGGAAGCATTTCTCCTAACTTATGAGTAAGTTTCCATTTTCTATTTCCTTTTTTTTTTTTAAAACCTGACCACTTTTTGTATGTAGTGTGTTCTTTTGAAGTAAAAATCGGCAGATTTCAGGATTGCACGAGAGTTTTCAAGGATATATAAAATAAGTTAGTTTAAGTAGACCATAAATTGATGTCTCAATCTTTGTGGATGTCAACAACGTATGTCAAGTAAAAGCGCAAACTATTAAGGGCCTCTTTACGTATCACGATTCGCCTCGTTTCGTCTCTAATTTTCAAGCCTGAAAATATGCGACTGCATTTTCCATAAATGAAAACAAATACATCTAGCCTGTGCTTAATGAATACTTAGTTACACATGCAATAATTGTACTAGCATACTTTTAGGCTTGGAAATTAGAGACGAATCGTGATACAGAAAGAGGCCCCAAGTGTTTCCTTAAGGTTTCATAGTGCAGTAAATACTTTTATGCAAATTATAACCTATTTTTGTGCTAATAATTGAAAAGTTAATTTAATAAAAAATAAAAAGTGCGCTTTGAATACATTGCAATTCGACCATCTAACTAAATTGGATGCGAGTTATTTGCCCCTCTCCTTCCGTCACTTGCCAAATTGTATTTTCACAAAAGTATGAAAAATGTTGAAATAATACATTTTTATAAGAGTACCACTCTCATGATTTATTTTTTTTTTAAAGTTAGTGTAACCACGTGTCCTACTTTTGTTTAAATAATTCTAACTACTTTATTAATTTGAAGCTATGTTTTATACGTCACTTACGCATTTATTTATTTATTAATTAATTCATTTATTCATTGTACAAATAAGATTACTCTTTTCAAAATGTACAAGCTTAGTGAGGAAAAAAAGGTTTATTTAACAATATGTATAAATATAAAATTTATCTTTTATATGATTATTGACTGATACCATTCGAAAGGTCGTGTACCGATTTCATGTTTTTTTCTATTACACAGACTTACGCGTTCTTAACACTTTGGCATGCCAAATTTTTTTTTAAATTTTTTGAAAGAGCAATTTTTTTTATTTTTTTTTTTTTTTTTTTTTTTTTGTTTGGTTCAACAACTAATTGAGGGTTGTAGTTCATTTCTGACATCAAGTTTAGCTTAAAAACGCCAATATTTACGTTAGTAAACAGTTATCACAAATAATTCATATTTTTGGAGATAGTATACAAAGTATTTATTCATTTTCGTTAGAAGGCTTTGACTAATAAGTAGACAAGCCAACAAATTTGATGAGCTGTAGATTTGAATTTTTAAATCATTTAATACGAAAAAAAAACAAAATGCAATTATTGGTTATAAACTAAAAGTCGTTAAGGGGTTATAACATTAAACTTATGCGAATAATTAATAGTGAATCATATTAAAATGTTAATGATACCAATAACAGAAGCCCCGAAAATAAAAATAAATATTATGGAAATTATATAGAAAAAATAAATAATTAAATAGCATCCACAATGAAAAGCAATATGCGTATATTAGGAGTTTAATTTACAAGAAATTTATGTATATGCTACAGGAACTAAAGATGTAACGAATAGTGAGAATAAAATATAAAAAAAAACAAAGCAAAAAGTTAGCTCATTTGAAAGTGACCAAAAAAATTTTAAAAATATAAAAATTAAGTCGCCTTTTAAATCGACCATTTAGATGGCTTACGAAACTACGAAATGATTTGGAAAATATATATTTTCAATTGTGAGTCTATTTATTTGTCGCGTCTGACAATTTGACGAGCTAAGTTTTGTATAGGGTATTTTATTTAGAGTTGTAATTTTCAATAGTGATTAAACGTCAAATATTTCATCAAATATGGCAACGCTGGCAGCTCTGGATTGAGCTGCGGCTAAAAGTTCCGGCCCCGAGCTCAAAAGAGCCACCAACCAGCGATGGTCGATTTCGGTATTTGATAGAGATATAGATGGGGCTTGGGCGCCGGACCTCGAGCTAAGGAGGCCCTCAACATGGCAAGATGATGTGCCAGTGTGTAATGCGAAACGAAATAGAAGCACCTTTTTAATATTTTGGCCACACCTTCAATAAATATTAAAGCCTTTTGTGTGAAAACATTCTTACTTTATGTATAAGTGTTCATCATCATTGGTCATCAATACATAATTTTATATTTTTATAGTATTTTTAGGTAAGAAAATTATAGAATCCGTTTAAGTCCCAGGCCCCTTTAAAATCTTAATTTTAAATTCAATGAAGTTTGAAAATATGACACTCTAAAAAAACACCCTATATATTCTCATTTATAATGAACGACTCATGAAAGCAACGCTAATATTTACAATGTAGAGCACTCTTTGCTTTGTCTACTGTAAAGTTATAAAAAGAAAATATGGAACCTGTACTCACTTTTGATGGCGGACCTGGTGTTTTTGCGATTTGTGTTTTCTCCGTAGCTGGTGAGGGACGCTTCAGTCTGTTGTGTGAATCTGTAAAAAAGAAGGAAACATGGTTTAGTAAAAGTAATCGTTTCGTACTTAATGAATTTCTCAAACATATTATGGTGTTTCAAATTGATAAATGTTGAAAATATTAAGGTGCTTTAAGTATCCTTATTCCTTTTGCTTAGTTAAGCAAATCTACAGCATACTTTTTGTTCTAATTATCCTTAGAACTCATTTGATTTCCCAAAGTTTATAAATTCACACGAAAACAGTTTTCGCGAATTATTAACAAAATATGAAGTTCTCAAAAATAAAATTTGTGATGTAGAAACACACAAATTTTATATTGAAATCTTATAAAAATTAAAAAAAGAGAACTCAATTTGTATGACTGAAGCTTGATTACAAGTCGAACATTTTTGAGATTTACATATGTGCCAATAGATTTATTAATTCAAACCCACCCGTCTTTTGATCAAAGTGTGTTTCTTATATATTGTGTTCCAGTTTCGTTAGAGTCCTTTAGAGTCTGAAGATTAGACAATCTATGGGAAGTTTGCCAAGCTCACTTATCTAATCCCACCCTCTTCTTGTTAAGCGTATATATATACCTACTTCAGCAGAATCATTTGTATGCATTTTTAATATAAAAAAACTTTTTCATTTTGAGCATAAAATTTTTTAAAACGAGTGCCATTCCAGTTTTGGCCCCAGGTCCCTCAAAGTCTAAAGACAGCCCTGCTGTCTTGTACCAATTTTGACTGCAACCCATTAAATGGATTTTAAAAACAATTGAAATAATATTTTGTGACACGCTTATTAGGAACTTTGAAAAAACTAAATGGGTGGGTATATTATTTTCCGAGTTGGAAAAACAGCTTGATGTTGATGCCTAGTCAGTCAGTCAGAAAAAAAAAATTATTTTTTTAATGTAAAAGTGAATTTTTATTTTCCTATGAAGTCCCACTTAAAATTTAAGTTCCAAAAAAAATTGTTTAGGGAATAATGGGATTGCATGAAATCTCATATTCTAAGTGTAATTTTTTGAAAAAATAAGTTTCACCTGAACGTGAAACTAAATTGAAATATATAATCACTATAAATCAATGTGGATTCTATTTGAATCCAAATCTAAAATGTTGTTCTTCAGTTTAATCAGAAGAGCTCATATTATATTCTAGTTTTCCTGCAGTTTTTCCTGACCGCTTGCTTATTCGATACTTCTTGAACTAATTTCATTTTCTTAAATATCATAATAAGCATTTTTCACCTAACTTTAACAACGCCGTTCATTAAAAGTAATTTCGGAAACGTTGTAAAACCCCTAAAATTTCATTATCCATTAAAAATTAGCACCGCCTTTTCGCAATTGCTAATGGGAGCACTAATTGCAGCTTAGCAAAAAATTAACTTCATATTTATAGAGTTTTTACCAATTAATGGAAACTTATAGCAAATGTGCAAATGCTTCAGTACAATTTAACAATTGAACTTATATAATTATAGTGTTGCTACATAAAAACTTTCATTTTTTAACTACAAGTAATTCAATGAAAATATTATTCAATAAATATAAAAAAAGGTTAAATTTACAAAAAATTATGTAGAAAACTAATGCAAAAGTTGCAAACATTCATTTGTTAGTTGAACAATCAAAAACAGCTTAAAATAAGAAAAAAAAAATTAACAATAACAAAATAAATTAATTTGCACGCATCTTCGTACAAATTGCAAGCAATCAACAGCTTGTCGAAAAGATTACACTCCTATGTTGAATTAAATTAAATTTTTTTTATGATGAACACCTGGGTGAGCTTGTACATTTTAATAGAAATCGAATTATTTTTAAGACTTTGGCATTTTTATTATAAGAGAAAATTATATTTTTTAACATTAATTTTAATAGAAATTGAGCTGCAGCTTGAACTTAATCTGATAATGCTCAAAGTTGATATGAAATTTATTCGTCATAGTACGATTGTTGAAAAAAAAGTTTTACCAACTTTTATACCCACAGGTTGATTGCTATTTCAAGTGACATAGTGCCTACAACTATGCAGCATTAAATAGTTGAAAATATTATAATTTTCTTAAAAGATGAGAGTCGAAATTTATTGCATAATTTTAGGCGCGAATTTGAGCAACAATAGAAATGCTTAACATTATTAGATAAAATATGGATTGTAGAGTTTAAAGTGAAAGAAAAAAATGTAAAAAGTTTCATAATTCAAGGGTTAACACAACGGATGTTGCAATGTTTTTATATTTATTACATTCTCAATAACATTAAATAACGATTTTTATAAATCAACATGTTTTTCAATGTTTTTTGTTATTATAAATAATTATATTGGCAGCAAATTATTAATTAAAGTGAAATTAATAACAAAATCAACAATAACAACAGCAATTAAAGCACGTGAACTGCTTCAAAATTATGGGTTAAGCTGCGTGTATTTGAATGTGTGCATTAGAGTATCTATGCCTCACAATCGAATTGTGGTGTTTTTAATTTTTTACGACTTTTTTATTATTGTAAACCATACAAAGCATGCGGCACGAGACGTACGAAGCACGCATCAAAAGCAAAATCAATAAATTAATAACTTTTTCATTAATAAAATGTTGGCTGCACGCAGATATCGTAGATATACACCAAAAATCACCCAGTAGAAAATGTGAAAATTTTTTAATTCTCAAAACAACAATATCGAATTAAATACAATTACAGTGAAACCTGGTTAAGCGGTACTTGGATAAGTGAGAAACCTCTACAAGTGAGACTTTTGCATCAAAATACTTCTATTACTGGGATTATTAAACCTCTACGTCTGGGATATGATTATTCAAGTTTTTTTTGCGTTTTCGCCTCTATAATATGGGCTTTTTCCTCTATAATTAGGACTTTAGAAATAACCTCTATAGGTGGAAAATAAAATATTTATGTGTGCATAATTTATTATTTTGAATTTGAATATGAACGTTTTATCGGTCTGAGTATGGTTATTTGGGAAACTGTGTAAATGCGAAACCTCTTTAATTGAGGCAAAAATTTTGGTCCCTTGGAGATCCTAGTTATCCAGGTTTCACTGTAATAAAAAAATACTTCTTTGAGTCAAAATTAACAGCAGCTACAAATTTCTAAGACAATAGCAAATTTACTTTAAGAATTGAGGTTTTTTCTTAACTTTTAAAGTTCTAGTTTTGAGATATTCTAACTTAAAAGGGCGAAAATCACAGCTTTCGAGATATTTGAAGTTATATTACATCAAAAGGTAATTTTGCTTTATGAAAACATTAATAGGGTTCGGAAGAAATACTCCTTCTCTTCAAAGTTCACTTCAGATTATATCCGATATCTTTTTTTTCTTCAAAATATTTAATACACATTCCAGTTATTCTTTCTTACTGAAACTAACATATATTGATTTGTATGGAAACCTGTATAATAAATTACTAATTTACGATGTTTCGGAGAAAAAATACCAACGATTTAGTGTATTTTGAAGAGCAAGAGTGATTCTTTTGAAACTCATTAATGGTTTCATATGACTCTAACAAGCGTCTTGCCTTAATGAAGCAGACATTAATTTAGTTGTTGATTTGTTAAACTTTGTGCGTAAGGAATGAAACAAAGTTGTAACATACATATAGTACTAAAGTTGAGAAAGTAAGTGAAAAAAATTTCATAAAATTATTCGAAAGACTTAGTCATCCATGACCGTTTCCGACATGGGTACAAACAAAAACACTTAACCATAGTACAAATTTTTCGAATTAAATTTTTTTTTTGTTTTATTTTTCAATTCCATTTTTCTTTTGTTTGATATCGCGCTCAACCATCATTAACGCATCTATGCTGCTGCTGCAAATTGTAACGAATTGATTTGAATAAAAATTAAATTAAGAAAGAAAAAAATAAAAAGAAAATATATACAATAAAAAGTTATCAAATGCTATAAAAAAAGGCTTAGCTATAAAAAAACTTTATAGATAGATAGAAAATGGATTGCAGCCTTTGATCAGTGCATAGCCGATATATATATTCGATGATGTAGGTAGTAATATGCAGTCGACTTCTACTTTCATTTACTTCACGAATTTTTGATATTTGGCAATAAAAAAAAAAAACGACTTAAGCGATTTAATTTTGGTAGATTGTCTGCTTTTGTTGAGTGGTTCAGTGGCCATCTGGGTAAGGCTGCGCGCCAAATCACAAATCGTGCGCAGTCACATGGGCTTTAGATTAAATATCGCTGCTTTTAAGATTTAACAATTTGCGGTGCCAAAGTGTCTGCTGTTGGCTAGACGCTATAGATTTAAGTTGCTAGTTTTGAAGATATGTGTGATACTGCATCGAATTTTTTTGGGTGTTGTCAGAAAAGTAAATATACTTCGATTTAAAATTTAATACTTTTTATGTATGCAGTCTTTTATTGTTTTTTGTTGAAGTGGCAATATAAATTGATTTGTTTTATTTAGATTAATTTTTGCATTCATAAATGGTAACTTTCACATTAAGGAAAAATGTTTTTTTTTTTGGGTTTTACGAAAATAAAATCATTATCATAAAAAAAGGCTTTTACGACATTACAGCATAATTAAATTGTTCCGAAAAATCGATGATCTGTGTATAGTGACGTATTAATAAAAGATCTCGTCTGTCCCAAACATGAACTGCCACCGGTTTTTTGGGTCAATTTTTTTACTAAAGATTATAGCTTAAAATAGGGTGCCAAATGATAAAGCTCGAAAAGCTTAAGCAGAATATATAGAGTTACCTTGTCGAATTCAGTCCCAAACCCAAATTCGGGCTAATTTTTCTTAAGTAAAAGTGAAGTGGCAACCCAAGTTTGAGACATGTCTCGTTTGTGTCTTTATTATTTTCATAATAAAACGCTTGAAAAGATATGAGGTGGCATGTTTCGTGTGTTTCTTTAAACTACATATACACATAAAAGTCACTTGAAAAACATGCCGCCTTATATTTTTATATTGTTCATATTTTGTCTTTTTAAGGCCATGTGTACAGCATGCAGGAGTATAGATCTTTGGGACATGGTTTTCAGATCGGCGCTCAAAACGTGAGTAAAAATTAAATGTGTAGTCTTTATTCTTTATAAGGTCTTTAAGACACATATTTAAGTCTTTTTAAAAGAACTCTAAAGAAAGCTTTGGTCTGGAAACGCACGCTTTTTTAAGTCGTAATGTGTCTTTTAAAGACCTCAGAAGATACTTTTTGAGTCTCTTCAGAGACAACATAAATATAATAGTATTTTGCTTTCTAATTGTCTTTAAAAGGCCTGTAAAAGACGCTTTCAAGCTTTTTTTTATCACTAGGGAATTGTCATTATATTTAAAATCAATTTTCTAGAATTGCTTCTTTGCTGTATACATCAAAATAACTCTCCAACGCAGATAAGTTTAATTAACAACGCTCATATATAGCTATAACTAAGAGTTTTTAGAAAAGGACCACTAATGTGCTCATTATGGAACTAAACGCCACTGACAATATAAGTGTACATAGTTTCAATACAAAATTTCTTAAGATGAAACTTCAATACTATGACTATGAAGATAGCAAATAAAATAAATATAAAACAAATAGAAGAAAATCTCCTAGACATGAAAACTAATCAAAAACGCAACCAAGTGCAGCTAAAAGAGTCTCAAGTGCCAATCAAATCGGACATGAACAAAAAGTGCGAACGATTTCTAAAGAAAATACACTTAAAACAACAACTACAAAGCTACTAAAATCAAAATGTGAATAAAAAAATTGAAAAAAAAACAATAAAAAAATTCATTAATAAAATAAAGTTGTTGTAATGCGATCATAAGAAAGTGCTGACAAGCGGATTTGAAACGCTGACTGAACTTAAGGTCCGTCTACGTAGTATAACAAAATCTTGCTAAAGAGCTGAGTTGCATTGCCAACACCAACGAACAACAACAACAATATGGATACAAGTGCAACCAACATTAGGAAAAATAATACCACCAATGGTGCCGTCACCGATACACAACAGCCATAATGGATCCATGCATGGTGTTGGACAGTGAGTGATATTGTAAAACAAACACAATTAAAATACAAACAAAGAAAGCAATGAAAATAAATTAAAAATGAAATCAATAAATACTCAATAAGAGTATTATTTTCACTACTTTAGAGATGAAAATACAATAGGAGTAACAAGCAAAGGAGCAAGGGGTTGGTTTAAGCCAAACAATACATATGGGGGGCCAGCAGTGGAGTCAGCTTTATGTTCAGTGAAAATATGGAGCAATAGAAGAAATTTGATAAAATGCAATAAAAAATTGAGCCAAAAAAAGAAATCAGTACAATATAAATGAAAACAAAGTCATTACTGATGGTGATGGATGATTAATTAAAGAAAATAAATAAATAAATAAAAAAATTAATGAAAAATAAAATCTGAAGTGATTTCTTTGCTCAGAGCTAAACTCAATGAGCTGATGATATGTGTGGGTTTTTAGGGGCTTGGCCATAAATAGAGCGCGCTCTGACGCCTTTAAATTAGATTTTTATTACTGAAGGTATTTAATTTGTTTATTATTTTATTTACAACACTAATGAATACATTCACTGTGATACCTAAGTCTTTTTAAAGTGGGATCATAAAAGTGAAATTTTTTTGAAATAGTTGTGAAGAGCTTGATCAGCGATTATTTTTTTTCATTTCAAAATAAAAAAATTATATATTTAAAGTGTTTCAAAACTATCACTTTGATCGCAAATAAATTAATGCTGATTTAACATGCGTCTGCAGGCGAGAACTATAACTTCCTGTACTGCATAGTTTCAGGCTTATTCATACGTTTGTTTTCAGAGTCAAAATTTCTAGTTTCTAGTTTTTAATGTAATATTAATTTTGATATTTTTAAATTGTATTTGGGTGCTATGTGAAAGACCTAAAATTCTACAAGGATGTCATTTTTCTCAAAATTTCGATTTCCTGAATATTCATTTATTTCGTAAGCTATAAATTGCATTCCATCAACTTATATGAGCATTTAGTGCAAACCATTTTTGCGTCAATTGCAGTCATAAAATAAAATACAGAAAAAAAAGGTCTAAGGTTATGCTGAAAATTTCCCATAATATGTGGCAAAATATCACACTGTTCAACATTTCGTGTTGTAATTTCTTCACTGCCTAATAGCCCACTCACCTACTCATTCGCTATCAGAAAAATACTTTGCCAATATTTTTTTTCTTTGAAATGCTTGTGATAGAAACCGCATTTTTATTGTTAATTTTCAGTGATACTTAATTGTAATATCATTTTCTCATTTTTACTTTTATTTTATTAACCATGTTAGTAATACAGTAACACATCTCGGTTTACTCATGAACGCACGTGTGTTTGCCTTCATTTCTGTGTAATTGCCACTCGTTGCAACGTTCAAAGAAAACAATTTTCCAGCCTAATGCACACCTTTTTAAGGTTAATCCAAATGCAGTTGTCATCGTCTATATCAACAGTGTCAACGTCTTTGTTGTCATCGCTATTTGTAAGTGTGCGTAAGTGTCACCAATACTACATTTATTTAGAGTTTAGAAAGTGGAACTAATGCTTGTGAGGTCTTGCCGCTTGAAGATCATTGGTAATACTTCAAATGACAATTTTGATGATGATGATGTTGTTGAGTGATAAATAAATCCTACGTTGCAATTACTTTTTGTCAAATCTAATTAACACAAATTGCTTGGAATTAAGCTGCGGTAAGTGATGGTATTGAAGATAATGTGGTTAATATAATGATGATGATAAAAATGCGTTACTTTTAAAAAACCCATAAGAAATTTTTTAATTCCAACTTTACTCAAATAAATAAATTAAATTAAAAATAAAAAAAAAGGGATGAATTGGGAAAGATTGATATTTAAAATATTAGTTTAAAATATTCATTTAATATTTAAGAAATTTTAGCCACAACTCACAAAAACAATTGCATCAAAGATATTTAAAAAAAAAAGCACCAATTAGCGTAGAATTTGTGAATTTCAATTAAAAATAAAATATTTTGTAAACAAAAAGCATTTTGCTTTCTTAAATCATTTTCGTTACACTTGCAAAATTTTACTGGTAGCATTTTCTTTATTTTATGTATTTTTAATTAATTAAGTCTTAAAATTAAGCGGCATGAAAGGACTCTCACTTTCAGCTTCACGTCGTCGGCAATGACAGTAGTTACTTTGGCAACAGCAAAATCTATCGGCGACACATGCCGAGCGACATGAACCCATTTCAGCATGTTGAGCATACTGTCTGTATCAATGTTATTTGTTAGGCATGTATATATAAATATCGATATTTAAAATTCGATAAAATAATAACGAACTAAGAAAAACTTAAGAAAATTTTATTTTTACCTAGTAGGTATGGCGTGTCATCGATGTTATTTTTATTTATTTTTCATATCTCGAAAACTTGTAGACCTAGACAGAAAAAATGGTCTGACAGTTTTGTGTTTATCTGTTTTATGAGATTTTAAGAAACAAATTAAGTAAACTAAAAATTATTTTTAGCACGATTTTTAAAAAAAAATGTTTTTTTGCAGTGTATATTACTTATTGCCTAAAAGCTAATAGCACAAAAACTAAAAACTTCAAGCATTATTCTGTGATTTATCTTTCACAGGATTCAAGTGTGGAGAGAGAGACACTGGCGTCTTAGAACTAAAAGCTAACACGTGAAAACTAAGAGTAATAGCCTAGAGACTAGCTCATTATCTCAAATATACGCTGCTAGATAACCGGTAAAGAGAGTAAAGAGTTTCCAATACCTTATAAGCATTGTCTTTACCGATGCTTCAAACAAACAAAATATATCCAGTCGAATCGCAATGCAGCAGCTGCGTTCGGAATGCTGTATGGCAAAACATCAAGCTTAGACACAAGCAGCAGACTGTTCTGATCTAATGTTCCACCACCTCTACTTTTTATTTTTGTAAATATGGGTCCTGGGAGTATACATATTATACAGTGGTAATTCAAAAATCAACAGCAATGAGTAAGATGTAGAAATTTTATTTTACAGATAGTGCAAACACATAAGCTGGTTATCTGAATAAACATGTAAAATAGCGACGTGACTTAATCGGACTTGTAGCATGGTAGATCTCAAAAATTTTTCAACCTGCGAAGAGTCCGAAAATTTTCGTTCGTTTGTACAAGAAGTTCTCGGTTTTGTCATTAAAAGTCTAACAAATCTCATGAATTCTGGAACGATCCTCTTACACCAATGAATTTCCCTTAAATAAAATTTACCGCGTCTTTGAAATTTTCAGTTTTCTTTTCGCTCCGTTTCGTCAAATTTAAATACATATCTCAGTCCTTCTATAAAATCGTCTTAGTAGAAATTTACTTTACGTTTTACATCGGACCGAATCAGTTTCGAAAGAGCTCTTTAGCGATCCCAAGGCTTGATCGTAAATTTTCGGAAAAGTTCTTCGGGAGTTTGAAATTGATGACTTTCGCTGCCACCTGCATCCAGGCGCACTGGGAACTTTTCGCTACCGCGGAAGTTTTGGTTCATCAATTTCAAACTCTTGAATGATACTTTTGCTTTTTTCTCAAATTTTTTCTTCAAACTTTTCCGGTAACTGGGAAGAAGTTGGTGAGAGCTGAAGCATATTGCATATTGTAGTAGAGGACCTACAACCCACATGGGGAAACAGTATTTTTTCCTTGCAAGTTTTCGAGTAAAAGAGTAAATAAAAGTATTCAAGTGCTAGGTATAAAAAATTTCTTTTGGGTCAAAAATATATTTTTAACAAAAACATTAAAATACCGGAAAATATAAGAAAAATTTGAGAAATAAAAGAGTTTTGGATCCGGGCAAGGGGACGTCCATTAATTACGTGAGGTGTTTTTTTGAAAATTCGGACCCCCCTCTCCCCTTGGTGAGATTTGGTGAGATCTGGCGGGACCCCTCCCCTCCCTCCCGTGAGATTTAAATTATAATTTTTAATATAAATTCTATGCACTAAAAAGTGAGGTTTTCCTTGACCCCCTCCCCCTTTGATGAGATTTTGCTGGACCCTCTCCCCCCTATTTTAATTCACGTAATTAATGGACGTCCCCCAAGAAAAGAATATCATGCCGTATAAAGAAACATTCGATATATAGAAACAAAACCCAGCACAATGGCTATTTCCCGCAAAGGGAAAATACACCACTTCATGAAATTGACCACCACTTCATGTCGATTGACTAATTCTAGCTGTACCGATATGACGGAATGAAAACAAAGATATGTAAATATACTAATACAATTTAATTATCTTTTTTAGTTCGATATATCGTGTAACGCTGCTGCAATGTTGCTGTCACACCCCACATCCATCCACTTGAAATCTGCACAGCATGCAACAAAGCAAAAAACAACATTTAATAAATGCAGCAAATGCATGCATGCGACATTAAGCCAAACTGACAGAACGTTAAACACAAGGGTGGTCAAAATTGGCAGTAGAAAAACCAGTTACTTCAAACTCTTAAGACAAGCAAAAAACCACTGCAAAGCTTAAAAAACCTGAAGGTCTGGGAATTTAAACTGGAAATGTGTACTTTTTTGGCAGTCCTCCAAAATAAAGGCTTTACTTTGATTTGGTCTTTTTCTTTTTTTTTTTTTTGTTTGCAACAAAAAGTAATAAATCTTTTCGACCGCCAACAGGATATGTAGCAAGTTTATATATTTTTTTACTTTTGGTACAACAGCCCTTTGTTGGGCTCTTGCATTACAGCATCATTTTGAAATGTTGTTACTCCTTTGCTGTACTTGTTTTGGTGGTAAGGCTCAAAGCTTCGACAGCTTTCTTTAACGCATGTTTTTATATTGCGTAATTTTGGTGCTACACAATTGATGCAATCAAAAATCACAACAAAAACATTTTTGTTGGTGTTATTTTGGTAAACAATTTATCGTAACGAATTCGCATAAATTTAGGGTTTTTGATCTTTTGCGCGCACTCGATTTTCAGCTGAAGTGATTGACCTTTTAATGGTAGGAGATGGAGATGGAGATGATGCTGGTGGTAGGAGGAACACTTTAAAAACAACAAAGTGAGGATCTTTAAAACGTTAAACCTTTTTTGCTTGTTGCTCATCTTTTTTTTTTTAATGCCACTGATTTAAGATATGGAAATAAAAATAAATAAAATTAAACAGCTGTAAGCGTACACACCTTTTTATGCTGGGATGAGCAGACAAGCGAGCAAGCGAGCGTAACAAAAAAAAAAAAGCTGAATTTAAATTGATCAGATGCGGTAAAGGTTTTGATGAATCATAATGTTATGCTTAAGATGAAGTAGCTGTGATTGGGATATTTAAAATGGGACTCATTTCATATCAGGGAATTATTTTTGAAAACGCACAATTTTAGCTCATGCGACTTTGAATTTAATGCTCATGTTAGTTTGTCATATTTTTTTTTAGATTTATATTTCTTTGATTAAAATCAGATATTACTACTTTATTATATGCCCGTTTTTATTATAAAATAAAAATAAAAAATTAGATCCTTTTAAAAACTTCAGTTAAGCTTTACTAGGAAAAAGGGACAGAAACTATATGTAAAGTATGATGGTGCGCAGGCCTAAATAAAATACTTTATTTTGACAAAATTTTTCATTTATTTATCAACAGTCTTCTTTTAGCTCGGTACAATTCGCCAAATGATTTTCCAAGCTTTTGAAGCTTTTCAAAGAAAAAATTTCTACTATGCTGCAATATACATAGCTCTCTGCTTCCACGATGAACTCTTCATTAGGGATGAGAAAAAAATCGTAAATCGACTCTTTTTTTAAAAAAATATTGAAAAATCGAAAAAATTACATTCTAAATTCTTGTGAGTTAGAAAAATCGTCAGTCGTATAGGATTATTTTTAAGAGTGATATCAAGTTGATATTAAACACAAAAATTGTTCAAATGATCTATATGTCGACTTAATTCAGGTATAGAAAAATAATTTTTTCAAACGCAATGTTTCTGATTTCAAATAGTTTAACATTTTGCAAGAAGTCCAACAAAAACAATTAATTTATTTTATTTTTGAATTTCTCGAGGTGCAGTGTTTTTGAATTATTTATTTAATTAACAGTATTTTTCAAAAGAATACTAGTCAAATTGTGTGAAATCAATAACTTTTAATTAAATTCCATTTAATTACTTAAGCACTTTGATTATTTGTTTAGAACGTTTTTTTGCCTCTGTCTCTCTTTCTTCCAATAACCTCAAATGCTAAATAAATGTTTGCCATAAGCTTGTGATGCCATAAATTTTGCTATAATTTTGTTTATTTTAAATGTACTCAATATGTCAAGTTCAAATACAATCTTTATTCCCTGTTAGTTTATTTGGCCAAAATTGGCAATTATCTTTAATTGCTGCTACTAATGTGTTATGGTTTCAATGTCGCGCTAAAAAAAATCATTAATCATTTAATTATAATGCAATCAATTTAGCAGAATAAATAAAAAAGAATTCATGAAATATTGTAATCTATGAATTTCAGTTTAAAAATAGATATTATAAAATGTATGAGGACGGAGAAAATCCCGCTTTTAAATTATTTACATCAAATTTATTAAAATTCTTAAATTTTATTTAAAATAATCATTACAAATTGCAACTTATTTAGAGTATTTTGAATGAAATTTTTATTTTTAGGCCCTGTTCAATTTTGATTTTTTTTTAATATTTGATTCTGTACGCAAGATCAGAATACCTGTGTTTTTTAAAAAAAATGTTTGCACTAAAATTGTTCAATCCTATCTCTATCAATTACTAATTTTTAATTTATATATTCTCTTAAAATACAAAATATATTTAATTTTTCTCATAGAATACATATTTGCAATAAAATATTTATATCACAATATCAAAAGAATCTTAAGGCCTCAGAGTATCAAACTTATAATATCATATGAAATACCCCATAAGCAATAAATAACTCATACGCTCTCGTGATTGAAAATATAATATGAATTTCTAAGAACGTAAGGTACAAATTGAAAAACTTCAATTAAAATTTTTTCTTACGACTGAGAAAACCTTTAAAAATTGACAAGGTACCTAACGTATAACAAACATGTGACTTACAGCTAAAACGTAAAAGAAAATATTGCAAAAGTATCAAAAAACAAACGAAAAAAAAAACGAAAAACTTGCAAGTGTGAAATAAGTAAAATATTACGAAAAATAAATAGTAGTAGTTTCAGTACTTTTTACAGCTCCACAGCAATAAATCCAAAAGTCAAACCAAAATTTATTACAATTCAATATTGATTTATTGCACATGGAAAATTTGTTTGAATATATGCGTGTTTGTGTGTATGTGTTCATTTGTTTGTACAGTTGTTTACTATAGAAAGACAACAACAAATTGTTTTTGTCATTGCTGGAGCAGTGGCAATTGCCAGCTAAAATTTGTTACCATGATTTGTTTAGAAAGTAAAAACTTTAAGGAACAAAAAGAAAAAAAATTTTTAAAAAATAAATAAATAAATGACAACAAAAATAATTGGAGCCAAACGTGCTGTCGAATTCGCTTAAGTTTTTTTTTTTTTTTGCGAAGAGAGCGCTGAGCGTAAGATAGACTTAGAAAACCAATAGCACAATCGATATTAAAAATAAATTAAAATAGAAGTTGCCTTAAGAAATATCAAGTTGATATTTAGTTTTCCGGGGTTTTTATAAAATTTAGCAACATTTCGATCAGCTTCCATGGGTACAAGATGCAAGTAATTAAAGAGCAGAAAATATATATTATTATGAGGTAATAATATCAGCATTGACAAAGAAGTAACACCTGTTCAATAAACAATTTTTGATCTTTCCACAACATATTTACGTACACACATACAGACATATGATCATGTATATGAATATCAAATTGCCAAAAATACTTAAATTTTATAAATACGTTAATACTCGTATTTATTTAATCCTAATTGTTGGTATGTATTTTTGCAGCAAAAAAAAACTCATTTTTCGAAAGGTCAAAACATGCTGTCAGCACTACTGGCTTAAAGGTCTGCGAAAACAAAAAAGATGCGCTGTAAAGATTACAAAATTTGTTGGAAATTGCAGTTTGTAAGCAATTAATTTCATAAGGCTATGTTGTCTGTATAAATCAATTCGATTTTGTTTTTCAATGAAGTTTACTGAAAGTTGCGCATGCGCACGTGAAACCGCAAGTTAAACTAAAATTCAACATGAAACCCAACTTACTAAGAATTAATCGTATGTATTTTGTTGGTTGGGAAACAATCATGCAAATTTGATTAACAGCAACAATAACAACGAGAACCATTACAACAACAATTAGCTACTTCTGTGGTTTTGCGTTTGATTTATACGAAGAAATAAAATAATTGATTTTTATTTATTTATTTTTTTTTTTTTGTTTTGCCACGTAAAATTTACGACAATGTAGACAACAGCTGTGCATTAGGGTATGCCATATTTGAAATTTCTTTTGATTAAGTGGTCTAATCCATTTAAAATTTTGGCTTAGGAAATTTGCGTTAAATATTAAGGTAAGGAAAACCGTGATGTCATGATCAATATCCTGCCCATCATGTTCCATTTTTAAATTAGTTAAGTATGTATATAAAAAAATGTTGTTTTTGTAAAAGACATATAAAGCTACTTTAGACTTTGCGGCGCCCGGAACAAAAAGCTGTAAATGGGCCCCTTTTTTAAAAAATTTAATGATCAAAATAAGATAGGTTATTATATTAAAAATGCATACAAAATATTGAACGGTCCTACTGTTCCCATGTTGGAGCCCTTGGAAAGTTCGGAGCCCAAGACCAGAGCCCCTTTCGGCCTTTGTATTTGTTTTAGTGTATATATCATTTAATTTTAGAAAAATTTTACACCCTTCTACACAGAGAAAACAATTTATTTTTATCTCGATTTCGTAGTAGATTTAGTAATAATTAACAAATTAATCTTTATATAAGCTAAATAAATATTTGATATAAGTTAACACACTCCAGCAAATCGAATAATATTAATGAATTAATCATATATTTGGTAATAATTACCTAATTACATTTGGATTCAATAATATATTTTGATATATCTTTCTTGAAAAATATTGCTTTGTCGCTAACATTTATCGTTATTAATGTCGATATAGGTAAAAACTGATGAATAAAAAATCGATATTTTGAAATATCGATTCATAAATATATCGATATTTTCTCATATCGTTACATTCTTATATTGGATACGGTTGGTATTAATAGTACATAATTGTGTCGATACCAAGCAGAAAAGTGTTTTACTTAAATATGTTGAGAATTGTATTGTATTGATGTGAAGTAAAATCAAATAAAAATGGGATCGCATAATATATATTCGATCCAATTAAATCAATTCATTCGACTCAAATAGATAGCATGTTTAGCCCAATAAACAACACTTTGACTTAGAATTAAGTGCATAGTAATATCAACCAAAATCTATTGATAGCTAATAAATATTTTAAAAATCTAACAACCAAATACATTTATTTGAAGGAAACATTCTCTTTCCTCAGTGTATATGTGCTTACTTCAAATTTTATTATGAGCTCGTATTATTTTAGACTTTTTCAATAATTTTTCAATTTTAGCGATACAAAATTTGCACAAAAATCACCACTTCCAACTGTAATTGCTGTTGTTAAAACGTTAGTTTTTTGGTCCTTACAGCTGCTACCGCATTTTGTTCAAGTGATTTTTTATTCACAATTTTTTTTTTGTGTGTTGAGATTAACTGATTACATCAGCTTGGTTAACACGGTCAGACATAGTTGTAACAACAACAACAACAGCAGCAGCAACAACAATGAAACGAACGCTATTAAAGCCAGACCTAGACAAACATTTAACGTGCAAATTATCATATTAAGTGTTTGCTATTTTGTTAGCCAATATTTAAGCCAACAGCAAATAACAGCAGCAGCCATAAGCATTAACTGCTGCTGCTGCT
This sequence comes from Meiosimyza platycephala, assembly GCA_963662105.1. NCBI lineage: Eukaryota > Metazoa > Arthropoda > Insecta > Diptera > Lauxaniidae > Meiosimyza > Meiosimyza platycephala. Next base: position 26,243,900 of record OY759208.1, read on the forward strand.
GCTGTGCTTTTGATGTTGCTAATCTTGTTGCCGTTGTTACTGCCGCCACCACTGTTGTTGATGTTGGCAGTAAAATGTCCGCAATTTATTGCCAACTGAGATGTAATTTTGGTTAATAGTTTGCTGTTTCTTAATTTCAACCAAATTGCATTTTATGTATTTTTTCAGCTGATGTTGCTGTTGGCTTTACAATAAGGTGGCCTTTTTTTTGCAATTTTGTAATACTCTTTGGAAATTTTCACTTATGATGAATTTATTTATCTCTTTGTAGAAGAGTGTAGTAGTGCATTTTCAATAAGGAAATAAATACCAATAAAAATGTGATATGATAACGATGGGTAGTAACTGGGCACAACGGTTCTCTTTTAAAGTTTTTTATTATATAATTTTATTATGAACAATTAAAAGACACAAACAACTTATTCTAGCAAAACTTTAGCAACATAATATTAGCTTGAATGAAAAGAAGAAGAACTTCAGTGTCATTAGATAATTTTTAATCGGCCAATCATAATTCCATTTCAAAGTAACATGGTGATACGTTGACTTCATACTAAATCAAATGGTTACTGACTACGACAAATTAGCATTTACAAAGGATTAGGATTGTCTAGACAGAAAACTATCAGATAAAAGAAGAATCTTTGGTATCTTCAAGAAACCGGTAAAAAAATCGATTTAATGCCATAAGTGGATTTTTTCAAAAGTGTTATTCGAGAACTAAACAAAGGTTCGAAAAACGTTCATTAAAAAGTAGCAAATTCCAAGTTGGTTTCTTAACCAATGATATGTACTAAAGTAAAAGAACTTTTTAAGGTCAAAAACTTTTATTGTGAAGTTAAAATCTTAAAGCTTTTAAAAGAAGCTCTAAAAATATGAAAAATATTCCAGCAAAATTTTTCTTTAATTTCGTAACGTCTTATTACTCTCTATCTGAAAGTGAAAAAAAAGAAGAAAAAAAAACCAAAACAAAACTAAATCATTTCACTTTCGCTTCGCTATCATATGAAAAATGTAACTTTTATTTTCATTGACAGCAGAGCAACAATCACCGACTGCAGCTGCCTGCAACAACATCGCGTCGCTGACCTGACCCCGACATAATGCAGTCGAATTAAATTTCCTAAGCACCGCCACCACAATATGTATGCAATTTCATACCCAATTGTAATTTCCATAAAATTTGAATAGAACTCGAACACGACAATAGCACGATCACTACACGATCGTTGGTGTGTCCCGCGCTGAAAGCCCAGACAAAGCCAAGAGACGATAATTTATTTGAATACTTTACCCATGTATTTATAACGTTGAAATGTTTTTTTTCGTTTTTAGCATAGCAAACTCCAGACAAAAGTCGCTTCTATTACGGCGGATAGGAAACAGCTAACAGCAGGCGGCTTCCCTGAAGACAACGATCGTGCAATGTTGTATCTGGTAACGGCCACCTACTCTAATCGTGACATGATAGCGGCAGTAAAAGACTTTCTCCTGTTGCAGAAGATTTGTTCGCACAGATGCAAGTTTGCAAGTGTGGCCCCTCACTCTCTCTCTCTCTGTCTCTCAGCGTTAGACAAAAAACGAGGGGCTACTATTGTGCTATTGTGTAAGATCACTTTTGATCGGTAGACCGCGCGCCGCGACAATGAACTTTTATTTTCTTATTGTGATTTCATATGTTCAACGTACATTTTGTTCGTTTTGCCATTGTTAGGTCGTTAAAAGTCGTGAATTAATTTCCTTTCTTTTGGCTGGCGTCTTGGTTCAATTCTCTTCTCCGTGAACGGCGTTCGCAGTAGTTGGTTTTTATTGTCATTACAAATGTAAAATAAGCTAAGCACTGACAGCTGGTCAGTTCAATGGATAGACAGACAGACAAACAGTTGCATATGTAGTCTTTAAGTCAACTTGGCGTCCACTTTTGTTGCAACTTTAAAGTGATGATTAAAAGTTTTATGGTCTTTTTTTTCTTTTTTTTTTTATTAAATGCGGGCTTGATTGATGTTTTACGCAGTCGCAACAGAAGTCTATTGCAATGACAATGATTTGATTTTTTCTAATGACTTTTTAATGAAAACTTAATTAATTTTAATTTAAAAAAAAATGCATAGAAAGCTTTTTAATCATTGTTGATCGAAGTATCCATATAAATATAGTATAATAAAAAAGGGGAATGAAGAAATTAAATTATGAACGTCTGACTTGCTGTCTGGCTACTTAATTAATACATTGAGTTGGAAATTAAGTTTGTTTGAACGGAAGTGCTGTAATTATGATTATAACATGACTACAACACATTGGTCCTCGGGTCATCTTGCCGCTGGGCTGCTTATTCATCATTTAAACAAAATTATAAGGTAGCAATTTGTAAGTTAAAGGAAAATACTTTCGTTTTTTATTTATGTTTATTTCATTATCATTCAATCAGTTTTATAATAAATCAAATCAAAAGAAAATGAAAATCATTACCTTTTTGGATATTTTTCTAAAGCACAAAATATTTTATTATGAAACCTACAATAATTAGTGTATAGCCCATAGACTAACAGAAATTTACATATTGTGTATGTGTTATCAAACTCTCAAATAATTTGCAATTTCGACATGCCATTAATGGAGATTATTCAAAAGTCATATAAGCACAATTATAATGTTTTGGTTATTTTTCTTAAGAAAAACAACACATTTGTTGTAAAGAGCTAAAATTGACTTATTCGTTCTATTTTGCCCATCGCTGGCTTAAGTGCACATTGAAGAGAACTTTCGTTTTTGAGTAAGAAATTCGACGAAGAATATTTCTATACTTATGCTACCGGCAGTGATGCTAACTTTTATTATCAAACTCCCGAATTGTTTTCTATAATTCCCCATAAAAGGTAAATTTTTTGAATAAATCAAATTTTCATTATATCAATTTCATTATTAAATTACACTGTGTGCAGAAAATTGCATGACCATCGACTGATGTCAACCTAGTAGCCCAAGCGCCCGCTGTAGAAAAGTCAAGTCTATAAGGTTACAGGGAAGGATTTACCAGAAAGATATTAATTTGAACAAACCACAGGGTTGGCTTGCCAAAGACTGTCCCGAAGCCCAATAATGTCAAAATTTTAGCCAATTTTATTGTTTTAATTAAAACTATATAATATTACACCCCAAAATTTATACCAAATGATAGAACTCGAAGAGGCCTAACCATAATATTTGGGATTGCATTGTTGAATCCTGTCCAAACTTGATCCTAAAGCATCACTCCTAGTGCTTCACCGATTCGAGTTGTTCTCGCTCTCGCCTCGTTTTATAAATTTGAGTTTCGTCTCGCCTCGTTCTCGGCCGAGAACTTGCCATCACACATCTCGCCTCGCCTCGCCTCGTCAAAACCTCGCCTCGCCTCGATAAAAAGCTAGGTTTTTATGAAAATGAAAAATGGATGGATGTCTCTGCAGATTTCTATAATTTTAGGTACTCAGATTACGAATATATTCATGAAAGTACTGAATTGGCTCTAGTTTTTAAGATATTGGTGTATTTATCTATAAATATATGAAACAAAGTCGGGTTAGTTACACTCTGTATAACTCACGAACGGCTGGACCGATTTTAATGGTCTCAATTTTTTTTTGGATTTGTCTCCGCCCCGAGAATGACATTGGCTACAAAAAATTTATTTAAGGTAAATATTTAGGGTGGCCCTTATACAAAACTTTTTTAAAATTAATGATCTGTGAGCGGTCGAGCGAGGCAAATTTATTTTTCCACCACGCCTCGTTCTCGCCTCGCTCTCGCCTCGTAGAACGAGGTTGCCTCGCAGCCTCGGTGAAGCACTAATCACTCCTTAACCCCCTCTAATAAGCATTTTAGTCAAATTTTTGCCTAAGCTCGTAAGAAAAAGTTCTCAGTTGATGTCTAGACCAAAATCTGACTCAAAATCTGACAGATTCGAACTCAACGAGCCCAAATTACCCTTAGTTGATATCATTTGATGTTCCTCCAGCATGTTGATCTCATTTTTGCAGACAATGTTATTATTAATTATTCTCTAACAATTTAATTTTATATAAGTTTGGTCTCTTCTTCTTCAAAACCGACTTTTATTTATAATAATATTATATCTTTCTCCAAAATATCGTACTTGAAGTTGAAAATTTCAATTTACGATGTTTCGGAGAAGAAAAAAAATATAATATAACAATATAAATCGAAATGTGTTTTGAAGAGGAGAAATAGTTTTTTCGAACTGATTCCATAAAACAATTACCTTTCGATTTAACATAAACTTGAATATCTCGAAAAAATGTGATTTTCGCAGTTTTAGGTTCACCGTACCGAACAGAGAAACTCTGATCTCGGATTCGAATTCAGCACGTCAAAAATCTTCGGTAAGATATATTATGGTTTATGGGTAAGAGTTTTAACCAAATTTTGTCGGCCTATGAAAATTTTTCTTTATAAAAACTGTTGTTTGAAAATTTTAAAAAATTGGTATAACTTTAGCAGCACTGGTTCAGTTTTAAGTTTACATGTAAAAATTTTGTAGCTTATTAAATTACTTTTCAAATAACACTAACAAATCAAACTGAGAATATTTGTGGTGCAGTTACATTTAGACATTAATTTTATTAAATTTTATTTAACATTTGAAATTTTATAGATGCACTCACCGAGTTAATCAATTGTTGTGGTAAATGTTAAAGAAATATGAAAATTTACAATTTTATTTTCCTAGATTATAACTCTATCAAAATCACTTAAAAAAATAAAAAGAACAACAATAAAAAATTGCAATGCAAAACGAATCACCATTAAATTATTAACGCTTAGTTGAGAAAATCATTCCAACCAAAACGAAGCAAACAACTACACTGACTTTAATTCAGCCATACCCTATCTTACCAAACCCTGACTTGCCCTACCTAATAATGAAAAAAAAAATTATTTTCTGATTTTTTCCTTAAGTATGCGTGAAAAATACTGAAGTAAAAATGAAGAAGCAGCAATTGTGCTCAGTATTACAAAATCATAGCGCATAACATGGAAAAGATGAAAAATAGTGGAACAAAAAAAAAAAAAACGCTAACAAGATGATGATACTTTGTAGCTGGTGCTAGTGCTGGTGCTGTTGCTTTTTTCGGTATTATAATAAAATCACAATAAACTCAGTCGCTGGAAAATCGTGATTTACCAATGGTTTGAATGGATACCGAAAGCGAATAAGCGAGTCACAACAAACAGCCAAAGGTTGCCTTCAGGTTTTCAACGCGATGTTCACTTCATCAAATGTGTGTCATCTAAATCTTGTTGGCTGCCTACTCTTACTCCCCCTATTACCTCCTACCGGTACACCTCTTTAATAAAACTGTAGCTTTACTACATTAAGAAGACGAAGGAGAAGCGCTGCCTAAAGTATTGTGCTTCTTCGATGGTTTGTTTGCATTTGGAAAATGTTAAATCTTTGTTTTTCTTTCTAATTTTCAAGTTATGGTATAAGTTCGCTATTGTATTCAGTTAGCGTGCTTTTTTAGCTGAGCATCTGCTGCTGCTGCACGTTAATACATTTTGTATTACATAATCATTTTAATGATGTTGCTGTTGATGTGTTTCGTTTTTTTTTTTTTTCTTTCTTAGTAATGTTACTTTTGTTCCCACAATCAAATTTACTTGCGTTTCTGAAGTTTTTCTTTCGATTGCTTTTTTTTTTTTTTGGAGCTGTGGTTAAAATTTTCCATGTACTATTACGGTTCATGGCTTTATGATTTTTTTTTGCTTAGACTTCTTGAATTTGTGATGCTCATCTCTGCAGTTATGCAATAAGTGAGTGTGAAAAATCAGTTCTCGTTTGTTCATTCAATTTAGTTTTATGACAATTTTTTTGTTATTTAGGAAAATGAGATAAAATTGTTAAAATATATATTTTTAGTCAGATTTCTGTGGAAGGAGACAACTATCTTCGCGTTACATTTTAACAAGAAGCTTAGAATTTATATTCTAAATGTTATATCCAAAATTTTGAGAGAAATTAAGTCAAATTGCAAGTTAAGAAACTTACCGAAGACTGGAATACTGTAATAACATTACACACATCTATAACAAACTTAAGCTACTACAGCTATGAGCTATATAAAAAAGCGGTTGCATACATATAAGTGGAAACTAAAGTTGCTGTGATCTGGACAAGAGAGGTATCAATCGATGGGTCCTAGGAATGGTCATAAAAACGGCCAATAAAATGAGTGACTTCGAGCTTGAATTCCTACCTCACCAAAAGACAACAAGTCACTCGGTGTCTGATGCAATAAACTACGAGTGCTTCAACTCGCAACATTTTATTGGTGAGTGCAGCACTCTCCTCGCTTGCTTGGTTTTTTTGGTTTGTTTGATTTGTTTCGTAATATGCATTCGTAAGGGCTCGAAGGGCTTGCAATCGTGCCGAGTGGCTTGATAGTCGTTTCACTCATGCAAACCTCTAGTATAAGGGCCTCTTTATGTATCACGATTCGTTTCGTTTCGTCTCTAATTTCCAAGCCTAAAAGTACATACATATAACTAGTACAATTCTTATATTTGTGATAAACTATTCATTAAGGACAGGTCAGAGTTTTTTGTTTAAATTTATATCAAATACAATCGCCTATTTTCAGGCTTAAAAATTAGAGACGAAACGAGACGAATCGTACTGTACGGCTTGGATAATACATTCATTAAGAGACGAATATTTTATTTTTAAAATTTTATTTATGTGCTCATTAAACGACAATTTCGCATCAAATTGTATATTTGACTAAATCGACACTACGTTAAATTCCTTACTGAAAATTGTGTAAATTTGGTCAACATGTCCACCAGATTGTGAAGAGCTTAATTTAAATGAAGCAAAATCAAGAAATTCCTTAGATCAAAATCACGCAATGAACGCAGTTGACTAAATGTCAGAGTCAAAGAAAAAGTCATCTGGACGTTTTACTCATAGGAATAACTTTCACATCCTTGAATACACTTTATGTAGCCTTAGTTTGATGCACTCAAAAAAATTAAAATCTCTAAAATTTGAACGCAGTCAAAAAGGATTATGTCAGAAGAAGTTTTTTGGAACTCTTTCTAGCCACTTGCTGTACAGAAAAATAAATTACCTTAAGTATTGTTATTTATTTATTGTCATTTTTATCCATTTTACGGAGTGATCATAAAGTTTCCCAAAACTTCGAAAACTATAAACGCTATTTATTCGGAAATTAGTTGACTTTGGTTTCTATGATTTTTCACGAACATTCAGAAAAACACGGGCTATATACACTAAAACAATTATGTATGTATATGTGTCAGTATTTTTTGAAAAAAATTTCTTTTTCAGACAATACCCAAAATATGGAAAAATATTGATGCCAAAATCAAGTTGGGGTATTTTTTTTTCTTCTAGGATTTACAGTTTTGTCATATTCAAAACTCAATAAATACAATAGCAGAACTGAATTGGAATAAAATTTTATGTACTAAAACATTTGGGTTTTGTGGAAATGAATTGAGGCATATAATGTACTTTTTTTTTAAAGGGCGAGTGTACTTTTTATATTTTTCACAACGTAAATATACAAAAAAACCCGTCAACAATAACTTCAGTCAATGCATGATCATTCTACGGAACAATAAATTGTGAGTTGTTTGCTTTTCAACATAACAAAGAGACTAACTTGGTAATAAAAACAAAACTAATATACTTGCAATTAATTGCATACAACTTAATAAAAAATAATGATTACGACAAAAAATCTACACATTGCAGCACTGCACTATTAATACGAATAAGGCACAGACTACCCTACTCATCCTACAATAAAAATTGGTTCCGCTTTTGTGATTCCTTTGGAAGTGGGGAGTTCAAACCAAGTTAATCAATGTTAACAAAACAATAACAAAACATTAAAAAAAAAGTTTAAAAAAAAATTTCACAAAAAAGTGCACACAAGGTGCATTCAAACGTAAAACATAAAATGCTCCCCTCAGTGGTAGTCTTAGGCGCATTGCTGCTGCTGCTGCCGTTTGAATTAAAGTCGTTAAAATCATGCTTCAAATAAGTAAAGTTTTATGTTGTAGTTGTTGTTCGTTAAATCGTTAAATTCGATCTTTCGTTTTTATGTTGTTTGTTTGTTTGTTTGTTTTACTAAACTTTTTCATGTTTTAACATATTGGATTTCTCCTTGCGAAGGAAGAGATAAAACACTCTCGTACATGTGTGGTAGAAGAAAGTTATTACTTATACGCTCCAATTCGCTTGATAGTCTCAATTGTATTTTATTTAGTTACCCCGTAAGTAAAATTGTAATGTGTTAATGTGAAAAACTTACTTTGTGCCGCAAATGCTTGATAGAATTGCGATAAATAGGTGAGTATCGATAATCTATCAGGTACTTCATATGTTGCCATATCTTCGGCATCGAGCAATGCAGGTATACCCAAATATTTCTCAGCTGTTGTAAAGGCCAGCTCATTGTTATAGTAGACATCGGATTTGTTAAGTTTTTCAAATTCACTGCAAAAATGAGAAAATGTTTTAAAACATATAAAAATTATGTATAAAATATATTGTTTGTATAGATAGAATTAGTTAAAATCAGTAACCCAAACTATTATAATTTTTATATTTTTCTGCTTAAAATAAATTCCCTGTATTCGGAAATGGCTTTGGATGGTTCAAGCAATATTTTACATAAATCGATTTTCGGCATTTCTCCATTAATACGTGAAAATTGTTGTTTAAATAATGAACCGAAAATATTCGGCAACTTTGGCACCCAGTATCGCCTCTGGTAACGTTTATTTCTGATATTTTTTTATTGATAGAGGTTTTCATTGAGTTTGTGCGTGCTCCCAGGAAGATTTCAGAAATAAAAAGTGTGCGTGGCACCTCCCATCTTGTTATATTTAAGAAAATTAGTATATGTTCGTAACCATAAGAGGAAGACATATTCACTCTATAGGTTGGTTGGAGGCTTATATGTGTTTTGGACACGGTAGGTGCTGCTGTGGTCAAGATATTTTACAATTTTAATGTAGCAGAAGGTCAAAAGTACCCAAATTTAGGTTAAAAAATCTCAAAAAACTGACGTGCTAGGGCTATTCTAAAGTACCTAAGAGTAATATTTTCCATAGTTTTCTAAGTTAACGAAAATTGTCTGATTTTCTATTATTTCCAAACTCCAAATCAGTGATGTCAGTGATGGGCTTTGTGAAAGTGTACTGATTTACGACTTGAAATTTTCTTTTTAGAGGTCGAATGTACTTTTTGTCAAATTTCACTAAAAAGTACGAAAAAATTACTAAAAAAAAAGGTCCTAACTTTTACCATCTCAAAAACCTTAGCAAAATGAATGAGAAATATTTCACATTAAATTACAAAGTCTATTTTTATTTACAAAATAAAAAAGGGAATTATTATAAAAGGTATAATTCTTCACATTGCGATTATTTTAATTTTTTCATTTACAAAAATAAAAATAAAAGGTTGTTATTATAAATTGTCCAAATGTACTGAAAATTCACAAAATGCGCCAAATGCACAGAAATCTTGTCGAATGTACTGACAACGATTTTTCAGGAGGCATATGTACCGCTACAAGTACAAATGTACCTAAAAGGCTATCACTGCTCTATATTTCTCAAATATGTTTTCTTCATTATATTTTGTTTATTTATCAAAAACTATCATGTCAGACGACGACATTTAGCAAAATATATAAGAAAATCAGAATAGTTTTTAAGGTATCGACACAGGCAGCAAACGCATTCTGAATGATTTCGTCTGTAACTTAACAAAGTACATATGTTGCACGGCATGTAAAATGTATTTCAAAGCCAATCACAAATTTTATTTTAACCTAAAAAAATTTTATGTAACACTATTGGATAGTTATGTCAATAATGCCCATTGAAATTGAAATTGCTTAGGTATGCGGCATAATAACTTGCAGACCACGATAAACAATTAATAAAATTTTTCAAACCAATAATTATTGTTAATTATAATTATTGCGATGTAACTTTTTTTTTATAAAAAAACTTATAATAGTTACGCCTCTAGTACGATCGCTACTAGCACTTATGATCTACAGATCGTAGTCATTATTCAACATTAATATATAAGTTATTAGAAATTTAAAATATTAAGTTAAAATTTATTGAATAAATTGAATTGAATTAAAAATAAAAATGTTAAAATAAATTATATTAAAATTTAACGAAAAAATACACTATACGTAGATGATTCTGAGATCATAAATCATTGAGTTGTTTTTTTTTTCACATTGTAACCGTCCATCATGAAACTTAGTTTACAAAAAAGCTTTTCAATGGCAAAAGTTATTCAGATATTTTTTTAAATTATTTGGAATTTCATAGTAACTACCTTCCCTTCTCATGCCAAATTAACCACAATTTCACCATTTTATACTCATGTTTTACTTATTTATTTGCATCCAAACAAAAAACGAATAATGTAGTGGACTTAAGCCAAGTGTGTCATTTTTCAAAAATGAAATGATGGTATCTCATTAAAACCTCATGAATTAAAAATGGGAATATTAAATTAAAACCACAAAAGCAGCAACAACAACATAATCAAATAAATAATGAACAAAAAAATAGCTAATTATATATTTTGTAAAATTAAGTTCATGAAAAATATCACAAATTTTAAATTTTTATTGCGTTTTAAATTTTTAAATAATGGGTTTATTTTGGGAGTATTAATAGCACTCCCCACTTTTAACAAGAAGTATGTGTGGTTGGCTCTTAATTAATCATTTCTTGTTAATTAGTTATTCAGATAGGTTAATTCTTTAGTGCTTTTTTTATGTGTTTATTATGAATTTGTTGTCAAATATTTTTGTACATAGCTTAAAATATCATAAAACGTTATTTTATGGAGTATTTGAAAGTGTGTCAACAAAATACTATTTGACTCAATTTCGTAACGCGATACAAATCCAATGCATTTTACATTTAAATTTCGACCCCTAATAGCACTATTTGCAACAATCTTTAACTAATACAGCCCTCCCCTAGGTAGATCTTGTTTATTGAAATTGGGGCTTCTCATTTTCTGTTTACATATAAAACTGTTTGCATGAAATCAGAATATCTTTAATGCGCAATTAGTCAGGTTACTCAGAAAGTTTGAGCCAAATGCAGGGGTCAAGCAGATCTTCTTAATTTTTCGTCTGTTATTTTTGATTGTGCTGAACGATATATTTATCGATACTCTTGCTGGGAATAATGAGATATTATAGAACTTTTGGGGTCATCTGGAAATACTGACATATGCCAATGAATGGCCCTGATGTCATCAAGTTTGACCGGTATGCAAATCAATCTCAACGGACTAGGCAGTCATTGTTGAAAAACATATTAACACTGCGAAAACTGAAGGTATTTTTATAGTGTCAACTTCTCAGTAATTTCTTTAACTGAAGTGAGGCGCCAACTTTGTTATACCCTAAACAGAGGCTATATTCACTTTGTCACTCCATGTGTAACACAAAGAAGGGGGCATGGCAAGTACAGAAAAGTATATGTATTCTCAATCAGCTTGACTAAGGTTAGTCGATTTAGCTACATATATATATCCGTTTGTCTCTCTGTGTGTCTGTCTATTGAAATAACGATTACGAAAAAATTAAACAAGATAATTGGATACAACGGGGAGGGCTACATCTTTCAGCTAGCGGAATCGGTTTACGCCACGCCTACCGCCCATAGAAGTAAAACGTTATATTGAGAGAGTTATTTGATGTCGTGTAACCAAATTTTTCAAAATTACTTGGAAAAACTTAAACAAGCTCAGGACAAACATTTTTCGACTTTCGATATGGAAGCAAAAACTTCAAAACGCTTTACTGAGAGAATTAAATATTTTAGATAATGGAGCTAAATTTTACACGATTGTTTTTTCTACATTTGTGTCGACATTACTCATCTGTGCGCATTCCTCTAACCTATCTCTTCTTCTTCTTCTTCAACATGGCGTATATCATTTAAAGAAGGCATTTGCATAAAATATTTTTCCTGAAAATTTAATGTTTTTCTAATAATTTGGAAAAAAATATGTTTTTTGTGCCACTTTAAGAGTATAAGATTCTTCTTTGTTACCTTATCCAATTGAAGAAATTCAATTTATTATATAATTCATCCATTACCAACTCTTAAAAATTGTTTAGCCTTGCTGGTTTTCCGACGCTTTATCTCCACAGCGCAAAAACAACAGGCAAATAGAGAAAAGCAACAACAACAAGCTAAAAAAAAGAGTCGCCCCTGACAGAACTTTTCATCTTCTCTGCCGCCCCTGACAGAACTTTTCAGCTTTCTCTGTCGCCCCTGATAGAACTTTTCAGCTTCTCTGTCGACCCTGATAGAACTTTTTAGCTTCTCTGTCACCCCTGACAGAACTTTTCACTCTTATCTCTATTTGCCTGTTGTTGTTGCGCCTCTGGCAGAAGGCAGAAGTGGTTTCTCTGCCAGGAGTGAGCCAGAACCGACTAATACACACTACTCTCCACCTAAGTACGTATTTCGTGTGCGATATAAATGCCTTTGAAAAAAAAGCACAGAAATTTAAATGAACAAGACAAATTAATGGGCAATTTCGAATGATTCCACTCGAAATTACGTCAACTTTTATTTTCAGCAATATTCGTAGCATAAATCAGTCAAATAAAAAATAAAGTTAGAATTATTTCTATATGTACTCCTTAGCGATATAATCTAATGCTGTAATTCAGTAGCAAACACAATGTAAGCCAATATGCTAAGATTCTAAAATAGCATTTAATTTTTAGTTAAAAAAATCCAAACACCTGTGCAACAAAATAACACGGTACAACAGCTATCAAAAGTCAACATCGCCACATGTGTACAACAAAACCACTTATTGAAACACCGGCGAAACAGAAAAATCAACTTTACAACTTCATATCAATAGAGCGAGCTAGCGCAGCAGCAAAAGAGAAATAAAGCGAAAAAAAATAAAAGATCACTGATGGTGAGTTAAAACCCATTTTCAGCCAAGTAAATCAAAAATTTATCTAATTCTGATCTTGAAGTGCTTAAAAAAAATGTATTTCGCTACAAATACAATAATTCTTAGCTTTCAAATGGCCAAATAGCCAAATGGCAACTTAATGGTATAACAGCCTTGACAAGGCCGTTATTTGTGTTGATATCTCGCAAATGCATTGACAACTTGACAGCAGTTTAAAAAATATGCTTTTTTGCTTTTTTGAGAAAGAAAAAAACAACTAACCAAGTTAAGAAAGAGACAGCATATGTTAGAGTGCAATAGCGAATATTTAATGATCAACATCAACCGAGTAGAGTTGTCGACGTCAGAACATACTACATAGATTTACGTGATTCATTCTGACTTTTAGACAAATAATTTATATTAAATTGCCACTTAACACAGCGGCACAGGAAACCGGAAATAATAACCTCAATTTTAAGTTGAAATTGAAAAAAAGAAAATTAGAATAAAAAAAACTGTAGCACATGATCATTCCACCAACTGTTCAGAATGTAATTAGACAAAAAAAGTTCTATATATTCATACTATCTACTAACGTGTTCAAAATCGTGTTTTGTTTTGTGGGCCAAACAATGAAATAAGTGTTGAAAAACAAATTAAATGTAATTGTAGCAACTGTGTTTATTTTCAGTCATTAAAATTACGTTATTTTTGTTCTATTTCTATTTTCCATTTTTAACTTTAATTTAACTTTTTTTTTTCAATTTTGTTGTAGAATTGATTGCTGTTGCAATTGTTTACTTTTGGGTGTTTCAAAAATATTTTCAACAACTACTTCTATGTGACATTCCCAAATTTACTTTAAATTTTTAATGGTTCTACTACGAAGTAGAAGGGCAAGAAAATCGCAGTTCACGTTTGTCCAAGGGGTCTTAATATCAGAGGTAGTGCTACCGATCGAGATATCGATTTTTTTTACATTTTCGATTTATTTTGAAGTGTTATTCAAAAACTTTCGTCAGTTCACGGCGCACCGGAAATCGGAATCGTGCCTTTAGGGAGATTACAATTTTCATAAATTTGTCGATAGTTTTCGTTTTTATAAAAATTTACATGAACATTGGTCTTTGTTAAATAACTACAGGTTAATCAAATAATGTTTGAAAGCAATATATAATAAACATTCGCTAAAACATTTTGTGGCAATATAAAATATTTTTTTCTTTCGGTGAAAGTTATGCACGTAAAATTTAAATTTTTAGTATAAATATTTTTGAATCACCCTTTAAATATTACTTACTCAAATAAGAATTGCTCGCTTTGTCAACTTCGCGTTTCATTTATTGGAGATACTATGTCATGAGTTCGTTGGACAATTCATTTCTAAGCCGTGCTCTGAATTAATTTTTGTTCACTGTTTTTTAGTTTTTATAGAACAACCATTTAAAAATTGTCAAGCAACCAAATTCTTAAATAATTCCTATAAAATTTTGCTAAGCCGAGAAATAATTAGTTAAGTCAATTTTACCAAAAAGTTACAATGATGTAGTTCTTAAGTGAACAAAATATTCTACTGAAATCTTTCATCTTAAGTTGAATAAATAAGCGTGCAAAGAGCTCATTTTTTGGGAGTAGGCAAATCTCCTTAAAAAATCAAGAGAAATTACCAAAAAATTGGGCATTAAACGAGAGGAAGACAAAAATATATTCAAAAAGTTCAAAAATACAATAATCGAAATGTTCTTTTGGCGATTTTTATAAATTTTTAGGGAATTTTAGTCTAGACTTTGAAAATAATTCATGCAAAATTGTAAAGAAAAACGAATAGTGGGCGAAACAAAAAAGTCATAAGTATATGGTGAAAATGGCCAATTATTTAGGAATATTTAAAAAAAAATGTTCAAACCCTTTCATCCTCAGATATCAGAAGTTATGTTTTCGCTTTAGAGAAAATTTTATCTGTTTAAAAATACCTCTTAACTGAGAAACCAGAAGAGATTTCACCAGTGATTTCATTAGATATAAACAAATGATGGTAATAGTATATTATACGTTATATGTACTATAACTATTATACATGTAAAAATTCTATTGAAATATATCAAAAAAATCGATAAATTTAGAAGGCATCGAAAAAGTCAAAATTAACGAAAAGTGAATTAAAACCGATGGTGTCAAAAATCGAAGTGTATGGATTAGTATCGAAAATTTTATACGACTCGGATAGTATCGAAAGCTATTGAGAGATTTGTATTTCATTGACTTAACGCAATGGAAAAGAGTTTTCAAGATGGTAAATTTAAATAAAATTTTAGTAAAAAATAAAAAACGTTACTAGACAGGCCCAGCAGTGCTTTAATCTGAAATCTGGAACAAAGTTTTTCCTTTTGATCTAAAACTTATTTTTGACGACGTATTAAAAGAAATTTAAAAAATCCACACGTAGACTCTTTGATGAATAACTTCACAATATAAAAACATTGCTGTCCTTTGAGAAGATTCATCCAAGATCAATCTCCACTTAGTGCTCACAATAACTGTTTTTTCCATAGACCTCATATGCAGGCATTTTTGAGAAAATTGGCAAAAGGAAAAAATTATCTCCAACTGGTGTATTCACGTCATATTCAGGGCCGGATTTACCTTAGAGGCACACTAGGCCAGTGCCTAGGCGGCACGATTTTAGGGGCGGCAAATATTGCGAACTTTGAAATTTTTTTTTTAATTTTTGTCAATTTATTTGCATAGGGAAGGTCCTCACTTTTGATATTAGAAAATTTTTTTCATTTTTATTCCATATTTATTCGTGCAGATGGGCGGCAATTTCTGACTGGCCTAAGGGCGGCAAATTTCTAAATCCGAGCCTGGTCATATTTAACTAAGAATTGTCTTCAATGTCACTTACGAAGTTATAAAAACAGCATTTCTTTTATATTGGTCCCATACCAGATAGGTTAGAATTTTTAAGGAAGGTCTTTAGTGTTAATATTTAAATAGCATCATAGCCATAACTATTTTGGTTCTCTGTACCTAGCTAATATAACTTCCGACAACAATTTCAACACGTTTTAATAATTTTTACAATAAAAGCTGAACACGTTCTTAATTTTAGCGGCATGTTACTTTAAATGATAAACAAAGTGAAACCGCTAAGCGCATGTAAGTAGGCGATAAAAAAAGAATGTAAATGATATGAATATTATCACTCACGTAAAATCTATGTTAATCCCTTCAAATTTAACAATACGCTACTAATTAAGTAACTAAAATATAAACTGAGAACTAACTGCTTATGAAATAAATCAAAATTTGGTCAATACAAAAATTTAATATAAAAACTTAATATCAAGAGAATACAATGATATCAATGTCTAAATTGCTATTTATAAAGAAATGTATACCATTATCTTTAAAATCGGCGACATAACAGTATGAATTGTAATATTGTATAGTTACTGTGAAGAAAGAAAAAAATATGGTGCTACTTCAAGCATGAAATTAGTTTGGAGTTTGGGACCCCTCTAAAGACAAATGATA
Organism: Meiosimyza platycephala; assembly: GCA_963662105.1. Lineage (NCBI taxonomy): Eukaryota > Metazoa > Arthropoda > Insecta > Diptera > Lauxaniidae > Meiosimyza > Meiosimyza platycephala. The sequence continues at coordinate 26,260,446 of OY759208.1, forward strand.
TGTAAACAAAAGACAGAGTGTAACAGGAAAAAACATAATGGTAACAAAACAAAAAAAAAAGCCCGCATTAAACCAATGGCAAAACAAAAACAGGTTGGCATGACAACTTGGCGGAATATTCGTTATTATTATTTGTATTGTTATTGTTGTTATGGTTAACACAGGCAACACCACAAAAAGCCACAACATGACAGCTGACTAAAATACATGTCTTTGACCTTTGACAAAAAGTTTTTAATTTGTTTTAATATTTTTTTTGTTTTTTCAACTTTAAGTAACATTAATAATGCGAAAAATTGTGTCAAGTTTTGTGGTTTTACTTTGTTGTTGTTAAAGACTATCTTTAGCTTTACAAATTTAAATTAATCTAACAATAAGTCAACGTCGGCCTATTTTTCTGACATATTTCATATATATTTAAATTTGAAAGAAGATATATTTTCTTTTTGGAAATGGAACATGAAATAACTTAATTTTTTTTTTAATTCTAGAAAGCTGTTTATGATTGAAATAATAAATTCAAAAGTATTCAGTTAGGTCAAAAGAGGTGAAAACTTCAGAAATTTTTTGAAATGAATACTCAATTTTGTCATGAATGCTCAAAAATTGAAGATTTATGAGTTGTTGATATCACAAGCAACTCAAAAACACGTATGTTGGCAACAGTCAACCCAAACCAGCATTGCGTCCATGATTTCGAGCGATGTTTGTTGCGTTTGAAACATAATCTAAATTAGTTCCTGTGTTGGTTTATAAATATTGATGAAACATGAATTCACTACAATACCCCTGAATTCAATTAGAATAGAATAGACGGGACAAAGGACGATCTAAGACATAACAATCTACCATAAAGGTTTTGTAATTTCAATCTTATCCAAAGGATCATAACGAAAAACCGAAAATTTTTGAAAAAAAAAAATTTTACAGAAATCATTTTCAAGAGTCCCATTAACTTATCAAAACCCGATGGGCTGTCTTTTTTTTTTTTTGCTCCATACAATTCAATCCGGATTAACCAGTTTTGATTAATTTGTATTAAAGAGTCGTTCGTACATGACGTCAGCAGCGAAGGGGTAGGAAGGGTTCGTATAAATGGACGAAAACGGACAAGCGTAAGGGGTCAAGGACTTTTCGGACGTCCATTATTTTCATTTTTTGATTTTGTTCATTAGAACGAATAAAAACTAAAAAAGGAGGGTAGCATAAGCCTTCGTGGAGTGGGGGTGGCGGGTAGCGAAATCATTCAACAGTGAACAACCCGAAGGAGGGTATAGAATTCCAAAACTTTTACGAATGTCATTTATAGTCGACCCCAAAGTGAGATTTGAGCCCTGGCATATCCATGCCCTGTATAAGGACTGCCACTCAAACACTTGAGCAATTGGGTTCGCAACTATCAGCTGTACAAAGTGAACATTTTCATAACGGCCTATTAAACTATTAACTGAAGGAATATGAATATGCATATGTATGTGGTAATAGCTGGCATATTTCTTACCAATTCTTACGTTAAATCGATCCATCTGTTAACTTGTTATGGGTGTTTAAGAAAAAAAGTATTGACCGATATGTAAAATATACATGAATATCGGTAAATAGTTTGTTTAAAATTTTCCGGAGTCAATTTTGATGTTTAAGAGTAACATATTGCCATCAGCTTTGTGAATAGCTTTGTTCCAAAAAACAACAAACTCCATTTCAGCGTTACTTTGCCTCGATTTTACGTATCAGTGACATTAAGAAAGCTCCACACATAAATAGCAGTTCTCAAAGAAGTCGTAATCAAACCTGCATTTCAAATTCAGTAGAAAAAATCGAGCTACACTCATTAATGAAATCAACTTGTAGCGTAGGTTACTGAACTGTGTGCTTCATTAAAATATGGTGCTTAATCCAAATTACGTAACTAAATGGAACCTGCATAAATTTTCTTTTAATTTTCAATTTAAAAAGTTCTTTCGATACTCACATTAAGTCCGGTCTGAAGTGATGAATCATTGCGCAGAATGCCAAGCCATCGCGCCATGACGTGGTCATGTTATTAATATTGACACCAGGATAACCTTCGGTCATGCGACGGCACCATAGCTCCAAAGCTTTTGTACCTCTGCGTTCAGCCATTTCTCCTTTTTTTGTTTTGTTTAGTTCTTTTTGAATACTGTCGTTGTTTATGGTTTTATTTTTACTATATTTTTTCCTCTTTTTTTTATTAAGAGTAGTGATGAGAGCAACAATCTAAATTAAAAAGGCAGGTACAACAATTCGATTTTGAACAAAGGTCAATTTTAGTAGTAGAACCTCAGTAAGAAAGGAATAGGAAGGAAACTGTAAAGAAACAAGTAAATAAAAAAATTTTGAATTATTTTGACTTTAGCAATGTTTTCTCAAGCTGCTTAAATAAACTTAAAAAAAAAAATACTTCGATAAAAAACTAAAATTTTATGAATGAGAAAGAATATCACGTATTTTTGCGGTGCGCCATTCTGACGTCCCAACATAACTGTCAGTTTAGTGTGCTTGCGCTATGAGAATCTTATTGATTTTAGATTTATTATTAACCCTTTAATGCAGAAATAGCTCATAAACTTATGTTAAAATTTTAGTACCATAACTATGTATAGTATTTAATGCTAATGTTTGCTCAATATTTTGTCGAACAAAACCTTTGAAAGATGAAAAGAATAGTTGGTCATGACGCCTTTGTTCTTTACCCTTTACCCTAACGCTAGGATTATTTTCTAAGTACAATAAAGAACCTTAGTAGTTCTGCATCATTGGTTCATTAAAATTGCGATTTTTTTTTTAAACTTCAATATTTTTCTCTAATGTTTTTTTTTTCTTTCTACTCGGCGTGAATAAAACAGGAAACACGTTGTACTCGTTGTTGCTGCTCCCTGTTTTGTCTGTCAGTTAGCAGTTGGTTCGTTCGTCAAACTGACATCACAACCACTTTCAGTAGCTCAAAAAGTCTTTGAACTGTTTGTAGTAGCAGCAAGAGCAGCAGCAGTACGAGTAACATAAAGCCAACATAATTATTATTGCAGAGAAAAAATTGATGCACGTACTCCCGATTTTATAGCTTTTTTATGTACATATTTTTATATTTAAGTATTATATATAGCGAGGTGGATGTGGTTGAACTTTGTGCCATGGTTACGCCATTGCGAATAGTACCTACAACAAAAAAAGTAATCCCAAGTAAATGAGTCAGATAGTGTAGAACTGTAGTGATGGCACAAGTTCTTAAAAATGATATGGAGATTGACCAGAACAAATTTCATTGGAGACACTTTATAAAGTAGGAAAAGCTTTTATTAATAAACTCATTCAATCAATTTCAGCCATTTGGGTATATCTATAAAAAAAATAAATTTTGTAAAGTGAGAGCTATAGCTGAGGAGTAGTATACTTCTACCCATTGGCGTAGCTATAATGTTAGGGACCACATATGAGATATATAACACTAAACATCACATGGAGCCCATTGCCCATGGAAGTTCAAAACTGAGCACCTCTTATCAAATCAAAAGGAACGTTTTGTACACTGCGAAAAGAAAATGTTTTTTCAAATAAATGTATTTGGTTGATAAATTTTTAGAGTATTTATTAACTTCCAACAAACTTTGGTCGATATTAATATACCCTGAATTGGAATTAAAGTGTTGCGTATTGGGCCAAATATGATGTATATTTGAGTCGATTGAATGGATCAAATATATGTTTGGTACTACTTGATTTTATTTCACATTAATATGATTACTATACAATTCTCAACATGTTTTAGTTACCAACGTCATCTAATATAACGATATGACAAAAAATTAATATATTCATGAATCAATATTTTAAAAAATCTCTTTTTTGCTCATCAGTTTTTACCAAAATCGATATTAATAAATGAACAATTTAGCGACTAAACAATATTAAAATTATTTGCTTCAACCAAGTTATTATATGGTAATTATTACCAATTATATGATTGACTAAGTATCATTACCTTTATATATAAAAAAGTTCAGAACGAATAAACCGATTGTGATCTCATTTTTTTTTAAATGTTTTCTATGGTTTGCGAAATATTCTAAGCAAAAAGAAAAAACTAAGTTCATCTTATCTCATCAACTATTTGACACAGATGAATGAGACTTGGTACATAAACAAAACGTACAAGCAGAAGCAAATTTCAATGAAAAAATGGTGGGTAACACGTCTTCAAATATTTATTTCACCTATAGCCTATGTATACATAATTTGTTAATTATTACCAAATAAAAGATTTTTTGCGATATTATTCGGAATGAAATTTAGTTTAAATATTTTATTCAGTATGAGAATATTTGTATTTGGCGAAAGGTCCTGCTGGTAATGGTTATAATGGTCGAAAAAAAGTCTTTGGTAATTAATTATTTTCATTACAAAAAGCATCAACGACCACAAATCAATTTTCATTAAAGCTCTTCAGTTTTCATGAGCTTATATTAATGAGATTCGATTAGAGCTCTGTAGTGAAACTTTTAACACATATTTGCAAATGATAATTAGTATCAAATGTTTCGCTATTCAACCCTTACACGAAGAAGAGGAAGTAAATTGACGATATCAAAAGTGACTGTATTCAAATGTTCAAGTGTCTCTCGGTCACTCACTGCACAGATATAAAAATGTAGATCACTTCAGATGAAATTCTTAATGGATAACCGATACATAGAAGTTGTTGAAAAAAACTTTGTTTACCTGAGATCGTACTTATAATTGCGAAACAAAATTGTAAATATGACCATAATCTATTATACTGACTCAAACAGATGGGCATTCACACGACTTTCAATCTCTGCTGCAGTAAAGCTTTATAGCTATATATATACATATATATTGCCTTTGCAAAAGCTATTACCAAAGTTTAATAAAGCCAATATAAAATCAAACAAAATTTTATGCACTTCATTGTGAACTCTAAACTACATAATTTAAAGTTTAAAGAACGTGTTGCTGATTATCTTAAATGAAGTTATGTTTCAGTTTTGTTTTCAACAAATTTTTTCCTAACACCTAAAGAATAACGAACCAATACAACACCAGACACACTACCAGTCTTTTATAGTCATGTCATGTATCACCTTTAGGGTCAAGCATCTCGCTATATTGTCCTTTGCTGCTGCTGCTGCTGCTGCTGCTGCTGCGTCAGCATGTAGCAATAAATTTATAGAAAAAACATATTTTGATACATGAGAACTTCCAATAAAATAAAAACCCTTTTTTTTCTTTAGCTACATCAATCTCTAGTTGCATATCTATGATATGTGCGCAAATGTGTCCAAGGTGTTGCCATGCAATGCAATGCAACAACTACTTTCGCCTGTAACACCTAACCCTTTCCAGTTTGTAAATTAGCAGCGAAGAGTTTTCACCATATGGCTACTACTTCTTACATGATTATGCAGCATATTTGTGGATACTGCAGAAGCAATGTGCGTACACGCAGAGAAAATATTTTTAAAAAATTGAGAAAATTTTCTCAACAGATAAACATAGGGATAATTTATTAAAAAAAATTTCAACGGAAATTTAGCCTGAAGCTGTTATTCTTGCGCTCCTAAAATGGATGAAAATGACTTACTCCATATATATCGCAACTATGTATAAAGTATTAATGGTTAGATTGTATTATTTATATTGATATGAAAGTAGCCGGAGCTTCTAGAATCAAGTCAAGCTCGGATAATTGCACAAAAACGAAAAGTAAATGAATCGTAGCATAAATATCGGAAAAGAATGTTGTTAAACTGATAGATTTCTAGATATATATCCATTGATATAGATAGCAAAGTCATTAAGTTTATGAACAATTTTGTTCATACTTGTGAATTACTTTGAGCAATGAATAAAACTCTTGTGTGGTTATGTTCCTTGATAGTTTTTGTTAATTTCTCTCAGTGTCTCTACTGTATTTGGTCTATGAGAAGGGCCATATAGCTTATACATGAGCTGCAGCAAAAAAAAAAATCCTGATCAACCATTGAGAAAAGGGGGAACTCACTGACGGTCTCTTCTGTAGTGTATGTACAAATGAAGTCTTACAAATGAGTTGAAATAATTGCAAATTGCCTTATCTTCTTATGAATATTATTGCTCGATCATCTGGGTCCATGTCTGCGTTATTTTTTTTCTTTTCTACTTTATTTTCCATATTAAATTGCATTTACTTTTGTAATGAAAATGTTTTCATTGCAACATTTGCAGCATTGAACAGCGCAATGTCTATGAAGATGAACATGATGATGACAACGTGATCTTCATTTAAGGGAAATCACGTTTTATTGCCGCTTTGCCTTAATGCATTGGTTAAGATTATTAAAGGCAATTGGAAACCACAGTATGTTTTAAATTCTAAAGGGTCGCATATTTCTGCATTTCGATTAATTGGCTACTCTGTAAAAATTGAGTTCGTTAGTGGATTTTGCTAAATTACTGGGCAGCAAGCAGTAGTGTTTATCTTAGTAAGGGACATGATATGGGTTACTGCGGAATTGAGTATGAAATTACAAAATTAATGTCTTAGATTAAAATTTCAGTCATAAAAATTTAATACATTTCTATCTTATGCAGTAATTGGTTGTTAAAATTAGATTGGCTTTTCATACCTGAATACTATTGCAGTCTATTAATCAACGCAATCCATTTCAATATTTATTAAAAATTAGTACAATTAGACAATAAATGTTATTCAAGGTTAAAAATGCTTTTACTACTTTAATCCTCTATCTATCCAACTCTGATTATTTCTCAGTGTTTAAGATTATTTTTTTCTTAAAAATCTCTTAACTGCTTGCGTCAAATTTACTTTTACCAAATTTGCATTTTCTAATAATTTAATGCTACTACTCTAAGCCACTCCATGCAGGCTAGAAAAAATAAACATGCTTCAACAAAGGAGCCAAATATGTACAAGTCAAGGAGGGGGGGAATTCAGCATTTTGAAAATTGGTACACGCAAAGAGGCTTAAAGTTTTGATGCATGGTCGCACCTTAAATGCGCATGACACACATTGTGAATGCGCTTCTAATGGACAATGACTGCTGCAGTGGTCGTAAAAAAAATTCTTAATAATCAGCAAGTTTTTAGTATAAGAAACCTAATAAAAATAAAGATAGAAAAAGCGTTAAATTAAAAATCACTGAAACAAAAATTAATAAAATTAAAATAAAAATCTTGCTGCTATAAAAATTTATTTATGTGCGTATTGTGAAAAACCAAATGAGGGGGAAGGGGGGGAGGCCAAAATAAAAAATTCTATTGGATGCAATTATATCACAGCGTAGCAGTAGCTGACCTAGAGCAATGATTTTTATGCCTTAGAAGCCCGCTGTGGGCTTTCTAAATTTGCAAAGGAATGTGCCTCTGGGGGTCCGCGAAGCCATTCCAGGGGTCCGTGAAACAATTTTGACATCAAATAAATTTACATCATTAAACTTCTTGCTTTATTCAAATAGCTCATTTATTAAAAATTCTACATGGCCATGGCTTTTTGAATGATTGCACATATTTTTAAAGAAAAAAGCGTGCATTTACTGTTGTTCAAACCCGGGATGCCCAGCACCTAACTCTTCCCACTCTTTGACAACAACTTCAATTTTTGTAAATTTTGACCAAGAGATATTTGAAGTTCTGGAGATGTGGAAGAAGAAGAAAACACTAAATATTTTCTCTGTTTCTGTTCCGCACTTGCTAGAAAACGCCACAAAACACTTGGTTCGTTTTCATTTGATGACCTGGATGACGTTAGACATGTTATTATATGTAGATTCAACGAGAGGGTATGGTTAGAAATCCTGTTGTATCACAATGGATTACATTTGGTCTAAGTGAGTCGGTTTTGTAACTAACTGCCACTCCTACCTTACCTAACCTTAAGAACGACGTCAAATATCTAGGGCTCTGGGGTCCGCAAAAAAAAATTTAGCTCAATAAGGGGTCCTCGGACTACATAAGTTTAAGAACCCCTGATCTAGGCAAACAAAATTTAATTTGTCTTCAGCTAGAGAGAGATTCCCATATGGAAGAATAAAGTTCTGAGCTAGTCACCAACCCCAGAGTTTTAAATTAATGTAGTTAGAAGACCACAAAAATGAGAGTCGTGCCTGGCTGTGATGATCCCATGTATCCTATTTTATGGCAGTGTCAATATTACCTTATCCAGATAGTTTTTTCAGACATTTTGTTAACGTGGTATTCAATCACCATCAGGGTCCAGATAGCACCATTTTGTTAGTATGAGATAACTTATCCTGTTTATCTTACAATCCAGTATAAAGGTAACATGGGTTGATGTTAGCTTTCTAAAAGTATTATTACTTTTTCGTATAGGAATAGACTCGCCAACACTACCCTGCTTAGTATAAATACCAACAAAATACTTAGATTAGTGTCTAACTTTGACGACATCATTGTATGGAGTATCCAGTCTCATTTAAGGATCGAACTTGCTATACAATCCAATGATTTATATAATAAATCAATATATATTAATTAATATATTAACTTTAAGAATGTTTCATTTGAAAGACTTTCCTTATTGGTTGCGTGAAAGTTCCATATGTTTTTTCTTTCTTAACCCTTTCATGCCCGAATTAAAGTGCGAGAACTTGAGCTCATATTTTTATTAATACGAATATAAAGACTGACTGACAATACTATAAACCCATAGCAGCTAACTAAATTGTGTATACACCTGAATGCACAAAACAGAACAGCATAACATAGCATAGCATAACGGTGATTTTGGCATGAGAAGACAATGTTGCCTATAGGCAACATTGGACGTGAAAGGGTTAAATTTTTATAATTTTGTTCTGGCTTATAGGTTTTTCTTTATAATCAGTTCGATCAGCCGTTATGATAGCATACTATAACATTTTGAAAAGTAGCTTTATTTAAAAAAGAGCGCAGCATTATTTTTCGCCGGCGAATATTATTATTTCAACAACCATGACCAATCTTTAGAATCCTTTTAAGACCTCAGAACATAAACACTCTACTGAATCATACATCAGATAGTCCTAGCAAGTAAACATAGGACAACTTCCAGCAAGTGCGTAAGGAAAAGATGTTTACTTAATATACATACATAAGCGCGTAGATCTAACGATTAAACGAATGACTCATGTTAGCCAAACTAAAGAAGAATTACAAAGCAAAAGAAACGAACAAAAACAGTTAAAATTTTTTTTTCGCTACTACCAGCCAGGAACTTGCGTTCCAAGCGAATGCAATAAAAACAAAGCATAAACATAAAAATGTTGCTGAATGATGCAAATAACGCTGGTGATGATGATCAGCGTAGATTCATCAGTATTTTTTTGTTGTTGCGTGTGTACATATGTATATAAAGTAATCGCACGTGACGCAAAACAACCAGAACTCGTATGACGGCAGTGTATAAGTAAGTAGTTAGAACAAGAAAAGTAGGTGAGTGCAAGCACTTGCGGCGTGATGTGTAAACTTAATGATGTTTGTATAGAAAAGTATCCAGAAATGTTAAAAAGTATGAAATTTAATTGAAAATTATCGGCAAAGTCTAAGAGAATAAATAGAGTTTCAAGATATATAGAAAAATTTGAATTGAAATGAGATATATCGAGTTGAAAATTTTCGAATGTTTCGAAGAAGTCGATACATGACAATAAATTGAAAAAAAAGTCAAAAAATGTTTGAAATCCCGAAAGATGTTTAATATATCGATATTAATCGAAAAAGTTGATGGTGGCTGATATTTAAGATGTTTGGCGTTACTTTTCAGCAAATTCACTCTCAGCATAGACACCTGTCGTATGTGGTGACTCTCATCTAAAACAAAATGTGAAGAAATATAAAAAGAGATAAGAAATATAAAAAGAATTTGAGCTTATCCATATTTGACTGGACAATAACGCTTATGACGACAACATCGTCTAGTCGTATTCAACCAAGCGTCTTAAGTTTAGCTTCTACACTTCTTTTGCATCTTTTTATTCTTTGAGTTAAAAGTTCAAATTTCTAATGAACCTGAACCGTGACGCCCAGAGAGTTTGAATTTTACACAACATACACACATTGAGAATTCGCACGGCGCTGTGGGTGGGATTCTGAATTTTGCTGATGGGAAAATTTTAAATTTTGCTTTGACTTTGATGAATGTTTAGAATTTTGTTTTGTTCTTTTTTTTCCTTGTTTTGTAAATTTTTTTTTTTTGTATTGTTCGACTAAAATAGTTAAGCACTAAAAATATAGCTGAACTTGGTTGAAATAATTTCAAATATTATTAGATTTTTGTGCTTAAAAATGGGCAGAAGTAAACTTTTTGGCTTACAAAATATGTCATGTAATTTGAAAGGAACCTTTCATAATGAAAAATTAGTTTTTGATTTATTGGTTGAATTCAGTGTTACTATATTTCCATTGATGTTCCTTCACATCGTTCTCAATGCGCATAACCTATGAATATCTCAGATTGCAGCAGAACACCATGAATCCTTGCGGTCTGATAAACAGACTCCAAACTCTGTTATAAGAATGACAAAGTAGATGAAAATTTAACCCCTATATTAAAAAAGGCTAAGCCATCAGCATGGCAAGATTAATTACAACGTAACCTAGTCTCTAACCGGTGATATACGGGAAATACCTAAGCAGATTCTGATAAATTAAGTTTCCATGCTGCCATAACTACTCAAATGTAGTGAAAGCCACAGAGCACGAGCTATTTCACTGACCACAATTTAGGTTCGCTTTTACTTCTATACTTAGCCCAATTAGTAAGTAAGCGTCCAGTCGAAGACGTGTCGTGCATGATTGCTGGTAAGGGTTAAGTGTGTCCGTAAGGATCCATCTAACCTTGTCGTGTCTAAAAAAAAGAGGACGCGCTATAAACTGTCAATGAGGATTCAACAGCTACAACTGATGATTACTTTCTACTCAATTGAATATTTCCAAAGTATAACTACAACAGATTTACGAGGTGATTGAAAGATTTTTCCAAACTATGTATATTCCAGCGGACAGCTTCTACAAATAGATATCTCCGCTCCCATGACCGAACTTTATATTCAGCGAGCAAAAAGCACCCACCAACGAAAGCATTTAAATAGGTGGTTCTCCTTTCTACAAAATTGCTCACAGCTGTTGAGTAAAGCGCATTACTCATTCTTTTGGAAACAACTGTGCTGTGAGCACCACTGTGTTAGTATGTGTCGTTGAAAGCAATAAAACAGGGGAGACCAAAGGTCAAAAAGCAAAACCATATCCGAATTAGTCCGCTTCGTATTTAATAGTCATCCGGCTGTATCTAAGCTCAAATTTCACATTACTGGGCTATCTAATGAAAATTTTGCCATTGGAATCAAACAAATAAATTTTTGTTTCGCCAGACCAGTTTAAAGTTTTCCAGTTTGTACAAAGCACGTGCTTGTTAGCAAATTCAAGCCTTTGGCGTACATACTCTTGGCTTAGAAATCGTAATTTTCTGGCACTTCTTCCATGTCATCCTACTTCTTAAAGCCTGTTTCTTACTGTGTGGCTGATTTCGACGAAATTACTTTTAGAATTCTACAGAGCTCAGTATACTTTTCCATAAGTCTTGTCTGCATATTAATCATCTAAAATGATGTTTATTTCGAATACTTCGTAGTACGGCTGGTGTAGCTAAAATCAAATCAAATTAAATTTAAAAACAAAGAACAGTTTAACACCTACGGCACACAATACTTAAAGCGCAATACCACACACACAAGAATAAAGGTCAACATGTCCAAGAAAACTTTCTATTCCTGTACAAACGCAATTTCAATAAAATTGCAAATCACAAGCGACAGCCAAAAATAAAAAACAAAAAAAAATCACAAAATACAAAGAAATGGAAAGACAATTCCTTCGCGCCTTCAGACAGCACTACAAATTTCTATCAGGTACAAAACTAGTAGTAGAAAAAGTAGTGATAATAGATGGAAGTAGCATGAAAATACTCCAACACATGCAATAAAGGCGCCACAAGGTAGCAAACGTCACCCAGTTGCAATGTGACACCAACTTGGAAGAAGAAAACAAAACTAGCGATGAAAAACAACAAAAACAAAACAAAAAAAAAATCTGTAAGTGAATAATAATTGAAAAATCGTGAAAAAAAACTGCCACCGATTTGCCACTAGCAGCTTAAATAGCTTAAATGTGTGTGACTGTGTAACTTGAGTCACATGAGTGTGTGTGTGTGGATTTGTGTTAAATGCAATTTATTGCAGCAAGGTCAAATTTATGTCGTGCTTGCGCTGCTGCATTTAACGCATTTAAGTTGGAGAGCTATGTGAGCGGGAAGGCGGCAGAGTTACAAGCTGAAAACTTCAACTGCATTGCAGACAGACACATGGAAGTTGAAGTTGATTTAACATATTAAATATCAGTTGTGGTAAATGCAACAAATCAAAAATGACATACTTAGTCTCTCTTACAAACTTACACATACTATATGTGTAGGTTTGTATGTTGCTGAGGTTTTCGGTTTCATACGAGTTTTTTATGTTGCTAATATACGCGGTCGGCAACAATACTTTTGTTGTTGATTGGTGAGAAAATTAATTTGCCAATCAATTATTTCAATAAACTAATTATGTAAATGTGAGAAAACAGCTGGATTTACCAAAGTTTTTCAATACTAAAGCAAAATTAGGTCAATTTTATAGAGCACAAAAGTCGCACCAGATCGAGCAGAATAAAATTGACTTTTGAATAGTTGCAGGGCTTAAATGAACGAGGCTCTGGAACATGAAAAATTCCGAAACGAGAGCAATTGAAATGGAATATCAAATCATTAAAATTGAAGTAAATTGGAGTAAAGCAAAGGCTAATCAAGTCAAAGTCGAAGTTAAAATAAAATTAGGTCAAGTCAAATCAAGTCAAAGTCAAGTCAAACCGAGTCAGGTTGAGTCAGATCAGGTTCGGCCCTGTCAGGTTAGGTCAGGTCCAGTCAGTTCAGGTCAGGTCAAGTCAAGTCAAGTCAGATCAAGTCAGGTCAAGCCAGTTCAAGTCAGGTCAAGTAAAGTAAAGTTATATATAGTATAATAAACCGTATTGAAAATTTCTATACTGACAAGCTTTTCGAGTCGTCCTTGAAAAGGCTCATCAAATTCTAATATGTAAAGTTTGAGGAAAATAAAATACTTGCAAAATTTATAAAAATTTATCGGGGATTTTGACTAAGAAAAAAAAAGGTAACATATTTTTATAAGGAAGCTTTATGTGCGTTTCATCGTATATTATGACATTTGTTTTTCCTTTAAGGTGGTTTTTTTCGTGAACTTTGAGCCAGATTTCATTTACTTAATTTCCGTGTAGCTGTTATCTTATTTTTTTTTATTTATTATTGACTTTAATAGTTGCTAAAGGCGACTTTTAATTTTTCTTGGAATCTTTTTTTGATCATACTAATAATATTTTTCGGAGAACTTCAAATGTTTCTAGCACCATTTACAAAAATATAAAAAAACGATCATTTTAATGGCAACAACTTCTATAGATTCGACAGCTTTACGAAAATCATAAAAAAATTGCAATTAATTTTGCTTGTCAATAAAAAGAGTGCAACAAATTGCGGTAAAGAAATTGTTAGCTGCCGCCGTCACTATTCAAGTGTTGCAGAAACCAATGCCGCTGCAATGAACGCCTCAGCAACAAACAAATTACAACAATAACAACAACAGATAATAATAAAATATTAACGATAGTCAATTTTAAGTGAACATAAAACTACTACACATACAAATACATTATATCATGTGACCCAGCCGGAAGTATGGTCATTGACATTTCCATAATTAAAAAAAAACTTATTTGATTTCCCACTTTGTATATAATATTTCACGAAGTTTGAGAAATAGTACGAAACTACCAGAAACGTTTCAGAAATCAAACAATAATTCAGAGTGCAATGACGTAACAGATAAAAAAAACAAAAAAAATAAATTTTCGAAAACCCCCTCCCCCCCCCAGGATTTGAAGGATTCTGTAACATTTCCGAAACGTTTCAAATTAAATCAAAAAGCGACATTGATACATTGCAGACAGTTTCTGAAATGGAAATGAAAGATTTCTAAAACTTTGTAAGATTTCATGTGAAAGATTTCTTAAGGGTTTGCAAAACGATACATGCCAAGTGGACTTACAAAACCGAAATTTGAAAACTATATTTCATTAATATCATATTTTTGCCTTCTGAAAATTACTTTTTCTGAGCGCAGATTTTAAAAGTTAATTAAATAAAATCTGTTTGGGCACGTGAATTCTCTTTTCAAGTATTCTTACATTCATAAGGTAAGAACTTTTAAAATTTTGATATTCATACAACTACAAACCAACATCATGCTAATTCCTAGTGGGTACAAACAGCTTAACCACCATGTTGCTGCTGCTACGGATGCTGTTGCTGTTGTTGTTACTGGAGAAAGTGTAGATAATTAGTCACTTGACCAAGATGTACAAAAAATATTGTATATCTAGCTACATATATGTATATTTTTGGACCATGTTTGCATGTGTGTGAGTAGGTTGATCTATGAGTGAACGTATGTGTGTATGTGTGTCTGCACTAAACATTAGATAAGATCAATGAACGCTGCACTACTTGATTAGGCGCGGGACATTAAAATGTTGCACCGCTTTAACGCCAAAGGCAGCGACAACAAGTGCGCAACGTTAGTGTCGAATGTTGTCGAAGAAGCCACAAATTGAAAATTGATTTTTTTTTATATTTTACTAGTGCTGTTGTTGTTTGCTGTAAATTTTTCTATATGTACGCTTAGTATCTGCTTAACTTTATATCCATGTATGTTACTACTCTTATGTACTCATGTACGCACGCGTAAAGCACAGCACCATACAGCTGATAGCATCTTTGTATCCACCGCAAGGTGTTGTATTGCAAATTTGGTGTGAATGAATAGCTTTGCTGATAATTTTTCTGATTAATTAAGTGCGATATTAATTAAATTTGTATTTTTTTTTTTTTTTGCATTTCAGCACCTAATTTTTCTTTCTTTTACGGTAATAAGTTTTTTCACATTTTTACGTAAAATGCAACCAACTTATTTTTCAATTGAACTTTTAAAATTCTGTAAACGCTATTTTTTGACGTTTATTTATGGCATGCAGACATCTTTGAAATACGCAAATAAATTTTTTGTACCCATCATGTTTTCAGTATCAATTTTTTTTTTCTTTTAAATTTTTATTTTTTACTATTTTATTGTTTGTTGTTGTCGTCATTTGCGTTGTCGCCTCTGGCTAAGTGCTGGCAACTTAACGACACCTCGAAAATTTTTATTTGTATTTACAAATATTTATGTTCTTTTTTTTGTGTCTGTGTGCTTTCTTGCCAATTAGCATACAAGTACGTGCATGTTTTGCTTTAAAGTTATCTCTTTTTGTAAAAAAAAATCGAAAAAAAAAATGTTTCTGTTTGTTGGCTTTGGTGAAAGTCGCAAACAAACAGATTTTATTCAGTAATTTGTTCGAATATTTGTATTTAGTTTTGTTCAACGAGAAAATTACGTTGTAAGAATTAGTAAACATTGTTTGATGAGTAGCCTTTAGCTATTTAAAACTTGAGGTTTGAAATTGAAGGTCTAAGATTTTAGGTTTCTAAGAGCTTCGCAACATATTTGTTAGCAAATCGCCTTAACAAAACTGCAACGTGTATGAAAAGATAAGCCTTTACGACGTTAATCATTTACTATATATAGTTAAAGACAACCTATACAGTTGAGGAATAAAATTTCACATCAATTTGCTAGTTAATCAGTCATTCTACAAAACACCTATTATGTCTGTTGTCATATAACGAAGAAAGTTCAAACCTCACACAGGCACACAAACTTTGTTTATAGCTCCGAATTGTCACTATGTCGATATAGGGGGCTCCAATATATAATATTACAATTTTTATGTAAGCTATATGTTTTCGAAATCAGATCAGAGCCTCTCTTTTTTTCGAAATATTCGTTCGCGCATAGAATAAATAACTAAAGTAAAAAAGAGAAAGAAAAATTCATCGTTACTCATACGACATGTTGGCAATACGATATCCTAAAAAAGATCCCAATCCAAATACATTCATCCAGCCATGTCTATGCTACCTTTTTCTATGTAACTGTTTAAAAACTGATATACATATTTCTCAATCCAATCCAATATTCAAAGCCCACATACTCAGTTATTGAAAGAAACTATCAGATGCTGTACAAATTTAAACGTTAATTAAAACTTACTAAAGATAAAAAAATAATTGCTCTTTGTCGGCAATAATTGCATAAATTGCTATTTTATATTCAATTTATCTTAAGCAAAAAAGTAGCAAAGCAAAAAATGAGTCAATAGAGGGCGTTGAACGCAAATATCGCACGACAGTTGGCTTATTCACTTTTAAATGACAAGATGACAACAACGAGTGACAGATAGCAGATGTGTTTAATAAACATGCAACTAATAGCGTGTAAACGCGCTATAACAAACAAAGTAATTGGTTTTGTTATTTTTTTATTAATTTAACCAGCTAAATGAAAATTTATGTTTATAAGAAAGTGATACAAGTTTATAAAAAAAAGTCCTTAGCTTCCAATGTGCACAAAAACGGAACGGACTTCA
The DNA here is from genome assembly GCA_963662105.1 of Meiosimyza platycephala. Taxonomy (NCBI): domain Eukaryota; kingdom Metazoa; phylum Arthropoda; class Insecta; order Diptera; family Lauxaniidae; genus Meiosimyza; species Meiosimyza platycephala. The sequence continues at coordinate 26,277,112 of OY759208.1, forward strand.
TATACGGATCAGTTTTATTAACAAAAACGAATCCGGAACGGATCCGTATATGAAGTCCATTCCGAGTTCGAAACGGATCCGACATCGCGGACGATCCTTCCCGCTGTTTGGAGGCGAATTGCCCACGATAACGTATTCCGTTTCGGATAAATAATACGAAGAAGCGGATCCGAAACGAATCCGAAACGGATCCGAAAAGAATCCGAAACGGATCCGTTTGGCGCACTGGGCTTAGCCTTAGCGAAATCAAATACATACTAATGATTTCAGGACATGTGAAATCATAAAAATTAACTTAAAACGCCTCGGAAGTTTTTTGAAATTGTAACTAAAACTACATAAAAAATACATTTAAGAAGAGCCTTCAGAAATAATGATCAAGTCGTAATTTTTCGAAACTGCAAGGGTTAAAAAGCGATCATATTTAAAGTTGACTATTTAAATGCTTATCAAACCCTAGCTAGAAAAATATTGGGGGTTTGATACCTTCTGATTTCTGTCAACCTTTTCTTATGTTTTCTGATAGATTTGTTGACTTTTTTTTATAAAATCGCTAATATATAAATTAAATTGACTCACTCACAATTGCTCAAACTTTGCTAACGTATTTTTCTAATTTTACAGAATGAAAAATTAATTTAACTTATTTTTAAATATGGAAAATAAATAAAAACGCCCTCAATTTACGCAACCGATAAAGATAAAAGTTATCACAACAGCAAAAAAAAAACAAATAACAATGCAAAATACCCAATAAATAACAGATAATAGAAAGGATGCAATGATGGGCCATTGAAAACAAAACAAATTAACCTTGCGGTTAAATATTCTTTTAATGTTTTAACTACAACAAAACATCACATTGTACATAGTACATAGCAATAAATTTATTAACAGCAAAATATCGCTTGCAGCTGTAAATGGCGATCGTAGACACACTAATCTTCCTACAATCACCCACTTGTAATATGATTTTCACACACCGTCCTACAACTTCTTGAATGTGTTTAAGTGCGATCGCTCACAATCAGTAATCATTTGTTCATTTGCTCTTTTTTTACCCCTAGCAAGTCTTGTCCGTCGTTAGCATAATCCTTTTAATACGAAACTATGCGCCTGCGCAGTGCAAACTGATATTGTTAGCGCCCAAAACTTTGCTTCAACAAAAGTGCTAACATCGTACCTACATACATGCTGATCGACAAACTGATGACCAACATCATACCGACACCGCTGGAAGATCAAAGCGCACACAGAGTGTTAATCGTCATGTAACGCGCTCCAAAGTAATCGATAACTCGAATGTGGCGTGAAGAACGGGAAGAATGGTGAAAAAAAAAGAGAACTGCAACGCATTTACCTTAAGTTAAGTAAATGCTGTTTCCATTATGTCCGTTCTACTCGAGTCAAGTTCAAAGTAGATCGTCGTCTCTCAAAGGAGTATGGTAAATAGTAAAGTGTAAAATGAATTTACACATGAACGCATTTTGTTACACATCGTCTAAAGTGTTGAAGGCCTTGACGCCGATTTGGTTTGCAAGCATGGCGTCATGTCAGGATTATGTTGTACTCGTAAATATCTGAAAGGTATAAAAGTGAAGTTTGATAGAAGAGCAGTCAGTACCACTCGTTATGAGATGCGGCGGCAAGATGCAAAACAAAGGGAAATGTTACTTAAGATATTGTGAAGCGTAACTTTGTGACCCCATCTCAGTAAAAGTCATGATTTTTGTAGAGACTCGATTTGCGAAGAAATTGAAATTATGAGTATTAATAAAATGTTATAAGCAACTAATGATAGTTGAAAAAAACTTAAGGAATGTCAAAAATATTTCATAAAATTTTCTAAAAAATTGGTTCTATAGTATCTGGTTTATATGCCCTTAATTATCTTCATCGAATAAGAACGGCAATACCACAAGATCTGTTTTTGCGAGAATTTTCGCTATCAATTTATATTAAAAGTTTCATATATTATCGTACATTGTATTTTTATAAAAAAAAAAGGGTCTTGCAAAGCTTTATTTCATTTTGATTACTTGACAGTTTAATTAGCGCAATACAAAAGTTTTCCCCAAAAAAAAGCCTCAACAGATGGTCAACAACTTCCGTTATAATTTTTGTTAAAACATTCAAATGATATGCAAACTCATAAAAATGTTAATGTGACACAAAATAAAATGAACTTAAATGATATGGGAAAAAAAGTGTGCAAAGCGCGCTTTTGAACACTTCTTCTCAATATTTGTATATGGGTACAGTGAGTCATAAACATTTTTATTTTCAGACAGTTTTATTTTTATTCCAATTTTACCTACATTTTTATGTTTTTTTTTTTATTTTTCACAAAATTTGCATAATTAAATAAGAAATAAAATTTGAAATGGAACTGACTTAATTAGTCAGCCATGTATGAAAGTTCACATAACGTTAATATATTACCACAACTAATGTAGGTATGTCTTACGAAATATTGCATGAAATGTTAAGCAAAAAAGTATCATGCATTGTGTTAAAAGTGTATCATGCATTGAAGCATTAATTCGAAGGAATATATTGTCAGTGATCTAATTTTATATGGCAAAGGTAAATCAGTCAATAGTTTCCCGTCTATAAAGTTCTACTGCTATAACTAACCTGAAAGTAAATTTTTTTTGCACTTGTTTAATTTATGCATAATTTTATATTATCATTTAACACGCACCATTTAATGAGAAATAGTTCTCACCATAGTACATGACACATATCCATTGAAGCTCTCACATTAAGTTTTTCCCCATTACCACCACTACAAATAATGTCGCTCCATTATCAAGTCAAGCGTCATCAGCATCATCTTCACATTGTGGACCCTCCAAGGTATGACTGCTCAACAACTGCAAGATCCAACAACTGTGCAGTAACAACAACAGCAAACGTGCACATAATTACCTAATAATAGGCAAGCCGACAGGATGATGTGTTATGACCAAAGGGATCATCACAACAACATACACATCTTATGCACTTAAGTTTTACTACGCAGTCAGTTAGTCGTCCGTCAGTTAGTCAGGCTCAAAGAGATAGAAAAATTAAGTAGAAGATCAAAAGTGCGAAAATTGCAAAGTATTGCAAGCGCAGGGTGTAGATTGGGGTGGTTCAAAATATGATTTTTTTTTTTGTGGCAAAAGCAAACTTTATAATTTCTATCTCTGCATATATTTTTTTAACTTAATATTTATAATGTTTATGGAATGAAGAGTTACTGATGTATGTAGCTATTCTATAAATCGGTATAAGTTGTGAACCTCTAAGTCCATTTCCAAATAAAAGATTTCATATGAAACACAATTTAAAAAACTGTTCAAATATTACACTAAAGTCTTAAATTATTCCCAGCGCTTTGAAGGATTATTATTATTCTAAAGCCTTGACCGATTTTTTCGTAAAATCATAATATTTCCAAAAAAATTATTATGAAGGAAGCTAAATTTAATCCCTCTCAAATAGTTTGTAATTTGTTCCTCATACTTCATTGTCAAGTACAAGAATCGGCCAAAATATTAGAAAAACGTTCATATCTCGAAAGCTATTTGACTGATTTTAAACTTTTTTGCAATGCTATAGATTATTAAATATCATATAACACTCATACTTTTGAAATATTTTCAGAGGTTTCCAACTTAAGTCTAAGCTATACCTACGAAATTAGCTACCTCATCCATAGTCTATGAATTATTTTATAGCCTCATTATAAAGGCTCTTTGGCAAATTGTTGAAACTGGAAAAATATTTTTTTTTTTTTCGAATCGCCTTAGCGAAAATACTGCGTACAATATCAACAGCAAACAATTGTAGTTGTTGCACACCTCTTTTGCATCATTTGTTGATTGTTGTGTTCAGGAGCGGATTAAGATGAATTATTTGGAATATTTTAGAAAAAAATTCTTAGAAAAATTTTATAAAAGTACATAATTTGATCAAAACGAGTATCAACTCCATTTAGAACTCATGAAAATAGTGACTAAATCCAAGAATGCAGTTCTCTTTCACTATCCGATTATATGAAGTCAGATAATTTTCAAATCGAGTCAAATTATTTTATGAAAAACAGTTTTCAAAAATAACAATATGTATCTCATTTAAAAGGTCTAATTCAGCACTATAACTTATATTATTTTTCAGAAAAAAGTCAGCATTATTTGAGCCTTGTGAAATTTTTCTTTACACTCAAAATTTCGTCTGAATACGTGCCTGTACTGCAAGTTGGTTTATTTCCAAGCCATTGCTAAGCTATGAAGGCTTTCTTTTTTAGATTTTTTTTTTTCTGAATGAGTGATTGTTTATTTGTTTTTTTTTTTTACTTTGAGGCCGGATACGCATAGATTTGCACAATTCTTGGTAATAATTTGCATCCTTTTTGCTTATTCGTTTTTTTTTGCTCATATTTATTTTTTATATTATTGTTATTTATTTATTTTGCAGACATATGCTTGCAAATAAAAAAAAAAAAAGTCTGATGAATGAGTTTTACTTTTGCAAGCGCGGTGGTTTTAGCTATAAGTTTTATGTTATAGCTGTTGTTGTTAACTTTTAAGTTGTTGTTGCTTCAATGCATACGGATGTGCAAATGAATCTTAATTAAATACACGTTAGTATATCGCACTACTCTGCCACCCAGCAGGGAATAACAGCAAGATGTCCTTATAGCCAAAAAAAAAAACAGAGGTACGTTATATTAAGCTTTTATTTTATATGAAAAAGTTTTGAAGACGGCTCTAGCTAAATATCTTCCAATTGTATCACGTCCTAACAGAAAAATATATTTTCACTTCTTAACTAATCGACCGGTTGAAATTCGGTATTGAGTTATATTGAACCCTGAGTGGTGTCACGCCCTAACAGAAAAATATATGATGATGAAAAATTTTTGAATTTCAATCAGTGAGCAAACTCTAGCCTTAATTAATATCAGCTGCTGCTAAAATTGCATCACAATTGATACAGACTTTTTTTATAAAATATTTTTGAAACATTGTACAATGTCAACATAAAAAAATTTTGCATAATTTCACAATAGTGTTAATATTGAAAGTATCACTAATTCAACACTGTTAAATGTTTAATAAGTTCCATTTTTATTGCAACATTAACAAGCTAATGGGCTGAGAAAAGAAAGTGCAACAAATTGACATTTTTTGCAAAAAGAAAAAAACGAAAACAATTTTTTTTTTTTTTTGTCTTAAACACTTTTTAACACTTCAATTAGTTAAAGGCCAGAAAATAAAAAACAAAAATGACAAAAAAATTGGCAGATATAACACTAAATTTTGTTGCAAGTAATCGTAAACAAAAGTCAAATGTGAAAACTTTCTATACTGGCTGGCACTGGGATTTTTTTAAGAAATGCATTCAAAACAAAATAAAAAAATGTTAAAGAAATAAAAAACTAAACTAACACAAACACAAAACACATAAAGTTGAAAGACATACGACAAACGGATTCACACAGTTAACCTTAAGATTTTATGACAACTGTCAGCATTAAGTTGTCATTTTGACTCACATTGTTATTGTTGTGATTTCTGTTGTTGTTGTTGTTGGTGTTTGTAGTGCTGATACTGCAGTTAAATATCAAAGTAAAACTTTTGTCCAAAATTGTTGGTCAAAGTAGTAAGGAAAAAACGTCTCCAAATTACAAGCAATAAAAATGCAAAACAAAAAGCTTTTCAAAATGCAGCCAATGAACTTTCCAAATAAAAAAAAAAACATAAAAAAGAAGTAAAATAAAAAATAAAATTAATATGCACCACAAATCTAAAATGCAACAACAACAACAGCTACAATAAACAAAGACTTTCAATGAACCTGACCATACAACAATATGCTCAACACTAGTTTTTATAGCATATGATACGTAGGTACCAAGGAAGGGAAACAAATAAAATTTTCTTTCAGTTAAAGTTTGAATTTTAATTCAATTTAATTTCGTATTCAACAACTCAGCTGTTTTTGACATTTGTTGTTGTCATACTCCTTTATTGACAAAAGCTCTCTCTTTTTTTTATTTCTTCCACTAACTTTTTTCAGGTTTTCTCGCAGGTCACACAAAGGAAATGAAAAAAAAAAACATTCTTTTGTCGGTAATCTCATAAACGTGACACTTTCCATAATTTAACTACAATACTTATGAGTTATAGCGCTGAGTTTAATCTCTATTTTAAGCCGCGTTTAACCAAAGTCATCCCACTCACTCATTTCCAGATCATTTTTAGTGTTGACATTTTATTAGCGAGAGTTTTTCCGTTTTTTTTTTACACTAACTTACAAGTCATTCTCATAATCGATGTCATTGCTCATTTCTCATGTACTATGTGACTTAAGAGTTCTGTTACACTAAAAAAAATTAATGTAGCATATTTGTACTATTAATTTAATTTATTTTATATCAAAATTATGAATATTTTTAGCAAATTTAAATTGAGTTCCGCTTTGAACTATTTGAGGGGGCAGAGGCAATCAGAATTTTAAAGAAATCGACTTTTTTGCCTTTTCTTAAAGTATAATATCTTAAAAATATATCCTGAAAATTTACTAATCAATCCGACAGTTACTTTTGGAGTTATTTAGCAATAACCAAAGGGCATTCGGCAGTAAGAGTACAGAAATTTATGAGTTTCTCGTCGTTTTTCTCAAAACTATGTTTTCGGAGCTGGTGACCACTGTAACTCGAAAACCGCTCGATAGATTTTAATGAAATTTACACAGTTTTTGAAAAACATAAAAACTAGTCCCTGATCGAAGGATTTTTTTTTTTAATATCGATTTTTTATGAACAATTAATTGTTGGTATTTTCCCGAAAATCTGGAGGTAAATTTCCTGAGGCCGCCATTTTGTTGGCACTAGATTATTTATTTAAATAACAAATTTTTTTTATCCGATTGATTTTAGATGATTTTCCAAGAATTTGTGATGGTCTCCGCAAGGCACTCTGTATGGGACAGTGTCCAACACAGCCAGCTATAACTTTTTTATTTTTAATTTTTTTTTTTTAAACTTTCGTCAAGTCAAGTTGAAACATAATGTAATAATTCCATCACTTTTATTAAATAAATTAAATTAATACTAAAAAAAAATATTAGATAAATAACAGGTATATCTGTCAGAAGAAGATATGTGAAGTTCCATGTTGATCTGCCAAATAGTTTTCTTTCTTTACCAGTATTGCAGGTGAAGAACGTGAAGGCCATCCCGCGCTATTTCTCAAGAGGTGGTTGACAATGTATAGGATATCATAATGGAAGACTGTCGACTAACTAGCTGAAGCCATATGCATTTCACACGGTGCAGTACATGAGATGTTTTGGGAAAGTAAATGTCCAACTTTGGAACAAAATCGCATTCGAGTGAAACTTTCTCAAGAACATTTGATGTGTTTTTAAAGCAATAAAATTGATTTTGTTCCTCGGCTTGTAACTATGAATGAGACTTGCATTTAGCGCTATGGTCTTGAACTGTGGCAATAAAAAACTGAGAGAACTGAGCCCAGTTGTTCCGCTTTGAGCCAGGCAAAGGGATCAAAATTTTCTAAAAAAGGTATGGCATCAGTTTTTTGGGATGCCAAGGGACTTTTTTGATAGCCTACCTCCAAACTAGTTGAACAATATCGGGAGAATATTATTGCAACCTTTTTAAATAGCTGGGTGTAGAAATTCGTGAGGAAAGACCTGCAGAAGTAAGAATAGTTTGAACATCTACCCTGTTCACCAGACTTGGCTCTCTATGACTTCCATCTATTTCCACACCTCGAGAGATTTCTGCGTCGAAAGCGTTTTTTATCGAATAAAAAAGCTATTGCAGCTGTGAAGTGGTATTTTTAAGACCTTCTGGGAAACCATTTCAAGGATGGCATTCAGAAATCGGAGAATCGCTAAAAAAATTGCATTTAAATTAAAGGAGATTATGTTGTTGAAGAATAAAACATATTTCAAACTCAAACTCATAGTCTGTCATTTGTAGGCCCGAAACTTTTTGACTAGTAGTTTTTGCCATTATAAAGATCTGATGTTGTTAAAACCAATACTCGTCATATTAAATGCAACTTTGTCAAACGTTTAATTTTTTTCTATGTGCAGTGATGATAAATAGGGAGAACAGTCATAGCCACCGTTTCTCTTCCGCTCTTTTATGCTGTTGTAATGAGAATAAATTGAAACATTAATTCGGTAACATAAGTGAAAGCGATCGTAATCACTTTTTAATGATTTCATTCGCTCAGTCATTCACTCTCTGTGTCATGATTTTTCAGTCATTCTTTAATAAGATATCAAATTTTATTTATGCGGACGACAACAATGGCCACTTTAATTTAATGTCAACTTTTAAATTAGCTATGAAATGGGTGAGCGAATATTTTTAAAAAAATTTTGTTTTTTCCAAAAAATTGTAAAAGTTCAAGACTTGTTTTTTCATAAGGTTATGCTGCGGTTTTATATTTGCAGAACGAAGTTTAACTTAAAATTTAGTTTAAAATCAGAAAACAGTAACTTGTGTAAACTTTATTATCTAAGTAACATTATCTTAGTTTATTTAAAAACCGATAAAATATCTTTTGTGTTGTTTTTTTCGTTCGTACATATCAAAGATTAGTAGCTTCCCGTTTGTACTTTTGTCAAGTCTGTATTTGTTCAGTATGATAAAAATTATCTCATTTCAAAAATAGTGACACTATGCGTTATATTTATCAGTTTCTTTTATATTAAAAACTTGAAAAATAATGTAGACTTTAATATCAACAGTTTTCGCAACGATATCGTTTTTATAGCCTTGGTTTTCTTGATAGAACTTACATATCTTAAGCTATGCCCAAAATGGACCAAAGTGGTTTTTGTGTCATGTATTGCAAAAGTATTTCCGTTTGACTTTAAGAAGTAGACAAATTAACTTTGAAGATGTACATAGCTATAATTTATTTAATTTATTTTTGTGTATTTTTGTAATTTGTATTTTTAATAGCAATAAATAGTAAAATTGTTTACAAGGTTTTGCCAGAGGGCTTTAGACCATTTAAGGTTCAATCTAGAAAACATACTTAAAAACTGTTGTTAAAGGGCATAAGGAGATATTTTATATTTTTTTTATCTAAATTTTATATTCCAACATTTTGTGAAAATAATCTATAATATGCATAATATAATAATAATAACTATAATCGAATAACTATTTTTTTTTTTCAAAGGATACATGGAAGGGGACTTACCGTAATTAAAAGTATTTATTGTCGTGATAAGTTATTGCGAAGTGAACTGAAATAAAATAGAAAATTTATTATTAGATTTATTTATTAAAACTTAGCATGGGGAAAACAATTTTTTTAAATATTTATATCCCTTTAGTGCAATAAACGATTAGTAAAAATAAAAATTAGTCATTTGATAACTTGTATTAAAATATGTATAACAGAATATAATTTTACTCTGGATTAAATTTCATTTAAAAATAGCGCAAAGTATTGGACTGAGAGACAAAGAGCATTCAGCACAACTGCCTTACAGATTAGTTATGGACTTGAAGCAGGAGTATTCATGGAGAACTAATTCATCACTACATGTTTTGGGTACCTGACGACAGTAGTAAAATAAATGTCCCTAGATCTAAGAACAAATAGCCAGACAGTATTTAGGCCCCAATCGCCCCAATCCAATCTGTTGAGTTATTTTTTATATAAAATCTATAAGAGATTTTTACTAAAGTTTTTTTGCCATAACATTAAAAAAAATATTCGGCGGAAAGTTTTATATGATTTATTATACAAACCCACTATGAAAGTTGAGAATACCATATAAAAAGCGTATAGCAAATTTCACGCAAGATATGAATTTCGCGCCATTTGTGCTGTAAAGTGAACTAATGCCAACTACTGATCATGGAATTGATTATGCAACAACAACATAATCAATTCAACGAACTATCCTCGCTGTTCGTGCTCAGTAGGCTTCAGTATACTTTACCGCACAAATGGCGTAAAAATCGAATTTCGCATGAAGTTTGGGACACTCTATATACATATGGGGCGTACCACGCCAAGTCAGATACTATAATGCTTTTTCATCTTTGATTTTTTCGAAAATTGGTTTTCTTTTAGAACTGATAGAGAGTATTCTCTATAATATTTTTGAATGATATTACTATGTAGTTGGTACATATCGATTTTCTTGAAATTTTTTTTTTAAAAAAAATATTTATAGACATATGTACTATATGCAAATGATGTAATCTATTTTTTTCGACTTTTCGATGATTTTAGTTACCCGTGTGGAAAAATATCCATATGCGGTATTTTGAACAACCAACAAGGCATAATTCTATTGTAATTATTTTATTTTATACGAAAATATGGCTTGATAAAAAAAAAATTAGAAGAATACTCTCAATCAGTACTATGTAAAAGAAAAAAAATTTCCAAATATGCGATGCAAAAGCAAAATGGTGTCCGATTTAACGTGCAAAGCCCCATGTATAATATATTACAGCAAAATCCATACTGTTCTTACTTTTTCATGTAATTCTCTACGCATAAATAATTTACTGCTGAGCTGCAATAATATCAATCGTTGCTTTTTATTACTTTCAATACTGGGGATTTTTTTAGTTTTCCTTAGATATACATATCTACTCGTACTATATAGAATTTTTATAAACAATAAAAATAAAGCTATGTAATTGACGTATATAAAAACTGTCAGTTAGTTGTCAACATAAGCGCTGTGATTGATATATGCAAGAGGGACAGTCAACTTTTGATGTTACTCATGAACTTAGTAAGCATGAAAGGCAAATTTAATGCGATACAAGTCGAAAATTAGCAATAAAACTTCAGCAAGCTACCAATCTAATTATGTATTCTATTAGGTTTTTATGTTTATTTTAATTTTGTATTCAGAAAATACTTTTGGGAACAAAATTGTTACTAAAAATGTTTACTTAAATTAAATATGCGGTTTTTAATACGAACATAAGTGGAGTAGGAACTTTTTTTATTGTTCAAATTTACAAAGAACTCTTTAAAACAAAAATATAAATTGAAAGTTTTAATTTTATACTTTTTCTTTGTTGAAACACTATTATTAGGTATTTTATAAATTTGTCATTAATTAAACAAAGCAAAATTAATTAATTGGTTATTTGCTGCTTTTGCAGTTATTAATAGAATTTTAATGAGATTTTAATTTAAGTTAAAGTTTTTTTTTTTTTGTCTTAAACATACATTCGTTAGTGCTAATGACTGAATTTGGTTAAGTGAAGAATCGATTTTCCAGTATGACATACTTTTAAGTATTAAAAGATTTTATTTAAAGAACATTTTACTTAGCATAATTTAATTTTTTTTTTTTTTGTTAAATTGATTAAATATATATTTTGAGCTGTTTTCAATATACAAACATATGAAAAACAAACAGGCTATCAAAAACAATATCGATAATCCATGATATTCGTTGAACCAAGTACATTCAAAATCATGGCAACAGTTTTTTTCTCTCTTCATATTCAGAGCAAATAAAATGCTGGTTCTTAATGTTAAGAAATACCATAATTTATCTAATATTTTTGCAATTTCTATGTGCTGCAATTACTATGCAGCAAAAAATGAGTTTGCTCCCATTTACTTTTTACTTGTTTCTTCTTTTTACCAAACTTACACACTACACAAACATATTGGTAACCAAGATCACACAAAGATTGTGTGCTCGAAATCCCAATTTTCTCCCCAATTTGCTATTTAAATTGCAAACGCAAACGATTGATCCAATTTCCAGAGCGACACGAAGAGTTAGTCAGCCAGTAACACCAACAACAAACAAGTTATACGCTACTCGCGATCATATGATATGATATGGAAGTGCGATATATGAGGAGTAAACAAAAAAAAAAAAAAATTTAAAAAGAAAAATCGAATAGGATCAGACCAAAAGAAACCATTCAATTGTGGCGAAAAAATAATAAAAAAAAAAACACCTTAGCTCGATCACTCACTGACTACATACGTTAGACAAGCAATAGCAACAACAACAATAGTTAGATAAACAAACATAGAAGCTAAAACAGACAATCAGACGGTGACGACGATCGACCAGCTGATGGGCGTTATTTGAGCCAATTTGCTACATATACTGCGGCGTCGGCGTCGACCGATATTTTTTTGTTGCTGCTCACTTGTCAATTATGTGGTTATCAATAAAAAATGCGAGAAAAAGTTCAACATGTGACTTTTGACGTTTTTAAAAATTTGTTAGTTTTAAAAGAATGGAAATTTTCAACAAACTTAAGATCAGTACTAAGTATGTATGTACTAGTTGATGATGATGTCAAAACTTTGTTTTTGTTCTCTTCTAATCCATAAGCGATAAGTATTCTCTGGGAAAGTGGTCCAAAAGATATTTTTTATGAAAAATGTGTCTTGACAAAATTAAGTTTTTAAGAATAAATAATTTTGTTTCGCAAAAAAAATTAGATCAAAATTTTTTAAATCCTATTTATAGTTCTTAAAAGAATCCCTTCTAAAAACAACTTGATTTTTCTTTTCTTGACCTACAATCAATTTCTTAAAGAAGTTATTGCATGGTAAAGGGAAAAACAAAAAACCGTAGCAGCTGTAGGCAAAAACTTATAAGCAGCGAACGCAACTTGTTCACCTACAGGCGTTTTCCAATAGCAACAACAATATTAACTTATACTTTATAGTAAAAAATGCAATCAAAAAGTAGTAAATGCAGAGCAGTAAATGCAGAATAGTAAATGCAGTAAAAAGTGTGCGCACAAAAGTACACTAAGTCTTTTTTTTACAACTTTGCCATAAAGAAATGCAACAGACAAGTCCATCTCAATCGTTGACTATAGTTGATCTTGATTTTATGTGGGATAACCAAACATCAACAACGGCAACAGTTGGGATTTAAGCAAAATTCATTGCCTACGCAAAGTTTTACTCCGTTCGTATACATTTTGTTGCTTTTTACTACATTTTAATGGCACTTCTTTGATGTTTTTATTTTGGCAATTTTAATTTTACTATCAACGTTGCTTTTGTTGTCAATAATAACGATATAAGTCGTCAACTTAAAGTGGTGATAAAAATCTTCGTAAATATTAACATTTGTTAATAATTTTTCTTGTCGAACGCACTCATCTTGTTACATGAGATTTTTATTTGCTAACTGATCCATAAGCTATACATATTCTTTTTACTATTCCACTTTGATAGAGGATCTATAAATTTATTTATTACGAAGTATTGATATGCATTCAAGAAGAATTCAATAAGATTGCGTATCCACCTAGAAATCAGAACATATGCACAGTCAACAATGTTTAAGCTCCGGGTTTGCCACTATCAAAGAAAAATGTCTGAGCTCAGTTGAAAAAAAAGAAGTTTCTACTGTAATTTTGCATATTAAAACCACCGTGCATATCATAAGCATGCATCATGAGATGCATTGAGATTTGTATATTGGAAGCTATGTACATAAATGACTCAGGTTGCTGAACTTTCAGATACACAGTACAAATTTCCCGAAGGACTCTTATTCTATCAACGAACATCATTCTTCAATAAAAAAAATAGGGTATTTATGGTCATACAGATCTTAGGCTTTGGATGGATATAATTGTTTTCATTACTGTTGACAGCCAAATACAAGCTTATGAGTTAGACTGCGTAATAAAGTATGTAAAGAAACTTAGTTTAATTTTCCATTAACTCTTAAAGCGTTTATCAATAGAGAAATTTTACTCAAAGACAAATTAAAATAGCCGGTTATGTTCGGATATGTCCTGAGCCTTTAAATTAAGAAAACTTCACAATCACAACAAAAATTTTCAGAAATATTAGAACTAACTAAGGACTTCACCCCAAAGACGTATGGGATCTTATTATTCCAAGACATAAATTAGAGTTCAGCGGCTCAAAATCCAAGAAAAAAAATGATTTTTAAAAGGACTCTTCACAAGTATAAGCTACTAACTTTGCCAGCAAGCTTAAACTGTTTTTATAAATTTCGTTTTTTTGTTTTCATTCTTGCGAACGATCGTACCATCCATTCAACTGCACAAGAAACACATCCGACTAACGTAACGATCGGTGACCGACTTCGAACAGTCCAGACAGCCCTGAATTCATTAACGAGAGATCGCAGTTCTTCTTTCTTTTGAACCTCCGAAGAAATTCCTAATAATTTGAAATGTTTCTGATCATCACATGAACTTTTGCCCTTCTTTTATGAAAATAGGCCCTTAGGAAATATCTATGGACAATGTTGGATTCTTTGTCGAATTCAGCTCTCTACACAGTACAATGATTTGCACTGCGATGGTATGGTCTGCATAAGCTAATCATGGGAGCCTAATCCGTGGTTACCGAATAGGGACATTCTTTCAAGTGATTCAGTGTAACTTTTACATTTTTGGAACTATTGGCGGCTCATAAACGTCCTACCAATTGTCGTAATTCTATAAGTTAATCCTGTTATGATCATTCATCTAGGGAACTTTCTCTGCCCCAAACAGCTTCATGTCTTCATTTGACAAATCATCTTTATTTGTTAGTTTTCTTTTAGAAATGTTTGCTGTTTTTAAAAGAAAATCTATAACTTATGAGTTGATGTCTACGAAAACCTCCCTTATAAGTCTTTAAATATTTTTAGTTGAGTGAAATGTATAGAAAGTATGAGTCTTTATTAGTATATTTTAGCAAATTTTTTGTTATAGCTAACGCCAACACTGAAGGAATGTAACCTGAGGAAATACACTGCACTATGGTGGTCTGAAGAAAGGAGAAGGGTTAGTTGGAATACAGTCAATGAACGTTATATATATATCGCTCTCATATCAACCGATGTCGCAACTGTAAGGAGAAACACCCGCACAACACATTTGCTTGTGAGGCAACAATTAACTTTGGGTCCAGTTCAAATCGATAAGATCAATCAAACTTGAATATTGTTTCAAGGACATTCGACGGTATCTTATTCATGCACCGTCTGTTACTCTCAACCTGCAAATAGTTTTGGCGCTTTTGGAAGCAATAAGAATAACATGTGTTACTATAATCCACTGAGGATTGGGTTAATTGCAGTAGATTATATATGTAAAGTGAATAAAACCCTTATTGGCAGAATTAGTCCCTAAATGCTCTATTTGTTCAAATAGAAAAGCTACAACCTAAATAACTAATAGTTCTGATAACTATTAAAAAACTCTCTTGGCAATACAAAAAAAAATACAACCAATGTGAGCCAACATTTTTTTGTATATGTACTTTCGACATATCTACATAACTTGTTCCATTATTTACAAACCAGCTGCTGGACATATGATCATCAACAACAACAACATGAAGAGAAAACAACATTAGACCAGACCCAAGCTCACAACAGAACTACTACTATATTGAGGAAAGAAGACTTTAGTCCAAAAATTGAACAAGAGAGAGAGAGAAAAAAGTGTAAAAACATCAACTATAAAAACTAGTTAATCACTATCACTGACCAACCATTTTAAAGTTGGCCTAGAGTTGTTAACGATACAACCAACACCAGGCCATAGATACTCGCGCACTCATAGAGCAGAAATGCACGTGAATGCATAACTTTTACGGAAGATGTTCACACTTGTTGCTCTGACAATCGTTTGTCTGTCAGTGAGAACGAGGCTGAAAAGTGTTGACTGTAGTCGATTATGCTGCAGCAGCACCGGCAGTAACAATAACACCAGCAACATCAGCAACATGCTCAAGGTAAGCATCTCGATTTATCATTTTTATTATTCTTTCATATGTTTTTTCTCTCTTCCCAACTCTCTCTCTCTCTCTCACTCTGCTTTATTTTGACGTTTCTTAGCCTGTGGCGCTTAAAATTATTTATTGTTTTTTCCACTGCTTAAGTATTTAGGTTTTCTAGTTGGCGGTGGAGGAGTAGAAGGTTCTTCACAAGAGAGAACAAAATTAATTGCACAGAAAAGTTGTTTCATAAATTATTTTTAAATGGTGCTGCAATTTTATATTGATTGACAATGTTGAGTAGTATTCCACAACCTATGATAAAAGACGACTTACCGGAACGAATTGTTTTTTCTTGTTGAAAACATGCTTACTCAAAAATTAACGCCAATAAAGTAGGTCGGATTCACCACAAAATGATCGAAACATATGCCTCGAGTTCAGATTTCCGTCAGTTACTTTTAAATCACTTGGCATACGAAATGGCTGTTTGAAGTTCCTCTTCACCTGCTTCGACTTTGCCTTCGACTTCTGGTAGAGTTAATCATGTGACATATTTCATATAGGCAGCACTTATCTAACATTCCCGATCCAACATGACAATCGTGCCTTGAGAATAACGATACTATAGAGCACTACCTCTGCCGTTGTCCGGCTTTCGAAAACGCAGGAACGATTATTGGGTAGCGATGTCTTGGATATGAGTTCTGCTCATTTTCTTCATCCTCCGATGCTTGTGAAATTTCTTAAAGAAACGCAGAAACTGTAGTTGGTTACTCTTCGAAACCTCTACTTTATTTCTTCTTTTCTATTTCTATTCTCTTCCGTTTTCTCTATCGGGTCTTAGTACAATGGTCTTCGGACTGAATGCTATTGAAAAGTCCCTTTTCAGTACTAACCACAACTTTAAACTTTTGTATTACCCGCCAAACTAGTTTTTTAAGAAAAAAAATAGTTTTTCCTGGACCAAACTTGCTCATACGAAGTGTGTAAAGATAACTCAGCTGAGCCTATGATTATTTAAGTATGCTAGGGTAAGTGAGCAACCTTCGGCTGCGGCTGAGGGTGACCACCGCGAAACCTGTGTTCAGAAAATTGGAAGATTTAAGCCCTGCGCCACGGCCGAAGTCGGACCACTTACCCTGACATACTAAAATCATCCTAGTCGAAACTGGTTCATCCTTACACGCTTCGGATAATCTAGTTTAGCCAAGGAAATACAATTTTTCCGACGAGCCAACCAATGTGTGAGGGTTTGTAAGCGAAACGAATCGAGCTGGAGGTTGTGCTCCCTAGTTTCCCAAAATTAATTTCGTTTTTGAATTACAACTGAACTTTTGAATTAACTGAAGGTCTTTATGACAAATCAATCTAGTCGATTTATAGTCTTGAATTATAATTATCAACAGTTCTATGCTGAAGTAAAATTATGTTTATTATATTTTTTTATTAATCAGCCTAGAGTTTATTGTAGTAATGATATAATTTCCTTAATAATCAATTTAAGCAATTAAATTTAACATGATTTTTTTTTTGTTTTTTAAAAAAAACTGTTGGAAACCTTAAGCAAAATTTACTACAAATCATAAATAATTTCATCAATTAACAATGCGTAAGTTTCAAGTTTTTGCTCTAGCGTATTGTACGTTTGCGAGCTTAATAATATTCAACTAGTCAATTAACACATATTCTTTACAATTTGACCTGTGAGTTTTTTCATACACATTTAGATTGACTATATTTTGTTCAATGACATTTATTGTTAATGGTTGAAAAAAAAATAAAAAATAAAATAATTAAAACAATAGAACCATAAATTAAAAAAAAACATGCGCAGTATTGATATCTTTTATTCTCGAGAGAGATACATAATTTATTGAATGAAGGTCATGTATCATAGATTTGAAAACAAATATAATGTCATAATAAAATTTTTAAAGTTGTAGGAAAAACTGAGGAAGTTAATGCTATGAAAATAAATTATAATTGTTAGTTTATAAGATTATGCTTTAAAACAGGGGTCGGCAAAGCAATAATACTTTCTCTTTCTCTCTTGTTGTATACGCATACAAGAAAATTAGCTCTGCTACTCATGAGTAGCAGCGCGCCGATACCTGCTTTAAAAGCTGCTAAAAAAAAATTATCAATATTCTTGCTTGCGACTTTTCTTGTACAAAAATAAATCTCCAACCCACCTAGCTACCAACTCTCACTTTCTGTGCAACTCGGTCAACATTTACCCAACCTCAAGCAAACGCAAAATCAATTCAAAAGAGTAAAGAAAGAGAAATACACAACCGCTTAAGGTTTAAAGACCCTCTATTTTTTAAGCGAATGAACTTTAAAGTTCACTTACGCTACACAGACGATGGCAACAGCAGCAAATGAGATTCTTTTTCAATTGTCTTCCTGTATATTTGCGATTAGATAAGCAGGACAGACAGACAGACAGACAGACAGAGAGACAGAAAAATAGGTAAACAATCAAAGCAAAACGTTGTGATTCCAATAAAAGTAACGCAAAAAATGTAGACAAACTTTAATGGGTTGTCAGCACAAAAGACCCCTTAGCTATATGTTGAGATTTTTATTTTCCCTCATTTTTTTCTAAAAAGTTTCCCTTTCACTATTCAAACAAAACTAAAGAAACAAGAAATCGTACAGATAGTGCGATTGTATGATATTTGTTGGCGCAGACATACATAGTAACACTGTATCAAAATATGCCTCTCCAACGACATCATCATACGCCCTGCACAACCCAACCTAGCTCCCTGAAAATCATCATCATATAGCAGCGATTCGTAAAATGAAAATAAAAGTTTTTTATTTTTTTTTGTTTTTTTTTTTTCTTTATTTATTTGTAGGTGCAGGCACTTGTGGCGCGTTAATCGCATTATTTACTCGTTACAAAGAATCGAAATCGCACCAATATGTCTGCCAAGGCAGCAGTATCAGCCAAGAAAGACATAGTCATACGAATGTACTGTGGGTCGGTTTTGAAGGTTGACTGAAAGCGAAAAATATATGATGCACTGCGGTCAAATGGAGGACTTAGTGAAAATACACGGATTCGTTACCTTCAACTGCAAGACTTTCTTTTCTGGGCCTGTGTAATTATTAAAGGGTGAATGAGTGAATTAATAAAAGTATGATTTGACAAAAGTATCCATATCCAATAGTATAATTCAATGCTGCGGCATATGTGGTATGTTCATATCAAATATATCATTTGTTAAGTGTTACCAAATCTTGATAAACACAAAGTTACAAAGTTTTCTTTGTGTCTTCAAGAGCTAATAATTTGAATTTTTTTTGGAATCAAAAATTACTTTTTTATTTGTTTTAATTAATTGGAACACATAAAAACTACCCCACTGTGCAACTTCGCAACATGCCAGTGCAAAAATAAGAAAATTCAACAAAAAGTACGAAATGAAATAAATGAAAAAAACAAAAACAAAAAAATAAAAATAAATTACAACTAAAAATAAGTAAAGTCATCCATCGGCCACATTATTTTCTCATGTAAAATGAAGATTTTTACCAACTGATTTTGTTAAGTTTTTTTTTCCTTCACTTTACGCTAAAGTCATGCAAAATAAAAAATAAAAAAATAGCAAAAACACAATGGAAATGTAGGCCAAATTAAATATAGAAATAATATAATAATAAAAAAAACAGCTTTTTAATACCAACAGTAAATACAGCAAGCTGCATAGAAAAGGTCCGTAATCTACCGCAATGCATTTTAAGTTAAACTAATAGGTTGCTTTTAATAACAGCGTGTTGTAGAAGAAAAAAAAACAGTTAATATTTCTTACGTTTTAAGCTTGTAACGCCCACATTGCACGTCAATAATACCTACCATAATAACAACAAAAGTAAGCATAGTAAATTAAAAGCTCATCGAAAATCATGCTCATTTCGAACTATTGAGTCGATTTGCTAGTGAAACAAAAACAAAAAGTTACTGTGGCGCATGAATGGCTGTGCTGTGCTGTGCTGAGCTCGTACTTTGAACGGGGGAGACTGTATAAATTAACCTGCAAAGGTCATTGGACAGTCATTCATTCATTCAATCTAGCATTTAGCTCGACAGTCAATCATTCAGTCAGACAGACAAACGTTGCAATTGCATGAAATGACATTAGCTATCATTGTGGTGCGCTGTTGTTGTTTGTTAGTAATTTGGGGAAAAGCAAGGTCGTTTCGGTTTTGTAAAATTATGTGGGAGTTGGAAAAGTTTTGTAATCTGGCTTAATGATGTCTTTTTTTTTTTTGTATTTAATTATTTTTTTTTGTTATTTATGGTACTGGAAATTTAGTAACTTCTTAAGATGATAATGGAATAACGATTTAGAAATCATTGTTTTAAGGAATGCTTACGCTATTTTATGAATACTATATTTTCGGCAAAGTCCTTTATATAGGATGACTCCTATTCTTGCAGTATAATTTCATTCAACAATTTTGTGTCCATTAAGTCAGTACTTCATATAAAGTTTTTACAACGAGAACAAAGAATCAAATTGTCAATTATTCAACAGATAAAACTACTTATAACTTATCATTACATATGAGCAGTATAAACGTTTTGATTTATTAAGCTTTCTTTATAAATAGATATGTTTTCAAAAAGACACAAATACGTTAAATAAATTTATATAATACATATTATTAAAATGGCTCGAGTCATGAGTAACACCAAATTGTACGGTTCGGTAGATATGCCCATATCCGTCACGCGCATGCGTACATTTTCGTGCATTACTTTTATATGAAAAAAAGTGTTGGCATGCGCAAATAAAAAAATAGAATCATCTGTAATAAGTTATTTGCGTCAAAGAGGGTTTCAAATGACACTTTATCTTAAAGATAATAAAATAGGCTCTATTAACTCAAAAGTTCTTAAAATTGGTCAAAATATTTAGAAAAATATTTATTTGTTTTTATTGTAAAAATTTTTTTTCTATGACGTCATAAAATTTTTCGTCGAAAAGAGTAATTTTCTTAAAAAGTAGCTGGGAATAAAAAGTTACTAAATTAAGTCAGATAAACAAAAAAAAACTTTTTTTATTTTATTGTGACATTTTAGACGAATAAAACTTTATGTGTCCTCTTTAGCTGTGGCCACCATCTTGAGCCAAAATGCTAAAGCGCTCAATGAGACTTGAAAATCTAGACACTCAAGAAAATGTTGGTGTATGATTTGTTGCAATTAGGTTAAACAAATTTTTGAGACACAGATGATACGGTTGACGTGAAACGTCCCATATTTAAAAAAAAAAATCATTTCCCAATTTTTGATGAAAACCAAAAAGTTTCAAACGCTGATAGTAGCACAACATAATTGTTAAAATGGCTTAATTTCAATTCTTTGCGCTATTTTACAAATTAATGATCCGCATAAATTGCAAAGTTAATTAAGCAAACAATGTGCGTATATCTATGAATAAAATGAAAGCTATAAAACATTGCGAGCAAATTTTACGTGCTCTAGAATAGAAATAGGTTTTGGTGATACTGAGTGGTTTTTTGTAAAGCGGTTGAGCAGCATCATTTAAAAAATTACAGTTCAATGAGTCAATAAGGACATGTAAAAATCATAATTGGTAGAGTATATAGAGCGCTTTAACATATTACGTTTAATATCCTTAGTATTATTAAAATATCAAAATTTGAAAAATTGCTACATAGCTTATATATGTATTATTTATTTTGAAAAGTGGTGAGAAAATAGTTCATACTCAATTCGTTAACATTTCATGAAACTTTTTCAGAATTTATACCGAGACAATACTTATAATTTATTGTGCTATTAAACAGATTTTGAGCTGTTAGTTCTAAAATTAAAAAAATAAATAAAAACATATGACCTTGCTAATGAGAATATACGCTAAAAATAATGTCAAATGTCATATCAACGAAACTACTGATCCGAAACTTTGTATTGAGAAGGTTAACATCAGAATATTTAAATTTTTAAAAAATTTATTTGTCAATATCATTAGACTTATTGATTCGATTTTGATGAAATGTTTTAAGAGGTAGCTCAAAATATTAATACAAAGGTCGATTCAGGAAAATTTAAATATTCTGCAATACCTCAATTACATGAAGTTTGATTTTGAAAATGTTTTCTTTGAAGTGTAGATTTAGTAAAGTGAATATGAACTGCACACAAAAGTTTTAAAACCAACTACAGATGGCTACTTGGCGTAGTGAACATATTTTGTGCAATGGATATTATTATTTTCCAGTTTACCAATGTTAGAAATGTGTCCGAAAACATTTTGTACAAAGAAGTTAATAAAAAAATATAAATTCTCCATTACGTTATTTTTTTCGCCTCAAATTTGTTTTCGAGTAAGCACTTAACATGGATTATCACTCTCATAAGACTTAAAATTTATTAAGCAAACTAACTACTTAGTTTTTTTTTTCGCTGTGTAAATTGCACACACACACACACACACGTCGAAAGCATGCTATTGTGTCAATTTCAAAAGCTCTACCTACGGTATTCAGCAGACATGTGAACTATGAGCTGCACGCTGATACTAAACGTCGCTCATAATTCACCATTCTGTTAATTTATTAACCGCTCAAAATTGAATAAGACACTGCAAAAAATTTATATAGGTTCGATAACCTTAGGGTAAGAGTGGCGACACTTACGCATCACGTAAACCACAGGGGTCCATAGTGATAAAAAAATAATAGGTTTCAACATTTTTATGTTGCATTAAAATAATGGTTTTTCTCAAAAATTTTCAATCTCATACATACATATATCATAAAAATTGACATAAAAATATTCTAAAAAATTGCTACACTTTCGAAAATTACGTTAACATGGCTCTCAAATTGAAAGTTGCATTAAAAGCGACCCTAAAGTACAAAATTTTAAGAGGCGACCTAAAATTTCAAATAATTCATATTTTTCGTTGTTAAACTCAAAAACAATATAATCGGCTATTGACCTCAAAATGCAAACTTTAAAAAAAAATAGCATTTTTTACTAAGCTAAAAACCATTAATTTTGTTGGCCTTTGAATAAACGGCATATCAAACAAAGTGTTTTGTTTTACAATTCCCGAAAAAATGTTTTTTCACTGCAAAGAAAAATTCCCTTTCATTAGCGCAATAACTCGTTTTATATTCCGCATAAATTAAAAAACTCAAGAACACACAATCAAAATACCAAGCAAAGATGCAACAAAAAACGGCATGTATTCAACAATTTTATTCCTTTGCATTAATAAAAAAAAGCAGACAAAGGAAATAAGACCTTTTTGGCAAATTTTTTGAAACTTATGCAAAGTTCTTGGAAATCACAAAAACCCATTGAACCAGAGATTCTAAAATATGAGACTCAAAGGATGTACCAAATTACACTGTAAAAAAAAAAAGATTTTAACCAAATTTTATGAAGAAGTAAATTAAGTCAGATATTCGAAAAAATATTTAGATTAAAGGTAGAAAGGGCTATCAATCCAATTATATATATATTTATATATATTTTTCAATCGATTTTTAATATTTGAAAGCTTGTTTTGAACTTTTTTTTTTCGTGTACAGAACTTTTTTTTTCGTGTACAACGACGATGCGACGCTTGAGCTACTCTCCCAAGTTTTGCCTTCAATGGCAACACTTGACATTTAATTGAATTATTGGTTTTTTAATGAGTTTTTAATGCATTGAAGAGTGCTCATTAAAAATGCATTTTATATGCAGGTTGCATGTGGCAGATCGACTCTCATAAAGCACCTACATCATCATTAATTCATGGTCAAAATAGTTTAGTTAATACGCTTGTTTGTGTAAGCTTATAAAAATATGCAAAATAGCGCAAAAATTAAAAAGAAAAAACCTATGCAAAATTAAAATAAATATTTGTATTGAAAAACCTTGTTCTTCATCATTTATTGTTTTTCTGCTTTTTTTTTTTGAATAGCTATTTATTATTGTGTTTTCTTCTGTGTTAAATGAGAACCTCATAGTAAATAAACAGAAAAAGTATTAAATAAAATGTTTGTCTTGAATTTATGACTTTGCAGTATACTCGCACTTGTACTATACTACAAAACTGAGGTGTTGGCTTGATCTTGAACTACAACGTTGAGAAGAAGTTTTTTGTTTATTTTTTCCATATGTTCGTTTGTATATTTTTCTTTATAATTTTATCTCCTTAAGCTGCGTCTAAAGTGGGTTTGTCAGCTTTTTATTGAGGTATGGCACAAGTCAAAAAATATTTATTTACATATATGAAGGATTTTCTTAGCAATAATGACTCATTTTTATTAGCATCTCTATGAAAATATAATAAAAATTAACTAAATTGGCAGTAGAGGATTTTTTTTTTGTTTGGTTTGATGAAAATGAAAAGATCTATCTAATTTATATGAAATGTCAAAATAATGCCAGTAACATTTTTCTAAATTTTTTACTTTCATTTATTTGGCCAACAACTACAAAATCGAACATAAATAAATTCTAAAAATTTAGGAATTTAAATTTCGAAAAAGAGAAAAATATTATAAATAATCTTGTACTTGAATAAGTTATGACTGGCAACGCAACACCATAATTCTGTTATATCACGTGAGATATGTGGGTGTCAGAACCTTAGATTTATTAAAATTAAACTAAATGTGGGTGCATTATTGATACGTAAAATCCAAATTAGCTATTAATATCGTATCGGCTTTAAAATCAATTAGCACATCGTTATACACAAATAAACTTAATGCGTCATTTAGTTAACACCAGTTACTATAATAAACCATATTTAGTAGTAAGAAATTCAGTTATTTTGGGACAAAGATTAAGTTTAATTTTTATGAAAACTAATTCGATGCTTATAAATACAGAAATGCTTATTAGGATGAATGGAAAATATTTTTTTCTGAACTAAAAAAAATACTAATAGTTACAGACATGAGATAGTAACCTAAAGAATTTTTAAAATTAACAGGTTTTGCACATCACGCATTGCAAATTGTGTTTTAAATAAGGTCATTATTATTATTATAATATATTTTAGAGAAATAATTGTATTTTTCTTTGAGCCCAGTGATATATAGCTCATTTAAAATTAATTTTAATCAGGAGCGTCTCTTCACCAAAACCTTGGGGGGGGGGGGCAAGAATTATAATTCCACCACTTTTAGATGGTTTTATTGAATTGTTGCCTTGAATAATACCAAGTATCAGATCCTTGGGGGGGGGCAATGCCCTCCCCAGCCCTACCGAATTGACGCCACTGATTTTAATATACTGCAAGTTGAGCCAATTGAGCGACATGATTCGAAAATCTACTACGTCCCATGTCAAAAAATGTTCCCATGGCACCAAAATACCATACCAAAAATTTCATTACTGTCACCTATCTTATATAACGTAATCAACAGCACAAGATTTGCACTTTAACGTTTACATATTATACAAGCCGACTTTTTAAGTCATGTAATGATCGAGCTATATATATACTTTACAATTTTATGAAAACCATTTTTTACAAAGTTAGCTTGGAGATAAATGCTTGAGTGCTAAAAATAATCTTCCGTTTGGTGACATTAAGACATCGTGTTTTAGTGCTAAATATGGCATATGTATTCACTTACTTACATTATTTTTAATAATAATTTTTTGAGAAGAAAACAATGTACCTGAAAGAAGAAAAGAAAACAAAATGGTTAGCAAAATATTATTAAATTATTTTTATTATCAGTAACATATTTCGTTTAAGAGGTGTTTAAAGTAGGTAGATAGGGCAAAAATCGTAAATTAAATACATAAATTCAGATCCAATTAAATTTTTGAACTCGAACATCTAGATGTCGCTCAATGTCAATGTAAGTGATTGTGTTATTTTTTTAATAAGACTATATCTTGTTCTTTAAAAGTGTCATGGGGCAAATTGGTCGACCTAAAACCTTCTCATTGACATTAACTGATTTATATGATCTAGCGATTGATCTAATCGTAACGAAAATTTTGATAAATATTTTAGAGAAAACTAAGTTTTCTAAAAAACATCAATGTACAGCAATGTTTTTTATGAAATTTTCTTAAAATTTATTTTCCTTCTGTATATAAACTAAAAAATTTTAATGTAAATTAAAGAAAAAATTAATTTTTTTAAAGACGAAAACATTCCAAAAAACTTTCTTCTTTTATTACAGTATAATAATACATTCTCTTTTTCTCAAGTCTTCCTAAACATCAAAACATCTTGGCCAATCCATATCAGTTATCTATATATTAAAACGTGGACATCGAAACTTATGGTACACTTTTTTAGTAGTTATTATACAGAGAGACGAATGAAACTTATATCATTTAAAATGTACTGTTTTGTAGATGTGCACAAAGAAAATATAATTTGTAATATGTGCCGTTGAGGCAGGTAAAATAAAGAAAACATGCACGCATGATTCCCCCATACAAAACGCTTTAACGAACGCATTTTGATTGCGTTCATGACTGCATGAGGTAGAGGCAAGGTAAGGTGAGGTGAAATGAGGTCCATGGACAAAGAAGTTTTGTTCGTCAAGGGTCGGCAAAATTCTTCCAAAGTCAAAACTTGATGGGTACGGTCGAGTTTCGACCACAATACGATACTGGTATAAATAGATATGCTACTATGAAAGACATCATTTACCTGGATAAATTCCATAATGAAAAAACTCAAACTTTATTAGTTTTTCCAAGTTGACTGTTGTGGTATCACTATGTATTTTTGAGTTTGGAAAACAAATCTTTCTTTTATTGAAATTTAGGAATTTCAATGACAATGACAACAAAGATGGAAAAACCAACAGTAGAGACAACAACATCAAAGCTAAAAAGTTTTAATATAAATTTTAATAAAAATAGGCGCCATTCGGAAAATTCCAAAGTTTAAAGAAAATAACTAGAGCTCGGTCATTTGATTCGCTTGAAATATTTCATATTATATATAGATTAGCAAAATATCTAAATTTTTTGCATATAAAAATATTTATTTCGTTATTTCAGGTATCAAATACTTAAAACAAACCTTTTTTTCACAAACACAAATTTGCAAGTAATGGGTTTTTGTAAATTTCAAGACAGCTAATACGTAGAGGTCATATATATATACATATGTAGAATGTTCCAAAATTAACGCAATAAGTAATTTTAATAGATAACACAGGTTTTTAATTAAAAATTGGAAATTTTTTATTAATTTATAAAGTATACAGTATCGGGCAATAGCACATCAGGTGAATGGCCTGCACGGCATTGCTGGCACATATACGCACTCTGCTTTTTTCATGACCGTTTTGCATGAATGTGACTGAATTTCTTTGATAGAGCGTTGAATTTCGTCCTTCAAGTCGTAGGTCATCATGAGCTGGTTCGCTCCTTAAACTTCAATAAATTTCAAATAAGAAAGTCTAACGGATGATCTTAGCGACCAATTTTGTTCATCAAAACAGGAAATTAGACGACACTCATGTAGTTGAATTGTTTCTCGGGCTGTATGGCATGTGACACTATCTTGTTGAAACCACATGTTCTCATCCATATCTTGTAATTTTAGCCACTGTAAACTGTATTATGATATCGCGATAGTGGACACAGTTAATTTTTATTGCCCTACCAGCCACATTTTCGACGATGAATGGGTCCGGTGATGCCTTTAGCTCAAAATCCTCACCGAACAATGACACGCTGTGGATGCATTTGTTTCTGAACAATCAATTGTTGATTTTTCTGATCCTCATATCAATCATTATCATCATGAAGACGAAAATCGCAAACTGTAGCTGCCAAACCTTCATTATTTTTTATATACTTGTACGTATTGCTCAATAGTGAAAACACGGTATTTTTTAATGTGACGCTCCATTTTTAATAACCCTAAATTTCCATCTATCACATTGTCTTCTTTTTTACAATAACAAAACAAACGAAATTCAAATCCAGCGTAAATTTTGGCAAACTCTTTATATATATACGCATTGGTATGACGCCCATTAGAAAAATCAAATCAATCGAAAGAAGTCATTTCTGTCATTCCAAACTTCTTCTTTTTTCTTAGCTTTCAGTCAGAATAACTAAATATATTCGAAAATGACGGGCGGTCTCTATTTTAATCAAATAGATCAAATATTTATAAAAGAATGTATATAAAAATGCGCTTAAATTCCACATACAACGATACGATCCGTGTTATTTTCACTGTTTTTAGTTAAAAACACATAAGTTTTACTTCTTATCTAGAATGATTAAAAGAAAAACACGTATTTCCGTATGTTCCATTCAAGTTTCCTACAAAATAACAAAAAATATAACACAGAAAATAACAGTTTTATCAAAATAAAAATAATGACAGTCGTAGATAAATTCAAAAAATGCAGGTATGACTACAAAGCAACGATAACAATAGCGTAAGCCGATAAAGAGAGCATTAGAGAGACCGATTTTTTACGTGATTTGAAAAAAGAATTTTAAGAGTGCTCGAATCGACACATTTGCTGTTATCAGCATTAAAATTAGCAAACGCTGCGCTTATCATGATCAGTAATTTCGTAAAATATAGCAACAACAAAAACACAAACAATAAGCGGAAAGTTATCAATTTTTTCTATAAATGGAACAGAGCATGTAGTTTCCGTGGAAAATTAAGTCATGGTAATTATTTTAAAATATGTTTGTAATTCAAAAAAATTAAAGGCAATTTGCAGGCTTAATCAACAAATGATAAATAACTGACCTTATTTAAGCAAACTAGGCCAGAGGAAGAAGAAATATAGCTGACAACCAATCATTTGACAGCTGACAACAATGTTGCCAAACAATAAAAGAAGGCAACATGCAACATTAATAATGGAGTTTTTTTTTTCCAAAGAGCTACTATTTTATGCAAATTTAAAAGTAGGAAATATAAAAAACCAAAATATTAAGAAATTATGACAAATACGTGTCACAATAAAACAGCAAAAAATGACATATTTACTAAAGAAAAAAAAAAAATAGTTGCAACATAAGCATAAAAACCATAAAAGTTTTAAAGGAAAACATTGCTGAAAGAAGTGGAAGGAAAAAATTTAAAAAAAACAAAGTTAATTTTAGTAGTACAACAAACGGTGCTTGTAGCAAAAATTAGAGAAAAAAAAACCGCGAGAAAAATGACAACCTATGAAGCGAAACACTGCAACAACTGCAGTCAAGCATTCTCACTCATTCTTTCATTTCTATTCAACTATTATATTGCATACGTCTGGAAAAATACGTAAGATATAAACAAAAACCATAAATGATACAAACTTGCCAAAGGCAACATAGCTTCATAGCCAGAGAATGCAACAAGTGATTTCGATTGCAGCTGGCAACTCTTGGTTTGAAGCTTGCGAATGCTGCAAACCGTAATAATAAAAAAAAGTCTCCATACATAAAAAGCGTAAAATTTTAATAGAAAGGCAAAAATATGCGAAATTGCACTCGCACTTTGCAAAACAAACATACAAAAAAAAGCATTAAGTTTATGGACTTGCGTGCGAAATGGAAAGAATGTTTAAATTGCATACTGTTGCAAAATATTACATAATTTCAGTTTTTTTTTTTTAAGTAAATATATTAAATTAAAAATTAATAGCCATAAAACTTTTATTTTTACAACGCATTTACATAGACACCTTATTAAGTACATACATTCCTTTTTGACGACACCTGTCGAGTTTTTATTGCAAAAACAGTTTATGGAAACCGTGTGACATTTTTACAACCGAAAATAATTTACTTAAATATTTACTCATACACTTAGATTTTGCAATACATTAGGGTTCTTCACATGTGGTGTTGTTTTTTGCGTTTAAATCTTAAATTGCCAAAAGAAAACAATAACAAAATTCACAATCTTTTTAGCTTTTTAACAATACTTCAACCCTATTGTTGGCTAGAGTCGTTAAATTTGCTGACGGTTACATTCAGAATTCACCTTAGTACGAAACTGTTGCATTTGCGCTGTCTGAACGCAAAATTTTGTTTAACAGTTTATTAAATGCAAGGTTCATGGAACCAAGCTTGTGAATTAATTTTTTTCAAAGATAAGCTTGTTTAAGCGTTATCATGGGACTTATGTATGTGATCGAAAATAAATTTTAAAAAATCCTTTATATATAACTCGTAAACATATAATGTATATTTAGCATTGGACCGAATGAAAACTCTTAAAAAACTTCAGAGTTTGCTCGTTTTTTACGATAATGTTTAAGCGGACATAACTTTGAAAATAATGAATTCCCGGATTTAGTACTATGGGCCTATTTGGTAGGAAATTTAATTTTTTTCAAAATGCTAGTATCAAGAATTGAGAAAAAAATTTCTACCAGCAATTCACGTTTTAACATATTTAATTTTACTGTAACACCTTATTTAGGCTGCATTTAATTTTAACGTTAATTTCATACTGGTTATAACTATTTTTAACTATAATTACAAACAGTTACTTTCAAACAACTGCAATTTTTTCCCACTGCAAGTATTGCGACTTCAATTCGCAAAGAGTACGCACGAAATTGTCGTCAGCATTGCAACGCAAAGCTTTGCGGAATAAAACTTCCCAAAACCAAAATAGGAAATAAAAATTTGTTGTATCGTCTACTCGTTTGTACATATGTATGCTTTCACATGTGGCATCATGACATGCCATTGTAAGAGAATGAATTCTAATATCAAACATATAATTTTAGAACTTCCCTCCATCTTTTGAAATCCATCAAACCGCGCTACTCCACACAATTTGTTCCACATCACAAACTGCTCGCTTTGATATAAACCAGCTAGCGAGTAGTTCAACGTAACAAAGTTTGGAGTAGTTGTAAACTTACACCCATATAAGTCTAATGAATACAACAACAACCACAACAACTGTCAGAACAGCGAAAAAAAAAACAACGGAACTAACATTTGCTGCAACTGAAATTAGCAGTAATATTGCCCTCACTGTAGGTGGAGCGAGGAGAAAAGGGAAATTGCAGTTACGCTCAAAACTTAACGCATAATCGAAACGTTTTACTACTGCGCTACATCTTAGAACGAAACTGGCTTTCAACTGTCGAGGGGAGGGAGGCTGATAAGATGCAGCACTGGCGCAAAAAAAGAGTGACGTTCGGTGATGCGATGTGATGCATGTGCGCTGATGCAGTTGCTGCTGCTGCTTCATATTGGAGTGATCACTGTTGCATGACATATTTATATGGCTACATGCATAAATAAATTGTGCGCTTTAAAATGTAGGCAACAAGTTGCTAACCGATTTTGTTATGTATTACATATGATGACGAGTTTTACTTGGAGAAAACATACAGCATATGTATAATGGCTTACAGTAAATAAGAGAAAAAAAGCTGCAAGTATATCGCGCATATAAAAAGAATTAGATCATTCACCATTTTAGGACTTTTTGAAAATCCTTAAGAAGTTTCATTTAAATAACATTTGACACAGATTTAGGAAAGGTAAGCATAATGCACTTATAGCAGCAGAACTTACTCTCTCGAATATGATACAATAAAGTTAATAAACCAAAACAACAAAAGTGTCTTACAAAAATAGGTGCCCACAATATAAAACAACAACGTAAAAGCAAAACAAGTTAGCATAGTTGTTACATGTAAGTAAGTGATTGAATGGCTGACTGACTAAATAATCAACTGAAAAATTGAGTTTACAAGTAAAAAATGCTAAAATTATAATATAAGCTGAGAAAAAATACTTGCTAAAAAAAATACCCATATTAACCAAGCAATTAAGTAGCAGCATTTAAGCCAACCAAGCGCTCACTACACTAACTAAATATTAAATTTGAATGTGGTCTTTTTTGTAGCAAAAACCAAAAAAAAAACACACAACAAAATTGGTAACGAGATACGGTTAGAAACTACGTAAACATAGAAAACAACAAAGTGAGACTATATGACTCGACATCAACTACTCCAAAGGTTTGCTAGCTCAGGCTTATAAGCCTAGTTCAAGGTATTTTGTTTGCAACATACTAAGTTTATAAATTTAATCAAACAACCTACTTATTTTAATTTGAAGTAATTTTTTTCCTGTTATTTTTTATATTATTTATAGTACGATTTGAAATGTCTCTGTTTTTTTTAAAAAATTTAGGAGTATTCAACCAAATGTACAATACAAAATCAACTATCGCAAATCTTAGTAAATGTACATTTAAGACTTAGCTGTCACACCCCTTTTTTTATGGTAAAATTATAAAGATTAACGCGCTTGTTCAGTTAATAATTAAAAATTGTAGAGACTTCGAAGATTAACGCGATAATTGCGCGCTTTGCAAATATTAAAGTGTTTAGCTAAAGAAGATGGTAACTAGACGAAAACGTAACGTTAAGTTATGATTTTTTTACCGTTAAGTTGGGCTAAACTTAAGAAATTCTCATCAGCAAAAACATATTAAGGGAAAGAGCAGAACTTATTAAAAATTCAAGTAGCTAGAGATGTGTTGAATTTTCTACACATGAACTTTTCAAAGTAATGTTTGTAAAAGATGTGTAAAGTATAAAGTTGAAAATTTTTAGCGATTTTAACCTTGAGCGATATATCCCCTACAAGTTAAATATATTACAATGGATAATGAGACTTTGAGCCTTTTGGAATTGAGAGGTTATTACTATCTTTAAAAAGTTTCTCCAATCGCTAGAATTAAACAATATTGTAGTTATAGAGGTGCAATAAAAATAAACTATTTTTTAGCCTTTTTTTGGTAGGGATATAATCCTCAAAAAAAGGAAGTCATAATTTCTAATAATTGTATATCTCTTTTGCATAGGCAAAACTTTGTGTAAGAACGGTCATAGCACCCATGGGTGTTATGTCTATTATGTTTGGTGGTCATAGTTCTCAAAATTTGAGGACTATGACCGTTTTTCAGGATGACATAAGGCGAAGAAACTTAAAGTAATTTGTCCATTGGGGTATTTTCCGACGTTTCAACCATTTTCGACCAATTTTCAACATATATCTTCTATTTCAAAATTTATCAACAATTTCAAAATTTTTCATTATTAACAATCAGTTTTCCATATTTTCAGATTTTTTTGCGACTTCTTCAATTTTGTTTGGCTTTTCAATATGTTACGAGATTCTCAATATTTTTCGACTTTTGAATTATTTTATTTATTGTATTTCAATTTTTTAACATTTTTCGACTTTCTCAATATTGTCCGAACTTTTCAACAATTTTTAGACTTCGTCAATATTTAACCATTTTCAAAATTGTCTAACTTTTCCAATATTTTTTTCACCTTTTCTACATTTTGTCCACTTTTTTCAACATTTTTGAAAGTCTTGCCAAATTTTCGATATGTTTTAAATCGTCCAACATTTGTAGCTTTTTCAACACTTTTCGACTTTTCAATAAATTTTGAATTTTCCAACATTTTTCAATAACTTCAACATTTTACGAATTATTTTAGAGTATTTCAACATTTTAGCTATCATTTTAACATCATTTAGTTCACATATCATGCCGTAAGTACATTCTACTGTCGGTTTTATTATGTATTGTGAAAACTATTTCCAAAAATAAAACTTTATGTGTATATTTTCATCTAATATTATGGAGGTTTTTCCGCGCTCAACATATATTTTCTTGATCAATAGACTGAACTTTACAGCATTCAAAAAAATGTCCATATAATCGGAAAGGTGCCCCTGAGCCAAACTATTACCAATTTGATCATCTGACTAATGAACTTTTATGGGGGTCCTCGCAAAGTGCTTTAAATTTTAAATGTACTTTTTTTTGGCTTAAGAGATCTGTCACCTATAAAATGACTAGTTCGCAAGTTGTGACCAATGGAAAAGGTATAACATGGATTAACTGGAAAAGCAAACCTTAGATTAAAAAATACGTTAAGAGTAAAGTTACAGATAAGATAAAATATTACGCTCATATTCGAAGAAATTACTAAAAAATAATAATAATAAATCTTTTTTAGACCTAATCATTTAGTTAAATTTCAGCAGCCAACAACTGACTAGATCTGACAGGTCTTTGACAAAAAGCTAATAAATCGATGAAATATTATCTTCAAGAAAAAAATTAATAGAGCGCCCCAAAAACGTTCACCAGCTCTTAGCCTAAAAGATATAGACTGTATACCAGTTCTATACAGCCAAGCTAGTCTATATTTTATGGAGTAATATTTTGATAACTTTGAGCACGTCCTCTCTTTATAGTTGAAAGCTGAATTTTGAGAAGTTGGTGCCCAAACACAAGCTAATTTGCTGTTGTGTAAAGGTCTCCCGATTAAACTATTTTTTTTTTTTTTGTCAGAAAGCGTCAATCATATAAACATAATACATATAAACAATTTACGCTCGTCAAAGGTCAGTAAAATTTCAGCGAAACAGTCTAACTAAAACTTAATTTTTTGCCACCCATAACATTTAAAAAAAAAAAATCTTAAATCCTGTCTAGTCTAATTTTTGATACAACCGAAAACCATTTAAATGGCATTTTATAAAGAAATTTGATTTTCGCAAAATTGCAGAAGCTTCAAATATCAAATTCAAGCTGCTTTAATTCCAACGGTCTCGCATATTCTAATTGATTGTTTACATTTTCTGATGCCGTTAAAGTGGAGAGGAATAGAATGACAATTTAACTTAACTCCATGACAACTAACCATTGATAAATTAAGTTTAATTGAGTAAACATGAAAATTTCAACTAACCTTAAATTGTTGTTTCTTTTTTAAGTATTCTTTGTTGATATTAACACTTTTCCAATATAACAAAATCTCTTTTGTATATGATTTTAAACACTTTCAACTCTTTTGTTGTTATTGTAAAACTAAAGCTTTCAATTCAGAAACTTTTGTTATATCTCTAATAACTTAGTTAAGAAATTTATATTTATTTTTTTTTTTTTTTCTTTTCACTTTGTACTAGCGAATAATTTCTTTTTGACTTTATTGTAACACTTTTAATAAATTTAAATTTTTTTATTTACTTTACAATAAATTTTTTAATACACACAAATATTTATAGCACGTACACACTCTTCTAACGATGATGTCACGTTGACCGGCGTTAAACAACTGAATTGAAAATGAATTCATGTATGCGAAGTTAATCAACTCTCAAAGTACTCGTGTTTGCTCTTTCCAAGTTTAGTATGTTTAGCTCTTGAGTGCTTTTGTTGGTACGCTATCGTAGTTCTGCGCTCAGTGGTGCTGGCACAGCAGTTGAAACCAAAATGTAAACATTGAAAAGAAATTGCTGGAGTTTTGTTGCCAGTTGAATCAACAAGTAGTTAGTTGCTTTCAGTTTTTGAGTGAGTGTATTTTGCTGAATTTGAGCAAACTTTGAGTTTGTTTTTGTTTGTATTTTGTTTTGTGCCGCAGTTTTATGTTTTTCTTATCGTTTTAATCATCTTTACAGGGGTTGTGAGTAAATAGTTTAAAATAATAAGTTATTAAATTGGAAGTCAAATTTAAATTATTTTACTGAGCTTGCTAATCAGTACAGTGTGAGATAACACCAAAAAAAATTAAAAGAACAAAAATACTGAGTCATACTAGTTTCATCGATGGCTAAATGTAATCATCAGTCTCCTTTGAGCAAATGAGTGTGAATTTCTAAGCCTGATATATTTTCTTTTTTGCGTAGATTTGTTGCGAACACAAACAGAAAGTGCTTGAGCTTTGTAATTATATAGAACTCGACAAGATTTCATCAGTGGGCGTGGCACTTCCTATATAAACAAAAAGTTGTAAGCGATATTTTAAGTGAACATGGCAACAATTGGTATGAAATTTGATGTAGGTGGTATAGGTACTGCTATAATGTTTATCTGAATCAAAAGCGGGCATAATAGTATCAATGGGCGTGGCACTTTCCATACAAGTAAAATACCTTAAATGGGTTGTCCACTGGTTGGTTTTTACCAGTGGTATGTCACCGCTCTAAATCTTAACCCTCTAATGCCCCTCACCTTCTCCAGGATGTCTATAGCTGAATTGGTAAAACTACAACGCCTAGCTTATTTTTCCTAGTGCTCGCTCAGTACGGCTCCTGGTTTCAAGGGTAAGGTTTCAACGTATGTGTTGGTCTTCTTATGCTTCGTTCGACAGTTACAGCAGCTCAAAGTGAAAATAATCAAAAAAAAAACCAAAACAATGTCGAATAAGGACATTTCTCGGAAATTATTCAAAATATTGTGATGACATGTGGAATCTCGATGCTGAGCACGACGGAATTGGAAAAGTGCCAATCAATCTATTTTAAAATATTTTTTCATTTTTCCATTTTTTTTCGACTTTTTTTAACGTTTCCGTATTTTCTGTTTTTATTTTACTTTTTCAATATACCATACATACTTCACTATTTTTTGACTATTTTAACTTGTTTCTATGTTTTCTGTTTTTCTTTGTGACCTTTTCAACCTCTTGCAACTCAATGGAATTTAGATTTTTTTAACATTTCAATACGACTTTATCAGCTTCTATCAATTTTTTTTTTCAGTTTTTCAACCTTTTTCAACTTTTTTCGAGTTGTTCAACCGCTTTCAAATTTCTTCAATATTTTCTTCATTGATTTTTTCGTCTTTATCAACTTTTTCAACCTCATCCATATTTTTTCCATTCTCCATATTTTTTTCGTCTTATTTAAAATCTTTCAATCTTTTTCGAATTTTCTATTTCTTATAACTTTTTTCGAGTTTTTCAACTTTCAATATTTTCCATATTTTATCTACTTTTTCAGTCATTTTCAAGTGATTCAACATTTTTCAACCTCTATCAATATTTTCCAATTTTTCCGATTTTTTCAACTTTCCGACTTATTTAGCATTCTTCAAAATTTTTCATATTTTTCGACTTATTCAACTGCGACTCTTTCAACTGTTTTTAATATTTTCCATATATGTATTTTTGACTGTTTCAACCATTTTCAACTTCCTTCAACTGATTAAAAATTTCTCAACCTTTTTGAACTTTTTTCGAGTAATTCAATATCATTCAACTTTCTTAAACATTTTCCATATTGTATCCACTTTTTTCAGCCTTTTTCAACTGTTTCAGCTTTTTCCAATCTTATTTAATTTTTTTTCCTTTTTTTCGAGTTTTTCAACCTTTTTGAACCTCCTTACGAAAAATCGAACTATGTCCGGTTTTTGAGCTTAAATTCTCACAAAAAAAAATATATCAAAACCAAAATAGAATCCAATACCTTCTATTTTTTGAAGAATTTTTAAAAAACTCAACATAATAAACCAAATTTTTCAAAAATTTAAAAAAAAAATAGATGGTATTAATTAGCATATTTTGATATTGCAAATTCTCCTTAACTTTTACGAACTCATTCGATACTACTCGACGGCTTTCGACGTTTTGGATACACAAAGCTCACAGTTCCTTGAAGTTTTACAATAGCATTCGATAGTATCGTTACATTCGCTTGCCTATTTCGATTTGAAGTTTTATTTAAGCTTACGATTAAGTTCTTTCTAATGCAACTTATTATCTTTTTTATGTCATTTTACCCGAATTTTTCGAAAATTACGAGAGGGGAGTTTCTATATATATTTACATATACTTTTCCTCCTTTGACCATCACTGCTGTAAGTGCATTATACAAAATGCATTTGTGCATTTGTAGTAAAAATGACAAACAATTAGGTACTATAGTAATATATACGACTTCAGTAGTTTTTTCTTTATGCAACAGCTATTATTTCGAAAGAAATAATATGGACTTCTCATGTCTTGCTGAAAATGTCATATGCACCAATTTCAACGATTTCTTAAAATGTTTTAGTCTAAAAACTAAGATTTATTTTTTAAGGTCCCCAGCTACTATATGCACTAATTTCTAATGTCAACAAACGTATACAAGCAGGTATAATTATGCAACGCTAAAACCTTTAGGCGACACAATCATTTAAAGTAGCGCACTCCCGCGATGTCAACAAACATCAGCCTTAGAATTGTTTACTTAAGACCTGTTGTAAACAAACAAATGCAATAAAAATGGCATTAGGCAAAAAAAAAAAAAGAAAAACACATAACGTGAAAACAAAATTAGACCCTTGTGAAACTATCTACATACCAGACAGAGGCTTAGGTTTATTTGATTGTCATTAAACAAATGACTCAAACGACCAACGGGTAACAACTTTAGCTTAAGATAGCAAACGAATCTTCTGAAGAAACAGAATAAACATAGATACTCGTACACCTATGTATGTGTATATTAAGTTTTGTTATTGAACACAGACAGTATAAATAAAGCTAATCCCACAAGTAGACGCATATTACAGATTTCATTAATGAAAAAAAAAAAACCAAAAAAAAAATCTTCACTACAGGTGACAAACACTTTAAATTTAAAATCGATCTTAAAAATCAAAAAAAAAGGCCTCTATCAGCACTCAACAGAAAAAGAAAAAGGTGTCAGACTACAAACCAATGAATGTCATTAAACAGCAGCCAAAGGCAAAGTGAAAGAGAGACACCACGGATCAATACTTCGATGAGGTAGGCAGCCAGTCGGTCGGACATTTGATAATCGTTTGATTATCAGTCGCATCACAGGCTTAGAAGCATTTCATTGTTTGGCTTGTAATTTTTATATTTTTTTGATTCTTCGCTCTCTTCCGTGACTGCAGCAGGTAGTAATCACAGGGTATTATTTTCGCTTTTGTTTAAGAAAAAGGAGGGAATATCTTGCCGCTACCTTTTTTGTACTATAATGCTAATCGTTTGGAAGACGGACGACGATGACGAATCTTAATACTAATTGGATTTCTTTGAAAACAATTCCTGGAATACAGAAACTTGTATTTTTTTTGTGTTATTGAAAATGCGTCTGCTTTGAATTTTATGTTATTTTAAGGGCAGTCGTAACCTGCTGGGAATAACCTGACCAATAAACCAATAAGAATAAAATTATAGCATAAAATGCATTTTTTATTTAAATGGAGAAAAGAAACGGATGACAAACGTCAGCGTCTTTTAAATTATCATTTGGAAATAGTGTGGTGGGAGTGAAGAAATTTCAATTTTTTTTTTTATTTTATAACTCAAGTAAATTTTTTTCAGTCTTGAATGACTTTGACACTTTTCTTCGAAGAGAAACCTTGTAAGTGAATTTTATTTGAATAATAAAATTGAGACTGAGAATCAAAAGTAAGAGGAAATTATGTTAATTGTTTTGTGAGTAATGCAGGCGCAGGACTTCCTTTTTTCAAGTCTGCTTTTCTATTTAATAGTCAAACGGACAACATACTGAAGACTTTAAATAATTTTCTAATTCGTATTAAGTAAATGGTCTTGTAGGTACTTCGCAAGTCGAATGCATAAGCTGCAGAGTTAAGCCCTCAGATACCTAGAGAAGTATTACAAGTTGATTAGTTTAGTTAGCAGAGAATCAATCTCAGAAAAAAACACAACTTGCAATGGAGATTAATTGATATCACTCCAAAAATGATGCCACAGTTTGCCACTCCATAAACTATGCCTCGCTTTTATTTAAATAAGTAATACAGTTTTTTCTAAACTTATCAAGAAAAGTAGCACCTACAAACTTAAGTCACAGTCAAACTGAGTGCAATACTTCAGAAATAACCGAATAAGTTGCTCTTTGTACTAACTGTTACCTCCATATACCTCCAATGATTCATACTTGGATGTTTTATGAGTTGTCTTGTAGTTTCTTATCCTTCTTCGATTAGCTCAAACGCATCTGATATCCAGAAATATTTTCTTTTGAAAAACTTAATGGCGACAGAGATTTTCTTCTAAAACTTTTTTAAATATAACAACTTAATCTTTCGAGTTTATTTTATTAGAAAAAATTACTGCTCAGTAATTCATGGAATACAATTTAAGTTTTCTTAGCTCCTCCTCTTCGTTGCCCATTTTGCTGATGTTCCTATATTAAAAGGTAGTTACCGCTTATAAGTAAATGGTGCATTTTGTTTAAGTTCGTCTTATTTTACTGCTGCAATCAAAATTATGTTGTGTTTTTTCTTACTTATTTCAATTTATTCTTCTTAGCATTTATTAAATCGTTGTACCTTTTTATGGGATGGGATTAGAGATAGCATTGCTGAAGACAGTTCTTCAGAATTACGCATTACTCCCACGCGCTGTTTGCTTAAGTTGTTGAATGTTTTTTTTTTCTTTTTTTTTTTTGTTTGTTTGTGATTTGGGTACACATGAAGTAGCCGCTTTTGTTTGATGGCTCGTTTGTTGTTCTCACTTCAAGTGCGCATTTCAAATTGGACTTTTTTTTAGAAAATTATCGAAGATATGAAAGATGAAAACGCCATACAAATTCACACGCCATGTCCAAAAAGGGAAGTTGCTATGAGTTATATGATTTCAATTTGTATAGTTTTCTGTTAAAGACTTTGAAAAGTGAATACGGCTCGTTGAAATTCAGGTAATAACGAACACAAATATATTTGTGAATGGTCTTCTTTAAGGATGAACAATGGTGCATGTCAAATTTTTAACAAATTTCATGAGCTCAATTGGGTTCTATTGGTATAATTTTTTTGTAGTCCCAGAAACAAAATTATTTTTTAATAGAAAGTTTTTCATATAGAAGTTTTGTCTAAATAATACAGCGATGGAAATGGCCACCAGTTCTGGGGTACGAGATTTTTCAAAAATCTGAAGCTTTAAAAACTGAATTTTTTTCCGAAAATCATGAATTTTTTAGTCCTTGATGATTTAGTCAGTTTTGCTTTGAATCAAAAAATATTTAGAGAAGAACCAACTATGTATATCAAATTTTGGTCAACAAAGCCTAAATGCGATGAGAAGAAAATATGCAGTTTCGGCAAGTCAAACTTATTTTTCGTAGAGCATAAGGTGCCAAGCCCATTGCGTCTTTTTGCTTGAGGTAATGCAGCATTTTATGTTCCTTGAATATAACAACATTATTTAATTACCGTTGTTATAATCCATCTAAGAGTCATTTAAAAACTGCACTTCATTATTATAAAAAAAATTAATGTCATTTAATTTCTACTAAGTTGTTTTTAACACTAAATGAAAATCTACCGCACAACTTGGATCCTAAAATTGTCAAACTTGTTCAAAATTTTCCATGTAACTTGTCAAGACATTTTCTTACAAACCTTTTTTTCTAAGGGTTCCGCCAAAGTGAGTACTTCCTCTAACATACAAATTCAAATTTAAGTTTTAAAAACAAAGCACCAAATTACTAAAATTCTTGATAATTAAAGCATTATGAAAATTGTATTTCATATCTTGGTATACTTACTCGTTTGTTAGCAACTTGTTCAATTAAAAATTATGGTTAAATAGTAAGTATGGCAACAGAACACAACAAAAACTTCAACCCACAGGGTATTGTGTTCGTACTTCCAAGAAGATGTCAGAGGTTGATTGCTGTGAATTTCTGTTTGGTGTTGTTAGATCTTAGATTAAAGTCATTAAATTTTCTATTATCTCAACACATTATGTCAGTTTTGTTTTAACAAATTTTTTTTAGGCAATTGGCTAGAAGAGAATAAAAAATAGTACACAAAAAGAAATGTTTGGCAAATGTCAGATAATGTGTAGATAAACCTACTTTAATTTTACTAAACGATTTTTTTTTTTTGTTGTCATATTTCTAAGAACAATTAAGGAAGCAATAGATTAATGACCTATATGAAATTAATTAATCAATAAACTTTCATAATTAATGGCTTAAGCTCTAAAACATTTGAAGTTTCAGTATCATAGAGATCGAATTATGGGAAAAGGTTATCCTTTTCGATAAGAATTTGTAGTTGGTTTTTTTATTTTAGATACAACTAGATATTCTAAATTTCAAATTTTCTTATTGCTACGTGTGCTTGGGTATGGTGTTATTGATGTTGTTTTTTTTTAGCTGTTTCACCTCAGACAAGACTGTGTTCTGAAATCTGTTGAAAACTAATTTCCAGCCAAGTTTCTGCACCCATAGAACAGCAATTACTTCGAATTTGAACATAACCAGACCATCTGTACAATTTGCCGAAGTATGGCATCTCTAATACTGCCGTACTTAAAATTTGGATAAATTTTTAATCTTTGAAAAATTTAGTGAAGAAAATTTGGTCCTCAATCCTTTTGCGGATAAGTGCTTTCATTTTTTCACTGACTCTGATCAGGAGGAATTTTGTCAAGACCTGGCACGGAATTGATAGAATCATGATCCTCCTATAGTTTTGGCATAGCGTTAAGTCCTCTTTTTTAGGAATTCTGCTAAGGTTCCAAAAGACCAGTCTTCAGGTATTGGTTAATCTCCCCAAATTCGGATAAGAACACGGTATATAAGTCCAGTGGTGAATTCCGGCGAATCTATCAACATTTTGGCAACTATAATTCTGCACCCGCCCTTTGTTGTTTTTAAGAAATTATACGGCCTCTGTAATCTCTACTAGTGAAGGCAGGCACAAAGCCAATCCCTGTGGTCTACCCCCAGGGAGATTTGGATTCAGCGCATCAAAAACCTTCGGAAATATATAGTCTGGTTTCTGGGTCTGAATGTTGGTCAAATTTTGTCAGCCTGCGCTATCTATACCTGCATGTAATATAAAAGAATTAGTTTGGTTATTTTTTAAATCATTACTTTTCGGCGTTTTATTTTTGATTTGATCTACTTAATAGTATATGAACTTAAAACGTATTGGTATCTAGGTTTTATTTATTGTTAACTCTCCACAAAATTGGCAAACAATTAAACAATCTTAAACCCTATCAAATGATTTTTATTTTTGTACTTTACCACAAACAAATACATACATATGTACCTAAACGCCCATATAATTGACGAAAATTCCCATTATAAAATGCAAAAAAAAAAAAAAACATGCAATTAAGATATTAAGTAAAATAGCTATTTACTTTTGTGAAAAGATGTAAAACTGCGAAATACCCACTCGTACGCTGACTGTCAAAGTTGAAAGATCACTGCAACGATACGCAACGTCAGGGACCGCCCGCAGGTGTTTATGATGAGGCAAAAAATGTTTACTGCAACAGTAACGAGCCACAAGCAACAAGAAGAAGAAAAAACAAACATAAAAAAGCTTTTAAATTTTAATAATAAAAGATTACATAATTTAAATTAACGCACTTTAAGTAACAACAAAAAAAATGATATACCAAATGAAGTACGCTTGAATATTCATAGATTGGTAATAGCAAAAATATTTTTTTTTTCTATTTTTTTTTTTTTAAGAAATATCTACTTTAATAACGATAAAAGAGATTAAAAGTATTTACAAGCATTTTAATATGTGGCAATAGATGGCGCTTGGCGCTTAGCTTGAGTAGCTCAAATAATTGAAGAAGTGACTGGCATAGAAAAAGTTGATTAATGACCAGCAGCAGCACCGCCGCTATAAAATGAAGTTGGTACAAAGAACATATGTACATACATACAGTCGGCAAGCAGATAAATAAATAATATATATCAGGTAAAAGGTGAAGATGGTGTCGAAGAAGAAAACAAGATGATAAAGAAAGTAAAGAAAGAGCAATAACAAGACGAAGTAAAACTGTGAGAAGCTAATGAACTTCGCATACTTTATTAATTCTCAATTAAGAAGTTAATTTAGATCATTTACAAACATACTTATGTTGTATGTCATTTCTATCTTAAAAAAAGAAGGCAAACTGTATCGTTAGTAATAAGTGCAAAATGTGCCGCCTTCAGAGGGAGCGTTAAAAAATGCTCTTCCATGCAATAGGTAGCACACAGTAATACATCAAATTTAACATACAACATGCCATTAAATCTGGATCACAAGGATGGAACAAAAAAAAACGAAAAAAATTAATGTTCGAAAGGGACTTGTATTGGAGCTGCCACGCGCTTTCCTATCGAAATTGCCCACTTTTTTGTACGGCACTTATTCGGGTTATTCTTAAGTATTGTGTGATATTTGGCTTCATAACCTTAAATAATTCAATTCGTTTTAAACTTTTTCTATAGGGTGCAACGACCACTTTTAGATAATTGCCTAGTTCCTGTCCAGAGCTTTTCCTAATCATTTTCCCACTGTTTGTTAATTCGTTTCATTACCTTAAATAATTCTTTCAGTATACGGTTTGAAGTTTTTACTGTATGGGAAGTGCCGCGTGTTATTGTCGACGAAATTCGCTTCAACTTTTTCAAGTTATTCTTAGTTTTTGTTCGTACAATAAATATATCGTTTCAAATGTTTTATTTGTATGTGCAGTAGGTGTGTCCGTGAACCGATTTCGCTCATTTTCAATCACACAAATGTTCAGAGGCGCGCCGAATGACCTGTTGCGTGTGCTTTGAACTCCACACGCGTGAGATTTCCCCATTTGGAATTCAACACGGAAAATTTTAATTCAACACGTGAATTCCCAAGCGTATTGATTTCAATTCAGAAGTAGGAAATCATATATTTCAGACTCCAGAAGATTTGTATAGAATACTTTATTACAAAATGTACGACCAAATCCTTTCGTCGCTGAAAATCCGACATGGGACATATTCAGTAAAGTTTTTCAGATCCCTTGAAGCTTTTGAATCTGGTGAAAGTTCTGATGTTAATAAAATATTAAATTTTTATAAAGTTGATTTCAAATGATTTCTATGGTATAATGACCTCATTCCAGAATTCGTTTGATTCGTGAAATTGAATGCAATTTTACACAAGTACTACGACTTAGCTGATAGAATAGACAATCAAAGAATGGAGAATTTCTCACGAAATAAACTTTTTTTATTTACACAATAATCACTGAGAACTTTACTGTACATAGATATCCTACATTACTTCTTCATAATCATGGTTCTGTAAGATTATCAATTGTCAATTTAAAGATGTAATCATTTTCGAACTCCCCCCCCCCCCACGACACAAAGAATTCCACACCCGCTTTTAGAACGTTA
The DNA here is from genome assembly GCA_963662105.1 of Meiosimyza platycephala. Classification (NCBI taxonomy): domain Eukaryota; kingdom Metazoa; phylum Arthropoda; class Insecta; order Diptera; family Lauxaniidae; genus Meiosimyza; species Meiosimyza platycephala. The sequence goes on from OY759208.1 coordinate 26,321,806, forward strand.
TGGCACCCCTGTAAATGTTTCAGTACCAAATAGCGTTCAATAATCTCGCTTGGTTTTTCTGCAAAAGACGAACAAGGCTATTTCAACTCAGGTGTTGACTCTTATTAAGAATGTATAGTATAAGCTTTCGTAGGCAAGACACGCCCTCTTTTGTGCGTTACAAACAGAACGATAAATTATAATTATGTCCCCGAGTGTGGGACATAATTAGAGTTCATATTTCAGACTCCACTAGCTGTGTCAGTAGCTAATTGCATTAATTTTTGGTAAAAATATTTCAGCAATTTAATTAAAAATTCTTGTTTGCTTTTCGCGAAATTTATTTTTTGATTGCAATAATTTTTGTTTTTTTTTTTTCATTTAATTAGTCGTACGTGTTCCCGATACGCGTTGCAGCTAAACATTTGTGTCACACTTAGCGCTGGCTATTTCTTTATCTTTTTTATTTCAGCAACAGCTGCTGCTGTTTGTTAATCCATCACTCATCGTATCAACCTGATTTTCAAGAAAATTCACTTGAAAGTCGGCAAAGCGGTAGCAGCATCATTGGTCCAGTGTTGCAGTCCGCAGTGACACAACTGTAAAGTGTGTCAGAATTAATTCTCTATGTCATTAAGCGCGTACATGCTTTCTCGTATGCTTATAAGCGTTTTAACGTTGCTCTTATGAACTTTTAAGTTGTTCCATATAAACTATGCTGTGGGAACAAATCAATGCTTATTTTCAATAGTCCTACTACAATGAAAAACTTAAAGCAATGAATGACACCTTGGCTAGTCAATGAATCAGTTTATTATTTTTGTTTTGAAGGCTCATCAAAAAAAAACCCCACATTTACTTTCCTAATACCCTATTTACAATCAAATCACAACACAAACTCAGTAAATCATATATATATATATATGTTTATAGAAATCAGCTCAAAGCATTATCTTTGCCAAGTTTTCGAAATTAAAAAAAAAAATATAATATACTTACAAAAGATTTCAGAAATTAAGTAAAAGCAAATATTATTAATATACGAGAAACATTTGAAAGAATTTATCTACATTTTTATAGCAGCAACATGCTAAGCGCCAATTGACACCTCGCTACTGATAAACTGATAAAATTGATCACCAACTCCTTCTTATCGCCGCACACCAATAACAAATGTGCAATTTTTTGTAATCACAGCAACTTTGTAATTAAATAAATTCTGTTTTAGTCAATATAATTTTTGCGCTTCCATACAACTCATCAGTTATTATTTTAACTTCAAACGAGTATAACGCGATATTTTCACGAATAATATTTTAATTTATTTTTATATCTAACTCTTCAAATATTTCGATCATGTCAAAGGAGCCACCGGTTACAGTTGTCTATCAGCAACAAAATTCTGGTTGGAAAAATCAAGCGCAAACGACTTCAATGACTGCAGGTGAACTTTGTGATATGAAAACAAAATTAAACTATTCGATATATACATAAATAGTAATCGTCGTGTTTTATAAGAAATAAATATAGTTTGAGCAAATAAAAACTCGATAATATTAAACAAGACTAAAGTCGAAAATAAAATGAAAAATTGGGTTCATCGTATGGGCTACTACAACACCATGACTTCCGAGGAAGTCATTTGAATGAAATAGTGTTCCATAACAAAACGGAAAGATTGTTCTTTCGAATAAAAAAAACACCTTGAAAAAAAAATATTCGTATTTCATTTATAGCAATATTTCAAATTATAAATGGTCCACCCTAAATACATGGTCTGAGTGGATATTTTGAGAAATTACGAAAATGAGAAACATGGAAAATAATACGAAAAATTAAAAAATTTTCAAGTATAATCTTTCCATTTTCATTATTTAATAAGCTTTTACTTGACCTCAGGCCTGGATTTAGAATTAGAATTTTTCAATATCAAAAGTAAGGACCTTTTTTTTTTTTTTTTTTTTTTGCTTACACATTTTTAGATAATTTAGTAGTGACACAATCCCAGTATTTCCCCCTGTGTAAATAAATTTCAAAGTTCCCAATATTTGCCACCCCTAAAATCGTGCCGCCCCCGGCATTGGCCTAGTGTGCCTCTAATATAAATCCGGACCTGCTTGACCTAAAGACTCAAGCTAAGCAAACTAATGACTATGATTAAACTTATCGTTCTTATAATGCTTAAAACGTAGCAATAAGAGAAAAGAGAACATTTTTATATATCAGAGAAAGAACATGACAACTTCGAAAAGAACAAGAGTCTGTCGCATCTCAAAAATTATTAAATATTTTTATTAGATATTTTTTTAATTCTTGGACGTCGAAAAAATTCCAAAGAAAAACCAAGAGGCACTTTCTTGCAGGTAGCGTTGTTTGCTTTGTTTCTTTGTAAAGGCATTAGCCCATAGGAGTTTGTCATCTCCGTTGCGTCAATGTACACAACAAACAGTGATGTCAGAAAGTGACCCAATGAATAAGTCAGCTACTCGAGCAACAAAATCAACAAACAGTTTCAATAAAGTCAACAAAAGTTTCCTAACTTTCAACTCTTGCGTCAACGCGTACGCTTTGCAAATTTTGGGCTAATTTTCTAACGACTTTTTTACTGAAAATATCATTTAATTACTGGTTACTAGCTGGTTCAGTTAGTATTTTTCGTTTATTTAATATGTAACTGACTGTAACTAATATTTTTTGTTTTATTTTTCAGCTGGACTCGTTTTTGTTTCTGGTGGCATGAACTTAGCGCTCAGTGTTGGATGGAATCCCAGCACATATGTGCCATCAACATTGCATTTTTCATTCTGTTGGTTCATTGGTGTCATGGCTGGTGCAATTTTAGCTGCTCCACTAATCTCAGTGCTACAGAAGCATTTTTACTACGTAAGTTGTGTTTCTGTAAATTTAGAAATTTCAAAATCTATTAAGAAATCTTTTAATTTCCTACGTCATAGAAATTAAGCGCCTTACTCGTATTGACCAGCGGCATTATTTTCACCAGTGCTCCCTATAACTACGATGCATTAATAGCTGCTCGTTATGTTAATGGCATCGCTACAGGTTTCACAACAGTACCTTTCCTAATACATGCCAGCGAAGTTGCGGCCAGATCCTACCGTGGCACCTGCCTTATAATTGAACAGTATGGCATAACGTTAGGCATTGCTATACAAGTAATTTACGCTTCACAATGGCCTAACTATGAAGATTTCCCTTCAAATCGCGTACATGGAATATTCGATATTGTTTTTGGTGTTATTGCATTTGCCACTACCTTTCACATTGTTGAATCACCAATATTCTACATACGTAAGGGCGATGACAGCACTGCACTGGAATGCCTACGCCGCCTACAACGTCCATGCATTGTAACCGATGGCACCAGAGCTAAATTGGAGGAATACAAGCAGTATGTTATGCAAAATGTGAATTTGGGTTTCGCTCAGAGCTGTGCTGTTGGCTGGGCACCACTCATCAAACTTTCTTTTTATCGTGGTCTGGTGGCGCTCACTTTTTCACTACCACTCACTATGTCCTTGAGGTTATCGAGTTTTGTTAGCATGGGCTATGTATCAAGTTGGCTACCAATTCTATATGGTGTTATGCGCTTCTTGGGTGCACGACTTATGATACGCCTCTATGATTCATTGGGTCGAAAATTGCTGTCAAAGATAGCACTTTTGATTAGTGCTGGAGTTATGATTGCCATCGGTTGTATTTTTGACGAAGATCAAATATTTTATTATAGTGACGATATGACTGCTGTTGTAACACTTTTGATAATTTATCAGCTGTTTACTGGCATGTTTGTGCCGAGTAGCTCAGTTTATTTGGGAGAAGCTTTCCCATTGTTGGTGAAACCCTATTTCATTGCATTTGCTCTGATTGTGGAAAATTTAGTGCAGATAATAATTATCTGTACCTTCGAGTTCGGCGCATACAAAATGTATGTGTTTGCTATATCAACTGGTACTATATCACTATTTTTGTTTCTGTTCTTTGGCGCAACAATGCCAGAAACCCGTCACACAACTTTGCAAGAAGCGCAGGCGAGAAATGGACAAGTCGTTTATTTGAAATTTTATTAAAGTGAAGTTTAGAAAAAAAGCTAAAATTAAGAATATTTATTAAGAATTATAGCAATTGTGGAAGTTTTTAATTTAAATAAAACAAAAACAATAATAAAGTATTAAATGTAAATAAATTGTAAATATATTATTCGACCCCGTAAGATGAAATTGGAACAAAAATTAATCATTCAAAATAAAAACTGACCTATAAGACAAAATAAATTCTTTTTTATTTTATTTTATTTACGACATAGAATCGAGGCTGCCCTCGGTGATCTGAAGGAAGGTATTCTCCATAACAATGTCTACTCCGACGCGTTTTCCATAACCATCAAAACTCTTCTTTTCCCTTTTAACGATCTCATTAGGAGACAAAGTTCCATTGATGGCCTTTTGTCTTTGGGCATCAGACATTTCGTATTGAGAACTCTGCTCCCTATGGAGCTTTTCAAAACGATATTTTTGGCTAAAGCCTTTTTCTCTTAAATCCGTTCCCTTCGATCACCATAGAGAGTCTTTGCCCTCAGTAGACAGGGAGCTGGGATCAGCTGTTTCAAATCGACAAGAAATTCTGATCGTGGCTTGACTGTCAAAAAATTTCATTTTAGAGGAACAACTCACGTTTTGGTTTTGCATCAGCCTTTACAGAACTGGTTTCTTTCTGAATAAGGCAGCGAAGAAATATTTTCAGAGTTAGACTTAAATTTCAGAGTCCAAGTTCATCCACCCAAAGGCCAATGCTTGGTTTGACTGACGTGGTGTCCGCCTCATTACTTTGAAATTTTTTTTTTGTGAGGTTCGGTATCAAAATTTTTCATATATTTAATTTAGGCATTTGGTTCCAATGAGTAGATTATACCTAACAAGGTTGGTAGGTTCCTAGTCTGTTTAATTATCTAAATGGGAGGCATAACATCTTAATCTCGCGCAAGCAGAGCAGGAAACTGTCCTACTACACAGAGCCCTGTTTGCTTAGATAAGACTACATTAAAACGGAAGATTGCCAACCATTCCGAGTCCGCATACAACTAGATAACTAATTGTTCTTTTGTTGGCTGTTCCACTGATTAAGGAAAACTTTTACTTGAAGTGTTGGCAAGTAGGCTCCTATCTCTGCAAGAAAATCGTCATATAGAGTGAACGAGCTAGGCCAACAGTCGAGACTGAACCGACTGTATAGCTCTATCCAGCAGTCACTAACTTGGAGGTAATTTCTAGACCTCCATCTGCCACTTGACAGCTGTGACACATGCATGTTGTGGACATTAGTCACCAAAAAGAACCAACACCACCTAACCCCATCTAATTTTACTATCTAATACTGAATCACAGAGTCTTATCTTTGCAATAATTTTTGATCAGAAAACATTACATTCATTGACTACATGATCATGGCTTTAAAAACATGCGAATATTTGTTGATTTAGCGATAAACTCTTAAATATTCAATATGTAGATGAAGTCTTATTTTTTTAATTTTCACTACAAAGTGTAAATTTGATTAGATTAAATTTCCTCAGATCTTTTCTAAAAAGGTAATCAACTGTCAATCAAAACTTAAAGTCATTTGAACAACCTACGCATACCGCACTTGTTTGTACAAGTTTTTTTTATGAATAAGTACTTATCATTTTTATCGAATCCGAATAATTTAAAAGATTTATTTTTTCAAGCAATCACTTCAGAGAGCAACACCACGACAAAACAAGTGGTGCGTTAGCTTCAAAAGAGAATAACTGCAAATTTAAGATAAGAAAAAAATTTTTCACTACTTCTCTTTTTGTCGAATAATGAACTTATTTTATTAGAAACTTATTTACTTTATCACTTCGATGAGATCTGAGTTTGTTTTATCCACAAATACTGAACAAAAACTATAGCTGCAATTATAAATGCTATTGAAATTGCACAATTTCTTTATGTTGTTCAGTGTAATATATTTAAAGAGTAGAATTGCTCGTTAACATAAGCATAAGGTTGCCAAACCAAATATAAAACTTATATATATGTATAATCGCAAACAATGTGTTATCATACATTAAATTTATGAATCATAATTGTTTCATTGTTATCATAGCATTCAGATTAAGAAGCAAAATGAAATTTGTTTTGTCAAAAAATATTTATCAAAAATTTTTGCCTTTATTAAGGGGGAAACACTAAAATGTAACTCCAATGAGTTCACAATTCAGTATGTCACTCATATGAGAATTTAATGATATAAGTGCAAATGTCAAGATACTACTGATGTCTCTACTCTTTTTTGTTTTTTGTTGATACACTTACATTTAAGATAACAGTCACCTTATCAGCAAAGTTCTAAAATTTGCGTCACCGTTTTTATGGTAGTAAATAAGATAAAGTCGTTAGGTATTAGTGCCTTATTTTAGTTTGTTTATTAATTTTGAACTGTTCGGAACGCAGAAAAAGAGGTGTCTATTACGAATTTTGTCCTTAGTACTTGCCATTCGTTTTGGCCATGTTCGGAAATAATGTCAAGTGGAAAAATATGCCACAATTAACTTCGATGAGTGCAGGTTAATATGAGTTATTTGCTTTTGTGCAAAGTACTTAAAAAGAAATCATCATTATATACTTTATTATATAACTTGTATATGGCATCGTTATCAATAAAATAAAATTTGTCGTAGTGCATATGAATTTTTACTTCGATTTTTTTTCATTAATTGCATATGAGTATGAGAATATGCTCTTAAATATCCGAGCATTACGCAAAAGCTACTAAATCGATTTGAATTGAATTCATTTATTTTTATTCCGCAGACGCTTGGTCTAAATCTCCAATAAAAATTATCAAAATATTTTTCTTTTTACACCAAATTATTAAAGTTTTAAAATTGCTTCAAAAAAAATAATTGCGCGAATGCAAACATAACAAACCGTTAGCAAGTTAATGTGTTTGTGTGTGTGTGTTTTGTTTTTTCAATGGTGTAATTATACAAGGTGAGTTTATGACGGAGAGCCATGCGTGTTGAAATTGAAGGCATTTTGAGAGCCTGAGAGTAATTTGATTTTCAAAACAAAATTGAATAAAACAAATAGAATTACCGATGAAAGAGCAGAAAGAAACACCTTTTCGGGACTATTCATTAGACCGGCTCAAAAATTAGATTCAGCTCAAAAGTGTCGGAAAAGTCAGAGGGACTCTTAAAAACGATTTTTTTATAACTTTTTATTCGATCAGACGATCTCCTGAACGTCGTTTTTGGTAAAAAATAATATCGTCGATAGTACAGTTTATAGTACAAAACTCTAATAAGTACTTTCTTCAAGCGTTTGTCGCAAAGACCATACCAATTTGATTTATTTCCATACATTTTTTTTTTTTGTATTTGCTAAGGATTCTGCAATAACCCAGTGATGAATTTAATGTTATCATCTTTGTCTTTGTAGCCTCTTGCATTTTCATCACGGCTGGCTTAAATTTGGCACTAAGTGTTCGTTGGAATCCATTTGACAATGCGCGAATAGGCTTACAATTTTACTACTGCTGGTTCATAGGAATCATTTTGGGTGCCATTATAGCAGCGCCGCTTATCACAATACTGCAGAAACACTTGTACTTTGTAAGTGATATATAAATTAAACACATCAAGCACTAAAGTTTTGAACATTTGATCTCTCTACTTTTTACAGAAAGTCAGCGCATCACTCATTATAGCCAGCGGTATTATTTGCATCAGTGTGCCATATAATGAAGATGCGCTTATTGCAGCGCGTTACATTAACGGCATTGCAATTGGCTTTGCAACAGTACCCTTCCTGATACACGCCAGTGAGGTAGCGGCCAAGTCAAATCGTGGCACTTGCCTTGGAATTGAACAGTGCAGTCTTGCTTTTGGCATTTTCATACAAGTGATAATCGCATCACAATGGTCCTTTGAAACAAACTTTTCATCACAACGTTTACTGGGTATAATTGAACTTATCTTTGGTGCACTCGCCTTTGGTTGCACATTTCTGATAATTGAGTCTCCGATATTTTATATACGTAAGGGTGATGATGTTGCAGCGCTCGAGTGTCTGCGTTGTCTTCAACTTCCAAGCAATGTGACAGATGTTACTAAAGCTTTGTTGGAGGAACAAATGCTTTATGTTCTGCAGAATGCTAATTTTGGTCTTATAGAAAGTTTTGCGCTCAGTTGGATACCATTAATAAAACTTTGTTTATATCGTGGACTGGTGGCTCTAACATTCTCGGTGCCCTTGACCGATGCTATAGAATATGGCAGTTTAGTAAGCATGCGTCGAGCAAACAGTTGGCCACCGATACTCTATTGTACCACACGTCTCTTGGGTACTCTCATTATATTACGTTGTCTAGATATTTTTGGCCGTAAATTATTGTCAAACATATCGTTGCTTATCAGTGCTGGCCTAATTATTGCTATTGGCTGTATTTTTGCAGATGAAAATAGATTCTTAAGCACTAATAGCATGACTATAGTTGTGTCATTATCGTTACTTTATCAGCTGTTTGCTGGCATGTTTGTACCGAGCAGCTCCGTTTATTTGGGTGAATCTTTTCCATTGTTATCGAAACCTTATATGATTGCATTTACATTGCTTGTAGAGAATGCAGTACAAATTATTGTTATCTGCGCGGTATTTCCTTTTTCGACTAATTCGGAGTATATTTTTGGAGTTTCTCTAGGAGTAATTTCTGTACTTTTATTTTTTGTCTTTAGTGCAACTATGCCGGAAACACGTAAGACAACGCTGCAAGAGGCGCAAGCAAAAAGTGGACTAGTTGTGAATTTGAAATTTTTTTAAATTAATGTTAAGTCCAAAAACAAATGATATTAAAGAATTTATAAGTTATGAAATATGTATGCGGTGCTTTTTTTTCACAGCGTGTTAGCTTTGAAATGAAATAAAACTCGCACGAAAATGTTTATAGCCTGAGTTCTGGCTTTATTCGGTAGCTATATGATTTCACGCAATATAGGTGCTCAATTTTTGACTCACTAACTTGCATAAGATAAGGACTATATTTATCGCCCAAAGAAAATAAACTCTCACTCCACAAAGATAATATTTTGCGGAGTGTTAAATGATAATACTTTCTGCTGTACAAAATGTTTTTGTATACATTTTTAATTAACAGCTTTTAACACCAATTTCACATAATTTTACACCTTACACCGAAACTTCTACAGAAGGGTTTTTATGTAATTTTTTGATTAGAATCTTATTTTCTCTAATTTGGGCTTTGAGTTAATGCCTTGAGCTTTATGATCCAAGCCTTTCGAAATACTATGCACGGCACAAAGTTCTGAAATTCTCAAATTTACTGAATCATGCAAAAAATTCACATGCTTTTGTCAATAGCACAGAATTTAAAGTGTCATAGCTATTAAGAATATTCATGTGACCGACTGAAGATATATCTGCCAATCACGAATTTCTAGCAACTGAAGACTTGTCAAAGCTTCACACACTTCATCAGATGCAAAGTAGTAACAAAGCGGGAATTGAAATAGAAAGAACTGTTTTTGTTGATCATCCCATTGTATTGAACGACTATTGAAATTAACGATTGAATTGGTAAGAAAAAAGTGTGGGAGACACTTCTGTCAGTAGCGATAATTTTATTTAATGTTTAACTGTAAATTTCAGACGAATTACCGCAATTGACAGCTTGACTGAGGCTTACGTTGTGAATATGCTAAAAAGGTGTATGACATCAATATATATTGAATATACGGATATTAAATATGAAAAAAAAACGAATTAAAAATATGCAGAGTAAAATACGCAAAGTGTTAAGCAAACATTGAAATAATGACGTACTCATACATATAACTTAAGTTCATAAATCTTTTCTTATTTAAGTACCGCCACTCAATTCCTGAAAATATCGTACCTCCAAAGTTTCTTACAAAGTAAAAGCTTTAAGTAATGAATACTCAGCAGTAGTTGAATATAAACAAAAATAAAAACAAAACATAATTCAACTGAAGTGACACTTAAGCGTTCAATTTAAGTTCACATTAAATAAAACAAAATAACATGATGACCATTTTTGTATTTTAAACGTACGTCAAAAACTCCCACATTAAATGACGCATGCATGTTTTAAATAAAATTGATAAAAAAAATTAAAAACAAAGAAAACAACTTAAGTTAAGGAAGTAAAAATTAAATCTAATGGCAGCTTCTTGCTAAGGAAGAAAAAATCACTCGAAGTTAATTACAAAATTTGCGCTGCACTCATTGCAGTTTTTGCAAAGTTTCTGTTTTTTTTTTAATCAAACAACAATTCTTCCGCATCCAGCAAGAGACAACAGCAACAACAACTTCACAGTGTAGTCAGCCATATAATGGAACAACAAATAACAAGAAGAAAATTGTCAACAAAACCATGATGTAACAATTTTTGAAGTTTTATTAACATTTTACAACAACCAACATGCATGCAACAATAAATAAACAAAACAACATCAAACTGTTAGGCATTGATAAAAAGTTGATTGACCGTGCTTGCTTGCATATATATGTAGGTACATATATAAAATAGGGTGTACTTGAGCTGTTTACGGTTTAGTGTCGTTAGTTCTTTTACCACTTTTCGCAAAAGTTTTAAGTGACCCTAGATATTAAAAAAAAAGATAGTGTGATTATAACACAAACTAGAAGTGAAACTCGAACTTAAAATTTGTGCAGTGAAGGACAAATAGTTTCGAAAAATATCAAACAAATCGAAAAAGTTCATATAAATATATATGTATATATCAAATAATGTCAAACACCAAAAAACATCGAAAAATCAATAGGTAAGAGAGATTATGTAACTCACATTCCATCTAGAGATGACTCGAAGCGAGGACTCCCGGGGAGAAATGGCCATATTAATTTCTACACAGGTGGCTCTAAGCTAAATATCCAGGTGAATTATGGTATTTGCTCTAAGGAACTGAAGATAAAAGTTGCTGCGAGGTTACCAGACTATTGTAGCGTTTTTTAGGCTGAGGCTGAATATTGTATGCAAAAAAGATATAAACATGTATTCAGATAGTCAGGGTGCTATCAAATCTCTAGAAACAATCTTCCTAAACTCACTAGTGGCAATAATGCCGCTCATCTCTAAATGAGATGGCTCAGCATTTAAACACTCACCTCATCTGGATGCCTGGCCATAGGAAAATTGATGGCGATTGCGAATTCTGATGAACTTGCTGGGCAGGAGACTACGACACTAATTCCTCAGGACAGGGAAGGTGTCGGCATGCCACTTGCTACCTGCAAGTTAGTTTAGCAAGAAGAAATGCTAAAAAATGCTAAAAAAAGATGGACTCAAGGATCAACTTTCAATATAATTAAGCATTCTTCAGAACTGATATCCTGCTCTAGACATAGTGCCTCGTCAGTTGTTTCAGTCATAACTGGCCACTGCCTCATAGACAGACAAGCGATTAGATATTAGGTTTTTTGACTTCTGCAGAAATTGTGGAGATATGGAGGAGGAGGAAAGCATTAAACATTTTCTCTGCTCCTGGCCCGAACTTGCTGGAAAACGCCACAAAACACTTGGTTCGTATTTATTTGATGACCTGAATGACCTTAGACATGCTAATATACATAGGTCAGCTATTTAGTTTTATTACGAAATTTGGTTGGTTCAACGAGAGGTTATAGTCAGACACTCTTTGGTATCACAATGGATCACATTTGTTCTAAATTGGTTCGCAACTGACTGCCACTCCTACCTAACCTAACGCTAAGGGACACTCTTTTTCAAATGTGTAAGTATGCAAACATATGTGTGTGTGAACAAAAATTAAATCATTTGCTTTAAATGTGGGAACAACAACAATAATAATTGCAACAGCGCTAGCAACATAGACAGTACATATTTAACAAAACATTGTTGAATACATCAAAATTTACAGTTGCTGTGGTTTTGTTTTTGTTTTTTTTTACTTTAACAAAATGCTCTCTTCCTTATTTTTATACCATAATAATTAGCCTGATTGTTGCAGTTGCAGTTGGCGTGTTAATAGCACACATTTTTGTTGCGCTTGCAACAACAACTAATAATGAATAGGTTGCGTTTATTAGAAATGCACCAATTAGCACAAACCAAATTTGTTTTAACTGCTGCAGCTTCTGGGTTAAGTTGGCTTAAAAAATTAACGCTTTAATATTAATTGGTACAGCAGTTAGAGGAAAACGCTACATCGAAAGCAACCATTACTACTGGTTAAACTAAATTAAATGATTTTAAGGATTAATTTGCTGTAAGCTAATTAAAATGAAAACAAAAGACTTAAGCAACGAACTTGCCTGTTGCCTGATCATATTATTAAATAAATTTTCTGTTGTTGAACTTCATTTTTTTTGTTTAACATTAAAGCTTTTATTTCAATTAGCAATCATTTTTAGAGCAATTTGTTGCTTAGAGGCATTTATTTAATTGCACTGCTATTGTTGAAGTTGATTATAATTCATAATTTTATGTAAGAGATCATTGATCTTTTCTTTGCATGATGTTATAAATTGAGATTTCAAAATCTTTTAAGCTCTTATATTGAGTTAAAAACTTTATAATTCCATTCTGCTGGAAAAATGTATGCCTTTTACATAGGATTTTCTGGTATTTTCGTTAGAAAAAATCATCAAGAAGCAATGGAATATACCAAAAGAAGCCTTTTTTCATATGAAGTAAGCCTTCTTTTAAAAATTTTAATACTTTTTATGCAATAATAGTTCGGAGGATTTCGTTAACATCAATTTTTGAACAAGCAGTGTAATTAAATTTCAGTGCCTTTTGTAGTTATTACTCAACTCTCAGCACACATAGCTTAGAGCTATGATTTTAGAAAACTTTTTAACTTTTTTAATCGAAAATATAAAATAACAACTAACTCACGAAAAATCACACTTAAATAAATAACTTGTGTGAAACAAAAGACTTAAGCAATGAACTTGCTACAATTTTTTTTTTAATTCTCTTACATGTCACACAATACACTTTAATCAGAAGTAACTAAAGCTCTTGCATCCCTAACCCTTACCCTGTCTCTTGCTGCTAACTACCTGTCTACCTGTTCGTCTGTGTGTTTGTCTGCTGTCTGCTTTAATGGCAGCCGTCAGTTTGCATTAATAAATTTGTGCAATTCCAAGAATCAATATTTTTAGCCCTATTGATCTTTCACCGACATTTTCGGCGCAAGCACTTTCAGACAACGAGAGCAATAAGCAGGAAAGAACAACAGCAAGAAGAAGCCAATTTCAATAAGTAAAAATTTTCCACAAAAAAAGTCACATGCAATTTTTTACCAAATTATTTTTTGTTTCTTTTCGTTAAAAAAAACTGCAGTGATGCAAGAGTATGATATATTGGTCTGAGTTCTATACACTCAAAAATTAAATCTCTATAAATTTGTGACTTTTATGATATCATTATTAGTTAGTAAGAAGATACACGAAACAAATTTTACAGGAGAGCGTAATAACGAATTGGCTCTTATTGAAGACGTGCCGTAACTTTACTATGGCTTTAAGCTTAACGGGGATAATCTCAAAGTATTAGGTATGTGCTTGACTTGAGAAAAGATTTAAAAAATATGAATGAAATGTTACGCATACGACAGGTGATACTCAAATCTATACTACGATTCTAAAAACTCTTCTACTAATAGAAAGCTATATCCGAACATCTATGATAGCAAGAATTTGAAAATTTGTTGCTAGTCTATGCTAAGCACTTTACGATATTTTGCATAAAATAAATCCTTAGATTCAAGTTTCAAGCTTCATTTCAATGCCTGTAGCCAATAGAAACATTAATTTTGTGTATCAAAATATTTTGTACCGAATCAAGTGTGTGTCCTAAGTCTTTTGTTTTCAAATGAGAACTTATTTCCTTCGGTGTACTTATAATGCAATTTCAGCCAACGAATCCATAAGGATGCGAATATTCTTTATGAGGTTGCTTTCGTAAAATTTTTCACTCACAATTTCTATACCCCATCCTCCCTCTCACATTAACGTTCAGCTGCATATATGTATTTATACATAGAATACTCTTTCTAAGGTTACCGAGGCAATCGTGACGCTTGTTAATTTGTCCAACAGGATGTTACTCTTGCCATTGCTGTTGTTGTTGTTTTTTATGTTGTTATTGGTAGTTGCCACTAACCGACAGCACATTCGACAGCCACCAAACAGCTAATATTTTTGGGCTTCGTTAAGCATGGCGGATAGCCAGAAAACAAACTCGGTGCGATGCTCTGGCAGGGAATGATCTTTTTGTTTAGCAAAACTGATGGAGGCGCCATAAATAATTATATCTATTTTTATTTTTATTTCACTTGTCTTGTCTTGTGTTGTGTTGTCTTCACTGCCGCCCGGTCAGCCAAACGACGATGATCGCGCTCATGAACTTTTTTTGTGATCACGTTGTTATTATGACTGCTGCAATCTTGGTCGCGGCGCACTTGATCGCGCCTGCAATTGAATCAAACGTGATGATAACAGGGCGGATGCTATTTTTCAGTAAACGTGATTAATGCTCTCTTTTTAATTTGGTTGTTCTTTTCATTCATTTTGTTTCGTGTGATCAAGCGCCTCCACAGCAAGTTGCTGCTCTCTGTTCTGATGCCCCCTTGCAACATTTTTTTTTTAATCAGAAAAACTGTTTTTATTTTTTCCATTTATTTAACGCAATTTTTTTGTCATGTACCTTGGAAAAAACAAGAATTTCTTGATCACACGTTAGCAAGAGTGTCAAATACTGAAGATCGTTGATTGCATTCTCACTTAATGTTGTGCATTCTTGACTTTATTACATAATTAAGCGTGTTAAGCACAGGTCCCCCCTTTTTACTTTGGTGAAGTTTTCTTTTTCTGCTTTGTTTCTGTTTTTTTTTTTTTTGTCCACCTTAACCCATTGCTAATTGATCATTGTTTCAGTTTATTTCTTCACTCTGTCCTTGTCGATCTTGTCAGTGTGATTGGCACTCCACTTCCTTTTTGCCCCTGCATTTAGCTGCTTGTATGCTATAGCATAACTGAATCGGAAACAATTTTCCAATTTGCATTTTTGCAATCGTTTCTGCACACTTTGTACCAGACGGTGCTACAGTAAATGCGAATTATTTTTTGTTATCACTACTTAGGTGTCTTGGTATATTTCAGTAAACGCATTTAATAATAGGAAATGCAGTGAGCATGCATTGTCAGTAATTAGCTGAGAAATAATATCTATATATGTAGATAGTTTGTCTTTAATTTGTGCTAATTGGAAAAATGTTTTGTTTAATTACGAACACTTTTTTTATTTCATAAGTGAAAGTGCAATGGAAACAAAGGAAGTCAAGAGAATCATATTATCTGAGTTTTAGCATTGAAGTCTTTTATGCCAACCAGTCGTGCTTTGACTATTTGGTCTTTGATTGTTTGCTGATTCCCGAAAGTTGCTACAAAGTCGTTTAGCAATTTGAGAATAGTGCTAGATAGTTCCACAAAATCATTGATTATCATCAAACAAAATGTTTTGCATCGTAGTCTGCCGAAAACAAGGCAGGGGCATATAAGATGTCTTAAAGTCTAATCTTCATCATTGTCAGATTATCAACGTCTGTATCATGACCATATAAGACAGTGTTTGGTGCCAATTTCCACTAAAGTACTTTACGACGCAGATTGAGCAGACATCCGTTTTCAATTTACAGAAGAAAGCCTTTCTTAAATCTTAGCTGATCCGGTCAGTGAGACCGCGCATTGGCGTTGTGATCAGCTAGGCTGAAGCAACTGCGGACGGAAAGAAGAAGCCCTTTATAACAAGGTAAAAAAACATTTAAGAATGCTGACGACTATGAAAACTATAGTTCAATTTTAAAATAAGACGGCAACAGCAAAATAAAAATCTTGGGCTAAGGCCAGTAATGATCTGAAGAGCACCTGACGGAACATTCACAGAGAACAGCCAAAAATCCTTAGAATTTGGACGTAGGCTGTTAAGTCCTTTATGATAGCTATTTTTAAGGGAATTCTGGCAAATCATATTCCAAATGAATATAGAAAGGTAAAAGTTGGCTCTACTGCCAAGGCAAAGGAGTTGAATCACATACTTACGAAGAAGAACAGACAATTGGTTTATCTTTATTTCTTATAAAAACGCTAGAGTGGTCTACATATTAGATGCTCATTCAATGTCGATGACTTTGACAATGGACACAATGTCTACAACAAAAGTAGAACGATTGGCAAAGCATTATAAGAGGTGTTAAAAACAATTGAAAAAGCTCTTAGCTGTTTGCGAGAACAAGAGCTGGACACTACTTAAATCATATTTCGAAGTCATACTTTAGAAGTTTATCCTTTATCACGTTATCTGCAGCAAATGCAGAAAAAACTTCTTCTGTGATACCAAGGTGTTCACGTCAATTATTAAGATTTTGTAAGATTTCCATAGCCACTCCCCAGCATTCGCACTTATAATTTATAGCTTACAGCCAATCGTACGTCCGAAATAGACATTTTCTTGTAATCAGTAACAATAAATTACAACAACAATTAAATAATTTTATTATTCATTTCAATTTTAATGAATTTTAATAAATTGTCTGCCTTTTATTTTTAAGGCGTGAAAAGTGAAAATTTTTCATTTTCTAATTTTTCGCATTAATAGATTTTCATGCATTGCCATACCCTGCCTGCCAACCGAAACGGTGGCGACTTAGCGAAAGTTTTATGTTGTGTTTCCGTCATTTAAGGCGAAGTGCAACATTTGTTTTTTTTTTTTTGTTTTTTTTTTTTGTCAATTTATAAAAGCGCGACATAAAATCGCTGTCGTTTTTGCTGTTGCTTGTGTCATTTAGCAAATTATTTTCCTTTTCATTTTGCCAAGCTAAGCTAAGTGCGTTTACATTACTAATATTGTTGTTGTTGTGTTTGTTGTTATTGTTGCTGTTGTACTAGTTTTGTTTTAGGCAATTTTAGACCAGTTTAAAGTTTTTGCCGTAGTTTATTTGCTGATTTTGTTTTGCAGGGATTGTGCGTTGATTTGCTTAAACGAACACACAAATTAGACTGTCTGTTATTTCGCAAGTTTCATTTCAATTGTGGAGATAGAAAATTTTTAACATAAGAAAATTTTGCTTTGCCCAGTAGAGCATGCCAATGATAAATATCTTTTGTATTAAATTTATTACACAAAAACTAATAGAAGAAACAAGTAAGGGGGTTATCTTTTTCCTCGTCAAAAATGAAATACCCAACACTGATTTATATTTTTATTAAGAGGGTATTTTTTCCCACCAGGTCATGTGCTTAACCAAACCTTTTCATGATGAACTTGGAAAAAGTTTTATTCGAATGGATGGGGTTTGATTTGTCCTCAATTTAATTTTCACAGGATGTCAGTAAGACCGACAAACACGCAGATGGATACAAAACTTTATTAAAAACTTTGTATTTTTTTTATTGTATAAAATACTGAAATTCCGCGAAAAATTCAGAATGAAATTTGGGAAATACCATACAGTCTAATGCACATATACATACATACATATTCCTCAATTAAATTTGGTATTCGTCGCCAAAAATGGAAAGAAATGTCATTTAACTTTCATTTTTGTTATAAACCGCATGCTCAACGTGTTTTTCTATAATATGTTCGTTTTCCAGGAAGAAAATGAAAGTTTTATTTAAAAGATTATTGAACAGTTTAAAAAAAAAACATATTCAACAATTAAATATTTTAGCAAAAAAACAAAAGACTTAAGCAACGAACCTACGCAAAATAACTTATAGTTAGTTTAAATGTATTAAAAGCCAAATTTGATTCTAACAAATGACAATACATGCGCTCGGAGAGAAATACATTTTTTAATGAAAATTTCACTACGATATTTGTCATCCAGCGAAGAGCTATTGCGAACTTAACCGATAAATTTGAACATCTGGGACAAGGTAGTGATGTGAAGACCACAACTCGTGTTCGTCTGGTCAGGTCAGCTGAAAATACCGTCGCCGTAGTGAGTGATAAGCCAGGTGTGTCCATTTTGAGACGATCACAGGAATTGCGCCGTTATCTCAAAATTTTGACTAACATTTTTTATTACTTAAAAACTAAAACTTAAAAAAAAAATAACTCGCGGTCTAACTGATGGAGTAATTCTAAGGCCGGATACCGGATTCAGCGAACAAAACATATAGTAAATACGGTCTGACCTCCAGATCAGAAAACTAAATTTTTTTTTTTGTGGATCTGTGCTATGTTTGTTAGTTTTAGTTTAGTTCAAGCTTAAGCTTTAATATTAAGTTTTAATTTTAATTTATGGATACTACATCAAAAGAATTAATAGACTTAATTGAAATAACAGGTTTTAGAACTTGCAATTTTGGCAAAAAACATTGCTTGCTCACTTACTTTGCTATACTGAAATGAATTCATCTGAATATATTAATAAAAAACATGTGACTTTTACAAACAACCTTCAATTTTGCATAGAACGTCCTTCAGCAGTATTCCTTCTCACTTTTTTTTTGTTTCTATTCAATTAAGCTGCTAATCATGTCAAATCGAATAGTTTTATTTTTTATGCAGTTAAGATTGATTGCAACATGTTGCCAAGTTGTTTGTCTCTTTAGAGGATAAAATGTTTTTAAGAAAAAAACTGCCACAATCTTTCAATCTGCATGGCGTAAAATATTGTAGAAACAATAGAACTTTTAATTAATCTGGCTAACAATTGTTAACAAATAAATGTCAACAACAATAGCATTTGAGTAAAAAATTGCCAATTGTTAGCCATGTCGCATAAGCACACCACACACATCACACAAACACACAAAATCAAGATAAAACCAAAATCAGTTACAAGCTTAAGTGCGGTTAATAAAATAAATAAAATGCATGGCGCATGCGTGACGTGGTGCGCACCTCGCTCACTACTCACTCACTTACTTACTTGCCGGCACGTAACAATCGACAGCGTTGGCGCGCATAACTAATTCTAATGTTTTCTTGCCGTTATTGTTATTGCCGGAGTTTGCAGGTTACAAAATGCTTATGCTACGCTATTGCAAAATTGCACGCTGCATTATTGTGCATAAGTTCATTACATTTTCGCGTTACTGATTTCGGACTAAATTGGCGCCTCTGTACTGTCAGAATTTTTAAAAAGGGTAAATTTTTGTTAAAATTCATATGTGATAATTAATTAAAAATTGTGTATGCCAGTTTTCGTCATTCTTATAACAGGTGCAAGCATATTATTGAACCATACTTTTTGTGGTATTCAACTAAGTTGCATAAAATGACGAATTTAGGATTAAGAAATTTAAAAATTTCATTTTCATTTCATTATCTCCAATGCATGAGGTTGACATCTTTACTAAAAAGTTAAAAAAAACTAGCTTAAATTATTTTTATCGCGTCTGCCTCTGATATATTGTGTTAAGGCCATGGTTTAGATATAGAAAATATAAAAGGCAGACGTCCACGCTGTCGCATTTTCAATAACAGCAATTGTTATTATGTAAAAAAAGCTCCAAATAATTTTATCGTTTTCTTTCAGAATAACGTTGTCTTCAGTATTGCCCCTAGAATCTGAAATTACAAGAAGCAGGCGCGTAAGTCTCTGTTTTTTCAAAATATATGGGGTTGTATATGTCGAAATCAACGATTATGATCAAATTATTGGCGTGGGATGCCCCATATACACAGCCAGAGATATTAATAAAAAATTAATATAAATGACTGAAAATATTGAATAATTAGTTTTGGATAGTAAAATTTGGACGGTTTTATATAGATATATCCTTAGTTACTTAAGTACTCAAGAACGTCTGCCTTTGAAAAAGCAGCGCTAGAAACTATTATATTTTCATGTTTTTTATTAAAAGAACCAGTTAGCCAAGTGGCAGACGCGCTTAAATGATTTAGTACTCAATATTTTATTTACATGTTTGTAATATTGCAATTTTTAAATACAGCAATTACTATTTGGCAGACGTTGTTTCTATCGTTTATTATGACATAATCTATTTAATCATCGCAATCTGCCTTGCGTTAAAATCACTTAATTTAATTTAAGATTAATAACTCTTAAGCGCAGCAACAAAATCGTCTGCCTCTTGCATTTATCAGTTTTTGTGTAGAGACACATTTTTTAAAATAACATCAAATGTAGACGCGATAAAACTGTTTATGATATCCTTTTTTACAGTTTTAAAAGGTTCTCAATAACAAACGCATAAACAACGGAAATGGCAATGGCTTTATGATTTTCAACCTCTCCCACAAGATAAAACCATATAGAAATTTAGACCACCAACTTTTTAACTATAATATGAGTGATGTAAACTCTATTCTTTCGGTCCAATAGGTCGAAATGAGTCCCTTTACCGAATTTTTTGGCAATATATTGTAATCAAATCACTTTTCCAAGAATTCGATTTAATATATATTTTTCCAATGTCTTGATTCCTGTACCTATTATCCTCGGAAGCCAGCGTATGCTCTCTATACTAAAAAAAAAGAATCGATTAAATAAACCAAATAAATATTTGATTTAATGCGTTTGATGATTTGCTTTTTTTGGAGTATACTTTTAGAAAAGCATTTTGAAAAGACTGCGATCTAAAATCGTATATCATACAATTCCATCATCTGACCAATTTTAAGCTATGATGCATTTGTATATATGTATGATTGGAATCGGTCCCATCTGAAAATACTTAGAAAAGAACTAGGACGTGAATATCTTGTAATAGCTGTAGCAATTTATAGCGCACAATAAGTAGATGCAAGAGTGCTCCTACGCATTGCAACAATATATGGGTCAGTTTTTGCCAAAACGAAGAAGTTGAAAAGATTTATTTTTTAATATAATTTTTAACCCTTGTAAGAACTTGTCACTCGGAATGACATAAAATGCTTAAAAACTTATTTGGTCTTTTGAAAAAGACCACTTTTTAAGTTTCACATACCTGAGTGAATAATGGTATATAGACTTGAAGAATGACAAAAGCTCTTAGACCAAGTTTAACTCTCAAGAGAACACGGCAACTTTAAGGATATAATGAAATTTCACTACTTATGCTCAAAGCAGTCTTAACTGACCATTTCACACTCTGCCGTATGGTTGGTAGTACATAACATACAATGACTTCTATGGAAATATTAGAAATAAAGAAGAATACGTTAATTGCAATATCATATAATTTTTTTTGGGAGAACAGCCTACAATGCTTAATTTTGATAAATAAACACCAAGTAAAAGTATTAGTCCAAAGAAAAAATCTACAAAAAACAGAAAAAGGGTTGGACCAAAAAATATTTATTTTTTTAGCGTAACATTGAGAGTTAAAAGTTTCACTTGTTATTAATTGTTTTTCTCTATTTAATTTTTTACTGAAAAACTAGAAGACTTAAAGAACATTTTTTTTTTTTTTTTTTTTGTTAACGAGTTAACTTTTCATTCAAACAAAAAATTAATAAATGACAATTAACACAGTTGTGGAGCGTTAAAAATCTGAACAAAAAAATTGGTAATTATTTAGTGATGCAACATTAGATCACTGTGAGCAGCTGTGGTTGTTCTAAAATATAAAAAGAGAATAAAATTAATGATTTCAATAAAAAGAAATCACTAAAAAATACGCGCTTCACATGCGCATCCGGTGTCGGCATTGCCTTCAAAGCTTTCAACAGCAAAAACTGTGTACACTGCCAGTCACGTTGTGTCGAGCTGGTGAAAAAAAAAACACTGAATTACACAACGCAACGTACTATACACTGTGATTGCATGTGCGCCGTGCAACTAACAAAATTACGTAGTTTATTTTATTCTCATTAAAACAGCAACGAAAAAAGGATCTTCTACAAATACATATGTATAACTTCATAAAAAGAGCTCTGAAACCCCTCTTTTTAGAAATTTCAAAAAATTTTATAAAATAGTATATAAAATCAATACTGAAGTAAGTTTGGTGATAAGTAATAGTGCTCACGCAATGCTATGGTGACATTTTAGACCTTCATCGACTTTTATTGATATTTTTCGAATTTTTCCATTTTTTAAGGCATTTTTCGATATTTTTACTTTTGGATTTGTTTCAAACTTTTTTCGAATTGATCAATATTTCTCGACTTTTCCAATATTTTTCGTACTCTATGAGTTTTTGTCTATTATGTATTTTAGGCTTAACAACTGAGCCTGTGTGTTAAGTGCAATGATGAATTTAAATTTGAGTTATTTTCTCGAATGATTTTATTTATCTAAGTTAAAAAATATTTATCTTTAAATACTTTTTTAGTTTTGCTCTTTCAAAATCAAGTAATAATATATTTTGCTCAATAAAAATTGGTAACCCTAATTTATCTAATTTATATTTTTTGTAATATCTATTAGCTAAAAACTAATAAAGATCAAAAAGGTGCGGCAAAATAATGCGCATCAAGATAATTGTACACAATTCATTAAATACCATTAAAGCAGTTAATGAAGCTGCTACTAAAATTCTGCCATTTTTTTCTCATCTTTTTGATCTTTTTAAAGTTCTCGGGCTTTAGAAACGTATTTATTTTGTTGCTTCTTCGAAAAGTGTGTCAAGTTTTAATTTGCAGTATTTAGAATAGAATAACAACAACAAAGAGAAAAAAATGAAGACACGATTCACGTGTTATATTATTTACCAAGCCGATATTGGTAATGTTGTTGTTATTGTCATTGATATTTTTCGACATGGGAGACGACGATTCACTTTTGGCCAGCAGCTTAACTTGAGATAATGGTGCCCATTAAAATTTTTTTTTTTTTGAGCTTCCAACAAATATACCATAGAGAGGTTTGTTGTATATCTGAAATACAAAGACTAAAATGTAGGTCAGCAATTATAAATATTGGCTTGTCGTAAAAATCAGACGAGTTGAGTTTAAGTGTCTGTAGACAAAGACCTAAAGCAAGATTTTAATTTTGTATGAGAATTTTAAATACCTTTTTTTTTTTGCTATGTTTGCTAATAAATTTTTGAACTTTAAATTACTATTGTCTATTAATTTGTTTGTTTACTTTTAAGACTTTTTTTTATTTTTGGCTTAACTTTTATCGTAGAAACCCTCAAAATGAACATAAGTTTCTTGGAGTATATCTAGCTTGAATTAATTTGCATAAATTATTTTGTTGTTATTGCTTAGCTATATAATATCCCTCTGATGTGATTAGTGATTGGGTTTTTTTTCGGTTTCTATAGTTTACTGATTGATGAATAGTTAAATTGATTTATGGCAAAATAAATATTATATTGATTTATTTATATCGTTGTGAAAGCTTTCCGCAATAAAATTCTATAATGCACACTGTAATTAAGACCTTATGATAAAAATTGTTGAAAAATTCTTATATTTTTCAAAACTCACACTCTAAATAAGACTGCGTGGAATATTTTGCACATTTACTTAGTCAGTGAAGCAACTTTGCTCAAAAGTATTATTCAAATTTTACTCGTGTTATAATAATTAACACAATAGCTGTGCACCTCCCTAATTGCTGCAAATTTTTACTCAGAGTGCATTACATTTTTTAATTCTTAATGTGAGCATGTAAAAATTGCTTCAATAATGGCTCCTCGACAAGAAAATTAAGGCTGAAAAGTCGTTTTGGTCTTTTTTGTACCCAAAAGTCGTTCATCATATATAGATTTTGAGAAAGAAGAGGTTAATACCCCCAAAAAAACATTTTTTGTCATTTTTGATAGTCATGGGCACTACACTTGGAGTCCATCCGATATGTCTTGTCACTTTTCCTTTTGATCTTAATAAACCAAAAAATTAATCGCATATGACCTTAAAGCCCTGTGCGCCTGTACGCAAATCGCACCCTCTAAAAACAACCCTGTGTTGATTAATGGTAGCCTTACTCATATTGTGAAGGTGACGATCTTTGAAGAAGTTTCTTGTCGGAAACTGGATCTGAAATAGTATGTATAGCCACAAACGAACAAACGATCGGCGTACATTTCACTCTATAAAAACAACTCTGAATAGTTTACCTCATCTTAGTTTTTGAAGTTTAAAAATAAAACAAATGGTATCAGCTCACATTTGATATACGGATCAGCAATAGTAATAGAATTCAGCTTCCCATTTTGCACAGTCTGGTAACGGCTAAGTGCATTCACTTCAAGCGCGCGCAAGCATTAACACGGCTATGCTCATAACTACACAGGGCTTCAATGTCAAATGCGATTAAATTTTGCTTAAACTGAGTAAATAGAAGCTTTAATTTGAGACATTTTGGGAAGTTCTAGGACCACAAGTTTAATGTCCACGGCTATCCAAAATTAACTTTTTTTAGGGCCTTAAGCCCCCATTTTCTCAAAAACTATATCTGTTGGACAAGTTTTGAGCCCAGATTCGTGTTTAGCGTGCGACAGTCTATTGAACACATTTGATTACTTTCTATTAGCACACTGAACATTTTTAATAAATCGATATTTTTAAATAATCGATTTTCTTTACAACCCCTTTCACATAAATATCAAATTTAACTTTATGACTTTTTTTAACTTTTCTCAACTTAATCAACCTCTTTCACGTTTGTTTAACATGTTCAACTTTCCTGGACTTATTCTCCTTTTTTAAAATTTTATTCAACCCATTTCAACGTTTTTATCCCTTCTGTCTTTTTTTGGCTTATTTTCGACCTTCTCAAAATTTTTTTGACTTTGCCGAATTTTTCAACCCAACACAATTTTCGACCTCTTTAACATTTCTCGACTTTTGATCGGTTTTTTGCTAGCATTATCAATATTAAACATACCACGCTGCAAGTGGTTCCACTTACCAGTTTGTTTTTAATATTTTGAATTTGTAAAAAGTAATAAAAAATTTTAAGAAACAAATTTCTTTTACTTGAACCTGACTATCTCCGTCCTCGGTAGATCTATGGTATATGTTCTTTTCGACCCACAAGACAACGTATAAAAAACTGGTATTCAAAAATGCCTGTAGCGATGGCGTGAAATAGATACCAAGTTAGAAATCAGTGAGTCAAAAGGTAGTGCAGCAATCGAATTTATAAGCACCAGTGAGCAACGCTTGTTTGTACTTACTTGCATATGTAGATCTACTACTGTGAAAAGTTTTGAAAAAGCTTGAAGTTTTCTTACTGATTTGAGCAATTCCTTTAATAAGTTGTTGATTATGCTGACATCAATATTACTAATACTGCACCTCAGCATATCGTATCCAAATCTAAGAAATATACGATTATGTATATATTTAATTTAACGAATTTGCAAGACCACCAGCTGTGCATTAAAACAATTATTTAAATTAAAGAATTGTTCAAATGAAACATTTAAACTTGAGCTCTATATAAATCGTATTACTCGCATTCATTAGCATAGAAAAACAATCAAGAGGTGTGTCACTGTCAACGTACGACCATATGCAGAGTTTACTCGTACAAAACACATGTTGTGAAAAGTCAAGAGCCTCAGCGTATGAGCCATGTGGAGACTTTTTTTTCAGAATAGAAGTATTTATATGGTTATCTTCTTTCAGGGGCCTAATCCTGCACCAAGTTTTATGAACTACTTGCTTGAAGTTAAATTAAGTAAAGAATGAAGTTTAATGACAAAATTATGGAATCTTTTGTTATTTTATTGCAGATTCATCAATTCAAGATATGCAAATCTGAATGTTATGTTGCTTCTGGTTGGCTTAATATATTTTTAATAAATGTTTTGTTGATAAAAATTTATATTATTGTAAACATACGGCCAATTTAAGCATGGAAAAGAGTCGTCAAAAATATTCCCTTGTATTAAGAAAACATTCAAGCCAAATAAAAATATTATCATTCTTTTAACCAATCGCCATTCATTTTTGATTTTGGACGATTATTCACGAAACCTATTAAAATGTTCTTTAGTATTTCGACATTTTTAATAAGATTTAAAAAGTCCACATTCATACTTCTGCGGGACATTAATAAGAAATTCAAGGTTCAATGTTTCTTGTTTTCTATTGAACGAACTTATCCCATACTAAAGTTATGGACCTGAAAAAATAATGTTGGTTGGGTACATTTTTTATAAGATAAATAATTTTCATAACATCTATATGTACATATATTGTCAAAGCATTGTTTGATAGTTTTTGGAAAAAAATATCGGACACCAATTTATGTTAGACCAAACTTGTGGATGATGCAATTTTCTTAAAAAAAGTTTCAAAAATATTGCCAATTGTTTTCATGATATAAATCCGGAATTGGTCATATAACACGAAACACTAATTCAGAGTCAGAGGTTAATTCAATTTATTATGAAACCTATCAAAAGAAAAGGTTTTCTGCTACTCTTGCAATATAAAGCTATTTATTACTCATTAGGATTTCACGCGAGTGAAGCCGCATGAGATCTCCAGTACATACACACGTTTGAAAAGAAATCATTTATTTTTTATCAATTGAAAAATGCTGTAATTGCTGCGCTGATTACTGTCCGTTTATCATGTTACGAGTATATGTAAGTTTTTTTTGACAATGCGGTAAATGTTGTAGCAAGTTTTTCTTGTTGTTGCTGCTGCTGCTGTAACAACTTGGACTCTTTGGCCGCTTATCTGATGCAGACTATATAGTGGAGCATTGACTTAGTTCGCTTACAAAACTCCCTACTCCAAGCACCGCTTTTTACATTACGCCAACCAAAACAACAACAACAACAACAACAATGACAGCAGCAACAAAAAATGAAATTTTGCAGCTGCTCCAGACAACTTAAAACTGGATGCATCAGTTAGACTGGTCAGTAGACAGGCGGACTAGTGGACAGACACTTACCAAAGGAAATGAATGAAAAGGTGAAAAAAAAATAAATGGTAAAGTGATTACACCGAAAATGCATAAATTAAGGCAAAAAAAAACGAATCAATTGCCAACTTGCAGAGCAAAAGTTTCATGGATCTGTTCAATGATGCAGTGAAATGGAAAGTGGATTTTCTACTTCCTTACTTTGCTGCTGGTTTTATTCCCTTGTATTGCGGTAAATGACAGCAATGAAAGGGATACTGGCAGCAACATGAAAATATATAATATTTTGATGGATACATACAATCGAAGGGATTATTTTGGAATTATTTGAGATTTATTTTAGGGTCAATATATTATATGGCAAAGGAAAAAAGATCTTTTGAGCTTTGTAAAATTGGTATAAAAGTTTAGAAAAGTTGTCCGAAATAGTTGTTTTTAGAACAGATTTTTGTTTGTAAGTGGGCGATGCCATGCCTCTAGCAGGGATATATGTTTTCACAACTAAGTCAATGGACCGATTTTATTTTATTTTTTTGTTATGGAGATAGATTGAATATCTTGACTGAAATTTTACCCAATTACTACATATACTTATGTACTTGCTTGTAGGGGTTAATTAATTCATATCCTATTTACTATTATTCCGATCTTTGGAAGATTAAATCTGGCTTTGCATATGCAAAAATATGCGTCAAAATTTCAGCATCAACTTTATAGAACCAACTATACCAACTACCAAAACAATAATTATAAATCATGCTTGGGCAAGTCATTTGCTATAAAGTTTATGACTTCCTTATTAAGTCGTTTAAAGAACGTGAGCTCATGCGCATTTGCACGCACCTTGTGTTGCAAGCTATTGACACATTTCATAAAAAGCACAATTCAACCGAAAAATTAACAAAAAAATGTGGTAAACAATTAAAATTATTGAACAATTGCATAATGAATAAATTGATCGTTGATTGAGCACAGGCATAATAATAAAAAAATGTTTTTCCATATTTAAGAAAATACCGACACAAAACAATTACGATACGCTGAAAATAATAATGAAAAAATCTGATGAAAAAAAGTAATAAAACTATGTATGTTGATATGGGTTAATAAAGGTATAATAAAAACAATCAAGTACTCGTAACAAAAGAAAGCCCCGTACCCATTTACAATCGTGATGGGGCAATGCAGCAATTGATTCAATTGCATTGAAAGTCATTAACTGCATTGCATAAAAAATTTAACACATCAAAGTTTTTTATTGATTTCAAATGTTTAAGATCAAGCAGATAAATTAATTAAAAATTTCTGTATTCAAAATATGTCATCGCTTTATCGATACGAAAATCATATAAACAAAAACATATTAACTTTGGTCATGCGACCATCTATGGCCATGGCCTGGACTAAAGAATACTTCTTTCTAGCTTTCTTTATCTTTGGTTAATTCTTTCTAATTTTATAACCTGAGGATTTGATATTGCCGAAATGTTGAGATACAAATCGTATCAGGACAATGATCTTAAGCCCAAATCACTCTTGTGTAGGTCCTGGGTGCTGTATAATTGCAGTAAAGTGATAAACATTTCAGCCCAAGGCCCCGATATGATGAACCCAATTGAAAACTAATGGGCACACTTAATTAAAAAGGTTCCAAAATGGGCTCCAACAAATAAAATCGCTCAAATAAGTGTTATTAATAAAAAATATAAATAACTTACCCATTGTGACTTTAAATTTTTAACAAAATTGTAAAACTACTGCCGAAAACGAGCATATTATTTTAAAAGTACTAGAAAATGTAGGAAAATGTGTGCTTTAGCAACAGCTGCGGAGCTACATTTTCGTTAAAGAAATTTTAATATGAAACACTTGCAGATATTTTTAACAAACGAAAAAGTTTTCAATAAAAAGCTTTGCAACATAAACAACAATTTTCACTTGCCATTGTGCACAGGGGACAAATAAATTTGTATTCATTCGCCTTTATTTTTCAATTATTTGGAGCGAACTCTTTATTGTTGGTCGACCGACAATAAAATTTAAAATTAGATACACCATTGCATCTTATTAGAACATTTTATAGAATTTATCACTAAAATCACTTAGTTGCACAAATTTCACTACGATTTAAGTTTTACTATTAATATTTAAGCAAGATATGCAAAATTTAACTTTAGAATAAAACGTGCACTTCGACAATGAAATTAAAACTAACGAGTAACAACTGATTAGCGTTGCCACCTTGTTCGTCGGAAGTCTTAATGTAGATTTGTTTTACGGAAGAAGCAACTGATGAGCAAAAATATTGCGATAAACATAATAATAATTAAAAACTTCATTCATTTATAAAAAGTGAGAGCGATAGCATGGTATAATTTTCAACCAATTTCTTGCTGGCCACTTTTTGTTAACAAATAACGAGTAACGAGAAAAATAGCAACGAAAAACAAAGCGAACGAGACTATTTTTGACAAGTGTGTATCAGCTGTTTTTTTGTTTACAAATCTGTTAAAATGATTATTGTGTTCTTCACGTGTTTTATATGTTGACAAATTTAAATTAAAACAAAATCAATGTCCGCAAAAAATGAAAATGAAGCCTTCCCACAAATACTAAATCGTTTGCAGTGTCAATTTCTTTGCGGATATGCATTAAATAGCATCGATTGGCAAGTATTGGAAAATGGTCCTGATTTTTTATTTTTCAATAAAATAATCATTTTAAACTTCCAGCAACTTACGACACACATCAGTTGGGAGCAGCAAAAACAGCTACATGACTACACTTGTGGGCATGCGCTCAATCAGCAGCTGCCAGTCAAACTGAACTACCAACTTAGTTTCCTAAAGCGGCTGCTACTGCTTTTGGAACGAAATTCAGTGGAAGTGCATGATTCACTTTATGAAACATACTGCAAGTTACAACAAAAATCAAACGCTGAGCAAGAGGAAAAATTTGCTTTTAAACATTACGTGCTTCCTAATTACAATGCACAGTTTTCGCTGCGTGAATCTAAAAGTTTTGTCGCCGAAGGCACCACTGGACTTTGCAGCTGGCAAGCTTCTCTTGCAGTCGCAGATTTTTTATTGCATGCGCCACACATTGCACGGGATAAAACTATATTGGAGCTAGGCGCTGGGACTGGGCTTTGTGGTTTTATCCTTAGTCGTTGCTGCGGCGCTAAGCATGTTTGTCTCACTGATGGCAGCTGGGAATGTATCGAACTAATGCGTGAAAATTTTATGCGCAATTTCAAAGATGCTGTTGAATTAAAACACGGTTACTATTCGATTCAACAGCAAGTTGTCAGTTGCTTGCATTTAGCGTGGAATTTGATTGCAGAATCACAACTAGAAGAAAATATTAAACCAAATTTGATTTTAGCTGCTGATGTAGTATATGATAACTCCGTGCTACCAGAGTTGTCTCAAGCTGTCGACTATGTTTTCAAGATGATGGAAAATAAAACGAAAATGCTTTTAGCCGCCACTGTGCGCAATGAAAAGACTTTAGCTGAGTTTTTAGAATTGTTGTGTAAGTTGGAGTTAATTTTTTAGCTTGTAGGCGCATAATCATAGTCAATCTTAGACCAGGGTCTAAAGTAAACCACTAGCATGTGTTCAATGCTTATGATTGTTTCTCAGTCAAATCATATCGTATTAAGTCTTCGTTGACACGTGCCTTCGTACACCGTGCTAAAAAAAAATTTTAAAAACTATTTTTTCCTATCAGGAAAAGATTTGAATGCTGACTTTTAGCTTACAAAACTTGGGAAATAACAGACCGTGATATTATTTATCAGATTATTTGCATTCGTAATGGTCTCTCATATGAAAGAGTTTGACAGTCACAGAAACTTTATTTTCCCCCCATGTTTTGTTGCTTTATCTAAAGAAATTATTTTTATTACAGCCGACTTAAAATTCACCGCCATTGAACAAGAGATTATTCCGATAGAAAGAAGTTTCCTTTACTGGGATCGTTCTACACCTGTAAAAATTTATCTAATAACTAGAAATTTATAGCCGATAATACTGGCCGTTAAGAAAATTCTACATGTAAGACTTCGTAATTAAGAAAACTAAAAATATAATACAAAATAATCTTTTTTTAACTAAAATAAAATTTTTTTAATATCAAAACGAATCAAAAACAATTTTATATCAAATAAAATAAATACTATTTATTAAAACTTATATTAAAACAAACAAAATAACAAAAATTGAATACACAAAATTCTTAATTAATATTGTTCTGGCCTGCTTATTGTTGGAATAGTGCCATCATTTAACCATTTTACATTAAGTTGTTCAATTTGATGTTTCTTGAAAATAATGCCCAATAGACCATACTGTATATCGAATAAAGAAGTACGATGAGTACGTGGCACTTTCATGCCCACCACTAAAGCCTGCAGGCAACTTATTATTATAAAAACAAACCCTTGTGACATTATGGTAGACTCATCAGTCGAATTGAAATACGAATTTTTTTCATTCGATACAAAATAATAATAAACAATGCTGGTGGATAACAATTTCAATACATAAGATACATAAATTATAAGTTCGGTCAATTTAAAATGCGAAACTTCAACAAGTATGATTTGTAAATTAGAAAATGACATACCAAAAAAGAAAAGTATCAGCCAAAATGGCACTGAGGTCTCCATCGAACTACCAATAATCATGGCCAATACAGTAAGCAGTATAAGACATAATTGATTGGAAACAAATGTGACCTTTGCACTAACGAACACTAAACAACCTGTTGAAACGAAGCTACCTAAGAAAATAATCCATAGCATGAGGTCAATATCAGAAATTTCTGTAAGTCGTACAGCTGAATTCATCGCAAACCAAAATATGAAGTAAATGAATAAAGCATATTGAACTGCTTCACTAAAAAGCAATAGCAGCGTTACATTCCATTGTTGATTTTTGGTCACATAAAAGAATTGTACACGTTTAATAACTTCTTGGCGTTTATCAAAAATGGTGCCATTTGAGTTTGCTATACGGAATTCATTATCCATACTCGTAACACAGTCAACTGTACCAAAAAAGCAAAGGACTTTTAAACCGATCAAAAGTGTCAGCATCACTACTGATATCGATAGGTAAACTGCTGCAAAATCCACATATATGCCATCGATTAGTTCTTCCTCTGTCGCTTTGGGATTTTCCTTTAAGTTTCTAGAGTATGAGTGGCTAATTAGAGATACTGCTGATGCTATGCCCATCAGATAGAAACAAAAACATGTTGAAAGAAAAATGGCACGCGTATATTTTCCGGGTATGGAGTGTAAAAAAGTTAAGCCGGCTAAAAAGATGATGCTGTGTGCAAGATACGAAATAAAGGCGCCGGTGTTATCTGAAAAGAAGAAAGCTTGTGTTAGAAGTGTGAGGAAATTAAAATGCTATATTTATTATGTTCTGTTTGTGATTTAAAAAGAAATATACATATTCTCTGACAAATCAACGTGAAATATTACCGATGAACGGAGAAATAACTAAGCGAGAGATTGTGCAGTCTTATATTGTAAATTACTAATGGCGTCGAGGGACAATATTATTCGAACGATATAAACGTTCTTATCAGGAGCTAATATAAAGGTTACATTATTATTTCATAGCCAGATGGTGCTAGGGAACAGGGTTAAATGTTAATCCGTAAAAGAAGAATATCATAATTTTCACAAACAAAAAGGATGTCAAACCTTCGCTCTTTGCCACGAATGTTACTTGTACTTGAGAGTTACCCTTGCTGATAAATATATTTTGCATATGTACCTTGACAACTTGGTTCACAAAGCAAGGTTCAGCTTATGGAATGTCAGTGCCTGTGCGTTTATTCCTGTGCTGGCGCTTTGAAAGTATACTGCTAACGCCAGTCTTATTGTTTCGTATGCTGCTGCACCTTTTCATCCAAAAAAGCTTTGAAATTCACATCTTACATTCTGAAGAGAAAACAAAAGCAACAGACCGACAAAGTCATAATGCCAAAAAATTCCCCAAGGCGCAATGTTTTTTAGATTTGTTATTTTATAGGAAATTCTCACACTTTTTTTTAAATTAAGATAAAGAATTAATTGGCTATTCGCTAATAATTTCTATCAATTATTATAAAGTTCAACAGCGCCTGCATTCAAAAGGCAATTATAATCTTTTGTTTCTTATACTTAACCGATAACAGTTTCAGATTAAGGAAACAATTTTAATATTTTTATTTCTCTTATTTTGACTTGACCAAAAAATTAGATAATAAAATTATGCCTTATATGACAGTGACTAATAGCAGACAGCAGACTATATGGAAAGCGACCAAAAAATATGGCTAGAATAGTAAAATATAAATGTGAACAGTGGAAGTGCTGATTAAATAAATACATATGTATTCACGTAAATGTTATTTTATGACCAAACATTAATATAAAAGCTTGTTAACGAAACAAAACAATAATTTTTTTAACTGAACTTAGTCATTAGCAAAAGCCGATATTCTGGATAATTTACAAATCGATCAATGTTTTTTTTTTTGACAAAAATAGATAGATTAATTTAACGTGATGATTGGTGACATATATTTCGGTTATATTCACATACATACATACATATATGTATGTAGAACAAAACGCATTAAGCGGATCAGTGCCCTCTCCAAAATTGGATATTTAAAAAAACCGAATGCTAATTCTTAAGATTTTCTCATTTTTCGGGGTCCAAATTTAGTTAAACTTAAGTTATTAAAAAATGTTTTTAAAATTCTGTATATTCCTTGACGAATTCTATGCACTCTTTATGTGCATCAATTTTTTATAAAAGTTGCTACTTTGTATCCACGATGAAGTACGACCGCGTTTTCTGTGTCCTGATAGTTCCACTCCAATGCTTGCGGTAGGTTCCAGGTAGTAATTTTCGCAACATGTGCCTAATCCATTTCTATCTTGGCAACATTTAATGAGCAAATCGACATTAGAAATGGTCCTCCTCCACCACATTATCAGAGCTCGGCGAAGAAAATTGTCGATGAAAACTTGTAAATTGTGAAGCAAAGCGTTTTTGGTTATCCAAATTTCACAGTCGCACAAAAGACAAGAGCTGCATTGTCGTTGAGAGGAACGGAGACTACCAGATATTTTGAATTATCATAAAAAATTGATGCATTAAAGATTTGAGAATTCGGCAAAGAATATATAGTATATTTAAAAAAAAAATTTGTGATAAATTCTCCCTCTTTTAAGTCAAGCTTCGCCTTAATAAGCCGCCCAATTTCGAAGACATAAATATATACATAGTTTCAACAGACCTAGTTCTGGCTAATTTGTAGCAATAAGGATTTGAACCTAGACCCGTACCTTGTATATGAACAGCTGCTTTACTACTGATTCATACTTGGTCACAATAACCATGTGGTTACAAGTGCACTTTGTTGCTCTTTATGCAATAACACGATCTGTTATCTGTTAAACTTTATAGAGTACAAATCTTCTGGATGTTATTGTTTCTTTATTAATCTCTGCTTTTGTAATTTATTGGTGTTTTCACTCACTGTACTGAACAATACGCTCATTAAAATAATATAAAATATTTTCTGTTCATATTAAATAAAACTTTTAAAACTTAAATTGATTTGAAACTTATGTAAATTTTTAGTGATGAATTATTTATTTTACACTTACCAAACCCATTAGCGAAGTAGAAACAACTAGCAATCAAATTGAAAACACCTCCACCCATCAGTATCTCCACGTGCCAGAAAATAATGCGTCCATTGAAAAACTTTGTCATGAACATTGTCATAGCGGCTAGAAAACCCCAGCATGCCCCTAATATCATTGGTCCATATTCGATAACACCAGCGTCTGTGTTACGTTCAGCGACAAGTGATGATATCGTGTAACCAAATATTAGGCCGGCCGGAAGAAAATGCATGGATACTTGAAAAAATTTAAAATATTATATTAATAAAGAATTTCGTGATCATTTTTATACAATTGCCGGTGAATGTAAAAACTTAATGACTCAACATACTGAATAAATTTTTTTTTTGTTGTCATTTGTACCAAATTTTAGTTTGCTGAGTCCGATTAATCCGTTGGCCGGTTGACACGGTTCTCTTTAACACTAAGAAAATTTGCCTAGATTCGGCTCATGAAAATCTTTTCCTGAACACTTTTATAATAAAAAACACAGAGAGTGAAATCCTAGCTAATCGTGTGACTTTTTTTTTATGGTAAATTACATTTTTTATGGAAATAAATCGATAAAAAAAAATTATTTTTCTGTCCTAAAATCGAATAGAAAGTAATTTTCTGTTTTATTTTTTTTTTTTTAACAAAATAACCCAAAAAAAAATTATTTTTAGCCATTGGAAAATATTTTTTTTTATTGTTTTGTGGGCTCTGTCTAATCAAAAATACTTTAAAAACTCTTAAAATAAAAAAAGTATAATTTATCACTAGTTTTTCGTAGAAAAAAAAAAATTTGTTTCTTTTTTGGATTTGAAAATACTTTTAGGCTACACAATAGAAGAGGAAAAGCAAATGGTCGGAAAAAAATGTTTTTTAAATTTTTTCGTTGGAAAATAGTTAGTGATAACACAAAAAAAATAGACGATCAGCTAGGACTTTTTTTCGTTGTTTATAGTTATCAGAAAACGATTCCCTGTTAAACAAAAAAATTTGTTTATTTATTTAATTTGGCTTAGGAATTAACTTCTTCTTCAAATTTCACATTTGAAATTCGCAGTTGTGTGTTACTTTCCACATTTCTTGGTACTTAATATTTTTGTTTTACTAAGAGTTATTTTTATCGTGCAAAACTTTTTTATTTACTTGTTGACAACTTGTTTGTTTGTACACATAAATCCAAACTAAGCTTCATAGTCTTTTGTTTCATTCATTTGAATTTGATTGTTTTCGTTTTTAAGGGAAATTTCTGATCAGACAAAAGATCTTCAGCAGGCCAAAGAACGTATAACTAAACTCTTATTAAACTTTTTTAAATTTCACACTTGTAAAATATCGTTCTATTTTTTGTTTCATAAACCTACCAATAAAACTGGGCGCATACTGAAAGAACCGGTAAACAAACTTTTCCCAAAGTGTAGTAGTAGTCATGGTGATACAGTTGAAATCTTGATTTATTTGAAATATATTTATTTTATTTTTCAATTCATTCCAATATTTTAATATACCACGTTGCACAAATGAGCAAGTTTTCCATTAAAACTTTGTAAGCTTTAGTTTTTCTTTATCTCTCTATATGAGCGAGCGACCGTACACAATTTCGCTTAAAAGTTAAATGACTAAATCGTAGACAAATGTGCGAAAATTTTTAACTGCTTCATTCAAAACTAGATTTGTTTGAATTTAACGACGACGAGCATAAAAAATTGTTGAGTTTTACTCACCTGTTGTATGCCATTACTGATAAGATACCCTTTTTTCTCTATATTTATTTGATAACACCCATAAGTTGCTGATAAGATAAAATTATTAACATTGCTGCTGTATTGCAAACCTCCATCGACTTTTTACAGTTGGTGATCATTGGTGAATTTTATACTTTATTCCCACACATTAAAATTTTTGTTTACAATAACTATTCTTCTTAATCTTTTTTTTATTATTAGTACTTTTTGAGTTTTCAGCTAGTACGTTTACGTTTTACAAACATTGGCGTAACTAGAAATTTAGCTCGGGGGCTAAGCTCCCCATAAATCGATTTGTTAACATGTCGTATGAGTAACGTATTATTGTAAATATAGTGGAAATCCAGCTTTAGAATTCAGCTTTCGCTAATTCTTGTTTCCCTCCACGGTGCTCTTTGAAGTATCAACTTTGATTGATAATATATACTAAGAGACTTTAAAAAATAAATCAAATACTTAGGTACTCGTATCCTGAGCCGGCAAAACATATAAAACACAGGTTGTAATAGATGAAAAACTACTAGCGTTTTCGAGTAAAGCGTACTGGCATGCGCTCAGAACGTTTCGGTTTCTTTTTATGGCATAAAAATGTAGAGACAGAGAAACTCCAAGAGCGTTCCAGAGCATGTTTTTCGAAAGCGCAAGAAAAAATATTTTTATATTTTTAAACAAACTAAGTGCCATAAAGAAATATTTATAGAGTCATTTAGAAAGTTCGGGTGGGGAAATCAACATCCGTCAAACTTTCGGGTGTCGAGTACTCTAACCCTGGGACAGATTTTTTACCGAGTCTGCTCGTATCAAGCATTTGTAAGGAGCATTCATTGCTAAAACGATTGGAATTGATACAAAGATACAATGCATTTTAAAATGTCTATGTTCTTAGCTTCCATCCCCTTCCTAGTTACGCCAATGAATACAAAGGTTTACTGTTAAGCACATGGTAGCTGAGCGATGCCATTATTGTTTTTAATTATTATAAATATTAGCTTTTACCTAATGTTCTACAATTGAATGAGTCATAAAACACAGGAGTCATGATGGAGTTTCCCTACGTATTTAAAAACAATTTGTTATCAAAGTTATTTAAATATGTAGCGTTTAAAATGCGCGCTCTTATTTAAAGATCGTCCATCCGAAACTTTTCTGTATTCACAGATTTTATCAATACATTCGCCATAAATAGGCGAGTGTGCAAAAGAGATCAAAATAAATATATTCAGACAAATTTCGCCTCGTTTGCTAGTCTAGAAAAATTGCTCCCGAAATATTTTTGCTGGTATTAAAAAACTACATATAAGTAAATCTTGGCGACCAATTGACTTGAAAATTGCTAGAATGCATGTAAAATTTAAGTGAAATTAATTATGAAATTTTAGTAAATTTCCACAATTTGCAAGCGTTGCTGTTTAAACTTTACCGAATATAAATGACACCATCGTAGACAGATTTTTTCTTTTAACGTTTCATCCCTTCTGGAAAACACTACAAAAAACCCCTTTGGAACTATAAAAAAAAACACCCTATACTTCAAGTACCTCTGCATATTTATTTTGCTATTGATTCGTTTAATTTGTAGTTTACGCTCATAACCATTGCTTAAAATTAAAAGTATAAAAGCAGTCCTTATTCGTAAGTTTCATATAACGTTGAGATTTTTTTATAATTAATTTATTATGTAAAATCAAAACTATTCTTACCAAAACGAAAGGCCTTGGATCCAATTTTGCTTATTTTTGTTTTGTTGTTAAGTATTTGAATAGTAAGTGATTTACTGTAAAGCATTTTGACATAATTCGAAACATTGTTGCTCTACAATTTTTCAAAACTTATGTAAAAGAAGAGAATTAGTTTTTAAAATATTTTTTAATTTCATCAAATTTTTTCTTAGAGTTATTTGCAGAGATAAAAATTATTTAAAAAAAAATTCTTGTTGTTCTATTGAAAAAATTGTATCGCAATAATGATTCAACTTATGGCGAGATGGTAAGTCTTCAGCTTTGCCAATAGAACCCACAAAAAAGAACACAGCAACCAAAAAAGAACACAGCAAAATCGAAATACTCAAGGTAATACCTTTTAGTTTTGGCACAAAATGTCTCATATGTATGTATACATAACTTGAACAAAGATTTATTTAGCAATCCTTCAACATGAAGTGGCCAAGCGATAAAAATTCCTGCAAATAAACAAAACGAACGCGTTGTTTTAATAAATTTATACGAACTTTTTGTGAAGTGGTTGACTTCATCTTTATAAAAGTGTCCATATTAACTCTTTATCTGAAAAATGGTCATTATGCTTTAACTTAGAAAAGACTTTTCGTCTCTTATGAATTCAGTGGCCGTTCTGCCCCATATAAAGATATAAATCGCCAATTTTTCTTTTTTTCTTTCAATATAATTAAAAAAATCTGACGTTATAGGACATTTTTTATTCGAAAAGCCGTCTAGCGTCAACAATAATATTATTAGGAAGTTTTTAGACCATCTACTCTACTATTTCATACTGTAGGACTTATTTTATTTATTTATTGTATTAAATAATAACTTAAGTTTTAAATATTTTTACTATTTATATGGCTATACTTATATCGAATTAAAAATAATTATTGCTATAAATGATATCTTTTGGTGGGGTTAGGGTAAAATTTTATATTAAAATGCATTTTCAATGCTAACAAAATTTCAAGGATTAAATTATCTCTCTTGCTATATTTTTATGTTTTTTTTTACATTTTTTGATGCAAGTTTTCTTAAAACACTTTTTCACAATTGCTATTCTTTTACATGGGACAATAAATAAAGACTTTTTCAAGTATTTAAAAAAATTATTCCGAAATTAAACTCGTAAAATCTGAAGCGGTTACCAGTAGATGTTTCCACTAGCGCCCATTTACAGTTGCGGCAATAAGGTTTTTAATAAGACTGTAAACGCTAGTGGATACTAAACGTCTGCATAAGTGCACTCAAAACGACCATCAAGCCACTCGCCACAAATCAAATCAAAACAAATTGAAACACCAAGCAGGAGAAGTGAGTGCTGCACTTGCAAATATATCGCAGCAGATAGCAGAGGCACTCGAAGTTTAGTGCATTCGGAAGTTTATACGATGATCGTTTCGAGTGCACTCATGCAGACCTCTAGTAGAAACTAGTAATTATTTTTCCTACAAACATGCTATTATTTCGTACTATGATAACATAACATTTTTAATAAAAACTCTTTTGGCTAAAGAAGAATACTTTAACCGTCACATTGTATCCATTTTTTATAAAGCTATTGGAAGGTTTTATGTATTAATTATTTTACAAATTTATTTTATAAAGAGCGATTTGCCACTTTATGTATTTAACCATAAACTTTGTAAGTCATATTGATTAGGTATTATTCAAATATCAGTTTTATCGTATGTATATCATATGTATGTAAAAAGTCTACTTTGCATTATTTTTGTATGCCGTACTACGAGTATAAGTAATATAAATTTCTATAAGTGCAAAAGAGGAACCATGTGAGCTTACGATTGCTACAATCAGACTAATTTGTTTTTTCTTTACAGCGATATACTATAATATTTATAAGCTTTTTCAAGCTACACTTATTGTTATCTTATTTACGTATAAAATTGAGCTTATCTTGTCACTCTTATATTATAATTCAAAATATTCATTTAGAGAACATTCAGTTCTTGTACATATGTAAATGTTGATTTAGAAGCCGATTACGTTGCAAATAAAATGCAGTATGTACCTATGTGCTCATATATTATGGCCAACCAAAGTTAATACCTGTCATTTGATAAAATTTATTATTGAAAGGACGATAAAATTCACGCAGTCTATCAATTGCTGCTGCATCAATACGTGGATGATTACGTCCCTTTGTCTTACCCAAACAATGTGGCGTTGATTTTGCTTCTGATTTAAAAAGACAGGGAAATCCTTTTGTAGCATTAAAATAAAAATGTTTCTCGGTCACAACACGCTTGAGACCAAGAAAATCCTGTACTCGACCAATTTCGAATGCCGGATCAACAATCAGACGTTCACCGCTTATGAAAAGTAATTGCGAAAGTGGAAAGTATTGCAGCCACTTTTCCAAATATTTGGCATAGACTCCGATTTTAACGGGACCCCAGGCAGTATCGACAACTGCATAGGAGCCATTAACGAAAGCTAAGTCCTCGAAACGTTTCATGTCGGACTTTTTGCTTGCAGCCTGTGTATAATCGGAGATGGCGCGTGTAACAGGATCACGTACAACGACCAGCAATCTGTA
Source organism: Meiosimyza platycephala (assembly GCA_963662105.1). Classification (NCBI taxonomy): domain Eukaryota; kingdom Metazoa; phylum Arthropoda; class Insecta; order Diptera; family Lauxaniidae; genus Meiosimyza; species Meiosimyza platycephala. Next base: position 26,362,367 of record OY759208.1, read on the forward strand.
AAATAGCACAATAAATAAGATATCAAGATGAGCATATAGAGACAATCACTCAGAAAATAATTGAAGATTCCCAAATAAGTTATTGGCAATGGAAGATTGGCTCAAATCAATGAAAAAATTGCCTATAGAAAAAGAAAAAATTGGGCAAGCAAATCTTTTGTAAAATTGAAATTAGATTTTTGACATTATGCCCCAAGCCAGCAGATGATATCAATCATATCATTAAATATCATAAATAAATAAATATCATAATCATAAAATTAGTCAATGGCCTTGCGGCAGAAAAAGAGAGCTCATAACAAAAACTTAATAGAGCCAGGAATCGAGTTAGTTATAGATCTTTAGTTCAAACCCCACGTTCCTTATGAAGCTAAAGGATATTAATTACAGGAGATGAACAGGAAAGAAGCAAAGATGACCAGTTCACAAAAAAAAAAGCACTCAGTCGATGGCAAAACCAAAAATATGAAGATACATTACTGTATATCCAAAGCTTACATCGAAGATAGAAGATAGAAGCTTACACTCAGGATCGAAGAATTTAGTAAAAGCTTTAACAACAATTAATCAATTGCAACTCACTTGGTGCCCGGATTCATGTGATGCACACGCTTCGGCACTTCTTTTGTCACAAAATAGCTTGGTGACTTCTCCATTGTTATTTGACCCTCTATAGTGTATGGCATATGATGACGATACCAATGTAGACCACGCTGATAGTGACGGTCGAAAAAGTGCACTTCACAACCAGCGGCACGTACGTCTGGATGCAAACGTATAAACTCCAATAGTGCACGTGTACCGCTCTTTTTCACGCCAATTATAAGTGTATCCGGTAGATGGCGCGAGGGACGCAGTCCTTGCTGACGTAGAAAACGATATTTGGGAGAACCATCGACTTCATTAGTGTAATTGTAAGAATTTAGTGGTACAATGCGTACGACAGAACCAAGTATACGGATTTCCGGTGGCTCAGTAGTCCTCAGAAATTTTTTCGTTGTGGGCGGATTAAATGTGGACGATGCGTACAGTAAAGAATCCGATGATGCAAGCAAATTTTTTATAGGATTCTAAGGTAATAGAGAAAAAAGCAATAAATTTAAAGATTTTCGATACCACAGGTATACTCACCCGCTTCAATGTTCGATTTATGCTTGATATCAGACAGGAGTTAAAGGAATACGATACGTATATTAAAGATATGCAAATTAAAATTGTTATTGCAACGCTGCGATTGCTTAAATTGTTTAACCAATTTATAAACATGGCTTACAATTTGTTCGCTGCCAAAATGTCATTTGTGTGAAACTTTCAATTCTTAAGATTTACATTTCTTAAGGTTATACTACTTGTTTAGAGGAGTTTGAGTTTGTTTAAAATTATGCCACATTTGCGTTGTTGCTTTTATTTATTACAGCACTGTCGAAAAAATATACTTAGCAATGAATTTTCCATTAAAAACACATTAACTGTCAAAAACTGCCAAATCAACATAAAAAACAGGATAACCGTGCACAACGCAGGACAATAACGACAAATGTTGGGAGTAACAATGCCAACGCAGAGAAACTATTTTGGGATTTTTACCTTAGTATAAGGATATGCGAAAAACAGGAGTGACAGGAACGCTGGTATGGCAAAACAAAAAATTTCCCGCATTTTGTCCAATATGAAAACTCTCTCTTAGCGTAAAGGTAGCAAAAACTGGAAAATGCTATTGCAATCCATGCACCCACAAGAATTCATTAATGAAATCCATGTGATGCAGAGCACGCGCTTTTATTTGTACTTGCGCTTTAGAAGCTTGTGAGCAAAATTACTCGTTCTAAAAATTCCTTTTGGATAGGGTTGAAGTATCGAATATTCTTACTTTAATCGATATGTTTCTATTTTTTCTTTGACTTCAAATTTTAAAAAAAATCAATATCGTTTACAATTATTGAATACTTACTTACAAGTAAGAGCATTTCGGTATCACCGAGTCCAACTTTTTTTTTTGACAGATAAATATGGTTGCCTTTGAAAAACATTTTTAAATAGTTTTTGAAATTTTTTCTTAGACCACTTGTACCACCCGGATTGTAAAAAATAATTTCTCATCTACGTCATTAATATGAACATGAGTCATCGTAACAAAGAACGACATATGTACATACATTGGTATTAAGGGGTCGTTCATTAAAGACTTCCGCAAAAATTTTGGAATTTTAACCTCCTTCTCTGTGGCTATCCACTTTTGTCTGATTTCGTTACCTTCCCTCCTAAAGAACGTACATAAAGGATTATGTTACTCCACCTCATTTAATTTTCTTTTTAGTTTTTATTCGTTTCTTATGAAAAAAAAAAACAATAAAAAATTAACGTCCGAAAAGATCTTGAACTAAGAACTATGCAGTGTGGAAGAAAATGCCATTGCTAGGCAAAATAGTTTATTAATTTCGATTTCATTAATTTTTCCTACACATCAGAGAGGCACTTTTGATTTTCACACTTACCATATAAATAGCTATTTTATTTATCTTTTCATTTTCAAAATGATTTTGTTACCTTATCAATTTTACGCTTCTGTTAACATTGGTTAAAAACTTACAAGTTGATATTTGTGATAAACAACTTTTGATATCATTCACGTCGCAGTTAAAATTTACTCTTTCAAAATAGAAGTAGTGAAGTTTTTAAAAAATATCGACACTTTAAAATAGCGTGCTAAAAAAAATACCAAATTTTAAATAGGTACCCAATTTTGGAATATTAAATTTTGGTATCATACTCTTGCCACAAAAAAAAAACTACAAAAAGTTCCTTTCCAACTCTGTCATGTAGGAATGTAGCGACTATCATATGTATGCTCAGGAAATGGAAAAATGGATCGAGATATCTTTGATAAAATCGCATAGCTTGTGAAAGCCTGCGTATATTTAAAGGATATGGATTAGCCTTGACAAATAATTAACATCCTAATTTCCAATGCTCAATGCGAAAGTTTTAAATGCAAAGTATCACATAACGAGCAGCTTTCTGAGTCCATGTCAGAAGCGCGCCCAGGTTGCCTGCTATCATCAATATTGTGTTTGATATTACTTAGCATAGCTCTAGAATCTACAAATTAGGGCATTCAACGAACTTTCAGCGAACATCTGAATTGAATTTGCTTTTGTTGGATGATTAACGTCCAGAAAAATCAAAACCCTGACTCCGCAGACAATGTTTATCAAATAATGCTTTTAAATCGGCAAAGTATTAAATATGAGAAAACGCGACTTAAAATTTAGTCCAGTCAATAAAGAATTTTATTGGACCTTAATTACTGAAATCTATAGATTATGGATTAGTGTTAATTGGGAAATTAGCGTACTTCCTAGTGATATGTAGAACTTCACGCCCGAAAATTGAAGAAAATGTTCAAATTTTGATGATTATACAGCTGCGAGTGTAGTCGAGAAATTTAAAAAATTGCTATTTTTTGAGTATAACCATTTTTTTAAGGGTCAAAGGTCTACATAAAGTACTTTTTCATAAGACAGAAAAGTTTAAGAAATAGTTCATTCAGACAAGTAAACTGTGCTAAATACTCTGAAGAGAACTTCTAAGAAGTAAATTTTATATCGTCACCTTTAAATTGTTTTCGATGAGCAACTACAAACGTACGAAGTCTTTGCTCTTATCTTCATCAAGAGCATAATATGTAATTGACGAATGATGCCTATTTTCGTATATCTATCAGCGTCGATAAGTTGCAGAATATATTAAAAGAGTTAGTTTTTGAAACTTCTTATAACGAATCAAATGTGAAATTGAAAAAAATAGAAAGCAGATCATTTGTCATTGAATTTTAATAGAATGCAGTACTTTCCGGATATTTTAGGTAAAAGTGTTGAGATAAAAAAACAATGGAATGTGTTAACCAAAAGATGATAATTTCATTTAAGTCTTTTGCTGTTTATTTCTGGATGGTTTCTTTTTTGGTTATTACTTTAAATATGCTTACGTATTTGATCACCTATGGCCTCATTGGTTTTCACTCGTTGGTGTGTTAGTGTCACTTGCACTGGCTGGCATCTGGACTTTGAAGAAATATAAGGACCGTCAATATACATTCGATCACTTCTATGTGATCTTCTATGGCTTAATATGCTTTGTTATAAGCACATGCTTTATGCTTAATGGAAATATTGGTATGTTAGTATTTTTTGATCATCACCCTATTCAACACATAGTAAGAAAGGTTTTCAATTTTTCAGATGTTTGCTTCTACTTTGGGTTTATTGCTCATGCTACGCTATTTTTACCCTGCTACAGTTATATCAATTTACGTAGCTCTTCGAACGGCATGCGTCCTGCAGTTTTGGCGCTCGGTAACGCACTCTACGTCAGTGGCATTACCATTGGCTTCGCAATTTTCGATGAGTTTGATGCTACAATAAGCACTTGGACCTTTTTAGGCTTGATATTGCTGCTTATCATTGGTACAGCTGCTAATGAAATTCTTCAACACGTTGGCGTATATAACTACAGAAAGTCTCGTGATCTTGTTTTTGATCTAATGAATGATGAAAAAATGGTTTTAATACCGACTAAATCAATTTATGCGCAATTCGTTGGTCGACCAGATTTCTACATAAGCAAAAATCGCCAATATATGGTCGTGAGCTTGATAGCATTGCTAGTTTTGGAACGTGCATTTCTATATTCTTTCTCATTTCTAAGGTTAAGTTGGAGTTCAACACTCGCCTATACCAATGATTCGATTTTGTATGCACCATTTCTATGTTATGCATTTGGGGCAGCCCTTGGAAGTGCCTTAATGCTGAGATATAAACCAAAACTTGCCTATTTGATGTTTGGCCTGATCAAAATAACCGCAATTGCAGCAATATTGGGTATTTACTCGGAGTTTGTGACACAAGATTGTTTTATTTTTCTTGGCTTTTACTACATTTCAATGGGAGTCTATTCAAGCATTGCTATTCAGGCCATACTGGAGTGTTCACCATTTCTTTTAACCGAACTAATTTTAGCAATAGCCTACGCATTCGATTTAGTAGTGCTGGAAGCGTTAAAATATGAAATCAAAGTTGATGATACTTGGTCAATTCTACTTGGTATTAGTATTACGATTATTATTTTGACCGCAGTCTGCATTGTTATAGTACAAATATATCTACCTCAATCAAGCAGCCTTATAGATGTACGTAATCGCCTATTGGGTATACATCGGCATAAGCCTGTTGTGCCACAGAGTAAGATTTGGAATGCCAATTATTTTCTACATCACGACTTGCAACCGTCAGATTTAACCACTGTCAGTTTAGATGGTGGTCGAGTATTTCAGCAGTATCCTCGAGAAGTGGAAAGAAGCACAAACCTTTAGTGAGTTATAAGTTCTAAGAAAGGCTTTTTGATAGCTGTTTAAAATTATAGCACCTACTATGTACATACTTTTGTTGTAACAATAAAACGCTTTTTAATTTTTATATACAACCGTACATATTAAATTAAAGAATTTTTAAGATTTTGATATTTGCTATGGATAATTCAAGAAAAGTAGAGATAAGTGTAATATAAGGAATCGTCAAATAAATTTGTTTTTCAGTCAGAAATTCGGAACTTTGTGAGACTGTGTTGTCAAATAACATATCAATAAGCTCTACATATTGTGAACACTCCAACGCCTGTTCTCGTAAAAACATTTTTTAAGCGGGAAACCACGTCATAATAGTCACCGGTGTTCACAAGACTTCCGCTTAGCCACTCTAAGCATCCAGTATTTTATTGCACTAATCGAATGCTTCATAAAATATTCAATAGTGTAAGTATTAGGTCCATAATCTTCCATACAATTCTCCGAAAGATTCCATCTGAACACCAAAATGAGGAAATTCCAGCGTTGCTTGCCGAATGGAAAAATAATTCTGTGTATCATTCAAAAATCATACGTTTCTTCCTGATTCTAACGTAAGGTAAAATCCGACAAATCTAAATAAAGCGGACATACTCCATAAAAATTACCTTGTTTACTGTAGATTATTCAAAGCGGATATCAACCTTCTATGGCTACAGAAGACATATACTAGTAGGGCCGCCGAGAGCAAATCCGGGACCGGGGGTAACCATGCACGGACCCCTCCTCCCCTCACAATTGTGAAATTAAAAATGATTTAGGATAGTAATATAGTAATATTTCTATGGAAACTTGATTTATCATACAATTTGATTTTATCGATTTCTTCTTTACTTACTTACGTATTGACATTCGATAAAAGCATGCTCTGGAAAGTATCGATAAGACGATTACGTAGACCTTCATTACACAAACTAGAGACCTTTCATACTAGCGGACTAAAAAGGGCAAAGGCCCCGAATATTTCGACGGTGATCATTTACTTTCAAGAATGAGTTTTTTTTTGAATAGCGATTTTAAGAATTTACTTATCATTTCCGTTTATGTCTTTGAAACATTTCCGGCCCCCCCCCCCCTTTTTCGCCGAACGAAATGGTAAGAGGTTGACCCTCCTTGATTGTTAATGAGATCACACATAAATTCTGGAATTTGAAAAATTAGTAATAATTGTAATTTTTAATTATGAATTGGAAAAAAATAAAGATTGCTTTAGAGTGTTTAAAGAAGGATTAACAAACTTGATTGTGATTTTTCATCTACTATAGTACTACGCCAGACTTGCCCTCGGTAGCTTACTTAAAGAGCTAACATTCGCCTTGCACCTCATTAAGATCCGTTTAAGATTCAATACACATAAACTATAAAAAATGTAAAAATAACACAATACCGAAGTTCACTCTTTTGTGTACAAATGTAGTTTTAGTGTAAGTTCTTAGTTTTCTAATGTTACGCTTTTAAAATATGCAACAGAAGCCTACTCAATAAAATAATCCCAATCATTGGCTGAAATTTAAAAATTTCGTAGTAACTAAAAGACAAACATTTGATAATTTTTAAAATTAGCTTTGAAATGATTTATAATTTATTGAAATTGATTTAGGAGAGTTCCGATTTTTTCCGCTGCTTTTTTACAATGTCATTCATCCACGTTTTTTGAATATCAAAAACAAACATCAACACAAAAACTGCTGTAATAAAGAACAAACAAAATTACTGAGTTGTCAAAAAAGTGCACAATACGCCAAAGACATTGCTTTCAAAAGACCCATTAATTGTTAATTTTAAGCAGAATAATAGGCAATTTACTGTTGTTGTAACTTCGATGTAGATTGTACTAAAGTACACTACTTACACAAAAGAGTGAACATCACTAATGATTTTTATAATTATTTCTCGCAATTCTTTTTATTTACGCACGTTTATTTTTATATGATTTTTGTTTTTAACCGCCGTTTCATTAATAAATAAATATCAATTTTGAAATTAATTCTTGTTACTCTTATAAATAAAAAAGTTGTTTTTTACAGCAATTCGCATATTAAGTTAAAATATATTTATATGTATAATTTATTTTTTAAGATTTTTAATGCATATAATTTTAATAATAAGAATAATATAATAAATTATTTAATAGTAATTTAATAGTTAACATAAAAGATTTTTGTTGATTTTGTTGTAATAATAATTTTGACAATTCTAGTTTAATTAAATAATTGAAGCCAATCATTAATTTTTTTTTTTTTAATTTTTATGTACGCTTATTTGTTAGTCCTAGTCACGATTCTATATTATAAAGATTGTATATGGTATAAATTAAGAGTTTCTTTTTAATTTAATTAAAATTAATTTTTTAACGACATTAATATTCTAATAGTCTGCTTTCCTGTGTTACTAAGTTTTCGACATTTAAATTTAATTTAAAATATTGTTCAAAACTGCTTGTGTTTGTTGTTGTAGTAAAGTATGTATGTACAAAAAAATGTGTGTGTGTATGTATGTAAATAGTAAATCAATATCACTTACAGCTATAATAAAAACTATCATGTAAGTAACTAAGTTTTTTTGTTTGTGTTCATTGTAAAAAATAGTTTATTTGAAAATAAAAATCATTTCTTTATTTATATAAAACAAAAAAATAATGCATTATTTGTTGTCGTAGTTTTTTCTATAAATACAATAAAATACAATAATTTATAGTTTACTTTAAATTTATATTGAAGCAATAACATAGGTTTCTATGAATTAAAATACAGAATTAAATATTACAAATTAATTAACATAATGATGAAATTATTGTTTTTAATAGGAAATCAAGATGTATTTTAGTTAACATTTTTTTTTTTTAGTTATAAATTTTATTCTCAAGAGTCTTTTGGTTTTGTTTGCAGTATTTGAATTAATTATTTTTTGTTTTTATTTAATTTGATAGTTTTTTATGTTTCAAAACAAAAACGCTTAAGGGTCGCTTTCACAAAATTTCGTTAACAATTAACTGGAACTTTAAATGGCAGTTTGACACAATGTTTCAGGCAGGATTTTCTTCTAACTGAAAGTTAAATTTTATCTGAAAATTGTGAAACCAGCCCTAAGTGCAATTTTACATATTTCTGATGGCAGTTTAAATTTTCAAAAATTTTATTTAAAACTTTTTAGGATTTTGAATAAATTTTTTATTTTGTTTTTTTCTTTTAGTTGTATTTACAGACTTCCACAAAAATATTTTATCTTCAATATAATTACGATTTTTTGAAATTTTAGTGACTTTTTTTCTTAATGTACAGGATATACAAAGAGGATTTACATACATACATAAATGCTCTAATAAATTCGAATTCGAAATTCATAGATATTTTATTTAAAAGAAAAAATTAAAATACAGTGTTAAAAGTGTTTAAAAATTTATTTGCGTTCGGAAAGAGAAGTGCATTTTTTACAGTTCAGTAGCAGCAAATTTTCAAATTTAACAAAACTTAGCTAAAATTAATTGCAAAGTTCAATACCCTTAAAAGTAGTGTAGTAAATATATGACTTTTCAAAACACAAAGCGCGTTCGAATGGAATATTCCAAAAATATGTATGTAAGCGTGTCTACGTAACATTTATTGATCATTTTTAAGGTTTCAGACATAGTAAATACATATGTTCAATATACAGGTTGTCCGACCCGAAAGTCTGCTGGCAAACTTCAATGTTAGAAAAGAGTATACAAAAATAAATAGAAAATTTTACCAATTTCAATTTACATGGTGATAGAATTTCTCCAATATGTGCTTAAGGACCTTGGAGCTCGAAACTTAAATTTTGCAAGATATCTTATGATGAGGTGAGTAGCAATGAGGTATGCCATCTTTACGGCTATTTTTGCGGAAAATATTCGAATATGCCAGATAAGTAAAGGCAATGGATTTATTATTTCAAAAATATATATATTTCTTTAAGATCTAAATTGAAAGACTGAATGCGAATTACAAAAACCAAGCAGTGCGACACGCTTTATATGAAAAACTCCTCGTGGAGATAAGAAAAGTAGAAAAAGAAGCAGATATAGAGTTAGTAAAACAAAAAATTTCAAACTTCCGAGCAGGTTACAAAAAGAAGCAAAGGAAGGTAAAGGAAAGTAAAAGATCTGGCGCCGGTGCTAACGATATATACACACCCACTCTATGGTACTTTCACAAAAAGGCATTTTTAGATGAAAATATAAGCATTGGTTGTCTAGATGAATTGTAAAAACTGAAAACATGAGGTTATTTAATTCGGATTCCGAATAAAAAAAACTGCATTATAAGGTATAAGTCCATATGATTACTCTAGAGTTCATGTTCATTCCAACTGGGTAAACCTGAGAAAAACAGTCATATTCCCAAAAAAAATTGGAAGTTTTAAATCAGTTCGGTGCCTCAAATTTCAAAATGAAAGGGTATTGAACTTTGCAAATAATTTCAAGAATAAATGCAGAATGGAAAATGGCAACATTTACCATACTTTGGGTCGCTGGATCAGAGTTTAGTTTGATGTTTTCTAAAATTTTTTGTTTTATTTTTAATTTTTTGCGTTTTTGCATTTTTTTTGTATTAAAAAAGTCGAAATTTCTAATTTCTGCATAATGTATAATAGCATAATATAACAGTCTTAAGTTTTGTTAAAAGAAATATCTCCTGCTGCATTGAACTGTAAATAGCACTATAAAAATAACAATAAAAAAAACTGCTCAAATTTGTTTACCCTTGTGGAATATAAAATTGTACATAACATTGTGCCTGTGTGTAATGAAATAAAATAACATAATAAAACTTAAAGTAAATTTATTATAACTATCTTGTTTTCTATTTATGTATATTGATTGTACCTATGATGAAAATTGTTGGTGATGATTATGATGTGTAGTAGTAGTTTTGCATTGCTTAAGTCATTTTGGAACTATAGTACTCGTCTATTTCTAATACAATATTAACGTTGTTTGTTTTAGTTGCTGCCTGTCTTACTTTTTTTTTTTTGTATTTTATTTTTGTTTTGTTTTATATACTTTGCACTTATTTTATATTCATATATAGAAGTTTGCTAATGGAATTTTTAATATATATATATTTTATTTGCTAGTATGTTTAAAATTTTTGTTGTTGTTGTTGTTGTTGCTACATTTAAGCCTTAAGTTGTTATTTAGTGGATTTTTATTTAATGTATGGTGTATATAGTAGTTATTAGTTGTGGAGTAAAAGAGAGAGAAAAAGTGAAGTGAATTGTGAGTTCTTACATGAATATGTATTCCAAATTTTTATTGCGGTGGTGTAGTTGGGAAATTTGTTTCGTTTTTTTTTTTTTTGTATCAAATTTATTTTATATGTAAAGCCAAAAATTAAGATGTAAATTTTGTATGTTCTGCAGTTTTTTAAATTTTTAGTTTCAAATTAAATCAACATCGCAGTTTGACTATATTTGAAAGATTTATATGTAGTCATAAGAAATAACAAAAAACGCTTTTAATGCATTTAAACACATGGCAAGACAAAGATAAACTGTAGGCTTTGTATTTTATAACAGGTGTATGTAACTTGTGACCCAAGGGATCAACAATTGCTGAAATTCTTCAGCTTACTGGAGTCTCGGTAGTAACAGAACATACAGAATGGGAGTTACTAAAGTCAGTAATTAGCTGTTTAACTTTTGGCATTAGGCGTGGCCCTCGAATTTAGTACCAATGCAGAAAAAATTCAACGTTTTTGTATATCAACACTTTGTCATTTGCCTTTTAGTTCGCTTAATTTAGTTAGTTCACTGAAAATCAAAATAACTCATAGAAGGGACTCTCTAACGTAAATAGTAATAAAGTTCTTTAGTAAATCGTATTTTAGTAAAATTGCTTATGATACATTTTGTATACTTTCTTTAGAATCAATGTCAATATCTAACAAAGTGCTATTTATGTTGCTATTTAAAACAAAACGCAACTCAAAAGAAAAATTTTTGATTGCCAAAACAATTAATAAATAAATTGAAATTCCTTTGGCAAAACTTAAACTGATCGTAGCACTAAAAACAAAAAAAAACACAAAAAGTTTAACTGTCTCATTATGTAAGACGAAAAAAGTGAGTGGCTGATAATTTTAATCAATAACTTGCTCCAACTTTTATGTTCATTTGAACTTAAGCAAAATAATTTGAAAAAAAAGTTGTACTTGAGTTTACACTTTCAAGATATAGACGAAAATTAGTCACTCACTTGTTTCATCTTACATAATACGGGCGTAATTTAACTCATTTGAATGACAAAAAAACACGTACAATACAATTTCTAAAACTTTAAGCCTAGGCGAATTTAAGTTTATCTTAACTGAAACTATGCAGTATGAAAGCTCTTAGTCTTAGTAAAGTTTCATATATATTTGTTTGCAAACTTTTAGGCGTTTTAAAATTAACGAAAATGCGCACAGGCCTCAAGTGCTCAACAGAAACTTTAGTTTTTTGACGCTGTAGTCACTGTAACCGTCGCCATTGTCGCTACAGCTGTTACCGGTGTTGCAAGCGTTAATGGCTTGGATAGCAATCTTGTAGTTGTTGATGTATTTGTAAGCACCGCTTCTGATTTCGAAGATTGTAATCGTTTTTCACAATATAAGCTACCAATTGGCTTGGCCAAAGAAGCGGCCAAACTTTTTGTAATCGTCATAGGCGAAGTTGCAGTCAACATATGCAAAGGAGGCAAATAGATACTGCTGCTACTGCTACCAGTGACAGATTCGGAAGCAATCAAGCAAGTGTTTGTGGTGGAATAACTGCTTATAACTTTGGTATTAGATTCATCGTAGCCATGACTTGTACCAGGGTATGACAGACGACTTGCCGCCGTCATCTGATATTGGGTATTAGAGTTTGAGCCCCAAGACAACTGGCGTTGTATACTTGGTCTACCAGGTGAATTCGTTTTAGTGCTGCTGTTAGTGTTGACATTCGTTGTCGTGGTCGAAGTCGTGTTCGCAGTCGAACCTATCGTTGTCCCACTCGCCGGTTCATTTGTCATAGTCGTTATCGTTGTTGTCGAACGTCTTCGATCGGTTATCGGAAATTTATTTTTTGTACAACTTAAATCTAGCTCAAGCGTATAAAATCGACCACGTGTATACTTAAAATTTTCATTTTCAATTGGTGTGGATATTCCACCGACACTTGTCGTGATGCTGGTGTTTACGGGGTGACTACTAATTGTACAAATACTACTACGATTACTATTTGTCGTTTGATCGCTTACGTTACTAATGGGAGTGGCATAACGTTGGTTGCCGCTTTGTAACTCTTGTTTACGCTGCAACAAAACACCGACGACTTCATCATCAACATCTTCTTTGGCTACATCATCAGCGTCATCATCATCATCATCATCTTCTTCAGAGCCGATGTGAAGTTCATTTTGAAATGTTGTTTGTTGTATTTTAAAACGAGGTGTCGTACTACTTGTGTTGCTACTGCTACAACTACTACTATTTGCTGTTGTTGCAATTGCAGTTGTTGCTGCTGCCGCTGTTATTGATGTTGCTGTCGTTTGTGCTTTACTACTACTAAAACTACTACTATTTTTTAAATTGCTTAAACTACACTGTTGCTGCTTTTCTTGCTGAGTTGGCGCTGGCAGAATGGGTGGTGGGCGTGGCGATTGTTCAAGCAGTAAATTTTCACAGCTTGTCTCGTAAACGCTTGCCAAGGCGGGTTGTTGGGTCGTATGCTTTATATGAGATTTATGTCCACCGCCACTATAACTACTACTGGCACTAACACTGCTGGCAGTGGTAGCGCCAATAACACTAGACGTTGTGGCACCGCCACTAATTAAATTCGTATTCGAAACTACTGTAATTCTACTTGCACTGATGTGATGACTTTGTGAGCTGCAACTAGGAGCATCTACTGAATCACTGCCTCCTAAATAAGGTTCAGATAAACGTTTATGCACCCGTGCCGCTGGTTCTATGCTGCTGCTGTTACTGCCTTCTGTTATCACCGAATCGGGAAAGTCTTTATCTTTCTTACTAATAATTTCAATAGGTTCAACATAAAACGAATCAAAATTTAAATCAAGAAAAAGCTCCTGTAGGAAACGTCGCGCCGTCATGCGATAGCTGCTACGTCCTAACGATTTGCATACCTCCGCATATAGACAAATGTCTTGAAAGGTGTGTGGATGCTTTTGTTTCACCTCTAGCAATGTATTTTTCGATTGTTTTGCACTTACAGGATTTGCTAGACGCTGCACATTAAAGAGTATATTTGCCGTTAAACGATCGGGCATACTTTCTTCGCTGAGTATGCTTTCGGGTGAATTAAATGAAATGTCCGAGAGTTGTATGGAGGAGCTTTGATTCGATTTACTTTTACGAGCAGCAGTTGCAGAAGCACTAACGGCACCCGTACCGATACCGGCACCGCTGCTATACAAATTCGTTTCGCTATCTAGCCTATGTGGATGTTGCCGATTTCGGCGGGTTCGTGAACAATGCAGACAATTACCACGTCCATGTTTGGTACCCAGCCACTTGGAGCGTTTACTCACCGATGATACATCGGAAAGTGAGGATATCACAGATGACTCATCGCATTCATTATTAAGTGAATCGTTGAGAAATTGTTGTTTGGCAGTTAACAGGTTAATGTCCATTAAGTCTTGATCTTGTATATCACGCGAGACATAAGTACGTGATAGGTTGCGAGTGGGAAAAAGATCAAGTAGATTTTTCGGAAGACAAATACCTAGATAAATGCAAAAATATAATTATAAATTTGGCTTACAAGCAGTATAAAAAGAATTTTTTCATTTTTCAATTACCAGCATAGCAGGGTCCTTTGGAATCATTTTGTGACAGAAATTTTGGTGGGACTAAAGTTGGTAAAGGAACTTGTAATTCTTCGGTATCCAATTGACTAAAAAAAAATAAAATTTAGATTATTTATATGGAAATGCAAAATTGAGTATTATTTGACATGTCTCTGAACAATTTTTTAAGTCATGAAATATGTCCTGTCCCATTGTTGCATTAAGAAATTATGAAATGTAATCTTTCATTTGCGAGAATCTCAAACTTCTTTATATTCTTATCGCGATTGTAAAATGCAAAGGGCTTGCATTAAGATTTTTTAGTCATAAAGACATCAACCCAAATATGAATCGATAGGTTTTGAACTACTCTTTTCGATGGTTTCATCAGGTTTTGCTCAATACCCTAATATCGCGGTCGGTTTCTCTGAAAACCGACATAAGTTTTTAAAGTAAAAGTTACACGAATCAAAAGAACAACTTTTCAGTAATGCCTCCATAAGTTTTCAGAGTTGGATAGGAAAAATGCGAAAACGACTTAAAACATGGTTTTATTTGGTTACTTTCGAAGCTAGGTATAGGCTTCAAAAAAGTTTGTTCTGCTTATTTCTAATGAAAAAAATTATTTAGCACCATCTATCCTCTTTAAAATGAGCTTTCAAATGGTCATCTATGATGTTTCCTCGCAAAATTATAGCCATTTTAAAGTGACATGAACTCGATACTCTACAACCCAACATGTCTTACTAAATGGTTTCAAATTCACGTCACCTTAAAATGGCTGTAACTTTGCAAAGAAACATCATAGATGACCATTTTAAAGAGAAAGGATACATAATACTAAATGATGTTTATATTAGAAATAAGCTAGATTTCACGATTCATGTTTTTTTAGAACTTTCTAGCCACTTGCCTGCGACTATGATCGAGTTGAACATAGCGCACTCGGAAAAACGCACCCACTTAAAGTTCCCATCGAAGGTGGATATATCACTGAATGAGTAGAATACTCTTGATCTTCATTAAACTGTGTAACAGCTTAGTCTTTTTAGATAATATTTTGCTTGCCCTAAGGACCCCTCATTGATATATATTTAATTTATACTTGACTCTTAGTTTTAATTCCATATTCACCCTTTCGTTAGGGTATGCATTTATTATCATCATAAAGTATGCACATACTCGTCTATGTATGCAAGAAGTAATAAAGTTATGTATTCAAAATTTCTTATGTCGCATATTTTACAATACATTACTTACGTAAACATTCTTAAAGATGAATGTCGATCCAAACTTCGCACTTTCATGTGCCGTTGAGATTCACCCCATGACGATTTTCGCGGTCGAAATGAAGCATATAAAAGCAGATCTTTACGATCGATGATTTCATATAAATCAGTTGCCGATTCGGAGAGAACAGGTCGACAATGTCGACGCAGCCAACGTAATTGCGCAGATCCTTTGAGGTCTACAGGGCTGATGGCGTGCTGTGAATACGAAGTGCCAGCAAGGGACGTCCGACGCACCGCCTGTGGCGGAATATCTAAGAGATTGGACATACTCGGAATGGGACTAAGAGGAACTTGTTGAAATTCACTGAAGGAAGTAAAATATATATATAAGACATAATTAATTATCTGTTAATATTTTTATATTTGCGTTATTGTTAACTCACCCTGCTACCGCTGCGCGACCTGTTACGGATTCACAACTGCTCACGCCAGAAGTATTAGAATCTGAGTTATAGCGTATACGATGCTGATGATGCATTGCAGTTGCAACACCACCAATTATACTGATTACATCGGTAGTCTTTGATTCAGAAAGTGAACGCTGATGTTTACCATGCCGCGTATATGTGCTTTCGGGTAGCGTCTTTGATTTTGCAGCAACGATGTGTTTAGTATTCTACATTAATGTAAAGTTACAATTAAATTAAATTTAAAGAAATATACATCAGATATATTGTACTGTAAACAAACCTCTTCAGCTGCAGTTTTACTGCTTTCTGCAGTTGTATTCGCATCCTGCTGCTCTGAGCTGGCGCTTGCTGCGCCCTCCTTATTGGTCGTACTACTGCTGCTCAACAGCAGATTCCAATAGCTGCCTGTGTAATAGGAACCATCAATTTGATCGTCAATGCCAGTGTAATTATATGGCGGCATATCTTCGTAATAGTGCCGCGTTGGCGTATAATTGCTTGACATCCAGTCTTCAGGTTGGTTTACAGGCCAAATGGTGTTACGATCATGACGTATGCTAAACCAATCTAAAAAAATATTTGCACGGAATTGGTTAAAAGTTAATCACTTTCTTTTTATAAAGAATGGATTCGGATTTAGATACTTAAAAACAATAATGGGTACACAATGTAGGGTCCTAGGAAAAATATGCCTATATGAAAAAGCCGGTCATTACTCTGAATAAGCTGCTTACTGAAATTGCTTTTATGTACTTTTACCAACATATTGTTTCTCGTCATCCTTTAATATTATTATGAAAATGGGTTACCCAAAAATATTAAATTATTCGCATTTCTTGGTAATGTGAACAAGTAACTTTTTTAAAATTTTCTCTTAAGATTCGTTCGAATACATTGAAATTAAGTTAATATCATTTATATAATTCTTTCTATATGTTGTACTTACTTAATTTGAATAATATGTTGGCTCCAGCATTTGTGCCACCAATTAGACCCAAAATATTAAAGCACGTGGCGCGTATGGAGTATACATCACATTTAGTTGCTAATATTACAAGTTTTTCGTAAATTCTACAAAAACACAAATTAAGTGAAAACATTTAAAATTAATTTAACGTTCAGTTTTAAATTAAAACCATGCCTTGTTCCAGACTCTACTAAAAATTCAATTCCATTCGAGTGCGTCGATGCATGCCCCACAGCCCAAATAGCTGCTTTCAATTCCAAACACTCTATATCGTCGGTGCATTTGCCACGACTAATCACATCCACCAAATGCTGCAAATCACCATGTTTGCGTAACGCAGTTGTCCCCTGGGCGGTTTGCACCATTTGCCCATACAAATGTGGTGGAATATTTGGTGGAATTATCGTAGGTCGTGTCGAACAATTACGACGACTATAGAAACCATCTTCATTGCGTATGTGCAGCGTCAGACTGGAATGCGTATCAGCTTCAATCAATAACACATATCTATAAAAAAACAAATAACAAAAATGGTGTAAGCATAGAGATAAGATATTAGAATATCAAGTAAATCTAAGATTAGCACGCTCGCCTCTTGTTGTAACCATCCTTCCAGTATTCGATTTCTTCTTTTATCCGCGCCTTACGATGATTTAGACCACGTGACAGTGAATAGTAACGTGACATAAGTAAACGTCCAACATCACCAAGAGATTTTAAATTTGGCCAAATACTAACGATTTCCTCAAGATAATACTATTTTGGTGAAAAAAATATATATATACATATTGTTAAAAAATAAGACAAAATAAAAGATGATCTATTTACCTTTTCGTGGCATGCCTCCTCTAACACATCAATTGCTGCCAATACCACACTTCTATCGGGATCCTTGGTCTGCTGTATTATCATTGGTATACCCCAGACTTCGAAGTTTGGTATGCGCGCTCGTAGTAGCACAACAAGAAATTGTGTTGCATACAATCGACCACTGTGCGTTTTTGATGATGTTAAGGCTTTTTCCAACACTTTACGTGTAACTGCATCGAGGGTGTAATCCAAGCCGGAAACAATTAACTTTACATAGCATATATGATCGGTATTGCGCACCAGATTGATTAGACTGAAAAAAGGGTCATTTATTGCTTTATGAAATATACGATAATTTCTACCCTAAAGTCCTCTTCTTAGAAAAATGAGGTGAATATATTAATCGTTTTTCTACTTTTGCCTAATCCTAAAGTAAAAGTTTGTTCTCGTCTTTGTCGTTCCTCTGATCGTTAGCTAAACATTATTGAGGTTAAGGTTATGATAATCTTTTATGTATAACCGACTGTTTTCGTGATATTCGAAGACCGAGAATTGTAAGATGAATAACACTCAAATGTTAAACTGTTCAGAAATTCGTGGTCCTGTGGCTACAATCATGAAAACGATTTAATGTAGGTGAACAATAATCAAAATCTTTTTTGTAGAAAATTGTTTAGTCTATAACTCTTTTCTAAAATAAATTACTGTCCGGTCAATAAGAAGCGAGATTTAAGCAAAAAATTGATTTTTACTACCTTTAATATCTTGCATAAGGGTGCAAGATTTCGTAAGGTAACTCATGCGTGATGTATGATGCTATATGTATTATATTATTTAAATAAGTGTAGAAATCTTGCGGTAGACTCTTAAACTATCAGTGACCTCGTTAATTTAAGTAACTTTCTTATCCAATTTATTTTGATTTTTACTTACTGTTCAAACACAGCCGTGTTTGTTAGAATACTGATTCCTTTTTGCACGCGACACATACGACCAATATATAAGAAATACTGTTGACACATTGTATTACTCATATGCTGTGGACTGAAAAGACAATCATGCGCACGATTTGAGGTTGTTACCGCCAGCAGGTGTTGACTAATATCAGAAAATAAGTCGGTAAGCATGCGTATGCTCTCAAGCTATAAAAAAAATTTTTAAAATATTAAGGAGTACAGAAATTTATTTATTTAAATTTAATTAAGCTCACCACATAATTTGATAGCAGCCAGTCAATTAAATCTAAGCCAGCCGTAACATAAGGAGGCAAAGAGCGTCCATGCGCCAAATCCTGATGTGAAAAACGATTGCTGCTTGGCTTGAAATAATTAACTAGACGCTTTAGAAACTTTCCCGAGCTATCATCAATTTTTCTTATTAAATTCGACTGCAAGGAGAATAAAAGAAAAGAAAAACATTTAATTAAAAAATTTTTCGTTATTAAATGCGTCAAAAGTGAATTCGAAAAAGTGGACATGTGCCCGCTCAAAACCAATCTATATAATTTATATCGCCGCAAACCAGTAGCGACGGGATAGTATCAAACTGAAAGATAAAACAACTTTCCTGATGTTCGAACAAACGACATAATCAAATCCGAAATCTCTTCTGGAGAAATATCATTTTGACTACTATATATCACCACAAATTTAACTTAAGATATATTTTCACACTTACTCGTAAAATTGTTGTAACTACTTCCCAGTCCCATGCATTCCCATCTGGTAATGATAATACATTCGAGTCCTTAATTAAACGATTTACTCGCAAATTTTCAAAAAAAGGTAACAATTTTCGTTTAAGACGAAAACTTGATCGTCTAGAAGAGGAAGCTTGTGACATCGATTCATCACTTGATGAGACAGAATCAAGACGCGGTCGTTCTAATGTTCCACCACCGCCGCCACTCTGTAGTTGACCTGTGGCAGCAACGCCTACGGTTGTGGTTTGCGACATTTCCTGAGCGTTAATATCGCGTCGAAAAAGACGCGTGTGTATAAGACCTAAGTGAGGTAAGAAGATGAAAAAATATATGAATTTTATTTATAAAAAAAATTATTATTTTAACTCACTTCCACCCTGAATAATACTATCCAAAAATAAACTACATGAAGCCGGACGATTCCGTAGCATCTTTTGGTAACTTTGTAAAGCTGATATTGCTGCTATAGCTTGTTGATTTCCCTGAGTTGCTTGCGTTAATAAAGTTGGCAAAGCCGGACTTGTGTTGCAAATATCTGGTGGCAAATGCGTATGCATTAGGTGTAGTATTTTGCCAATTAGCACAGTGGCACGCACCGAAATTTGTATATCGCTTGAGACAATAACTTCAACAAGTGCATTTAGTAGACCAGTCTCTAAAAAACAGTACAACAACAAGGCTAAATGTTGTTCACACACATTGGGCGCACGCGCAGCTAAACTGGGTAAAATAGAACGACCTTCTGCTGCAACAAAACCGTTGCTTAGCAACCAAGCATCCTACACAGGAAAATTAAAAAAGATGCATAAAATATAAAAGTTTTAATATTGAAATGAATTGAAATAATAACTTACTTGTAAATCAGACGGATCAACCGCCTGTAAAGCTGTAGCGTAGTCATCTGTTAATGCTGGTTGTGGAAGCCCCAATAATTCATAAAGCAAGTCCAATATTGCTTTCTGCAAGAACGTAAATGAATTATTTTGATAAATTAATACAGCATCAAGTCTTATTGAAATACTTACTCTAACTTCGAGTTGATTCAAATATAATGCATCAACTATTGCTTTTAAACCAGATGGTTTGCTTGGATCACAGAATTCGATAGTCCCTGTCCAGCTGCGCAGTACAGAGAGTAAAGCTAGGCGGCAACTTGTATAACGCAGTTCGCGTGCATCCCTTTGAAGAAAATGAAAAATTAAACATAATAAAATTTATCAAAAGCAATAGTTTGTAAGTTCGTATCGGAAGACAATCAAGGATCGCGCATGACGCGTGCATTTTTTATAAAAAGAAAGCACTAAGCCTATTTTTGAAAGCTTAATGTGCATAGGAAATGCGATGATCAATTTATATTCAAAAATTTGATTTAAACAAATCAAATCTTTGAAATCATTGACAATTTGCACTTGTTATCTACTGAATAAGCTGAATAGAAAAATGAGCTAAAGGCCATTCCACACGAGAGTAAGTGATGATTTTTGCTTAATATTATTACTTGTTTTTATCCATGATGCCCAGTCTGTAGGTAAAATCGCAATACGGCGCCGCCAAACAATCTAAACGTACACCCGAAATATTACGTGTTTGTGGCCATTCCAACAAGTAGAGCAGCACACCGCAGAGACTTTCCGCAATGCGTGGATTATGGCATTCCAAGACATTGCGCGTGATTGCTGTTACGCCACCGCAAACAATCAATAGCGTTGGATTGAGTACGGCAAATTCACAGAGCGTTGCCAAGCAGGCGCGTAATAACGCATCACCATCCTCAATGCCATTGTCGGCAAGTGAGACCAAACAACGTACGATCACTGGGCTGATATCCTCTGCAGAAATAGCTAACATTTTACGTACCTATTGTGAGAAAAGATTAAAAAAAATTTATTAAATTACGGCACAATATGTGTTTTGTTAATGCACATTCATTAAATATAATCTCTTAACTTCGTGGAATACATATTGCTAATTTACTTGTGCAAGCTTCTGGCGATGAAATTATTAATTCTTTAGTTTTAGATTTTCTGTCAGCATTTTAAGATCAAAGGGGTTATGAGCAACCTTTACACCATAAGTAAAGAAATTTGAAAAGCTAGAGGTTTGATATCTGACGCAGATGTATACTTTTTTTTCTCCCTCACATTGAGTGTTCTTAATAGGTGTACAAATAGGATGGAAATTAATCATTCTAGGGGTTATCGTATCTCTTAATCAATTCGTTTTTGTTTTAATAAATTAGTTAATTTAATAATGATGATTGTTGCTTGGATTGAAAAAAAAATTAGATAACCTTTGTTTGTAAAATCTACTCTAAAGGAACTTTGTTAAACACCCTGTAACTCGGAGGGTGTTCAAGATAAACCCCCATCCCATACAATGTTTTACTCACAATGAACAAGGGTAGCGATTTTTCCGTGTGGCTGTACGAAATTGGACCATCCTGTATATCAAATTCGGATATTTTTGAAAGTTTTCTAAAGTTTCAATAGGATTTCTTGCTGTGATCAAAGGTTTATGGACTTATAAGCTGTTTAAAACTAAAATTTGAGAATAGACTGTGTTATCTAAGCCACATTTATTTAAAAAAAATTTCATTGCTAACTATCTCATCTATTAATTTTATTAATGTTTTCGTAATAACATATTTGTATGAACATATGTTGCATTTTTACATACCAACTTTAAAGCCTGCACACGCTCATCATCATTCCTTAGCAGTACATCAATGGAGCGCACAAGCAAATGTTGCAGCTGCATTGAATTAAAGATTTTAATGTCTTTCGGTGTATAAAGCGCATAGCGTATTGTACGTAATGCTGCTGCTCGAACTTGTGTAAACGTATGTATAAGGGAGGCGCTTAAACTGCAAGAAATATAAAGAAAAATAATATAACATTAATAACTTAATTCCATGGCAAAATACTAATCTCATTTTTACTTACCAATAGAGCAACTCTTCCGTGGTAAATCCTAAATTATTTTTATATTCTTGATGTTGCTGCTGTTGTTGTTGTTGTTGCAACAACAGCATTTGTTGTGGTGGCGGTGTCGGTGTCGGCGCTGGTACAGGCGTTTGCTGTATTTGTTGATGTTGTAGCTTCTGTTGCTGTTGCTGTTGCTGCTGCAGCTGCTGTTGTTGTTGACATAGCGTGGCCAAACCGTTGAGCAGAAATAAACGCTTAGTATCGCGTGTCTCACGACAGCACAGCGCCGTATAGATATCGTAGGCATTTTCAGCTGGCGAATATTTTGGATCCAAGCGATAATAATCTTCAGGATCTTGGGAAACTAAAACAAAGAAAACCAAGAAGCCGATTAGAAAGGGTTGAATTAATAAGAAAATTATTTTACTATTTCCTAAAAGTTACATTAATATCTAATGAGTAAGTAGGCGGTGTTTTAGAGGAATTTTGAAGATTTTATTTTAGTATGATTTCTTTATTTCAGAACGATAGAACGATTAGCCGTGGAATAAAGTAAAATGAGTTTATTATATGCAAAGGGAGGAAGTTCGTTTCTTTTAAGAAACTTACCAAATCCAATTGTTAATAACGCCACCAACAAGTAAATAAAGAATTTAAAAGCATTATTATTGTACAATCTTCAGAGTATACACAAGTTTAATAAATTGTTTATTTTAGTAAGCTCTTATATACATATATCAAAAATAATTAATAACTTCGGTAGTAATTATTCATTTAATTACAATAGCAGATATTACAGATGCAATGAAAATGGTTATTTTAATTCGACGTCAATTTCAAACTAAAGTTTCAATTACAATAACATTTTAAAGTTTACTACAGCGATACTTGAAGTTCCCAACTTATAAAGCTATTTGGAAAAGCTATATTTACAGCTTTCGATGGCTATAGCTCCAAGTCTAAATTCGTTTTTGTTTTAAACATCAAAAAGTTTATTTAAAAACAATGATTTTATAGAAAATATAAATCAATCAGTTAAATCGCAAGCTTTAATACTGCAATACATTTTTTGCACTCTTGAAGTGGGTCAAAAGCACTCGAGAAAGTGGCCTGAGAATTCAGCGATTTAATTTGAAAGCAAATCAATTTTTTTGTATTAATAAATATTACTATTTTTACTAATTATAACTAAACATTTTTTTTTTCAAACAATGATAAAAGCCAATGCATGTTGCTCATACGACATGGTGAGCAGCATGGAATATTTTTTTTAAATTTAATTTTTTTTTTCGTTAGCAAACGCAGAAAAGATTGATTACAATCGACTATAAGCCTATGCAGCCTACACAGTCAGATATCGGACTGCAGACAATAACCTCAAATTTATTGCACTGCGTTATTTATAAAATAAATTATTTTTTTTTAGATATTTAGTAACACATGTTGAATAAGACTTTTTTTTCGTGGTAGAAATTTTTGCCTACTTTTTTTCGTTGTACCAAAAAAATAATGCGACATAACTAATGAATCACTTGAAATACGACATTTTTTTAAATATTCATGCAAAACAAAATATAAAAAATTACCACGATTTTTATGAACAGAAAAAGGAGAAATAGAACTTGCGTTGATACAACTCAAAAAAAATTAACAAATTTGATCATTAATAAAAATTTAATATGTACGATGTAGTATATGTGTACAAGCCTAACAAAATTCACTAATGTGATTTGCGCACAACACAATGACAACAACAATAAATTAGTAAGAGTGCTATATTTGGCCTCACAAAAAATTAAATACCCTACAATGCATTAACGTTTTAAAGTTAGTACTTAGTATCGTATTGTGGTCGAAACTCGACCGTACCCCCCACCAAGTTTTAACTTTGGAAGAATTTTGCCGATCTATGACGAACAAAATGTCTTTGTCCAAGGAACATTATCTTAATTAATTTCACTTTTCACCTTACCTCGTTTCACCTCACCTCACCTTGCCTGTACCTCATGCAGCCATGAACGCGATCAAGATGCGTTGGTTTAAGCGTTTTGTATGTGGGAAACCATGCGCGTATGCTTTCTTTATTTTACCTGCCTTAACGGCACATATTACAAATTATTTTTTTATTTCGTGCACATCTACGAAACAGTACCTTTCAAATGATATAAGTTTCATTCCCCTTTCTTTATAATAAATACTAAAAAAGTGTACGATAAGTTTCTATGTTCACGTATTAATATATAGATTATTCGAGGTGACTCGCCCTCTTGTCCAAATTCGCCCATTTTATTTGCTGCTTGTCTAATTCACTTGTAGTGCTTGTATTTTTTCATGGGACTCAACCGGTTTAGAATTTTTAAGTTTTTGATTAGAGGGTATGAAACGCGCCACTTTGAAACATCAAAATATAATAAAGTCATTGTTATACATATTACAAATCAAGCACTTTTTCTCTCATTTAACTTTTTAAATTTGGCTCATAAGTTCCTGAGATATCCCCTAGTATTTGAAAAATTTATATATGCGATAGACGAGTCCGTCAGCAGTCATTTCAACCATTTTCCCACGAGGTGCAATGCAAAAAGTAACCGGTATAACAAAAGTCATACAATTATCCCATTTTGTTTTCCCGCACTCGTGATTTTCACAGGCAGACAGTGAGTCTCCAGTCTCGTTGCCTACGATTTTGACAGTCTTCAAGTTTTACCCACAAGAATTTTATCTGGGTTCAAAATTAAATCTCATTTCAATCTCATTTTTTCTCTGTCAACAACCACATTTTTTTCGGCGCGAACACTTTTTGTGCTAAAATTTTATAAATATTTATGAATACTTCTCTATTTTTTCCGGGTCGAACAAACCTTAAGTGAATATACATATGTAGGGTATATGTGTAGGGTATAAAAATCCACTTTGTAGCAGCGATTTTTAATAAAAAAAAATTTTGTTTTTTAAATGATGTCACATTGCGTGAATTTCAAGAAATTGTGCTGTGCCTGTACAATTGACTCATTTCTATTATTTGCACAACTATTTGAGTAAGCCAAATACCGAACAACAACAATGACAGTAGCAGCAACAGCAACAGCAACAACAGCAGCATGCACTCATCAACCGGAAATTCCAACAAGAAATTAAGTAGACCACAGACAACGACAACAACAGCAACAACAGTCTATGACAGACAGCAACAACAGCAGTAACATAAGAAAAGAGTAAAATGAAGCATTTTGCTTGCAGACAGTTTCACAGAGTCATTACAGTGGGTTTGAATTTATTTTAACGAATGCATTAAGGTTATTCCAAAAAAAAAGGTATTTCAAACTAAAAATTCTAAGATTTTTTTCACAATCGGCTTGGCGAAAAAATATATAAATATACAGGGTTTTCCGAAAATTCTAATCAAGCAGGATGGTAGAGGAACTCATGGGCTATCCAAATCATCCACATGTTTATTCAACGGTTTTTAATAGTTCATGTAACGATAACAACTGTGTGAACGCTTGACGTTAATGTCGTACGTTAAGTGTTGGTAGACGTAAAAAATGAATACTGTTACGCAAATTATATTGCATTGAAGTGTGTGCGAAATTTAAAAAAAGATTTTGTAATAAAGTAATAATTTTTAAACTGTGTTTTTGATTGCAACACAAACAAGCCAGTTTATTTTAAAAATAATATTAATTGTCCAGGGACCGATGATATAAGAAGTGCCGTCATCACGGATTTTAAAAATTCTGAGGAAATTGACTGTAGAGAATCATTCGAATACAATGAGCTCAGTATGATAAGATTTTTCTGGCCGGAAGTATTTTTAATTAAATTAGTTACTATTAAAAAAACATATGTTTATTTGTGGAAATTGTTTTGAATTAGAACAATTTTAGGAAATTTCAAGCTCTTTCGGAATGATAGCCTACAATGTCTGTCATACCTATTGTTTTCTTATGAGGGTTTTAATAATGACAACACATCAGATTCAGAGATACATATATATTGACATACATCGAAAGTCGGGGATATTGCTTTTAACAAAATCATTGTAAGTTGTTAACCCCAGGAGCGATTTTAAAAAAAAGGATCTCATATGATAGGTTAATAAGGGGACGTCCATTAATTACGTGAGCTGTTTTTTTGAAAATTCGGACCCCCCTCCCCTTGGTGAGGTTTGGTGAGATCTGGCGCGACCCCTTCCCCCCCCCCCCGTTTCGTGAGATTTAAATTATAATTTTTAATGTAAATTCTATGCATTAAAAAGTTGATGTGAGGTTTTCTTTGACACCCTCCCCCCCTTGGTGAGATTTTGCCGGACCCCCTCCCCCCTATTTTAGCTCACGTAATTAATGGACGTCCCCTAAGTACATTAGTTCATGAAAGTTTGAAATCTGTGTTCCTTTTTTAAAAAAAGTACAAAAAACTCTGTTTCGTGATATAACTATTTGAGGTTATGTTGCACCGCGAATTTTTTTTTTTTTTTCTCAAAAAACTACTTATGTTTGGCATCGTTAAGTAAATGCCGTGAGAAATAACTTTTTTTTTTTCACGGAGTTATCGCATTTTGAAATCTTTTGATATACACGTGTCCCTATCTAATGAGTTTTCAGATATGTATAGGGAAAATCACAAACATGAAAATTTCAAAATTAGATATCTCGGCGAAAAAAAAGGAGAAAGGAGAAGACGTGTATTTTAGGATTCCACACATAGTTTTTTGAAAAAGAAAATTCGTGGTGCTACATAACCTGAAATATGTCAAACGACAGTGTTTTTCTACTTTAAAGGAAGCGAATTTTCAATAGATTCTTATTTAGTATCTATATATCTACTTAAATGACTTTTTAGTTTTTGAAAAGAAAAATCGTCGCAGGCCTGTGTTATTAAAGTATGTATATAATCGAATAAAGTTCCATACGAAATATTCTTTAGTTGTGATAGATAAACAGTTAAACTGAACAGAAACAACAATACAACATATCTACAAAAAAACTTAAGTTTTCAAACATTTTCTATCATTAGCCAACACTGTAAGGATCGCAAAGATATAATTTGCTGTCTACAGTCTGCATGTATCTGTGATTTATTACGTGTGTGTGAGCTTTTTTTAGCATGATGAATGAATCGTCTAAATTATTTTAAGCTCATTTCAACATTATTTTTATTTCATTTTTGACTAACTGAAATTCCAATTAGTCTGGCTTTTTGCAACCAAATACAACAACAACAACAATAAATGGCAAGAACCGGTAAAACAAAAAAATCAAATAAAAACAAAATGAAATGAAATTCAAAGAAATAAACTTATTTCACAGTTTAAAAATAAAAATGTCTTTTCGGGCCATGTTGCAAAAAAGGTAAAAAAGAGAAGAGCAGACAGACTTTCTCAATAACGAAATAACAATAAGAAAAACAACAACAAACATTAAAAAAAAAAAAACAGAACAGAATAACCGAAGTAACCAAAATATGAAGAAAAAATTTTAAAAAAAATATACATATTGTGGAACAGGCAGGCAGCGTAGCATTAAATTGAAATGCAAACCTGAAATTTCGCCGGTTATTTATTATAATTGTTGTTGTTGTTGATGTACTTGTATTCGCTGTCGTTCATTTAAATTTCACACGTTTTTTACTCTTCTTTATTTTTTTTTGCTAACTGCGCGAATGCACACAGTGTAAGATTATAATATTTGGACGGAAAACTCCTTTTTGTATATTTTAACAATTAAAAACGTAAGTGGTTGAAAGTAGCATGTAACGTCCAAGCCGCGTAATCTATCAAAAATTGAAATAACAAGCCGAAAAAATGCAGAAAATGCGAAATTATGTTACCATTAATGGAATAAATCTAAAACATGTCTCGGAAATTTTTGATGTGGGTTATTATCGGACCGATGATCGATGAAATTTCTCTTTTTTTATTCTAGGCACATTTGATTCTCATGTATTTCTGAAGTCCCTTTCAAAATTTCGTATATTTATTTTTTTATCAATGTTATTTGACCAAAATATTTGGATTTCAGTACACATAAGACTTGAACTCTTAATGAATAAATAAGACTTGTCCCATTGCAAATATCGTCCAAATATAGAGTTTCGATTTTATGATGGAGACTTATGTCTCGAACGTAAAATTACAATTGAATTGAAAAACTCTGAGTGATCAGCTAACTTTTTTATTTACTTTGTCCGAGTATTCTTTTGAAGTTGAGATAACTTCAGATTTTGTAAGTATTGCTAGTGTTTTCTGGTGGCTTAAAAAATAATATTTTAATCTTACAAATTTCATTGGACTGCAAATATTGACATGTCCTTCATCCAATGCAAAATATCTTGCATTTTTTTAATCTGGCATTATTTTTAGCAGTAATATTGCCAAATTTTATTCACACAGAATTCTTTGTTTTGAAATTATAAATTTTATATGTTGGCCAATAGTTTCCCTATTGAAATTAAAATAATACACTTTGACTTTTGTTTTCAAAAATATTTGAGAACAGATTTTTATCACACTAAAATTATTGAAAAACATAATATTTAGTAAAATTTTAAGAAACTAAAAGGTTATGAGCATGGTAACAAAGGATAAATATCAAAAATAGTTATACAGATAATTGTTTACTTATAACTACTCATCAGCAAAATCAGAGACAATATCCCATATATTTTATAATAACGGTGCTTAGTTTACTTAAAAAATGTGGTATAAATTTATAAGAATTCAGTAATTTATTAGAAAATTTTTTCTCTGTGTGCGTATCGAAAACAATTCTTAAAAATTTAAATTTGAATAATTTTGTAGTCTTAATTTAGTGGGTGGCTCTGTCCTTGAAATAACTCAAAAAAAAATCATATTTCAATTTATTTGGCTAGTTTTGCTACAAATTTCTCAATTAAATTTATAATTTATAATGGTGTCAGTAACTTGATCATTTCAAAGGATGGCAATTCAATTGCTCATGTCTTCTTAATTACACAAAATCGTACACTGTATAGTACGTATGCGACAAAAAGAAAACAATGAATGAATAAAATAATTGAATATGAATTTTAATTCAGTTGAATTTTCGAGTTGGTTTGCGATTATTTTTGTTGCTGTAAGTTATTGTTATTTTTATTGTTGTTACTTTGTCTCTCCATTGACGTCATCTCATTCATAGTGAGGCAAATTGACAGACACACAAAGATATGGACAGCCAGTTAACGAGATAGGCAGCAAATGTGCAGCGTTGCTTACACATAGGTTACAATAACAAAATGATAACAACAACAACAACAACAAAAATGAAAATGAAGAAAACACCAACAACAAAAATGAAAATGAAAAAAACACCAACAACAAAAATGAAAAAACACCAACAATAAAAAATTTAAAATTTCGGCTTGATATCTCATTTTATATAGTCTGGCGATTTTACGTGCTTCCACGGTATGACTACGTCAACCAAACAACTGATCAACTGTCGTGTATCCATGTGGTTTTAAAAAAAATTTGCGCAATATTTTCTGTTGTTGTTGTAATTTAATTGGTAAAATTTTCATGAATTATAAACTATTAAAAAATTGTTGTGTAAAGAACGAACGAAATACTCGTAGTTGGTAATATCGCTGTAGTTGTGTTTTTGTTCTTGTTATTCTGTAGAATAAACGAGTGCAATGACCTTATTTCGTAGTTTCGCTTGTGTGTTGTGGCTGACGACGGTAATGAACGAGTAGATGATGGTGATGATGATGTTGATTTAGCACCTGGAACCTTTGCCGTTGCTGATGCCACTGTTGATGGAAGTAAAATAAAGCCAACAACGAGTGAATGCCATTTTTTGAGTTTTTTAACGAGTATTTGGATTTTTGCTGGTAAATGTTTTGCTCGAAGTAGCGAAGCATTAAAAATTGGCGCGAAATACGAAAAGGGTTTTAAGTTTTAACACTTAAGAAGGATACCTTGATTTTTCTCTTCACAAGCTGCATGAACACAGGTACAGTTTCAACCCTTTTCGTTACAAAGGTTTCCTTAAACTCTATAACAGTGGCAATCAAAAGCATTGTGATATGCATATGTATGTAGGTATGTGTATAAGATTAATTTAATTTAAAAAATTCAACTCGTTTCTGCAGGTTATTTGGACAGTGGTCTTAAGACAAATGAAACTGAGTATAATATTTCATTACTTCATGATTTTACTTTCCGTTTTTAGCATTATTAAGACTAAAATAAGTAAATACCTATGTACTAACAAATTGTTGAAAAATTTTCGGATTGAATGAATTGAAAATTTAAATATTATTTTGCAAAATTTTAAAGCTAATACATACACATTTTATTACTGAAATTTTTTTTTTTTTCAAGAAATATGGATAGCATTTAATGTCAGACCTTAGGCATAAGTTTTAGGGGTATTCATCACATTTCCGAATTTGGAATTTTTTGGACTTGTAATTTTTTGTATAATTATAATTTTTTTTTGTATAATGTCTTATTTCTTTCCTTGACGTACTGGTGTTCAATAAAATTTATTATGGCACAATCTCTCTTGAATTGATCGCGCTGATAGCAGATTGGGATCATCTTCAAATACAATTTTTTGTATATCCTTGGAAGACAAAGAATTGTTCTATTTTGCTTCACAAATGAGCCTCCAGTCCGTTATTTCATCGTTTTTCCGTGAACATCACAACGTTATTTGTTGATTTATTTTTCTTAAAATGTTTCATGATTGAAAATCTTTGGCACCAGATGAAAATGGACATTTCAATGGAAAAATTTCATCTCTGGACGAATTAGACCGAATGGCAAAGGAGGCCTGTAAAAAGATAACCCCAGATAAATGCCCAAATTGAATTGCTTCTATGACATAACGTTGCAAAGCCTATTATGTACGGCAATCAAAGGTTTTCCAACGAAATATTACCTACACAAAATTTTATGTTTTCATACAGATATTAAAAATTTTTGAAAGGTACTTCATTTTTTTTTTAAAACTAGGTAGTTAAATTTAATTTTATTAAAAAGTATTTAAACCATTTTTTAAAAATGCACCAACATCTAAAATATAATAATAACTTTGACTAAGGGGATGTCCATTAATTACGTGAGGTGTTTTTTGAAAATTCTGACCCCCCCCCCCCCCCATCCCCTTGGTGAGATTTGGTGAGATATGGCGGGACCCCTCTCCCCTCCGGTGAGATTTAAATATTAATTTTTAATGTAAATTCTATGCATTAAAAAGTTGACGTGAGGTTTTCCTTGACCCCCTCCCCCCTTGGTGAGATTTGGTGAGATTTGGTGAGATTTTGCCGGACCCCCTGCCCCCTATTTTAGCTCACGTAAAACAACCATCAAACTTGAGCAAAAATTTAAAACAAACTCAACAGGTTCGATTTTACCCCTAAAAAAAATTTTACGAAACAAAATACTAAAGAACTTTTTATAACATAACAAAGCGAAAGTTAACCCTAACTTCTACATAAAACTCTTGCGTCAATATTGACGACAACATGATGCAATAATGCAGCTATGCAAGTAAAGGTAACGATATATATTTTATTGTTGTTGTTGCTGCTTTTTATTGAATACTATCAATTGAAAAGGTCTCCGATTTCAAAGTAAAATGCACATAATAAAAAGCCTCAAAGTGAACAAAATAGTTCACACTTTGTTACAATAATAACAACAACAAGAATAAAAACAACAACAATAAAACTAAGTAAAACGCAAAAACAAAACACCTTAGATTAGGATAATTATTGTGAAGAGAGAAGAGAAGCTACGAGGGATTATGTGCAATAACAACAACAACAACAGCAATTGAAAATAACTAAAAACAAACTGAGGTCAGCAGCAGACAACGCACTAACAACAACAACAATAGCAATAATAAATAAATGAATACAGCAACAACAACAAAATACCAATGAAATTCAATATGGAACACATGTGCGAATTACATGCACTTATAAACACACAAACACATTTTAAAACAGCAACAAACACACACACGTCGTATGCGCCTCGTCGGAACAGCGACACAGAACACGAGGTGTCTCCGTTATTGTTTTTGTTGTTGTGTGGTATAAAATAAGGTGTAAAAATTGCATAATAAACACAAACAACGGCAACGACAACATAAACAACGACAAAGCCCAGGAAGAATAAAAAGAAAACAATAAAAAACAAAAACAATGGCACCGTTCGTCAGCATTGCTACGTTCACCTCCTACCCCCAGTAGACGCACTGCAACAATATGCAGTATGACCGAATGAAATCAATTTGCGCATCAGACAATGTACGAAAAAGACTTGGGAACAACAAAACGGTAAGAACCCAATGAGAAAA
Source organism: Meiosimyza platycephala (assembly GCA_963662105.1). Lineage (NCBI taxonomy): Eukaryota > Metazoa > Arthropoda > Insecta > Diptera > Lauxaniidae > Meiosimyza > Meiosimyza platycephala. The sequence goes on from OY759208.1 coordinate 26,395,007, forward strand.
AAAGCTCCTTCTATGCATTGAGTTTTTTACCCAGGCTTAATTACTTACTGCTCATCAAACTAAACTATGAGCCCTTCTAAAGCTGAGACCCAATACGGTCGCTTCTTCCTCACAAACATACTAAAATGTTACATAATCTAATACACATATATGAAATATATAGTAAATTTAACGCAAGGATATCTGAAAATCCTGATGAAAATTTTATTTACCACAAGAAAATTTGTACGGCCGCGTTCGGAATGATCAAAAATTATTTTTTGTATGAGAGATTTAGAAGAACTATTTGGACTATATCTAGGAGCTCTAATGGTTCCAACATGTTTCGGCAAGTCGGTTATCAAAACTCACTTTCAAATTTTAATTTGGCAAATCAGCCTCTCAACTCTATAATTAAATCAAAATCCAGTCAAAACGAACCAATCAATTCCTTCAATTGTCGCAATGGAATCTTCCAAGTTTGCATTACAGCAATAGGCTTTTATATGCTGTGGTAGCATACTTTACCATTAAACTATTGTCAACTCACCGTTTGGAAGCGACCCCATTATTTGGTAAATTCTCTTAATTAATTTTTTATATTGATTTTCCTTTCTATGTTTCTGACAGTATATAACTAAATACATTTAAGTATTTTCTTCTTTTTAGAATTTTTCTTACTGGGTCAAAACTTTTACAAAAGGGGTTGCCGCAAGAGTATCAGCAGCACTTGAATGCAACACAAAAGTGCATCGAACGAATGGTGTGATGTGACGTGCAAAATGTAAGCAGAAAGGAACATCAAGAAGTTGAACACAAAATGAGAGCAAATAAGAAATAAGCAAAATACAGACAACAAAATGTGAAAGAGTAAAATTAAAATGGCGATGATTTCGAGATGACTAGAAAATTTATTGAGGCAGGACAGGACCAAACGTTGCCGACGAATTGATTGACCGAACCCAAATGAACGTAAGCCGAATAATGTTTGCAAATTTACAATAATGTGAAACGAATTCGAAGGAATGGAAGTGGACAAAAAAAAATGATGACCGAGGATGCAAAAAATGAGTAATAATACTAAAAATAATAATGATGATGCAGAAAGCCGATAATGGGTAATTTTGCAATGAATCAATGAAACACAAATCAACATCGATTAGTGCTGCAATGACGGCACCAGTTGTAGCAACAACAATAACGAGTGAAATTTTTCAACATGAACTGAAAAATTGCGATATTAAGGGTTAAAAAGTAGCATACATATGTAGGTAGTAGTGATGATGGTAAGCTTTATGGGCGTGACGTACAGTCAAGTTGGATTATTACACGCTGATTTCGCAGTCATGAGAATTTAAGTAAAACGATTACTGCTTTTGAAGTAGATCACGGAAAACTATAGAAGTTTTGCTGTTGTAGTGTCTACTTTTTACAGGGGTATTAACCCTTCATTGCATGATTTTTTCTTTTTTTTTGTTAATTGCAGTGATGTAATTTGTGCTCTAGATTAATGGAAAAAATTTTAAAAAAAAATCCTATTACAAATAAATGATATAAAATTATTAAAAAAGAGTTCTTAGGCACAGATTAATCCCACATTTACTGCATGCAATTGTGAAGTACCCTTTGCATTTAGAATATTTGCACCTAAGAGAACAAACACCCTAGTATTGGCCAATGTTTAAAACCATCTTCTCTTATGTATTTTTGGGCTGTTCAGCTGTATTTCGCCGAACTGTTCTAAAAATTATCGATTTTCCATTAAAAAAGTTTTTTACGGCTGGGAAAAATTTTCTCAGTAGAAACGTGCCAAAACAAAGTTTTACTGAGAAAATAATATATCGCAGAAAATTAGATTTGCGAAACCCTATCTACTCTGTAATGCGATTCGCAACAAAATTGTATCGCAATTGAATAAATTGTACTCTTAAACTCATTTTTAAATCTCGCATTGGCTTTCGAATCACAGTGCATTCGCCTCGAAATTACAGAGTATGGCCCCAGGAAAACTAAAAAATTTAACGTAGTTATTTCGAGCTGCTCAAAAATTCTTCTATTTCACATCGAAAGATTTCAACAATTGCCGCCTCTATCAATAACTGTGTTATAACAACAACAAAAAAAAACAAATCGAACAGCAAAGGGTCAGCCAGCGATCGTCATCACTTTGCAATGAGCATAGTTACAAACTCGCCTAAGCGCACATGACGTATGCTTTTAACATACGAGCTAGCGTCGATCTTTATGCAACAACAACTCAACGCATTTGGTTGTTTGTTTGTGTTATTGAACTACCTTCCGTTGTTGTTACAGTTACTCCCTTCTTTGCTGTTAACATTTTTATGTTTTTTTCTTTCAATTCTTGGAATTTGGGTTGGCAAATTGGCTCATTTAATGAACTGCAGTTGAATTCTGGCTCTTTTAGGCAACTCCCAATGGCATGCCTTTGAAATGCTTGATTTCTTAAGATATTTGCGTGAAAATTTTCTTTACATTGTCGCCAGTTCATACAATTCCTGTAAGGTTGGTGGAAATTTGACAGTGAACGTTGTACGTATCATATAAGCAGTACCTCACAACGGTGATTTGACAGCGCTCAAACAAAAGCGGGAGGGTTTTTTTTTTATTTGATTTCCTAATCCTAATTGTATGAATAATATAATTTACACAAGGTTATTCTCAAGTTATGTCGGGAATTTCGGTTTGAGAGTAGATACTTATTGTTAGATAAGGACCCAAGAATCATGTATGCATCTTGCATTCAAATGAAAGTAAGAGACCGTCAGTTCCACTGTAGCGTACAAAGAAAAATGAAGCGGTGAAAGTCAGTCCCCAAGTAAAGTTTTAGGGTAACTTCTTTTAAAGACTTTCCCCAAACTCTAATAGTTTCTGACGTAGAGTAATTTTTAAATAAAATGAATTTCTGAAAGTCCATCTAAAATGAGGACAGTAAAAACAATCGATTACCTTGATGGTGAGTTACTTCGTAATGCACTCGTGTTTACGGCTATGATGACTGCTACTGAATGCCACACACGCTGCATAATAAAATCCTAATAAAAGTGATGAAACAAAGTTGCATAAGGCAGGAGCCAAACCAAATGCAACAAAATGAAAATCGTAAAAGAAGGTTGATATACCGCCGTCAGTCGGCAGAGAATTTCTGTTCAACAATTTATGTACGTAGAGCAGCGACAACAACGTTAAAATGTAATAAAATACAAATATATTTTTAATGGTTTGGCAACTTTGTACCCTAGAATTTTTTTTTAGCAACAATGCTGTTCTGTTACTTTTATATTGAATTTGAATGTCAATTTAAAAAAGCAATAAGGATGGTCACTCTGTATTTCACATAGGAATAAAGGATAACTATTAAAAACGGTCTGTAGCAAATGGAAAAAGTCAAAACCATCAATGGGTTTTCTACTTGAAATAGTTTATAATATTATAGATTTTTCTGAAGGTGACAGCAACGGAAAGAACGTATTTAGTAAAATTTCAACAGCTTCAACTTCAGTATAAGTAATACAGCCAACGGATGCGACTGATCATTTTTAGAAACTTTTCAAGACCCAGGATGATCATTCAAATTTGGAAAGACGAATGCTTGCCTGACTACTGGAAAATAATAAAAACTGTTGTGCTCGAAGGACCAAAGTAATTCTGTATAATATTGTCTGTTGTTCTATCTGGAGCCGTTTAGGACCAGCTTCTAGGGTATTTTTAGAGGAAAATCTTACGTCGTATATTTGGTCTTGTATGCGAGGACGGTTTATGGGTAAAAAGATTCAAACGATAAATCTACTAGTCAAAGTGCTGGCAGCCACTTTGAGCAACATACTCGCACAAGGCTAAAATTTTGTGTATAGTTAATTCAGTACTAGTAAAATAGGAAAATATACATCTGGCAGTAGTGATGCGGTCGCGAAGGTACAACCTAAAATTTTCAAAATTTTGTGAACAAATATTATAGCTTATTAAATTATCTTTCATATGACATCTATATTTTGGAAATCCCTTCAGCCGTTCTCCAGTTGATGATTTTTTTAAAAATATTTTGCATTTCGAAACGTTTAGGGTGTACCTTCGCGATCGCACCAATTCTGCCAGATATTGATTTTCTTATCTTACTAGTAGTACTAAATTACATATACATATACAAAATTTTAGTTGTGCGTGTAACTATGTCTTTTTATGAATAGTTTGCATTTTGAAAATTTTGGCGCGACCGCGCCAATGCTGCCAAATTTTTTTTTTCTTATTTAACTAGTACTAAATCAATCATAGACAAAATTTTAGCTTTGTACCTAGTACATTACTCAAAATGGCTGCCAGCTCTCCTACTATACGTACAATGATGGTGAGAAGTCAGACCAAAGCTTTATTTTAGAGACCCCCTATTCTCTGTCGGTGATCACTTGGGTTGCAAAATTGGTAAGAATATGCTCAGAATCAACGAAGATGAAAGGTAACATTATTTAAATTCCTAATTCTACATGGAATGTGGCCGTATAAAGACAAGTAAAGTATTGTCGGTTAGTCTTCCGGAAATCAAAAACAAGTCATTTGCAATAGAACTAAGTATTAGAAGAAATAAATTTTACTTCAAAAATAAAATTGTATACATATTTACATACGAGTACCTATTTGAGTGATGAAAGAAGATTTGCAATTACACAAATTTTTTTCTATAACAATCACAGATTGTTTTCACCTCTAAACCTTATACCACAAACAGTAAATATTAGTTACCTTTTGATAAGAATTTTCTAATCTTATCTTTGTGCAATGTTCAAGCGAGCAAACAAAACTATTAAGAATGAAATTTAACCCATGACGTCACAATCATTTAATATTTTGTTTCCCCATTAAATACAATCTTGGCCCATAGGATTTGTGTGCGTGTGTGTGTTACGAAATTGTTTGCATTTTAAGCTCAGAGTCTAAAAGTCATCATCGTGCACAATGCACATGTTTAGCAGCCAACTGCCCACGGGACCTGGCCGACTAATTAATCAGTTACGTGTAGGAACTGAAAAATTATAAGAAAAAAAAAAAAGAAAAAACAAACAAAGCATTCAAAGAAAGAAAAAAAATTTACCCAAGCAAACCAAATAAATGTGATCATGTGACTCGCATTAACTTGTTGTTGACATCGATTAAGTGGCAAATCCAACAATCCAACAAATAAAATTAAACCTCGTCGGAAAACATTTTTCAAAAAATAAGTAACGTAAATAAATAAACACACACACACACATATATATATTTATGCGGACACTTGGCGACCGACGATGACGGTGACGGTGACAATGGCGATGACGATGTCTTACCAAAACTATTTATGGCCATAAGTGCTGCAAACGTTGACGTTTGGTCAACGTCGCTGTTGTTGTTGTCGTCGTCGTTGACAGCGATAGTCGGAAAGAACTTAATTATGAATCTACGAGTACTTTCATTAAATTTATATAGAATTCGAATGGAAATGCGAAAAATATGTACTAGTTATGTAGTTATGAAATTTAACAAAATCGTTATTTTTGTTACAAAACGAATTTAAATTTACTAGTAAAAAATGCATAGGAAATAATATTCCTATTTAAATTTAACCTATAATTATCACTGAAATTCCAGAAAATTAATGTTTGCCTGACCATTGGAATATCAACACTTTCTAGTCAATTAATAAAACAAAAGCAGTCCATAGTTAAACAGCAAGAATAATCAGGCCAAATCTCTCTTAAATGTACCATAAAGATCCTTTCCAACGTAATAATGTGGCTTGCGCCATAACAGATCGTCTATAGACTAAATTTTGTTACTAAGACAGAAAGTAACATAATTTTGAGGTAATCAATATCATCAACTTTGGTGAAGATCCAAAGACTATAATAGTTTCGAAGTACCTCGAAGTAAACTTTTGCGCACGAAAAGCCAAAGTACTCGTAGTTGTAGACGAGTAAGACATTAATTTTGCAGGTTGTTCTGTATGAAAAGTAGCGAAAAAGGTCCTAGATACTGGTGCTGTTTGCAAGGACGGTGTATGTGCAGAAGAAGACTAAACCGAGAAATCTATTTCATCAATAGATGAAATTTGTTGACTACAATATCTTCGACTCGTAAAGATTGCACAAAGCTTGCGTGAACTTTAAATAGTTTACATTGAAAGACTTAGAAAAACACTATTCTTGGCACCGATGACAGCACCAACATAATTGTAGATATACGCAAGCGGTGAGTTATTCATTACTCATCCGCCCTGGAATTTATGAGTTCCACATGACTTTCATTCAACGGGTTAACATCATTCATTAACCCATGCGCCAACGTGTACATCAAACAAAGAAGACGAAGAATGTTAAACGCACAAAAATAAAAATAGTAAATAGAAAAGAAAAAAAGTATCGCATAGATGCGCATACAGCAAGTTGTAGTCAGTCAAGGTTTTTTAGTCTTTCTCTTCTATTACTTATTCTTTACTTCTTTTATGAGCCTTTTTCGCAACCCACTTTTTTTTTTTTTTTTTGCTAATTTCTTTATTTTCCTTTGAACATTTTGCATGATTTTTTTGAATTAAAATTTGTGAAATTTCCATGACACATAATAAACATCGACTGTGACAACTACGCTGGCAGCTATGGCATACGCAGCAACAACGTTTCAAAACGTTTGGTCGTATGTCAAAGAGCAATAGAATAGAAGCAAAAATTTTATATATATTTATGACAGAAATAGTTATAGATTTCTGAATTTTATTTGATTAAATGTTTTATTGAATAATACATATTAACAAAGGATTGTTTTTGAAACACAACCAAACATAGATTTTTGTATGTATTATTGATTTGTCTTCTTTATAAAATATATATGTACAAAAACAAAACTTTTTTAAAGCAAGAATTCCTAGATTTAAGGAAAAAGTTATCTTCAATATGCTGAAACCATATAGCCCAAGAGCCGGCTACAGAAAAGTCGAGTGCATAAGATTACAGGATAAAATGTACAGGATAGATAGTAATGTACAGGGCCGGATTTAGAAATTTGCCGCCCTTAGGCCATTCACAAATTGCCGCCCCTCTTCACTAGTAAATATGAGAAAAAAAATTTTAGTATCAAAAGTGAGGTATATTCCCACTTTTTCCCCCTCACCATCACCAATGCATTAACACTTAAAAAAAATTTTCAAAGTTCCCAATATTTGCCGCCCCTAAATTCGTGCCACCCTAGGCACTGGCCTAGTGTGCCTCTAAGGTAAGTCCGGGCCTGGTAATGTACAAAACCTGTCCCGATGACCGAAAAAAACCGACTTTTGGCCGACTTTTTTTTTAATAAAAAGTGTATAAGGTTCCAGCTTGAAATGACTTTCATTTGACACACACTTCAAACTGGAATCTTTCATCATACACATTTTTCTAAAAAAAATATTACCCAAAAACAGGTGTCAACCCTAGTTTAGGACAGGATCCAACAAGGCAACCCTATATATTCAATTTAGGCTCATCGAGCTCTATCATTTGACATGCAATTTCTTCAACGTAATGACAAATTACCATAACTAAGTAAAGGAAATATCCTCAAATAAAGCAAGTTAGGTGTTAAATTTTTGAAATGTACTTTATTTCGAAGCTGAAGTTTCCCATAACCTCCAAAGATTTTTCTTCGATTTTAGTATAAGATATACTCTCAAGGAACTAGTTCCTCAATGAGAAAGTGAAAAGTGGTTTTAAAAGTTTTTGAGCAAGTCAGTATCATCAGCGTGAGGAGATAAAATTTATATTTTATTTAACACATAAATATCTGTAAATAGTAAGTAATGATAATTCAATTAATGTTTGTTGGAACATTATTACCATTTAATTTGTACAATGCGATTTTTTTTACCTTCGCTGAGTAACTTATTTGATAATTTTAAAACAACTGAATCGAGTGAAATTTATATAGGTATTGTAAATAATTTATTAAATTATTCCACCACTGACACCTGTTTACAAAAGTTTACAACATTGATATTTAGCCAGACAGAAAAAAAAGAAAATAAACATAAAAATATCTAAAAATAAAACAAGAATGTAAAAACCAAAGAAAACTATTAACAAATTTGAAAAATCAAACAAACACAATAGACAATTCGACGAAACTTTTAGGCCAATACAATGTTGTGCACAGATATTTTTAGATTCAAGTAAAGAAAATTTCAACAAAAATAAAATCGCGTCAACTTAAATTAATTGAATAGATGCAAAATAAAATAAAATTCGAATAAAATAAACACACTATAATCGAAAAACAAGCTAGAACGAAATGTAACATAGAGAAAGAAATGAAACGAAATCAAATTAAACAACATCCTATTCTAAAACAAAATGGAAATGAAACGCATTACGAAGTAAAGCAGTATGAAAATAACTGTAAAAAGGTCATCTGAAAATTAAGTGGGCGTAAATGAGATGAAACACTAGGGCTAGAAATACACCAACACTATTTTTAGCACACCAACCATAAATATTGTCACATTGTTGGCTTTTGCTGTGGTATTTTTGCATTTTTTTTCTTTCTTTAATGTACCTTCGTTTTGCTTTCAGAAAAAAAATTAGATGCTTTAATGTAAAGGGTGTCCCAAAATTCACAAGAAAGACATATTAATAAAAAACTGTTTTTTAATTAAAAATTGTGCATTATCTATTGATTCATACAGTTTAGGGTTAGGTATGGAATAGCACATTAGAAGCGGATTGGGCGTATCTATATTCGTGATGCTTTGTCATCGTTATGTAATGAACTACGCCAAATACCGGTATCTTGGTTCAAACCTATAAAAATGATCCAAAGAGAGTTTCCTCTATCTTAATTTAACATGTGTTTTAACAAATCGACATAAACAAAACATCAATTATTTCCAAGTTACGCCCTTTTCGCTTCTGAGGGCAGAGTAGCACACGCAATATTTTGCCCTTGTCCGCTTTGCGTAGATATGGCTGAATTTCGTTGATACAGCGCATAATTTCCTCCTTCAAGGCGAGGGTGCTCGTGGGCTTGTCGACATAAACCTTAGACTTAAAAAAATCCCTAATAAAAAAGTCCAACGGTGTTAAATCGCATGATCTGGGCGACAAGTTCTGATTACCAAAACAGAAAATTACACGACCCGAATTCATGCAGTAATTGAGTTGTTTCACGAATGGCCCAATGAAGAATACAGCACAATATCCACACTAAACAGCTACACGTTATGGATGCATTTATTTCTCAACAACCCAGGGATGCCAATTAAAAAATGACGAATTAACGAATTCAAAAAAACCAAAAAAATTTGTTAAAATGCAAAAATTTTTTCGGAAAAAGTTGCTGACCTTTTTTATGTTTTTGCTAGTATAAAATTAATTGTACCTCCAATTAACGGCTTTTACCTCTAATTAACAGCATAACGTCCTTCGGCTTTGGCATGCAATTAACGGCCAAGGCAAGCCTGCCTGATCCCAAGTCGTTAACAAGTCGTTCAGTCGTTATTTCTCCAGTCTTCCTGAATTTCGTAATTAATCTATTCACAGTGGATGACTTTAAATCACAATTCCGAACATTTTTTGTATAGCTGTCAAATCTTCATTTTAAAAAAATATAACTCAAAAACGTCTGTTTTTGAAAAGCAACACTTAACCGCAAAAATGACACGTAGTTCAAATCTTACGTTAATTTTGGAAAACCCATTATAAGTATTTACATAATTTAATTTTTCTAAGCAGTGCGATTTTGTTATCTTTCTTTTGCTTTGACTTTTTCTGTGCTCTGCCCCTTCAGCCATTTCCCATTTTACCCATCTTCTGCTTGTTCGCTTTTAAAGCATGTTTTGCCTTTTAATGTAGCAGATCTGTTAGCATTTTTAATGTTTTTTTTATATTGGGGCATCAATCAACTGAATGCTAATGGGTTGTGTTGCCAATGTAAAATTACACTGAATCATCAACAACATTATTAACAAAAGCAACAACATTAAAAACAAATAAGCAACATTGTAAGTATAATAATAATTCTGATGTTTGGTGTAAAATTTTGCTGTTGCCATTGATGAAATTGCATTAGCATATTTAGTTACTAAATCTCAATATTATATAAAAGTCAAGGACAAAACTTTTACATCATTTTTTTTCATGTTAAAGAAATTTTCCTTAAACCCTTGATCAAACCTATAAAAATTTCTTGTAAAAAAAACCTTTAATTATTTTTTTCTTTAAAGCTCATGAAAAAATAAATAAAAAGACCCCAACGTTTTTTCCGTAGATCTACAAGTTTTCGGTTTAAAAAAATTATTTTAAAAATATTATTGTACATTCTCAAAGCTCGAAATTCAAACCATCCTTTAAAAATTAGTTCATGCTCTCACTAATTTCGTTTCGACCACATAATTCTTTTAATTTAAGAGTCTTATCAATGACTTAAAATGTTTTTACGGGCAATTATTGAAGATATTTTATATAGTTACTATACTAAAAGAAAAATGTAATAAGAACGCTTCAGAACATTGCATTGAATTAAGTAAAAGATTTGAACAATATTATATTTAAAAAGTCATACTTTATTGTGCATGGAACGTTTCACGCCAATCGAATCATCTCTTTGTTCAAAAAGTAACACAGAGTATAAAATGGTATAGGCTCAAATAACTCGCTAACAATAGTACTATCAGCTGAAATGTGTTTTTTTTTCAAAAATTCAATATGACGGACCTAATTTAGTTTTTAATAAAAAATATTTTTCTCGTGTAAATTAATTTTTAAATCATATGCAATTATAATGATTAAGCGCCTAATGATTAGGCCCGATTTCTAAAAAATTATGATATGACTTTAAATATCATCATAAAAGTTGGTAAAAATATACATACATATGTATATATTGTACATACAGGGTGAAATAAAAATAGAAATTAAACATTTTACCCGACTTTTTATTTGTTCTATTTCTTAGACACTGTAACATTTTTATATATTGATTAGAGGTCTGCATTTATCAAAGCTGCGTGCCGTGCTATTAGGCTTCGGGAAGCCGGTAATTGGTTTTTGAAGCAATATGGTCATTGCTCTATACTCGACACCTTACCAATCGAACTTTCAAATTCCCCAACGGACTACATCTGTCCTACACTAAGCTTTGAGAAAAAATTTCAGGTGAAATTTCCGGAGCGAGTTCAGTGGGAAGAGGGCACTCTCAACTTAAATTTTGAAACCACTATATTCACCGATGGGTCCAAGATGGACTGTGGAGTAGGCGCAGGAGTCTACTCAAAACACCCATAAGTCTCTCAATATTTCCATTTACCTGATTCAGCTAGCGTTTTCCAGGCTAAAGTTTTTGCCATTCTTGTAGCCTGCAGATTAGTGGACTGTATTAATTCAGAGAAGAAGATAGCAATTCTCTCCGATAGCCAAGCCGCAATCAAAGCTTTGAGCTCGGCACATATAAAATCGAAGCTAGTAGAACAATGCAAAAAAGAACTTGTCAGGCTAGGACATCAATTTCACATTACGCTCATATGGGTCACAGGAACATTGAGGGAAATGAAAGGGTTGATGAACTAGCAAGGGGTAGTTCCACTATTAATGAAACCGCACCGGAACGTGTTTTACTTCTCTCGATTAAGTTAAGAAGAAGATTTTCACGCATTTTCTGTCTGTAGCCGGAAATCACTTTACATACCTACGAAACAGCCAGATTAATCTTACAATAAACTGAGAACCACCTACTTACTGTCTAAGAGCCGGTCTGGCATCGCAAGAATCACAGCGACCTGCACTGGACACTGGGCAATCGGCAAGCACGCTGAAAGATTAGGTATACCATTCAATTCTTCCTGCCGCAGTTGCTTGGACGCAAGTGAGATTGAATCACTCGAGCACTTCCTTTACAGCTGTCCAGCTTTAGCAAGAATCAGGCAAACCTTTCTTCAATGAACTCAGCGAATTGGCTGAAGTTGAAATCGGATATCTGCTCTACTACTTTAATAAAGCTAACTGGATAAAGCTATATTAACATCCATCAATTCGCCGGGTCACGTAATATGGCTCAAGCTTGTTTGTTAAGCCACCACTCTAACCTAACATAACCTAGAGGTCTGCATGAGTGCTCTCAAAACGACCATCAAGCCACTCCCCACGTTGCGAGTCCATCGAGTGCACAAAAACTACAAATCAAATCAGAACAAATCGAAAATCAAGCAAGTGAAGTGATTCAAGTTCAAGCACTCGAAGTTTATTGCATTCGGCACTTTGTATGATGATCTTTTCGAGTTCACTCATGCAGACCCTCTAACATTTATATTCCTTTTCAAAGGTTCATCCTTAAAACGGTGCTTACAAAATTAATCTAACATTATTTTTGTAGAAGTTATAGCATTTGGAGCTCAGGTATTCACGTATCCACATAGCGAGAAATGAGCTACATCACTGAAAAAAGTTTGAAGGGGCTCAAATTCCCATTAAGAAGCTCGCGAAAATGTTAACTTTCTTAGGTTTTTGTAAGAAAATTCTGAAATTTTTAATGCATTTAAGAAAAACCTGGGACGTATTGGACATAAAACTTGTTCATCAATTGTTGTTTTATTTCTGTCAGTTAAAATTTTCGAAAATTTTTCGAAATGGCTAATAAATGGAGCAAAAATAGGAATTCGGTTAAATTTTTTTGGTTTTGATTTTTGATTGGCCCGGTATATAAATTTTTGCTACTTTTTTGATGTCATATCATAATCTCTCAGAAATTGGGTTTTAAATGTTTATAATTGCGTATGAAGTCAAAAGCTATTTGCAAACGAAACATATTTTTCTTAAGATGGTCCTCTTTGGACCGTATTATTAGGTCTGCCATATTAAGTTTTTGAAAAAAAAAAAAAACAAAAAAAGACATTGCATCTGAAAGTACATTACATGGTTATTGCATTTTATACGTTTCATTAAATTTTTAACAAAGTTGATGTAAAATGTCCCACATTATGTATTGATTTGAATACGATTTAAAGATAAAACAATGCTATAATCTTACCTTTGGCACGATATTTACTCCGCTTTCCATAGCGCCAACTGGAGGCCATTGCTGCATTTAGAATTTTAATTCAATTTTTGCTCAGCTTTCATATGAGCCAAGCTCTTTTCGTTTTGTTTTAATTTTTATTTATTTTAGTAAATTTTTATTTTAAAAAAAGTTCCCATTCACATAAAGAAATTTAATGAGTAAAAAACACTTGCTGCAGAAGAAAATGAAAATTACTCGAGTGTAGGAAAAAAACTGCACGATATGAGTACACAAAAGGAGGCGTGGTGGGTGCAGTGTAAGGATAACCAAAGGCACCGGGTGCTGATTGGGGGACGCTGCAGTAATTTGCATACAATTTCTGTAATTATTTCTTTGCCTTGGTTTCCTTACAGATTTTTTTTTAATCGTTATTCTTTTTGTCACTTTATCTTTCAAGGATATTTTCTTTTTATCGAATTTTTATTTTCACTTCATTACAATTTTTTTTTTAATATTTCTTTTTATATCTTTTCATAACTTTTTTGTATTTCTTCGATGGTTTTGCAAAAATTTTCCAAATTTCTTACACTATGTATGCATGTATGTACATATATGGAAAATTGCATTTTTTCACATTTCCCGCTGTTGATTTTTTACTCTTCTTTCGCACTTGCTGCTACATTTACTACATTTGTTATTTGCAGTTCTCGTCGTCGTTACTTCTGCGGCTGCTGCTACTGATACTACGTTTTGATTTCATTCATTGCAACAAAAATTTATAGAAAAAAAAAGCGAAAAAAAATCATATGGCATCTTCTCGAGCTGGCTCACCAAACGACGATGATGCTTGACTCTCGTATATTCTTGCAAAAAAAAAAAATTCTAGTGTCAGAAAATCTGCGAGAGCGAGTAACGTAGAGCAACAACAAAAAATAGGAAAATTCATTATGCCTTTAGTTACAACTTTAATGTTGCACTAGTAATAGTAGTTGTAGTGCAGAGAGTAGCAGTTGCAAATAGCTAGAAACAGTGAGGAATATGAAAAGAGCATTTACAAGTAGTAGTTAGAGCAAATAAAACGTAGTGTGTAGTAAGAGGTTCCCCCTATTAAGGGATTGCAATATACCAGTCATTCTTTCACTTTTTGGGTTGCAATCGATAGTGCATAAAGTCATGCGGAAATATAAAAAAGTATTAGATTTGCATACCATTCACCACAATGAACGAAATAAATAACACTGGTTTTGAGTATATGTAGTGTATGTACTATAGATGACAAACAGAAGGTTACTCTATGTAGAATACTTTTAAGCTTTGCAAATATTTCAACTTTCATCAGTTTATTGTTCTATTTTGACACCCTACAAATGTTTTATAAGGTAAAAAAATTAGCTAAATTATAGTTTTTGCAAGTTACTAATCCTCTCTACAAATTGCGTATTTTGCAATGAGAAAAAAAAATCCCTAAAATTTTAAGCTCTACAAATCTTCTAGACATGGAAGTGATAAATATCGTTTAAAGGAAAAATTTGAAAATGGATGCTAAAAAACGCATTAGTGTAGTTATTCGGCAGTTAAATTGGAACCAATTTCAAAAAGGAACTATGTAGTTCCACAACAGCCAATATTGTATCAATATTGCATCAAAAATTTAAGCTATGAAAGCTTAAGCTAGGGTCGTGTTCTATCTGTTTGAAGAATAAAGGGACTTGCAGTTTAGCGCCAGATCCATACGTCGATAGTTGAGAAAAGCTTATCTAGCAAATGTTGTGGTCAACTATCTATCAAGTTAATAGAAAGCATTAATAATAAAAACGAAAAACTGCTTTCTGTAACTTAAACTTGACTTACTTTACATAGCGAATTTAAAAGTATTGTAGGTAGTTCTGTAATTCCAGAAAACTTAATTCTTTAATCTTATAGACTCAAGTTTTGTACAGTTGATAGTTAATTTATTAAGCAGGAAATTAAAACCTTTGAAACGGTGTAACTATCAATTTTTTGATTGTCCTCTAAGATTGTGCTTTGTACGTGTAAGACTTAATCTCCCCCCCCCCTCAGTTAATACGAAGGAAAAACTGTACTCTGTGAACTTTGACCTCAGATATCGGTATGTAACAAGGTGGACATTATGTTAACTTCATTACATTATAAGTTTCAGAGGTGGGCACTCAAAAAACAACAGAATGTTTGAGCGCTTTATTAAAAAAATTTAGCTGAAATTGTCATGTTTGGGCTACATACAGAGTGGATGGTATACGCTAAGTTTTACTAGAAATGAAGCAAGTCCATGTTATGGGATGCGATTATGCCACAGAGTAAAAGCTTTGGCGAGCCTTTTAACGAAGCGATTGTATAAGCGCTCCTCAACATTAAGGAAAACGAAATAAAAAAAGTTAATGTTTTTGGAATTTAAAAGCTCTTGGCCTTTAATGGGTTAAATTCGTTGTTTGTTCCTTATGTTGGCTACTACTTTTTTTTCCATCAAGAAATTTCGTTGTTTATCCTTCTCTTACATCTTTTTGCATCAAATTGCCCGATTACACACAGAAATTCTTTTCGAAATTTCTTCTTTTCTTGACAAGAGGGAAAAAACGAGTTCGAGAGATCGAGTACAGAAATTCTACTCGCAATTCGTTCGCTCATATTAATGCTTTAACTTTACGTATGTTGTGGCGGGTTGACGGAGTAATTGATTTGTCATTTTCAAGCAAACGCGTGTGCAAACGCAAAACAAATTCACAAAAGAGAATAGAAAATTTTTCTTTCACTGAATTTCCTAGTGTAAACCAGCACAATCAAAATATAACAAGTAGCGATAAAACAACAAACATCGATTGCTGCTTTGTCTCTGCTTTTAATTTTCTTTTTCATTCAAAGGCAAACAATATTTTTTCTTTAAGTTCCATCGTCATTTTTTTCAATGCACAGAAGAAGAAAAACATTCTGCTGTTAGCTTCTGCAATATTAATAAGTTCAAAGGAGTTTTATCGCAAATGCTCTAGCATCGCGCAACGCTTAAATTGTGTACTTTGCAATTTTTGCATACAAATGCTCACGCAGTTATACAGCAAATCTTAGCTGATATCACCACTCTGCATGTAGCGTAAGGGCATCAAAGCCGACACGCTGCATGCTGCATACTCGTAGTTTTACAAAATTTTTTGGTTTCCGTCATCACCACCCCACCACCACCTCCTTGCATTTCATTCTGTACATGTTGTTTTTCTATGCATTTGTTTTGTATACGATTCCTCGTGTTTTCGTAGTTTTTTTGTTTCGTATTTTACGTTTACTAGTCGTTTTTACGTTCGACGCTCGTTCACTAAATTCATCATCGTCGTTGATGCCGCCTTAGTTTTTGTCGTTGTTCGCATCCTTCTATTATCGCATTTCTCTTTCATTTATTTCTGACTACATTGACCGACCGACCGACAGCGTTTAGTTCGTTCGTTAATTCGTTAGTTATTTGCCTTTTTTCAGAAATCGTAAATAAGAGATGCACAGTTACGCGCGAGTAATATTCGCGTCTATTCGGATTTATTACAAATATGATAAATAACAAACAAATGACAACAAAATGAGAACAATAAAGAAATTTATTTATTCCGTGCGCGAAATCTTCCAAAAGCTCCGAAAATGCACCCAAAAATTACTTTCGATCTAATTTTTGGTCAAATAGTTTGATAGCTCGCTCAAGTGAGAGATATAAATCGCACATTGATATGTTGATAAAAATAGGTCATTTTGTAGAACACTTCAACAATCGGCCCTTCATCGGCATCTTCAAACTGCATAGTTTTTGACAGTTTCACCAACAACTTCTGGTCAAACAGTTTGACCAAAATTATTCAAAAAGGTGATCGTCTCTTCTTATCTCTTTTCAAATACAATCTTTGTACAACTTTTAACGCGAACGACGTCTGCCGCAGTCGCTGTTGCAGCGATGCCAACGTCGACACGACGTTAACGTATTTCCGTATTTTTATCTACTTTTTTCTGGCCCCCTTAAATTTTCGGTTTTTTCTTTGCTATTTTCCATATTACACTTGCTTCGTCACCTCATCTTCTTTTTTTAACATTTCCGTCTCAGCCAGCAGCATATTTTGGACTTTTCTTGTCAACCGTTTTGTTTTTTTTTAACAATTTTTTTCACTTTTCTTTATTCCGAGTTTTTTGTTTTCACTTTTCACAAATGATTGAAAACTTTGAGCGAATTTTTAACAATTTGCGCATTTTTTCATTAATTTTCACATAAAAATTTCCACCAAAAAACGCACATGAAAGAAATTTCGCAACAAAAAGACGCTCAGCGCTCAGTTGCGCGTCGTCTCGTTTTTCTTTTTCACAATTACTGCAACCTTTACCTTTATTTTTTAAATTTCACAGTTCTACACTTTATTTTTAATTAATTTATTTGCAATTAAAAATAGAAAATTTATTATTTATTTATAATTTTATACTTTTTCTCTCGTTGCTCCGACGAATTAACGCTGTGTGAAGGACGACAACTACGACAGAAAATGAAAATGTGTACAAAGAAAACAGAAGCTAAAAAAGCAGGAAAAGGAAAAGAAACATACGCTGGCTGTTCTCTATAACTGACACCAAAACTGCTTGTCAAACCGTTGGATGTGGTTGTGCTAGGGCGCGAATACACGTCAGTTGCCGCTTGTGGTGTAGACTTTTTGCACTTTACGAACACGTTTGTTTCGCTGTTTTTTCGTTATTTCATAATTTTTATTGTAACTCGGCGCTTACACAGGCAAATTCTTGTCTATTCATTCTCTTTTGTGGTTTTTGTTAGGCATTTCAACATACGACAAAATTTGTACCTCGACCCAAAAACGGCAAGAATTTGTGTGTGTAAACGCCGAGTAGGCAAAACTTGTCCAGGGTGGTTGAAAATGTATCGTGCCACAAAAAATTCAAATAATACAATTCATACACAGACGAATAATAATAAACAATAAACGAAAAATCGGAGAGGAAGGAACGTACGGAAAAAGAAGGGTTGTGTGCTGGTTTCATATCAGTTTTCAATTTAATATGTCCAAGTTACACGCGCACTCGCAAAAAGTAGAATTCAATGTCATATGCCTTCGCGTTACTGGTTTATGTGCCATATATATGAGTTCTATTAACTTTAAAATGTCGTCTGTCACAGCGTGACGTGCATAATGTTGTATAATGTTGAAAAGCGCGTCCAGCTAGCTAACACGTTGAAATACCACTCCTGTGAACCGAGCCGTAATTATTGAGTTCCGTTAAAATAATTTTGTCATGATTAGAAAATGTACAATTTAAGTAAATAGAAAAAAAATGTGTTTGGGAACAGGACTTTAGCTCACATTCTCCAATTTTTTTTTTTTTTTTAGGGGAAAAGGGGGTTAAAAATAAATAAAAAGTATGAAAAAAAAAAGTGTCGCTCGGATCTGGTTTCGGAGATATAGCCATCGGAAGTTGCGGCTATAGCTTTTGGAAAAATTATTATAAGTTCGGAACCGCTGCATGGATATCAAAAATTTGGGTGTCCAAGGAAAGATAATTTAATGGGCTATAATAATGGTAAGCAAGCCTAAGAAATTTAAACCATAATTTTGGAGATATTACGATTTTTCTGAAATTTTGACCAATTTTTTTTTAAAAAACCGTTATTTTTTCCAAAAAATGTGTAGATGACCTATAACTTTTTTAGCTTCCTAAGAAACCTTATTTTATTCCCCTTAAAATAGTGTATCGTTTGTTCCAAATTTTTGCATATTTACCCCCTTTTTGACCGAAAATCAAAAAAATGACCGAAAATGAAAAAACAAAATAGCGTGCTTCTTCTTCAAAAAAAAGCACAAAAAACTGGGTTTACACAGCTGGAAAAAAAAAGCTTCTCCATTCTTGCTATTTGACGCTAAAACGGAAAAAAAAAGCTTCTCCATTCTTGCTATTTGACGCTATGAAAAAGCGCATGTCATTTCTTCTAAACTAATTCTAACTTCGTTTCCATGGAAAAATACTTTATTTTGCGATAAAAATTAGAAAAGAATAAACAAAATATTCATGAACAACGACGGTAAGTTCAGAGTACAATAATTTCTTGGAGAAATATATGAATGTTGACTTTTCTACAGCAACATGGAACTGGAATCGACATCGCCCGAATTGATGGTATGTCAGGCGCTGCGTGCAGCGACCAACCCCAGTCACGAAATCGTACGCAAAGCCGAGGAACAGCTGGTTGAATGGGAGTTGCAACCCGGATTCTTTCCGACGCTGGTGCGCATTTTTCAAAACCAACAGCTAGAGGTCAATGTACGCTGGATGGCAGCTGTGTATTTGAAAAATGGTGTCAACAAATACTGGAGGCGTAACGTTAAAAATGAGCTTAACGCAGAAGAAAAACAACAAATTGACTGGCATTAATGAACCCGTACCACAGGTGGCGTCTCAAATTGCTGTTTTGGTATCGAAAATCGCACGTATCGATTGTCCACGCGACTGGCCACAGTTAATACCAGAACTGCTGAAAATGTTGCAACAAAGTGGTGCCGGCAACAGTGGTGGTGGTGGTGGTGATCAAATACAACAACAACGTGTTCTACTAGTGTTATATCATGTTGTAAAAGCTTTGGCCTCCAAGCGCATGATGGCAGATAAAAGGGTCTTCGAGGAACTCACCGCTAATTTATACAGGTTTGGAGAGGAGTAACTTTGTTTTATTTACTTGTTTTATTCTTCAGCCAAACCACAAGATTGCATTTTTAAGGCTTTTGTTGAAACTTAAGTTTTAAATTTTTTTTTTTTTCTTTTTGTTCCCATCACATTTGCATAAACTTTTGCTTTTAGCATAAAATACATAAATCTATTTCGAGAAATGAGTTGTTTACGATAAACATTTTCACAAATCCAACACCATACAGTTGCCGTTGATCGTGTGAATAGACACTGCCCATTTGATTATGAATTTTTGACACAATTGGAAAAATTGAGCAGACCTGACCATTTATTCACAATAGAACCATTAAAAAATTCGAGATGCGAATTCTCTTTGTGGCATTTGCTACATACGACAAATTTTGCACATCATCTTTTTGCTTTTTCCCTCTTGCCCATAAACAAACAGAATTTTTAGAAAGAGTATGGAAAAAAGCCGATTTTATCTCAATTTTGACACTAAATCGAGATAAATTAAAGCCAGTCCTTGGATTTCAATTTCATAAAAATAAATACTGCATTGAACGGGCTTGCTTGCTTAAGAAACTGGGTATTACTAGTCGACTCTGACTTCAGACGTCAAAAAGGCATGAAAAATTTTGTAGTTCTAAGCGCTTTACAACAATATATCGGGGATCACATGCCGAAGTTATGAAAAAATATTTTGGCTTCGAGTGGTCAAAAAAGGTATGCTTTAAGATAAGAGGTGGTTTTTCTAAACTTTTTTTTATGGAGACCGATCCGGCCTGATGTACATATTAATAACAAATGTATTAAACCAAGAGATAAACAAAATGGCTCATTACTATGATGTCACGCGTAAATTTTTTTTGTGCTGCACACACGAGCAGGTTGCAAACTGGCCTATATGAACAAGAAACGTGCTATTTTGCTATTCTTACATTAGAAGATACACACGATTTATTGTTTAAATATTTGAAGTTTGAAAATTAAACAAAATCTCACCATAAAAAAAAATAACACAGTAGCTGTGTTTTTTTTACGCTGCTACCCGCTTAAAAAAATTGTAAAGTAGTAAAGCTAAAGTAACTGTCATTCTCGTACAAACATTTTTTTAGTGGGTAAACGCGTCAAAAGAAAACAGCTAGTATTCGACCTCTATAAGGGGATATTCAATCTACTGGTGTAGTGTGAAACTATTAAAATGGCAACACTGATTATAAAAGCAACCCCGTTTGCTAAAGAATAAACAAAAATATTTATTTCGCAAACGGTGCAATGGGAAAAATGCAAGAAAAATAATAATAAAATTAATTAAATTTCAAATAATTTGTGATTTTAAATGTTAGCTTAGTGGTAACATTTTTGAAAAAGTTAAGAAATAGGAGAAAAGTAAAGCCTGCGAAGTAAAGAAAATAGAAAAAACGAACACTTTGGTGTTGCATTTTATTTTTATCTGTCGCTTCACAATTGCAATTTTTTTTTAAAATGAAACAAAACCATAACTTTCAGTTGTAGTATATTACTAGCGTTCGGTTAAAACGAATCACAAGTGCCAAATAGAACGACGGTGTACAGAATAATTTCAAAATAAAATATGCGAAATTTCAATTAACTGGCAGAAGCCGTAGCAAAAGTAATAAGGAAAATTTAATCACCACGCCCATCATAAATTGATCTTAAAAAGCTCCAGTGGTGGCACACATCCTACCATACCACCGTCAACAACCAACACAACGACGTGACCATGGACGACATTGATTTGAACTTTCGAAATCTCAATCGTCACCAGGTCTTGACCAAATATGTGGAATGTTTACGTCAACTTCGTGAACTGGCTGAGCAAACGTGCAACATACGAGCGCTCCACTTTGACAACTACATACTCTTCCAATATTTTCAGCAAAGTCGTATCTCCACTTCATTAGAGGCCGGCGATTCCGATTTCAGCGTTGTCACTGCCGCTGGAAATTATTCACAACAGATTGCATTTATTAAAACTGAATTGCTGAAACAAATAATTGATCGTCGTCGCAAAATTCTCTATTGGATGTTTTACCTGATATTGGTTTTTCTTTGTGTGACTTATAAAAATGAGGCGTCCACCATTGTGGTGCGTAACATACAGACAGTCATATATCCAGGCATGAAAATGTGGCGCAAAATGACTTTACCCGTTATTAAACGCTTTCCGGGACTAACGGAGCTATATGATGAGTCTTGTCTAATGATGAATCCTTTCTTCCAAGTTGATGATTTAAATTGTGAGCCGTGCGTTAATGTGCAAAGTGTGTTGGATTTGACAGATGTAGACGATTATGTTGGCCAAAGTGGAAATATATTAAGCAGTAGTGGAGTAGTCAGCGAGGAAATTAAAAAGGATGGAACAGGAAATGGTGGAGGAAAAGAGCAAATCAGTGGAGAAGCTGCCTCAAGGACGCCGTCTGAATTTGTGCCTTTTGTATTCAAGGTAAACAGATTAAACTTAAGTCCAATCGTAAACTCGACTGTTTAGTAGAAAAACAGTATATCTGTTTGAAATTAAACTTAAAAAACTCCAAGCAGTGCAAAAATTAAGATCAAAAGAGTTTCCACTTTAGAAATATCGTCTTAAAATGTGTTACTGTGCTCCAAAATGAGAAATCTTTTGAAATGTGCTCTCTTGCGGAACTTTTATGTTCTTGCTGATGCTGATGATGGCTTTTTCCATGCCACTTGGGCATTTAAATTATTTTTCCGGAGAACTATTCTAACTGCTTCTGCATGAACCTCTTTTATTAAATTATGTATAACAGCAAGTTTTGGAAACATGAACCTCTTTTAGTAAATTATGTATAACAGCAAGTTTTGGAGCAGATATGAAAGATTTTTTTTGAATTTCGCGGACAGTCAATTTTTTATCCCTCGAGCTCAACTTTTTTTTGCCACCGTGCGCTGTTCATTTGAATCTTTTAATAATGCCGTGAACCGTAAATTTTCTTTTTTTTTACTTATTGCGGTAAAACTAATTCTCTGTGGCCACAGGGAATAACAGCTAAACTCGATATCTGATGTCAAGGCGCAACAGTATAAGTCATATGCATGTACACAAAACTTATGCTGTTGTGCCTTGCGGTTATAGATCGACTTTAGCTGTTATTCCTTGTGGCCACAGAATTATCGTTAGTCAAACCTAACGGTAAATGTACCGTTAATTTGATCGGAATTTAGATACCATTTTATTCTTTTCTGCATTAACCAATAAATTGAAGACAATTTAAAAAAAAAATTTTAATACTAGAAATCGTATGGTTCGTACTTTTTGGGAACACTTTCCCGAGTTTCGATGTGAGCCACTGTAACCTAACCCTAACTTTTTTGTATAAAATATAAATTAAAAACCTCTTCCCCACCTTAAGTTACCTATTATCCTTATATACTTATTATATACATGCATGTACACATAACCTTTGTACGTCTGTTAGTAATCGTGTAACTTCTAAACGACTTGACCGATTGGAGTCATATTTTTTTATGTTTCTTATGGTCTATAAAAGATTCTAACCATAGTTTGGTTTGGAAACGATGACACGCATCTCAAATAAAAAAACTTAATTCATCGTATCTCATCAACAATTTGAGGCATATGAACGTAACTTGGTACACATATATATAAAAGCAATGACAAAAGTAAGTTTCAGTAAAAAAATATATCATATAAAAAGAAACTGAAATTTGTTATTGTATCTCGCAAGCGATTTAAGTAGAATAGTTTAAGACTTGGTACACATGTAAAAGGTTAGGGGCAAAAGTAAGTCTCATTCGATCGCATGAGTTCATGCAACAATGATTTTTATGTACCCTGTCCGTCGGTTTTGCCGTAAAGTTAAGACGTGGCAAATTAATTATAGAAAAATATTCGATAACCCAGGCCGCTAGCCGAAAAACAAAACTAAACATTACATATTTAAATTTATGAATTATTGGAAAAATAAACAAAAAATTTTATTTTTTTTTTTTTTTAAACCATAATATTAATATCAAAATAGTAAAAATAATCTTTCCAAGTGCTGATCAGTAAATCAGTGCATGCTTATTTAATATTTATATTTTTTGAAGGGTCGCGAGACTTTGATAAGACATTTATACGAGGCTTTCAAAACAATCATTTGAAACACTTCAGTAAGGTAATAAAAAGATATTTCTTGAAGTATCGTTTCCGTTCCGTCACGACATGACGAATGCGGGGTGAGTTTTCTCCCAACATACGGCACTTATAAGATCCTCTTACTATATCATATGCGAATTAAATAAAAACAAATTTAAACTTTTTCAAGACACTAATAAGTTACTTCCATGATAGTAAATGTTGGCAGGGAACATTTACATACACATATATTTCAAAATAGTTTTTTTATCTTCGAATTTTATATGAAAAGTTGCTGCTCTAACCTGTTAAAAAGATATACTCAAAACACATTTCCGAGCAGAACAACAGATCACCTGGAGTAGAAAATTTATATCAACGAACACTTTAAATTTTTCTAGAGCAGTCACGAACAAAGCAAATATTTGATCATTGAATTTCGATGTACCCAAAAAAATTTTTTTTAGTAAAATCGTTCATTAATCTCCTTTGAATTTTTTTGAGAAAAATTAAATTCGAAGAATCTATACAAAGGCGCAAAGCTCGAACTTTAATGCGGAATATATCAAAAAAAGGTGGATATTAACATTTCTGATCTTAATCTCTGAAATGAAAGTTGTTTAAGTGCAAGTGCAAGTTCCAACCTTGAAAACCAGAGACTTTGCAATCTCAAACATGGCTGGAACATTTTTTGTACGAACTTGTACCTATTTACAGGGTTGCCAAGTGGCCGGTATTTACCCGGCCAAGCCCGGCATTGCAGATCAAAGCCGATTTATTTATTCGAAATATTTTCTTTGAAATCAAAAATGATACCGTACTGCTATTAATTTGACCGTAGTTGTACATAATTATGTACATATGTCAAACAACATTTAAACATCTGCCACGAGACCATCTGAAAGATTTAGTCCTTTTGAGACCGTTTTTAATGACTTCTTATTTTAATTTGGGATATAACTCGGTCATAACTTGACGAATGTTGGGTTGTAATTGCTCTAGAGCAGTGTCAGTCAAAGTTACTCCAAAGCTTGTCAATGTGTGCGCGAACTACACCAGCAGAAACTAGGGAAGAACACTAAACGCTTAGAATGTACAAAAAAAGCCGAACGTAATCGAGTTGAGCCGTATGGCATTGC
Organism: Meiosimyza platycephala; assembly: GCA_963662105.1. Classification (NCBI taxonomy): domain Eukaryota; kingdom Metazoa; phylum Arthropoda; class Insecta; order Diptera; family Lauxaniidae; genus Meiosimyza; species Meiosimyza platycephala. Next base: position 26,419,922 of record OY759208.1, read on the forward strand.
GCAGCGATTTCATTTTGTATTAAGCTTTTAAATACACCCTGGTTATAAAAATATTTAATTTATTTAATAGTCATATATATGTACATATTATTGATAAGAATAAATTTATTATCGAAGCAAAGATAAGATAAATCCAATTTATATTAGAGCGTTTCTCTGCAGTGAATATATATATTAAAAAGAAACACTTAAAACAAAAACAAATATGCATAATATATATATATATATTTTGAGATGTATTAGGGTGTTTATTTTGAAAATTTTGTGAATAGTTCTTATTTTATATTTTGTCTATGTTTTAGCATGGAGCTTAAAAATAATAGTCACAATATTTGAGCGCTGACAGATTTGATGTCCGATTTCGATGAAATTTTACGAAAAAACCGGTTATGAGTTGTAGGTACTAGAAAACAAACTGTTTGCGCCGTTCACTGGTTTGATCTAGGAAGCTAAAATTTTGGGCGAATTTTTTTCAAAGCCGATTCTAAAAAAAAAATAAACCACACGTCAGTTGCATATTGTTCACATTTTCAGCCTCACAAAAATTTGGGCGTGATTTGAAAACAGCGTGTGGGACCTTCCATACAACTAAAATATGTACCTAAAACGCTTTATCTTGGCCCCTAAGGCAGATTTCTTTTACGTCTTATTAAGCTGGTATTTATGTAAAATTTCAACGAAATCGGATATAAACTCTGTCCGAGCTTACAGGCTTAGGCTAGGAAGTTCAAGTTTTGTGAAATTTATTTTTATAAATAAAAACATCTACCAAATTTACAAAATAGTTTACCTAGTAGGTACAAATGAAGTGCAATGGTTCGAAAGCCTTAAAAATTAAATTTCTCCCCATTAAAGCTTTAGTTAATTCTTGTATGGTTAGTTAGTAGTAGTAGTATAGCATTTTAAATAGGAAATTCTTTTCATTAACCTACTACAAATGAATATGATTAGGAATGTAAGTCTTTTCTTATTTTCCATCAAGAGGGTTGTTAAAAACATGATTAAGCCGGTTACATAAAGGGGTTGACAAAATTAGCTTAACTTCCTTTTGTTTCTTAAACATATAGATTAAACAAGATCCCATTCAGCTCGATGATTTCTACAACATTTACTCAAGCAATTCTCAAATCTTCCAACGCGACGCTTATCGTGTACAATCAACAAATCACGATATAACAAATCTCGAGGAACTCTTCAATCAGTTTAATAGTAGCACACAGCAAAATATGCAACAACTATATCCTGCCATCACCACCACCGCATCATCTTTTTCAACGAATCAACGCCAACGTCATCACCATCCTTTACAAATTCATAATATGTGGCGTTGTAATCGTATGTTGCCTGCACGTCTATTGCGTGGTTTGTTCGCACGACCTGAACGTCTTCCCACCACTGGCGTGGCACTCGAACGGTACATGGCCATTGATACAGCACATGCCTCCTCATATGCACTGCCAGACACAGAGTGTGCCAATGTATATGTGCAGCAGGCGGTGGGCACACGTTTTATTATACTACGACCGACAAATGAATGTAGACATAAATGCCGCACACTATCTGTGCGTTTGCCGCAATCTTTTGTGCGTAAGTAAAAAAAAAAAATTAATGCAATAGAATAGTTAGTTTAAGATATTTTCATTTTAATTTTTCTTTCCATTTTTATCTTTTTTAGTCAGCTACAATTGGTGGTATTGGAAACCAATCTCTGCTCCAGATCCTATGTCTGATACACTTTCAATTAGTCTTATTGGTTCATATTGTTAAAAAATACTAACAAACGAAAACGATATAAGTAAAATTTTGTATCTTTCTATTTGAAAAAAAAAAAAAAAACCAAATGAAGGCATTTAATGGTCGTGAGAAGTGTGTTTGCATTTCAGAAAGTAATAACTCATTGGCTTGTATTGTATGCAAATATACAGAATCATCCTTCGGAGATCTTATACCTACATATTTTTAAATATATGTATGTAATGAATCAAATTCTACAGCCAAACATATGTATGCTATAATGTTTTATATATATTAAATGTCATTTATTGTTATATTTAGTCAGTTCAAAAATCTAAGAAAAAGAACACAATTATTCCTAGTCAATTAAGTATTTGTTTTTTATATATTTGCCATTCTAAATACACGTTTTCCACTGAATACGACAAAGGGCAATGAAAGTGAACTTTCTTACAAGCTCAAAGGTGCAATTACTGTTAAAAGAAAATTGCATATACAGTGGAATCTCGATAAAAGCAACCAAAATGTCCCAGGGGTTGTTGCAAACATCGAAAAGTTGCAATTACTGGACAGGTTTAAAAATCAAAACTATGTAACATTTTGCATAGTATATTCATATTTTATTGAAAAACAATATGTAGGAATTAATTCTTGTGATTGATGACTTATTTACACTATATTCTAAAGCCAATCTGTTTTTGTTCACACCACTATCAATTTTTTTTAAGATTTCTACTTTTTTATTCAAATCTAATCTGATTTGCTTATATTTTTTAATTGAAATCGACATTTTACAAGCGAAATAAGAAATCAATTCCACACAAATCACAATACAGAATAAAATCACATGAAACAACTACGCTGTATACAATCATTGCTTAGAGTTCCTGGAAATGTATAGCTACTTACAATTCTTTTAACTTTTAAAGTTCAAAAAATTTGGCAAAATTCTTCGAAAAATGCTCAAAAAATTTTTAAGCTCTATATGCTTTTATAGAGTAACACGAGGTAGCTTTGCGTTGCGTTTATTGGAAAGTTGTTTTTATCGGAGTTGCTTCATCGAGATTCTACTGTACATAGATTTTTTTTAAATTTTGCAGTATTTCTTTAAAATATTTCGAATTCGTGTTTCTGTATATTTTAAATAGCACTGAGGATTACAAAAAAATATCTATATATATATGTGTTATATCCTAGAATTGTAGAAATATAAAAAGAACTCTGAAATTATACAATTGAACGCAGGTTTGCCGCATTTCACAAATTCGAACTATTCATTGCTTAAAATTTAAAGACTTCAAGCTTTTTCGTTTTTTTTTTTTTTTTTGTTTAGTTCAATTCCTATTTAATTTTTCATTCATTTATTATACATCTCTTTCATGCTCATTTAAATTCTGATAAATGATTTGCAATGAATTCAAGTAAATATTTATGCCAGAAATAAAACAACTTTTTAGAGACCTTACAATATTAAAAATTCATTTGCCGAAAATATAAGTTCCCCTCCGTCAAATCACATACGTTATTTGAGTAAAATTTTGAGTAGGGTGATAATGTCTAGAGAAAAATTGAGATTCTCTTAAGTGTAGTTAGTTGTCTCTGTTGCAACAAATTCGCCTGTTGCTTGGGTTTTTAAGTCTATGCAAAAATACACAGCAACCTTTCTCACTGCATCGGCGCCCAAAGTCACTGCCCATTAACTCAGTCAAATAATTTCTGATTCAAAATTGTTCTCAATGAAATCATTAAACACAAGACACATATTTTTTTTTTTAAACTATGGCTCTAAATTTAAAACTAAAACTGCTGTTTTGTGAATCTGTTGGTGTCTATATATTCTATAATGAAATCATTTAACACAAGACACAAATTTTTGTTTTGTAACCATGGCTCTAAATTTAAAACTAAAACTACTACTGTTCTGTGAATCTGTTGGGGTTTATTGTTTTATTGAACATTAATTAACAAAATTCATTCAAAACAACATTCAGTTGTGCAAATCGAATGCGAAACGTATTTAAATTAAAAATTTTAAATTTAATCCACACGATATTTAAACTATTTTAGTTTGCAAATGCATTTTAAAACTCGAAACACAATTGAGGCAGCAGCTGCAAAATCTGTTAACATATATCCTATAAGAAACAATAGGTTGAGAAAGAAACAGATTGCAAAGCAGCAAAATATCAGTGCTGCATTCAAGCTGCATTTTTTTATTTATCCAGCACAAATAATGAATTTTATAACAAAATTGTTATATGAATATAAAAAATCTATAAATATGGTGAACGCAGATGTTGGTTTTATTTCTGACATATTATGCTGTTTGCTGCCCCAATTCTGTGCCATATCGCTTTCCTCTGCCTGCTGCAGCAAGTGTCTTGGCATTAAAAGCAAATCAAATTGTTTTAAATGCTATTTTAAGCTAATTGACGGGTAACATTCAAACAATTATAGAAAAAAGCCGGTTCAAATCTCAATCGAATCAAATTCGAATTTCAAGTTAAACTCGCGTAAATTGTTTTCTAAATAAATTTTTAAAAAATGAGTATCTGTTATTGATTTGAACCCAGTCAGTCAAATATTTGGTTTCTATTACCATCAAAAAATTGGTGGTAATGCAGTTTTAAATTTCACTGACACTATAACGTGCAGTGGTAGCAAAAACGGTAGTGCAGCGAAAATTCACCAACTCCTTTAAACAAATACCTGAAAGCTCATACTGCAATTTTTTAATATTAATACCCTAAGACTAGAGCAATCTTAGACTTGCCCATGGTACCATGGACTTGCCTAAATTTAAATTAAATTAAAAATAGTTTATATGTTTTACTTCATCCAGTTCATTTTCAATATGCTACTCTTAATGAGAGTATTTCAACTGTTTTAATGCATTTAAAGCTATAGTTTACTGTGTATATATTTCAGATTAAGATATTAAATTGTAAATATAATTTAACAAATTTCTGTTTTTGAATGTGTGTATAAATTAAAAAAAAAAAATGAATTTGAATAAAAAAGAAGGCTGATTTCTGCTTTTAATTTTTTGAGACTTTGGTTATTTATATGCTTTAACCTATTTATTTCATTAAATTTTGTTTTTCTGGTAATAAACAATATTAAGTAAAAGCGATTTAGTTATTAAGTCACACTAAAAAACAAGATTTAACAAATTTGCCTGTAAGCACCTAATCAACAAAACAAAAATAAATATATCTTTATAATAAAACTAACAAAAGGATATTTCCATAGAAGTTTGAATCACTTTTTATGATTTCATCACATATCGGTCAATAATGATACTATCTTAAATTTTTAAAACAGGAAAAGTTTTAACCTATTAAAACATTCAGTTTAATGTGATTCTCTTTAGCCATATTTGTTTAGCATTAGTCGTGTGGAAAGTTCAAATTTTAAAAATAAAATAACCCAGCAAAACCCATAACCGATAATTTTACCTGTTAATTTTCTTATGTCATCGGGACAAAATTAACCACATCTGCCCTATTCGTGTAAGAATATATGTATCCTGGATGGAGCTGGTACACAAAGTGTAGAACCTGCAACCAGCCCTAGAGAAGAGCTTCAAAATGCGAGCAGTATGAATGCTGATGGGTCTGCCGTCTCATTATCGCCAAGCTCGGATACACCTTCATTAGCTAGTATTAGTGCCGCAGCAGCTAAGCAAATAAAATTATAGAAGCAAAATGAAATCAATGCTCCACCACCGTTTCCTCCTCCACCACCAACGCATAAAATACAAATAGAACCACGAATCGACTCAAATGCACCAGCAGCCATTAACGAAAAATGCATCAATTGCGATGCCTCTACAATCAAAGCCGATATTTCCTTCACATCCTTCTGAATTTTCTGCAAGATTCGTTTGTCCAGACAGCAATTATGCAGAAATTTTTCACAAAAAAAAACTTCATTTGTGGGCGGAAATTTTTTTTTATTTGAGTTGCGTTAGACCATAATTTTAATTTTCTTGCAAAATAATTTTTTAAATTCAAAAATTTTTCTGAAACAATTCATGTGAATAACTTGCATCTTTTCTAATAAATAAATAACCTTACATCTTAAATAAATAATTGAATTTTAAAAATAGGTTCTTTATGTATTTTGGGGAGATATTTCGAAATTCGTTGCAATTGTTTGGCTGACTTTATCATTATCAGTATACTCTATGTAGTTTGGATATCTCTCGAACAGAAAGTAATTTTTGCTGGGCCTCCAGAGAGCCCAAAAACTAGGTTTTATCTCAACTTGTAAAAAAAAGCTGATACATTGAATATTTTTGAAACACTATGGACCCCTGTTGTCCATGTGAGTCTAAGGCTGCCACCAAAGTCTAACCTAAAGAATATCGACAGAGGACGTTTTTTGCATATAATGTAAAAATTGGAGATGACCTCATTTTAAATTGACTCATTAAATTAAGGAAACAAAAAATCATTTGTGGTATCGTTACCATTAAATTACTAATACATAAGTACTACTTAAATTCATCAAAATATGCACCACACATAAGATCTTTGACTTTGATGCCAAATGCCTTCATTAATTCATCCGCAACAATCTGTCCCTCCTCGATAGTTTCTTCCGCGCGAAGACATACCTCGAATTCCATGAAATTTCCTAAGTCCTTTACTTTGTCCAAGTGAATACGCGTGCGATCATACATGAATAAAAAACGGGTTTTCGCTAGAACTCCCTGGGCACCGTTGCTGAGCGTCAAAATTTTTTCCATAATTTCTGGTTCGTCCACTTCGATCTTATTGAATGTCGAAAGTTTTGGCCCAGCAACATCTGGACGATCATAGTACACCAACTGAGAACGCGCTGGAGCCTCCAAGTAACGCAATTTTAACCGTCCAGTTTGCGAATTGAAGAAAATATCACGCTGGACAATTAGCTCACCATCAGAGCTGGTCAATTTACGTGCGATTTCCAAGCGTCTATCAAATTCTTCATCGCTACCAATACGTGCTTTAATCTCAATATTACGTTCAGCGGCTGGTATTCCATCGTTTCGGTTAGGCATATTGTAATTTGCAATTTAAATTTTTGTCCGCTAAAAAAGTACCACGCGCTTTGCCTTCGCAAATGTAACATTTGTTTAAAAGATTGCCATACACGTAACAAAATAGTTGTGCAACTGAGTGCCACTGTAGTGGCTCCTCCAAAGAACGCGCATATACCATATAATTTTTGAACTGCTTTCACAAAGCCCGGTTTTTAAAATATATCCGCATATTTTGAAAAAGCTCTAAATAGCTATCATTTAAAGATAGGGGTCGTCCATTAATTATGTTTTTTTTTTTAAATTCGGACCCCCGTCTCCTTGGTGAGATTTGGCGGCACCCAAAAATTATAATTTTTAATTAATTTAATTTATTTGATGTGTTCAAATAAAAACAATTTGAACTTGAAAAAGCCCCAAAACGTTCACACGAACGTTTTTTCATCGGGCTTAGTACAACGAATCTTGACAGCTGCTACAGAAATTGAAACAAGGTATTTCGCTGACGAAAAAACTTTTTTGGCATTGATTCATGTTCTGGTTATATTGAAGCTTATGAACGCGACCAGTATTTTACTATCTTTATGAAATCGCGATAAATAAAATTTAAATTGGCAAAAAAATTAATATAAATGCATCTGTGCCCAATTTCTAATAGCTTACCGGAACGCGGGTAAAATTACATTGAAGTTGTGTTTAAAAAATGATTTTTAAATTATATAACATAACCTTTACCGATGAGTGAATAATGCGACCAATATTTGTTTCAGGCAGAAATGAATTTAAACAGGGCTGTTAGACGTGTACTTGACAGAATCCCGGGACAGAAGCGTTTTGGTATATACAGATTTCTGCCAATTTTCTTTGTGCTGGGAGCAGCACTTGAGTTTTCTATGATCAATTGGACAGTGGGCGAGACAAACTTTTGTAAGTTTATTAAAAATTAGACAATATCAAAATGACCATATTCAGTCACTTCAGATTCCAAAATAAACTGGAGCCGAAGTTAGAGATAGCTCTATTAATATTTGACTGAATCCATCTCAAATAATACACTACGCTTATGCTACACGTGAGTCGTATCTCACTAAAAAGTACTAAACAGGAAGCAAAAAATATATTAAATTATTATCTTCCAAAAACGCCAACAAAGAAATTAATCTCGGTGAGCTCGCGGATATTTACATATAGCACTTGCAACATCGCGCGTATTACCAGAAAAGCTTTCAAGAGTTACAAAAAGAAATGCATACAAGATAAAATTGTCAACGCAAAAAGTAAAACGCGTGCTTGGAATTTCTTAAACGTCGGCTAACAAAGCTTACTGATGATACCGTGTAGTAGCGGTTGAAACTAGAATAAGCAGCAAATTGGCCATTTTTGTCATTTATGCATATTGGCATTTGTGTTTTTTGCACTGAAAAGTACTGAACACGAAGATCAGCAAAAACATAGTTTTACTATGGAGAATTAAGTCCTTGAATATCTGCGTAATACCCTACCCAATTTTGACCAATTTTTATTAGTGAAATCATCAGAGTTTTAAATAGTTTACAAGCAAGTCAGATTTCATGTCCATAAAAAATAACCCAGTAATTTTGTAGAAATGGAAAATTCCCTTCAGAATGTTTACGAAGAAATGTTGGCCATTTTTCTTAAACATTTAAGTTAAGCTTTAGTGTTTTCTAATTAAAAACTTTAAGAAACATTATTTTTTAACTTTAAAAATTACAGATCGCACATTTAAGCGGAGGCTAGCTAAAAATTTTGTTGAAGAGAAATTGCACACAACGCAGGCGCACCGCAACACAAACGAAACTACTTAGGCTACATTATTTTGAAGTCGGCAGATTCATATTTTTAAAATGCCTGCTGGAGTCTCCTGGGGTCAATATTTGAAATTCACGACATGTGCCATGCTCTCAATGATGGCAGGATCACAGTTGGTGCATATGTATTATAAACCGCTCGAAGATTTAAATTTTTATATTGAAAAAGAAATGGAACATGCACATTTGGCAACAGATGGGGGAGTAGGAAACGTTGCAGCAGATAAAAGTAAACAGATATTGAAAACAACTTAAAATTGTGTAGTTATTACCTCATCTAAATGTTTGCTTAGTCATTACAAATTGTAAATTAAGAATTAAATATTGTTTATTTATAAAAAAAGAGTGTGATGTCTTTAATACACTTAAAACTATATCTACAATACTAATTAAACATAACATTAAAATACAATTATTGCTGTTGTAGTTGTAGTTGCTGCTGCTGTTGATGTTGCTGCGGCGCTTGACCTCCTAAAAACGTTTCTAGTGTGCGATTAATACTTTTTGCCAGCAACATTTCCGGCATCATCGTTTTGTGTGACTTTCGATGAGTCTTTAATGAAGTCTGTTGTCGGTAGGCCTGCCCACATATATCGCAAACATAAGGCTTTTCACCTGTGTGTATATATTCATGATGTCGCAATGTTTTGCGACAGGCAAATGTCTCTGGACAATATTGACAGCCATAAGGTTTCAATTTTAAATGTACAGCACGAACATGCGACTCCAGCTCATGTTTGCGTATAAACTGTTTGTCGCATTGATCGCATGGCAAACGATCCAACGTATGAATACGCATGTGTTGCACCAGCATAAACTTTTTCGCCATGCGTCTGCCACATACATTGCACTCAAATTTCATATCGCTCGAATGCAACTGCAAAACGTGATATTTGAGCGTATAACGTGAATGAAATTGTTTATTACATATGCTGCATATGTGTATATCTTGTGATGTTTCTTTTATATTAGTTTCACCAGTTTCCATCGGATGTTTACTTCTGCGGTGATATTTTAAATTGGCAATTTGATTAAAGGTTGTACCACAGAGTTCACATACGTATGTCTTTTGGGTGATGAGTCCTAAATGCTTTTCACGTCTATGTTTTTGCATTGCAATCAGACTTGTATAGATTTTATCGCAATCAGGATATTCACAATTGTATGAGCGAACTTCAGCCTCGTGTATTTCGCGGATATGTGTCCAGAGGCCACCGAAGAAAGTGTAGGTTTTATCACACCGATCACATTGATAGGGTCGCTTACTGCCTTCATGCACCTTGCGCACATGAGCGTCACGTGTTAGTTTGTGCGCAAAACTGTGATTGCACTGATCACAGCGGTGTGAATTTTTCGTACCTTTTTTACGTGGTTTTTCTCTCAATTTATCTTTTTCAGCCTGTTCTTTCCGCACTTGTTCCATTTCTTTTTTTGTACGTCGCCTATACCTGGGACGCTTAAGCGGTTCATTGCTAGTAGATTTTTGCGTTCTTTTTTTGGTGCTACTTCTAAGGCGTGACAAAGGCTTATCATCATCATCTGTTGAAGTGGACATTAAGGAAGAGTTTGCATCGTCAAACGCACAGTCGTTATCACTGCCATTGCCAATATCTTCATCATCAGTTTTTGGTGCTGGTGTTTGTTTCTGTGGCTTTGCTATTTTTTTAAGAGTTCGCTTTGTAATTTTATCTGCGCTGAACGGGTCAGGTGTTTGCATTTCGACGTTAACTAATGCTGAAATGTCCGAATTATCCATAAGCACTACAGTTTCGGTTTCCATTAGTGCATCTTTTAGCTGAGATAAATATATAATCAAAATTAAATGAAATATGAAAATTATTTTGTAATGTAAGAATTTTAAAAGGAATCGTTTTTTACATTTATGTACTTAAAAAAGCTCCGTCTAATATTCTGTAAATAAGAAAGGCACACTAGTTTTAACACGTTGAGGACAATGTCGCACGAAAACGTGCGACACCTACTTTGCCTGAGGGACCATGTCGCACGAAAACGTGCGGCACTAAAAAAAGATGACTAGTACTTTTTGTTTTTTTTTATCACAACTTTATGTGCTACGCTATATGTTTTTTTTTATAACAGAGAATGAAGTAAAAAGCTTTGCCTACATTTTGGTATATTACATGTCCTAGTAGCCTTATTTTTTGGATGAAAATTTTAAGCGTAAATTTGGACTATTCAAAGTGTTTTAAATCGCAAACAACGTGGTCCCCCAGGAATCATTAGCAAAATGGGCTTCGTCCTCAATGTGTTAAACCAGATCGGATTTAGTATGATCGAATTGTCGTGATTCTGAATTTGTAAGAATTTTTTCCCATGATATCAGAACTCTAACAACCTACTTATATAGTGATACATACGTATCTTCATTTAAAAATTAGATCTTTTCAGTGTTTGTGGTTTTACAGTTATCTCACACTTACAACAGCTTGTTTAGCTTTTCGATGTTCAATATATTAAACTGGGCTATTTTTACTGGTCTAGTCTGTTTCGGGTTGCACATGAACTTAAAGAAGTTTTCAATTGGATTAAACATTCAACACCTTTATTTCAATAAATTATATCAGGAGAAGAAAACATTCTATCAAATTTATCAAAAGGTTAAATTTGCAGGGAAGACTATTTCTCCGTTGTAGGTAGGAACTAAATATTTCTCTTGTGATAAATGCAAACATACCATAAAACCTTAACACACTTTAAAACAAGGGTATCTCAGAATCACGGATGGATGGAAGGAATTGCTAACGGACTCGAGTAAAGCTTACAATATTTCGGGCGTACCTAGTCCGATTTCGATCAAAGATAGTACAAAATATTGGTATCACACAGCGCTACAGATCATTTTCTGGAACAATTTCACTTTAGCAGCATTTCTCCAAAATGGGGTATTTTTAAATAGAATATGTAAGCAAAAGCCATCGCTTGCATCGGCTTTAGGAGGCATACATATATAGCCACCGCAAGAACGGAACCTCTGCATCGATTTTCAAAATATGCCATGACGAATGAAAGGTAATTTAATAAGGTATACAATTACAATAGTATATAAAAGTTTGGCGTCTTTTGTATAGTTTATAAGATATTAAGTTTTTTTTTCAAAAAAATAATTTCTTTAAAATATGTATAACTTAGTTTATTTTCTTCAAAATGATGTGCCACATGGATATTTTTTAATGGAAGTCTTATGGCGACGGTTTAAATCGTATAGTGTGTGGAACACTGGCACTGCTAGAAAGGTACTTCTCTTATGTCGCAAAGGAAGTGTATGAAATATACATACACATGTATAATAAATATAAAAGCTAAAATTGAAGAAATTAGTATTATTTTTATTAAAAATTACTTCTCAAATCTAGCAGGTAAAAGTTTGAAATATAGTAATCATTGTATAGAAAATAAACAAGGCTTTGTAAAGTTTAACAAAAATAATGGTTAATAATAAATTTTTAGAGCAGAATTTTTGAATTTAAATAGAGTTGTAAGGTACTGGAAATCTTAATGCATTAAGTAAATTCTCCTCCATTACGTTTTAAATATATTTTCAGAAAGTGTTGCGTTGTAAGGTACTGGAAATCTTAATGCATTAAGTAAATTCACCTCCATTACGTTTTAAATATATTTTCAGAAAGTGTTGCGTTCTAATGATGCTCTCCATCTGGTTTATTGTTACTATACGTTGCACCGGAGAAAAAATTCTTAATCAAAATATTTGTGAATTTAGAAAATTTTCACAACGCTTTAGCGAATCATATACATACATATGAACTTTTCCAAGATTAACAATAAGCTATGATAGAGCACAAACGTCGCGGAATGATAGCTGTGTCATCTCAAACATACCCACAACCAGCTGACAAAATTTAGGCCTACCAAGTGAGACATCATTTATCTTGGAAACTCAACGACAGATTTCCAACTTTCTGAAAATGATTTGATGGCTTATTAAATTACCTTTTCACACTTATACTTTGAAAATCTATCTAAAGGTTCCTAACTTATACAGTTTTGTAGAAGAGCTCTATCTGTAACTCCGATAGCTACATCTACAGATCTTGATCCGAGCAATGATTTTCGTTCATACAATTTTTCAAAGCATCAAAGAAATTCATTCGAAAACAATAGTTTTATAAAAAGATATGAGTATAACTTAATTAAACTTAAGCTTTTGCCTACCATCATGCTATAAATGTTTTCGTTGCCAATTTCTTTTTCATCTTCTACCTCGTCGTCTAATTCAACTTTTGTGACACCACTTTCAACGAAAAGCGACTTCAATGTAGCGACACTTTCAAGTGCCTGTTTACGGAATTTATCGAATCCCTGTAATTTATTGAAACAGCACAAGCAAACATTTTGGGGATATTCTAAGTGGTGCATAATGTTCTTTTCGATGTAGTATTCTATTAACTGCAGCAGATTTTCATTTGTTGACACATTTATGGATATAGATTTGATGTCGTTTTCCTCTTCCGTTGGTGCATTATGTTTTGTTATCGCTCCTAACGGCACTACATCATTCAATTTTGTCAAACATGTCCTGCAATGTTGTTTCGCACTTTCTTTTGTTATTATTGGCATTTCATTAGTTATCTACTTCGTTTATATTGTAATTCACTAAATTGTTTTTAAAATTACTATTGTTGCAAGTAATTGCAAGAAATAAATGCAGCTGTCAAAATCATTAAATCGAAATGTCAGTGAAACCTAAATTTTTTTACTAAAACAAATTCACAAGTCCAAGACGTAGTTCACATTAGAACTTTGACGCCGACTGATTTTGACATTATACCTTAAACAGAATTCCGGCGTAAGTGCCGCGACGGCTGACGGTAGAATTAGATTTGGTTTTAATTTTACCGTCGCCGTTGAGAGAGTTGCGTTCTCATCTCCCATACGATTTTCACAGCAAAAATTTTACGCTGACGGTATCTACGTCGTAAAAAGTTTTTTGTATGAGATACTTATCGCCGACTCGTCATTTGAACTTCTGTTAATTGTCAATATTTCTTTTTCTTTTATGCAACCTAAAGCAAAAACAAATTTAAATTGTCAAATGTAATTATGTGGTTCGCTAGAAATCTGGTATGTAAAACACACGTTTCTTAACAGTAACGCAACGAATTTGTTGAGGGTTAGCGAACAAAAAAGTTAAATACTGTAATATAAAATAGTTCAGTACCCCACCGAAAATTATGGCATTAAAGTGGTCAAATACAGCTGTTTTTAATTATTTTGCTCAGATCTTTTAACAGAGTAGAGCTTGAGCACACAAAGCACGCTCTGATTACTCACGTGCGGCTCTACCCTGCCAACAAAAAATTTTTTTAATGTACAATTCGAAAATGGATATTTGTCACCATTTAGGGATCGTTCTTGACTGATTTCCGCATCACTCTAAGTGATTTGAAAAAAGGAATGCTTCCTATCCTTCCGTATTCAAGCCCATACACGCTACAATTTGTCGTCCAAATTGGTAGAAACAGCTACGAAGCATTGAAGGGGGAAGAGGGAAATCTTGTATTTATATAAAAACGTACATTATCGAGTGCCCCTAATTACAAGCACGCATCTGAATTAGTGAATTATAATATAAAAGCCATGTTCTCACATCGTCTTCAATCGTTCGATCAGAACCCTATTGTAAATTTGTGGGATGCGTTTGAAAAGTTCATAAGAAAGCAATGCATCTGCAGCAGACAAATAAAGAATACAATTAAAAATTGCGTAGTTATTAATGTAAATGTTTGCCAAGGTAACTTAAGAATTAAATATCACTCTTTATTTTAGTTGAAGTTGTTGATCTCCCAAAAAAGTTTCTAACGTTCGATTAATACTTTTAGCCAGCAATGTTCCTCGCATCATCGTTTCATGTGACTTTCGGTGGCCCTTCAATGTGTTATGTTGTCTGTAAGCTTGTCCACATATATCGCACACATAGGGCTTTTCACCTGTGTGTATATATTCATGATGTTGCAATGTGCTGCGCTTGGCAAATATCTCAGGACAATATTGACAGCTGTAAGGTTTCAATTTTAAGTGCACAGCACGAACATGCGATTCCAGTTTATTCTTGAGTTTAAATTGTTTGTCGCATTGATTACATGGAAAACAATCCAGCGTATGTATCCGCATATGCTGCACTAGCATAAATTTTTTGGCTAGGCGTTTGCCACAGGTGTCGCACTCGAATTTCATGTCATTCGAATGCAGTTGTAACACATGATATTTTAGTGTATAATGTGAATGAAATTGTTTATTACAAATGTTGCATGTATGTTTCTCTTTTGATGTTTCACCGGCTTCTATCGGATGTTTACATCTTAGATGATGTTTCAAATTGGAATAGGTTGCACCACAAAGTTCACATATGTATGTCTTTCGCTTGAAGAGTCCCAAGTGTTTATCACGTCTATGTTTTTGTAATGCATTTAGACTTTTATAGTTTCGATGGCAATCGGGATATTCGCAAGCGTATGAGCGCACTTCAGCCTCGTGTATTACGCTTATATGCGTACTGAGCGCATAAAAAGAAGTATATGTTTTATCACATCGATCACATTGATAGGGCCGTTTTTTATCTTCATGTACCTTGCGTATATGAGCATCACGTGTTAACTTGTGTGCAAAGCTGTGATTGCACTGATCACAGCGATGTGACTTTTTCGTGACTATTTTGTGTGGTTTGACCCGCAATTTATCTTTTTTGGGCTGTTTCATTTCTTTTTTAGTACGTCCCCTGTACCCCTGAAGCTTCAGCGGTTCAGCGCAGGCAATGGATTTTTGCATTTTTGACAAAGGCGTATCTTCTTCGTCAGTGGAAGGTACCATGAATGAATTTCCGTATTCACTTTCGGAGGCGATATCACTGTAATTGACGTAATCTTCATCATCTTTATAATTTTTTTGCGTTAATGTTTTTTTCCATGTTTTTCTCACGATGCCTTCATAATTGTCATTATCTTTATCTTCATCTTGTTTGTCAGTTTTTGGAGCCGATTTTTTTTTCCGAGTTTTTCCAATTTTTTTTACTGCCTTTTTAGAAATGTTCTTTGTGCTAAACGGATCAGGTACTTGTATATCGACGCTAACCAATTCTGAAATGTCCGAATGATCCTTAAGTACTATAGATTCGGTTTCCATTAGTGCATCTTTAAACTGTAAAAAATATAGAATTAAAATTAAACAAAACACGAATATTAAGAGGGACTGATTTTCTCATTATAACTTATTGGCATTTGTACACATAATTACTTATATACTTAGTAAATTTCATTAAAACTTCACAGGTACATACATGGAAATCAGACTAAGTAGGTCGAAAGGACTTAAATAATAAAACAAATCAATACAAATATAAAATTTTAATTGATTTTCCGATTGTCTTGAAATTTTAGTATGTTGTACAGACTAAGGAGGTACATAAGTTTAACTCAAAGAATGATCAATTCAGTTAAAATAGCAATATCAATAACTTAATTCACTTTAAACAAAACTCAAAAACTATGTCAGTACAGGACACATAGTTTCGGGGTATGTCCGGATAACTGGATTTGTCCGGAATACAGAAAGCTCAATAATTATTATATAAATTATATGTAGAATGCATATTTGAGGCGTATGTGATTGTATTTCATTCACTTTGTATGTTGTTTTAAAGAAATTGTAATCATATCAGTAAGAAATAAAATGACTGAAAAAAATCCCTAAATTTTAAATAAACAACGTGCCTGCAAAAACTCACGAGTATGAACATGTACTCAGAAAGAGCCCCGTAACTTAATGAAATAAATTTAAAAAAATCAAAGTGGACATGTTCGTGCCAGCCACAGTCTTTTTGCTAACCAAACCATACTTTGAATTAGTTTTATCCGAATTGTAGAGGAAAAATTTCAAAAATGTCCGAATCGTAGATGTCCGGATTACTGGGAAGTACGGATTAGCGAGTGTCCGGATTAGCGCGACTGTACTGTACTTTGAATTGTCGTTCTAAATGCTCATATTTATTATAATTTCGATGTCTCTTATTTAAAAAAAAAATATAAAAATAGGAAACGTCTCCTTCATGTTTTTTTGTTTGAGTTTGTAATTCGCATTCTGCTTTATAGTATATCCATCCGGGGTAAATGGGTTGCCCTCCTACATCCAAGTTTATCAACATACATACTCGTAACAGCAAATAAATAGTTAGAAATATGACAAATACATAATTATTTGCACTAGTTGTTTCATAGTTACTCGGGAGTTGGATACTAGACAATTTAGCATAAGGACGACTTAAAAATCGTTCCCCAAAAACGGGCTAGGAAAAATATCACGGATAATCGATTGAAATGATATTGACATTCTACTTTTAAAAAAAGTTGGTCGAAAATCAATTACACCTTAAAAAATATGGCACATACTTTTATAAGACTATAAATAAATTTTTTTCAAGTTCATATGTATATTGTCTTACCTACCATCATGCTATAAATGTTTCCATTGCCAATTTCATTTTCATCTTCTACCTCAACTTTTGTAATACCTTCAGCGAACAGCGACTGCAATAAAGCGACACTTTCCAGTGCACGTTTACGGAATTTATCAAATTCTTGTAATTTATTGAAGCAACTCAAGCAAACGTTTTGCGGATATTCTAAATTGTTCATTGTGTTCTTTTCGATGTAGTATTCTATTAACTGCAGCAGATTTTTATTTGTTGACACATTTATGGAAATGGATTTAGTGTCGCTACCATCCTCTCCTGGAGAATGGCATTTTGTTATGTCTCCCTCCATTCCTACATCGTTCAATTTTATCAAACATGTTCTGCAATGCTGTTTTGCACTTTTTTTTGTTATTGATAATATTTCATTTGTTCTTTGCATAGCTTTGCAATTTTCTAAATTATTTATTGATAAACGCCAAACCAAAGATTTGAAGCTCTTGGCATGATACAATTTTAAAGGTAGAAAGAAAATGTCATAGTTTGAAATGCAACACTGACAAAGCTTCATCAGTAATTGTCAAAATCTTAATCACAACAAAACAAACATTTTTCGTTGATTATTATGAATTTATTACAATTTATTGATTGTTTAAAAACAAGTGGAATGACGTCATCAACGACCTCAACAACTTCATTAAATTCTACAATTTCTGCATCGCAAGATAACTCAATAACACGTGAAACCAGTCTTTCGACAATTCCCGATGCGCCTAAGCATATGGCACTGCGATCTATTATATTCTTATAATTTGTTTGACTTTTAACGCATTAAAAATCTTCTTCAAATTCAATTTCTTCTGAATCTGTAAATAAATTAAATTTTATGAAAAAATTTAATACTTACCATTCTCTATTTGCTGCCATTTTTCATTTAATTTAAAAATGGCATATGAGTCAAATGGACTTTGTGCTCATTATCTGAAACGAAAAACAAAGGTTTTTTTTTAATTGGGATCTGGAATAGTAATAAATGATATATCAAATTAATGTAAATTTACCTTCTTTTGAAAATATAAATTTTTTTAGGCCTTTTCGGCCGCCCTCTCCTTCGAAATGACTTTTGAAGAGCCATTACCTTTAAAAAGGATGTCATCAAAAATAATATACGCTTTAAATTTATTTTTGTTAATTTTAATTATATTAATTTCTAAATCTTTTAATTTTAAATTATTTAGTATTTTTAAACAATTATTTTCTTTTATTAATTTATTTATAATTTTTAAATTTTTTGGGCCCTCTTGCGCTCTAAAAAAAAGAGAAGATATGGGGATAAAAGCATTGAGGAAAAACAATGTCAAAGTAGTATTGCAAATAAACTTTATTTCTTTTTGGAAAATAACGGTTTTCTTGTAAGTACATATTAATTTTTAAAATTTACTTATCAAAAAGACTTAACAAATAGAAAAAATCCATGAAAAGAAAAACCCATGCGGTTAAAATTTATGCAGGACATCCGAACTTATTGAGATTTTTATGAAATTTTTCCTCTAGCTATAAAAATCGCTCAGTAACTTGGGAGTGATTCAGATAGTCTTTGAGATACTCTTTCTCTCTGCATCCGTTTCGACAATAGTATGACTATCCTTTTTTTGATTGCATACTAATAAAACTTCTAAAAACACTCTATAAATGCAACTCCTCAATTATCGCAACCTGTTCATTATAGACATAGTCATTTGAATATTCTCTGTAGCATTTCCGTTATTAAACCGAGTTTGTGAATACCTCAAGATGATTTATACAGTTGGTTTCTTCAGTAAATAAATTACGTTTTTTTATACTTGAGGTCATTTCGTATTAAATATCTACAGCCGGGTAACTCAGACTTTTTGACTCCATCATTGCAACTTCCGCGGTTATTGCAACAGGCTTGGTTTTTATTAATTACGTTGATCGAGGCCGCACTGTAAATAGTTTATTTTAACTCATTTCTGCAGATATTTATTACACACTTAAAAAAAGAGAAAGTATTAAGGCCTCAAAAATAAGTTAGAAAAATTAACTTTTGTGGACTAAAAAATATGTAAATTCTACTTTTCTAGGATCGAGTAACAAGAAAAATAATACTATGCTATGGATATCGAAATTTTGCTCCAAACCAAAAAACAGATATTATTTTCAGTTAATTTTTTAAGTTCAATTTGTTTCTCCGTCGACTTTTTTTATTATATCTACTGTTCGTTTTTTTCTTGTATCCACATTATGCTTCTGTAATTTATGCAATGGTATATGGGAAAATACAGTAAACCATTCACTACAAATATCACACTGATATGGAGTCTCGCCTGTATGAACACGGCGAATATGTTCAGTACATTGATTTTGATCGATGAATGTACTGTCACAGTGCTGACATTTGACTGGACGAATGCCGGTATGTTTTTGTAAATGTTTTCGCAGAGATTTTCGATGGCGATAACTGATTTGACAGATTTCACACCGGTACGGGCGTTCATCGGAGTGTAGACGCACATGAGCATTTAGTGTTGATTGGGCGGTAAATTGCTTTAAACACAACTGGCATTGAAACTTGGGTCGGGATGAGTTGTGTATTTGTAAGTGTTCAAAATGATTTGTCTGACAGTACGTAGATTTGCCACAGGTACGACAAGTGTAGAGAATTTTTTTACCATCAGCACAATGTTTTAGAAAAGTAGTGCGCTCAATAAGTTTAAAAAACTCTGGATGCGTCCGTTTGTGATTCGTAAGGAGTATAAGATGTTGAAAACTGTAAGTTAGAAAAATATTTTAGTATCACAAGAATGTTTTTAATTTATATCCTTTATACTTAATATTAAAAATAAACCGCTAGAAATACTAATTACATACTAAGCAATTCATTGCAAGCATACGCATTGTTTCTTAGGAGACAGTACTTAGTGTCATCTACATATGACTCACCTAAGGTGAGCTGTCAATTAACTCTCTCATACTGGCTATTTTGTGTAAATGAACGTCAAAACTTACCGTTCGTTACATAAAAAACATTTGAATTTTTTTGGTAAGTTTTTAGCATTCTCATGTATCACTCTCATATGCTTCTCTAATGATTTCTGCGAAGTAAATCCAACCTGACAAATTTTACAGTCAACCAATGCTTGCTCTCCAGTATGCCAGCGCTTGTGTCGTTCCCATTCCGCAGGACACAAGAAATAGTTATCGCATATTTTGCACTTAAACATACCGCAAGGAAGATATTCGTCATTTGTATCACTATGTGATTTTAGCATGTGTTCTTCTAAACTTGTTTTGCTGAGGAAAATTTCTTGACACTGTACACAAACATGGTCTTTACAACCTGTATGAGTAATGATATGCTTGAGATGCTCTTGCAGCTGTAACGTTATTTTGTTGCACATACGACACTTGTAGACGCTTTCACCGATCGGTGTTTGCTTAATTTTTGTCAAGGAATCGTACAGAGTATTTAAGTCAGCCCGCATGGATTCTATGTCGATTTCATCGTGGGAAGAAACGCCTTCGGAATGAGCATCGCTGTCGCTATCCGTAGTGGCAAGTTTAAGTGTATGCTGAAATTTTATTAGTCTGGCACTGGAGGGTTTAGAGAGTTTTACTTTTTCGATTGGTTCGTCTTCTTGTTTCTCTTCATCATCGTCTGGTTCATGCAAGCGTGCTTGATGTGCTTTTAAAGCAGTAAACCGCTTAAATCTGTGGTGATAAAAACAAACAGTGAATAATGTAATAAGTAAACACTCATTTAGTCTACCTTATATTGCACTTATCACATGCATATGGAGGATTTTTGCTGATTTCAAGACGGCTGTTGGTTTGTTTTAAATGCTGTTTTATCTGTAAATCAATTCAAAAGATAGTATAGTTTTAGCGGTACTGAGCTTTTTACAACTTTAAATATTTTTTCGTACTTTGCGTAGCGAAAAACGAAGCACTTGATTAAAAAATTTGGAATCATTCGACATACAAATTTTTTAAATATATGGGATCCTAGTGACTCGGTGGATGTGTGTCTACAGTAGAATATAACTTTTTTACGAGAATATAACTTTTCATATAAAGTTTTCCCAATTATCGCTGTTTAGCCCCGCTATTCTGTAAAATTTAACTAACACAATAAAATGGCTTGAGCTGGGCCGGTTGCGCTCAAACACACTTGTTTTACTTATGTATACCAAATAATGGTTCAAAAAAATAATAAATTTGATCAAACTCCAAAATATGTAATTATCAACTTAATTAGGGAACTGCCTAGAGTTTACAAAAAGTTAGACTTTCAAAATGTTCCATTTCATCAACAAATTTTCAAATTTTAATACGCTTTTTTGAAAGGATGGAGTATTTCGAAATTCTGACGTGCTAGAAAAATTGTAGAGCTTCCAATTTAATAATTTGTAGAAAACATACTTATGATTTTAAGTACATATTTGTTTTCGATTCAAAAATACTTTTCTCCGGCAAATCGAAACAAAAACTAGTAGGGGTATTATCTTTGACATTGACAAAAAATTATATACCACACACCCAATTTATAGTCAAAGTGCGCGTTTTTATCAACCGGGCATATTTCAGCCACGCCACGTGCGGAATGCACTCACTTTTTCTTTAGTTTAGTATTTTTGCAAAATTTGGTTGCAATACCTCAACCGGAAGGTCTCACGCCTTCTTGTCCAAACGAGTCCACTTATTGATATGTAGCTGCTTGCTAGCCACATCTAATCAACTCAAGAGGTGACCAAGAATTTGATTTTGGAATTGATAAAAACAACTTTATTGCATGCTTTCAACTTACCTGTTGATTTTTACTATCCATGGTGTTGATTGTTGTAGCTGTGAGTTTTCTTTCAGTTTTTTTTACTATTTCCCTTCAGCGTTTTGCTTAGTTTATTTAAGGGTTGCACTATTCTTCTTTTACAGTTTCAAACTCCTGCGACGCATATTTACAATTTTCACATTTTAATGGAAGTGCAATGAATTTGTGCTACAAACAGATTAAAATAAAAGCCTCAACAAAAACTGAGCAACAAAATAGAGGAGAGTTGGAAAACATAAAACAAGAAATTATCAGGATGTTTTTTGACATTTCTTTTTTAAGCCTGTCGTTTGCGTTCACACGACACAATGACTAGTAGCAACTTTTACTTTTAATCAAATTTTAATGAGAAATTTTTGTTGTCTATGGATTTATTTGTTATTAATATTTATGTCCGAAATTAATTATGTTTTCAGAGATGAATATTGGAGAGAGAAAAAATGGTTATTCCAAAACGAAAACCTTTGCAAAGTAAAATTTATAAAAAGTAAAAGTTTTGAGCAACTGATGTACACCAAGGCCCTGCTTTGCGTCGCTATTCATTTCCACCAGTTGAGACGCAAACTGGATTTTGACTCAAAGTGAACAACTTATATTACACTAAAATTTTATATACGTTTACACACAACATATTGGTAATTCCCGAATTGTGCGGGTCTTATATTTCATAAAAATTTAAAAAAAAGAAACACAACACAATCGCAGGTTAAGTTATCATGGCAACGAGGAAAAAATTACAGAAAAGCCAGGATTTGGTTTTTTTTTTAACCGACGCAAGAGCGAATCGATGCATAACGAAGAGACGTGTAGCGGGTTGGTGTATATCGAAGCTGTAATATTACCGCATCGAAACTTTTTATTTGATGAAAGTCACCCAAACTTTCGCAGGAAACAAAACAAAGTTATTCTTCTTGTGTACTTTTCCTCCTCTTCCAACGTGCACGATTAGAATGCCTTCAATTCTCTTCAACATTTCCCCGACTCACGAATTTCCCGCGTTCTGTGTGTGCATTTGTAAATCTACATACATCAAATAAAACAACGAACAAATACATATATATATAAAATCGAAAGGTTTGATCGTCATTCAAAATTCCACTAGTGTCATTTTCTTCTGTAGCACCCTGTATCCCGTGATATTTTTATTTGACAGCTGCTCATTTACTGGAAAATATTAGATATACAAGCGAATTGTTATTTCGTGTTTCCAAAATGAATTTTAAAGTAAATATTAAAGTCTGTCGTGTTTGCATGAAATCAGAGGAAGGACATTCTTTGTACAAAGATCTAGACTTGCAGTCAAAATTTGTGTTTATAACCCGGCTGTCGGTATGTTTGTTTATTTTTTACAATTCAAAAATTTCTATTCTATTATAATAGATTGAGTTACGTTGCTGTACTTGCGAAAGTACAATTTTTTTTTGTAATAAAATGGCTGATTAGTTTGGATTGTGGTGTCACTGTTACTACCCTTCTTTATTCTGTTACCTTTCTTTATACTAGTGATTTGGAAATAAGTAAAACACACTAATGGTTACTTGGTTCTTTAATTTTAAAAAGCTACAATATTTAGTGCTTTGAATATATATTTGAAAATGTTGTAATTTTTGGGGTTTAAAATTTACATTCCGAGTTTTTTTGCTGGATTGACTTGCACTTTGTAATCTACGCTTTTTTTCTACTTTAAAAAATGTTCGGTTACAAAATAAACTGGACTAAAATTAAAATCCCTTTGGGTCAGATATATTTATAATACTCGGAAAGATTTTCGGGAACCAAGGGGATGTCTAAAACCGAGCCAACTTATGTACATGGTATATGTCTATGTAAATCGGTACGAGTAGTTGGTATAATGAAAAATATAAACATGATTCTTTGCTTCACTAACGAAATAAAATGGAAATTTTGTTCGACGTAAAACAAAACAATATGCCGATAAATCATTAGGACTTGAACAACCGGAAACATTAGTCTATGACCGGAACATAAGTTAAGCCGTGTAATCAATGCGTATTTTAAATTCAATTTTGTGTACATCATTATTGCTAATTGCACGGAATATTCAACCAACGTTTGCACTATCATCACGTTTGTCTACTTCCACAATGGATGCCAGTCAAAGTCCTGCAAATTATGTGACTGGAAGCAGTTCCGTTGCATTTGTCACCACACCTGATAAGAACGCAGCTAAAAAACTTGCAAGAGGATTAGTTGATCAGAAGCTGGCCGCTTGTGTTAATATTCTACCAAACATTCAATCAGTGTATAGTTGGGAGGACAAGGTCAATGAAGACAACGAAATCTTATTGATTATCAAAACTCGCACCAGCCGCGTTGAGGAGCTGATAAAATATGTAAAAGATAATCATCCTTACAGCGTACCAGAAGTCATTACATTACCTATTGACAAAGGTCACATACCTTACATGGATTGGATCGCACATACGGTGCCAGATAAGGAACTGTAAAGAAAATTTCTACTTGTTATCAGATAAGCGAATTTTTTAAATATTGCAATTGCAAATGTACTGTATGATTTGTAAATAAACATTAGACTCTGCAGGTTGATCGTTTCACATCCAGAGTGTATTTATTATATTAAAAAAAAATTATAACATAAGTACTCAACCATTTTAAAAGTCATCAAAACATCTAAGTATACCCAATCAAAATGATGATGTGGATGTGGCGTCGTAAAAAATCAATCCATTGTGTGAAGTTACGCTAAATAGCAATGCTTAAAATTTTTTAACAACTCGTCACGCTCTCGTCACCAATT
Organism: Meiosimyza platycephala; assembly: GCA_963662105.1. NCBI lineage: Eukaryota > Metazoa > Arthropoda > Insecta > Diptera > Lauxaniidae > Meiosimyza > Meiosimyza platycephala. Next base: position 26,444,582 of record OY759208.1, read on the forward strand.
TAAAAAGTAGTTGTTGAAACGAATTCATTTTCAACACGACCATCAAGTCTTTGCACAAAAGCAACCACAATAGGAGATTCAATGTGCGCACAAATATATTTTTCGATATATTTTAATAGAACACATTAAATATTTCTAAATTTGTTTACAGAAGTTTCTGCAGTATGCCCTTTTTAAGTTCTTTGGAAACAAAATTATTATTTTTGATCAAAATGTTTGCATCAGTAACCATATTTCTTAAAACTTAGTTTTTCTCTGCCAATGCCAATCATCAACCGAAGAAAATTCATCAAACATTTCGTTGAAAAAAACATTGGTAAAATTTTTCTTTTGTTGATATTTCCATTTGGCATATAAGTTCAATCTGAACAATAAATTTAATCTCATATGGACAATTAGAATTATGAAAAGAATAAACATGAATCAACATTTATTGGATTACCAGAATCTTGTAGCGTTGCAACTACCCTCTTGATGCTGATTTTGAAATACAAGAAAAATCTTCAGAGTATGACACTAAAGCATCCTCCATAGATATGAGCTGTCGAGCCACCGGAACACTACTTATTTATTTTTCTGAAAAACTAGTATATTTTTTTTAAAAATAATTCATATTAAATAGAATTTTTATCGCAGCTGAACTTCGCCCTGATTTTCTTAGTACTTTGATATTCAGTAATTCAACAAAGTTTTATAAAACACGTATTTTTATATACATTATTATTATAGTTATTAATCTTTACAGCTTACGCCTGGTGACAGTATGCCTGCATTAATATGCCCTAAATGTACGCTGCGTCTCAAAGTGGCATATGATTTTGTACAGCTTGCGCATACATCTCATACGAATCTTAAAGCTTTTTTAGCAAAAATTAGCAGTGATTTTAATGAAGTCACCAAAATTAGCTGTTCTACAAAGTCTTCGCCTGTGCGAGATGATGAAATTTTAACAATCTTTGATTATAACATTGATGAAAACTCTTCGCAAGAAATTAACGAATTTATATCTACCACACCTAAGCGGGATGTGCCGAAAGAAAAAAAAATAATTCCAAAGAAACCGAAAACTTTTGTAATTTCTGAAGAAGCAACTGCACTTAAATTTGAGGAACAATCAATTCCGGCAAAAGAATCCAAAGAGCCCAAAGAAGAATTAACAGAAATACCAACTGAGGAAGATGAAGACGATGTCGACGAAGTAGTTTTTTATGAAGAGGCAAATTTTCTTGAAGAAGAAAGTGACATTGAAGATACTGAACAAAAAATAGTATCAACGGTTAACGAAGTTGATAGTCAAGTGGATGAAACAATAACTTCAAACAAGAAACCCGATGTAGATGAACGATTTTATGGTTATTTGCAAGAGTATAATTCCATGTTATCTGAGCAAAATGATAACTGCAGTGAAACCGTTACAGCACAGTATATTTATGATAATTCGGAAGATGATGAGACAGCTGTTCCCGTAGAAGTGCTCCATATGTATGAAGAAAGCAACACAGATATGCTACAGGAACAAGTTAATGATAACGAAAGTATGCCCGTAGATGAAGTTTGTGAGCTTTTTGATGAAAAATGTGACTTGCCAATCGAAGAAGAAAATGCGGATAGTTCAAGAGGTGAAAGTGACCAGCTCGTTGAATCAAAATTGGATGAATCGCTGAGGCAATCTAAGCCTCAAACTAAACAGTTACGTTCTACACCTAAGTCCAAAAAGACAGCATCAAAATCTACTTCTATTAATGCGCGTTTTTTCTGTGTTAAATGTAATCGAGATTTTAGTACAAAAACAAATCTTACACGGCACATGATAACACATGGAGGTGTCAGACCCTATGAATGCTCTGAGTGTGGAAAAAGCTTTTCACAAAATGGCTCATTAAAACAACATTTGATGACGCACACTGGAGAGAAGCCTTATGTTTGTGAAGTGTGCAACCGTGGATTTTCACAATGTAAGAGTTTAGTTTTTCATATGCGTCGGCATACGGGTGAAAAACCATTTCCATGCGAACATTGCGGCATGTCTTTTCGACAGAGAGACGGACTTAAAGTAAGAGTTCAATTAAAATTATTAGATAACATAATAGATTTGATTCGGAACTCTATCTTTAGCTTTAAATAAATTGTTATCAGTGAACCTTGATACATAAAGTAAAAAAAATTTTCTCTACAAAAAGCTATTTTACTGAAATTCGAGTGGCTAAAGATAGATTTACGGAAAAACGTTTTTGGGTATGTTTCTTAAAGTTTTTAGATGTTACGCAGACATCTTTCGGTGGGGATAAATCAAGGGCTTAGAAATTATTAAATATATAAACAAACAGTTGTTTGAATTATTTCTTTAACTCACCATTGTTTATAACTTATGTTGCTATGAAGGTCAACTATCCTACTATCATTATTTTCAGACACACATATTGAAACATCATATGATACGTCAAACAGATGGTGAAACAGTAACTCATACTTGCATTATGTGTAAACAACTACTTGCAACAAAATCTGCATTACACAGGCACATGAAAAAACATATGAGCAGTCATAAAACATTGAATTATCAATCGTCCAGCACTATAACTGAAGAAAATCCCTTAATGGAAATAATGACAGATGCCGATTTGATTGACGAGAAGTCATTTATTAGCGAGGAACTAGCATTGAATATTGATGACATAAGTTCCTCTGCGCAAATTGTTGATGCCACTGCAGCGAACACGGCAAAAGCAAGTCGTGTAAAGAAATTTCAGTGTCGTAAATGTTATAAATGCTTTGCTATAAAGTAAGTTTTGATTTACTATTTTAAATATTTAATCTATAATATATTCTTTTAACTTAGGAAAAATCTTTTACGACATTTAACCACTCATGACGTTAGCGCCTCAGAATTATTTCAGTGCACGACTTGTCAAGTTGCCTTCGATACGAATTACGCATTACGTGTACATCGCGTTCGGGAACACAAAGAAACAAGTATAAATCTTAATGAATGTGAATATTGCAACATAACATTTTCGAATGCAAATGAATTAAGTGATCACAATAATGTTGTACATGATAACTTAGAGCAGAAATGTTCTGAATGCCCAGATTTGCATTTCAAAACGCAAAAACATTTGGTGGATCATATGTTGGAACATGATAACTTACTCATCGATGATAATTAAATTTACGTTACAACTCTTTATATTTTAGGTCAATGAAAATATACTTAAAAACTATTTTTTTTCTTAAGTTAGCTCTAGATTTTTACTTTTAAACTCAAATTACAAGATTTAGGATTCCAATACAACATATGGCTACACAAATCTTGGTTATCAATATTTTTAGTTTAAAAGTTCGTTCATCGCATTTTGCCAAATTAAATTCGGCTTGTGTCGTGAGCGTCCACTTTTAAATAGATTGTATAGCCTCAAATTATTGACGGGCTATAAGGTGGTCTGTATTCTCGTATTGTTGTGGGGCCGATGTCGGTGTTTCTCCAAGGTCTCTTATAATACATTAATGTTCCATCTGGTTTTCTGTTGGATTTTTTATGGGAAACTCATTCATTTTGGTGTTCAAATTTATACAAAAAGAATATTCCTCTAATCATAAAATTTATGTGAACTGAGTAAGAAATTCGCTATTTTTACTTTCTGATACCGACACATGAAATCGGCCAATCCAAAGCAGTTACTTATTGACTACTATAGATGACCGGCTAATCCGTAGGAAAGAACAATACGTAGATCTTTAACAGCACACTCTGAAGACTAATACATAAACATTTTAAAATAAAATTACATACAAAATTAAATTTACCGTCGTGTTACGTAAGGCGAAACAAGTGAGTGACTGAAAGTGACACATTCACCACAGCCGTTTGAGCATTTATTTAAATTAAATTTTAATTTAAGTGTGTTTGACATTTGAAAACCGACGGATAAATCCCTATTCACACGACAGCGACTTTGTGCATCGACTCACAACACCGACGTAGAAATACCGAACTAATACGCCGACGTATTTCGCATTCACACACCTAAAAGCTACGTCATACGTCGGCGTGTGAATAGCGCAGTGTCTTTCGTTGCACTTGTGACACACAGCTGGTTAAGCGTTTGTTGTATCTTTGTTTATACGCGTCTGTCTATTTCTCTATTTTTATTTATTTTAAAATATTTTCAATGAAAAAGAAAACTCAAATGGATAAGCCGCAAATACCGATTTGTCGTATTTGTGGATCACAATTTAATCTTATGCATGTGTTGCAGGGAGGACAGGAACTGCTAGAAAAATTGTGGCTTTGTGCAAATATCCAGGCAAGTTTTAATTCTTTTTTTGTTAAGTCCGAGTCCAGACTTAATTGTTTTTCTCACGCACAGATTGATTTCGAGGGTAGCCTACCAAAGCACCTTTGTCTCAAATGTGAGCAGGGTCTGAACTTTTCGTATCGACTGCGAAAACAAGGAGAAGCGATGGAGTTACGTTTACGCCAACAGGAACAAGATACAAATTTGAATGAAGTCAACCTTGCCGATGAAGTGGATGATGTTGAAGAATCGTTACAAGAATTCAGAGTAGCAAATGCAAAGCAAGCCCAAAATAGTGTCGACGATGAAGTACAAATTATTTATGTTACAGAAAATGCAAAGGCAAATCAAGGTGCTACATTGAATTTCGAAAAATGTACCATAAAAGCTGAAGCAGTAAATGCGACAATGCAACACGTCGAAGCCAATGAATTCCCTATAATAAATGTCAATAACATGGTCACCAATTTGATGCCAATCACGGAAACACGTGAGAATACAGATATAGTGAATCTTGAAGATGAAGTCTTTAATGAGTTTGCTGCCTTAGAAGATGACTTCAACAAAAAAGAGGAACACAGTTTAGACTTTAGGCAAGAATATATTGATGAACAAGACATTATAGAAATTGTTGAAGATATTCCTGCATTTAATGATATTGATATAAGTTCGGTTGATCAATTCAGCAGCCTACAAAACAGCAATGATCTACAACAAAATAATGATGATGAAGATGATGTTCAAATTATAGCAGACTATCCATCTTTGAATTCCGACACTTTAGTTGTAAATAGTGAAACTTCAAATAAAACACAAAATTATGATATACAACAGCACATTGTTGAATACTTGGAAAGAAGCAGGCCTGTAAAAGTCAAAATTATTAACTGCAATGAAACGTCATCGCAAGAGCAAGAAACACAAAATGATAAATCGTATATGCAACAACATACTAAAGAAATTGCCGTACTTAAGGACACCATAAACGATATAATTGATTTTGATGTAGATAATGAAAACAATAGCATAGAGAAATGTAATGACAATGAATCATTCGATAATGAAAACAATATCATACAGAAATGTAATGACAATGAATCATTCGGTGAATATGTAGATGCTGAATTTCCTGAGGATAGTTTTGAATTTGAAACTTTAGAAAAGTACAGCATTGACTTAGGAAATGTGGTTAACGCAGTAATCGATACAACGCAGCAAGAAACTTCATCGAATTCGGTAGTTGAAAATTACAGAGTACCACAAAACCGAAGTATTGCAATGGATGTGAGTATTTTAGAGAGTTTACTACAAAAATATTAACACGTTTGGGGCGTGAGTGCTATAGCATTAATTTTCACAACTATACAATTTGAAATAAATGCTACTGCGTTAAAATCCTCAACCGAGTAAACCAAACGTTCCGATTACCTATTACCTATATTGGCTATTTCATAAATTATGGACTTAAATTTGTACTTTCTATCGTTTTAGACGCGTATGGCTTTCAAATGCGACACTTGTTCAGAGGTATTTCTAAGTCAATCGGAATATCGTTTTCATATAAAATTGCATGGAAGAGAGCGATACAATTGCTTACAATGTAATAAGTGGTTTCCTACGCGCTATCGTTTGCAGCAACATGAACGAATACACAACAATGTTGATATGTACCAATGCGAGTTATGCGAAAACAGCTACAGGCACAGGCAAAACCTAAAACGTCATTTAATAAGCGCGCACGCTGAACAGAAAGCATTCAACTGTAACCAGTGTCAAGAGGTTTTCGCAAGGGCAGATATTTTAAAAAATCATATGACGAAGCATACAAACGATCGCAATTTTATTTGTGAGCTATGTTCAAAAAGGTAAAAATGAGCACAAATATTTTGTTATAGATGTGTATATGATTACCAAGTAAACTAACTTTTATACTTTATCTTTAGTTTCAAGTCTAACTTCTATTTAATGAGCCACAAAAGGTCGCATCAACTAAAAGCAAATGCTGGCTCAAAACGTGGTGCTCACTCTGGTGCCACCAATACTTGCACATCAACATCTGACGAAAGTTCAAATCCAACACAGACAGAAAGTAATAAACGTACATATTATTGTATACATTGTGGAAAAATTTCAAAACATCATTTTGCACATAAAAATCACTTACGTACCCACACATTCGAGATGCCTTATGGATGCGAATTTTGCAAAAAAAAATTTCGTACAATGGCTGCGCGTATAACGCATGAACGTATTCATACTGATGATCGTCCATATCAGTGTGAACGTTGTTATCTTTCATTTCGACAATCATCACATCTAAAGCAGCATATGCTAATGCATGATGGTGTTATGTCGCACGTGTGTAATATTTGCAACATGGCATTTACAAAGAAAAGCAATATGAAGGTACATATGCGTATACATACAGGTGAACGACCATATAAATGTGCAGAGATGGATTGTGGACAACAATTTTCCAAACTTGCTCAACTTAAGCGACATGCTGCACAAACACACGCAAGGAATGTTGAAGTTCTTGCAAATGAAGAGGATGATGAGCTATCAAGTGGAAATGAAACAGAACAAGACGAAGTAAGCGATCGCTTTGAAAGCGAAGAGTTGGATGTAGGAATTGGTGCAGAGGAGACTGCAATTGAATTAGTCAATGATTCACACTATAATAGTTTATATATTTTTGATGAAATAGGTACTAGGTAATAGGTAATTTTCTAAGATGAAGTACTTTACTGGTTTGAAGTTTGTTGTGAGACGTAACAACTAACAAATTTATATCAATTACTTTATATGATACTCAAATAAACGCGAATCTGCGAAAGGATGGAGTGAATTGAAGGCAGGTTTTGTATAGGCTATATGCTAAATAAAGAACAAAGATAAAGGACGCAAGAGAGTTGTCTTTGTATATTTTTAAAATATTGAGTTATTAATTTATTTTTAATTAACCTCGTCATACCGGGAAATTTTTAGATCCTCGAGTCAAGGTTATCTGCTGTCACCAATCCTATTTTGCACTAGATGATATACTTCGTGGTGCCCAATACTATGCTAGTCGTGGCATTCAACGAAATTCCAGTGATAACTTGATAGGCTTTGGTTATGTAGATGATATCTGCCTCCTCGCCACCAAGTTCTTCAACATGCAAGTAAATCTTTCCGACATAAAATGCATTTCAGAAGAATTTAATTTTAAAGCAAAATTAGCGACAGCTAATATAGGCGAATACAGCTTAGAAGAGGGGCATAACTCCACATATTTGAGAAGTGCCATAACATCTGCTGAAGGCACCAATAAAGATATCTATGCTAGAAATAACAAAGAGAAAAGTACCCTCACTCAGCTTATACATATCTGGCACGCTTGATTCCTATCAACGAATACAAAGCTCAAAGTCTTTAAGTGGAATATAACGCCAGCTCAGCTTTACCGCTCTGAAATGGGTTTGAGCTACACAATTTACAGAGTTCTGAAAATTTGTTAGACCAGGACTATTTCTAATGTGTTATTGCTCATCTGTAGCCGACCAGATTAGATTTCCAGCCAAGTTAAACGGCAAAAATTAAATGGAAGACATGCGTTGCGCAAGTCACGGAGTGGAATTCTGAGCGTAAAATGAGACGTGGACGTTTTAAAGCATCGTGGAAACGGTCCATGAGAATTGAAGAATTCGCTAATGACTATACATGTTGAAAGAGTTTTGTGGATCCTCTGGAGCATAGACTACAAAAGATCGACAGGATTATAGATTGGTGGATAGAGAGATTGCTGGGCTGAAGAAATGATACGTACACAGTGAGGCAATTACATTCAGCAACTAAAAACGACATCTTTAGAGTTATATGCATTATGTACTGCGAATTCATTCCAACTGGTCAAACAGTTACTGGTTCTTTGGATTTGGAAGTCTTACACCGTTTGATGGCCAGAATTAGTCGAATTTGAGAGAGTGACGACTGGTGTTTGTTACATGATAATGCACCGAGTCACACATCTTTGATTGTTTGTCAAAGGATGTATTTTCGATGGCATTGAGATCATTCAAACAACTTCAACACGCACCTTGGAAGCAATATCATTTCAAGTCAAGGTCATTTGAATCACTATTGAATCCGAATGAAAATATTTTGAACAAAAAAAGAGATATATAGAAAAAAAAGGTTTCGATATATTTTATGGTTTCAGTCCCGGAAATTAATAACTGAAGTATTGAACTAAGATAACATTACTATCAAAAATTTTTACTTAGCAATGTTCCTTAATGAAATTAAGGAAACCAGCAAAAAATTATTGGTGGTAACTCTAAATACGCTTCTGCGCACTTTCACCTCACTCAAAATCGCATATGTGCTCTCTCATGACATCGTATATTTGTTTATATAAAAAAAAGCCAAATCAGCTGTTCATTTTGTTGTGTCCAGATTTGTTTTGGGAAATTTTATGCCATTTGCTACTGTCGTCTTTGTTGTAGCACTTTATTGTTTTGGGTATTTTATTATGGGCCCAAATATCCCCCAACTAATGAACAAAACAATGGTTAATTTTACATTTCACATTCAGTAGATTTCAAGCATTCGAGCGCGTTCATTGTAAATTCCGTCACGCTTGCCACTTTGTTCGTTCGTTCAGATATTTCTTCATTTAATTTTTTCGTTATATTCGAATGTCATTGTGTTTCGGTGCTATGCATATCCATTGGCGGTTGTTCACTTAAATCAATCATATGTAATATTTTGAAATTTCGTAGTATTTTCTTACATTCGATATTCAAAACAAAAAGCTATCACAATGATAGCATATGTCGTGGCGTAAAAGCGTGTTCCTTCGTTAATTTTCATATAACAAATTCAGTTTAATTATTGGAATGTCATTGAGATTTGTTATTTAATAAATTTCTTTAGCCAAATTGAAATTGCATTTTTAAAAACGGAAAAAGTGTTACCAACGTGTGCAATTTCCAATTAATAATCAGTTTATATGAAAAAGGCCATTTTTCAAAAAAAAAAAAAAAAAAATATAGTCTCAAAAAGCTTTAGCAAATAAAGTGTGCCAGCTTAATTCTCTTTTCAATATCTTTGTCTAAGTTTTGAAATTCTTTTTAAAAAACTTAAGAAGAATTAACCTACGATAACAAGCTTATAACAACAAATTTAGTCTACTTGTCTGCTGGTACCACATTTGTTGCTCAGTGTGGGCTGTAAGTGCGTGTGTGTCCGTTTTTAGCTTAAGAAACTCCTGTGTTAAGCTGCTACGCTTGGAAACAACAGAAAAGTTTACGCTTAACTTATTTGTCTTAAGCAAACATTTTAACAAAAACGTTATAATAAAGGTAAGTCTTAGTATTAAGTTTTTGGGTGACAAATTAAAATCTTTTTGTTTAAAAAATTTCACTAAAATTGTTTTTATTTTATGTCACCCTATAGTCAGTTGTTAGTTGTTTTGTTTTGAAAATTACACAAGTACAATGAACTCATTACTAGTAATGTGTGATTTATTTAGAGGTTCCTACTTTTTTCAAAAATAAAAATCAAAAACAAAATTTAATTTTATCAGCTAATCTTTATAAACATACGAAAGAACCTTTCTTTACATTGACGCAATTAATGTTGGCTTCAAATTCCTCAATTTAAGCCAGCTTATCCATGTAGACTTTGCGTAGCCTCAAAGAAAAAAATAGTAGAGGTGTGATAACATATCAACTAATCGGTCAATTCACCGGTCCAAGGCGAGAAATTAACTGTTCACCGAATTGTGCTCGTAATAAAGCCTGGGTGACACACGGGCTGTGTGGCAAATAACGCCATCTTGTTGGAAGCAAATGTCGTCGAGATCACGGGCTTCAATTTCAGATAACAAATAGTTCATGTTGCGATAACGGGCGCTATCTTGCTTATTGTCGTAGCCATTATGCCAGAAATGGACCTTGTTCAGCCCAAAGACTGAAACGGTCGGCCGCTTCTAGTTCTTGTACGAGTTGAATTTTGTCTGCCTTTAAATAAGATCCTTACGTAGAATATGCCAAGTTGTTGCATACTACAAGACAAGCTTTTGAAAACGGCGCCGAATCGGTTCATCACGGTCATCGCGTGATGAAAGATATCAAATTGCAGTGAATTACGTGTTCATCATACGACGTGTGTATCCAGTTAATAATAAAAGTATGTAGTTACACCAACTGAATTATTCACTTAGTTTAGTTACTCCCTGCCATTATTGTGCCCATCCGTGTTCAGACTTAATAGTTTCCTTCATTGCTTAGCACAAAACTTTCAGCTTTTCTGTAAAAAAACAAAAATTGCTGTGCCCAAAAAAGTCTTCTAAATGAGGTACATATCATTGGAGCTTATATAAATTTCTTATGAAACCTAGAACAATATCTCTAAATAATACTGCGGTGCTGTTACACTAAATTAACAAATTTTGTGGCATAATATTTGCCGATACAAGAAGGCACTGAACAATATATGTATGAGCGTGCGTTGTACCTGCTGTGCAAGCAAAAACTTGTTGATTTAAATAAATCGATTACCTTTTCTGAAACCCTTCTACAGTAAAACGCAACCCACGAGATAATCTCTATGAATACTGTTGGAAGCCTTCTCGAAATCAAAAATTATCAGGGGCAGGTCTGTTTCGTGTTTAGGACGTTGCTCTATTATATTTGAACTAGGTAAGTAAAGATGACACACAAATTTGCCGCCAGTTGTCAGAGTCCCTCAGACAACCATTTTTGGAATCTGAATTTTTCTCTGGGAAGCTTGCTTAGTGTTTTTGTATACGGGCACTATTTGCACCGCGGCAAGCGGCACCTCCTACTTCGATGGATAAATTATCTATAAAGTTTGATTTTTCATTTCTAACATTATTTGTAGTATCTATTTGCTTAGTTCGATAGAGGCCGAAAAGTTCATTACGGTGTTGGGAAACAGCGGTATGACTACGAACAGATTTTTGTCAGCTTTTTAAATTGAAATGAAAACAAAGTGATTTTCGGTTCAATCTATTGTACATACATTAAAATTTTAATAATTTTAAGTGCCTTGCTTTAAATTTAATTTTAGGTTTTACTTAACACAGAGAATTCAGCATTGCAAGAAATGCGCTGGTCTTTTGTACTTCGCTCACTCAATTGATGCCCTAAAACACATTCACGAAGTTTCAATTTGCTTTTTGTGGCCAAAAATAAATTGGTATGCAGAACCAAAAAAAAAAAAATTGTAAACACAAAGCCACGTATACTCACATGTATAACAGTGGAGCATGAAAAAAATCATCTAACTGCAGGCAACCCATATACTTCAAAGAGGGAAAGAAAATTAATAGTGGCAAAATGAATACGAGTTCAAGTCTAAATATAGAGCTGAGGGGGGAAAAAATAGTAAAGAAAAACAAAAACATGCTGCAAATGCTATATACAACACGAATTTTATAAAATGATAGCCATATTTATAATTTAAATGCTTATAGGCATACTAAAGTTACACTGCTCTACAAAAGAAAAATTTTACAGAGTTTGAAGTTCTCTCTGAACGGATGATTTTTGCTAATTAATTTCGAAAATGGCGTTTTTTTTTTAAATATTTGAAAACAGTTATAAAAAGACAATAAGAAAATTGAAGTTCTTTCGTTCCTCCTCCACATCTCTACAACTTCTATAGAAATCGACGGAGTGAACACATAATCTTTCCGTATGTCTGCCGATAAGTCACTGACCAGTTATTACTGCAAAAACTGACGAGACACTATGTCTAGTGGATGATATCAGCTTTATAGAGCACTTAGCATCCCATTTTGTTCAGATTTGTCTTATTATGTGGAGAGTTAACACTTGGGTCCATCTTGTGTTAGCTTTTTTAACTTATCTTGTGTTTACTCTGAAATGAAGCAGTACTACAAATTTATCAAGACATTTCTACGGCCATTCCTTATTACAGAATTTAAGTATGTAGTACACCTCTATGCTATTAAAAAAATGTTTTTGTACCAATTAAAATAAAACAAGTTATTGTTCAGGGAATATCCCTGTCTCAAAGTAATGTGCTGAAACTGACGCAGACTTCCCTAATTTCATCAAAAAGTTTTATCTCATCGTGAAACAAAATTGCAGTAGTCAACATCAATTTAATCAAAAGAAATTATCCATTACATTCGTTTGGCTGGAGTTAAGCGAATTTATCTGAACTTTGTCAAGAACATTTCAATGTTGCACGCTTTGCCCAGAATAAACGTAAGTCATTAAGTTTCTGTAAAGAACACGTATTTGCCTCATACTGATAGCAGCAGAATTAAAGTAGGAGACAATATTACTGTTGTAAACAGCAGCATAAAAACATCAACTCTTACACTTTTTAGCGTGCCCATATAACTAAGTAAATTTCTGGCGAAAAATAATCCAACGCACCTTACAAGCTGAAGTGCACCCACATATTTTTCGCAAAAGGTTAATATCGTTGGTAACAAAAATAATAAAAGCAACTGATAAACTAAGTAAAGAAATGATTGGCACGCTCCTTCGTTTTTGAAGCTTATTGTGTGTTTCATCTGGAAGTTTCTTATCAAATGCTGTACCTTTTTCATGAAACGAAAACAAATCCTTTTTTTAATTACAGATAATACTACGGATAGTATTGCTTACAGCGCTACTGGCCTGCTCACCAGATTCGATACTCAACAAAGAATTCAAATGTCCACTTTTCGAATAAATAATGTATTTAATTCAAAAACTAAGTTATTGCAACACCCTACATCTGATGAAGTTAATTTCTTTAGGAAATTTTGTGTTTTGACAATTTTAGCAGAAATTCGTTAAATGAAAATTATACCTTTTACAGAAATGGCAGCTGTAGTGGATTGAAATCATGTCCTAAAACATTAGGGTAAATTTTAGATCTATATCTCTAAGTAATAGAAATGTTTCGCAACACAATGCTTGAAGCATTTCTTAGAATGTTAGAAATATTCCCCTTCACTGTTCTTTAAATGATGCCATTATGCTGCAACATGCCTCCTTGCTATATGAAGACATTACTCGTCGTTGCCCTTCGAATTTAAATGGAAACATTGTGGCTCATTGCTTGTGAATTATACAGTAAATATTTCTTAGTTGTACTAACGAAAAATATATTTTGAATCAATCATTCCAGGGTTCAATTAAATGTATTATTACACGGATTGGTCAGTTAGAAGAATCTCGCTTAGTTTAAAGGGGATATCTAAATAAGACTGACTTTTCAAAAATAATGAAGCATAATGGTGAACAACATATTTCTTAGCTACAATTGAATGTATTTGAAAACATATATCCAGAAAAATATTGTTATATGACTAATGTCAAATAAAATAGGCCACAAAAATTAATTTACCTTTTCTATAGTAAATGCGTGGAAAACAATTTTTTTGAAAGATTTTCCAATTTCTCCTTAGAAATTTATTCAGTGAATATTCACGGACGTCTATTAAGTAGGTTCTACTGTATGCAGAAACTTTCTTACGATATGCTTTGTGCATGTACATAGTTATGCGGAAACCTTTGCGCAACATTGCCTTAGGGACAATTCCAGTAATAAAAAGTAAACATTTTTCTTTAAAACTCTATTTTGCAATAAATCAAAAATTTCTGCAGATTAAGTCATCATAATTTTAATAAAAAAACTTTATTTGAAATACATAAAAAGTAACCCTTTTTAACAAATGCGAAATTTTATATTAGAGACAATACACCTATTGAAAATATTTGGGTACATTCCATTATTTTCTATCTACAAGTTGATATCATGAAGGTAGGGGTTACTTTCCAAAGTAATTGCATACATTCTTCTAAGAAAAATTGTAATTTGGGACAAAAACTCTTGTCTTGTACTTGACTTTGATATTATTTATGAAGATTATGCGAATTACTCAATAAATTTTAGGCAATGAACTTATTCGTTTTTCATTCGAATATCATAAAAAATTTTGTTTTGGCGACCAAAATATTTTTGTTTTCGTCTGTGGCTAACTTTATAAATTCGTATGCAACTCTTTGGAAAGTTCAAGCTATGTTAAAAATATGTAACTATTGGCCTTAAAAATATGTAACTAGGGCTATCTTCAAAAAGTAACTTATTTTATTTATTTATAGTACTCTTATTTTGCCATTCTGATATATTTTTTATAACAATTTTGTTTTATAAGTTTCCGAACTTTTATCATTTAAACGGTGCTTAATTTATTTATTTGGCATAATTTCTCAAAGAGTTGCAGCCACTTAAAAACAACTTTCTAAATTATTAATGTACTTTGCACAACATGACGTATGAGTAACACTTAATTTATTTTCTCTAGAAAAGAGTTAATACAAATTCCGTCAACGTGAGGTGGGACTACATTTTAAATTATTTTTTAAAGAGACACTCGGTAGGATAGGGACAGCGATGTAATGCCACTTTAATGGTTGAATTTCAACCACTAGGCGATCTCTAGCACTAGAAAATTTTTTTACTTATAAAGACAAGAATAAGAAATTCTCACCCCTAACTATAAAAAATGTATTATTACTTTTTTAAAAGTTAACTTAAGTAAGAAATGAACAAATTTTAAAATTTTTTTCCATGCCAGCAGTCCGCTGTGCTACGATGTCGTTGCTTTCCCATAAATAATAAACTGAAATCCCTTATGAGACGCTTTTATAGATAGAAATTGTCTTCTCGCCAAATTAATGACTCTTGAACTTAAGTTGAATTTTGGCATCATTTTTATTTTTACTAAACTCTTTATTGATTTTATATTTTACAGCCATATACCATTAAAATATAAATGAAAGTAATGCAAGTGCTTAACGCTCACACAATACATAATGTATGTACGATAGGGCGTTTCAAGAAAAACTTGATCAATATTTTTTGTCATATTCCCTAAAAAGTTAGTCTATGCAAAAAAACGAAGTTTCCCATTAAGTTTGCTTATTGGCTAACATTAAGTGGTAGCTCAAGCTTATGAGAAAGTATATTAGAAAAACTTTAATAATTTGTTTTTCTTATATCCAAGCTATATATTCTTAAAGATTTTCAGTGATTGAATGAAAACTTTTGTAATTCACTTTTCTATACATTTAGGTACTAAAATTGCAGCTATCGGACCACTTAATATGGAATATTATTCTCAGTTCCTTAGAATAATATAATTTTTAATGGGGTACGACTAGTCAAAGATTACAGAAAGACAAACTTCTTTCACACTTTAATTACTCATAAATAGTAATTAAGTATTCCAGATATTCAGGCACTTTTCTTTAATATGACACTGTAATTGCAAATATATTTATGTTTCCGAGTAGTACAATTTGTTTTAGAAATGCTCTTATTATCATATCATACCTTATGGGATTATGTTGAGCATTAAATAAAAATTTTATCAAGAAAAAATATTCTACGGTAGTTAAGTTCTTTTTTATGAATTCCACTTTGTTATAAAGGTACATTGTAATGTTGTTACAAATTTATCACTTGTTCACCCATTCTTTAAAGCAACTTCTTGTTTCATATTAAACAATGAATAATGTGTTAATGCTTGACAAATTTATGTTTTTCGTCTGAATGTATGTATGTACGAAGATATCTGAATGTGCCTCTAGGCATACAAGGGTGTACTTTATTATGATTAATGTGAACACTTGTTTTTTTTTAAGAATTAAATATTTTGAAGGTCAAAGAAAAATGGGCATAAGCCTTATAAGATACCATAATCCAACTAACATTTATACAATAATTTGCCAACACAATTTTATTTAATTTAATTTTCATCATAGTCTTAGTAAAATTTTATAAAAAACTTATGAAAAAATTCTCAGTCATGGAAGAGGGTTAGTAACCGTCTCAAAATCCTGACATGTAAGCCAATATCTAATGGCAGATTCGAACTCAGCCAGTGATCCCAAATTACCTTCTGTTGACATCAGTCGATGTTTCTTCAATTTCACTGCTCACAGTGTTATTATTGCATCTGATTAGCTTTTAGTACAATATGACGTATGAGTAACATTTAATTAAAAACGTTGTTATTAAATGTTGCACATACGCTCTGTTGTACTAAAATCAATCAAATGGAATACAAGTTAAAATTAAATATAAACTTTTTAACAATTTTTTTTAATTGACCACAATAATAAGATTGTATTTAAAAATCGATTAACTTGTGGGTTATGATTTAATACCAAGAAAGTCAGCTGAGACACTCAAGCCCAAGTTAATTTCACATAACGCATTTAGGATTTTGCTTTTGGCTATTACTATTTCTATATTCATATACTAACAAATGAAACATATTTTTAATGAAATATAACAGAGAGAGTTTGAGAGTCGATCATCACATTACCTACATACATATGTATCACAAACTTTGCCTTGAAACTTATTAGTGAAGTTGTAAAATACCTTATTAATTACTCCAATTAATTCATGCATAATGTTCACCCTAATGTAGGTGTAAAACAAGAATTTGTATGTGTATTTTAATTGGCTTTGTTGCTTTGTATAGTCGTTGTTGCTACTTGTTGAAAGTTTAATGCACTTATCTCACAGCGGGAGGGTAAATGAGTAATTTATTTAATTACACTCTGCTTGTAATTAGCATTTTAAAACACGTAAATGTCCAGGTTAAGTTTTATGTGTATGTACATACATATATATATGTTTACTTTTTGTTTTATTTTTAAGTTTCAATTTGCTATTAAAATAGCTTTAATTTTATGTTTTAAAAGTGTTCAACGATAATTATGGCTCGATTGGAAAATGTGAATTTCACAAATTTTTCAAGCAAAAACTTGAATTTTTCGAACATGACCTCTTCTTATTTGCTTTAAGTTTTTATTATTATATTTTGAGATAAGAAAAATTTGTGAATTTTTGAAACAGTTAAGTCCTTTGAAGTTCCTTTTTTTGGAATGCAACATCTCCTAAGCACTGGCATTAGGAAAAAAGGAAAAGACTTTTAGCTTATTTTAATCTCAAAGTAAAATCATGCATTCAGAGAATTACCCATATTCAAGACTATGTGCAAAGTTTTATATCAAATTCTTGATACTTAAGTTCTTGTTGCTAAGCACACAACTAAACGAATTTGAGGCCTCATGCTTTGGAAGAAGATAAGGATCAAGGAGTATTTTATTATTAACTTTTTCTTAAAGTTAAGTGATTCAAATTATGCAATAAATTTTACAATATACAATATTGATTGTACAGTTGTTGACCCTTGTTAATTTAAATTGGTCCACTCACAACTACATTAAATAAAAATTGAGTTAATCACTTGTGATAAAGATGAGTTATTTTAATAATGTCCAAAGATATAATAGGTTTATATGGCTCTTTTTTCTCTCTTATAAACGTGATATTGACTCACGAAAAAAGGGATTTGTTTTTAATATGCTTGTCAAGTGATACGATAAAGTGTTTACTATGACACCATTAAAAAAGCATTTAATTTTTTCACTTATATTACGATATAGAGTTTGTAAAATTATTTATTTATGATAAATCAATCAATAGTTATTTGATATGCATAGAAAATATGTTTACCATATTGACACACACTCGCGAAACTAAAGAGTAAAATGATATATTTTCGTTATACTTATTTCTATACTAAAAATTTCATACGAGAGATACAACCTTTAATTATATGTATGTATATTGTCTGTGTATAAGTCCGAAATTGTTAAATTAACAAAATTATTTACTCAACAAAATTTATTTTATCATCTTCAAAATGTAATCAAAAAATTCTCTAAAATGGCCAGATTTGTGAAAGGACAACTCATGGATTTTGCACCGCGACCATGCATAATCGCATAATGCTATCATTGTGTAAGAGTTTTTTTGGTAAAACCTTCAACCAATGTCATCATCTGCTATGGGTCCGAAAAATTTTATAATGAATTTTCCTTGAATTTTATCATTTGGGACAGGCACGGTAAAAGCAATTGAACTATACAAAAGAATTTGAGGGTCTTCAAATATAGAGTAAGAATTTGATTGGACTCGAGAATATATACGAAAACATTGGTTTCACGTGTAAATTTACTTTTATTTAATAATAATAACTCCGCGCATAAAAATCGAAAATTTTTTACAATTAACAATATAGAAATTTAAAAGATTTTGGTTCGGGCTAATTAAGGCTATTTGCATTTTTTTCTGAAATCATGTTTCAGCAACAAGAAAATTGAAAAGTTATTTACTAACTTATGCCCTAAAAGTTAACTTCTTTATTTACAAAATTATAGTGATCAAATCTATACAAATATTTGCATTAATATCATTTATTTATACCTGATTCAATGTCGATTTGCCATGCTTATCACATTATGATTTTCATTTTGGTTTTGATTTGATATTTACAGTATAAAATACAAACAGAAATACATTTACACGCATATAAATATGTTAATATTTGCGCACGTATGTATAGAGTAAACACAATGGCAGGAAAAGATAAATTCAAATATTAAAAATACTCATTACATTTCAATTTGAGCTTTCAACGTATACTGCTGGTATTGCTCCAAATACAGTACAAGTATTGGTATGAAATTGTCTTGGTATGTAAATATGTCTGTATTTGAAAGTGGCGCAACAAAACCTTGCATTGAAGTAACGTCCTAAGGCATTAAGTTAGTAGTTACAGTTATGATTTTAAAATAAAAAAATATTTTCATTAATTTCGAATTGTTTTTTTTATGTCGGCGCTGGCATGAAGTAAAATTATTTGCAAACGTACCTAAAGATATCACGACACTTAAAAAGTATTTTCCTGAATTATGTA
The DNA here is from genome assembly GCA_963662105.1 of Meiosimyza platycephala. Taxonomy (NCBI): domain Eukaryota; kingdom Metazoa; phylum Arthropoda; class Insecta; order Diptera; family Lauxaniidae; genus Meiosimyza; species Meiosimyza platycephala. The sequence continues at coordinate 26,463,692 of OY759208.1, forward strand.
CCTACTTATGTAGCTTAAGAAACTTAAAATTTTTATTCTCAGAGTATGGAGTTTCCTATAGGGATGAAATGTTTTCAAAACGACCCTGTCGCTATGTTTAAAATGTCAAAGATTTATATCGCTGTCAGTTGTATTCCTTAGGGTTTGCAAACTGATCATGGAAAGATACCCGCCTCAGAACGCTTGTCAACTATTAAATTTTTTTTTATTTTTCTTTAATTGCAACTTCTTACAATTTATGATCATCATAGTCGGACTAATGTACTCACTATTCGCCAAACTGTGGACTTTCCTTTCAACGTTTTGTTCATTACCGTTTAGTCAACTGTTGGTAAAGACCGATGAATACATAACAACATGTTGTATTTGAGCTCACACCCTTACAAAATTGATATCACGTAAGAATTGAAGATTTTACTCCAGTAGGAATTCCTATCAGGCGAGTTGTACCCGAGTTAGATCGGGATCTGGCAAGGAATGGTGGTCCGAATTAGTGAATTTTATCAGTATCTAAAAAATGAAAACCTATTAGAGAATTCAGGAACAGGTATACGAAAGATAGCCATATTGCAGCCCTATCAGGAAAAGCCTTAAAAAATTTCGTCTAGTCTTGATCAGTTTTGTTAAATCATTAACGAACCTGGACGATTCTGGTAAAGAGCGGAGCTGTCTAACTGCAGTTATGCTTTTGTATGGAAAGCTTAGCTAAATCAAGAACAATACAGGCTAGTCAGATCAGGTGCCTGGCTCCATGAGTTACCGCACCTAATCCGATTATCCAATTGCGTACCGAATCTCTAATCATATGCAATCCGGAAGAAAATTTCTACACGTGTAGGTGGATAGATAATGAGAGTAAAATAATTATCGAAGCAATTTTTTTTAAAGGAAATTTATAACATAGATTGCAGCTATATCCACAAAGGGTTTGCTAACAAAAACAAATTTTTGTAAAGGTTAAAGATAAAGAATATTGTATATATCTTTAATATGTGTGTACTCATTTGATTAATATTGTACTTTTGACGTAAGTAGCTTAACACACAAAAGCTCTAAGCTCTGTATTATTAATGTATCTTAGAAACAGTAAGAAAAAAAAACGAAACATGTCCTGATGGCTAAGTTTCTAAAAAAAACCGAAACACAAGAAACTTTGTAAGAATCCATGAACTTTAATATATAATCACATGTGCTTTCTCATTATCAACATTTCTTTTTCACAATAAAAAGAAAATTACATCCCCCTGAGCTGTACATACGCAACCTGATAATTTACGGAAAATGTTCACAAGCTGTGGTTTGTTGTTATCATGTCACATGTGGAAAACTTCTTGTAAGTGGATTGACAAATGAAAATATAAATTAAAGCTCAGCGAGAGGCTGAAACTTATTGCTAGCAAATAAGTATTCCATCAGCCTTATAGCAAATAATGTATCTTTCAACATCACTTAAGTTCTGCAAGGATTTGTTTTTGAACAACGGGAGGCCGTTTTTGAATTAGTTTTTTTTTTGTGCAAATTTGATCTGGCATTAGCGTGGGTTCTTCACATTAGACTTAAAGTTAAATAATCCAAAAATGGCCAGTATATTTGAGACTATGTGGAGGACTTAAAAAATGTTCAGCTCATTTCTACTTATTAGCTACATACATGCAAATTGTTGCTATGTCTGCCAGTGCATTACAAATGGAATATACATAGTGTGTAGGGTATGATGCTTTAATGCTAAACAAGGTCTTTCACCAAACCAAAGGATTTTGTTTGTGAGTGGGCTCTTAACAGGATTCTTCGCAAAATAATTTCCTTGAAAACATTTCTCTTACTTATCTTTCTTTACTCAATATGTTAAGAAATATTTCACGCGTAAAATATATAATGCGAATGAAATTGAAAAGGCGATATTTGTGTAAATTTGTAGCGACACGAATACCTATAAATGTGCTAAGGAATTTAATATTTTTTTTGTGTTGAAGTAGGCGACATAAATCTATTGTAAGTTCATATGTGAGCTTTTGTTGTGCAGTATTAGCTACCTTCTGGTATAACATATTTGTTATGTATGAAAAAATTTTCTCTTTTGTACAGTCTATGTTATAAATAAGTTTCCAGACATACTTTTATTGGTTATTTCATAAGTTCATGTCACATTTTTTTCAAGTATCACATTGCACTTGAAATGCTCTCAATTCACGCATTTAGTTAAATAAAATATAAATTCTGAAACTTTTTCGCTGATTAGATTGGCGCGTTATCATGCTAAAAGATAAAAATGCTACCGGAGGCAAAATGATGCTCTACAAAATATAAAAACATTAAAAATAAGTAGCTCTTACTTTTTCAAATGCTTCATTTTATTAGTGGCTACCCGGCATAATGTTATGATTGAAAATGAAGCATCAAAAAAGTTGTCAAAACTCTATAAGACTTCTTATTAAAACCGTGCTTTAAAAGTAATTTATTATTAATTTGGTAAAAGTTATATTATTATAAATTAAATAAAATAACATGACGTATACGTAACACTTAATTAATATTATTCAATTTTTATATGGAAGATAATTTTTAAACAGCTATAACTGCTATAACAACAACGACAATTTATCTTTTTCAAATAAAGTTTTTAAAATAAAACTTTGAAATTTTAAAAACCTATAGGCAACACTCTATAGAAGTTGAAGAAGACATTGATGAGTTAGCTATGGTGGGTGGTCTCATATACCAATTCAATTTGAGACATTGATAAGTGAATTTGTTGAAATGTTGTCAGTAATAAAATCTGACTCACTAAGGTTGCAAATCAGCGATTATCACTATGCAACTCATTTAAACTTTTTGTAAAATTAATTCAGTCACAACTAAATTCAATAAATAGATGCTAAATTGTGACACAAAAACTAATTTAGTTTCATATTTCTCATTACCCAACAAAACTCACAAATAAACAAAATATTTCGTATGTAAATATTAAAAAAGTTTGTCGAAAATTTTGCTTAATTTTATGTCAATCAGCATGAAATGACCCATTATGCAAAAAAAGTTTTTGTGGGAGCCTTACGTTTGAAATTGGAGCGAAATTTTTTTGCGGTTTTACACTTATGTACGTGCTTAGAAGAAAATTCAGTTTTTATTACATAATATGCAGGAAAAGATATATTATACAACTCAAGTATTCAATGCGTGCCCAAGGATTCAGCAGAAGCAGCACAGTAGCAGTAAATCAAATTCAATTTCCTCTCGTTATTTAAATTTAATATACAAAAGCTTTTAAAAAGAAGTAACAAAAAACTGCAGCAGCAATGAAAAAAATAAGACTGATAAGTAAGAAAATGTTAAAAAATATAAAATTTTCCACATTTTCCATATGCAATCAAATGAAGTATAAAAGAGAGCGAAAACTTATGGGCTGAACTTTGAATTTTCAAAAGCAGCATAAATAAATTTGACGTAGTTTCTGTGCAAAATTATAAAGAATTAAGAACGAAATGAAATATCATAAAACTCTGAAAGTATTTGGAAACCCGCCTACAGCTGGACTTGGTATGATGAATACGTGAGCGTATTTTCCCTCAGTTTTTTCCTTTAGGAAGTTTGTTATGATGTGTTGAATGTAAAATTTACGATGTTAAAATTCTTTTGTCATCAGTCCAATTTGATGGCTGTTGCTTTCAATTGTTGTTTTTGTTGTTGTTTGCTGCTTTGATAAAAACTTATGCTCCCATTTTATTGTATTGTTGAGACTTTTTTGGGGCAACCGTGGTGCTTTTAGGGAAATTTTCAACATAAAATAATTTTTGTTGTTATTTCATTTCGAAAAACCCGTAGGATAATGACAATAACAACTGTAACAATAGCAACTGCAATAACAAGTTTTCCATTGAAGGTAATATTATTGAAAAGATGTGAAAAGAAAGGTTTGCGAAAATATCTCCATAGTTGAGCGCATAAATTTTTGCACAAAGAACTTATCTTATATGCTTAAAATGGAATTATATTTATTTTAAAGGTAGAAGATATTTTATTGCTTGCTTATTTAGCTTCAAATACCAACTGCCATAGCATTAGCAACTTAAGCCTAAAATTATGCAACTAAAAATCATTTCAAATAACATAATATAAGAAGCGTATGAACATTGAATAAACATAGCATATGTTTAGGCTGCTATTAATTCAACTTATGTATGTATAGTTCACGCATGTGGGTAGGAAACTTTTTTGATTAAAAAGCATTTCAGAAGTAAATTTTTAAGCTCCCTTAAAACTTATGTTTGTCCTTGAACATATGCGCTGTTGTATTTCTTCTTTAAGTCTTTGGCATAAGTATGTAAATATAATAAGCATTATGTTTCTTATAGTTTATGTGAAGTCTTATGCATCAATGTGATTTGCTTGCTCATATAATTTTGACTGAAGAAACCACATTTCACTCAAGGCTTAGTTTTGACTTTTGTTAAACAAAATACATAAAGCATAACTTTGACTTAATCCCGCATAACAAATTCTCTTTAACAAATTCCTTACATAAAAATTTCAGCTTATTTTTAAAGTAGCAGCCACACCGTGTTCCCCTAATGAATTATTCCCTTTGTGTTACGCACATTACTTTAAGGTGACCAGCCAATATTTTAAAGAAAGTTTTTGATTTCAGCAAAGTCCTTTGTGCTTAATCAATAAGGATGGAAATTGTCTTGAAATTTGGTATTACTGATATTTTTTGTGTTATTTTTGTGGGTTTTTGGTTTGGCTAAAAAATAATCCAAGCAAAATTTTTGGCAATATGTAATTTGATTTTATTTGGTTTTAGTGTTATACCTTGGTGAATATTTATCGAATTTGATTATCAAATTTCTTCAAACAAAACCAAAAATTATTTATTTATTTATTTTATAACGAATGTTCGAGAGAATTCGAAATTCAGAGATTCGGAGAGTCTCATAGTCCGACAGTCGGAGAATCGGAGAGTCGAATAGTGAGAGAGTTAGAAGGTCGGAGAGTTCAGAGCCAGAACGCCCAACATTAAAAAACTTAGAGAGTCGGAGAGTTAGAGAGTTAGTTAATCCGAGTAACAGAGATCCAGAAAGTCAGAGTTTCTGAGGTTTAGAGAAGTAGAGAGTCAGAAAACTAGACAGTTAGAAAGTCAGTGGGACAGATAGTCGGAGAATCAGGAAGTCAAAGAGTCAAAGAGTATGAGAGTCTGAAAATTAGAGGGTCAGAGAGACGGAGAGTCAGAGGGTCAGATAGTCAGAGGGCTAGAGAATCAGTCAGAGAGCCAGATGGTCAGCTGGAGTTCGGTGATATTCATGTGAAGATGGACAAAAAGGTAATTTGGCTGCGTAAAATTTCAGATCAAACCGTTTATCTCCATTCGTCTTAAGGACATTAGAATATCTCTTAGACCACTGTCTGCATAAGACTGTCGGTCCACAACTCTCGACATTTTAAAATGTCTAGCACAAATAGAGACCTATAGCGTAGTGTATGCTCCACAATGCAGTGCCTGAGATCATAACACTATAGGCAAAATATGCGTATTTGACATTGAAGTGGCTTCAATAACTTCAGTAACATTGAAAATAATCTAGACTTTTGGAGTTAGGTGAGCAAATCTGTAATTCTATTATCTGTATCTGTTGTTCTATTCATAAGACAGTTTATATTTGAATTGAGGTCTTGGAGATCGTATGACTTTTTCTGACTACCTCTGTTAAGAAAACGTATAATTCTATAAGCCTAAGGCTGCTTTTGAGTATCTCCATAAAGAAAGGGATGATTATATAAAAAATACTTATTAATTTATATTGTGAAACAATTTACGTTCTTAAAAATAAATTTACTGTTTTTATTAAAATAACCTGGTTACCTTAATACTACACCTGAACTTGGCCTTTACATGGTAGTGTCGTCATTCCATAAAACGTTATGCCAACTGACAGCTGAAGCCGTTGGAGTTGACGTCGTTACGCTGTCATTTCATGATGTTGCGTTTGTCTGCCTGTCTGTCATTCTATTCGTTAGTTTGAACGTTGGTCTAGAGGGCATAAAATTGAGACGCACGTTTTTCAACATTTGAAGTACAGGTGAGTTTATGAATGTGTTTGCGTGTGTGTGTGCGTATTAGTCGCAATGCTTATGAGTTTGCTTTTATGTGTGTATGTAGTTGTGTGTGCACTTGTATTTCATCCTAAGTTAAGTTAATTCCTTCCACAGCAGATTTCACTTAAAATCGAAGGATTTTGTGCAAAGGTTTTTTTTCCCTTTGAAGTTTTTAACTGTAGTTGTTCTTGTGGTTTTCGTAACTGACATACATACTCTCCCTTCACTCTATCTTTGGTATTTACTGTTATTCTTTGCTTATGTTGTTACCTAAGGATATCTTTGAAATTTGCCAATCATCAAGTTTTTGTTATTGTGGTTGACATTGATTGTTTTTTGTTTCGCTTTTTGTATTGACGTTAGTAACGTTACGTGTTCTTTTAATTTTTATGCATTATATCTTGTGAATACGCAATAAGTATGTAACACATTTAATGTTTACTTAAAAAATTTATTTATGGGATGGCTCACTTTTTATAACTTTTTTTTTATTAAATTTCGTTAATGACTATGATGGCGCAGTAGAGTACGTCAGCTTAAGCCTAGTCGTGCTCACTGAGGAAAGAGAATACTTCCTTTAAGAAAATGTAATTGGTTGATAGATTTTAAAAAGATTTATTATTAAATCTGACGTGATAGAGAAATTCTAACGACCGATTCGGATTCAGCTCAATAAAATCCTTCGGGAACATTTTAGCTTGTTCGTTCATTATTTGTATATCTGTATTATCTATCTATCACTGTGTGTACAGAAGTTATAGCCATTAAAAAATTTATTCCCATGACTTATGGTGCACTGCGATGAATGATTGATCATTTCTTTTTCGCCGTTTTATTTTTATTGCCATCATATGTTGAGCACACAGCACTTTGTTGTGAAAAAATGTGTCACAACAAAGTAAAGGAAAAAAAGAAGTATCCAAAGTGCATCTCAATTTTTGGCGACCGAAATTAAAGTGTAATTTTATGTACGACGCAATGTGCCATAATTTTTGTTGCCTGTCCTAAATTGCATGCCATGAGTGAATGATGTTAAATGACAATGGGAGAAATAACGCAAACACATTTATTTTCGCTATAGAATAAAATTTTATGTGTCATTTAAGTATTTCTACTTTATTGAGTGGAAGAGAATCTTTTTCTTAATTGGGCTAATTTTTCTCTGTGAATCAAGATATCAACATTTATATACCGTGAAATAAAGGTGCATGCCGAGCTAAATTGTAAGGAGAAAAAAAAAGTTAGCCCGAAATAGTCGAAATAGTTAAAGGGATGATTTCTACAAAACAAAATTTTTTCTCTCGGAGAAAAATTCGTCGTATATGACAACAACAAAAAAAAAAAAAAACAGATTTTTTGATTGTAACTTTTTTTCTTCACAAAATATTTAATTAAGTTTCCTTAAAAAAATTAATATTTAGTTCTTAAAAATATTTTGGCTAAAAAATTATTTATTGTTATACTTAATATCCGGCCTCAGAAAACGGATTTTTTTTGAATTTTTACATAAATAAAATTTATATTTTAGACAATTTCGGGCTGAATCTACTTATTGGCCTGCTCTAGCATACAGTTGCATAGAAAGCAAACGTGAATTTTACTGTTTTACGAATGTAAATGAAACTTGGTTGCAATATTGAACTCTTTTCATTTCACTTTATAAGCACAAAGCATTAAGGTTCATTTTACACGCAGTTACATGCATCAACAAAGCATTCACTGACCTTTGAATCAAAAAAAAATTATGAATTCTGCTTTGATGAGCTGTCAAATGCCGTCCATCGCCGCATGACTGCGCTGATTGCCAACCCACGATAGCAATTGATTTCTATGGATATCAGTGATTGTAAAACAAATTCTTGAATATACTTATCTGAGCTGGAGTTTACTCTTCCACTCAGTTTTGACATAAAGCAGCCCTGGGCAGTACCAGTTATGGTTTTAGCTTTAAAAACTCTGAGACAGTATGATAAATTTCATACTAATTGTCTTAACTCACGATGTACTTTTAGCCTTTTATATTATCCTGCATTACTAATATATGATTATGTTAAACATAGCATCATTTGTATTATTGCTGAAATCTCATCTGGTTATATATTATATGCGGTGGGTTGCCTGTATCTGTGCCCTAAAATACGAACTTTTTGTGAGGCCTCTCTCCATTACTCTAACTTTGAAAACTTAAAAATGCCAATTAACTAATGTTCATAGAATTGCCATAAAATTTTTTATTTTGTTTTGAATATGTGAATATATGTACTATGCAGAGTTGCCAACTTTTTCGGAAATGACAGAAAACGATGTCTCCATTATTTTTTAAATCGCAACCAAAATAGTGAGCGAGGTAAATCCCTTATAAGTGAAAAAACTAAAACGTTATAAAAACTGTCATATTAAAAACATGGATAGTAGTTGCAATCTAAACAAATTCAGTGCGGATATCTTGTTTTAATAAAAAAACATTTGTAAAGAAAATATAAAGCACTGCACGTATTTGTTTCAAGTAGAACATGCTTTAAAAAATTGTGACTTGAAAAAAAATGTTACAACTAAGTCATGTCGTATACATGTGAAATTTTTTCATGAATTCTAAACAAAAAAAAAAAATGCAGAGTTGAAAAATTTTTTGCAATTTTTTTTGCAAATAAAAAAACATTTTAAACACAACTGTAAAAAGTGATAACAAATAAATACTATGTTGCGTCGAAAAAATTATGCTAAATGTAACACGTAGTAGCATTTACATATGCAGACATGTGACGAATAAAATACCCAGCTGGAAAGTTATATTCGAGTATGTAAACTTTGTATGCCACTAAAAAACAGCGGAAAGGATAATGTGGTAAAACACAACAACTGTTGCAGCCTAAAAATGTTCTGGCTATGAGAAAAAGTTCCACATTTATTCTCTTATTATACTAAAAACAATATTCCTATTGGGTATTAATTTGCGTACTACACGTACGTAGCTAACATATGAACGCATACATACATACATATGTACGTTTGTATGGATTTCATTATTCTTCATTAAGCTGATTTTATCTGCAGTTAAAAGAAAAAAAAATCAAACGAAAAAAGTGGGCAGAAGTTTAAAGGTCGTGGCAGCGTAGCCGCATAGAAATACATTCAATTATTGAGAGCGTGCTTTGTTTTTTTTAGAGGCGTGACAAGAACGTGTCTTGAATGCGTTTCGGGGTGTGCTCCTGTGATAAATTGAAATTGAAACTTTATTCATTCCTAAGGAATAGAATGCAAAATAGCATATAATTTAATATCGTATACAGTTTATATTTTATCTAAATTAAAATCAGTGAATGATTGTTCCCTTTTGCAGAGTATTTTTTTTTAAATTTAAAATTTGATTGATGGATTGTTAGAAAAATTTCGCATTCAAAGTTCGCACAAATCAAAACATTGAATCATTTATGTTCGTTGTGAAAAACTGTTTTTGTTGATTTTAAATTTGAAATGTGCTGTTCTTAAATGAATCAAGCGGAATGAGTATTTAAAATTAAACAAAATAAAATCATTTGTTTACAATTTGCTCATGTTTTTATTTGCTTTAAGCTATCATTCAATATATCTATTAATCATATAGAAAATAGAGCAGCTGTATGAAATTATGAATGATTTTGGTAGCATCTGTGAAGTTGAAAAAAATTTAATTGATTTTTCTAAGGATTTTTGGGAAAAAATTCAATACTCCAAAGACTATATATATACTATACTATATATATACTATACTATATATATACTATACTATAAATAATAAATTTTATGTAATGCCAAACCTTTTGTGGCTATGATATTATATATATATGACATCCTATATTATCTTCCCATATGAATATTCTGCTGGGTTGTTATATACAAATACTTAAATCATATAATATATATGTGCGCAATAAATACAAAATTAAAGCATTCAAAGCAAAGGTAATGAAATTTTTATTATGTGCGTTTGTGTAATTTTTCGCGGTGATCTCAATTTTTACCACGCATTTTTTTAACAAAATATTTTTCAATTCATTGTTGTCTCTTGGTTATTTTTAAATTTTTTTTAATGATAATTTTGCCATTCCAGTGAGTGAAGGTTAACCGCAGCGGCAATATTATGAATGCATGGCATTTTTTTTTATTTTAATAGACGCCTTAAATTTTTTATGAATAAACAATTTTTCTAAAGATTAATGAAAATATATTTTTGTTTTTGCTAAAAAATATTTTTGCAAAATCCAATGGTAAAAAAAACGAAAAAGAGAAAAAGCGGTACAGTCAAAGCGTAAACAACATAAGTAATGTGGGCGTGAAAGTGGAAACTTTTGGCTGCAACGTAAATATCTGTAAGTTTGACATCTTTGACTACAAATCATTAATTATTGCCATGTCGTAGTTTTTTCTTTTTTATACCCTACACAGAGAGCATATTTACTTGGTCATTCCGTTTGCAACACATAGATGGAGGCGTGGCAGGTATAAAAAGACATATTTATTCTTGATTAGCATCCCCACCTGAGCCGACATAACCATGTCCGTTTGTCTGTCTGTAGAAATCGCAAGTACGGCAAAGCCAAGCAAGCTAACTGAATGAAATTTAGAGCATAGACCACATTTTAAATCAGCCTTGTTGGGATTAAAAATGGGCGAAATAGCTTCACGGACACGCCTCCCACCCAAACCGCTATATTGAAAGAGTTATTTGAAGTAGTGTTACCAAATTTTTCAAATATATCAGGAAAAATTTAGACAATCTCATGAAAAAAAAATTGGCAAATTTCGATGAGAGGGCGTGGCACTTCCCATCCAAGCGAATACTTTGAAGTGTTGTTGTTAAGTATTACTGAGAGAATTATTTAAGGTAGAGGCATCAAATTTGACACAAATAGTAGGAATGATTCGAAAAAGCTATGGACAAGAACTTGAAAAAATTGATGGGCGTGGCAACCCCCATAGAAGTAAAAACTTTAAAACGCTCCACTGAAAGAATTATTTAAGGTAATGGCACCAAATTTGACACAAATAGAAGGAATGATTCGGAAAAGCTATGGACAAGAACTTGACAAAATTGATGGGCGTGGCAACCCCCATAGAATTAAAAACTTTAAAACACTAGACTGAGAGAATTATGTAAAGTAATGATGCTTAACACAAATGCAGAAATGGTCGGCCAAGCATCAAACAAAAAGTTGGCGAATTTCAAAAACAGGGCGTGGCATCTCTCTTGTAGTCCTAAGCTCCAAACGCTACACAGTGAGCTTTTAAAGTTTGAAAACATTTCAAATTCAATGTGTATATTTTGTCAAATTAGCCAGCATATACATAGTGTGGTGGCTGATCTTCTCCAGGATTTCTTGGGGAGTCCCATTCCCCTGCGTGTTCCTTGCTAATATAAGCAAACCTGGTATTGTATCTTACCTTTAAAAACCCGGTTATTCGTTTTTGATTTACTTTAAATAAGTTTAACAAAACTTATTTGAAACAAAATAAATATGTTCACTTAAAGAAGCCATACTTAAACTTTTAATTGACTTTATATTAAAATAATATTGTGCAATACCTTTATTCTGTTATTATGTATACCCCTACTTATTTTGTCAATGTAACTTAATTCCTATGGTATTAACTTAACAGTAAGACATTAATAATAAGCCTACTTAATACTAGATCCACAACTACCAAATGTTCCCTAAGAAGTTCGCTTAGTCATTATCAAAAATTTTAAAAAAAAACAATAATAATTAAAATGCATACAAACAAGCGCCACTTCACTTTAATTTAATTTTTCTTTTATCATTTGGTTGCTGGCATATTTTCACCTTCAAAGAAAATGTCAAAAATAATTAAAAGGCATCCTGCGGCTTCTCTGAATACTAATGATAATAAAATATACTTTAAGCATTTTAGTATTCGCTTTGTTTAAGTTAAAATTTTATTTTGAAGGCACGCATACACCAAAGCAGCTGTACATAAAAGCACAGAATGCCAGTAGCAACGCTTAGTCGCCTAAAAGTAGGCTTAAGTACTTAGGGGATTTAATTTTCATTTCATTTTAGAAAATACCAATAGCACGCATGCGGAAATACTTAAAAAAAAAAATACAGCAAAAACCGCTTTTGTTGTTGGGTGCTATGTCCTTTTATATGTCCTTTCGCACACCTCCAAATTAAGTCAATGACAGGTTCCTATTAAAGGAGACTTTGCCGGCTTTTGTCATTTTGACAGCTTTTAATAATGTTTTTTTCATAACTTTTTATAAAATTAAACGTGCGTGTTTTTTTTTCAGGTAGGTACAATATAATTCTTTTTTAAACATTTTTTCTCCAGTGTCCAGTTAATTTAGGCACTTTGAGTGACATTTTAATTAAAATATTTTAAGTATATGGGTTCATTGTGGTATTTTGTTGTCAGTTTGAAATGAATTTCACATTTTGCTTTTAAATTTTTGTTGATTTTTGCTCAAAACATATTATTTTCTGAATAAATTAAAGAATTTTCGAATTAAATGAAAACGTTTTCACTTATGTGCCAGAATATGTGTAGCAACGAAAAAATAGAGTGACCATCCTGATTTTTATCGAAATGTTAAAAAAAGGATTCTATGTGTACAAAATATAATAGTGCGTTCTTATAATGAGAACCGATAAGACACATAGGAGTATAAGACGCTAGCTAGGGACTAGCAACTTAATTTTTTTGAGCATGAGCACATCCCGCTATCAGTTGGAAAAAAAGAGGTCCGAACCCAAAATTTAACGTGTGGAGAAAGCATCGTTGGTTGGGATGATATTCGAATTTCCTATTTGTTAGTTCGAGTAATGTACACTTCGCGTCACTGAATTTCAGCACCAAGAGAGTGTTGATTTGATGGGAATCCATCACGCAAATAGAGCGTCTACTGCTAAACCTCTTCGTTCCACGTTACCATAGGGCCCAGTTTTTTAAAAAAATTAATTGACTAAATTTTGTTATTCTATTACGTCACAATTCCCTGTTCCATCTGTCAGAATATATAATAGGGCATTGTGAAAAATAAGTTCTGCTACAAAAATTAATCTCTTGGGATAATATTTTTTTGGATGACGTTGGTTACATGTTTCACCGGACTGCCGTAGTGGTATACCGACTCAAACACCTCCTCTATTATTAGAGAATGCCACCCTTTCCTGAAAAGCTTTTCGAGAATTACTTCAGGGGGTTTCCTACACTCTGGAATTCTTTGCCAACATCACTTTTCGTCTTCATATGGAGTAAGCTTTCTACATATAGTGCAATCAACAGCCGGTCTCTTCCGCTTATCTGCTTGCTCGGTATTCTATTTTCAGCTGTTAAAAGACTGATGCGTCTCTGTAGCTCACATCTACATTTAGCCCAGTTTTTAAAATTGAAAAGCGTATTTTCCGTGTCATTGAATTCTGCGTCGCCGTATATGCAATCGCGCCTTTTAGTTTTTCCCATCTTATTAAGTTATTTTTGGAAATAGACATGTCCAGATAGAACTTGCGTGATGTTGCAGCTTACTTTGCCAAAACTTATGTCAAACGAGTTCCTTAAATTAGGTATTAGTCACGTCTACCCACACCTTGTATACTAAAACCGCCTGAGTGGTAGCCATTAAAAGGTTACGCTTGCTTGCACTTGTTTCACCTATGTTCGCCATTATTCTCGTTAGTGATGCCGTTGCCTGAGTTGCTATATTAACCACATGCTGCATCAGCGCGCAATAGATCAGTTTGGAATTTAGCCTGACACCCAGATAATTAACCTATTTTTTGGTGCTGAAAGTTTCCGAGAGCGTGCTTATTGGTATTTTCATCGGTATGTGCCTTATAGTAAGGACTAGAACTTTTTGACATTTAAAAACTGACATAAAATAGAATATTTTTGTCATCTTTCCCAAATGTTACCCTATCTGCATCTTTAACTCTATTCCTTCCTCAGGTCCATTAGGTTAGCAATAAAAACATTTTTTTTTTCAGAGTCCAATCTATCTCTATATCAAATTTCATAAAATTCGGTTCATTAATTTAGCAGGGAAAACGTTTTAAATGCAAGGGGCGTGGCAGCAACCAATTTTTTTTACTCAAGAATCAGTCTATTTCCATACCGAATTTCATCAAAATTGGTGCACCGACTCAGCCTTTTTTTTTCTTATTAGGGGCAGTGCCACGCTAATTTTAAGAACGTAAAGTATTTAATATCCTTCCTTAGGGTTTAATCTATGCCTAAACCAAATTGTATGAAAATCAGTCCATCAGCTTAGCCGTGGAAACATATTTTCATGTTAGGAGCGTGTCACCGCCTACTATTGAAAAAAAAATTACATTTCGACTATATTGGCGACTGCAATTACCAATGTCTCTCGATTTTGTGTTTTAACGATTTTGAGCAAGCATTGCAATCATCTTGCTGACGATTTCCTCATACTCAAATGTTCACGCATGATATTATAGATACGTTATTTTGAGATATTTAACATAATCGCTATATCGTGAATTTTTACTCACCGGTCATAGAATACAATATCTAAATTTTATTGAACATTCCTTCAGCTGTAACCTTATTCAGATAGATGACCATAGTGAAATTCAATAGTGAAATTCAATTTCAATTTTCTTAATAGTTTTTCCATGCAAAAATTATTAGCACATGGATATCACTTTTATTCATACAGGTCTTTAGAATGCTTTAAAAAAATGTCTATTTAACGAATTTACTTAAAACTTTTGTGTCTTTCAAAATGAGATAGTAAATGTCAGAAATAAAAACCGACTTATCAAATGACCTCATATATTTAGTACATTTTCCTCATAAATTTAGTACATTCACTAAACGACTAATGCCGTCACTGTTCCATTAAAGTTTTTAATATATAGCCATTTTGAGCGTATGCTGTCTATATGAAGGAAAGCTATTCCCTTTGACATTAAGATTAATGAAAACTTTGTGTAATTAAGCTATATCCTAACCACGTTAATGACTGTACAGAAACGTTTTATATTCAGAACGCATAAATGGTTTTTGTCTCATTAAAATTTTATTTACATTATAGTAAAATAAAATTTAGATAAACAATAAATTTACTTTGCAAAACTATTTAACAATTTAAAGGTGAGTATCTCAATCTTGTACAATGAAAATTAATGACTGTAAAAATGTGTAATATGCTACGGGCTGTCAGAGCAGCATTTACAATAATTAATGATGACAACAAACGATACTCTACTGCAAATTTTATGGGTTAAGCTGCAATAAAGTTACGAAAAAAAAATATAGCACTTACAATAACAATTACTTCAAAAGTGCACTCAATCACACAAAAAAATCTAGACAATGGCTATTAAAATTTCTAAAGATTTTCCACAATTTTTTTTGTGATTTGGCAAAATATTTAAAATTGAAAGGAAATCTGTAATATTTTAATTTCGATAGTGGCAACAAAAATTTTCGAAATATTTATGAATATGGTAAAGATATAAATATTTAGAAATGTTGCCACATTTTAGTTTTATTTTTGTGACACAGATAAAACTGCACACAAACATAGAACATATGCAGCATATGGCGCGCTGTTGTCTGACATCACTTTGTGTTGCACCGCTTGAGTTTCATCTGTAGATGGTTTACCAACCGACAGTGATAACAACAAATTGCGTTTAGATGCTGCTGCTAACCTTGTTGTTGCTCTAGTTCTAAATAGTTATTCAGTAATTTAGTGCAATATATCATTGCACTAAAGCTGCCTGATGTGTTAGCAGCATTGGCATTTATGCTATACTGCACTACATACTTAGGACAACATTTCATAATTTTTGTGTTTTGTTTTGTTTTGTTTCATTTGAAAAAGTTTTTGTTTATTTTCTTCCGAATTTGATTGTGCGTAAATGTACGTAATTTGGGACAAGGTTATTTTTATTTTTCTCATATTTGTTTGTAAATCTTGACGTTATAATTTTTACACTTATTAAGCATTTTATGTTAAGTGTATGACTTTTGATCACATCATCATTTTAATATCTATTTAATTGACAGTTTTTACTTTTAGCTGCCAGGTGTTGTGTGATTTCTTTAAGAGAAAGGTGCTTATTGATGAGTTCTTCTTTTGAAACATATACATATGATCTTATCGATATTGTGTTAAAATTATTTTAAAAGACAGCAATTTTGTTTTAGTTTTGTGTATGACTTTTGATATCATTTAGGACAGTTTTTTCTTAATGAAAATTATATTGTGCTTGTAAAGCTTAAGTTAATGTAGCATCTTTTTCATCACTTCAAATATTTCATTCAAATAATGTATACATTATTTTTTATCACAAATACAAAATTCTTTTTTTTCTTTCAGAAAGTGCGTTGAATATATTCCAATTTTTGTAAACCTTTTTTTAAGCAAAAATAAAAGTAATGCCATTACCAAATCTTATCTAACAAAAAGCCAAAAACCAAAGCTTTGCAATAAAGCTTTATGAAACACTTTAATTCAATCTGTGTCTGCTTGAATGTGCAATAATAGAAATTGCCTGTGGCCGCAAAAGATACCCTTTTAGCCAATATTCATTCGGGCAACGACGCTGTATCGCAACAAATTTAGCGTAGAGATAAAAAAGAACAGAAAAGTATCGGATGAAAACTAATCAAAGCAAAAATGAAAGAAAAAAGTTTGACCATAGAAAAATTACACTTGAAAACAGAGTTTTAAAAGACGAGATTTGTGTTCTCGATTTTTTTAATATTTTGTATATACATATGTATTTTAACTGGAAACAGCAAAATTTTAATTATGAATAATTATTATTCCATAGGCATTTGATCGCAATCTCCAGTAAAAGTTAACACAATATATTCCTTTTTAATATGAAGTTTTAAAATTTATTAAAAAAATTGCTTGCGCAAATAGAAACAAGCATGCAAGCATAACAAACCGTTTGAAGGCATGTAAATGTATTTATGCGTGTGTTGTTTGTTTTTTCCATGGTGTAATTATACGAAATGAAGAGAGAGCGTGAGAGTAAATCGATTTTCAAAAACGAAACTCAATAAAATATAAAAATTTTTAATGTATACGGAGGAATTGACGATGAGAGGGCAAATATTCTCACGACTTCATGGTTTTTTCTGAAAATTTGATCTTCTTATGTAAAGAATCAAATGAAAGAAATTCAGAAGGGAAGCAGTGCTGTGCAAAAATAAAACTTGTTGCAAATACAGCGTGTCCGCTGGGAAGGTATACTACTTTGTTTTGTCGCCTTTTTGATAAATATTAGATCTGACAGTTTATATATGACAGTCGTGGAGTAAAGACATGGCGAATGCATAATGCACAAATGTTCGATAAATCAATTTGTTTATATGATTAAAACATTTTATGCAAATCAATCATCGATTACCGTAACGATAACAAAGAAACGGGAAACTTTTCGGAGAAGTAATGTACCTCCTACCACGGTCGCCCAGACTTGACTGCTCCTGACTTTTTTTTGAGGGATTATCTGATGAGCAATCAAACTAGAAATTTCAAACAGAATATTCGTGATGATATTAATTAAATACCGGGGGAAATGTGTCAAAGTGTAAGGGAAAAAGTGCTCAGAAGGGCCCGTATTTGAGGCTAGCAGAGGCGGACATTTATCAGATATTGATTTCAATATATAATTGGCAACATTATATTAACGATGTATGAAGATTAGATACATTCTCTATCATTAAATCAAAATTAATAATCAAACAAAGGGTATAATATGGACTTACAATTCAAATTTTTAATATATGTAGGTACTTTTGAAACTGGAGAAAGGCTACGCATACAAAGTCGCGGGAATGAAATTGAAAAAGCTGATAAAATCAAAAGGAGTTGAAATGTTTTAAAAAATTGAAGAAAGTTGAAGGAGTCGATAAAAGTTTAAGAAGTTAAAATGAAGTTGAATAAATGGAAAAAGTTGACAAAGATTGAATGAGCTGAAACAGATGATAACAGCTAAAAAGAATGAAAGCCTCAGAAAAAGTTAAGGAAGTCGAAAAACGTAAAGAATATTAATAAAAGTTGACAATATCGAATAAAGTAAGATAAGATTGAAAAAATCGAAAATATATAATAATCGAAAAACGCTAATAAACTTGAAAAAGATTGAATGCTGGAAAAAGAAAGTTGATAAGGACAAAAAAAAGGTTGAAAAAAGCGTTATATGTTACATGTTATGGATAAGGGTTTCCTTTAGCATTCACACAATAAAAAATTTTTAGTGCCACGAAAATCGATTTCTTGTCAATATTTTCTTTTTTTTTTAGAGAAATCACTTCCCATTAATTCGAACATCGTAAATATATGTGCATGTAACAGATAACGTTGTAAGTAAAAGCTGCATTCACCAGTGTAATTTATACCAAACAGAAACGCTTAGGGTTGTATTTTTCTTTTCTTTGTTGTCCCATGAAATTTAGTTTTCCCCACAAAAGATCGCAATTGACTTGTCTTTCTTCCATTGAGCTGTAAAAATAAGATTTCATATTTTATGAAGCACTGCCTCCCTTAGCTAATCATGTTGAGCGAACATTGTGGTGTGAGGTGGCTGGTCAAAATAGATAAACAAATAAAAAGCGTAGAAAAGGAACGAATAGAATCGAACGGAAAGAAGAACAATGAAGTAAAAGGCGAAAAAGTTTTCTAAGCTGTTTGTGATAACAATGGAAAGGTTCATTGCCGCTTTGATAAGGGTTTAAATGGTGATTATGTTTGCGCTTGTTCTTCTTTGGGCTTTTTTCTATTTTGATATTTTTCACTTAATTTTATACGGTTCTGGTGTTTGTTGCGTTTTCATTTGTCTGTTTTGTATTTTTTATTGTTAACTATTTTCTTAAATTAGGTAATTATGGCATTTCGTGTTTTTGTTTAGTTTTTTATTTTTTATCGGTTGAGCGTTTTTGTTGCCCATTACGTTGGCAAGTTTTGTGTTAACACTGATTGAAATCTTAATGTTTTATTTTTGGGAAAACAATTTGTTGCTTGGGGTAGTAAATTATTTGGTTATTTTAATTTCTGAAGTCTAATTTTAGCTTTAAGAAATTTCAATAAAATTTCGAAAACTGACATATACAGTATTTTTCTTACTTATATAAAAATACAGCGATTTATTTCATTTGCATTATGCCATAAAATTCATGTCAATAAAAAACAAAAAACAATAAAATATATCCCTAGGGTATGCACTCAGTTTGTATCACAATAAACCCAACAAGGAAGTATCTGCATAAAACTTTCAGCATCTCGCTTGAATAAAGCAACAAAATGTACAAAGGAACCCACATGAGCGCTCTATTTAACGCATGCTAAGAGGAGGAAATATAGAAACGGTTTTGGCTGCTTAAGTTTTACTACAAAATAGAAATTAATTTACGCATCACTTTCATGCATTGACTTAAGCCAAAATCTTTAGCTTAAATCGTAGTATTAAGCATACCCATAAGGAAGCACAACAAGAGAATGTTCTGAAATAATTGTAAAGTAAAGGCAAAATCGCAAGGGAACAGTAAGGGAATTATGTTATTTATTCAATTTCAAGAGCTTTAAAATCACTTAATTTACTGGCAGCTTAGTGTTCTTGATTTTATTTTCAAAATTTGAATTCATTTTAAATGAAGTTGCATAGAAAATTAATTGTTAGTCATGCGTCTTGAAGACATAAAACTTAAATTAATTGTGAGTCTGTTGTGGTTTGCTTTGAGGTATAATTGTTTTTGCATATAACGTATGGTATCAATTTTAAAAGCCAAGGGCTCATAGAAATGATGAATAGTATACATTTATTGTATTTTACTCGAAACAAGTTATTTATTATAATTTATTATAAGCAAATTTTTATTAATAAAGAATATAATTGATTGCATGGATTTAGTTATTTGTCTTGATATCATTATGTAATGTAATCAATGTGCAACATGTCAGATGCACATAAAGAAATAAAGGTTAATCATACGACCCGTATACCACGCTAAAGACTACGCATTTCATGTCAAATGTCCTAAGCTCAAAATCGAACATAACCAATTGACCATAAGCTTGTTCAAAGTGTTGTCCTATTGGGTGAACTGCAAAAAACCATAGTCCAAGTGCTTTCGATAGATTTTTGTATAACCTCTAACCTTTTGAATGGAAAATTCTCTTGAAAGTTAAACATAGAGGAAAGGGCACGAAAATCATGTGTTGCTTTTTATACATGTAAGAGGATGATTAACAAATCTTGGGGCCTTAAGCCAAAAATAGTTCTGTGGATGTATAAAGCCATCTTCAGACCAATTCTGACATATGGAATTCTTGTATGCTGGAAGGCTTTAGACAAGCAAACTTATTGGGAAGTAAATACTACTCAGTCTGCTGCTTCGACACTTTACTCCATTTAGAGCCTCTTGACATGTTCAGGGACTACAGCAAAAAGTGCTATTAGACTGAGGGCATTTGGTTTGGGAAATCGAAGCCTTACGATCATGGTAGCATTCTCGCTCAATTTCCTGGCTGCGACATTCAAAATGGAACTGATTATATCACCAACTTTCAAGTGAAAATATCTGAAAGGAAGGGTTGGACTCCTATTTCGAGTTCCAAAGAAATATACACTGACGGCTCGAAAATGGATTCTGTTACGGGGGCTGGAATTTTATCCTGTCACTTAAGCATCAGTGAATCTTTTGTTTTACCCTATTACTGTAGTGTATTTCAAGCAGAAATTTTTGCTGTCTGGAAGGCATGCCATATTATTGAATCAAAAATTTTTGAGCGTAGTGACAGTTTTTTTTATATATGTGCGTCGATAGCCAAGTAGCCATTAAGGTCCTTGACTCTAATATTATCAAATCCCGCTTGGTCCTAGATTGCAAGAAATCGCTATGTGAAATCGGCGGAAAATGAAACTTAACTGTGCGTTGGGTGCCTGGACATAGCGACTTCATTGGCAACGAAACTGCAGATGGACTTGCTAGGAAAGGTTCAAAAATCGACATAATTTATGAACCTAATATTATGAGACCATTCAAAATGTATAAATTAGGCTAATATGAGATGATCTAACATGACAACATGTTGTATGTTGAGGGTAATCTGGCCTTATTATGATGCTAATACTTAGAACGCGAAAAGTGATCTCATTAGACAAAAATCCCTGAGAATCTTAGTCAGTGTTATTTATTACAGGACACTATTTTATAGGCAAGCATGCCTCAAGACTAGGGCTTTCTGACGTAGGAGATCTACAAAGAAGCTGTAAAGATCCTGACGTTGAAGAGTCTGTCTTGCATTATCTTTGTGAATACCCAGCGCTGAAAAATCGGCGTTATAAGGTATTGGGATTCCACTTCTTCGACTCTCTTGAAGACATCGTGTGTCTTAGATTCTACTCACTTTAAAATGTAAAACCAAAATCTACTTGACAAGAGCTCATCGTATAGTCGAACAGCTGTGTATAATATCAAAATTTCTAACTAACAATTTATATTCCTTATGCACAAAAAAAAACAATAACGCCTCATATTTCGTTGGTCTATATAATCAATTGCACGCACACTTCATAAAATTACATAATTTTCAAGTTACACTCAAGCGCAACCGAACAAATTGTGCGTTAAGTGAAATAAAAACAGAAAAAAAAAAAAATATCACAACATTTACATTATGTCACACTTAAGGACAATAACCGCAATTTGAGTATGAAACGACAAAGCACAGTGACAATCACGAAACTGAATTTATCAACTGTGATAAAACTCGCATAGGAAAACTCCGACGTCAAAATATTTCCTTATGAAATATTGTAATAAATTCATGAAAAAAAAACACAAAAACAACCAATGAAAATCAAATAAACAGCAAGAGAAATTGGAGTGTCGACATCTGCGCGCGTAGACATCATCAAAACAGAAATTTATGCAAGGATATCATTTTAGAGTGGCATGAGTTTCTTACAATAGCAAATAAAATATGTTCCAGATTCACGAGTTTCTAAAATTTTAATTAAAATTTTTGTTAAAATTTAATGAATATTTCACTGTGGTATTTGATATAAATTGTCAAAGGTTATAACGGTTTGTGTGGTTATAAAAATTGTAGTTTAAATTTTAATTGAAAGTTTTTCTTTGATGAGGATAAGTTGACTTCTTTTTGTTAAAATAACTAGAATTAAGAATTAGAACTAGAATTAGTTGGATCAGTCAAAATTATATAATATTTTTTTCTGTCAGTTAAGTTCTTGCTGTATGCTCCAAATTTTAAATTCATTAAAATTGGAACCACCTTAATAAATAAGCTTACAGACAGACAAATAACTTAGAATTCATTCATTTATTGTTGACTATCATTGGCAACGCAATTGTCAAGTTGCGAATGTCAAAGTGCCGCAAGGCAGCCGTTTCAAGGTTAAATTTTATCTTGTATTTCCATTTCTACAACGATTTTTAAGGACCTCAAAACATAGGGTACAACTTCCTTGATGTGTAAAAATAGAAATCCATAATTTTCGCATTTGTTTATATTGTAATTTTTTCGTGCAAGCATGAGAATGTAATACGTTTTTGTCTTCCGTTACTTGAAAAGTTTTTGATGCGACGTCTAAGGAGACATCAGGTTTCCTTTTTATTGTTGATTCAGATTTGATGTTCACCTTTTTTATGCTTATCATATTTCAAAGTACTTCTTTTTTCTACACTTTCCATGTTATTAATGTCATGCATTTAATTTAAATTTGAGACATGAATTTGGTATTACGCTGCGTATGAGTAACATTTAATTTAAATTCCATGTGAATAAAAGTTACGCATACGTCATGTTGTACTATATGTTATATGATTTTTAATATTTTGCTTGATTTATTGAATTTTTTTGATACTAAAAATTTATAATATTCCATTCTGGCAGTTGCAAACATAACTCAAAAACTTGTTAGTCACACGTCGTGACATACGTGTACTTAAAAATAACTTTTTTTTTTTAATTTATACGTTGTCATTTTATATTGTACGTTCTGAAGCATTTTAATTTTTCAGTTTTCCTGACAGAATTTCCGTTAACGCAATTAAATGCTAAAATTGCTCAACAATGACAAGAGTTTTTGGTTGTTTCTTGTTGAAGCAATTTACTCAAGTGAAAGGCAATTTGAATTAAGTTCATTGGCAATGCTTGCCGTGCAAGCGTAAATCCAACTTGACAAATAGCTTAAGAATATGTAAATTTTAAAATAAGAGATTTGACAAATTTGAAGAGGAAATGATGTGAACAAAAATATCCCTTTATACAGAAAATTATATAATGGTCTTTGCAGAAATTCTAACAATAATTATTGTGCTGTCCTTTGGACAATATTTTCTTGTGACACAAAAATAAAATTGAAATCAATTTGAAATTCTTGGAATAAAAACAAAAAAAAAAAAAAAACAAACTCAAAGGAGCTTCTTACAAAATATTCAATTAAATCCTTTGATTCTCAGCATATCCGGAAATTCAAATTCACTCAAGCGATACGCAACGCAAGACTAAAGAGAATGATGAAAATTGATTTGAGTAGTGACTGCAAAACTTACATAAGCGCAACTAACATATCGTCGTTTGAAAAGTGATGCTTACTAAATGAAATACACGTTAAATGAAGTTATTAAGACTTTAAAGTTTTTTTTCTCTTATGAAACGTTCAGTGATTATATCAAATATGTTACTTTCAAGTTGAATACATTTATCTGTTAACACAACTCGCAGGTTTGTTTAAAAAAACGGTCCTGAAACAAAAGCTTTGCAAAGAAATATTACTTGAAATAGGCACCTGCGACTTTCATAAAAATTTCATTAAAACTGGCTAAGTCAGTACACTGGCAAAAGTTATTGAAGGGCGTGGCACTACCCACAATAATAATATAATAATAAGAGAACCAATAATGTATTTTTTATGAAATTTAGCATAACAGATCTACGGGCCATGAGATACAGTATTGGCTAAAACTTAAGCACCCCCTCAGTACATTTTTTTTAAATCATAATTTTTTTTGTGAAGACGACTTTTTGAACCATGTTTTGAATTTTTTACATGTATTTATACCTTTATTATTGACAGGCAAAAATTTTAAAAATTCAGCGTCTTATAAATATATAGTTATTAGCAAAGGAACATTTTAAGCCACAAAACTTAACGGACAAAACTAAAGCACTTTTTTTTTTTATGGTAAATAAAAATTTTTAAAATTAGTACTTAGTTGCAAACCCTTTATTCTGGACGACACACGCATATCTCTTTGGTATAAAGGAAACTACATTATTAATGATATCCTGCGATATTCCTTTCCAAGATATTTTCAAGGATTGAAACAAATCCGCCGTGGTTTTGTAATTTTTTCTCTTGATTTTCATGTTAACGATATCCCACAAGTTCTCAATAGGATTCAGGTCAGGGCAGTCCCACTAAGAAATTCAATTTTATTGCTCCGAAGCCACGCCTTAAAAATCTAAGGGCTGAGTTTGGAACCTCCACTTAAGTGGCATCTCTTCATCGGTATATGGTAGCATCACTTCTTTTAGTATGTCAACGTACATGGAGCGATCCATAATTTGATCAATCCAATGAATTGGTCCAATCCCATGACCAAAGAGGAAACCGCAGATCATTACATTTCCACCACAATTCTTCACAGTGTCTTTGCTGCAATACTTAGGATTCAATCCTTCTCCTCTCCATCTGAATCTTTCAGGTTGTACTTGGATTTGTCAGAAAACAACATAGTCTTCCATTTTTGGACACTCAAGTTAAGGTGAATGTGAAATAAGGCTTATATGCAAAGCAAAAGGCGATAGATTGAATCCTTTGATATGATGTTCATATCTTTTTAAAATTTCTTTACTTGTTTTGCGGCAAAAATTTCGCTCAAACATGTAATTTAGTCTAGCTAACACAGTTTTAAAAATAATTGTTCTTATTTAGTTTTACTTGTCAACTGACAATATATTCATGTATGGTATTAATTTTCTACAGTTTTCTTTTACTGCCCCTATTTTTACGACACACAACAAAGCAGCACTTGCAACCACAAATGATGCAAATTCTTTTTGCTTGTGCGATTTTCTTTGCATCACTGATGATGGTGACGGAAGGAAATCCTTTATTTATTTAGCATTGCTATTGCAAATTTGCGTAATGCTAGGTGACGTATGCAAAAAAAGATGATAAAAGTCTTAACACTATCTGTAGGAAAATCACATATATGCAATCATATACAATATATAGTGAAAAGTCAATAAAGCACAAATTATGGTTAATATTAAAAATTCAAAGGAATAGCAATTATTATGGTAATAATGGAAAATAATTACAAATTTCTTGAAATATATGGAAGATATTCTACCAAAAAAAAAAAAAAAACTAGAAGCAGAATGAAACATGAAGCCAGCTAATGATGCTAATGAAAAATCCATTTCACATCATATCAAAAACTGCATGCGCAAAGTCGCTGTCGCACAGTGTAATATTTTATTCGACCACTGATAAGTACCATAACTTATGTTTTATATTATAACTTATGATTTTTGCATTTCCTAGTGGGTGTGGTTTTAACTTAAAAAGAAAAAATCATTGGCAACAACTGGTTGTACAAGATGTCTCTGTTACTGTTGCTTGCTGGATTTGGTGTTTGCGTAATGTACATTTGGATTTTATGGCACAAACATGTAACACATCATTTGCATATCCTTAGTTTCTATTTTACGAATTGTATTTGCACATCAACTTGAGCAATGCATGAAATGTGTCTCTTGCAACTTCCGTCGAGAGCTTGAATGAAATTTTGAAAAGATTCATAGAATGTAATATTTATAAAACAAACAAGTAACGAACGGACATATTGTGATTTTGTGTAATTCTAATTTAAATGTTGAACTATTTTTGAATTATCTTCTTTCTGAGCTTCCTTTTTTTTACACCAAACATGAACCCCTGATATATTGTGTGGCTCTATTTCTTTAGGATAATAGAATTTGTGGAAAAATGTGAAATTTTGCGTTTCCAAAAATTCAAAAGAAAATATTTTTTGTATATAACACTCATTAAATCTTAAATGTTTTCATTGATTAAAAGGGCTTTATTGAATTTTTTGTTATATAAAAAAATTGAAGTTATCACGCATGATCTCACACTTTCATATTGAAAAAAATAAAAAAAAAATCTTTAGATGAAGTCAATTAATATAGAAGATAATGACTATTTAAATACAAAACATCAAAGTGTAATTTTGTTCTAGATTTGCCTGTTTGTTGTGTTGTGCCAAAATATTTTGGCCTCATGCTGTACTAATTATTCATATTATTGTTTACTTAAAGTATTTGCCAACATATTTAGTTGTTTTGATTATTGAAAAGCAACACTTTTCTACAGTTAATAAATAAATTTATAATGGAAATAAATTTGATTAATTTTTAATTTGGAATTTTGAAAAATCACTAAATCGAAAGTCAATAAATAATAAAATCAATTGGTTTTGCTTGCGTGTAAATTTACTTAAGTAAATAATTATTATTAGTGATGTTTTTGCATAAAATTCTTAAATAGATTTGAAAACAGAAAATGTTTAATTTAAAAAAATATAATAAACATCAATTAACAAATCTCTAAGGCTTAAAATGAAGTTGTCATTCTATTTGTAATGTCATAACCGCTACATCAAAAAATAGCATAGCGTGCTATTATTTCGCATTCAGTTGCAGTCATTGTCCCTAATTATTATTCTTAAAATCACAATTACCTTACTAACAAATAGACAGCAACACCTACAATTATAAAAAATAATTTGAAATTCTACAAACCATTAAAAAACTACACAGCCGTTGTCAGATGAACGCCGTCAGACCTGCAAGGCGCTGGGGGCGCCAAAAGGTTGGAAATAAAAGGTAGCAGTTTTTTTTCTTTGTTCCTCACTTTAACACGTTGGATATAAGTATAAGTCTTGCAAAAAGTGCAGACTCTTTTTTGCTCAATTACAGCATCTTGGCAAAAACACTAGAGCCGGTTTTCTCAGTAGCGAATCTATATTGCTGCTATGAAGCTTTTGCCCCGCTTTTGCTGTATGTGCAAACTTACGAAAACTAAAGTCTAGCTTTGTATTAGTATATATTTCTAGGTATTTAACCAGGAACATTACATGCATGACGATGTCATAAAGGCTGAATGCGCCCCTGACTATTGCTACAAGCAATTTTCACGTTAAAGTTCAACAAAAAGTTTTAAGTTTACTTCGAATTTTTTGGTAAGGGCTCGTTTTTTCATTATGCAAATACAGTTCTTGACATTTGACAAAAAAAAACAAAAAAAATTATAATACAGACATGCAATGATTTCTATTATATTTTTATATAAAAAAAAAAGTTTCTACATAATGCTCACAAGTTTATAAAATATTCAAAAAAATAAAAAGCACCATTCATAACACGTGAATAATTTAATCGCTCATACGACCAGTGGAGCTGAAATCCAATGGCTTACACGTGTCGCTGCTGCACATTGTGTTTGTGTTTGTTGTGTAGTTAATTAAATAAATGTTTTGTTAACATATCATGATACATTTTTTTAAATTTGTTTAATTTAGAGATATATGTGGTGGATTAGACTAAAGTTCATTTATACTAATAGTCGCTATTTTGTTAGGAATCACTCGCGATTAAATATTGAACCGATGTAGAAATCAATAAATAAACCCTAATAATTATTAAGGAGGTCCTCTTCGATGTTTTTATATTGAATAGTTTTCTTTTTAGTTATGGGTATCAAATGAAAGAATTTAACGAGTAGAATACGTTGTGACGTCATTCTAAACCCAGCATGGTGGCTTATCTTTTTCTTAAAAGCGAATTGATTTGACCTACGTGATGACATTCTCAACTCAATATAGTGGACGTCCTAAAATGGCAGTATACATTTTTCATCACAACCTCTTTGATATGACTATGGAATAGAAGGGTTTGACGAGTAGAAAACGATGTGTTTCGTTACGTCATGTTATGTTCAATATAGTGGATGTCTTATAATAACTGCTAAATATTTTGTTACTAAGCTCTTAACAGAAAATTATTAAACAAAAAATATTTTTTTAGTGCCCAATATTTTTCTTTTCAAATACTTTTTGGTTATTTTTATGATCAGCTACAATTTGGTTTAAAAAAAAAAAAACATTATATTTTAAAAGTTTCTTTAATTTATGTATTTAATGTTGAAAATTGGGTAGAATATTCGTGGCACTCATAGCATTTGGCATTCTATAAGAAAGTCTCTGTTGATCGTAATATATATTTGAAATGAAAAAATTGTTAAAAAAAAAATTATTTGTATTTTAAAATATTTCTTTTTACTATGTGATATGAGATATTTATTTAAAACAAAGCAAAAATAAATATTTTTCATGCCAACACAAAATTAAGAAATAAACATTGTAATTTATTTGATTTTAAAGAATAAATTTTCTCTAATTTATGCAAGTTTTTAAGTTTTTATTATGTCATTAAGTTTTGAAAACAAAACAAGTATTTTGTGACAAGTAGTTAAATACTTTGTCCGATATAAAGAATAATTATGTATCCTTAAACAGTTAATAAGATATTTCAAAATATTATATTTATATGTAAATAAAATCGCACATTAATAAAATTTTAAATTTTGTTCTATTTCAGGTATGTGGGCTTCTAGAAGTATTTGAACTTTTAACTTTGTATTACATTGGTATGATACTGAATTAGTTTTTATCTTAATTTGAATAATTGCTTATTGTCCATTGTATGTACTCGCATGTTATTGAAATATTCATAGTATTCGGTCTTAAAAACCATAAAATACGTATTTACTTACCCATTTTATATTAATTTTTTTATTTATATGATATATACCATAGTTTTAATAGCAGCACTGTTACAATCTGAGCTAAATATTAATTATTATTTCGTTGACTACCGACTACTTAAAAATCGAATTTTTCGATCCCATGACAAAAGAGATGATTCCTACGTCGATTTCATAGTAGTAATCAAAACTTGGAAACGTAAAAGGTTGATTCAGTCCTATGAATTGTAATAAGGAATATGATTCTTGGAGGAGCTTATAAAACCAATTCAATTGTGCTTTTTTCTTAAACAACTTTTTACACCACTCCATGCAAAAAGGTGGTAAATAAAATTCCGAGCACTCAAAAATCCAACTTCGTAAAATTTTTTGAAGAAATAATTTGTTTGTACCGATCGATGGGAAAATATTAAATGAGATGGCTCCGATTCCGATTTTGATCTTTCCATATCATTTGATGCAAAACACTTTTTAGAATGTGAAACCAAAGCAAATCCTGTCAATAAGCGCATCGCCTGTGGTATTAATTTCAGAGCTTTCCACACCGATTGTTGGAAAAATATTTTTTTTTTAGAGCAATGGCGAGTTGAAATCGATTTTTCAATTCCACAAAAAATCAAATTTCAAATTATAATTAAAATTAAAGTTTACAATTCCTTACCCAGTGGTACTATTTCGTTCACTTTTGGTTCTGTGATACTTTATAATAAGCTGAGCTACCATAAAAAAATTATGCTGAGATCAGTTATCAATTCCTTTATTATAGCGTCTTGTATTCCGTGTGGGTAGCGCCACGCCCTTCAACATCTAAATTTTTTTTAAAATGTCTAATTATTTATATAATCGAATATTTATTTGATTTTAGGAAAAAAATTATAATTCAAAAATGTTCTGAAACTATCATATTCGTAGTAACTGAAGTGTTCTCATACGATTTAGACTATTTCGGAAAAGAAGTTACTCAACCCATTAATTTTTAACAAAATAAACCAAATGGCATTTGAAAATTTTAAGTTTCCATAAATTGGATACAAAATATTTCATAACGCTAACTCGGAGTGATCGCTGTAAGCCACGTCACTGCCTTATTGGCAATCATGACTGTATAAAGTGTAATGAACCCGACAAAGAAGAAACAAATGAGCACATTTTTTGCTCTCACTCCGCCTTGACAAGAAGCAGGTACAAAATACTTCAGGTAGACATTTTTGTTATCCTTGAAGGAACTAACAATGAAATCTCAATATTCGATATAACAACATGCACCTTCATATTGGACGAGTATCACAATGCAGAGCAAAATGCAGCATGAAACAAAATTTATTAATAAGACTGAAGTAGAGAGTTTGTGGTCTATTTGATGCTATATGGCTGCCTCCAAATCTAACCTAACCCATAGAGTTTTATCATTTGGCAGTCTAATGAGTTATTGAAATTGATAAATTTGATTTTATTTATTTATTTATAAAATAAAATTAATCATATCGTTATTTTTATGCCTTGTGCATCATGGTTTAAAGTAAGAGGATTATTTATATCTTGTTTTTTTTTATCAAGTAATTTTGTTAATTAAATTAAAATACAAAATATTATATTGTTGTTAATGCGAGTTTAATTGTTGCAGTAAATTTTATAGTTCAGCTATAAAAATAAAATAAAAATTAATAGCAATTCGTTTGCACAATCCCATTTGCGATGTTAATTTAAGTGGTACACACAAACGTAAGCTTGTAGTGGTTTCAATTATACATTTCGTAGCTAAGCACAGATACATTTATAATTGTAATTATAATTTTTTCAATAAATATGCGCATATTATTATGTCCCGATGTGAAATAACACTGGGCTACAAGTTTTGTCATTTATTCTTAATTTTTGATTAAAATGCATTCTGAGAGTTAGGATAACTCAAACACCTGACGTGGTGGATTATATCATGGTTACTCGAGCACAAACATACTCGCAATATAATATACTCTAGAAAAAAAAAATTCCTTAATTTTTCAAAATACATATTTCAATAATTTTTTCAACTTATTCAACCTGTTTCAACTTTTTTCAAGGTCTTAAATTTTTTTCGACTTTTTTGCATTTTTTAAAGTTTTTATGGCCTGTTCAATAGTTTTCAAAACTTTCCCGCGTTTTTTTAATATTTCTATATTTTTAACTTATAATTGTTTTCAACTTCCATACTTTTTGGAAATTTTCCACCTTTTTTGCTTTTTTTCAACATTTTGACTTCTTCGATTTTTTCAACGTCTTCCAACTTAATTCAATATTTTTTTCGTAAATCAAAACTTTTGCTTGAACCTTTCAGCACTTTTTTATTTATGAGTTTTTGTGTATTTTTAAATTGCTCTTACATTATTCGAATGGAAAGCATTTTCAACATCAAAATAAGAACAGCATGGCACTTGGCCAACCAAAATTTACGACACAGTGATATATCATTACTTTCATAACGTTTAATTGAACTAAAAAAAAATTCGAAAAGTAGCAGCGCCCAAAAAGAGTTTTTTTTATAAATTTATAGACCATTATCTTTATTTCTAATGGCAGCATCCTGAGTATCCTGTAAAAAAAACTGCAGTGACATATAATGCTCATTAATAACACTTATGATACTAAGTAATCCTCCATGTGGTAACTTTTTGTTGCTTTGTTTATTCGAATGTTTCATGTAGTTTTTTACACGCTACTCTTATCGCACTTTCCTCGTGAATGAACGATAAAACTGAATGGAACAAATATAAGAAAAAAATTCAACTTTTTTATTTACGGCAAGTCATCATGAAGCTTTTTATTATCGTTTTGTTGCCAGCATTTCTGCTTTATGTTCTCGTTATCATAGTAACACGCAAAATTATTGATGTTTTTACTGCAACAAAGTAAAAATGAAAAAAATACAAAAAAAAAAAACCTCAAAATCGAGATAAAAGTAACTTCAAGCGTTTTGGGTGGGTCATTTACTGCATTCATTAAACATGTGGCAGCTCTACGAATATGGCATGCAGCGAATGTTGCAAAATCATCATAAACAACAAAAAAAAAACATTACTGTACTATCTCTTGCATATTGTGGCTCTGTATCCTGACTTTGAACTTTTAAGCGGTGTCGTTATTCACATTTATTGTTGCATCAAACGGTTTTGAACTGCGTTTGCCGGAAGTTGTAAAAGTTACAATGGAAAAGTTTAACGAAGTGGTAAAAAGTGGATTTTTGTTTATGTTTTAGCCGTTTCTTTCTATTGCTTTAAGTTGGAAAAGACTTGAAACTTTACGCTTGTTGGGCTTAACCAGTGTTTTGATTTATTTTTGAAATTTACAACAATTTTAAGTTTATGTTTGTAAGGGATTCTGATGTTTTTAGATTAAAGTTTTCGTCTGGCTTAGACAATAATAATTCCATGAAAAATACCAAAGTAATTTAATGTTTTTTTCTTAATTTTTTCTTTATTTCTCTTCATGAAAAAATTCCAATTTTTCCTTTTGTTCATCTAATTGCTAATTTTTTGCTTATATACATGGTGTTAAGTTCAACATTCTCTTTGCATATTATTACACACTCGTATTCAATAAAGAATAACTCATTATATGCAGTATGTGGGTATCTTGGCCAACATATCATTAAGTATCTTGCCTTTATTCTTGTGTTTGTCTGTCAAAGAGAGCATCCAACTACGTACGTGACATTTGTCATGACTCGTGCAGTATCATGCTGGGATGCTCTATCACTTTGATTGCCACTCAAGCAGCCCTCATGCTGCTCAGTTCTATTATTATACCCGATGCTCTATCATTTCAATTTTATTATCTCACTTTCAATAGTCCAACGACAGAACCTATTAATTTTATGCCAGACATGTTCATTGCAAGTTTACGTGGTTTACAAACTTTTAATAAGTTACGCCTAAAAATAGCCAAATATGGAATATGACATTATTTTAGAACAAAAAAAAAATAACAAGTCTAATATTACAAAAATTAAATATAATATATCTCTTGCTATCAGTCATGGACAGTGCTTAAATTAGTGTCACTCATTTATTGCTAAAATATTTTACAATAAACAGACCCAATTATGGAACACTGAATATGGGAATCACATTTCCATAGAAGAAAAACAATAGAAACATCAGATATTACTCCAAATTTTTTTTTTGTATAAAACCAAAAATTAGTTTTGCTTACAAATAATATTACACTTTAAATAAAATGTTATAAAACTAAGCACAAAGTATGTAGATTTAAAAAATTGGGCGTTGCACTTTTCAATAATTGAGGATTCCTCAAAACGGCACCTCAGATTTTCACTAAAAATTAGGAGATGATACCACTGCAAGCATTCAACATTACAAGCTATACTGACAAAACTCGTTGAAAGGCGTGGCACAGCCCACAATATTTAAAAACTTTATGATAAGAAAACTAACAGCGATATCGCTTCGAAATTTATTATAGTAGATAAAGGTACCTCATAACCAAAACTGGGCGCGATAGTACCTGTGGATGTGGCATACAGGAGCGTCACTTCACCAAAACCTTGGGGGGGGGAGGCAAGAATTATAATTCCACCACTATTAGATGGTTTTATTGAATTGTTGTATTGAATAATACCTACTATCAGATCCTTAGGGGGGCCAATGCCCTCCCCAGTCCTACCGAATTGACGCCACTGGCGGCATACAAGCAAAAATCGTTTTATGTTATATGTAGTATACTATAGGAGTAATCCTAATAAAATTAGGTGAAGAGATCTCGATTACTATAGGCTTTGAAATAAAATTAAATTCGGCGGGATTGCATCAGTGATACCTCCCGTGATCGTGTTACCTCCCATACTGACGAAATAACTTTAATTAGTGTACTATAGGAGTAATCTTAATGAAATTTGGTGTAGAGATGTCAGCTGTTATAAACTTTGATATTAAATGGAAAATTATGGGATTGCAAAAGTGGGCGTGGCACCTCCCATGTTAACAAAATGTTGGAAGCGTGGCATTTGTAGACAATTTTGTAATATTTTTTCTCATCTCATTTCATTTCTTTTTCTCAACTCTTTTCAATATTTTTCCTCTTCCTCCTCTGTTTCAATTTTTTTTGAGACTTTCAACTTTTTTCAAGTTTCTCTTCAAGTTATTCAATATATTTTTTCAACATTCTATATTATATCGACGTAGTAGCCTTTTGCTACTTTTTCAACCTCTTTCAACTTTTTTCTGGAACTTTTAATTTTTTTCGACTTTTTCAACCTTATTTAACTTTTTTCGTCATTCCTCATATTTCATTGACTTTTTAGCTTTTTCAACGGTTTCAATATTCCTCAACCTCTTTCAACAATTTCCATTTTTTCGGCTTTTCAACCTTTTTCAATATTTTTCAAATGTTTCCGACTAATTCAACTGTTTTCAATATTTTCTATGTTTTTTCGACTTTTTCAGCGTTTTTAAACTTTATCAACCTCATTAAATTTTTTTGGACTTTCCAACCCAACTCAACTTTTATCGAGATTTTAATTTTTTTCTGAGTTTTTCAACACTTTCCATATTTTATCGATATTATCAGCGTTTTTCAATAGTTTCAATCTCTTTCAATTATTTTCGACTTTTCAAATTTTTTCGGGTTTTTCAACCTCTCTCAAAATTTTCCGACTCTTTCAGAGATTTCCATCTGACTCAAAATTTTTTCAGTCTTTCTTAATTTCTTTCGATTTTTTGAACTTTTGCCATTTTTTTTTATTTTTAAGCCTTTCTCACACTTTCTAAAAGTTTTCAACTTATTCTATATTTTTAATCTCTTTCAAATTTTTTCAACATTTTGCATATTTGTTCGACTTTAGCAACCTCAAAACGAAAAATCGAACTATGGTCGTCAGTCTCTTGGGTATTTTGGGATAATTTTCTTTATACCCAATTCTATAATATAAGCCTATGGGACCGCAATTAAAAATCCCACTATATATTTTGTCACGAAAAATGTGGGCGTGGTTTCACAATAGTTGGTGAAACCTAAAACGCTATATCTTGGCCAATAAAACAAATTTTTTCCACGTTTTAGTAAGTCGGTTTATTCGTAAAATTTCAAGGGAATAGGATACCAACTCTGTCCGTGACGTTTGCAGGTTTGAGCTCAAATTATGTGACAATTATTTTTAAGACCTATGTTAAAACATAGGCAAAAAAGAATAGAACCAAACTATAAAATTTTCAAAATGAACACCCTAATGTCCTAAGCATTTTAGCTCATTTAATAAAAGTGGATAATTAACTTGTGATTATTTTATTCATTCAGCCAGCTAATAAATTCAATTTTAATTTTATTTTTGCAATTATTAAATCAATTTATTCCATAAATTTCACATTTCACAAAAACTTTTGCACTTAAACTGTATCACGTATTGTGTTCCTAACTGAGTAAAGCAATAAAAGCTGCAATAATATCTTAGCTATGCTTTATATCTAATGCATCCATGTACGCAGCTACACTTTTTTTACGCGCATTGTCTGCTACAAATAATAATAATCCAAGCGAGTACCATAATAATCTTCCATATCCTTAATTTCCTGATAGATTTTCTCCATGACGTTTCCATGCTCCTTGCACATTTTGGAGAGAAATATTGGCGATTGTTGTTGCTGTGCCACTTCCTGTTCTAAATGTCGACTGTGGCTTGGTGAAATTTTGCTTTTTTCCAGAGATTTGCTTTTATTCTGCTTTTCATCTTGAGATTTATTCGAACTGCTATTAAAGAGCACGGGCAAACGCAGAGACAAACGGCGACGCACAGTAAATGTTGCGTCAAGGGAAAGTGAATTTGCAGCGACAGCATTTTTAGCAACATTTTGTCGATTGCTGCGCAGTGACATCGAACGCCATTTGTTGAAATGTGTTGGCTGTGCTCCTGATGTTGCTGCTGCTTCAATGGTTATAGTAGCTGCTAATGCCTCTGCTACATTTGTATAGGCAGGAAAGCCATTTGGTGTTATTTGCCCGGTCAATGCTTCAGGGAGTTTGAAAGCATTTGTGCGTTCCGAGCGTGTTATTTGTGGACGTGCAGCCTCAAAATCGATTTTCCATTGTTCATAATCATCATCAGAGTCCTTATTGTCTTTAATACGAGTGATTTGTTTGGACTTCATTGCCTTTTTTGATGATGATGTTGTTGTTATTTCGTTGGATGTCAGCGATATATATGTGGAGCAACGTGGCATTGGTAACAAAATTTTTGTGCGTAATTCAATTGTTGTTGGTTTCGCGTGATCATTAGGTTTATTCTTGCGGCTTTGCTTTTTCTCAAACCCCTCACTTATGCGACGAAAACGACATTTCAATTTGTGCAACATCGTAGATTGCGTGCCACAAGCGGTGTACAGCACGCACTTGCTGCCCATTGTTGTACCCATGTTGTTGTCGTTCAAACGTTTATGCTGCTACTCCTGTTACCTTTCTTTCTTATGCTTCAAGTATCACTGTTTGGCTATCGTGCTACGTGTTCGTTTATTTATAGTCATTGTCCTATTAAGGATACAGGTATTTAAATAAATCATCCTTCCCCTGTTGCCATGCTAATGAGGCGAATTTAAATTTGATTTGACAGCGGCGTCAGTTAAGATTTACAGGCTCGTCACAGGTACTCATCAGAGAAGTTTTGACGCGACGTCGCGTTTATTTTTAATCCTTCATGAGATTCTCCTGCGGCTGTGGCTGCTACCTGCTGTGCGTATTTTTTCTATTTTCGCTGAAAAATTTAGCGTATTTCCAAATTGTAAGTTTTTTGCCCAATGCTGTTGACAGAATTGCGTTGGAATTTTGAATGGATTAAATTTTATCATTTTGTGATGCGCATGTTTTTCCAATTAAATGGTTTTTACGCACAAATTTCTGTTTTTGAAAATACGGCTATTTTTGTAATTCCAAAATTAATATGAAACAGCATAGACTGTACTTTTAGTATCCTAAAAATTCTTCTTCTGCTTAGTAAAATTAGTGTGAGTATGTTCGATGCACGTAATGTGATAAAAAACGTCTGCCTGTAAAAACTCGGCGCTGGAATCGTTCGTCCTCTATATTTATAAATTTTTTAAATTTAAAAGTACCAGTCAGCCAAGAGGCAGACGCGTTAAAAATGATATATAACACAATTTTTTGTTTGCAGGTTTGTAAAATTGTAATTTTTAAATGCTGCAATAACTAAGTAGCAGACGTTGTTACTCTTGCTTCTTATGACACAACTTTTATAATTATCGCAATCTGCCTGACGACAAAATAATTTAATATTTTATGTATCATAAAATTTTTAGAAAAATTTAATTACACAAACAAACACGTCAGCCTCATGCATTCAACTATTTTTGTGCTTACACTTATATCTTAAAATGAAAGGCAGACGCGATAAAAATATTTATGGTAAATTTTTTACAATTTTAATGGCTCTCATTTATAAGAGTAGTGATAACGCAATGGCAGAGATTATTCAAGCTATACTATATATTAAATGGAACTCTTTGATTTTCAATATCTGCTGCATGATTAAATCTTACTAAAATTTTGGCCAGCGGCTTCTTAACTATTACAGGCACACAGGAACATATACTTTAAATAAATTTAACTTTTCAACAACACATCATAATCTGACTGACTTGAATTTTAAATAAACCACTGCAAGTTATTTTAAGTACCTACTGTAACAAATTAGTTGGAAGTCCAAAATTGGTTACTTTATACAAACTCTTAGGAAACATTTCATTTCTTATTTAATTCAATCGGAATTTCTCTAACAAAAGTTAAAATTCCATTTATCGAATTTCTTCATTGATATTCACTAAAAATGTATGAAGTTCTCTGATTAGAATTTTTGGCAGACAACCTTGAAAAGAAACAAACTAACTGACAACCAAATGTGTTATTTACACTGACCTTCGGAATGTCCTACATAGTTTACACATACATACATACGAGCACAATTAAAGTTTTACCACACATACAAATGCATTACCAAAAAAAAAGCTTGCATGGCAAGGCATAAAAATAAAATTTTTCCCAAATGACAGAGATCTAAATTGATGATAATGAT
The DNA here is from genome assembly GCA_963662105.1 of Meiosimyza platycephala. NCBI lineage: Eukaryota > Metazoa > Arthropoda > Insecta > Diptera > Lauxaniidae > Meiosimyza > Meiosimyza platycephala. Next base: position 26,501,699 of record OY759208.1, read on the forward strand.
GTAAGCAAAATTAGCATACGACCATTTGAAGCCAAAGGTAAGGCCTTAGCCTGGCTAATCAATTAAAATATTCGTTATAATTTTAGGCGTGCACTTGCCTCGAGGAAAGAAAGAAAGATCTGCATATTTTTTTTTTCTATAATTAGACTCATTTTTTATTTTAAATTATGTCTAATGCATATTTAAAATTACGAAAATCGATGCAGCGAAGCCAATATACAAAATATCATGCTATTCTAAGATGCCATGCCGAGCTGACTTTCCTTTTGACATGAAATGGATGCATAATGACAAAGTCACTTTCACACCAAATTGTTGATGACAAAATACCGAACACTTTATTTATTTGTACGTGAGTGATTTTTAAGTAGGATTTTCTATTCAATTACAGTGATATGATACCTAATTGCATGCAGACATTGTCATCGTTGAGAATATGCAAGGATGCATGCATGCATTCAATCATGCCAATGTGTAATTTGGCATATGGTATGTGTCAAAGGTTAAACACATAATACGAATGTAGTAACAACACGAGATTGTTGACATTTGTCTGCGGTAAATGAGTGCAAATCTGTTTACTTTGTTAGTACGGTTGATTCTGACAGTTGGCTGATGAAGTTGATGTAATCATAATAGTGATTAGGAGTCTTCGCTTGAAGGACGCATGCCAAAAATTTGTGCTTAATTTGCATCAGATTGCTTACCAACAATTTATTCTGTATAATTCGATTAATATTGAAATAAAAAATGTTCAGAAATTAGAAATTCTTTGGTATTTTTTTGATGACAAATTGCAATTGAATTAATAAATTGTCCCAGTCGATTAAAAGCTGAAAATCTTATGTTTAAAATTTCTGAATGTGCAGTTTTTAACTACAATTTCAAGCAATTTGGAGCGTAATTCGGCAATACTAAGGCCTTTTAAGTAATCTAACGTCGTTGGCTTATTTGCATGGCTTAAGGATGTCATGTATTTTCTAAGAAAGTAACCGTGAAGCCTCAAATCACAAGATCTTGGAGGCCAATTCATGTCAAAATCAGGACATCATAAGTGAATTTAAAGTTTGAATACTTAGTAAATACTCACAATTTATAGCATTGTTGTAGTGTACGTCCTTCCATGATGAAATTGTTAATATGATGACTTGTACCACGTGAATTTATACATATAATAATTTTAATATATCATATCTGAGTGGCATGTTATGAGTACTGCAAGAAACCTAAGAAAAAATTATAAGAAATAAAGCATTATTTTTTTCATTTCCACCATTTAGTTTTTAATAAACTTTTAACATGATTTAAAGCTTCAAGTGTAATAGCAAAGAAAGCTAAACTTTATATAAAATATTAAAGTTTTTAAATAAAACTACGAGACTTTTATGCACAAGAAAAAAAGAGTGTATTTTGTACAAAAAGTAGAGATTTATTTATTTTTTGGGACTTTGTTCAGTAAATTTTTACATTAGCAAATTTGTGAAATGTTGCTTAAAACAGATGTAAGTTACCAGATTATACTGTAGAAGCAATTCATTTAATTTTTTTTAGCAACGTAAGGTACACCTGAATGCTTCGTAGGAAATAGTTTTTTACTTAAATTAATTCTAGCCCCTTAGGGGTTGAAGCACCCATGCTCTTTTGAGGAATTAGGACATCCTTGTTCTTATTAAAAAAAAGTAATCAAGTTTTTCCAGAGAATCAGTTTTTTTTTGCCATTTTATAAATAAATTTTTGAATAGTGTGTAACTAAAAAAAAAACAAAAAAAAAACTTTTTCCCAAAAAAATTGAACATTTTACCATTTGAGAAGGGAATATTTTTTTAGGACTCTTGCGGTATGAATTTCTGTACATTAAAGTACATTGTAGTACAACTTTACTTTTAATTCAATTTTTTTAGATATATATATTTTTTTATTTACAAGAAAAAATAATAGAAATAATGATATTTCCAAAGAAACCACTACCTACAAAGACTATCGCCCTGAGGAATATATAAATGTATCCTCTTGGTGAGCAGCCTCCAGTTATACTGTCATATGTTAAATGTTTTTAGGTAAATATTTTATATTGCTTTTTAAATTAATTCAGTTTATGGAAATTTATTCCCAACGTTGTTGAGTCTACCTCACTAAAAAAATTCCAATAAGCGGTATAATAAAAATTCACACAAAAATTGTTCATCTACCTGCAGACTACATTGCAATTTATATGACAAACAAATTCGCAAGTCATAATTAAGCCATATAAAAGGGTTGTCTAAGTTTTCAAGCAATAAAATCTAAGATTTTATACAAAATTTACTCAACACCTTGAACATAAGTCTTCTTGTAAACTTTCCACTTAGCATGAAAATATCACAAAACCCACAAGACAAAAAAATTTCCCCACAATGAGAGCAAATGTTCAAAATACCCAATTAACACAATTTAAACTTCATTTCCACAATTATGCGGTAAAATAAACAATCTCAATTTCAATGCCAACTCATCAAAAACTAAATTAAGCTAACCAACAGAAACGAAAAAAGTTTACTTCAAGGAAAAATAAAATGAAATTTACAAAATCCAAAGCCTGCACGTAAACTTTGTTCACAAAAAGGAAAAAAAAAAACGCATGCCAACAAAGAAAAATTCAAATTTAAAAGTTCAAAAATTACTCTTAAACTCTCACGACCCTACTGCAAGTTTAACCAGCACGCAGCTGTTTTAAACTTTAAAAAAATCATAAAAGTTAAAAAAAAAACAAAACAAAAACTGACAGAAATTGGTGCACCGGATGTGGAGATAAATAAAAACTTTTTACATGGTAACCCTATAAAATAAAAATGAAATCCAAATATTTATGTTTTAGGTTTTTTTTCATCTCTTGTTTTCTTTCATGTATGTAGTAGCAACATTAAATATTTGTCAGCTACTGCAGCAACCACAGCCAGAAGTGTTAGTGCATGCATACTTTTATGTACAGCTGTGGTCAGCAACATGTCTGTAACATACATTTGCTTGTATGTGTGTGTGTGTTCGTGCACAAAAACATAGAAAACGAGCTTATTTTTTTTTTGCAGTCCCGGCTGCTGTTTAATATTAAATGCAAACTTTTAGTGTTGAATGTTTCAAAAAGTGTTGCCATATCAATATAGTTTTTATTGGGATTCAGTATATTTCCACAGACATTTATACATTATGCATTAAGAAGTTGACATGAGGTTTTCCTTGACCCTCTCCTCTCCCTTGGTGACATTTTGGCGGAACCCCTGCCCCCCTATTTTGACTCACGTAATTAACGGATCAGCTGTATCTTGTAAATGAAAAAAAATTCTTTAATCTATGAAGATGCTTTCCGGTCGGATAATCTATAGGACAACAAAATGCAAGGGAAATTTTTTTTTTATTTTTCTAAATGGTTCCGGAATCAAACCTTTCATAAGAAGGTGCAACTACTCAATTGAAATTGTGAAGAGAAAAATGAGATAGTGTGGACAGAAAAAGTCCTTGGGGTGATTGGAGTATAGACAATGGACGCGTCAATGATCAAACGCGGGCATATGAAGGTTATTTGAAAAATGAACTGCTTAATGTTTAAAATTGAACATTGGTAATGAATTTTTAAAGTAAAATCCTGAATTTAAATATGAGAGAATAAAAAAATTAAAACTTTTTTCATATCGGAGGTGTGTCACCCCCATTTTTTTATTGAAACATAATTTTACAAGCAAGTTTTATATATGTTCCAAGTTTCAATCATTTGCGCCAAATCTCATTTTTCTGTGATATGCAAGAGGCGTAGCACTGCCCATTTTTTCGAGTACACAGTATACATACTATGCTAAGAACCTTCCACAGACCTTAAGAAACATATTTAGCAAATCTTATACGTTTGCGAGAAATAGTTACAGGGTTATAAGAAAATTAGATTTTTTCTCATAAAACAGGCGTGGCACCGCCCATTTTTCATTGAAACTTAATTTTCTACGTTTTTTTTCTCAAATATTGATATATCAATGCTGGCAACTCTGTGACAATTTACCATAAAGTTAAGTCATAAATACGCTAAAACTTTTCTGCACTTAAAAAAAAAAACTTTTATATGAGTTACGCATAGCAAAAGAAAACTAAGCTATAAACAAAAGCAAACAAAAACTTTTTAAATATCCCTAATAAAATTGCGCTCAGTTGAAGTCAAATAAAAGTGCCACGCTTAAATTTCCAACTATATTCTCGTATCATTTTCATATTAGAATATGGAGAAAAAAACTAAAATTTTTCTTTTGCGAAACTTTTCCCACTGCTTTTTATTGCAATTTTCATTTTCAGTTAACAACCCAACTGATTATGTTGGCCAAAGCATGAAATTGGTATTCACTTGCATTGAAGTGCAAAAATAACAATTGATGTTGACTCATTTTTTCTTTTTCGTTATTGCTATTCAACACTTCATTCGGAGTGTTTTCGATAAGTGCTGTATTTGCAGTGTTGGCAAAGTGTTGTAAAAAAAAGTCGACGACGATTGTTTCAATCTACTGAACTCAATTTTCAATTAACTTTTTTATGCCTTTGAAGTGACTGTGAAAGCATTTGGCAAATCGTTAACTATTTTTATTACCAATATGTTGAAATAGGAATTTTCCAATTGCAATAAATTTTATTTTTTTTGTACCTAGGTCATTGTTAGTGAAGGGTTAAGTTTAAGTAATTCTATTTGGTGGCTTGTCCACAATTTTTTAAAATTTCAAAGGAATATCATATGTGTATACCAATTTTTTTTTATTGCGGATAGGTTTTTTTGCATTATTTCAAACATAAGTTTATCTGCGTCATATGCATTTTAGTTTTGAAGGGTTATAGTTTTGAGCAGCATTTGGATTTTTGTTACCTCAAATTGAGACTTTGTTTTTTATATCTTTAATCCGCAGCTTTAAGTAAGAAAAAAGGATTATGGAAATTATTTTAACCCACATATCGTTAGATAGCATAAGTAATCCTTTGATAATATTGTATTCATAAAACCTTTTAATAAATCCCTTTATTCCCTTAGTTAACTTATATTAAGAGTTTATGATGTTTAAAAGGCTTGACTTACCTAAGAAAGAAAGAAAAATTTCCATGGAATATTTTAAGTGTCTGCAACTTAATAATCTGCAATTTATTAACATAGCTCAAAATCTTATTAGAGCTGTACGACTTCAATGCCTTTTTATTAAATAAAAATGTAGAAATATTTTGCTTCAGAAAATTGGTTATTAGATTTTGCGATGACTTAAAGCTGCATGGCTTTTCTTTTGCTACAAGAAGATTTTTGTATTGATTCTCACATTCTGGTACTTGAAAAAATTCAATTTGCATAACATTCCAATTTACTAGAATACGTCTATTGATTAATATTTGATCAATTATAAGTGACAATACAAAACAGTTCAGTACCATAATTTGCCAGATTAAATGTCACATCGTTCCCAAAAATGATAATCATGTTGCCATATAGCTTTATCTTTATCTCTTCCTTAGAGCTCAATCTATCTCCATACCAATTTTAATCAAAATTGGCCTATGAGTTTAGAAACGTATAATCCTAGTAGAGGCGTGGCACCGTCCCTCTTCACAACCTTTTAAAGCAAAATAAAATTCGATTATGGACCCACTTTTTTATCCTGTTGTGTTGCTTTGTTCTAATTTTCATTTCCAAACCTATTCGATTTGTCATTACCAATTCAACCATACAAATTTTCTTGTAGCTTCTTCCCATTCGTAGATTTGAAAACTTCTTGTAACAAACAATAAAGAATGCTAAATTTTAAATCACAAGAAGACTTTCAATAAAAAAAAAATACCAAAAGCTCATGGGAAAATCAACAGATTTAGTATGATTGATTGAACGACACATTTCGATTGGGAAGGATTTCGACTAAATTGCCAGTTTAGCGCTGTAAGTTCCACAACAGAGCAATGTTGAAGTTAAGTTGAGTAAAGCAAAGTATGCTAATTCAATTGACAACATGGTTGAGTAGGCAAAGTTTACTTTCGTAAGCAAGTCGACAAACATTTCAATGAAAAAATTTGAAATTTAAGTTCAAAAGTTCACATACTACTTAGTTATTCACCCTAACCATTCTACCATTATCCTGTTAGCTTGTCTTGCGTTTGTTTATTCTCAAGCTGATTGATGTTGTTGTGTGACATTGTTAGAAGTCATTGACGTTTGTAATTTGTAGTTGCAAAGAGGGTTAGTGGAGGAAAATATTTATGTGTGCTGATACAAGCTATATGTTCAGTCACTTGAAGTTTTAATGGTGGAAGCAACCCAAATCTTTTAATAAACCCCTTCTTATTAGGAAATAATATATTGCCATAGTCTTGGCCATGCCATCCCCTTACATTCCTTGTGGACTATTGTATCGCATGTAGCAAATTCCAAAAGGCTTTACTAAAGAGTTGCCTGATAAATCGAATTTGTGCATTCATCGTCGCGTATTTTGGGAAATCTCTTGAAATAGGTATTTTTCGAAAAAATAATAAAATTATCTAAGCAACAGCACATAAATTATCAACTTACCAATAGTATTCTTAAATTGTTACTCAACATGTTCGTAAATTCATATTTTGTCTATTTACGTTTGAAAGGAAATTGATACGAAAGTGATTTCCGACATCTCTTTTCAATTATCAAAAGTGTTAAAGATGATGCTTCCCAACAAAATTCATTGTTACTCTACAAAACCAACCCACGACTGTCTTCATCTCATGAGATTTCCTCATATACCATACATATTTATCAATATAACACTTTCCATTTTATTGAAATTCCTACAATACATGATGGTGCTTTGAATTATAGGACGAAAAAAACTTTTGTATTTTCAATTTGTTTTGTCTTATGTCGTCAAGGCTCACAGAATTTGCCAAAAAAGCTCAATTTTAAATTAAGGGATTTTTTCGTTTATTTATAAAATCAATCAAAAAATGCCAATACAAAAGTAAATAAAGTCCAATTTCAGCCATTCACACAGTTGGTGTTGCTAACATTTCTTTACTTTGTGCCACAAAAAATAAGAAAAACTTTTCATACCCTACAGCCTTTGGGACTGGGTATATGAACTTTTTGATGTACGCGTGAACTTTACAATTTGGAAGCAAAAGTTTGAGCTCAAACTTTCAGCTCTGTAGTCAAATGAAATAAAACTTTGCGAATTTAAAAAAAAAAACTCAAAATAATATATAATAAATAATAGTTGATATTGAAATTTTGCACAGTTTCAAGCATGCAAATATATTTATATCATGTAGACTCTTTGAACAATACTATTTCACAATATGCTTTATATAATAGTTTCCTTAAATTCAATGTAGCGTGCTCTGCAGAAGAGCTTGACCGACCACTGTGTAGTTCTTTGCTGTTTCTTATGTCCTGCTGTTTGTCCTATGCTCTGGAAATAGTGTCTAAATTAATTTACCGTAAATTCGATAAATATGAGAATTTAGGAGCAAATGAAAAAGACGTTTCGCTGTCGATTGAGCAGCAACATCGCCAATGGCAGCAGCAATATATATGAAATGAAGTCATTTTAAGTTAACGTTTGCCGAAATGTTTCTATCTGGCTGGGGAAAACAGTCAATAGCGTTTGAAATTAAATCAGTGAATATATCATTGGGAGCTTTTTTATTTGTTGTTATTAAGAAGATCTTTCTGATTATAATCTAATAATTATATATATATTTATTCGTTTCAAATCATCACATGCATAAGTTCTAATTTCACTAATGGACTTATCGGCTTAAGTCCCGAAAAATTATGACATTGACTAAACACTTGTCTATGACTCCGAGACATCCATTGAAAGAAATGCTTTGGGGATAATTCCATGTAATTAGTGTTGATCCAAAATACCCAGTTATTTGGATGATAAAGTCAGCTCAGTATACCGATGTTTTGACAACTTTTTCTGACTTTTATCGATTTTTTTGGATGCTATTCGATAGCTTTAGATTTCTTTTTGAAGTTTTTTAACATTTTTAATACTATTGATATCATTATAGAGGTTTTCAGTGCTGTATAAGATTTGCATCAAGATTTTCGATGGTATTCAAAACTAATTTAGTAAAATAAAAAACGGCATGTTTTTCTTTTTGAGACAAAATTTGATTAGAATAGTAAGTTTATTGCTTTGTGATAACAAAAATTTGCATTCCTATCAAAATATGTATGCTATTATGTATATAGTATATTGATTAACAAATAAAATCAGCTACGCTAGTGACTCTTAAGATTTTGAAATCTTTTTCTCATGGAGATTTTCTTTTAGACGCATCATCTTTGTTACAAATTTCTTCATCTTCATCCTCTTCTTTTAATAGCTTCTGATAGTCCTCAGTGTTGCATAGAAAAAATACCTTTTTCTTTTTCTTCTTACATGATATATTTGTGCAACCCTTTTTCAAGCAAATTTTAAGTTGTCTTTCTTCATCTTCTTCGGAATCATCATCGGAATCAGTTGCTGAATCATCTTCTGCTTCATCTTCTGATGAGCCGCTATCCAAGCAAGCGTCAGAACTCTCCACATCTAGGCTTTCTTGAGATTCTTCCTCTACACTCAACTCTTCTTCGTTACTCTCTTTAGGTGGCTCGTTGCAAATTAATTGTGAAAGCTTCGTCTCAAAGCGTTCTTCTTCACTTGATGTTGCCTCGAAATATTTTATTAAGCATTCTTCTATTTCTTGTAATAAGCTTTCTTCCACTACTGCAAGAGACTCTGCGGAATTAGCTTCAGCTTGTGCTATTATTTCGGTACAGCTTTGGGAAAGTTGCACATCATGAGCATTTGCATTTGCATTTACTGGCATTTTTGAGTAACTCGAAGAGCAGGCAGTATCCGACCAACTTTGTTTACAACTACCTGCTGTCTCTCTTTTTATTACATTGGACTTTAGAGAGCAGCTTGAGTGTAATGGTGCCTTACGTGGTGGATGTGAATAAATATGGCACCTTATTAAATTTTCAGCTGATATACTGGGTGTGGTGCTTTTATGAGCGGGACTTAACACATCTTCTTGTGATGCATCTGAACCGCCACTATGACGCGTAACTTCTTCATCCATATCATCTTCTGAGCCATGATACATAAACATAAAGTTACCTTGATCTTCTACGTTGCCTGGATCTGTAGTTTTTGATGTCTCCTTTTTTAAAATCACTGTTGCATCTGTAGTTTGTAAAATGTGCGACTCTGATGCACACGAGATGTCTTCTTCAGAACCAGGTATTAAATGAAAAAAGGATTCATCAATTTTTAAGCTGTTTTCAGAAAATGACAATTTTAATAATTTGTTTCTTTAGAGCATTGATCTACAGCTTCACTTACCTTATTAGCCTTTTTGGCTCTGAGCTACTTGCAGCTGAACCACCACTATTTTTATCTTTTGGTATTGTGAAAACGATTTTCGAAAATGATGATGAGCTTTCTTCTGCTAAGGATTTCTCTGATGAACTTTTATCAGATTTTTCTAAGTTTTCACTTGAGCTAACTGACAATTTTGAGCAAATGCATGAAATATTTTCATCACAACTTTCTCTCAAATCTTCTCTTAAATCTTCTTCTAGTTCTTCTGGTATACCTTCTTCTAAATCGTTTTCTGATTCTCCGGCGGAATCGTTCATTATACATAAAATATAAAAAACTTAAATAATAGTAAAAAAGCTGCATTTATAAAAGTTGTTGGGCTTTCATAAAAAATAAACAACAGTGAAACGAATACTTGACAGCTGCTGACAAAATTTTTTTTTTTTGAAAGTTGAATGAAATATGAAAAATTTAAAAAAAACTTTTAACACAAGTTACGGATTAAAATGATTTTGTATGGTTATGGTGTAGGGAGTTTTAATTGCTATGCCGTGCGTCATAACTTTCTCAAACGGTAAATGATCTGAAAATTCAGTTAAGATATACGCCCTGGATTTCTAATTTGAGTTACGATTCAAAGTTAGTCATATTTTTAGATTATTTTTCAATACATTTTTGATATAATTTTTTTGGCCTTTTTAATAGATATACCTGAGAAAACAAATCGAACATAAGAAAGATTAATTTTGCTACTGTAGGAATGTCGCTTTTAAAGAATGGCAGTCATATTAAAAATATGTTCCGAGTAATTCAATAATTACTTTGCTACTGTTTTCAATGAAAAACAAGCTGAGACATCAAGATTGGCATACGTGGTGTGGTCTGATCTCTGGCCTTATGTACAATATATTAAAACCATCGGAGGTATCAAGTGCATTCAACTGGGAAATAGTTTCAGTCTAATAAATTTATTATCTCATTATGAATATTTCATGTCTATTATAAGGTTGAACCCAAGTCCTGTAGGATATTATTTAAGAGCTGGTCTCTTTCTGGTCTGGCTACTGTCTCCACTGGCTGGAGGATGAGTATATCAGAAAATAGATCTCAGCTGTCACGGTGATTTTGATGAAATTTAGAATGGAGATATATTGATTCTTGAGTAAAAATATTTGACTTTAGTGGGCAGTGCCACGCCCCTAACATAAAAATACGTTTTCGATTCCAAACGTAACGATTTTAATAACATTTGGTACAAAGATTGAACCCTGAGGAAAACATATTTAAAACTGTGTTATTTTAGTGGGCGTAGCATCGCCCCTAATGAGACACATCGCTGTCACAGCTGAGGCGTAACACCGATTTTGATGCACTTTGGTATGGAGATGGATTGATTCTTGGGTAAGAATATTTGATTTGAGTGGGCAGTGCCACGCCCTTAACTTAAAATACAATTTTATTAAAGCGCCGATTTGGATGAAATTTGGTACAGAGATAGATTGAACTCTGAGATTTTCGATTTTAATGGGTGGTGCCATGCCCCCACTGATATATCTTTATAAAGCACATATTTACTTAAAATCATATAATAACAATAAGAACATAGGTATGTCCACTTTATGAAATCATTAAGCGGCTTAACTTGGTTACTTATAAAGTCTTTATTAAAATCTACTCAAATGGGTAAATAGCACAAGTACGAATTTTGACACTGAGTACTAGCTCTTACCATAGCCTCATTAATCGCCCACCCTAATCCGTTGTACCTGCGAAAATGTAGCACTTTAAGCCGCCGCTTTATTGAACCAATTGCTACACAACTAAAACTGGAATAAGTAGTGCACTTTACCTTAATATTACGAGAATGTCACGTAAATCCTATAAATTCAACAGCTACTAGCATCGAGGGGTGCACTGAAATTTTGTAAATCTCTGCATTTTGTGATATTATTGCACATCATCGATGCAAATATGAAAAATCCTTGCTCTACTTTTAACAAATTTCATCATTTGCAACAATAAAACATCTCAAGTAGAGTACTTGTGCACATTTGTTAATATCTCTTGTCAAATTTACTTAAAATGAGCATTCTTAATATTGAATTTTTGAAATTATAGCAATGCACTAAGAAAAAGAAAAGTGAGGGCAACTTTAATCCACACTTATTCTTTTAATCACACCTTCCGCAGTCGCACTAGAGACGCAATGACACATCCATTCGTTCAGGATTAAAATGTGGCTTTCAATAAAAACCGCATGACATTGCCATAAGCAGCAAGCACCGAAACCACAATATTTGCTTAATCCAGTTGCAGTTTTTGCTTCTCGCTAGCACCGATCAAAACTGTCAGATTATTTTGTTATGCTAAATCATTGGGAGTTTTCTGCGTAGCAAATATTTTCAAGTTGTGTGCTTTGTTCTCTCTTATCTGCGTATGAAAAGAAACTCTTGAGTTTAAGAATGAAAATCCATCGGATTTAGCGTCTTAGTTGCGCGAAGCTGTGCGACATGTGATGATTACCTTTTGTGGTTTTTAGCAGTTTCAAATACTTTGTGATAAATTGAGGTGATAGATAGCGTTGAGTTGATTTGCAAACACCATTATGTGTTTTTTTTTTATGATGAAGTGGTACAGTATCGTCAAAGGTATATTGTTTTAGATGTTCAGTGGAACTGCTGTACGTGTGAACATTAGACATGTTTGTGTCATACTAAATTATCTTTGGAGGAAAAAGTTTCAACGTTCTTTATGACATTTAAAATTCTTTATATCCATGCAATGTTAGTTTAGTTAAAAAGGTTGCTGAGCTTTGACACTCGGTGATATTTACTTCAAAATACTTTAGTTTCATTTTCGACAAAACTGCAAGTAATTATTAAAAAGTAAAAGAAACTGAAAGTAAGTGATAAGACTCCTGCTGACTTTCTACAAGAATCCAGTATCATACATCGATATGTAACTTCATAAAGATCTCCTTACTAGCAACATTAAATCACCGACACAAGAAGTCTGAAATGCTTAAAGCCGTGAGTTCAAATGTGTTTCAATTAGGTACAATTTTATCATCATTTTCTGTAGAAAAATAAATAAAATGAATAAAATTTTTTATTCAAAAAATTTCGATCAGCCTTATGGTTTCCAAACTATCGCAATTTGATAACACAATCGGATTGATAAATTTCGAAACAACGAACAAAGAATATTTGTAAGCCTCTTATACATAGTTAGGGAGTCGGTTTTTATATAACTTTATCGTACGGCAGGTGTAAAAAATCATGAAGTTTTAAGTTATATAAATATTACGAACAGTCTCTGCCATAGCGTTAATTGAGAGCACTTGAGAACTATAAAAAAGCTGTCATAAACAATTTCATCGTGTCTGCCTTTTATATTAAAAAATGTGTCTTTACAAAAAAAAAAAAAAAGTAATTAATTTTTTTTTAAATTTTATGATACATATATACAAATTTAATTGTTTTATCGTAAGCAGATTGAAATTTTTATAAAGATTATGTCGTATGGAACGTGATAAACAACGTCTGCCACTTAGTTATTGCTGCATTTATAAATTGCAATATTACAAACAAGTAAAATCACTTAAACGCGTCTGCCACTTGGCTGATTGGGTCGTTTACTTATAAAAAATATAAAAATATGGAATGCAGATGACTGCATTGGTCAACGTATTATATTATACTTTCATAAAATTCATTTAATTATGAAGATTTAAAAAGAAATATCGACAATTTGGAAAAAAAGTTTTTTTGTATAATTTTAACATATAAAGTTCAAGTGACGATAGCTCTGTAAAATGTAACTTTTCAGTGATATAAAAAATATGGGTCTCTGAAAATTGAACGTATTGAATGATAGCTGTAAATTTCAAGCAAACCGATGACATTGGCGGAGTCTGCCTTGAAGGATTTATTAATAGATTAAAAATAGATCAATCCATTTGCTAAGTGGAATATATTTTTCTGTCCATTACATTACTTTGTAATGTACTACATGTGCGTTAAGTACTCATTATAATGTCACTCATTTCCAACGCTCTCGTACTTTTAATGTCTTTCGTTAAATTTGTCTCTATTGTATTGTAAAAAACTGATTATACCGACATCAAGGGTAATAACTGAGTTGCTTGTGGGGCTCATTATGATGTTATAATTATATCGTAGTCTTATCACCACTGCATCTTAATAGGATGTAGTTAATACTTTTAAAAAAAATGACAATCGATGTTAATTACTTGTGATATGGCAGATGATAATTCTAAATTGTTTAATATTAAATAATTGACTGAAAATATTTGAAGTATAATAAAGTGGAAAATATTTTTATTTCATTATAATTCAAAATTTAATTCATATAATTTCACATATAATTTAAGTAGCTGATGTCATAGATATAAGAGTTTTTTTATTGCTTAAAAGAACATTATCACATTCCCTGTTGCAGCTACATTACATAGTTGAGACAACTGAAAAAAAATATATATTTTTGCTAATTTTTACATCAGAAACTTGACATTGTTTTGCGTATACGATTAGAATGCTTCTTCACGATAATGCTTTTTGTAAAACTTTTTGATTAAAGTTGAAAACTTGGAAAAAGTTTTTGTTATGCCCTAAAAGAAAAATGCGCTTTAATTTAATTAACTTTTTGCTTTCAGCTAAATTGTAGTTGAAACAAAAATTTGTATGTATTTCATTTCGATTGCTTGTGCTAAATTTAGCAATTAAGAATTTTCTATTTGTAATTTTGTGCTTTTGCAAAGTTCAATGGCATTGGTTAAGAAATTAAATGGAGTAAGTTTTTTTTTTATTGCAATTCAACTTGAGAAGTCTTTTTCTTTGATCAACGCTTTAATTTTATAATGTTTCTTTCGCAAAAATAGCAAGAAAACTCATTTAAAAATTTTGTTTCAATCGAGAGTAAAAGAAATTGATATTCGATTTTTTGTGCCAAAGTGCTTCGATTTTACCATTAGTTCGAAAAATTCCCCACAATCTGGATTATAGTACGCTGTTTAAATTTGTCTTTTGAAATAACTCAAGGCACCCCAAATATGTTTTGAGAGAAAAATTTTCTGTAGAGTGGTCAAAGCTTAGTACTTTTTAAATCAACGTTGTTTATTCAATAAAATAATTTCTTTATAACAACTGAATAAGAATTCAAGTAAAATTTGTAAAAATAGCTTTCCCAAGCATTAAAAACTTCAACTTAACTATATTTACTGTGTTCTGTTTAATTGTTATTGACTTTTCATATTTCTTTTAATATTTTATAAATAGTTTCACAAGTTGCTACATACATACATCCACACTAACATTTAAAATGCGAAAATGTGTTTGTCTGTCTGTCGTTAACTTTTCACGGCTTAATCGATTCAAACAAGCCTCACGAGGGTCATATGTATTATTTTAACTTGAAAAAAATGTAGAGGCGTGGCACATCCCATTAAAAAATGGGCTATTATTGGCATTTATGGTAGCTGTGGCTGTGAAATTTGAATGTACATTAACTATACCAAGCCATTGAAAGATGTGAGTACAATTAAACAATAAGGCGTGGCACCACCTGTATCACAAATACATTTAAAACGCTATAGCTTGGAAACTGTAGCAGCTATAGTTGTGACACTTGATATGTGGATAAATATTGTTAATTTTCTAAATTATATGCGGGATGGAACAATGGACCGTGGGAGCTGCCTTACAGCAAAATATTAAAAAAACATTTTAGTATGGTATAGCACCAACAGTACTGAAGTTTTATAAATTGTACAAAACGCAACGTATGTGCGCGGACGAAGTCGCATTTGACCTATTGATATATAAAATATGTGTCTTCGGTTACCCCCGCACACCTTTCACTTTCAACCTTTATGATTGCAATTATTAAAAAAGTGGCAGCCACAAAGCAGAAAATAATAGACAAGACATAAAAAAACAAAAAAGAAAAAACTAAGGAAAATATGCCAAAACAAATGGCAAAGAAAATATGAAATAAAAATCAATAATATTGATGAGTTGTGGTTGAGTGGCATGATTGGTGATTGGCTGCTTAAGTGGGGATGGGCAAGGCAACACGTTACTAAATTATTTAAATTATAACCTGACGTAAAAGCATATTGAAGTATCTTAAGCACGTGAAAAATTTTATTGATTTCAGGTATAGCACGATATATACGTGGCATTATGTATTAAAAGAAAAGAGGTATAGGCCATGAGGTGTCCAATTAATTTGACATTTTTAATATTTCTTTTTTATGACTTAAAATTTAATTTTTATCCAAAACTTTGAAACTATTTAACTTTATTTGACTTTTCCTATTTAAATATATCAAGCCCATCGATCGATTTCAAAAATATATTATATGAAAGATAGTAAAATAAGCTATATTGCTAGTACACGGAAGTTTCAAATAAGTGACATGACGATGACGAGAACTTTTCATAAAGAAATCAGAGGTGAATTGCAAAGTTAACAAAAGGAAATAATGATTTTTTAAAATAAAAACTACATTTTGATGACGCAATTTTTTGAAAAAAAAAATCGTTTAAAATTTTAGATTGATCATTATGCCTCGGCAAATATGGAACGTTTGTTCAAAATTATTAATTATTCTTTATCTCATGTCGAGAATATATGCAGCTTTTAATAAATTATGATAAGCTGGGAGCCCCTGAATTGGTTTCCTATAAATAGTTGTAGGTAGGGTAAGGTAGTTGAATATGCCATAATAAGAATTTAAAAATCACTGGTAAAGCTTTTGAGATATGATAATTCATCTAAATTTCAGATAATTTTTATGTCCTTTCAAATGATAGGCTATTCAATGTTGTCGTTCAAATGAATGACTACAAAATACGAAAAAATCAACGCTACAGGTAAAAGATTTGTTATCCTTAACAATTTGGGTTGGCAAGGAAATACCTACGTTGAATAGCATATCACTTGAAAGGACATAAAAAGTACTCCTTTTAATTTTTCTTCAATCTTCCGGTGAGTACAAAAATAACTTTTAGAGCAAGAGGTATCTGCATTTTTGAAGGGCTTAAAGAAATTAGAGCTATGACTCTATGGAACTGTGTTAGAACAAAAAATATAATTCGTCTAACCAAATTTATTATTTTTAAGACACCAAACAATGAAAACACTCTATGGAATTTATTTTAAGTTTTTTATTTTAAATAATTTATGTAAAAGTAAAAAAGTAAAATTAATATTAAAAATAATTTTGATGCTGTTTCGCACTCAGAATGCTTAGCATGCTGTGCAAACATCAAAAGTCAGTTGGTCTTCATTAAAACGCCAAACTTTCGTAATTATTTACAAACTGGGGGAAAATATTTACAAAGTGCGCTTTACACGTCAGGTTTATTGCTGCTCTTGTTGTATAAATCGATCAATCGGGCACACCTGTTGCCAAAAAATCATTGAAAAGTGAAAAGTCACCTTCATTCACTACAATGCCTGGTGTTGGCCGCCAACAGTTGTGAACTAAAACTCTGGCAGTCGACATGCGGGAGGAGCTCAAACAAAATTGAACGGACTTCCGAACCAAGCGAAAGTGCGCCATTTGTTGCTGTACTCACAGTTATTTTTCTCGTTGCCTATAATTCTGTGGATACGGTGATGGTGTGACCGATGGAAGCTGATGATGCGTTGACTTCAATTTCATTTGTGTCATTGGCGAATTTAAAACGTTTGGCTGCTGATGTTTCTGCTTCATTATCTTCTAATTCAACAAAAGCGGGAAAATTACTTGGACAGAAGTGACCCGCAATAGCTTCGGGTATATTGGTTAAATTGTGTAACATATAGGCTGGAGTGCTCTCTAAATAATTGCACCATTTGTTGTAAGACGCTGATTGTTGTTGCGTTGGTGTTGTTATATCGTAGGTACCATCACCCAAGCAACGACGTTGTGGCGTTGGTGAAGATGTCTTTGTCATTAGTCCTTGTGAGTGTGTCATCATATACATTTCCATTTCAAGGTTACCACACGATGTAACTGAAGCAGGCGATGGCGCACGTTCATAACTCGTGTCACGCGTATAACGTAACGCAGATTTTGTAGAGCTGGTTGGGGAACTGGTACCAGAACCAGTTGACATGGATTCTGTAAAATAGCCTAACGAATTATCCAATGGCTGTTGCTGCTGCTGTAATTTGCTGCCTTCGCAGAAATCATCACAAATTGAAAGCATTTCAATTCTTTTGGACAAGCGACAGTTCTGTGGTTTTAGTTTTGGAGTAAATGTTATTGTTGTATTCGTAGCATTTGAAGTTGGTGTACCACTGTGACTCTGAAGACTGCTGCGGGTTGGTGTTGTACAGCGACTGAAAATACCGCTCGAAGCGTTGCTTATACGACTGCTATAGCTGCGTTTAGTTGCAGTCGTTCTTATTCTACGGTCATGTAATCCATCAATTGTGGTGTTGGCACCAGCGGCATTGTAATTACTTGAACAACAGCCCATCTTAGAAAAGTTGCGGAAAAAATTTAAAGAAAAATCTCTTGCTTGTTCTTCCCGAAGTTAACACTTGAACAATTGTCTACTAACTGATTTGTAACCTTAGCCAGGCAAGACCTTTTATTTATACTTGCGTCGTTGACGTGAATCATTCGCGGAAATTCGATAGCTTTAAAAATTTGTCCCTGAGTATTATCCTTTTTGAGCTACCTGCATTCCGTATGCAGGTCAGCTAACATTCCTTCAATACATAGACAGTAATTACCTGTATATACCCTGTATGTCTGTTCGTATTATAGGTAACTAAAAGTAAAAACATTTTATTGCCGCAATTTGCAAATCTTGCTGCGGCTTAAGCGCGGATTTTAACGCTGCCAGCTGGGTCTTTGTCTCGCTCTTCATACCAGGTAATGCATTTTTAATACATTTACTTTTCATTTTTCTCGAAATTTCATTAGAAATAGAATTTTAGAAAATGCATCTTTTTCCCAAATATTGAAAGTTATCTTAATCCTTATGTATTTTTGATCCTTCGTGTTGCTATGGACCAATCAACAAATTCATTATTTTGTTATGATTATGTAAATAAATAAATTTATCATCATCGTTAATTGTTTGGTAGTGGAAAGTGCTGGCTATTTTCATTGCCATTTGCCATTTTAGTTTGTTATTTGGTTGGTAGCATTTTATGAAAAAGTTTTGTTTCATTTTGATTGCTCTGCAAACAAAGCGCGAAAATTTATGCTGCGGTTTTGTTTAATTGGAAAACTTTGTTATTTCTCGTTTTTTTTTTTTGCTGATCAACTGAGTTTTAAATTGCGGTTACCCTGTTTAATGGAAAATTTTAAATTCAGCGCTTTTTTTTTAATGGAAATTGTTTTCATTGCAATCACTGATTTATTAAAATGTGTTTGGAAAAGGATATATTAAATGATGACCTTTTTTTTTAATAATTGACAGTATTGAGAACAGACAGACATAATCGTCCATAAACGCAAAAGTTTACGCATAAGTCATACAAAAATTCATCTAGTTCAATGAATAAAAGGGTTTAGGACGACAAAAGTACTTATTCTAAGCCTGAAACTTTGAAGAATCAAATTCTGAAGTGGATACTTCTACTAAATACAGCTGTTACATTATCATAGCTTACATGAGTATATTATTACCAGTGTATATGTGTGGATATTTTAAATAAAATAAAATATAATAAAAAATTATAAAATTATAAATTTTTAGGAAATTGTCTAAATTACAGAAATTTCAAAGCACATTAAATTGATAGCATAAATCGATATATTTTGTTCCCTACTACACCTTTATTCCGACAATTTTTTCGACCAAGGTTGTCGACCCCTCCACACAATCACCAGTGGGAATTAGCATTAAGTGCAGAAACAGTTTCTTTGTTTTTAATATAAAAAAAAATATTGGGGGTGTCCCAGCAAGCAATTTCCGTACGATTGAAATTTATGGGCATGATTCAAAAGCAAGGAAATTGGGTTCCTTATGAATTGAAATCAAGAGATGTGGTAAGGAGATTTTTTTCGTGCGAACAGCTGTTTTCAAGACGCAGAAGATAGGGTTTTTTACATCTGATAGTAACTGATGACGAAAAGTGGATTTTCTGCGATAACCCTAAGAAGAAAAAAATACTACGTTTAGCCCGGCTAATTATTACCATCGACCTCAACATCGAAGGTTATGATGTGTATCTTGTAGAATCAAAGGGGCGTTGTGTACTACGAGCTGCTACAACCTAGTGATTCCATTAGGGGCGATCCATACAAACTACGAGAAAAACGAACAGAATATGAGAAAAGGCATGCGGCCTCACTTCGCAAATGTTGTCAAAAAATATTTGGAAACGATCAAATGGGATATTCTCAGGCCCGGATTTACCTTAGAGGCACACTAGGCCAGTGCCCTAGGACGGCAAGAATTTAGAGGCGGCAAATATTGGGAACTTTGAAAATTTTTTTTTAAATTTATTTAATTGGAGTTACACAGGGAGAAAATAGTGCGAATACTTGGAACGTCGGCCCCTAAACTACAAAAGAAAAAAAAAACAACATAAAGGTGCTCACATTTGATATTAAAAAATATTTTTTTGCATATTCACCAGTAAAGAGGGGCGGCAATTTGTGAACGACCTAAGAGCGGCAAATTTGTAAACCCGGGCCTGAATATTCTACCCCATCCGCCGTATTTTCCCGACATTGTTCCTTCTGATTACTGGTTTCCGATGGATGCAACACGATTTGGCTTCTTTTTTTTTTGAAGAAATTGAAAATTTGCTTCAAACTTGGATCGCCTCGAAAGTCGAAGTCGAGATTTGAAAAATTGGTAGGTAGGTATAAGTATACGAAATATATGTTTTATAACAAAGATTATAATACAGAAAATTCTCGATTATGTTACCTAACTGATGTGAGTATGTTTGTAAATCTGAGGATTATATATAACCAAGGGTCTCTTTACGTTCAGCTGAATTCAATTTGAAGGACAAATCAGACAATTTGATTTTTTTCTTTTTATTAAGTTTATTTATTCCGAAACAATTAGATTTAGAGAAAAATAAAGAAATATTTTATTGTTCGATATTCCTTATAGCAAGAATTTTTTTTTAATGAACCAAAAAAAATTCCTTCTGGGCTTTTTACAAACTCTTTAAGAAATATACCTCTGGAATGAGGGACATTTTTAATTTTTGATTTAAATTTTTTATAAGAAATGTAGATATTGAGTACAATAATAGTATGTCATGACCAACCGTATTTTTTGAGGGTATAATACTCAATTTTGGCCCCTTGTATGCGTATCGTGAAAAACAAATGGACAAACGCTAAGTGGTTCAAATAAAATATTAAAAAATTTTTCGAGAATTTAACTTAGACTTGAACGAACATAATTTATAAAAATAATTTATCGATTTGTTTTTTCTGTTTTCTTTTTACTGAGGTAGTTTTCTCATAGACTCCTAAGATTCAAATAATTTTAATGCTGCCGACATTATTTTGACTGCTGCAGGATCAAACAAAAGCGGTTGACATTGTGACAATAGCGCTGCTAGACATATCCTTTGTCTACCGACTAATAACTTGCACTAATTTTTATTGAGTTTTAGAAAGTATCATACGAATTTCATTACTTATGGCAGCTGCGAGCGACACTCGTCATTTGACTCCTGACGCATTGATGGCGTCACAAAACGAACTGCGCTGACACTTTTTTCTTAGCGACTGACAATGCATGATCCCACACTAAATATCAGATGGCGCGTTAAACAGCGCCGACGACGTTGTGCTCAAACCCAAAACAATTGACCAACTTTTGTTGTAAAACTGTTTGGAAATTAAACATAAAACAATGAAAATTGTTAGCAATGTCCTGGAATTTATGTTTAATAACAGCGTGTAACATAAACGCGAACAAATGCAATTTATGCGGAATACCATGAAAAATAGAAAATCAAGAGAATTGCAGCCATAAAAATTTATTGAAAGTGAGCTGTGCTGTGCGCTTACTGTGTGTTTGGTGCCAACAATACAGCACGAAATCAGCGATAGGGCTGATGTATTGCTATCTGCATTTGGTTTCAAATTTCAAAACAACAATTATTGTCTGGCGTGCAAAAATAAAATCTGTTTTGACTGCACTTGGGTCGATACATTAACAAATTTATCAGTTCTTGTGACCATATCCATTATCTTGCCATGTCAATAAATTATGTGAAAAAGTGAAACTGATTTGACGACATTGGCTGTTCAAAATGAGAACAATTGATTTCTGATTTTCAAATGTATTTCATTGTTTAGGTAAAAAGGCAGCATAGACAAAATTAACATAACAAGACTACACTGTCCGACAGTGATTTTGGCCTAAGCAGACTATAGTTTTTGGGAATTTTTTTAAGCAGAATTTATGTTATGAGAAATTTTATTCGCAAAACTTTCCAGTACAAGTAACTAGCGTAGTTTGTCTGATGAAAACTTTTTCTGATGCCAGATGTTTAAGGACACAGGTTTTAAAAAAACAGTTTTCGCTAGTATTACGCTTTCCTTTTGGTAGACTAAATCTCAGCTTAAATAGATTATATAGGGAAATATATGAAAACATTGTACTCACATTTAACTTTTTCACTGACAAAGTCAAGCAAACAATACTTTCAAAATCCACAGAAGTACAGTCAGCGAAAAAGCTATATGTGCGTACAATGTTTTTATATATTTCCCGTGATAAAAAGTTATTATGAAAATAACGGTAAAATAAAAGTATGCAGAATGCAAGCGCGATTTGCAGAAAGTAATTTGGAATGTTGTTTTTGTTATTTGCTTTGAAAATAGTACCGTAGAGTGGCTTGGCAATGATGAAAAACAAAAAATTGCCATTTCGATTTTGAAAAAAAAAATCTCCTGACCTCAAATGTGTTTTAACAAGCATTAAACTCATGTCATTTCTCTACAAATCCACAATAAAATTTTAAGCGTAAAAAAAGTTGGGGTTTTTAAGAAAATCAGCCTAGTTATTTTTTCATAAAAAGCGCTATAACTCCGCCAATTTTCAACAATTTTCAAAATTTCTTAAAGATTCTGACAGAGAATCAGAAGTTATATTAGAATCAAAAGACGTAAATTAATTATTTTGAATTGGATGAAAATGCGACTATTTTGAAAAAATATTCAGGCTTTGACACTAAAACTTTAAATTGGCATAACTTCGTAAAATATGATTTTCAATCAAATTGGGAGAATACAAGTTCCCTTAATTACTTTGAAAAACAACATATTGAATCGGCAACCAATTCCGCAATTTGAAGTCAGTCCGACTGCATGGTTTGAAATGGATTTGGTGTATAACATTATGTGTTAACAGAAACTAAATGTTCAAAGTTCGTTACTGATGCCAAATATTAGAATTTTGATCATTTTTTCTTCTGAAGATTCTTTTTAAAACTTTCTAAAAATATTTAAAACATTAATTTTTTGAAAAAAATCATGCTGGAAAAAATCAGTCTTAGATAATTTTCGAAAACATAAAAAATACCTTATACCTGCGAATTTTGTTATATATAATGATAGTTAAAACACCATTTCAAATATTTATTTTTCTAATAACGTCATATTGAATCATAAAAGGATTTCATAACCAAATATTTGCTTTTTACTAATGAAGCAAGAGAAATGCACGAAATAATCAGGTAAACTGAAACTTTAATGACAAATGTGAAAAGAAAGGGAATTCCCCAATGAATTGATTTTATGGCTGCGCTTTTCCGTTTCCTGTGCTGTCACGATAAAAGAGAAAATATAAATTTTTGTATATGTATTGCTGTGACCATTTATTATATAGGCAAAGAGGACATTATATTAGCATACCGTAATAAATTATAAAATTCATAATTTATTACACACTCACACATGTAAAATATTGTTTGGAAATTTGAGATTTTTATTACAAATCATGCATATTTATTTCATATGAAATAAGTGAAAATTATAATGGAAATTTTAACAGGAGATGGGAATTTTTTAAGCAAACACACCCACAACAAACTCAACCCAGTGGGTCCATACGAATGCTGTTTCTATGTGTTTTTGTGTATGTGTGTGTATGCTGGTTAAATTTATCAAAATAACCGTACGTTAATTATGCGAAAAATTGATGGGAAATTTTTAATGGCATAGCAGGAAATTCCTTTAATGAATTCTTTTAACAATCATGATGACGTTGGTGATAAATAAGTGGTTGTTGTTGTTGTTATTCCTGTCAACAGCTAATTTAGTAGAAAATTAACAAATAAAATTTTGGCTTACAAAAAGGTCAGCGCATATGCTATTGAATGTAAAAATATGATTTGTTAGTCATGCATGTGTGAAAATATGAAAACTTAACAAATGGTAATCTAATCACATTTGACAAATGCTAATTGGCTTAACGAGTTGGCATATGGGAAATATCCTTTTAACAGATAATTTATAATGAGGTGTTGAAAATAAGATTAGTATCTTGTAACAAGAAAGGCGCTTACAGATAAAGGGGTAAAATTCCTTAGAATTTTTGTAGATTCGAATATTGTTAGAGAAAATATTTTACCTAAATTAATTAACTTATTGTTAGTGGCGAAAGGCTTTTTATTTTTTTTATAGATGCCGTATATTTTCTTATATTGCATTATTACTCTACAATTAGTTTATGTTATACTTAGAAATAACAAGGAGTTTGTTTCAATTAATAATGAATCAAACGATATTGCATATCATAAATGAAAAATAACGTCGCACGGTGCCTTGTGCCTATACAAATTTTGGATATACATACATATATAGCAGGAGACGTCAAATCTTCATGAAATTTTGTTTCCAAAATAGTTTGAGATTGCTGATTTTAAATATTTAATTCGATTATAATTTAGATACTTTTAGAAAATCGCTTTTAAATCTGGAAAAAATGGTTGCTTCGAATAGTGACTTCAAGGTTGGCACATTTCTTCCACGATTAAAATTTGGTGTGAACGGCCGGATTTCGACCACAGATCAAAGTGTTATTAAACGGTTTAGTATTGAAACTGGATGATACTCAATTTTTTTTGGCTATAGAATTCACCTTGTTCTGTTGAGATTTATTCTCCACCTTTTTTGTCAATTACTGATATCGAAATTTTTCAAATTTAACAAAAATATAGTTTACACAATTTTTCTCAAGGTAATTTCTCATCCCAACTCAACTGTATCACATTTTTCTGACCAAAAACTTTAATGTCAACTTTCAAGTACCTTTTAATTACTTAAATGAAATTAGCAAAACAAAAAACAACAGACAAAACGACTGAGTTTTTCATCTTTTCTTTATATGTATATGTACGAACACAAATGTTGAAGACTTTCAAGTGCACTTCAACGAATGTTGTGGCCGCCAGAAACAAAAACAGCATTATCTCGTGTGCAAAGTTGGACATCTGTTGGCATATGCTTTCAGTGTAAGAAAAAATAAAGAAAAAACTTAGCGACCAAAAATAAATTTTCAAAAAAAAAGTAAACAATAAGGGAAAAAAGATTTAGCAAAAAAACTTGTGAAAATTGAAAAAAAAAATAAATAAAGAAAATTGTTTACTAAAACTATTTGCCTGTCAATAAAACTTCGCCCTTTTCAAGCCCAAATGCAATTAAGTAATAAATCTCATGCATTTTCCGTAACAACAGCAAAGACAACAACAAACACAAGGCTAACAAACAACACGCAGACTTCACGACCAGGTCAACACACCACGGCACAGTGGTTAGAAATCGAAATTATACTGTTCATAATAATCCACAGCTAAGAATTCCACCGTTATGATTTCATCATAAATTTATTGAGCGAAAAACAGCTAGTTTTATGTGAAGACTTACTGCATGAAAATGAATTTGCACCAGGTTCATCAGCAAATTCTGATTAATAAAAATTTAAAAAAAATAAAAAAAAAGTTCCATGAGCCGTGGCTCGAACCAGTAACCCCCCGATTTATAGGCTAACTCACTCCACACTATGCCACGCTGCTGCTTGAAAAGATGTTAACTTTTTTTTGTATA